>OY720279.1:2500000-5000000 GCA_963082995.1 Noctua comes | reverse complement strand
TTAAGTTGATATTTGAGTTTTGGTACCGCTCGATTATTAAATTGTGTATCCGGGCTCACTAGCCTCATGCATCACTATGCAGGACCCTTTTTTGGAGATCGAAGGATCACAATTTTTTTATTTTCTTATATTTGTTTGACCAAAGTTTTTTTTCAAAATTATACTGTCACTTACGGGATATCTTCCGTGATTGTTCATAATTTTGAGCACACGTAATTTCGACGCTGTTGCAAGCGCCATGATCGCGGGTTGCGGGTTTTTTTTATTTTTTATTAGCCTAGACTGTCCCTCTGCTAGGCAAAGGTCTCCCCCAATTCCTTCCATGAGCTCTTTTCCCATGCCTTCTCGAAACAGTCCTCGCGATACGCGTCCTAATCGTCTCGTCGCCTCTTTCTGAGCTGACTGACCAAAGTACTTTTTTAAAACTGTTCAGGTACTGATTTATAACGAAGAAAAGAAAAAAAAGAAAGAAGGTCTTTATCTCAATAATCAATAATTTCTTATTCAAACCCTGTTTCCTATCTGTTTTTATCAAATTAATTAACAACACACTCACTATTGTGTGTAATGCTAAAATAACTACTTTTTTCTATTTCCTAAGCACATATGTGTCCCATTTGTAATAATTCGATACGTAGCCATATGCGCTCCAAAAACAAAGAAAGATATGAAATAACAAGCTAGTGTTGTGAAATGTCTCGGGATTCGTATGGAAACCGGGATTCGCATAGAAGCCGGGATTATTTTCATTCAGTCTTATCCTAGGTGTATTATCATAGCAACATGTTAGGCAGCTGCAACGTTTCAATCAGGCTTTAATTAACATTTCAAATATGAGAAACTGTTGGTTGAAATGGGATTGTTAATGAGTTCTAAAATACATTTTAGGTTTCTAGTTAACCAAACAACCATTATCATCCTACTAAAAAATAGCCTGTGAACATCCTTGGAGTCTAATATTGGTAAATGGGGCATATATTCGTGTAGACCATGATTAAATTGCGAAGGACCCATCGTCGTAGCAATGCTTTAGTAGCTTACGTCTATCAAAGCCTGACCTTCTTTCTTTATCGTGTGGCTAGTGCGTAACCTGGTGTCAAAGTTTTTATGCCGCCATGGGCCTTTGATTTGGCTTTATGTGCTGTCGAGAAATATCTCTCATGCATGCAAGTGATAATTATACAATGCGTACATGAATCGGAAAAATCATTGGTACGTGTCTTGGCTTCGAACTTGATATCTATGACTTGGTAGTCCGATGGTCACACACCTAGGCTATCAAAGCCTGCCCTGATGTGAATTTATTTATTTATATATAAATTTTCTGGCAAATCTTGCATTTGTGTGTTCACAACAAATCTAGAAACTGTTCGTTACTCCACCACCGCTAACATTCACAATTCCTCGTCCCATTATTGCTTGCAGGCTCATCCTTTTCCTTTGCTCCTTATACTATTCAATATTTTCCAAGATCCCGCTTCCAACTTATGATAAGGTAGCAGCACTCCCCGTCGCCGGTGCAGTTTCCCACGGGCCGCAAACATGGCCGCCCTTATTGAAAGCAAACACCATTAAACAGGAGCTTCGGGCGTTATTCTTTAGCTTGTTTTTTTTTTTGTAGGGGGCCGCTAAGTTCGCGGGTTTGTGTATCTTGTGTGAGAGGTTTGAGATCTGCAACATTGTTAGTAAACGTGTGAGATAAATCTTTAGATATGTGTGAAATGAATGTAAGTTATGATTTCCCTATTTGAATCCGATTTTGTTAACAATTTCATGGGTTTTAATTTGTTTTGCACGGAACCCTAATTACTTTTCTAAAATAAATGTAGCATAAGTTAGACCTTATAACATCAATCTGCCAGTAAAAGATCGGTCCAGCCGTTTCAGGGAGTTTCAATTAAACAAACAGAGACACAACAACATAAAAAAAATACTAATACTGTTTGAAAAATCAGTACTTATCATCTAATTAATAAATAATCACCAAAGTCCACCAATATTTCGGATGTTCCTAATCTGGTGCCACGAAAATGGTAAAGAAAGAAAGAAGAAGAAGAAGATTAAGAATTTATTATGTGGTCTTTACCCAGTACCAAAATGGGTTGTGGAGGTCAAGTTGTCAGTCGCTCCATGTAAATTATTCTGGATAGACTGGAAGACGACCCTAATATAATTGGAAAAAGGCTAGGCGGATGATATGTGGTTTCACAAAATCTGGGTGTTATGCGGTTAAATCGTTCTTAAAGAAAAATACGTGAGAGATCTGTGTTCAAAAAACAACGAAGAACGTTGTTTTTTATGTAGGTATGTATATCCCGCGTTTTTCCTGGCCCCAACAAAAAACGGGATGTTGATTTTGCAAGACGTGTGTACGTGATTTTTTAAGGAAACCATGTTTTTCCGGATATGTTGCTTTTATCCTTAGTAGTAAGTTTTTCTAAACTTATTATATTTTCAAAGTGTTCCAAAGTATTTTAATACAGAAAAGCTCAAAAAGTCCAAAATGGAGTTAATAGGCATAACATATCATCACGCCTGTAATCCCCGAAGGGTTAGGCAGAGGTGCACCTAATTCATAGTACACCCACATTTCGCCAGTTATGTTTTAAGTCCCACGTAATAGGGGGCGAGCCTATTGCCATCAACCGGGCACAAATCCAGACTCTGAGAAATTTCTGATGGGAAAACCCAATAACAATTTTCCCGACCCGGGAATCGAACCCAGGACCTCATGCTCAGCAGTCGCGATTGCAACCTCTTGACCAACGAGGCAGCAATAGATAACAGAATTCTCGTGTAATTCGAAAATGTGACAAATATTATTACGGATTGTCTTATTTCATGCTGAAAATTGGCCTTGATATCCCTTGTCATAAGAGCGTTTCAGGCCATGTACATAGGAAAGGGGCGCCAAAATCATATTACAGAGGGTCATTTCGATCCATTACGTAATGAACGGCCTTGAATTTCTTCTCCAAAAAATAATCATCTTTAACTGAAGCAAAATAGGAAAAATAAAGAAGATGTCGTTGTACAGACGCTATCATATCAAGCTACCCATCAACTGCCTAGCCTTTTCCCAACTATATTGGGGTCGGCTTCCAGTCTAACCGGCTACAGCTGAATACCAGTATTTTACATGGAGCGACTGCCTATCTGACGTCCACAACCCAGTTAGTACTGGGTAATACGATACCCCTTGGTAAGACTGGTTGTCAGACTTTTTGGTCCACTGACTACCTAACGACTGCCAAAGATCTACAAATGACAGCCGGGACCAACGGCTTAACGTGCTTTCCGAGGCACAGAGGAAACTCGGTATGTAATGGGCCACCCATCCACAGACCAACCTAGGCAAGCATGGCTTAACCTAAAGATCGACCCGAGCGGCTGTTATTATTTAGCCATGAGCTCCTCCACATCAGGCTACCCGAAACGGTAAAATTTTCTCAATCAACCTTGAACTTAATGCTATCGAGATAAAGTTGAAAATCTATTAAATAAATTTGACAGATTGTATTAGCTTGATGTGCTGCCTGTCTGTACATTTGTAGAATTTAATACAGACCTAAGTATTTTTAAATTTTCCGACCCTAAAATGTAACTGCGACCTTCTAGTAAAGAGATGGGTATCGCAAATAATGAACGTGACTTTTAAAATTTTCACTATCTTCTGTGTTCATCTAGGTCCTGAAATACTTCTCCTGAACATTTAGGTCCTGACATTAGACAATTTTACTTGATTAAATTAGAATTTGTACCTAAAAAGGTGAATTTAAATTAGACTTAGATCGTTTAGAATTTAGATCATTTTTGTTAAAAGGACTACCTAAGAATAATGCTTAATAGGTCTTTGGGTACAATGTATTCTAATCAACTATTTCTATTCTTTATTATGATTAATACGTACTGCTGTAGATGTTTCTTAAGTAAGAAAACACCTTTGAGAATTTATCTACACAAAGCTGAATAACTTTAAGTTAATTATTTTAAAACGTAAGTTTTATTATTCGGTCTTAACGTGTAGTTTTCTAACAATAACACCACAAGCAACGGTACATCCATTGCTTTGCTTTTTTTTAAGTATATCTGTATTTCTTATTGCTTTAGACCCGCACTACACTCACTGTTCAATTTTGACAGTTTTGGAAGCAGAGTTTCCACCAGTTATTGTAGAATAATTATGTAACTTGTGAAGGGTCATATAGTACAAGGTGTAACCGACCAGCTGATCAACATGTATCGTAAAACTAAAAAAAAACGTTATCGATTTTCAAAAGTTATAGGATAAAAGTTGTTCAGTTTCATGGTCTGAGATACCACACGAGAGGTTTTGCGTTTACTATGTTACGCCCTGTGTAGCTGTATAGGGCTGGCTTTTCATTGTTGTTTATTAACAAGACTCTTTTAAAAAAATGTGTTCACGTCAACAGCGCATGTGGTTTGAATCAAAGGAACGCGCGATGTTCTCTTTTTACTCTTGAGCTATTTCTAACTGACTTAATTACCACAAAACAAGAACCCACTCACCGATAAAGCTAGTAATACGCACCTATTACTTGAATCACGTCATTAATATAACGCAGACGCCGCCATTGTCCCCGGTCCCAGAAGGGCCGTTGTAAAAACGCGCGCATTATCAAATATGTAGCGGTCTTGCTAATGAGCGTTTGGGGTGACGTTAACTATGTTGTAGTGTTGTCAGTCATGGCTGTTTCTTTTATTTGTATTCTTCAGGCTTGGTTAGGGTAGAAGGGTAAGCAGATTTCGGCTATGGGAAGTTAAAAGAAATGAGAATTTCCTAGTCTAAAGTAGCGAAGGGTCTATTTTTGTAAGAGGTAAGCCGGAATACATATCTTTACTGTATAGAATATTATTGGCTGTAGAATACTGACTGTGCCATTTTTCAAAGAGAAGCCGGTAGGAATCGGGTTCTATGGAATCTTCGCCACTGCTAAACAGGTAAAACATGAAATCAGACGACACGGTCGAGTTGGAAAAGTCGATCAATAGGTAAACACAAGAGGACGTGTAATTTCATACATTGTAAGGACAGTTTTTTGCATAATTATAAAACAGCACTGGCAACGACTTAAGAATGGTTCATTTTTTTATCTCAGCATGGCTGTATTTTATTGAAAGTTTTTATTTGCTAGCCATGTTTGTTCCACTCCTGCGCAAGCAAAGGCCTCCCCCCATTCCTCTCATCTTCTAGTTTTGGTGGAATCTGTCCAGTTGATCCCTTTATTTACTGCATGGTTTTATTAATTACTGTCTCAGGGCACCAGCTCTGAGCTACTTTGGCCCACATTTTGTCCTAGTATTAAGTCATTACTGTGACACCATCCACTTACTTCGGTATAGTATGTTATGTGCTTATATCTTATTCATGGCATGTATTATGGCTCTACAAAGTGGTTTACGGGTTTATGACTTTGTTAAAAGGGAGTTGGATTAATTTATAAGGCATTATCGTAAAGTTACATAGTCATTTCAGTTTGTACAACAACGTTGGATCTTCACTTTAAGTGTGGAAGTACAATAATTTGACATAAGGTGTTTTAATTACAACCCCTTTCTAATAAATTCCCTGGTCGAGCAATGTGTTCTTGGGATTTTCAACCAGGAATTGCTCAGGACCAGCCCAGGGTCTAGATGAGTGCTCGGTTGACAGCAGTAAGCCAACTCCGTATAACATGAGACTTAAACATAACTGGCGAATTGTGGGGTTTACTATAAAATTTAATGTAGGTACACCTTTGCCTTACCCTTCGACGATTACAAGCTTGTTGCTGTGTAAATTATCTTCAGTTACAATATTTTTTGTATAAAGTATGAAATGGTCCTTCGAGCCGGATACCGCACAAAACTTTGAAAAATAACAACTTTATTGTATGCAGACCGGTAAAAATTAGTAATACTAAACGCATGTTACCACCAACAAGTCTATGTCTACTAACATCACCCTTGGGGCCCATACGTCACCATGTTTGTAGTGGGTAGGTTAACATTATAGTTGTACAACCCCCTTTGACGTGTGACATGGTTGTTGTGGGGAATATTTCTTTTAACGTGTGTTAATTGGGCGGGAGTGGTCGACTTTTGTTAGAACGTGGTGGTAACGATTTCGTTGGGTAAGTTTGGGTATAAAACCTGACAGTACCTTAACATACTCCGGATCTTTTGACCGGTTGACCAAAGCACGGAAAACCTGCTCAGGTGGTTCTAGTTATAAAGAATTTGCTCTGGAGTGTAAATGTAGTGTTTTTCCACAAACCATGGGATACTTAATATCGTGTCCTGTTGTCTATAGTTTACAGGTTCTAATGAATGCTACTGAAGACGCCAAACTTATAGCCGAACTCTAGGCAGTCTTAGATTAGGTCGCGATCGACACGCTAAGAAGAAAAAGTACGGATTTACAATGCACAGCTTAATGCTGGTGACTAAACTTGCAACAGCAATGCCTAATTGATTTATCCAAGATACAGACATGAACGTCTATTAATTGACTTTTATTGAAATTTGTAGAAAAATAACTATACATTGCGGCCACAGGGGAGTTTTTCAGAGCTTTGGTCGTAATCAAATATGAATTATGCATTCAAATATTGCATTTTAAACAATAAAAAGGCGTCGCATAGCTAGTTATTGTTGGCAACCCCCTATATCATCACACCAGTATTTCCCAAACTGTCGTCTCCCCGAATATTTAAACACACACTTTATTTCACTTAGCGCCTCAGAGTTATAGCTATAATAATTCGAACATAAACTGGGGTGATGTGGAAATCTACAATTTTCACCCTACGGCATGTGTCCTACTGTCAGCGAGGCAGCGGGTAACATCGACTGTTTTCTCGCTTAAGAAATATACAGCAGATTGTAAATGCCGTGTCAGTAAAAGAGATTATATTTGATAATAGTTGATCGCTGACTTGACATTGCCTGTGTGTGTGAGTGAGGACTTTGTCAAACAAATAAATTTTATCCGTTGCTAGCTTCACTCAAACAACAGCCTATCAGTTCACTGCTAGACAGAGACCTCTCCTAAGCTGAGCCACCACACCATGTCTTCCGAATCCCGTCTGACTCAGCCCCCTTTTAAGGTCGACTGTCCAAAGCTGCATTTGCCAATGTAGCGGCACTACAAAGAGTACTACAACGCCATCTATGACACAAATGAAGAACTAAAATCAAAATTCTAAAGTTATCTTAAAGTTATCCGCGACTTAAGACTATATGGAAAAACCCGACAGCAATAACTGTCTACCAGACATAACACCCGTCTGCTCGGAGGATCCTCCCTTTTCTATGGGGGTGAAGAACTTTACACCCTGTCTCATACCCTTAAACCAATACGCAATCTCCAGTCCAGGACTCATTTTTTCCATCGGCCGTCGATCCTTCGACAGGCATGACCAGCCCAGTGCCATTTCTGTTTGCTTACTTTGCTAGCTACAATATGCGCGCTTTCCGCTAATCGCCGACAGTGGAACAAGTGTCGCACAGAGCCTTACACCGCGCGGACGGCGTTATGCAACGCTACACAATTGTGAATAATGAAGGCTGTCGCGTTCAACACACGTCACGACACGACGGCTATTCTGTCGTTTTCGCAAGCGAATTTGTATAATTGCTGCCAATTAAATTTTAGGGAGTATTGTGGATTTAAACGGTGTGCTGATTCTGAGGATGGAGATTAAATAATGGATGGTGTTATTCTGTAATTTTTAATTTTACATTAAAAATGAAAATGAAACTTCATAACATAATAAGAAAGAGAACTCTGAGTTTGTTTTGCTATTTATTCTCAGAGTCAGGGAGGAGTCAGATAGGAACTGTCCATCTAGCAATTTTTTTAAAGTGTTTCTGATGACCTACTTCATCATCATCATCTTCCAGCCCTTGTCCCATTGTATTTGGGGTCGGCGCAACACGTTTTCTTCTTCCAGTCTCCCTTGTCTGATATCCTATTTACAGAATTTAAAAAAACTCTTCAGAGTACAAGACCAACATTTTAATTTTTCTTTATCACTGTTAAGAGTGATTTACATTTTATTAGAACATCGAAATTCAAAGGTAATGTGAGTAGTACCAAAAAGCCCTTCTGCCCTCTACAATGTAGGTAAGGTTATGCAGTACTCCACAATTTAGCACACTGAGAGCAGCTGTCTCGTTTAACATATTACCTAAGTCCCGGGACGCAATTCTATTTCGGTTTTAACACGTTGAGCGCCTAATTTATGCAATTGCTAAAATGTATGTATATTAGGCAGACTGGATATACTGCAGGCTATTTAGTTGCGTTGCTTTGTTATAAGATAATTACAGAGAGATTCACAGAATTGGTAGTGCATTGGAAATCGGTGTAAATTACATGATATAATTGACTTATTAAAAATACGAATCTATTGCTAATTCCAGCATCATACACTCACACACATCACTCAAACACACTCTCACATTTTTTCGGAGCTTTTACTTCCTGCAGCACATCCCCAATCCATAAACTAATACATCAAAGCGCACCCTGTTAATAATTAACACAAAACGCCATGTTTGCAACTAATTTCCTAAAGGCAGGTACACACAAGCCTTACAAATACCGGGAATACCTCATACCACATCGTGCAGAATAACATACCTAACCGAACGCCCGAACCGCTCGCCCGCTGTTGCTCGTAAAACCGAATTGACAATTTAAATTTAATCTACTTTATGGAGCCGGTGGAGTAACGCCTTACATGCACTATTACACTGTTATGCCATTATATTATACTTTTATTTTGATTATGTGGATATGTGAGTGAAGCATAAAGTGGCGAGGTTTGGGGGTGTCTCGTCTGTGTGTACTTAGCTTAAGACGTCTTAATTTTGAAGCACATGTAAGGTTCTAGGTTTACTTTTACTATGGCGTTCTGAAAGACTTTCAGTTTGGTGTCGTGTGTAGTTGAAAAACAAATACAGACGCTTCATTTTCTCAGATAACGGTACCTGGAGGCCTAGACATCGGATTAAATTAAGCTTCCGAAAAGCTTTGAACGTTTTGAGAGCCATTGCCAGCCACTTACCTAGGTCCTCTGGTGGCAAGTCCCAACTTTCTATTAATTGTGTTCGGTTCTGAAATAAATATGGCAACACAAATGGATACTCACAATACGAATCGTATGAAAAATCCCGTAAAGTAGGTTTACATTCAGTTTAAGGTTAGAAAGAAAAAGTATTCATTTGTCTCGCACAGATCAAAACAAAATAATAAAATCCTAACTTCCTAATCCTATCCTAATCCTAATATTATCAATGCGAAAGTAAGTTTGTTTGTTACCTTTTCACGCCTAAACCACTGAACCGATCATCCTGAAATTTGCATATACATTGTCAGGTGTACAGACATAGGTGGACATAGGGTACTTTCATCCCGAAAAACACTACAGTTCCCGAGGAAAACAACAATAACGTTCTTATGATAATAGATGGCGCCACGGTGTCTTTCGAATCATGATTGAATTATATTATTAAAAGCAGAGTACAACCCGAATTATTGTCATTTTCTTAATTAAAGCTGGCAAAGGCGGGCAAAAGCTAGTTAAAACAAAATTATACAACCATAAACAAAAATAAAAATAAGACATACATTATACTAAATTGGTTCTGGACAAGGCCAAAAGGCTGTGAGAAAGGGGCCTTTTGGCCTTGTCCATGGTGCAACATTTAAAAAGAGTTATACTGTCACTTACGGGATATCTTCCTTGATTGTTCATTATTTTGAGCTTCCGTTATTACAATGCAAGCGCCATGATCGCGGGTTGACTGGAGAATGCGGGTGGATGGAAAATAAATTGTTAAGAGCAGACAAATCCATCTACCCTCTTTCTTTGTCTTTTGCTACGTGCACTACTGGAACAAATCACGGAAGATATCCCGTAAGTGACAGTATAAGTTTAGTTGTAAACCGTGAAAGCTTAAAACAGTGTTTAAAAAGAGGTTATTTTATTAAACTTATGATTTAAATTGTCTTCTTAACACAAATAAGAACCATTTCTATAAGTACCGAAAGAAGCATGGTTCCCATTATAACGAAGTTTGAACAAGTATTACGATTATTTGTTTGGTATGACTTGTTAACTCGTTAAGGAGTTTCAAGTAGACAATTCTATCAGAGTTCTCAAATGAAGTTAACAAAAGGAGATGAAGAGTTTATTCGGTGAATGTAAATGTTTAAGATGTTTGTTTATGTTGTTTCAAATTCATTTACAAGTTTGTTTATTTGTTTCAGGTACGTAATGACTGCGAGGTTTTATATAGTTAAAAAAAACGCATTAATACTTGAGGAGGACAGTGGGTAAGTCTCATATGAATGAGAGGTTTTCTTACTTCATGTTAATTTTAAAATAAGTAGGTAGATACGTGAAAAATAATAACTGAAAGTTTGGGGTGGTAAATCTTTTTTTTTTGTGCTACGCCGACGTAGGTATTTAGGCTGTATCTTCAGCTAATAGATACTGTAAGTAGATTTCTCCATATATCACATATTTATAACCAAACAAACATTAAAAAAAAAACTAAAATTACCTATCCCCCTCTGCCTCGGGGGGTTACAGGCTTCCTATTATGTTATGACGTTATCAAAAATACATGCTTAACCTCATTTCGTTCCTGAAACAGCAGTAGGCTGCTTTGAAATCATCATCAGCTTGCCTTTTCCCAACTGTGTTGGGATCGGCTTCGTCTTTCCGGATTCGGCTGAATACCAGCATTTTACATGTAGCGACTGCCTATCTGACCTCCACAATCCACTGGTTAATACGATACCCCTTGGTAAGACTGGTTGTCAGACTTTCGGGCCACTCACTGACTACCTGTAACGACTGTCAAAGATCCAGCCGTGACCAATGGCTTAACGTGCTTTCCGATGCGCGGAAGAAAATCGGTAAGTATTGGGTGGTTACCCATCCACGGATCAACCTAGGCAATCGCGGCATAACCTGAAGATCGACCCGAGCGGCTGTTGTTATTTAGCCACGATTTAAAAACTCATATTCGAAGTACCCAATTTATTAACTCCACATAACAAGCTTATCAACTAAATCATCACGTCATCCCAAACCAAGTATCAAAATTGTTTATCTGTCATTCCCAGACTATGTCTAGGTTTCAGTCTAAGTCTGTCTGTGACAAATGTGGCGCCGGCGTGCTATTTGACTCACCATACTTGTCTGTATTTGCTAACGTTTTGATACTAAATCACAAAGGATATTACAATAACAAATGTCTGTACTTTATTTTGTTATGAAGACAAATACTTTCGATGTTATTTTTTAATAAATGGGGTCGAAATTCGTCGATAGCCTGTTGACTTTATTATCTTGAAACGTATACAAATTCTAGATAGTTGCTTTTCGACAAAAACGAGACGTATATTTGACACGATTAACAGCAACCTCACTGTAAAACATGTTATTATTCACTGGGCTGACTTAATCCTTACTTACAACTATTTTTACAGGCACAACCCAATGCAATAGTGAAGCAACTTAAAGCCAACACACTAACAAGCTTATACTTATTATCTATAACTAATTACATATAATGTTATCCTTGTGAATTCACTCAGTGTACAAGCAAAAATGTCTACTTCCTCTGCTACAAGGTTAAGAGTGCGAAGCGCCCGCGTCAGGGGCGCCTCATTCAACAGATTAGTGCGGCCACGAGATACAGCCAGCAGTTAATTTAGTTTGCAATCGATACGCTTAAAAGATGATTATTAAAACAGAAATTGAATTACGTAGAAATAATGCAGAAGTCAGATAACGCCTTCTTCTCCCAACACAAATATACTTAGCACTAGCACTACACCCGCGACTTCGTCCGCGAAAATTGTGATAGCTCGGCTAATATGCATGATATCTTTATAATTTATAGCTTACAGCACTCACGAATAATGTAGCTTTCTACCAGTGAAGCAATTTTTAAAATTGGTTCATTACTTCCGGAGATTACCCCCTAGATACAAACAAATTTTACCTCTTTATAATATTAGTATAAATATCATGCATCACATTAGCAGCTCCAACCTCCAACTATCAGCAATAAACCAAAAAATACGCGCCACAAACGAATTCCACTTGAATAGACAGTAGCAATATAAAGGCGACATCTCACAAAACATTTCAGCACTAAAGGAGCAGCGAATAGGTTATCTGCAAGTAATGGGCTGTGCACTGCGTTTTATGGCCTATATTTTACTGCAGAATGCTGAGTCGTGAATTAAAACCTTATCTTAGCTTGATTAACTAATGTTAGTTGTTTGTGGAAAGGGTTTTTGTGTGGTTTTTCAGCAACTTGAAAGAATCCAATGGTTTTATTAATACTAACAATGCTAATTATATTATTATTAGGAGTATGAGAGAAGAAGACATGCTGCGCCGACCCCAAATGAATTGGGATAAGGCCAAGAGAATGATGATGGTGAATTCTATTATAAATAAATAAATTCATTTATTTCAGGTAAATAACACCCATTGCCACACATAAATTAATAGAAATCCGAAAACATGGACAAATTAAATCCGATAAAATAACATAGAATCAAATTGAATAAATTAAAACCAAATACAATACAATCAAACTAAGTCAAATTGAATAAATTAAAACCAAATAAAATAAATCAAATCAAAATAAATCAACTCAAAATAAATCTAATCAAATCAAAATAAATCAAATAAAGCAAAAAACAAATCAATACCTTCTTTCCGACACTGGTAAAGCGACATGTCTGTCGGAACAATGACGATGAATGACGATCAATGATGATGATGGCATGATGTCTGATTATGATTAGGTTTTTTCATTAGGAAATCTTGCCTAGAACTGCCGGAAATCGGCTTTAGCAAAATAAAATCATTCATCATCATCCACAGCCGGATACCCACTGCTGGGTATAGGCCTCTCTTTTCTTGTACCAATCTCCCCGGTCGTGTGCCAGACTCATCCAGGTTTTTCTCCCGATGGCAACTATGTCGTCTGCCCATCTCGCCGCCGGACAACCCACGTTTCTTTTACCAGTTCTTGGACGCCATTCGGTGACAGCCCACCTGTCATCACTGCGCCTTGTTAGGTGTCCTGACCAACTCCATTTGAGTTCCGAGTGATAAAATTATTAGTCTCGAAAAACATTTGAACCTATTGTAAAATAGATCTCATCACAAAGATACAATCAATATACGACGAGAAACTCATGTCAATGTATTAGAAGTATATACATATTAGTGCTCGCGGCTGTAGGTATCTACAGCATTATTTATAGGATATGCGAAACTTGAATATAGTTTATTCAGAATAAGTAACTGAATCGATTCCAATAATTTTTAAACCATGCTATATTTTGTCCCAAAAATATTTAAAAAAAGTTACAAGTTGGACACCGAGTGACATTAAGTACATATCGCAATAATTTAGGTACCCACAGCCAAATTTTGTTTATCAATGAGTTCAAGACGACGTTCGAGGTCCGCGCGCGGGCGCGCTGCGTGATGACCACGATTTTGCGCGGTCAACGAGGTAACAGAACAAGCTTTAACTTTGTGATTTTTCATGATACAGTTTTGAAATTTTGTACATAGATTCTTTACATAAAAATACTCGACACGTGTTTCAGGTTTCGCATATACTAAAACTTATGTTGTATAATTTATCAGAAATATTCTTCAACATTTTTTTCTTAAGAAAACTAAACATCACAGTCATGTTGTATTAGATGACAGTTCATGCCCTTTTTTATCCGAAAATAAGGACCAATTTTCTTCCAACAAAACATCGACGTTCCCATTATTACAAGAAACATTTACAAGCCGATACAAAGCGACATCCAAAGGAATTTATCTTTTAAATGACATGACGTTAAAGAAATCTTTTGGCAAAGGAATCTTTCGAAATGTCAAAAGTTAGAACCTTTTCTTATTGATCAAATTCGTTCAGTGTTGCCAGCATTATTTAAGTTGACATATCAACAATTTCATAAAAATGGAATGTTGAAGGAATATTTAAAAAAAAAAATATTTTTGACAGCATTATTATCCTTCTTTGAAAGGAAATGATATTTTGCTTGCTTACTTAGCTTATTTATAGTAACTGGATCATCTTACTTCGATGAGTTCTCAAGGGAATACGATGTTTTTCTTGCCCTTTATTTTATTTTAAGAAATTTCCAAAATACTCCGGGCCTAATTGCGAAAGGATGCCATTTAAAAATCCCTTTAGGTTGGCGTAATGGTCTGTGTACATCACTACACTAGCAATCAAAGTCTTGTACATTCGACGTGGAACAAGTCGACTTGAACTAGAAGTGGCTTTGTCTCACTGTCAGACCTCAGAAAGGCTATAAAGGCTTTCTGTCTGACAGTGTGGTTCTTATGAACTGTCCTGGGGGGTTACTTTGGCGTCTTACAGCAGGAGTAGGTCTAGTGTGGGAAAGAGACAGAGCTATGCAGGTCGTCTAGCGCCATCTCTTTCCCACACAGGAATGACTCCTGCTTTAAGAAGTCATGGTAGACCACCAGATCGTGAAGACCAGTGGTGTTACCGAGTAAAATCAAAATCAAAGCATTTATTTCAAGTAGATCAGTTACAGGCACTTTTGAATTGTCGAAACAAAGACAACAATGAAATGTAGCTACAGTCCCAGTCACAAGGCATAAAAACTGTGAAAGTACTGTAGCCCATTCCCTAACGTAGATCTCTATGGAGAAGAACGGGCAAGAAACTCCATGGACACTCTTTTAAATCAGAATACTTTTACAGAACCTTGGTTACATCATTCATGTTGAGATAGTACATTATGTGAGAACGATGTGTACGTTAAAAGTGTCCATTGTAAAACAATTCAAAAATTAAATAATTAATTAAGTAAAGTAGTAAGTAAAGATCAATCACCTACCTTTGAAAATAACCTCGGATGCTTATCTTTTTTTTTTTGTTTTTTTTTTTCGTATGGGATATCATCAAATGACCCCCCCCACTCTGGGCGGAGCGGAAGGGAGTGTCAGACTTGTACTGACTAAAACCCATCCATGTTCCTTCTTTGCCCTTTGTGCTCCAGGGCCACGGTATCTCTTTCGAACAGTCCCGCAGCCCTGGCAGGCATCGGCATCTTATCTTTAACTAAGAGATTATCACCAGCACCTCCCATTGAAAGAGTTTCAGCAATTTCCTTGGCGATATCGTAAACATTCTAGTGCCAATTCAATCAATATAAATAACGCTAGACCCTTATTTTTAGAAGTTTTTTTATTTTTAAAAACTTATTTTTTCATTCCCAAGACCATTTTCTTTGGCATTTTCAAGGCCATTTTCCTCATCTTTTAATTCCGTGTAGCGCGATCCTGTTTTATAGCATCGGACTTCATTATGGTAATAGGGGTTCGATTTCATCCGCCCCTCGTCCGTCACTGATCACTACTGATTTTTGAGTCTACCCAGCGTTTTGGGAAATGATCTATACAACGTGTAACATAATAAACGCAAGACCTCTCGTCTCAGACCATGAAACTGAACAACTTTTGTTCTATGACTTTTGGAAATTCATAATTTTTTTTTAGTTTTACCTTACATGTGGATCAGCTGATTGCGTCCGTTCCTATAGAAAGTATTTTTTTTTTTGCGAATTTCAAGAACTCGTAGAACAAAAGATGTTTAGTTTCATGGTGCGAGAGACCACACGGGAGGTCTTGCGTTTATTATGTTACACGTTGTATAGGGTATATTGATGATTCTTGGGAATTATTGAACCCCAGGTTTATTATAATTATTAGATTATTAAAAGTTGTGCATAATGATGAGAACAATAGCCTATTAAGAGCATGCGGTTGAATATTTTGACTGTTTTTTTAATTGTCATGTTTAGATCTGCCGGAAATTGGCTATAGAAATTAAAAGCTTTGGCTCTCGAAAAATATTTGAACCCCTATCTGACCACTAAGTATCAGTAGACACTAAGCAATTTTTAAAAGTTATTTACTCCTTATGTGTTGATTCTAATTTTAATGTCGTTAAGAACATAGTAATCAGTTGTGAATATGTTTTATCGCTAAGATTCAATCGTTAGTTATTGAAAGTAGATTGTGATTTAGTGTGTATTAGTTTATTTGGGACAAGTACCGCATGCCCCGTTGGTCTATTGGGAGCAAGCGCCACTGCTGAGCATGAGGACTGGGGTTTGATTCCCGGGTCGGGCAATGTGTTACTGGGTCTTACATCAGGAATTTTACAGTAGCAATCATGGAGTCTGGATTTATGCCCGGTTGATGGCAATAGGCTCTCCCCCATAACATGGGACTTAAACATAACTGGTGAAATGTGGGTGTGCTATGAAGTACACCTCTTTCTAACCCTTTGGGCGTTACAGGTGTGATGTTATGTATCGCAGGTAAGGTACACCTTCGAACAAAATCGACTAACAGTATAGCTAATTTTGAACAGTGGTTTACTGTCCAAAATTGTTCAGAAATAAAATTCTTTAGTTTTGAAAATCGTTAGTCTTGTATATTAATGTAAAGATGAGCTTTTACTTTGCCATATTTGATTCTGGTGAAGGTCAACGATCTTTGTCTTTGGCTATTTTATTTTTGAACAAAAATCCATTGAAATACATTATGTAAACTCTGTGACATTTAATTTTAATACAATAACAACTTTTTTTTATTAAATTTCTTAATTCGAGTACAAGAGACAGGTAAACAAGTTTTATTTATTTATTTTACTGTTTATGTACACAATACAAACAACACAGGAAATAACATTATAATCATCATTATCATCTTTTTTTTAAATTTCATTTTTCATTTTATTTTACTTTTAAAATTAAATCATGTTTGGAATGGAAAATTCTTCAGAGATATTTGAAAAATCTTAATAATTTTATGTGCATTCTTTCTTTCTTTATCGTGTGGTTAGTTCCTAACCTGGTGTCAGAGTTTTATGCCGCCCATGGGCCTCTGACTTGGCTTAACATGGCGTCGATGGCTCTCAGGCATGCTGGGTTCCTCACGATGTTTTCCTTCACCGAAGCAAGTGATAATTATACAATACGCACATGTATCCGAAAATTAGAGGTGCGTGTCTTGGGTTCGAACTCGAGACCTATGACTTGTCAGTCTGACGGTCACACCACTAGACTATCACTGCTTATGTGCATTTATTATAGTTAATGTCATGGTTTCCAAAACTCATTTCTGAACAAATACGAGTAAATTACATGGTGTCTAGACGTGGTGTTGCGTGTTCAACGTATGTTATTGAGTTTGATATCAAAATGGTATGGTATGTTATTGTTTGCGAATCAAAAATATTTTCCTTTAACAGCTTTTCTTTTATTACTTGGTTATTATAGGGAAAACATGACATTTGGGAACAGTCAGTAGGTACTTTGTTTATATATTTTATTTGGTCTTTACGTCTGGTCCATTTCCCAGAAAACGGCCCTTACAATTGCGGTTACGGTTCACTGTTAATGGACAGATATACATGTATATGAAACTCAACCTGTTACGAAATTATAACAATAACATAACGCTTGTAATCTCCGAAGGGTTAAGCAGAGGTGTACCTAATAATACACCAATATTTCGCCAGTTATGTTTAAGTCCCATGTAATAGGGGGCGAGCCTATTACCATCAACCGGGCACAAATCCAGACTCCCTGGCTGCTACTGAGAAATTTCTGATGGAAAAACCCAATAACACTTTACCCGACCTGAGAATTGAACCCAGGACCTCATGCTCAGCAGTCGTGCTTGCGAACACTAGGCTAACGAGGCTGGAAATTATAACAATTTCTTTTAAAAATTGGATAAATTCAGTGAACATTAACAATCATAAACAAAACTATTTACAATTTCACGAACTTTCAGACCCATTTCTAATTTCAATAGCATTTTTGTATAATAAATAAATTTTCCAATATTAATGCTTTGCTGCCTTTTCTGACAATTACACTTTTAAGGTAAGGTAGACCATTGACTTTAGTAATGAGAAAAAGTTTTCGTATGCCTAGGGTTACCATCCATCCAGAAATGTCCGGATTTTTGGTCTTTCGTCTAAACCAATTATTCCCAAACTATTTTGGGCAAGAGACCCCTTTTCCAAACTGAACTGATACTTCAGACCCCCACGGGTACGGGATTTTCAAAGTAATTTGGCTGTGGAGCCAAATTACTTTATCCTATACAAGGTGTAACGTAATAAACGCAAGACCTCCCGTGTGGTCTCTCGCACCATGAAACTAAACATCTTTTGTTCTACGAGTTCTTGAAATTCGCAAAAAAAAAATGCTTTCTATAGGAACGGACGCAATCAGCTGATCCACATGTATGGTAAAACTAAAAAAAAAGTTATGAATTTCCAAAAGTCATAGAACAAAAGTTGTTCAGTTTCATGGTCTGAGATACCACACGAGAGGTCTTGCGTTTATTATGTTACACGTTGTATATACCTATTATACCTATCTCTAGTTTTTTCCTATTGATACAAAATACTTACCATTTTAAAAACTTTGCGGTTGTTTAATGAGTAAACTTGACCTCATTTTTTCATTAAAATTTAACAAAATAAATAGGTATAAAATTCAGTAAATATCGAGTGTAATTAATAATTATTAATACAAATTACGTTAAGACACTTAAGTAGGTAATTATTATTTGAAAAAAAAAAAAACATTAACATCACAACTTGCACAGTATCTTGAAAGTTTCAAATAAGAACTTGTGTTAATTAATAGGGGTCGATTTTTAGACCTTGTCGACCCCCAAAATCAATTTTGGTTTATCGTCGACCCCTGGTTTCGACCCCACGGGGTCGATATCGACCACTTTGGGAATCCCTGGTCTAGACTTTGCCTGGCATTGTCATTTGTCTGGACTAACTAAAAAAATAGGAAACTGAAAAAATTTATGATATTAAAGCAGCGTAAATTGTTATACAATTTTTTTTTTTTAAATCATCAAATGAGTCCTCCCACCCAGGGCAGAGCGGGAGGGACTGTCAGACTTGTACTGACTAAAATCCACGGTGTCCTTCAGTAGCCCTTTATGTTCCAGGATCACGGTAATTCTATGAGTCCCGCGACCCCGGGGTCCCGCGACCCCGGAAATTGTTACCCTTATGACTTTTTGTCATGACTTACCAAATTTCGAAATGGTAACCCTACGAATACCTAGCTTAGTTTTTGGGTTATATTAATACAACCTTCCGACAATTTTTTCTTCGAGTTTATAGAGCATTCACACGCATTGGTGTGATTTGGTACTGTTTGTCATTTTTGGGTTGAACCGCGGCGGGTACAAGTTGTCCAATAATGTCTCATTTTGGCGTTGAATTTAGTACGATTATAACTTACACGCTTTTGTAATTTTTGGGACACGCGTGGGTATGTGGAATGTTAGGAATTTGGAACACCCAGATTGGGTGGGAAGGTTTTTAACAATATAAAAGCTCTTTTTTAAATTGTTTGTCTAGGTAGTATCACTGACTCACTGTGCGTCCATAATGCTGGTTTCACACGACTGACTTGTTGACTAACTTGTTTAGTTAGCTCCTCCAGAGCTATTTGTGCTGCAAATTTTGAGTAAGTGACGTAAATGTTGCCGTTGTCGTCGTCGACGCTCCATCGCTATCACTCGCGGACTGTCCTGTATTTAAACGCCACTGTCCTTCCAAACTGTTCTGTCTCACTGTTCTGCCCTCGTGTGAAACTAGCATAATGAACATAAGGAGAGAGAGAGTTTCAAGTAAGAGAAGAAAGAGAGAGACAGAGAAATAAAAATAGAGATGACAACATGTTTTATGTGCGTGTTTCGCCGGTGAAAACGCACACTCACTACCTATACTCTATACCTGTTTACGTTGATCAACTTTTGCTGTATCGAGGAAGATGGCTATGAGCGCCGCTGTAATTTCGGGCGCTTATCTATTAACTCCATCCATAGCGACCTGCGATGCTTTTTGTGTTTTAGATGACTAATTTACCAGGTTGGGCCAGGGTACAGGAATGAACACTGTCCATCAGGTGTAACACACACTTGATTGCCATTTAGGTAGACAACAGCTGATTCCTGGTATAAAATAAAGGGTGTAAATAGACCCTTAACGAAGCCGAAAGGCACTTCTTCTCCCCGTCTTTGCGATCATTTTGTTCTAGACCATACCTAGGAACCTTGTAGTTACGATGATATTGGGGTTAAAGTTCCAACTTTTACACAAGTTTTTTTTTTTTAATACATGTTTTTAATGTAAGATTTTTACTTTAAACACCTCCACGACCCCCGTACTATTCAATCCACCCATCGGCACAATGGTTTGAGAACTTTCCATCGAGTCCTACCGTAAAACGTGATTTTTCACCCCAAAAAGAAAAGTTGTTTCCCAGCAATAATTTTTGCGTAAAGTTATTGTGTTGGATGTACAGAATGCTTGGTTGACGGCTTCGTGAAGGGTCTGTTTACACCCTGTATATGTGTTTGTATGTAACTATTTAATATTTATATCAATTTATGTTAACAAAATGGTATTTTTCTCATTATTTTGTTTGTACTCTATCACAATGCTGTCCTATTTGACCCAAAGGTTGACCTAGGAACGTGAGCAATTAGCGAGAGATAAATATCTCTTGTACAACATTCTTAGAAATCGGTACACAGAAGGCTGTGGCACAGAATGGTTGCTCTTGTGTGGTTTCCAAGGCAATAAGCTGCTTAGTGAGTGGTACCAAGAATATCAGTCTTCATTATAGAAAAGCTTACAAAACTTAGATTCTCCGCATTAAAAAGTATTTCTGGAAAGTAATAAGAAAGCGATGATATTATGATATAATCAATGATACAATCAATGGTACGATAATAGTACAAAACTGCATATTTAATCGATATTACTGTACCAAATATACATCATAATTTACAGACCACAATAGCAGAAAAGCTAACCAAATACATCGAACTAAAAGATGAAATTACCCGAATTTGGCATCTGCAAAAAGTTACAATAGTCCAGTGGCGAAGGTTCCATACAACTCGATTCCTACCGGCTTCCCTTTGAAAAATGGCACAGTCAGT
The DNA here is from genome assembly GCA_963082995.1 of Noctua comes. Lineage (NCBI taxonomy): Eukaryota > Metazoa > Arthropoda > Insecta > Lepidoptera > Noctuidae > Noctua > Noctua comes. The sequence continues at coordinate 4,978,896 of OY720279.1, read as the reverse complement.
ATTCTATAGATAAATATATAATCACATTAAAGATTATGGACTCCGGCTTACCTCTTACAAAAATTGACCCTTCGCTACTGCAATAGTTGGGACTATTGCAGTAGCGAAGGGTCAATTTTTGTAGTCTAGTATAGTCCCAATAGTTTTGTCGTCAACAGGAGTAATACCCAAACTACTTCACCAGTCCCTTCATTCTCTTAGCTTACCTCCAAATACCTACCATCTGCTACAAAAGGCAGTGATATTAAACACATGCAGACTCGTGAGAAAGTTTCTGCAATGTGAATCAGAAAATCTTCATCAAAACTCAAATACGCTACCATCTTCTGCGCGTGACCGCACTTCATCCATTCCAACTGATAATCACTTAGCTTAGGCCCGTATTATCGGCTCTTCCCGGCTAGTCGAGAACATAAAATGCATGTCATAATAATATTACACTTAAAATAAATAATTTAGTGGTAGTAGTGTAGTTGTTCCGGGTCTGGCTGTTTGTGTATGTGATTTTAAATGTTTGTAAACGCACCCACGATACAGGAGAAATTCCTAGTGTGGGGCAACGTTTTTTTAAAAATAGAAAGAAGAAATAAAGAATATCAGATCATGTTACGTTTCTCATCTTTTTTTCTTTTTCGTGTGGTTAGTGCCTATATAATCGCACTCAGGACCCTACGCTCGTGTTCGAGATCAACGGGACAGTCGAAACGCCTACGCATTAGCAAATTCTACAGTACTATGTTTAACATGTATGTTTAATGGTGTAACAGTGCCTACATAAAATACATGGCATAGCTCTTTGTCAACATTGTTTAATTTACTCGCAGGCGCTGTTGCTCTGAAAACACTGAAATATTACATTAAAGGGTTCGGTAGGTACACATAGTAGTACAAGAGCTGTACATTAAACATACATGAGATCACAGCACATCGTTATCATCATCAAAGTCTTGCCTAACTTCCTGTTCATGCGAAGGCATGTATATAAGGTCTAACTATTCATACACGAAATATTTTTAGAGAATCATCTGACGGCTATAAAGAAGTTCTAACAAGGGTTTTTTTCATCTAAGTATCAGATTTTTTTAAAATAAATAATTTAAAATTACTTGACGCTAGTTTACTACGTCGTATTAGCCTACTGTCATTGATAGAATAGGGGTAAAGGTTTTATGCAAAATGTCACAAGAAATTTTAGAATTATAATAATTTCTTTAAAAAAATACACTAGATCATTTTTTTTTTCGTTCCTATATAAAATATGTATGAAGAGATAGACCTTATATTATTTCATGTATATTACGTAAATTGTACGCAATGTAGCGGTCATTGTAAAACCAATAGCCGTACTTTTTCAGTATCTATTATTCTTTTTGTTGTGTTTCCGGATTCATATTATCTTAGTTTGTAGTTTTACAGAAAGACATGACTTAGGGTGGTCGCGGGACTTATAGAATTACCGTGACCCTGGATCATAAAGGGCTATTGAAGGACACCGTGGATTTTAGTCAGTACAAGTCTGACAGTTCCTCCCACTCTGCCCTGGGTGGGAGGACACATTTGATGATTTTACAAAGATAAAAAAAAAAAAAAAAAGACATGACTTAGGGTAGGATATAGGATACTTTTAACCCCTGTACTACGTCCTCGAGTGATAACTACAGAGCTACACGCGAAACCGCGGGCGTAAGGTAGCATTGTATACGGGGTGACCGTGTAGGTATTGCTCTTTTGTAGGAAACAGCTGTTTTTTATTACGGATGAAAAATTTCTAAGAACCTAGGGCTACGTAGTAACCGTTTTCGCGTCGGTGTCCCTTCCACCCCGTATATGACCTTATTACATTAAACTTATTGTCATTTGACAACTTCATACACAAGGTAGAGTGACCACAATCTCCCCCAAAAATTATTGCTACGACAATGCTCCTGAAGAACTCACCCCAACAATCATGTGACACAACCAGACACAGCTTTTTTCATCAAACAGGATTAAAATATCTTTTATCTCTGCCACTCGATCCTGTCTCAAAGCCTTCCACTTGGTGTGCTGTCGCCTTCGTCTATTAATAAAGATTTTCTTAGCAGAGGCCCCTGTAATGCCCCGAGCTTGGGGCTAGCTTCCTTCAGTGGCATAAATATTGGTAGGATTGCGGGTAGTTCGGGTTTTAGAAGCTTTTGGTGTAGGTACGTAAGTGGGTTTTGGAATCTTTCTTGGGTTAGTTGGTCTGTGTTTGTTTGTCTGCTAGTTTCGAGAGTCTAAAAGACAGTGTTGGATTCTTAGATATAAAGCATGGTTTTGGCCAAAACTTCTTTAAAGAAAAATTGTGGTTTAAATTAAATTTAAAAATGTACAAAAGTCACTGCCTCGTTGGTCTAGTGTTCGCAAGCGCGAATGCTGAGCATGAGGTCCTGGGATCGATTCCCAGGTCGGGCAAAGTGTTATTAGGTTTTTCCGTCAGGAATTTCTCAGTAGCAGCCACGGAGTCTGGATTTGAGCCCTGTTGATGGCAATAGGCTCGCCCACTATTAAACGTGAGTTAAACATTACTGGCGAAATGAGGGTGTACTATTAGGTACCTACACCCCTGCCATACCCTTCAGGGATAAGAAGCGTGTTGCTATGATTATGTTACAGAAGTAACCAAATCATGAGTGACATTTATTTTCACAGCGAAAGATTGAAATAAACTTTTCAGTAACTATACTATATAATAATTTGTTTACTTTTACATCACCGATATCGCTTATAGAATAAAATTTTTGACCTACGGGGGCCAACATTTGCGTTAGATAGAATAGTGACTATTATCGATAATGGCGATGTAAAAGTAACGGTGGTACGGGACAGTTTACTTGTAATTTACTAAATTAAACCTACCTTCAAAGTCACAAATAAACGCAATTTTACCGACTCAAAATAAAAATACGAACCCAAAAATATAACGTCATCCATTCGACCTGCCGTCACTATATCCCGATGTCAATTACGTCTCACTCCGAATATACCGCCACATAAAGCATGTTCCACATCATTGGCCATACAATTGGCGATACAAATGCCTCCGTGTGTCCTGGCCGTAAGCCGGGGCCACTTATCTGATTGTGACAGCGTTATGGTTATTTACTTTATGGTATGGGGTTGCCATGGTGGACACTGGCTGGCATTTGGGAGAACATCTATCTAAACCCAAGCTATATACTTACAATATTTTGCCTGTGTGTAACTTGGATGTAAATGAGTGGTTGTAGATTTTGTTTTACATTTGCAATGGAAAGATGTTTCATTGTCTGATGGTTTCACTTAAATAAAAGGATATTGAAAGTACGAATCATTTATTCTGAGAGGTTTTTTGAGGTTTTGGTTTGTTTTTCGTAAATCTCGGGACTTGGGGCACCCCGACTTTAGGTTAGGTTACTTTAAACCCTGCAAACAGAAATAGGAGACCCGTGCGGAGCCCCGTGCGAAAATGTGGCCGTAAAATAATACAATTTATCTCTCGTTTAGGTTTATTTTCCTAGAAAATTTATAAATTGGCGGTTCTTGTTTTTTTCCGGTGACATATATATTATAGTGCAGGGCTATATTATATAGTGTTAAAGGCAAATTTCATAATTACAGCAATACGAAGTTCCGCAGTTTCCTAATGTATAAACAAGCAGGTTAGGTATAACCTAAACATACAAGGTGGAAGGAACCCCGAAGCTAAAACGGTTACCACGTATTCAGTACATCGTGCTGAAGTTCTGAATCACATAAAAACTTTTCATCGGTCTGCTGTACCATATCTCCTTTAGATCATGCAGGTTTCCGGACCAAGACACATCCTGCGACAAAATACTAGAAACACAAACCAACAATAACACGACCTACATTAACCCCCTCCCTCCTACCCCCTACACATCGGAACATGCACTCTGTCGTTCCCAATTTTCCAGCTCATCGCTCGCCACTCCACTAGAACTTTTCATTAACATTTCGCATTTGCTCCATCACACCATTAAGGTGTCCATAAAGAGAGACACTCTACTGTGAGTACTGGAGAACGTAATACCTATCTTCTTAAATCTCGACCGAAGTGAGCGCAGGGATGGATTTGGGGACTGAGTTGGGTGGGATTAAAAGTTTTTTTTTTAACATCCGACGTAAAGAGTGTGTGGATAGAAATCATGATTGAATAATTAATATTACTATATGAATCATACTAAAGTATAATTATAATTTGATTAGTGTATAAAACAGTTTACAACGAAAAAAACTTCTTGACACTTTTTAACATGAGCTGTGGTAATTTTTAGCATTCTTTTGAGTCAATACTTCATAAGCCATTATTTCGGGACATCGCCAAGTTGGTCGACTCATCTCGTGACCAGAGGGCTGGCCTGTTGTTTGACCAAAGAATGTGTGAAGTGGCTGAGTTTTGGGCTAAGCCTAATATTTAAACTTTTTGCCATCGAAACGCTAAGAAGAAGAAGCATTAAATAGTATGTTGGAGCTGCTGAAGATTGTACAACTATCTTTGCTTTGTATAAATTCAATCTCTTTAGTATTATATAGCCGCATAGCCCATATTGTGTGAGTACTATGTAATAGAAAGCTGTCATTCGCGGGAAACCTACGTCTTTTCTTGACTTGAATGAGCCATGGCGGTTAGGAGTGTGTCATGCTCACTCAAATGTCTCGCTGATGGTGGCGCGTGTGTCGGATCATTTAGTTCCCTTCAAAATGGTTGAGTTGAACGGTGCTGATACATGCGTCATGTTCGTGAACGGGCGCTGTCAGTTGTGACTGGTCATCTCTTGGTTGCCACGGCTTATTTGAATTGATTATTTTTATTTTATTTTTTTGAATTGTTTACTATGGACACTTTTAACGTACACATCTTGCTACATCGTTCTCACATAATGTACCATCTCAACATGAATAATGTAACCAAGAGTTTGTAAAAGTATACTGATTTAAAAGAGTGTCCATGGAGTTTCTTGCCCGTTCTTCTCCATAGAGATCTACGTTAGGGAATGGGCAACTACAGTACTTTCACAGTTTTTATGCCTTGTGACTGGGACTGTAGCTATTGTTGTCTTTGTTTCGACAATTCAAAAGTGCCTGTAACTGGCCTATTTGAAATAAATGCTTTGATTTTGATTTTGAATCAGCATTGCCATCCAACCTGGCAATGCTGCCAACCTTCTGGGCACTTTCCCCGTTGATAGCGATGCGGACGAATTTTTAACGCTCATTAGTTATTTTCACTTTTGTATTGTTATTTTAAGTCTGTCATAATTTGCCATTTAATTTAAACTTTGCGTGTATATCTTATGATCGTGTGCTAGATGCTTTCAAGAGACATGAAAGTAAGATGGTTAAAAAGTAAAAGACTGAAACCATATTGCAAAATTCATTTTAAGTCCCACCCCCTAAGGAAAATAAAAAATCAATTCAAATAGAACATGTACAAAGAACTTATTACTGTTATTCACACTCAATTTGCCGAACACACACAATACATAATTCACTCCAAGACAAGTCTACATCCCACCGCAGTCTCGCAGTCCAGCCCTGTCTAGCGTTCCCTCAAGACGCTTTACTGTTATTGCCGCTCAGTGAAAGCTTAAATATATGGTCAGAGGTAGATTTCTTCTCCTCACGTGATGTCGGCGAATCTCACAGGAAGAAATTCGCTTTAATTAAATTGTCTTGTTCAATGCTCTTGTGACTTAGAAGAAAATATCTGAGGATTTAAGGGGGATTACAAATTAGGTTTTGACAAAATATTATGACAGAAACATTTTATTAAAGGGTTTAAGACTTATTTCGTTTTAAATTCTGAAGATTCTAAATTAGCCAAAACCTAATTTTAACTTCTTAAAGAAACCTAATCCTTACTCAAATCTGCGAAATTATTTAGTAATCTTTTTAGCCTATCGCAGGCTAATTTAAATTAAGCCCAAGATAGACTCAAAAGATAAAAAGCTTTATCCTAATCTTTAGATAATAATGCGACTTATTTGTTGACTTATGAAAAGTCTGCAAAAGTTTCTTGTTTCTTTTTGGCCCAATCAGGAATCGGGCCTTATTTATTATAAGCCAACTATCTTCAATCATTCCTAATAAAGTAAAGCTCACAAAATAAGGAATCACTGTTCTATGAGACAGAAATTCTCAAATCGCCGTTACATATTGACAGGGCGATCGAAAATCTATATTAATGGAGGATTCGGAATCCGTACCTGCCCAATCTAACTTGGTCCCTCTTTAGTCAAATGTTGGGGTAATCTAGGGGTCGATGTTTCTGGTGGTTGGTCACTGTTCATATAGCTGACGATGCATTCAGAAGATTATTGTCCTGGACGAAATTTACCGGGAGGAAATCTGGAGGCAGTTCGCTTGAGGAGGTTAATTTAGGTATAAACGGTATTTTGGCAATCGAATGGAATTATTGGCGATATCATCTGAGTATTTAGTGGGGCTTCCGTATTGGTTTTGATTTTGAGGGAATTTTGTGTTTAGAGTTTAAGAATTTATGTAATTTTGTCTAGTATTGACTACTGGTATGGTTTATGAGAAGGATTATGTTTAGAGAATCTGCGTGTTAATGCAGTACACACTTAAATTGTATTGCCATTCGATTTGAAAATTAATGTTGCATGTTAATGCAATGCATTATTTACGTTTATACGCAGGCCATTCTTCAGATATGCAATGGAGATATGAGTTTTTTTCAAAATCCTTGGCATTGTGATAGAAGGTGTGATATTCTTTATTTATATCTGCTATCATCGTTGATAGCTGGTATTTATTTAGGAATGTCTAATAATTAATATCCAGTCATTAGTACGGACTTCAAATTAATTGCTAGTACTCCAGTGGTGATACACGCGACCTGCTTACAAGTCTACCCACACCACATCGTGCTTCTACAGAGTCGTGATGTGAGCTCGAGGCGAGGACGACATTCAAGGTCTGATCGCAGCGGAGTTGAGGCATCCTGGAACTGTACCCGATTCATTGTGCCCCGTGTTATTGTGTGAAATTGTAATTTCAATTAATTTGTTAGTTTCATAGAAACAGGGTATCGCTCTCAGTGTATTTTCATTGCACGAAAACCATCTTCTGCCCATATGATGTACGAGCCTATCGGAATAAATCCCGACAAACCGACATATAAATAATTATATCATATTTGTGTACTAGTTTTAGAGTGAGATAATATCTTAGTTAAAAAGTCTAAACGAAAATAGATTATAAAATTAAGACAAGAAACTATTTCAAGGTGTTATAAATCCTAACCCTAAATAGCCTGCTTACATAAATACCATTTATAAACCCTTATTTAACCGACTTCCATTGTGATTTACTAACCAACCTACTTCCCTTTACTATCCCAATCAAAAACCATTCTTAACCACTACCCAATAAAACACATAATTGCATAATGCATGACCACATTGAATCTTAAGTATTCTATAATAATAAGATCCTGGAGATTTTGTACGGAATCAAGAAGACCATTTAAACCTGACCTTCTCTGTCCCTCAAAATGGTCGTTTTTGAAGATGTTTCCGGGGTGTTTACGCAGTGGTTGAAGGGTCAAGTTTCGTAGGTGATAATGTACATCGGTAGTGAATCCCTATAGGACATTTAACACGGTATTTCGGCCTTAACACTTAACCCTAGTAATTGTAGGGGCCGCGTGTTGATGCGTGCTTCGATGTACAGAAATAGGTTGGCTTAGGACCGGGTCGGGAATTATTTAGATAGTGATCGTTAAGAGTTACTGGCTACAAAGCTTTTGTACGGAACAGGGTGGGTAGAGTAGTAGCTAGAACTTATCTGCTTTTTTAATTCATTATAAAAGTTTGTATCACGATATGGGATTACGACGTTTAAAAGGTGTAAAAAGACCCTTAACATAACCGAAAGGTACTTGTTCTTCTCGTCTTTGCGATCATTTTTTTGTTCTAGACCATACCTGGGAACCTTCTAGTTACGGAGATATTGGGAGTCAAAGTTCCAACTTTTTCACAAGTTTTTTTTTAAATAGATGTTTCTAATGGAAGATTTTGAGTGCTTTCCATCGAGTACTACCGTAAACGTGATTTTTCACCCTAAAAAAAAAAAAGTCGATTCCCAGCAATAATTTTTGCGTAAAGTTACTTAGTTTGATGTACAGAATGCTTGGTTGACGGCTATGTGAAGGGTCTGTTTACACCCTGTATAGAGGGGGTGTAGGTAGCATATATCCTCTTATCCCCCAGGAAACAGAACCATACCATCATCAAATCCGTCTATTATAACGTAAATATTAAGACTGCCACACTTATTCAGCTTAGGTCCATAGAAAACAACGATTTTTTATGGATTTGCTTATGCATCTGAATAGACGCGGAAAGCTGAACGGATGCGTTCGCATCTCCATACAAAATCGTTGTTTTCTGTGGACAAAAGCTGAACAGAGCTGAATAAGTGTGATTAGTCCCTTAATCTAGTGGTCGCAAGCGCAATTTTCGGGGGTTTGATTCCCAGGTCGGGCAAAGTGTTATTGGGTTTTCCTTTCAGGAATTTCTCAGTAGTAGCCACGGAGTCTGGATTCGTGACAGGTTGATGGCAATTGGCTCGCCCCCTATTACATGGGACTTAAACATAACTGGCGAAATGTGGGTGTAACTACTATTAGATACCTCTGTCTTTCGGGGATTACAGGCGTGATGTTATGTTATGTGTAGGAAGCAAACATCGTCTTACCACCCAGTGAACAGAATCATACAATCAACAAATCCGTCTATTATTACGTAAAGCTATTAAAGCAATGAAAGCGTGTTCAGCGGTGGGTGTCTGCGCGATGAGGAAAGCTTTTCATCTCATGACAATGACGCAAAAGACGTCGAATTGGACACAAAGTTATAATTTGTAAGCTGTTTTGTGAGAGCTCACTTATTTGTATAGAAGTATTAGGATAGCTTGGTGGCACACCGGGAGCAAATACATTTTTATTCTACTGAAATATTATTTTGTAATGTCTTAAGTGTTTAGCGGCAATTAAATATGATTTGATTTAGTAAAAGTGAACAAAAATGCCCTCAGGCTAGGTGGAGCGACGATCTCCGCGGGGTGGCTGGTAGCAACTGGATGAGAAGTGCTGAGAATGGAGTTCAGTGGCGTGCTGTTGAAGAGGTCTATGTCCAGCAGTGGACTGCTGTAGGCTGATAATGAAACAGAAATAATTGAAATTATGGAAACTGACTGTTAGCATCTGTATTTTGTATTTCTTCCCAATATCAAAATGATTAAATCCATATTTATTTATTTACTAGCTGACCCGCGCAACTTCGTCTGCGTCAAATATGAGAGAAAGAGGGTTTATTAATGTGATCGTAACGTGATGTTATATAGCCTATAGCCTTCCTTGATAAATGGGCTATCCAACACTAAAACATTTTTTCAATTCGAACCAGTAGTTCTTGACATTAGCGCATTCAACCAAACAAACTTTTCAGCTTTATAATATTATATATAGTATAGATTTATTTATTTAAACTTCATGTACAATAGTGGTACATAGGCGTACTTAATGTCACAAGGCATTCTCTACCACTCTACTATTTAATGTTATAAATTCGAAAGTAACTTAACTGTTCCTTTTCATACCTTAACGGCTGAACAGATTAAGATGTTTGCGACAAGGACAGGTAGAACTGACCTGGCTTAGGACATAGGATAACTTAATATCCCGGGATAATACGTTCTCTTGAGATAATTTCCGTCCTACAAGCGGGAAAAGCCGCGAGCAAAAGCTTGTGTAAATAAATGACTGACTTAAATCTCAAAAGGCCTTCAACTATCAAACATTGCACAGGCTTTAGTCAAACTCTTCACTTTCGGCTGAACTGAGGGAACAGTTCCCATTAAATACTTATTACTAACTCTCTTAACCTTTTAATGTACAACTCCTCATTGTACCTCGGACAGCACTAAGCGGATTGCAGGCTTACTGGGTGTTTATTGTTTTCACAACAATCGTCCGGAGATTACTGGGAAATTCTATCTTTAGTTAATTCCCTCCTCCTCCCTCTAACGATCTTCTTTTGTTTCCTTATACAACGTGTAACAGAATAAACGCAAGACCTCTCGTGTAGTGTCTCGGACCATGAAACTGAACAACTTTTGTTCTAAGAGTTCTTGAAATTCGCAAAAAAAAAAAACTTTCTATAGGAACGGACGCAATCAGCTGATCCACATGTATGGTAAAACTAAAAAAAAAGTTATGAATTTCCAAAAGTCATAGAACAAAAGTTGTTCAGTTTCATGGTCTGACACACCACAGGAGAGGTCTTGCGTTTATTCTGTTACACGTTGTTTAAGTATGGAATGGTAGATTCGGTATGAATGCGTCGGTGTGATTGGATGTGAGTTTTTTAGGCTTCAATACATTTCTACACAATAAAGTGCACGTTTAAGTAATACTTGCATATGAATTTTTCTTTCATCTTAATAATACCTAAATTCCTTTTGATATGCATCTTTTATTCTTTTTTTTTTCGGGTGGGAAATCATCAAATGAGGGGGTCATTTGATGATTGACATGACATGACATATGCTCACTCTGGGCGGAGCGGAAGGGAGTGTCAGACTCGTAGTGACTAAAACCCATCCATGTTCCTTCTTTGCCCTTTGTGTTCCAGGGCCGCGGTATCTCTTTCGAACAGTCCCGCAGCCCTGGCATGCATCTGCAGTATCCTGAAAAAACAAGATCAGAGTTTTTTAATTGTTACGGAAATCCAAAAGACTGGAATTATACAAGGTGTAAACGGACCCTGCACGAAGCTGGCAACCAAGCATTCTGTACATCAAACGAAGTAACTACGCAAAAATAAAATAAAAAACTTGTATTAAAAAAAAACTTGTGTAAAAGTTGGAACTTTGACCACCAATATCTCCGTAACTAGAAAGTTCCCACGTAGGGTATAAAACAAAAAAAAATATCCCAATGTCATTGAAACCAAGTATGTACTTTTCGGCTTCGTTAAGGGTATCTCACATTATTTATACACACATTATTTATTTCAACATGAAATGATTTTCAATTAAAAGGCATATATTTAGAGAGAAAGCTCAAAGTTCAAAATACCATAATTTTTCAAAATAAGAACAAAAAAAATACTACGTCTTATCAGCCAGTCCAGCTCATTTGATTACCATCATAAAACCGTTAAATATTGTTCTATGCAAATATGATTATGTCCAAGGCACAGATAAAGCAAATCTCTGCCAAAAGTACATCTCCATCTACCCCCATTCTCTGTTAATCATTTGCAGTCGGCGCTTACTGAGAAGTTATTTGAATTTTATACGGAACATCCCTGCTTCCTTGTTTTAAGGGATCTTTTACTTTTTTTATGTCATGTATGTTTTTTTTTGTTGTTTTGGTAATAACAGTTTGTACAATTTTGTAAATGACGGTGTTTTTTGTTTTTGCGATATTGTTTACGTTTATTTGCTGTGTAAATTTGTCTAATTCAGTCTGCTTTAAGTTCGGATATTTCTAGTTTTGGTGGTCGCCGATATCATCATCTGCCTAGCCTTTTCTCAACTATATTGGGGTCGGCTTCCTGTCTAACCGGATACAGCTGGATACCAGTATTTATTTATTATTATTTATTTTTTTTGGTGGTCGCCGATATCACTAACTGATAAAAGTGTTATTAATACTGGAAACGGGATATTTACGGAGTTTTTTTTTATCGTGAACTCATAGAAAACAGTAAACATGGTAAATATCCCGTTTCTAGTATTAATAATTATTAGTGATCATGATAATTTAAAATCTGATAAAATTATGCTTAACTAGCTTTTCCCGCGGTATGGCTCGCTTGGAGTTCGGAAATCGTCTCATGTGAACGTTCGACCGGGATCAAAAGTAAGTTATGTACTCCACCGTCATCGCCATCGTGAGAACATCTGTTCTATCACTTCGTGTCCTACCTCTGACCAACGCACACCTCGAGTGATCTTTGATTAAGACATTAGATTCATCGCCACTCCGTACTGTGTTTAAAATATTCATCTGCCTAGCCTTTTCTCAACTATATTGGGGTCGGCTTCCAGTCTAACCGGATGCAGCTGAATACCAGTGTTTTACATGGAGCGACTGCCTATCTGACCTCCACAACCCAGTTAGTGCTAGGTAATTTGATACCCCTTGGTAAGACTGGTTGTCAGACTTTATGGGCCACTGACTACCTGTAACGACTGTCAAAGATCTACAAATGACAGCCGGGACCAACAGCTTAACGTGCTTTCCGAGGCACGGAGGAAACTCGGTATGTAATGGGCGGTCACCCATCCACAGACCAACCTAGGCAAGCACGGCTAAACCTAAAGATCGACCCGAGCGGCTGATATTATTTAGCCACGAGCTCGCTCTGTGTCTCTCTACTGTGTTTAAAATGTTACAGATCAATAATAATACAGGTACCATGGTAAACATCTAAAGACCCAAAATATCGGACTAAACACAAACATCGTTCGAAATCTCAACATACGGACGGATCTAAGAAACTTAGTGCCCACTTTGACGACACTAGAACATCCCTAGTCCCCTATCGTAAGTGCCCCTCCGAAATCCTTAGCACGTAGTTAAATTAAAATACCTTGTGACCCTTTTTCATTAATAAGAGATCTTCGCCCCCACACTGAATATTTATGTTGAGGGTGTGTGGTGCAAACATGTGTTCTTTTGAATAAGTCTAGTAAATATATGTACATGGGTTTTTTTAGTTCATTTGTAATTGTTTTCTTAGACGTGAGGCTCTGTGTAGGTGTCAGTCGTGTCAGTTTGTGCATGACAGTAAGTGTTTTGTGTTTGTTCCGTATGGTGTCGGACGTAAAAGAATAGCACCATCCCATATCTTCCCGTGGGTGTCGTAAGAGGCGACTAAGGGACTTACCAGAGAATGGGCAGCAGCGTTCTCTGCGGTTTCTAACAACCGTACTGCGATCGCCAACCCGCCTGCCAAGCGTGGCGATTATGGCAAAATCCCCCCTTTTGGGGGAGGCCTATGTCCAGCAGTGGACGTCTTTCGGCTGAAATGATGATGATGATGAATGAGTAAGTGTTTTATACAAAACATCACGTATTTATTTATTTAACACTTCAAGCACAAAAGTGGCTTAAGACTTAATGCCATAGGCATTTTCTACCAGTCAACCTTTGGGTGATGCAGAGACAAATAGTGGTAGGTAATCCCTGAAGGGTTAGGGAGAAGTGTGCCTAATAGTATACCCACAGTTATGTTTTAAGTCCCATATAATGAGGGCGAATGTATTGCCATCAGCCGGGCACAAATCCAGATTTCGTGGCTGCTACTGAGAAATTCCTGATGGAAATCCCAATAACTGCTGGATCTGGGAATCGAACCCGGGACCTCATGCTTAGCAGTCGCGGTTGCGACCACTAGACCAACGAGGCAGTCATAAGTGTTTTATTTTGCTTGGTAATTAAGATTTTTAGTTCTTTATCCTTGCAATCCTAACGTAACTCTTCGCGGAAGATAGACGTGATGTTATATTTATTTTAGCCGTGATTTTAGATTCTCCCTTTGCCAAGGTAAGGATTTCATCGCAATGCGAAGATGGCATAACTCAAATCCGAAAATGTCTTCCTCTTCACGTGGCCTTAGATTAACCAAAGATTTTCGGAAGAGTGTCCTGAATCTAATGATAATTGATTCTTTTAATGATTCTGACTTGTCCAAAAATAACTCCTGATAAAATTCATAAAAAAAAAACCCAAATCAACCAACCAACCAACACCATAGCACCACCACCAAAGCCACCAAATCATAAAAATCATTCATTTATTCATTCATTCATTCTTATTCTTTATTGCACACAAAAAACAAATATACAAACATATGAAAAAAATAAAATAAAAAAAAGACACAAAATAAAAAAAATGAAATGATTTTGTTTTTGATTTTTGAATGCTAGTAATTTACATCTACAGGGTGTAAGAGACACTGGCGCACAAACGCTTACCACGTATTCAGTACATTACTCTGAATCAAATAAAAAAGCACAGCGGTTTCTTATAAAAGTGCAATACGACGGTCAAAATGTATGAAACGGCTGCTTTTTTTTATTATCAATGAAAAATTTCCATGTCGTCGGTGTCCCTTCCACCAGTTCCACTCGATTTGTAACGAATGGAAATCAAACCTATGACCTCACCTGTCGAGCTTTTGTCCTCCTGAATTTCCTTCGAACATAGCATTTGCTAGCAGTCTTTTATACATACATCTTGAAACAAGCCCATCTCTCCCACATTACACCACACACCATTGCAAGAGACGTGGAAGCGGTTACTTGATTTTTCTGATACATTTTCATGAGGTTCCCCTCACCCGGGTAAGGTGGACCTCTGGCCGTGATTGGGACCCTAAACGGATTAACTCTATCTTAGCTAGTGTCAATATTGTCCGCTCCTTATCTTGTCTCAAAGGAAAAATCCGTCAAACGTTTCTTACTTGTTGATTTGGTAAGTGTTTCTATGTTTGTATGTAAGCTTAGGTATATGAAGTTTCTCTTTGTGAGTTTTCGTCTTCAAGTCTTGTCTTTCTTTGAGGATATTTTATCATTGACAAATGAACTCTGGATCGAAAAAGGGAATCGATCTAAAAATGATTAATTCTGAAACTTTTCTTCGATTGGTAAATCTCTTTGTAATCGATTTTATGATTGTATTTTTTGAAATACTGTGAGAACCATCAACTTATTGTATGTAGAATTTTATCATTACATGTTGCATATCCATTATATTAATAAACACTGTTTCAAGCTTTCACGGTTTACACATATACTGTCACTTACGGGATATCTTCCGTGATTTGTCTGCTCTTAACAATTTATTTTTCCATCCACCCGCATTCTCCAGTCAACCCGCGATCATGGCGCTTGCAACAGCGCCGAAATATCGGGAGCTCAAAATAATGAACAATCACGGAAGATATCCCGTAAGTGACAGCATTATATTAATATTTGAACCTGCAGGTACCTATGTAGGTACTTAATAGCCCTAGGTTTATGTTCTTCAAGCAAAGGATTCTTCTCATATGGACATTGAACGAACATTAAACTTATACTGTCACTTACGGGAGGTCATGTAAGTTTAGTTGTAAACCGTGAAAGCTTAAAACAGTATTTGAACGAACATTGTCCATCAAGCTTGAATGAACATTGTCCATCAAGCTTGTCATGCATTTTATTTGACTTATATTCGCCATCGCCTCCCCACAAACAATGGCTCACCTTCCAACCTGATGATCTACTTACTGCATCAGTGAGCGGGGTTCGCGTGGCTGAGTTTTGGGCTTAACACATTTGAACTTTTTGCCATCGATACGCTAAGAAGAAGATGCATTTTAAAACTTGCGAAATAATTGGTAATGAGATAAAATAAATACCCAGGTATACAATGTACTTACTATTACAACCAAGGTACCTGCCTGTTTGGCGACCGTTCAATACACGTGGCAAATATTACCGGACGAACTTTTCATCATTGATACACGTGAAAGATATTAAAGGAAAGTTAACCAAATGAAACAACTTTTACCCAAAACGATCCTTCAACGTAAGTAAGACCACTCACCAGCCTGTCTTATAACAACTAAATAACGACGTTTATTTTATCTTAGTTACCCACATAGTTACACGATATAAGAATGTTTACCTTTCTAACTATGCGTGTTGCTTGAGACTAAGCTTTGAGTATGAATTAGACGAGGTATAAAGATCTTAGTACATTAGGATACAGTAACAAATAGAATAGGAGTTGACTTCTATTTTATAAGTCCAGATTCATTCGTGAGAAAAAAAAACAAATGTTCGTGGGAGAAAATCACAACTTTTAGTTCCAAACTCATAGTAAAGTTGTGTAGAATTACTACTGTTTTGTTTTAGTTTGATACAACAACAAATACCATTGCAATTTACATTTCATCAACCCGTAGATTTTAGCTGCCAAATTACCAACCACTGCGCTTGGCAAATAATCTGTTTTCAACGTTTTTGTACTTGTTTTCCTAGCTAGATTTCCACGAAGCCCCCCAAAAGAACTCTATGATCTATGGCTCGTCTTATCAATACTCTAACAATGAGCAGTAATAACAACAGCCTTAGGCAGTCTCGTTCAAATTGCAAGCATTATAGTCCAATTAAAGCCGAGAGTCCTAGAATTTTGGCAGACGGAACAGAAGGCCTTTATTTTTCTTTTTGTCTTGTCTAGACGAAAATGTCTGTTGTCGAGATGTCGAGAGGGCTGGGTAGTAAATAGTTTTTGTAGGAATGTTAAGTCTGAATGTTATGTCGGTAGTCTGTCAGTTTGTAGATGTTTATGGAGACGTTGTAGGCAGGGGTATACGAGGTGTAGTATAAGATAGGTTTTGTTATTTGGGTTCGTGCTATAAAAACACACTGGGTGCGACACACAGTTTTTAGCAAAACTAACGAATTACTTGAGATTACAACTTTACAGGGCACAATGAATCGGGTACAGTTCCAAGACATCTCAACTCCGCCGCGATCAGAAATTGACTGTCGCCCTCGTTTCGAGTTGAACATCAGGGCTCTGTAGAAGCACGCTGTGTTGTGGTGGTGGTGATTGGTAAGTAGGTCGCGTGATGTCACCACTGCACACAGGCGTGCTTTCCAATTCATTTTATGTCCGTACTAACACATGTAAGATATGAGACATATGTAAGATTGTTTATTCGAATTGACTTGCTTAGCGAAACACAATGAAAGGAACAAAAAAAACTCATTCTCATGTGGGTGTAAAATATATTATCCTATATTTTAAACAATAAGTTTCAGTAATATTACGACGCGTGTATTTCGAGTACAAGACATTTTATTCCATACAAAATAACCAAGTGCCAAATTAAAATTCACAACACAAACAAAATCATAAAATCGGTATCAAACTACAGAGGACTCGAAAGTAAATAGGTTACCACTGGCAACACAGTTAGTAGTTCCAATAGTTCGCAAGTTCGCACCGGTAATACTATTACTTTATGTGTACTCCATGCATGCTTCCAATTTGCCGGGTTATTGCATAACTAGAATGTAGTATTTTACGTTCCCTAACTTCACGGATATACTCTAAAACGTACGCAGAAAACATAACATGTTTTTTTTCAACAATGGCGTTCTTCTTTCTTTTTTACTAACCCAACCTGGTATCAGAGTTCTATGCCGTCCATCGGCCTGTGTTTAAAGTAAAAATCTTACATCAAAAATATGTATTTAAAAAAAACTTGTGTAAAAGTTGGAACTTTGACCCCAATATCTCCGTAACTAGAAGGTTCCCAGGTTTGGTCCGGAACAAAAAAAAATATCGCAATGACGGGGAGAACAAGTGCCTTTCGGCTTTGTTAAGGGTCTATTTACACACTTTATTTAAGTCAAATCAGCCATCAAGTTTAAGCTCAAAACAAATAACGATTGCAGTAGAAAAACTACCCATATTGAAATACATAGCCTAGCCTAGATACGCAATCTCAGGACTGGAGAAGGGCAAACTCTCAAAGTGGCACTGAGACGATCATTAATATTCACATTTCAGACTCACAAGTTTCACAATAAAAGTTTCTTCTATTCTAGACACACTTTACACAGTTTCTTTGAGTATGATAGCGGGGTGCGTAATGGTTTCTTTTACATATCATTTGTCTGGATAAATCTTTGAAGTGTGACCCGCATTTATTTATAAACGCTGAATAATATTAGTCGACTGCCTCGTTGGTCTAGTGGTCGTAAGCGCGACTGCTGAGCATGAGGTCCTGGGTTTGAACCCAGGAAGCGCCTGTAATCCCCGAAGGTTTATGCAGAGGCGTACCTAATACACCCACATTTCGCCACTTATGTTTAAGTCCCATGTAATAGAGGGTGAGCCTATTGTCATCCAACGGGCACAAATTCAGACTCCGTGGCTGCTACTGACAAATTCCTGATAGAAAAACCCAACAACACTTTGCTCGACCTGGGAATCGAACCCAGAAGGTTCTGGGTTGATGAGGTCATCAGGACCTGTTTAGCAGTTGCGCTTGCGACTACTAGACCAACTACGGAGTGAAGCTAATAATTCATTTAAAAATATTATAATTGCAAAAAAATTCAAGATATATACATATAACGAAAGATTCATACCAAAATATTCACACATCGATCTACACGTTAAAACTCCGAAATGAATGCAAAACGTAAACCGAGATATATCACATGGATTTGATGCCGTATTAGTTTCTTTCAAACTTCTCATATTACTTAAAGTACGAGAACGTAACCTAGATAAAATTCTCGGCTACGTTTGAAACTAAGCCGGGCTCTTACCGTCTGTTCTCATACGATTTTCACACGATATTGTAATGATTTACAATATTTTTTACCTTACATTGTTCTAATAGAACACTTGCACACGACTTTTTTATATAATTATTAATTCAGTAGTAGAAATAACAGTGTGTTTGACTGTAGTTTCTACAGGGTAATGTATTATAAACAGGATGTAAAAGTTTTTGTCCATTTTCGCCGTGTCACTATTGCAATTTTGTATGAAATGGCAGAATTTTTTAAATAATCGAACAAAACTTAACTCTTGCTGGGTCTGGAATTATGTACTGAATGCATGGTAACAATTTCCTCGTCATTGTCCCTTATAAGATAACATAGAAACAAAACACGATCTCTAACGACAAAAAAAAAAAATTGCTTCAAAGAAGTACTCGAAAATATCGTGTTTCGAGTATCTGCTTTTAGCTTATGGCCATCAAACTTCCTTATCCTTGACAACAAACGTCAAGACGCTGAACAAACAACATCCAGACATTTTTATCCTCAAAAGATCAATTTTATCAAAAACAACCCCCTTAAAAGGCTCGAGTTACAATTCACTATTTTATTTGCCCGTCGTCGTTACAAGGGACGGCTTCTTTGTTCAATAAGAGAAATGACTATGTCTCCTTTTCGTGGGATACGAAAGTCTAGCGAAGTCTCGAAAAGCACGTCTGTCCAGTGAAAATCCAGTGTCCAGATTTCAAGTAGACTTCTTTGTTAAAAAGTCTTATTTCTTCGGCATTCACGGTCCTTTAACAAGCTTGAAAAGTTTACCTAGGTAAGGTAGAAAGACTGTTACTAAATGTGAAGGATGTAGATTTCAGATGGTTCAAATACAGTGTTACAAAGAATCGAGATAAATTTTGGTTTACCGTTACTGTGTTCATACAATGTAGGTATCATTTCATTACTGGCAACACTAATTGGTACGCTGGTTAAGCGCAGACAGTTTGCAGTCTTGGTTGAGTTATACGTAATAATTGTAGCATCAATTATTTTAGGAAAGTGGTTCAGTAGTATTTTATGATCTGTGGATATTGTGGGTGAACGAAATAAGCGTTTTGTTTATTAATATTTACATATCAAGATTATTAAATAAATAAATGCTGCACCATCTTTGAAATGAAATGCTTTAAATTATTAATACTAGAAGAATATTTGTGTTACTTGTATTTGACGCATCATAAGAGCATTGCCACGCAGCCATTGAAAACATATTAAAGGTCATCATGATTCTGCTTAATATCTGCTTTTTCATACAGAAACTTAATTCATCACGGTTCTTGCATACTCATTCCCACAAAATCATAGTAAGGGCGAACCAAAGTCGACATTTCGGTCACATATCGTTTTTTACTTCCCTATACCCGATGTTTTAGACTTCTCCTTCAAAACTAGAATGCGGGTATATCGAGAGAGCGTTCAAACTGGGCCAGGCAACCACGTAGCTAGACTGAGTCTGAATGCTACTCCAGTTGATTGTACGCGCCTTTCTTCGCATTTGGGTCAGGCTTTTTAGTAGGTGGTTTTTAGACAATAGCCTTTTTTTGAAGAAGGCGGAAGGCGTGTGATGTGGTGGTGTTTGTGAAAATGTGAATTCTGCTTATTTAATGGGTGTTTTAGCATTACTTGGGGCCGTGTATTTCTGTTTTTAGGTTAAGGCAATGATATTATAAATGAAAAGAGGTAGATATCGCACTAGCATGTGCAAATTGTTACAGACAAATTCAGACAATTGTCGTAATTTAAGTACTTCAAGCGCAATAGTTATCTCTTTCTGTATCGTACGTTCCGTATTATCTATCGCAGTCGTAACAACGCAACGATATTTGAACCCCGCCGCTCAGTATGAACGTAGCATATCTTCTTTATAATATCATTGGGTTAAGGTTTTCTTTTTATTCTTTGCATAGACAAGTTCAACGGCAATATTGTAAAATACCATACTTAATTGTAATACAATATGGAAGGGAGACATCGACGCACAGACGACTACCATGTAATCTGTATATCAATCCGAACGGAATAGAAATAACACAGGATTTTTAATCGGTAATTTAAAAATTCTGCTTTTTCCTAAAAAAAAATGCCTACACGGTGAAAATGTATGGAACAGCTATTTTTTTTTAAAAATTACCGATGAGAAATTTATATGTTCGGAATGATGTTCTGAATACGTGGTTATCATTTGTTTCGGATTTAACTTCGTAATTTGAAGTTGTCTACCTCTAGTTATTATAACAGATCATTATCTAAAGGGTTTGCACAAAATCTCTAGCTTGAAACAGCATCCTTTTGGGACGAGACTAGAACTAACAGGACATTCTATACGCTTGCGGAAATAATTAAGTTTTGCTTATTATTTCAGGACGATGACCTTTTGCGGGAACTAAAATTATACAATCACTGCTAAAATTTTACAGGCGCTAATTTAAGGAACGTACAACTTGACACTGACCTGTACACTTCAAAAAGCAATTAAGATACTTTTTTATGTTTAGCAGTTCACGAAAGTTCTAGGAAATTATTAAAATCTAAATAATTCATGAATTTATACTTAAATATTACAAGGTAAACACTGTTTCAAGCTTTCACGGTTTACAACTAAACTTAAACTGTCACTTACGGGATATCTTCCGTGATTGTTCATTATTTTGAGCCGAAATATCGGGAGCTCAAAATAATGAACAATCACGGAAGATATCCCGTAAGTGACAGTATAAGTTTTGATTACAAGGTAATGTGAGATTCCTATACATGCTTGGGCAGTCATTTATCCATCTCCTTTGACTTTCGCGGGCTATCCTGACGCTTTTACAACAAGCCCTAAACTGCATTTTCAAGCTCTGAAAACACTGAATATTATCATCATCTGCCTAGCCTTTTCCTAACTATATTAGGGTCGGCTTCCAGTCTAACCGGATGCAGCTGAATACCAGTATTTTACATGGAGCGACTGCCTATCTGACCTCCAAAACCCAGTTAGTACTAGGTAATACGATACCCCTAGGTAAGACTGATTGTCAGACTTTTTGGGCCACTGACTACCTGTAACGACTGTCAAAGATCTACAAATGACAGCCGGAACACTGAATATTATAAAGAGTTAGTTTATGATCAAAAAGGTTGTAAAGACCATCTTTCCTGTGCACGTTGTATGTTGTGTGTTGTACTCATACATTAAACATAGGACAGACCTCATCACTTTTACATATATACAAAAACACGTAATATAGTCCGTATAAACACAGCTATACATATTCAAGACCCACATTAGCTTGTAATGAAAAAGCGGCGGTTAATTCAAATTCAAGGAAGGTAAGAAGGTATGACACAACCTTGTAATGAGGAGAGGTAATGAAGTATGAGATTGTTTGAGACAGGCCTTCGTGCGTTTAATAAAGAAAATAAGAAAGGTCGCATCGTTAATCTATGATGAGGTCGGTATGTACGGTATTTGGTCATCTATCCACCAAAATTTTTATTTTTATGAGGCATTAAACTAACTAAGTGCATTATTAATTAAAAACTATTAAATAACCTAAAATAAGTAAACTAACAACAAACTATAAAAGGGCATCAAAAAACTCCTACTCAACACTGTCAGCTGGTAATGTGCCCAAGAGACTTGCGGCGTTGCAACGTTGTATGGCAACACTTTGCCTCGGGCCATAGTAAAAGCCAGCCCTTGGGTCACAAGAAGCGTCAAGTAGGCGTTTCAAAATTTCCTCCAAAATCTAGTTGCTGGATACCAAAATATAAGTTATAAATGGACCCTTCACCAAGCCGGCAACCAGGCATTCTGTACATCAAACTAAGTCACTGTATGCAAAAATTATTGATAGGAAACTTTTTTTAGGGTGAAAAGTCACGTTTTACGGCAGGACTCAATGTAAGCCACTCAAAACACTGCGCTGATGGATGCATTGAATAGTAACGGGGTCGTGGAGGTATTTAAAGTAAAGTTATCATATTAGTAGAAGGTTCCCAGGTATGGTCTAGGTTCTAGAACAAAAGAAAATGATCGCTGCAAAATGATCGTTGCATTTAAAAGCACAATTAAAAGTGCAGTGCTTCTTTCAAATTGGAAGTATGCGGCCATTACGGTTACCCCTATTTCAATCACACAAAACTGTAAACCTATGACTCACTAAACTAGATGGCGCCACATAGGCAATATGGCGACCGTTTCCTCTGTATCGCAGCGTGCGTCACTTCCTCTGCACCAGTTTCCGGTGGCGCAAAACTTGATGGTATAATGTTTTAATTTGAAGCTGCGCCGGCAGACGGTTAAACTGTGTTTTGAGAGGGTTATTTTAGATTCAAAATAATTAAATTTTTACACATTGCTATGACACAAATTGAAGATGTCAAGACGGGATGTAGGTAATCGATTTTATACACTGTTTCAAGCTTTCACGGTTTACAAATATACTGTCACTTACGGGATATCTTCCGTGATTGTAGAAGACAAAGAAAGAGGGTAGATAGATTTGTCTGCTCTTAACAATTTATTTTTCCATCCACCCGCATTCTCCAGTCAACCCGCGATCATGGCGCTTGCAACAGCGCCGAAATATCGGGAGCTCAAAATAATGATCCATCACGGAAGATATTCCGTAAGTGACAGTATAATCGATTTTATGTTAGTTTGCAGGAATTTATGGGAAACATAATCTTGCTTGTTAATGACGATATTCGATTTAGTTGCTGGTAGGTACTTGAAAACATGGCATCGGAGCCTGTATCCATAAATAGCACCACATTGCAATGCACCCACTTGTTAAGGTCTTGCGTTGAGACTTAGGAAACTTCTGCGAACTCACTAAGTCTATACTATACAAGGGAAAGCAAGTTTTATCCTGTAGTGTATGCAAAATTGGTTGAAGCTTCGTTTCATCACATGCTTACACACTTGCGGACATGTTACACCGCATATTCATACGATTGATAGAATGTCATCAACGACCCCATCGTTTTTCAAATGCGAATGTGTATCACTCACTAAATATATACAGTACTAGCTTTTGCCCGCGGCTTCGCCTGCGTGGATGTCGAAAAATATCCGATTACTTACCTTCATACCCCTTTTTACCCCTTCGGGTGTAGAATTATCAAAAACACAAAATTTGAAGATCCTAACTTCAAAACTAACGGACTTTCATATAAACTTCCATCCCCTATTTTACCCCTTTAGGGGTGGAATTCCCAAAAATCCTTTCTTAGTGGATACTTACTCTTCACAAAGAACACACCCTCCAAGTTTCATGTCGCTAGGACCAGCGGTTTGGGCTGTGTGTTGATATATCACCCAGTCAGTCAGTCAGTTTACCATTTTATATATATAGATAAACACTCCATAGAAACGTAGCAATATGTACTAAGTGCTCACGAAAAATCGTGTGATTCGTTAATACATATTTACCCCGCATTTTTTCCCAAAAGTAATAAAAATATTTTTCATACAGACACCTTGTTGAACCGTTAACATCGAGCGATATGTTGAACACGCTAACATATTTAACGAGCGAACTTACTCCAAGTTTTGCTGAATATTTTTGCTTGCGAAACATGCTCGATGCTCCAATATTTTGTATTACGAAAGTGGGTGATGAAATCCATAATATTGGTCTGGTTTTATTTACGCAAATACATCATTTTAAAGCACATTGCCTTATGGCTTGACTTAGACTACATTTACCCTCAGTGTTAGAAAGACTATTCGATTCAATTCAATTTAATTGATTGTCGTAATTTCGGTCACACATACAGAACATATGGAGAAAAGGCAGAATTCGGAGGGAGTTAAAATTCTTCTACGTACCCTGCCCTCAGTCTGTCATTCTGATGTCATTGAATTAAGTTAAAGTTTAGAATAGAAAGCTTTTAAAAGATCCCCAGATGATCTCATACCACAGTTAGAATAACAAATATTATAGGTACTCGTCTGCAGAAATAGCTATATTCTCAACTTCTTTTTTACTAGCAACCAATACGAAAGCAAATTAATTTTCTTCATTACGAAGTTCCCGTGTAATAACAACCGCGACGGTCGAATGAAAGAACATCATCGATGCATTCAATTACCTACGTCTGTATCTCAAATAGACTGAACTTTTTCTTGGAATCGACTACGTTGGATAAGAAATGTTTTGTGGAGAAGAATATAATCATTTATTTTAGATATGTTACTCTTTGCATGTTGAAAAAAAAACGAATCAAATGTAGTGAGGAAATATTTGTATCAAAATGTTGGTTATAAGAGTAGGCGAAAACCAAATAATCGATGGATAAACCACGTGGAAGATAATAATTATGGCTACAATGGAATTGGCTTATTAGATGACGGCCAATTGAGAAGTAAAAGGAAGAAGACATGCTGTGTGGAAGATGACTTTCCTGTTGCGACAGATTCAACAAATGAGAAATATATCGTGTATATGGATCTGCCTATGTCCGGCAAGGTGGACATACAATCATGGTAAGATGCAGTGGCGAAGGTACAATACAACTCGATTCCGCCGGGCTTTCCTTTGAAAAATGGCACAGTCAATATTCTATAGACAAATACTATAATCACATTAAATATATGTACTCCGGCTTACCTCTTACAAAAATTGACCCATCGCTTCTGATAAGATGGCTGGTAGCAGTTGGATGATAGTAGCCGAGGATCGAGTTAAATGACGTGTTATTGAACAGGCCTAAGTCCAGCAAGTATCTACTGCAATATGCTGATGGTGACGATATACGGCTGTGGATTGCTGTGTATAAAGACTAATAATATAAATTACACAAAACAAGCGCTGTCGACCTCATTATCATCATAAATAACAATTTTCATTATGAGTATGCTAACATCAAAATAATAATTAATTTTAACGTATTTATTTTACCGTTAATAACCGAAGTATGTAATAACGTACCGCATGCAGTGAATAATTTAATTAACTCGCTTAAACTAGCGTTTCATTAAACTGTTGTTTGTTTTAACTTTAATTAAGTTTAGCCGTCTATTTTGTTTGAACCCTTCGGCAGTTTATTAAACTGAGTTTATGAGATGCAGGCTTTGATGTTAGTTGCAGTCTTTTCGTAGTTGGAGTGAAATTTATTGAGTTAACTAACTCTTCTAGCTCAGAGACCAGAAGTGACTCAACCTTGGTTTCCAAAACGAGAACTCTTGTAGAATTTTGTTATACTTCGGCCTTTCCATCCGTAGTCCTTTGTATACATTTTACGGTACACAAATTGTTGTTTATTGAACATAAGTTGGTTTTGCATAACATAATAATCACTTTATGAACGCCAGAATGAAGGGTCTTTCTGTGTTTTTTTTTTTAAGAACATTTGATTATTTATTGTTTAATTATTTATTTTTTATCACAAGAATTTTTTTTAATATTATTTGAATGACCTACCGACTTTAAGACGTTAGTTTTAAGAAACGGAGCAAGACTTCTTGGACAGTCCATCTCAACATATTCCAAGAGAAAACCAATTATCTGGGGAAGCTCGCCTCAGTTGAACCACAGTTCTTTCACAAGTTGTGCTATTAACGCTTGACATTTGTTATGAATTGCTTGCAAGGTGCAACAATAGTCGGCTTAATTAAGAATCATTGGGGAGATGGGGGAACTTCGGTATTGGGTGGCGTGTTTTCTTATCATAATTTTTGTATTCTTTGGAAGCTTATTTATCTATGGTACTGCCAATGCCATTAGTTTGAGTATTGTAGCGTGATAATGGAGTAATATTTTATTATTTTAGGGTGTTGTTTGGTCTTAAGTGGTCACTTTGTAAATGGTGTGAATAATGCCTAATGTTGTTTGTTAATGCAAACTTGTGATTTATTCAGCCCGTAACTTTGCTACGTAACATTACTTCACGCCTGTAATCCCCGAAGGGTTAGGCAGAGGTGTACCTAATACTACACCCACCATATTTCGCCAGTTATATTTTAAGCCATGTAATAGGGGGCGAGCCTATTTCCGTCAAACGAGCACAAATCCAGACTCCGTGGCTGCTACTGAGAAATACTTAATGGAAAAACTCAGTAAAACTTTTCTCGACTTGGGAATCGAACCCAGGACCTCATGCTCAGCGGTTGCGCTTGCGTTCACTAGATCAACGAGAGTTTTTGTTTTTTTGTATTTTGTTTGTGATTATAAAAGTTAAGTAATTTTAATTTAAGTAATTTTAATTTAAGTGTCTAAATGGGTATAATCAAAAGAATATATTCTTTTTTCCGAAAAAACTCAACACTTACTCACTCAGAATGAATGAATGAATGAATAGTTTCACTAAACCATATTTTTTGGGTAAAATGAATTAGGTTCTTTAAAAGAAGATACTGAATCCAAAAATATCCCTTTGTATGTTACAAGTTAAAACTATGCCTAAAATATAAGCAATGGGGATATAGTTAGGGACTCAAAAAAATTATTGATACTGATACTGTTACCCTGCGTCATCCCACTGCTGGGCAAAGGCCTCTCTCCATCCAGGGCTAATGTGGACCATCGGTCGTTTGTTTTGTCCAGCTCGTCCCGCCATCTTCTACGAGGTCTGCCGCGACGCCTGCTGGCTGTGTCAGGGCTCCAGAAAGTGGTTATTTTGGCCCACAGCTCCTTGGGCATGTGGCAGACGTGGCCAGTCCAGTCCCACTTCAGCTTAGAGGCTTTTTGAGCAACGTCAGTAATCAAAAAAACTTAGACAGACTTATTTTTTAAGTTGTTTCTAGTATCGTTAGAACCTCTTTTCCTTTACAAAACTTTATTTTCTTTTACTAACTTTATAAATTTTTCTGTTTCAGGTAAAAACAGTTTCTTTTAACGCAAAAAAAGTAAGTACGGTATTCAGTTTACTTTTACTTTAAAATGTTACTCTATCTGTAAGCACTATTCTATTGTAAAACAAAGCTCTTTTGTGCTGAAGTTTTTTCAGGGAACTTTCTAGAATAGAGATAGTTTAAAAATACTTACATAAAATGTTTTACACATTCTACACAAATTGAAAGAAAATACCGACTATTATATTAGACTCATCATCATCTGCCTAGCCTTTTCCCAACTATGTTGGGGTCGGCTTCCAGTCTAACCGGTTGCAGCTGAATACCAGTATTTTACATGGAGCTACTGCCTATCTGACAACCCAGTTAGTACTGGGTAATAGAATACCAAGGGGTAAGACTAGTTACCAGCCTTTGGGCCACTGAATACCTAACGACTGTCAAAGATCTACAAATGACAGCCGGGACCAACGGCTTAACGTGCTTTCCGAGACACGGAGGAAACTCGGTATGTAATGGGTGGTCACCCAACGACACACCAACCCAGGCAAGCACGGCACAATAAATAACAATATTAGACTATTTTAAGAAAAATAATTCATTTGTGCGAAATTGAATAGCTAAAACATCATATACAGGGTGCAAGGGACATCGACGCCACTTACAAAGTATTCACAGTACGTTATTCCGAAACCCCACATAGAAAATTTTCATTGGCAATTTAAAAAAAAAAACAGCGGTTCCATTCTTTTTGACCTAATATATATGGAACTTTTGCATGAAACAAACGCTTGTTAAAAAATAAATTATATTTATAACTTCCGCAAAAGATAAAAACTACGATTAAAGATTTTGGCAGTACGACAAGACAATATATATTTTTATTCCTGGAATTAATTTTACACACGTTCTACTTTTAGAAGGGAACATACAGAGTTATTAATTTCCGCTTCTCGTTAATAAGTTTATTTACTAACGACGAAATAGTAGAAACCCTTATTATTGCAATCATAATCTGATTTCTGCCTTATCCGAAATATTTTGAGGGCGTCTAACAGTCAAACTGGATGTATATCAGAATCTTACATTCAAAACCGGCCAAGTGCGAGTCGGACTCGCGCATGAAGGGGGCTCCCCCTTTAATTTTTAATTTATTTTTTATTGTTATAGCGACAAAAAAAGAAATATACGTTCTGTGAAAATTTCAACTGTCTACCTATTCCGGAACATGAGATACAGCCCGGTGACAGACAGATGGACGGATGGACGGACGGACGGACCTTTATTCTTGCAACAACTTATAAAAGCATGAAATATGCGAAATTTAACATTATCATGTCTTACCATATAGTATACAGTTTTCCATATAAACCCCGACAAACCACCACAGTACACAACGCTTCAAAAACGTCTTCTTTGAAGGGACACGGTTCCTCGCCCCGTCCGTTGCTAGGCAACGCAGTCTTGCCTTTAATTTCGTTCAACAAAGGCTCGCCGTGCCTGTTATTATACATCATGCTCCAATTATTGTCGTCTCGCAAGAATAGAGCACCCTGTAGCGTGGTGTGCGCTGTATAGTTTTGTTTGCTGTGATTTTTTTGCATTTTTTGCAGCTGTTTTTGAAGAAAATTGAAGAGAAGAGGTGGTTAGGTAATTTTGGTTTCCTAGTTAGGTTTACAAGAGTAGTTTTTTTTCTTTAGGGAAAGGTATTTTACAAGAAAAGATTGTTTTGAGTTAACTAAGATTTTGAGGCTCAGGATGACCCAACTGTAACTGCTTGAAGAAACTTTTTGTAATTGCCTATATTTTGTTAGGCTTATTTTTGATTCAGTTTCTTGAATCAAGATAAACTCACTATTTATTTATTTAACCCTAGATTCATAAACATTCGTCTCACAGACCGCGCGAAACGTAAAAATGATTCAAATTTTTAGAGTAAAAGAGATAGAAAGCTGACCTCTCAAGTACCTTCCTAAATCATACGACCATTAGTATCGCGAGTGCACTTTACTGGCAGTGACGTGTCCTTGAGCGGTTAGAGAGTTTTATTCGTCTGAGGGACGAATATTTATGAATATACACTTATAATATACACGTTTGACGAGTACGGTTACAATTTTTGAAACACTTCTATGGCATGCTCAATATGGCAATCATAAATTCGTATGTTGTTTACGTACATAATATTGTAAAACAAGGTAAAAAACCAGCAAGCAGACGATGTTTCATGAAAGATGTTTCAGTGAAAATGACCGAACCGTGGTTACGTAAGCGTCGCGAAATGCCAACTTTAACCCTAGATTCATAAACATATGTAGGAGTAACATTATTAATAAACATTAGTCTCACAGACGACCATATTCAGGTATGGTTATTTATGATTTTGTTAATGAA
This sequence comes from Noctua comes, assembly GCA_963082995.1. Classification (NCBI taxonomy): domain Eukaryota; kingdom Metazoa; phylum Arthropoda; class Insecta; order Lepidoptera; family Noctuidae; genus Noctua; species Noctua comes. The sequence goes on along the minus strand of OY720279.1, from coordinate 4,949,321 downwards.
AGAAAACAAATAAATAATTGTTTTGTTTAACTTCTTTATTGAGTTTTTTAAAACTTATGTGATAAAACAAAAATACATATTTATTCTGAACATTCCAGACACATAAGGAAACGGTGGTCCATACACATGAACTTTTTACAGTGGTTACATTGGAACCTCGTCATTCGACGCTTTTTGTAATCACAGAAGCTACAAATCTTTTTTTGAGTACCACTTGGACCAGGCGTATCGCTGGTAGGCGTTTCATTCAAAACTTCTGCTATCTTCCTTTTTAGGCATCGCCTTAACACTTCAAGCACAAAGTACAGAGGCGGACATAATGCCATAGGCATTTTCTATATTTTTATTTTTTATATATTTTTTTTTATTTTCATTTTCTTTGGGTGATGCAGAGACAAACAGTGGTAGGTGTATCATCATCATCATCATCCACAGCCCGAACTCACCCACTGCTGGGTATAGGCCTCTCTTTTCTTGGTAGGTGTATATCTGAAAATAATTTTAATTGAATACTAAGTTAAACTGATACTGATACTGTTAGCCTGCGGCATCCCACAGCTGGGCAAAGGCCACTCCCCATGACTTCCAGTTGTTACGATCCAGGGCTAGCGTGGATCACTGATCATTGATTTTGTCCAAGTTATACTACAAGGATGTACAGGGTGTAAACAGACCCTTCACATAGCCGTCAACCAAGCATTCTGTACATCAAACTAAGTAACTTTACGCAAAAATTATTGCTGGAATCGCCTTTTTTATTTTGGGGTGAAAAATCACGTTTTAAGGTAGGACTCGATGGAAAGCACTTAAATCATTGTGCTGATGGATGGATTGAATAGTACGGGGGTTGTGGAGGTAAAAATGTTACATTACAAACATGTATTTAAAAAAAAAAGTTGGAACTTTGACCCCCAATATCTCCGTAACTAGAAGATTCCCAGGATGAGATATTAACAAGCTCACATCATGTATCTGTTCAGGAGTGGGCTGGATTGGCATTTAATTTAACTGTTGTCAACCTGTATCTTGTAACCTGTCTAAAGTTTAGTATACGCGTAACTAATTACCTTATGGTAAGTAGTTACGACATCTCATATTATCTGTGTTATTATAGCTGTTCTAGAATTGGATATACCACAGTAATTTTGACTTAGAAAGTATTTTGGCACAAATATCAGCTCATTGAGGAATGATATTTCATCCAATATTACAGTTTCTGTCGTATTTTTATATAGTTTGTAATACTCATAAATAAGACGATAATTTGTGAGATAATTTTGTTTTATGAACCATTTATATTCTATGGCACACAATTTGGCAATATATTATATCCTACGAACATGAAGATAAGAAAAGTCCTATCACAAGAAATGCTGTAAAGACATTATTTTTGAATTCTATTCTTTTGTCGACCAGTTTCTTTTTTGTTGATTCTCCCATATTGTACTATGAAATAAGAAAAATATATTGTTGTTAATCAACATAGTTTAAAGCAGTAATGAGCAACACCATTGATACTGTGTGGTGATACCATACCTATTGACTTTAACCCTCTCCTAAGCAGTGATGGCCTAGTGGTGTAACCGTCGGACTGTCAAGTCATAGGTCACGAGTTCGAACCCAAGGCACGCACCTCGGATTTTTCGGATTCATGTGCGTATTGTATGATTATCACTAGCTTCAGTGAAGGAAAACATAGTGCAGAAACCAAATATCTGAGAGATATTTCTCGACGGCATGTAAAGCCAAGTCAGAGGCCCTTGGGCGGCGTAAAAACTCTGACACCAGGTTAGGCACTAACTACACGATAAAGAAAGAACCGCACACAGGCTTTAAGTTACGAATATTGTCACTGACATTTACTAGTCGACAAAAAAAGAATTAGTCCATTAGGTAGTCGTTTTCCCTTCCCATTAAAAATGTCCAATTTACACGCTGGCCCATAAAAATTAAGAAATTACGATGTAAACAACGTTGACCATTAAATTAGTTTACAGAAGTGGCGTGTTGCATGCAAACTTTGTGCAAGGGAATGTTGAAAAACGTCCAAAATAAAACTCCTAGACGATTTATTTAGACGTCGTGCAAAATGTCGTTTTGAAAGAACAACAAAAGTTTAAACGTTTTGCTTTGACTCGAAATATTGTTTTTATTTATTAATGGTTGTTATGACAATGTTACTTTCATGGAAGTATTTTTATTGTATGCACAGTCAGTTCAAGATATAAATAAACACGGACAAGGAACATTTTATTGTCATACTATTATGTATCCGGCCTGTGTAATGGTTTTGGTGAAGTGAACAGTTTAACATGTTTTGTAGCTTTACATTGTATACACAATTATGGAATCATGTTTGTTTACATCTTTTTGGTACTGACTGTATTGTATAGACCGTGTTTTTAACTATGTTTTATTGTTTGGTTTGAAAATCATTCATGATATTGGTAAATCCGACGAATGACTTGTAATGTTAGTCTAAAGTTGGCACCCTATATACCAACCAGAATTTTGCTGAAGGTAGCTTTCGAGAAATGACGATCAAGTGCTACGATTTCTCAAGTGCTACACGTTGATCAGTGCTACAGTTTGATCAGTGCTACGCCTGTGTCTGTGTTACGATTTTTTTCAGTGCTACATCTTTCTTTATACTACAACTAGCTGTTGCCCAAGAACTTCGTCCGCGTTAAATTATTATAAAATATTACTTCCGTACTTGAATCAGATTTTGTTATTTTTTTGCATGGAACCCTTATTCTTTTTCGAAAATAAAAGCCTAGGTTACTCCTTGTAACATCAGCTATCTGCCAGTAAAAGTCTCGTCAATATCGGTCCAGCCGTTTCGGAGTTTAGCCGGCACAAACAGACAGACAACATTTTTTTTTTTGTTTTAAGTCCCTTATATATGCATTGTGCGTTTAGTAAAAACCTGTTATTATCAAATCACAAAAAGACACTACAGTTTTATTAATTTGTACAGATTCCTCTTTAGCTACGCGCCGTAGCCCCTTGAGAGAGGAAAACACTACCCCACATCTTTTCAGCTATAACTTACTAGCCTTCCTTTCCAAAAAAAGAGCAGCGGTGGCCCAGTGGTGGCGGCCCCCAGTTACGAACAGTAAGTCGTGGGTTCGAACCCAGACAGGCGCATTACTTTGTGTAATTTATTTCATCACCACTGCTCTCAATACGGTGAAGGAAAACATCGTGAGGAAACCGGCATGTCCTAGAACCAAAAATTCGAAGACATGTGACATCTACCAACCCGCACTGGGCCCGCGTGGTAGATTATAGCCCATTCCCTCTCATAGAGAGGAGGCCGTGTGTCCCAGCAGTGGGAACATTATAGGCTGATTATGCTTATGCTTCCTTTCCAGTGTCCATTATCAGCTCGATATCTGTAAAACGTAGCACTAAAACACTTTATTAATACACAATACAATTTGGAAACCACAAGCACGTCTGCTGTATAAAATTACAGAGAGCTGCGGGGCAATATGGCGTCGTTTACAAGTCGTTCCCGCAAGGTATTCCGATGCAGTATTATAAGAGTGGTGTTATTGTTTCTAGCATGTCTGAATGAGTGGTATTATTGTAGTATGTTGAGGAAACTCTTTGGTTTTAATGTACATAGATATAAATCGCTACTTTACTTAATTTGTTAATTAAAACTGTTGTATATCGACTCACATATCTACCAGTGGCGAAGGTTCCATAGAACTCGATTCCTACCGGCTTCCCGTTGAAAAATGGCACAGTCAGTATTCTATAGACAAATAATATAATCAAATTAAAGATATGTACTCCGGCTTACCTGTTACAAAAATTGACCCTTCGCTACTGATATCTACCAATTGATGATCGACGATTGATTGGCTTTTGTTTTATAACATCACGCCTATAATCCCCGAAGGGTCAGGCAGAGGTGTACCTAATGGCAATAGGCTCGCCTCCTATTAAATAGGACATAAACATAACTGGCGAAATGTGGCGTACCATTAGGTACACCTCTGCCTAACCCTTCGGGGATTACAGGCGTGACGTTATGTTATGAAACTATCTGAATTCTCTTGTCTATTCGCAAACTGCCATCGTATCAACCGTGCCAATTCGAAGCAATAAAAATAATAAAAGTTATGCTTTTGTATTCAAATTGTATTAGTTTTTCGTTATGACGGTTTGATGTTGTTTTGAAAGCTGTTAGTCCTGTATGTATCATGGTTACGATGTAAAAACTATTTGTTTTGTTCTGGCTTATTTGAAACGAGAACTTACAAGAAGAATAGAATATACCAACTTTGAACTTATAGCAGAGCTCAAATCAAATCAAATCATTTATTTCTTTGCAAACATGGGTAATAGGTACATAGATGTTCTTTTATTTATTTATTTATTTATTTATGTACTCACAAAATACTTAATAAGAGATTACATTAAGATAGAAGAGCACAAAGGTACTGCTTATTTCATGAGAAATTTCTTCCAGCAGACCTGGGAGAGGAAAGTAGAATTAGAGATGTAGACACAGTGTGTAGAAAAGACATAACAGGAAAATTGAAACTGGAACTTAAAACAAAATTATACCTATATAAAATGAACATACATACAAATATACACATATAAAATAAATACTAGTCCTGTAAATATATACCAATAATATATATCCAGAATATTACAGTATAGAGGAGAGGTAATGCTCTTTGACTTGCTTTTCTCCACATTTTGCCGTCACATGGGCATGCAAATAGTGTTTACAATTATACATTTAAAATAAGTGGCATGTCATTGGAATTTTATAAAATAAAAATAAAAAAATGTCAATATGGCCAAAGTATAAAAATATTATCAATAATGTCAACCGGAAGGTTACAAGACAAAGCTTTCTCACACGTAGAAAATAATAATTTTATATCTAGTTGTGGTTACTGATGATTCAAATAAGAGCAGTAGCCGAAACACTACTCATTTATCTTAATTAACCGACTTCAAAAATAGTAGGAGGTAATCACTAAAGACTTGGCCTTAAGTGGCTGTTGTGGCTAAAAATGTTGTAGATATATTCTATAACATCTAAACAGTGTTCGGCATGTGTACACTGTACATGTAACATTGAAATTCTGCTGTTCCCATCATAAAGCATAGGTCTTCTTTATCGTGTGGTTAGTGCCTTTTTTTTTTGGGATGGGGAATCATCAAATGACCCCCCCCCCCTCTGGGCGGAGCGGAAGGGAGTGTCAGATTTGTACTCACTAAAACCCATCCATGTTCCTTCTTTGCCCTTTGTGTTCCAGGGCCACGGTATCTCTTTCGAACAGTCCCGCAGCCCTGGCAGGCATCGGCCCTTGCAGACCCCTACATCGTTACTGACATCTCTTTGAGGCGCGCGTGGAACACGAACATGCCGTCGACACGGCCTGTCGTCATAAGACGGCCGGACGGCACCCACGCCTCTGAAGTACAGGTTTAACCGTACATTAAAAGTTACAATTAAAAGCTCTCTTTTACCACAAAACTAATTCCGCAACTCAATAACATTCGTACATGAAATGTCCAGCTAGCAAATCAACGAGCAAGAGCAACTTTAATGCAATAACCGGAGCCACACTCGTATAACGTAAACATGTTATGTCCAGCCGACGTTATTCCAACGTATTCGAAGTTCATCAGAATTGGAACTCGGGAGCAATGCAATTTTGATGGAATAATTCCATTTGTTTCGGGGAATTGGGAATTAAAGAAATTGGATTGAGAAGTAGCTTGTGAACTGTGGTAATCTGATTTTCAAGTGGTCTGCCTACGATCAGCTACGATAGCATGCTTTTTGTGTAAACAGTATGAGGACTTACTTGTATTTAAGGCTTCAATGTTTAATCAGAATATGGTGAGCCCGACTGTAAATTCCATTTGTATTTTAAAATTCATGCATATCAGGAAGGACTGGACAGTGTCATACCATCTGAAACACTTACATGCGTACATTTTACATAAATTGAAATTACAGAACCGCTACGATTCTTACATACTCTTGTTGCAGCAACCACATTCATACACCTGAATACTGGTAAAGTTTATAAGATACTAGCTTATGCCCGCGGCTTCGCCCGCGTGGAGTTAGGGAATTGCCCACGGGATCTTACTTCTGGAATAATAAGTAATCTATGTATCTATCTATAATACATACATAGATTTACATGTACTTGCTTATAACTTGAATTTATTATTATAAAGTAATATCAATTAAATTAGATACGTGAAATATTGATACCTTGGTTTGAGATTGGACATCGGATTTACTGGATTTTATCTGAAGAGTATGTAAACAAATTTTCAAGTCAATCGACCCCGAGAGTAAAAAGTTTCACAGAAAATTCAAAACCCCATTTCACCCTCTAAGGGGTAGGAATTTCAAAAAACTGATACTAACTCTTCATAAAGAATACACCCTCCAATTTTCATATCTCTAGAACCAGCGGTTTGGGCTGTGCGTTGATGTATCAGTCAGCCAGTCAGGACTTTGAATTTTAAATTGGGGATGATTTTGGAAAAACTGTGATACACGTATCCCATCATTTTAACTGAAGTATATGTAGACACATTTTCAAGTCAATCGACCCCGAGAGAGTTTCACAGAAAATTCAACACCCCATTTCACCCTCTTAGGGGTGGAATTTCAAAAACCCTTTCTTAGTGGATACCTACTCTCCACAAAGAGTACATTCTCCAAATTTCAAGTCTCTAGAACCAGCGGTTTGGGCTGTGCGTTGATGTATCAGTCAGCGAGTCAGGACATTGAATTTTAAATTGGGGATGATTTTGGAAAAACTGTGATACACGTATCTCATCATTTTAACTGAAATATATTATGTAGACACATTTTCAAGTCAATCGACCCCGAGAGAGTTTCACAGAAAATTCAACACCCCATTTCACCCTCTTAGGGGTGGAATTTCAAAAGCCCTTTCTTAGTGGATACCTACTCTCCACAAAGAGTACAATCTCCAAATTTCATGGTTCTAGAACCAGCGGTTTGGGCTGTGCGTTGATGTATCAGTCAGCCAGTCAGGACATTGAATTTTAAATTGGGGGATGATTTTGGAAAAACAGTGATACACGTATCTCATCATTTTAACTGAAGTATATGTAGACACATTTTCAAGTCAATCGACCCCGAGAGAGTTTCACAGAAAATTCAACACCCCATTTCACCCTCTTAGGGGTGGAATTTCAAAAACCCTTTCTTAGTGGGTACCTACTCTCCACAAAGAGTACATTCTCCAAATTTCATGTCTCTAGAACCAGCGGTTTGGGCTGTGCGTTGATGTATCAGTCAGCCAGTCAGGACATTGAATTTTAAATTGGGGATGATTTTGGAAAAACTGTGATACACGTATCTCATCATTTTAACTGAAGTATATTATGTAGACACATTTTCAAGTCAATCGACCCCGAGAGAGTTTCACAGAAAATTCAACACCCCATTTCACCCTCTTAGGGGTGGAATTTCAAAAACCCTTTCTTAGTGGATACCTACTCTCCACAAAGAGTACATTCTCCAAATTTCATGGTTCTAGAACCAGCGGTTTGGGCTGTGCGTTGATGTATCAGTCAGCCAGTCAGGACATTGAATTTTAAATTGGGGGATGATTTTGGAAAAACAGTGATACACGTATCTCATCATTTTAACTGAAGTATATGTAGACATAATTTCAAGTCATTCGACTCAGAGAATAAAAAGTTTCATAGAAAATTCAACACCCCATTTCACCCTCTTAGGGGTGGAATTTCGAAAAACCCTTTCTTAGTGGATACCTACTCTTCACAAAGAGTACACTGTCCAAATTTCATGTCTCTAGGACCAGTGGTTTGGGCTGTGCGTTGATATATAAGTCAGTCAGTCAGTCAGGACTTTGAATTTTATATGTATAGATAAACTAGAATTAATTACTCTGGTATCTTAACATAACTTGCTTTTGGTGTACTATTGGCAAATCTCTGCAGACCCTCCTGGAAAAACCGACGTGATTTTAAAGTTGTTATGTTTCTATAACAGGTATCCACGTTCTTACCATCGTCCATTACCTACCATTTTAAACAATATTAAACTACCAAAATAAAAACGAACAAAGAATATAATAACAAAATAAAAACGCCAGTTTTATACCTTTTAATACCTTCGTAACGCCAGCCTCTGTGAGGCAGACTGCACCATTACACAAAATGGCACGTAATGAACAACTTAACCTGTCAAAGGGCGAAGAGGATATCCAATTACAAAGTGGCAAATGTAAAGTGCCGCTCTAAGGTGTTTCGAGTTATGTCTACAAGATTATTTTAGAGGAATAGTTGGGAACATGTAGTGGGATATTATGTTATTATAAGATTATTTATATGTTGTGGATGATTGAAATATTTTTAGTGGACCGCTTTTTTTCATTTTTGTGACATAAATAAATTATCATAGGTAACAATGTAGAAGAAAAAACACATAACAAAATTTGTACAAAAACAAGAAATTTAAAATCTCATTAGAATTTTAACAGTAACCATTAACGTTTGAGGATTGATTTTATCCTTCATTTGACTTTAACTCTCTGTTTGTTGTTTTTTTTCTATTTTGTTTTTTTTTGTTATGTCGACAAAAAATAAGGAAATTTACGAAGGATTGACCCCCTTAATTTAGAAAATAAGATAGCTTTATAGAGTCAACTACTATTAACTTAGTAATTAGGTACCTACTCGTACCATTATCATGCTTTTACTTAAACAGCTTATCCAGAATAGTTTTGTAGTATGTAGGAAATAACACAAAGTTTTCACATTGCATTAAAATGCCCGTTAAGTGCACTTGTTTCGGAACATGTTTTTCCTCTGAAGTTGGTATCCTTTTAGTTCATTATAACTAAAAGTTACATTAACAAACACGGAAGTTATTTCAAATACTACTTAACTTATTTAATTAAAATAAATTAAAGTGCTTTTACTCATTCATTACCGATAATTAATCTTCACAGTAACAACAGAAAATATTTATAAAACTTGTCGTAGAACAAAATCATGTCACGTGACATGATTATGATTAACTCGTTCAAGCATGCAAACAAAATTAATCAACAAAATCCCAGTAGATTTCACTATGTGTATACCTGTTGACAGTATGTCTAATGGGCCTATTTATTATTGTATATTAAAGAAGCACTCTGAGTAACTAGCCCAACATTTTTTCACAAACGAATTAGCTAAGTTATTATTGATATTTTGACTCGACTGCTCCACAATGCGTGCAAATTCTAATTTAAACTTTAAACTGGTAAATTTAGCTGATTAGGAAACAGAATCAAGTTTAAAGGCCGACTTTACGTATTTAAAATATCATTCGTTTATATTAATTGTTAAAAGACGACAGACAGAATGGTATTTTAGATATTTTAGTGATTTGTGGTGTGCTTGAACGTTTTTTATTATTATCTTGTGTCCAGTGCTGGACAAATGCATTCCCTTTCTCCGTCTACAACACTCTATCTTGTGCGATCTAGCCGTATTCGACCTAAACGTTTCACATATTGAACAAGAAAATAGGTCAAACTCGTGTCAAATAAAATAAATAAATATCAAAGAAAGTTTCGCGATGTCAGAACCGTTTACAAGATCGTCGATATTTGAGCAATGTCCGCACAAACACGTGCTTCAGATCATTTATCATCGCACAAATATCAATAACTTGGTCGGCGACGAGGCCGACAGTAACTAATGGTGGACGTAGGTACCTACTATTCGCGCAGTGTAGGCGCGGCGTTAGGCAGAATACTTGGCGTGTTTTTGCTGGATTTTCCCTTAATATATTTTGGTAAAGGGAATTTATAAAAACAGAATATTGATTTTGAATTTGGAAGAGATAAAACATTATAGAAGGAAGGGAGGCCTTTGCCCTGCAGTGGGACAATATAGGCTTATAATAATAATAATAAAACATTATGTAACTTGTAACACTATGTAACTTTCTGATGTAGACAACATCAGAAAGTTCTATTGTAGATGTAATGTCAACACGTACTTGCACGACTTACGTTTTGTTGTTTAAATTACCACTGTATTGTGGTATGTCAATGGATCATATTTATCTACATATACATATTGTCCTTGTGTGTGAGGATCAATGCGTCCACACATTTGGTGGCAGCCTAAGGTAAAAAATCGAATAGGCTGCAATGATCAGTACGCTCGCTAGTCGAAATAAAACTCTTACCTCCAAGTTACTTGCGTCCTGTCCAGTCCAGCTCATAATTACTGGGAGTTCCCACTACTGTTGATTCGTGTTGAGATACACAATGGGCATAAATTATCACAACACACGCAAATTAATTAAAATTAATAGTTGATTGATTTTATGTAGAAAAAATGAACGGTACGGATGAAATTGTACTATAGCTTTTTTTTTTTACTGGCCACATGAACGTTCGAATTTCAATTTTGAAAGCGACCCTCAGTCTATTGCAGTATTCAAAAAGAGGTTGTAATTAAACACCTTGATTACCCCATTTACAACACTCTATCGTTATAAGTAACAGCCTACCGTGACACCTTACTCGCCATATTAGAATTTTTCTCCAACTAGGTACTTCTTTAACCTTTTGTCCGCCAGAGCAAAAACAAACGCGCGTGCCCTCCACGCCAAGCCACAATTTCACCTACCTTTTCGTCACATATTTGTGTCGTTTGACGTACAGGGCACATGCTTGCTTGTCACGTATATGTGACTACGGGGGTCAAAAGGTTAAACCAACGCATCATAAATAAAGCCTTTTATATAAAATAAAAATAATAAAATCATTTTAATTCGAGCAGCACTGACTCATAAAATAAATAATTACACACACGCAGTCACATTACATACACAACACAACATTACCAATCCAATTCAATTCATTTTACAGTACATTCACATCTATAATTAAACTAATCATTGTCCCACCGCGTTACCGTTATCTCTGCGATATGAATGTGGAGTTTTGTTTCGACACTTCCTCAGATGAAACTTTGAATGATTTACGGGTACAAACTTTAACTAGGCGAAGATCTGCTGAAGATTTTGGATGTAGATTGCCGGAATTAGGTTAGAGGATTTAGCTGTGTTTCATCGTGTTTCAGGCGTGATTAATATGTCAAGAAGTTGTCTTAAACCGGCAAAGAGGTACCTAGTCGTGTTAGGGAACCTCCTAACAAGTAAGACCCGATTAAAGATATCGGTGTTTTCTAAAATGTAGTCAAATCAGCCGATCTACGTCTAGTACAAAACAGTCGGTGACCAGCATAATCTAAATCTATTAATTAAATAAAAGCAACAGTTATCGGGCAACCCCGAAACACTTCGTAAACGGACGAGTATGTTTTTTTCGAGGTTGACCGACGAGAAGTCCATAACAAAAACAGTATAATTATTTGTAAAACTTTTTTTATAAATTGAATTATTTGCTTTCTTGATTGTTTTCCAAAACAATGTTATCGGCATAACATTGTTTGTTTGTACACGTATACGTTCCCCGACATAAGCAAGTCGTCAGTAAACTCTTCAAGCTTCCCCTCACTCTAATGCATCTTCAGGAATACCTACTTAATCACAACAGAGATTTACCTCAAGTAGGGGACCATATACAGGCTGTTTACTTTGTAACTTATTTTTAAAAGGGATTTCTTTTATTCTTTTGTTTGGCTTACGACTAGTTATGACGTTCTTCTTTCAGAATTATTTTTAGATCGTCTTTTGTTAGTGTTGGAACCAAAAAGTTCAAACTATGTGACAGCCACCAACTCGCACTTGGCCCGCGTGGTGGATTACGGCCCTTCACAGCGAGGAGGCCTGGGCCCCAGCATTGGGAACTTTACATTTTACATTGTATATTGTTCTTGACGCAGAGTTATTTTTAAAAGGGATTTTAATTGTGCATTTGATTTTCTTTTATGCCAGCCTTATTCACGATGGTGTGAATAAGGATTTTAAGAATTGTGTTTATCAATACTGTTCGAACAGTAGGACGTATTGGGAAGGAACTGGTTGTATTTTAAAGTGACAACAACACATGAATCATTTAGCCTTTTTCGCTTGATGGTAGGGATATAGCAATACAAAGCCGTTGTGAGTAGCCGCTATTGTTCAACATTGTGAAGCAGTTTTTTTTAAATTTCATTGAAATGTTTTGAAAAAACGAAATGTCGGTGTTAGTTCCCATGTTGGCTGTGTGTTATAAAATCCATGTACAGCTATACAAGGGTATAGACATTGAAGTATCTTGGCATCATCTGCCTAGCCTTTTCCCAACGATGTTGGGGTCGGCTTCTAGTCTAACCGGATGCAGCTGAATACCAGTATTTTACAAGGAGTGACAGCCTATCTGCCCTTCACAACCCAGTTAGTACTGGACAATACGACGACCCTTGGTAAGACTGGTTGTCAGACTTTCGGGCCACTGAGTACCTGGAACAACTGTCAAAGATCTACAAATGACAGTCGGGACAAACGGCTTCCTGAGCTTTCCGAGGCACCAAGGGAACTGGATATTTAGGTAATGTAATGTATGGGCTCCCATCCACGTAGCGATCTTGGCAAGCGTGCGGCTGTTATTATTTAGCCATGAGCTCATGCATCATGTATAATGTATGTCATGTAGCACGAAGCTTCCCGTAATAACGCAAACACCGAGTGCAATGCAAACCTCATTGAAAATTCAATAAATGTGCAATTCACTGTAATTTAGAACTAAATAGGATTTGATGCTAATTGTACAGGAAAGCATTTGTTTGAACTGATACGGTGTATCTATATATTATTATATAAAAATGAATCTCTATTTCTCTTGGTCACGGCATCACGCATGAACGGCTGGACCGATTTCGCTAATTCTTTTTTGTTCTGTTTGTTACTGTCAGGAGAAGGTTCTTAGGTAGGTAGTAGGTGGGTAGTAGGTAGGTGGTAGGTAGGTAGTAGGAAAAGGTGCATTGCAACGGTACAGCTAGTTCGATTATAAATTGGTGTTAGTTTTGCGGGCATTTGATTGCGGTCATTATGATCAGGTATAGTAGTAATTGAAATCGATTTCTTTGATGTAAATATGATTTCTTAATTAAAAAATACTCGCCTGTAATACCCGAAGGGTTAGGCAGAGATGTACCTAATATCACCCACATTTCGCCAGTTATGTTTAAGTTCATGTAATAGGAGCGAGCCCATTGCCATCAACCTGGCAAAAATCCAAACTCCGTCTGCTACTGAGAAATTCCTGATAGAAAAACCCAATAACACTTTGTCCGACCTGGGAATCGAACCCAGGTCCTTATGCTCAGCAGTCGCGCTTGCGACCACTGGACCAACAAGGCAGTTCTAAAATGATATACAACCATTTTGCTATAAATTAAAGAACAAATTATGAAATAAGCCACTCTTATTCAATCCACGTGGGCAAATCAAGCATCAAACCGATGGACGGCGAGTTATGGGCTAGCTCGCCGTCTTATGACGACAGGCCGTGTCGACGGCGCGTTCGTGTTCCACGCGCGCCTCAAAGAGATGTCAGCAACGATGTATAGGTCTGCAAGGGCCGATGCCTGCCAGGGCTCCGGGACTGTTCGAAAGAGATACCGTGGCCCTGAAACACAAAGGGCTAAGAGGGAACATGGATATGGGTTTTAGTCAGTACAAGTCTGACACTCCGTTCCACTGCACCCAGAGTGGGGGGGGGGGGGTCATCTGATGAACAACATCCGAAAAAAAAAGCATCAAACCGTAGTATCAAAATAACTCATTACCCACACATCTACATAAGTTTCCCTAAATAACACCTACCCAATAACATCTTAATTTTATCCTATCCATGCGAGCAAAGCAGCAGCAAAAACTAGTTTCAAAATAGCTCATTACCCACAAATCTACACAGGTTTCTCTAAATGACACCTACCCAATAACATCCTAATTTTATCCTATCCATGCGAGCAAAGCAGCAGAAAAAACTAATTTCAAAATAGCTCATTACCCACAAATCTACACAGGTTTCCCTAAATGACACCTACCCAATATCATCCTAATTTTATCCTATCCATGCGAGCAAAGCAGCAGCAAAAACTAGTTTCAAAATAGCTCATTACCCACAAATCTACACAGGTTTCCCTAAATGACACCTACCCAATAACATCCTAATTTTATCCTATCCATGCAAGCAAAACAGCAGCAGAAACTAGTTCCAAAATAGCTCATTACCCACAAATCTACACAGGTTTCCCTAAATGACACCTACCCAATATCATCCTAATTTTATCCTATCCATGCGAGCAACGCAGCAGCAAAAACTAGTTTCAAAATAGCTCATTACCTCGTCCCTCACACGTACTTCTAAATCACATCTACTCAATAACTCCCTCTGTACGTCGAAGAGTTTATTTACAAACAGTGGGCAGTAAATCCCTTGCTTCGGGGGATATCTCATTACGGAACTTTTGTTAGGCCGGCCAGTTAAGGACTTGGCGTTACCCGCTTGTTATAACTTTACTTATTTACTTTTGTTACTGTTACTTGTAGGACTACATATTTTTCGTGTGTTACGTTTCGATTGGTGGTGTTGGGTTAATTTTCCTAAGTTTGTAAGGTGTTGTTTTGTTTTGCGTCATTTTGCATGTGAACTGTTACTCTGTCGAGTATCTTTAGAAAATGCTAATCGGTTTTTTTTTTTTTGTCATAGGTCTCGAGTTCGATCCCAAGGCACGCACCTCTGATTTTTCGGATTCATGTGCATTTTGTATAATTATCACTCGGTCACTCGGTCACTCGGTGTAGAAAAACATCGTGAGGAAATCTAACATGTGCCTGAGAGATATTTCTCGAAGGCATGTAAAGCCAAGTCAGAGGCCCATGGGCGGCACAAAAACTCTGACACCAGGTTAGGCACTAACCAAATAAAGAAGAAGAACTCAGAATATCACTACAGCAAAACAAGTTAATATTTTACACGCGCGGCGCGATGAAATATACCTCCGGATATCCTATGTAACTCCACACCCCACACAAACTCTCAACACAAAACTAATAGTTAGAAACAATAACAATTGGCTTGAATCTATAGCAGTTAACGAATGGCAACAGGTACAAACCAAAGCTTCTATACAAGCTGAACCGTTTTCATTAAGCACTGGAACTACACAAGCCATTGAAAACTGACCGTAGGCTGCTAAACTAGCCTTCATAATAGACCTTAAAATTGGATTACTACCAATCGAATTTGGACGCTATTCTGTAAAAGATAAGGTTGGAAATATAGATGGGGAAGGGGTGGTCTTTATGATATTGGAATGAAGCTTTATACGGAGTATTCCAGTAATGTATTGTTGGATATGAGTTCGTCTCATGCTTGTATGAACTTTTGTTGCGTACAAGCGTTTATATTTTTCGTTCTGTGCAGTTTTCGTCTGTTTTCCCTTTGTTATGAGTTTATTTTGTATGGGTACGTATTTGTATTGTCGATTGGGGAAATGAAAGGAATATGGCAGGAATTGTAATGAGAATTGTTGCTAGGGAAACTGTGCCGAAATATAAATAACGATTGCAATTGAAATTATTTTAGGCAAGATCGTCGTATAGACCTACAATACGTGTTCGCGTTTAGAACATAATTTGTCATCTGAACTCAGCTTGATATATCGATATTTTTATGACCTTAAATAATTGAAAAACCCAATGCCCGTTTTCACGAACACATAGCGGTGTGTCTAAATATTATTTTACTGTTGGAATTTCAAATCTGAAAATATAACACCTATAATCAAGGCATTCATCTGGGTATCATCAACTTAGTGGTAGTCTAGAGGCTATTTGTAATTTAATTTGATACACATTTCATAAACATTACACAACTTCATGCCTGTAAGCCCCGTAGTGTTAGGCAGAGGTATATCTATTAGTACAACCACTTTGCGCCAGTTTTTTTTATGTCCCATTTAATAGGGGCGAGCCTATTGCCATCAATCGGGCACGAATCCAGATTCCGTGGTGACCCGGGAATTGAACCCACGACCTCATGCTCAGCAGTCGAGCTTGCGACTACTCGACCATCGAGGCAGACATTTCTTCAATTAGTTTGTAATCTTAAATTAAAACTCCTCTTGTATTTAAAAGTCAGAATATTTGACGTAAAACTTTCTCTGAAGGATGATTTCACCAAACGGCTCGCATCGCACTAGATCGGAAAATATACAAATGGATGCGGCTAACGCCAATCGCGTCCGGCAGGATGTCAACGCATACGATCGGCTCCGTACCATCGCTTGCGAAGGTATCCGTTTCTGCGCCTAGTCAAATAGGTTCTTTCTTTACGACGACAGGCGAACGGATCCCACGCGCGTCGTAGCATACTTTCGGCTACGATCGCGTGTCGCGGAAGACGCCCGCGGTCAAGCTGCTGTTCGCGGCTAGGTATTATAGACTTTAACTACTCTGTACACGATTTAATATCGTTTAAAGATTGTAAAATCCGTTCCGTTCCGATCCGATGCGAGTCGTTTGGTGGAAATCATCCTTTACCCGTCAAATGCCAACTGTCTACAAAAGAACGGTCCAGGTTTTTACCTCTCAAACTTTTTAACCATTTTCTTTGTTTTAACTTGCAAGTTATTTAGCATAAAAATGTTACTTAAGAACTGTGTTGTTCTAAGTTATAATGTCGTCAAATATTCTACAGTTTTCTTCCTAAACGTTTTGGACGAGGGTTTATGTTAATCTTTGAGCAAAATTAAACACTTAGCTCTGGAGTTAAAGTTTCGTTTCAGTTTTTTGTAGTTGGGTTAAGTGTTTTCTTTGATGAAGTAGCTTAAACTCTCGGGTGCTCGGTAATAGGGTTTTGTTTAGACTGGCATAACTTTTAGTTTGTCAACAGCTGCAGTTATTTGTGAATTTGTGATGCCCTTGTTCTTTTTACAAATGAATGCAATATGTGTATGTGTGTATGTGTGAGTGTGTGTACTGTGTATGTTATGTTTTGTTGCAATTTGTATGTATATTTTTTTTGTGTGCAATAAAGAATAAAGAAAGAAAGAAAGAAGAATGAAGTAAAGTAGAAAGGCTCCCAATATACCTATTAGAATTTAATATTCTTTTATGTACAACATACAAGTAACATTCATAAGAGAAAAATCGGTTGTCTGTCAAGTCGGTTTACTGACGATAGTTGAACTTGACAACGTCATAAGAAAATACTGATGGAATGGTTACATTTTTCAAAAAATTAATGTGCGTTGAGCAATTGTTTTATGGTAACGCCTCATTTTTTCGTGCGTGCAGCCGGCTCCATCGAATTATAAGACGTTGTCACGTCAAAAAATTCAACTAATTGTTTGTCTCGCCATGGGTTTGTTTTGTGGATTAATTTCGGAATGTAATTTTAAGATTTCAGTAATATCAGCAAAAAGAAAAGCACCTGTTTTATAAGAGTTAATTTGAATAAAACACCATTACATATGATCCACACAACCGTTATTCAATACAATTTTGAAATATTTGGAGGAATTTGAAAACACTCTCTGATATAGCTTTAACGTTGTAAAATAAGCTCCTTTGCCTCCAATATATGCAGTACGTAGGAAATGCTGGAATATCTAGATTCTAGAACGTTAGGACAGAGACGAGACTGCTTCAATGTCCGGTGCTAAAAGGGGGCCGGTCGGATTATTTCATGCAATCCCGCCATCCCGCCGCTCTCACCGAGATATACACACCCTGTAGTTTCCAAGAAGCTTCAGTTGTTCGCAGTGAAACTGTTTTGAAATACCGGAAACTGGATTTTATTGGATGCCCCGGCTTCGCACGGATGCAATATACATATAAACCTTCCTCTTGAATCAGTATATCTATTGCTGAAAACTGCATTCAAATCCGTTGCGTAGTTTAAAAGATCTAAGCGTACAAACAGCGGGAGTGACTTTGTTTAATGCTATGTCAAGATTATTTTAAGAAATTTTACGTAACGCTTCCTTTATTATGTCGTAGATGTGTACAGCCCCACAAAAAAAATTAGATGGTGGCGAAACACAAAACTACACATTTTGCAAGGTTTTCTGTCAAACTCGGCAATGTCATTAGCTTGTCACTGCTCAGGGTTGCCAGAAAGTCGCTAAAACGCCCAAATTTTTACCATTCTCTATTTTGCCAAACTGTAAATATACGGCGGGATGGATATATATCGTGACACAAACGTTTCCATACGTTTTGACCGTGTAGATATTGCATTTTTTGTTTTATGAACTGCAGATTTGTTTTATAATCGACCTACGATTTCAATTTGGGTCTAGTATTATGCTGAATCATGAAACCATAGTATAAGCTTGTGTCACTTAAATTCCGTAATGTATAAAATTACCTTGTGCAATCGAAAACTAATTTACGCCTGACAAGAGAAACTTTAGAGTTATTCACTTCGATTTAATCCGTTCAAAACTTTCTTTATTCGCCTTTTGACGTCAATTTCGAGCAAGAATCCCAAAAGTCGAAAGTTATTCCGAAAATATTATAACAAAAATTCGTCAGATGTTTTTGACTTTGGGTTTTCACAGAAATACGAATTCAAGTTTTCTAATTTCGTTTCAAAGTCGCGGTGAAATGTCTCCAAGTTAATTATAATCGGTTGAAAGAAATTTTTGTTCTGTGACATTGACAGGCGGGAAGGGGTGACCAGTGTTTATCGTAAAAAATTAAAGCACCTCAAATTAATTATTTTGTTGGCAAACAATGAAAAATTGAAGAGTTTTTTCAAGTAACTGGGTGATGATGATCTGAATTTCCCATTCCTTTAAACAATATTATTTCGATTATATTTTGCAAATCGTTATCGAGTGTTTCCTTGCGTGATCGAATCAGAAGCGAAGATATCCGCAAGAGAACCAAGGTGACCGACGTAGTCCGAAGAATTGTCAAACTTAAGTGGCAGTGCTCGAAGAACGGATGGCCGATATTGGGCCGGAAAGTTCGGCAGTGGTAACCGCGAACCGGAAGACGTTGCGTTGGAAGGCCTCCCACTAGGTGGACTGATGTCCTGGTGAAGGTTGGTCGCTGGATGCGAGACGCATGGGACCGGTCAATGTGGCGACACTTGGGGGAGGCCTATGTCCAGCAGTGGACGTCTGTCGGCTGTAATGATGATGGTGATTGTAAATAGTTTACTTCTTTTGGAAACGCCTTATGCACTATTTCGTCATTTATAAGCATTGACGTCCTTATTTACTGAAACATGCTGAATGCAAATTTAAAAAAAAACTTTTTATTCGTTATTTACCGATACCTATAACGAAATCAATTAGAAACCATCCCATACCGCAAATATCTACCAAATCCTGCCTTCCGCCATAAATTCCACACATTCCAATCCGCTTGAAATCTGGAAATCAGCACGCGTCGCTGCATTGCCATCACTTTTTCTTTCACTCGAGTAATGCGAAAAATATGTCGAAGTCCAAGCCGGCTGGCATCCATCATAAATCACGGGGGCCCGGCCTGCAATGCGCCCACTGGCCCTCCCTTAATCCGGCCCTGTGTAAAGCCTCGAGTCATTGTGCTTTGTAGTGACTATGTGCTGTAGATTAGACTTTATGGCTGAGTGCAAAGGATTTGTAGGTTTTTGGATTCTGTTCTGATGATGTGCGTTTTGAGATTTATCTGGCTGAAATGTGTTAAATAAATATGCGGCCTGGCGGCTGGTAACTATAGTTTAGGATTTTAGGCCATTTACGTTACATTCTGGTTATTGTAAATTCTTTAACTTCATAAATAAGTCATGGAAATATGATTAATGGTATAATTTATATTTTCCTGTATCGAGTTGAGTTTTCGCTAATTTATTGTTGTACACAATCCTTTCACAAATCCCATCAAACTTCAGAACTTTTCGATTTTATGAATAACGTGCAAAATAATTATGTCAAAATCCAAGACCTCGCAGCCGCACATTCATAAATCACTAGCAGTCAAAATGGACAATGCGCACGCTGACCTACACTAAATCCGGCCCTGTGTTCGTTTTTGCTATGACATTATACACAATAACATCACGCCTGTAATCCCTGAAGGGTTAGGCAGAGTAGTAGGTACCTAATAGCACACCCACATTTCACCAGTTATGTTTGAGTCCCATGTAATAGGGGGCGACCCTGTTGCCATTAACCGGGTACAAATGCAGACTCCGTGGCTGCTAATGAAGAATTTCTGATAGAAAAGCCCAATAACACTTTGCCCAGCCTGGGAATCGAACCCAGGACCTCATGCTCAGCAGTCGCGCTTACTACCACTAGACCAACGGGGCAAATATGATATTATGTGGTTAAAATATAGCTGTATTGCAACAATAATTCCCGAATTTCTGTTATAGATAATAATAGCGACCCGCGCCGGCTTAGCACGGGTGCAATATATACATATAAACCTTGCTCATGAATCACTCTATCTATTAAAAAAAACCGCATCAAAATCCGTTGCATAGTTTTAAAGATCTAAGCATACATAGGGTCAGACAGACAGCGGGATGCGACTTTGTTTTATACTATGTAGTGATATTGAATTTAAATTAAATCTAGGTACACTACTTAGTAAGACTACTTGCTATTGTTTTACATTTACATAGGTCTGTTTAGCCTTTTCACCGCTAACGTACACAGAACGCGATGCCTCGCCAGCGCCAAGCTATAATTGTATAACGAAGTATACAGTAAACAGTAGTGATGAGGGTATCGTCATATCGATGAATGAGATTTACACGCTTTAAATACAGTACTTTTATGTTTGATAGGTAGTTAAAAATTAAGAGTTTCTGATGAAGTCGTGGCGCTGGTGGCACGGATATCTGGAACTTCTATTGAAGTCCGTGGCGGTGAAAAGGTCAAGAACAGTGTACCAGTACCTAGTATATCCTAACAAAATACATATAACAGACAAATATAGAAAAGTTACGAGGATTCGCAGATTTCAGATTATTGGATATTCTTACCCTCTTACTTTTAGCAAATGAGATTCCCTGGATTCCCTGGTGACGTTCCATAATCTTAAGCCTAATAGCGTCACCTTGTACGAATTTCAATATTTTAGGCTCATTGTCGTTGGCATGACGATTTTAGAAGAAAGTAAAATAGGCCTGAAATGTTAGGCTTAATGAATTTTGAAAACCTCTGAAATAGTTCCAGAGATTTCAAGATACAATATTTTCGTATATAATATCGATTTCAAATATAATATTTTCGTAATTTTAAGAATGTATTCAAATTAAAGAATGATACTGATTGAGCTAACAATTGAACTAAAATGCAATAATTGTATTTTTCGATTAAAAAATCAACGTATTTACGTTACGTTCCGCGTGCTCGTGCTAGGGGCTCTCAGATTCCTAAAGCCGAGTAGAAAGCCCACCATTACCCAGCTTTGCATAACGTTGAGAGATTCATAGCTAGACAACGAAACATGAATCCCCCTAAACACACTATATTTAAAAAAATGTGCTAAACAAACCATTTTTTTCAACCGCTTTACAACCCCATAGTTTTTCCACGCCATTCAAAATGAATTGCGCGCACAATCTCCACACAATTCAGAAACATTCAAAAATTCCACCAACATCTTATGTTAACACCACCATAAAATAAACTCTCGTTTACAGTGCAAAAAATAACATTCTACACAACACATATCTTGTACAACATTTATTCGGAGAACCACCTTTAGACACGACCAGAACCTTAAGACCTTCCCCGCCTTTCTTTCATCTTCATATCTGTCTTCAAAAGGGGGTCTCGTCAAGGTATGAAGAGGTCTTGTTCCTCTGGTGGTGTTTCCTCAAAAGCAGTACCATAACTAACCATCAAGCGCCCTCGCGTACTTAGAATAAATTTTCAATACTCTGGGACATGGATCGTTAGTTCCATTCAAAGGTTTTAGGTAACGCACAGCTTATCTTGAGATGTGCGTGGCACAGAGTAGTCGTCGGTGTCAGAGAGTTCTGTGAAAAGTTTTTGTTCCTAATGTCTTTTTAATACTTTATTTATGCCTAGTCTCGTGGGATTGGCGCATGATTGATTGAAGGGGTGATGTGCGGAATGTGAATTGTGGGGTTCTGTTGATTACTTATTGATATGGTTTGCTGGTTCAAGAGTTTTAAGAAAGTTATTTTGGGGAAATTGTATTCATATACCTAGCTAATGGACCTATGCCTATAAAGAGTGTCAATGTTGATTCTGCGTTCGTAAAACATATTTATGACTGTTGTATTAAAGTTTCCAAGTAATAACAATGTGAAAGAGATAGTGGATTACTTTACAAGTATTTACAACGTGATTTTTAAACTGAATTGCCAATATCATTACTTCGAATTTGTTCGTTGAAAGTCAAGTTAAACTATTTAATGAAAAAATATAGCTGTGCTGCTTTTAGTAAAATTAAAGACCATGAAACAGATAGATAACTGTCTAGCTATTTTCAAAACATTGAAATTACGCATAGAACTATTGTCACACTATCAGCCTGCTCTGAACATTAATCAATTTACATAGTTACCGAAAACGTATAGTATACCATTTATACTCATACATATTTTTACACCTGTCGCCTCTAAGCCACACACTACTCTGTGCCCTGACAAGCGAGTCATACACCGAAGCGCTTCACAGAATGACGGCCATATTTCGAAGCAGGTGCGCAGCAACCGGGTTGCTACGATGAGGTAATGAGGTGTACTTGAGAGCGCTAATGCATGACTACGGAAGTGGTGGCTTGAGAGGACGTCTTGCAAGATTGTAGATGGTAGTAACGCTTAAGTTATTTTGTTAAGGCGTATGTTAAAAGCGGCTTACTATGTTAAGCTTGAGTGTGATGAAGATGAAGCCAGTCGATTATCTACATGTTCTAGTGCCGAAATGTGTCCCGAAATATGAAGGGTGTAAAAGTACCATCACAGAAACCGAAAGGCACTTGTTTTCCCCGTAATTGTGATAATTATCGCAATTAAGAAGGAAGTTAGAGATAGAAGGTAGAAGGTTCCCAGGTAGCCTGGGAACCTTCTAGTTACGGAGATATTGAGGGTCAAAATTCCAACATTTTCACAAGTTCATTAAATACGAGTGTTTAATGTTGTAACTTTACTTTAAATACCTCCTGTACCCCGTGCTATTCAATCTATTCATCAGCATAAAGTTTTGAGTGCGTTACATTGAGAACTACAGTAAAACGTGATTTTTCACCTTAAAAAAAAGTCGTTTCCTAACAATATTTTTTGCGTAGAGTTACTTAGTTAGTGTGATGTACAGAATGCTTGGTTAACGGCTGTGAAGGATCTGTTTACACCTTGTATGAGTATTATCTAAGTCCGGGTGTGGAAACCCGGACTTAGATTTAGACAAAGTGGCGACGAGTAGAGCGTGACGCAGATGCGCAAAACGACCAATCAGATATACGAAAACCGCTATGTGGATTTCAACTATTGTGATTGTCTCCTCATGGATCCGCTCGCTTCCAGTTTGATGGAATCTGGGCCTAAAACAGGTTGATGCTGCTTCTGTCTACATCGTCATACTAAACAACTTAGTCTATGAAACCCATGACTGAGTCATGAAAACAAAACTCTAAAGGCGCTCCCTCACAGGGAGCATTCGCTTATAATGTAACAATCCAAGTTTCGATTTTGTACAGAAACAAGTGAACGTAATGCTCAAAATCGAATCTTGCATTTGTTACATTACAGGCGAATGCTCCCGGTGAGGGAGCGTCTTAAATGCAAAAGTAGACACAAAATTGCCAACATTTGTGTCTAGGCAAGGACAAATCTTATGCTAAGTACGAAATACCTTATAGACAGACTATAATTTGCATGACATGACCCATTTAACTGACAAACTTTATCTCCCTTCAAAGCGAAACATTTAACAAAACACTTTACAAACCTGAACACGGGTAGACTTAAACTTCCTCTACCGAGCATCGAACCCGATACACTTCGTCCACAAACTGTACTATCAATTGAAAGCTATCCGCCCGTGATTTCTCCTCTATACCCTTCATTGTCTGCCCTTTAAAATTTCTGCCATAATCCCTTAACTATACAGCAATCAAAAATTAACCGTAACTTGTAACTAATAAAGTTGATTTTGAATTGGAGAGGGTTGAAAGTTAGGTCGTTATGAGATAATGTACGGAAGCTTGCAACGTTCAATATTGCTCGGTTCGTTAGCGCATTGTTTTGAATGAATGAATGAGTGAGTGAGTGAACTATACCGTTGAAAACATCTTGTTTATATTGGAGCTCCGAATCGGATAATGATTGGGTATTTGAACATTGAGAGACGTGAACATAATTTTCAGTTGAGTGAGTGAAATTGAAGTTGGGTTATTATTTGTGATTTTAACTGGGCTTATCATTTGGAACTGTAATTCTTGATAGATTAGCAAACGTTAGTTTATTTAAAGGCCGTTTTTTCACGAGGGAGTAAGTATGGTGCTTATCTGCAACGAGTCATCATCATTTTTAAGTGTTTCATTACATCTTCATTAATTTTCTACTCGATTGATATACAATTAATCTTCAACCAATTTATCTGTGCAGTTGGGAAAATACAGAACTAAATTTGGAATACCAAGTTTGACATATTTATGCATTTTCTTGACAAGCAACGCCACCTTGCAATGCACACTTAAAGTGGTAACACTATGAGCGTAGCTGTGAATCCATAAAATTTTGACTAATCCATTTATCGTTATTGCTGAATGATTGCCATTTTCTTAACGATTTTCAGGGTTCCGTACACGAAGGGTAACCAACGGGACCCTATTACTAAGTCTCCGCTGTCCGTCAGTCTGTCTGTCAGAAGGCTGTATCTCATGATCCGTAATAGGTAGACAGTTGAAATTTTCACAAAATGTGTATTTCTGTAGCCGCTATAACAAAAAAAAAAAAAATATAGGGGGCTCCCCTACTACGATGGTACGGAACCCTTGCGCGAGTCCGACTCGCACTTGGCCGGTTTTTTAAAGACCATTTTCTCTGTAAAAACGAAGTTTACCCATCATTCCTCAAGTTCATTGCCCTTTTCAAACCATCTGATACAGTCTACAATCCAATTAAGCCATTGCCATAAACCCCATACATTAAACTACGCCAATAAGCCATGATTTGGTGCTTCAATAAACTGGCGTTCCTGCTAAGTCATAGATATTATCATAAGTGTGGGTGCATAACTAGCACTGCAGTGTAATAATGCAGCGCATTAGCTATCGCTTTACAGCGCTGTTTATGCGTTTCTGTGCAATATCTAGGTACTTGCGAGTAGTATGAGGTTTGCGCTTCGCGGAAAATGGGGTCGGTTCACTAGATGTGTTATAGAAAATCATACCCAGTGATTTTAAGGGTCACTCCCTCGTTGGTCTAGTGGTCAAAAGCGCAACTGCTGAGCATGAGGTCCTGGGTTCGATTCCCAGGTCGGGCAAGTGTCATGGATTTTGCCACCAGGAATTTCTCAGTGCCTAGCAGCCACGGAGTATGGGTTTGTGTCCGGTTGATGGCAATTGGCTCGCCCTCTATTACATGGGACTTAAACATAACTGGCGAAAAGTGTGTACTATTTAGGTACCTCTGCCTAACCCTTCGGGGATTACAGGTGTGATGTTATGTATGTAGTTAGTTCCTAATGCTGCTGCTGTGATTTTCAGCATGGCACAAAAAGGCAATGTTGAATGGCGCGATACAAACAAGGGTTCTCTTTCTTTTCTAACTCTGTGTGGTGCTTGTAAATCTTAGTCACAATCCTGCATAGATAAAACCACGGTTGTTTGGTAATAGTTTGAACAGAGTTCCAATTACAGTCAAAGCTTGAATATTGATCGTCACTGATGTTACAGTTCCTGCCGAATGTCGATAGCTCCCCACAGTGTCCATTGTACTCAAGAGTCGCCAAATTGGAAGACAATTCTGTAAAACCATTATGATGATGAATGGAAATTAATGTTTGAATCGGACTAATACAGCGAACATGTTCTTTTTTCAATCACAATAAAAGAGAATGGCTTAATACGAATTTTTATGTCGATTCTGTTTGAGCCTGTGCTCGCAACATTTAACACAACGCGACTAAAACGATACGTATGGACCCGGCTTGTGTAACTCTGTACCTGCAGACTTTTCACGGCAGCTAACGCGCGATTTCTGCTTGTTGAAAACAGCCCGTGTAAAAAAAGAAGAAAGAAAACATATTTATTTGGCACAGGCCACAAGTGCACAAAAAAGACAAAAAAAAAAAAAAAACTTTACTTTAACTTAATTTTTTTTTAATGTAAAGGCTAAAGCCCCTTAACTGGCTGACTTTCTATGCGATAGACGCACGAGTATTCGAGCAACCGTCTCTCATACACCTCGACACTTTATTTTCGCCCAAGTGGCGCCCTAAATACGCAAGCACACATTGACAAAATGTCGGTGACGACCCTTAAGTATCTACGTGTATATCTATCAGCTATTTTATTGTGCGTGCGTGTTATGCATTTAATGCACGCAAAAAGTTCCTTACATTTTTCGTCACGTGTGTAAATATACAGGTAAATAACTGTAAACCGTCCTTTTTGTCAGATGATAAAGACTCCTAATAGAATCTTCCAGCTATGCACTTGGAGCATCCAAACCCCTACATTACCATCATCATCATTCTCTTGCCCTTGTCCCAATTCATTTGGGGTCGGCGCAGCATGTCTTCTTCTTCCATACTTCTCTATTACTCGTCATCTCATCAGACACCTCCTTTCGTGTCATATCATTCTTCACACAGTCCATCCATCGTTTTTTTGGTCTTCCTCTACTCTTATACCCATCCACAGTTATATTCACCCCTACCTTACCAACAGCAATTTTATTCAATTTCATATTGAAACAATTCAGTTTCAGCATATTTTGAGCGAGGTAACGTAGTATACGTAACTAGTTTAGCGTCCATTTGAATATTATTCCAGTGTTTGTGGGTAGGAAATAATTTAGGCTAAGCTGTGGTTGTAAGGTTGTTTATGGACGTTAATACTGCTAACAAAATGTCAAGGACTTTGTAACTGTGACCTTATCTGTTGTAATCAGTTTTTCTTTGTAGTGTACTTGAATTACTGGGGTGTATTTCGAGGTTTCTTATTTGGTTGTGTTATTTCCTTTGTAAATTCGGTTGATTTCCGATGTAGAACCGTGTTTCTGTAAAAAATAAACAAATCTACTCTGATCTCGGCCGCTAAAATGAGGACTTTTATGAGTGGTGCCCAAAAAATCATTTGTTGAATTTATCTGTTGTGAAATCATCCCTGCATGTTATTTTTTCAGTAGCAACACAGTGGCGAAGGTTCCATGCAACCCGATTCCTACCGGCTTCCCTTTGTAAAATTTCACAGTCAGTATTCTGTAGCCAATAATATTCCATACAGTAAAGAAATGTACTCCGGCTTACCTCTTACAAAAATTGACCCTTCGCTACTGGTAGCAACGTCTTCATCACACAGTGGTGGCGCGCCGTGATCTAAATCAAAGTCCGCATCAAGATTCACAGTGCAATTACTGCTAATCTAGATTACAGTCATAGCCAATTGCAGCCGCATTAACATTAATTTGAGAGTTAGTTTAGTTTCTTTTGACTATCCTTTTTAGGGCTCCGTACCTAAAGGGTGCCTATGGGATCCTATTACTAATCTTCATCAAGGGTATATCTTTTAAAGGAAATTTCTTCAATGGGACCATATGAAAAACGTGTTTTTTTTCCGCTGTTTTTTACGGAACCCATTGTGAGCCCGACTGTCCGAGCAATTGACCTTTGTTTTAAAATTAACCGACGAATGTTCCATTAGGTATTTAGATATCCACCATATCCCACAGCAAATCACTACAACAGCTCTCCTACCACGTAAAGTACAAACGCCACAATAGATCACTGCACAGTCTGCACAGCGCATAGATCGCGACGCGCGATAAAACTGCAATTTGGGTGCTCACCTTTATCGTGCATCCATTGTACTAGTGCATGCCAGAGGTTAGGATGCCGTTTTGTGTGTTTATGTGTATCTGTGTGTTATTTATTAGTTGTGATATAGTATTGGTATTCGCCTTAAGTATTGTATGAAGCTAAATAACTCAGTTTAACAATAATAGATTTAAAAAATCTAGTTATAAAATCTGTTCTCCGGGATTGCATAGACATACTTATTACTGCGCAATTGAGGAGGCCTAAGTCCAGCAGTGGACTGCTGTAGGCTGATGATGATAATGATGATGATGACTTATAACTTACGTGATGAAATCTGAATATGATATTCCTAAACTCCAGTAATATTGGTGATTGGCCGAGAGCCATACCGCAACAGTACAGCTCAATAACTTTTTGATTCAGCGTAGCCATTAGTACACATGTAAGTAATAACATCATCAACTAGCTGTTGCCCACGACCTTCATCCGTGTGAAATTTATAGCCTATAACCTCCCTCGATAAATAGGCTATCCAACACTAACCTGCTGGAAGAAATTTCCCATGAAATAAGCAGTACCTTTGTGCTCTTCTTTTTTAATGTTATCTGTTATTAACTATTTTGTGTGTACATAAATAAATAAATAAAATAATTTTTCAAATCGAACCAGTAGTTCCTGAGATTAGCGCGTTCAACCAAACTAACAAACTCTTCAGCTTTATAATACTAATAATATATAATATTATTATATAATATTAAAATATTATTATAATATTAATATATAGTATAGATAAGCTAAGTCAAGATGTACTTAAAGGACTCATTAAACGAAACTAAATAATATGTAGGCCGACACCGACCCGTGGCTTTCTAAGTTTCTACGCTACGACAGTACTTGGAAACTCACATTTCTGTTCTTTACGTAAATATATTCCCGTATCACGAGACCGCTGACCGTTACCCAGCTTTCATTCGACAGTCGTGAAATATTTCATTCGTTCGCCCCTTACCACGGTCCAACCTGATTTCCATTGAAAAGTTTTTGGCTCGCGGTAGTTTCTGAAGTCTGTTTTGACCACTAAACGTGTGTATTGTTTGATAAAATAGGCAGTTTGTGTGGACTTTGCATTGGTTACTGTTTAAAGGACGGATAGTTTTTTTTGACACGTTGCCCCTCACTAGGGATTTCTCCTGTATTGCGCGTGCGTTTACAAACATTTAAACTCACATACACAAACAGCCAGACCCGGAAAAACCTCTGTAGGTCATACAAATGTTTGTTCGTGCTGGAGTCGAACCTGAGACACCCAGTGCAGTAGTCTATGTTCTATGTTAAGGGTTTTGGTTTCCGCACTTAGTCCTTAAAGTGGACCATTGAACGTGGGCCATGATGGCCGTTACTCCAACCAGCCCACCTCCCTCCAGATGCAGATCAAACTTCCCGGTCTTCTTAGGACATCCGCAAGGTGTCTTGGTGTTCCAAGAGTCTCCTCGCGGATCTATGTGACACTGGTGCATTCGAGGAGTACGTGCGCCACCGTTTCCTCCGCCTCAATGCACGCTCGTGCAGCAGTCAATCGTTCAGCCACTACGCCAATCGTGCTGTCAAGTAGAGTTTTACGGAGATAGTAGAGGATTTGTGCAGTATTTATTTTATAGTCCAGCTTTGGGTTAACATGACTATTAATCCTATTTATGCATCTAAGCTATCGTTACTAGTAAAAAGAGAAAAAAAGCTTGTTAGAGAATTATTATCAACCCTGCAGTCCTGACCAAGGTCCTTAACCAAAGCCGTTCATACATCTGGCTGTATTGCCGGCACCGGCTACTCCGATCCTTATCGCCAACATGTCGATAAGGATCTGTGACTTGAAACTCGGTTAAAATATTTTGCTACCATACACTCACAACTCCATTCCATTATTCTTTGATTGGTTATCAGAAAAAATAATGATGGAACAATATAAAGTACCACAATCTCGAAATTCCACGATTGGCTTCCGGAAATTCGTTATTCATTCATTTGATTCGGTTGCCTGTTAAAAAATAAAAAACAAAAGTGCAGTCTGCGATGCATACCGCTTCTCATTAAAACTTTTTACATGATGTAGCTCCGAATAAGAGCATGACATACTCAATCGAACACGGATTGTACAGTTTTCACATTAATACAGTTTTGAACAAACCATTGGTGCGTCTCGACGCCTCGACGATTATTTGGCAGCATAAAGCAAAGCGCTCAGAAGGTTTGTTGTTTTTCTGCAAAACCTTAGAATAGGCACGACATAAATGTATAATAGTCAAAAATAAAAACTCTTGTAAATCATGCTCACTTTTAAGTTTTTGAAATTCGTCTGTGAAGCCATTCTTGCATCGCTGGCTTAGTAAAAAGGAGAAAAATTCTATTTCAATATTGCACTTAATATCGTGCCCTGCGTGTCCTGTTGTTTGTTCACTACAGGAACTGATGGACGCTACCGAAAGCGCCCAAACTATTAGCTCAGTTCTGGGCTGACACAATTTAGATTGCCATTGACACGCTAAGAAGAAGGAGAAGAATATTGGGGGAACCACTTTTTACTGGTCATCTTTAATGGTTTATCTCAGGGACACTAGACGTTCCTCCTTAACTCCTGCTACGGGTATAGTCATCAATACGTTCAGGATAAAATCCACAGACCATACTTTGACTTTAGCAACGGTTCATACGAATTTGAACCTTAGCTCGGTGCAAATAATTTCATATCCCTATGAGCCAATTAGAGTTTCATGCTTATATTCGTATGTTACGCCTCCTGTATTTCATAAAGTCGAAGTCCGCTCCGTGCTTTTAGTCCGTAGCTATCTTTTACTCTTCTGCTCGTCTTCTGGGACACACACAGTTGAAACCTTCTGTATAGTAGTCCTATTTCAATTCTGTGGTTATTGCGTCTGGGCTGCCCCACGTTGGCCCACGTTGGGCGATAACTCAACAGTAGAAACGCAATTAGCCGGCTAGGTGATAACACCTCCCCCATATTTCACCTTCTGAATAAAACCTGTACTAGTTTGTAATTAATGAATGATTTATTTTGTGTGGACGTGGGTTTTGTTGCATGTGGGTAGTCTGAAAAGCTGCATGTGTGGAGTCTTGGGTTTGAAAAAGGAGTCTCGCTTTTACTTTGTCGCTTTGGACGTTTTACGTCTGCGTGGACTGCTTGTAAATGAGCATGAATTAACCAAAAAAAAAATGTACGATTTAAATAAAAACAGAGTACTCCTGTGTACTTTACAGACCAAATTATAATACCTATTTGCCCCGATGTACCCATAAATTAAAATAAAATAGCTTTTATTTACCTATAATTTACATTTCTATATTTTTGAAACTTAAGGGTTTATGCCTTCATCCATCTCTAGATGAAGGCCTCCTCCATCTGTTTCCATCTATAGCTATCTTGGGCCGCTCTGGTCCAATCTGTCCCTGCCAGTACGACGATAATAATCATCTCGCCAACGTTGCAATGGTCTACCGCGGCGTCTGTTTCCATTTCGTGGATTCCAGATGTATCTATAGTACATCCATATTTTGGCAGTTATGTTTAAAGTAGCAGACGTCATAATTCGCGGTAAACATATTTGTATTAATCTGCACACATTACCGGATTCCTAAAAGAAAGATTTTCAATATCGATATAATATTAAGAGCATTTTAATCAATCATTCAATTGAAGTGATTACGCCAATATTTTCTATAGTAACCGTTTCTGTGGCGTAGTGGAATGGGTAGCATTATCATGTTTATTCAGACCCACTTACTCTTTAACGAGCTGCAAAAAGGCTGAAATTCCAACATCCTAAATATTAAAATTTTACCTATAAAAAGTATTATTTACTACAAAGGCCTTGAACATCAAGTTCCGAACAAGAAAGTAAGTGGGACGACATTATTCGAGAAGGTAACATGACACCTCCATTAGAGCAACTTGTTATAGATGGCGCTTAAAACGCCACTGACGAGATAATGGCGCCGAGTTTACTGGAGTATTTCTGGGAAAAATTGATCAGGATAATGGGATCATGGGAAAAGATATTTTTTTGGCCGAATCAGAATAGATGAAAAATATTAATATGGAATAGATTAGAAATGTAACAGATGAGGTTGTTTGTAAGTAGGAGTTTTCTGATGTGTTTTCGAGAATGTGGCCTAGATCATGTT
The DNA here is from genome assembly GCA_963082995.1 of Noctua comes. NCBI lineage: Eukaryota > Metazoa > Arthropoda > Insecta > Lepidoptera > Noctuidae > Noctua > Noctua comes. Next base: position 4,917,143 of record OY720279.1, on the reverse strand, counting down.
GTCATTTAGGAATTTCTCAGTAGCAGCCATGAAATCTAAACTTGTGCCCAGTTGATGTCATTAGGTTCGCCGCCGATTAACTGGGACTTAAACATAACTGGCGAAATGTAGGTGTACTAGGTACACCTCTGTGTAAACTTTCGGGAATTATAGGCATGTTATGTAATTTTATCATTTTCTTTTCCAATTGAAACGAATAATTTTGAAAACGCGTATCCTAGTGAATTTTTTCAACAACCCTGTGTAGGAAATAAAAGAAAGACCTACAAAAACAATATTTTAGACAAATTCATCCAATTTCATCTTCCAAATGCCATTCTTAAACCCACATTCCGTCTGCTCACCGATCGGCCATTTATTCCGTTTTCACAAAATACCAAATCCCGAAATTCTGCGCAAATGGTAAACAGGCTGACCGAGCCGCATTTACATAACTCTCAATTACATTTGGATTTAAAATGGCCGCCGCGTGCGTGAAATAGAAATAAAAAAAATATTGGCGCGATGCGTGCGCGGAACGACCGCACAGGATATAAAGTTTTATGATTTTTGTGCATTCCTGTAACGCAGTTAGCTGTATTGTGAAATGAACAGTGGCGGTTGATGATACTTTTTGTACGGCATTACTTACCGAAGTTTTTATGTTAGCTTGTTTGACGGAAAATGTACAACGAAGTTAGTGCTTGAAAATGTCTACAACTTCGACAAACCATGGTGTAATAGATCATTCTCTCACTGAACATTAACGCGATCACACGTAAAACTCATGAATGATAAATTCAGCAATTCTGTCACCATTATTTACCAACAAATGGTCATCGAATTTACCCTTAATTTCACTCTACGCGTTGACCAGTATTTACAAATGTCCAGCCTGAATAGGCACTAAATCAGGTTGCTAATACAATGGTTTGAAACGTCCAAATTTGTATGTAGCGTGGCCCCGCGTGGCTTAACATGGCCCAGCGTGGTACAGTGGCCACCTGAGGGCTGGTAACTTAATTAGCATATTGATTGTTTACAGACGTGTTGGTGGTCGCCCCGTCCTCGGAGAATAGCCTGGGGCTACAAATATGATCTATAGTGTTTAAGACAATGTAGCATTCGATAATTTGGGACTGGAATCTTGGTGGGAGTTAATTGTTGTTGATTGTTTGTCGTTGCAACAATGCTGCCGAAGTTGTGCATACAATGTGGGGAAATAATGGTCAATAGAATTTAGTTTAATTTCATTAATCATACAATTCAAGTAGATGGACATAGGTACAACGTGTAACATAATAAACGCAAGACCTCTCGTGTGATGTCTCAGACCATGAAACTGAACAACTTTTGTTCTATGACTTCTGGAAATTCATAATTTTTTTTAGTTTTACCATACATGTGGATCAGCTGATTGCGTCCGTTCCTATAGAAAGTATTTTTTCTTTTGCAAATTTCAAGAACTCGTAGAACAAAAGATGTTTAGTTTCATGGTGCGAGAGACCACACGGGAGGTCTTGCGTTTATTACGTTACACCTTGTATATTATAGTACGTGGAATGTTAACGTGAAAAATCAGAAATCCTTTACTCGAATTGAAATTGCAGTCCATCCGTTTCACATGAAACATTATTTCATTTCTCATTGCAAAACCATGTAATGAAATATCAAACTGGAAGAAATTAACTTCGAGATCTGAAATCCATAATTCAGCTACATTATCGTGAGTTTCCGAACGGGTGGCCATCATAACCAATTTACCTAGAACCTCGGCACACTCTTTAACAACGTAATTTCGATACAATCTCAACTTCCACTGAGTCCAAGATACATCGGTCTTTTCTTCATACAATCCAGAATGTATAGACCTGCAATGACCCTCAATAAATGCTTTAATAAAGGCAAAATTTAGTTAGAGAAAAGAAAATGGAGGATCAAATTAGACTGGTCTGTTCAGTTATGGATGGGAATGACATGAGAAATGAAGTGGAAATGATGACATGTCGAATGTATATCGCAATGTCCATATTCTGTTGGACATTAGTGCTGGTTCAGTAGGTGCAATGTAATGGTCATAACTAGAGACCGGCTTATATGGCTGTTTTGTAAAGATAATGTATATTTTAGCTAAAATAGGCTTGTGGTGCATTTTTGGCCATGTCCATTTTAACTACATCTAAATGGAAATATGTATAAATGTGCGAATGTACGTGATACCTACAAAAGAGCAATTAAATTCAAAAGTGACCTAAGTGTTACATGTAGAACGATAGATTTCAAGTTATACAAATATTTTAATTAATAAGTGGTACTGATAATTTGTAAAAGAATTTCGGTTTTCAAGAAAAAAAATGATTAGATCTCCTCGAAAATGTAGTAAATAAAAAAATATTTATATATTATAGACATAGAGTACGAGTATTGGTAAACTATCTAAATACATAATTAATTAAAAACTATTAAATAACCTAAAATAAGAAAACTAACAACAAACTATAAAAGGGCATCAAAAAACTCCTCCTCAACGCTGTCAGCTGGTAATGTGCCCAAAAGACTGGCGGCGTTGCCACGTTGTATGGCAACACTTAGCCTCTGGCCAAAGTAAAAGCCAGCCCTTGGGTCACGGGAAGCGTCAACTAGGCGTTTCGAAATTTCCTTAAACAGGCTATGAGCACTCGGACCCCACGACCCCAGAGTTTCAACCCCAAACGGCTCGAAAATATAGTTACCACAAAGGTTTCTATATTTACGCCGCTTGAGGTTCTCTGCAGCCGCAGCGGCAGCGCGAGTATTTATTTTGATTTTATCTTGTATCTTTGGCACTTTTGTTGCATATTTCGAGCTTAACACAAGGTGTAAACAGACCCTTCATGAAGCCGTCAACCAAGCATTCCGTATATCAAACTAAGTAACTCTACGCAAAAATTATTGCTCGGCAAAGTTACAAGCAACAATCGTTGTTTGTAACTTTGACCTCCAATATCTCCGTAACTAGAAGGTTCCCAGGTATGGTCCAGAACAAAAAATCGGTTGTCTGTAAAGTCGGTTTACTAACGATAGTTGAACGTGACAACGTCATAAGAAAATACTGATGGAATGGTTGCATTTTTCAAAAAATGAATGTGCGTTGAGCAATTGTTTTATGGAACGCCTCAGAGCGAGGTAACGCCTCATTTTTTCGTGCGTGCAGCCGGCTCCATCGAATTATAAGACGTTGTCACGTCAAAAATGATCGCAATGACGGGGAGAACAAGTGTCTTTCGACTTCGATAAGAGTCTTTTTCATCCGTTATGATGCATATTACGATAAGTTTAAGTTGCATATAATCCGACCTCTAGTCGTAACCCTGGACATGACGGACACAAGGTAGTTAATAATTCTGTTGCATTACGTTGAATTGCTTTCACGTTTGGAAATTCTGCGGATTATTTTCTACTGAATGGAAGGACAGTTGTATGTCCGTGTTATTCGCGTTGGTGAAATTATTACACGGGAATTTTGTAGTGAATATGCTTTGCCTATTAGGTACTGTTTCCATATGGCTTGGATACGATAGTTCATTGTGTCTGTCTGTTATTTAAAACCTAGCACTTCGCCTGCGATTTCGTCCGCAAAAATTGTGATAGCTCGGCTAATGCATGATATAAATATAATTTTACCTATAGCACCCACGACAGACCTCGTAGAAGTTGGACTAAACCAACGACCAGTGGTCCACATTAACCCTGGATCGATACAACTGGAAATCATCACGGACGTTATTGGGTAACAAACTTTTGCATTAAAATAGTAGTAAGGTTTACTTTAGTAGCAAGACGACTTTGATCAATAAATCATGTTTTTCGGAAGTGTGTTTCAGCCAGGTAGATAAAAACTTCTCCACCAACAAAACATAATGAAACGAACCACAGAAACCTATTATTGTCCCATTTCTTGTCATGTCCTTTTCCATACACATGACATTAAAATTCCATGTAGGAGAAGATAAATCTTCACGCCATTACCCGCCAGAGGGCGCTTATGGGACAGGTGTTGTTATTTTTATCCGGAAATTGGAGGGCCACTTTAATTTTGGATACATTACTTTGATGCATGCATCCTATGGTGTGTGGATGGTGGTGTTACGTAAGGAACCACGTTTTATTTTGTGAGTGGTTATTTTATTTATTGGGATTTCGACTCGTAGAAAATATGATAAAACATAACACCATATCTTTTTTGTTTTGTCGTTGCATTTTTGTATTTTCGTCTATTTTTGGTTTTTAAATGGGTCTCGGACCTGAAATAAATGGAATTTATTATTTTTATTTATTTTCTATACATTCATTGTTTACATTTATAAATATTTTATACAAAGTACTTAATTTAAAAAAAAACATTTAAAAATATAAAAAATAGTAGCCCACCAACATCGGGAACAGGGTCCGAGCTACCGGTGGATTTATTATTATTACTATGTTGCAGTTGCAATATCTATGAGTGAATGATAGCGTGGCGGTTAAGAGGAGAAAATGAAACAAGAAAACGTATTATTTTGAATTTTATTTTAGATTAATGTGATTTTAAATTGAATCGAAAAATAATAAGACATGCTATTGCAAATAAAATAATAGGTAGGCCATGAAACGAGTTCGACTAAAATAATGTCTATTTTCTCTATGCAAAAACAGTAAAATCCCAAAATTCATGGCGCCGTTACACATAAGCGGACCTAACCCGTTAAAAATGACGGTAGCCGTGTCCGCAGTCCGGCACAACAACAAAACGACATGTCACGCTCTCTACTTAACCCTCACTTGCTCTGTTTGTGTTTACGGCTGTGTCCGACACAGGGTTATATGTGCCGAGCCGGTGGTATGTGTGTTTGTTGGGTTATACGGCTTAAGAATGACGTGTTAGAAAATATTTTGCTCAAGGCGCTAAGAGTTGAAAATATTAGCTCTTAAATTATATTTCACACCTAAAACATAATAATAAAAAAAACACATAACGTCACGCTTTGTAATCCCCGAAGGCTTAGGCTGAGGTGACCTGACAAGTACACCCACATTTCGCCAGTTATGTTAAGTACCATTTAATAGGGGCGAGCCTATTGCCATCAACCGGGCACAAATCCAGACTCCGTGGCTGCTACTCAAAAATGAAATTTCTGGTGGAAAAACCCAAAAACACTTTACCCGACCCGGTAATTGAACCCAGGACCTCATGCTCAGCATTCAAAAAATAGAACACGTGTATAAAATAAAAAAACCTCACACTTCTAACGAAATCGCGAAGCTTACGTTTTTTCTTACAGTAATATCAGCTAAAAATAGAACAACAAACGGAGTTACATTATTGGTATAGTAGATAAACATTACGGAACAAGTTCTAATAATAAACGTTCTAAATCGATGTAACGTAAAGTTCATTATTGCTTGTCAACTGACGTAATACACGAGTCATGGCGTGACGTCACCCGCATGCGCACTCGAGATAACAGTAGCGGCTAGTGAACGCTAATTTCGACACGTAGTAGCAAGAGCAGAGTGGCGCAGTGGAAGCGTGCTGGGCCCATAACCCAGAGGTCCGTGGATCGAAACCACGCTCTGCTAGAAAAACTTTTTGTGTTTTTTTTTTATTGTATTTTGTTCACATTTTCTTTTTATAAATGTTATCATTTTTTTTTACGATTTTGGAAATACTTTTGATCTGTTTATTTATCATTAATCTTTAGACAATTTGTTCATTATAATGTTAAAACAACACTATATTATTGTGAAAGTTTTAACATTATTTTCACACCAATTATAAATTACGTTATTATAATTAATTAATACCATTTAAAGTGCGCAGTCATATCGATACTAGAACACACAATGTTCTAGAAGTCCTAGAAAGCATTGCCAATTAAAAGTTCATCATGGTATTTTAATCTGTCCATGCAAAATGAACCAAGTAAACTACTTAATAGCGCTGCTAATTGGTTGTACCACCTGTTAGTTAGCGAGTTTAAAATACTGCCCATTCAGGGGTACCCACTACCCATAGTATGGTAGGAGGGATAAGAGATGACGATTCAACAAAAAATGCCGATTTCACAGTCACAGCCATGGAGCCTGGATTTGTGCTTGGTTGATGGTAATAGGCTCGCCCCCTTTCACATGGGATTTAAATATAACAGGCGAATTGTGGGTGTACTATTAGGTACACCTCTGCCTAACCCTTCGGCAATTACACGCGTGATGTTATCATGTGATTCAGCAAAAAAAATAAAGGTGTAAACCTGTAATAGTCCGCTGAAAAGCAGAGTTTTGTTATCGAAACCGATAATATAGTTAGTATGACGAAGTAAAAATTAATAGCGCTACACGGATCATTTAGTACACTAATGTCGTTGACAGGGGGCGTTGTTGGTTAACATTTCATGTTGAAAATACAAGATAGCGGCGGTGTTAGTTTCGAATTTAGTCACGCGCCAAAAGACTCATGTACAGTTATAGTCAACACTTAGCTATGTAAGTACCTATATTCAGGGTATTAAACAGTCTTAATACAAAAAAACAAACTGCATTGTTATTCAGAAACCTATTGAGACATTTTAATAGCTTCCGTGTTTCAAAACAAATAAAAATCAATTATTGATTGTAATTACTAATACTTACATTATCTTATCAACAATATAAATATAATATTTACTAACCAATTGAATTCTTAGAAGACAGGTTTTGAGAGCAGGATATAGGCCTTTGTTGTATTTGCCTTTAGGAGGCGTCTATATTATAGCAAGTATAATCGCAGTTACTAAGTTAACTAAATGTGGTTAAACTTGTCTCAACTTACAGAGTTACTCTTATGCCCTGTTTATAATTACACTGTAGCGGCACTACAAAAAGTATTACAGCAACATTGGACAAAAAGTACTACAGCGCCATCTATGACACAAATGAGGAACTAACATCAAATTCCTAAATCGCACAGTTAAAGTTATGCTTTTTATTTTCTTATGGAAATCATCAATTTACCCACTCCCCCCCCCCGCTCTGGGCGGAGCGGAAGGGAGTGTCAGACTTGTACTGACTAAAACCCATCTATGTTCCTTCTTTGCCCTTTGTATTCCAGGGCCACGGTATCTCTTTCGAAAAGTCCCGCATCCCTGGCAGGCATCGGCCCTTAAGATTACATAGAAAACCCCGACAACATCTGTCGGGCAGTAGCTCACCACCCACTTCTTCATAGGAGGGATGAAGAACTTTACACCCTGTTCTTCATACTCCTAAAACACTACGTGCTGTTGAATTTTCAACCTTGGGGTCAGCGCCGAGAGTAAAAATGTTTATAGTTCAATAATACAAGGTGTAAACGGGCACTTCACGAAGCCGCCAACCAAGCACTCTGTACATCAAATTAAGTAACTACACAAAAATTATTGCTGGGAAAGGACTTTTTTATTTGGGTGAATAATCACGTTTTACGGTAGGATTTAATTTAACGCACTTAAAACATTGTGCTGATGAATGCATTTAATAGTACTGGGGTCATGGAGGTGTTTAAAGTAAAGTTATAACATTAAATTCTTGCATTTTTTTTAAACTTTGAAAGAGTTGGAACTTTGATCCCCAATATCTCCATAACTAGAAGGTTCCCAGGTATGATCCAGAGCAAAAAAAAAATCGAAATGATGGAGAGCATATTACACCCCTTATTTATGCATCCATTTCGGTGTCAGTTAGCGTTAGTGAAAGCATTCATTAATCTATTCCTACCAAATCGTTTAACACTCGTCGTCGACAACCGATTTTTTCTATCATACGATCGTCTATAACTTGCACCAACGCCCTTAAACCGTTAAGCTTCCATTTTGAAGACTAGGCGCCTGCAATCTGTCGTCTATAGCTTTCACTATAAAGTTAGCTTGATCTGCTAACTTATGCATAATTGGTAGTTTACAACTAGAGGAAGCAACATTTAATATGTAAGATTCAATTAGGAGTAGCCAGTGTGAGTAAGGCTTTATCAGGTAAATACAGTTCTAACAGAAATCATCATCTGCCTAGCCCTTTCCCATCTATGTTGGGGACAGCTTCCAGCCCAACGGGATGCAGCTGAATACCACTATTGTACATGGAGTGACTGCCTATTCGACCTATGCAACCCAGTTAGTTCTGGGTAATACGATACCTCTTGGAAAGAATGGTTCTAACTAACAGAAACTCTCACAACTTATTATGTTGTTTTGGTTCTGCAGTGTGTTCATACATTTAGCATTATCAGACACAAAACATTTCATATGCACTCACTCTTCAGATCTAACTTGATAAATTGGGCATGCTTTGGCGTAGCCGACTTGGAAATGTCTTAATAGTCTCCGAACCCAAGTCGGCCGCAGCAAAGACAATCTCTTCTAATGGGGGTTGGACGACTCAGATCTCAAGTGTTTATGCGGCGTGTCTCCACAGACAATGGCCCAACTTCCATCTTGTGCTGCATGCCCTGACACCTGCGCACTTGAACATCTTATGACTGCATCAGCCAGCGGAGTTCGCATAGCTGAATTTTGGCCTAAACATATTTAATCAAAATTTGCCATCGACAAGGTAAGAAGAATCAACAGCAAAGACATAGCCACAGATATACCCTACCACCCACCTCTCTCCACCGTTAACACCCACGTGTAGGACGGGACCAAACTTGTTGGAACTATAACATAATAGTGATTGATGACGACCGCATCGCGTTAAACGCTGCAGAATAAGTTTTCTTTAGTTGAACTTCACGGAACTTGTCTTTACTCCTTTATTATTGGAAGGCACTTATTGACACATACTACTGAGGAAACCAAACCTTAGACACATGATTCTAGGCCTCAAAAATAGTCAACTGTTTCATATAAAAGTACACGGGACCCAAGTATTTGGTTTACAGTTTATATGTGTGAGTGAAGTCATAGTTATGCACACAAACACAAAATTAAATTAACTTGAGTTGCTGTACGAGCCGGTAATATTCATACAGCCGCTCATTATTATTGTGTGAGTAAACATATTGTACCCTACACGGGGTTTATTTTTTTTTATCTTTACGCTTGTCGGGTAATCTAGTAAAAATAATATAAACGAGTTTACAATAAAGCCCAACATTTTATACAAACTTAACATGGTAACCATAGCCGATTGGTGTAAGCGCTTGCATTAGCTAGTGATCTAACCTCGACGACGCGAGTTCGAACCCAACTGAGGAATTATTTTTGCTACTTTTTACTTTTTGTTTTTTAATAAATTTATTTTGTGGCCAATAAAATTACTCAAGCAAAAAGTAAAAAGTAACTAAATATAACCAATGAAATAATTTGATTTTTTTATTAGATAAACATTGCTATTGTTTGCTTAGCTTATCGCTTGGGTCATTAGCAAATTATCCGTCTCGTTTCTTTCAATATGTTCCTTTCTTATATTGGTTGTTTTAAGGTTCAATTTGGTGGGGGCTGTATGTTAGAAAAAAAAACTTGTGTGGCCGATACAATGATTTAATACACTGTTGTTTACCTGTTTTTTTGACAAATACAAAGTTTTTTATTGGTAAGGATTGACGTAAATAATTTGTCAAAGTAGGTAGGTATATAAATTGAATCAAAGTAAAATTAGAGGTGAAGTGAATCAACATGTTAGATGGTAAGAAATTATGACAACTTCTAATCGCATAACAATAACATCACTTCACCATACTTTCAATAATTTACGAGTTGTGGTTTTAAAAAAAAACGTTTTATACCTACCTACTTATTACTAAGTTTTGTATTTGTTCTAATTTGCTTAACAAATATGAACATTATTTGCATAAAAATAAGATTCACATTCGTCTACTAATTAAAATAAATTCGACTAATAATGAGTCGGCAATCCTTCGTTTTCTATTACTCCTTGTAACCTTTTGCTCATGAGATCTCACAGTTTGTAAGCACACTTTTATGCGGGTGGACAAGAAGGGATCAGCCTTGTGCCTTGCCACGATGTCGTAGTGTCGAGTCGATGAATTTGCCTTTGGTTTTGGCCTAAGATGTTCTACGTCTCCAAAATACGCATATCGGCGGACCCATAACTGCACGGTTCTCCCCTGTGGATAAAAACAGTATTTATAATACTTATAATAATAGCTAATATTATAATAAATAAACACTATATTTTTATACTATATATACACTATGTTTATTCAATATACTTATATATACCTAATTAATATAAACACAATACATAAATATAAGATAAACACTGACATTAACAAACATTATAATCTATTTTTATTTACGTTATTCAAAGGCTTTTCTTTAATCTGTCTAAAGGCTAGATCAAGCTAATTTTAGACCAAGCTAATTTTATCATAATCATCATACGATTACAAATAAAAAAAAAGAAACTATAATAATTCAGTTATGATAATATATTATTATAACTATGGTAGGTATTGCACTTAAGTTACATTAATTATTTATTCCTAGTAAACATCCCTTTCAATGTTTACTAGGAATAAAGAGAATAGAGGAGTTAGTTAAAGTGAAGTAGGTATAATATCAACGTAATATCTAACTGTTACTCACCGATATCATTAAGCGCCTTGTAACTTCACTTCATCTCATCGATACGCTAATCGATAACAATTCAAATTGAGTCAGCCCAAAATTTGGCGACGAGTTTGGCTCTTTCAGTAGCGTCCTGTGATGCATTTCACAGGAGCAAACAACAGAACAGGCAGGACACGATATAAAGTGTCCCATCGTTTGTTAGGCAGCACCACATTTACACTCACAATTTCACATAATATAGATACGTTTTGCTCATCCAAAACAACGATTTCCACCTCTTTGAACATTGATAAATGTTGCATGGTTGGATCCACAGAAATAAAACCACACACATGCTCAAGAGTAGTAATCAATAAACTCAGTAATGCAAATACTCGTAGATTGACAAGTAAGAATGCTCATTTTTTATAAATGAAGGTGTTTGAAAACAATATTTTTAAATTGTCGGTAGTTGTTGTCTAAACAGTCAAAATCAAATAGCCTGAGAGTTCAATGTTTGTCTCAAACGTTGGAATTGTTATAAATTCTACTTTAAGTAATGTTTTAACAAAATAATGAATACAAAAAGAAAAATAATATACTATTGCATGAATGATTTGAACTTACGACTTCTCGTTCAGTGACCAAAGACGATAGCCATTGTGCCAGGATTGCTATATTAACATCATGCAAAATATTATATCTCCTTCAGCATCATAAGTGAATGATGACTATATATTGGTATATGGTAATTGATGTGCCACACGCACACTAATAAAAACTGAGCTCGCTCGTTTTATTTTGTGTTTGTGTGCATAACTATGACTTCATCCACACATATAAACTGTAAACCAAATACTTGGGCCCACTGTACAATACCTACACGGTCAAAATGTATGGTACAACAGATTATATTAAACATATAAGAAACTCATGAAAAAGTTGGAACTTTGACCTCCAATATCTCCGTAACTAGAAGGTTCCCAGGTATGGTCTAGAACAAAAAAAAAATCGCAAAGACGGGGAGAACAAGTGCCTTTCGTTTGTGTTAAGGGTCTATTTACACCCTTTATACACACATAAACTCATGCCTTTTTCTTTCTTTTTCTTTATCGTGTGGTTAGTGCCTAACCTGGTGTCAGAGTTTTATGCCTTTTTACCATAGGGTAGACAGAAACCACAAAACGCCACCTGCTACAATCCTTCCATACTCCTTTTGCCTCGTCCCGGGTCATACATCTTCATACACACACGCCGGTTCTGAGTACTAGACACCTAACATTTCTTACCTCACCAATAAGGTCAGACACCAGTGTATGTCCTTCTACGGCGTCCTCTCCCGGCGTTGCTAGTCAAATTTACCTTGTAAATACCTTTCCACATGACCAAACCATCTAAGCATACACTTTTCAACTTTTAAAAAAGTACTTAACCGTCGGATGTCAACTCTGGTGGGTCTAGAATCATTTACAGGTTCTATAGTTTCTGTAACGAAGTCCCTTCCACCGTATATTAAAGATGTTATATTACGTTAACTTTTATTCTTCAGACATTAAAATTAAGCATCAAAAGGAAGGCATTTTCGCCTATTATCCTCATTAAATAAAACGTTGGTAACCGATACATTTTGCGGTAAAATTATCTACCTATTCCAACAAATCTTTATCAAGGGGTAAAATTAGAAATTCAGTTGGTCGTGCGGTATCCTAGCAACCGTTTGATACCGAAGCTCTAAGGACCGAAGAAGCTTTTGTTGGAAATATTTTCGAAAATTGGGATATTATTAAAAACGAACTGGTATATAAGATAAAAGGGAGGAGTATCCACTTATTTCAATAGGGGATGACGGGAATTTGCGCCAAAAAAATGGAATAGGATACGCGCTTTGACAGCATCGTTTCCTGTTGTTTATGAATTTACTTTTTGTGAACCGTTTTTTGTGAATATACAATATTATAAAAATACATTTTTCACTTTGTATCACGTTGTTCAGAAAACAAGAATTGATTACACATACCTTATTAAAGTCTTGCCCCAAAATATGAGTGGTAGACGACCGCTAATATTTTTAAGTAACATTAGATTCGAGTTATTTTACCAAATTGTATTAGATTACTATCTTATGCCCGCGGCTTTGCCCGCATGGAGTTCAATAATTGGCTCACGGGATCATACAACCGAGATAAAATATCTATATAATATAGCCTATGTGTTAATACAGGTTATAAATTATCTGTGTGCTAAATTTCATCCAAATCCGTTCAGTAGTTTTTGTGAAAAAGAGTAACAAACATCCACACATCCTCACAAACTTTCGCATTTATAATATTAGTAGGATAGAATGTGTGACAATTTCAATGATTTTTACAATTCCCTGCTTTAAATAGCAGCTTAATATTCCTAGCAGATATCTTCGCTGGCTACACTTTAATTGTATCATGATAGTTTAATTATTTCAGATTTTCTCTTCAATTAACTCCAACGATATAACCTCAAACTTCTAAAACTATTTACCCAACATTCAATAAACATTAAGTACAGCCCTTCCAACATGGCTGCCGTTTAATTTCCACCAAGAGTATCATAATAAAATTATAGTATTTACCTCATAAGCACTAATAGTCCAAGTAATGGGTTTGTCACGATGTTTATCAACATTTTTCTGACTGGAAAAGCTAGCAAAAAGCTTCATGCAACTGGTTTGGTGGCTAGCCAAGCTGTGTTGATAAAAACAAACTGCTTTACACTTGCAATAATCCTTATTTCTGGTTCATAAGGTTGATTTTTGTGTGGTTCTTGTGACGGTTAAGTTTGTTAACTGTTTATGTATGATGCTGTAAATATAGAAGGAAGAGACGTTATTAATTAAATTAATGGATCGTGTATGAGTGGTGGGCGGTATCCTGTTTACGTTTTTCGATAGGCGTAGTATGATATAAGATCGTTTTTGAATTAAATAAACTATGGACTTGTAAATGTTATTGTATCGCTTGAAGATTTTTTACTTATGTTTTTTTTTGTTATTGTTTCAGGTACAAAATGGATTGTGTTCACCTCTTCTACACGGTTTTGTATGGCGGAATAGTCAAAATGGGTAAATAGACTTTTCTTTATAGATTGTGTTTTATGTATTACATTTTAGGAATCGTCCCAATTTAAAAGTGGTTCATAATTACCCCTTCAGAAGTTTTGAAAATATAAGTTTGAGTTTTATAAACGTAACTTTTATTTCAAACTGAACAAATAGTTTTGATGGTTATTTTTAGTGCGCTTTATTTACCATACAAAAACTATGAGTACTCTCTGTAACTTACTATGTAAAAAATCATAAAAGTTAAATTTAACCCACTTCCCGATATCCGATTGAGCTGAAATTTTGCATACATGTTTAGTCTGGATGACAATTCATGGTTAGCTAAGTGTCGTCATTCTAAATCCAATATGGCGGATTCCAAAGATGGCGGACTAGTATTTTTTATGCATTCCCATGATATGGGTATCAAATGAAAGGGTTTGCTGAGAAGAATATGAGAAATAATGACGACGGCACTCTAAGGCGTGATTTTTAGTTATTTTTAACTATTACATAATTATTTTCTTATTATTTACGCCGCAAAGTAATTCTAAACATGAGCTTGGCTTAGACAAGTCTGTCTGAGGTACTGTTCAAATATTTCTCTAAAACGGTCTATTGCATGCTACACTCAAGGCCTCCGCCTAACAACCGGTATGCGTAGGCGCCTACGAACGTTCATTCATAGTTTACTCTCTTTACACACCTCCAATTGAACCCCAACCTTATTTCAAAAGTTATAGCGTATAAATTACCCTGTGTTCGGTTAGAGGTTAACGTCTTATTTTCGTTTTAACGTGCAGTCTAATTTTGAGCTTCTGTGTTGGAATTAGGGTTTAAATTAGCATGTGTTAGTTTAGAGGTTAATATGCCAGTGTGCTTATTGGATAATCATGTCGTAGGCGCTAGACACTTGCATTATTGCGTGAGTCACATGAATGGGAATGTAAAAATTGCGTAGCCGTGAACTTACGTATGTGGGAACTTATTGTGCCATACATTTTGGTAACAAGGATGCGTAGCTACTTACTACTCCCGTAGTTGTGGAGTTAGTCAGCCATATATAATAATTGAGGATAGTGTTGTTTGTTTTATTGGAATGATAGTTTTGAGATAGACGGAATTCTATGTTTACGAAAGTAACTTTCAACTCGATAAGACGAATAGACGTACCATGCAATTTTACAATAAGATTTTTTTATCACGGTAATGCATTCCTTCCCGTAAGATAATTTGCGGGCAGTGCCGCACGCAAAACCTAGTAGATTTATTCTCAGACTATGTTTATTAAACATCTTCTTCTATCTGTCTTTCTTTCTTTATTCTATAAGAACTTAAAATTTAAATAATTACATTAACTTCTAACTTTCCCCACAGGCAATGGTCCACCTTCCATCTTGCACTGCATGTCCTATTACCTGCGCACTTGATGATCTGCTTACTGCATCAGTGAGTGGGGTTCGCGTGGCTGAGTTTTGGGTTAACCCAAAACTAATATATATATATATAATATATATACATAACATTTAAACTTTTTGCCATCGACACGCTAAGAAGAAGAACTACTAACTTGGTAGTTCTTATAATTATTTATTTAAAAAAATTAGGTAGCACCTAAGAACTTCGTATTTGATACATTTGGTAAGTATCTTTTTGTTATAAAGCTTCAAGATATTATTATTACCTGCTCTCCTATTCTGAGAGGAATAAAAAATTGTATCTTTTGAACTTTGTATTAAGTATTACGAAACGCTATCAAGTTCCTATTGTGGGTGGTTCAAAGGTTAAATAGAAGTGCTTAAGAAAAATCTGACATTTCAGACCAAGAAAAAATACGACATTATAATCTACCGCATTATAAAATACTCTGCTATGTCGCTTTATATTCATTGACTTTGATCTTACTGTATATGTATGATTTTATTGTGATGTAATTTGTATTTATGTACAAATTGGTTTCAATGTATTGTTTTGTGTATTATATGGATTATTAAGATCTGAAAATAAATAAATTAATAATCGTTATCATCACTAACTAGCCTTTTTCCAACTATGTTGGGTTCGGCTTCTAGTGTAACCGGATGCAGCTGAATAATACCAGTATTTTACATAGAGCGACTGCCTATCTGACCTCTACAACCCAGTTAGTACTGAGTAATATGATGCTCGCTGGTAAGACGGTCAGACACTGGCTACCCGTAACGAAGTCAAAGTTCTACAATAGACAGCCGGGACCAACGGCTTAACTTTGATCCCAAGTTGTCCCGTTGGTACAAGTTTTTTTTAAATACGTTCACTTTAATTACATCCACGACTCCCCACTACTATTCAATAAATCCATCAGCAAATTTGAATGCGTTACATTGAGTCCTACCGTAAAACGTGGTTTTTCACCCCAAACAAAAGTCGTTTCCCAGTAATAACTTTTGCGTAGAGTTACTTAGTTTGACACTACATAATGCTTGGTTGCCGGCTGCATGAAAAGTCAGTTTACACCTTGTATAGTAACACCAACATTTGACCAAACACTGTCGCCAACATTGGCCCACCATCACCATTACCAAACCCCTCAGTTTCTATTCATCTCCACCCTTTTGCCTCGCTAATGAATTTGGTAGCAAATCCGTCGTGATTGGGTGATTGGTACCGAACACTATTAGTGTATGATGTGCTGAGGTTAATGTTATGCCCGGCTGTGTATTAGGGTCTTAAGATATTGTGCGGTTGAGGTACAGTAGGTTAGTTTATTTAGAATAGATGATTTATACTGTATGGGTAATTGAAGCGAATAGCATCACTCAAGAATGCCGTCTGGTCAAATTCTTTGTAGCTTAGTTTGTTTGATTTTTTATTAATCTTTGAAAAGGACTCAAATTTTGAACTGTGTTTATAAATAAATTCATATTTTTTTATTTTTTTTAAATTCATCTTAACGAGATTTTTTTTATTTTTTTTAGGCCTATATCCAGCAGTGGACGTCTTTTGGCTAAAATGATGATGATGAGATTTAATGTTTTTTTTCGATACAATATTTACTCATTACCGAAAAGGGATGATATTTATTACACATTTTTATCAGCATCGAAATCTTTAATTTTCCATTTACTAATGGAGTACACACAGCCTGAACTTGTAGTTCAAGAGTTCCACATTTAACGCTGGCGAAAGAATTTTTTTAGATAATTCAACCCCTAAAGGGGGAAAATTGGCTAAGAAAGTTCGTAATTTTTGTCCAAGAGGATTCAAGGCAGGTATTAAGAAACCGAGAAATCCTACTTAATATTATGAATGCGAAAGTTTGTGAGGATGTCTGGATGTTTGTTACTCTTTCACGAAAAACTACTGACTGGATTTGGAAGAAATTTGGCATACAGATAGTTTATAACCTAGATAACTACATAGGATACTTTTTATCCCGGTAGTACGATCTCGTGGAACAGTTAGTTTTATCATAACTTCGTTAATACATTCTTAAGTCCATGCAAAACTAACCTACTGCCAGCCAAAGTACCAGGCACTCATGATTAATGCAGAGCCAATCTGTCACCACATCTGAGCGTATCGCCCCAAGATTGAAGGTTTTCTGCCCGATTGGTGAATCGTTGTGTATCGCTACTTGATGGTTATCGTATATATTCAGATGATTTTGAGCACCGAGTTAATATTCTGTGAAATGGCGTGACGTGTACTGAATATTTGTGGCTTATGTAGTGTAGAATCTACACTCGTCGAAAAGATTTCTCGTGATTTTGAGTTATGAATCTAACTACTGACGACCACTATTATAAATGTGAATGTTTGTAAGGATGGATGGATGGATTTTTGTTACTCCTCCACGCAAAAACCGTTTGACGAATTTGGATGTTTGGCACACAGATAGTTTATAACTCCACGCGGGCAAAGCCGGCAAAGGTATAAGTTAGTGAAGAAAGAGTATTTTTTTAAGGTTTCCTTCTTATTTTAATAATCATCATAATCATCATTCTGAACATAGACATTTCCAAGCATCGCCCCAATTACCAGTTCTGAAAAAAAATTAAAAAATATTGCTCTTTTAATCACATTTTTTTAAATATTTTAGTAAAACTATATTAATCTCTCGCCGACTGGTCGACAATTCGCGTGACCCAGAGGGCTGGCTCTTTCTTTGGCCAAAGAATGAGGTTTCCTTCTTATTTTAATAATCATCATAATCATCATTCTGAACATAGACATTTCCAAGCATCGCCCCAATTACCAGTTCTGAAAAAAAATTAAAAAATATTGCTCTTTTAATCACATTTTTTTAAATATTTTAGTAAAACTATATTAATCTCTCGCCGACTGGTCGACAATTCGCGTGACCCAGAGGGCTGGCTCTTTCTTTGGACAAAGAATGAGCATTGCCATTCAGCGTGGCAATGCTGCCAGTCTTCTGGGCACGTTTCCAGATGACGGCGATGCGCAGGTGTACTTTAACCTATTGTCGTCGTTGCTTAGATGTTTATATTTGCTTACTTTTTGTCTTATTTTTATCATTACTTCAGTTTTATTTGTAGTCTTTTTTTAATCAAATAAAACAACATACTAAGTATGATGAGAGATATGAGACTACACACACTCACACACACTCTCTCACACACACACACACACACAGACACACACAAACCCTCCCCGTCCCATACACGTGAATAATGTCATTCTATTATGTTATGTTTAAATGTTCTATTGTGATCTATTGATCTATTATGTTCTATTATGTAAAATTATCTTGCTTTGGAAGAGCGGAGTCTCATAAAACAGGTCTTTTTTACTTAAAAGGAGGCCCCAATCATCAACTTGTTGTCTTGTTTTGGTTAAGAAATAAACAATTTTTTTTTTGAAATGATGAAAACATTTTTTTTTTTTAATTTGCCTCTCATATTCAGCTAAACTGGTACCTGACCCTAACTTAGTTAAGAAAAAGCTAAGCAGATAGATTTGTAAACGAGAGATTGTATGTCAATTTACCTAAATTTCTCATAAAATAAAAATTATTTTACTAATTGACGTTTACGCTCTTAACCCTTTAAATTTAACCGTGAACTTTTGACGTTTAAGTTATGTTTTGTATGGTCTCCTAATGTAACAAACAATGGGATACCATAGAAAATCAAACTTGAACTTGTAAAGTTCATCCTAAGTTTATTAGTTAGGCGTCAATACAACGTTTAGGATTTTCTACGTAAACAAATCTGGAACATTCGATTATGTCTGGATATTGATTTGTTTGAGTTTATAGAATGCCTAGACTTACCTTTCTATTTGAGTCTACATCCAGACCGATTTATATTTGAGCTAGACTTAAATGAAAAAGTTTTATCTTGTTATTTTTGTAACTATTTGTTTCTAATTCCTACCTACAAATAAATATTTTGCTCATGGTTTCGTCATACACGTAAAACGTGATTGCTAAAAACGTAATTTACAAACACATACAAGTATCAATAAAACCCTTAACCCTTCCAATTCAGTATTCAATTTTCAAAATGCAAATTCTTTAAACCGGCAATATGCATAATAACGGACAATGTATCAACTTTTAGCATAAACCTTGCATTGTAAACGAAACATGACTTTGCACGTCCGCAGCAATCATACATATAGGGACCGCGTAGCGCTACGTAGCGCGTCGCTACGCCGTAGCCGGCGGGTGCTATAGTAACGGGTCTACGGGGTTCAGTTTGCGACGCGGCCGCGTACCGCGTAGACGCTTGTCCCGTGCTACGAAAGCCCCCCTACTCCCGATTCAGTGTGCAATTTTTTTCGCAAGTGTTTTCCCCCTTTTTCTGAAAATTCAAAGGTGGATTTTAATTAATGGTGTCGTGTTTCGGCTCGGATGTGATTCTTGTGTGGTGTTAGCCGTGAATATTTGAGTGTCAACGGTTTTTTCGAAGGAATTTTCGTGTGTTTACGCGTAGTGTAATTATGTTAGTGTAACTGTGAGATGTGAGTACAGCTTGTAGTGTAGGGTTTGCTACGAAACACGTCGCTTCGGGTTTATGAAAAAACATCTTTTTGAAAAAATACGGATTGTTTTTATGACTGAAAGAGACGTCTCTTTGTAATGATCGTTTGTGATGTTTTGAAAAACGAAAACAGTCATTACAAAAATACGTTCTGCAATTAATTTCCTTAATGAATCTGTTCCTGACAGTACGTTTGCAGTTGAAATTATCTTTCGTTCTATTTTCATATACAATTTTATAACATGTAAATGATGAAAAATAATTATGGCTATGTTTATCTTCATGGCTTTCTGGTTAAGAAACAAAACAATGTTAGATTGCTGATTGGATCCAAAAATGCAGTTTCGAAGGACTCTGCAGCTATACAGCCTAAGCTCTTGAAGCTTGATGAAATTGTCAAAGAATGGCAAACAGTAACTTAAACTGAGACTAAGAGTAGGGAACATTGCAGTAACATAGTACAAGCTAACTGCATTTTTAATAATGACCTTCCAATAAATCAGTGTAATATAACATAACAATGTTAAATTGGAAACAAATATAAATATAGGTTTAGATAAATGTAAATTTAAAAAGTTGTTTTTGTTTTTGGACACTAATACTAGATAGTATGATTTTTCATGAACACTAAAAAACCATCAGATCAGTTCCTCCGTGATCACGGAGCTTGTAACAGCCGAATTATTGGAGACTCGAAATAAATAGTAAATATTTAGTTTTTAGTGTTAATTACATAAATATTCGCGAATTAATCGAATAAAAGGTTTGTGAACTTGACTACAGTGGACAATAATACAACTAGTAAGTACTAAGTGGGCATTTGCGCAATATCTTGAAATTAATAAATAGACCAAGTCCTAGTAAATAAAACCGCAACTGAGTAGGTAAACCGCAAACAAAGTATGA
Organism: Noctua comes; assembly: GCA_963082995.1. Classification (NCBI taxonomy): domain Eukaryota; kingdom Metazoa; phylum Arthropoda; class Insecta; order Lepidoptera; family Noctuidae; genus Noctua; species Noctua comes. The sequence goes on along the minus strand of OY720279.1, from coordinate 4,896,657 downwards.
CACAGATAATAACATAGTTGTGTTATTACAATTTTATGAGTACAATCGGTAAATACTTCGTTGTTCCTTCAACTGTGCGAAGTAATCGTTTTTGTTTTTTTTGTAAGTATTAGTTTTGGTGTTAGTGCTCTTATTAAAATAGTGAATAGTAATCTACACTTACTGGGATAGATTTTGTGTTTTAACAAAATAGTTTCCGAATGATTTTATGCAACTTCATGTGTGTTTCTTACTACGTAAAAGTGACATTATAATGTAGACATAATAAAGTATTTTTTTTGTTGTTTTCATAATTGTCTTTATTTATTTCTCTGTTGCTAATCAACCAATAAAACGATCGAAAACCAATCCGTTTAAGATTCAAACACACTACAGCCACACTAAATGTCGAGTACCATCACGATCTTAACTTAAACTTACTTCGAAAGATCAAAAAAAATGTATGAGTCGAAATTCACACTGAGGTAGGCAAAATAATATCTTGAAAATTGTTAGTTTAAACATTTTTACAAAAATGTTCGGCTATTCAGGAACTTCGTCTAACAATAATTAATCCTAAGTTCCATTAATCGATCGTTAAACTTATCACACATTCATCATCATCTGCCTGGCCTTATCCTAACTATATTGGGGTCGCCTTCAAATATAACCAAAAGCATATAAAAACTAGTATTTTACATAGAGCGACTGCCTATCTAACCTCCACAACCCAGTTAGTATCTACTGGATAATACGAAACCCCTTGGTAAGACTGGTTGTCAGACTTTCGAGCCACTGACTACCTGCAAACCCTAGTACACACATTACACACAAAATATCGACTACCACCACTATCTTAACATATAAAGCGGAGTACATAACGACTGCCTTTGACACGGCACGGCCTCGCAATACAATGGATCTACCTGTATGCTCATAGGTTTATCGTGTCACTTGCATGAATGTGCCACGGACTCAATTGATTGCCCTTTTGTGTTGAATTAATTTTATGGGTGATCGATTTGTGTGTGTGTGTGTGTGTATGTGTTAAGTATATTATGTAATATAAGTGTGTTTTTGGTATACAAGGTGGAAGGGACACCGACGCTAAGATGGTTACCACGTATTCAGTAATCATTCTGAACCTCCTCTTGCAGCCCAATTGTAAAACCTACGCGGTCAAAATGTATTGAACAGCTCATTTTAAAAAAATACCCATAAAAGTTTTCTATGTGGGGGGAGGGGGGGGGTCAGAATGATGCACTGAATACGTGACAGTCGTTTTAGTAGCATCATGACTTGAGTTATTAAATAGTCATAGATTTAGTATTGAGCTTGAAATTATGCTTATATAATGCAATTCGTGCAATCCATCCAACGGTCGTATGAAAGATATCGCTATCAGCGATTGGACCGCCATTGTATTCTGAAATAATGTAAAAGAGAAATGAAGAATCAAGAAGAATGTAAAAGAGAAATGAAGAATGAAGAAGAATGTAAAAGAGAAGCATTGAAATCTTTAGAGACCTTAAATTATCTTCTATCTACAACAATTCTTTTATATCTACTTTATAACAAAACACAATCACATGCTTTCAAATTACCGCTATTATACATTCTGAATTGTTTTCATCTGAACACTGTTTCTTTAGGCATTTTGCGCTGTGTATTGTTTTTTTTTTTTTTTTTTTTTTTTAACGTGGTAAAATCATCAAATGAGTCCTCCCACCCAGGGCAGAGCGGGAGGGACTGTCAGACTTGTACTGACTAAAATCCACGGTGTCCTTCAGTAGCCCTTTATGTTCCAGGGTCACGGTAATTCTATGAGTCCCGCGACCCCGGCAGGCTTTGGCCCTCTAGAGGGGGGCCCCGTCATTATGCTGACACTCTTTGAGGCGCGCGTGGAACACAACGCGCCGTCGACCCGGGCATGGTCCATGGTCGGACAGCGAGTCGCCCATTACTCGCCGCCCGCATGCCCGCGCCTACGGTGGCCGGAGATCGTCTGCCGACGTCCGGCGCCGTGGGCGTCCACCACTGCGGCTGGTGTGGATGGAGGACGCTGTCCTCTCCCTCACGCGGCCCGCCTCCTCCTTCGCGAGCATGACTGCTTCGCAGAAGGAGGCGACCGCTTTCCACTCCGTCTCGCCCCGCAGCATGGCCTCGACCAATGCCGGGCGCGAGAGGGCTCCGCCTATCGCCGCCGTGAGGACACGGCGGTGCTCTGCCCAAGCGGAGCAGTCCTGCACCGTATGCTCCACCGTGTCCTCCGGGCGGTCCTCGCAGTGGTGACACCCAGGCGTTTCCTCCTTCCCCATATGACACAGGTACCTCCCGAAACTTCCGTGTCCGGTGAGGACCTGCGTCACGCGGTAGGTCAGGACGCCGTGACGCCTATCCAGCCACTCCTCAAAGAGGGGTCTTACCGCCGCGATTGCGGCGTGCCCGATCATGGTTGCGCTTTGAGTAATTTACATATAATATTTTTAATTTAAATTTTTGAGCGCAACTAATGGTTGCGCTTCGAGGAATAATTTAGTATTGTGTTTGGGTGGAGATTAAAAACAAACAGTACCAAGTAATCAACGATATAGACTATCCATCATTCTTTTTTTGCTAGAAGTTAACATTATTGTGGAACTGGGCCAATATTTCCATTTAAAAATTAATCTTGTAATGCCTAGACAAAAATCAAAATTGAAGTCAAACTTACTTATTTTAACTACGGTTCGAAATATAAAATGCCTCTTTGGTCTAGTGGTCGTAATCGCAACTGCTGAGCATGAGGTCCTGGGTTCGATTACCGGGTCGGGCAAATTGTTATTGGATTTTTCCATCAGAAATTTCTCAGTGGCAGCCCCGGAGCCTGGATTTGTTCCCGGTTGATGGCAATAGGCTCACCCCGTATTAAATGAGACTTAAACATAACGACAAAAACAAAGAAGCCTGACAAAACAACTAAAATACAATCGCAGCGATAGGCGATAGGCATCTTTCGACTCTCGTGAAGAACTCACTATGATGAAAACTGTTAACAAAATATCACTGCAGCTCACAGTTTCACACCAATATCATTAATTATCACCCGTCTTCTTGTAAACAACTACATACAATGTATATCTACCATACACATCTATTTGGTAAACACATGTATATGGTACATAAATGTATAATATATGGTAAACATCCCAGACATGGTGTTCTGCTGATCAGTATGATAATTATTAGCGATGATTCGATAATTCGAACCAGTGATTTAGTCGTAAGTAACTTGCTATTAGGACGTTACGTCGCCATTACCGTGTATTGAGTTAATTAATTAATATTATGTAATGGGAGTCAGTTTCGTGCTTATGTATTTGTCACGTTTGAGTGCACAGTTACTTAGATAGACACATATTGGGTATGCGAATTTGAGTTTCTCTGTTGGTGGGTTCATTTTATGCACAGAAATGGTTTTTTTAATCGACTTCAAAAAGAGGAAGACGTAATGTATTTCACCAGCATCTTTTTTTACATTTATTGACACCGATTTCTCTGTGATTACTGGTTCGATTTTCGTGTTTCTTTTTTTCATTTGGTAGAAAAAGCTAGCGCGGTGACCCCATCAAATTTTTAATAACTTTACTTGGATAGTTTATGAGTTATCTTCTATAATACGTATTATTTCTTGATGTTATTAGTGTTTAAAAAAAAAATGGCGTGTAAATTAATTGCTTGTTCCCATAAACTTAAGTGGGACCTAGTTCCAAAAGTAATTGTTAATACAAGCAAAACCTACCTCTCAGCCAGCAAAGCCTGAAACCTCAGCTCACCCAGCTCGTACACACAACCTACACCTGGAAATAACCAGAAACCATTGCTGTTAGCTAACGACCGCTCAACCGGTTAACCGATTCGTCAGCGTACCGGACCGTGCCGCCGCCCGTGCCGATTGCTTGCGGCATATTGCTTGAAACGGATGAAGAGGTCAGGAGGACGGATTTTAGAGGGGGAGGTTTCTAGGAGGACTAAATTGATTGGAAGTTGTGATTTGAGTAATAACCGAATGTACTTATAGTTGGTGTAAAAATACCCTTGACGAAGCCGATAGGCACTTGTTCTCGTCGTCACTGCCATCATATTTGTGTTCTGGATCATATCTGGGAACCTTTTAGTTCCAACTTTTTCACAAGTTCTTTTTTTTAATATTATAACTTTACTTTTAAAACATTCAGATCTCCGTAATATTCAATGCACCAATCAGCGTAATGTTTTGGGTGCGTTACATGGAGTCTTACCGTGAAACATGATGTTTTGTCCTACAAAAAAAGTCGTTTCCCAGTAATAATTTTTGCGTAGAGTAACTTAGTTTGATGTACAGAATGCTGGGTTGATGGTTTCGTGAAGGGTCCGTTTCAATCTTATAAAAATAGACTCACAATCACAATAGATATATACTGTAATGTTCTGGATATATATTATAGGTATATATTTACAGGACTACTATTTATTTTATATGTGTATATTTGTATGTATGTTTATTTTATACAGGTATAATTTTGTTTAAAGTTCCAATTTAAATTTTCCTGTTTTGTCTTTTCTACACACTGTGTCTACATCTCTAATCCTACTTTCCTCTCGCAGGTCTGCTGGAAGAGATTTCTCATGAAATAAGCAGTACCTTTGTGCTCTTCTATCTTAATGTAATGTCTTGTTAAGTGTTCTGTGTGTGCATAAATAAATAAATATAATCGTTGAAACCGTAAAGTTCTGATGAAGAGAGGGCGGAGTGTGGGCAATCGCTTGGCGAGTTAATTAAATGGACTCAAGTCAGGTGCGTAAAAGAAAGAAATAAGAGAGGAGACTTCACTAAATTAAGTCAAAATCAACAATACCACAGATGGCAAAGAATCTCTACAAAACAGATACTTAGACTGCCTCTTTGGTCCAGTGGTTGCAAGCGCGACTTCAGTGCATGAGGTCCTGAGTTCGATTCCCACGTCGGGCAAAGTGTTATTGGATTTTTTCATCAGGAATTTTTAAGTAGCTGCCACGGAAGTCAAGATTTGTGCCCAGTTGATGGCAATAGGCTCGCCCCCTAGTATATTATGGGACAAACATAACTGGTGAAATGTGGGTGTACTAATGGGTACAGCACTGCCTAACCCTTTGAAGATTACAGGCGTAATGTTTAGGAATACCTTTTTTCCATTAGGCAATTCTCATTAACAGTCTAAGAGTCTGGATTTGCCGGGTTATAATGGTAATTGCCTGGCCGTTATAACATGGTACTAAATATAAAATACTGTAAATATAACACACATACAACTGGGGAAATGTCCTAGCCTACTTAACTTAGTAAATACGGACGAAATCCTACTAATATTATAAATGTGAAAGTTTGTGAGGATGTACGGATGTTTGTTACTCTTTCACGTGAAAACTACTGAACGGATTTGGATGAAATTTAGCACACAGATAGTTCATAATCTGGATTAACATATAAAATAAATAAATACAGCTTTTATTTGATTCCTTACATTTTACATTTTTTTTAGTTAGTTTAATGCCTATTGTAAGTACTCCGTTGTAATATTGGAACAAAGTCACCATGAAATATAAACTACTATATATTCAGCAACCCTAATAAACATGCTATTTATAGTGCTGACAATCTCAAACAAAAATTTTCCCAGATTCATTATTAGTTAAACTTATACTGTCACTTACGGAATATCTTCCGTGATTGTTCATTATTTTGAGTTCCCGATATAAGTTTAGTTGTAAACCGTGAAAGCTTAAAACAGTCTCATAATTATTTAATTGCATTAAAATCAAAATAACATAAAATATTATACATTAAAATTAAAATAAATTAATAAATAAATTTAAATAAATTAATAAATTCATTATTATATTAGTAATTTAAATGTAAGGACCGCATAAGGCGGTAAAAGCCTCCTCCTTGCTGTGCCACTCATATCGGTGTCTGGCTCTGATTAAGATATAGGATACTTTTTATCCCGGTAATATGCTCCCGTATCGAAATCCACGCGGGCGAAGCCGCGGGCATAATCTAGAATAATATAATTATCAAGGTAAAAATAAAACCCCATATTTAAACCAAAAACCTACATTAAGGATCATGAAATATTCTTTATTTAGAATGTCCCTTTTACACAACGCGGTCTAGACTGGGTCATTAGCCCCGATAGTAATTAATCAGTTGCTTACAATGTTTATTGTTACAGGGGTTTTATCGGTATTTTGTTTGTTGGTGCCTTGTTTTAGTTGAAATCGAGGTAATGACTGCGGCGCTTGATCGAGAAGTTCTTAGTTCGATTCCTAAGTTGGTGATATTTTGTACAGTTGCTTTCGTTACTTATTTGAGGTCGGGAGTTTGAGAAAGAGTCCCAAGTGACCTTTACTGATATGCGATTGATGAATCAAAATCTGTCAATATCTTCTAAACACACTCTGTAATCATCGGGTGAAGTTAAATTGTCTTCGTTGTTCATGAGTATTGTGTTAGGATATTAGATACAACGCGAAATTACCCTGACCTCTATATTGAATATCGTTTTAGTCTCAGTATTCAATTCACAATACTACTTAAGATCTACATACTACTTAGGAGATTCATGAATATTTTATTACAAAACAACTACGCTAGCTTAGGGCGCGTTCCCACTATGTCGTGACGTCAGATTATCGTGTCGTTTAAAACGTCGTGGCTTGTGTATTTATATGGAGGTGTTCACATACAGGACGACACGATTCACTATTGTCCACGACTTTTCTATATATTATCCAACGATAAATTAATCGTCACAACATAGTGGGAACGCGCCCTTACTCTTAAACATAATTATTTTATTTGAATGTATTTTCTGTTAAAAAGTTATGCGCGGACATCATCATCCGCCTAGCCTTTTCCCAACTATGTTGGGGTCGGCTTCCAGTCTAACCGGATGCAGCTGAATACCTGTATTTTACATGGAGCGACTGCTTATCTGACTTCCACAACCCAGTTAGTACTGGGTAATACGATACTCCTTGGTAAGACTGGTTGTCAGACTTTTAGGGCCACTGACTACCTGTAACGACTGTCAAAGATCTACAAATGACAGCCGGGACCAACGGCTTAACGTGCTTTCCGAGGCACGGAGGAAACTCGGTATGTAATGGGTGGTCACCCATCCACAAACCAACCTAGGCCAGCACGGCTTAACCTAAAGATCGATCCGAGCGGCTGTTATTATTTAGCCACGAGCTCCGATTTATGCGCGGACAATTGTACGAAAAACTATATGGGTTTGATTTGTAATATAATTTATATCCTTGTATGTTTAAAATCTGTTAAAAACAATCGAGATTTGTAATCTGAAAAATAGCTTTGAGACTCTCAAAGAGAAAATAAGAAGAATAAATTAATTCCCTTCATAGAAAAAGACGAGGAGTAAAACAATTTGAAAATTTATTCAACCATTTTTGAAGAGACTTGTTTATGTTTGATTCAATTTGGATATCTTTTTAACCATTTTTGAAGAGCATTGTTTACTTTGATTAAAATGTCTTACGTCTGTCATCACAAAAAAGGGCAGACGGGATGATGATAACAATGAAATGTTACAATTTAATCATTTATTCGTCTACCCTCCTCGGGCTACGACTGACCTTTACGAAGTTTATATTCAATCATATCAGCCATTCTTTGATGTAACTTAAATACTCTGCCTATCGTTATTTCCAAGATCTTTGTCTGAAACTGAAATATTTTCTAAGTTATCGACTACCTACGTATTATCAGTTGACGTCAAAAGTGTAGGAGGGTGTTTTTATTCCAGCTTCTTTTACGACACCCACACAATATGCCATCAAAATAAATAAAATCTGCATCGAATGCTATCAATAATGTAAAGGTAGCCATACTCGCTAGGGTGTACCTGACATCTACTTACCAAGTTTCAACTGTACACAGTTGAAACTTGGTAGGTCGGTCTTAATAGTTTCGGAATAATGTGGCTGTGACATACGGACAGACAAACATACAGACATGACGAATCTATAAGGGTTCCCATTATTTCCATTCGGCTACGGGACCCTAAAAAGGACATCTGGCACAGTAAATCAAATTAATTGTCAAAATGAAAGCAATTTTGATTAGAAGAGTTCATTATAAAACTTTGCTGATGATTTTCGAAATCGAATAAATCACCAAGTTAATTGCATAAAAAATTGTACACAAAAACGAAAACTAGTCAACCACAAGTCCACAACACAAAATCACGACTCACAAAAACAAAGAATACTCTATTTAATCAGTTTCACTAATTTAATTACATCAACATTCACCAAATGAAATGTCAACCGAAATTAAAACGATTTCCCGAACTACAGTATTCGCCGTCATCTTTGTTCCTTTTTCTTTGAAAATACCGACATTTTGCGTTCGACGATTTCAGGAATGGCGACCGCTATTGTGCGCCGTCTTTTGTTTCAGTCAATCTGAAAATGAGGGACTGTCAAATTGAAATGTTTGGGATTTCGGAGGCTGGAGTAATCTGCTGAGAATTAAAGGAGCTTGTCTCGTTGTATTCAGATAATTTTATTGAATTAATTCATTGAATAAAGCTGACGTACCATCAAGGAAATTATTTTTTAAGCAAATTGACACTCTATATCCTTTTTCCAAATCATGAAAAATGTTTTTTTAGAGGCGGAGAAACTGAAATAAAACACGTTTTTTTAAAATTAAATTGACATTGACTTTATTTGATAATTTTTTTGCATTTACAAATTTGTTTTCGGGCATGTGGCACACCCGTTACTGTCAAAAAACCACCGTGAGTAGAATTTAGAACTATTTAGAATTATTTTTCCTGAATTTACATAGCCTTAACATGTCAAAGAAGTAATCCATGTAAAAGAAAATGAACCCTATGTTAACAACCAATCACAAATCCAGTATCTGAGTTGTTACTTAGAATGTTACTGCCCTCATGGACATCAAAACCAACTTTACGCTGTCACACTTAAAATCTATATTCCATTAGTAACTATTAGCTTTATAATGGGGGGGGTAAAAGTACCTTCAACGAAGCCGAAAGGCATTTGCACCGTCATTGCGATAATTTTTTTTGTTCTAGACCATACCTGGGAACCTTTTAGTTACGGAGATATTTTAGGTCAAAGTTCCAAATTTTTCTCATTTTTTTTAAATACTTGTTTTTAAGGTACTAAAAGGTACCAATGTTAGTACTACTAGACCCCCGTACTATTCAATGCATCCATTAGCACAATGTTTTGAGTTCGTTACATTGAGTCTTACCGTAAAACCTCATTTTTAACCCCAAAAAAAAAACTCGTTTCCCAGCAATCATTTTTGCGTAGAGTTACTTAGTTTGATGTACAGAATGCTTGGTTGACGGCTTCGTGAACGGTCCATTTACACCCTGTACATGAAGTACCTCCTCTTAGTAAAGTTCTTAAAGTTCAAGGCATATTAAACTCCACCTAACCTTTAAGGGCAGACTAACATCTTGAACAAAACTAATTCAGTATAGAATAGACGAACGTTTTCAATTCCACTTGGTCTCCATTTCCATAACGATGTTTCTCTTCCATTTCATTTAGTTCGGCATACTAATTATACGTTTCTTACTTTGTAACTGAGCAATGTTAATTGCTGTTAGTTTTCTTCTTGAGTGATTTGATTTTCTTTGAAATACTGACTTCATTCATGGCTTTTGATGTTCGCTATGTTCTAAAATAATTGACTTCACTGGCTGTCTCGTTAGCTTAGTTGTGGTTAGCGTGGCTGCTAATCAGCAGCTGGGGTTCGATTTAGTTCGGAAAATTGGTATCGGGTATTTTCTATTAGAAACTGGAAAAATCCTTTATACCATCTTGGCCAGGAATTCCAGAGTCTGATTTTGGGCTCGATGGCTAGTGACAATAGGGTCGCCCTGTATTTGCTTGGGACTTAAACATAACTGTTTAAATGTGGGCGTACTAGAAGCAACACCTCTGCTGACCCCAACTTGAAATACAGTCGTGATATTATGTCATCATTAAACCTTAAACACATTATTTCAAAAAGTTAAGTGTACTTTACTTTCACTCATTTTCATAAGAGTAGAGAAAGACTTTAAGAAACGATGGATAGACTGTGTAAAGACTGATATGACAAGAAAGGGGGTGTCTGATGAGATGACGAGTAATAGAGAAGTATGGAAGAAGAAGACATGCTGCGCCGACCCCAAATGAATCGGGATAATGTCAGGAGAATGATGAAAGTGACTTCTACTCATTTTCTGAAGTGTTCCAATTTCTTCTAACACAAAAATATCGTTTAGAACCTACATGAAACATAACATCGTGAGGCTACTATACTCAGTTGCTCAGTAGTTTCACTTGTATAACTAGGTTGTATTATTTCGTAAGTAGCAGGTACGGAACTCGCTGCAAACTTCTCCTCACATTAATTGCTGCAAGTTTCCTTCGCTGCAAGTTTACTGCTCGTCTATTTAGTGTTATTTTCAGACGATTTTTATTGTATTTCAACTTGCCTTTAATATGTTGTATGTAGGAGTTATGCATTGTGATTTTATGAGGCAAACAGTTTAATAATTGAAATCAAATCTTTTGTCTTCTTTTAGCTTTTAGAAAGGGTTTTTAGATACTGTTTACTGTTTTTGCGGGAGCTCAAAATTATATTTATTTTATTTTATTTTCCATCCACCCGCATTCTCCAGTCAACCCGCGATCATATAGAAATATCGGGAGCTCAAAATAATGAACAATCACGGAAGATATCCCGTAAGTGACAGTATAAGTTGGGTTTTTGGATGTGCTCAAAATAAGTTTTGACTAGCTGGTTATGAGGCAACTTTCAGGTTTTCAGTTTGGACGTGGGTGCATTCAACACAATCAAATAATCCGATTTATTCTGCCAGAAACATACAATCAAACTACGTTCGCACCGACGATATTTTAACCGACTTCAAAAAGGAGGAGGTTTTCAATTCGAATGTTTTTTTTTTTCGTGGAGTTGGTTTTATAACTCGCGTTATTGAGTCAAGCGATGAATCTCACATATTGTGTCCCTTGTGCGTTGAATTTAACGCCGGGAACAGATTAGTAGTAACAAAACCTAAAATCTACGCAGAATTGACATGACATGGACTTAGCAGAATATGTATGAAAATCTTTGTATTCGAAATCTCCTGCTTTAAAAGTAAGCATTATTTCTCCTGTATTTAATATTTAAAGGCTTCTCCTAAAGTCGTCAGCATAACTTCCGTAGCGGTTAGTTGCGTACTCGTTATTACGAGGTTCTTCCTGAAGACTTACTGTTTAATTTGTGGAACAGAGTTAGCTGTGTAAACTACATGCTGTTATGGTCGAAGTAAGTTTTTAATTGAAATAATAAATTAGCATTTTTTTCTCGTGCTACTGATAGATATGTAGCTAGGTACCAGTGGCGAAGGTTCAACACAACACGATTCCTACCGGTTTCACTTTGAGAACGGGCACAATCAGTATTCCATATACAAATATTAAAATCAAATTAAAGATATGTATTCCGGCTTACCTCTTAAAAAAAATTGACCCTTCGCTACTGCTAGGTATATTCGTTTGACTGTGGTGGTTTTGTAATCTTCGACGCTTTCTATACATGCAATAACAAAACACAGCTAGTGTATAATATGATTCTTGAAGAGGGAGTGGGCGGTGACCTAAGACCAATACATTAATTACACGCATCATCTTAACTGTCATTGAATTACTTAATTGCTAGGTTATTTCTTTAGCAACCTGGATCCATACTCGGTTAAGAGATTTTCAGATTGGCCACTGCCGTTCTTGTCCAGGAAGCAGATGTTCAGCCGGATAAATGGTTGAGTGACTAACATTTTAATACAATCTCCTCTAAATACCCAGATTGGCTTAGTTCATACAAATCAGGCATATTTTTCGATGAAATTCCAAAGTCCTGTTACCAACGTTTGCACATTTTTCCTTATTCGTCTTTCCAAATTCAAATTCAAATATTTTTATTTGTAGAACATAGGTAAACAAAAGTACAGGCGTCAATATTAATAAAAATGAGCGCTATGTCTTGCCGTCAACGGCGTACAAATATTCTTATTATAATTTCTTATGAGTAATTGGTAACACAGGGCTTCTTTACGACCCTGCAATTCACACAACACTACCTCTAAGTATCTCATAACATTGTTCCTCTCAATATAAAGATAAACTCACACCAGAGCGTCAAACCAATCAATGAATAATGCTAATACAGTGCAACGGAAGCGGCTACATAATATCCTGTGTCCGATGTGACTGCTAATCAATTCGTACGCAATGCGAGAAGGACAGAAGATCCGTTAACAATGTGTGATAAGGAAGGTGATATAAGTAAGGTATGTACGAGGTGATGAGGTGTTGACGGCATGGTTAGCGCAGTGGCTAATCCATTGGCTGCTTCGCTGCTTGTCGCGGGTTCGATTCCCGCACGAAACAAATATTTGTATGGCCTAAATTTTTCCGGGTCTGGCTGTTTGTGTATGTGAATTTAAATGTTTTTGAATACACCCACGATACAGGAGAAATACACAAAGTTGGGCAAAGCTTAAAAAAAAAATGCCGCTCTTGGGGGGATGCGAGTATTGTCTCTGTAATCTATGGTTAGTTTTGTATTTTTTACATAATTATGTTCAATTTTATGGTTCTGAATCGACTTTCGTTTTTGTGAAACAATTACGAAAGAAAAACTCAATATTATATTAAATGCAGCGTTCAGTCCCAGTTAATTGGAGCGTATAAAACAGATTTTTTAAATTTCACTTCTGGAATGCTATGATTTCTTGTATGTTTTGCGCTGTTTTATTTCCCCCAAGTATTAAATAACTGAACTTCCACTATATACCCGCAAAAATCAACATTTGATCTCTTTAGCCTTAAGTTTACTTAGTTAAAGAAACCTTTCCAAACATTAAGGTAAGTTGGCCTTCTCCTCGTGTCTGTCTCATGGTCGTTGCATCGCAGTTGTCCAGCAACTGATTAGCAATCTTCTAACATACTACACGTGGAAGATATTAATATAAATTAGTTTATTAATATACACTTTGTCTTAAATAGACGATCATTTGAGTTATATTTGGCTTGAGTGGCCGTTTATTAGTGGCGAGGATTCTCTTAAGGCTGTATCTATAAATATAGGATTCATCAATTTAAGTGGAACTAAATATTCTTATCTTACTATTTTCATTATTTATTAAAAATATATTCTTTGCGTTGGAAGGCCTCCCACTAGGTGGACCGATGACCTGGTAAAGGTTGCAGGGATCCGCTGGATGCGAGTCGCACGGGACCGGTCAATGTGGCGACACTTGGGGGAGGCCTATGTCCAGCAATGGACGTCTTTCGACTGAAATGATGATGATGATGAAATTCTTAGTGTCACAATATTGCTTAAATAATGTTTTATAAAAATATCTATGTAAATCTATCGATATGATCTGTGTAGGCCAGCTTATTACACTAATGTTGATACCACTCGAGTGCGGTCGGAGTACGTCGAAGAATATAGTAACGGAAATGATTACTTATAAACGGAGACACGGTTACTCATGAGTATATTCCGCATCCTAAAACTAACATAAATAAAACATAATTACTTAAAACTACCAGACGTACAGTACGCTAACAGAAAGCCAATCTAAAGCGCGTTCGATGCCCGACCGTGACGGCCTCGACAACCATGTGTCAGGCCTCCAATGGACGCTACACTTTCGCTTAGCTTTGTTTGTTTGTGTAAAAGCGAATATTTGTATAGTACTACAAGAATTTTTAATTTAGTGCAGTTCGAATGTCGTTGACAAGGAGGTGCAGCTGGAGACGAACAAGTATCAAAAGATCCTTGAACAACTATGATTGAGAATTAAATGACCAAACATATTGTGTCTGTGTGTATTGTGCTAGCGAAGAATAGCCAAACTTAAGTGGCAGTGGGCAGGGCACATTGCTCGCAGAACGGATGGCCGATGGGGCCGAAAACTTCTGGAGTGGCAACCGCAAACCGGAAGACGTTGCGTTGGAAGGCCTCCCACTAGGTGGACCGATGACCTGGTGAAGGTTGCAGGGATCCGCTGGATGCGAGTCGCACGGGACCGGTTAATGTGGCGACACTTGGGGGGGGGGGGGGCTATGTCCAGCAGTGGACGTCTTTCGGCTGAAATGATGATGATGATGATGACATATTGTGTTAGGATCTGATTCTAAGTTTCGGTCTCATCTCAGCAGAATTAGGTTTGTAGGACAAGGCTAGGTTATCTACAAACCTCATGAATAATGCGCCCCTTTGCTTATTTTGACTTGTTTTATGAGAGTTTCCCATAACTTAGTCGAAACTCAAACTCAAACAAAAAAAAAAAAACTCAAACTGATGATGCCAATAGGCTTGCCCCTTATTACATGGGACTTAAACATAACTGTCGAAATGTGGGTGTAATATTAGGTACACCTCTGCCTAACCCTTCGGGGATTACAGGCGTGATGTTATGTTATTAAAAAGCCGTTGTCTGTTTCGGGATTCGTATGGGCATTATCTCCTATATGAAAAACAACGAAACCGACTCTGCTTAATAATGTCTACCAAATTAGTCAACAAGAACTTTTCATCAGATTTTCGTCTCACGAACTTCTATCTTATTTTAAGCCTGGTAGTTTTAAAACAATGCGAATTTGTGACCAGGCTAACCTTAAAATAATGCAATTCTACAGCACAATGCCTTACCAACATGCGCATGCTATAAACATTACTCGCCTAGCTTTCAATAGACCATTAGCCTTAAAAGTTTACAATCGTGGGTGTTGATGAATGGATCGAAACGCCTATGAATGGGCTACTCCGATAGTTGACTAACAGTCGGTTGCAATAACTGCTTACCATAATGCGTGGTACGGCGTGAAGCCTTGTCCTAGTGCCTGATATTAGGTTTGTGCTTAATTGCATTATGTTTTGCATATTTTGCATATAAATGACGTTAAGCGCGTTTGGTTGAGCGGTTCTTTATTATGGGTAACTAGTTCTATTTCTAACGAGAATTATATCGTCGGACTGCAAAGTCATAGGTCTCGAGTTCGAACCTAAAACAAGCACCGCTGATTATTTTAATTCATGTGCGTTTTGCATAATTATCGTTTGCTTTGGATAAGAAAAACGTGAAGAAACCAAACCAGCGTGCCTGAGAGATATTTCCCGTCGGCATGTAAAGCCAAGTCTGCCCATGGGCGGCATACAAACTCTGACATCAGGTTAGGAACTAACCACCCGAAAACGAAGAAGATAGGGAATAATAATCTGACCACCAGTCTTTCCAGGGGATATTCTATTGTCCTACTGAATCGTAGAGGTCAGATAGGCATTTGCTTGATGTAAAGTATACAACGTGTAACAGAATAAACGCAAGACCTCTCGTGTTGTGTCTCAGACCATGAAACTGAACAACTTTTGTTCTATGTCTTTTGGAAATTCATAAGTTTTTTTTTAGTTTTACCATACATGTTGATCAGCTGATAGCGTCCGTTCCTATAGAAAGTTTTTGTTTATTTTTGCGAATTTCAAAAACTCGTAGAATAAAAGTTGTTCAGTTTCATGGTCTGAGACACCAAACGAGAGGTCTTGCGTTTATTCTGTTACACGTTGTATATTACTTGATGTATAGTATTCAGCTGTATAGTATTTAGCTGCAGTCGTTAGGTAGTAAGTGGCCCAAAATTCTGTCAACCAGTCTTACCTAGGGGTATCGTATTACCCAGTACTAACTGGGTTGTGGAGGTCAGATAGGCAGTCGCTCCATGTAAAATACTGGTATTCAGCTGTATCCGGTTAGACTGGAAGCCGACTCCAATATGGTTGGGAAAAGGCTAGGAATATATACAACGTGTAACATAATAAACGCAAGACCTCCCGTGTGGTCTCTCGCACCATGAAACTAAACATCTTTTGTTCTACGAGTTCTTGAAATTCGCAAAAAAAAAAACTTTCTATAGGAACGGACGCAATCAGCTGATCCACATGTATGGTAAAACTAAAAAAAAAGTTATGAATTTCCAAAAGTCATAGAACAAAAGTTGTTCAGTTTCATGGTCTGAGACACCACACGAGAGGTCTTGCGTTTATTATGTTTAACGTTGTATAGTATTCAGCTGTTTCCGGTTAGATTGGAAGTGTTTTAAACCGTGATAGATTAAAGCAGTGTTTAAATGGCTTGAGTTTAGTAAAAATTTTACAAGAATATTGTAGATGTTCATAGTTTTCTAAACGATTACTTGGAACTTTTTATACACATCATCATTTGTTAAATATCTAATAGATAAAGAACAGGCTTCAACAGAATGACTTGTAAAATATGTAAATTGAGCTGAGCTGTGTTATCATAGACTATCGTAGAAGTTAGCCTGAATCTCAGGTGTTTACCTAGGATAATTGTGTTTGCTCTCTCTACCCGTACTTCGATGTTTGAGCAGGATACGTTATACTTAGGTATTATTATCATATCTTGTATCAAAGTATATTTACTTCAGGCTAAATAGGTAGGTAGGTACCGAAACTGTATAATTTGGTAAAGTTTAATATTTCATGCTTTAAGTTAGAGTACATATCTTTAATGTGATTATAATATTTGTCTATAGAATACTGACGTGCCATTTTTCAAAGTGAATCCGGAAGGAATCGAGTTGTATTGTACCTTCGCCACTGGTAGACAAACAGTATTGTAATGATTTTCAAATACATTATAACTTTGCACCGAATTAATACACAATTGGTACACTAAGGTAGCTTTATATTTGCCTTGAATAATTTTAACAAAAAACTTAGTTTGTAGTATTTACTGTTTTTTCGACTGATAAACTGTTTCAAACAAGAATAATACTGTATCTACTCTTTTCAGTCGTTACAGGAAGTTAAAGGCCCGAAACTCTACACAGACAGACAGACAGACACAGACAGACAGACACTGACAGACAGACAGACAGACAGTCAGTCAGTCTGTCTCTTGACAGTACTAAGTAAACTTAAACCAGTCTGCCTGAGAGATATTTCTCGACGCAGCATGTAAAGCCAGGTCAGAGGCCACTGGGCGGCATAAAAACTCTGACACCAGGTTAGACACTAACCACACGATAAAGAAAGAAGTACTAACTGGGTTGTGTAGGTAAGATAGGCAGTTGTTCCATGTTAAATACTGGTATTCAGCTGCATCCGGTTAGACTGGAAACCGACTCCAACATAGTTGGGAAAAGGACTTAATGACAATTACTACAGATAATGACTTTATTTTACTCTTATCTACGAGACTCTTCTCGAGTTCTTTTCTTCATGAGATAATTGAATGCTGTCCATTGTAACTTAAAAATCAATTTAGTCCGTCGTCTGCGATGTGGCTCCATCGTAAGTAGATTAAGTTAAAGTTGCTTGTATTGATGGGGAGGAGCTCAGGACTTGCTTTGTTATTAACTTTGATAGTTTCCAGAGGGTTCTTAGGGGAGGATTTTTAAGAGCAGGCACTTAGCCCTTGAGCGTAAAGGAATAACGATGATTTTTATTCACCGTGTAAGGGACAGCGTGACACAAACGTCTTACCAAGACTTCAATATAATATTGTAGACCCCCAGTGTTGAATTTTTTCGTTCCACGTTGTTGTTCCATACGAAAATGGTACTTATACGGTCAAAATTCAATGCTGTTGGGTCTAGAATCATGTACTTAGAATCCATGGTAAAAGTTTATGTCAAGGTGTCCATTACACCACGTAAATCTGGTATCTAGTATTATCTTATTCATATAAAGGTTCATAACATATTAATAAGTCATTTACAGGAGGTGTCCTTAGCGTGCCGTCACTTAGTTTGTAAGTTTTTCGGTCCTGGTACTCAATGCACCCACAGAATTTTCCAGTTAAGCAGGCCACTGCCTCATAGGCGAGGTGCTATTTTTTTTATGTCAGCCTACTCTATCCCACTGCTGGGCAAAGGTGTCCCCCATGGCTTTCCAATTTTGTTTACAATTTGCCTTCTTTGGCGCTATGATATTATGAAAAAAAAAAAAAAATTCAAAGGCATGGATGTGAAATCATACTGTGCTTTATGTAATCCCACAAAATGAAACCTAAGTTTTTTGACATTATAGTTCCTACCTACAAATCTTGCCTGGTTTTCTCTTTTCACCCCATTACAGAAACTGATTTACAAAAGACACACACGCGGTACCAGGGTGGCATGCCCGTACAGGAGCAGTTATATAATGTTCTATACTTCTATGTATTAGTTCAGTGCGACTCCCGCTGGGCTGCAATCTAGTGCCAAGTGTCAATGACCTCGCACTATTGCTGTTTATATTGAAACCATTGCCGTGGAATGTGTGGATATTATAGTTAGGGAATTTACTGAATATGAGGAGTATGTTTTTGTGAATTTAGTCGGAAAAGGATAGTTTGGATCTTGAATTGAACATTTTTGAGTTTAATTAGATAAGAAGCTTAGCAGTAAGTGTCTTAACATTACAATCTGTAAAAAGTTAGAAAGAAGAAAGTGAACATGTAAGTTACTATTCCTATTATAGTCAATTCGCTGGCAATGCTGGCAAAGCTGGCAAAACAAGTGAATGTCAGCTTGTACCATAAACTTGCAATTGTAAGCGATAGCTATCGCTACCTATACTAAGTGTCGCTACGATAGCTATCGCTACCCATACTAATTGTCGCTTTATATCATATCTCACAAGGGACCTGTGTATTCGAAACGATTCTTCGATACTCGTGAAGTCGTGATGATGTGAATTTGTAATAGGGCAATATGAAAAGAGAACAAACCCTACAATATTTAACCACAGTCATCATCTGCCTAGCCTTTTCCCAACTTTGTTGGGGTCGGCATCCAGACTAACCGGATGCAGCTGAATACCAGTATTTTACATGGAGCGACTGTCCTGACTGTATCTGACCTCCACAACCCAGTTAGTACTGGGTAATACGACACCCCTTGGTAAGACTGGTTGTCAGACTTTTTGGGCCACTGACTACCTGTAACGACTGTCACAGATCTTCAAATGACAGCTGGTACTAACGGCTTAACGTGCTATCCGAGGCACGGAGGAAACTCGGTATGTAATGGGTGGTCACCCATCTACGGACCAACCTAGACAAGCACGGCTTAACCTAAAGATCGACCCAAGCGGCTGTTATTATTTAGCCATGAGCTCCAAACCACAGAATAGACTACAATAATGACTCACTTATAATGAATTCACAACACCAATATTTAAAGTAAATCCAAACATTTCAGAAGAACCGTATCTCCATACAACTCAAAACAATTCATTTACCTAAAAAAAAACCTTCGGCCTTCCCATTCACAGATGCAACTTACTCACTTAAACGTACATCAACAGTCAACCAAACGCCAGTTGTAACACTTAAATTACGAAAACCACCTTTATCACTACGACATAAGACCACTGTCAATGTCAAATTGTTGTGTACTTTAAACGCCTACATACCTGCCGAATTCCGGTACAGTGTCGAATAACGAAGAACGTGACACTTTTAGCTATTGTCTCACAGTTCCTGTTTGAAGTACTGGGTCGTTTATGAAGTACTATGCTGAATGGCGGTCAAATTGTGGGTATTTTGTGGTAACCAAACTCATAACAGGCTAAAGGTAGACTGAGTAGTCACTCATGCTGTCCCTTCAGAGGTTAAACTTACACTCTGCTTAGACAATTTGCCAACTTTGTATTAGGGATCAGCTTCCAGTCTAACCGGATGCAGCTAAATACCAATATTTTACGTAGAGCGACTGCCTGTCTGACTTCTAACAACTAGTAACTGGGTATCACAATACCCCTTGGTAAGACTGGATGACTTACCAAGAGACATACTGACTTCTGATTTAAAAGAGTGTCCATGGGTTTCTTGCCCGTTCTTCTCCATAGAGATCTACGTTAGGGAATGGGCAACTACAGTACTTTCACAGTTTTTATGTCTTGTGACTGGGACTGTAGCTATTGTTGTCTTTGTTTCGATAATTCAAAAGTGCCTGTAACTGGCCTATTTGAAATAAATGCTTTGATTTTGATTTTGATTTTGATGACTTTCGGGCCTGTGACGATTTTTAAAGATCTACAAACGACAGCCAGGACCAACGGCCAACGACCAACATACTATTTAAAAACGTGTGCAAACGAAATCGGACAATTCGGACTACATATTATTATCCTATGTTGCAATACCAACTTAACGAAACAAAACGAAAGACATTATAGATACAAAATGACATTATTGTAATGTCTACTCTTCCATAAAATACTAATGCCTTCCAGCATGAAAATTATGAATGCCAAGAACCAACAAGAAAACTCTCATTCCGACCCAGCCTCTATTATTATAATAAACCAAAGCCTTTTTCTATGAAACTCCTACAGCAAACTGACCCCCATTACCAAGAGATAAATCTTCAGCCATATTTCAAGCTAAGCTGCCTGCCTCATTACGTTAACAGCTTATTTACACTGGCAATTAGCTTGGCTTTAGCTTAGCTTACTTCATTAGCTGCGTGTGATACATTGGTGAAATTTCCAGCTTAACACCTATGTTACCTGCTTTGGTTTGCGTAGTTTTTGGGTCAATTTAGAAGACAGTAATTATGGTGTTCACGTTTCTTGCTGGTAAAATCAAGTGTGATAATATTGGACTTACCTCACAAACACGTTTTCTAAAGGGCATAAACCCAACTGAGGTTATTTTATCATTAAGCTGTAATAGATGACATGACACAAAACCGCCAAAAGTGGAGAGATTTGGAAGAGACCTACCCCCGTAGCATGACCACCGTAGACAAGGATTTCTCCGACGGAAGAATCGACAAAATGACAGATTGTGTCGACACAATGACAGTATTCTTTGCACTATCTGCCATTTTGTCGATTCTTCCGTCAAAGAAATCCTTGTCTACGGTGGTCATGCTAAGGGGGCTACAGTCAGCATTGGGTGACCAGATGTTGAAGAAGAAGAAGAAGCTATAACATCTCGGCAATTTGAAAATTTAGCGCACCGTAGGAAGAACTAGACAGTTTTTGTTTGTTTAAATGATTGCTATCCATGTACTAAATTCAACTTCACAATGTGCTTCAATTTTGAAGAAAAATCAAAATGGCGACGACTTGGAAAATGTTGCACTTACCATGTAGCAGTATAACCGATACTTATTTACTACATTCTTCTTTAATATCGACACGATATGTTGCCCTTGTCAAAGCTCGCACCTACACCTATATATTGACATATAGTTATAGTATTTTATATAACCTTGTAGTTTAACTTAATAATAAATTAAATTTCTTGCAGATTTATACACCTACCACTGTTTGTCTCTGCATCACCCAAAGGTTGACTGGTAGAAAATGCCTATGGCATTAAGTCCGCCTCTGTACTTTGTGCTTGAAGTGTTAAATTAATAAATAAATCTTAAAGTTGCTTCATAACTACCCACACAAGCACCCAAAGGTAATTTGATTCAAAACATTAATATCATACATCATCAAAAATGTTCCTTACAAATATACAACTACAATTCAAAAAATATATTCAATTTTGCCATTACGAAACGCAAATACGAAGGCAACCCACTTCAATTTTATTAATATGTCTAGACGATACATAGGCAGATGAGTACATAAAGGTAATACATGTCATTCTCCATCACTCTTCGTGTCGTATGAGCATGAGCAATCGTGTTTATTCAACACATTGCCGCTCTGAAACTTAATTAAAAGCTCCCATACTTGAATGTTTATTCGTTAACGATTTGATTAATTTAGGCTGTAGGCTGATTTTTAACCGACGAAAAGAAAGGATATATACAAATACAAATGTACTTTTTTTTTTTTTGTTTGGACCTAGTTAAGCTAAGCTGAATTGTTGTAAAGCTGTTCTTCAGCCGGCACGTTGAAGATAAGTGAGTGAGTTGAGTGTAAGAGTGAAATGTGAACATTTCACACACACACCACACACCAGCACATTTTTTTTTTTTTTTTTTTTTAGGTGGAGACCTTACCTTTCTCTTAAGACAGACTCATGCGCAAATCGATAAAAAGTAGTTGTGTTAAAACGGAGCTTGGCACCTGTACAAGGCAATTTCATTCGCTAAAAATCTTTGAACTTAAACCCCATGATTTCCACATCATTAAAACGAACCGAATAGTCCAAAATATTTACCCATCATAAAACCCTTCAGCTATATCTGAAACCCGTAATTAAAACTTGCAACCCCTGCGGCTAATTTTTGTCCAATTTTGATGCGAGAAGCGCTTTTCAAAGGGGAGATCTAAAGCGCTAAACGTATGCGTAGTCACACACTGTCACCCCAGTCCCAGTAGTGGGATACTATCTCTGTTTGCACAGTAACCTGTGTGGGGGAGAATGATGGAATGAAACGGTTGATTGTCATTTGTTTAGATTGGTGGATTTGTAATCAAGTGGAGTAATTGTTTCTTCTTATGAAGTTGCGAATCATTTTCTGATTGGAAATCGATGTTTTTGCTTCGAACTTTATTTCACACGTTACCTGTCTAAAGTAGCTAAGCAATACAGCATTGAAAGATAATTCATTTTTGATGGAAAGAGCTAGGGAAGGGAGGCCTCCCTTCTTTCTTCTTTTGCCCTGCAGTGGGACACAAATGGCTGATAATAATAATAATTCAATTTAGGTAGTTGTAGGGACCAAAGTATATCTTCTAGTATGTCTTTTAATTTTGTGTGCAATAAAGAATAAGTATGCATTTTTCAAAGTAAGGTGGCCATAAAAGATAAAATTATAGTCATCACATTGGTTAATAGTATTGCAAACATTTGAGTCAAAGTTCAATCTATCCGTTTCTCGACATGTCATTCTACTGTCAGAAACAGAAACTGATCAAACAAAATTATGTTTTAAACTTACTGAATGTTAATACTCTTACAGAAAAACACTGTCTTCCTATTCTAGTGTAAAAACTAGTACAATTTATATAAATTAGGAATAACCCAAATATTCCACAAAAGTGTGATATTTCAAAAAACATAAAGTGCGAACTACATGTGACGAATATAAAGTGAACACGAAAATTCAGCAATAAAGTGGCGGTCTGCCTAAGTGTAATTCACATGTGCCGGTGTGTTGTTACGCGGTGGGGTGCGGCTCACCTATGACGAACAACAATAACGGTGTGAACGGCAGCGCGGGCGGGGAGCCTGCCGCCTACGACATGGATTCGCTCGAGGAAATGCTTCGTAAGGTAAGGAAACTTATGTTAACTGTACGTTTCGCGTTGTTTTCCGTTTCAGCACATTCGAAAATTCCCCTACTAAGATATTACGCGAAAATTTCGGTGGACGGTACGGGGAAACAGCAAAGATTTATGCTTCTGATATTTTTTGTGCTTAAAATTGAAGTGAAAAACATTTTTTAGAGTAGGTTTTTAGTTAGTTACATATTCCATTTGTGAGTCCTCATATCACAGCTTTTTGTTTGTGATATGAAATATTTATTTGCGAGAGACACTACTCACTTGGAGTGTCTAGATAGGTACTTTCCCTACATTAAAAACTACTCGTCTGACGTGCGAAAACACAGCATATTTTTGGATAAAAGCTTTGGAAGAATGAACAAGCCGTAGAAAAAAAGCTAGACTTTTGATAAATTTGGGTATTATTTTGGTATTTTGAAGCGGTTTTTGTAACCTCCTTTTGGATATCATTATCACAAATACTAAAAGTCTCTTCTTAAAGAAAAAATACCAATATTCCAGCTGTAGGAAGCGTTATAAGGTGATTGTGTCAATGCTGAAACAAAAACTTAAAATAACAAACATCTTAATACTAATCCACTGTAACTCAGGTGCAATCACTAACCCCATTTCAGTGCCGTCCTACCTGCGTCGAATTAACTAAAACCAGTGTATTTACACGTTTATTAATTAGCGACACGCCAGCTTAGGGTGTTTGCGCCCTTGTTGAACCTAACCTTGAATTATTTACTTAGGACTTAGCTTAGCTCGATAGAGCACGTCAGGTTACCTAACCTAGTAACGTTTGCACTTCAAAGTTAGTGCTAAATGTGCGAGAAAATTTGTTAGGATAGTGATTTTTAAACCTTAAGTCAATTAAGACATGGTATATTTAAACTTGAAGATTGGAAGGAAATTATAGTTTTGATTTTTTTTTTGTTATGAAATAGGTAAATTATACACTCTAATCAATGGAGTATCTACTCAAGGGGCACCATGACCCTATCCATGATCCTTTATTACTTATTTTACTTATCCTTTTGTTTTCGTCAAGGATGTGGTCATTTTATAGTTAAAATCTACAATTTATGTTCAGCGGTATCAAAATATACTAATTGGTGGATTAAATTTCACGAATAAAAATTGCCCTGACCGATAAATAATAAAACAGCAAAAAACTTTAACGAAAATCATGCCGCTGGTAATCTACAACCGCGTTCCATATTCAATTTATTCGAAACCCACAGACACAAAAAGCAGTTTTCCTTTTTTGTTAATTTCAGATTTCGAACCGTACGACCAAACTTCCCGAATATTTTACCCCGAAAACTGGGCCCGACAATCTGGAGTTGTACATATCTATCGATAAATCCTTCACAAAACTCCGTTGAAATGAAAAACTGCACAGTGGGAAATGGAAAAATATCGTACGGTGACGAAAAGCGCTGTAGGCGTCGGTTCGTGTTTTTTTTTTATTTTTCTCTATGAAATCATGTCGCCATGCACTGTCTGGTGCACTCGCAGACGGATTGCTAGGTATTCCTTTTTCAAAAGTTTAGTTATAGACCGTCGTTTGTTATTGTCGTTGGAAGATCGAACGGTGTATAGGTTGTATACAATTTTGTACAAATAAATATAAATAGCCATACGCGATGTTTATTTAATTTATGTTCTCCAATTTTAAAAAATCTAACTACTCTAAACTGTTCTTAGACAAATAAAATCTTAATTTTAAGTCAAAACGTGTACTTACTTAGTAAAGAAAACAAATTAGGACAGCAAAAAGATCAATAGATATTCTGAATGAATGTGTCAAAACTAATACTTAGGTAAGCTAAACACGACTACAGTATTTATAACTTGGCTTTCATCATCGTCAACGTCAAAAAATTAAGTTAAAAGAAAAATCTAATATCAAACAAAAGTGTCTAGATCTACTTCTCAAGTTTT
Source organism: Noctua comes (assembly GCA_963082995.1). Classification (NCBI taxonomy): domain Eukaryota; kingdom Metazoa; phylum Arthropoda; class Insecta; order Lepidoptera; family Noctuidae; genus Noctua; species Noctua comes. The sequence continues at coordinate 4,871,408 of OY720279.1, read as the reverse complement.
CTTTATTATTTATTTAATTAATGCTTCAAAGGTTTTACCATCAGGCTCTTAGCTGATGAGAGTTCGCCTTTGTTTTTTCTCCTGCAATAGTTTTCTTAATAAACTCTGTTACGGAACGACTTTCATTTGCATCCAACGTGGTTTATTAAATAAATATTTTCTTTAAAGGATGGTCGTTTGTGTTTTTATTGCTTTGGTTTTTGTAATTAGTGTGATGGCAGGTGGGAGGTTAAAGATTGTAGTAGGTATAAAAAAAACTGATACATTGAGCAAGTATTTTCTTCTACGTCGTTGCTTTTGTATTTATTAGGAGGGCATTCCGACATGTAGGTTCAAAATCAAAGCTTTTATTTCAAATATACTGTTGGGGTTGACGTGTTCTTGAGTGAAGACCGCGAATCGGCAAGCGTAACGTGGGACGACGACCCACCACCACCCAACTCTCATCCAGTTGCTACCAACCACCGAGCGACGATCTTCGCTCGGTGGTTGGTAGCAACTGGATGAGAGTTCTCAAGAATCGGGTTGAGTGGCGTGCGACTGAAGAGGCCTAAGTCCAGCAGTGGACTGTTGTAGGCTGTTAATCTCAAATAGACTAGTTACAGCTACTTTTGGATTGTCAAAGTAGGTAACAATCCAAAATGTACAGGTACACTTTGAGATAGGTGTACTTTTGGATTGTCCCCTCTGCTTCAACCTTTTAGGAAAACAGGTGTGATTTTATGTTGAAAACGTTAAATAATTGAGCAGATCTACTAAAAAATGTGCATTCAATAACCGATCATACTCCGAATGGGATAGAACAGCACTGCAAACATGGATATCACTTCAAATCACTGTGCCAGAATGAAGAGGGGCCCACTGTCATGTACAAAACCTACAAATTCCAGGATTTTCTTGAGGCGAATGACAGAGCTGTCCAGGAAACAAGTCACTGGCCGGAAAAAAACATGGGGAAAGCAACTGTATATCTTATGGCGCTAGCATAGCTTTAAGCATCGTCATTGGTTGAAAATCTATCAATGTCATTTTATATAAAAATGAAATTGACAGAATGACAATTTTTTTTTTATCGTCTTTAGTTTTACTAACAGTTTTTTGAGTCATGACATGACTACTCGATTAAAGAGAAAATGTATTCTATTCTATATGTCAAAATAGCTTGCCCTCATTGGTCAGATTGCGACTAACTATGGACACGCCATCAACAATCATATTTGACCTGGCTTTCCCATTGACATGAAATAAAGAATACAAATAGCAAAACTATCTTATAATCCAGCGGTTAACTTACATAGAATCAGAGATGCAGTCCCCTCTTAAAAATATTGCCCTACTCACTCAACAACGTCAATCCAAAAATTACTAAAAGCAAATCCGGATCGTAGGTATAAAAATTTAAACAAAAAGCGGACGCCATTAAAAAAAAAAGTCGTAAAAGCGAAATTAAAAATTAATAGCGGGGTGTTTTTAACGTATGTTAGCTGAGGCTGTGCCGTGGAGTATTTTGGTGACGGCGTCTGTGAAAAAGGAGGAGTTATAGGGTAAAAGGTGTTAGCAGGCAGGCGTCGGTACATTTTTGGGGAAAAAAAATGCGGTGTGTGACTTGACTTGAGTGTGTTTAAAACTTTAAAGAAGAAGATTGAGTTTTACTTTTGATGTCCTATTAAAGTTTGTTGTATAGTAGGTATTGTTATTGTTAATATTATAGAGGTATGAAGAACAGAGTGTAAAGTTCTTCATTGCGGTTGCGGGACTGTTCGAAAGAGATACCGTGGCCCTGGAACACAAAGGGCAAAGAAGGAACATGGATGGGTTTTAGTCAGTACAAGTCTGACACTCCCTTCCGCTCCGCCCAGAGTGGGGGGGGGGTCATTTGATGATATCACATCCGAAAAAAAAAAAAAACACAGACGGATGTTATCTCTGGTGGGCTACTGCCCGACAATTGTTGTCGGGTTTTTCCATAGTCTTAAGTCCCGGATAACTTTAATAGCGCAATTTAGAATTAAGTCTCATAGATGGCGTTGCAGTACTTTTAGTACTATGTTGCAATAGTAGTTTTTGTAGTGCCGCTGCATTATCATTATCATCACTAGACATTAGAATGGCTGTATTATTAACATTATAAGGCAATGTCTAGGTAGTAAGTTAGTCAGCCTTTAGTTTCAAGCAGCAAAAAATCCAATATTGTATAGAATCAAGAATGTGATCACAAAAATAGGAAAATGAATCCCATGCTCGTTTTCTGTACATATGAATGTTTTCATCTCACTAGAATTTCACATTTATCGTCAACGCTTTTCCCCCAAACACACACATCCATTTTTACCCAAACTGCAATGTAATCAGTCCACCAAAATATTAAAATATCGATTAAATTACCATAAATCAGGACATTTATTACAATCAATTTCATCGCAGGTGGCTAACGCAAAACATGGCCGATTTAAATATTCAATTTATTCGTTGACAATACCTATTAATTCTTTGTTAATTAATAATTTCAATCCGTTCGGTTGGATTGTCGCTTCATTTATAATGTCACTAGTTAATTAATATTTGGCTCGAATTGATATTATGTACAGGATTTCGTTAAACTATTTCGAACTTGCTTGTAACCCTGAGCATGCGGGACTGTTCGAAAGAGATACCGTGGCCCTGGAACACAAAGGGCAAAGAAGGAACATGGATGGGTTTTAGTCAGTACAAGTCTGATACTCCCTTCCGCTACGCCCAGAGTGGGGGGGGGGGGGGTGATTTGATGATTTCCCAGACCAAAAAAAAAAAGAAAATTGCGTACGTCAGTACTTACTTACGTTGTATGCTTAGTTAGGGAGCTTATCGTTTGTACTTTTGTACTTGAGTTAGTTTTCGTCTAAGGAGCATTTAGATTACAATATAAATTGTAACTGCTTGTGAAAACTGAAAATTTAAAAAAAACTTTTATATATAATTTATGTATTTAGTGTAATCTCATCCATTTTCTTTTTGTTTTGTCCTGTGTGAGTCTAATAAATACTTATTCTTTCTTTCATTCTTTCTTAACCCAGAACTCCTTGCATATTGTTATTAGTTTTTTAAACGCAGCATTGGGGAATGTAAATAAGTTTGTATCTATTTCATCATCTGTGGCTATTAGACTGTTAAACCTATCTAGGTAGGTACACTTCAACTCACTTGTGTGCAGACGGGAAAACTAAATTAAATGTACCAAGTTTGACTTTGAACTGCACGTTTTAATTGGTCATACTGTAAATCTGACTGACAGTAAGTCAATGGCGCAAAAAAAAAGGAAAACAGATCAAACCTTACACGTGTGCAAAACCTTTCATTTCGGTATACTATTTATTGCAAAAATAGAACATCCATTGTTCACTATAATCTAAACAAACATGCAAATACCTGATCATGGTCATCAATACTCGTGGATTCTTTGAATACAATACAACGACAACAAATCATAGTTATTACGTAAACACTCTCCCTGTGACGTCACGTGTTACAAAATAAACAGTAGGTTAAATCTGAATCAATCTTGAAATAATTTCCTGAAAAATTTTTATGAGATTTGAATACAAGACTTTTGGAAAGTAATCTGGAGTGATTTTAAAACAAGTGTAAAGATATCAAAATAAACCAACTGTGATGGAAAAGGAGCGTTATGTTTTTTTTTTAATTCTAAGCCCAGACTTGGTTGGTGAAGTTTGTTAATGACTGGCTTAGCCTAGCTGTGGAATTACTTCACTTTGAAACTTACAGTAATTAAGAGTACCTACCTAATTTTATATTAAATAAATGGCAAACAAAATTAGTGTGTGTGTGTAATATTTTACGAAATACTGTGCAGTCCATATTGGCAGAAATAATGAGGCAAATTAAATATTCATCCATTTATATAGGCCACACGACGCACAGAAGCATAATGACCCTCATTCCGCTTTCACACACGAGAAGCCTCTCAGCTGATCAACACACAACACTTTCCTTTCATCACGTCATGCAAAAACAAACAAACATCAACCCTAAACTGCACTGTGCTACTGAACCCGCACAACACATTTGTATTAAAAGTTGGCAACCCCAAGAGTAAACCCGCTATATTATTTATTGCCAGCATAATAAGTTTTACCGACCGGCCTTTATTTGTTTTCTCAACTCGTTACGCCAAAGATTTGGGCGAAATTCGAAAAGTCCATTATTTATTCATTTGCGTAACGTCTGTTTTGCTAAACGTCACCTGTTCTGTCGCGTTTTGGGGTTAGATTTGAATTTTTAAAGGCATTTTGATGAAATTGACGTTTTAAGGGTTTTTGTTGATGGATTGAATTTGTCTTTTGTGGTTGATAAATTGAAATGTTGGATGTTTGTTGAAGACACCGGCTGTCCAAATTTGACATGTGTGTGGTGCCAACAGTCTCGGAGTAAAATGGCTGTGACATACAGACGAATAGGACGAATCTATAAGGTTTCCGTTTTAGCCATTTGAGTACAAAAATAAACCGGCCAAGTGCGAGTCCGACTAGCGCAAGAAGGGTTCCGTACCATAATAGTAGGTAACTTTTATTATTTTTTGTTATAGCGGCAACAGAAATACACATTCTGTGAAAATTTCAACAGTTTACCTATTGTATTGTATAACTGATTAGTGTCCGCAACTCAACGTCCAAGCACGTATTTTGCATGCGGAACTGTTTACATATTACAGATCATGAGATACAGCCCGCTGACAGACAGACGGACGGACAGCGGAGGCTTAGTAATAGGATCCCGTTGCCCTCCGGGTACGGAACCCTAAAAGTAATCGTGTTGGCGAATGTAGCCGATGTAACCTCTTAGTTGCATCCTACTACTCATACTACACCAAGTTCCCCCGTTTTTATTTAAAGACTAACGAAGATTTTAAGCTGGAGGTTGTAAAAACTTAAGACAACGCCTTCGGAGCCACTTTGGGGCTTAACTTTAAGCTTGGTGCTGAAGTTGGGCTTAGTATTAAACATTACTTTCCGTGCTTAGTTGATAGGATCATAGATTTTGCTTTAAATAGCTTGGTAAAGGAAGATGGTTATTTTTAGTTGGTACAGTACATTTTGTGGTTATAATTGTGTAGGTTAGCTTAGTTTTGAGTGGGTTTTGGTATTCATAGCTTAGTGGTTTAGGGAACATATCTTTAAAAAAGCTATTACGACACTTTTGAATGAAAATAGGTAGCAGAAATCATCACGATTCAATGGAATACAATAATCATATTAAGTACTTATTGTTAAATCATATTTTGCGCCCGATTCCTCAACCTAGATCGTTCTATCCCGCTCGTACTATCGAGAATCGAAGAATCGAGAAAATATTTTGTAATCGTGTTTTCGCAATAAAACTTAGAAATAGTCCTCAACTTTGCTAAGAATTAATCACAAGCTGAATGATGCAGTAATATTAAAACGAGAGCCATTAAATTTTCACAATTTGGGGCTGTTCTGGGCCTTACTATAACATCACGCCAGTTTGGCAATTATAAAGCATTTGCCAATGCACCCAGAATTATTGAAAAAAAAAATTCAGCTATATCCACATAGCTTCAGCATGCAAACAAGCTATATTTAGACATCAAGCCATACGGCGGTACTTAAATTGTGTAATATACAACCCTGCAATGCAGCTCTAAGAGGGGGATGTTTGAATCGGCTGAAATGCGCGGCTGGCGTTAAAACCGATTAATGTCTTCTCAACACGCAACATTGCAGTTAGAAAGAAAAAAATATATAACCCCCTGTATATAGCACAAAAACAACGTAACTCCATAATGTTTTGGTAGCTTATTAAATAGTTTTACTCAGGAAGTTATTTCCCCGTTTGTTCCTTGGGTTTTTCTGTAAAGAATGCATTTTGTCCTGTGGGGGAATTGCGTTGAGCGGAGAAATTAATTGTTTGGTCGCCTGTTGATGTTGGTTTAGGAATGTCGGGACCTATAGAACTAGGAGAATTCTACAGAGCTGGGAATTTGTTCCAGTATTTATTAAAAGCAAAAAAAAAGCGACCAAGTGCGAGTCGGACTCGCGCATGAAGAATTTCGTACCATCGTAGTAAGGGAGCCCCCTTAGTTGTAAAAGCGGCAACAGAAATACACATTCTGTGAAAATTTCAACCGTCTACCTTTTACGGATCATGAGATACAGCCCGCTGACAGACAGACGCACGGACGGACGGACGGACCCGTTGGCCCCTTCGGGTACGGAACCTTAAAAATTACGATTTCTTGAATTGATATCATCATTTATTAGCAACTAGATAGTGGTAAATTGGTAAATTCCGTTTATGTTGAAGACACTGCGCCATTCCTGTATATCAGTGTTATGATTGTTTTAACATAAACAAATCCAACATGCGCAAGCATCCAAAGCATATTTTGAATAGCATAACATAACAATCATACTAACTGGAATTCACAACTGTATTTACTCTACGACAATCACAATGGCAATCATCATTATCCTGCCCATAACAGCAATTTTTGGGGGTCGGCGTAACATGACTTCTCCTTCTATAGCAGTTACCTCCATTCTAGCCATATCATCCTTCACACAGTCCATGCATCATTTCTTTGGTCTTCCTGTACTCGTAGACATCCATATGCATACTCAAAACTTTCCTTACGACCTTTTATTCACTCATCTGCATCACATGCATACCATGACCAAAACCTGAGAAGTCAGGACTCAAGTCATTTATTTCAAATAGACAGGCACTTATTAGCGGTAAAAACAAGTTATTTACAGTCTAGCCACAGGCATAATAATTGTGAATGGACTGTAGTTGCCAACTGAATATCAATATAGTGACCATTACCGAAAGATGAAGTTACCCACAACAAATAGTGTGATAAAACTAGAACACTATCTGTGCCAACGGTACCTACCTATATACCCACTTAGTTATTTGTTTGTACACTAAACATTTGGAGCCAGTCCAAACCGACAATTTGATATTGTACGGCGGACATCAAAATTGCATTGATAACTAGTATTTACGTTAACGATTGGAACACTAATCATCGAGTAAATACGTTAAGTAAACATTGCGGGTAGTTGAGTAGACGGATTGGTAATGAGTGTTTGGGTACATAGGTAATTATTTTTTTGTTTGACTGTAGGATGTTTTAATTTATGGGTTTTTGGAGCTGCAATTAAAGGGTTAAAATTTTAGACTGGCGATTGAGAGATACTGCGATCCTAGAGGAGGTCGTTTCTGACTAATAACAGCCGTATGGGTCGATCTTCAGGTTAAGCCGCGCTTGTCTAGGTTGTTCCGTGGATGGGTGACCACCCATTAAATACCGACTTTCCTCCGTGCCTCGGCAAGCTTCGTGACGGCGTTAGTCCCGGGTGTAATTTTTAGATCTTTGAAAGTCGTTTCAGGTAGTCAGTGGCCCGAAAGTCTGACCACCAGTCTTACCAAGGGATATCGTATTACCCAGTACTATCTGGGTTGTGGACATCAGATAGGCAGTCACTCCATGTAAAAATCTGGTATTCAGTTGCATCCGGTTAGACTGGAAGCCGACCCCAACATAGTTGAGAAATGGCTTGGCAGATGATGATGTTCTTTTAACACCAACTGATTCTTAAAGTTCGAAATCATCCCTCTAAACAATAGAAAAGCACAAAGTACAACTGCAATCTAACATTTTATCGTTCCAAGTATTGCGTCAAATGATTGCGGATGGAATTGCGCTCACATGTCGTCAGCAGTAAGCTTCACTCGTAAACATTTAATGGGCACATCGATTTGTTGCTCTGCGGGGGAAACGGAAGAATTGCATCCTTAGTAAGTGTTCTATGAAGTTGTAGGTGGAAAGTATCTAAAGAAAGATAAAAGAAAAGGTTATAGATATAGAAGGTATTTTGTCTCACTCCGTTAATGGCTGACGCCGTGTGCTGTAAATGTTGTAAAAGGATTTGTTGCAAGGCCTTCCACTAAGTGGACCGATGGCCTGGTGAAGATTGCGGGGATCCGCTGGATGCGAGTCGCACGGGACCGGTCAATGTGGCGAAACTTGGGGGAGGCCTATGTCCAGCAGTGGACGTCCTTCGGCTGAAATAATGATGATGAAGAAAAAGATTTGCTTCTTGAAATAAAGAACATTAAATTTCAACATATTGTTTAAGTAAAATCTATCAACAGAAGTTTCTTTATAGAACACAATAGTTCATAAATTTGTTACTAACTTATTATGTAAATACATAGTTTCACACCAGCGTCTTTTTTACCCTTGTGTATTGTATTTTTATTATGTTTTTAAACTTGTGTATTGTCAAACCCGTAAGTGCGACAGTTAGATAGTTTTAATTTAAGTGGAGTTTTAACTGACTTGGCATTATTGTCAAAATGGGTAAAGCTAAACTTATACTGTCACTTACGGGATATCTTCCGTGATTGTTCATTATTTTGAGCTCCCGATATTTCGGCGCTGTTGCAAGCGCTATGATCGCGGGTTGACTGGAGAATGCGGGTGGATGGAAAATAAATTGTTAAGAGCAGATATCCCGTAAGTGACAATATAAGTTTAGCTTTAAAAAACCGTGAAAGCTTAAAACAGTGTATGGGTAAAGCTATTACTAAATCAACAACACTGGTAACGTTTGTAACTTACTGTTTAACTAAACCTACCTACCCATATTCCCCTACACCGTTAAGTTCACGAATGAAACGGTCCTATTCCGTTTTAACACGGGACGCTATTTCGAACTATATTCTATTCTGAAAATTGTAGTCTAGTTTCAGACTAACCCAATTTCTTGCTTGCTTAAGCGGGAATACCTGGCTATGCACCGTTTGTGTTTCAAAGTGGGAAGGTTCATTTGAAATTAAGCCACAGATTTAACTTGGTCCATATGACTTTTGTCGTCTTAGATGGTTTTAAAGTCTGTTCCAGGAGTTGTAATACAACATTATTTTTAGTATATGCGAAACCTGAAACACATGTCTAGTATTTTTATGTAAAGAATCTATGTACAAAATTTCAAAACTGTATCATGAAAAATCACAAAGTTATAAGAATACGAAAGAAAGAAAGAAAGACCTTTACTTCTTGAGGAAGCCAATCTCCTATTTCAAAAATCTCACACACACACATGACACTTAACTCTTTATAGGCATTTAAAAATAAAATCTATAAAATCTTCATATCCATCCAGTAAGCTATCTTACTTAAAACGAAAGACATTTCACTTAAGACTTAAGAACTTTGTTTAATGTCATGAGAGTTAGCTTAAAGCTAAGAACTTAATCTTAGTTTAACGACATCAAAAAATATTACTGTGAACATAATAAAATGAATAATATCTCTTTAATGTGTTGGCTCTGAAGTGAGGTATTAACTGTGTGGCAGTTATTCATTTTTCCTATGTAAAGTGTTTTTGGCAATGTACTTAGAATATGATCTATTCTATATTAGTTTAGAGTATGAATGTGAATGGGTATATGAGTAGAGGAAGACCAAAGAAACTACGGATGGACTGTGTAAAGAATGATATGGCAAGAAAGGAGGTGTCTGATGAGATGACGAGTAACAGAGAAGTATGGAAGAAGAAGACATGCTGCGCCGACCCCATGTGAATTGGGATAATGGCAAGAGATTGATGAGAATAGAACAAAGACAGATTTTGAGATATTTAAAAAGATTTTCCTGTAAATTACTACTAGCTTAAACGGAGTTAACAGTTTTTCAAGCTTGAATTTCTGAGAATGATGTGCAGTCGGGAAATTGACGATGTACCCAAAAGCACTTGCTAAACTATCATACATTCTTCTGATTGATACTTTCCTTGATCGAACATAAGATCACGCGTATGATTCCCAAAATGTCACCAGTTATGTTTAGGTCCCATGTAATAGGGGGCGACCATATTGTCAACAACTGGGCACAAATTCGGACTCCTGGATAGCTGGACTACGAAAGAATGGTAGCAAAATGTCTACCAACTACACATTCAAATTTATGACCAAATGAAAGCTTGAGTCGGCCAATAACAAAGTTTACAACGTGCACAAAGCAAACTTTCCCAACATTCTCACACACTCAAAAATAAAGCCATGATGAAACACTCCACGAACTCCACTCGTACCAAATCAAAGACAAAAGAATCAGAATCGCCCAGTTCCACCAACTTCAACGTTGAACCAATGCTAGTGCAGCAAAGTATTTACCATACCAAACTATTTTATCTACTTCCGATGGGGCAGTAAAACGTTTTCGAGTTAAATTTTACACTTGTCGACGAAGGAACACATATAAATCGGCCGATTTAGACGCTCTAGTCGGTGCTAGCCGACGAAAGGCGCACCTTGGGACGCGGTGTGAGGCATGGAAGAATAGCGGTAAAAAAAAAGAGAAGTGAAAAAGTGGTTTATTGTTGCAGCCAGAGTTTTGAGAACTCAGATTCTTTCGGTAGAAGATTAAGCTATCGTGATGTATATGCGTACTTGTATACTGGGAAAGAATCCCGTTTTAACGGAAGTTTAGGCTATGCCTACTTTTTCTGATAGTGAATTAATAAGCACATGCCTAATCTGCCTTTAACGTTCCCACTGCTGGGACTCAGGCCTGGCTCATACAAAATGGATGAATGAGTGCAGGTTCTTTACATTTTTGGTCTAGAACACCGGAGCATTAATCAATAGGTTGGTTATTTTTTGGATACTGTTTACTGACAGTCTGAGTTACCCCACTGTTGGGAGTTCTCTCAAGCAATAAAAGAGCGCTGTCAAATCACCTAATATGGGGTATATTCGTATTGGATTTCGTGGTACTATTTTCGCACAGAATAGTCGAAACGACAATGCCTGATCATTTCGGGGCTATACACACCTTTTATTTTTCGAAAACTCACCTATAACGCCACAGCATTAACTTAATATAAAGCAGCCCAAGTTCAGAACAAATCCTCAAAATCAGACCATTTCTTGCACCCTCCAACCAGTTCAGTCCAGGCATCCTCAGCAATATTTCACAGCTAGCAACCTAGCCCACCTCCGCGCAGTAAACGTTAGCTCCAAGACTACCCTGATTGCTGGCTTTAACAGCAATCATTTAGATGGAAGAATACCCGGTTAAGACTTTCAGTTCCCTTAGTTGGAGTGGAAAAGGATTACTTTGTGATATTTCGAGACTTCGTCTTGTTTTGTAGTTGGGAACTTGGGATACAAGTGTTAGAGAATGAAAGTGATTAATTTTGGTAATTTGTGATTGTCTTTTGTTTCTTTGTCTTACAGAGTTATTGTTTTATTGAAGGAATTGGAAAGCGTCTCATGTCTGCGAATATGGATTTTGCAAAATGGAACAAAAAGCGAACCGAATAATACCTGTTATATTACACTACACACACACACTGTTTTACTTCTATACTAATATTATAAAGCTGAAGGGTTTGTTTGTTTGGTTGAACGCGCTAATCTCAGAAACTACTGGTTCGAATTGAAAAATTCTTTTAGTGTTGGATAGCCCAAGAGGAGCGGAGCGTTTTTGAAAAATATTGCAAAAACGGGGAAAAACCCAAACGCAGGCGAAGTTGCGCGGGTCAGATAGTCAGTGGATAAAATTGGGGACCGTCTTATCTGCCATTTTGAATTGACTACAATCCATCTAAGACATGTGTGAATATATCCCATACATAAATAATGTTTCTTCTGGGCTAGCGTGCTCCACCCTAGATCGCATCATAGCTTCACATTAGGCCAGTTGCGGCCAAACGCAAGCATATTTACTGATACTGTTAGCCCACGTCATCCCACTGCTGGGCAAAGGGCTCTTCCCCATGACTTTCAGTTGTCTCGATCCAGGGCTAATGTGGACCACTGGTCGTTGGTTTTGTCCAGCGCGTCCTGCCATCCTCTACGAGGTCTGCCGCGACGCCTTCTGGCTGTGTCAGGGCTCCAGAAAGTGGTAATTTTGGCCCACAGAAATCAAGGAATTGATCATACATTAAAAAAAAAAGTATGATCAATTCCTTGATTTGTTAAAATCACTGCAAAGTGTAGAAAATATCAAACTGCCTTACTTACATATCTTGACTGTAAGCCACATGTAATACTTCCTTTTGACTTTCACCCTAGGAAAATCCACTTTCCCTTCATATCTCTTGTCACAAGCAGATTTATGTACAAAAGCGATCACAGTCACAATGTACATAATAGATCAATTCAATACATTTAAGCAAATACAATCCACGGCAAACACACTCAGACCAAGCCCGATTCGATGTTGGTACATAACAAGTCATATATTATGTACTGTATTATGTATGTATGTGTGTAACTGTGTATCGATACTCCTGCCGTGCGTTACGCAGAACTGTACGTGACTGTACGAGACAGTGTACGTTGAGTCTCTGATTTTGCTCGCGAGTGTACGTTGAGTTTTTGATTTTGCTAGGAGTGTACTCGAGTGTACCTATAGTCGTCAGTGGATATAGTGGGCTAAAAAGTCTCAGGGTTCTATTATACTTCAATTGTCTATCTAGGGTATGAGAAATCCAAAAAATAAAAGTGTTTTTGTACAACATACCTCAGTGTGTAGTAAATGTGTAGACGATGTTGTTTTTAAAAACGGGGAATATGTTTAAGAAAAACACTGACACAAAACCTTGATACGAGTGAAAAAATGAAACTCTACTATTATAAGGTGACGTTTTCAAAAGATCGATGTCCCATATTCACGACTGTGTCCTAGACTTTTGCTATTGTATTTTTTCCGGTGGTTGAAACATTTTTGTCCGCAAGCGTACACTGATTTACATTACTATCAGAGTGTCGATTTCACGAGGAGTGTATTTTGTCTAGTGTTTGATATACGCAAATGTTTATGGAGTGTTATGTATGTATTGATGAGTACTTACTTTAATGTACCTTTGTATTTTATGTGACTGTTAAAGCATTTGTGTTCGTAATTATACGCGTGTGTGCGTGTGTTACAAGATTCTGACTACATGTGCGCTGATTTCTCGAGAAGTGGACTATAATCGTATTCCTGTATCTTATGTATCATCTTATCGAACCGGAAGACGCTGCGTTGGAAGGCCTCCCACTAGGTGGACCGATGACCTCGTAAAGGTTGCAGGGATCCGCTGGATGCGAGACGCACGGGACCGGTCAATGTGGCGACACTTGGGGGAGGCCTATGTCCAGCAGTGGACGTCTTTCGGCTGAAATGATGATGATGATGTATCATGTGATGTTAGTTGCGTCCATACAAGCTTATAGGGTACAATAAAGGAATTGCTGATTTTTAAACTTTGTATTAAAAACAATTTCGTGTACACACGGCGACACATCAAGTTATACATTTCCAGTATAAAATGACCACGTTTTGTATAAACTTCCCGTACAATGAGAGATTCGCAGAAACTGGTTTTGTAAAGCTTGATAGGTCGCCGTACGTACCACATGTAGATATTTGATTTAATTTGCTCTTACTTATACCCATTTACTTTTTCCTATGATACTACATGTATTTATGTCATAGACCTATAAAAAAACTAAGGTACGTAAATAATAACCCTTAAAGCTCTTCCCGTGGTCTAAGAGACCGTAATTGACAGATCGAAACATTTTCGATTCAAATCGAACTAAATGTCCGCTCCTTTGAAGTGTTAACACTACTAACTGTCCGGGGAATGTCCAATTAACGCCCTCCAGCTCAGTTTTACTAGTTTTTGGATGAAATCCCGATCGGTATTTGCGTGATCGTTTGTGTCAAAGAGATTTAGCTAGCTTTTTTTGAGTGCACATTTTGCGTGGCTGTGTTTTTATTTTTGTCAAATAATGGAAGTAGGTAGAATATTGACCCATTGTCACACGTTACACGTACACGTTTTAAGCCGTACATTGATTAGTTTTTTTTTTCTTAGCCTATATTGTCCCTTTGGGGGGCAAAGGCCTTCCACTCTTCTCTCCGTGCGGTTTTCTCAGGCCAATCTGTCACAAAAGCCTCTAAGTCGTCACGCCAGCATTTTTAGGCCTCCCTCGGCGTCGACGCTCGTCTTCTGGGACCCTCTGCGTGACGACTGGCCCATCGGTCTGCATTCTACAGACAAGCAGTGGCGTAGCTAGGGGGGCGGCCCGCACCGTGTGTCACCCCCTTAGGGGTGACACCCGACCGTGAACATTAGTAGTGCCTCCTATAAAATTTCGTAAAACTTTGGCAGATTGCATAACCGCCACTATAGTCCTTTCGATGTAGGAAGGTGCAGGTGACATTAGATGTACCGTTCCTTTTCAATCTTGAACGTTACCTTGATTTATTACTTTTTTTATTTTTGATTGATTTTTGGGGTGACACCTACAATATCCGCACCGGGTGCCACCCATGCTAGCTAGGCCACTGCAGACAAGGCCCGCCCAATTCTAGTTTAGCAAAGCTTATTAATTAAAACCTGTAATTTTCATGTTGTTTATATCTTTACCTAAATAAAAGGCCCCTGAAAATTCACCGAAGGTAACCAAACCGATTGATCAATCAAAAAGATTAAAAACGTTACGCGATCAAATTACGAAGTAACCGTCAAACGCGGATGATCATGCTCGCGGATATCCGGATGAAACTCGGCCCGGAAACGGAAACAGCCGCTAATGTATTCGTCGCACGTCGAACGACACCCGGTTAAATCCGGTTAAGGTGAAGATATGCCCGGGTTAATCTTTCCACCGTTTAATTTATGACCGTGACATTCTTTTGTTATATTTTAAGATGATTATTAATTTTGGTGATTAATCATTTGGATGCTAAATTAAAATGTGAGGCACATCCCTCGTTGATCTAAAGGCTTCATCTCAGAAAAGGTTCGTAATTTCATAACCCCGTCACATTCGACTGTTTAATTAATTTTCTCAATTTGTACTGAAGCCCTAATTAAGGATTTATGAGGAAAATACTTATTACGTTGAAGAGGCTTAATATTATGTATATATATTGACAGAGTGACTGATAATAATTAATTAAATGATATAAAATAAATCATTTCTTCCTGTATTTCGTGCCGATAATTTGTATGTGTGAATAACTGCAATCGTAATTACAATTTGATAAGTCAACATTGATTTTATATTCTTTATAAATTCTATACACATCTATAACATTTAAAATATACTTTTTAAAAACTTATTATTTTGATATTTAATCATTAAAAAAAAATACCAATGAATAAATAAATACAAAAAACCTTGACCCCCAATATGTCCGTAACTAGAAGGTTCCCAGGTAAGGTCTAGAACAGAAAAAAATCGCAAAGACGGGGAGAACAAGTGCCTTTCGGATATGTTAAGAGGTCTATTTACACCCTTTATATTAATTAATATTGACAAGAACCAAACAACAATACCACTTTCTAATTTATGCACTAGAAACCATAAAACACTCTTAGTAGCTTTTTCGTGTAGGAAACTAAGCAAACAAAGACGCAAGAAACCACAACAAAATAAATCCCCCCCCTTCAGTCCCACCCGAATATTGACTAAACGACGGAATCAAAACACGCTTCGAGGATAGTTGTAAACAAAATAACACATGTTGAACCGTCGATCCTATGACTTTGGCCCCGCTTTGGCCTACTTTTCGCGGAGCCTGACGGGCCCGCCTTACGTCACGAAAACGTCCCTGATTTACATATTGCAATTAAGTCTTGGGACACGTTTTGTATGTCCACGAATATGTTTTTTAGAGTTCCGTACCTCAGGTGGCAAAAACGGAACCCTAATAAGATCACTTTGTTGTCTGTCTGTCCGCCTGTGCGTCCGTCTGTCAAGACCCTTTTTCTCAGGAACGCGTGGACGTATCAAGCTGAAATTTAAATATTTTTTTTTTTACATTAAACGCCATACAAAAAGCCAGACCCGGAACAACTACCTGTAGATCATACAAATATTTGTTCCGTGCGGGGATCTAACCCGCAACACGCAGCGCAGCAGCCAATCGCTCAGCCACTGCGCCAACCGTGCCGTCAAAATGCTCAGGTAGTCCCCTCGGAGCAGTGAAAAAATTAAACTTGTAAGTTAACGCGATCAAAAGATAATTATGACCGTATAAATAGCATATTTTGCGGTTTCACAAGGGAATCAAAACCTATGAATACTTCCCGTTGACCTAGAATCATGTTTGGCAAGAAGCAATGTCTTACAGCACACATGTAAAGGAAAAAAAACTGAAAACCGAACTCTCACTTGCCGGTTTTTTTTTGGAGAATCAGTTGTTAACATAAACATGGGACAAATGCAGGAAAATGATGAACATTAGTTTTTAATACAGGGTGTAAACAGACCCTTCACATAGCTGCAACCAAGCATGCTGTACATCAAACTAAGTAACTTTACGCAAAAATTATTGCTGGGAATCGACTTTTTTTTTGGGGTGAAAAATCACGTTTTAAGGTAGGACTCGATGGAAAGCACTCAAAGCATTGTGCTGAGGGATGGATTGAACAGTACGGGGGTCGAGGAGGTGTGTAAAGTAAAAATCTTACATTAAAAACATGTATTTAAAAAAAAAACTTGTGAAAAAGTTGGAACTTTGACCCCCAATATCTCCGTAACTAGAAGGTTCCTAGGTATGGTCTACAACAAAAAAATGATCGCAAAGACGGGGAGAACAATTACCTTCCGGTTATGTTAAGGGTCCAGTTACACCCTTTATAACATTACGTCTGTATTTCCCTAAAGTGATCCACCAATCATAAATAGTCATCATTCTCTTGACCTTGGCCCAATTCATTTGGGATCGGCACATCATGTCTTCTTCTTCCATACTTCTCTATTACTCGTCATCTCATCAGACACCTCTTTTCGTGCCATATCATCCTTCACACAGTCCATCCATCGTTTTTTTGGTCTTCCTCTACTCTTATACCCATCCACATTCATACTTAAAACTTTCCTCACGGCATTTTCCTCACGGCATTTTCCTCACGGCATTTTCCTTATGGCATTTTCCTCATTCGAGTGATCCACCAATATATCGACAATATTATTGTTGTTTTTGGGTGAAAAGCTCTCTTGAAACAGCCTGTTCATTTTCCCCATTTATTTTTGTACAGTTCTTCGATCGAGATTCGTAATACATTAAGGTATTAAATGAGGAGAATACAGTGATGTTTTTTTGGTTCTTAATGCATCGACAAAAAATTTGGTCCTATGTTTATTTGCGAGCAGTTCTTCCTCATAGATCGAATGGTCACGAACGCTACGGCTGTGCATAAGGTCTTGGATTTGATTCCCAGGTCTGGCACAGTATTACTATGTTTTTCTATTAGGAATGTCTCAGTTTCAGCTCTGAGTCTGCATTTGTGCCCAATTGATGGCAATAGACTCGCCCTCCATTACATGGGACTTTAACATAACTTGCGAAATGTGGTTACACTATAGATTTGCCTGACCATTCAGGGAATACTTTTCTTATGTTTTGATAACTAAACTAAACAATGCCTACAGAATAATAAAATAATGCCTACATAATTATCATTGAAATACCCAAAATCAGCGTTCCATTTAATTCCACAGCCCGATATTTTATCACAATTCCACCATTTGCGGGTACATACATCAGGGTATACCCGGATCACACCCGGGTGCCGTAATGACCGGGAGTATTGATTTATTGGCGTTTAGCTCGTATTAGCGGCACGCCATTTATCTTTGTTGGCAGTCAACGCCTAAACTGATGCAGCGCGCTAAATACCATAGAGGTCATCCTTTTTTTTTTCTATTGCTAAATATATATGCTTTGAAAATTGTAATTTTTATTATAATCACGCTTCTTTTATAATTATGATGGATGGATTATAACAGTTAATTTAGAGATGGTACAAGAAATATGCGGTACAAAAACTGATTCTCGCCGAAAGATCGTGATGAACTGCGCTTGTACTTCAGCACCCCGGCCAATGGTAGTCGAAGAACACCGTGTGGGTTTAGTCAGTAAGAGTCTGACAGACCGCTCCGCGTTGATTTCGACACGTGAAGAAGAAAAATACAAAAATTGATTAACTGTTCCTTGGAGCATGCATGTTTAGAAGAGCTGTTATAAACTGAGCTGTTAAAAGCTGTGAGCTGAAATAATTTATAGAATCAGGCGTCACTTTGCGGATATTCATGACATTTAATGTTTTGCAAAATGTGTAGTTTTATTTCCGCGAAAAAAAACGAAAAATTGCGTTTTCGTGGAATTAAACAACATATTTTGCATAACATTTAATATAAATTGTAAGTTAAAAGTTTTGAAGTAAGCTTAAAGTTAGTTAGACAAGTATTAATAATTTTGTTGACACGAAAATGGGGCAAATGCTCAACTAAATTGGAATCAATCGCCAAATCCACATACAACCAATACATCCATTATACCGTCAAAATACGGGTAAAACATCAAACGCAAGATGCAAAGCTTAACCGGTTACAAGGTAAGCCGGGTAGCCGGGTACCCGGGTGGCTGGGAACCGGGTCGCCGGCGTGCCACGCATAATATTAGCTATGCCCGGATTAAGGACTTAGGCAACGTTTTCCAGTGCTGTTTGCGGCGTATTATTTGTCGTCATCAGCGTTAGCGTGTTTTTTATACTTACCTATGTTGCAGCGGAGGGTTAAGATTTTGTTTTTTTTTTGGTTTTTGTTACCAGTGTGTTATTTTTTGAAGATATACTACAATAATACACCAATATTTATTAGTAACAATAACATAACATCACGCCTGTAATCCCCGAAGGTTTAGGCAGAGGTGTACCTAATAGTACACCCACATATTGCCAGTTACGTTTAAATTCCACGTAATAGGGGACGAGCCTATTGCCATCAACCGATCACAAATTCAAACTCCGTGGCTGCTACTGCAAAATTCCTAATGGGAAAACCCAATAACAATTTGCCTGACCCGGGAATCGAATCTAAGACCTCATGCTCGGCAGTCGCGCTTGCGACCACTAAACCAACGAGGCAGTCGATGAAGAGAGAGGGAGAAAATTAATCTGTAGTAAATAAATAATCAGTTGTCCCGTACAAAACCTCGACACCTTCTCGACCCAAATGTATGGGACAGTAATTACTTTATTGCGACGACAATGTTGATCCAATGGTGAAAGTTGTTTAATTTGATGACCAATACCACACCCTAAAATATGCCTGACACATGTCAGTAACACCCTGTATTAGAATCAAACATAATTCAACCCGTCGTCGTAAGTTTATAATTCGGTTATCATGAAAGTCAAACTTCTCATCAATCTTGATGTCAGACCCGATCCAATTTTAAAACTCATTGACGTCTAAAAATAAATGATGAATTACGAATATAATATTTTGTTTACTTGCATACTCACGCCTTTTTTCCCATGGGGGTAGACAGAAACCACAGAACGCCACCTGCCACGATCCTTACATAACCTACCCATACGTTTTGCCTCGTCCACGTTCATACATCTGGTCATACACGCACGCCGAGTACTACGCACCTGACCTCTTTGAAGAACCTCACCGATAAGGTCAGTATACAGGGTGTAAACAGACCCTTCACATATCCGTCAACCAAGCATTCTGTACATCCAACTAAGTAACTTTACGCAAGAATTATTCCTGGAAAACGACTTTTTTTTTTGGGGTGAAAAATCACGTTTTACGATAGGACTCGATGAAAAGCACTCAAATCATTGTGCTGATGGATGGATTGAATAGTACGGGGGTCGTGGGGGTGTGTAAAGTAAAAATCTTACATTAAAAACATGTATTTAAAAAAAAAAACTTGTGAAAAAGTTAGAACTTTGACCCCCAATATCTCCGTAACTAGAAGGTTCCCAGAACAAAAAAAAATATCGCAAAGACGGGGAGAACAAGTGCCTTTTTTTTTTTTTTTTTTTTTAACGTGGTAAAATCATCAAATGAGTCCTCCCACCCAGGGCAGAGCGGGAGGGACTGTCAGACTTGTACTGACTAAAATCCACGGTGTCCTTCAGTAGCCCTTTATGTTCCAGGGTCACGGTAATTCTATGAGTCCCGCGACCCCGGCAGGCTTTGGCCCTCTAGAGGGGGGCCCCGTCATTATGCTGACACTCTTTGAGGCGCGCGTGGAACACAACGCGCCGTCGACCCGGGCATGGTCCATGGTCGGACAGCGAGTCGCCCATTACTCGCCGCCCGCATGCCCGCGCCTACGGTGGCCGGAGATCGTCTGCCGACGTCCGGCGCCGCGGGCGTCTACCACTGCGGCTGGTGTGGAGGGAGGACGCTGTCCTCTCCCTCACGCGGCCCGCCTCCTCCTTCGCGAGCATGACTGCTTCGCAGAAGGAGGCGACCGCTTCCCACTCCGTCTCGCCCCGCAGCATGGCCTCGACCAATGCCGGGCGCGAGAGG
The DNA here is from genome assembly GCA_963082995.1 of Noctua comes. NCBI lineage: Eukaryota > Metazoa > Arthropoda > Insecta > Lepidoptera > Noctuidae > Noctua > Noctua comes. The sequence continues at coordinate 4,851,032 of OY720279.1, read as the reverse complement.
GCTCCGCCTATCGCCGCCGTGAGGACACGGCGGTGCTCTGCCCAAGCGGAGCAGTCCTGCACCGTATGCTCCACCGTGTCCTCCGGGCGGTCCTCGCAGTGGTGACACCCAGGCGTTTCCTCCTTCCCCATATGACACAGGTACCTCCCGAAACTTCCGTGTCCGGTGAGGACCTGCGTCACGCGGTAGGTCAGGACGCCGTGACGCCTATCCAGCCACTCCTCAAAGAGGGGTCTTACCGCCGCGATTGCGGCGTGCCCGAGAACAAGTGCCTTTCGGTTACGTTAAGGGTCTATTTACACCCTTTATATCCTTCTAGGGCGTCCCCTCCCAGCGTTGCCACTCACATCAGCCTTCTAAATACCCTTGGCTAGTCGACTAACTCAATCAAAAGATTTACAAACCTAACCATCATACAATCAGCCTATAACGTTCCCACTCGGCCCGGACTTACGACCTTCAGTCTGAGAATGGGAGTGGGCTATCCACCACGTGGGCCTATTTGAACCGGCATGTCCTATAAAACAGCAGCAGTCGTCTATTTTTTGTTCTAGGACATGCTGGTTTCCTTGCGATGTTTTCCTTCACCGTTTGGACTTTGGAGAGTAATTTAGACGAAGCAAATGACACAAAGTAAAGTTAAAGATGAAAGTCTGGATTCGAACCCACTACCTACGGCTCGTAAGTCAGCGCCGATACCACAGATCACATTGTTATTTTTTCTCAAGGGAAGTGGTGGCCCAGACAGGCTTCATTGTAAAGTCTTAATTTCATCATCATCTGCCTAGCCTTTTCCCAACTAAGTTGAGGTCGGCTTCCAGTCTCACCGAATGGAGTTCAATCTCAGAATTTTATATAGAGAGACTGCCTATCTGACCTCCACAACCCAGTTATTATTATTGTAAAGTCTTAATTTAAGCCTAGTAATAATGCTTTCTACCACAAAGGACCATTAAAATACTAACAATTTAGACTCAGACTAACGGATGCTTTGAGCATAACCCGGCCCTAAAGCACATCTTTATGAGCCTATACCGGGACTTAAATCTATTAACGGAAGGGATAATGGATTTAGGAAGCAATTTAAAAAGGCACTAGTAAAAGTAAGTAGTTCGGGAGATGGTCATGAAGCTACCTCAAAGGCAGAACAATTTGAAAAGGCTCTTAATACGCTGATCAATTTAAAACTTATTACGAGTACTTCCACTATTTCTAGTCATCATAATCTTCTTAGTCTTTTTCCAAATATGTTGAGGTTGGCTTCCAGTCTAACCGGATGCAGCTGAACACCAGTATTTTACATGGAGCGACTGTCTATCTAACCTCCACAACCCAGTTAGTACTGGGTAGTACTACACCCCTTGGTAAGATTGATTGTCACACTTTCGGTCTACTGACTATACCTACGAACAACTGTCAAAGATCTACAAATGACAGCCGGGACCAACGGCTTAACGTGCTTTCCGAGGTACGGAGAAAACTGGGTGTGTAATGGGTGGTCATCAATACACGGACCAAATTAGGCAAGCTAAAGATCGTCCCGAGCGGCTGTTATTATTTAGCCACGAGCTCCCAAGTTCGGTTTTGAATCCATATCTTAGGTTAGACTTCTTGAACACAACACAGCTCAATCATGAATATCAACTCAAGAGAGACTATAGATTTGTAACAGTCTAACTGAATTGTATTCTATCGAGAAATCGAGATAGATTCTTGACCACTTGAATAGTGCCTTAGAATGCCATAGAGCTTCGATAACTTTATCTTAGGTTCGAAATTTTGAACGATGCTTATGCTATAATCTCAACTCAAGTGTAGATTGCAAATTGCAGAAATGAAGAATTTAAGAATACGGGTCATAAAGCATTAATAAGCGAGCAAAGCATAAACCTACGCGGTCCCACGATACAGAAAGATATAAACGTCACATATAAAAACTAGTGAGGCTTATAAATCAGTCGATTCACCCCCCATTAGCCACATTTATTCCCATTGTCCTATTTGTGACATTTCGCATGACTACACATAAGCCGGCTCACAATAAGTGGGTCACAGTGTACTACTGATAAAAACAAAAGGAAAGTAAGGCACCAGGTACCTATTTATTTTTATGTAAAACAATGCTATTCAGGTTAATCCATAAGGCTACTGAGCCAAATGGCATTTTAATCCGCATGAAGAAAACCCTGACAAAAAATAAATGGATTAAGCATAAATTCCCGCCTGAAATTACTTTTGACCAATTTAACAAGTTAAGACTTGTTTCAAACCAGATTTAACCGGTTACGAACCGGATCAGGGAACATCAGTCAACGTAAACAATTTCCTGGAAGAAATACACTTTATTATAGCTTTGAAGACGCAAATGGAATAAAACATAATGAAGTAAAAAGAAAAATAAAATAATTTAAGTTCTCGCCTGCAGGAGAGAAGATTCAATTTCGCCCCTGCCAAGTTCTTTGATCATGAAATTGGCTTATGTTTAAAAAGTGAATGTTTACTTTAAACTTAGAAAATTGTGGGGGATTTGTATAAACATGTATCTTTGATCTCATTCGGTTTTTTATTTCAATATTTTATAATAAAAAAATTGAAATAATTTTATTTTGCAGAATATATTGAGCTGAATTTGAATTGCTCAATATTTATTAAATACTAAACATTTTAATTTATCTAGATTAAACTGTTCACTGTGAGATACTTGTGTATTCACATATGTAGGCTTTGTAGATTCCCAGATACTTGTTAACTTTCATCTTCCCTTACGTTTTTTGTGTAGTAAGCAACGATACGCACTAATGCTGTGTTTGAAAAGACCATGGAACCATGGAATTTGTTGCCGGTTCTTCTTCATAGGAAACGACCAACCTGAACCGTGCACTTATTTTCGACGTTTTATAAGTGCCCATGTAGGCCCATGTGAAATAAAATATTTTGATTTTAATACCATGTCTTTTTATTACAGAGAAAACGTTTAAATATTTGGCTACGTTCTAACAAAGAAGAAATTACAAATAAATCCAAAAAAAAATCTTAAAGAAGTAGGGGCGGGAGTAGGGTTTCCATTCACCCATACCCCCATTAGTATTGGAATCTCGAATGAAAATGTTCAATTAACCCAAAAATGCCGCACGAAAAATTTCGACACGTAATTTATCTAAAACTTTTCATTAAATTAATCCTTTATTCAAACGAATCCTGCTACATGTATGTAATCAGCTTGCAGGACGATGTAGGGCTGCCTCGCGGAGATTTTTGTTGAAATGTATATTTTTTTTTGTAACGGACTTTTTTAGGTAGATTATTTTTGTAGGCCTGTGAACTTTTTATGATGTAAATGCAAAGGGTTGATAGACTCCTAGTAGTAGCTAGATATATTGAAAATTGGAAGTAATGAAGGCAGTGGAGTACCTGTAGGTCATCATCATCATCCACAGCTTGAATTCACCTTCTGTTGCTTCGTCATCTCCATGTTCCTGAGCCAGTCTCATCCAGGTTTTTCCCCCGTTAAAGGAAAATGGTCTGTCCATCTCGCCGCCGGACGACCAACATTTCGTTCCCCAGTCTTTGGACGCAACACGGTCTCAGCTATCCTCCACTTGTCATTACTAAATGTAATTAAGGCAAATAAGAGCTCATTCTCTTACACACCTGACTCTGAACAGCTCTTATCTCCGATTCAAGTTTCTTTTGGCTTTGATTACAAAGTTCCTTTTGGATTTTTTCTCTTGATGCTCATTGCACTGTATGGTCTTATAATAACGAAGACTTCACCTTTATTCCTATATTTTCTGCCATGCGGCAGAGTAATAAAAACCCGATTTCAAGCAGGACCAAACCAACCCTGTCCTTGTCTAACTCCGCGGAGATTATAGCGGAAATTGCACCGGTAACATGTGTCCCCGTGTACTGACAGGCTTAATTAACTGAGCACCTCGGATTAAAACTGCACTATTAGTTCTATAAAACGTTGAGGACGAGGAGCACGAGGACCTCGCGGCTAAATAAGAACAGCTGCTCGCTTCGATCTTTAGGTGAAACCGTGCTTGCCTAGGTTGGTCTGTGGATGGGTGACCACCCATTACATACCGAGTTTCCTCCGTGCCTCGGAAAGCACGTTAAACCGTTGGTCCCGGGTGTCATTTGTAGATCTTTGACAGTCGTTAGGTAGTCAGTGGCCCAAAAAGTCTGACAACCAGTATTATCAAGGGGTATCTAACTGGGTTGTGGAGGTCAGATAGGCAGTCGCTCCATGTAAAATACTGGTATTCAGCTGCATCCGGATAGACTGGAAGCCGACCCCAACATAGTTGAGAAAAGGCTCGGCAGATGATATTAGTTCTAGAAAACAGTTTTGTTCATTGCTTGTGAACGGATTAATATTTTTGGCTTGAAATTGTCGAGAGAATGATCTTTTCTAGTTACGGAGATATTGGGGGTCAAAGTTCCAACTTTTTCACAAGTTTTTTTTTAAATACATGTTTTAATGTAAGATTTTTACTTTACACACCTCCACGACCCCCGTACTATTCAATCCATCCATCAGCACAATGATTTGAGTGCTTTTCAAACGTGATTTTTCACCCCAAAAAAAAAGTCGATTCCCAACAATAATTTTTGCGTAAAGTTACTTAGTTCGATGTACAGACTGCTTGGTTGACGGCTATGTGAAGGGTCTGTTTACACCCTGTTATTGCAATTTGTATGTACCTATATTTGTTTTGTGTGCAATAAAGAATAAGAATATATTACCAGGCTAGGATGTTACTGAATCAATCGTAGTTTTATTATTTTCATAAAACTAACACAATACCGAAATTAAAATTCAAATTAAATACTCAGCTCTACTAATTAATGTACGAGTAAATATGTACTTATTCTCTCACGTTTCACGTAAAATGATGCTCGATGTTTTCAGCTTTCAACAGACAGATTCCAATTATACCTAATTAAGTATTTTCATGAATATATAAGAGACTATTTATTTTACTCGAGACAATACCTACTTGTATCTCTGTTCTCTTGTATGTAATTATTTAATTTACTATATATTAACGATAAATATAATTATCTCATTAGTTCATTAGCCTGTTGGTTGCTATCGTTACTGCTAAGTGTAAGGTCTTGGAATCGATTCCCGAGTAGGACAGCTTATAGTTTTCGATTAGGAGCCTTAGTAGTACCCTGAAGTCTTGAAATTTGTCTACTGCCTATTAACACATCCCATAATACAGCGAGAGAAATGAATTAAGTAAACTCGCAAACTGACATCCTATGCTGTGCTATTTTATAACATAACATCACGCCTGTAATCCCCGAAGGGTTAGTACACCATTAGTACACCCACATTTTGCCAGATATGTTTAAGTTCCTTGTAATAGGGGGCGAGCCTATTGCCATCAACACACATAGGCACATTTGAAGCCTCCAAGGCTGTTACTGAGAAATTCTTGATGAAGAAACCCAATAACACTTTGTCCGGCCTGAGAATCGAACCCAGGACCTCATGCTGCCTCATGATATCAAGTTGTGACTTGAAAATAAGGAAAATTTTAGTTGTTGTGTTGTGTGTGTGTTCACAAGGTTTACACATAACTGTCAAATTGTGTGTATTCTGTCCACATCTGCCGCCACGTTCGGGGATTACAACGTTAATTTCTTAATAACGTTATCAGTCAGAACACTCTAGTAACGTTATTACATTGATGAATGGCCATCTTGTAGCAGGTGCTGGAATGAAGTTGCAGAGTTGGGTCAGACTGGATAGTGGTTCCAAACTTAATCACATTTTTGGTGAAATATAAGCAAAATTCAAGTTGATTGCCTATTTTTAATTTATCTAACTTTAAATGAAACTAAAACATATAATTGTTACTAAACTGTGAAAATGAGAAGACAACGGCCCACCTTCCATCTTGCATGCCCTAACACCTGCGCACTTGACGATCTTATGAGCGGAGTTCGCGTAGCTGTATTTTGGGCCAAATATATTTAAAAAAATTGCCATCGACATGCTAAGAAGTGTACAGTCACGAGCACCAATATGTATACACTTTCCTAAATGTAAAAGCAATTTTCGCGAGAAACGACGATTGTAACTTGGAGATAGGATCTATTTCATAAAAATATGAGTTCCAGAATACTACGTTCGTAAAAACATGTAATTTTAATCAGAACAGTAGGAAAAAACTCTTTTCAAAGCTGTTAAGTGTTTACACATTGGTGCTCGTGACTGTACTGTAAACCCCTGCCCACAATTTCCGAAAACACAAGCATGAAATTATGTTACATAACGTAACGTTAATTTCTTAATAACGTTATCAGTCAGAACACTGTAACGTTATTAAATTGATGAATGGCCATCTTGTACCAGGTGCTGGCATAAAGTTGCAGAGTTAGTTCATACTAGATAGTGCTCTTAAACTTAATTAAAACTAGTTAGAAAGAAAATTAATTTGTAGATTTAGTGGCGCAGGTGTTTTAAAATGTTTTAACTATTTTAAACGGGGTGACAAGTTTAGTTTTTTTTTTCGGATGGGAGTTCATCAAATGGCCCCCCCCACTCTGGGCGGAGCGGCAGGGAGTGTCAGACTTGTACTGACTAAAACCCATCCATGTTCCTTCTTTGCCCTTTGTGTTCCAGGCCCACAGTATCTCTTTCGAACAGTCCCGCAGCCCTGGCAGGCATCGGCCCTTGCAGACCCCTACAAGTTTAGTTAAGTTTTCTTTTGTAATTTTATATGACTGCAATTTTGGATGAGACTTAGTTTGTTGGTTGCATGAACTTTAATATTCAGTGGATTTAAATCAAGTTTTAATAAACTGATAAGTGAATGCCTCGTTGGTCTAGTAGTCGTAAGGACGACTGCTGAGCAAGAGGTCCTAGGTTCGAGTCCGGAACGGGCAAATCGGCCTAGACTACGGAGAGTGGATTTGCGCCCGGTTGATGGCAAAAGGCTCGCCTTCTATTTCATGGGACTTAAATCTAACTGGCGAAATGTGGGTGTACTATTAGGTACACCTCTGCCTAACCTTTCGGGGATTGCAGGCGTGATGATGTTATGTAAACTGATAGGGTGACTTTTATGCCGTGGCCCGTGACAGCAAGAGCTGCTAGAATGGACCTCCTATTCTAGTAGCTCTTGTTTCGTTGATTTGGTACTAAAACCTTTTAGGGATTGAGTTGTACAACTTTTGTAATGTTACATAGAGACAGACCTTCTGTTCTTTTATACACTCGTTTTCCTTTCAAGTATTGCTTCTTATTACAAATCCTCTTATTTCTTATACCTTTTGTATGACTTGTTATAAGATAGATATTAAAAAGGGTGTAAATAGACCCTTAACATAACCGAAAGGAAACTTGCTTTCCCTGTCTTTGCGATCATTTTTTTGTTAGACCATACCTGGGAACCTTCTAGTTACGGAGATATTGGAGGTTAAAATTCCAACTTTTTTCAACAAGTTTTTTTTTTTAATATTTGTTTTTAATGTAAGATTTTTACTTTACACACCTCCACGACCCCCGTTCTATTAAATCCATCCATCAGCACAATGCTTTGAGTGCTTTCCATCGAGTCCTACCTTAAAACGTGATTTTTCACCCCAAAAAAAAAGTCGATTCCCAGCAATAATTTTTCCGTAAAGTTACTTAGTTTGAAAGAAAGAAAGAAAGAAAGAAAATACATTTATTTGGCACATGCCACAAGCGCACACAATATAAAAAAAAAAAAAATACAAAAAAAAAAAAAAAAAAAAACAGAAAAAAGAAAAACTTAAAAGTAAACAAAAAAATGTAGGTAACACTGTGTGCCTCATAGCTGCGCCAAATAGGACCAGTTCAGCAAAATGCCGGGCAACTAGTGCCTGACGCTGGTTTTCAACTGGACCTGGATTAGAGAGGTCACGGATGATTGATTTTTTGATGTACAGAATGCTTGGTTGACGGCTATGTGAAGGGTGTGGTTACACCCTGTATAGCCTCTGAAATACTTGTCGTCATCAACAGTTTTATACAACACTATTACATTCACCTCCTTTGATCTCCAACCAACCATCAAAGCTGTACAACCATATTGAATTCTCGACAACCATTACCCAACAGATCATTAGGCACAGCCTAATAAACTCCCGACTACCCGCCAAACAACAATACAATCAATTCCTTTGAATTAAGCAAAAGATTGCTGACTTTCAAGTTAGAAAGTTGTGAAACTTCAGCTTACTTAATAATAAAGTTTGTCGAAGGGAAATTCAATTAATTTATCGACACCCAACGAATAATAGAGCTTAAATAAAGTTTTTAATGGCTGCCGTCACAAAGATCCGGTGATTGAAAATGGGGCTTAAGACCGTGTATGCGTAATTTTATGTTCGTTAGTCATGAGGAAAATTGCAGTCTTATATTGCAATTAAAACGTATTCTCAAGCTGAAAAGGCTCATTAAGTTCGTTCTTCTTCTTTGTCGTGTGGTTAGTGCCTAACCTGATAGAGTTTTTATGCCGCCCATAGGCATCCGACTTGCCTGTACATGCCGTCGAGAAGTACTCGTATCTCTCAGGCATGCTGCATAAAGATCGTTAAAACCTAAAGAACGAAAGAGAGTGTCCTGAAACACATGTAAACAAACACACATACAAACTTTTGTTTACAGTAACATAGACCGTATAATCAAAATTATGATGCGTAAGTGTGAGAAAAAAAGAAATAGCATATATCCTTCCACAGGATATAATCTATCTCCTTGCTAAATTCATTACGATCCGATCAGCCGTTTAGTCGTGAAAAGGTAGCAAATAAACCGAGTTAGTTTCGCGTTTATAATATTAAGTATGGATACTTTAATTACTTATTCATATTTTGCGTATATAAACACTTCCTAAGTTACCAAAGGGAAACCAAAGGAAAACAGTTCATAAATTTCTTTACCATGAATTTAAATTTTTTCCTCTTCCATAGTCTGGCTCCAGATTTCTCATAAAAAATGAAGTAGGATCGTTCGTGACCCACATAGTCGAAGTTTTCAGCTGACCAAGAAGATAAAAATTATGCCTTCTACCGCTTGCGAAGTTGGAAGAAAAGTTGTCAGTACTTTTGCGAACATATGAAGATATGGACTATCTAAGTGCGAGGGCAAACTGTGATTATTAAGAAAAAGTTTTATGTATGTGGTTTGTGTGGAAGTAATATAAAAGACGTAAAATGAGTCAATTGTTTATGATTATGATCCAGTTGTAAGCCTTTTAAATAGACAAAGATTTCAAATGTTGGATTCACCATACCATGTCACAAATAGATGACGAGCTTGCATGTGGCTGAGATGAGAATGCTAAGGTGGAGGTGTGGTGCAACGCGAATGGATAAAATAAGAATCAGTACATAAGAGGAAATCTAAAAGTGGTGACTGAAAAGTTGTGTGGTAATCGGTTATCGTGGTATGAACATGTGATGCGGAGGAGCCGCCATTGTATGTAATTTGCAATATTGTAAAACAGTTGTGTTTCTATTTTGTTGTACAATATATGTATGTCTGCCGCATGCCCGACGAGCTGTGGGCCAAAATAAGCGCGATGTGGAGCCCTGACACAGCCAGAAGGCGACGCGGTAGACCTCGCAGGAGATGGCGGGACGAGCTAGACAAAACTAACGACCAGTGGTCCACATTGGCCCTGGATCGAAGAACTTGGAAGTCATGGAGAGAGGCCTTTGCCCAGCAGTGGGATGACACAGGCTAACAGTATCAGTATCAGTAAATAAAATATATCCTATCTATCGCCTCATAAGCACTTTTGACCTACTGCACACACCGTTTTATTGCTAAACCAGCCATTACAACACACCTCACAGACTCAAAGCGTGTCCAATTACAAACTTCCACATTGTCACAGACTAAACACAGTGCACAGTGTACGCACATTAAATCACAGGCCATCTGAAAATCTAACTCCAGACCAAGTAGGGTTTCGCATAGAGATGCCACGAATATTCGGCTACTGTTCGGTATTCGGCCTGTTTTGTAATAAGATGTTTGGCGAACGAACAGTGAAATTTTTTAGTTATAAAAATACATATTTGTTACACAATTTGATGTAACAATCCACAAATAATGCAGACCACTCCATGTAAAATACTGGTCTACTGCTGCTGCTGCTGACTAGAAGCTGACTCCAACATACATAGTTGGGAAAAGGCTAGGTATTAGGCAGATGATGGATCAACAAATAAAGAGGGGTTTGACACGATCTACTCGCAAATTAAACAAATACTCCCGCGGAGTCGCTTCCATATCGCTCGCTAAGTTTACACATATTATGCCGAACATTCGTCCGCCGAATATTCGGCACTTATGTTGAGAGAGTGGCCAAATATTCGTTATTCGGCAAAATCACTATTCGTGGCATGTCTAGTTTTACAGTCAAATGAAAGCGGGCGGCCGCGTCAGTCGAATCACATTATGTCCCCAATTACATGTTATAACGGAATAGCGTCTATTATGCTATCGTGCCTGCATTACGTGTTTTGTAATCGTCATCGCTATCAAATTGTTTGATGGCTGATAATTCGGTATTGCTTCTCTATTGTGAGTGGTTATTGTAGGTTTTATTCATGGCTTTTATAGGGTTGTTATCCTGAATAAAGTAGTAACTAATCAAGTTAAACGGAAAAGTGAATGTACTGTAACACAATATTAAGTAAATAAACTATAATTTTATCATTATCAAACTTGACCATAATAATTAATGTAGTTTAAACAACGAAATGTTAGTGACCATGACAGTTTAAAATCTTATATTTTGTAATTGCTGAGACAATGTATTTCCAAGATAAGGTTTTCAAAAAATGTACAACAAAACGAAAATCAATGCGTATGTAAAAGGTTTTATTTGAATTTTCCAGTCTATTCAACGATTCCATTTTATTACCTAAATAAATTACATTTGGACTAGACGTCCTCCCCGAGCGGCCGCTATATTTCAAATGACACTGACTGCATGGGATATTGGAACGGAAATTGACCACGTGACACGACCGGACATGGCGTCATCGAACGTGATATGAACTAGCCAATCAGAACACATTCAATTACAGGGCTGTCTGCAAGTCGATTTGAAATACTTGAAATAAATATTGTGAAACATCCCACGAAACGTCTTCTTTTCGTTGGTTATTTTGAATTTTAATGTAGTACTAACATGATTCTTTTTATTTTGCAGGTACGAATAAAATGGCAGTTTGGCTTCTGCTGGTAAGATTTAGACATAAGAATACTTAACTACAAGTACTTATCTATTAATTGTGCGATCAATTCAATTTGATTACAAAGACTTAAGAGTCCCAAATCTTTCAATTGTTGCGACGGGTGTATAATATTCAAACTACAAGTGCTAAAAAGAGACGAGGACCAGTACAATTCAAATCACGTGCTAAGTAACGATTATAAATCTCGTCCTGAAGAAAATTATTGAGGGGGACAAAAATCCATAATTTTTAAGTATCTACTATCTATTAAATGTTAAACCCACAACCTGGAATAATATTGTTATGGCTTCGCAAATTCCTCCCAATATTGATAATACCACTAAAATTACAAAATGCACTATTCAAACCGCGCCAGCCCTAACCTCCTCTCTCCATTCGGTTATTTAATTAAGGACACTTTAGAAGCACTTTTTCAGGGAAGAAAGGTATTGAGTTATTATTGAATTTACACCCACACACGTGATCACACGTTCCGCTGAGTGGTACAATTGACTCTCTTACGTCATTTCCTGTTCCTTTCGTGAATTATTTTTTACTTCATAGGTTATATTTTTGGCGAGCATTTGAGGGTTAGCTCGATGGGATTCGAATGAAAGGATCCATTAGGGATACGGGTGTTTTCGGTTAAAGTAGTTTGGCTTTAAAAAGGTTTGATGTGGATTTGGATCGAGATAGTAATCGTTCATTACTTGTATTGCTGACATGTTTGAATTTTACGGATTTTCGAGTGGGAGAGCTTTGCTTTTTAATTTAATTAAAAGAAAAGATAGTTTCTTTCTAAAGACCTTGTAATGAAAGGACCTTTGTTAAGTTTGTTAGCCTTTGATGTCCGTCGCTGCACTTGTACTTAAAACTTTCATGGAAGTTCATAATGGAACAAAATAAAAGCACAATAGAACCAATAGATAGTTACTGTCTCTTCGCATTGGATATATAGCCTTCCGTGGCTTATTTAGAGTTTGTATATACCTATAGTACTGCACTGGAAATGTTCCAAAAGAAACAATTGCAATTAAACATTTGCTTATTGATAACAGGAAGGCTATACTTAGAACCTAGCAGTAGCGAAGGGTCCATTTTTGTAAGAGGTAAGCCGGAGTACATAATTATCTTAAATGTGATTATATTGTTTATCTATAGAATACTGACTGTTATTTTTACTACTGTCATTTTTTAAAGGGAATCCGGTAGGAATCGAGTTGTATAGAACCTTCGCCACTGGAACCTAGGGAACCTGCCAGAATATAGGTTTCGTGTTATCCTTATAGTACGATCCCGTGTGATACTTACCGGTAAGCAAACGGTCGAAACCGCGGGAAAAAGCAAATTATTTAAATGGACATGGACGCATCCATAACATTACATCACGCCAATAATCCCCGAAGGGTTAGGCAGAGGTGTACCTAGTAATACACCCGCATGTCGTCAGTTATGTTTAAGCCCGATGTAATAAGGGGCGAGCCTATTGCCATCAACCGGGCACAAATCCAGACTCCGTGGCTGCTACTGAGAAATTCCTGATGAAAAAACCCAATAACACTTTGCCAGACCCGGAAATCGAACTCAGGATCTCATGGTCATCAGTCGCGCTTGCGCCCACTCGACCGACAAGGCAGTCACGACGCATCCATGTCCCCGAAGTATCCCAAAAATGCAATATAAACCCATTATTACTAGTAAACGTAGCCACAAATGGACCAGTAAGTACCTCAACGTTGTTTGTCTTCAGGATTCGTTCAGAAAATCTATTTTCTAGAAAATGGGTGAAAATTTTCAAGCGTTGGGTGTGCTTTGAATCCACAATCGTCTGGGGTTTGTTTATTAGCAAAGTTACTGGACCTGAGAGGTTTTTAAGTTCCACGTTTTCAGGGATTGTTGAATACGTTTTTTTGGAAAGGATTTGATGGGATTTGTGGTGTGAATGCTGTGGGAATTGTGATTTTAGGGATGAATGTGGCAAAAATCTTACTTAAGGCAGGAATATGACTAAAATATGGAACTTTTAGCTCATTCACTATTTATGCTTGTTGATTGTGTTATTTTTATGGATTATCTGTCCAATTCTTATTGGGCTTTTCCATCAGGAATTTTACAGTAGGAGCCACGGATTCTGGATTTGTACCCGATTGATGGCTATAGGCCCCCCTATTACATGGGACTTAACCATAACTGGCAAAATATGGGTGTACACCTCTGACTAACCCTTCGGGGATTTCAGGCGTAAATTATGTATCTTTTCAATTCAGTATTAAAATCTCGATTAATGTTCTTACTCAAGTAATATATTAACTTCTTCAAGTCGAACTTCAAAACGGTCTTAAAATCACCCCTTAAGTTGAAAAACATCTAGAACTTTCTTTAGAAATTAATTCCTAATGCATTCCGTCGTCACTTGAAAACTTTTAACTCTAGAGAACCGACCATCTGGCAAACGTATCTAAGCAAATCCTGGGAGACACCAACTTATAACTTAACGTACTTGAAGTTAGGGTTACCATCGGTCTAGGTTTGTCCAGGCCTGTCCGGCTTTTAAACCAATTTATGGGGATTTTTAGGAAAAAGAAACAAATGAACATCGAAAAAAAGTAAATTTGCCGGACTTTTCTGCATATGGCCAGGTTTTTTGTCAGCACTTATCCAATCCGAAATGGTACCCCTAGTTGAAGTTCAACTTGAATCTAAGCTAAGTGGCTATCTGAAGTTTAATAAAAGTGCATTAGAGCCGTGAATCAACGTCTGGTCGTACCCACTCTGTGTTAGATTGGTAGTTTATTACGTTAAATATTGAGTATCGTCTGGGTTTGATATAGACGGTATTTAATCATAATATGATTAGGCATTGGAGCCTTTGGTTTTCTAGATTTGGCTAAAAACTAGCTGACTATGCTGGTTATCACGCCACTGTCGCGTTTAATTCTATGAAGACGTTGCTGAGAAGCAAAAAAAAATACATTGGGCTCTGATAAATCTAATAAATCTGCTAAATAAGAATAAAAGGTTTCCTTTTGGCCATTTCACCGAGATAGCTAGATCTCGCTTATCTTTGCTAATCATTTTGAGAAAGCAGTTAAAGATAGTGTTTTATCAACTCAAAACTGTAGTTTACTAGCATTATATTAAATTTATTACACTGAAAGTAAGAAGTTAAATCGACTTTTTTTTGTCTTTTCAATACTTATTTTGAGTAGTATGTCAAGATTGTGATGAGCAAATGAAAACTGTTTATTACAACACAAAATCGAAAAGATTCTGTAAGAAAAGTGTTAGTTGATCCATACCAACCCTAAATTCTACTTATAACTGAACAAAAACAATCACCCACGGTGACCATTCAATAAAGCCGAACCATTACAATTCCTAGACAAGAATCCAGCGTCAATCCGGGCACTAATGCAATATCCATGCCGAATGTTCAATGCCGATGTTATCACCAACATAAAAGGTGTTTTATCGCACTTGGTTATAAAAATACGCCATTATTCTATGCTTTATGCTACCATAAACTTTATAATAAACGAGCGATAGTAAAAAGTGCAGTAAAACCTTCATATCGCGTGTTGGTAAATGCCACTTATGATTTTTATCCTAGATGATTTTTTACGCGATTTTTAAGCACCTTTTTCTGAGTCTGGATTAGCGGTAATTATTTTTGTGGTACGGTCATTAATTGGCTTTGGATTAATTATGGAGTTCGTCGGGGTTTTAGCTGTTTTCTATTTAGATTGTGATCCGTTGAATTGAAAACTCTTTACGGGGATAGAAAACTCGTTTTAATACTAAAATGTTTTTGAATGAATTGTTTACCATCACGTTAGATGGTTAGACATAATATTTTAACGAAGAATATTCATCAGTCAGTAGTTTTTAAAATGAAATTAAACATGCTAAGTCAAATATGGCTTAACTATTTCACCATTTGAATTTCCACAAAAATATTTTTATCTCGCTAGTCAATACAAAGAGACACGACTTAACCCTGCTTTACCAATTCACATTCAAAATAAAAGTTCAAAACCAGAATTATAAAAAAAAAATATTCGAGCAAATAAAATATTGCTAAGAACCTTTTTATAAACCCATCGCAAAAGCAAATGTATATAAAAGGTTTACATGTCCCGCCTGAATTGAGATGAAAAATTCATAGGTGAATAATCTTCAGTTCCCCCGGACTTGTACCATTGCAAACTCTCCGAGGATTATAACCCGGTCCACAGATTTTTGTATCACAGCTAACGGTTGAATGTTAGATTTCTATTGTTTGAGATTTTATATTTTTGGGTATTGATTTTTTGTTATATTGCGGGAGGTAGCAAATGAATTGGTTGTTCGGTTATGAATCTGCGAGAATGCTCGACTAAACATCGCATATGGGCTTTCTATACTAGGTCCATTATTTTGTTATGGCACACCTACTTTAATGTTTTATTTTGTTATAAAATAATCTGGGTATTTATTTTTTCCACAACACAGCGATTTTTTAAATCATGTTAGTGCCAAAAATTAAATTTTCAATAGTTGTATTGTCCTGAATAAAATTTTAAAAGCATACCTAATTTTTAAATGGCCAATCGTACATGTATTGAAACTCGCTTTGAATTTATATTTAGCAGACTTTTGCCAATTCAAAATTCTTCAAAAAGGGCGACAATGCCCGGCTGAAGAACTATAGGCCCATCTCACTTCTAAGCCATGTCTACAAGCTGTTTTCAAGAGTCATCACGAATCGTCTCGCGCGCAGGTTTGACGATTTTCAGCCTCCCGAACAAGCCGGATTCCGAAAAGGCTTTAGCACCGTAGACCACATACATACGCTGCGCCAGGTTATACAGAAGACCGAAGAGTATAACCTGCCTCTCTGCTTGGCGTTTGTGGACTACGAGAAAGCCTTCGATTCGATCGAGACTTGGGCTGTACTGCAGTCTCTCCAACGGTGCCAAATCGACTATCGGTACATCGAGGTGCTGAAGAGTTTGTACAAAAACGCCACCATGTCAGTCCGACTTCAGGACCAGACCTCGGAACCTATCCTTCTGCAGCGAGGTGTGAGACAGGGAGACGTCATATCTCCGAAACTGTTCACCGCTGCACTGGAGGATGTCTTCAAGGTTCTGGACTGGAGAGGGCTAGGCATCAACGTCAATGGCGAGTACATCTCTCACCTTCGGTTTGCCGACGATATAGTGGTCATGGCTGAGACCATGGAGGACCTCAGTACAATGCTCGATGACCTCAGTAGAGCTTCCGAAAGAGTGGGTCTTAAAATGAACATGGACAAAACCAAAGTCATGTTGAATGCCCATGTAACACCCACTCCTATCAGGATCGGAGACTCTACACTCGAAGTTGTAGACGATTATGTCTACCTGGGACAAACGGTCCAGTTAGGTAGGTCTAACTTCGAGAAAGAGGTCAATCGTCGAATCCGACTCGGCTGGGCAGCGTTCGGGAAGCTGCGTGGTATCTTCTCGTCCAACCTACCGCAGTGTCTCAAGACGAAAGTCTATGACCAGTGTGTGTTGCCAGTGATTACATACGGGACCGAAACGTGGTCGCTCACAATGGGCCTCATCAGAAGGCTGAAAGTCACCCAAAGGGCAATGGAGAGGGCTATGCTCGGAGTTTCCTTGCGTGATCAAATCAGAAATGAGGAGATCCGCAAGAGAACCAAGGTTACCGACGTAGCCCGAAGAATAGCCAAACTTAAGTGGCAGTGGGCAGGGCACATTGCTCGCAGAACGGATGGCCGATGGGGCCGAAAAGTTCTGGAGTGGCGACCGCGAACCGGAAGACGCTGCGTTGGAAGGCCTCCCACTAGGTGGACCGATGACCTTGTAAAGGTTGCAGGGATCCGCTGGATGCGAGACGCACGGGACCGGTCAATGTGGCGACACTTGGGGGAGGCCTATGTCCAGCAGTGGACGTCTTTCGGCTGAAATGATGATGAGACTTTTGCCAATACAATAGTACATAATACATTAACACGTTCAATGCGAACGATACTCGGGCATCGCTTATTGCAAGTATTCAACACGCATTGTGCATTATAAAATATTTGCAATGTTTGAACGGATACGCAAGCAAAACAAATCTTTATCGTGAAGTAAATCAAAATTAAACGGAAGTGAAGTACTAAAAATAGGTCAGTACGTAGAAATTAAAGTGCTAGTAAGAAGCTATATTTTCTTTTAAAATCACGTCGCAAATTTGTAGCCAGTTACGAAATTAAACTTAAAATACTCACTCTATAGAAATGAGTTAGGTACTCTGTATGTCTTACCAATAAATTTACAGGGCACTTACATATAAAATCACATTCTCAGCCAAAAGCTATCATTTTTATACGTCTAATATAACTCGTGACACCTATGCATTAAAAATATGCCTGCAATAAAAGCGGCAGCTAAGACGTTATTAAAATGCATATCCTATTCCAAGGCACACGGCCACGTTCCCCGTATAAATCTAAGAAGCTCTAATTCTTTGTACTGCCACAAAGAATATACCGTCATTTTTAAAGAAAGATTTGTAACTGCGAAAATTAGGCAAGTAGAGAAATAGGTGAACATTTTATGCGAAAAATTATTTAGTGTTTTGCCGTGTAGCGGTGGAAGGGTTAATGTTCGTTTTTTAAATGTTGAAGGTTAAAATGAAGTGTGGAAATAATTTTGCAGGTTTCTTTAGGTTGAACCAAAGGTATTTAAATATACATACGATAGATGGGAAAACGCGAACAAAATCGTCATTTGCTTGCAAGAGCCATCCTGCCCAGTACTCGCTACTCTCGCTAGTCTTATTCTAGTGTAATGTGTCAAAATTGCCAATATTATGCCATTTTTTCTTCGAGGTGTCACTGATGGATTTCTTTTGATAGCCCCTCTATAATATCATAAACCTTTTTAGCTTGAACAGTGATTGAATTCTGCAAAAAACACCGCTGAAAAATATCGCGGGTAACTCACAAATGCAAATCGAGTTTTCTACTTTTATTCGCGAATTACATTCATATGAAGATTTGATCAGCACATTCACTCGAAATAGTGCATTAGATTATGGAATATGTACATATTTTCCTTCTACAATAATTCGAAATTGACGAGACGGGGCGATCCAATTTTGTGTTCAAGAGTACTCTTTTCTGTACTTCTTATTTTCTTCTCGATTCGGAGCTTTATGAGTTAATACTTCATGCCATATAAAGGGTGTAAATAGACCCTTAACATAGCCGAAAGGCACTTGTTCTCCCCGTATTTGCGATCATTTTTTTGTTCTAGACCATACCTGGGAACCTTCTAGTTACGGAGATATAGGGGGTCAAAGTTCCAACTTTTGCACAAGTTTTTTTAAATACATGTTTTTAATGTAAGATTTTTACTTTTCACACCTCCACGACCGCCGTACTATTAAATCCATCCATCAGCACAATGCTTTGAGTGCGCTCCATCGAGTCCTACCGTAAAACGTGATTTTTCACCCCAAAAAAAAGTCGTTTCCCAGCAATTGATTTTTGCGTAAAGTTACTTAGTTGGATGTACAGAATGCTTAGTTGACGGCTATGTGAAGGGTCTGTTTACACCTTGTATACATACATTCATAAACTCACGCCTTTTTTCCGAGGGAGTAGGCAGAAATTACAGAACGCCGCATACTACGAGCCCTTTGCTTCGTCAAAACGTTCAAAATATAACCTAAGTTAGTATGTGTAGTATGTCCTTATAGAAACATACATTTTATTTAAACCCATAGGTACACAGCACCTGAACAATCAATTTGGCAGAGCTTAAAACCGTATCCAACTTGGATTTGTTTTAACGTATCAGCTATAGCGATCATTGTAAATTTAAATCGGAGATTATGAACGGAACCGTTTGCTATTTGCATGTATTGTACTGATCCCTGGTTTTAGTATTGATTAATTAAAGTTTATGGCATTGTTTACTGTTAGAGGAACCTGCCGTCGAATAATGAATAAGTATGGCAGGGGGATTTGTGGGATGAAGCTTCGGTTTTGGCTAGGTATAAATCTTTTACTTCCTATTAAGCACAGTCCAGAGCCTCTAAGAATGAATGCAGATGCCTCTTGCAGTTTGTATATAATTGTTTGCAAATAATTCAATATTTCAATTTCTGTTCCTTTTTTCTTTTCCTTAATTAGTGTAATATATACAACATTAGTTTTAGTATATGCGAAACCTGAAACACGTGTCTAGTATTTTTATGTAATGAATCTATGTACAAAATTTCAAAACTGTATCATGAATGATTGTTCATTATTTTGAGCTCCCGATATTTCGGGAGCTCAAAATAATGAACAATCACGGAAGATATCCCGTAAGTGACGGTATAAGTTTAGTTGTAAACCGTGAAAGCTTAAAACAGTGTTTGAGTCGTGAAAAATCACAAAGTTATAAGCTAGTTCTGTTACCTGGATGTCCGCATAAAAACGTAGTCGCGCCTCCAGCGTCGTCTTGAGTTTATTGATAACAATAATTAGTGTCGGTGTCCAATTTGTAACTTTTTAAAAATATTTTTGGGACAAAATATAACATGGTTTAAAAAATATTGGATTCGATTCAGTAACTTATTCTGAAAAAACTATATTCAGGTTTCGCATATACTAAAAATAATGTTGCATAGTTAATTAAATAAATTAATAAACGCATCGTTTTCAATTTATATTGACTCAATGCTGGGAAAAAATCTTATACCTACGTATTACAATCTAAATAAACATCAGATGCTTTTCCTATTGCCAAAATAAATTTATTTGATACAAAATTATTTTCGCATTATTCCATCAGCTTGTGGATTATACCGAAAAACTGCTCCAGGCTGCAAACATTTTCACCAGACTGGCTAAGTAATTGAGTTTCCTCTGATCGAAAAATCGTCGGTCAAAACTGTCGCCAATAGCCTCCCCATTTGCTGCGAGGGCCTAATTTCGTTATCAGTTGTATTTATACATCCGTATACGAGATGAACACATCTCCGCTTTTCCATTTAATCCCTTTGGATTGTAAGTCCGAGGAGCTCGTGGCTAAATAATAACAGCCGCTCGGGTCGATCTTTAGGTTAAGCCGTACTTCGTTTCGTCCTAGGTTCGTCCGTAACCACACCGAGTTTCCTCCGTGCCTCGGAAAGCACATTAAGCCGTTGGTCCCGGCTGTCATTCATTTGTAGATCTTTGACAGTCGTTACAGGTAGTGGCCCGAAAGTCTAACCACCAATTTTACCAAAGGGTATCTATCGTATTACCCATTACTAACTGGGCCTACTAACTTTGGTCTTTCTCTACTGTTATGTTACATATCAATGTTCCATAATAACACCGTTCAAAACTGCATCTGTAAACGAAAAACTCTCAAAAGTAGTAAAATACCATTCCAACAACTATCCTTTACCGCACCTAAATTGAATCTGAACACCTATCTCAAAATAGTGCACAATAATTCAGTTGAATCTCGCAGTAGTAGCAATAAACGAGTACATTTGAATCGCCGTAAGGTAGGGTAGTTTGTAAATATTTGATCGCGGCGCGTCTCGTTGCACCGGGGGGATCATTTATCGCTTGGCCACCGCACTGGGCGGACGTCTTGCGGCCGTTGTGAGCGTTTATTGCGGGCACTAAGATGCTTGAAGGTAAATTGTTGAGAATGGCTGTTTGGCTCAGTTGTTGAGATTGTCTTAACAAATTAGCCTTTGTTGGGATGTAGTAACTGTAGGTTTCTTAAAAATTGAATCTAAACTTATTTTAAAGCGCAGTTTTGAAATATATAAATAGCACTAAATAAATGGGAAATAATTAATCGGGCGAATAAAAATTTAATGGGCGACTATTGTACCAAGTAAGTAACTATTTATCTGGTCATTGCGGCAAGGACAATATAGGAAGCAAGAGCTAGGTTAGGTTAGATTACTTTAAACCCCGCAAACAGAAATAGGAGCCCTGCATAGCGGGGCTACGTCGACTATGCCTTATCTACAATCTAGTGGTTATTTGTAGCTGCCAACCTATTATTTTTGCTACCCATTTTAATTATTTATAAAACCCTAAATCAGATTAGTTTGTCGGCGCGTTAAATACATGCCTCAATAAATCACGTCTGCCAGTACCTTTTGAAGTAAACCTAGACTTTAAACCCATTTCTATTATTGGAATCAAATATAACAGCTTACAATTTAGGACCCATTAATATTAATGTTAATATTTATCTGTGGTGCTAGGTAACTGGGCTTATCCCAGTTGTTGTCTCTTTGAGTCTATTGGCCTTGTTTTGTTCTGTCTCCTGCTGATATGGGGGGAAGTGGAAATAATGTTATTCCTACTCCTCCGCTATTCTTTTATGATTAATTTCGTTGTTGAATCTAAGACAGTTAGATTGTTTGACTTGGACGTCGAGCTTCATTGTCTCGGCGCTTTACTGGTGGTCGCCACTGTTGATTCTGCCTTTCAGAAGTTGCAGTGGTTTGAAAAACGTGTGGCGGGCTTGTCCCAAACCTAGACTTTCTATTTATCTATAAGATTTAAGACAAATAACAGACGCTTTCAAATCGCTAATTTATATTCCTACAACTGCTTTCTACTGAACTAACATGACATTGAGTAGTTTACGTCGGTTCCATGTATTTTCGAGTATTTTTTTATGTATATCGCTGATAGAATGGTATTTGGCCTAGACTCTATAATCCTTATCTAACACACAGATATCAAATACCAAACCACTATCATTAGAGACAATAATTAGACGCTCTGGTAGGCATTATGATTGATGCATACAACCTTAATTGGCGTGCAGAAGGCGTTAATTACTTTATCACCGGCACGCCACGCAGCTGCGCTAATTTGACTGTTTAATGAGATTCAATAACGTTTAATGATAGGTTTGCGTTAAATTGTGGTATTATCGTATTGTCTACTAAAATTATGGTGTTTGTTGTAGTAACAGAGAGGGATGTCGTGAAATACCTGAGAAAAACGACGACAAATAAGATGACATCTTTTAAAATACTAACTAATATTAATTTGAAAGTAACTCTTTCTCTCAGTGACTTTTCCACACTTCTACTGAATACTTTAATATCTAATACTTAGGTTCTTCAGGAGGAGCTCGTGGCTAAATAATAACAACCGCTCGGGTCGATCTTTAGGTTAAGCCGTGCTTGCCTAGGTTGGTCAGTGGATGGGTGACCACCCATTACATAGCGAGTTTCCTCCGTGTCTCGGAAAGCACGTTAAGTCGTTGGTCCAGGGTGTCATTTGTAGACCTTTGGCAGTCGTTAGGTAGTCAGTGGCTCAAAAAGTCTGACAACCAGTCTTACCAAGGGATATCGTATTATCCAGTACTAACTGGGTTGTGGAGGTCAGATAGGCAGTTGCTCCATGTAAAATACTGGTATTCAGCTGCATCCGGTTAGACTAGAAGCCGACCCCAGCATAGCTCGGAAAAGGCTAGGCTGATGATGATGACTTAGGTTCTTGAGAAGGGTCAGGGTCGTAGTAGTACTCCCAACAGACATGCGTGTATGAGAAGATGTATGAACGTGGCAGAGGCAAAACGAGTATGTAAGGATCGCAGCAGGTGGCCTTCTGTGGTTTCTGCCAACTCCCTTGGGAAAAATGCGTGAGGAATTATGTATTAATACTGGATGGATTTCGATAAAATTGGGCACGCAGGTTTGACATTTAACTACCGGTGCAAAACCTTTCTAGCATCATGGAATGTAAGCGTACTTCAAACACTGTTTTAAGCTTTCACGGTTTACAACTAAACTTATACTGCCACTTACGGAATATCTTCCGTGATTGTTCATTATTTTGAGCTCCCGATATTTCAACGCTGTTCAAGCGCCATGATCGCGGGTTGACTGGAGAATGCGGGTGGATGGAAAATAAATTGTTAAGAGCAGACAAATCTATCTACCCTCTTTCTTTGTCTTTTGCTACGCGAACTAGTACTGGAACTCGATACTAAGTCACGGCAAAACACACTAACAGTATCACCAGGTTTTGTGGAGTCCTTATAACGATGCCGGCTGCTACTTAAGACAACACATCCCGTACACCCGTCCGCCTGTCTGTGACATAATTATCCCGTAAGTGATAGTATAAGTTTAGTTGTAACCGTACATGTAAGAATCTGCTACCGAAACGAAAATTTTACCACAGACAGCTCATCTTTAAATAAGCCAAGATCGATTTTCTTATAGTCTCGGTAAAAGTAGTTTGGTCCTTCGAGTTTGACTAAAACGAGGTTTCAACGGCGACCAACTTTCTATTTTAAAGTCCATCTAAATCTTAGTAGACTTCAAAGTTTTGATGGGAATTGACTTCCTGAAAGTTGGCCGTAACGTTTTCTATAATATTGGCTATAAAAGTTCGACGTACCCTGCATTGCCGCCAAGTTTTGGAAGCCAATACCGTGTTTCAAAATGCGGTTAACGCCATAAACAAGTATTGTTTCAACAAAAATATACAGAAAATTTTCATACTAGAATACTGGTTACCCAATAACAAACCAGAAAGGGGTTTCACACAACACAATAAAGTTACTCCACACTGTCTATGAAAGTACAATACACACATTTTCCCCAGATCGTTTAGATCTCAAAACTAGATTTTAGAAGTTAGGAGCCGCTGTGTGAAACTCAGTCTAGTCACAAAGGGTTTCAGTTTTCTAGAAAAAATATTAGCTGGGTATTTAAACAACAGTCTTGGGAATGAAACTTTTTATACAGAGTCTCCAAAACGATTTTATTTTTATTTTACGCGTACACCGAGACCAAGTTCCGCAAACTTTTAAAGTTGGCAAACTTCTCTGTGATTAAGTTACAAAAAGAAATGGATCTATTTCCTAAGTTGGAACTTGCGAGCGGAATTCCTGGATTTTTGGTTATTCGACGATTTTAAAAGAGCAATTTGTGACGAAACGTTTTTCGCTAACTTTGTTCAGTTGGTAATAGAATTTAATTTACGGTTCTCCTTCGGGCTCTTTCGTGACACTGTGTACCTGCTGATGTCGTAACAATTTGTTAAATAAATTGCTGTTTCTGTGTTTTTGTTTTAACTGTGTATTTTTTGCGGAAGAAGGGTCGTGGCTTGTGACCTTTAGTAGGTTATATGTGCTTCTACTATGTATATTTATGATAGGATTTAGTTGGACCGTGGCAACAACTCGGATTATTCACACCGGGCAGCGCATGTGCAGGATTAAGTCTCCGAGAGTGGGTCTTATGCAACCAGCTACGATGGTAAAGGAGTGCGGACACGATAGAAATATTTTCCCACATTTCCGTAAGCTTTATTTTTGAATACTGATGCTACAGTGGTGCTAGACTGTTCTGTTCTGTAGCCGAGCCTTTTTCAATGAATTAGTCATCATTTTACGAAATTATAACCGATTACAACTATCACAGTTCAAAAATACATTTTAACTACATAATCATGAGATCTTAATCTACTATAACAGTACTGCACACTGAAACTTCGGCAAATTAAATTCAGCCACCGACTGAACTCGAAATGAGTTACATCTGTAGCTGTTTCAGCAGCTAAATGCAACTAAGCAGTGTACCACAGGGAAATGAAGCGCGATTCGTAGTCGTCAGTGCACACATAACGTATGTAATTAGACGTAACAAAGAGCGCTTCGCTCGCTCCGCTCACCCCGCTCGCCTTACTCCGCTCCGCTCGAGTGTCGGACTGCGCTAAATGGAATTTACTTTTTGAATTTATAAAGTTGGTATTTCGAGTTGGAAATATACGTATTGTGTTTCACTGGGTAATTGAAATGTCGCGTTTATTTAGAATTGTGTTTTTTGGTACCAGGTTTGTTATTTTTTCTTGTTTATTTATTTTCTTCCGCTAAGGTAAAGGCTCCAAGAATTGTTTTTATAACTAGCAGCTATATTAAAACGGAAAACATTAAAATATTTTTTGTCTTTTGCATATTGAAGCACCCCCATTAAGAGGACACTTGTCCCAGTTTCATCCCCAATAAGGGGTTGATCTGAAAGGAACTTTGTAAAGTGAAACGTCAGCTGTCGGGTTGACATGACGACCTACGTAGGGAAGAAGTTATCTAATTAATTTTAGAAAAAAAATCTAAAAGCTATGAATCAAAACTAATACTATAAAGCTGAAGAGTTTGTTTGTTTGGTTGGACGCGTTAATCTCAGGAATACTAGTTCGAATTGAGAAATTATTTTTGTCAAGTTGCAAGTTTATTTTAATCAAGTGTCAATTATGTCGTATAATTTTATTTTGAAAGTTTAAAAAAATCATGAAGTTTATCACTTCTAGCCAATCTTCAAAATATAGCAACCATCAGACCACAGCGGCTTTACTGCCACTATTTTCCAATAATTAAACCTTCGGCTTCGGCTTGAGCAAAAAAAAATAGTTGAATAAAATATCACATAACCACTACCTAAACACAGCCAACTACACATTACCTAGATCCAAAATCCCTGCGCCTGACACTACCCAACTTTATCCAAACTTATGCCCAAGCGCAACGGCAAGCGATGCAGCTGACATTATAACCCGGCTAAGTTCAAAACCCGAGGTTGTATTAGAAGCACTATTAACGGTAGCCCATACTGAGCTCGGTGAGTTAAAGGTCAGTAGGTAAATTTAATTTAATTGGTACCTAATGAAACTTTCAAATGAAAAGCTACTTTGCTATAAACCTCCAAGCAAAGCAGGTCTTTGCGTATTGGTGACTATTGTGTTAGGTCTAACGTTTAATAGTCGCAAGCCTGCTTAGTATGAGGGCCTGGGTTCGATTCCCAGGTCAGGCAAAGTGTTATTGGGTTTTTCTATCAGGAATTTCTCAGTAGCAGCCACGGAGTCTGGATTTGTGCCCGGTTGATGGCAAAAGGCTCGCCCATTATTACATGGGACTTAAACATAACTGGCGAAATGTGGGTGTAGTGTGTACTAATGGGTACACCCACATTTCGTGAGACGTGATGTTAAATATGTATGTAGTCGAGTTCTTTGCGAAGGAGTTCATCCGAGGCTTTCTACCAGCTATTTCTGCTCCTAAGCAGCGATGCTATGTTCAGGTTTGATAAGCATGGGTCCCGGTGTAATTACAGGCCTGGGTCCGAAGGTATAGTTATCATAATTATCTTGATAATTAACAAACAAGATTGGTTTGGTACATTTTTGTATTAAAACTAAAGAATATAACAATTAGTCATTATAAATGTCTTTCTTTACACGAAATTATCATTTTAAGTAAAAACAAATTAAAGAGATCAAGTTATGAATCAGCATTGATAATAAATATACGATAATTATCAAAGAAAGTAAACTAACGAACGAGTTAACTTTTGATCACAATCGGAGGATTATGAAGGCCGCTACTTCATAAAATATGCTTCATGTGTTTTGAGAAAACGTCTATAAGGTAAATAACGCAATGAATGTCGTTGAACTGGCCAAAATTGTATTGCCATTTTGTGTGACTTTTGCAACTATACCGCAGAAATCATATAAAATCTAACCGAATATTAAACTAAAACTTATCCGGATATGCTGAAACAGTCAGCTTGGTCGAAAATTGCATGGAGTTAACTTTCTGTACCTCCACTGTGTCCCAGTTGTCAGAATCAGCCAGCGGTATCACAAAGTTTATAAAATCAGTTTAGTTTCCTATACACCTGTGTCGTGGAAGTTTAGTCACAGTATAGTACGTTCAGAAGGTTAAACTCCGTTCACAAGCGAAAACGCACGCACACATAGGCACTTCACGTAGTGTGAGTACAAGCGCACTCGTGCCGGGATTTTATGGAGAGAGGCCTCTAATCTATGAAGGTTATTAGATCCTATTTTTTGCTTAGCTTTATTGCTGTCATCGTCGCTCAATTGTCAAACTACAAGTGCAAGAAAGAGACGGCAACATGTCCAAGCCAAATTACTCCAAGTGACGTTTACATTTCTCGTTTTGAGATCGCCTAACGCTAAGTTACAGACCGCTTATCGACGCGGAATCGGCTTTAGCCGATCAGAAAGAGTTTAGTGTCCATGCAGTAAGAGCAAAAGCGACAAAGTCAGCGAAAAAGACGTCAATTGCCGCATAGAATGACGAATCTGTATACCACGCCTAACTAGATGCTACAAATATGATAAAATGCGTCGGCTCATGTCGATTCCGCGTAAAGCAGAAAGCAAGCACAAATAGACGGGTGGAAAAGTCACTTAGACTTCTTCACTCGTCTGTTTTATTTAGTTATTTATTTATTTAACACTTCAAGCACAAAAGTACAGAGGCGGAATTAATGCCATAGGCATTTCCTACCAATAACCTTTGGGTGATGCAGAGACAAGCAGTGGTAGGTGTATCTATTTGTGCCTGCTTTAGCTCTTGTATGGAGTTGACCCTCTGTACTATTCTGTGCCACAATAGTGCAGGTAATATCCGTTTGAAGGCTCCTTTGTTAATACTTGTATTGAGGTTAAACGAGGTTATGTTGAACTGCGGGTTAAGTGTTAATTTTCCAGTTTTCATAGTGCTTTGTTACACATATTATTATAGCCTTGCGTACAGCTTAGTAATTAGTGTTACATTATAATGCTTGATTGCCACGTGTTATTAATTAGTTCGTTAAAGTATCTTTATTTTAATCAAACTACTACCCTCTTGTAGTCCACCGCTGGACATAGACCTCGCCCAAGCTACGCCACAGCACCCTGCGTCCTCCGCCTTGTGTCTGGGTCAGATTGCATGCGGAACCAGTCTAACCCAAACACCTTCTAAGGTCGTTGGTCCACCTAGCTTCGACAGACATGGCCAGCCCACTACAGCTTGCTTACTCTGCAAGCTATGTCGGTAACTCCAGTTCGTATATGCATAATTTTACTTCGGATCTTTTACTCATAAATAAATTAATCTTTCTTAGCAGATACGATATTTTTCTATCTAGGAGTGTAAAAGTAGTCCGACACATGCGGAGTAAAGAGATAAAGTTTTAACCAAGCAAATTAATCAAATTATGCCAAAATTCATACATGAAAGAGCTTCCCAACCTGCTAAGCAACAAAGGAGGCATACACCTATACACCAATATGTATACATACAGAGATGTATGGTTTTCATTCGGCCGGAACATTAGCGCGAAATATGTTTATGACAGTTGTTCTAGCTCCAAGGATGTGTAATGTGCCTGCTAACTTGATTTAGAACATAGTTTAGTTTTGGTATACCGTTGAGTTAGTTTTGGCGTGTTTTGGAATACTCATGGGGTAGCTCTGAGGTCGTAGCTTTAAACCCCGACACGCTTTCTAGTTGTGTAATTTATTTCATAACCACTGCTTTTAAAATGGTGAAGAAAACAGCGGTCGTGAGGAAACTAGCGTGTCTCATCATCACACCACAGTCCGACTTCACCTACTGCATAAACTTCTCTTTCCAGTCCTTGGATGCCACTCGGTCACAGCGTTACTCCACTGGTGTGTCTCAGAACAAAGTTTCGTTTCCCGAACAAGACGCACTGAGCCCGCGTGGCAGATTATGCATTTATGCTGGACTTCTTTTCATAGTAAATAGGCCTGTGTGAACGTTATTTGCTGATTATGCTACAAAAATGGGGGGGTGTTGAAACAAGTCTCTAAATTTATAACTTTTTACGAATGATGGACCAGCACGATACTCTTAAGACTTTGGTAATGGCGATTATTAAAAACAGATTACTGTCGATGATCATTTAGTTCTGCAGTCATTATGATGACCGTGTATGAAAGTGAACGTTTACAAATTGATGAGCTTATAATATACCAGCAGCTATAAGAGACGATTTTATCAAAATGGTTTTGTTTTAATTTCTCCTACATCGTCGGCGTATTTACACACATCTCACATGGGAAATTTAATTAAATCTAATAGAAAATATTGACGCAAAATAAATCCAAATATTTACCTAAAACGAGCATGTTTACAAACAATCTTTCAGTGCTAACACAATGAATAATGTAGAATATATTAAATAAATATTATGTACTGCAAGGTTGAGAGTTCGAGAGCGTATTCAGTGAATTTCGAAATCGAGTTATCTCCCATAAAAGTGAAAAAACATTTTTTATATTTTCAAAGCGTTTGTAAGCAGTACTTGAAATACACGTGTCAAGGGTGTCTGTAAACGTCTGCATGAATTATGGGTAAATATGGTCCTGGAAAAATATTATAGGTTCGTAAGAAATGGAACGAGTTGTGAAAAAATCTTGAGGTGTTGATTTTGTTGATGGCGTTTTAGAGTAAAACCTTATTTGTCCGACGTATAGGCCTCGAGGTCAAGCGTAAACTTTTTAAAACAGATGTCATTTGTTTCACAAGTCGACGTAAAGGGAATCGACGTAGTCGTAGAGGGAATGATTCCTCCCATCATCTGTTTCGTAACGTTGTACTTGGAATTTTGTAATCATCATCATCATCTACAGCCCGACTTCACCCACAGCTGGGTTTAGGTGTCCCCTTGCTTGTGCCAAGCTCCATGTGCTTGTGCCAGCCTCATCCAGGATATTCCCGCGATGGCAACAATGTCGTCTGCGCAACTCGCTGAATTTTGTAATACTGAACTTAATTTTAAAAGACTGTTCATGGACTTTCCTGCCGATTTATGTCTATAGAGATCTAAGTTTTCGAAAGGGCTACAAGATTAAAAAAAGAATGAATAGTTAAAATTGAGTTAGTTCGATGCTGCATCATTTTGCTCCAAGTTTTATAACCGCCGGCTATGGGCTGACTCTGATCCTCGACCAGATAGCTAGGAGGCTTCCGAGAAAAAACTAAAGCTTTCCCAGCCTAATCAGTATCCCATGCAAGCTTGCTAATAACCACGGCCGCAACTTGCGTTTTAGAGACGAATCTCTTACTTGACACTCATCTTCCTGCCCTTGTCCCATGTCACTTGGAGTCGGCGCAACACGTTTTTTTCTTCCAATCTCCTGTGTCAACCGTCACGCTGTCATTTCATCCTTTATGTTTCATATCATTCCTCACACAATCCATCCATCGTTTCTTTGGTCTTTCTCTCCCTCTCCATGTTGATGGATGGAGAGGGAGAAGAAGACCAAAGAAACGATGGAAGAAACAATTAACACTTAATAAGAAAAAAGATGAAAGCAAAGTGATAAAAGTGATATTGGGTTTTTTCATCAGAAATTTCTCAGTAGTAGCCACGGAGTCTAGATTTGAGCCCAGTTGATGGCAATAGGCTCGCCGCCTATTACATGGGACTTAAACATAACTGGTTAAATATGGGTGTACTTTTAGGTACACCTCTGCCTAACCCTTTCGGGATTACAGGCGTGATGTTATATTAACACTAAATAAAAAGAACAAAACTACTTAACCAGGCCGTTTGATAATGATAAAGGGTGATTATGCCAGTGTTGTGGCGCAACGGGTGCTGTTAGCAGCGTGTGTCGTCGGCGCCACCGCCGCCATCTTTGCATGATTGATGCTCCGTGACACGCCGGCCAAGCAGGGCTGGTAACTTGGCAATTTAGATTATTTGCATCTCTGCCTTTTATAGTACAGCTTTGTACTACCTGATCCCCTCTACCCCTCTTATTTTTTATAAGAGGTATCAAGTAAGGCAGGGCAATGAGTTTACCTACCCACATTCACTGATAGACCGCTAAATAAGAACAAACCATAATATGTATACCAATATTTTATTTATGAGGCAAATTGGAATATATCGATCTTTCTGTTCCATGTTGTTTTGTTTTTGTTACTAAAATTACACTAATTAACAGTTTCCTATGTCAATACTTTATTTGAATCCTACCTTTTTGTGATTACAAATGGACATATTTCTTCTGGATACCTACGTTGCTAACATCTAAATAAATAAAAAACTCGTTCTATTTCCAACACACAAACACGACACACAATACAAAGTCGAAAATGTTCGTATCTCTGAAGTGGCAGCCCTAACCGGCGGCGTTCAACAAAAGCAGCTACGGGCTTTTAATAAATTATTCCGCGGAACCCACTGCAGCTTTCAGAGCGGGTTTGAGCGAATTTAGCTCCGTAACCATTTATTACGGGACCCTTTCGAGATTCATCCGGCACAACTGATTTTTGACGAAAATACTAAAGTTGATCGCTTTGACGTTTTTCAAGAGTTGATTAAACGAATTTGTTGATCGTTCCGTTCAGAAAGCTGATTGTTTCCGGTTTTTTCTCGATATTTTATAATATTGGCGTTTTTTGAATTACGGTTTTCGGGAATCTGAGTGAGAATTCGTTAAGGGGTGTTTAAAATGATGAATATTATCGTCATTGTCTTTTATTTTAGCCAAAAATTTTATAAGAAAAAACGGGCGTATTTTTTATGAAATCTGTATTTCGCCGTTTGGTGAGGTTTGAATCAGTTTTGGAATGTAAATGGAAATTGCAATTTAGAACTTGGGTGTCGGTGCTAACTCATTATCTGCCTAGCCTTTTCCCAACTATGTTAGTGTTGGCTTCCAGTCTAACCGGATGCAGCTGAATACCAGTATTTTACATGGAGCGACTGCCTATCTGACCTCCACAACCCAGTTAGTACTAGGTAATACGATACCCCTTGGTAAGACTGGTTGTCAGACTTTTTGCGCCACTGACTACCTCTAACAACTGTCAAAGATCTACAAATGACAGCCGGGACCACGGCTTAACGTGCTTTCCGAAGCACGGAGGAAACTCGGTATGCTAACTCGGCGCTAACTATAGAAGTATAATTACTATAATGTGATCTACAACTTCTTATTCTTTAGGTACAACTTTTCGCTGCGCTATCGTCTGCATAATATTCAATATTGCTCCACGGGCAATACTGAAAATATTGCGCATTTTTGCTCACACTTTCCGCTGGTTCACGTTAATGTCGGGGAAAAAGAAGCCTCCAACGCTTGCCTACACAGCTATCTGCATTCGGAGGGAGATGCAGTTATATTCCTAGTGTCTTTTATTGTTTAATGGAACATGTTAGAGACATGGGTGAGTAATAACAACATCACGCCTGTAATCCCCGAAGAGTTAGGCAGAGGTGTACCTAGTAGGACACCCACTTTTCGTCAGTTATGTTTAAGTCCCATGTAATAGACATAGGCCCTGCCTATTACTTACCCCTGGGTAAGTAATGTAACATCTAAAAAAAGTTGGTAATTTTTGAGTTGTAATTTTGGAGTTTGAGTATGTACTACCACGCTCACTGACCGTCGACCAATTTTCAACCTTATAACTCAGGGCATAAGGGAGAAAAGTGGACGACTGTCAGTGAACTAGCTTGTTCGTAACTACATATACTATTATATGCATCGGTTTGTATACAAGTCTTTTCAGATTTTAGGTAAGTACGAACATATGCTGGAGTTTTCTAATTCATGAGATTTCGACCAAGTCTGAATAAATTGGATAATATAACTTAAAGACTTTTTATATCTAGACGTCATACTGAACTTAAAAAAACATGGGATTCACGGCTATATATTGGAAACATAAAACATTGTGCTAAAAAACGTCGCCCCAAAAATACGATTCCCACACACATATGAAACTATTCCTCAAAACATATTTTGAATTAAAACCATTCCAGCAGAGCCTTTGATTCGAACTCACATAGCAATTCCCTCCATTTCAAACTGCATTTCATCGCGCTGACCACATTCCTAATAAAAAAGTTCCGATAGCCGACCGCCAATCAACTGGATGACGAACATCCATCCATCCATCATGGCGACCGCCTCCAATTTCAGCAGAACTTCTCTATTCGTCGTCGCGTTTTTTTTTGTAACAATTAAAATGGTGGATGGATCATTTATCATCCACCTTTCGTTGGGAATTTGGTTAAAGATTGATTAGGAGTTTTAGGGAAGTGGATTTTCAGTTGAGGGGTTAGAAAGTTAAGTACTTATTATTCGTATTTTTATACAAGGTGTAACATAATAAACGCAAGACCTCCCGTGTGGTCTCTCGGACCATGAAACTGAACAACTTTTTTTCTACGAGTTCTAGAAATTCGCAAAAAAAAAAAGGATTTTCTATAGGAATTGACGCGATCCGCTGATCAATATGTATGGTAAAACTAAAAAAAAAAAATGTTTTTCCAAAAGTCATAGAACAAAAGCTGTTAAGATTCATGGTCTGAGAGACCACGCGAGAAGTCTTGCATTTATTATGTTACACTCTGTTGTACTTAATTTCAAACTGCCGGGTAATTGCGTAAAACATCACTGATAATGCCAATGCTTTTCAGTGTGGTAAATCAGTGATATCCTAGTGGAGTGACCGTCGGACCGCCAAGTCTACTGTCAAGGACTGTCTGATCTCGAGTTCGAGCCCAAGGGACCCCTGATTTTTTGGATTAATATGCGCATAGCAAAAAAACACAGGGCGTAAACAGACCCTGCACATAGCCGTCAACCAAGCATTCTGTACATCAAACTAAGTAACTTTACGCAAAAATTACTGCTGGAAATCGACTTTTTTTTTTGGGTGAAAAATCACGTTTTCGGTAGGACTCGATGGCAATCACAAAGCATTGTGCTGATGGATGGATTGAACAGTGCGGGGATCGTGGAGGTGTGTAAAGTAAAAATCTTACATTAAAAACATGTATTTAAAAAAAACTTGTGAAAAAGTTGGAACTTTGACCTCCAATATTTCCGTAACTAAAAGGTTCCCAGGTAAGGTCTAGAAAACAAGTGCCTTTCGGTTATGTTAAAGGTCTATTTACACCCTTTATAACTTGCTTTCGGTGAAGGAAAACTTTTTTTAATTTTTCTACTTGACAGTAGACGATTTATTTTCAAAATCCTTTGAATTTTGATAAAATTTTGATACGCGCGTGAAATCTGTTTACTATTAACTTAATAGAAGAAAGTTATTGATTGTTTTTGATCCCATAGGTTGTTCTTTAGTTTCGGGTTTGCTAACAACTGCTTTACAGACAATAATGAAACTGGCCCTAAAACTGTTTAAAAGTAAAGGGGATTACACAAAATACGAGCCGGAACAAGCCATAATTACGTCCAAACGCGAAACAAGAACAATAACTTTCTGCAGGGGCTTTAAAATTCTTCTTGTAACCACCATTGCCGTATATTGTGGCCCCATGGGTGTAGTGCGGCAATTCTCAAGAAATACTGATAAGTGTCGCTTTATTTTGAAAGTTAAACGATTTAAACGTACTATGTGCTGTAGATAGGGTGAGAAGAGAAGGTTTACAACCTTACGTTCGGGTTAAAGTAACTGTTTAGTTGTTTTGACTGCCAAGCTACGTTTAAAAATTACAAATCCTCTCGGATTCACACAAAAACAGCTGTTCTTAATATTTTGTAGGTTGTCACTTTTTAACCGAATTCCAAAAGGAGGAGGTTATCAATTCGTCTGGATTTTTTGTAGAAGTCGCTGGCAAAAAAACCGAATCAAACAAACAAGTCATCGACTTCAGAAGCTTAAGTTATTTTTCACAGTTTTGTGTTTTTGAAGTCGGTTTTTGTTTAGAACGGCTGATTTTTTAACGAACTATGAAAAATATGTATGCTGGAATGTCTGAGAATCATGTACTTACTGAGCTCATGGTAAAAGTTCGCGCCGTTGCTGTGTCATGTCTTACAGCATATAAGCCAGTCAGTGAACTGGTATTTTTTCTATACCACAGGCAAGGCCTAGAACTAAAAGTTCAAAGGCTAGACATTTGTCCTAGCAGTGGGATTATTATTGTCCCATGGGTTTTAATTTCTTATCGCTGAAAGTGTACCTTCTCCTCCTCATTCGCGTTGTATGCCAGTGGCACGGGTGGCTCATTCTGAAGATGTACGTCTGCGTAATGACGCTTGAAGTTAAGCAAGTGAACGAGCCGGTAGTTTTGACGCTAGCTCGCTGCACTTTGTGGGTGTGTGGTGCAATTATAAAGAAGTTGGAGCTAGAAAATGCAATCTCCAGTTAAGATTCGAGATTATAGGTTCGAGACTCGCCCTTCGATGATTCGATATCTTGGGTGATCAATATTTTTGCAAGTGTGGTTTTATGGCTAAGTGTGGATGCTATATAAGCATGTTATTTTAGTATTTTACCACGTTGAAATTTAATTTTTTCGAGATAAAAGATATTTTCTGCATGAAAAAAAAAAAGTAAACACAAGTTTCCCAATAACTTTTGACCCACCATCGCTTATGACTTAATAGCGCAGATCGAACTATTCATTAATATTCCTTGGATCGGTAAGGGATGTGTTTTTAAATAAAAATTGCATTTTTTGCCGTATATGACAAAATAATTTTACAAAAAAATGATGAGAGAGAAGAAATATGTAGAGTGCTGAGATTTGAGATATTTGTGAGTCAGAATCTCGATATGAGGTCTGAAGAATGTCGCTTGCGCCATGGAATTTGTAATAACTTATGTACACACACAATGGTTCAAGGCTCACTTTTCTTGTCTTGCTCTAATATAAAATATATTTCATCTAGTTTTAAAGACATAATTTCTTTTGTACGATTTATTGTTTTTTAAAAACAATTATCAGAAATCAATATCACCTATCATCAGCACATCCATCACTTAATTATAAGGGATGGTTGCTTGGAGATAAATGGACCCACTTGTTAAACAACAGAGCTAAGAAAAACTCTAGAAACGGGATATTTACCATGTTTACTGATTTGTTTGAGTTCCTGATATTTCGGCGCTGTTGCAAGCACCATGATCACGGATAAACTGAAGTTATTGCGGGTGGGTGTTTATGAGCAGACAAATCGGTCTACCCTTTATCTTGTTCGTTTTTTGCATTCAGTACCGCTAGCAAAAAAAAGAAACAGTGCTAAGATTTAAAATCTAGCAACTGTCAATGTGACTTCTACTTTAGTCTTTGGTCTTTTGAAAAAATAAGCAGCGTTTTTAATAATAATTCTAGTCATAGCGACTCGATATTCTGATAATTAAACTATGGCGGTTTGGATAAATCTTTTGCCAAAGCGCCGTCATACATTTCAATAGAATAACTAAGCTCTGAAAATACCCAGAAACTGTTCTACCCAGACCATATTAGAACGTTAACTAATCCACTAAAATACGTCAGTTTTAACTGTATAGCGTGCTACGACCCATAAAATCTTGCTACGTCGTAGACTTCGTAGAGCGTCTACGAGATTTTGTAGCACACTAGATGTTAATGTCAGAACGGTTTCATTTTAATACTGTTATGAAGGAGGATATCAAACGATATGTGAAGTTAGCTTTAGAGAATGGTATAGTTGGATTTTCTAGGGAAAATCGGTCTGGCTAACATTACCTTTGATTCCGCAGATTTTAGTTTATTTAATACAATACTTTTTAATTTTGTTTCAAGTAGATGTTTGAGTAAAATAAAATTGTCTGCTAGAAAAAGTGGCAATAGGTGCAGTCTGTCCATGAATAAGTAGTTTAAGTACAGCATCCGCTATAATGTTGCCCACTGCTGGGCACCCCGGCTGGATAATGGGGCATAATCCACGATAAGAGCCCAGGGCGGGATGTAACATGTCTTCGGATGTTTGGTTCTAGGACATACCGGTTTCCAAACTCGAATAAATAACAGACATAAAACTTACTCCATCCCCAGCACTTACCCACAACATTCATACCCACTTCAGCAGACACGAAAGCTCCAAGAAAAAACACAGGAACGCATATTAAACCACAATTAGGCGCTGAAAAAACAACGTTTTCAGGTTTAGTGCGGCGGGCATACGTTTTGCACTTATTTTAATCTGCAACAACAATGCGCGCTTAAATA
Source organism: Noctua comes (assembly GCA_963082995.1). Taxonomy (NCBI): domain Eukaryota; kingdom Metazoa; phylum Arthropoda; class Insecta; order Lepidoptera; family Noctuidae; genus Noctua; species Noctua comes. The sequence continues at coordinate 4,814,006 of OY720279.1, read as the reverse complement.
ACAGGAGGGTGGAATAAACTGGGACGGTGGGTAGGCAGGACAGAAGGTCCAGTTGTCAAAACAAGTATAATATTTTGTTATCTTACCAAAATACAGTCGTAATTATCTTTGACAGTCCTTACGGGTAGTCTAAAGTTCGAAAGCCTGATAACCAGCCTTAGCAAATGGTGGAGGTCAGATCGGCAGTTCGGCTTGTAAAGTACTGGTATTCAGCTGCATCCGGTTAGACTGGAAGCCGACCCCAACATAGTTCGGAAAAGGCTAGGCTGATGATGACGACTTAGGTTCTTGAGGAAGGTCAGGTGCGTAGTGCCACCGGCGTGCGTGTATGACCAGATGTATGAACGTGGACGAGGCTCTCTTTCTCTAAAAAAAAAACATAAGTGAAACTATAGCGGACTACGGAGTCAACGACCGCTGGTATTTTTTGCGTCTACGGTTGAGATGTTTCACTAGCCTTTTTAATTTTTTTTTCATTTATTTGTGAACAATTTACATCGTGATGAATATATACACATGCAATTTACGTACAATTATAAGAACTATGAATTATTTGTTAACATTCCAAGAAATTCAAATATAGTGCCAAACAGGTTCAAATATAATGTCATACAGTTTTAAATACAATTTCATACAATTAACACATTATTTCATTATCATAATTTTTTTATTACTATGATATAATTTTATCTTTTATAGTAGTATTAAAGTGTTACCAATCTTTTTAGTGACATTTTCAAATTATTTTCTTTGCATAGATCATAAAGTTTTTTTAAAGTGTGAATTTGTTGCTGCATATCGCTGACCTCACGTTGCCCTTCTGTGAATTCTTGTTTGGTGGTCCTCCTGTGCAAATACCAAAATTTAACACGGAAATTCAGTGGAGCGAGGAATCTGCCCTAGCCTTTGGTGTAGCTATGAACCGGCTTATCTTTGCCAACTATATTGAGTGTTATGTTAGAGCAAAATGCCAGGTTTTTTAAATAAGACAGTCCAATGTTTTCGAGGAAATAGGTTTGGAGAATAAACTTGGAGATTTCATTAACTGGTATACGCATAGCCTAAACCGATGAGTGATCCATCAGTGCAGCATTAACTCAAAAGTTACTTATACGTATACCAAAGGTATGCAAAGACAGAATTTCAGGTTAATGTGAATGAAAGACTTTGTCTATGGGATAGTCTACCAGCCGCATGGCTTGTTCAAAATAAACATCAAATATGCACCTTATTCATAAGAAAATATTGTCTATTGCAATGTACAATAGAAATATTTCTGCTAAAGTATGCCGCATAGGCTAGCTCCTGCTTACGTCATTAGGGATAATGCCGTCATCAACAAACAGTAGTCTGTGGGTGTACGACAAGACCAGCGTTGGAATCTTAAAGGACAACCAAGAATGACGTCACGGTTTTAGCTATTGCGAAGGACAGTTTCACATACGGCATGTTGTCAGTGTGTTTTTGTGTTTCCTTCTTTCATTATTTGTGTCATTTAGTACAGAACAGATGTATGAATCAAAAGGGGAACGTAAGAATTGGAGCAGGTGATAGCCTAGTGGTGTGGTTGTCGCACTGCCAAGTCATAAGTTTCGAGTTCGAACCCAAGACGCGCACCTCGGATTTTTCGGATTCATATGCGTGTTTTGCTGCGGTGAAGGTAAACATATTGAGGAAACAGCAAGCCTGAGGGATATTTATCGACGGCATGTAAAGCCAAGTCAGAGGCTCATAGCCGGCATAAAAACTCTGATATCAGGTTAGGCACTAGCCACAAAAAAAGAAGAAGCCGGAGAACTACAGAAGTTTCTGCATACACCCTTAGAAAAGAACGTGATTGTATTTATGTATTATTTGTGTTCGAACTGCCAGACCATAACTCTAACTACAAAATCCTTTTAACAAAACGAACCGCACAGCCTTTGTCCAATATGTTATTTGCTGTAACCGCTGATGCCCTAACTGAATAAAGCTTCGTCTCCCAAAAAATCGACAAAAAAACCCTCCGAATACAATCCATCCCGGAATTCAAAATTCCGTTTTTTAATCTAGACACAAATGGGTTTTTAACCAGTCGGTGCGCAAACACTGGAGTCACATATGTATGTGTCCCAACATTTTTGAATGCCATTTGTGTGTCGGGCTCATATGGTGCGATTTTTTTTGCGACATTTTTTCCCCGTTTTTGGGTACGACCACGACAATTTATTCTCTGAGACGTATCTTGCCCCTGCCGGGTTCGCCCTGAAGCTGTGTTTAAATAATCGTTTGTTCTTTGTTTTTTGTGTAGAACGCTGCATATTTGTCAGTGGTGATCGGCTGATGTTTTATGGGCGCCTAGTTCTAGTTTTATCAACGTTTTTGGGTATATATCTATGGTTTGTGTATTTTGTTGTACCATCAAAGTGGACTGATGAATATTAACAAGGGTTGAAATGAAAGAAAAATGTGTCAGCTGGTTGAAATCCCACATAAATTGTGAGCTACTGAAGAAAACGGGTGTATTATGGAATATAGCATAATGAAACGTATTTTGTTATCTCAATAATGTTTAGATAAGTCCTTTTGAGTATTAACCATCTTTGCTCCTTGGTTTATTCCTTTTCAATTCCTTAGTAGAAAAGAATCTACTCTTTAGGGTTACCGAAGAGTAACTAACGGAACCCTTTACTAAGCCTTCTCTGTCCGTCCTTCCATCTGTCTGTCAGCGGGCTGTATCTCATGATCCGTAATAGGTAGACAGTTGAAATTTTCACAGAATGTGTATTTCTGTTGGCGCTGTAACAACAAATAATAAAAATAAATTAAACAGGGATCCCCTACTACGATGGTACGGACTCGCAGTTGGCCGGTTTCTATGTTATGCACATAGCAAAATATTTTACCTACCACCTAAATAAATATTGAAAAAAACCTCCAAAATTTCTTAAAAAAAAAATAACCAAAACAAAAAAACGTCACACTTGCAAAAATAAACACGGGGGTAACACTTTATTTTTCAAAAAGGTTTACCTTCCAACAAAATGAATTAGTTGCGAAGTGGGTCAAAGAGTGTCGTCTACCCTCGTTCCCACCTAAATATTTTTGGCATAACGTAATTTTTATCATGAAGTTTGAAGACGATATTAAGTTGTTTTCGAGGTAATCTCGTTTATATTTTAGACGTTCGCAGGCTGTTTCTGTTTATTTTTGGGACGGTGATGTATACGGGTTGTTAGTTTTGTTTTGGGCTATAATTAGACTTTTACTAATAGACACAGGTTCGTTGTGATTATCCTGTAGTTCTTTCTTTGGGATGCGGTATATTTTAATTATGTAGTTAACACCTAGATACTCTCAACTGCAGTGTATCGATATAATCGATTACATTTGAGTCTATGGTATCGATGACACATTCCGTCGTCTCTGATTAATTATTACTCGGGAAACTGCGGGGCGATGGAGAGTCCTTGGTCAAGAGGAGTGAGACACGAAGAATTAAGATAATTATTATAAGATGCCATGCTTAACATGCGAGCCGATCAACCCTTCAAAAATAAAGTCATGATCTAATTATGATTTTATTTTGAGAATGCTATGGAAAACTGCAATGTGCTTATGTAGTAGAAGAAGTACCCTCATAGCGAATTTTCTTATAAACTGTGCGTAGCATTCAGCCTTTTACGTATGTAGTGGGCGAAGGCGTGGGCACAGCTGCCGAATAAATAAGTATAACTTAGTCACTAAGAAAAACTACCCATCTTACGTATTCACAAAAGCAAAAACGTCACACTTCCAAACCACATTTCCTTTACCAGATTATTCAAAAAACTTCTCACAAAATCCGCCCGTACGCGGTTTAATCCGGTCGAATCCAGAAAGTGCGGACATGGCAGAGGCGTGGCGACCGCCGGTGACAAATGGTCAGCCGGGATGATGGTATTGACAGTAATAGGGGCTTAATGGGCGCGTTACATTCTTGCGATCCACTATGGGATAGTTTTTGGGGACATCTTATTGGTTAGAATCGGTTGGGTGATCTTGATACGTAAAGGTTTAATATTAAGACTAATACTACTACAGTTCCAAAGATCATTTATAGGTCTATCTACGAGATTCACACAGAATAACCCTCTGTGTACCTACATGTTTCAGGGTGGAACAGTTGTGTTAAAACAATTCAATTTAATTTAGAGCAGCAATAAATTGCATCGGGCCATTTAAGAGTACATACTGGTGTTGTACTTCAAAATGGACCGATGCAATTTCAAAAACATAATAGGTATACGTTATGTGCCATTTGTAACACCGACTGACAATAAAATCGCATAAACCACAAAAGTAGATAACATACCCAAGTCCTGTCTGCGTCAACTTAGCCTTGTAATTCTTGTTAGAATGCAAACACGACATCTCAAAATGTCTAAAAAGCAATATGATTACTATAAATGATTATTTCGTGTACTTATTATGGGTAGAATTGTACTGTTTTTCCTTCATATTCCGTAACACACACTGGCAACGCGGCAATGGCTTTCAATTTGACATTGATACCAATTGTGTTATCTAAGTTGTCGACCACACACAATTTCAAACACGTACCAAACAATATATAGGAAATTAACTAAAAACTATTAGGTACACCTCTGCCTACCGCTTTGGGGATTACAGGGTGATGTTATGTTATGTTAATTAAAAAATCCTTAGAATTGTGATGAAAAATGTGTTACACAACTCATATGAGAAAAACTTAAGCTTCTTCAGTTGTGGGGATCTTTTAACGCGCATAGACGAGTTAGTTAATAAACTACTAGTTCCACAAATACCAAAGTAGGATAAGCTAAATCTACTGAGCCATCCAGTCATAAATAGCTAGAACTAACGATAATTGCTAGCAAAGAGAAACTGAAAAGTGTCCAGTAAGCTACCTACTTCAACCGTTTCTTACTTCGACAGGAAGTGCCACCTGCGTACAAGTTTCTTAGCTATTCCTTTTTTTCTACGATAATTTATAGCAAAAGCTTGAGCTACTCTTTTATAAGATAGGAATATTTTAGCCCGCGAGTATGCCCGTGTGGTTAGAAATTATCGCACGAGAAGGATTCTATAGGAGTCTTCAGTCATGGTTTATTGTGTGCAATTACATCTTTATCCGTTCAGCCGTTAAGACATGACATACAATTATGACAGAAAGAGTTACTTTCGGACTTATAAAATTAGTATGTTTAGTATGGATGTATGATAAAGGCACTAGTTGATGATTGATACCACTGTTTGAAGATTTCATTGAGAGACTAGTAGTGTTTTTTGAGTTCGAAACTAACAATTCGTTCTAGTTTTTGTTGTGGATTAAGAACGTGGTTCCTATGTGTGAGACAAATACTGATGTGGGAAATTTTATTTGAGTATTCGTCTTTTACGACACTTTTAGATACAGAGCTTGAATTTCCACAATGTTCAAATTGACAAATCTATACTTATAATATTATAAAGTAGAAGAGTTTGTTTGGTTGAAAGCGCTAATCTCAGCAACTACTGGTTCGATTTGAAAAAATCTTTTAGTGTTGGATAGCCCATTTATCGAGGAAGGATATAGGCTACATATCATCACGCTACGACCAACAGGAGCCAAGCAAAAAGAAAACAAGTCAGAAGCGGCGGGTGAAACCGCGGGGCACAGCTATCATTAATATAAAATGATGTCTTAATGACACCTATGATGTAAGAACCTACTAACTCAGATGAAAAGTAGTAGAACGTTCACAAAAAATATGCAACGTATACATTTTCCTTCTCGCAACTCTGTCGGGTGTGAAAGAAAAATCGGCCCTTGTTTTTATCGCGTACGTCGACAAAGTTCTCCTGAAGAAAATTGAAAAGTACATACATTGTTAAGACTTTATAACGAACATCAATTTAAAGTTCTGTTCTTGATTGTCGCTCTTAAAAATATAAGTTGAGAGCGATGGAAACATTTTGGTCCGAAGCTTTTTGGTACTTAGACAATATTCTTATTCTTTATTGCGTACAAAATAGCAAATGTACATACAAATTTCAATAATATAGCTTATGTACAATGGCGAGCTTCACCCAGAATTGGGTTTTCTTACAGCAAACCTAATTTTGACTGCGGGATTTGCAGAAGAGGATATACTTTCAGTTACTTAAATTAATTAATAAACTAAACTACATGCATACAATATAATATACGTAATACATAGTACTACATATAATATACATACCTATAATATAAGTGCATTATCTAAAAAGAAGACTTACACCCATATTCCAGAACGCCGACTTAGTCCATTTTTGAACTTAAGTCGACATTTATTGTCATGGCAACAGGTGAGGAACGCCCACCACGGTATCAGCAACACCCACTCAATGATGTTCAAAAGGTGAGGACAGACTAGCTAGAGCTTGCATTTGCAACAAGACATCGAGCCGCTTGACACTTTGTTAAAACTTGATTTGCTAAGAAACAAGCAACTTGTGTAACATTTCATCGAGCAAAAACACGAGCGCGGGCAAATCGTGCAACATGGAAAGAGGTGCGTGGACTTAGGGGTCGTACTGGTCGTTACTTCTCCTAATTCGCTCAGTGTTTTTTTTTTTAATATTAAATTAAATTGCAGCACACGCGACTTGCAAATCCAACATATCAACGAAGAGTACCTAAATGTCACACAGTAAGAACAGTCACTAAAGAACCCCACCGGCTTACTCCTTTTGCTTCGTTCACGTTCATACATCTGGTCATACACGCACGCAGGTCGCGAGCACTGCCACCTGACCTTTTTTAAGAACAATACCAATAATTTTTGTCCTTCTAAGGTGTTCTCTTTCGGGTTTTGTTAGTCGCCTTTTACTCGTCCTCTCAACAAGACCATCATCCAAACATATTCTTTTAATTTTTTGTCTCTACATCTTCTTTTCAACCGCAACCTTGCAGTATTATATCATTCCTCAATTTACCAACCAATGTTACAATACGTTTAATTGCTCAGATGAATACTCACCTTAATCTACCTCCAAAACATGCTGTCCATTTCAAACCCAAAATAAGTATTTTGCATGAAGGTTGCAAGCTGCTTTGTATGCTAAAAATGTTATATTAAAATACGTCACAATGCTAGAGAAGTCTTAAATCGTTGTTCTACCGAATGCTCTTGGTTGACATCATTTGTCAAAGAACTTAAACGGATTTACTTGAAAATAAATATTTATTTTTTCGTGGTTCATTTCTAAGATTTTCACTTAAAATAATGGCATCAAGAATTTTCTTTTCGGATGGTGAAAACTCAGGATAGGAACTTGTCCGCAAGTACAAGCTCCTTCAAAATACTACGTTGCCGGGCAGCTCATCAGCGACAAAATGTGCTGTGGGCTCGCCTAACCCAAGAGTATAACTCAGTATTTAACTAGCGCGTAAGTACCAAATAACATGTATGCTGTTTTAACACCTGGTCTATGTTTGATGATCGTAATGAAAGGCAATCTTTTCTTTTTATAGAGAACCGAATCTCAGTTATAAAGGTGCTGGTCCAATATTAAGGCTAAGAAAAAGACCACCCTTAATTTAGAAAAAAAAGAAAGAATGAGGACTGGGGGTGGCCCCTATCCTGGCCCCGCGTCCTCAGATCTCGAAGGAGTGAAAGATGCGCTGCCGGCCTCCACCGATTTGAAATCGAGGTTCGCAATGGACTGTGACACTATGCCAAGTGAAACTCCTGCTGACGGTACACCTATAGTCTAGTAATTTTATTGATTCTATTATTTGTATTAACGAATATATGAATAGATTATTAAAAATATTTACTTTCTTTTTTCAGTTTTGGAATTTCGTCCGGTAGACGTGGTACCGGTACCGGTGGCTCAAGGGCCACCTGAAAATAACTCGACTGACTTGGCGTCAGCAAACTCGCAGTTTATTGGTAGGGTTGATCAAATGATTTTCAGTTCATCTCTACACGTTACAGTACATCAGAAAGTTAAATTATCTGTGTATGGCACCAATACTCTATTTGTATTCATTCGAAGCATTTTATTTTTTATATTCTCATTAGTGTTTTTTGAAGGTGCTTGTACTTAGCAAATTAATACTAATATATGTTCGCGCCCAAGTTATAATAAAGTAGGTACGGGCGAAAAATTTAAAACGGAGTGAGGAACGAGAGGAGGAGTTACATCTGCTGAAAATGGAGAAGCAGAAGTGGTGGTGAAGGCAGCAGAAGAAGCGTACCAAAAGGCAAAACTCGAACGTTTGAGTGCCGCCCAACTACTTCGATTCAGTGAGGTTACAAGGGACGAGGCCGAAAAAATAAATTAAATTATTATTATACAAGCCAACTGGTTTTTATTTTATTTAAAAGTAGTATCACGTATAAAAAATATCTAAATTACACATTTATAGACATAGAAAAACAAAGGACATTTTTCATTTTCATTCACGTAGGACTACGTAAGACTGGATCCAATCTCTAGGTTAGTAAAACCCAACAACACTGCATGCATGGGGATCGAACCCATAACCTCACACCGTGCAATTGCGCTTATGACTAGTTGACCAACGAGAGAGCAAAAATATAAATATGAACATCACACAATTATAAACATACTAGCCGTTGCCCGCGACCTTCTTCCGCGATTATTATATTTAAAAATAAACCCGTTTCCGCAACATTTTTTAATGCTCTGCTCCTATTCCTCAACAAAAGGGTTATCCAACACTAAAAGATTTTTTCCATTGGCTCCAGTAGTTCCTGAGATTAGAAGGTTCCGGTCGTCCAGAGTTGAGGGAAGCATTCAGTTGGACGATGGACCGAGTAGCCTTGAATTTCTTTGGATTCGTTATCGCTTATTCTCTCATCATTACTCTGCAGAATGAGTTTGTGCGGAAGACATGGTTGTGGTCACCCAACATAATGGTGGGTTTCATATCGGCCCTTCTCTTCCTCCGTTTAGCAGTAGCAAGCCGCCTGCTACTCATGTTTAGCTTACTCCTGTCCTTTCCCGTATCATATGAAAACAAACCTAAAATAAGCCGGCTAAACCACTAAACGCAACGGCGAATAAGAATTCGATTTGATTATTTTATTATTGCAATAGTCGTATAACAGAAACTGGCCACAACAGCGGCTGCTGAGCGCTACATCCAAGTTGGTTGCATCAAATTTGTATTTTTTTCTTTTTCCTTCTATTTACAATCTATATACTACTGCGATAGTACCGCAAAGGCAATGAGATTATCCGTATTACTACAGGTAGAAGGATTGGTAGTAACACGGGTAAGTCACCCTACTATCGCTTTATTGGCTACTATTTTATGCCTGCGGCTTCGCCCACGTGGAGTTCGGGCATTGCCCACGGGATCTTACTTCTGGGATAATAAGTAATCTATGTGCTATACCAGACTATAATATATCTCTGTACCAAGTTTCATCCAGATCTGTTCAGCAGTTCTGGCGATTGAGTAACAAACATCTATCCATCCAAACTTTCGCATTTATAATAGTTATGTAAGATTTATGTGTAAGCTTTTACTTTTAAAGTTGAATAGGTAATAAATAATAGTTAGTGTAAGTATTTCATTTTATTTGAGCAATACAGACTCGCGTTTTTCTTACATGTACTTACTTATAACTTGTTCATTGTAATATCAATTACATTACATATGTGAAATATTGATAACTTGGTTTGAGATTGGACACCGGTGGCGACAATCGAATGATTCATTAGGAATCTATATAGACATAATACTTTTAATATCAATGTCGCGTATCACGAGTCAATATGGCGACACTTGGGGGAGGCCTATGTCCAGCAGTGGACGTCTTTCGGCTGAAATGATGATGATGATGATGTTGTATCACGAGCCAACGCGAAAATCGGGTTTTCACATATATTTACAGATACGACTACCTCAGAAATATTCTACCTACTTACTAATAGGTAAATGCGCCCTGCACGCCCTGCGTAACACTGCGCGCCATGGCCCGTCTACGTGAGTTTCGAAGCCCTATTTGACTCTTGATGATGTTTTTAAGTATAGATAGATGATGAGAGCGACTTTGTGGTATCGTAGGTATAAACAAAACAACATGAGTGTGGGCAAGCTCGCTCATAAGCACCATTCGCACCATTTTGTCTGATATTCAAAATGGTTCGTTAGTTTTCTCATGCTTTAGAAATATCACGTGAATTAAGCTCCATATTACGACTATTTGTCACTAATATAATTATTTACGCGATCTTGATTACTAATTCATACAATCCCACGATAATGAACACATACCGATACCAATACCTACCGATTTGAAAAAGAAACCGTGCTTAATATATATTTACCACGGATATTTGCAAGTGCTTGCAATATTAATAATCATTTATTAATAATCCCGACTACATACTCGCTGGCTTCGAAATTAAAGGCGACGGAAAATAGTTTTTATCAACAAGGGCCGTCCACGGGCTGTAGGTCAAAATTTCCAGAACGAAAACGTTGGAACCAAAAACGGACCGCGTTTTCTTTTACAGTAGCTTCCCTATTTTATTTTATATCAGCCCTCTATGTCCTACTGCTGGGCAAAGACCTCTCGCATGGCTTTCCAATTTTTGTACGGTTTCCTTCTGAAATCGAAAGTGTCTTTGGAACTGTATATTGATGTCACATTCTAACGGGTTGTCGGCATCGGGTCACGATAAATAATTGTATGGCATATCGTATCCTACATAACCGACATACTCCTCAAAATTCATCTTGCTTTGGCTATAACAAGAAAACAATTTTACACAAGTCGATTCACTTGGATTTCAGTAGGTACATATGTCACCCACAAGATAGGTTTCAAGGATCTTCTGGCGCGGGCAAACATCGGAACTAACGCAGCCATCTCTTTCTTTTCTCAATATTTTTTACAAAACAATTAACAAAAGGTTTACCAACAGCGCCCCCCTGTCAGCTTCATTCGAGCGCCAAAAGATTCTTGTACCACAAAACCCTTGAAAAGTGGGCGTATATGTCAAATTATAAACAAACTGTAGCTGTCAATATGACTTATGGGGTGAAAAGTAGGCGTGTCTAGTCCGACTTAAGTTCAATCCACGACTTAAACTACGGGTGTAAGTTACTCTATGAAGTGAGACAGTTTACTGAATAATTTAACTATCTGAGTATGTAAATAAATACACGTATGAATCTTACTACTATTAAAAATTCAAAAGTTTGGATGGATGCATATTTGTTACTCAATCAAACCAGAACGGCTGAACGGATCTGGATTAAAATTAGCACAGAGATAAATTATAATCTGGAATAGCACATAGGTTTCTACTTTTTTTTTGTCACGCATACACATCAAAATTTCCACGCGAACAAAGTCGCGGGCAACAGCTAGTGTAGTAAAAAAGGGGTAATTTTTCTCACATTTTTCTGAACTTTTTTTTGTAAAACGTACGAAATTACGTTGCATTTACTCCGCAAGTTCGTGCTAGGCTCACAAGCCTTCTCTCCTGTAAGACTACTAAAATATTGTTTTTATGACATCATACTATGATACCGTCATATTCTGCAAAAAAGATAAAATAAATATTTAACGAAATTGATTTCCTGGAGGGTAAGAGTCACCCTCCTACTGCATGATTGAGTTTATTTTGTTGGATCATAACAAAAATATGTTTTTCAAAAGCAAGTGGGGTAAGAGAGGCGTTCTTCAGCGTTTTGTCGGCGATTTACAAAGTACTGGCGAGGTAAAAATTATGAATGGAAATTCGTTTAAGGGAAGTGGAAACGGTGAGGGATATTTCTTTGACGTTTCGTCGTTGGTGCTGGCCTTACTTCTATTGATGCAGTGTTTTGTGGACATGTCTCTAGAGATACAATTGGAAAGATATGAACTTCATTTGGTCCTTTGCCCCACACTAGGAATTTCTCCTGTATCGTGGGTGCGTTCATAAACATTTAAACTCACATACACAAACAGCCAGACCCGGAACAACTATCCGTAGGCCATACAAATATTTGTTACGTGCGGGAATCGAATCTGCGACACGCAACCCGGCAGCCAATCGATCAGCCACTGCGCTAACCGTGCTGACAAAAATTATAAAAATTATCTATCTTATCTTAACCACAGTTTCTAAGTCAACTAAATCATTGATTTTATTTGTGGCGGGATCTAAGAAGATCAAAATGATGTTATTTTGTTTAGTTCAAAGTAGTTTTATACTAGCTCGATGAGTAGTAGATCGCTTCAAAAGCGTGTCGTATTTCCACAACGTTTTCTACTTTCTTTTTTGTAGCTTACGTCAGTCCGACACTTCAGCCAACATATCTGAGCAGGCGTGAAAACACAGAACTAAAATAAATGTACCAAGTTTGACATATCGATGCATTTTTTCTTGACAAGCAACGCCACATTCCTGTAATCCTAGAAGGGTTAGACAGAGGTGTACTTAATAGTACACCCACATTTTGCCAGTTATGTTTAAGTTCCATGTAATAGGGGGCGAGCCTATTGCCATCAACCGAGCACCAATCCAGACTCCGTGGCTGCTACTGAAAAAATCTTGATGGAAAACCCAATAACACTTTGCCCGACCTGGGAATCGAACCCAGGACCTCAGGCTCAGCAGTCTTGCGACTATTCAACGCTAGACCTATTGTCTTAGCTCTGATATACAGTCATAATATTGCGGCAGGCCTCTGACTAAATTAATTAATTATTCTGATACTAACACACCGTCTCACCAACCAACTACAAACATACTTCAAAAGCATTCAAAACCACGTCTCACAGTCACAGTAACTGTTCATAATTACATTAAACACACTACCAAAAACTGTGGAACTGCCAGCCGGAGTAAAGCGTTCCTTCCGAGCCAAATAACGGCATCAAAGGTCCAGCGGAAAATTTCACAATTCACAGTTGAAATCTTTAGCAAGTGATGCGATGCAGAAAATTGGTATGGGTTCCAGTTTTACTTCAGAGAACCGGTTGGGTTTGGTACAAGGGTATGGGACTTGGGAGAAACAGCGGTGGACAGAAATTTTGATACAAATTAGATTATTTTCTGGGTGATATCAGACTTGGGAGTTTGATGCCAAAAGAAATTGAGATGCGTTGAATGTATAAATACCGTAAGGAAATCAGAATAATTGTAGATCATTTTTATTTATTTCTTTACCACCAATTATAGCAAAATTACAGACTCGTTCAATACGATGCTCATCATCATCTGCCTAGCCTTTTCCCAACTATGTTACGGTCGTCTTCCAGTATAACCGGATGCAGCTGAATACCAGTATTTTACATAGAGCGACTGCCGAAGAATGACTGCGTCCAATACGATGCTATAGGTCACAAAATACAATAACATAATATAGAAAACAAGTAAAATTACACCCAGTAAAAAATACAAATATTAAGTAAACATGGCAATGTTTGTAGTTATACACCTCTTTTAATTGTCAATATTGTAAGTTACTACACAACGGGAATTTTTCACACCATTAAAAAAACCTTTATATCGCAATTAATATTTTCGCAAAAAAAACTTTCATTTTAATTTCTTTCATTAAATTTGTTATTTGCCATTTTAAAATCTTCCACATCGCAACATACACAAAATCACATCTAAACAGACAAACATCTAATTCCCCTAAGAGCTCTTAAGGCTCCACTTTCAAACATCGATTTGCAACATAACGTCACTTTGATTTGACGCATCAGTGGTCGCCTTAACATACCATTTGATGTTAAAGCTCATAAGTTTGCAGCCAAGACTTCCTTTTGGACGCCTTCGAGCAAGAAATTGCTTGACATGAACCAAATATGAACCCGTATTTTGTGAAATATGAAATTGAAGGATATTTCTTGTTTGAGATTGGTGGATGTTCGTTTGACTTGCGAGTTTTTGGGTGTTTGCTACGTAAATAACGTTTTTCGACTGCCTGAACATCAGTTTCTTCAACTTGAAAGCTTCAAACTTATGGTTTTGATGTTAATTAACGACACTGACGGTCGACCGCTTTTCACCCTTAGGCCTTAAATAATAAGGTTGAAAAGTGGTCGACCGTCAGTGAGGCGGTAGTACATCGCAATGATTACGCTTCGATCGTTTGTTCATATTTAGTTGATGAAAGAAATACGACTAACAAATCTTTACAAAGCCGGGACCCGGAAGCCGTAGAAGGACATACCTTCACTGGACTTGGCGAGTTCTTCAGAAAGTTTATTAGGTGCGTAGTACTTGCAATCGGCGTGCGTTTATGGGCAGATGTCCGAACGTGGACGAAGCAAAACAGAGTGTGTAATGAGCCGTCCAGACTTATGCAATGCAACATGAAATGTAACACAAATCTTCCCGAATTTGTTTCAACGTGTGATACATTTCATGTTACGTTTCACAAATCTGTACCCGGCATAAGATAGCAGGCGGCGTTTTGTAGTATCCACAATGGGAAAAAACGCATGAATTTATTTATGAACATGTCATACTTACAGAAGAGAACGACACCAAAATGAATATCTTAAAATAGCACACACAGACACACATTATGAAAAGGTTTCTAATGAGATGACGAGTAATAGAGAAGTATGGAAGAAGAAGACATGGTGCGCCGACCCCAAATGAATTGGAATAAGGACCGGAGAATGATTATGATGCCATACAAAAGATTGACGGCACGGTTGGCGCAGTGGCTGAGCGATCGGCTGCTGCGCTGCGTGTCGCGGGTTCGATCCCCGCACGGAGCAAATATTTGTATGATCTACAGGTAGTTGTTCCGGGTCTGGCTGTTTGTGTATGTGAGTTTAAATGTTTGTAAACGCACCCACGATACAGGAGAAATTCCTAGTGTAGGGCAACGTTTTTTTTTAAAAAAAAATAAGAGAAAGGTACCAAAATGAATATAATAACTTCAAACACCACACACAGACACAAATGATTAATGTCTCCCAAACAAAATCAATTAGTAACACCCTCGTAACTCCCCAAACTCACAAACACATTTCAACAAGATACCAAAGACGAAGCCCAAAGTCAGAACTCACATAAACACTCCGTTACGTCGAGATACGAAGCATACGTCAATAACATTGACATTACTGCTCAAGAGGACTTGTCAGAAGTCTGACCCAAATGTGTCATATTATTGAGCTATAAATACTCGAAGCCCAAATTAATAAGACCTCTCAGTTCTAAATGAGGTGAGAAATTCAGAGGTCTTTGTTGTCTGGTGGTGGGTAAGCGCGGTACACTATTATGTCGATTTAGTAGTGATATGTGACCCCGGGCAGCGGCACGTGCTATGCCTAGTGTTGGAGTCATAAAGGTTACGATAGTTGAGTTGATGGAAAAGGGCGATGCGTATTGATGTAATTTGTACCGTTGTTCCAGGAGTTTGAGAATTATGACATTGTTCTGGTATTTCAAATACACGGCTTAGTCAGTACCCGATTCTAGACCCCTCACCGTACCCATCGTTGAAGTTTTCGTCGCTTATCGCTTATCGAAAAAAATCAGCTGTTTCATGCATAATTGCAATCTTATATTTACACGTGAAAATTTATAGAAATGCTGATTTTTTGTGTCAAAAAACGGCCTCATATTTCAACCCGGGTGGGCACTCAAGTGCTGGTAAAACTTTGTCTCGATGTTCCCTTGCACCGCGTTTATTTGATTTCCTTCATCAACATATTGTAGTTCTATTACGCCTAATTTGAACAGTCTAACTAATCTTACAAACTTCCTGCTATTCGCCAAGTGCATTCTGCGGCAGTACCGTCGCTAAATCACCTTCCAAATTCCAGCAAGAAATACCAACTCTCCAAATCTCGTAGCATGGAAAAAACTGGTAACTTATGGCCTTGTTAGGGTTCCGTACGCGAAGGGAAACCAACGGGACCCTATTACTAAGCCTCCGCTGTCCGTCTGTCTGTCAGCAGGCTGTATCTCATGATTCGTAATAGGTGGACAGTTGAAATTTCTACAGAATGTGTATTTCTGATGCCACAATAACAGCAAATACCCTACTACGATAGTACAGAACCCTTGACGTGCGAGCCCAACTCGCACTTGGCTGTTTTTTTTTAACTCAGTCATTTGTCTTAAAAAATTACATACTGTCTCGCTTATAATCCGCCTTTATTACAGGCTCCGACGTTTTACTTCGAGTGAATTAGCTCTCACTTAAAGTGAAATTTATGATTATGAATATTAGCAAAAAGTGAAGCGTCTGATATTGGCTTAGGGGCAGCTTTAATCTCTACAGGACCATACCAAAGTAAGATATACATAAAGACTGGCGACGTGAATATAAAATGTACTAACATATACCTGCAACTTACAGATACTCCGCAGCTACTACATGCACTTCCAATTTCCAAAGCAAATACAATCAAAGCGAAATATCCTTTATTTCTTTTTCTATATAAACAAAAATTTAGTCCCAGTAACGAAGGGGCAAATAAAAATGTGTGTGCATTGAGATTGCGAGCGCAACTCCGCTGTCAAAGGAAGAGCCTGCGAATATGCAATAAATCAAATTCGAACCGAACTTTTAGCTTTTCAAAGGAATTTCTGCGCTACCGCCATTATTTTGTGTTTCAAAATATTGTCGTGATAACTTCACTTTAGAAATATTAAATGTTTGTGTAGAATATGATGGGTATTTCATTGTATTTCAAGAAGCTTTATGGTATTCTGAAACCTTTGCTTGTTTGAGAATGTTTTATCTGTCTGTGTTGAATTACAATGCAACTTTATAAAGTCATACTGTCACTTACGGGATATCTTCCGTGATTAAACCACTACCACCACCTCCAGGTCCGGTTTATTCACCATCGACCCGCATTCTCCAATCATCCCGCGATCATGGCGCTTGCAACAGCGTCGAAATATCGGGAGCTCAAAATAATGAATAATCACGGAAGATATCCCGTAAGTGACAGTATAAGAACCGTTAAAGCTTAAAACAGTACAACTTTATAAGTTAAGTATCTTGAGTAAACCCTGATTGAGCTAAACACAATGTCTAGGTTTTAAGTTCGATTTGACTAGGTTAGGCAAAGTGTGTGTCTTTTTTTCATCAGGAATTTCTTAGCAAGTAGCCTGGAGTCTCGATCTACTGCACCCTATTACATAACTGGCAAAATGAAATCAGATGAAAAGTAATCAAGAATGTACGTAAAGCACATAAATATTATATTTAAGTACCATGTGAGAGGTCGAGTTTATTTTAAACTAACTTACGGCCGCGGCTTCGCCCGCGTGGGGTTCCGTAATTGTTCCACGGGATCGCATCCAGGTTATAAACTATCTGTGTGCCAAATTTTATCTTAATCCGGTGAGTAGTTTTAGCGTAAAAGAGTGACATCCATCCATACATCATCACAAACTTTTGCATTTATAATATTAGTAGGATTATATAGAATCATTGAAGTACCTTTTCCGCGAAAGCACTAGAACAACCTACAAAAAAAAAATGTAAGAAGACTCATGGAATAAGCTAACGCATCCTCTTTTGAAAAGTATTGCCGCAGTAGCGAAGCTCTAAACAACAAAAAAACGATGTGATAAATGATACAATTTACGTATATCCTTTGTCCTCGTAAACTTAGGACAATACAACAACGCCAACTTACTCGTATGTACGCAGCTGTGAGCATGTTAGTCGGATTAGGGATAACATCCCGACTAATCTCGCTACGTAATCAGATATGAAGGTAACGCTTATGCTTGTAGACGTCTGAAATGCTCTGAAGTTAAAGGCTACATGAAAACTCACTAATTTTTAATCATGATGTTGGAAATTAGGTATGCTCATAGTCAAAATTGAGGATGAATTGGGTGGGATTTGTTTCAATTGTTTTTACTATGGACACTTTTAACGTACACATCTTGCTACATCGTTCTCACATAATGTACCATCTCAACATGAATGATGTAACCAAGGTTTTGTAAAAGTATTCTGATTTAAAAGAGTGTCCGTGGAGTTTCTTCCCCGTTTTTCTCATGTACGTTATGGAATGGGCAACTACAGTACTTTCACAGATTTTATGCCTTGTGACTGGGACTGTAGCTATTGTAGTCTTTGTTTCGACAATTCAAAAGTGCCTGTAACTGGCCTACTTGAAATAAATGCTTTGATTTGATTTGATTTGACTATCGGCGAAGAATTTTGCCTATTTTAGCAAAGGCAGCCATAGTAGGACTCTGTTTGTTGCGCCATTAAAGTCAACACACCCTGCCTTGCACCTAATCAGCATGACCCCGGAGCGATCACCAGTATTTCTTTGAAACTCCATACTGTATCGCACGCCCACCAAGCATCGTAACGGTATCACCTCAGATCGGGACCACGTAGTAAAACTAAGGTGAGGTAGGTAACTCTGAACCGGTGCAGTGCTCAACTGCTCATACGTATGCTATGAGCTTTAACTGTGTCGTCATCTATTACAGTATATCTGAAGTCTGTTGTGTATGGCCACTCCCAAAAATATCCATAAAGTAGTCCTTCAAGCCTTGGCTTAAGCGACAAAATCAACTTCATATCAGTCAGCATTCCAGCTATGATAGTTTTTTTACAGTACTAACTTGATATATTCTCGATTCTTCTAACAAAAAAGTTAGAAACGTTAATGCTAGGTGTAAGAGTCATAATTTAGGCACGACGCGACGCCAGTCAACTTTATAATTATTATCGAAATCCGATACTAAAATTTACATCCGAATCCCAGTACACATAAAAGGGATTGCCCGTCGTCACACCGAAATAAACCTTTCAAATACAATCTAACTCGTGTCTTACGGACATATATCACTGCTATAACATTTTGCAAGTAACATACACCCTTTCACGAGCCGATTCCGCCCCCCGCCTCAGAAACCGCACGAATACTCGCTCTTACATAACAATAATACCTTTTCTACAGCCTCCCTGATAAATAGCTGGATGTACGAACTTATATTTCGCAACCTACTACACCACGTGGTTCAATAAAGTAGTTTTGTTGCGACAGCGCCATCTAGCGGGTGGTGCTTGCACTACGTTGGGAGCGAGCGCTCTAAAATGGTTCGGGAATAGTTTCCCACTCTCCCGGGGCGCTGTTTCAGGAGAGTTTGCGTACAGTTGTACATAGATGGCGCTACGAGTTGCGTTTGAGAACATCTTCAGTGTCGTATTTTTTTCTTTATACGAGTGTCTAATGTAATGTTTTTATTTGTTTCAGCTCTCAGAGCTCGAGCAGCGAGTCCTGGAAGCCGAAGGCAGGGCGGAGGAAGCGGAAGACAAGGTAAATTACTAATTTTTTGAAAAAATATGACGTTTGAAATTACGATTTCCAGGTAGCAGTGAGAACTACTACATTTAAAATACTACTTTTTACAAAACCCTCAGCTGCCTTTATTTACTTAAAGAACTAGAACATAAAACTAATTTCAAATGAATAATGCAGCAATATAAATCTTACAAACCGTCTCATTCAATCACGCACAAATTGCAATTCCTTTACAAATCCTAGCTCTCAGATTTCCAATAAGACCGTATTTTTCCCGCCAATAGATTCTCCCGCGTGCATACAATGTGCAAGTCACTACGGTCAGCAAAAAGGTTTCATTAATACCCTCACGGACTGGCAGCTTTTGTTTGACAGAAACCTTCGTCACTGTTTTGGATGCCATTAGGGTCTGAAGATTAATAAAGTTTGCTTTTGAATTTAGAGTTGATTTTGTTTTAGGAAGACAATTGTTGGAAATATACCTAAGTTTTTTTATTTTTATTTCCTCTTTTAATTCAAATTATTGTTTAGCTTTTGGCTACAGCGTTAAAGTGTTATATATTAGTAGAAATAGTGATTTGAAGAGAAATTCAGTTATTGACTTTGCGAACAAGCTTGCTTGCATGCAGACTTATGGTGAAGTTTGAAACTTAATTAATCGGTTCATAATCCCTGCCGTATTTGAGTAATGGGATAATAATACGTACAAATAACCAATTACCTACTAATGACGGAATAAGTAGGACAGCTGCATCAATCGATCAATTCACATTAGACAATGACATACATTAGAGAATTACCGTCAATCCAGATATTATCGATGGTATCTATTACATAATCTACCGTAGATTGAAATTCAATATGATGGCACCAGAAGCCACATAAACTCCTAAAATCCAAACTGAAAAGAAGCTTCAATCAATAGCGACCATACAAAAACCTACTTATCGCTCTTAAAATTTTAAACACACATAAATACATAGTTACATAAACTTAATGTTTTTCTTATGGGATTAATTGTGTGGAAACTACAGAACGGAACCTGCTAGAATCATTACATAGGTACTACCGAGTTCACTGAAGGTCCATCACTTTTCACCCTTATGATCTAAAAAATAAGGTTGAAAGTAGTCGACCGACCCTTTGTTTCGTCGACGTCGGCATTGCAAACCTACTGTTCTTCTCATAGGTACTTATAATAAAATAATACATAAATTAATCGATGCACGTCCGTACCTATAACTGTGGAAGATTTAATGAAATGTCGCAGGAACTCTATAAATTAATTAATATTGGGTTCGAGCGCACATTACGGACCGGGGCTGTAATTGCGTTGCGGTGTTGCGTTAATTCAATAAATGGGTTATTGTCTATTAATATTTCGAGCATTTATGCAGGGTAAAATCTTGAAAAGGTTTTAATTATCCAACTGTAATTTATGTTCTGCGTCATTATCATATTGTTAATTTTGTTTGGCTAATAATTTTAGTGCTTTTAAAAAAAACTTGTGAACCGCAACAATCGCATTTAAAAAATCTTGAGTTTCATGTTTTATAGAAATTCGTTTTTTTATGATGTTTATATGATAGCACACTATTTCTAATGAACTATTTCTGTCTGTTTGACTATTAAAAATTATTTTCAACGCATGTCCACATCCGCCATTTCAGTCAACACGCAGTGTAACCATAACCCTCGTTCTAGGGCAGTCGGGTAAAAAGAGAAGTTAATGCGATTTTTATAGCACATAACATAAAATCTAACACACACACTAATCTTGACCAAACATCTTCAAACAACGCCTTCATATCTATAAAAGACCATCATATAAAAACTGAGAGTTATAACGATAGGTCCCTTCTTTAGAAGACCATAATATAAAAATAAGAGTTATATCGGTTCACGACGACCAATCCAGCTATTCAAAACCAGTTTATGCGGATCTCTCAGTGTACGGGAAATCTATAGAAAGCAAGGCCATGCTATACTGGAAATGTATACCTAGATGTGTCGCCGTGTGTACCTTTACTTTTTCTAAAGCCCTTATTCCCCGATCTTTTTTCCTAAGGCTAATATGAAATGGTTAAATGACGTCATTTGATGTAACAAGTGAGTGGTTTCGTCATAAAATCGCTCCCCTGTCCGGGGCATTTGTCCGGATACTTGCTGACAACTGAGGGAGGGGTAGCAGCGGATTATGTGGGTGATGTGTACTGTGAGCATGGTAGGGGGAATGTGATGGTTTTATTGAGGGATAGTGTTTTGTCTGTTGTAGAATTAATTAAACTAGTTCACCTGACATTTTTGTAGTTTAGTTCCTTTTCTACGTAGTGTATCAAACTCGAATTAAATAAAACTAGCCTTGAAATGTATGTTTAAAACTTTTGCTATTTTTTTTTTTTTACCGTTGCCCCACACTAGGCATTTCTCCTGTATCGTCGGTGCGTTTACAAACATTTAAACTCACACACAAACAGCCTGACCCGGAACAACTACCTGTAGATCATACAAATATTTGTATCGTGCGGGGATCGAACCCGCGACACGCAGCGCAGCAGCCCATCGCTCTGCACCGTGCGCTCAGCACTGCGCCAACCGTGCCGTCAGTTCAAGTTCTAAGTAGAGCAATGAATTACGAAAGTTCTGAAGCGTTTTTGGCTTTCATAATTAAAATGAATCTACAGGATTTCATATACAATTTAGTACAACACTAAAAGCACAAAAAATTAAAAACATGTCAGAAAAATCTCACTCTTCAATTAATTCCGTTACGAAAATTAACTTAGGCAATACCATTGTCGCTAATCACTTAAAGAAGTTGCTTACTAAAATACAAACCAATAAAATTATTTTTATACAAAAAAAAAGAAAATTTCATACGACGTTTTTGCCAACGCTACGTTCAATACAAGAGCTTTGTACACAAGCCAGTACAGATCGTCCCGGGCGGCGTGGGGGATGGCCGCTATTGATTTTCACAATTGCAGGATTATGACTCACTCCGACTTTGTTTGTTTTACATACTGTCTACATGCGTATTGCGTAGCTTTATAATTAATTCTGTATTTAAAATGTCGAAAGGGACTTTTGAACACGGGTTTAAAAAGATACGTTCGGGATTAGGAACAGATATTTTTTTTTTGTGATGTATAAACCATTGCTAAAAAGACGCCTTGTATTCTGCTAATCACAAACATTATTGTATTTTTTTACTGTTAAGCCATTAGTCTCGGCTATGACAGCCGGAACCATAGATATAAGAAATATGTCTATAGTCAGGACCAACGGCTTGTAGATCTTTGACAGTTGTTACGGGTAGTTTAAAAAAACCGAAAGTTCGACAGACAGTCTTAACAAGGAATTGTGTTCCTAGCAACTGGGTTGTGGAGGTCAGATAGGCTGTCACTCCATATAAAATACTGGTGCTCAGCTGCAAGCCAACCGTAACATCGTTGGAGAAAGGCTTGACAGATGATGATGATTTCATCACATTTATTACCAAAGCAAAGAGTCTTCAACAGTCTTATATCTAACTTCTGTTACCTATCCCAAAAGCGTCAGACATAACATAAAAGTGTCATTAAAAGTAAAGACGACAACAAACCTTACGACATAATGAAAATAATAATTAAATATATCCTCATTCTGAACGCAACTGAATTCCAAGCGGGATTAAATTCCACTTTACTGTGTGACTTTTCCATTACTGCGAACAGTTCCCGCGTTTTCCACGACGCCATTTTCTGTTTTCCATTTCAGATCTGAAATTAAAGAAACAAAAGTTTTGCTAATATGAAACCGTGTTGTTTTGTTTGCTAATGCATTTGCATCTTGGCCCTCATAATAAATAATTTAAAAAAAAATATCTAGTCAAATTTGCAGCATTGAATGACCTATGTTCTTAAAAAGATTGTGATCGCAACAAAATATGGAAGTGTAAATATTATGCAATTCTAACAATATTACATACAACGAGTTGAATTTCTACCCTTAAAATATAGGGTGAAAATAATAATTATTCTTCTTCCGACCTAGGGGTCGCAATAGATCAATCACAACAGTTCGTAATCCAAGGATAAAGTTTGAAGTGTTAGTAACATCTGTCGTAGTGTACAAAACGTATCTTCTAAAATAATTATGATAGATCATACCATTTTATTCTGTCCAAAAGCAATAAGGAAAGCTTTAAGTACAATTCATCTCAAAAAGTCAAAAGATATATGACCTAAAAACAAAAACTTCAAATAAACTCTGAAAACTTCCTCGAATCCGCTACAGCAAAGAATCCGTAGGGAATACCCTTCATCGCAAATTCATTCAAAGCCCATAAAATGTTGCACAATAATTTATATATCCTCCTAAAACCGTGTCAACAACCAAGCT
Organism: Noctua comes; assembly: GCA_963082995.1. Lineage (NCBI taxonomy): Eukaryota > Metazoa > Arthropoda > Insecta > Lepidoptera > Noctuidae > Noctua > Noctua comes. Next base: position 4,790,361 of record OY720279.1, on the reverse strand, counting down.
TACTGCAGAAACGTGATCACAATTTAGAAGGAAGAACTTCCCGAATGACGAGAGCCAAGGGACCTTGCAACGTTCACAGCGGCATTTTATCGCTCCACCATAGTATTGCATAGTCGCACACTCGCGCGATAATAGATGGAGGACTATATAGGTACGTACTTCCCTTTGATAGCCTCTTTCTGGTTTATTTCTATTGTCTTACAATGGAGTGGCTGGGGATTTTATTAAGCGAAGAAGTTTATGATGTGGATTAAATATATTATGGTGTTTTTTGGCAAGCAAACTGATAAAAAAAAGGACAACGAAAGGAGCGTATGATAAAAGAAGTCTTAAAAGTTCTTTTTGTTGTTTTTTTTAAGTTTTGTTTGAGTTTTTGTTGTTCTTTTTATAGTTCTTATTTAAGTTGTGTTTTTTTTTGGCTATTAAAATACATCGTTTCGTACCACACAGCTATAGCGTCTTTATTAATATTTATAGGCAAGTAAACTTACATAGACAATGTCTTTCAAAACGTAGTTTGTTGCGTTAGCATTTCATAAACAAAGGATTTGGTCTTTCCAGTCTATTTGTCGTTAAAGCCCCACTACCAGTAACAGATTGTACAGTCAACCGCAAATCTCTAGTAACAATTCGACATTGACATGACAGCGCGTTTATGTTGTAGCAGTAAAGGCGGCATTAGCAGTTGAAGTGTTACACTGCTGTGCAGTTGACTGTATCTCTTGAGAACGTGATAGAAAGCGTGTTCCTGCGTTGTTCTTTTGCTTTTACTGAAGTTGCTTCTTTTTTTAGAGTGCTCGCTAGATCGATATCCTAATAGTAAATAAATAATGATCGTCTGAAAAATGGACTTAATTATTAAGATAATAATATAACTCGCTTCAACGAATTACGGCTGGAGACCGATTATGACGTGTCTTATATTATTGCTAAATGATTATGTGTTTATTTTAGGCAAATATACAAGTAGGTACATAATTAATTTTATTTATCGATAGGTTATTTGTACAAAACATAAACAACCTTAAATAAATAAACAAAATAAAAATTTACAAAAAAAAAAGACTAAATAAATTAAGACTAAAACCACATGAGTAAGTAAACGGAACAGAGTTAAAGCTTCTAAAGAACGTTCAAAATTGTTACCTATTTTGGTAGGGTTGTCACAATATGTTAAGACAAATTAAACAAAACATTTGTTATACAGTTTTATTATTGAGTATGATACAGTCCAGTGGCGAAGGGTGAAAATTCAGTCAGGGGAACCCGAAGAAAAAAAATGAGAATTACATTTTTTTTTAGTTTTTTATCTCTGTTTATTTTGACCTTATTTTCGTTATCAGTGACCCCGAAAACCATGAAAATGATACCCATGACGAAAAAAACAAAAAAAAAATGTTGGTGCCATCGAATTTTCATTTTGACCTCATTTTGTTATCAGCGACCCCGAAAACCACGAAAATGACACCCATGACGACAAAACAGAAAATTTCCGTCGGCGCCATCTTGGATTTTCATTTTGACCTCAGTTTCGTTATAAGCGACCCCAAAAACCACGAAAATGACACCTATGACACGAAACCGAAAATTTTAGCCGGCGCCATCTTGGATTTTCATTTTGACCTAATTTTAGTTATCAGCGACCCCAAAAACCATGAAAATGACACCCATGAAGAAAAAACCGAAAATTTTCGTCGACGCCATCTTGAATTTTCATTTTGACCTAATTTTAGTTATCAGCGACCCCAAAAACCATGAAAATGACACCCATGAAGAAAAAACCGAAAATTTTCGTCGACGCCATCTTGAATTTTCATTTTGACCTAATTTTAGTTATCAGCGACCCCAAAAACCACGAAAATGACACCCATGACAAGAAAGCCGAAAATAAAGTGAAGCATAAAATGCAGGGGGAGTATAATAAAAAAATGTAAATAAGTCAACAAAATAAAAAAACTAGTTGGTACCAAATACGATATAGACCATTACTCATTCTATCTTGTTCTCCCATACATACTTTCTTTTTCTGTCCTTGTCGTAACTCGATAATCTTCGGCTTACCGGGCTCCTTAACTCCTTAGTTACGAGGGAACATAGAAACAGACATTACATACATACAGGTCAAACACATAACCCTCCTTTTGGGCTTCGCCGCAGTCGGGTAAAAACACACCGAGTAGTATCCTCTTCTTATTAAAAAAAAAGGATCATACAATAAAATATAGGTACTTACTTGCAAAAGTAATAGTCAAATATTTACTTACCTATTGTACTCCTTGGGATAGTTAAAGTATGATATATTTTTGTTTTTTCTACTATTATTCATACACACAGTACAATAAACAACCATTTTAATTTTAATATTCAAACTTACAACCAATCTTGCAACTGACAAAACAAACAACGTGCCCCTTGGTTGCCATGGCTCCGTGCCGTGCTAACCCTGAGATTGTCCACTGGCTGTGCCAGCGTAAACCGGTTTTTTCCAGTCTCGCCGCGTACGCGACAAGCGGCCAGTGGTCACGCACACATGCCCCGCGTGCTTGTAGAAGTGCAACCGATTCGCGCGGTTGTATGAAGCTTAACCTCTGTTCCGTTTTCCTACTCATGTGCTAAAACTATCTGAAACCAAAAACTACAAATACCTAAATAGATTTCATACAATACTAATACATACATAGGTTAATTGGGTACATACCTACTTACTAAAATACCCACAAACGGTATAGGTTCCCACATTTTTATACCTTTCGAGTAAGAAAAGGAAGTTTGCAATCAATAATTTCTTGGTCCTTTGAGACTGGGAATTTTTAATCCCTTAGGGAGTTTTGCCGTTGTGCAATTTATAACCGTCGATCTATCAAAACGTTATCGAAAGAATTATCAAATGAGTTCGATACAAATCTCTATACTCGCGTAGAACATGAGCTATGACATAATAACCCTACCGATAGCCACCCCATGCGGTCCGCACCCCAATAACATTAGCTTTCTAACTGCACGCCCTATTAAGTAATATTAAACTTTATACCTATCACTATAAAATACATATTGATACGCAACATACATATCAATTCTATAGAACTTTTTTTTATATCGAAAGTCTGGCTATGGCAACAATAGAAAAGTCTTCAATGGCGACCCTTCCGCGCATGCGCCCTTAAAAGCAACCAACTTCACTACAATACACCAAGCCACGGTTCTCCACAACTTCGTCCCGATACCTGTATATACATCATAACAATTTCTCCTTATTATTTAACAGTTTAATAATACACTAAACGTAAATTAAATCCGTCTTGAAACCGCGACTTGTCAGTCAACGTCTTATTTATAAGCCACGGTAACCGCCTTTCAGTAACGCGCGCGTTAACGTTACGATTGCGTATAGAAAATACTTTTGATCAATAGGAGCTCTTTATTAATTTACTTGTGTTCTAGATAAGAAAGCATCGCTTTTCGCTGCTGAAATGTGTTCTGGTATATCGTATTAATTGTGATAAATACGTATTCGAGCCTAAGCGTGACAACGAACGTGTAAATAAGCTTTACTGTGTATATTTTAAGTAAAAGTGTTATTTTTGAAGTCAAGCGACAATTTTGATAGGAACTCAGTGTTTTGTCGGCTTAGTGAAAAGTGTAATATGTCGAAACCAAACACGTTGAAGGCTCACAGACTAAGTGCAGAGTTCGCGGAGAAACGAGCACTGTCGATGAAGAAAACAGATCCATCGAATTCATAGCAACCACCCGTAAGTACCTCATGTTATTGTCACCAGAATCGATCCTATAATCTCTTAACCTATAAACAAAACCTAAATTCCTTAAACAACTTGTGATTTCTAAGTATCTTGTCAAAAAGAAGTCAAATTTTCATTGCCTCTGTAATAAACAACTGTATACTGTATTTTCATTTTATTCATGCTGTGCTAATACAAGTTCTAAAAGAAGTCATATATATGTCGAGTGATAACCTGTATACAGCTACAAGTAGCCAGTCTAGCCACTTAAACAAATTAGAAATCGAAAATCGATTGTTCTTCAATTTATAATGAGGTTGAGCCTTGCCTATATTTCGGTCAATTAGTCGATTGGATTAGTACAGTCGTTCGGATAAATTATTTTGTTTATTTTAGTGTAGAGGTTTTATAAAACATTTTTTTTTTCTATACATATTTATCTGATGATAGGACTAAGCATATTATTTATTGGTGTTGAATTGTGTTGCTACACGAGTTAAAGTAAAGTAATTTCTAGAAGTTTAAGATGACCAACAAAATTCTGTTCTAATTTTGCTGTATATCGCGGATGAAAGGACCAAAAACGTAAAAATAAAAAAGGTCAGTTGTAAGCAATAGTATGCCAAGCACATGATGTCTACAAACCAATATGGCCGCCACTCAGCTGTTCACGGTACGCATGCGCGGTGGGTTTCCCGCCATCTTTGAACTTTGCCCTACTATGCGAGACGCCAGTAAAATGCTGCTTGAGGAATGTAATAAAAATCGGCCGGATTTCCTGAGAATGGTTGTTAAGAATGGAGTAGTAGTAAAATGTGTATACGTTTACTGATTTAACCTGAATACCAGCACATTCTAAGTTAAATAATTGGTACAGGTTTCACCTGTAGCTATGCAAATGAGAATTTTAAATTGCCCCATAACTTTGTGCCAATGTTCAATTTATTTAAACCGTATGAATAAATTCCTGTACAGGATTTAATTCCGTAAAATATAGAAAAATTATAGGGTCTAATTAATTTGCTAGCCAAACTCCGCTGACGTAATATGGTTTCTCTGGGACACAAATTAATGTTCACATATTTAAAAAAATCTTATAAAAGGCTACCGATATTTAAAACTATTTTCAACATTATAATTTAATGACAATAAAATAGTCCTAAGTATTAAATATTTTGTAAATATTTCGAAATCATTATAATTTAGTAACATTGCCCGTCTGCGCATAACTAAGTAGATATGCAAATTAATTGTTAAAACACGCAGAATATCGGTCACGCAATGTCACCAGGTTTTTAGAAGTTTTCACTAAAATATTAGCCCTTTTATGTAAAACAATACTTACCAGTAATTGATAAAGCTGATGAATACGATACCATTTTAATAATTAACTAAGAAACAAACCCCCCTAAATTGATGCCTGTTTTCACCAAAATTAATGCGTAAATATTTATTACAATTTCAGCAAAGCTACTCTTGGCGCAAAGCCGAACGTTGAAAATTCAATAATTTACGTTTTATTTAGGCAATATTTCGGTTTCATCTTATTTTTTTTTTCGAATTTCTTCATATAGTCACTATTAAATTCGCTACCTCACAGTTGTTGGGCAAAAGTATATTATAGGTACCTAGCTAAACCAAATTTTAAAATTAAAGTTGGCAGTTTTCTTGTAAAAACCTTAACTGACGTTACGTGAATATTTACGACAAGAAAATATGTAGGTATCTCAAAATACCACATACAGTCTTTTCCATTAACAATCTAGACTACATGGACAAACAACCATTTGTCGATAAGAATTATAGGCAATCCATCTATGCCAGACACACATATATCTATCTATCGCACAAAACAATGGAAAAAGTACACACGACTCGTAAGTGATATTGGAAAAACTCGAATGAGGAAATGTCGAGAATACCCATTTGCTTCTATTTTTCTTCCGGCTACTAAATCAAATTTCAGTTTGAAAGTTTCCTTGTCTATGGCGTAAACTTTGGTGTCGTTGTCGGAGTAAACTTTTTGTTTACGACTATAACTTTGTTATGCAATTTTATTTTTGACCAAACTTTAGAAAAGTCCAGAAAAACTTTTGGTGAACATACACACATTAGTGAAATTGTGAAGGAAATTATATTGAAAAAAAAACAAGATGGCTGCGGTAGTTTTGACTATGGCCACGCGCCAAAAAGGACCATTCAGCCCAATGACCATGCATTAATTATAAATCGCTCTAGAAAGCATAAATTGTTTAATGTTCAATTTTGTCGCACTGTAGCTCGATCGACCTCCCCTATACCGCGCATGATGACGAAGCTCATGGAGATCAACCCTTGCTGATGAATGGAAGACGATAATGTTTGTGGTTCTGTGAGAAGACTCAGTAAAAGGATTTTTACTTGATCTAATAGTAATGGCTTATGCTGTACTGAATGTAATAAATAAATGACAGCAGTAACGATGCTGGAACAGTAAACAATATATTGTATTGACTCTAAGCTGCCGAAAAGCTTCTATAAATTCTTTGACATATCGATACTCGTGACAATCAACGCCACCTTGAGCTGCGCACTTGAAATGGTCATACTATAGCAGTAGACGAAACGGCTTGAAAGCGATTGCCTTTTGTCTGTAGATAATTTATCTTATTTATTACGGCTGTCTTAAGTGAAAACCAATTTCAATTAAATATGTATTAATCAAGGGATCAATAGTTCGGAACCCTTTCATTGCTAATACATTCAGAACGGTGATCCCTAACTCGACACGTTACGGCTGTAAATGTCTTTTGAGGCGTGCCGACGCACTTAATGTACGTCATATGGAAATACTGTACTTGAATTGTGATGATACTTAATACTTCCAACTAACTACTAACTAACAGTTTTGTAGGAACAGTTACAAAGCCGTGAATAAAAAAAAAAAATGTTTATTCTTTTAAATATGGATGTGAAAAAAGAGTCACACGCATCGATTCAGGAACTAAGTAGGTATAATAAGAAGAAAATACAATTAATCGAGCTTGGATGTCACCCAAACTGTTTCTTAATTCTTAGGACGATACCTAAGCTTGTCGCTATACAAGCTTATTCAAGCTATCACTCATAGTATGTTATCGATGTTACTCCAAGACACAGTCTCCACTAGGTATCGCATCACTAAACCAAAGTGAGAAATCTGTAGTCTTAAATCATGAGTTATGAGTGTTTACGAACCACGTGTGTAAATCTCAACTAGACCCATAAACTCGCAAGCAAATCACATACGCGAAAACCATAACCTGAGTCCATAGTAGTTGCGAACGACCATGAGTCAGAGGGTGCAATAACCCCGCCCAGACGTACTGGATCCGTCGCTAGATTAGTCCGCGGATCTAAGCCGCAAAGAAAGCGCTGAAAGAACGATAAAGGAATTTTATTTAGCGCTTTAGCCTGCTTTAGCTCACAAATCTAATTGAGGCGGGTGAAGCTTTGATTTTTATAGCGGGTTGAAGCGATTGAAGCGGATGAATGGCATTGTTCGCAACGAAAGCTGGCTTGAATTTCAAAGGTTAGGGTTAATTGGACTACTTTTTTGTCTGCAGTTACTGAAGTTTATGAAGCTAATTTGCTTTTAAACACTGTTTCAAGCTTTCACGGTTTACACATATACCTACTGTCACTTACGGGATATCTTCCCGCATTCTCCAGTCAACCCGCGATCATGGCGCTTGCAACAGCGCCGAAATATCGGGAGCTCAAAATAATGAACAATCACGGAAGATATCCCGTAAGTGACAGTAATTTGCTTTTATTGCGGATTTTTCAGTAATGGTAGGTAAATCACACGAATTAATGTCTAGTTTTGTTTTTTGTATAATAAAGTTTATTCGAAACTAAGGTCTAAAAACATATTAAGCCTAGGACGAATTTCACGATTGAAAGTGAACGCTATCAGCAAGCTCTAAACCGCGATCAAGAACTGTCAATGTCATCATTGCTATGGAATTTTGTCACATTATCAGTATCATAGCTGAAATCCGCTCGAAGTCTATTCGGAACTACCACCGTACCAAATCTACTCAAATAAATACAATTGAAGTGTTTTTTTGTTTTGTAATTTCAAAATAACACACTTTTACTGACTGCATAATATGAAAGAAAATAATACGGTACTTATAATTAAAAAAAAAAATTTAGTCTGTCTGTTTGTTCCGGCTAATCTCCGAAACGGCTGGACCGATTTCGACGGGACTTTTATTGGCGTATAGCTGATGTTATAAAGAGTAAATTAGGTTTTTATTTTAGAAATAGGATTCGGGAACCGTGCAAAAAAACAAAAAGAATGTTCTCAAAATCAAATATAATTAATCCGAACAAATCGTTTGAAAAGATGATGGATGTATACCAGATATTAACAGAAAAGCACGGCTTATTGCACGGCACTGTGAACGAAACGAACCTTTCAAAAGGAAAATATCCACGTGTCATACAACCGATAACAGTTCCCATAAGCGACGTTCTGTGGTCGAAGGCTTGAGGTACTTTTGAGGAAGTGATCCCCGGTGACTTCATAAGTCTCCACACGCTAAGCTGAATTGGTCCTTAAGGGCTGTAAAAGTTTGTGAGGGTATGTTGTCCGGGTGACCGGGTCGGTAGGGCAGGTCTTTGTTTAATATTTCAGTAGTGATGCTTGTGAACTTATTTGGTACATATTGAATAGTTTTACTTGGGTTGTGTGTAGGTGTACTTTATATTACGCCTGTCTGACCTTTCGGAAATAACAGGCGTGATGTTATTAAAGTAGCAAGTGGTTATTTATAGGATAGACGCAGGTTATTCTATTTTAATGCTCTTTTTTTGTCTGAAAATCTATAAAACCGACCAATTGCAAAAAAATACAGGTCAACAACAATTCAAACTCATAATTTTAAAGAAAAAATACTCTGATATACTGGGTGTTTTTTTAAACGTGGGCAATACTTTAGGGGCGTGTAGTACTCATGAGAATAAGCAACTTTTACTATGGGACCGACCATGAAATCGCGAAAGAAATATCAGCTGCTCCGTACATTATTGGTCACGTAACTCGAAAAAATGTAGGCAACAGAAGATTTTTTAAAATATCATAGTTAGCCCCATAGTAAGAGTTGCTCATATTTATGAGTACTTCACTCCCTTAAAGTATTGCCCACGTTTAACCAAGCACCCTGTATCGTAGAGCCACACGGCACACACATTACAATAATTTGTGAATTAAAAGTCATAACTCATTTCAACAACCTGATAAATTTAAACATGCAACACTGCACACCGCAGCATAACACTGTGTATAAAATAAAAGCTGCATTCTTGTATATACATTATTAACATCAATCTGAATATTGTATTACAGTTTACACTATCCGTAGCGTAAAGTTGGGCCGATAAAGCTTTCTCACCGCAAAGCGAAATAGTGTACATTTTGATACAAGCACTAACTTAGCCTGTTCAAACCCGATATTACTAAAACAGTAATGCAGTGGCATTAAATTATAATTAGTGGATTTGATGTTTCTATTAGTTGGAATCATTACAAACATAACATCAAGCCTGTAATCCCCGAAGGGTTAGGCAGAGGTGTACCTAAAAGTACACCCACATTTCGCCAGTTACGTTTAAGTTCCGCGTAAAAGGGGTTGAGCCTATTGCCATCAACCGGGCATAAATCCAGACTCCGTGGCTGCTACTGAGAAATTCCTGATGGAAAAACTTGCTCAGCAGTCGCGATTGAGACCACTAGACCTACGAGGCATTAGTTGGAATCATAACAGAGAATTAGCGCCTCTAAGTACCATTACTTGAAGTACTAAAACCTGCATTTGCAATTTAGTTTCCGAAAATGTAAAGAAAACTGTTTTCGGAAAAAATACTTTAAAACCTACAAGCAGAATCAGTTTGCGACACAACTAAAAGCCTTTTATAACTTTTTAATAGTTCTGGTCATACTGAAATCAACTTTATTTACACTTTCGTGTAGGTTTATTTATTAAAATAGACATGATACCAGTTAGCAACGGATTTGAATTTGGAGTATAGGTAGTCTTCTTCAACAGAACTGACTGTAATCTTCTAAAGCCTTAGGACCATAACTATGTGGTCCGCCCGAGCATTATCGAGAGAGACATTAATCATAGAGTTTGGCTATTATCTATGGTCTAACTCATACCATAATGCATTATGCATTCGAAATCGCACCCACCTGGATTAATCAGTGCTTTATTATCTAACTTTCGTGTTAATTTATGTGGTATTCTAATGGAAAGCCCATTAGACTCTGTCGGTTATTAATCTAAAATCTATTATGGAGGCTCACCCCGAGTTTCTAAAAGCCTAGTACTCTATTGAATTGTGTCTGTAGTCCAATAACATGTCAATTGATTTGATTGGATCTTGCTAGATTGGTCAACTATTCAAAGCAGGTAAAACATCAAGCTACAAGGATCCTTAGGTGTTGACGGGGAGATGCTGTTGGCAAATATTGTGAAATGTTTCGAAAAACAAGATGGCAATGTTAGTTCCGCTTTTGACCACGCGCCAAATGATCTTTGTGCAACTATAACGTAAGGATAACCAAAATTTGTTTACCAGCCTTTCTGTAACCTCTCGCCCATCTGTGACATAGAATGGAAAATGCCCAATCCCTAGTTTCCATGATTAAAAAAAGAGTCACCTGGTCACCGAACATTCTTCAAACTTCTAGAAAACTGATTCGTTTTAGCATAAACCGATCATGAGTAAGCACAAAGATGTAGGTAACTGTCTCTTGAACAGAAGCTTTCGACGGACAGGGTTGTCGACACCTGTTCGAATTTTAAATCTGAGGTCAAAGGACGAGACTATACATTTACTGACTTAGAGACTTTTTGTGTGAATATCAATGATAAAAACGTACTTAATAAAGCACACTTTCCAGTAGCATTACTTATCTATAAATTTCCCACAGTTGGGACACAGGTGTTCTCTTGGTGAGAGGGACTGCGCCGGATACAAAGAAATAAATTTGTAGAAATTATATTTAAATTGTCCTTGATACCTTACTGTATCAGCCAACCAAGTTCAACCATAAATAGTCTCATAAATCGTCCACAAATATTACCGTCGGCCACCTTATCTGTTGAGGCACCCTTCGGCGTCGGGTGTGAGTTGGAGAGCTGGCATCCAGGTCGCATCCCAACCAGATATCTGCTGGTCTTTAAGTGAGGTGGCTGTCGCAGCATGCTTCTTCAGCAAAGGACCAAGTGGTGTAAAATAGGATGGCTATGCCGATTTGTTAAATTCTAAATCAGATGCTATACGTCAACAGTTTCCTTACTTAGGAACCAAGTATCTACGTATTTTGCGCGTCGTTTGAGAGTCAACATCCTCAAGAAACCTTTATTATTCAGTATGTTCTTGGGCAAATATTCGCAGCATATAAACGAATCTGTTCCTCTCTATGTCTCTCATCGTTTCATATTTATCGCTACAATTTCGATACTGACGTAAAATATTTATATGAAAATTCTTTATTGTGTCGAAGATCTGCAGCCCTGAGGTGGAATCTCCATAATTCATGAGTCTGCATGGTATGACGCATTGCGCATTTACATAGATTCCCAAACACAACCCGCCCATTGGCCACAGTTGTGCCAGTAATACATTTTTTATTATTTTCTCTTTTACTGAAAATAGTTTTTGCATTAAAAGAGGTTCTAAACCGATATCCAAGTGCCTGGCTTCTTGAAATATCTCTCGTGCGGATCTGAAAATGGAATATTGATAGCAGCCATTTTCGTTCGACCGGACTAGTGGTCCTTGTTCCACAAAGGCTGGTAAGGCAACACTTTTGCTTGAAAAGTCCTTACTATGCCAACCTCTACTCTGTTTCTGTTTTACAATACGATAGTAAATAATATTATAGTTAAAAATAAAACTAAGCAATATACTTTAGAGTGACGTCGTTAAATTCTTCGTATCCTTCTCAGCAAACCCTTTCATTTAATAAAAAAATAACTAGTCCGTCATTTTTGGGAGTCCGCCATATTGGATTTAGAATGACGTCACTTAGCTAACTATGTATTGTCATCCAAAGTAATCACGTACGCAAAATTTTAGGTTAATCGGAAACCGGGAAGTAGGCCAAATTTAACTTCTAAGATTTTTTATACAGTTAGTTACAGGTGAAGCTAATAAAAGCGTTTTAAAAAAACTGCTAATATTGAGGATCAAAGCCGATAATTCCTGATCATCAATGAAAATGAACCAAGCATCAATATGGGAAGTTAGACACAATAAACTTCTTTGTTTTCGCTCCATGTGGATTTTGCAGAAGTTGCAGAACATCACATACTTTGAAATTCCCCACAATAAGTACAAGGTATATTAATTAAATAATACCGAGATTTTCTATTTCCCTGTAACCAAACTTTTAGCATTTCCCATCCTTGTATCCAAGTTCCTGTATCCGTAACAAACTGAGTTTAACCGTCAATTACCCGGTTCTCTTGACGAGGGTTACCACGTCGAGGTAAACTTGTGATGATAGCTCGACAGGTTGAAACAAATACCTGACATACCAGTTTAGCGAGCGAGGTATTCTATGATTGTCTGGGTTTATTGTTACGGTGAGATACTTAGGATATCTAACTGATATTGGATGTTTTGCTCTTTTTGTTAGCTGTTCAGTGCGTCTAGATGTTCTAAATGATTAAACTTATACTGTCACTTACGGATATCTTCCGTGATTGTTCATTATTTTGAGCTCCCGATATTTCGGCGCTGTTGCAAGCGCCATGATCGCGGGTTGACTGGAGAATGCGGGTGGATGGAAAATAAATTGTTAAGAGCAGACAAATCTATCTACCCTCTTTCTTTGTCTTTTTTTCGCCGAAATATCGGGAGCTCAAAATAATGAACAATCACGGAAGATATCCCGTAAGTGACAGTATAAGTTTAGTTGTAAACCGTGAAAACTTAAAACAGTGTTCTACACAAAATCAGCCTGTGTTACCGTCTCCAGATAGTTTAGCCACAAGTGTCCCACTTAAACGGAATATAATTTGTCAGAATCTAGAATATCTGTGAGATAATTCATCCTACTCGTACGAATACCTTCTCTGTTGCCTTTTAAATACAAAAACACATAATTTTTTCTACGAATTACAAATCCACCATCAATCCAAAATGAGTTCGTTGTAAAATCGTATTAAAATATCAATCTTTTGTTTATGCATCTAAACAAAACATACCATAAAATCCTAATAAGTATCCTAACTAAAACTTACGCAACATTAACAGGAAATCACGTCCAAAAATGTCACAGGAAGTTGTTCGTACAGTTTCCTTTATAGTGGCAACCCAGCAACATCGCTGGCAACATCGGCTGTGTATTTATTATGCACCGGTCGTACGTCCATCAGTCGTGTCTTGTAGATACGGCTGTAATAGACAAGGCGACTTGTCCTGTCCAAATATTGGTGTAAAGGTTTAGACATGATGGAGTACTTATATGAGTGAAGAGTTCTTTTTTGTAATGATTTGTACAATTTTAATATTGAACTTGGTATTACAGTAAAGTAAGGTAAGTAAAGTAAGGTAAGTAAGTAAGGCTTTTACAGTAAAGTTGTGGAATCGACGTTTTATTCATGACTTTGGCTCAAAAATGTTAAAATCTTGGTTGAGTACTCATTTCCATGTTGTTGTGTTTTTTTTTTCATTTTCCATGTTCTCATTTGTGGTTTTTTGATGCTGTTACTATTGTTGTTATCTAATCAAAATTACTATCAAAATAAAAACAAAAGTTCAGTCTGTATTTTCTTACAAATCTCATTAGTATTAGTTACTCTACGTATTGCGTTAGTTATAACGGTTTCGTTTACCTAGTTTTAAAATTGTTTGTTGGCGTTACCAGTTTGTACTACACCTTTATTTTTGCACCAGACTCGTTTAACAAAAACTCTATGGTTACGTCCTTATAGAGACTGATTGGACAAAACACATGTGATTACCGTCCATATGCGGTACAATGGATTTTGGACATATCGTTAATTACATATTGACAGGTTAAACGTATGTACTTGAAGTAGGGACGGGTAAACGGTTGTCGATTAGTGTAAGTACCATTTGAAAAAATTGTGGTAGTAAATTCGGGTCAAATTTTGGGAAAAATATTGAAAAAAATAGAAAAATTTGAAATAAAGTATTTTTCTAACCTTGCTTTTAAAAGCATTATATTCACGTTACCTATAGTATACGTGTGGTTTAGTTATTTTGAAGCTGTTTCCCAGAAGAACTTAAAACAAACAGAAATTTCCATAGAAAACTACTACTTAACCTACCTCAACACATTTCTAGGAAAACCGTATTTATCCTTTAAAACGTATTCAGGTTTTTCCCCGAGAACAATCAAGTAATTTTCTTATAAATTCCTACGCAAAACGGTAAAACATTTCAGAATTTCTAATTAGTTTACTTTTTTTTTTTTTTTTAAACCTTGCCCCACACTAGGAATTTCTCCTGTATCGTGGGTGCGTTTACAAACATTTAAACTCACATACATAAACAGACAGACCCGGAATAACTACCTGTAGGCCATACAAATATTTGTTCCGTGCGGGAATCGAACCCGCGACACGCAGCGCAGCAGTCAATTGCTCAGCCACTGCGCCAACCGTGCCGTCAAAATTACTTGTTAGAAATATCAATACTTACCTTGAACGCTGAACAGCTTGCTGCTGATTAAGTGAGGCCTTGTCAGTGTCCCAAAGTCTTGAAGGACGCCCAAAAAGATGATGAAGCCAATGGGTATTTTGATTTTGAATTTATAACATCTTTAAATTATATTTGCTTGATAATAAAGAAGTAAAAACATTCATTAATTTCGTACAACGAAAGCTTTTTAAAACAATACTGAAATACTCAAAGCCATTTTTCATTTCATTTTAAACTTTTTATCCATTTTGACAAATTAGGTGTCATGGCGGCTTTGGAATTTCCCGCGCTGTCACTATAGTGTTGTCATTGATGCGGAAAAATGTATGGAGAGTTTTTTTTTTGTTAAAGCCGTGGATTGGAAAATTCAATTATCGTACTTATTATTTATTTTATCCCGTGTAAGAGTTACATCTATCTGGCGGGCATTTTAAGTCGCGGGCACTTTATAAGCAAAAACTTTCTTTTTCTTTTTAGCTTAGGTACTACCGGTACTATCGCGTAGTGTTCAATAATGACGATGATTATAAAATAATCAACCACGATTTACACAAGAATCAAAATATTTACATCCGCCTACGCTATATGAATAAAGAATTATCTAATAGGTCCTATTGTTTTTGTTTGTAAGCAGTACTATTGTCTAGATTTCAATTATGATTCCATTTAGGTATTCGCGTTATATAAGTCAATCAATGTGGACTACTATCACCGATATTAAATGGAGCACGATTTTGTGTAGCCGTAAATTAAACTTTCGGATATTTCATTTAAATACGAACATGTTATACAGTGCTTATAGTTTTGCGTTATGCTTCAAAAACCAGGTAAGTGCTGAATTTTATTTATTTTATTACAAAGTACCTAACAGCCTCTCATTTTACTGCTGGAAAACATCATGTCACTGGTTTCTATGATTGGAGTGGACCATATCTACCACACAGATCCACTGCGGGTTAGTGGCTTTTACATGACTTCGAATTTGACTCTGACAGTGCCATGACTAACTCTCCAGTGTAATTTAGTGACATGTTTTGTCATAAAACATAAAATTACATAACGTGCCCCAACTGCAACTGAGGTACCACTAATAACTTTATAACTGTTATCTTCCATTGAAATACCACAAGAACCGCCATCAATATTGCTACATACCAGTACAATATACACACAGTATACATACATATATCTCTCTCGGTATCTGCCTGTGAACTATGACTGTATTTGGACACGCGCCAGACCATAGCGCCGGTCGCCACTTGCGTTTTTTTGTTCGTTTTAACACTAGTACACACTGTTCTTTTTGTTTTTTTGTAGAGATATCCGTAATGGTAGCTGTGTTCTAGAGATTTATTCGTAGGTTGTGACTGTGAAATTAATTTTAAAGAGTGAATAAGATATGGGAAATGTGCGTGTGTGTGTGTGTAGCAAAGCGTCTGTTAGGATAGTTGTGGAATGATGTATCAACGTATGATGATACAATAATATTATATGTTAAAACTAGCTTTTGCCCGCGGCTTCGCCCGCGTGATTGTCGAAAAATATCCCACCCGAACAAACATAGTTACTTACCTTCATCCCCCTTTTTAACCCTTCGGGGGTAGAATTATCAAAAACGCCGAGACACGCATAAATTAATTTTCAATCGTCAGACTAAACACAAAATTTGAAGATCCTAACTTCAAAACTGACGGACTTTCATATAAACTTTCATCCCCTATTTTACCCCTTTAGGGATGGAATTCCCAAAAATCCTTTCTTAGTGGACACTTACTCTTCACAAAGAACACACACTCCAAGTTTCATGTCTCTAGAACCAGCGGTTTGGGCTGTGTGTTGATATATCACCCAGTCAGTCAGTCAGTCAGTCAGTTTACCATTTTATATATTTAGATAGATAATGCCATCGTCCTTTTGAGCATACTTCCTGCTACCATCATCATCTGCCTAGCCTTTTTCCCAACTACGGCTTACAGTCTTAACCATATGCAGCTGAATACCAGTATTTTACATGGAGCGACTGCCTATCTGACCTCCACAACCCGGTTAGATGCGACACTCCTTAATAAGACTGGTTTTCAGGCTTTCGGACCACTATAACGACTGTCAAAGATCTACAAATGACAGCCGAAACCAACGGCTTATCGTCCTTTCCGACAACTGCTCACCCATACTCGGACCAACCTGAAGATCGATCCGAGCAGCTGTTATTATTTAACCAATAGCTATTTTCTGCTAGCATCTTCATATAATCAACGTAGAATGCTTCTGGGGCACAGAACTCCTATCTGCTATTCTCGCAGCAGATAGTTGTATATTAAAGCCACCTTTCGAATTTTTGGTTCTAAGACATGCGGGTTTCCTCACGATGTTTTCCCGTCATAATGATGCTGAAAACTTTATTAAGGGTCATCGAGGTCAAAAGACTTAAATGAAACGTTAGCGACGATTTTAAAACGTACCAAAATGGTGTACTTATGTTACTGCACTACGCAAAGCGAATCACTGTAATTTGCTTTGCTTACCGCGGTGTAAAAGTTAGTGCCGGTAGTAAAAACAGACTGCTTTGCACTTAAATAGGTGTCCTGTTAAGTAGGTAGCTTTTATGTTTATTATGTTATGTGTATTATATCATACTCTGTCTATATTGCATCACTGTCAAAATCAAAGTGAACTTTATTTTGGATGCAATAAGGTTGCTGGTACTTGGCTCATTGGGTTGCTGTAAAATTATGAAAAGACTTCCAGCCGTATCACTCATGGCGAGAGGCAGCTTCCTCCAGTTTCCTAACAAATAAACCATATGCCTGGCCATCAATTTAATGAAACCAAATACTTACTTAATAAAGAATACTGCCTGATTTTCTTTAAAATTAGAACAGCAATTTCGTTTCACCGAACAACACTTACATGTGTTCATTTGTACCACAAGAGATTTAACAACTCTTTTAACTAAACCAGCCAGGCGGCCGGTACTGACCGAACTGTTGGCGGAATGCCAATGACCATTTTGTTTTTTGCTTTATCTGATTTTACCTGTTGTCGTGTGTCCCGGCCCTTAGTGTCGCACTGATAGTTTTATTTGTCAATTAAAGTTAACTATAGTCATTAATAATCGAGTAGGCTGTGATTTCTTATTTTATATTTGATCTAGTATTTAAAGCTCATGTTTTAGAAGGATAGTCAGACTGAATGAATCTTGATTTAAGACACAGATTTAATTATAAAATAATGTTTCCTGGCCAAAGTTTCTAGGACAAAAGTAACGAAACGTAGTAGAGAAACGTCAACTGAATTAGAAGGTGGATTTATGGCCTTATTCTCCAGGATACCGTAAAGTATGTATCATCAACATGTCTGGTATTTCCTCTCAGTAATTATCTTCATTCAATAAATTAAGTCGGTTCAAAAGAGTATTTTGAGGTAATTAAACAAATACCGAATGCTCGTAAGAATTTCCTTTCTTGGCTTAACCAGCCTATAACATTCCCCCACACCTGGGACCTTTTTGTGGCAAGGTGCGGGTCGAAATACACACGGGTCTTCAAATCTTTGGTTCTAGAACATGCTCACGATGAAAAACACTGAGAAGACGGTTACCTAGTAGTGATGTTTCAAAGAAGACACCAGTGGCGAAGGTTCCATACAACTCGATTCCTAACGGGTTTCCTTTGAAAAACGGCACAGGCAGTATTCTATAGATAAATAATATAATCACATTAAAGATATGTACTCCGGCTTACCTCTTACAAAAATTGACCCTTCGCTACTGGAAGACACCATACTGTTTCGATTTAAAATGAATTGATATAAGAGCAAAACGTAAAACGACAATCATGAACCCTTCATTCCTTGTCTGGAGAAGATAAAATTCTCACAACCTAAAGCACCTAAACATGCTCTTAAAGAAAATCTTTTATCTCTCAACTTATTAAAACTAATAACTAAACTGAGCTGAAACGCAAGCAGTCCTGAAGTGAGGGGACGTGTCTCCGAAGTTTGCCAAACGTGTGTTTACCCTTCGGCGAAATATTTCATACTCAGCGTAGCTCAGGGTGGTATATAGCGATGAGTTGAGACAATCATAATTTTGGGATACAGCTGAACAGTTTGGTCATTTATAGTTCGATTTTTTGGAGAAAATTCTCGATACAAAGTAATCGACTTCAATATTTTCTTCCATGTTGATTTTCATTACATAATCTGACCAAAGAAACGGTGGATGGACTGTGTAAAGAATGATATGGCAAGAAAGGTGGTGTCTGATGAGATGACGAGTAATAGAGAAATATGGAAGAAGAAGACATGCTGCGGCGACCCCAAATGAATTGGCATAAAGGCCAGAGTATTGTGATGATGATAATGAATCTCATACTGTTTGTCTGGCTAATCCCATCTCTAAGTTAAGGTTGGTTATAAATTATAGGTAATATGCACTAGTCTACGTACCTTAAGATGAAGTTTTATAGACTGTGAACATATTTTATCCAGAGCCATCGACCACAAAATTCGCGGGAAACAATTTTTGCACCAGTCCTTTAGTTACAGAAAACACCTATCTATACTAATATTATAAAGCTGAAGAGTTTGTTTGGTTGAACGCGCTAATCTCAGGAACTACTGGTTCGAATTGAAAAATTATTTTAGTGTTGGATAGTCCAATTATCGAGAAAGGCTATATAACATCACGCTACGACCAAAAGGAGCCGAGCAAAAATAAAACAAACCAGAAGCGGCGGGTGAAACCGCGGGGAACAGCTAGTTAACTATAACTACTAAGGTCTCTGTATGAACAAATCTAACATAGATTTGTACATACAGAGACAACACACCCTGAAGTTAATAACTTCTAAACCCCGACTGTAGCGACGTGCCTGTGAAGTTAGAAATCGTGTTTATCCTTTTCTGTTAAAAGTTTAGAATCCTCTAGTGTGTTGTAATGTAATTTTAGTGCTGTCTGTGGGCAGTATGAGCATAATATTAAACCAGTGTTCCCGCTGCTGGGACACAAGCCCCCTCTATGTCAGAGGGAGTGGGCAGTAATCTACAACATGGATGACAAGGACGTCACATCTGCTAAAAGAAAAAAGTCTCAGTACAGTGTAAATCTAGCCATCCATCTTCTTCTTAGCGTATCGATGGCAAAAAGATCAAATGTGTTTAGCCCAAAACTCAGTCACGAGAATTGGCGCTCACTGGTGCTGCAATAGATCATCAAGTCTGTGGGGAGACGCCGCATACGCACTTGAGATCTGAGCCGTTCATGAACCCGCATCTGTTGAGATGGCCTTTGCTCCGGCCGATTTCGGTTCGAAATCTGTTTAGAGATTTCCAAGTCTGCCACGGCTAGACGTGCCTAAGTGGAAGGTTTTCTGATGGATCGTTGAAGTTGTCAGGGGGTTTAAACCACTCCCGCCAGAGATTGCCATCAATATCCAGAAGGGAATAACTGTGTCATACATGTTGCCCAACAAATACTATCTTTTACTACGGTTGTTTATCTAACAACAAAGGAGTAGTCGTGTTATGGGTCATCTGGCAATGCAACACGCTGTTGTACACATGGCGACCAATTAAGCTACGCAAAACCAGTTTACGCGGATCTCTCATTGTACAGCAAATCTATACAAAGCGAGGCTATGTTATACTGGACATATACAGCTTGATGTGTCGCCGTGTGTACAACTTTGTGAAATATTGAAGCACCATGTGTTAAACAGTTACTACAAGTTTCATGCCTATGAAAATATTTCAATGAACATGATACAAGCAGTCGCTACATGTGAAATACTGGTATTTAACTACATAGAGACAAGAAGCCGACCCCAACATAGTTGGGAAAAGGCTAGGCAGATGATGGTTCTCAATGAACGTGGCTGCATTAGCAAAACCATCATCTTTTGTTCTTTTTTTTGTTTTTTTTTTCCTTTTTTTCTTTTAACCTTTTTATTGTGTAAATTTAAGTTTTATTTTTTTTATTGTTATGTGGACTTGTAGCATGTGCCAAGTAAATATGTTTTCTTTCTTTCTTTTGAAGTACAAAAATTTGTTCAAGTCCCGAGTTACCTTGCTTCCATTCAAGACATGACATTTGGGTTGGCACGATTTCATTTCACAAATTATACATGTGACGTTCTCCTTCTTCTTTGCTTTTCAATATCACTTTTATCCGACCAGCATGTAGCCACCTGAACAGCTCTATCATTCTTCTTCTTCTTCAACCTCTGGTCACCCAATGCTGAGTGTAGGTCTCTTCCAAATCGCTCCACTTTTGGCGGTTTTGTGTCATGGCTATCCATTTTTTGATGAAATCGTCTGTCCACCTAGTCGGTTGTCTTCCCAAATTTTAGCTCTGATAGCATAAAGCTCTGGCTTCGTCTAAGTCTTGAAATATGCAGGAGGTTGTGCAGGACAGGCAGGGCACGAGGTGGGGCAAATCCTGCAGCGGTCAACACTGGCATTAGATAGATAGATCGAGAATGCTGCAGAAAGATTTACTTAAAAAATACAGCTTCCCATAAGTTCTCCAACAAATACGATCTATTGTAAAGGTACTACACTACTCAGCTGAACCAAACGCGTCTCTAAAGTTGTACCAACATGTTTATCCCTCGTTAGTTCCCGTTTGTTATCCACAAACGTGCTATTATTTACGACGCTACTGAATGGCCGCCTGGCCGCCGAGTCATAATTTGCGGATGTACGAGTATGCTTCTGCCAGAAGTTTGGGTAATCAAATAAATCTGAGCTCAAAGGATGAGGTGGAAGGTAAGTTTTAGCAGTGAGATGTCCGTTTGTTTATTTGTAGACCGCAGTTTTCAGTATTAGGAGAGTTTATTGTAAAATATTCTTTCAAGAACATATATAATACACACGTTAGTGGTAGCAAAACCAGTATATACTGGCCTCTTATGCCTTTGAGACTTCGTACTAAGCTAGGCCAACTCAGTATGCGGTCGACTGCACTTCCCCCCATTCCTTTTTTCCATAAGACTTACAAAGCTAGTGAATTGCATCAAAGTAATTGGGAATTGAACTAATAAAATTTCTTAAAGAATTGAATGAGATGGAATATCTCGTTCGAGTCTCTTTCTTCCATTAATATCTTACTGACTCCATCAAGCATCTGTCAAGTGATTCCTGAACATGTATGGACAATAAAATACCCGATTGATTCGAACGATTCCAAAGAACAATCGATTGGTATCCAGCAATTGTTCTCCATAACTCGACGCGCTCTGATTACTTGCTCATGAACGCTGTGGACAGGACAATAAAAGTGTATTATTATATGGCCATTGATATACACTTACAACCAATTGTACCTATGTCTGTTAAAAGAACGATACATTTTATGACAGACGCTTTTACATTCCAATTTCAAAACTGTCAACCGATTGAAAATCGATGCACATCATCGCAGCACATCGATTTGAAAGCACACGGCTTTTCACTCGCGTTGAATGGAACTGCATGACATATTTTCGCTCTAAAAGGCCAAGATTAAACCCAGCTAGGCAGAATGGCTTTAGAATTGAACGAGTTTGAATAGATCGTTCTTTTTAACTGGGATATTCGATTTTTGAATACAGTTTTAACGGTTTTTAGCTGTTAGCAATTTAATAAGTATTTCGAAATCATGCTGGCCACTCGAAATAAAAATGAATAAACACGCAATATTTAAAATTAGAATTCCGTTAAGTCTTGAAGTTCCAGTTAACTTCAGTCAAGCCGACGATGAAACTAAACGAACCATCCAAATGACTGTTTCGCGTCAAGTCAAGCCATAAAAAGAAAAGGCGGACGCATCCGCGATTTTGAGTCCAGATAATCTTTCCCTCAATCTCAAAGATGCTCCATAAAGGGAAAACGAAACATAACACATTAAACTCTTTCTAATATTAAAAGCGGTTCGCCTAGCCGGCGCCACGGACGCGTAGGTTAAAGGACGCGTAATGTCTTCGCAAACGCTGCTCATGCGTGCGAGCAGGGCTGTCAGGGTGTGGTGGAAGAACTGACGTGTTTTGTTTCGAAGGTATTGTGACGCTGTGAGGTGGTTTTGTTGTGGGAGACTACAATGAAGCTTTTGAAGTTCTGTTTAAAGTTTTGTCTAGATTTTTGTACGTCACTGTTTTTATTGTAGATTTTGCTTACCATAGCTACCAACCTAACCTTTTTTTCGGTTGCCAGAGCATGAGAAAAGACCAAATAAACGATGGATGGACTGTTTAAACGATAATGTGGCTAAAAAAGGGATGCTACCGAATAGAGAAGTATGGAAGAAGACCTGCTACATCCACCTTAAATAAATCGAGATAATAGCAGAAGAATGCTGGTCACATTTCATTTTATTCTTACTGCTTGTTATTTTGATTGGCCTTTTGCAAACCAAGGTCTTCCTTTGTCGCCGTATGTCATTTAGTACAATGGCCACTTGAGCTCCCACATTAAGAACTGGAAATTTATATTGGAGCCAGGCACAATGTTGGGGTATCGTGAAAGAAGGATAGCGTGACGGTTGATACGGAATGGAAGAAGATAACGTTTTGCGCCAACCTCAAGTAACATGGGACAAGATTAAGATGATCATAAAGTTGTGATAGGATGTGATGGTTCTCTACCACAGATATAAAGGGTGTAAATAGACCCTTAACATAACCGAAAGGCACTTGTTAATTTCTAACGTAAGAGGAGGAATATTCTGAAAAATGTGCGTGTGAGTAAGACTCGCACTTGGCCGGTTTTTTTTTCAAAATTTCTACGTGATTCGTTCTTGCCAGCCCTACTCATCAGCCGGGCGTCGCCGCACGGCAGTTTGTCTTAATACGGCTCCTTTGACTCCAACGTCAAGATTGTGTTGATTGCACGCGTTTTAATATACAAGGAAACATCTTTTATTATTTGCCCTAACTTATGTCCACGGCTTCGCTCACCAGGTGGTCTGAAATTAACCACGAGAACGTTATGTCGGGTTAGAAAGTATCTTAGGTCCTATCCCAGGTCATAGTCTATCTGTTTGCCAAATTTCGTCGAGAACCGTACAGCTTTTAAAGCGTGAAAGCGCGACAAACACTCTTTCATATTTTAAAATATTAGCAAGGATGCCCTCCACTCTTTGGGTGTCCGTGTATAAAAAGGGTCTTCCCTTGCGTGTAATTTTCGTCAATAAATTATTAACAGGTGACCAATTCGCACGGTAGTTATGTGTCACGTTTCGGGTATTTTTTTTGTTGGGGAAAGTCCAATTCAATATTCCATAATATTGAATTAGACTCTCCTATAATTTGTTGCGTTTTCTTTGGAGCGTTAGTAATAGGTCTATTTGTGTGTGCTTTTTTTTTAAACGGGTCTTTGTGAGTGATGATCTCAGCAAATGATTGACCACGCATTGTATACTCAACCAAGTTGTATAAAAGCCAGTTTCGAAATTGCAAGTATTTTTTATTTATTTATTTAGGATCTCCAACAAAGGATATACACAAACACACGAAATAAATAATCGACGACAAAAGTATCACGTAGGTGCTTCACTTAAGGAGACCACAGCTTGCATAATAAGATATATAACTAAGCTAACAAAGTTATAGTAGCATTTAAAAATTCAAATCAAAACACATTGTTTAGTACTAAAATTAAATTAGAAAAATAAAATAATTAAAAAAGTCATAACAGCAGTTAAAAAATCGAAACACATTTGGAAATAATGTTGGAAAAATAAAATTTAAAAATAAATTAACAAAGCCATAGTAGCAAAATTAAAATAGTAATTTTTGTGCATGTCATGGAATATTTATGGAAATCTCTTCATTTTCCTGCTTAATCAACTGGTTTAATATATTTCAACCTCCACACGTTAATCCGAACCTGGTGAAATGTCAGCTCGGCGACATGTAGGTAACCTATTTACACGCGACCTTATCAAGCTACATGACTTGATATAGTTAGTCTAGATTAATCGGCTTCCGATCTTTATGGTATGGCTTTAAAAGAAGCGGAATTGCCCCTGCAAAATAAATTGGCGTGCATAAAAGTTGACCTAGGTAAGTAGTTAACAGATGATCATAAGGATTTTTTCATTTAAAAGTAAAAAAAAGATTTGAGTAACTACAAATGCATATTTTTAATATACTAGCTGTGCCGTGATGATGCGTTGCAATGCACCTTTTTTAACCTACCCTATCTACGTACCCTACCTACTCTAGCGGTATGAAAAATAGAAAGTAGCCGATTCTCAGACCTACTGAATATGATAAAAAAAAAGTCAATGATGACTTTTTTTTTTGAGTTTGAAGTCTTATACAACGTGTAACATAATAAACGCAAGACCTCTCGTGTGGTGTCTCAGACCATGAAACTGAACAACTTTTGTTCTATGACTTTTGGAAATTCATAACTTTTTTTTTAGTTTTACCATACATACATGTGGATCAGCTGATTGCGTCCGTTCCTATAGAAAGTATTTTTTTTTTGCGAATTTCAAGAACTCGTAGAACAAAAGTTGTTCAGTTTCATGGTCTGAGACACCACACGACAGGTGCACGTTGTATAAGATTTCACTCAAAAAAAGAAAGTTAATGATGCTACAGAAAAAAAATGGTGCATGTATATTAGCATAATCAGCCTATAATGTTCCCACTGCTGGGACACCGGCCTCTTCTCTATGAGAGGGAATGGGCTATAAATCCACCACGCGGGCCCAGTGCGGGTTGGTAGATGTCACGTGTCTTCGAATTTTTTGTTCTAAGACATGCCGGTTTCCTCACGATGTTTTCCTTCACCGTTTTTGAGAGCATGTATATTAAGAGGCCTAATTCTTTTCCACGCTAATGTTACTGAAGCTTTATATAGCTTCCTCAGGGGAACAACTAAATTAAGTAATGGCCGGATATTTAATCAATTTAGTAAATTGCCAAGATTATTTGCACAACTAAAACAAACCAGACGAAAGGCGAAGGAAACCGCACGTGCTACCACTCTAACCACTTACTAAAATGACTACCTCTCTCTTATTTTGTAGAACATGAAAATTATTTCAATTTTCACACAAAGGACTTCTAACAAAATATTCTCCCTTGTTTTCTTTTACCTTTTCCGTTCCTTAGCATTTCGTAGCCACAACTTAGCACGCGCGATGGGAGTATAGAGTAGGTGCAGAAGTTTAACTCCACACATCAAGCGAAAACGCACACACACATAGGCCCTTTTCGCCGCCTCTGGCGATGTGAGTTGCGATGCGCGACGTGGCTGGCGTTCGTCACTAAACTTGTTTCCTTCGCGTGGGTATCGCCAATCAGTGATTCGTGGTATTCTAACCGATTTCTTTCCCATGAGGCCAAGAGGTTGAACTCGCATTTACGAGTGCATGTGCACCTACGTTTGACTTAGTTCGACTCTTTGAGATCGCTAAAGACGCTGATAAAGCATTCTGACCATTCACTTGTGAAGAGCGAATGGAACATACGTCTTTAATACTACGTTATTCAGTTCGTTGACGAATGCTTGTTTTTTTGATACTAAAGAAAAGCTCAAGTTTATCAGTAGCTCTCAATACATACGCGAACGATGTGTATGAACCTAGCCTTCTGTAACTGTACTATCTATTCTGTGGCCAGTGCGCCGTAAAGGCGGTAGTTTTAATTAAATTTCTCCGGTGGTCGCCTCAGGGTTGTTTACCGAAGCTTCGCAAACGAAGTCTTTGTGAAACTTGACCACTTCACCAGGTGTCATTTGGTTTTAATCTAGAATTTTTCAAGAGTGTTTTGAACGTGAACGGTAAATGCTTAGAAATTAACGAAGATGGTATCTTTGTGCTCTTCTATCTTAATGAAATGTCCTGTTAAGTATTTTGTGTGTACATAAATAAATAAATAAATGGCTTCTCCTTTAGCTACTGACACAGTTATTCATTAAAGCTTCTATTTTTCCTTGCTCTTTTATTTTTTATAAATAATAGACAAGTTTCGCTCTTCCGTTTCCGAAGTTTATTTGGCAGATATTATACGGTGGATGTAAGTTGTTGTCTCTGTATATTCCTTTCCCCGTTTCATTAACCTGGATGTTTTCCTTGGACATTAATTACTCAGCCGTCGCCGTTAATAAAATCACAAGAACATTTTATTTCATCAAGCTAATGGACAAATATTTGGCTACCATAATAAAACAGCATGCATTCGCAAAGCCCTTACGAAAATCTTACTCCATAGACATAAAGTTCAAAATGCTATATCAAAATATTTATAGTTTTAATAAGATCCCTTCACATGAGTCAGCTCCGTAACAGAGGGTGCAACATCTACCCTACTTTTAAGGGTTGACTTTGACTCACTAATCGATATTTTTGCCCCAAATATTATAATGAATTGGTCCTATGTGGGTCGTGGACAAAAACTAGAGCCAAATATGGTTTTGGAAACAGTCCAGGATAACCGTGACCTTAGTTTTATGGCAATGTTGGCAGCCATTTCGTCGGAGAACAAGAAATATCTAACGGATGCTTACGAAATCAGTGCTCTGCCTAAAATATGCCACAGTCTGTAATATTGTTTACCACTAGTAATTTGTGCAAGTACCTTACATATCTTTATTATCATCATTTACTTTATTCATTCGATCATCTTATTTTATAAATGTTTTAATATTTCTTAAAAACACCTATAAAAAATAGTGGTCCGCCGGTGTCGGGAGCAGAGTCCGAGCTAACGATGGTTAGGGGCCCAGAGACAGGAACCTCCTCACAATGCGAGCCGTATCGAGGAGCACTGCCTTCTGAATCAGGCTCTTGATCCAACCGCTTAAGGAGAGCCTCATATTATCATCATTAACATTGCCAGTCTTATGCTATTTTTCCCTGGTCTGCGCCTGTCTCAACCAGGTCTTACTTGCGATCTTCTGAATATCATCCAGCTCTTCTTCCTTACTTTCTTCCATCCTTATTTTAGGTGGAAAGTATTGATCTGCCTTCGGTGACTAATTTTCAAAGAAATATTCAGTTATACAGAACGCTATAGTAATAGATTGCGGTTGTTCAATCACATTCACAATTGCATTTGTGGGAAATTGAAATGGTAATAGGTTCGCCCCTAACACATGTGTCCTAATTTCGCCGTCGGTGAAATGTTGCATGGCATTTTACCTTCACCCTTCTGTTAGCAGTCATGGCGTTTATTTTTATTACTAGCTTTTCGTCGCGGTTTCGGCCGCGCCGAAGACTGAAATCAGCCCATGATAACGGGATAAAAAGTATATTATGTCCTAGATCACGGTTTACCTGCGCGTTAAATTTCACCGTAATTCATTCAGCCGTTAAAGCGAGAAAAAGACAACCAGCCAACCAGACAGTTAAACTTTTACTTTCGCATTCATCATTTTAGTATGGATTTTGTACCCGTAGTACCCAAAGGTTAGCTAAAGCTTTCTTTGTATTTTGTCGTTCCACAAATATCCTTTCATCCTATTTCATCCTCTTTGCATTCAACTGGTCATGTCCATTGCCCATTCATTCGAACTAATCCCACAGCCCTTTACAGTCACTTCACGATAATTATACCTGTGAAAGTTGCAACCCAATAACAACCTTACTGCAACTAGAATAAAGATCAGTCATCTTGACAGGCTTGTCAGTGGAAGCAACCCAACACTAACCTTATAATTACGGCAATAAAAATCACTATGATTTTAACAGTTATGTCAAGTCACATGTAAAACAAATTTGAAAGGACTATAGTATCGATTCGAATACGACCCGCTCGCTCGTCACTAATTACCGGTTTTATTATTGTTTAGTGGTTAAAATGTACCATTAGTGTCTTTGATAGTTCATTATTAAGTAGTTATTATTATTTATGGTTTTTGCCTGTTAGCTTTTGTTTAACGTTTGTTTTGACTGTTTGTATTTTTTTTTCATAGCCTATTTTGTGTCCTACTGCCGGGAAAAGGCCTCCCTTTTCTCCCTCCAAACCTCTCTGTTTTGTTTGTATTTAGCTTTTTTAAATACGAGCCGTTTTGGGATCATGAAATACATATGTTTTGCCCAGACCACCCAGTTCTTCATACAATTATTTTTATTGTCGATTTTTGTGATAATATCAAAGTCTCATAAACACAAAAGTTTTTATACAAAGTAGAGCACAAATAATTAAAAGACGTCTACAGAGTCACAATCTCGATAGCTAGCACGCCAATCACGAAACCACTGCAAACAAGAGCTTTACAACATCTATAGAAGTAAAAATTCAAAATTTTCAAGACTGGGAAATAAACAGCACCCTGAATCCTGATGCATCGAAGAAACTGTCGCAATGACGACGTGCTCCAGATTAGCCATTCTGGAAACTTTCCAACAAGCAATTGATATCGACTGGAAGTCTGAAATATACCTTACATCGTGGTTTTCCTTAATCTACCAACTTTGTACTGGGAGATTTTCAATTTGAGTTGGGTAGGAAGTTTGTGGTTATGCAATAGTGAATAGTTAGGTCATTGTCATTGCGGTTCAAAATTACGTTATGTTGGAAAGTTTGATGTTGCTGTAACAATTACTACTTCTTCTGATAACTTTTCGAAAGGATTTGTATAAACGCCTAAGCTCTAATCTATAGCCTATATATTCTTCTGACCTTATTCTAATTTATTTGAAGTCGACATATACTTCTTCCATATTTATCTATTAGTCGTCATCTCAACAGTCAGTCCCTTACTAGCCCGATCATCTTTCACACAGTCCGTCGTTACTTTGGTCTTCCTCGACTCTTACCCTTATTTCGTCTATAGCTTCATTACAAGTTGAATTACTGAACGCCATTTTGTTTTCTTCTTTCCTATATTATATTATTTACAGTTGTAATGTTTACTTTGTTTCCACATAAATTACATCCGATATAATATCAAAGTCGGTAAATTGCTGATCAGTCTTGCCGGAAACATAAAGACACAATTCCATCTAACATATTGTTACGAAACGAACAACAAACAAGGGCATGCCTCTTCCCAATTTCGTGTTTGGCACGAATTCTATTGGTGTTTTCAAGGCGTCTTTAGCCTTGAAGACTTGTCCTCGAGATTCTGGATCATATCCAAGATTCGTCATGGTGTTCCTATATATTCTAGCTTCTATAACATCTATAGTTTCCTAGTCTAGTCTAGTTTTATATCCGGGATATACGCTGGCGCGACGCTGTGCAATAAAAATCGTTGAACTTTTGTTGTGGCCATTCCTACGTCTTCCTTTTTTTAATCTTCTTTGATTTATGATTTTGGAACGTTTAGCTTATTGAGTTTTATCTTTGTGGCGTGCTATAAAATTATAGTACTTTCTTCATAATTATTTTTTAAATTGAGAATTTCAAGGATTAAAGCTAAGGAATCTGCAAGGACCGATAAAGTAAATATTATTATGTTCATTTCCGATGACCTGGTGTTGGTAGCAACGCGTGTTTTAGACTATCCCTAAACACAGTGTTTTTCATATTGTCTGTAGTGACAGCCTACAGTGTAGACAGTGATTTATGTGTCTCCATAATAATAGCTCCCTAGCACACATGAAAT
Source organism: Noctua comes (assembly GCA_963082995.1). Taxonomy (NCBI): domain Eukaryota; kingdom Metazoa; phylum Arthropoda; class Insecta; order Lepidoptera; family Noctuidae; genus Noctua; species Noctua comes. The sequence continues at coordinate 4,760,368 of OY720279.1, read as the reverse complement.
TTGATTCCAATTAAGTGAAGGCATGTGCAATGATTCATGTCCTTATTTAAGTAGATAGCTACTAAAAGACTCATAAAGTCAAAGACGTTGTTTATTTCACATACATAATAACGTATTTGCATAAAATGGCGCGTGGAGAGTTAGCAGACGCGAAACAGCTTGTACTTTATAATTTATGACATCATTAACAGTGATGAAATGATAACGCTTTGTTAATGTTAATAAGCTTGTTTGAGGTAATTAGGACATGTTTGTCATTTGTGTTTATGGGGACTAAATGTAGCGATGTACAATGTTAAACTAGAGAAGGTCATAATTCTGGAACGCATAATGTTCTAGCTAGAATTATTCTTCCAATTCTCTGGTTTTCTACGTAGACCTTTGTGCATTATGTTTCAACTTGAGGTTTTTTAAGAATGGCACCGAGTTTTCGTATCTTAAAAATTCTTGTCGTTACGGATCTACTTTTTCTTGTTTCAAATCGCCTGTTTCAAGTTACACTTTCAGCTTTATGGTCATATTTAGTACTCCAAGAGCAGACCGATAAAAAACTTTCGCTGAATTAAAAACGATGTCTTATTTTTATGAAACATCATTGTCTCATCTCATTCCATGTCCAATTTACTTCCCATCGATAACATTTGAACTCAATTGCCCACGGTTCAAGTCACCTCACCAATTTCATTCATTGTTTGAACGTCAGCCAATTGGGTTGATTGTCGGTGCCCAATTACTTATACAGAATGTAATTATCCTGTTATAATTGATCTTGAAACTATCTCTTTAATACTCTCTCTATTTCTCTTAAAAATGATCTCTTTGTTCAATTTTTTGTTGTATTTGGTTAATGTCATGAAAGCTTTAGGAATTTTACGATGTTCTGCTTCGTTTGGCTTAAGCGATAAATGTAAATCGTATACACACGTGTAACTACATGTCTACATGCCCAAGTATATACCTGAACGAAATTGCGTTCCGTTCGAAATCGCTCCTCTCTGATCTATGAACCGAAACATTTCAGATTTATAACCCATCTATATGTAAGCGTTGATATACAATCTCTTTTGTAAATCGTAAAGCTGAAACACACTATTTCGTGCGAATCGTGCGATATACGTGGAATAATATTATTCAAACTAGGAATTCATAGGACGCGGATTACGATTCACTGGCGCGAGTTATTGGTATGCAAGTTCGCTCGCTCACCGTCTAACTTGGGACTGCTTTGACGGACTTACTCATTTGATTCAAGCGAGTATTTATAAATGGCGTAAAAATAGAGCGGGACATTGATGCTTGACATTATTTGACATCGGGATCGAGTAAACAAAGGGCTAGAGGGTAAACTGAGCTATTTTGTTACGTTTATGTAAAGGATATCTTTTTTTAGAAACGGTAAAGTTTTTAATGTTTCTACTGTTTTTATAGAAACGCACTAGGCACAATTTATTTAATTTCAAAAGTTTTATAAAAAAAACTGAAAAACTAAAAATAACATTATTAAAAATATAAAATCTGGCAAAATATTTTTACCACTCAATATTTTAACACAGTACGTACACATTAATTAATATTTCACAGACATACCGCACCGGATACACAGTACATTCAATAATTACTAGTTAGTTAAACAACTTGACATTTGAATATTAAAAGCACTATGTAAATATCGATCCTCATAACGTAAACGCGGCACGTCCTGTAGGATATCCTCGGCTCAGTTAGTTCTCTTCCGCGCCGCGTGGAGCGCGCACGTCGCGTCCCAAATACCAATTATAAAATAAACCGTAAATGAGCATTCCGCGCGACCAGTCCGTGAATGTGAACTTACCTTTATAATACGTTCATTTTAATATTGTGAATTTGTGTGTGTGTGAATTTTAAATATTTATTTGCTGTTTGTGATTTTTTTGAAGATGAAGAATTTTGTTGGAATGTTGTTCGACGGATTCATCATGCTTTGTGGTGGGTAGTGTGGAGTTTATTTTGATTCTTACTAGATTTATTAAACGCGATTAATTAGGATAAAAATATATGAATATTTTCTGTAGCTTTTCACGTCTCGTTTATAATATTTAACTATAGAGCTTGTATGAGTGTCATTAAAAAATAAAACAATAGTATCTAGGTTACGTGGAGTTTGAAAAACTTTATTCAAATCCTCACTCAGTTATTAACTGGATTGGTTTGGAACTGGTTATTTCGAGACTATAAAATTGAGGAAAATTTTCGAAACCAATAGTTAAAACTCTAGGTCTAGATATATAATTATTGGTTTTGTAAGTTTTGAAGAGTAAGTTAATAAATAAGTAAAAGCATTAATTTTATAACCAGCACAAAGTTTATCATCCTCCTTTAAGGTTTTCCTCGTAAACCTCACTTTACTATCTAAGTGCCGTCCACACCCACTCTATCAATTACAGTGTAAGTGATACGATTATCCACTGGCTAACGAGTATCTACTAGCAGCCAGTACTAGCCAGCTAACAGGATGCACTATCGACAACTTTATTACCTACTTACCACCTACTCTCTTCGTGATTGGCAGGAATAGTGAAGTGATGGGAAGACTGGCTGACTGATTTTATAATTACTTTACTCTTCGGTGTGATTGTGTTTTGTTTTGCGAAGGGTTTTAGGACAGATTTCGATGTCGATGGGAAGAGTGAATAGTCAAGCATTTTCTTCTGGCTCTGGCCCCATATTAGTCAATTGGATCATATTTTAGTTTCTTCAGTTTTAAGAGTTTCGTATAGAATTAATCCCGTTTTTGTCGCCCTGTAGTTATTTCTACCTTTTCGTGCTTGTATTGTACATAATTATTGTGTTAATAATGTCGATTCATTGTTTTCAAGTAATGTACAATTGTACATTTCGTTTACTAAGTTCTTTCTTCTTTGGCAATTAAGCCGACGTCCTAAGTGATATTGTTTATTTATTCAAAACAGCGAAATATTTGGCAGCTATTTATGACATTGTCAACTTTCAGAATGTTCTTAAATTAATTCTCAATTGATAATATTGACTTCAAGTGAACAAAAAAAAATCGTTAGAAGTTCGTCGTAAATGCTTTCATTTTAATTTTTTTTTTAATAGCTTATACTGTTCCACTGCTGGGCAAAGGCCTCCACCAGGTCTGAACACCGTACATTAGGACGGGCAGTATGCACATGTCAATGAATTTGCGCTTCAGGGAGATCGGAAGATCACCCTTCATTAGCGTCTTCATGGACCAGTGGCTTTTCCAAGCGTTTTCGACTCGGCGATCGATTTGTTTTAAATACGTACAATATTTTCAAGAATACCTATATTAGGTGCCATTCTGTGGTCGGATACGTAGGTGAAATAAGGTGCATTATTCCACGCCAAACTTTACTTTACCCCTTATTAATTTCTACCCTCAATTTTATTTCCAACGTCAAACCTCACCGACTTACTAAACTAAGTTCTAAGCACGAGTTCTAAGTAATTTCCCGGCTCTTCCTAATGCAGAAAGCCTGTCATGCCGTTAGATTTATGTGGGCAGTATCGCTAATTTATTATTAGACTGCAGTGCGGTGTCGCGAGACTCCACACGTTCATATGTGCTGCTAATTAGCGCTGCCAAGACTTGAGGTGTCGAGTGCGGTGAGACTGTGAGAGCAAGAAGATTCTTATAAGGTTTCTGCGATTATTTTGTAGATAGAATATTACTTCATTGTACACCAAAATTGTTACAGCTTTTTTTACAATATTGCTAATTGTACTTATACAACATTATTTTTGTATATATGAAACCTGATTATAGGTTCAGAATAAGTAACTGAGTCGATTCCAATAATTTTTAAACCATGTTATATTTTGTCCCAAAAATATTTAAAAAAGGTTACAAGTTGGACACCGAGCGACACTAAGTACCTACCGCAAGGTACCTACTGCCAAATTATTATTATCAATGAGCTCAAGACGACGCTGAAGGCGCGCGTGCGGCGGCGCCGCGTGGTGACCACGTTTTTGTGCGGACAACCAGGTTACAGAATAAGCCTATAACTTTGTGAAACGAATGACGAAATGTGGGTGTACTAATAGGAACTTCTGCCTAACCCTTTGGGGATTACAGGCGTGATGTTATGTTATATGGGTACAACGGTAGTCTTATTGCTTTTAGCGAAGGCAGACCATCTTTTGGTTCTAGGCGGGTGATGGAGAGTTTGTTTCGCCACGACTCGTCTTTTAGATTGTTTCTTGAGTCTTACTGACTGTTCTTAAAAACTAATTCTTGTCTTTTGAAGCTACTAGAGCTTTCATTACCTAGGTACTCAAAGGAGACTATTAGTTCCTTACGATTTGAATCCAGATTACCAAGGTAATCTGGATTAAATTACATTATATTACTACCTTAAATTCTTGAATTTAAGGTAACCATTGTTTCTTGATTGAAGAAAAGGAAAAATATTTATTACGATTAATTAAAAATACCTAATCAATCGAAACATTATATTGTTTGTTGAGTAAGTTATTAAAACAAAAGAAAAACATCAAATCCATTTGTTGTGATGTAAACAAAATCGTACTCCCTTTCTTCTCCTAAAATTGTTTGTTATTATGTGATATTAAGTTCGGGTAAGTTATCATTCGGACAAACGATGATTAGGACAAAAAAAGTTATGGCACTTTAAATTATGGATAAAAGTTAGGTAACACAATAGAGAACCAAACAAAATTCCCGTATAAAATATACAAGACATACGAGTGAATAAAACCAATAGTGCATCTGTTTTCTCGTTCTATTTCCCTTGAGGTATCAATAAAAACCTAGAACAAACTTTGTTTTAAATTTATCATGACGTAAATCTATCCGAGTTCAACAGGTCTACTTACAATGCCACTCAGTGTCAGTTTCAAGAATGCAACAGTGAGAAAAGAGCTTTTGTTGGAATTAAAACAGCCAAGCTAAAGTGGGAGTGGGCTGGCCACGTCGCACGGATGCATCTGGAGATGTGGGCAAAGATCGTCACTCACTGGACGCCTGAGGGTGGAGATATCCGACGAGGTTGACTGCGGCGAAAGTGGTGTGACGATCTGATCATGTTCGCGGGGTAAGCGTGGCCAGAACTTGCACAAAACAGTGAGGTTTAAAGGGAGAAAGGAGAGGCCTTTCAGCGGGACACAAAATAGGCTTTGAAAAAAGAAAAAAAGAGCTGGCTATTGGTTTGAAATTGTAAAAGAAGCAATCAGTGTTCCATTCCAGCCAGTAAACAATGGAATCTAAAGGAACAGCCACATTAATTTGTCGTACAAACCTTATCCAAAAACGTCCAGATGGAATTAAAATGTATCCTAAACGTCAAACAGAGACAGATTGTCCAAAATTAGTGATTGAAGAGGGACGAAACCACTTTCACGGTTGACGGGACTTGGAATAAAATGTAGTAGACAGACGACTGATGTAGCTTTGGGTAGGAGCCTAATGTAGGTAGGTTAGTATTAGCATACCGAAATAGTACTTTGGTCTTGAAACGATCTGGCTAAAGGCAGATAATAAATCGATTACTCGATGTTCTGGAAAGTAATTTACCTAATAGTATGCTGAATTGTGGTGGAAAGTAAAGTTGGAATGATAAGATGGAAGCCTATAGGTACCTACGTTTTGTTTCTCTTCATTTATTTAGAAAAGCTTCTAATCTAGACAGATTTACCATTCTCATTGTTACAAAACAACTTATGAGACTAAACAAAATTCAATATCATCTTAAACTACTTCTGTGATGAATGCCAATAGTTCCGAGCCTGTACAACATCCTGGCCGTTTCCGAAGCATACCTACCTACGTTTTAAACCTTTGAATCCACTTATTAATTTACTGACAGGCAACGCACTACCCAAAACCGATACCGATGATCGGTCTAGATTTAGAAACATATTTGCACTGGAGTTCCATATAAAAAGAAAGTCCGCTAAAGGTGTTATTTGTGCAGAATAAAAGAAAACGCTTTCTTTCCTTCTTTCTTAAATGAGGACTGAATGTTTGTGTGGATGTTACTCTTGCCGATAGGAAATCCATCATCTGCTTCGCAAGCTTGTGTCAGGATCAAAAACATTTGCAACCTCTTTCTAGAAACAATCCGATGCACAGAAAGCAGGACTTACAGAAGTTCTTGTGTCCATCTCTGTTCCAGCCACATGAGCACTAGACCAAGTGTCGCCAATAGTCTTACTTAAGAAAACCTAGCAGAGACACAAAGTAAACTGAACAAAGTTAGATTAGATCTTGTGCCAGAGGCTTCGTATTAGTTGAACTTGTTAAAGTATCTAGATTCTATTTAGCTCGGTTCTATTTAAGTTCTGTGAGACAAATATTTGCTAACATTCCGGGATAAGTAATTGATTTTGCTTATTCACATTTTGACATTGCTTATCTTTGACAGCTGCTTCAGGACAAGTGTAGTGAGAAACATTTTACTAAAAGCATTAGTTCCATAATTAAGTAGGTATATCAACACAAGAAAGCAATAGTTAGTTCCAGTAATTGAAATAGAAAAGTTTCTAATTCAAATTGAAAGTCACATATTAAAGTATCCACTTCTTAGGGCCTCACGTCCCAGCCGCCGCGGGAGACGCCCCGGGCGTCGGGGGTCATGTGGTGGATCCCGGCACCCGTAGGCGCGGGCCTGTGGACGGTGAGTAATGGGACTAATGGGCTAGTTCGCCCTCCGGCCGTCTTATGATGACAGGCCGTGTCGACGGCGCGTTCGTGTTCCACGTGCGCCTCAAAGAGATGTCAGCAACAATGAAGGGGTCTGTAAGGGCCGATGCCTGACAGGGCTGCTGAACTGTTCGAAAGAGATACCGCGGCCCTGGAACACAAAGGGCAAAGAAGGAACATGGATGGGTTTTAGTCAGTAGAAGTCTGACACTCCCTTCCACTCCGCCCAGAGCGGGAGGGGTCATTTGATGATTTCCCATCCGGAAAAATAAAAAGAAGTATCCACTTCTTATTAGTTCTTCGAAAGTAACAAGTCATCGAATTCGAACAGCTGACCATTCCCTCCAAATTCCAACAACAAACACACTATTAACAGTCAAACTAACCACCCACTTGGTTCCCAAATCCGAATACCAAGAAGTACGGATGTCTCACGTCCGAGTCGCAAGCGCAACCGATTACGATACGTATTCGAAACGATCTTTTGATCTATTCTTGGCGCCAAATGGATCGCATCAGTAGTTAGAGAAACGGATTGATTGCGGTAGTGAAGAAAAAAACATGACAGTGTCGTCAATCATTTGTCTATGGTCACTTAAGAGAATGATAACGAAGGTAATTTGATAGCGTAAGCGTAGGCGTAAGAGAATAAGCGTGCTGTTCGATATTCAATTTTCGTACCTGAGTCGAACGTTGCAAATGAAAACCACTGTTGATGTCCCTTACGTTGATAAGGCAGTGGTATTGTTTCGGTTTTAACTTACTTTGATTAGAAGATAATTTTCAGGTACATGTTTGGTTGGCTTATCGTTTAGTGTGTTCTCATCCCCTTGGATCCTCTATGGGACTGTAGACTGGGTTGTAGTGCTGATTATACTACAGGGAGTCTCTCCAAGATAAATCCACACTGAAGTGTAATTTCACACACAAATTATAAAAAAAGACTGATTGGATTTCCCAACTCCATTATTTTACCTACACCATCTCGCAAGACTTAAAAATATTTACTGGATATAGTTAGCACTTTACCTACCGAGATGAGGCAGTAATATCGTAAGCAGTAATGGGAGCTAAGTACCTACTTACCATTTTAGATAGCTAATCTTTATTGGTATCAGCTCCTACTAAAAGCTCTGAAACCTCTTTGGTTTAAAGTAAAATCCCTTCTTTGTTATTTTCCCGATAATATGAATCAAAACTCATGTGAGGGAGATATACAGTCTATTTTGATGTCCAGCACCCCAATTTCATAACACACTTTCAATCACAATCTGAAGAATTTTGAAGGAAACACTGGTTCAATTCGTCATGTAATGTACGCACGACGACCAGTCAAGTTTTGCAAAACCAGTATAAGCGGATCTTTATAACTTGATGTAATATGCCGGCCGCCGTTTGGGTCTTTTTTGAAAAGATTCGTTTCCTCGACAAGTAAATATCCCAATGTAGTGCTTAAGTTGTTAAACTAGCGAAATGCCATTGTAACGTAAGTCTGTAGCCTATCAATATGTGATAAAACTAAGCCCTTTCAATTACCTACCCTATCAACCACCTACCAGTAGCGAAGGGTCAATTTTATAAGAGGTTAGCCGGATTACATATCTTTAATGTGATGATATTATTTGTCTATAGAACACTGACTGTGCCATTTATCAAAGGGAAGCCAGTAGGAATCGAGTTGTATGGAATCTTCGCCACTGCCACCTACCCATCATAATTTTAAACACTGATTTCTCATCTAGCCTCTACTTAGATCTTCATTATATTTTGTGAACTAAGTTTAAACATCGGTGCAATCAGTCAACTGATGGCGGTCTATTTGCCAACTAGGTATGGTATGTATGACCGCTATGCAACGGTGGATTACTCGAGGGAATATTGGCATCCTGCTTTGTCAAAGGGCATGGGTACAATATCTAGGAATAGTACCTACTTTCTAAGAGGAGTATTGATTAAATAAATTCTCATTCTGAAATCGGAGCAGCCATTTCCTACCTTCTAAATTCGTTATCCATAATTTGTTGAAGATAACTCCGGATACGGCGACGCGCTCTCGTAGATTGATTTCGTATGCTAAGTGACTTAGCTTGAAGCTTGATTAACTTAGCCTCCGATGTATGTAGACTATGTGATATTTTATTATACCTACTTAAAGGCATGTGTACCTGGAACACAAAGGGCAAAGAAGGAACATGGATGGGTTTTAGTCAGTAGAAGTCTGAAAAAAAACAGGACTTTTTTCAACGTTTTCAGCTTCCAGCACATGAGATCTGGCAACAAAGAGTAATGAACAGATAAAAGAGAATGTAGCATTAATTTATACAGCGTGAATAGCCCGTTTTAAACTTGTTATTGCCTCAGCCTCGGCCATTTACATTTTTATTTTAGTAGTTAACTATCTGTTGTATGTACGATCCAAGTTTTAAAATCCAGCCAAGTGCTAGTTGTAGGTACTTACACGCACACAGGGTTCCGTAGCACCAAACAATTATAATAATATTTTGATGGCTCATTCAACAGCAAAACTAAATTCGTTTTTCATAGTATGTTAATGAAAGACAAAATTACTGCTGCAGTTTGATGCAAAAGTCCCATATCTCAGAAACTAAACATCAAACCTTATTCAAACCAATTTTTGTTGAAAGTTTTTTTTACGTTCTACCATTCTACATTTTTTTCGAATTTTCCTCCTCTTACTTTCGAAATTAGAGGGGACGGACACACATTTTACCACTTTGCAAGTATCTTTCAAACGATTGACTTTGAGAAAAAAAAGGTTTTAGGAACCTCAATGTCATTCTAAAGACCTATCTATAGACATCCCACACGTATAGGTTTGATGAAAAATATATAGAAAGAAACAGGAAATAATAATAAATTAGAAAAAGAAATAAAACTGTTTCGGTTTATCCGGTATCACTAACCGATGCGTTCAGTAGCGATTTATTTTTAGACCATAAATCACAGAGTGGCGACATTTGACTAATTTTAACCCTGAAAATAAATACTCTTGACTTTTTTGTACGAAAGTTTCGATTATAACTTTTATACATATCTAGTGTTAAAATTGTGTTTCGTTTATGTGGGTGACACTGCCAATAAAAAGTAAAATTAAAATAAAGTGAATCCACAGCAATTAACACTAATTCAACACGTCTTTATTACTTGTTTCCTAACAAAGTCATTACGGAATTAACTACCTACTGGTTGAAGCTGAATAAACAAGGAAGTTTGTAACTCTACAATATTAATCGCTGCTAAGTTTAATTAGACAGCGCGTAGTGAACTAACTGGCCGTATGTTTGCATCCACTTGTTGTTTACAGTCACACACAGTTGTCGCAAATCAATTTGAGCTATAGGAAAGCAGGTATGCAAAATATTTTTTGTATTTATTGATTAATTCCAGACTTATTTTCGACCTTCTTTTTTGAGTTAAGTACTTACAGAATTTAGGCTAATGTCATCAGTTTATCTTAAAGTAGGTATTTTCAAACATAAACTCCTATTGATTTTAGACAACATTTCAGTCAGCACTCAGAATTCTCTCAACAAGCAAGTGCTGACTACTGATTATTTTTCATCGCGCCGCTGTCTGAGTGTTACCCGATTTAGAAAGTTCCCGATATTCGTAGCGTCCCCTCTTGTCGTGAGTCAGGCAAATTATAGCGTTTGTGATTAATGCGAGCTATTCCTGGGCGTATCCTTCACCCGACGATTCACCTTTCTTTGTTCCTCATGCGCCTATTGTGAAACTAGGCACAGTCAAAGTATGGGCTGAAATTCACATTTAATATACAACAAAACAATGCAAGCTTAGAGAAACTACGTTGCCCAACCCATCCATCCAAGTGTTCGAGTTGGTTTTTTTTTTTTTACTTTAGAGACTAACATAAAATATCGGTTTACAAATCAGGTTCAAAGAACTTATTTACTAGGTTGTAAAAAGCATCTCACGTCGTGTTTTATATCAGCGGAAGTTGTGTAGCTACGTCGGCATGTGTTATAAGGATTATGGACTGTAAAGTGTACTAGCTGCGATGATTCAGCGACGAGCCATCGAAATACTGAGGCGTGAAGCCGTTGGTATGCTGTTTACTAATATACATAAACGATTTCCAGTACTGTATAGATGTGCATAATAATATGCAATTGAGATAGTACCTACATACTTCTTAATTCAATGGTATCCTTTTCATTAGTATTTTACAAAACAAGGAAATTCTATAAAATTTCTAAAAATGATTCAAGAAACCACTAGGACTTAGGATCTTAGATCACAATGCCTTTAATTTAATTCTAATTGTTTTTAACAACGTAGAAACGCGTTGTTCAGGTTCAGATACAAAACTACTTTATTGAGAGATAAAGTAGCTTTATTTCCTAAAACTTAATCAATATCGATAGCAAGTTAAATAGGGTGGAGGTGACGATAATCCTTCCCGTATCGGATAACCGTTGTTTCAATTCGAAGTAATACTAGTTAATCCCCACTTCGTGATTGGATTAATCTGCTCAACATGTTTGAATGCGCGTGCTTCCTAATCTACACATTTTATTAAACAAACACGACGAGATTCACATTGTTTGGATTGATAGTATCAATATTGGTTTCATTTTGATTGGATATAGTTTTGATTGTATGATTTAATTAAATATTTGGGGTTATGGGAGATTGCCCTTAGCGGTATTTACTTGTAACTAGGTACAAAATACAATACAATTCAGAGTGAAGTATATTATAAAAGAAACAAGCTCCTATTATTTTGTGAGCAGTGCGGCTGCTGCATTACAGTTACGAAAATAATGCAATTTAAAAATCTAGTTTCCAGGTATTGTGCAATATTATACCAAAAATACCTCACAATATCAGGCATAATGCGGTTAGCCACGCTTGAAACTAGCCACCACAATGCTTTGATACTTATCTATCCCAACACAACAGTTGCAACATCGTGTCATGGTTTTAAAATCTCGTGGTTTTGTCCCGGCCCTGTATGCTGCGGTTGGTTTTATTGCGACAGCTCAAACATAAGCTGCTTATTGCAGGGTTGAAATGCTATTTTAAGCTCTAGTCTGACAAGCATGAATTTCACACGTCACGTTTTATAAGTCTATCAAGCCGAGAGAGTTAATCTTTGGAAAGTGACCCGTACATACATCGTCTTTGTGTTATTGGATAAGCAACTTTCTAGTAATAAACTAATCTGCTGTTATTGTATTTATTTATAATGTTATTTTCTCTTGTTACAGGTCCGCGCCATGGAGCAGCGGCTGTGCGATTGGCCAGCGGGCACTGATGGTGCACCACGGGCCATTACGCGGCTAGAAGGCCAAATAGAAGAGCAGGTATGACTTAATCCTGCTTTGATATTTTACTTATAAATAATGTTATACCAAAGATACCTACTTATGAATATTCTGAAACTGAGACCTTACGTGACTTTCTAAAATGTCGTGAAAGCAAAAAAGCTTTTAGTACCAACCTTGTATAATTTTAACTTAAAAACATTTCCTTATCTCATTGTAATGAAAGTTTATGGACTTTTTAATCAACAAAGCTACAAAAACCATAAAACCTATAATATATTAAAAATATTTTAAAGAATGCTACGAACGCGCCCAAATATTTGTATGCTATGTTGTCGTCATAACCGGTTTTTGAACTTGAACCGAACCATAGAGACTTGAACTTAGAAATGTCAGTATGACGTACAAACAAAGCGATGTAAACAATTTCTTTTTCGTAAATAAAACTAAAATAATGAATGAAATTGTGTGATTAGATGATATTTTTAGTGTTAATATGTTATCAAGTGTTACTTTATATATTTTTACGTGCTGTACAAGTCAATAAAAGGTGTGAGAAAAAACATGCATTTGGAAAGTGCAAACATTAAAGAAAATGCAGGTAAATAAAGATAAAACTGTTTCAAACTGAAAACTTTGTGAAAACTACCTTCAACTCCATGAAAGTTCTTGATTCAATTTTGTAAATCATTTAATTTTCTGCTACAATGCAAAATATTCTAATAACTTTCTAATACGTATTTTTTTTTCAAGGCTGTTGCTAAAAATCCATAAATCTTGATAAATTCGCAATTTGGAGGTAAAAATCACTTTTAATTAGTAAGCCACCTATAAAATTTAAAGCATTGACTCTCCAATCCATTGAGTCTATAAATGTTTTTACACAACCCATGAATACCTTAGTTATAAGAATAGAAAATTATTGTAAGACCTCGCTATATTCCTATTCTAGTGCAATAATACCTAGTTAAATTATTATCCAACGAAAATAAAAAGAGTACCTATATACAGTATAGTTATGTCACCCATTCCATTTTATTGTTATTATATTATATTATAAGCTTTTATTTTATGTTTCGTATACCAGAAATGGTTATTATGAGAATCCTTAATGTTATATTGTGTAATGTAAGATTTATTTATTTACCATCTGTATGTAGACCCATATTATGCGAATAAATTATTTGATTTGATCATAGCACCATTTATATACACTCTTTTAACAGCATTGGTATTTGAAGATATTTTACAGATTTAACTTTTAGTCATATTGTAGCTCAAAACGCCTACTAAATTACTTACACTAAACGAATAACTCAAACATTATTTAAAGGTTCCTGATATAACCTACCACAATATATACCATTCAAATTACTACAACTTAAGGCAAACTGTCCTCAGAAGCAATTAAGACTCCAGGACGCGAAACAGGTGGAAGCAAAGGCAGCCCGGATTAAAGAGTGGGTGACCAACAAGCTACGGGAGCTGGAGCACCAGAACCAGCAACTGAGGGAACAAAACGACCGCTGCAACCAGCAGCTTGAACTGCTCAGGAACCATATTGCAGCTTCAGGGAGCAGAAATAGCACTGTAAGCATAACAATCAATATTACAATATTAATAAGGAAGAAAGTAATCCCATTTTTGTTTAACAGACATTCCTTTGAAGAAATAAAAGTCCTACAAACTTCCACACTATAATTAGGACTATAATATGGTATTTGGTTGTTTATATTGGTAGTAGTGACATATTATTGCCATATGTTTCATAAAAAACTCAACTCATTAATTGTTGGATAAAGGCTTACTCTCCATTGATTTCTCAAAAGATTTTATACAATCAGAGCTAACTACATCTCATGATGCTTTGCTGATGAAGCTTTCTTCAATGTGACAAAATAAAACCTTTATATTGTGTATATTTCATAGATAAAGCAGAGTTAAGATGGCTCATAGAGCCAGAGATGTCTTGAGTTATCAATGAGGCTTAATTGATCCTTAAGATATTAAAATTTTATGGTCAAACTTTATGAGGTCTCTCTTTAGTTAAATGATACATTTCAATCCGTTTTATTGTTGAATCATTATTAACAGTGGTACAAATGAGTGAACACATTATCTGCACTTTAATGGGGGTAAGGACTTAATATACTGACATATTAAAAAAAAGGAAACTGCCAGATGGAAGACAAAGTCAATAAGGCTTCCAGTTAGACCTTATGTGATATGGAACACTAAAACCTGTGCTAATCCTTATGCAGGCCTTCAATTCCGGACTGCTTTCATAAAAAAGCAGTAATACTATAATTTGTATATCTAGACTATGAACCCTTAAATCCTGTTCAATCCTAAAACCATACAACTTTACTTCCCACTTCTCCAGTTCATACCAACTCGTGCGAGCCTCTCTCTAGAGGTGCGGACCGATGAAGGGTCTCCTCGGGCCACTTCCAGCCTATTAGCCGCAAACAGACGACGTTCAGAAAGCCTAGAAGGGCCTCAGGTAGTTCGATGTTGCCTTTAGGGCTAGAATTTTGTTGCAAGAAATCTCACTATGCTAATTTATAAATGTTACATTTTTTATTGCACTATTTTATGTGTTTTAGGTGAAAATATAAGTTTTACTTATTAATTTAATATATATGTTGCACTTTAAAAAATCTTTAATTCTCTGTGTTCCCTACAGGGTGATATTATGTCGCCCTTGATGCTCTGAAATTGTACAGGAAATCAATATCATATTTTTATTGCATAATTTTTTACTTTTATTTAATTGCATCCTGTTAGACAGGATGGTGACCCCAACATATTTGGGAAAAAGCTATGCAGATGATGAGGTCAAGCGTGAACTTTTTTAAACAGATGTCATTTGTTTCACGAGTCGACAAAGCGGGAATGATTCGTTATTTTTCCTTTACTGTTAAGTTATGTGCCAGAGCTGTTTTTTTTATAATGCCTAATGCTCATTGATGTTTAAATTCATTTGCTATACTAGGTCAATTACTTTGCTCTAGGCTACATTTTTTTATTGCACAATTTTGTCATGTCTCACTGGTTATTATTATGGTGCTCCCTCTCCGCGAGCATTCGCCTGTAATGTAACAGTCCAAGATTCGATTTTGTATGGAAACAAGTGAATCTGAACTGTTACATTACAGGCGAATGCTCCCGGTGAGGGAGCACCTTTAGACTATAAAATTGTTTTTTCTTTAAGGTATTTGTTTTTTAGTTGTGATAACCTTTCAGGATTTCTTTCTAGTGTTACATTTATTTGCAAGACGATTTACATTGCAATAAATGTGATTAACACATTGGCAAATTCAATTCATTTGCTAAATGTGTTTATGTAAAACCCTATTTCGACGCTGTGGAAATGGCGAAGTTTTGGGCTAATAAAGTAAAGAAGAAGAACCTTATTTTCTCTACACATTACTTTATCATGTTGAATACAATGACAAATATTGAAAATTATCTTAAGGTTTCAAAATATTTTCTCAATAGACATCGTCGGGGATAGTGCAAATTCGCAAATCTACCATACGTAAAGTGCGCGTATCTGCACTACGAGTAGGTTTACAGGGGAAGGTTATAAGTTTATTTTATTTTTTTATTTCAACGATTTTTGACCTCATTTTTACATGAATAGTAACAATTCATGTGTTCTATGTATTGTTAACAGTAGAAATCTATTAAATTCATTAATTTAGTCACTACGACGATGCGTAATTGAAATTGGCTACATTTTTCAGATACGCGGAATTATCCAATGCTAGTTCCGCGAATTTGTACTATCCCGACGATATGAAGACTTCTGATACAATGTTTCTTGATGTAAATATTTTAATTATAATGTGCCTACTTTTTCATAGATGCTTTAAATGTCCTACTTATCAATTAAGTGCAAAAAATACATTCTAAAATCATCTCTTTCAACCTCCACAGTTACCAGTAAACTCAACAGAACCCCACTACAGTACACCCGTCCGACATAGAAGGAATTTGTCGATCGGTACTACCAACATAGCGAATAACGTGATCCCTGCCAACCCTCCCGCAATAAACACCATGAATAGGACTATGGACGAGAAGACCACTGCCAGCTTATTGGCTGATGACTTGGCTGTAAGTTTTGTTTAGTTCTTTCAATATACATCTAAGTACACTAAATTAAAGTGTGTATTTGTAATATCAAAATAACAGCTTTTTAGTTAATGCATATTAAAAATAAACGGCACTTGTAACAAAAACCCTTTTTTTTCGATTTTTGTTTGTCTTTCTGTATGTCGGTCCGTCTGTCTGTTTGTTCCGGCTAATCTCCGAAACGGCTGGACCGATTTTGACGGGACTTTTACTGACAGATAGCTGATTTTATAAGGTCTAACATAGGCTACTTTTGTTTAGGAATAAGAATTAGGGATCCGTGCAAAAAAAATAAAACCCTTGAAGTTGGTAACAAAATCCGATTCAGAAAGACTTCAAATTTTCACCATTTTTGCCATTAGTCGGCAATAGACACCGGTCGAATACGTACATTTTATGTCGCGATCGCGCGTTCAAACCATTATAAATGTAACGTGCAGTTATTATTATTTCATTATTATCAAGAAAAGTTGAGTAGTATCATTTAGTACTATCCTCAACACTTAATGTCAAATAGTGATACTTATTGAATTATTTAAAGGCAATTAAAAAGCTTGACACTAATTGATATATTGTACTTATTATCTCCGTTCTATTTCAGGCCGCTGTTGAAAACTTAGTGGTACTACCAACGACGCCGAATACTTCTACTGATGGTGACACCACACACGACTATGCTGAAATTTATACACCTAGCAGAGGTTAGTTTCCAAAATACTTTGGTTTTTATTCATATAGATGCTCTGTTCAGACTGCCTCGTCGGTCTTGTTGTCGCAAGCGCGACTGCTGAGCACGAGGTCCTGGGTTCGATTCCCAGGTCGGGCAAAGTGTTATTGGGTTTTTCCATCAGGAATTTCTCAGTAGTAGCCACGGAGTCTGGATTTGTGCCCGTTTGAAGGCAATAGACTCGATCCCTATTACATGAGACTTAAACATAACTGGCGAAATGTACTATAAGGTACATCTCTGCCTAACTCTTCGCGGATTGCAGGCATGATGTTATGTTTTCTATGACTTAGAATCCGCCAAAGGCTTATTAAAGTGCATGTTTGTAATGGCTTAGTACATAATGTTTCGCCTGCCGAGTGTGTAGCACAATGCTAGTACATTATGTACTTCTTAAACCTTTAAATTAGAAGTTGGTTCACAAGTGCAAAAAGAAAGGATTGAATATCTCGCTTATCAATGTCATTATTTATAAGAAGAGTCATTTAATGTTGAGGGCATTGAATGTACTACCCTGTGATGTGGACAACGAAATTTAAACTCTCTTTACCATATTCCAGAGCGCACTCCAGCGTGGCAAGGTGCCGTGAACGTGATAGTCCAAGGCAACAGTCGCGGCGGGTCGTCGACTGGCGACAGCTCCGCGTCCGAGCAGCCGCGCCCGCCCACGCCGCCGCTGCACAGGTTCCCCAGCTGGGAGGCTAAGATCTACCAGGTAACTAACCACAACAGAATCTTCAAACAGCTTGTAGATCACTCAGTGATTTGCCAAAAACGTGATGAGGCATCTAGAATGCCACATACCTAATGTCCCGTAAAATCACAGAACTGTCCCGTAAAATCACTGCCGGGGTCGCGGGAATTATAGA
Organism: Noctua comes; assembly: GCA_963082995.1. Taxonomy (NCBI): domain Eukaryota; kingdom Metazoa; phylum Arthropoda; class Insecta; order Lepidoptera; family Noctuidae; genus Noctua; species Noctua comes. The sequence continues at coordinate 4,742,638 of OY720279.1, read as the reverse complement.
ATTACCGTGACCCTGGAACATAAAGGGCTATTGAAGGACACCGTGGATTTTAGTCAGTACAAGTCTGACAGTCCCTCCCGCTCTGCCCTGGGTGGGAGGACTCATTTGATGATTTTACCACGATAAAAAAAGCCGACAATATCTGGCCGTAGACCACCAGAAACATCACCCGTGGCGTCTGGCCGTAGGATGTGGAGCTTTCCATCCTGTTCTTCAGATCTCTATAAGCTTTTTTTTTTTTTTTTTTTTTTATCGTGGCAAAATCATCAAATGAGTCCTCCCACCCAGGGCAGAGTGGGAGGAACTGTCAGACTTGTACTGACTAAAATCCACGGTGTCCTTCAATAGCCCTTTATGATCCAGGGTCACGGTAATTCTATAAGTCCCGCGACCCCGGCAGGCTTTCGCCCTCTAGAGGGGGGCCCCGTCATAATGCTGACACTCTTTGAGGCGCGCGTGGAACACAACGCGCCGTCGACCCGGGCATGGTCCATGGTCGGACAGCGAGTCGCCCATTACTCGCCGCCCGCAAGCCCGCGCCTACGGTGGCCGGAGATCGTCTGCCGACGTCCGGCGCCGTGGGCGTCTACCACTGCGGCTGGGGTGGAGGGAGGACGCTGTCCTCTCCCTCACGCGGCCCGCCTCCTCCTTCGCGAGCATGACTGCTTCGCAGAAGGAGGCGACCGCTTCCCACTCCGTCTCGCCCCGCAGCGTGGCCTCGACCAATGCCGGGCGCGAGAGGTCTCCGCCTATCGCCGCCGTGAGGACACGGCGGTGCCCTGCCCAAGCGGGGCAGTCCTGCACCGTATGCTCCACCGTGTCCTCCGGGCGGTCCTCGCAGTGGTGACACCCAGGCGTTTCCTCCTTCCCCATCAGACACAGGTACCTCCCGAAGCTTCCGTGTCCGGTGAGGACCTGCGTCATGCGGTAGGTCAGGACGCCGTGACGCCTATCCAGCCACTCCTCAAAGAGGGGTCTTACCGCCGCGATTGCGGCGTGCCCGGACCTCGGTTGCGACAGTCGTTCCCTCCATACTGCCCTGAGATCGCGACGGAGCTCTTCCCGCTGCGCCTCGACTTGTCGAGGCAGCAGCGATTCGCCCCGGCGCTGCGCCTCCACGCGCCACTCATAGACGCGCTGGAGGGCAGTTGCCTCCAGATCCCAGGGCAGCAATCCGGCAAGGAGGTTGGCCGATTCGCCGGCAATTGTGCGGTATCCTCGGATCATCCGGATAGCCATGGCCCTCTGGCATGCGACCAGCTTCAGTGGTCGCGTCCGAATGCTCAGGGCCCACACGGGGGCCCCGTAGAGGGCCATGGACCGCACGACACCGGCGTACAGCCTCCGGCAGGAGGCGTTTGGCCCGCTGAGATTGGGCAGGAGTCGCCTGAGGGCGGCTGCTGCCCGGTTCAGCTTTGGGGCCAAACGCAGGAAATGCTCCTTGAAGTTCCACCGGCTGTCGAGGACGAGTCCCAGGTACTTCATCGTCCTCCCGACGCCGATGCGAACCCCTCCCACCGTTATGTAGTACTCAGACCGTGGCGCGTTCAGACGGCCATGAAAACACATGGCCTCTGTTTTGTGCAGCGCCACTTCGAGTCCCAACTGCCGGATCCTTCCAACGACTGTCGCAACCGCTTGCGTCGCCAGGTCGGCCGCCGCCTGGTGCGACTCTCCCTCCGCCAGGACTAGCGTGTCGTCGGCGTAACATATTACGCCGGCGCCGTCAGGGAGGTCGCCGCGCAGCACCCAGTCGTAACCGATGTTCCACAGGAGCGGCCCCAAGACCGATCCCTGTGGAACACCGCACGACATCTCTCGCTGGTTCCATTCTCCCCGGTGACCGGGGTAGATGACGGCTCTGTCCGTCAGGATCTCTATAAGCTTAAATGGTTTTCTACCACTCATGTTTGTTCCCTTCAGCCTGTGAGCTTCCCACAGCTGAGAAACAGGCCAGGCTCTTTAACCTGTGTACACTATACGATTTTAAACTATCTTTTTTTATTTATTTATAACCAACTTATACTTACAGTTTATCATGGTCACTAACTTTATTATTAATACTCGAAACGGGACATTTACCATGTTTACTGTTTTTTATGAGTACCCGATATTTCGGCGCTGTTGCAAGCACCATGATCACGGATAAACTGAAGTTACACACAGTTGTACACTATCGCATTAGGTAACCCTGTAAAGATAGTCGTAACATGGAAAAGAATAAATAAATAAAAAAACCCTTTACACCTCTGCCTAACCCTTCAGGGAATACAGGCGTGATGTTATGTATGCGATGTTATGTAATATTAAAACGATTACAATTTATTTCTCTCCCCCAGGTGGCAGACGACGGTCTACAGCAGTCAGTAGAAGAAGAGTTAAGTCCGCCGCCATGTCCGCGTCCGATGCACGAGTCCACCAGCTACCAGGATATATCCGTCCCCGTCTACGCCACTGTTAAAGGGGTAAGTCAAATCTTGAAAAGATTCTCATCTAGCTTGTTTTTAAAGGAGTGTCAGTACCAGTGGCATGTCCCCATAATCCATCACACGGGCCCAGGGTGAGTTGATGTGGTGGCATGGGTATCAGTGTAACACAGGTTACAACCAAACCGCGGATTATAAACATCAATCGCTTTAAATTATGCCGCCTCACGAATTGTATGTCAAAAAAAAAAACATAACACATTATTAATAATACTAGAAACGGGATATTTACCATGTTTACTGCTTTCTATGAGTTCCCGATATTTCGGCGCTGTTGCAAGCACCATGATCACGTATAAACACGCCATACACACACACAGCGCCAAAATATCGGAAACTCATAGAAAACAGTAAACATGGTAAATATCCCGTTTCTAGTATTAATAATAATTGACCATGATAGTTTAAAATCTTATATAACACACTAGCAGACCCGCGCAACTTCGTCTGCGTCACATAAGAGAGAGAGAGGGTTAGCGAGAGTGGGTCGTAGGCACCTATAGTACAATTCTAGCACATCACACCCATCATTCCACATTATGAAAATGCGCGCGCGGTACCTGATAATTAATTCGCTGCGGAGTTATTTTAAAACTGTGATATCTCCTAAGATATTCATTGAAATCAAATGATGTAAGAGCAATTTCGTTCAAAATTAAATACTTGAGATGAATAACGTATTTATTTGGATAAGGATAAATACCATGTTCACAAAAACACTTTCGCAAATAATGCGAGTCAACCTTAAAATATAGACATATGCTATCACGTATTTTTTTAGAACTTTTAAGACGAACATTTCAGTCATACATGATTGTTGCGTAACTTTAACCGTTTACGCAGCGCACGCAACGGTAGCTTTCAAAAAGAATATATTTTCCCCTTTTGTGCAACATTTTTCATTGATGCTCCGCTCCTATTAGTTATAGCGTGATGTTATATAACCTATAGCCTTCCTCGATAAACAGGCTACCAGTAGTTCCTGAAATTAGCGCTTTCAACCAAACCAACAAACAAACTCTTGAGCTTTATATTATTTAGTATAGATTCAAGTAGGTAACTATTTAACTTCTCGGAAATAATTTAATTAATCGCTAAAACATTCTACTATGTTATACTACTTATGTTTTTCTCAAATAAGGGCTTCCCTCAACAGCCTCACGTTTTGATCGTTAGACTGTCGATGACAGTCATAGTCCAGCTAGGTCTAAAGTTCTCATCAATATGCATGAAATGAGCCCAAACTCGATATAGATGCTGTGAACTGTTGAGGACCTCTTGCGACTGCCTTCCGTCTCCATCGTCAGACCTTCTATGACAGTCAAACTCCACAGCTAGGTCTAAAATTCACATCAAGGTGCATGAAATGAGCCCAATAACAATATAGCTGCTGTAAACTGTTGAGGACCTCTTTCAACTGCCGTCCGTCTCCAACATTAGACTGTCGATGACACTCATAGTCCAGGCAGGTCTAAAGTTCTCACCAAGGTGCATGAAATGAGCCCAATAACAATATAGCTGCTGTAAAACTGTTGAGTGCCTATTGCAACTGCCTTGCGTCTCCATTGTTAGACCATCGATGACAGTCATAGTCCAGCTAGGTCTAAAGTTCTCATCAATATGCATGAAATGAGCCCAAACACGATACAGATGCTGTTAACTGTTGAGGACCTCTAGCGACTGCCTTCCGTCTCCATCGTCAAACCTTCTATGACAGTCATAATCCACAGCTAGGTCTAAAGTTCTCATCAAGGTGTTCGAAATGAGCCCAATAACAATATAGCTGCTGTAAACTGTTGAGGACCTCTTGCAACTGCCTTCTGTCTCCATCGTTAGACCCTCGATGACAGCCATACTCCAGCTAGGTCTAAAGTTCTCATCAAGATGCATAAAGTGAGCCCAAACACGATATAGATGCTGTAAACTCTTGAGGACCACTTGCAATTGCCTTTTGTCTCCTTCGTCAGACCTTCGATAGAAGTCACACTCTAGTTAAGTTTAATCTAGAGTATCTTTTGCTATCGTAACTTAAAAAAAAACTGGCGAGTCGATTTAAAAGTTATCTTGTGAGCACATTTTATTCATTAGTACCATTTTGGTTCAAAAGATGTCGTTGCATGTTACATATATAATTATGATAAGTTCTTCTTGAACACTTTAAATTCATACATCTTTTGATAGAAGCACCGTGAGAGCACCGATTACAATGAAACGAAACCTTAAACCTTCTCTAAGTTATGCACAATATGTGTGCATTGAATCTAACCACATGGGTTTTTTAATTTACACACGCATGATGCTTTACCAAAAAAATAACCGGAGACACTCAGACTATTGTTTGATATAGAGCACCGATTACAATGAAACATCGTTGGAATGGTTAAAAAAAAACTAAAAGTATGTATAACACTATTTGGTAATGATTTGGAAATCTTAAAGGTTTAAAAAAAATCAACATACTTATTAACAAAAAGTGAAAGTGAGTGCGGCTGGGGATCGAACTTACACCATGCTTACAGCATTAAAAAAATCGAAATAAATACAAAAACATAATAAATTAGCTGAGGCTCGAACTTGCAAACTACTGTTCACAGGGCGGCCGCTGACACCTTCGGGCTACTTACTTCGGTGGCAAATGGTCTAAAATGGCTGTTCTTTTCTAATGCATGCCATGACAGTTGTCAGTTGTCAAACCGTTGTCAAAGAGCTGAAGAATATGGACATAATGCAATATTGCTCACCCACCTAAGTTATTAGCGTGATAATATAGCCTATAGCCTTCCTCGATAAATGGGCTATCTAGCACTAAAAGAATTTTTCAATTTGAAGCAGTAGTTCCTGAGTTTAGCGCGTTCAACCAAACAAACAAACAAACAAACTCTTCAGCTTTATAATATTAGTATAGATTATAACATAACAAACAAACAACACACATTTATTTTCAGGCAACTTTGGCCCATAGATAACATACCTTACAGACTAACATACATATGATAAAATACAAATTGTGTTAGTAAAGAGAACCTTAAAACTACGTTAGTAACACATCACTTGTGCACTATGTCACTGTGCATTCATGTTATGTGTAGAGATCGGATATTCGAATGCTTATTTACCTAAAGTTCTTTTTTTTCTCGGCACACAAAAGTAGGGAAGCGGCTTCTAAAAATGCCATTTTTTTTCCCAAGATCGCAGTATTCCATAAATAATTCAGTGTGTATACAATGTAGTACTCATAAGGATAATGAATATTTTAAATCTATTTAAAACAAGGCAAGAATTTTTTTGAAAATAACACGAAAATTTACAATTATTTTATAATAATATCAAAAATAGAATTATTTGATTTGACATTTTGCTGCTGAATATTCGAATGACAAAAATGGTAAATATGACAATTAATTTTAAGTAAAATAATAAAATAAACTGGGTCTTTTTCCGTACTGACGCGCGCTCCATACTGGTCAACACTCAAAGTTTAGGTAAATATGCATCCGAGTATCCGATCACTAGTTATGTGTCATTTATCCATGTTTTAAACATAATCATTCTGTCTCTAGAGTTGCAACGCACCTACATTGGTTCTTGTATAGCAGAAGTCTATAATCGGTAGTGACCACCTACCATTAGAAGGACCATTTGATTTTTTACCAGCTAATATCACAAACAACTAATAATATTCGTTTTGTTCCAGCGTGCTAGTCAGATAAGATCGATGCCGTTCACTGGAGACTCGTCAGATGATTCGTCGGACGGCGAGGAGTCCATGGGCGTCACCGTCCACAACACGCCGCACCACCAGCTCGTCACCGTCAACCCTATATTCAGTAAGTTTGTTTGTTAAACTTATACTGTCACTTAGGGGATATCTTCCGTGATGGTTCATTATTTTAAGCTCCCGATATTCGACGCTTTTGCAAGCGCCATGATCGCGGGCTGACTGGAGAAATGCGGGTAGATGGAAAATAAATTGTTAAGAGCAAACTACCCTCTTCCTTTGTCTTTTGCTACGCGCACTTCTGGAACTCGACACTAAGTCACGGCAAATCACGGAAGATATTCCGTAAGTGACAGTATAAGTTTGTTTGTTGTTTTAAGGTTCAATATCGAATACAACCGCGACCGTAAATCGCAACGACACGGCTAGTTTCTATGGACCCTTAAGGAGAAACGGCAACATTCGACAATGTCGCAGTCTGTGAAGCGTTTTCAGAGTCACATAGGAGACTTTGCGGTGTGTAACCATTATTTTGTCCTATTAGGTTGAATGAAAATAACACCAATATTCAAAATCAATTTTTTTTATTTATTTATTTATTTACACTTCAAGCACAAAAGCACATAGGCGGACTTAATGCCAAAGGCATTTTCTACCAGTCAACCTTTGGGTGATGCAGAGACAAACAGTGGTAGGTGTATCTGAAAATAGTTTTAATTAATAATACGATTAGCTATAAGTACACACACACACAGGCCTACATGGGCACTTAAAAAACATCGACAAAAAGGTGCACGGTTCGGGTTGGTCACTTTGGTGCGGTCGCGAGTGCACATTCGCGTGTCTGTATGGAAAATAAGTATGAGTTCCTCTGAAAGACGCGGGCGCGTGTGGCGGGTTTTTCTAAGGACAATTTGACTGCGGGATCCCGCTCCGTATACCCGCGCGAGTTTTAGCGAACGTCCTTATAGTTATAACCATGATCATGTCTCTCCCCACAGATGCCCAAACATCAAACCCAATGCCGATCAACAACGTGAACCTCACCAGCGTCCTCCCCGTCTCAATACAACAGACTTCCAACGGCCTCGTGCTGACCAACAGCGCGAACGGACAGTGTAGCTCGTCCGACACCAGCTTGAGCGCCAGCAGTCCGTCGAAGAGTGTGAAGACCAGTTCTAGTTTGAGTCCCGCGAAGAGGTCGAGCAGCGGCTCGCCTAGTAAGCAGAGTAAGACTCGAGGTATGTGTAAGTACTGAGTTGTTTTTAATTGAATATTTTGGTCCACTCACCGTAATACTATTAACGCAAAACATCATACTCACTGTCATCTGCCATTTGTCCCGGCTGTTATTTGTAGATCTTTGACAGTGGTTACAGGTCAGTGGCCCGAAAGACAAGTAGTCTTACCAGTGGCGAAGGTTCCATACAACTCGATTCCTACTGGATTCCCTTTGAAAAATGGCACGGCGAGTATTCTATAGACAAATCATATAATCAGATTAAAGATATGTACTCTGGCTTACCTGTTACAAAAATTACCCTTCGCTACTGAGTCTTACCAAGGGGTATCGCATTACCCAGTATTTATGGGGTTGTGGAGGTCAGATAGGCAGTCGCTCCATGTAAAATACTGGTATTCAGCTGTATCGGGTTAGACTGGAACCCGACCCCAACATAGTTGGGAAGAGGCTAACCTTTTTTTTCGTTTTTAGCCCGCAGATGATGACTCTCTGTCATCTTCAAACGATACATAGAATTAGTCTGATGTTTTAACTACGTTTAGCGCTAAACATGTTTATTGATTTATATGTTATCAAATAGTGGTAAAATATTGTTATAGTTTTAGGAATCACGACTTTTTTATCATTAATGTTAAAAAATGTAAGGTTTCTTATAATAATCCGTAGTTTTACATAGATTACAACGAATATCTAAAACAGAAATAATGAAACAAAAAGCACGCGTTCTTTGTTTAATTTTTAAAGCTTATTTGATTGTACAACTCAGTTTACTACTAAAATCCACACATGAAAATCTAAGCGCACGGTAGTGCGCAGGCCAAGTTCCAGCAACAGGCCGCGCGCATGCCGTGCACTATTTACACGATAAAACACTACATTAAACTATAATAAATTAGTGCTCAACTCATTACTCTTTTAACGAAAACAAATAATTCTTCCAAAGCTTACTTTAACATCAATCCATTATCACAAACATAGTCAACCCCAGTAATACTGCTGGCCTTATCACCAGCTAAAAACAGCACCAGATTCCCAATATCCTCAGCTTCGCAGACCTTTCCCAAAGGCATAGCTGCAGAAAAACACTCCCAGGGAGTTTCATCCCCTGCATTCTGCAAGATATTAGTTTTCACCGGCCCTGGACTTACAGCATTTACTCTTACTCCATATTTCGATAGCTCTAAAGCTAATCCTCTGGTGAAATTGTCGACGCCAGCTTTAGATATTCCGTAAGCTACCAATCTCGAATCGGGAATGATTTTCCCAGCAATGCTTGAAATGTTGATGATGTTGCCTTTGGATTCGATAAGGTGTGGTACAGCTAACCGAGTGATGTTGAAAAGTGATCGTAAGTTTGTATTGATTAAAGCATCGAATGTTTCAAGGACATTCTCGTCTAGAATACTTTCATATCGAACTATTCCCGCGTTGTTGACCAAAACGTCAATCTTTCCATGAGTTTCAATTGTTTCTTCAATAATCCTTTTTGCTTCTTCGTCTTCAGTGATGTCAGCTCTGATAACGAGTGGGTTTTCGCATTGTTTAGCTACTTCAGCTAGCTTCATCTCGTTTCTGCCCACAAGAACTACGTTAGCGCCTTCTTGAGAGAAAAGAATGGCAGTAGCTGCTCCTATCCCTGAACTAGCACCTGTTATTAGAACGACTTTGTCTGCGAAACTCATGGTTGTGGTAGAAAGTATTAACTTTAATATTCTTAAAGGACGATGTGTTCCGTTCAAAGCTCCGGTTCGGACTGTGGGCAATAATGGCCTCTAAACCTATTTATACTAAGTCCATTCGCCCTTAACACGACCTTTAAAATTCCATATTTGTACTGAATGATTGATGTGATCGAAAGGTGTCATTAGCGAATATGTAATTTACCGAAATGGACTATTTTATGAAGTGACTTCATATTTTCTATTTAACTTTTAACACGTGGAAGGGTCAAGGGCGATGTTGGTAGTAGATTTATTTTGTTTGAAGAGCATTTGTAGGTGTTATTTTATGTACTAATAGCATTTTACCTCGAACTTGGCGATTTTAATGTAGATAAAAGTGGTTTTTATGTTTGTTTAATGTGCCAAGGTGATTGTTAAAAAAGTTTAGATTTACGTTTTAAAATTGTGTGACTTCAATGAAAGACACACTGCATAGAAATTTGCTCTTTCTCTATGTTCGCTTCTTTGCTTCGGTTCCGTAAAAGCAAAAAAATATCTTTAGTCCTTTCGGTTCAGATTTGTCACAACCATATATTATAACCTTTCAAAAATAACGTAGCATTACAAAAGAAAAACGTTAACCTACCAAATGGGTGTAAAATACTCTTACCGGAGCCATAAAGGGTGTGACAAGACCCTTAACGAAGCCGAAAGGCACTTGTTCTCCCCGTCATTGCGATTTTTTTTTTGTTCTAGACCATACCGGGGAACCTCGTAGTTACGGAGATATTGGGGGTCAAAGTTACAACTTTTTCACTAGTTCTTAATAACTTTAAATACCTCCTTGACCAGTACCATTCAAAGCATCCATCAGCATAATGTTTTGAGTGCGTTACATTGAGTCCTACCGTAAAATGTGATTTTTCCCAGCAATAATTTTTGCGTAGAGTTACTTAATTTGATGTACAGAATGCTTGGTTGACGGCTTCGTGAAGGGTACGTTTACACCTTGTATACTATAACTCCCAATACACTCATATGAGTGTTTGCGCACTGTTTCCGATTAGAATCCAAGAAATGATAGTCTGAACCTACCTACAACCGAAAAAAACATAAAATTAAATCAAATTTCGAACGCATGGAATTCGAATCTGGCGCACAGTCTGTCGTATTTACGGACAGTTTGAACCATCATTTCTCGGTTCGAATGTGGTACGCAAACGCTCTAAAAGCGCTGTGTCACCATAAAAAACAAAACAAAAACGTATTTCTCATAGACACATCATTCGAGTCGGGCATGTCGGACGACTACGCGATCCCGCCGGACGCAGTGTCCTGCGACAGTACCGCGTCGCCGTCGCTCGCGTCCTTGTGTCGCGCGCCGCCGACCACAGACTCGCCGAGAAGACATGACGCGCTGGAGAAGAGCGGACATCTGGCTAAGTTGGGAGGGAAGCTGAAGACTTGGAGGAAACGATGGTGAGTGACTTCAAATTGTTGTGTTTCCACCAAAATCAGTAAAATTACCTAAAATTATTATCCTCAATAAAGCCGTATAGCTAAAAGCGTGGTCCTTAAGCAAAATAAACAGTTCATGGTTCCTAATTTCTAGAAATATTCTAGTTCTCTAAAAAAGAATTGCGCTCACGACGGGCTACTAGGCTATGTATGTTTGAAAACGATCGCCTCCTTTATGTCAATTTAAATTAACTATTGTGTCTGACTACAAATAGTTGTATAGATTCCTTATTTGATTTAATCGGTTATTTTGTCTCAAAATGGATTCGCCTAGCAATGATATCAATTATAATATATAATTATATTTTTATTTTGGTAATGTCTCACTGATCCCTTAAAAAGACCTATAAAATGATTTTCAATGTCAACTTTTACTGTCACTTACGGGATATCTTCCGTGATTGTTCGGGAGCTCAAAATAATGAACAATCACGGAAGATATCCCCGTAAGTGACAGTATAAGTTTAGTTGTAAACCGTGAAAGCTTAAAACAGTGTTTTTCAATGTATCTTACATTAAACGCAAAAACAATGTTCTTCAATAAGGCCGAATATGCATTACCCTTTCAACCTATACGACAAACATTTTATATTTGATAAAGCACCAACAAATTCCTCTCGACAGATACATTTTCGTTCAAATTAAACTAAATAACAACTCCATTCCACCAGGTTCGTCCTCAAAAATGGCACCCTATCCTACTGGAAGTCGCAATCCGAAGTCAACCGGAAGCCGCAAGGTCAGATAGGCCTGGGCGAAGCCTGCAAGATCTCAAGGAACGAAGGAGCGGCCACCTTCGAGATATTCACCGGCAGCAGGACTTATTACCTGACGGCTGATAGCATTGCTACTATGGAAGACTGGATCAGAGTTTTACAGGTTAGTAAAACCCAGAATAATATAATAAATGCGACAGTAACTGTCTGTGTGCATTTTATAGCTTAACGGCTGGTCAGATTTTGATGATTTTTGGGTCAGGTAGTCCTGGATACATCTTCTTGAATACTTTTATACAAGAAGTACGTCCCTATGGGATAACTTTCGATCGCCACGCGGGCGAAGTCACGGGAAAAAGTTAATTAAAAATGAAACTAAGTAACTTACTGCCTAAACTGTCATACTTGCCAAATCAACATCGTGATACTGATTTATTAACCGACTTCTAAAAAGGAGGAAGTTATTTCTATTAATTTAAATACCTTTAAAAATTACCAATGACTAATACAATATTTTTGTATTTTAATTTACTACAAGCTTCGGTGGCAATGTTCTGCCGCCGTCAAAAGGTCTAATCATAAAGTATTTCCTCGATTATGAATTGAAGACTTCACACAAATGTTCACTAAGCGGTCTCACTAGACCTATTATAATAATAGCCTCGGGCCAAAGGTTAAACAAGTGTAAGGTGATAAGGTCATTAATGATTCATCGTTGACCTAACACGAGTACGGCTAGGGTCAACTATGGCGTTTTTACTACTCGTATATCGATTGTGGCAAGTATGATTGTTGTTTCGCCAGTCATCCGATTATTTTTGAACGCGTTAAAGAAAGAAGATCGGTTTTACCCGTCTTTTTAACACATTTTTATTAGATTCACCTGTGACTATGTAAAAAAGCTTAGAAGTTAAATGTGACCTACTTCCCGGTTTCCGATTGAGCTACAATTTTGCATACATGTTTAGTGTGGATGACAATGCATGGTTAGCTAAGTGACCTCGTTCTAAAACCAATATGGCGGAGTCCCAAAGATGGTGGACACCTTATTTTTTATGCATTCCCATGATTTTGGTATCAAATGAAAGGGTTTGCTGAGAGGAGTACGAGAAATAAAATGCCGTCACTCTAAAGTGTGTTTTGTATTTTTTTTAACTATAATATTATTTGCGTGTGGAAAGCCCGGAACAATTATTGGTTGTTAACCAGTCAATAAGATATTACAAATGCTAAATGAAACATCGTGAGGAAATGTCCTAGAACCAAAAATTCGAAGACATCTTAGGTATATCCACAAAATCGCACCGAAACCAGCGCGATGGATTACAGCCCACTCCTACTCACAGATACGGGGGCCTGTGTCCAAGAGTTGGATCGTTATACTGAGTACGCTTACCACAATTTCCATCCTGAGATTCCAGAGACTACGGATGTAACCTGCATTATTTATCTTCAGTAAAACCATTAACAATAACAAAATAACTTTCCATTTTCAGAACGTCCAAAGGCGGAACGCGACTAAGCTCCTTCTGAGCAAAGAAGACAATAAGCCCACAATACAGGGCTGGCTCACCAAGGTGAAGAACGGACATGCCAAGAAGAGCTGGTGTGTTCTCATTGGCAAGATGTTCCTGTACTTCAAGTCGCCTGGGGATCAGGTATGTCATCATCAGCCTATAGACGTTGCCATTGCTGAACATAGAGAGAGCTCTCCAATCTCACGCCACTCGCGGCAACTCTCATCTAGTTGCTTCTGGACACATTGCAAAGATCGTCGTTCCACCTAACCTAAGGATGTCATGCCTTACGTCAAGTATGTGTTGGTGATCTTAGCGTATACTTCTTCTTCTGCATGAATAGTAACGGTTGCTACTGCTACTTATAGGTATCGGTATTGTGTTTTCGGGTCGGCTAAAAGATTCGGCAGTACTACCAAGGTGACCCGCAAAATTACGTCACATATTCTGCTTTCATGCGTCTCGTGTCAAACAAAACAAAAATTCCGTTCAGCATCACCCATAGTTGAATCATGTTCAGCAAAGGCTGGCACAATTCGAGTTAAGCCCGGAGCGATCTTATCCCAAAAGTATATCAATTTGATTTCGCTGCCCGGCTGTGTTGGAATATGACGATTCTATGTTAATAAGTGTGGTCACTGTCTATGGAGAAATGCATTATTTTATTTTATAAATTAAGAAATTATGTTTATTTTGGAAATAGGTAGGGCCAAAACAAACGCAGAGGTCATAGTCTCTTTTAAGGTCCAGACATAATCTTGGTCAAATTCACATGCAGATGGTCTTTTGAAGAAAGAACCACACAGATTTGAATGGACCTGTCCAGTCAGTGCAAGCATTTTGTCAGTTAACGTGTAACTCGACCCATAACTCATAAACCCTTGTCCTCAGAACCCTACCGGCCAGATCAACATGCGCGACGCCCGCGTAGAGGACGTGGAACACGTGTCGGACTCGGACTCCGAGGAGAAGAACGACGACACTCGCAACCATCTCACCGTCGCCATATATCCGCAGCACCAAGTAACTGGGGTCAGTGGCAACTTTGAAATTATATTACTGTAGTTTGTGAAGTTGTAGTGTTATAGATTGTAATACAAAATAGAAGCGGAAATTAAAGTTAGCTTCCGAAAAAGAGTAGAACTTTCAAAGACCTATTTGAATTTGATGTAAAGATTTATTCAAAATCAACCATAACGGATTGATAGCAGTGACAGATCGTACAATAACTGAACTTTATAAAATGTTACATAATTCTGGTTATTATATTTAATTTCGCATAAGCCACTCTCATTAAACGTAAGATGCATGGTTCCAACTGGTTGTTACCTATGGACAGAACCGGAAAACCGAAAACTCCACAGATCTCTATTAAAATATTTGTATTTTACAATGTGATTATTATTTGTCCAATCACTACATAACAATGACTTTAATTGTTGCTGCCCTGTAGTGATACTGATCAGAATAATCAGAAAATCTGTCCTAAAATGATTTCCTCCGCACAGATTACAAACTCAAATACTAGTGATCCATTCCTCACTTCCAGGGTCCAACATATCTTCTATTCGAGAGCAAAGCCGACAAAGACTCGTGGCTGTACCACCTCACTGTGGTCAGCGGAGGTGGACTGAGTCAGGGGACGCACTTCGAACAGTTGGTGCAGAAGCTGATGGAGACTGATGGCGATCCTAGTGAGTATAATTTATATTTACAAAGACTGTAGATGTTTTGGAAGTAAATACAACTTTAAAATTGGGTTACTACCGCTACTTAACCTTTTTGACGCCAGAGCATAAACGCACGCGCGTGCCCTCCATGCCAAGCCACAATTTTACCTACCATTTTGTACATGTTTTTGTCGTTTGGCCTACAGAACATGCGCTTGCGCACGTATATGTAACAATGGCGTTCAAAAGGTTAATGCAGAACCTAAAGTACCATTGAGCTACTCGTCTCAGGACACTTTTATCTCAATTTAGGTATTAAAATAGTAATATTTGAGAGGTCTGTTAATCCTTATTTGAGGACTTTGCAGTCCCCATGTTGGGACTGCTATTATCCTGATATTTTAAAGAATTTGACGAACGACTAAATATGTTTATTTTTTTTTATTTTTTTCGGATGGGAAATCATCAAATGACCCACCCCCCCCCCCCCACTCTGGGCGGAGCGGGAGGGAGTGTCAGACTTGTACTGAATAAAACCCATCCATGTTCCTTCTTTGCCCTTTGTGTTCCAGGGCCACGGTATCTCTTTCGAACAGTCCCGCAGCCCAATATGTTTATATTTCGTTACAGATTGTGTTCTATGGAGGCATCCAACACTACTATACTCAAAAGAAAACCTTACGTCTCCTCTCACCTCGCTCAACTCTGAGGCACTACAAGCCGAAGCTTTAAAGTTATTCAAGGTACATTCATCTTACTCAGTTATTATTTTAACAGGAATTAATATGACGTGTCGTAAAGATTTGTTGATTGAAATCTATTTAGGCACGATACATTTTGTAATATTAATAGCTGCACGGGACGATCTTCAAGGTTAAAGTCGCGCTTGCCCAGGTGGGTCCGTGGATGGGTGACTATCATTATTAACCGAGTTTCCTCGAAGCTTCGGAAAGCACGTTAAGCCGTTGGTCCCGGCTGTCATTTGTAGATCTTTGACAGTCGTTACAGGTAGTCAGTGACCCGAAAGTCTGATATCCAGTCTTACCAAGGGTTACCGTATTACCCAGTACCTACTAACTGGGTTGTGGAAGTCAGATAGGCAGTCGCTCCATGTAAAATACTGGTATTCAGCTGCATCCAGTAAGACTGGAAGCCGGCCCGAACAAAGTTGGGAAAAGACTAGGCAGATGATATTTTTTCTACTAAAATCTCCAAACTATTTGTTTTTTTTTTTTGTTATATTTAAAAGGTAAATTCTCCGATATTATTCAATAACAGAAACCCCATCCTAATATTTGTGCACTAGCAATCGATGACGGAACCTATCTCAGTCTCCACATTGTTTTTTTTACCTATGTGAAGTATTGATTTTATTTGAATTAACTGTAAAACCCGAGCTAAAAAATAGTTTTCCATTTCCAGTGCGTCCAACTGTTCATGTCGGTGGCAGTGGAGCAGGCCGGCATCGACTACCACGTGGTGCTGGCGCAGAACGCGCTGGCGCAGTGCCTGGACGTGGCCGAGCTGCAGGACGAGCTGGCGTCCGTGCTGGCGCGGCAGACCACGCCGCACACGCACACCAAGCACGGCGTGCAGGTAGGCACGCCCGCCGCCGCTAGGCGCACGCCCAAGCTAAACGTTAAGGCCGCAAAGCTTAAGAATGTAAGTTGGGTTTTTTTGCTTGTTTTTTTTGTGTTTCAATGGTTGACAGTTTGATGTTTGATACATATGCGGATTTCTTTGTTACTTGCACGCCATTAGCGTCAAAACACAGTATTTTATAAAGTAGACCTATTTTAAACAAATAAAACTAGCTTTAAAAATATCTCCAAACTCACGAATGCATCAGTTAATTAGCTTTTGATGATGCGTCTTAGCAAAAAATAATAATAAATATAAAATAATAAATATAACAGGGTCCGATCTACCAGTGGTCAGGGCTCTTGAGAGAGGAACCTTCTAACGATACGCGCCGTGTCCAGAAGTACTGCTTTCTGAATCAAACCCTTAATCCAACTGCCAAGCGAGAGCCTCCTCAGATGTTGCTCGAGGCTATCGGCACAATGACTGCTGTACTTACGTCCCACATGTCGACAACCTCGCGAGCCAGATCAAGATATTTGAATTGTTTATCTTTCTCTGCTTTCACGAGATTCTCGTCATGCGAAACCGTTATATCAACAATCATTGCGCGACGCTCCAATCGATCTATCACCACTATGTCAGGCTTAATTAAAAAATATAAAAAATATGTATAGAAAAGAAATAAAGGAAATAAATATAAAAATAATAATAAAATAATATTAATTTAATTAATTTAATAATTATTAAATTCCATCAAGTATATATTTTTTGACATAATATTCCACAAATTAATTTTAAACGACTAGAAAAGGGCCTATCTCTCTCAATATACATAAACTCTAATAATACTCCATTCAAAAATAATAACTAGACTAATCTTTCGCCTTCAAACCCGAAAATAAAACTTGTTTCAGTCACTCAATAAAAAAACCTAATCCTAAACAATTCGACCGCGAAACTAGGCCAGATATACACATATCAACAACGCTAAAATCGTACTTTTATCTCACAAGGAAGGCCACATTTTCACACAAGGCCAAGGTTGGATACTAACACTGAAAATATAGGATTTCACGGTCATTATCACTATATCATGGCCAAGGTGATGATCAAGGTAAAGGTCATAATTTTCAAAGTCATATCAACATACAATGCCGTGATTATAGTTATCATGGTCGAGGTTACTATTCAAGGCAGGGATTATTTTTGCGGCCGTGTTCGTGAAAATCATGGCCGTTTTCGAGGCCATATTTAATCAAGTTTGTTGATTTAAGTACCTATCTGAAAATTATGTCATGTTTGATAATGGTATGACGTTTCATAATGTCATTTTATGTGTCTGTTAAAAATAGTAGATTATACAACATGTGAAAAAAAGGGAATTTAATTGGAGGGACTAAGTTAGATCCCGGGAGCAGCGAAGGATTCTAGAGTAGAATCTCGAGCGTAGCAATGGATTCTAGAGTAGAATCTCGAGCGTAGCAATGGATTCTAGAGTAGAATCTCGAGCGTAGCAATGGATTCTAGAGTAGAATCCTGAGCGGAGCGAGGGATACAAGGACCGAGATGGTTTTTTTTGTCACGAGTTGCTCTACTTTTACCATTGACTGCGACAAAATAACCTAATGCCTTTTTTCGGTAAAAAAATCTTTTATTCAGTCTGTAACGCGTCATCGCTCGGCCACAACTTCTTGATTATTTATGTATAGTTTACTAATCCTGTAATTAATATGTGAGCTATTTATATTGAAAACGTGTTTTAGAAAGGTCAAGTGGTCAATTAACGTGAAAACTAAATTACACTCAAAACGAAATTATATGTTTCTAACTTCAATTTGATACTATTTGAAACTTCCGTCAATTTGTACTCATCAAAGTTTAAGAACACTTTCAGTACAGCAAAGTTAATTCCAACATTACTTTTTTTTCTACTATTCTTATCTCTTTAAAAATAAAGTTGATTTGGGAATGACGCCTAATATTTTTATGGTCCAGGTTTTATTATCAGACTTCCGCATTTAATTTTGTTTATCTGTCAAACTGTGAATCATTAATCGGACATCTTAGTGGATTTAAAAAGGATGGTGGGTACAAACTTACACGTACTGTTTGAATTCCACTTTATGAGAACAATAATTTAACAAATCAGAGGATTTATGAAAAAGTACCCATTTAGAGTTCTGTACTTAATTGATAAGAACTTTAGAACACCATTTTTGGAATAAATAAGATATTGTGTCTAAAAAGTCCTATTCGGTGGTAAAAAACTTCCTGTATACCTTAATTTTCCATGATATAAATACATTTACTCAACAAAAAAAAATTTAACACACACATTACAAAGTAAATTGTTGTTCTCATTCCAACGTAATCCTTTGGTGTACTCTTTGCTAGATATTGCTAAGATTTTGAGCATCAAGGTACATTTGTACAAAGGAGAACACCAAATACTTGTTACGTTTTTGTTTGCTGTACATTACGAATAGTTTCCTTTATTTGTTATAAATAAAGGAAATTATTGACTCTTATGAAAACGGGTTTAAGCATGGCTTTAAATGTTACGAACATAGCAGTCCTCGAACTCCAAAAGTAATACTCCAACAATAAGACACTTGGAAATTAAACAAGCCTACATGGAATATAAAGCTTATTGGTTTGGCATTGTGTTCTTAATTTCAAAAAGAAAATATTTATTAAACAGTGTTCAATTTTAATCTTTTAGACGAATATTAGTTTAATATCTTAGAATAAGTCAAAAATACATTTTTTTAAACCTAAAATTATGTTTCTCTGCATTTCTTTTAATGCAGTTTTAAGCTTCACAGCTCACCTTTTTCTGTAAAAACATGATGTCAAAATGAATGCCAATTTATTAACAAATCGTAGGTACGTCTATACCGCTTTATATTCGCAACGGCTTGGCTTACGGGCGAACGCTTCAATGCTTTTCTCATATGTTATCATCATATAATCATATAACAATTCATAGTATTATATACCACTCCACGGGTGTATACACGAGTGTTTTAAGATTATATCTCGCTTGGATATTGTCCAGTAGATTCTTATAGAATATTGTGCTCTATGGTTTGTTTAAATTTTTCTTTTTGGGGCACTAATGTGCACTATCACAGGTTTTATACAAAAAAGTCTTGCGTAACTTATGGTTGCCTTTTTTGGTTACTTTTAATTAAATAGCTTTATTACTTATACCTTTTTATATTAGATAGAGAACTGTAAAACCTTGGGTTAGTAAATAAAGATTTTCGTGCACTCCAATAGAAATTTTATATTGTTCTTGCACCGATAAATATATGCAAGCAAATGCAATGCACATAGTATATTATATATCTATGAAAATATCAGTGGTAAGCTTCATAGAAAAGAGCACAGTATATTTATACAAAGCTTTAAAAATCTTCTAATTTATTTGCGTTAAATACTGTAAATATACACTAACAAACCATTATTTTTATAGTATAAGCTTTGAGTGTCGCTTCGTCTTGTGGTTGATCAATTTGGAATTGTTTATTGTGAATACCATTATTTGGCTTCAATGGAATATATGCTATCATATGCGTTAGCATATGCGACAAAATTTATAACAGGGAATTGAAACAAAAGAGTTTTTATTCCAATTTGATCCGTCCTAGTTCTGGCAACATGTTACGAAAAAAGTTTATGAAACATAAAATGTTATGTTCGAATTTCGAAACACAGAAAAGATGTTGCCACAACATAAAAAAAAGAATGTTACGTTGCAAAATTTCAAATGGAATGTTGGTGTAAATTTTTTCCCCGATTTTCTTTTTTTTTCATCCGAGAATGTTTGTCCCTTCCCCTAGACCTAGGGAATGTTATTATATTTCGTTTATCTATCATTCATACTCTGTCATAGCTAGTGTTCCTTCGCACTGTTCGATCTCCTTTGTAATGAAAGGTTGATGTTGCAAGTTTTTTTAGACTGTTACCTATAGCCCGTATACTATATCATATTTATTTTATGTATAAGTACCCATACATTTAGATTTGGTAAGTATCTAAGAGTAATTCGTATTATATTCTTATGATGTGATTGCATAATGTGTCAATATAATGTTTGCTTTTCAATGTGAGCTCAACATGTAACATGTAAATCGTATTTTATCTTAATATTCGTCATGTTTTTTTTAAAAAAAAAAAAACAAAAAAAAAACATCACAATCAATCCATGACATTACATGGTAATTTGATTATGCTTTAAAGCTCAAATATATGTTATAGATAAAAGTTCATATTTTTAACATATTAATTGCTGTAGCTTTACATGTTGTCAGTGGAACGCATTACTACATATTTAAATTAACGAAAAGACTTTTACTGTTACATTAAAAAAAAAAGTTTTAGACACAAACATGATATAAATTACAAATAAGAAAGTAAATTACTGATTAAACCTTTTTATGATAGCCTTATTAAGGCAAATCGTAGTAATATTAATTTTTAAAACATATTATGCAATCTATCGAAGTAAATAACCACACTGTACAATAGACCACAAAACTTAACTAACTACTGTACATAACAGAACACTGAGTGTCACTCACTGAAATTAAGGATTAATTTCATGGGGTTATTAAAAGCACAAAACACATTGGCAATATAGCACTGGCACTAACTTTAAAAAAAATGTACAGTATCAAAAAAATGCACATAGAAAACACTATTACTTTATGAAGAAATTCGTTTTGTAAAAATATGCTGAAAATTTCTAACCTACGCACAATAAAAATGTTACATACAGCCAGCTATAACAATATTTTCTTACCTTTGGGACTTTGATCACAAAATAGACATAGCAAGTTGTTGATTGCCGTGAAAATACTGTTGACTGCCAATAACAGGATTATCAGCCTGTAATGTTCCTACTGCTGGGACACAAGCCTCCTCTCTACACGAGGGAGTGGGCCGTAATCCACCACGTGGGCCCAGAACGGGTTGGTAAGTGGTGGCACTTTCATAAAAGCCTAAAAGCTTGGCTTATAACCTACTACACTTCATGATGTAAGGGTTTCTGGATAGTCTGCTCGCTTTTTGGGCTTGCCGTATTGTTGGCCCCTAAGCACCCCCTTTGGTAGTTGACATATGCCTTAGAACTTTTGATTCTAGGACTTGTCGTTGCCCTTACGATGCAAATAACATGAATGTTTTATAAACTCTGAATACTTCGTCCATTTTCACATGCTCAGGCTACCGGGCAACTGGCGCTGCACGGAAATTGCCTAGTGTTCAGATATAGATCCGTTTTCAACTGGAAGCCTCATATATTCGCTGGCTTAGCCGGATATTACTAACCGCCAGGACGTGTAGAAAGAAACTTTATCAGTGGCTGCCAGACGCTGTAGTATGATTTATATTTATTACCATTATTGCATTAAAGCCCTTTTCTTGTTCTGATGTCTCTCCATTAGTAAAGGTTGGTATTGTTCTTCGCGATGTGTACACCTTTAGTATAGAACCAGTGTAGATAATTGTTAGTGGACCAATAAAAAAATCAATGCCACAGCCCAGCATCGCTCGTGACTCCAGTCCATTTGCGAAAAGATTAATAAAAATATAAAAGTTGGTTGGTGGTCTCCGGTATGTTTATGGCTATCAACAATTGCATCTTATTGAAAATAAGACATAACCCCCCTCTGGGTTTTCGGGGCCAGAAAAGGCATTCACTGCAATACTGAAAGGTTATGGTGAACTTACAACACAAGTGCCTTTTGTATAAGTAGTATATATGTATGTTTTTATTATTGAATTATATGTAAGTATGATTGACGAAATTATTTTATATACTCACTACTCGTATAAACAGCTACACAAAATACTAATACCCATTATAAAATATATATTTCTGAGACACGCAGAATAACAACCCTCAAAACATTATATAAATACCCTTAGTTACACTCACAACAAACAGATCTCACTGTCAAATATTCTCCTAGCTACACTAATAAACAGTATAAACGTATTGTATTTCCACAACACAGAATTTCGACCCCAAAACATGACTACCCAGAGATACCCCTAGTCACTACAAGATCGCCACTGTACCGTCCCACTACACAGTCACACAACTATTCAGCCTAGACCCTAGTACACAGTATAATAAATATATTATATTTCCAACCCACAACAACAGAACTACCCCACACAAGACCCCCTATACTTTACTACCCCTAGTCACAACAAACAGATCTCACTATACCCTCCATGGCTCACAGCTATAAGCCTAGCCCCTATCGCCAACATTTCATTTGTTCAGCAACTGCTACTGTGCGCGACTCAGTCGCTGTTCACGTGCGACACGGGCGCGTCGTCGGTCGGCGGCGACAACAAGAGCGACGTACCGCCCAACGCCGCCGGATCGCCTAGCTCGATACAGGTAAACGGACCACACGTAGGAGAATATGTATACTAAAAGTAAGGTATAGTAGAATGCCTACGTATCTGGCGTTGGTACAGCATAGCCGGAGCGTAGACGCTGCGCTGACATGGCGTTGTCTCGGTACAAATCTAGCTCGATACAGATAAATGTAGGAGAATAGATAAGAAAACTTAAATTTTGAGTGCCTTCGCATCTGGAGCTCAAACAAATGAATGAAGTTGTTGTCTACGGTATTCAATCGAAGGAGACAAATGACGCGTGGGCATGTCGCGTTGTTGCAAGTCGTAAAGACCCTAACGTCGGGTTATTTTACGCGACGATAGCTCTGTCGTACGCTTAGATCGAAGGCATTTAGACACTTATTTTGTGACCTTGATGAGGCCACAGCATACTTGAGTTACTCAACTACAAAGTTCAATATAAATGTAAAAAGTATTGATTTGCAAACTGTCATAATAACCAACATACGTGAGATGTGTATGTTTTTCGGATCATTGTAATTATTTGCATTGAATATGTATCACGTAACAGAAAGATTCATTCTTTCTTCTTTATCGTGTGGTTAGTAGGCCTAACCTGGTGTTAAAGTTTTGATGCCGCCCTTGAGCCTCTGATTTGGCTTTACATGCCGTCGAGAAATATCTCTCAGGCAGGTTTAAGATAAAGATTAAAAATTCATTAATCAATGCACTTATAGTTAAAACATTCCCGAAGCCAGTAATAAGTTTCACAATCTGTAGACGTGTTTGTCCTGTATTCGTCTTTTTAGAGAATCATATGAGAAAAGCAAAATGATGTGAATAAATAACTTGAATGATTTAAGAATAATATTTAACAATACTCTTAAGATCCAGTCGGATGCGACTCATAGTCAGCTCCCTGTCGATAGAATTACTACAAACGAGGGAATACGAACAGCTCTGAACACACCCCAGACACCGACCACATTACTAAAACAAAGGCTATCACAAAAAATTTATAATATTATGAAGTTCTGAAGATTACTTTGCAAAGTAATCTGTATCTAATGTAGGTTGTGGAGGCCACAAAGGCAATCACTCCAAGTAAAATATTGGCTGGCAGCTGCTTCCTGCTACCTTCCATCTTGCTGATGTTAGACTGGAAGCCGACCCCAACATAGTGGGGAAAAGGCTAGGTAGATGTTCTGAAGTTTACTATGAGTCACATCCGACTGCATCCCTACACTTTAAAGTGTACAAACAATTAACACATTTTTTTATCATTTTCTACCAACCAAGGAATGTTTCCAGGCCCCGTTGTTATCAGTGGACTGCAAGAGCAACCCGCCCACCTATAGTTTTGTCCAAGGATGGCAGTTGTTAGCGTTAGCCGTCAGTCTGTTTGTGCCAAGGAATAATAGGCTGCTGTGGTATTTGAAGCTGCATCTTAGCAGGCATGCGGATTCTAAGTGAGTATTGTTGATTTTCTTTGTTTTATAGTCATAACTTGAGAGAAGAAGGCAACAGCCGTATTTTGTTTAACGGGTATTGGCCTTCTTCGTCTTCAAAATCTAGTCACAATCAACCAATCAATGTTAAATCAATCAATCGATGTCAGTGACAATCAATTTAAAAAAAAAACAAACTCGAACTTAAGTATGGAATTTGCTTCTCAGATTTTTAATGCTTAAATATTCGGCAAATAATTTGTAGATACTGTAGGAACAAAATCCTAAGTTGCCTTTTTTGATACCTACTAATCATTTCTTTGGTAGTTTTAAACCGAATAAAACAAAGCCTGTCTTCATGTTACTTTACTTGAATGATTCACATCACACACCTCTACACAATTCTTTCATGCTAATAAGAAATTAAATTGGCCAGCAATGAATAAAATGTTTTTTTTTATATTTAAATATTTAAAGATATAATCTATATATGTATAAAAATGAATAAATGAAAAATAAAATAATACCTCAATATTGTATAGCACAAGTCATAAACTCATTTTTCCAGAACGGAGTGTGGAAAATACGCGGCGTACTGTTCACGCGCGCTCGAGCGTACTATACGCAACGGCGGACGAGAAGACAAGCCGTCTAGAATGGAAGTACTCTCTATACTACTGAAAAACCCTTACCACCACTGCCTACCACACGCTATACCTGTTCACATGCTCAATAATACTTATCAGGTTTGTATTTACCTACTTCCACCAACTCGGCCTATTGTAGTCAGCTTAGCGAGCTCGTAGTCTTCTAAGTTAAATACGGTCCAGAACATAGGTGCTTTCCAAAAGGAAAATCAATAATTTCACCTAAATATTGACATGGTTATCTCACAGCACTAGAAACACATGATATTTGATGTTCATCAAAGCCTCATTGTTTTGTATTATGGTATTATAGTTGAACTACCCATCATTCTTGATTTCTCACAAACATGGTAAACATGGTAAATATCCCGTTTCTAGTGTTAATGGTAATGTTAGTGACCATGACAGTTTAAAATCATATTTCTCGCAAAATTCTGCACCATAAGCAGAGTTAATCGCAAGATTAGGACATGAATTTTGGAGCAGTGGCGTAGGTTCCATACAACTCGATTCCTACCGGCTTCCATTTGAAAAATGGCACAGTCAGTATTCTATAGCCATATAGTCTATTCCATACAGTACTCCGGCTTACCTCTTACAAAAATTGACCCTTCGCTACTGTTTTGGAGTACGAGTATATACGAAAGCCCGTCGACAACCGTTTGGCCTCCCTTTTTAATGGGGGGGTAATACTTTGCACATTTTCCTCATACCTCCAAAGTTCAAGCTCTTTTGGTACCACTGGTGAAAGCGATCCGCTGAACGGTAACTTTATACACATACTATTTTGAACGCCTGGGGGCCTGAAGCGGCCATTTTCGACCCCTGGTCAAGTAGTCAAATAGGCTCTTGATTTATACCACAGGAAGCTTAACACTCCAGTTTTCTCATAATTATTTCTCCATCACCAGGTCATAAGTTTCGACGGTTCAACAACAGTAGAAGAGTTCCTATCAACGTTAAGCACGGAGCTAGGGTGCAGGGAGTCGGCCGCGTCGGGTTTTGCGCTGTTCAGCGACGATCCCATCGAGAAGGACTTGGAACACCATATCAAGCCTGATAAGAAGGTATGAAACATTCCAAACAAATTGTAGAATAATTACGCAAGAAATCGATGATTTTTAAGGTGGCTCGGGTATATTAAGTAATTAAAATTATGTAATGGCAATAAAACTGTCAAAAATATTGAATCTCTCATTACTGGTGAAAAGTTGAAGTTTCCTCATTGTGGAAGTTATGTCCAACTCAGCCAAAAAACTTCTACGCCTGTAATTTAAACCCCAATGAAAAAGGAATAAAAAATTATATACTACCTGCTATGATGCATAAACTACAGAAGGCCACCTGCTACGACGCATAAACTACAGAAGACCACATGCTACGATGCATAAACTACAGAAGGTCACCTGCTACGATGCATAAACTACAGAAGGCCACCTGCTACGATGCATAAACTATAGAAGGCCACCTGCTAGGATGCATAAACTACAGAAGGCCACCTGCTACCATGCATAAACTACAGAAGGTCACCTGCTACGATGCATAAACTACAGAAGGCCACCTGCTACGATCCTTACAACTTACTTCTTTTCTATCTTTCTGCTTCGTCCACAGTTTTAAAAGCCTTCCATTTTTTTTTTCATTTCCAGCTATGCGACGTAATATCAAAATGGGAGACGGCCCTCAGAGAGAAAGGTTCGGGCAAGTTCGAGAACTCTCGGGTGATCCGACTGACGTACAGAAACAGGCTTTACTTCAAGAACTCCATCAGAACCGAGACCGATAAGGAGCGGCTGCTATTGTGCTATCAAATTAATCAACAAGGTACGTAACATACTATTTCTCGCTCACTAAACTTACAAGATATTATAGGTTCAACAGAAGTCACTAACGGTCGACTATTTTTCACCCTTATGTTCTTAGTAATAAGGTTGAAAATTAGTAGTTAATCGCCGACTGTTCATACAGGCCGGTGAGAACTCTGTTAAACAAACAAATAGTTTTTACTCGTAGTTACTACTGCCCTTTTCACTTCTCCCAAATCGCTGGAGACGGTGGACCGTGGAACAGCTGCCTAAAGTAAGTTTGTGTATAAATGATACGATAATGGACTCTTTACCCCGCGTCCATACCAAAGTGATCGGTCACGTTTGTTCAGAAAAACGTAAGCGCCAACTGCCGGCGTGATCACGCGTTTGTGTTATCTCGAAACAAAATGCATCTGATGGTCGATGCGATGTCCGATGATCGCTTTAGTTTATGGCTAGACCTACGTTACGTTTTACTGTGCCACCGTGTGTTTTTCTTAGGTCGTTGTATATGCTAGTAAAAAACCCTTGTTCTTTCCCCCCAGTGGTAGCAGGCCGCTTCCCAGTAACCCGCGAGCTGGCAGCGGAACTAGGCGCTCTGATGGCGCAGCTGGACATGGGCGACTACTCGCCCTCCAACACCACGCACAACCAGCCCCGAGCGCATCGGTTCTACCCTTACAGATACAGAGCCGGCCTTAGTAATGATGAACTCAGGTGAGGAAACAGCAACTGCAGCCAGCGTATTGCTGTTACAGACTGCAGCAACGCTACTGGTTTCTATGTCATCATCTGCCTAGTTTTTCCCAACTATGTGATCGGCTTCCAATCTAACCGAATGCAGCTGAACACCAGTATTTTACACCGAGCGTATCTGATACTTTTTGGGCTTCGGACTAGAGTATATCGATGTTCCAATATCGATGTTTCAAGGTTTACGAGAACTTAACATACCTAGATGTAAAAAGATCGATGTTTTCCCTCAAAACATCGATGTTTTCCCTCAAAACATCGATGTTTTCCCTCAAAGCATCGATGTTTTCCCTCAAAGCATCGATGTTTTCCCTCAAAACATCGATCTTTGTCTACCATCGATGAATATCGAACATCCCTACTTCGGACAACACGTAACAGCTGACAAAAAATCTTCGTATGACAGCCGAAACCAAGAGCTTGACATACTTTCTGAGACACGGAGGGGTCTTGTTACGTAGAGGATGATCACCAATCCAAGGACCGACATCGGAGAGCGTAGCCTAACTTCGAAGATCGACCCGTGTGGCCATTATTATTTAGCCCCTTTAATTCTTAATTAACTGTCTAATCATGCCGTTACCACAGGGACGTCGAAGAGAAGCTGCGATCAAAATGGGTGGCGCTAAAAGGTCGCAGCACAGCGGACTGTGTGCGGATCTACCTCAACTGTACGAGGAAGTGGCCTTTCTTCGGTGCTACGCTGTTCCAAGCTAGGGTAAGTATTTATATGAATTTTAAGCAAAACAACACAAGCTGAGGCAGCCGTTGGAGTACTAGGCTTTTTGCGATTATTTATTTAATTGACTGCCTCGTTGATCTAGTGGTCGCAAGCGCAAAAAAAATTACGTGTAAAAGTGTTTGTAAAAACCTATTTGATAAACATCGTTTACTGATGCCTCAGTCGTTAAGCAGACGCCGTTCGTTTCATTGATGCTGATTAATGAAACGAACGGCCTCTGCTTAAATAAACTCAGAGGTCTCTTCAGTTTCCGTCCGCGTTTATCACACATATTTTATATTTTTCATCTATATTTCCAGATAAAACAACCAGACTTGTCCATGGTGTGGCTAGCGGTATCAGAAGAGGGCGTGACGGTGCTAGAGCTGGCGTCGATGGCCGTCATAGGGCGGTATGCGCTCAGCTCCATAGGACTGTTCGGTGGCTTGCAGGTAAGGCGGAAATGTAGCTTCAGTTGCTACCACGACGAAACTCGTATTTTTAATGTAGTGAAAACAAAACACTAATGAATAAACAAATTAATGAATTTGAAAAAAATATTGCATATTTTAAAAATAAAATTCATTCGAATTTTGCTACACTTTGCGAACCATACATAATGTACATTTCAAATTTCCAGTTTTGTAGATCGGTCACTTCATATGTAAAGAGTTAATATTAGAAATACTTATGCATGATATTCGTTCCAGGATGACCTGATGATGTTGATCGATGCCGAAGACGCAGCGAGTCCAGTGCACAAGATGTTGATTAGTCTCAATAAGCCTAAAGTAAGTTGACCAAGTTTCCACGTAAACTAGTACATAATACTAACCATAAATATTATTGTATTTAATTTGCCTATCTTGTGTATGACTTTTAACTCCTATGATTTCCAAAACTTTGGTATCATCTTCCTGCCCTCGACCCATGAGAAGAGTTGCATGCAACTTGGAATCCGCGAAGCTAGTTTTTTCTTCCATTCTCCCTTGCCATGCTATCATTACCTCACTTTACCATTTATATACAGGATGTAAGGAATAGCCCTCCACAAACTGATGTGATGAATTCAGTATATCAAGATGACTGGTACAAGAAATTGTTTCCGGGATATTATGGGAATTCAATAAATTTGATTTGTTATATTTCCTCATACGCAATGTATCGTTACCGTGGCAAAACGCACGTAGTGAACGGCAACCGCGACGACAGGTTCGATGAACTCTGTAGCTAGGCAGGAAGTGAACAGGTGATTGCATGCGTCGTTCGTGTATTTCAACATCCATTTTTGGATTTTTTATTTTATTATTATTGATTATTTACATAAATTTGTCTACAGGGAATGTAATTTTACATTGAAATAAAGGAATAGTAAATGGAATAAAAATCCGGAGAAAAATTCCTGTGGAATATGATTCAAAATAAGGAGCTGAATGAACCCTGACAGTTTGTGGAGGCCTGTCCCTTACACCCTGTATTTACGCTGACGTTATTAGTCTAATAAAAATGCACATTTTGTCCAGATGGCAGAGTTAACCCATCTAATAGCGGACTACAAGAACGCGATGCAGCGTCCGGGCGGGCCGGGCACGCCGCAGATGAACTCTCTGACGCGCGGCGGGTCGGGCCGCTCGCGCGCCGCGCCCGCGCCGCACGCGCAGCCCTCCACGCTGCCGCACGCGCACGCACTCAGCCACTCCGCGCACGCGCACCACGCGCACCACGCGCACCACACGACGGGCCACAACACGCTCAACTCGCACGCCACCACCATGACGCTGGGCTCGGACCGGAACGCGACGCTCACGCTCAGCTCGCACACGTCCACGTTCAACCAGCACGTGGAGGCGAGGGTGCTCTCGCACGGCCAGCCGGACATCTTGAAGTCGACGCCGGATCATCACAGGAACGAGAAGAAGCGGAGTCATACGCAAGACAGTGGGGTCGCGTGATCCTGAGTGTAGTGAAGGACTATACATGGATTGTTTAGTGAATGTGCTGAAGGAGTGTGGAGCGACCGTTTTTGGGAAATTTGAAGTATGGTTTCAAGGTAATTTAAATATTTCTTTGTAATTTTTAGAGAACTGCATTTATATTTTTGGCTAATTTAGCCATTCATTGTATTTGTGCATCACAGTGTAATATTTACCTAAATATTGAATGCATCTAAAAAGTTCTACATCCAATATGTATCATCAATACATAAAGTACCTAAATAATGATGAAATTACATCACATTTGCCTTTTGATGAGCAGTTGTAAAATATTCTTCAATGTCCCGAAACGGTCGTATCATTGACTCGAGGATAGAAAATGGCCCCACACACAAAAGTAATAGCATTCCACCAAATATAGTACGATGGGAAATAAACGAAATAATAATATACCTCATATTTTGTAGCGAACGATTCAGCCTATTTTGATTGGCTTTTTAATGATAGATTTAAAATGAATAGTTTATAATTTATTTTTCAGCGTAATATTATTTTTTAAATGTTGCTACGTTTAGCGAATTCGGCTTGAAGTGTATACAAACGTTTGATTCGTATGAATGTGTCGATGTTTATACGCAGTCTAAATGCCAATTTTATACATGTAGTTATGTATGTATGTGTACAGGGAGTGATAAAATGATACCGAGATATTACCCACGTTTTATCGATTATTTTCGGGATGATTTCCTTTAAACACATCCTACAAAAAATCCCTGTAAATAATCTCGAAAATGTTCATCAAACTTTCAAGTAATCTTAGAAATGAAAGCACAAAGCAGACCCGGTATGATTAAGAAGTATTTTAATGATAATTAACCCTGCAAGCCTACCCCATTTGTCTACCCCTGTACTAGTTAAATCGAAGTCCATTTTTAGCATAATAAAGCGGGTTTAGGAAGGCCCTTACTATCTAATGTTTTATACTAACTGTGCTAGTTCGGGTAGATCTGTCTTTCAATCGACTGATATGAAGGTATTGTAACACTTGCGTTTGCTACTATAGATTGATGATGTACTGTAGACCTTACAATGTTTTGACAAAGGTCGATATGCATGGTCTTCACATGATCAGGGGCATAAAATGGCCGCAGAATCTTAATAGGATAATAAAATGAATCGCGTTAAAATGGTCACATTTTTAACATAATTAATAAATTATCCTGTTATGATTCTGCTGAAGCGGCCATTTTAGGCCCTATGACGAAGACAATGACTGGATTTAAAAAAAAAAATGTGATCTTTGTTTTTATTTCGGCTGTTTCTTCTCAGAGTAGTCAGTTATGAAACACCGACCTCATCTACATAGAATTATCCTTGAAGACACATCTTAACATCTTGCCCTGCATGTAAGGCACAAAGTTGGCAATTATCTACATGCCTACATTATATACAAAGAAAAACCCTCAACCAACGCAAGAGAAGAATATTCTCCTCCATGTTTTAAATATTAAAAATCGTAATAAACGCAAGTGAAACCCCCGCCTTATAATAATTAAAAAGTATGACGTCGTTGTGCGCTAGTATGAATCTCAGTTTAATAAGGATGTATGTAGACTGGCTTTACTTATTTTGTATTCGTTTTATTTTATTACGATCATCACGTATATATTCGAAATAGTGCCAATGATTATGAGCTTGAATATATCGTTTGTTAACCACACTTTATTTTTGAGTGATTGGTGTATTAGAATGTTTTGACAGATTGTAGTTTTATGAGACCGATGTTTGGGATTGTTTGAAATTTTTTTGTAGGTTTCATTAAGAACACCTCATACAAAATTAAAAAAAAAAAAAAAAACAGAAACATAAAAAATATTGAATTATACAAAATTAAATGTTTTTTTTTACGCAAGCCTTAGGAGCTCAGAAGAATGATCGACTGCGAAAAGTTGTAACCATGGAATACAAAAGAATCACTTTATTTCACGAATTTTACGCAATTGAAAATCACTGGGTTTTTTTTAAACCGAATTTTACGTAAGTAACTGATAATCTCCCTGAAACATCTAAGGCTTTTTTAGCTCGACACAACGGTCTCGTAAAAAGAAAGTTCCTATTAAAAAGTTCTAATACAACAATTTTAATAATATTCATTGAGCTTAGTTTTAAAGTTCTACCATAATATACCTACATAATAAGCAAAATGTCGTAATTGGTAACTCTGAATGTCTGTAGAAGTGATAAAAACTAATGGACTGAATTATATTTAAGATCTTCAACGAATCTGAACGCATTATTTATATTTTGGTTGGCCAATGAAATCAGAACACGGTATTTTTAAAACCATTAAAAGGTTCAAGCAGATTGACGCGACCGCGAAATCTCACGTATAATTCGCGTCAATGTGTTCAAAGCTTAACTTTAATAAGTTTAATTTAACATTAAGATTTTATTTGTAAGTCTGAACTTTAAGCAATTGTAATCTCAGAATATTATGCAATTTGAAAATATTTTTAATTTCTTTTTAGGTTCAATTTAATAAGAGCCGCTGAAATATGTTTGGTAGAACGTGGAATCAATGTGTTCTGTTATTATTGGTCAAATAAGTATATTTTATAAACCATACTATTAGTAAAATATAACACTGTCAGAAAATACAAAATTAAAATCTATTTGAATGAAAATACTCAATAGTAATGTATGACTGAAATATCTCAAACGTATATTTTGACAGTGTAATATTATAAAAATGGGTACTACCCATCCATATAATATATATGTAGTTACATTTTGTGGGCATTTTTAACATCACTATTGTAATATACATAGGGTATATTTTTGGCATCTATTATTTCAGGGTTCCGTGCATAATAAAAAAAAACTATAATCGCGTTCAAAATTAGGAAGATTTTTTAAAGATACAAACAGTAGTTGTAGCAGCGATTTTAACGAGGAAACAGGGCCCCAAAATATCTAGAAATAATAAAAAATCAGCATAATGCTACCCACCAAGTATTCTAGCTTTTCATCTAGTCCCACGGAACTCTGAACCGATATAATTTTATACTCGATTAGCTTTCATAGATATTTCTACCAATTTTTATAATAATTCAAAGATTTTTCGTTACCAGCTTATTATGTACACATTATTTGCTGTGACATGCAATAAAGAAGATTTTATATAGAAAGGGAACATCAAAAATATATATTTCTTTTTTTAAATCACTTGTAGATTTTGAGAAAAATATTTTAATTCTGCTTTAAATTATTTTTGTCGTAATCTTCTTTATTGCAATGTCGCAACTGACAGACGGGCTAATTGTAAACAGCTACGAAAACAAAATGGCGACTAAATAGAGGTAGTTTTATAAATCGTAGACATAAATAGACCATAGAAGCTAATGTCAACGGTAATCATGTAATTATTGACCAATTCGCTTCCATGGCCAATCTATCCGAGCGGACTTGAACAGGCCAAGACTTGGAGAACTTAACCTTTTTACATCACAGAAGAGGCCTTTAAAGCACAAATATTTCTCGTTTTGGCAAATCGGCCACCAGTTCTTCAAACCCTGACCTGCCATACGCGATTTTAGCCCTTATTAGTCCATAACTAGAATTAAAAATTGCATAATAAAATGGTACCACAATAAGGGCTAAAATCGCGTGTCCTGTAGTCAGCTATTTAGTAAATAAAACTTATAAATAAACCAACATTTCGATTGCACTTTTTGCATAACACTTAACTGTTGATATAATTATGTATAGAATATTATAATGTATATTTTACATTAGAACCGATCATTTAATTTTTTTATTGTCTGAAGAATTTGTAACTTATTTTGTAAGTATTTATTTTGTTTTATATTTGATTGTTTAATTTTTTTGAATCATTTTTGACGAGTCCATCTTTTTTATGTTGGTGATGGCCTAACTCGAAGACCAACCGTTTGAGGCCTAAAATTGGATTATTTTTTAATTATATTTTGAATGTATTTAGACAATTTTTGTTTGATGATGCAAGAATAAACTTGTATTACTGAACCAAGGTATTTTACTTTTTTTAACTTTACACCCAAAAGCGGAGAGGAGAGGAGACGTGCGAAAACCGACCAATCAAATTGGTTGAAATCTACATTACGTCTCTCGTCTCTTCTGTGATTGGTCGAATCTTACACATCTCCTCTCCGCTCCGCCCATCTCCGCCTTGGTGGAGTCCGGGCCTTACAAGTTATGTATTTACCCTTTTAGAACCCTAAAAGGGTAAATAGCCGAATGGCAAAAACAGATATTACTTCACAATTTAAAACATAAACCTTGTTTATAACCCTGTTTTCGATAAACAAAATCATATTGACTCTGGTTTACGATTTTTTTTAGAAGATTAAATTGTAGGACAATAAACAATTAAAAAAGAAAATAAAAAGGACGGAATTTACTCTGAAACCACACATCATGAATATAAAACAAAAAAAAAAATAGAAAAATATGATAGGTACACTACTTATTTAGAAATAAGGAACTCTTCTGGCTTTACATCCAACGCCTTCAGTATTGCCTCGGTATCGTATGGCACCGCTGTCAAACAAAATTAGTCTTTATTACAATTTTATCTATGGATACTAATTGAGACATTCCATGCATGTGTGAGCTTTATTACACCAACATAACAAACGTTTAAATTGTAATAGTTTAACTGTTTGGCGCGTTATAGACGTCACGCATAACTATAAGGTTGGCTAACCTGAGGTATGTGAAAAAAAAATTTTTCTACAGCTTTTGCCAACTTAATAGATAGGCGAAAACTAACCGCGAAAGGACTATAAATGGTACGTTTAACTTTTTGGTTTAACCAAAACGTAAGCACAGTAGGCGACCATCATCATCATATGCCTAGCCTTTTCCCAACTTTGTTGGGGTCGGCTTCCAGTCTTACCGGATTCACCTGAATACTAGTACTTTACATGTGGCGACTGCCTATCCAACAGTACTTAGTACTGGGTAATACGGTACCCTTGGTAAGACTGGTTGTCAGACTTTCGGGCCACTGACAACCTGTCACGAGTGTCAAAGATCTATAAATGACAACCGGGACGTGCGACGTGCTTTCTGAGGCACTGAGGAACTATGTAATGGGTGGTCACCCATCCACGGACCAACTTAGGCAAGCGCGGCTTTACCTGAAGATCGACCCGAGCGGCTGTTATTATTTAGCCACGAGCTCCATCGCAGTAGACGACCATCAATACCATCAATCAATAATTTTAATCTACGTTTATGTGCCATATAAACGGCCTTATACGTACTATGTACAATTTAAAAACCGTGGAAAGTTGCGATACCTTACAGTAACAGCAGAGTACTCACGTATATAAATAAATTCATTAGGATCGCAGCCTGAGTCCTTGCGGGACTCCATGATACACAGTCGCAGCGCGTGCGTCACACTGTGAGACAGACCGACTCCCATCTCACCACAAGCTGGAATTATACCAAAATTAACTTAAATATCAAGATTTTAAGCAGGTTGTAACTTATCACGACAGAGTTAGAAGTATAAAGTGAACCAGACATTTGAGTGAAAAAAAAGAAGCAGCTTTAAATTTTTGTGAGTTTAAAGCTTATTTATTGCTAGCAACACCGCACTTACACACACACTGCACTTCACACTGCACTTTACTAACAGACCATTTACCAGGACAAATGATATATAAGGTCTATCTTTTCATACACGAAATATTTTAAGGGAACTTCTATAAGTCGTAAAGTCGCCATAGCAACGAAAAGAAAAATTAACTGAGTGTTTTTTTTTTACGAAATTATTATAATTCCTAAATTTTTTGAGACTTTTTGCATAAAACCTTTACTCCATTTTTTTTCCTTTTTCTTTATATTCTAACAATGACAGTAGGCAAATATGACGTAGTAAACTAGCGTAATAGATGTTCAAAAATAAGGAGCTAGTGTTTATTTTGTGGGTCAAGTAATTTTAAATTATTTATTTTTATAAAAATATACTCAGATAAAAAAAAATAATCCCTTGAAATGGCTTCGTTATAGCCGTTAGATGATTCCCTGAAAATATTTCGTGTATGAATAGTTAGACCTTATACAAATAAGGTCCCATTAAAATAGATGGACAAACTTTTAGAAATCATTCAGACCACCAAAATAAGGACAATGGTAAAAAAAAATAAGAAAAATGCATTAGATATTTTAAGAAAAAAATAGCTAACGAAAATACACTAAAAATGTTGGGAACCCAATGATTTTAGGTCAAAATGAAATCACTTGAATCAGTGTTTTTTATGCTTGGATATCTTTGGTTAGATGTACTGTGTTAAAATTTGTCCCTCTATTTTAATGGGAACTTATAATTTTTAAATTAAACTCGTTAAAATTTAACGATATTTTTCTCGTTTCACCGAACGTGTAGTTGTTGCAGTAGGGACGTATTAGCTGAATATACCTAATTTTTAAAGGAGTAACAAAAATGCGTGTCGTTCAAAAAACAACAAATTGAAGTGGGCTTAATTTTGATTAGCTGTAAAAACTGTACTAGGCATTACCTTAACAGTATTGGTTACAGGTAATGCTCACTTTCATTAACACTGGGACACCTAAACAAATGCCTAAATAAAACATCTCCGTTCAGCGTCGAAAGTTTTTTTTTTTCTCTTTCAGCGTCGAAAGTTAAAATTCCAACAGTACAATAATATTTAGGTAGCGCTTACTTGTTACCTAGTAAAAAACGGGCAACAGTCTGTCTGTAGCTACATCAGCGAATTAAAATAACATCAAATATTTCACTACCTACTCACTTTTAGATCCCAGAACTCCCTTCGTATTCTTGGAATTGCTTCTCAACTTTACGCAGTACAGGACCGGTATGTCCATAGCGAGGGGGACATGGTACTTCAGTGATCGGTTAGTCTCCAGTTTACCGGTAGCTTTATCATATGCCAGCTTTTCGCAGGTGAAGTAGCCGAGACCTTGGACATACGCACCTTGCACCTTGAAAAATACAAGATTAAAGAATTAAAAAATATTTGGTTCAAAACTTAGATATTTTGCCAAAAGAAGAAGGAGTACTGAGTATAAAAAGCCAAGTCAAAATAGCACAGTCCCTCGAAAATTGCTCCTCCTGTTTTCTATCGTCAATCAGACCAGTTATAACTTTAAACTCACCTGTCCAACGTCCAGCTTAGGGTTGGCACTAACACCGACATCCTCCAAAATATCCGCACGATTAATTTGGAATCTTCCAGTCGTTACATCTAGTTGCGTCTCGACAATACACACACCGAACGCACTATACCCCTGCAGATTTTCATCTGTATCATTCATCATGTATGCAGAAGTCAGATCTACTTGATCATCGCCTGCTTTCTTGATGACTTCTTTCCAGGTCCCTTCTGGCATACTTTCCCATATCGGTGCCAACCTCTCCTTCAAACGTTTGCACGCCCTTATTATAGAGTAGCATACACTTTCAGTAGTGATACTTGACCCAGAAAACACATTGTTTGAAGCCACGAAAGTGTAATTGGGAACAATATTGATGTATTCAAGAGGCACTCCTAGTTCATATGCGCAAACTTGAGCAGCTTTTGTGTTGATTCCTTGCCCCATCTCTATACCTCCCGTGCAGAGTGTTACCGTACCGTCACCTCTATAAATGCTGACGAGAGCTGAATAGTTTCCGTAATAGATGACGGGCCAAGCCATAACGTTGACGGAAATAGACTTTTTCATCCACCTGTTTGTTTTATTGAACTGTTGGATCTCTTTAACTCGTTGGTCGTAGTTGACGTCTTTCTTGAGTACGTCGATTAGTTCTGGAAGGTCGTTGTCGTCTGTTCTCATATTTGCTAAGCGGACAGTAGTGGCGTCCTTTTTCACGGCGAATGCGATGTGCTGCATTATGTGTTCTACGCATGTGAGGCCCTCGACAGTACCTGAAAGATTAGGAACATAGGTTCAAAATATATAGTTCCGAACTACATGTTCATAAAAAACAAGTCAAAGGACCAATTGTTTGGTGAAACTTACCAGGTCCTCTAACCCAGGAGTTAGACGGAGTATCAGTATTAACTGTGGCAGTCTTCAAAGACCAAGTGCTGGTGTCATAGCAGTTGGGGAATGAGGAGGCTACGTAAGGGAGCATGTCTTCGTTGTTAGAGCAGCCATTGTCTTCGATGATAGATGCGTTTAGATACTGGATTTTACCATCATCGTCGACTCCTGCCTGTGATTTTAAAGTCATTTAAAAAATATAAATTTTCTAGTCTATAACACAAGAAAAATCTGTGTAATGTCTTGGAAAGTACGCGCAAAAATAATAATTCAGTGTATTGAATGGTTAGTTTTGAATTTATTGAATAAGGTTTTGTTAAGTCACGAATTTTCTAGACCTTTTTTTTTTTCTGCAAAAAAACACTTGAAACGTCCGATAGAACCAATTAGACACTGGTCAAAGCAAATATTAGCCAGTAAAATTGACAAGAAGATATTAAAATCAACGTTCATTGATGTACCTCATATTCACACTGGGTCGGCAGTCTCCTCCCTGTGGTAATCAAGTTGGTCTGCAGCGGCAGAATAAACCTGCAAGGCCGGTCCAGCTTCTTGGCGACCAGAGCGCAGGCCGTGGCTGCCTGCACGTTACGACTGACCTTGCCTCCGAAACCGCCGCCTATGCGACGAACCTTTACTATGACACTAGAAGAAGAATTATTATAATTATCATCATTGGCACCCTTATTCCACCCACTGCTGAGTATCACCGTATCATCATTATTTACCTTTCATTCCAAGACCCGCTTGCACCACAAATCAATTCTCAAACATATTTCTTTCTCTGTCAACTTCAAACGGTGATTAATAAAGAACCGATGATATCCATTCAGCACTAAACGTATTTTGCTATTAATAGTGCAAGCGGGCCAAAGGGTTCTATTGCGTAAAGTAAAACTCATTGAAGGTCGGCCATAATAGCAACATAGGAGGAGCACATGTATGCATAATACAATTTGGTATTATGGTTGGGTAGGATGGATTTTTTTTCAATTTGGTTGCATTTATAAATAATAGACTCTCTAACTCGAGTTAGAGGGTCTATTACTTGTGCCGTTATGTGAATATTTATATTAAGTACGTAATAAAGTAAAAAAAAGTAACAACTTAACAAACTCAACTTACTCATTCTGACTGATCCCCAAAGACCTCGAAATCGCACATTGTGTCAAATCCATCCACTGCGTCGAATCGTACACCTCCAGCTTATCATCAACTGGCACAACAACACAAGTTATAGGCTCCAAATAATAAGGATACTGGGCTTCCATGTCATAAACTCCTTTGATGACCTTCGCAACATTGTTCCCTTTAGTTTTCGGATCTATAGTTGGTCCTCCACCAACAAATCTTCTGCTATCTTTCTTTGCGTCATCGATGGTCAATACGGGAGTTGCGGTGCTAACGTTTTTATATGTAACTTTAACCATTTTGGCTGCTCTTTCGGCCAGTTTTTCGGTAACTGCTACTACAATGGCGACAGGCTGGCCGTGATACTGGACTTTATCTGCGAGAATCTCTTCATCTTCGATTTGCGTTGGAAGTCCCGGGAAGATGAATGAATTAACGCCAGGGATGTCTTTTGCTCTGTATAGTGCTACAACACCTTTTACAGCCTAAAATATTGAAAATAGATTATTTAACAAAGCAATGCCTTGGTTATAGTGATTGGCTTCATTAGGAAGGACAGTTTTAGGAGAGGCATTTCTTTCAATCCAAGGTCGGCGAAGATGTTAATTACATCTAATTAGTCAGGTATAACGATAAATTTAGCTCTTCCGTTCATTTAATCTAAAAAACAATTACTAAACTTTAATTAATTGAGAACAAATGGACCTGGAACAGCATTGGATAGGGACAAGTGGAAGGAGGGAAGGGAGGCCTTTGCCCTGGAGTGGGACACAAATGGCTGATAATCATAATAATAATGGCCAACAATAGCCTTGACCAACATCTGAGGAGGCTTACGCTTGGCAGCTGGATCAATGGCTTGATTCAGAAAGCAGTACTCCTGGACACGGCGAGTATCGTTAGGAGGTTCCTCTGGAGGGGTCCAGGTCCATTTGTTTTCAATTAATTAATGTTTAAAGTAGTGTACATAGCCTAAAGGTGTGAATCGGTACCCTAAGCATCAAAATAAGACAGACAGACAGACAGATGCTCCGTGACAATTTTATTTGTAAAGTTGTTTCTAAAATGAAAGGAACATGACTTGCAATTATTCAAATTAAAAAAAATTCAGGTATGTTAAAACAAGTGTTTACTTTCTTGTGTCAATAATTATGAACCGTTTAAATTAATTATTATGAAACTGTCGTGAAAAACATGTTCATTATTTATTCTTGAAACATGTTTTTCGTGACAGTAATAACCATGTCATCAAAAACTTGAATAATTTGCGTTACACTTGTGCCTTTCAATTGGAACTGTGCAAACATAAAAGTGATTTTTATTATACCTAAGCCATTAGCATTTAGGGTTGTAGGTACTTTGTATAACATGGAACCAAAACGTACGCCCAAATATTAAAATAATTAAGTACGTATTCATGAAGTAGGAACTTCATTAGTATCTACCCAAGTACCTACCTTCATGTTGAATTTTATTTTTGGATATTAAAGTAGGTTAGCTACCTATATGTTGTAATTATGTATTTCTCTTATTTTTGGGTGCAATAAAGAATAAGAATAAGAATAGGTTCCTTTTTGCATTTGAGTAAATAAGTAAAACTCAATATTATCTTGAAGAACAATGAACAGTGTCGTCATACTCTTACATAACAGACTATTCGCAAAACTACTTGGTACCTATGCATGACTTGCACGAAGATTCCAGTTGGTATACACTTGTATAGTGTATACCAGTTTAGAAAACGAACTTTTAAAAACTGTTGCATGTCTAAAGTTTTCAAAGGGTACAAAAATGATAAAACCTTCATAGTGAATTTCAATCGTAAATAGATTTACATAGAGGTTAAAACAGTTCCATCTAGTGGTGCACGTGTATGTACATAGTGGATACATATTTTTGCCTGTATTTCACTCTCTGCCGTCTGTGCTTACAATAAACAAAGAAAAAACACAACAACACAACAACAACAACAACAACAACCATCACCACAACAACAACTTATAGAAAACAGTAAACATGGTAAATATCCCGTTATTAGTATTAATAATAATGTTAGTGACCATGATAGTTTAAAATCATATAAAGAAAAAACTAACCATAACTGCGTCAACATCAATAGTATCAACTTCTCCCTTATGTACTGTGGAGAGTACGAAGGCCCCGAACACCTCCCTCGCCATCGGCGGCAGGTCGTTAGCATAAGTAGCTTCTCCACTAGCTTGGATGTACCCTTCCAGCTTATTCACAGGCTGGTTAAGCGGGAACAAGGAGCGGTCAGTCTGGTAGTCTTCCGTGCCGTCAGATACTGGTCTGTTGAATAGTTCTGCTCCGGAGGAGTATCTTTGAAGGGCTCTGCCGGCTGGAGCGATGTTTAGGATGAACTGTAAAAACATTACATTACAGCCTATAATCAAGTAGTAGCAGGAAAAATTATTCGTCGTCAACCGAGCACTAATACAGAACCCGGACTACTACGGGCAGTGTGTCGTCTTAGGGGCGGATTTGTAGGAGTTGGAGAATACGCTTTTTTTTTTCGGATGCAAAATCATCAAATAACCCCCCCACTCTGGGCGGAGCGAAAGGGAGTGTCAGACTTGTACTGACTAAAGCCTATCCATGTTCCTTCTTTGCCCTTTGTGTTCCAGGGCCACGGTATCTCTTTCGAACAGTCCGGCAGCTTGAGTGTACGCTTAGGGACACTATGAACAGCAAAGAAAATTTTGGGACTTAAATTTTTTTTAGTTTTATTTCGTATTAGAAGGCTCATAATTCAGAAACCATGCGCCTTTCGAATTGCGTCGGACGACCATGCGTCTCAGAACCTAAATGGTTTCTATGGTCTAGGTCAACCCGATGCTGCAATAAAATTGGAAAATTTAGACTTAAAAAAAAAACGATTTTTTTTAAGTCTTCCATAGCCCTTAAGGCTACACTCCAACCGAGTGTCCTGATTGCGTTCTACGCGCGTCGTCAACGCTTAAATAAAGCGTGGTGTGCAAAGGCTCTAAGTATTCATTTTTAAATGAATAAAATCATTACTTACAAAAGGGCCACCAGGTACAGTGCAATTTCAAATGATCAAACTATGCTGCTTTCAAATTATTTTACACGACTGCAATGCTTTTAAGCTAAGATTCAATGTTTGTCTTACCTTGTAAAACAGTCCAAGTGCCAGCTTCTTCCGACACTGAATGGAAGGTTCTCCAGGTATATCTACTGGTACCACTTCACTGCTCAACACCTTGACAGCTCTTTGCAAGGTCTCATCAGTAAATATGTTCTTTCCGATCAGATAGCTTTCAGTTTTAGAGGCGTGGATGAATTTCGGATCTATGTTCCCGTAGACTATGCTGGCACTTTTTATGACGTTCTTTCTTCCTATTTTGATTAGGAAGGCTGCATTTACAATGGCTAGAGCGTTCTGGTTTCGAGGCATTATCTGGAATTATTATATTAAGTTTACGGGGAATCCATACGGGTGACTGTTTGTAATTTCAAAATAATAGCTTTCTACTGCATATGCATATGAAAGTATATAAAGTACTTTTATCAAAAACACATTTTTTTTTAAATTTTGGACTTTCTGTCTGTTTGTTCCGGCTAATCTCCGAAACGGCGGGACCAATTTTGACGGGACTTTTACTGGCAGATGGCTGATGTTATAGGAAGTTACTTCTATTTTGGAAAAAGGAATAGGGTTGCGTGAACAAAAAAAATTACAACCTTCAAATTGTTAATTTTATTAAATTATTTATGTATTTTTGGTAATTATGAGTATAGGTCGTAAAGTAAATATATTTCACATCGCTAATTTCGCGCGGACGAAGGTCGCTGGGCACAGCTAACCCATAAGAAATTACTGGGCACATTGTGTAATGTTATAACAAATAAAAGATGACATTTAGGCCTCCCACTACGTGGACCGATGACCTGGTAAATGTTGCTGGGATCCGCTGTATGCGAGACGCTCGGGAGTGGTCAATGTGGCGACACTTGGGGGAGGCCTATGTCCAGCAGTGGACGTCTTTCGGCTGAAACGATGATGATGATGATGATTTAGTTCCAGAATCTGTAATGCAGTCATTCTCTCCACCTCGATCCGCGACGATAAGGACAATGCAAAAGTACACAGCTAAGAGACACCCCAATAAGTTCACCCCAATTTAAGTAGAAAACTTTAATCGGGGTGAAAGCAGGAGCTTGTCATACTGATCACCATATATTCTACAATCTTACCTTGTAACTTCTGTAGACGTAAGAGTTGCTCAAGGGAGGCAGTTCTATGTTCAGCATCAGCACACCTTGCATGTCAAAGTTCAAGAACTGAGTCGGCGTAAGAGTCTCTGTTCTGCCATTGCAATCACCTGATAACCAAATGTTATGTCATTCAAATATAAACTCAGATCACACAAAGTTAAAGTAAATAATTGAGTAAGTACAAATAGTAGGTATGATCATGAAAGATTCTGGTAGCACATGACTATTTGAACCCACAAGAACTAAATCATTAAAGGACATTTTTTTAAATATACAGGGTGTAAACAGACCCTTCACATACCCGTCAACCAAGCATTCTGTTTGAGTATGATACTAAGTAACTTTACGCAAAAGTTATTGCTGGGAATTGACTTTTTTTTTTGGGGTGAAAAATCACGTTTTACGGTAGGACTCGATGGAAAGCACTCAAAGCATTGTGATGATGGCTGGATTGAACAGTACGGGGGTCGTGTTGTTAAATGTACGATTTTTACTTTACACACATGTGTAAAGTAAAAATCGTACATTTAAAATATGTATTAAAAAAAAAACTTGTTAAAAAGTTGGAACTTTGACTCCCAATATCTCCGTAACTATAAAGTTGCCAGGTATGGTCTAGAACAAAAAAATGACAATGACGGGGAGAATAAGTGCCTTTCGTATATGTTAAGGGTCTATTTACACCCTTTATTTAATAATTCCCGAAGGGTTTGGCATAGGTATGGCTATAGTACCTCTGTATTTCGCCAAGATATTTGAGACCTATCGCGAGCCTATTACAAACAACCGGCCATAAATTCAAACTCTGGGCTACTGATAATTCATGAAGAAAACCTATTAATACTGCCTGGAGAGTAGAGCTTGCGACCGCTGGGATAATTGTACATAAAACTGATTGAAAATCATTTTTAAGTAGATACACTTACGGACTGTAATCCTGGCTCCAATGCATTCTAATATCACGAACAAGTCTGACTGATAGGTAGGGACTGCTCGCTTGTACATCAAATTACCGGCCAAGGAGCCAATCTGAAACCATATAGTTTGTTAGACTGTAAGCAGTTGTTAGGGGTGCTATACACATAAGACGCGAATTATACAGAAACGGCGTAAGGTGAAG
This sequence comes from Noctua comes, assembly GCA_963082995.1. Taxonomy (NCBI): domain Eukaryota; kingdom Metazoa; phylum Arthropoda; class Insecta; order Lepidoptera; family Noctuidae; genus Noctua; species Noctua comes. The sequence continues at coordinate 4,698,249 of OY720279.1, read as the reverse complement.
GCGCGGCGCAGGCGCGAACAAGTTTTCGGCGACGAATTTTTTGACGTCCTGTAATTCTTTTCTCATTTTGATACTTGTACCTACAAACTAATAATAAGGACATTATTATTAGTTTAAATCTATTTGTAGATCTACATACTAATGTGTAGCACCTCTTAGAATTACGATCTTAGAAAATTAGATAGAAAAATCCTTATATACCTTTCGCACGGGTATATGAGCAACCAGCTCCAAATGCTTTACAACCTCCGCTAAGTACGCAAAACCGCTCTTTTTGTTAGCAGCTTCAGTAAAAATCCTGATACAGTCCTGTAAAGACACATTGGCTCCAAGGACCATATTCTGATCGTAGCTATATTTCTTAAGAGAAGCCACTTCGCTTATGTCAATGAGAATCTTAGGATACTCAAACGTTTCGACGATACCTGAAATTAATAAGGTTATCTTACAACATAATATTGCCATATTCAAGATGGTCTAAAAGGATAGGTAGTCGAACTCATAATCGGTATACTAGTTTTGGTGAAAACTGGTAAATTGAAACTTCACCTAGGTTGTAACTATTTTACTGTTAATAGTCATTGATACAAGTTTAATTCAACCTTAGGCTGATCAGAAAAGATAACAAGATAGACTAACGAAAAGAATTTAACAGAAATCTATACTTAATATTATAAAGCTGAAGAGTTTGTTTGGTTGAACGCGCTAATCTCAGAAACTGCTGGCTCGAATTGAAAAATTCTTTTTGTGTTGGATAGTCCATTTATCGAGGAAGGCTATAGGCTATATAACATCACGCTATGACCCTTAGGGGCTGAGCAGCGGGTGACACCACACGAGCTCCTCACATTTAACACAACTTTAATTTATGTTAAATAACGTGTTCCTACTTATTAGGTACAATTCCTAAAGTAGAAGAATAAATAGAATTTATGAAAGTCAAACCTACCTCCTATACTAGATCAAATGTAGGTAAAGTATCAATTTCTTGATTGATAGTCTTAATAAGAATGAATGAATTACAATTTGATTAAATTGTGAGGCATCCTTGTTATTACGACACTTGAATTGTCTTAAGCAATAAACTTAATTGAGGAGCCAATTATACACGACTCAAGGGTGAAAAGCAGGTCTTTCGGAGTCCCCAGACTTCACATTTATTAATTTAATTGCTGCTTTAATTCAGCTGCATTCGGTTAGACTGGAAGCCGACCCCAACTGTGTTGGGAAAAGCTAGGCTGATGTCATCATCAGCCATCATTCTTATCTCATAGTAAGAATATGAAATTGTGATATGGATGACTCACCCTTCCCAGTATTTCCATCGACTAGCATATACGAATCTACTCCATATTTTCTCCAGGCCTCAAATATTTCTTCCTCATTGTACACTTTGAAGAACTTCGACTCTCCGAAGTCCAAACAGATAGTGCGACCGTTATCAACATCTTTGACATCAGCTACGACGCTCCAGTCACTGCAATCACTCTTCTCACTGATCGAACCTTTCCTCTGGCAGCAGTTGCCAGGATTTTTGGAACACTTACTGAGCTCCTCAATATCCCTAACTTTCTGGCATATTTCAGGAGACGCGTCTATGCCAAAAGACTTGATAGTGTCCAAGATTGGCCTGAATCCGGTACACCTACATGTATTGCTGCCGAAAGACTTTTCTAGTTCAGCCATCGTGAGGTTCTTGTCCATTAAGCTAGAAGAAAATATAGACTGTTAAAACTATTGCAAAAACTAAGAGCACAAAAATAACCTGTAGATCTTTGTCACCAACCACAAACCGGTAACCCATGAATAAAAAAATCAGAAGTGAACCATATAAATAAGCTTGGGAACCATGCCAGGTAAATGGAAATGGGTCACCCTCATCTAAAGAGTATGAGTTTAAGTAAGGCGAGACGCCATCTAAGGAGAAAAGTAATACCGTGATGGTAAAAAACCATATCAAGCTCGCTTACCTGGTCAACTGCATGATCCATCCTGGTGTACAGTACCCACACTGAGTGCCGTTGAACGCCACAAGTCGTTTCTGTGCCTCGCTGTATCCATCCAAGCGGTTGCCGACACCTTCGACGGTCGTCACCTCCCAGCCGTTACAGGAAAACACCAGCACCAGACACTGGGGGCGAATGTGAAGGTATATTGGAGGAAATGGTGGCGAGAAGGATCCAGCATGAACTCATTCGTGAGGCAGGTTGAGTGACTACGTATGGTTTTTTTGTATTCAAAAGGTTCAATAAAGGTCAACTTGGTATTTTACTCTCTATGGACAGGCTACTTATCCAAACAAGACGTCAGTCACGTCAATAACATTAATCTTGAAAACCACGCTTGGCATTAAGCATATCACCAACTCAGATTGACCCAGGTTGGCCGAAGCAAAGAAATCTGAGCAGCAGTTGGAGATTTGTTGATGACTCTGCCCCGGAGTGGATATGTTGTTCCACAAACGCTTAGGCACTTAATATCGTGTCCTGCGTATCCTGTTGTTTGCTCATTACAGGAACTGATGGACGCTTCTGAAGGCGTCAAACTTGTAGCCCTGTTCTGGGCCAACCCAATTTAGATTGCCATCGACACGCTAAGAAGATTGGCAAAAACAATAACCTTATATTAAACAGCCTCTTACAGAGTTAACAGAGAAGGTCTCGACCAGCCCGCTGGGGAAGCGCCTCGCTCGCACCATGACGATGCAGGAGCCGCAGCCGCCCTCGTGACACATCGCTTTGGTGCCCGGCAGAGCCAGCACATAGCGGAGGTACGCGTTCAGCGTAGTCTCGCAGGGAAGGGTTTCGTTCACTGATAAATTATTATAAAACAGGTAGGTAATGAATGAGTGGTGCTATAGACCGACCGCTTTAATGAGTCCTCCGCCTTGCCCCATCAAAGGCACGTTAAGCGTCCACAAAGTCATAACAATATCCCACAGGTTGTTTTAAAATAACCATAATCCACGTGGGTATTACGATACTAATTGAATCAATACGTGATCAACCTACATAATGTTCCATTTAAATTGTTACCTTCTCCAGGACTCATTAAAGCGGTCGGTCTATAGGTGATGTTTAAGAAAATAGTCACCTTTGGCAATATGGGGATAATCATTACCTATGCATGTAAGAAAAATATAAATATACATGTCATTCGAATCTTCATATTACTCTCAGATATACCGCATATATGTATATGTATTTGTATAGCAAATTATTCAAAAACAGTCTTGAAATCGTATCTGCGAAAGTATATATTTAGAGTGAAAACAACGCCAATTGCGCAAACGCAATTTGAATTTAAAAAAACTTACCAAAACATTTTTTCCCGTTCACAGTAAATTCTATAGTAGACATGATAGCGTTCGTTTCACTGATAACACACGAATGAGACAGTGTTGTGCCAGTAACGCAAGCGCAGGTGTGCCTATATATATTGCATATTTATTACTACTTACCATTACCTATGTATCTCTCTGGTTTAGTGGTCGCAAGCGCGACTGCTGAGCATGAGATCCTAGGTTCTATTCCCGGGTCAGGCAGTGTTGTTGGATTTTTCCCATCAGGAATTTCTCAGTAGCTGCTACGTAGCCTGGCTTTGCCCGGTTGATGGCAATAGGCTCGCCCTCTATAACATGGGACTTAAACGTAACTGGCGAAAAGTGGGTGTACTGTTAGGTACACCTCTGGCTAACCCTTCGGGAATTACAAGGCCTGATTTTATATTATGTTATACGCCAAAAGGGACGTTACCTAAAACTTTGGCTGTTTACAAAGTGCAAATTTATGGTTTATATTAGTCCTTTTAGTTACATAACATCATAAGAGTACTTACCAAATTAGTGTTATTAAACACATACCTTTCTATTAGAAAAATACATTTCAAAATATAAAATATAGGAACCAAGAATAGGGAACAAGGTAAATGTAGTTGGGGTCGGAGAAAGGAACCTCCTAACGACATTTAGGTACCTACAGGAGGCTTCGGGGCACCGGAAGGCGGGCAACAGATTGGCAATGATGATACGCAATACCTAAGGGTCTGAACTGAGCGTACCCCAGATGCAGATTGCCCATTTTGCCTCCCCTCTGACTCCTTGATAAGCAAGGAAATAACCTATAGTTTTCTCAAGGCAATAGGAAAAACATCGTGTGGTTTCAGTCAGTAAACATCAAACCTACAAAGAGCGGCAGATTTCCACTCGAAGCTTGCATGCTGTGTCTAGGAGTGCTGTCTTGATGATCATGCCAAATCCAACCGTTTAACGAGAGCGACCTCAGGAAATGATCTAACTAGTTTAAGACCTTTTTACTCTCGTAATGGAAATCCATTTTATTTTAAACTTATACTGTCACTTACGGGATATCTTCCGTGATTGTTCATTATTTTGAGCTCCCGATATTTCGGCGCTGTTGCAAGTGCCATGATCGCGGGTTGACTGGAGAATGCGGGTGGATGAAAAATAAATTGTTAAGAGCAGACAAATCTATCTACCCTCTTTCTTTGTCTTTTGCTACGCGCACTACTACTGGAACTCGATACTAAGTCACGGCAAAACACACTCACAGTATCACCAGGTTTGGTGGAGCCCTTATTGCATTTTATTTTAATGTCAAAACAGCCACGCTTATAACATGTATAAAAAACAAAAACTGGCATCAATACAAATAAGTTTTGTATGAGACAAAATCTTCTACAATCTTCGCCATCAGTCCAATTTTATGTCATAACGCCTACCTTTTTTATGCTCGCCTAATAAAATCAGCCATAACATTAAATAGAAAAGTCTAAGAACCTATATATTAATTGAATGTAAGAGCAGGCCGGAAATTTTTACATCCCACTTCGATAGTTCTAGTAGGTTTGAAGTTAGGTTCTTTGTATCTTCAGGCTTCATTCAAAAATATTCCAAACCATGAAGTATCGTAGCAGGTGGTGTTTTGCCTATCACCCATTCCCATGGTGAAAAGGCACGTGTTTATGTATGGATGAGTGTTTAATGAAGTTTAACTACTAATATTGTAAGATATAATAAAACAAGAGAATATATAATAAAAGAAAAAGATTTACTTAACAAAAAAAAACAATTCACTCGAGAGCAAAAATAAAAAAAAGATCAAAAAGAAAAACCCTATTTTTAAGTTATATAAATCCAAGAAATTAATGCAAAAAAGTACATAACAGGAATGGATTTATTCTATAAACCACACTTCATTTTATCACAAATAAGTACTATTTCAAAAAAAATATAAACTATTTAGTAAGAAGAAATTCTTCAGGTTTCACGTCCAGCGCCTTCAACATAGTTTCAGATTCATACGGCAACGCTGCGAAAAACATTAAAGAAGATTAGAATTGATTTCTTAGAATTTAGACGAATTACGAATTTATTTAATTTTAAACTATAGAATAGTATAAAAAATGGTACCTATTTATTAACTTGAATTATTATTTAAGAGCTAAAATTGATTAGCTAGAAGAATAATGCTAAAAGTTGTTGTAATTCTGACAACCTGTATTACCCAGTAATAACTGGGTTGTGGAGGTCAGATAGGTAGTCGCTCCATGTAAAATACTGGTATTCAGCTGCATCCGGTTAGACTGGAAGCCGACCCCAACATAGTTGGGAAAAGGCTAGGCAGATGATGATGATGATGATGAATAATGCTAAACCACAAGTTGAGACTCGGGCTTTAGCATTATTCTTCTAGCTTAGGGTTCTCGCGCAGTGCGCAGCCACGACCACGACTCGCCAGTTTGAACAAAGCTCGACGGACGACCGGTTGTTTGACCAAACTTTCTTCCCTGGTCGAAGCTTCTGCTTTTAGCGAGGTCCGTTATTAGCTCGTGGATCATCATTCTCCTGCCCTTTTCCCAATTTATTTGGGGGTCGGCGCATCATATCTTCTTCTTCCATACTTCTCTATTACTCGTCATCTCAGCAGTCACCTCCTTTCTAACCATATCATCCTTCACACATTCCATCCTTCGTTTCTTTGATCTTCCTCTACTCTGATTAGCTCGTGGATCCCACGAATCAATACGATCACGAATAAATATCTAATGTTGTCTAGAAATCGTTTAATCACCACTTAGCAGGACTGGTGATTCGTCGATTTCTCTCTCAACCAGGCACGTAACGGATGGTAGTCATTAATTTAAAGAAGTTTCATAGCGTTACACCACAGAAGATATTTATAGCACGGGATTCGACGACTTCGACAATATTCAAATGTCCAGCGAGCTTTTAATTATAGTTAAAAACTTCATTATGGTTCAAGATCTCAATTTCCTCTTGGAAAATTAAAACAAAAATACTTACAAATAGTTATCCATTCAGTAGGATCGTAGCCTGAGTCCTTGCGGGACTCCATGATACACTGTCGCAGCACGTGCGTGACCCCGTGAGCCGTACATATACCCATCTCACCACAAGCTGGAATATACCAAAACAAAACCATTAACATCAATAGCTACACCGTTGAAGGTTAAGCAGGAAGTTACTGGAGATTCTGACATTGTCATTTCGGAAAATAATTAAAAAAAACTATCATTATGATAAATTTTGCTAGCTTTATTCACCAATTGAACTTCCTTTGCCAAGAAGCCACAAAGGACATTTCTCCCTAAAATCAGTGTCATAATAAGTTTAGTAGTTCACTCACTTTTTGATCCAAGAACTCCATTCGGATTCTTGTGGTTGTACCTCAACTTCACGTTGTATTCGACCGGTATATCCAAGCCGAGGGGTACATGGTACGTCAAAGAGCGATTAGTCAGCAGTTTCCCTGTCTCCTTATCAAAGTTCAACTTCTCGCAGGTGAAGTAACCGATACCTTGAATGTAGGCTCCTTGCACCTTGAAATATATGGAAACAAGAGTTGAGTAAAACTGGTGTTGGTCCTTTTTGTTCCTAATAGTTATTAAATCTCAAAAATTTCAAAACAGTTGTTTATAGCCGTTGTGGACATAGTCCCGACAATAGCTACATTACTACTTATTATGGTTAACACACACGCAGAGTATCCAAGACTGTTTTTCGGTGCAGTCTTAAATACCCATCCCTGGTACAAAATGGACAAACCCTGGTAGGGTGGTATAATCTTAGTTCACTCACCTGTCCGACGTCTAGCTTAGGGTTGGCACTAACACCGACATCCTCCAAAATATCCGCACGAACTATTTGGAACTGCCCAGTTATTACATCTAATTGTGTCTCAATAATGGCTACAGCGAACGCGCTATACCCCTTTAGATTTTCATCTGTATCTTTCATCATGTATATAGAAGTCAACTCCACTTGGTCGTCGCCTGCTTTCTTGATGATTTCTTTCCAGGTGGCGTCTGGCATACTTTCTCTTATTGGAGCCAATCTCTCCTTCAAAGTTTCGCATGCTTTTATAATAGAGTAGCAAACGCTTTCAGTGGTGATGCTTGACCCAGAAAACACGTTGTTTGCAGCCACGAAAGAGTAATGAGGAACAATATTCACATATTCGAGAGGCACCCCCAGCTCGTATGCGCAAACCTGGGCAGCTTTGGTGTTGATCCCTTGTCCCATCTCTATACCTCCTGTGGAGACTGTAACTGTACCATCACCTCTATAAATAGTCACGAGTGCTGAATAGTTTCCGTAGAAGACAACTGGGAAGCACATAACATTGATTGAAATAGACTTCTTCATCCATCTGTTTGTGTTATTGAACTGGTCAATCTCTTTTGCTCGTTGGTCGTAATTGGAGTCATTCTTGAGAACATCGATCAGTTCTGGAAGATCATTGTCTTCAGATCTCATATTTATCTTGCGGACGCTGGTTGGATCCTTCTCGACGGCGAATGCAATGTGCTGCATTATATGTTCTATACTTGTCATACCTTCGCAAGTGCCTGGCAAATTACGTAAATTGGTAAATTACTGTTACTTAGATTTTTTATAATTATAAAATTTATTTAATCGGTAATAGAACTTTTCGTACCAATGTTTTTTTTTTTTAAATAAGTGAGAAATCAGAGTTTATACTACTGTTATAAATTTTAGTTATAGTCAAATTCAATAAAATATACACTGCTAAGGTTGGTGCCATAGTTCAATGATCTATGTATGTCGGTACCATTAATACTGAAAAGTTCAACGTCGTATCAGGCACTCCCAAAAGATTTTTAGCTGTAGTCCTAGATAGGACTACAATATTTTATATTTGTGGCCACTCAAAAACTAAGCAACACCAGTCGACCAGCTAATAAATTTTATGATTATGGAAACATCATTAATGTTACTACTTCTTTGTCTAAATATTTAGAAACTGACATATTATATCCGATTGCTGCATTAACTAGATGACAATAAAAAAGAAACGGAAGAACGAAGAGAACTAACCTGGCGCTCTTGCGAACGAATTAGAAGGAGTATCAGTATTGACTGTAGCCGTCTTCAAAGACCAGTACTTAGTATTGTAGCAGTTGGGAAAGCCACCGACGACAAAGTCGAGAAGGCCTTCATTGTTACTACAGCCATTGTCTTCAATGATTGATGCGTTTAGATACTGGATTTTACCATCGTCGTCAACTCCAACCTATTGAAAGTATTTTGATTTTTGATTAAAGAAAGTGAATCTATATGTTAAGCTTACACTGGTTGCTTACAGTGATATAGACGGTGAAATCAACGGTACTAGGATATTACCTCATATTCACACTGACACGGCAGTCTCTTTCCAGCTATGGTCATATTTGTCTGCATGGGCAGAATGAACCTACAAGGTCGATCCAGTTTCTTTGCTACTAATGCGCATGCAGCGGCCGACTGGACGTTGCGACTAATCTTGCCTCCAAAACCGCCACCAACACGACGAACTTTCACCAAGACTCTGGAAAATGAATACTTATTTTATTAACATAAGGCGTGTGCCCATCCATAAAACTGACGATCTTATCTACATGTTTTCATCCCCTATTTAACCCATGTAGAGGATTAATTTTCAAAAATCCTGCCTCACTTTTAAATTCTTTTGAAAGATTTCATGCTTTTCAGATCCAGCAGTTTAGGGTAAGCGTCAAATGTAAGTGAATGAATTTTAAGATACACGCTTTTCGTAAGACAAGATGATGATGATCCAGAAGTTAATACATAGCAACATTGCATTGTTAATAACGGTCTTTTTTCATGGACCTTAATAAGGCGTTCGAGACGACAGTCCTAACAATTCGCGTATAAATAAACTTTCAACGTTCTTCCCTATCCTAATAGTCAGTTTCAATCAGCTGGGGCTTAGCCTAGCATTAAACTCAGAATTAAGGGATCCCACAAGTTTCGTTTTTGGGCCCTAGGCCCTAGCACGAGTTTGGGGTGTAAACATTTAAAAAAAAATTAGCAGAGAAGTTAAATAAAGAAATCCTATAAGAATTGAACAAAGGAGTGTCTTGAGTCAAATTTTCGATTTCATATTTGAAATTCGCCTAAGAACTAAACGGACACAGCGAATATATATAATTTCAAACCAGAATAATTTTTACAATGATGTTAAAACTTACTCGCTTTCACTGATCCCCAAAGACCTCGCAATAACAATTTGCGTTAAGTCCATCCATTGCGACGAATCGTATACTTCTAGCATCTTGTCAATAGGCACAACAACGCATGTTATGGGTTCTATATAATAATGATATTGGGCTTCCATGTCGAAAACTCCTTTTATGACTTTTTTAACATTGTCGCCTTTCCCATCTGGTTCTATAGATGGGGTCCCGGCCACGTATCTTTTGCTATCTTTCTTTGCTTCATCAATGGTCAGTACTGGGGCAGCAGTGCTGACATTTTTGTATGTTACTTTGACCATTTTTGCTACTTTCTCGGCCAGTTTTTCGGTTATCGCCACCACTATGGCAATCGGCTGACCATAGAACTTTATTTTAGTTGCGAGAATCTCTTCTTCATCTGTTTGCAGTTGAATGCCCGGAAAGCCGAAGGAATTAATGCCAGGGATGTCGTTGGGTGTATACAGTGCTATAACACCTTCTATTGGCTAGAAATATATAACAGATGAAATTATATTGTTTCATAAATTAAAATGACCCATAACAAATTTGTTTTTAAAGATCGATGCTGTGTTCAGAAGTTCCCAAAGAGGGCCGCGGCTCCCTGGTACGAAGTAAAGTTTTAAATGAACCTAAGGCAAGATTGTTTCCCACAATTGCATAAATATGCGGCGTCTCATTTAAAAATAAAACGATGTTGATAAATTTGCATGGATTCAAGGTCCTTCTCATGCACATGATCCACCAGAATTCTCTTCGCAAAAAGAAGAAAGTGTCAGTGATCTCGTTTGCGGCAGCAGCCTTAAAACAAGATTCACGTGTTCCGATGTGGCGGAATTTTAGATATCGGTCTAAAATAAATATCCAACTAGTTCTAAAAAAGCTCAAAAAGCTCTAAAAATTCTCATTCCTGTGAAGCCGGATTTTCAGCTGTAGCTTTAATTAAGAGCAAATATCGCTCTATGATCAATGTGGAGCCTTATCCTACGTTTTGATAAAATGTGTGGGGATCATCAAGCTCAGTCACAATGATTATGCTATTTCGACTAGCTTTAGCGCCGAGACAAAAACGAAACCTTCAAAAAGTTTAGAAATCCCTGCTATAATTTCAAAAATGTTGTGCGTCAATGCAAATGATCTACTATTGATTCAGCTATATTGAAATTTTCAATAAATATGGAAATTTTATTTGTATAAATGTTTTCGAGGGAAGACAAACACGACTGACAAACATATTTTCACTTGTACTTTTGTATGTTTGTTTTAGTTAATAATAATTTTTGTTAACTCGAAAACATTTTTTTCTGTCATCTACTTGGTATTTTAAAAAATTAAAAAAATATGTCAACCTTCACGGATTGTAGGTGCTTAAAAAAAGGTCATTGGGCAAATCCGACCCGGTTAGTGAAAGTTTGCGTACAAAAACCAAAACAGATTTTAATTGTTAAGTTAGACCCCACTTTTCATCCACGTATTTATTTTTTTCAAAAAACATGGGAGTAAAATATAACCGATTAATTAAAATCGAAATTTATTCGAGATTTACTGTTTGTTCGCTATCCAGCAGTAGCGAAGGGTCAATATTTGTAAGAGGTAAACCGGAGTACTGTACTGTGCCATTTTTCAAAGGGAAGCCAATAGGAATTGAGTTGTATGGAACATTCGCCACTGCTATCCAGTCTATAGATATCTAGACGAATAGCGAGCCGATAAGAATAGAGCGATAGAGATGTTAAAACATCCAAATAATATTAAGCACCTAAATTATTTAAAACATTTTAACAAAAAAGGTGCCAGTCACCGTCATGTCATCATGCTGTCTATAACAGCCAAGCATGATGTAAGGAGTGAAGATAAATTTTATTAAATGTAATAACAACAATTAAATACGTTAAGGGACTATGAAACTTTAAGTCTAGAAACTATAAGTTGCAAAACAAAAAACCCGATGAAAATAAAACCCTGACAAGGCTTCCAAAACTGCCGAAGAAAAAGTTCCTGTATTTTACAGGCTCTTACCAAAACTTCTTTAACATCAATAGTATCCACTTCTCCAATATGTACTTTCGAGAGTACGAAGGCACCAAACACCTCTCTTGGCATCGGAGGGATATCATTCGCGAACCTAGCTTCACCGCCGACTTGAATCTTTGCTTCAAGCTTGTCTACGGGCTGGTTCAACGGGAACAGCGAGGGGTCAGTCTGATAGTCTTCTTTGCCTGAAGATACAGGCCTTTTTAGAAGTTCTCCACCAGAAGTATATTTGGCAAGAGCTGTGCCAGCCGGACTGATGTTAAGAATGAACTGAAAGTAAATTAATTTTAAATGATGACTATACCAGGATTCAATTATTGTACTAGACAGTGAAATCAGAGTAAACAAATAAAAAGTAATGGAGTTAGGTGTTTAAGTAATGCCCACTTGCAATACAAATCACTAAATGCGCATAATCTTTCGTAGATGAACGCGACAGAATGACGTTTAGGCATCATTCCGTCCTTGTCATGTTCAAACAATTGTAAGAGACAGAGCGAGGTTTAATTTTTTTAAAGCCTAATTTATTTAGTCATTTGTGAAGCTAGTGGGACTATGAGGGTTAAAAGTAAGATATCATTAAATTTAATTGAAAAAAAAGGACCAAAATCTTTATTTTTCTGTGTCTAATGGTCTAGATCATTTTGTTACCTTATAAAACAGTCCCAGAGCCAATTTCTTCCTGAACTGTATAGATGGTTCCCCAAGTATTTCTACTGGTACGAGTTCACTGCTCAGCACCTTCAATGCTTCTTGCAAGTTCTTATCATTGAATATATTCTTCCCAATCAGATATTTTTCAGTTTTTGTGGCGTGATAGAAGTTTGGATCTATATTACCGTACACTATACTTGCACATTCTATTACGTTCTTTTTTCCAAATTTTAAGAGGTACGCCGAGTGCACGAGAGCAAGGGAGTTCTGGTTCCTGGGCATAATCTGAAATTATTTTGAGGTGAAAAGGGAGACAGTCATGTTTCTTCTCAAGATCCTCATATATTGGATTCACCATGCGTATCATCTACTTTTGAACCAACAAGAACCTTCTAACATTCAAAATTAGCCGGATTAAAAATGGCTGTGCATTTTCTTATATGAAATAATTTACTTTATAACTCCTGAAGACGTGTGAGCTGCTCAGTGGAGGTAATTCCACATTGATCATCAGCGCACCTTGCATGTCGAACTTGAGGAATTTTCTCATCGTCAGCGTCTCCGTTTTGCCATCAGAGAAACCTTAGGATCAAACGTGTGGAATCACTAAACGATTCACTATTTTCAGATGCATCTTAAGCTTAATATTTTCTCAAGATATTGAAATTTTGTACCAGCAAAGCGTGTACATATATGAACACTATCTGATTTCGAAAAATCAGATTTCCTGTTTAAACCTGTGAATGCTGCTGTTCGTCTTTAAACCATTAAAAGAGAATAAATGCCTCTGAGGATATACTTCTAGGATGTTATGTTATGTTGTTACTTACGAACAGTGACCGTGGCGCCAACGCATTCAAACAGTAAAAACAGATCTGACTTGTATGTTGGTATCTGGCGCTTGTACATCAAATTGCCAGCTATGGAGCCAATCTAAAAACATATGAATCCTATGAAAACATTATCGACGTGACACTAAGCTGTGGCAATACAAACAGATGCTAGAAAAGAAAACATTATTTTTTTATTTTTTTGTTATTATTTTTTTTTTTTTTTTTTTTTTTTTTTTTTTCGTTGTCTATACGTGAGGATTTGTAATTGGCTTTCTGGTGACTATGACTTTCTTTTTTGTTTGTTTTTATTAGCTGTAAGTCCTCCATGTCCAAAAATAAATAAATAAATAAATAAAATGCCTCGTGTTGTGGTAAATTATTACAAAACAAGATTGAGGTCAAGAGTAAACTCATTCAGTATTAAAAAAAAAAAAAAAAAAATGCCTCGTGTTATGGTAAATTATTACAAAACTAAAATTGAAACAAACTAAAGTGCCTCTAATTTTACTCACTCACATCCTTTCAACCGAAACAACACTGGTTGGTTTGGTAGTAGTACATTTCCGAAAAAATAAACGATAGCACAAAGACCTTCTACTTCTTACATTACCAAAATCTGGACTTCTCATTCACAAATTTTATCGAGATCCTTTGTCACTAATTATAACACTTACCTTTCTAACAGGTATATGAGCAATAAGATTAAGGTGTTTCACCAACTCTGCCAAATACGCAAAGCCGCTCTTATTGCCTGCTGCTTCCTTGAATATCTTGATACAGTCCTCTAAAGACACGTTGGCTCCAAGGACCAGATTTTGGTCGAAATCATATGTTTTAAGGGTCTTTACATCACTTATGTCTATCAAAATCCTGGGATAAACAAATGTCTCGACAATTCCTGAAATGTTGAATTACTCTTATCATTGGTTTTTTTCATAAGTCGGTAAAAAATTACTGGCCTTTACCATGGACTAATAGTATACAGGGTATAACAGAAAGGGTCATTGAAAGGATAATTATGCTGCAGACAAACTGAACAACTTTCTCAATGGGTTCAACATCGTAAATGCAAAAAAATATATCAATTGTCCCTAATATTTGGGTCGAGTAGGTATTGAAATTTAGTATGGGACAGCTCATAATTTTTTCGCATTTACGATATTGGACCCATGGAGGAATTTGTTTGGTTTGATGGTCTGCAGCGTATCCTTTCACATGACTATACCCTTTCTGTTACACCCTGTATATAAAATGGGAGTCTTAACCATATCTTGTACACCGTGATCTTATCGTGTATCAGTAATAATCAGTATAATGCATCGGCAGTATTTGCATAACATTGTCATTTACTGTAGACTAATATAAGTATATTAAATTTACTACGTCTGCTGACACCATAGCGCAAGTGGAGTAGGTACCGCTTTCTTTACTTATCTAAAATACCTACCTTTTTCCGTACTTCTAGTAGAATATAAAATAGTATATTTTTAACATACTTAATAATCTAACTTATGTAGATCAAATGAAGTTTAATTGGGTTTTTAATGACTACTTGGAATACTAAAAAGTAACTTATCTAGCAATCGAAATTTGGTTTGCTGTAAGAAAACCAAATTCTGGGTTAAGCTCGCATTGTACATAAGCTATATTATTGCAATAAGTATCTATATTTTTTTTAAATTTAATTAGAATGAAAAAATTAATAATTTAATTTCAAAGAATATTTACATTATTTACAAACTACAAATCTATAGATAATAGTAATAAAAATATGTACAAGTATCAAAAGGGTTACAGGGCGTCAAAAAATTCGTCTACATCGCTGTCAACAAGAAAAGTGCCCAGAAGGCTGGCAGCATTGCCATTGAATAAAAATAATTAACATAATAATCATCAATATCATTTTATATTTGTGATAATTTATTTTATTTTTTAATTGCACTGTATGGATCATGTTATCTGAATTAAATGAATTTTATTTATTTATGAGTATTTATAATTTAATTAAGTGAAAACTCACCCTTCCCCGTGTTTCCATCAACAAACATATACGAATCCACACCATGCTGGTTTAACACTTCAAAAATTGCATCCTGATCATACACCTTAAAGAACTTGTACTTTCCAAAGTTAAAACAAAGAGTACTTTCACTTTTAACATCACCTACGACAGTCCAATCACTACAGTCACTCACTGTCGAAGATTTTCTCTGACAGCAGTTTCCAGGGTCTTTGGAGCATTTATTGAGCTCCTCAATATCTCTGACTTTCTGGCATATTTCTGGGGAGGCATCAATGGCAAACGACTTGATTGTGTCTAAAATAGGTCTAAACCCTGTACACCTGCATGTATTGCTGCCGAAAGAATGCTCTAGTTCTTCCATTGTGAGGTTTTTGTCAATTAAACTGAAAGCAAATCGTATCAATAAAAATACTGAATGGTTCCCGCTCATTCTTCTGTTTGCTAAATCTCAAATTGTGTCCACAGAAACTTGGAAAAATGTCTTACCTGGTCAGTTGCATAATCCACCCCGGTGTACAGTACCCACATTGGGAGCCATTGAAGGCCGCAAGTCGCTTCTGTGCCTCGCTGTAGCCGTCCAAGCGATTACCAACGCCTTCGATGGTCGTCACCTCCCAATCATTACAGGAAAACACCAGCACCAAGCACTGGGGGCGAGATATACAGCTGCTTATACAATTCGGTTACAACTTATTATTCTATCCTGTCTTAGATGGGGCGGGGATTAAAAGTCAACCTTACTCTGCAAAAATGACGTGCGGTTTTTGAGTGCTTTGTAAAAAAGCGTAGATTTTGGGTCATTTCTAGCCAGTTACTCGAGGCTTTGTATCCGCTTACTACCTAAGAACATAGACGCATTGGTTACGATAGAAAGCCACTCACAGAGTTAACAGAGAAGGTCTCAACTACGCAGCTGGGGAAGCGCCTCGCTCGCACCATGACGATGCAGGAGCCGCAGCCGCCCTCGTGACACATCGCTTTGGTGCCCGGCAGAGCCAGCACATAGCGGAGGTACGCGTTCAGCGTTGTTTCTCGAGGAGTACATTCGTCCACTGTAAAACAATTAAAATTATGTCAGAGGAACTGGTTCCTCGCCAAGGAAACATTTTACTGGTGTTTTACCATGCCCAACGGCCCTCAGCTCTGATATGAAGCATAATAATTATAGTAGTAACTTCCTAATATGCTTCATCAGTCTGGGTGTAAAAATACCCTTAACGAAGCCGAAAGGCACTCGTTCTCCCCGTCATTGCGATATTTTTGTATTGTTTTGTACCATACCATACAAGTATTTTTTTATCCTCCATGACCATACAAGCCGGAGTACATATCTTTAATGTGATTATAATATATTTTGTCTGTAGAATACTGACTGTGCCATTTTTCAAAGGGAAGCCGGTAGGAATCGAGTTCTATGGAACCTTCGCCACTGCTATTCAATGCATCCATCAGCACAATGTTATGAGTACGTTACATTGAATTCTACGGTTAACCGTGATATTTCACCCCAAAAAACATCGTTTTCCAGCAATCGTCTTAGTTTGATGTACAGAATGCTTGGAGGGTCCGTTTACACACCGTATGTGCCTTTCTTTGTTTTGCTGATTATTTTGAATTGCTTATTACGACGCAATGTTTGCTTCACAAATACATCCAGCTGAACATCCAAATAATTAAAACTTGTTATTGTAATAAAAGCGACAGCAAGTAAAACCGGTACCTCGTTAAAGATACAACGATGAATCTTCCAGACACCATGACGAATCTTAGCATTTTTTGCCAATTAGATGGCACGCTAGATTACAAACTTACTCTTACACCCGCTTGAACCACTAAATTTGTTTAGCACTAAAGTTATTATACCAGGTATCTGAAAGCCTAATATACCCCTGATCATTAGATCTGCAATTATATTCCATTTAAGGTGTTGTTTTTGGTTAATCGCAAAAAAAGGTAACCTAGATCTGACAACAGACTTACAACGATGTAGGTACTCATAGTAAACTGGTTTTATTTAAATTGAATGTTTATTTTTTACGGTACTTTAGTTTTACTTATATAGACTACTCTCAAACCTACATTTAAATGGCATGTCGTAATGTTTTACTACTTGAGAGGAAACTGCTATTCATTATGTCGTTTACACAAAGACACAAAGTTCACAGCATGTTATTACGGCCCTACTTACTACATAATAGTAGAGATATTACTGTAATATTGCCGTAGTTTTGTCATCAGTAGGCAATGAGGTTGGGGGTAAATAACAAGATGTACCTATCTGGTCTTATTCAATGTGTTTCTGAAGTATGGAATTGTAGCAAGGCATTTTCGTATTGGTCAGGGGTGCCAGAATGAAATTCAGAATTTGATTTGCTGATTAATAAGTCACAAAAAATAGGAAGGTGCGCAGTATACATGTTGTTAATATAAATTATAACTAATACAGATTTTTGCCAGGCATGTGACAAATCAATGCGGACTAGAAAAAGAAAGAGGAGCTCGTGGCTAAATAATAACAGCCGCTCGGATCGATCTTTAGGTTAAGCCTTGCTTGCCTAGGTTGGTCTGTGGATGGGTGACCGCCCATTACATACCGAGTCTCCTCCGTGCCTCAGAAAGCACGTTAAGCCGTTGTTTCCGGCTGTCATTTGTAGATCTTTGACAGTCGTTACAGGTAGTCAGTGGCTCAAAAAGTCTGACAACCAGTCTTACCAAGGGGTATCGTATTACCTGGTACTAACTGGGTTGTGGAGGTCAGATAAGCAGTCGCTCCATGTAAAATACGGGTATTCAGCTGCATCCGATTAGACTGGAAGCCGACCCTAACACAGTTGGGAAAAGTCAAGCAGATGATGTTTCTGAAGTATGGAATTGTATCAAGGCATTTTCGTATTGGTCCGTGGTGCCATTAGAAAATTCAGAATTTTATTTGCTGATTAATAAGTAACAGAAAAACCAAGGTGAGCAATACGCATGTTGTTAATATAAATTATAACCAATACAGATTTGTGCCAAGCATAACGTATTGTGACAAATTAATGCGAACTGGAAAAAGAAGCGCTGGTCGTCCGCACAGCATCGACAAGGGCAGGCTAAATTGTTGCCGTCGCGATTAAAACTTGGATGAATAATAAAATAATAATAAATAAATAAAGAAAAGATAGGCGCCTCGTATTGTTAGGAGGTTCCTCTCCTTGGAGCCCTGACCGCCGGTAGCTTGGACCCTGTTCCCGATACCGGTGGGCTACAATGTTTTTATTTTTAAATGTTTTTATATTGTTTTTATTTTAAGAAATATTTAAAAATGTATAAGATTTGTATGAAAATAAATAAAGGAGAATAAATAATAAATCGTTTGTTGGACTCAATTAAATATAGCCTAATACAATTTCATCTATTATGGTCTATGCAAAAAAACACTGCAAGAATCTAAATGGACGCCTGACTTCCAATCTATGTAAAGAACCTGTATCTTAGAAGTCAGAATCTCGTGGAAATTGGCACACGCAAAGAGAGGCTCGTAGTCCTGTACACAGCAGTCTGTGAAGTCGGGTTGTGGATGGTGATGAGTAGGGGCGAAGTTTGAATTATTAATATGAATCCCCCCACTGGTAAAAAAATGAAGGTCCCAAAAATTTTACCATTATTCAAGAAAGTATAACGTACGTACTATTACATACTATTAAATATTTACAATCCAGAATTTTGGATTCAGATGTCGCCGTAGAAGATAAGATCATTCCATTAGTTTTATATGAGTATTAATTATGATTGGTTTGTTACAGTACCTTTGATTAAATATAAAATATTGTAATCCTACCTGTACATGTCTTCCCATTCACGGTAAATACTATTTTAGGCATGACTGTAGCGTTCGGTACAAATGCGCGCGTAACACTGTCTACGTTTGAAAGCAATAGTATTTTATATCACGAACATAATTTCAGGCCATCACGTAACCACGAATTTTATCCGTGCATTCGTCATAATTATTTAAGAGCCTTTGCACACCACGTCTTTTTTATGCCCTGACTACGCGCGATTTGATTAGCGCGTCCTCTGGGCGGTTTCGACACGTTTTAGCAGATTTTACATCTATTTGTATCGATACAAACGCAAATGTAACGCGTGTTTGTATCGATTCTGTGGAACATCGATGCAAATACAAAGACATTCATGCGAGACTGATTTATTGTTATCTACCCACATCACAATATATTGTTACATTTCCTTCATAACAATATATAAATACCTACTTAGTTAAGTTACAACAATTTGTTTTTTCATTATGCGAACTAGTCTCTCGTGTCGAGTTGGCGAAACACCCAAAAAAAAAAAAATTATGTTAGTGTTATGCTACTGCTCCATCTGCGTTAGCGTTAAAGTTAATGTCAATGGCCAACTACACGTTATTTAATGACATTAAACGTTAAGCGATAACTCGAGTGTCGGTTTTTTGGACACATCAAAGGGTTTTAGTGCGTAGTTTAGGCATTGTAACCTAAGTGTAGCCAACGCGCATTTTTAATGCCCTAATTAACGTGTAGTTGGCCATTTGTATAAAATGCCATTAAAACGTTGGCCACATCTACGTGACGCCTAAATTAACGTGTTAATTTGCGCGTTAAGACGCAGATGGAGCAGTAGCATTATAATAAAAAGTTTTTATACCTTAATCATGTTTCAACATATACCTACCTACCTCTTACTTTTTTAAAGTTTGAAATGTTGTAACCGAGTACATTTTACTCAATACCTACCTATAGCATATGCAGTATACTTCTATTACGATCATTTAGAATTAATCTTAAGGTTAACTAATAAAAAAACACATATATTTAGGTACTTACAAGTAATTACTAAACTTATACCTACATTATTACCAAAAAGGCTTTTATACCTACACACAGGATTAGACTGCCTAAAACATGGATTATTTTATAAAAGTGCGTGAATTGGATGTAAAATCATACTGCGATTGGGTATAAAACGTGCATAGTAATTAATTAAACCCATTATAGCTTTTTACTGAGACACATTTTCGGGGATGGGCATTCTTCTTTCTTTATCGTGTGGTTAGTGCCTAACCTGGTGTCAGAGTTTTTTTATGCCGTCGAGAAATATCGAGAGATATTTATGTAAAGCCAAGTCAGAGGCCCATGGGCGGCATAAAAGTCTGACACCAGGTTAGGCACTAACCTCACGATAAAGAAAGAAAATATCTCTAAGGCATGCTGGTTTCCTCACGATGTTTTCCTTCACCGAAGCAAGTGATAATTATACAATACGCACATGTATCCGAAAATCAGAGGTGCGTGTCTTGGGTTCGAACTCGAGACCTATGACTTGTGCATTTTCATTATGGCATTAACTTTTCATGTATCTGTATTTGTTAATTCTATAACCCAGGTAGCAAACCTCATCTTTTAAAAACTCGCACTTAGAAAACTTTATTGTTAATCCGGCTTCTCTTAACCTTTTGAACTCCATTGTCACATATACGTGACAAGCAAGCGCGTGCCCTGTACGCCAAAGTACACAAATATATGACAAAATGGTTGGTTAAATTGTGGCTTGGCGTTAAGGGCACGCGCGTGCGTTTATGCTCTGGCGTTCAAAAGGTTAATCTAGTAAGTACCGCCGTTAAATTTTCCAAATGATGAGATTTATTCCTGCCAGGCACTTAGGTCTAAAATAATCCCTGCACTATATACAAACCTACATGCGTAGTAATCGCTGTAAGCGGTTGTGAACTATCAGAAAATTCAAGTTACATAAATGCATTTTTAAAACCTAATTTACTATATTTCCGAGTGCTCATAGCCTGTTTAAGAAAATTTTGAAACGTCTAGTTGACGCATCCCGTGACGCAAGGGCTTTTTTTTCTTTTTTTTTCGGATGGGTAATCATCAATTGACCCCCCCACTCTGGGCGGAGCAGAAAGGAGTGTCAGACTCGTACTGACTAAAACCCATCCATGTTCCTTCTTTGCCCTTTGTGTTCCAGGGCCATGATATCTCTTTCTAACAGTCCCGCAGCCCTGATGACCCAAGGGCTGGCTTTTACTTTGGCCAGAGGCGTGAAGATTTGCCATACAACGTGGGAACGCCGCCAGTCTCTTGGTCAGATTACCAGCTGACAGCGTGGAAGAGGAGTTTCAATGCCCTTTTATAGTTTGTTGTTAGTTTATTTAACAGTTTTTATAATTATAGTTAGTTTATTCTTCTTAATAAATATAGTACATAATTATGGTTACCTATCATTTACTATATTGCTCCCCATTACTCATTTATCATTAGGTCCAAGATATATCTTCAGGACAAAGATTACTTGCCTACTCTTGACACTGCACCCTTGACACTCTGCTTTATTTACTACGCAGTTTTATTAATCGACGAACAACAAATTGTCGAAACTTGAAAAAGTATTTAAAGTGTGTATTCTGTTATTCTTTTGCAAACAGCTATGCATATAAATGTATTTACGATAAATGATATCTACGTTTAACTAAGTAAGTAATTAACATTGTGAGGTTTTGGGGCCCCATCGAAAATTGGGCTAAAATGGAAAGCCACCTCGTCCGTTTCTCGTATGTGATGTTTTGAAATGAAATCTTCTATTTCAAGATATAAATCCACGTAGGTACGACATTCACTACTATTTTTTTATTGACACACACACACATGCGCGCGGATCAAATGCAGGAAATCAGCGAGTGGTATGACTGCCACCTTAATATGTAGGTAGGGGACTGTGGTTCCATTCTCGTGCACCACTAAGGAATTGACAGATCGATGTATGTGCGTGCGGCGGCCGACGCCGAGCGGCTCCTCAGCAGCGCCTGCCAGAAGGGCGCGCGGCCCGCGGCTAACATGGCGCTTGAAACCGCGTCGGCGCTTAGGATCCGATTTTTGCAACACGCGAGCATCCTTTTCCAACTATAAGTGGATAGACTGTTTCCACTTATAGTTGGAAAAGGATGCTCGCTTGTCACATTTATTTACTTGTGATAGTAACCCAGGCAGCAACATTATTGAACGAGAATTAATATCACTTTGATTTTAGGTACCTACCAGTTAGGTAGGTACGCGGATATTATTAAATCATCATCTGTATTTAAGGTGTAGTCCGCGAAATCAATTTTCTTGTTTTTTTTTCAATTTGTAGGTCAATGTCAGAGTGTTTGTTGTTTTAAATATGATTCGCGGCCGTAACAAATATGGCTTTACATAGTTATAATCATTAAATTAAAATCATCAATACACACGGCATCATGCTGAGTGGTAACTTGCTTGTCGCAGTCACGTCGCACAGTGGGTCGTCCACATACAAGAGGTTGGACATAGAATCAAATATTGAAAAGTACTTCATCATCATCATCATCATCAGAACTATATTTGGTGCGAACTCTGTCGTTCCTCGTCTTTGCAAAATGTTAAATAGCTGCAGTGATCTTATTGACGTGCATTTTGACTCATATACCAAGTTTCATAGAACAACACTATCAATTGTTTAGTTTTGTTTTTAGTTTTTAGTTTTTATTCATTCATTTGTTTT
The DNA here is from genome assembly GCA_963082995.1 of Noctua comes. Taxonomy (NCBI): domain Eukaryota; kingdom Metazoa; phylum Arthropoda; class Insecta; order Lepidoptera; family Noctuidae; genus Noctua; species Noctua comes. Next base: position 4,675,611 of record OY720279.1, on the reverse strand, counting down.
TTACTTTTGTTTTTTGTTTTTTAGTTTTACTTTTATTTTAATTTTAATTTTATTTTAATTTTATTTTAATTTTATTTTAATTTTATTTTAATTTTATTTTAATTTTATTTTAATTTTATTTTAATTTTAACTTACATTTTAATTTTGATTGGTTTTTATTTTGATTTTGATTTTTATTTTAATCGTGTTTTAATTTGGATATTAATTGTTTTTGATTTTGAAATTATTTGTGATTTTTATTTGACTTGTGATTTTAATTTGACTTTTGATTTCGATTTTAATTTTAATTTTGATTTGATATCAATTGTGATTTCGATTTTAAATGGTTTTGATTTTGAAATTAATTGTGATTTCAAATTGGATTTTAATTATTTCTGATTTTGGTATTAATTGTGATTTTAATTTTTAATTTTAATTTAATTTGGATTTGTTTTTGCTTGCTTTTACTTTAATTTTAAATTACATTTTGATTTTAATATTGATTGTATTGTATTTTTGATTTTAATATTAATTGTAAATTTGATTTTAAATTCGTTTTTAACTTTTAACTTTTGATTGTTAATTTGATTTTAATTTAACTTTTAATTCGGATTCCAATTTTGCTATCATGTACTGTTTCTGTTTGCTTTCTCTACTGTAAATGATCATTTATATATATATGGTTTTATACCCCACCACGTAATCCACGTTCTTCCAATTAATTTTAATTTTAGTTATGTACTCAAATATTAATCCTTAAATATCGATCAGTGCTTGTGGCACATCTTATTTGTTTATGGGGCATGCGGTGCTAACCTGTAATTAATTGTTACACTAGCCTTAGATATTATGTACTTACTGTAAATGTTATCAGTGTAAACAATTGTTGGTTGGCCAATAAAGGAAAATAAAAATAAATAAAATCAGCCTATAGCAGTCCACTGCTGGACATAGGCCTCCTCAATCGCACGCCATCCAACTCGATTTTCAGCGACTCTCATCCAGTTGCTACCAGCCACCCTGCGAAGATCGTCACTCCACCGAGCCTGAGGGCGTCCCACCTTACGTTTGCCGATTCGCGGTCTCCACTCAAGAACACGTCTACCCCAACGGTCATCGGTTCTACGGCTAATATGACCGGCCCATTGCCACTTCAGCTTACTTATTCTGTGAGCTATGTCGACAACTCTGGTTTTCTGTCGGATCACATCGTTTCGGATGCGATCCCTCAGAGAGACTCCAAGCATAGCCCTTTCCATAGCTCGCTGAGCGACCTTAAATTTATGGACCAAAAAGTACTTAATTTAATAAAATAAATATATACAGTTGCATTCCTCTATTGAAGAACAGCAAAAATTGTTACTACGCTTTTTTTATTTGATCAGCACTTTAGGAGCAAATCGATGAAATCTGTGATTTTTGTATGGAAACGAACACAAAAATGTCTGTATCTCATGATTCCCTCCTTTTTTTGATTTGCGGTTTTCATTACCGTTATTTACTATTTTATGCCACATTTTCTTCAAGGACACATAGCGGAGTCCATGGTGCGCCCACAGTGCCGTTTTGCCTATAGTTACTATCTTCGTTGTGTTACTGATGGAATAGAGGTACATTTTGTACACTTATTACTGAGAATTAGTCATCACTAAGTAGTTCCCTAAAAAACAGGTGCATTAGTGAGTACTTTAATGACTTATTAACGCTTTTGTTGCAATTTAACAAAAAAGTTAGTAAGTCATTAAGTAACGACTACCAGTACTTGCTTAATCTAATTACTTGTTGTAATTACTGAGAATTACAAATAAAAGTTAAATGAAGAAAAGGCACATTAGTGAGTTCTATATATTGAAAAAAAATATCGCTAATAAGTTGTAACATCGCATTGTATAATCGCATTGTATGAACAACTGTTAAATCAGCGGTAAAATATCTGTAGAAGGACTATGTAAAGCGGGAAGCGAGTCTATGTAAATATGTAATACTTACTTATAGACAGTGATAGCCTTGTGGTGTGGCCGTCTGCCAAGTCATAGGTTCGAATTCGAACCCAAAACACGAACCTCTGATTTTTCGGTTTCATGTGCGTAGTGTATAATTATCACTTGCTTCGGAGAAGGTAAAAATCCAAACCAAACCATGCTGGTTTTGTTAAAGATATTTCTCGACGGCATGTAAAGCAAAGTCTGAGGTCCATGGGCGGTATAAAAACTCTGACACCAGCCCCCGTAGCATGACCACCGTAGACAAGGATTTCTTTGACGGAAGAATCGACAAAATGACAGATTGTGTCGACACAACAGGTTAGGCAATAAGTCAAGTTAGGCAATAACCACGTGGAAGAAAAAAGCAATTAGTAAGCCGTGTTAGTGATGCCTTAGCTCGCTTTTATTACTTTACTTCGTAACTAAACAGTCAAAAGGCACATTCGAATTAAAAAAATAAACACTTGAACTAAAAGACAGACAACTAAGTAGGAAACTGACAAAAAAACGACACTTTAATTAAAATAATGTAACAGTTGAAAGAAATGAATTGAAACTATTTAATAATATCACACTTTATTAAGTACCAGGAAATGGCAGAAACTAACAAAAACAAATCACGGTTTTCAAAAAAAAAGGTTTTAATATAGGTATCTAAAATTCAATTTAACAATGAAGAGGAAAATACATAAATACACAATAGGAATGAAGTATGATTTACAAATCACACTTCATTGTTATATACCAAAATTCAGGATAGAAGGGACCTCGACGCACAATCGATACTAAATACGTATACGTATACGTTTACGTATTCAGTACATCATTCTGGGGGGTTACTATGACGTATTAAAGCAGGAATTATTCCAGTGTGGGAAAGAGACAGAGCTATACAGGTCGTCTAGCGCCATCTCTTTCCCACACTGGAATTACTCCTGCTTTATGACGTCATGGTAGGCCACCTGAACCCTACATAGAAAATTTTCATGCTAATTTTAAGAAAAAACAGCTCGCACGTCCGCTAGAAAACTGTCATATCACAAAAATTGCAGTTTTGAGATATACGCATTTAAAGTTTTTGTGTTGTTATTGATGCTTAGCGTCAAAAACTTTCGCTTGTGCCATTCGGCAACTTCTATTTGTATACTTATGGCGGTTTTTTTTTTCAATTATAGAGCAACGACAATTGAAGTCGAGTACTATTAGTATTATCTAAAAATTTACCTATTTTGTGTTATGACAGTTTTTTAGAGGACATGCGAGCTGTGTCCTACAAAAGTTCAATACATAGACTGTCAAAATGCGTGGAACAAATGTTTTTTTTTTAATTACCGAAAATTCTTTTATCTCTCGTTTTGTGTCGATTTCCCTTCCACACTGTACAGAAGAAAATAATTATCAATACAAAACTAGCACCAACAAACTACAGGAATGGAATACTAATATTTAAGAGAAACTACCTCACAAATTGAAATGAAAAAAAAACAAAGAAAACAGTAACAAGAAAAAAAAAAAAAAAAGATGAACATACTAGGAATGGATTCCAATTTTCAATTACAAATCCCACTTCATTGTATCACAATAAAGGGGGGAAGGGACACCGACGCTAAAATGGTTAACACGTATTCATTACATCATTCTGAACACCCATAGAAATTTGGTATCGGCAAAAAAAAAAACAGCTGTTCCATACATTTTGATCATGTAGGGTATTGCAGTTTTGTAGGTAACAGTTGTTTTTTATTAAATAGCCGACGAGAAATTTTTATGTGGGCACAGAATGATGTACTGAATACGTGCTAACCGTTTTAGCGTCGGCCCTTCCATTCTTAAGGTCTAACTATTCATACATGAACTATTTTCAGGGAATCATCTAACGGCTATAACGAAGCCATTTCAAGGGATTTTTTTTTATTTGAGAATATTTTTATTAAAATCAATAATTTAAAATTACTTGACCCACAAAATAAATACTAGCTCCTTATTTTTGAACATCCATTACGCTAGTATTTACCTACTGTCATTGTTAGAATATGGGAGTAAAGGTTTTATGCAAAACGTCTCAAAAATTTTTAGAATTATAATAATTTCGTAAAAAAAAACACTCAGATAATTTTTTTTTCATTGCTATGGTGACTTTACGACTTATAGAAGTTACCCTTTAAATATTTCAGAAAAGATAGACCTTATACAGGATTAGTTTCCATAGACCAGCCAAATTCTCAGATCTGATGCAGTACATCATTCTGAGCTCCCCACGTAGAAATTTTTCATCGCTTATTAAAAAAAAAATCTGCTGTTTCCTACAAAAGTGCAACACCTACACGGGCAAAATGTATGGAACAGCTGTTTTTTTTTAAATAACCTATAAAAAATTTCTACGTGGGGGGGCTCAGAATGATGTACTGCATCAGATCTGAGAATTTGGCTGGTCTTTGGAAACTAACCCTGTATATGAAACAGATTAAACAAACTATTCAGTGAGGAGGAATTCTTCTGGCTTCACATCAAGCGCCTTCAATATCACTTCAGCTTCGTAAGGCACCGCTAAAACAAAAAGAAACCATTAACTTTGGTTTTAAGTTTAAGGTGCTCTTAAAATGGGTTCATCACACCGTGATTAGGGGCTCAGTAATAACAGCAGAACCGATCGATCAAAGGTAAGGCGAAGCTTGGTGTGGTCGGTCCATGACCAAAGACCCTCTCTATGCCTTGAAAAGCACGTTAACCCGTAGAACCCAGATTCGTGGCCCGAAACCAAACAACAAGTTTTACCTAGGGCTCGTGTAACGCACTGATTCAAATTACGTAAACAACGCAAGAGTACCTGGTTTGAAATAAAGTGTGTAAACGTACCCTTAAATGAGCCGAAAGGCACATTATTCTTCCCGTCGTTGTGATTTTTTTTTATTAGGTACTTAGTTTGATGTACAGAATGCTTCGTTAACGGTTTCGTGAAGGGTTCGTTTACACCCTGCATAGTAAGAGAGAATGAATACTCACGAATAGAAATCCATTCAAGATCGTAGCCCGAGTCGTTGCGGCTCTCCATGATACACTGTCGCAACGCGTCCGTGACCCCGTGGGACAAGCAGATGCCCATCTCACCACAAGCTGGAACATATTATGTCAATTCAAGAAAGGAAATCAATTGACGACAGACTGCCAGTTGTATCGCATAAAGTTCTTGTTCTTCCTTCCATGGGAGGTCCTCTATAATAACGATTAAATAGTCGAAAGCATCTAGACTTCTAGAGGGTTATTGATACTATGATAAGATATTAGTTGCAATAATAACAGACAGAGAGACTGCTATCTTGCAACCTATACAATTTTCACAAAACATCCTATTGTTTGTCAACATTTAGCAGTCATTCTTTAAAGTAGTAATAAGTTTAATAAGTTACTCACTTTTCGCTCCAAGTACTCCATTCGGATTCGTGCTGTTTTGCCTGAACTTCACGTTCAACTCAACCGGTATGTCCAGTGCGAGAGGGACATGATACAACAGTGAACGATTAGTCAGCAATCTGCCTGTCTCTTTATCATAAATCAGCTTCTCGCAAGTGAAATAACCGAGACCCTGGACGTAGCCGCCTTGCACCTTCAATTAAAAAGATTGGAATTTTACTTTTGTCCTTTAGATCAACACAGAACGAAGAAGTTTTGAAGAAGACATTTTGGAGGATCACAATAGTGATCCTGTAGATTTGCGAGATGTTCTAGATACCTCAGTATGCTCAGTCGTTGGGATTGCCATTCACCAAGACGGCAAAATTTTCCCCATAAAGGTCCTACCAACGGAACAAATTAACACAAAACATCGCTCGAGACTGATGACGTGATATCTTGCTTCAGCTAGCCGAACTATAACCATTAAAGCAACCGGTTTTGACAGTGGAACATCATATTGGTGACGCTGCAGTATATGAACCATCTATTACAACTGACAATGTTATCTAAAGATAGTTTGGTAAACAAGATAGAGAACTGTAGTTCACTCACCTGTCCGACGTCAAGCTTAGGGTTGGCACTAACGCCGACATCCTCCAAAATATCCGCACGAACTATTTGGAACTGCCCAGTTATTACATCTAGTTGTGTCTCAATAATGCATACCCCGAACGCACTATACCCCTTCAGATTTTCGTCTGTATCGCTCATCATGAACAAGGAAGTCAACTCCACTTGGTCGTCGCCTGCTTTCTTGATGATTTCTTTCCAGGTGGCGTCTGGCATACTTTCTTTTATTGGAGCCAATCTCTCCTTCAAAGTTTCGCATGCTCTTATAATAGAGTAGGCAACGCATTCAGTGGTTATACTTGACCCAGAAAACACATTGTTTGCAGCCACGAAAGAGTAATGAGGAACAATATTCACATATTCGAGAGGCACCCCCAGCTCGTATGCGCAAACCTGGGCAGCTTTAGTGTTGATCCCTTGTCCCATCTCTACACCACCTGTGGCGACAGTAACTGTACCGTCACCTCTATAAATGGTGACGAGTGCTGAATAGTTTCCGTAATAGATGACTGGGTAGCACATAACGTTGATGGAAATTGCCTTTTTCATCCATCTGTTTGTTTTATTGAACTGTCCAATCTCTTTAACTCGCTGGTCGTAGTTGACGTCGCTTTTAAGTTCTTCGATCAGTTCTGGAAGGTCATTGTCTTCTGACCGCATGTTAATTTTGCGGACGCTCGTCGGGTCCTTCTGAACGGCGAATGCAATGTGCTGCATTATGTGTTCGATGCATGCCTTGCCTTCAAGATTACCTGTCAGATTAGGTAGTTCTTAGCATTTTCAAAAAAGAAACTGTATTTTGCGCCCAAATATTGTTTATAAGAAATTGTATGAAAACGAACGCATTAAGGCGACGCTTTAAAATAAAAAGAAAAACAGAATAACAGAACAAATAAATTACCTGGTGCTCTAGCAAAACTAGTAGAAGGTGTATCGGTAGTGACTGTAGCAAGCTTCACAGACCAGTAGCTAGTGTCGTAGCCGTTAGGGAATCCACCGACGGTGAAGTCGAGAATATTCTCGTTATTAGAAGAGCCACTGTCTTCAATTAGTGACGCATCTAGATACTGGATCTTACCATCGCTGTCGACTCCAACCTATTAACAGCAATATCCATTTTACCAATCGACCCTGGAATGCTTCAAAGCCAAAATCTAAGAACTGTTGTAGTGTTATTTTACCTCATATTCACACTGACACGGTATTCTCTTTCCACCCATTGACATGTTAGTCTGCAACGGCAGTACGAACCTACAAGTTCGATTCAGTTTTTTGGCTACTAAAGCACATGCTGTGGCGACCTGAGCGTTGCGACTAATCTTGCCTCCAAAACCACCGCCAACACGACTTACTTTCACCACAACTCTGAAAGAATAGTTCAAAGAATTAATATTAATAGAAAACTGACAAATATAAGTCTTGAGTCTAGCATTCGATACAGATTATATTTCGATAGCTACTAAATAAGCTCTCAACATAATTGTTATCATTGTGTTGTAATATGAATTACTTTTAAACATATAAGTTATGTATATATTTGTAATCACCCTTTAAACCCCTTCATTTTGATACCCCAGTCGATAGTACAGGAAGAAAAAATAATTTGAACTCCACGATATGGCACCCGAAATCCGCCATTTTTCTTTGTTTCTTTATTTTAATGTGCCAGTGACACTCACGCTTCCAAGACGAACCTAACGACGTACAATTTATCCAAATCCGTTCATCCGTTTAAGAGTTACGAGGGAACATAGAAACGGACATACATACATACCCACATACATACATACAGGTCAAAAACATAACCCTCCTTTTGGGCTTCGCCGCAGTCGGGTAAAAAGGCTACAAGTTGGACACCGAGCGACACTAAGTACCTATCGCAATTATTTATGTACCTACTGGCCCTACTGCCCAATTATTATTATCAATGAGCTCAAGACGACGCTGGAGGCGCGTGCACGGGCGGGCCGTGTGGTGACCACGTTTTTGTGCGGATAACCAGGTAACAGAACAAGCTTATAACTTTGTGATTTTTCATGATACAGTTTTGAAATTTTGCATATAGATTCTTTGCATAAAAATACTAGACACGTGTTTCAGGTTTCGCATATACTAAAACTAATGTTGTATATATGTAGGATTAAAATAACCAATAAATCATTTACTTAACAGGCACCGCCGCGCAATAAATCTAAATCTAACTACAAAGTTAGTTTATGGGTCCCACAAGGTTCAAGTTTGGGCCCTCTACTGTCAACTTGACTTTTGATATTGTTGTTTGTTTTCAAAAATACATAAAGGGTTTAAAAAGACCCTTAACATATGTGAAAGGCACTTTTTCTCCCCGTCTTTGCGATCATTTTTTTGTTAGACCATACCTGGGAACCTTCTAGTTACGGAGATATTGGGGGTTAAAGTTCCAACTTTTTCACAACTTTTTTTAAATACATTTTTTTAATGTAAGATTTTTACTTTACACACCTCCACGACCCCCGTACTATTCAATCCATCCATCAGTACAATGATTTGAGTGCTTTCCATCGAGTCCTACCGTAAAACGTGATTTTTCAACCCCAAAAAAAAAGTCGATTCCCAGCAATAATTTTTGCGTAAAGTTAAATAAAGTTACTTAGTTTGATGTACAGAATGCTTGGTTGACGACTATGTGAAGGGTCTGTTTACACCCTGTACTTGAAACAACCCATACATCTCAATAACACTTTTATTGACAAACATGATATCACATAACTATTAGATGGATACAATAGCAAACAAAAGGCTCAACAAAATCTTTAACAAAACTTATGGAACGGAGGGGAGCTGTCTTGAAATTTTATTTATAAAGGTATATTTGAGTAAAGGTATAAAGGCACGAGACTTGGGTTTCATTTTCAACCGCTTACCATTTTTTTCAACTACTTACTAATAGACAACTTACTCGCTTTCGCTGATCCCTAAAGACCTCGCAATACCATTTTGCGTTATATCCATCCATTGCGCCGAATCGTATACCTCTAGTCTTTTGTCAACAGGCACAACAACACACGACAAAGGTTCTATGTAATAATGATATTGAGATTCCACTTCATAAACACCTTTTATGATTTTGGTTACGTTATCGCCTCTTCCAACTGGATCTATAGTTGGATTCCCAGGCACATATCTGTTGCTATCTTTCTTTGCTTCATCAATGGTCAGTACTGGAGCAGCAGTGCTAACATTTTTGTATGTTACTTTGACCATTTTTGCTACTTTCTCAGCCAGTTTCTCAGTCTCTGCTACCACTATGGCAATCGGCTGATCATAGAACTTAATTTTAGTTGCGAGAATCTCTTCGTCATGTGTTTGCAGTTGTAAAACGCCCGGGAAAGTAAAGGAATTGACGCCAGGTATGTCCTTGGCTGTGTACAAGGCTATTACACCCTCCATTGCCTAAAAACATGAAATAATATTTAAGAAGACGTAAAAAAAGAATGAATGTGTAAAAAAATGTGTGTGTGTCTGTGTATTCAAATATTTTTTTCAACATCCACAGTAACTTTATGCTCACATGAAAATATACTTATTAGGTATGGAGCATTTTAATTTTATTTAGTGTTGTATTGATTCAACTGTATAAATATACAAGAAGTAATAAGTGAGAATAATATTTATTTAAAAGGCAATTTAGATGTTTTTGTGAAAAACAAACATTACTTCTAATAATATCAAAATTGCTGAAACAGATTTTCGATTTAGGCATAATATCATCTAGCCTAGCTACTTTTCCACCTATGTTGGTTTCGGCTTTTAGCCTAACCGCATGCAGCTGAATATTAGTAGCATGGGGTGACTGCCTATCTGACCTCCACAACCCAGTACTGGGTAATACGATACCTCTTGGTAAGACCGGTTGTCAGGCAGGAAACATAAACATCTCATTTATTACTCTGAATATCTTAAATCTTTTTGGGACTTACTGCTACGCAATAAGACAAAAATGTGTTCTCTCACCAAAACTTCTTCTACATTGATAGTATCAACTTCTCCAATGTGTACTTTGGCTTGTACGAAGGCACCAAACACCTCTCCACGCGACGGCGGCATGTCATTTGCAAACCTAGCTTCTCCTGCAGCTTGAATCAGTGCTTCAAGCTTATCTACGGGCTGGTTCAGCGGGTATAACGAGGAATCAGTCTGGTAATTCTCCTTGCCAGAAGAAACAGGCCTTTTCAGAAGTTCCCCACCAGAAGCGTATTTGGAAAGGGCTGTGCCGGCCGGACTGATGTTAAGGATGAACTGCAAGTAAATGATTCGGTCATTAGATGTTATCAGGTACATTAACACCATAGACACCCCTTGGAAAGGTCTTTTCTTTAATTAAAAAAACTTAATAAAAATACTCATCAAACACAATCATTCTACAAAAGAGGGCACTCCGCGCGATCTATAAAATAAGTCCTCGCGAGTCCCTTAGAGAAAATTTTAAAAACACTTTGTTACCTTATAAAACAGCCCCAGAGCCAACTTCTTCCTGAACTGTACAGATGGTTCCCCAGGTATTACTACTGGTACCAGCTCATTGCTCAGCACCTTTATTGCTTCTTGCAAGTTCTTATTATTAAATATGTTCTTTCCGATCAGATACTCTTCCGTTTTTGTGGCGTGATAATGATAAGAGTTCGGATCTATATTACCGTACACTATACTTGCGCTTTCTATTACGTTCTTACTTCCTATCTTCAGGAGATATGCTGAGTGTACGAGCGCTAGAGAATTCTGGCTCCTGGGCATAATCTGAAATTATTGAAACGTGAAAACTAATTTTTTTGTTGTGAGATGGATTTGATGATCCGCACTATCTTACGTGATCAACTAAATAGAAACACATTAATATTTTGTTATCAGCAACTCAACATGCAATATAAAATTGGATAATATTTCACCTTGTAACTTCTGAACACATGTGAGCTACTCAAAGGCGGTAGTTCCACGTTGACCAACAGCACACCTTGCATGTCAAACTTTATGAATTCCGCAATTGTCAACGACTTTGTTGTACCATCAAGGAAACCTAAGGACAAAATGTGTTGAATCACTAAACGACGATAACTGGTACTTTCCAAACTATTTCTTCACTTTCTAATACGCGTATGCAATCAGTTACATGCTGCTCAATTGGTGACTTGTCTTTACTACTTTTAATCTTATTGACAATCTTTTCATCACCTATTCAAACTTTGAAAGGAACAAAAACATTACACGGGCATTTAAAATCGAAGATACTTACGAACAGTTAGCTTGGCTCCAACGCATTCCAAGAGTATGTGCATATCTGACTTGTATGTTGGTATCTGACGCTTGTACATCAAATTTCCAGCTATGGAGCCGATCTAAAAATTACACGATGGAAACGTTAACGAAATTAGAATTGCACTTGTTATGAACCAAAGAATCTTATGTCTTAAACTTACGTTTCTAACGGGTATATGAGCAATAAGATTAAGATGTTTGACAAACTCTCCCAAATATGCAAAGCCGCTCTTACTGGTAGCAGCTTCTTTGAATATCTTGATACAGTCCTCTAAAGACATGTTGGCTCCAAGTACCAGATTCTGATCGAACTTGCACGTTTTAAGAGAAGCCACTTCGCTTATGTCTATCAAAAGTCCGGGATAGTTAAATGTTTCGACGATACCTGAAATGTTGCATTACATTCGTAAATCGTAATCGTAAGTCGTTTAATCGTTATGTCAATAACTAACTCTCTCGCGGAGACTATCCTCGTTTGACCGGTATTCATATCATCTCTAACAAATAAATGTTTCGAACAATACAAGTATACAACTATTCTACGCGACAGTGCTTAAAGCAAAACTCACCCTTTCCAGTATTTCCATCAACAAACATGTACGAATCTACCCCATGCTTATTGAGGACTTCAAAAATTGCATCCTGGTCATATACCTTAAAGAACTTGTACTTCCCAAAGTTAAAACAAAGAGTGTTTTCATTTTTAACATCGGCAACGACGGCCCAATCACTGCCGTCGCTGCTAATCGAAGCCTTTCTCTGGCAGCAGCTGCTAGGATTTTTGGAGCACGTATTGCGCTCCTCAATATCCCTAACTTTTTGGCATATTTCTGGGGAGGCGTCAATGGCAAACGACTTTATGGTGTCCAAGATAGGCCTGAATCCTGTACACCTGCATGTATTGCTGCCGAACGAATTTTCTAGTTCTTCCATTGTGAGGTTTTTGTCGAGTAAACTGAAAGAAAATCCGTAAATTTCGGTATTATTATGTAAGTTACAAGTGCGAGAAACTTCTAATGTTTGTGAAGAATAACACTTACCTAGTTAACTGCATAATCCACCCTGGTGTACAGTACCCACACTGTGTACCATTAAATGCGGCAATTCGCTTTTGTGTATCACTGTAGCCGTCCAAGCGGTTGCCGACACCTTCGACGGTCGTCACTTCCCAACCATTACAGGAAAACACCAGCACCAAACACTGGGGGGCGAGAATTTATTCAGATTACATGGCTACACGTATAGCTTTAAATACAGTTGAAATGTGTACCTACACTGTGCAACTAAACGTTTAAATCGCTACTGTCGGGCTAGCTATAGCCACATCGCCCCGGTGTGGTCTACTCAGGCGCGTACCCAACCTAAGACTTTCGGTGGGGGTCACACAGGGCCGTAGTCAGGAATTTTGTTGTCAGGGGTTACCCCGAATACAAATAGGCAGATTGGGGGGGGGGGGGAGCGGGAGTCGTTAAACTAATGGGTTAAACTATTAGGAACAACTTTTGATAAACGAAATTGTTTCAACCATCTTTGGATTTACCTATACAAAATAATCATGGGCGGCTACAGATTTAATTTATTTCCTGGGGGGATGCAGCTTGTTACTCCACCACGGATATGTTAGGTTTTCGTTTGTCGGTGTTGATTCATACAAGGAATAATTTTGTCGACTTATAAAAGCTAATCAATTGAGAAAAGTCAGGATTCAAGAGCGAACGCAATGAGCTCGTGATATTAAGTACCCATTTCGAATTTGATAGGTTTTCAAAAATTGTGTCAGTGTATAAAGAAAAACTGAAAATAATGCAGAATGTCAGAGCGAGCTCGAAAATTTTAGCGTTCTCGAAAAGGTTAGTTTATCTTGTTAAACGATTAAACAGGAAGTTAATAATTTATATCCGAAGGTTTGTCAATTTGGCGTGTATGATTTTGGGGGGGTCATGACCCCTGTGATCCCCCCTACCCTAGGACCGCGCCTGGGTGTACTCGTATTGTCCAACTGCGCGGCAGCCACAGTTGGAAGCCTCCAAGACAGCTCGAGTCAGGGAAGTGGAAAGGCGTTTTAGGGTTCAGAAAGTACGCATCCCTCCTTAAAAAGTTATGTTTTCTGTTGTGAGTTTTTGTATTCACTGATGAGATGACAGAAATGATAACAGCCACTTACAGAGTTAACAGAGAAGGTCTCGACCAGTCCGCTGGGGAAGCGCTTCGCTCGCACCATGACGATGCAGGAGCCGCAGCCGCCCTCGTGACACATCGCTTTGGTGCCCGGCAGAACCAACACATAGCGGAGGTACGCGTTCAGCGTTGTTTCTCGAGGAGTACATTCGTCCACTGTGAAACAAATACATTAACGATTTGTCTGAAATGCGGCAAGGATACAGCCCAGTGCCCACGTAAACTGCGAGGAATTAATAATTTGAGGATGTTGGGACCCTGTGGAAAGGATTTGGATGGCTCACAAGTAAGTTATTTCTATAGCTGAAGTAATCTCTTCTCTTCTCTTCTCTACATATAATAATATAATAAAATCGTTAAAATCCGATCCGATGTTCCGACTTGGCGCAAAAACTACTGCATAGATCCTGTTCAAATTTTGCACAAATATCTGTAATAGGCTTCTTCAAATGTTAGGCTATATATTATCACGCTACTTGCTTAAGAGGATGAGCAATATTGCATTATGTCAGTATTATTCAATTGTTTATCGTTTCAGTCATGATATGCGTAACAACGTCTATTTCAAAGTATATGTCAGCGAAGCAAATAGAGAATCGGTTTCATGACCGCTTTACGTGCATCACGTCGCAAGTTCGATCTCCAGTGAAATTATGCTTTTTGTAGTTGGTTGTAATTTTTTTTGATAGAGATTATTATTATTTATTTTATCTTTTTTATGTATATTTTTCCACGAGAACGAAGTCGCGGGCAACAGCTAGTATTAAAATAATACTGCTTTAAGAAGTGGTGGTAGGCATCCTGGATTAGTTCTACAAGATACTTCTTTTATTCCCAGTAAATAAAGTAGGTCTTTTTCATAGGATGCGTCTTGCGCGTATAACCGCCGTAGAACCTATATTTTTTTAAAGAAATCAAAATCAAAGCATTTATTTCAAGAAGGCACTTTTGAATTGTCGAAACAAAGAACAATAAAATGAAACTACGGTCCCAGTCACAAGGCATAATAATTGTGAAAGTACTGTAGTTGTCCATTCCAAAGCGTAAGTCTCTATGGAGAAGAACGGAAAAGAAACTCCATGGACACTCTTTTAAATCAAAATTTTGTTACAAAACCTTGGTTACATCATTCCAGTTGAAATGGTACATTATGTGAGAATGATTAAGCAAAAATTTAAAGTTAGGTAAATACACTATTCCTCTTACCTGTACATCTTTTGCCATTGACAGTAAATTCAATTTTAGACATGACACTTTCTATTTTGTCTCGCGCATAAGACTGTCTTGTTTCTTGTTGGCAATCGTTTTAATATAGAACATAATTTCAGGACGTCCTCTATGTTTGTCTTCGATTCGTCACAATGTATTAATTAATTTTAATAAATTGTAAAGTACGATGCAGACTTGATCGTGCGAATCGGCGGCATGGAGGCAAAAGAGCTTTTTGTTTTTTAGTAAAATATCTGTTAAATCGCCGTCGTCGATGCTATATGCTGCTTCTTCTTCATCCTGTCGCTGGCACGACATTATATTTTATTACCCCAAAACTTCGCCACTTTGGGCTTCGGCGGTGGCAGCGCAGAGGTTGCCCAGACATGTGTTGGGGCTTAGTGGGCAGGACACAGCTCAACACCCACACACCGCCGCTGATCAGCCGAGGAAGCCGACGATATATGCTACGCTTAGGTACGCCCTCCAGCAGTTAGAATGAATTCATGCGTATGCTGTCAACAGTAGCCGAACGATAGATATTGATTGGTGACCTTTCGCTTAGTACTGAGACCCTTCCGTGCCTGTCATTCGTAGGTCTTTGAAGAGAGGGGTATCGTGTTGCCCGGTGGGTAACTGGTCTATGAACTTGTAAGGTCAGATACGCAGGCGCCAGGCACTCCCATGAAAATCAGTGGTATCTAAATACCACTAATTTAACGCTAACGGCACCCGGTTAGACTAGAAGATCCCCAACCAAAAATGAAAAGCCCAGACAGCAGATGATAAACAAAATTTTCTTTATTGAATTGTAAAATGAACTTCGACGATCTCCGTCAGGTCTGAATCCTACTTAACGTGGTGGAGTGGAAAAATTGGAAAAGACTGTTTTTCGAGTGTCTACATACTTTATATGCATATTAGTGCAGAATCAACAGCAACCTACTCACGCATATCTACTCTTCAATTTTGTGCTGAATCATGTCACGTCATAATTTTCTCTTAGTAAGTTACATGGTGAGCAGGGAGAGTAGGTGTAGTGTACACACTTCGCCAATTATGTTATAGTTGCTTGCAGTAGCGAAGGGTCAATTTTTGTAAGAGGTAAGCCGGAGTACATCTTTAATGTGATTATATTATTTGTCTACAGAATACTGACTGTGCCATTTTTCAAAGGGAAGCCGGTAGGAATCGAGTTGTATGGAACCTTCGCCACTGGTTGCTTGTGATAGGGAGCAAAACTGCTAACTGGGCGTGATTTTAGACAATGAGCTGCTAAATCGATAGATACCTACTACTAAAAACTCTTGAATGGAAAAACTCAAAACAGCTGTACCCGACCGAGAATAGAACCCAAGACCTCTTGGTCAGCACATTCAGCAGTGGCAGTTGCAACCATGATCAACGAGGCAGTTGTATCTATGGAATATTAGGTGCCTTTGGACGTGTGATTCTGGATTTGTAGTAGTAGGTATGTTTACCAGCGGCTTTCTTTCAGTCGTTTAAAAACCAGTCGAAGTTTTTAGTACTCGATGAGCGTACCAACCGTCTTGCTTGCGGTTCGCAGTCGCTGCTCAGAGTCGATTGCAGATTTCTGGCAGTTACCTACGTCGAGAGAGAGAGGTTGCCAATATTACCTATTGAATCTTACCTTCGCTGTTGCTCTAGCTGAGCTGTCATCTTAGAAATAGGTGAACAAGTTTGCAACCTGAAAAAATACTCATCGTAAGTCAGTCATCTGCAAGTCATCATGAAAACACCTGAAATTAACGCACCGTGACTTTTTATTGCAAACGGAACGATATAACATGACGCATCTGTTGCATCTCAACAGATGCAAGCATGTTATTGGCATCTGTAAGTATATACATACTTACAGATGCCTTTCTGTCCTGCATACCGAAATAACATGCTTGCATCTGTTGAGATGCAACAGATGCGTCATGTTATTTCGGTATGCAGGAAGGCATCTGTAAGTATGTATATACTTACCTACCTATTTGTAATGCCTCTGGTATACAGGGTTGAATTTTTCAACCTCATCTAGAGGGAAAGTACTCTAAATACTGGAGATAGCAAATTTCACTCAAAGGAAACATTCCTCTATTTTTAAAAGAAACAAATCTGCATTTAAAGATTTTCGAAAATTCGCTTGCCACACTCGGGAATCGAACCGACTAAAATTCGAAAAAATAACATTCTGTACTTTTAAGACATCAATCGATAGGGTCAATCATAAGGATCAAACCTCTCGTACAAACATGATAAATTAAATGAAAGGAAAGCCATGAAATCTAAACTTATAGATTCAATGGGAACCACTTTTACTCAAATGTCCATCCGATTACTTATGTTAGTACCTAATTAACAATTGAAGAAAGAATATTGCAATTTGCACGTTTTTGTTTGTGCAAATTGTAATCTTATCTAAATAGCTAGGTATTGGTCATTTTAATATCTAAAGGACTTCAAAGATAATCGTTAATTAGATACTAACTTATGTAATCGGATGGACTTTTGAGTAAAATGTGTGTGCTTTATTATGCCTATTTAAGTCTATTTCACAATATGGTGCATCTCCTAAGTTTTTCTACATAAATAAAAGAAACAAAATGGAACTCAAAACAAAAGATTTTTTTTTTCTAAATTCTGCCTGAGGTGTGGATTATGTGGATAGTATATATTCGCGTTCCACTAATATCCTCCTCTAAAATATATTCTGGTAAAATAAAAATCATAAATAAATATGAATAATATATTTTCAGAGTTTATTTAATTTTAAATAAAATATTTAGAAACAAACCAAACAGACTTTAACAATTATTAACAGGTACTTATATTAACGTCAATATTTTAAATAAGGATAAAAATTCTTGATGAACTGAGTTACCTACATACTACTTACTTAACACTAATTAGGAACTTAGATTAGTTACTAAGATAAGAAATAATTTAGTGTATTACAAATTTGAAACTACGCGTACCATGCCTAAGCCCGTACAATTACTTTCGACGAAAAAAAAAAAAAAAAATCAAGTTACTATTAATACTAATAACGGATATTTACCATGTTTACTGTTTTCTTTGTGTTTTTTCGCCGAAATATCGGGAACTCATAGAAGTCATAGAAAACAGTAAACATGTTAAATATCCCGTTATTAGTATTAATAGTAATGTTAGTGACCATGATAGTTTAAAATCTTAAATATCAAGCCGTCTTGAAAAATCAGCTCCTGAATTTTTCACTCCTTTAATTCTTTAGCTTGCTCCTCATCTTCAGGTAAATCGAAATTGATGCGCCTACTCCTTCGGAAGTCTACCCCTTTAATGGGACGTCGTCTTGGTGTCATCCACATATCTTTGGCTGGCGTCTCTTCAGGAGAACTTATGTCTTGGTCTGTAGGGTCGGATGTCTCTGAATCCGGTGTAAGTATGAAGTTTGTCACATACGGCATTGCTACGATACCTGGAGAAGGAAAAATTTATTTTTATGTATAAAAATATAATGTTTGAATATTGACCTCAGAATGAGAAGATGATGAAGACTTAATGCCATTACGAGCAGGCCTATAAATGGTTTGTTTATATTAAATATAACAACGTAAAAAATATTACTCCGATTTAATAAAACTAATCTAATTCATGCACCAGATAGATATCAATAACTTATTTTATTTACACTTATTAAAGGTTGTAGCTATTTACGTTATATTTTTAAAACGATGGCGCCAAATAAAAATGAATTTTAAAAATTGAAATTATTTTTAGTTTCAAATAGTATCTAAAAATCTAAGATTTACGCTATTTAAATACATTAAAAATATTTAATAGTAAAATGTTTAACTTACTTCTGTAACAACGTAATATCGCGCCACCGCTCCAAACTTACTTCGTCCATGCCCGCTCGAGCGCCCCCGCACCCCGCTGCCGCGCGCCGCTCGCGTCGCCAGTCGGCCTACCGGGTTACGAGAGAGTGCCCACGCTCAACTGCGCGGCGCCGTATACCTAAACTTGTATACGCGAGCCCCATACCGCGTTGAGTATATAAGATAGTCTGTATGTACATGTTGTGTGCAAATAAAATTAAATACCATTGTTACCATCTCGTCGCTTCATTTACTGCCCGCAAAAGCTACCGCCGTTAGAAATTGCGCCCAACTCGTGGCACGTGCTCCGACGACGCGAGCGCGAACTGAAACCACGCGACTGAGTTCTACCTACTGGATTGCCCTGCCGTTATTTATCGTCTTGGATCGCTGCCGAGCGTCATCGACGAGAAGATGCCGCCGAAAACACGCCGACACGCATCCAAGGATAACCACGATGTTTCCAGTAGTGACGAAGAAAACCACGCGGTAGTGAACCCCGCGAGCACGAGCACTGCGGTGACGCCTACACCGACAATGGGTGGTAACATGATCTCCATGTCCGAAGAACAACTCACGCGACTACTATCCAACGTGATGCGAAGCGTCATGACGCCGACGCCGAGCTCTTCAACCGGTGAATCAACAGGACCGACTCATCCCACTGCTACGCACACTGGATCGCCGACGCTGACCCTGCATAGTAACTTCACCCGGTGCACGGCCCGCTACGACGGAGCCGCACGCGGCGCGGAAACCTTAGAAGCGTTCGTCGAGAGCGTGCTCATCTACAAAGAGTGCGCAAACGTGTCCGACGAACACGCTCTTCGAGGTTTGCCTATGTTGCTGACAGGAGAAGCCGCCGTGTGGTGGCAAGGCATCAAATCAACCGTGGAGACCTGGGACGACGCGATACGCCGACTTCGGTTCATGTACGGCGCCCCTCGCCCCGCCCACCGGATCTTTCGAGAAATCTTCGCACAAGAACAAAGTTATAGTGATAGTGTCGATTCGTATATATCGCGAGTGCGTGCTAATATGTCGCGAATACCATATAATGTACCGGAAATAATGCAACTAGATATTGGATACGGCCTTCTAAATCGTAGAATCCGCAAAAGAGTGTCACGCGATAGTGTAAGTAGTGTCGACTGTCTACTCGAGCGAGCAAGGTACGTAGAGGAGACGCTGGGCGAAGTAAGTCAATCTAAATCATTAATTCCACCCCGCGATAATAACTCGAGCCACCATCACGTAAATAACATTGAAAGTTCTACGAAATCTCGAAATGTAAACATTAACCCTCCGACTGCGAACGTTATTCAAAATAACCCTTCGCATGCCACACCCAACTCTAGTTCGAATAATTGTAGTGATGCGAATTCGAAACGTGCTAGACCACGCTGCGCTTTTTGTAAAAAGTTTGGTCATTCGGTAGATGGGTGTAGGAATAAATCGAAATCAAGTGATAACGCGCCATTGTCTTGTTACGGCTGCGGTCAACAAGGGGTAATACGCTCTAAGTGTCCGATGTGTAAAGGTACACCGTCCGCCGACAAGGTGAGTTTTCAAAGTGCCGTCACCCATGCATCCGACCTGTCGCACCCCACAGTAAAGATAGGAATTGCGTCTTTATTAGGTGTCGCAGTGTTAGATACAGGTGCCACCGAGAGTCTTGCTAGCCCTGGATTATATAAAATCCTTCTCGACAGCGGTGCCACTTTCACGGAAACGCGCCGTAATCTCAGTCTCGCCGATGGAACGCAGCAGGTACGCGAATTGTTAGTATGTCACACAAACGTCACAATTCAGAGACGCGTAATCCCCACCAATTTCCTAGTGATACCAGAAGCTAATAATAGGACGCTTCTAGGACAGGACTTCATCGCTAGAGCAGGTATATTGTTGGACCTCCAACATAATTGTTGGTACTTTCGTGATTCCCCTGGGCAGAAGTTTACTTTTGTATTATCATACAGCCTCACATCCACCAGTGGCGAAGAGCTGACGCAAGTCGATTCCACCAGTGGCGAAGAGCTGATGCAGATCGAATCCACCAGTGGTGAAGAGCTGACTCAGATCGATTCCACCAGTGGCGAAGAGCTGATGCAAGCCGATTCCACCAGCCTGGCGCTGAGAGAGGATGAAGGAACTAAGCTGTCACCGGCCCAGAGGACACCGCTTAACCAGCTCATAGTAAGTAGAGCTGAGCGCTTCGCCACCGATGGACCCCCTACAACTTATGCCACTCATCGCATTCGGGTTGACGAGAAGCAGGAGCCGACCGCTTCACCACCCTATAGAATGTCGCAAGGTAAGAAACAGTTGTTAGACGGTGAGCTTGAGAAGCTGCTGCACGCAGATGTTATAGAGGAGTGCGAGTCGCCTTGGGCTGCCAACGTAGTCTTAGTAGCGAAGAAGGACGGCGGAGTTCGCCTATGTGTGGACTACCGGAAGTTGAACGCGGTGACAGAACCGGATCGTTACCCGCTCCCGCGCATGGAAGATGTACTTCATGCAGCGAAGACGACCAGCTACATGACCACGCTTGACCTCCACTCCGGTTACTTCCAGGTTTGTGTCGCAGAAGAAGATCGCGACAAAACTGCTTTTGTGACACCCTCCGGCACTTACAGGTTTAAGAGGATGCCGATGGGCCTACGTAACTCGGGTGCCACATTTCAACGGTTGATAGACCGATTCAAATCGAACTTGAATGTGCCCATAGGTCAGAAGGTAAATAATAGCTCCGATGTATGCTCAGGCCCTCAAGGAAGTAGGCCTGTGACCATTTTAGGCTATCTTGACGATTTGATAATCCTCTCACAGACCTACGAAGGTCACATCGAGGATCTTGTATCGGTTTTTGACCGGCTCGAACAGTTTAACCTGCGTGTCAATCGTAAGAAGAGCTGTTTCGCCCGAGACTCAGTCAAGTTCCTCGGTCACATCATCGTCCCTGGCGGCCTGCAAGTCGATCCAGGTAAGACCTCAGCCATTGCTGACATGCCCTCCCCAAAGAGCGTGAGGCAGTTAAAAGGGTTTTTAGCGACATCTAGTTGGTTTCGGCGCTTTGTGCCGAACTACGCCGCAATCGCCAAGCCTTTAACTGACCTTCTCAAGAAGAGCAGCACTTGGAGATGGCGTGATGAACAGCAGGTTGCTTTTGAGCGTATCAAAGAACTCCTGGTCACAGCGCCCATTCTACGCCAAGCCGACGAATGCAAGCCCTTCTCCCTCCGGACAGACAGCAGTGGCTACTGTCTTGGCGCAGTTTTGATGCAGGGGGAGGGCCCTGACGAAAGACCCATAGAATACGCCAGCCGTCTTTTAGAGCCGGCTGAGCGCAATTACACCACCACCGAACGGGAAGCCCTGCCGTCGTATGGGCGGTTACAAAATTCAGGGGATACGTGGAAGGATCGAAAGTAGTTGTTAAGTCCGACCATCAGCCGCTACGTTGGCTGATGAGCCTGAAGTCTCCCACTGGTCGTCTAGCCAGATGGGCACTAACCCTCCAGGCTTATGACTTACAGATTGAGTACACTCCCGGAAAGGTGAACGTGATTGCCGATGCATTAAGCCGCCCAGCCTGTTGCGAAGAAAACCCAGGTGGTTGCGAGGTATGCTTAGTGACAGTAGATGTGCCGCACAGAAAGCCTGATGACGTGCGCACAAACCAGCTCAAAGATCCCGAGCTGAAGAACATAATAGAGGATTTGGAGGCGACCGACGATCCCTTTAGGGGGAGAGGCTGGTCAGAGAGAGGATACCTGATGTCAGATGGTGTGTTGTACAGGTGCGCGCCTGACTCTGAAGACGCTGATTCCGTGTGTCTCGTGGTGCCTAAGCATGAGAGGGAGACTGTCCTGGCAGATTACCATGACGCTCCTACAGCAGGTCACTTCGGTGCGGAACGGACCCTGCAACGCATCAGAGCCCGATACTTCTGGCCAGGTATGAGATTCTTCATCAAAGACTATATCAAACGCTGCACTGCTTGCCAGCGAGATAAAATCGATAATCGGAAGCCTGCAAAAATTATACCTCGTAGGGTTGGCCCTTACCGAATACGAGAAGTCGTAAGTCCCACTAATTACCTGGTAGAAGGAACCGTCAAAGGTGAGCACATTGGACGTTACCATGTCTCTCATCTGACACCGTTCATCGGTGATATTGAGGTTCCGATTAGGGAAAAGCGCAGACGTGGTCGACCCCGTAGATACGATTGCTAGCCCGAACGC
Organism: Noctua comes; assembly: GCA_963082995.1. Classification (NCBI taxonomy): domain Eukaryota; kingdom Metazoa; phylum Arthropoda; class Insecta; order Lepidoptera; family Noctuidae; genus Noctua; species Noctua comes. The sequence goes on along the minus strand of OY720279.1, from coordinate 4,652,835 downwards.
GAGGGCGCTATGTTCGAACTAGAGGGGGAGTGTGTAACAACGTAATATCGCGCCACCGCTCCAAACTTACTTCGTCCATGCCCGCTCGAGCGCCCCCGTACCCCGCTGCCGCGCGCCGCTCGCGTCGCCAGTCGGCCTACCGGGTTACGAGAGAGTGCCCACGCTCAACTGCGCGGCGCCGTATACCTAAACTTGTATACGCGAGCCCCATACCGCGTTGAGTATATAAGATAGTCTGTATGTACATGTTGTGTGCAAATAAAATTAAATACCATTGTTACCATCTCGTCGCTTCATTTACTGCCCGCAAAAGCTACCGCCGTTAGACTTCTGATATTTTCTCCAATTTGTTCGCCGTTCACAACTGAGACATAATAGACAACTTCTCCCATTTTCTTTTTTTTAATTTATATTTTTAGGACAAGGTAAATTCACTACGTACTGCGACTATCACTCATAGAGATCCAAAAGGGTTGTCATAAAAAAAATTAAATTATTTCCCTTTTAATAGGAGGGGTAGCTTCTAATTACCTAATTAGAAATGATAACTAGCCATAACTAACACCTTCAATACTCTGTAAATTGCAATTAGTAGGCATTGTCATGCTATTAGCCACCTACTGTTTCAATATAATACGGTAATTAACACGTTGTTACATTAACGTAGCTTAATGGTGTCGGTAATAAACATGTTATTCTCGATAAATGACTACAGCTTAAGGCATGGAGGCAAGAGATGACTAATATACTTTTACTTTTATCTAAAGCTCATTTTGAAACTACGTTGGAGGGAGCAATCTTCGAATATGCAGTCAATTACTTAATTGGAAGACGGTTCATTTGTTAATTCCCCGGGCGTAAAAATAGAACGTCGAATTTTGGAGTCTGGTACAGGGGAATATGTGAGTGATGACGCTCTTCAAAGTAAACGTTAGCGTCGGTCATCCGTGCACTCAAAATCATTAAAAAAGTCAAGTACTTATTACAAAAATGCAGTTTATAAAGCGTGTAAATAGACCCTTAACGTAGCCGAAAGGCATTTGTTCTCCCCGTCTTTGCGATATTTTTTTTGTTCTAGACCATACCTGGGACCTTCTAGTTACGGAGATATTGGGGGTCAAAGTTCCAACTTTTTCACAAGATTTTTTTGAAATACATGTTTTTAATATAAGATTTTTACTTTACACACCTCCAAGACCCCCTTACTATTCAATCCATCCATCAGCACAATGCTTGAGTGCTTTCCATCGAGTCCTACCGTAAAACGTGATTTTTCACGCCAAAAAAAAAAGTCGTTTCCCAGCAATAATTTTTGCTTAAAGTTATTTAGTTTGACGTACAGAATGCTTGATTGACGGCTATGTGAAGGGTCTGTTTAGACCTGTATATAAGACCGTTGTACGTTCACAATTATTAGAATATGCCGTCCCTATCTGGAACCCGTTTTACCAGAAATACATAGATGAGATTGAAAAAGTCCAGCGTAAGTTTCTACGGGCCATGCATTATAGATGCCATAAAACGTATTTGTCGTACTCACATTTAGTGGATAAATATGGGCTGGTCAACCTAGAATCTAGACGTAAGTATCTAGAGGCTCGGGTGTTTCCATTGCGAGGCCCGGAGGATACGGTGGAGCACACCGTGGAAGTCTGCCCCGCTTGGGCGGAGCACCACCGTGTGCTCGTAGCGGCGAATGGCGCCGGGCGATGTCTCGCGTCCGGCCCTGGTTCAAGCCATGGTCCGGAGCGAGAGGGAATGGGAAGCAGTAACCTCCTTCTGCGAAGCAGTCATGCTAGTGAAGGAGGTGGAGGGACGCGAGAGGGAAAGAGCCTCACGTCTCATCCGCCGCGGGAGACGCCCCGGGCGTCGGGGCTCACGTGGTGGCTCCCGGCCACCGTAGGCGCGGGCCTGTGGACGGCGAGTAATGGGCTAGCTCACCGTCCGGCTTATGACGACAGGCCGTGTCGACGGCGCGTTCGTGTTCCACGCGCGCCTCAAAGAGATGTCAGCAACCATGTAGGGGTCCGCATGGGCCGATGCCTGCCAGGGCTGCGGGACTGTTCGAAAGAAATACCATGGCCCTGGAACACAATGGGCAAAGAAGCAACATGGATGGGTTTTAAGTCAGTACAAGTCTGACACTCCCTTTCGCTCCGCCCAGAGCGGGGGGGTCATTTGATGATTTCCCATGAGAAAAAAAAAAAAATCAGTACTGTATGGTAATATTCATGGCAATTTTGATTGCGTCGATCTCACGAGCAAACTATGTTATGTAGTCCCACGCACCGTTAATATAGGTAGTGCCCGTGCAAGTACCCTATTTGCTGTCAATACCAGCCCCCGTAGCATGACCACCGTAGTCAAGGATTTCTTTGATGGAAGAATCGACAAAATGACAGGCTGTGTCGATACAATTACAGATTTCTTTGTACTATCTATCGTTTTGTCGATTCTTCCGTCAAATAAATCCTTGACTACGGTGGTCATGCTACGGGGGCAGCTGTCGAACTAATTCTGATTTGCTATCCGTCGAATGGTTGAATCTAAAAATTGTAATTTTGTTAATGTTGATATTTTTGTATACTCAAAGTAATTTAAATGTATTGTTTTGAAAATAATTATTAACCAATAATGTTATTAGGAATGTAAGCTCGTCTAGTTTAATTATTTATTTACTTTTAGTATAGTGTTAATTATTAGTCTGTTGCCAAACATCAAAATCAATTGGAATCTCTATTTTACATGATTGAATTAATATTTCGTTTATTTCATTATTTAATAATTGCTAATTGATATTTCTATAAATATTTATTATTAATGTGATGTAATTATTTATTACCTATGTAGTGGCACTCATCATTTCAGCCGAAAGACGTCCACTGCTTGACATAGGCCTCCCCCAAGTGTCGCCACATTGACCGGTCCCGTGCGTCTCGCATCCAGCGGATCCCTGCAACCTTTACCAGGTCATCGGTTCACCTAGTGGGAGGCCTTCCAACGCAGCGTCTTCCGGTTCGCGGTGGCACTCATTATCATATTTTATTTAGTTTATATGCGGATAATGCAGTAGGTTGCATTTTGTATTATCTTTCAGAGGAAAGATAACTCCTCTGCATACTGCATTATCCGCAAGTAATGCAATTTAATGTGTTGGAACAGAGGTTCGCGGGTAATTCTATCCTGGTTTTAATGTTCGTATTTTTCCCAGCCTACTGACATTCACCCCGGTTCTGAATCTTCAAACTGCTAGGTATCATGCCTTGCCTATTTAAGTCTATTTCACAATATGGTGCGCATCTCTAAAGTTTTTCTAGATATATAAAAGAAACAAAATGAAACTCAAAACAAAAGATAATATATAGGAATATATAAGGTCCATCTTTTCATACACGAAATATTTTAAGGGTAACTTCTATAAGTCGTATAGTCGCCAACTCGCCATAGCAAAGAAAAAAGAAATTATCTGAGTGTTTTTTTTACAAAATTATTATAATTCTAAAACTTTCTGAGACTTTTTGCATAAAACCTTTTCCCATATTCTAACAATGACAGTAGGTAAATACGACGTAGTAAACTAGCGTAATGGATGAAAAATAAAGAGCCAGTATTTATTTTGTGGGTCAAGTAATTTTAAATTATTTATTTCTTATAAAAATATACTCAGATAAAAGAAATAATCCCTTGAAATGGATTCGTAAGGCTGAAAATATTTCGTGTATGAATAGTTAGACCTTATATAGGTTTCGTCAATAAGAGATCAATAGATTTTTTCTTAATTCTACCTTAGACAGAATATTACGCCAATAGATACTATCCAGTGGATAGTACCTATTGGCGTTCTACTAATATCCTCCTCTAAAATATATAGGTACGGGTAAAATAAAAATCGTAAATAAATATGAATAATATTCAAAGTTTATTTCATTTTAAATAAAATATTTACAAACAAACCAGACAGACTTTAACAATTATTTACAGGCACTTATGTTGACAACATTTTAAATAATGATTAAATTTTTTAATGAACTAAGGTACCTACATACTACTTAACACTAATTAGATACTTAGACTAATTATTAAGATTACAAATAATTTAGTAACTTAAAAATTTAAAACTACGCTTACAGCCCATAGAATTATTTTCTATGAAAAAAAGAAAAATATCTAGCCGTCTTGAAAAAACAGCTCCTCAATTCTTCATTCCTTTAATTCTTTAGCTTGCTCCTCATTTTCAGGTAAATCGAAATTGATGCGCCTTCTCCTTGGGAAGTTCGCCCCTTCAGTCTGACGTCGTTTTGGTGTCATCCCCATGTCTTCGGCTGGCTTCTCTTCAGGAGAACTCATTTCGTGATCTGTGGAGTCGGATGTCTCTGAATCCGGTGTAAGTGTGAAGTTTTCCATTTTCACATACGGCGTCCCTTTGATACCTGCAGAAGGATAGAAAATCATGAATATTTTTATAAATATAAAATTATATAATTTGTATGAATATTGTCCTACATTCAGAAGATGATGAAGAAATAATGCCATTTCGAGCAGGCCTATCAATTATTTGTTTAAACTTAAATATAACAATGTAAAAATATATTACTCCGATTTAACAAAACTAAACTAATGCATGCACCAGATAGATTTCAATAACTTATTTTATTTATACTTATTAATATATCTACGTAATCTTTTTAAAACGATGGCGCCAAATGAAAATGCATTTTAAAAACTGAAATTATGTTCAGTTACAAATGGTATCTGAGAATCTAATATTTTCCCTATTTAAATACATTAAAAATATTTAATAGTAAAATGTTTAACTTACCTCTGCGATTTGCTCCAATTTGTTCGCCGTTCACAAAATTTATTAGATCAGCTGAGATAAAATAGACAACTTCTTCCATTTTCTTTTTTTTTAATTATATTTTTAGGACAAGGTAAATTCACTACGTACTGCGACTATCACTCATAGAAATCCAAAAGGGTTATGAATAATAAAATTAAATTGTGTCCTTTTTATAGGGGTAGCTTCTAATTACCTAATTAGAAGTGATAACTAGCCATAATTAAAACCTTCAATACTCTGTAAATTGCAATTAGTAGGTATTGTCATGCCATTAGCTACCTGTTTCAATATAATACGGTAATTAACACGTTATTACATTAGCGTAGCTTAATGGTATCGGTAGTAAACATGTTATTGTCGATAAATGACTACAGCTTATGGCATGGAGGCAAGAGATGATTAACATACTTTTACTTTTATCTGAAGCTCATTTAGAAACTACGTTGGAGGGAGCAATCTTCGATAAATGCAGCCCATTACTTAATTGGAAGACAGTTTATTTGTTAATTCCTCGGGCGTAAAAATGGAACGTCGAAATTTGGAGTCTGGTACAGAGGAATGTGTGAGTGATGACGCTCGTCAAAGTAAACGTTAGCGTCGGTCGTCCGTGCACCCAAAATCATTAAAAAAGTCAAGTATTATAAAAATGCAGTTTATATAAGCTTAAAAATATATTAAACTAACAATATCGACTGTTCCAACAAGATCTGGACAGACTCACTGACTGTCTTAATAATAAACTAAAAAATAACTAATAACTTTTTTATATTTTTAAATGTTTTTTTTTATATTGTTATTTTTTTTTCTAAAGAATATTTAAAAATGTAACTAATTTCAAACACTGTTTTAAGCTTTCACGGTTTACAACTAAACTTATACTGTCACTTACGGGATATCTTCCGTGATTGTTCATTATTTTGAGCTCCCGATATTTCGGCGCTGTAGCAAGCGCCATGATCGCGGGTTGACTGATATAAATAAATAAAGGAAATGATAACTACACCTTAGTCTCTCCAAGTGCAATTGCATCAATTTCACAAAGAATAAAATAGTTATTTACTTTAAATACTCAATGCACGACACAGCACTCAGTAATGTATCTACTGTGAAAGATCTTGGTGTATTCATTGAGTTGTCCCTAAACCAACATGTAGAAAAAAATATAAATAAAGCATTTAAGATGTATGGTTTCGTTACGAGATCGTCCACTGAGTTAAAGCGGGTCTCCACATGCCTGTACCTTTCCTAAAGGGTGTAAATAGACCCTTAACGAAGACGAAAGGCATTTTTTCTCCCCGTCTTTGCGATTACTTTTTTGTTCAAGACCATATCTGGGAACCTTCTAGTTACGGAAATATTGATATAACTTCCAAATTTTTTACAAGTTTTTTTTGGAATACATGTTTTTAATGTAAGATTTTTACGTTAAACATCTCCACGACCCGCTTACTATTCAATCCATCCATCAGAACAATGCTTGAGTGCGTTCCATCGAGTCCTACCGTAAAAGGTGATATTACACCCCAAAAAAAAGTCGTTTCCCAGCAATAATTTTTGCTTAAAGTTACTTAGTTTGATGTACAGATTGCTTGATTGGCGGCTTCGTGAAGGGTCTGTTTACACCCTGTATATAAGTCCGTTGTACGTTCACAATTTTTTTTTTTTAATCATTTACTACCGCAGACATGGAGGTCCGCGCTCTTTTTAATTAATTTAACTGTTTGCTTGTTTTATTTTATTTCTTACATGCGTGCTCCTACATAGGACACGTTACATTATACTACAGGTATAAAGGTAACTTAAGATCTACTTGACTCCATCTATATTAATTTATTATTTTCTGGCTTACTATTTATATTTACTTTACATCTTAATTAAAATTTAACACGCACCGTTAATATACGTAGTACTCGTGCAGGCTAACCCTATTTTTATTTCCCATTGATTTTATAAGTTTAGATTTCATGGTTTTCCTTTCATTTAATTTATCATGTTTGTACGAGAGGTTTGAACCTTATGATTGACCCTATCGATTGATGTCATAAAAGTACTGAAGGCTACTTTTCGAATTGTAGTCGGATTGATTCCCGAGTGTGGCAAGCAAATTTTCGAAAATCTTTGAATTCAGATTTATTTCTTTTTTAAAATAAAGAAATGTTTCCTTTGAGTGAAATTTGCTATCTCCAGAGAGTACTTTCCCTCCAGATGAGGTTGACAAATTCCACCCTATATACCTACACAAGTGTTTTCTACTATACAAGCGGACAAGAAATACATTCTGAAATACAGACACAAGTAGATTTATATAAATACAATAAAGAATTGAGTATTGAGTATTGTAATTAATGATTTTACGTAATTCTTGCGGAAACTACCTGTACCTATTGTTATTTCGGTCAGTTTCAGGGCATATTGGCCGATCAAATAGTAAATTGGAACTTAAAAAATTGCAATTATTAAGTAACATTATTTTAACTTTTTCTTGTTTATAATAAAAATAAACAAAATGAATATTCTACTTAAACACGAAAAGCGTAAACAGGCAGCGAGGCTGCAATCAATTTAGTTGTAATGTAATGGTGTTGGGCGGGTAATTCCATCCTGGTTTTATTCTTCGTTTTTTTCCCAACCTACTGACATTCAACCCGGTTCTGAATCTACAAACTGCTAGGTATTATGCCTATTAAAGTCTTTTCCACAATATGGTGCATCTCTTAAGTTTTTCTAGATACATAATAGAAAAAAAAACTCCACTTTTCTTTGAATTCTATTTTGGAACTCAAAGATTAGATTTTTTTTTTCTTAATTCTGCCTTAGGTGTGGATTCCGTGGATAGTACCTATTGGCGTTCTACTAATATGCTCCTCTAAAATATATACGGGTAAAATAAAAATCGTAAATAAATATGAATAATATTCAAAGTTTATTTCATTTTAAATAAAATATTTACTAACAAACCAGACAGACTTTAACAATTATTTACAGGCACTTATGTTGACAACATTTTTAATGAACTAAGGTACCTACATACTACTTAACATTAATTAGGTACTTATTACTAAGATTACAAATAATTTAGTAAAATTTAAAACTACGCGTACAGCCCATATAATTATTTTCTATGAAAAAAAGAAAAAATATCAAGCCGTCTTGAAAAAACAGCTCCTGCATTCTTCACTCCTTTAATTCTTTAGCTTGCTCCTCATTTTCAGGTAAATCGAAATTGATGCTCCTTCTCCTTGGGAAGTTCGCCCCTTCAGTGTGACGTCGTTTTGGTGTCATCCCCATGTCTTCGGCTGGCTTCTCTTCAGGAGAACTCATTTCGTGGTCTGTGGAGTCAGATGTCTCTGAATCCGGTGTAAGTGTGAAGTTTTCCATTTTCACATACGGCGTCCCTTTGATACCTGGAGAAGGATAGAAATTCATGAATATTTTTGTGTATAAAAATATAATGTTTTAATATTGACTTCAGAATGAGAAGATGATGAAGAAACAATGCCATTGCGAGCAGGCTAATAAATGATGTTTATATTGAATATAAAAAAAAAAAAATATTACTCCGATTTAATAAAACTAATCTAATGCATGCACCAGATAGATTTCAATAACTTATTTTAATTATACTTATTAAAGGTTGTAGCTATTTACGTAATCTTTCTAAAACGATGGCGCCAAACGAAAATGCATTTTAAAAACTAAAATTATGTTTAAATTCAAATAGTATCTAAAAATCTAATATTTACGCTATACATTAAAAATATTTAATAGTAAAATGTTTAACTTACCTCTGCGATTTTCTTCAATTTGTTCGCCGTTCACATAATTTATTAGCTCAACTGAGATGAAATAGACAACGTCTTCCATTTTGTTTTTTTTCACTACGTACTGCGACTATTACCTACTCATAGAGATCCAAAAGGGTTGTGATCAAAAAATTAAATTATGTCCCTTTTTATAGGAGGGGTAGCTTCTAATTACCTAATTAGAAATGATAACTGGCCGTAATGAACACCTTCATTATTCTGTAAATTGCAATTAGTAGGTATTGTCAAGCTATTAGCTACCTACTGTTTCAATATAATACGGTAATTAACAAGTTATTACATTAGCGTAGCTTAATGGTGTCGGTAATAATTACAAATATTGGATAGTATAGTGCACAAAACTGAAATACGCTGAACACTAGAAATGTTAATTAATGTTCATTACTTAATTGGAAGACAGTTCATTTGTTAAGTACCTGAGCGTGAATTTGGAACGTCGAGTTTTGGAGAGATGACGCTCTACTAAGTAGAACGTAAGGGCGGGCCGTGCACTTAAAATCATTAAAAAAAAGTCTAGTATTCCAAAAATGCAATTTATTTAAGCTTAAAAATATATAAACTAACAATATCATAGTGATATTTTGTCAAGCATTTGCTAGAAAGGCACAACATTAAACTTTTATTCAGCCAAAACATAAATATTTAGTCAAAAATATTGTACCAATTATGTGCCAATTGTAACTTATCAAAAAACACTTTTATCCATTTTTGTTCCGACGATTAAGTAGAAATGTCATATAAATTCCATACTTTTAACTGATCCAGATTTATGCTAGTTTTTTCCACTACTAAGGTTGTGACAAAATATTACAATAAGTAAAAGTATCCAAACTTACATACTAACTATAACTACAGTAAGAATACTTTGGTATTTTCACAGCTTTATTGAAAAGAATCAAAATAGAGTGTCCATAAAAATATGGAAGACAAACTTTTTTTTAAATATTACTTAAAATTATTTTTAATTCCTTTCAACTCTACCAAAGTCATTTCACTTATGCTAAATTAATTTAAAAGATTTCTTATAGAGAAAAATATATGATTAAAAATATTATCATTTTTTAAATGCAATGAAAGGCACATTTTTTTACTGGGAATAGGAATACATAAAAAAAACATCGATTTATAATTAAAATGATACTTTCAATTAATTTGTTAATTGAAATTTAATTTAAATGGCAATGATTTTATTTATGCGAAATGAGTAACAACAATATTTTGTAAAAATCCACCCTGCTACATAATATGGGACTACCCTCAACACTTACATGGATGTCAAATACAAAATTGAGAGATTTATTAGAGAAATGGTCATAAAAATATTCTCAAAAATCATTTGTCAAAGTGGTACAGTAATAGGACCATATTTTGTAATAGGAATAAAAAAGGAAACACAATAAAACAAACAGAAAAAAACGATTGCATCTACAATCTTGATTGAGGTAATAATAAATTAAAATAAATCAGATCCCATAATTGTCTTAAACAAAGTTTAGAAAAGAATATGAAGAAAAAAAAAAAATTATATGCCACATGCAATAATAACCCTCCTTTTGGGCTTCGCCACAGTCGGGTAGAAAGTAGATAGTGATTAAATGCGTCAAGAAAATCCAGCCCGCGTTGACTGGAATCACTTTTATTATTTTTACCAGTTTTGGACAATTAATCCAATTACAAACAAAGTAGCTCAAAATGTATTGTTTTATTTTTCATATTGAATATCTTGATCTATGTGTATGATTTCAATTATTTGCTCATTGATGTGACATAATCTTTATCAGTCTTTTATTAACAATTATAGAATCTGTTACAACACAATTTTTCCTTGAAAACATCTTATAGAATAGAAATTACAAGAAATCTTGTAGTTGACCTTGAACATATTTCAAGCACGACGATATCTCCTCGCTGTCTGCAACCATTCCTTGTAATTTGTCTTGCACATCAACCAGCATTTCTTTGTGCATACTACCCTTTTTTAGCGCCGTCATGCAGAAAGTTGTAAGGGCTTTAAAACATTGTTTTCTTTGAGCATTATGTGGCTGGTTGTCCCAAACAGGAGTAGCTTTGACATAGTTCCAAGCCAGAAAAACATACTGGAGTACTGACTCCCAATGTTGCGATTCAACCAAGACCTTCCCTTGTTCGACCACACACTTTTTGAACGCAGCCAAATGCGTAGAAACCCGTGAAAATGCTGGGGAATCAGTTTTAGATGTAAGTCGAGATGTAGGAAGACTTTTGAAGATATTGCTCTTTAAATAGCTCAGTCTCTCTTCAAGAGGCGTTAGGTCTGGAGCCGGCATATCACTCCTGATCTCCTGTTCAATCTCAGGGTGCTTGTATGTGATGGTTTTGATCATGTGAATGAGTTGGGTAGGGCTCAAGCCTTTAAGAGCGGTATCAATAGGTCCTTTAAACTCGGTATTCAATGTTCTTTCCAGTCTACACCTTTTCATGGGTGGAGTACTTTTAATAGGGCTGGTTATCTTGAATTTTTGAGGTGTGCTTATGTCGGTAAAGTCTATTTTCTCGGGAGTTAGTGGTATGCGCTCGGTGTCCAGTAATAGACGCTTACGTGGTGTAGACCGAAGGGTAACGCCGAGTTTCAATGGGGATAAGTGGTTGTCTTTCGGTGGTGTGCGTATGGTGGAGTGAAATGAGGAGTTTCGTTTCAGTTCGATGTCCGGCGACCATGTCACTGGCAGACGTTTGCGGCCTGCAAAATAAAGTTCGCTTGAGAGAATTTTGGTTTTTTATTGAATACGTCGAAACTGCAGTAGCATTCTGATTTATGGAGCATTTAAGAAAATGATATATAATTGAGGTTATACAAAACTCGCAAAGCAAAACTTGTGGCTAAATAATATCAGCCACACTGTGGATGAGTGACCATTCACCACATATATTCCTATGTGTATGGGAAAGCATGTTATGCAGTTGGTCCCGGCAGTAATTTGTAGATCTTGATAGTCGTTAAAGATACTGGCCCAAAAGTCTGACAACCAGTCTTACCAAAGGGTATTGTATTACCCAGTAGCTGGGCTGTGGAGGTCAGATAGTCAGTTGCTCCATGTAAAATACGGATTAATCTGCTGCATCCAGTTCTACATATTTGAGTAAAGGTTAGGCAGATATTTTATGCCGAAACAAAATTATTGCAGCAAGAAGTGTAAAGATATATTAGGTAATATTCCTCTTTTTTGAAGCATTCTAATATTCTACAGCATATACCAGAAAAGTTTGTTCATATTTCAGACCATCAAAGTGAACAAGTTTTTCCGTGGGACCACCATTGAAATAAGGAAAAAAAACAGCCGTCCCGTACAAAACTTTAAAGCTTTTGCAAAGCAAACAATTAGTGTATATTGTGGCTTTAATTTATGACATACAATGGAACATGGAAGAAGTATTTACCTAAGCCAGATAAAAGCATTCTTTCTAAATTCAGTCCTCTGTAAGTAAAAATCTACTCTCATTAGGATATAATATTTGTTGTGTAACAATAAAAATATAAATGGAACGAAGGAGCCTGGAACTCTAGCGTGAGTTTCAGGAATCAATGCATTGAATGTAATTTCTTAAACAATAAATTATTCTTATTTAATATTTTTCTATAATTATTACCAACTTTCAAGCAATACAAAAACTTATAGACTAGACACAGCTTGTGTTTGTTGTTTGTCCATGTTTGTTTGTTTGTAATAGTTGTTTAGCCTAATGAGCCTAATCAACTAATGAACATCCTTAAATTTCCATTAAATTAAAAATAGGGACTTATTTTGGTGTCATAGATTTGAAGTGCATCAAATTATGTTAAAAATGTTTCTATTTTCAAATATGCTAGGAGGTTTCAAGCATTCTTAAAGCATCAGTTTATTTATGTTTTAAACAGAAATTTTTCTTCTTTCCAAGTATGTGGCATTTTTGACAGTCTTCACAGGTTAGAAATCCGAAACAGTCTTGTAGTCTGACAACCAGTCTGGCCAGGGGATATTGTCACCTAGCAACTGGCTTGTGGACCTCCATATAAATTACTGGTATTTACATCTAGTTAGACTGGAGGACTTCAACATACATAGATTTGGGAGAGACTAGGCAGGTGATGATGTAGTTGAGTTGCCAATGAAGAATTTACAAATTTTTTACAATGAATTAAGAAGTTAAAAATTTAATATAATAGTTATGTTATACCTCTCTGCTGAATCAGCAGTTCGTCAGGCGATGGCGCCGGACTGAGGTACCCAGAGGGTAGTGCTGGGGAGCGCTCCCGGATATTAGTGACAGGCTGCAGCGGGGTAACACGGAGACGATCAAGCCGGACCGGGATCTCAGCGAGCGCCGCGCGGGTGCGACGCCCCCCGTCTGGTGTCACCGCGCCCTCCATTGGCGCTGGAAAACGTATATTAAAGCATAATATAAGGAATTTAAAAAAACAACATATTTGTTACACAGTAAGAAACCAAGTTAGAAAATACATGGTTCCATGTGGTAATCTCATATTTACGTATACTTAATATCTCTATTTAAATAGGTCTAGATAACGATAGTTTATATCAATTTTAACAAATCCTAAGATGACCCTCTGATCCAAACGCTTTAATTGAGGTCAAAATGAGTATTTGAATGTTTGTTTGGTCATAGTATTATTATGACGAAAAAAACTTGTGATATTAATTTAATGAAGCTAATTACGTACCATTTGGAGACCACATCTGCGATAAATAATCAATCTATCGAGATGCAAGTGGTTGATTCTACCGAATCAAATGAAATAGCAAGAAATTACCGAATCACGTAGTAAGACCCCTGAAATTACTCTAACGTCTCCATTTTCTTATCGGTTACTAGTTAAAACACCTAAATCTGCAGTTTATTCATATTTAATAGGTAAAAACGATATCTGAATATAGCGTCCACAATGACGCCAGTAATAACGGTAGATCGTAAAAATCTTAAAATTAATTCAGTTTTCAATACATTACCTCAGTGTAATATTGATAGATGATATCCTCAAACACAAATTCACGTGCAAAACAGAGAGTGAGAGCGAAATAACAAAATAAAAATAATAATGAAATTGGCGCAAAAATTGACAACCAACTTCTACAAAGCACAACGGTTTTTTCTTTTTTAATTGACATTCCAGGTATATAGTTACAATAACAATGTTGGATTACCAAGCATAGAATCTGTTAAGGTGACCACACACAGTACATTTAACGTTCACTTTGCATGGGTGAATGGGTGTGATGCAGAGGGATGTGATGTGACTTGAACACTTATCGCTTAGAGCAGGGATGACGAACCAAAGGCACGCCACACACCACACGCCACACACCAAATGCGTGCCATGAAAGCTAACTGAAACTTTTATTTATTACTAAACTGGGCAAAACGTATTTTTTGGTAGTAAAAAAAAAAATGAGTTGAAAGTATTTGTAACATTAATCATTTGCGCGAGGGCTGGTTCTAGGAGGCACAGGAAAAAAGCACATAGAAGGAATTGGAGGAGGCCTTTGCCCAGCAGTGGGACAGTACAAGTATTAAAAAAAAAACGCTAAAAAATTATTTGACGGCCCGTCTACGGCCTCAAAATATCGTCAAGTAGTAGTAGTTGCTGCGCTATTTTTTACTTTATCTGTGGTCAGAGTAATTAATTCCATTCATTCATCGAATGTCGTGAACGTCGTGATGTGATATTTATTATTTTTTGTCAAAATCATGCACGGCAAAAAATTCGATAAAAGAAAGTGGATGTTATTAATTTTAATTGACTGAAATTCTATGTTTCATATCTGTGACTGTAGAAAGTGTGTTTGATGGTCGTGCATATTAATATTAAAAATAAACATTCCGTTAGATTCGGGAAGGACATACGAAATGTACACTTTTGTTGTGATCCCGTGTGATATGTTGCTGTTTTGATTGTGTTATTTTGCTTTTTGAGTTGATAGTATCATTTGGTTCTGGAATTTGTGAAAGGGCAGGCGGGAAGTAGGTCATAAAAGTCGCGGTGGAGTAAACAAAGTGAGCCGGTGCATCGTATGTTCTAGATTTTAATGGCACGATATGGATTTGCTTGAGGGTCATTAGGGACGATGGAGAGGTTGTCTCATGACCTTAACCTGGCACTGGAGGAGAGTAACTGCGGCCGGCAGGAGCGGAGGAAGCTAGGCCTCCGCCGACGGACCCGATCTGCTGGAAACCTACGTAAGTACCTTGATTCTAATTTTTATTGAAGGCTTTATTATTTGTTGATATTCTATCACTATAAATAAACTTTATAATTGCACTTTTTATAGGTGTATTATTGGTCACTAGACAAACATTTAAATAATTTACCATAACAACATAAGTAAATGTCAGGAACTTTATTTAAAATGATAATATTATGATATTTTACTTGAATAGCATGTAGCCTAAGAATATTTTCCTTAAAGCCATTCATTTTGGAACCAACAAAATTATTTTAAAATTGTGCCTAGCATTTGAAATCTTGCCAAGCCATTGTGTAAATTTTAACTTTTGCATTGTATAAATGAATTTATGGAACTTTATGAGCTATATTTTTTTAATGTAGGTAGTTGACACAAAAACAGTTGAGTTTATTCAACATTAATTAGAATTATTATTTATTAGAAGGTATTAAAATATTAAACAGTTAACATGAAATAGTTTTTATAGCATAGTTAATTCAAGTGTACCTGTCGGCAATATCATGATGTTAAAATGTAGTAAAACAGTTAAAATATTTTATTCTGTGTTTAATGTGAGCAATATTAAATTATTCTTTTAATTAATTAGTTCATCAATTATGAGTACTATTGAGTCACTGCACATAGAAAATTCCAACAGTCAGACAGCAGTGACTACTATAAGGAATAATTTTTGTAATTCATGAATGAATCATAGTATTCCCCAGAATCACAATCTAGAAATAAATGTCATTTATTTCTGCTCTTATATTTCTTAAATAAAAAAAAAAATTAAACCCAGTCCTTAGATTCACAAAATCTTTACAGCAGCCGCAGTAACAGTGAGTCTCGTAGAAGATGGAAGCTCCAGCAGCCCCCCACAGGCTCCTCTCATCACCCAGCCTTTATCAGACTCGGACGACCCCCACCTCAGCTTGCACAAATCCAGCCTAAAATCCAGACATTACTGTCAGATCGGGAACTTTGAGTCTGATTCGTTCAATGAGAACTTCTCGCCAACCAGACCTGCCAATGCTAGGAGGAAACGGAAGTATAAGAAAATGCCTGTGGAGTATACGGATGGGAAGAGGTCACCCCCTGTTGAGATTTTGAGTGTGACTACCGAGGTGAGTGTTGAGTCGTTTTTTGTGCAATGTTGAGTTTTAATTAGCCGTAGTACTTTTTTTTTTGGAATATTTAGAAAGGAAAATTATTTTATGGTTGCGATTTGATAAACTTGATTATTGAAAATCCCATGAGTGTGTAGTTGTACTTAGTAAAAATAACTTCCTATTTTCTAACAGATTAACAGAATACAATTTCCTCATAGTAACTTTTCCTAAATGCTAAATAATATAACCTTGTGAAAAAACAGATTTAAAAAACAATTTCAGTATGAGTGTTTACACTTCGCGTTTATTTTGTGACCTCCACAATCTATTCAGTGCAGGTAAAACAATAAATAAATATTGTAGACTTTACTATCGAAATATCTCAATCCATCTAGAATTGATGGCAATATGCTTGTCCTCTATTAAATAGGACTTAAAAATAACTGGTAAAATGTGGGTGTACTATTAGATGACCTGTGTTTAACCTGTCGGGGAAAACAGGTGTCATGTTAATATCAATAAATGTCTGTTTTTCAGCCCAATGCACTGCCTGCTACTATAATTCTCCAGAGTCAAGTGTTGTCTCCAGCAATACAAGTCAATAAACATAAGACGCTCACGAAACCTGAAAGGTAACTCTTATCCATTATCTAAATATTGTGTAATTATGAATAAACAACGATGGATGGACTGTGTGAAGGATGATATGGCTAAGAAGGAGGTGACTGCTGTGATGACGAGTAATAGACAAGTGTGAAAGAAGACATGGTGCGCTGACCCAAAATAAATTGGGATAATCTTTTTTTTTTTTTTTTTTAAATGACATAGCCCCAGGAATTTCTCCTGTGTCGTGGGTGCATTTACAAAAATTTAAACTCACTTACACAAACATACAACAACAATAATGGTATGGGAATGATGATGATGAATTATCCACTCTTATGTATTGTAAACAAGGGCGATAGCTTGCTCTTTGTAAAATAAATTGTACTTAAAATTACAATAAATATTCAGTAGTGTTCGATCCATGGACTACAATTACTACCTATGTAAGTCTATAAAATTACTGTAGTTGAATCAAAAAAATCTTTTCTTTGCAAAAGCTTCGAGATATTTTACTCATGATTAACATTATTGTTTTGATTTGTTGAAATTTTGCTATAACTACATGAGGTACTTAATAAATTACTTTGCCTAGCAAGTAATTACCAATAGTTAATTCATAAAATATGAAGGCATTAATTACATTAATATTTAAAAATTAATTAACAACTAAAATGAAAGATAATAATTAAATTACTGATTGACTGCTGCGCTCTGTGTCGCGGGTTCGATTCCCGCTCGGAACAAATATTTGTATGGCCTACAGGTAGTTGTTCCGGGTCTGGCTGTTTGTGTATGTTAATTAAATGTTTAAAGTTTGTAAACGCACTCACGATTCAGGAGGAATTCCTAATGTGGGGCAACGTATTTAAAAAAAAAAAAAAGAATATATAAATAAATATATTATTTTATTTATTTTATTCTATTATAATTTTAGTTGATTAGTCCTATAATTACTGCACGCTTACTCATATGATCAATAGTCGCCTGCGAAGAAAGTTCTTTTTTCGTAATTTTTCCAACAGAAAACGCTATACACTTACAAATTCCAAATTAGTTCTCAGCTGTTGTTGGGACATTATGGTATTGTTTCTAATTACAATCATAAATAGGTATTCACTAACAAGGAATGTCGTTACTAATACTCAATGTGTTGGCTTGTTAGCTGTTTTTTCAGAAACGCGTTCTGCGGCAAGAGGAAGTGGTCTCATCGCGACAAAGGAGATGTTTGCGAAATGAGGGAACGGTCCTTCAGTGGTGGATGCTCATCCAAATCGGCTTACTTCTCTAAAACCGACTTTAAATCAAGAAAGTACGATACAGATCTCCCTAAAAAAGAGCCCGTACTGCAGCCAGGCAAAATTGTACTCAAATCTCAGAATGCAGAAGGCACAAAACTGGCACTCACAAACACTCCTTCATTGCCAGGCAGCTCCAGCTTTAACTTCGTTTATAAGAATTCCTCTAAAAACGGGACGCCAACGCTGTCCAAATTGACAGGGTACAAAATAACGACGGACTTACCGCCTTTCTTTAATCCGACAACCAGCTCAGGAAAGAACAGTTTCGATGGGAAGTACCATCGGAAGTTTAAGATGTTGAACAAAACTCATCCTCCCTCACTAAGAAATCCTTTGATGTTTGATGATTCTATCAGCGGGATGGATTGCGCGGGGAATGAATCAAGCTCACTAAGTAGCAGTGATTCTGATGGAGTCGTAACAAACGATAGCGATAGAGAAGGAGACGACGAACTCACCGACTGGCCAGGCATTGAAGAGCTGAAAGTCTTCAACAAAAGCCTCACGTTCAAATCTTCTAAATCGGTCAACAACAATTCTCCCAAATCTGCCAGTAACATGCCACCGCCAAAAAGGTTGAAAAAAGAAAAGTTGCTCGTCAAGAGTGGCTGGGCTAGTTGCAAAAATAGGTTCAAGAAGAAACGAGCTAAAGTAGATTCGGGGAACGACGATGATGCGATGATGTCCGATTCCAAAACGGTCGTCGATCTAGAAGACGAAGCTATCTCGAAGGAAAACAGGGACATACTCCAACCGCATTCCTCCTTCAGCAGTTTCAGCGATATAAAGAATGCTGGTGTTTCTGGCCTAAACGCGAACGAGACGTTTTTTCATTCCTTTCAGGCCTTTCAGGAGAAGTCGGGGCAGCAGGATGAATCATTTAACCAGACGCCACGCACGAATTTTTCGCTACAGAAAACATCGTCGAGTGACTTGAATTTGAGTGAGAAATCTCCGCAAAGCGATCATTATTATAGTGAACATTCTATGGGGAATGCTGTGGTGACTGAAGTGAGGGAAATAAGAGCTGGTTGTCGTAGGATAAGGGATGAAAGGCCTGGTTTCCTCATCCTGAGTGCTGCTAACGAACAGCTTTCCAAGTTCCTCCAAGACTCCTGCCAGACGGAACTGAAGTTACCAAGTCTTAATGATCCTGAGGAGAAGGAGAAACTAGAATCGCTAGCTAAGCTATACTCTTTGGAACTTCAAGTGGAAATGGGACGACCAGTTCTGAGGAAAACCAGGTGATTATAATCCGTCTGTTTGTATAAAAGGTAAAAGTAATTTTCTGAATGTATGAATGGTCATTTTCTATCCTTATTAGATGTTAAAATCTTCTTTTTTCTTTTTAATTAAAAGTTAGTTAAATTAGTAAATTTTAGGTTCGAGATTTGAATAGTTTGTAATCTCTTTTAGCCTTGATACATTTAATATTCAATATCATTAGCATGTTTTGTCAGTGAAGTGATTAGATAAAATATGAAATAGGTATGAAATATGATGAGGGAAACAAAATTCCACACATTAGGGCAGAAAGTAACATCAACAACACCAAATACTGAACCATGATTTTCTCTTTACAGCAACACAATGCAAGCGATTCGCGTCGAACATTCCTACCACAACTTCCCTTCAGACCACAAGCGCCGTTGCTATGGCGACGACACAGACACGAGCCTGTCTCTAAGCGACCCGAACTCTGTGAACTCCATCAATGATCTCGAGGACACACAGGACATACCGCAAAGACTCTGCGACATGACCCCACAAGATTTGGTAGATACATTCTCACATACTATTGATAAGTCACTTTTGCACCCTGGTGAAATAGATTGAGTTACTTGCACGTCGCGTCGGTGAAATAGTTTGAGTTAACTCAGTGTTTCACGGAATTGGAAGCAGTTGAAATTGAATCAACTATACTTACACGGGTTGGAATTGACTTTACGCGTTTATAATCGAATCGTTTACCGCTTCATGGAATTGTCAGTGCTAATTTAAATGAAGCACGGCTTTTTCAAGCATTATTTAGGCATTATGCCATTGCCATTATAACATAACCCACACTTGTAATCAGATCCCGAAAGAAACTTTTTATCCATTGCGAATTTTTCAACGCGTCAAGTTCATTTCAATCCCTGCAGACAATGTAGGACGTAGATCTTGCTATGTTTATTAGAAATCATATTTTTTTTGACAATATTTTGTGTACCAAGATTAAATTATGTCAATATATTACTCTTAACTTAAAAAGTAATTGCCAGTTGGTACTAAACACCTTTAATGCTACTTTCATAAGATTTTGTAAAACGTATAAAGATAAGATATGTATCGACGCAGAGCGTGATAATATACAGATTTAATCTAATTTCTCTTATTTTTACGCCTGTTTAATTAAGATTGTTTCCTTCCTTAGTTTCGATAAATATCGTATAAACTTAGAGCGATTGTCACCAATGAAACTTTACGCCATCGGCACATCTATTCAGGAGCTCTTAGTATCAATATTCTATAGTAAAGACGATACTGATAGGACTTGATTTGATCGCGTTCGGTTTGATTGGTGAAATGAAATTCGCCCTCAGTCACGGTATATCTGCAATACCTAGGTTTCGAAATAAAAAAAATGCGGTAGGATAAAAAAGAAGGGCGGATTTTTTGCGAAATTATAAGGTTTTCGCAAGGGACGAAAGATTTTTTGAAACAGCGCTGAACAATGGTAGCTACCCATAACAAAAGCCTACTGCCAAAAGTCGACTGTTCCGAAATCTTTTGTCACACCAAGAAGCCATATTTTACTCTAAACTTAAAACAATACATAAAGAGTATAGCAACCTTAAAGAAAAAAAAACGGGTCACGTGTCTCGTAAAAAACATTCTCGAAATTCACTCTTATTTTTTAAACGCTGTCGCGTGATTCCTTTCAACCCTCGGAAAGTCTCGTGCTCCTGAGTGACAAAAGAAAAACTTTTCTTTTCAGGCTTTAAAGTGATTTCTTTACTTCTTTTTTAGTTATTATGTTGTGACATATCTTTCTTATTTGCTCATTCCTTTTGTCTATAATTTAGTTGTATGGCTTTAATATTTCCTTTGTCTAATCATGTAGGATTATTTTCTCTGACTTAGTTTTTAATTTTAGTTTAGGAACCAACATTTATACAGTTTGTTGGTTAATATGTTTTTATGAATACCTTCTATTACTCAACGTTCTAGTTCAAAAACTTCAATTACTTAAATAGTTTTATGCATCATTGGATATATAGGCAACTTTAAACTAATTTTTCAATTATGAATCTGAGGCTAATTTTCCACAAGATTAGCTTAGTTACTGCACACGAATTAGTCTTTATGTTTATAACGTTACTGTATATTTTGGTATAACGAATTTTGCTATAATTATGTAGCTAAGATTGAATAAGGGAGGCAAAAATGATTATATTTCTTGCCTATTATCTGGGATAGGGCTTTGCCCCAATTAGGCTAAGTTTATGTGGGCTATCGATTCTGATGATATTCATGTAAGAGACTTTTAAAGGTCAATTAAAGTTTCCTAAAGAGATTGCAATTGCACTTGAAATACTGGTGTGAATATTATCACTTTAGATTTTCGTAAGACCTAAAGCCTAGTAGTTCCTACACAGAATGACTTATTTTGATATTTTTCGACGTACTCTTAATGAGATTAAACCATTTTGATGGATCCCAGACTTGGTCTTTGACAAACATTCAAAAGTCCAAACTCAAGGTCTGCCAACGTCCAATGCAGCGCAGCATTCTAGGCGTCAAACTAACCGACCATGTAAGCAACACCACACTGCGCTACAGCAGAAGTGGGACTGGACTGGCCACGTCTGCCGCATGCCCATTGAGCTGTGGGCCAATATAACTACTTTCTGGAGCCCTACAAGTCGGAAGGCGTCGCGGCAGACCTCGTAGAAGATGGCGGGACGAGTGGGACAAAACCAATGACCAGGGTCCACATTAGCCCCTGGATCGAAACAACTGGAAGACATGGAGAGAGGGCTTTGCCCAGCAGTGGGATGAGGCAAGCTAACAGTATCACTGCACGTACAGTCCCACACGTCAGTGGTAATAAGCTGGCCTAGAGTAGTACGGAATTTCAAAACAATACAAGGCCAGTTTATACTGGTCGTAGAATCACTGCCGACCAGTCAATTGTACTTGACGGTATAACAGCGTCAATAAGGCCAAAATAAGTCATTTTTAAAGGACAATAAATGTATAGATGGTCAAGTTATTTTTCAAAATTCACCCGCTGGCACGGGGTAGGTAGCTCTATGAGTACAAATTGATTCCTAGAGCGTTATCGATGTATAGTCTATTTTATAATTAGCATGTTAAGGGCGCGTTTTCACTGATATAGACAAATCATGCCGTTGTAATGGAATTTGCTGGAAACTTCGCCTCAAGAGAGCACCGACTGTTTGACACTGCGTCGATCTAATTCTAATATGGTGTACGCACTCCACCTTAAATTGCAAAAATCGTTGGTTGGCCAAATTGCGACTTACTTGTCAGTCAACCAATCGGCGACAAAAAAACACAGAGCGCCATCTTGCGGCAAAGTTTCTAGCAATTAACTCTAGGCAGCTGAATGAATGTAGCCACTCAGCGCCATCTACGCGGAAGTAATTTGAAATCGGTTTCCTCATTGAAACTGCTGGATTTTGTCTCGAGGCTTCTGCATGTCTCATTCAGTGGAAACACAGTCTTAATTTATATGGAAAATTAAATTTGGTAATTCTTTGCGCTTTTTGGTCATCCGATTTATAATAATAGCATTTATATCGCACGTTGCTGGAGTCCTAGATTCTATTGTGATACCTTTGAGAGATATATGTATCGTTAAAAATTACTATGACTTGGGTGGGAAAATCTAGCTAAGTTTTGACACCCTGTACTCTGTAAAAAAAAATCCAATTCAACTAAGGCCCACTTCCATCACAAAACTAACATAATACTTTTGAAACATCATCAACACAATGTTTTAACCATGGTTAGCGCTAAACTCATTTAGTAAATAATGGTGCAAGTGGGCCTAAATGCTTTAGGTTCAGTCAACTAAATGCTAAGTGCTGAATATAACTTGCTAAAAAAATATACAAAGTAATTTTTCTATTAAAATTAAATGAGACATTTATCTGACTATAAACTTTGTCAGTTCCTTTAAATGTAAAAGAAGCAACTGTGACAAATATGATTAATTAAAAGTTTAAAATAATATAAATGTTGAATATGTTCTTAACTTTATAATGATGTATATTGATCGTATTTCTTAGCTTAGATATTCCCTATAGATATGATAAAAGGGATCATTGTAATAATCATTATGAATGACTTTTACTGCGATGACTCTTGAAATCGCAAAAATATATTTTGACGATTTTTGTGAAAACAAATGTATAGGACAACTGTTTTTTTATCGATTTCAGGGTTGGTCTTAAAAGTTATTAGTAATTATTAGCATAATTAGTACCTTTTAACGAAGTTGAGGGTAAAAACGTAAGCTTGTATAGACTCCTACATTAGTTTGGTACTATCACAGATATATATACCAAGATAACGCAAGTATCACGATCCGCATGAAAACCAAGCATGCCATGTTTTGGCTGCCTGCTATGACGTCATAAGCACTATTTAGTTACTATACAAGATAGAATACGTTTTTGTTCTTTAATTGTCTAGAATTAAGCTCTCGAGTCGTAACGTTAGTTGTTTTGAACAAATTAGCTTACTGCGAAAGTAGCCACGGTAAGCATAAAATGCTTAAGCCGGGCAGTCGAAGTAGGTGTTCTTGCGTTATTTAGGTATATTATAAAGGGTGCAAATAGACCCTTAACATAGCCGAAAGGCACTTGTTCTCCCTGTCTTTGCGATCATTTTTTTGTTCTAGACCATACCTGGGAACCTTCTAGTTACGGAGATATTGGGGGGTCAAAATTCCAACTTTTTCACAAGTTTTTAAATACATGTTTTTAATGGAAGATTTTTACTTTACACACTTCCATGATCCCCGTACTATTCAATCCATCCATCAGCACAATGCTTTGACTGCTTTCCATCGAGTCCTGCCGTAAAACGTGATTTTTCACCCAAAAAAAAAAGTCGATTCCCAGCAATAATTTTTGCGTAAAGTTACTAAGTTTGATGTGCACAATGCTTGGTTGACGGCTATGTGAAGGGTCTGTTAACACCCTGTTTATCTATATCTGTGGGTACCATTCACACACAAATACCTACTTTAGAAAAGATGTATGGGGTGTGGAGATAGGTACTTAATAATGTAGGCGTCACTTATAACTGTTTTACTAAAATGTACTTAGTATTTTCACAGTTTGTAATTTGAATAGCCGAGAATCGGATGCCAAACGCGCAAGATATATGTGTCGATGCCATAAGAGTTTATTATATTTACTTTTTATTGACGAAAGAGCTTAGACTAAAATGTTTGTACATAGGAACTTCTTGTAAAGCAAGAAGTATCAAGGCAAATCAAGTGAGCCATTATTACAATGCCAATTTATTAGTAATCTCCTGACTGTAGTGCGCCTGGGTCCCGCTATAAGAACTCCAAAAACGAGACCAGAGTAGAAGAATTTCTGATGACATTGAATAATAATAATACACTTTGTAATCATTGTCATGAAGTACGAACTTTGACGTATGTATAAATACGACTGGTAAGACATCCTCGTTTGCACTTTAAAGCACTGAAAATAAGGATTATTATTAAATGCCATAAAAAAGTTTGGCTCTGCTAACTGTAGAAACTTGGTTCTTTCGTCCGCAAGCCAGGTATGTTTGTATATTAAATGGCGGTTCGTCCGCCCGAACGTAATTTAATCGAAGTATAAAGACTATTTAGTTGTAAACTATAATTCTTTTGTCGTAAATGTTTTAACAATCCATATACATTGGTTTACACTAACATTGTATCGAGTATTTGTAGTTGTATATGAATCAATGTTACGATTGGGGTGGAAAATATTGTATTATCGAATTAATACAGAAATATACTTTTGAATTATATTTTTTTGAGTTTTATTTATAAACAATTTACTTATACTAATGGCTTTAATGGCACTAAACGGAAGCAACATCACAATGATTGTATTGCACGTCTCAGTGCCCCAGAGGCTGTAAACTCATAAAAGTTTTATGGGTGCGTGGGCCCAGCTGGCCCAGCCAATTTCAACACCTCCACAGCAAGATGCAATAAACCCCCTGACAACGTCTACGAACCCAAGTCGGTCGGATCAAAGACAATCTCTGAAGATGGGGGTTCATGGACGACTTCGACTTCAAGTGCGTATGCGGCGTCTCCCCACAGACAATGGTCCACCTTCCATCTTGCAACGCATGCCATATCAACTGCGCCTGTTATGTTTAATTTACTGCATCAGTGAGCGGGGTTCGCGTGGCTGGGTTTTGGGCTAAACATATTTGAACTTATTGCCATCGATACGCTAAGAAGATTGCACTGTTGAATTTCAACTCACAGCGCTGAGCCAAGAGTTGAAAATTCAACAGTGGTTTGTTCTTTATCACACAAGCATGCTCTCACCAATGAAAAATATATTTTCATTAAATAAAAATCATTTAATTAAATAAAAACAAAGTGATGCTAGGAATTTAACAAATAATGAATAACAAATGAGCACCGGAACTCGAATCGTTTTACGATAACCAAATAATAACAATAACTTAATAAGTACAGAGAGGTCACAGATATTTATACAAGTTCGATTTAAAACTAGCCAAAACAGACAGACATGACGGATATCGATAATCTGAACATAAAACGAAAAAAAATGTGTTTCGTCTTATATCGACATTTTAGTAGTATGAGGAACAGGAAAAGTTCCTCATCCCCCGTTGTACCTAAAGGGAGGAATCTCCGACAGTTGTCTGTTTTTTTCTAAATGTTCTTATCTCGCCGAGAACTTTAAGGCGCGATTTATACAGAAACGGCGTAAGGTGAAGACCCAGCGCAGGCATGATGCCGCTTCAAAACGTTTTCTTACAAAATGCACGTAGGCGACGTGTCGTGAATTACACTCAAGCGGCGCTTCGTTTCATTGTTAATTGAACGCTTGCGCCGCGCCTTCAGCTTATGCCATTTCTGTATAATTCGCGCCTAATAGCGCAATGCAGGAATTTGATTTTAGTTCTTCATCCGCGTAATAGATGGCGCTACAGCACTTTTTGTATGTTTTATCTATGCTGCTACTGCACTATCTATACCCATCACGTCTGTCAAGTCTCGCTACCTAATTTAATTTGACCCTATAAAATAGTTTATAACCAATAGAAATAAAGTATTGTGACTTGTCTATACTCTTCTAATGCGTCACAGACAGAATTCTATAACTAAACTGTAGCTTAAAGTATGTTATATACCTATGTAAATTGTAAATAATAGGTTAAATGCTCTCAGAGATTCAACCTTAGGACCTTTTTAAGGTTTTTTTCTAATCTGTATTAAACTGAAATAAGGTCGCTTTTCCATATGACAAAACTTTAGCAAGAAACATCAGGGCCTATGTTTTGAGCAACTTGCAAGAGAACTGCGAAGCAAGTATATGTCTTCTATACTTGCCAAGTTACTACCTGCCAATCTTAGCATTTTTTTTTGTATGTGGAAATACGGCCTTATAAAATATGTTAAAAAAACCCTGTCCGAGCCGTGAGGGTATTATTAGATATCGAGATTACCTTTAATTTATGTTATTCTTTTTGGAACAACAAAAACGAGTAAAAATTAAATAAAATGTACTAAAATGAGGAAACTTACATGGCAACACACACGGGCGCGAGCGGTCGCTTCTCGGGTAGTCACGTCATAAAAAACAATTGACGATCGAACATACTTATACCGAAGATGGTATTGTCACGTTTTAAAAGTTTGTTAGAAGTTAGAGAAACGGTAGTAATTTGTGACAAAAATCATGCATTTTAAAATTCATTAATATTTTTACTTTCATGAATATTTTATGTTTCTTATTTTCTTTGGTAATGTCATTGGTATACATATATACCTATACCTGTATACCTATATGCCTCTTCGGATCGGACAGGGTTCTTTTTAAAGTATTGTTTAAAGTAAAATTATCTAAAAGTTCTACCCTTTATTAATGTTTAGAGTCGAATTCAGTCTGTGAGGCGCCTAACATTACACCCTGGTTTCGCGTTCCATGTTCCACTACATACTTATATATTTCACTCGTAACAATAACTATTCGATTTTCCAAGATATTTTCCATTTAATATTAACAACTAATTGCCATTCACTTTTGTACTGTGATGCTTCAAGTCACTGTAAGTTGACACTATTAGATAGTGTGATTATATCACATTTATATACAAAATGTAAACCCATTCATGACCATTCTTTATAATATAAAAAAATGTCTTTTTCGATAAAATTCCAAAAAATTGATTCAACGGAACATTCGTAATATAAAAACACTCTTAAAATTAACTATTAAAATGCTAAATATTTCTATACATATAAAATCATTTTTCAGGTTTTTTTGTAATAAATGATTTTGTGCCGGATTACGTCTTGTCACAAAACTGTTAAACTAGGATGGACTTTATGTTTAGTCATCGATGGTGCAAATGAGGTCGTCTCCTTCTAGTTTTTGTCCGTTGGTGATGGATACTGATTTGACTGTTCCTGCCCTGGGTGCTTGGACTATCATCTCCATCTTCATGGCGGAGAGGACTGCGATGGGTTGACCTTTCTCGACCTTGTCGCCTTCTTTCACCTTGATTGCTGTAGTGAAATGAGGTTAGTATCATTTTCGTCTATGTTGGGAACTATTTGGCTGAGTTAAGGTAATACTTACTAAGTACTGTTCCTGGCATGGGCGCTCCAACTTGGTTCTTGTCTCCCTTGATTGCCTTGGGGTGGATTTTCATTTCCTGATAAAAAAAGTAACGTTTTAAGTAATGTGTTGGCTTAGCAATACTTGGGTACAGGGGTTGTCGTATGTCGACAAAAAATATTTTAATATGTGTCTCCCGCCGCTGTCATCTCGTCTGACACGGCGACTGTCTAACTGTCTGACGTCTTACCTTGCTAGCATTCTCGTCTCTAATGAACACGGAACGCAGCTGTCCGTTGAGCTCGAAGAACACCTCCCTCTCTCCCGCCGCTGTCATCTCGTCTGACACGGCAACTGTCTTGATGTCTAACGTCTTTCCACGCTCGATCTTTACTTCTATCGTCTCGCCAACCTGTTGAAAGAGAAACGTTTAATACGCTGGCAAGAAAATATCAGTAGTATATTAGAATTCGCGCCAGGCGGCTAGTGTCCCTAGGGGCTAGGGGTACTTACAGTAGGTCCAGTCAAGAATGTCTTGGTGTCCAAATGCTTGACGGGTCCGTACTTGTCACGGATGCGGAAGAAGTCATTCGCTACTTGTGGGTACATGGCCGCAGACATAACGTCTTGGTCGCTCACCTGAAAATATTACAACAATAAGATATTATCATAAACTAACGACACAGTCCAAAGTCCATATTTTCTTTTTATGTTACCTCAGGATACGTTTCCTTGAGGTCTGATTTCAGTTTGTCGAAGTCCAGAGGCGCCAGCTCCTTGCCGGGCCTGTCCGCGATCCTTGGCATATCCTTCAGTACTTGAGATCTAGAACAAATAGTGTAAGTATGTTAACACCAAGCTTCTTGTATTTCCAGTTTGTTAATGGGACATTAAAGACATAACTCTGACTAGGAGTCAGGAACCAATTCACATCAACGCATGAAAAAGAGGCCTATTTCGGTTGTGGCTTGTAGCCAGCCCTATAGTTAAGAGCGTTTACGACTTACGTCATTTCATACAAACTTTCAAGTCCTTTTTTTTCGAAGTGACAACCGATTTTAATGGAACTTCATACGCATAAGCAGGATACATAGGTCTAAAAAGTTATCAGAGCAAATTTTTTCATTTTCACATTATTACTCAGCAGAGGCTACTCTGCGTTACCGAGTGCTAGCTGTCCGGGTGCGTTGGGCGTTTGAAATGGTTACGATGTTTTCATAATGGTAAATGACGTGATACATAAACAATCCCTAACAAAAGTAACTTCTTAAACTTACCTGAGTGGTTCAGGGAATCCTCCATGAGGGATACCGATGGCTCCCTGCAGGTACTCCACAACAGACTTGGGGAACGAAAGCTCTTCAGCCTTCGCCCTGATCTCGTCGGCCGTTAGCTTATTCTGTACCATGAACTGGGCCAGGTCTCCCACCACCTTGGAGGATGGAGTGACCTTGATGATGTCTCCAAGAAGGAGGTTAGCTTCCCTGGAAAAACAAACAGTTTTCTAACAGGGTTTGAGGAAGTTTCTGGCGTTACTAAAAAATCTACATGCCCAATAATAATCAGATTCTGTTTTTACGGATACTTGTGAAAGGAATTCATTGTCTAAAAGAAGTGGTTAAAAGTTGGTATAAAGATATGAGGATCCTCTCAAACACAGCTGTGTTTGGTCTATAATGCAAATCAAACACTTCAGTGCCTTTTTTCCAATATGCACCGAAAAACTTCAAAAGTTATTGCAGTTATAAGAGGTGATAGCATAGCCCCTTTACACAACTGCGGCTTGCCTTAATACCAGATATTCCTGTCATCTTTGGTGTCTTGTTTCTTATTCTAAAGGATTCGTCATCTACTTCATGGAAAGCCGCCATTCCATCTTATATGTTATGTCCATACGTTCTAAATGAAAGAATTACCTGTAAGCCTTCTTAACCTCTTCAAACTGGCTGCCAAGACCGAGCGAGAAGGCCTGGAACTGCAAGTTGGTGTACTGTCCTCCGGGGATCTCGTTGAGGTACACATCGGCGTTGCCAGATTTCATCGTCGCCGTGGCTTCGAAGGGTCCGTACAGGGTACGCGCCTGCTCCCAGTATGCTGAGTACTCCGAGACGGTTTGGAGGGCGATGTCTGTGGGGAACAGATTTATTTAGTTATGCGGAAGAACAATCTGGTTTTGTAAGTATCGTTGTTGTATGTGGAGTTGCTAACCATTAAGTTTCTGCTATTACCAAAGCATGGTGGAACAATACTTTCAAGAACTGGAATGCGTAGAAAGGATAAATGTTTTCAGATGTAATGATAACCTCTAAGCAGCTAAATTGTAAACTTTTTTGGTACGGTGCAAATTGTATTGGATGACCTCACTTTTCATCTGGTTCTGTAATCGGTAGATGATACTCTGACGCGTTAAATAATGGATTTAATTGAATAAGCCACCTTGGTGACCTTCGACCTTCCTACTTATTACTAGACCCTATGGAGTCGTTTCTCTGCCTCGAGACGTGACTGGTATACGCAGACTGACTGATTGGTTGATGTTCTTGGATGCTCCAGCCAGAACATGGGGAGATTGTGTCCAACTTCAGGCTAATAAATATAAGATTGATAGATGGACACTCACTAGTATCCAGCTTAGTCCCCTGCAGCGAGGCCACCAGTGCGCCCATGCTGGGCTGGCTGGTGAGGCCGGACATGGAGTCCACGGCCACGTCCACCACGTCGGCGCCTGCCTGCGCGCAGGCCAGCATGGCGGCCACGCCGGCGCCGGACGTGTCGTGCGTGTGCACGTGGATGGGGACGTCCGGGTGCTTGTCGCGGATCGCGCCGATTAACAGCCTGAGAGGAATTTAAATGGGTAAGTTCATTATTTATTTATCAGTAAATAAGTCGTTTCGTGTTCACACCAAACCTTTTGGACACTGTGCAGTAGCAGAGATATTGATTCACTTAACAAAAATACAAGTTAGAAAAATTGAAATGCTTAGAATCAAATTGTGTGGCCTTAGCAAATTGAGTTGCAGCAATTTGATAAGTGCATCCAGTATTGCAACGTCTGATTGACTAACTGTGTCGCTCATTAACTTAGGGATTGCTACTCAAGATAGAACTACATTTATATAGAACACTTTAGAAGAAAATGCTCGTTTTCACTAACACTTAACTATACTAAATGAATGCCTCAAACATTGCACTCTCGGCGCTGATCCTAGCGTTAAAATTCCAACAGCACGATTTAATTTAGACACCTAAAGTTAGATAAAACTCGCGATAGAACCCGTGAGAGCTAAGACAAATAGTTTGAAAACCTCATCAACAAAGTACCGATAAAATACTCACTTAGCAGCTTGAGGCTTCAACAAGCCAGCCATATCCTTGATCGATAGCACATGAGTACCAGCCTTCACCAGCTCATCAGCCAAGTTCAAGTAGTACTTGAGGTCGTACTTCTTCTTGTTAGGGTCTGACACGTCACCGGTGTAGGAGATGGCGGCTTCTACGACTCCACCGGCTTTACCTGCGGCTTCCATGCCCAGGATCAAGTTGGGAAGGTAGTTGAGGGAATCGAAGACTCGGAAGATGTCCATGCCGTTTTTGACCTGGGGGTTGAATGATAGTTGATATTTTTGGTTAAATTCGCCTTTGCACATTAAGCTGTCCTTGTCGCTGTCCGCTGATATACAGAGTGTAAACAGACCCATCACATAGCCGTCAACCAAGCATTCTGTACATCAAACTAAGTAAGTTTTCCGCAAAAATTATTGCTGGGAATCGACTTTTTTTTTTGGGGTGAAACATCACTTTTTACGGTAGGACTCGATGGAAAGCACTCAAAGCATTGTGCTGATGGATGGATTAAATAGTACGGGGGTCGTGGAGGTGTGTAAAGTAAAAATCTTACATTAAAAACAAGTATTTAAAAAAAACTTGTGAAAAAGTTGGAAGTTTGACCTCCAATATCTCCGTAACTAGAAGGCTCCCAGGTATGGTCCAGAACAAAAAAATGATCGCAAAGACGGGGAGAACAAGTGCCTTTTGGCTATGTTAAGGGTCTATTTACACCCTTTATGTGTACAATGAAGAATCTGACCAGAATTATGAATAGTTTCATTTTGGTCAGGAAGTTGCTTAAAAAATAAATTGGGGGTAGATTTGAAAATCAACATCACTTGCCCTGAAAGTTTCTTAAGGCGAAGCTCTTCATATTTTTTGTTAATTTAATATTGTCTAGACCATATAAGTAGATACTTCTTCCTCTTCCAGTAGTTAAAACCTTCACATTTTGTTACAAGAACCTCCATTTTTTATACGACCATTTTTGCACGATGATCCTCGAATTTTTGCTCCCATTTCTCGAAAACGCACAAAACCAAATAATACAGGATACACTCACAGCCATATCACAGAACTGGAAGACAACGTTGTCGGGGTAGTTGGTGTAGCCGACGGCGTTAGCGCCGCGCAACAACATCTGGAAGGGGATGTTGGGGATCAGCTGGCGCATGTCGCGCAGACGCTCCCACGGACACTCGTGCAGGAACCTGCAGGTCGAGCGATTAGTATTGTACTATTTGAAAGACGATGATTTGTGTAATATTATTTGAAAGGTAGGCATTATTGGTCGCGGGACTTATAGAATTACCGTGAGCCTGGAACATAAAGGGCTATTGAAGGACACCGTGGATTTTAGTCAGTACAAGTCTGACAGTCCCTCCCGCTCTGCCCTGGGTGGGAGGACTCATTTGATGATTTTACCACGATAAAAAAAGGGTAGGCATTATTCTATCGTTGCGTTTCCTAGATTTTAAGTTTCGCATATTAGAATCGAAATCAGGATAGAAAATGATTAATTACACTTTGGCTTTTTCTATTTGGCAACATATTTCTTTTCACTTAATAAGATTTGAATTTTGCTTGTACTATTTTTTGGTATCTTATAATATAAGATTTCGAGATCCACTTAAAGTTAGTCAACCTAAAATAAAAATGTATTACATTTACAAAAAATCTGATAACTATTTGGAAAGCCAGGCTAAAGTTCCATTTATTTTCTATTTTTTTTTTTAATTCTGGGTGTTAGGTATTTCATTTAATAGAACTGTATTTTGTTGTAACGAATGAAGAAATTATTATTTACTAGCTGATGCCCGCGACTTCGCCCGCCTGGAGCTCGGTTATTGACCCACGGGATCATACTATCCGAATAAAAAGTATCTTATGCTATTCCAGACTAAAATCTATCTCTGTGCCAAATTTAAATCCGAATGCCTTCAACCGTTCTGGCGTGAATGAGTAAGAATCATCCATCCATCCAAAGTTTCGCATTTATAATATTAAGTATATTTAGAAAGATTAAAGAAGCTGACCTCAAAGCGACATCAAAGGTAGCGCCACCCCAGTTCTCCAGCGAGTACAGGTTGCTGAAGTTATGTGCCACGTAGGGCGACACGGCCAGCAGGTCGTGTGTGCGCACGCGCGTCGCCAGCAGGGACTGGTGGGCGTCTCTGTACGTCGTGTCCATGAGGAGCAGACCCTTGTTCTGACGGACTGCCTTCGCAAAGGCCTCGGGACCTCCTTCGTTGAGGATCTGCTTGTAACCTTTTGGTGGTTGGATGGCTGTAAATGTTTGGTAAGAAGTATTAGTGAGGTGTGGTGACTGAGGCCTAGAAATATTACTTCGTCTCTTATCCGGTGGCAGCTGAGTCGCGTGATTGGCCCAAGAGGACGTTGATGGACCAATATATTGCGGATTGCTTGCTTTAACGGCCACACAATGTAATGTTAACATTCCCTGATTTTGATATTATGATGAATTAAATTATTCTATTTCTTCTTATGTTACGGAGCCCGTGCGTTAAGTAGGCGAAATCCGTTAAATAGTATTAATTAAAACACTCGTTTGAAATTGCTGATATTTCGTTATATTTTTAAACATGCAATTGCAAATGCAATGGATTGGGATAGTCTACTATCTAGATCTACCTACCTCAGAAATCGACTTTCAAGATTTGTCATTGTAAAACATCTCGTCGCTACTTAATTTATAATCGCAAATTAAATTAATTAAAATATCATAATAATAGAAGCAAAATAAATAAACTACATAAAAGAAACATCGAATATATTAATTACAAGGCATATTCCAATCTGGAACATGTGTAGGAAAGTATAGCTTAAACACCACAACCAAGAAAATGATCGGGCTAAGCTTAAATATAACAAAAACCTATAAAACGGGTTCGAAGTAGTAATGGAGAATTATACGATTATTGCTATTTTTCGATAAAATCAGTAACACGACAATAATTTAGTAACTTAGCATGCTACGAAGAATTCTACGCTATTTTCTTCTATAAATTGATTTTAGTAGCATGCTATTTTATTTCATCCGTCTTTTGCGATTCTAATTTGGATATTGCGGTGAAAAATTTAAAAAACGAAAAAAAAAAAAAAAAATTTCTTTTTGTTGAGAGTACTTAGTAAAATTACAATTAAATCCTCCTTTTTGGAGTTTGGCAATGTCGTTATTTTTTGACAGAACGTAAAGTCTATTAAAAACTATTGTGCTATGGAATTAATTTTAGCAATAATTGAATGTAGCAGCTACAACAAAAATATAACAGCTTGATTCCATCACTAGTCCGAAGCTAAATCTAGAACATAAAGTAGGCTCACCTGTATTCTCCCCTGTTAGTTCTTGTCTTTTAATAGCCTCAGGGGATAGGTCTGAAAAACATGTTAACTGAAATAATGATTGTGCGGGAATGCGAGAAGTGCAAATTAAAAATAAATGGCTATGAGTTCCAATACAGATTTACAGAAATACAACATCAATTATATATATTTTTTTGATTTGAAAAGTTTTGTAACACTTGTTATAAAATAGCAGTGTTAAGCTTCGTCTATGTCTTGCTTTATAAAAATGGTAAAAGTTTTGGTTGTAACTGTGTACCTATTGTATGCCTCTGCCTTCGGGGAATACAAGCTTGATGTTGATCAGCTTAGCTATTAACAAAAGCTTCGATTCGAAAAGTCTATGTCTATCTCGCTCGCTTTCGTAATGCCAAAAAAAGATAGACACACGACTTGTTGAACCGAAATCGAATCGAAGCGTTTGTGAATAACCATGTAAGTCTGTATCTATATTGGATTAACAATAAAAGCTGGAATATTTTGGCTTTGGTTTTGATATAATATGTATCAAGCAAGCTTTTTCACACACAAGTGGTGCAAAACTTTTATAATCAAGTGTATCTCCTGTGAGTTCACAAACAGGATTAAAGACAAAAAATAATGGCAATAAAAATAAATCATAGGTATTTTTTTTATATTAAAAATAAAATAATGAAGCATGAAATTTTAGTCATAAAAATGTGTAGAACAAATAATAAAGTTCTTATTAATAGCCCGTGCTCCAATGGCATGACTTTGTGTCCCAAATATAATTATTATAAATTATTTGCTAAATAAATAGGCGAAGCTTAAGATTATACATTGCTTATAAAATATTATAATATCGCAAAATATAGCTTATTTATAAAATTCAACTTGAAACCTACCATACCCTTTGCGTAAAACTGGAAAAAATTGTTCAAAAGTTGTTTAAATATTTTAAAAATTCATCCTCCATTGATGACCATTATTTTTGTTAATGGGGACAAAACCGTTGAGTTTCATGTTAGATGTTGGCCCCGTGCACGACATCGACTCATTTTTTAATCGCCAGTTTTAAGAGTAGAAAAATCCAAGTTAATAATTTCAATTTGTGCTCTGTTAAATCTTTCCCTTTTCGGGCTCAAAAACCCACTAAATTTATCCCAAATATTAGACATCTAACACCCAACTACACCATTGAACATCAAACATACATTATTTGCTAAAACACCTTCTAAATCTCACCTTCGTTAGAACTTCAGGGGCACCTAAAATGGAGCACGACGCATTTCATGTTTCCCTACATTTTGTGAAGCACTTACCCAGGGGTACCGTTGGGATGTACGGCTTGACCACTGCAGGCGGGATCTTAGTGGCCAGGGGGGTTGCTGGACCGTTGACGATGACTTGTCCGAGGTAGTTCAGGATCTTTTGGGCTCTGTTCTGGGAGGCTTTGAACATGAAGAGCTGCGGGTTCTCGTCGATGAAGTATGTGTCAAGGGCGCCTGTAGCGAAAAGTTGGATGTTTGGTACTGATGACGCTGATGTCTAAAAAGCTATTTTATGATGAACAATACATGAAAGCTGGAGAGTTTCTCTAGGAAATACTTCTTAGATCATCTAAAGCATCATTTGATTTTTTCAACAGTCTTTTCGTTGCTATGATTGTAATATTTATACAGAGTGCATTTTTGAGATAGGATTTAAGGGCGAAAATATGAGAAGTAGCGCGCAGTAGTCTAAGTACTCGTGTTCATGATTTTGAAGAGAAAATAAAATGCTAAAAAGCAAAGCCAAGTAAAGCTTCCGAAAGTTTCTGGTGTATGCAAGAGTCGGACCAGAAAAATCAATGCTGCGAAAGTTTTTTTAGTTTTTTTCTTCATCATGATGTGGTGAAGAATTGGGACTGGGATTTGTGTGTGGTTGATGACAATAGGCTCGCCCCCTATTACATGGGACTTAAACATAACTGGCGAAATGTGGGTATACTATTAGGTACACCTCTGCCTAACCCTTCGGGGATTACAGGCGTGATGTTATGTTATCTATCTCTAAGAGACAACATTCGTCTGGCCTGAGGAGTCAGGATCCTCCCGTTCCTATAGAGGATAAGGAATTACACCCTGATCCTCATGCCTCTATACTTTCAGTAGTAACTGATGCAAATAGTCCACTTTAACTTACCATTCAAGAACTTCTGGTTCTCGAGCACGTTGAGTAAGAAAGGTATGTTGGTCTTGACGCCTCGGATGCGGAACTCACGAAGCGCGCGGTTCATCTTAGCGGCGGAGGATGGGAGGTCGTGGGCGTGAGAGATTACCTGTGAAGTATTTTGTTATTTAAAATAGTCTATACTAATGTTATAAAGAGGTAAAATTTATTTGACGTCAGTTCATCAAGCACACATAATAAAAAAGATACAAAACAAAAAATTAAATACCAATTTAAAAAAAAATATAAAATATACATGTAGGGGGTAATCTCCAAAACTAATGATCTAATTCTAAAAATTCTTTCACTGGCAGAAAGCTACATTATTCGTGGGTGCTACAGGCTAAAAAATATACTTATATCATGCATATTAGCTGAGCTATCACAATTTTTGCGAACGAAGTCGCGGGCGAAGTGCTAGTATTCTAAGTAGGATACTCAACACAGTCTTAAGATCTCAGCCTGAGACTGGAGGAGAACTCGAATTGTTGGGTTATTAAAATCGAAATAATTTTCATTAAAAATAATAAGGTTTCTGCTTTCATAGACTTCACGTTAAATTAGTATCTTCTATCTGGTTTTGAAATTCGAACTCCACATGAATTACTTGGAATTTCGGTACAACAAAAAACAGGTCGATTGAGAACCTTCTTCTTTTTGAAGTCGGTTGTAAATAGGTACAGTCTTTGAAATACTTGCCTTGACAAGAAGTGAGTCGTAGTAGGGAGAGATAACGGCACCAGCGTATGTGGAAGCGGAGTCCAGACGGATACCCATACCCTCACCAGACCTGAGAGTGAAACGCACCGTATTAGAAGGAATTAAAGTTCAAAATAGTTCTATTCCTGTATGCACTATCTCCACCTCACATGAACAGTTAAACACCACAACGGCACTGTAAGGCATATCCTTGAGCTTATAAATCTCCCTTACGTCCAAACATCAACCTTATTTCTTAAGACACAAAGTCCACTTCACCATTCTCTCTAGGTATTCACATGACACACCACATTTTCTTCTTTTCACACAAATATGAACTTTAACTTACAAGACACAAAGTCCAACTCACCTAAACACCTCAATCCTGCCGGTGCTCGGCTGGAAGTTGTTAGCGGGGTCCTCAGTGGTCACTCGGCACTGTATGGCGTATCCTTGCGCGCTGATCTTGTCCTGCGTCAGGCCCATCTCAGGGAGGGTCATACCTTCTGCCACCCTGATCTGGGACTGTACTAAATCGATGCCTGTTACTTCTTCTGTGATCGTATGTTCTACTTGTAACCTGGAAAAGAAAGAAACACATGCAGTTAGACCTGTTTGAGGGTTTTTAACTCAAAGACCACCGTGAAATATTATTTTCGGGTATTCATGAAAGTATCAAGTCAGTTTTCGCTCATACAGAACTTTCAGAACAGATTTATAAATCAAAACGGGCTAGTTAACCTCATTAAAGCCACCCGGGTGGTCACCATCTGCACATGGCAGGAGGCACTGTTCCTTCTTAGAATACCTGTCCAGAACAACCTCTGTGCAACGCCTGTTATGGCACATCCCTGAGGACATTGTAGGCTCAAGGAAGACCCTAAGTTGTATGCTCAGGACAGACCCTGAGCTTCGCTGTGCGCGTGTGGCCGGCAGCACAGTGCTCACGTGCTGCCGCCTGTACTGAGCTCACTCGGATGGTGGATAGAGTCCCCACTCTGAACGTCCGCGACCCCAATGTCCCACTTGCTTTGAAGTTATGCAGGCGGGGTATCGGTGTGTGCATCGAGGCGGATGGCTGTCTTACTAATTACTAGCTATGCCAACAACTGTCTGTGTTGCTGGGATGTTTGTTCCGCCATTTCGTATACCTAACTAAAACACTAGAAGGTGGCGAAAGGCGTGTATTTTGGGGGACCAATACATGTCACCATGTAATTCCAAAAGTGTCGATTTATATAAATGACTCTTGGTTTGATTTGAATGATTTGAGTGTCTTACCTAGCGTTGACCTCAATGAAGTAGAAGTTGCCCTTGTCATCGAGCAGGAACTCCACGGTACCAGCGTTCTCGTAGCCCACGGAGCGAGCCAAGTGCGTGGCGCAGTCTGTCATCTTGTTCCTTATCTGAAAACATATTTTTTAAATAAATAAATTAATAATAATATATAAATAATTAATCTATTATTTATATTTTATATTTTAATATATAAATAATAAATTAATAATTTCTTTTATCTAAATAATTCGTATTTATTAAATAAACGATAATCGTTTTTAAAATTATGAATAGAATGCTATTTTAGAAAGACACAACGCTATGCAAAGCCGTTCATGAACTAACTAGAGCAGCGATATTTTTAGCTGATTTCTGTAGTTGGTTACTACTTAGATAAATTAACTTATGCTGTTTCCCTATAAACAGCGTAAGTTTTCAGGCCTTAGAATACAAACAATTTAGTTTATTTTTTTTATTTTATAGAATACATAATCAAAGGCACAGAGCAGTGGCGTGCCTAGGGGCCAACAATACTGTAGGCCCATAAGGCGTGCAGACGGTTCAGAAACCCGAACATGATGACGAGTAGTAGGTCATAAGGGCAAGCCAAGCCTGTACCACGAAATCGTATCGAATGTTTTACGTGGCAACACAGTGTTACAAACGAATGCTTTTTTTATAAGTGATGAATACATAATCTGCTGTACTTTACCGCAGGGTCCAATCCGGGTGCGGGTGCTATTTCCACTACTTTCTGATGTCTTCTCTGTACAGAGCAATCACGCTCGTATAAGTGAACTACGTTGCCAGCCTTGTCACCTGTAAGCAAGGAATATTTTCTGTTATATCTACGGTACACTTTTGATGTCGATGTGATCGTAACATGATCAACTCCCCGTCGAGTAATTCGATGTCGATCGTCTAATTCGAAGCCTAACTGATGTTTTGGAAGAGCTGCTTTTTTGTTATGAATTCTGGACGAAATATAGTTATCATTGTCAAAATAAAATTCGCTAGCGTAACCCCCATTAGTTTTATGTTTTCGTATCGAT
Organism: Noctua comes; assembly: GCA_963082995.1. Classification (NCBI taxonomy): domain Eukaryota; kingdom Metazoa; phylum Arthropoda; class Insecta; order Lepidoptera; family Noctuidae; genus Noctua; species Noctua comes. The sequence continues at coordinate 4,613,216 of OY720279.1, read as the reverse complement.
AACCCTCATCCACCTTGTTTGAAAAGAAATATGAAAATGGATGTTCGATTTCAAGAAGACCTAGAGGGGGTCCTAGAGGTTCTGGTCATGGGGTCAGATACATTTATAGCCAATCTCTCACAAACGCCTGTAAGTCGTCGCGCTAGTATTTTTTTTTTAGGCCTGATAAAGTCGTACGTAGAGAAGAGTTGAAGGCTATGGGGAGGCTTTGCTCAGCAGTGGGACAATATAGGCTAAATAAAAAAAAAATATATTTAAAGCAGGAGTGGAACATTTTCTCGGTATCATGTCTCATCCACCGCTTGCCAGAAGGAGATATCGACTTCTATAATGATATAAGTAGACTAGATCCTCACCCAACAACTGCACTTCAATATGCCGGGGCCTCTCGATGAACCTCTCAATGAACATGGATCCGTTGCCGAAGGCTCCCAGCGCCTCGGAGGACGCTCGCTCGAAGGACGACTCCACTTCGTGCATCTCTTTGACGACGCGCATACCTCGCCCGCCTCCACCGTATGCGGCCTGGAAGGTTAGGTAGATGATTGTTTTCGGTGATATTTTTGATTTTGATGGTGTGGTATTGCCATAGATCATAGGTAGTATCTCAATGGTTTGAAGAACCTCCTCTTTTTTTGTCATCGGTTAAAAACGAAAGGTCATCGTTTGGTCTTTTTGACTGCTCTATTGGGTTGTGTTTTCAGTACTTGCACTAAATAAAATGTGTTTCATATTTCGCAAATATCGGTGTAAATAATTGTCTAAGCGGCCAAAATACAGGATGTAAACAGACCCTTCACATAGCCGTCAACCAAGCATTCTGTACAACCAACTAAGTAACTTTTTTTTTTTTTTATCGTGGTAAAATCATCAAATGAGTCCTCCCACCCAGGGCAGAGTGGGAGGAACTGTCAGACTTGTACTGACTAAAATCCACGGTGTCCTTCAATAGCCCTTTATGATCCAGGGTCACGGTAATTCTATAAGTCCCGCGACCCCGGCAGGCTTTGGCCCTCTAGAGGGGGGCCCCGTCATTATGCTGACACTCTTTGAGGCGCGCGTGGAACACAACGCGCCGTCGACCCGGGCATGGTCCATGGTCGGACAGCGAGTCGCCCATTATTCGCCGCTCGCAAGCCCGCGCCTACGGTGGCCGGAGATCGTCTGCCGACGTCCGGCGCCGTGGGCGTCTACCACTGCGGCTGGGGTGGAGGGAGGACGCTGTCCTCTCCCTCACGCGGCCCGCCTCCTCCTTCGCGAGCATGACTGCTTCGCAGAAGAAGGCGACCGCTTCCCACTCCGTCTCGCCCCGCAGCATGGCCTCGACCAATGCCGGGCGCGAGAGGTCTCCGTCTATCGCCGCCGTGAGGACAACCAACTAAGTAACTTTACGCAAAAATTACTGCTAGGAATCGACTTTTTTTTTGGGTTGAAAAATCACGTTTTACGGTAGGACTCGATGGAAAGCACTCAAAGCATTGTGCTGATGGATGGATTGAATAGTACGGGGGTCGTGGAGGTGTGAAAGTAAAAATCTTACGTTAACAACATGTATTTAAAACAAAACTTGTGAAAAAGTTGGAACTTTGACCCCCAATATCTCCGTAACTAGAAGGTTCCCAGGCAGGTATGGTCTAGAACAAAAAAATGATCGCAAAGACGGGGAGAAAAAGTGCCTTTCCGTTATGTTAAGGGTCTATTTACACCCTTTATATTGTTGGTTCCACCATTCAGTTTTTTTGTAAAAAAATAGAATCTTAAGAACACTATTGATGGATTTAATCTAATGTTTAATAAATTGCACACGTCACTTTATCAACATGATACTATTTTTATTTACTTTAAATACGTACTTTGGTCAGAATGATTTTCCAATGATAAGCTACTTACGTTGCCATACCCACAAAAAATTACGTAAATAAGATGACCATGCAATATGATTTTCTTATCGGCCATTACAAAAATATGTGCCTACTAATTAATTTAATCAGTCAATTAATATCAGATCAAAATAAGGACACACCCACGACATGACATAACATAACAAACCATCACGCCTGTAATCCCCGAAGGGTTAGGCAGAGATGTACCTAATAGCACTTACACCCACATTTCGATTCGATTCATTCATTTTTTTTTTCTGTTATCCGACTTTTGAAATAAATTATTGTTATTATTTCACCAGTTATGTTTAAGTCCCATGTAATAGGGGGTGACCCTGAAATTCCTGATGGAATAAAACATGTAAATAAGTTACCTTGAATATAACTGGAAGACCATGTTGTTGGCAGAACTCCAATGCTTCTTCCTTTGTGGTGACAGGACCATCAGTACCAGGGACAATCGGCACCTCTGAAAACAAAAATTATGGTGTTTAGGTACGTAATGTATTATAGCGGAAAAGCTGCGGTTTTCAGACTATTATTCTACGTTAATGGTGAGTTATCATGACTTAACTGAGCCTAAAATTACCTACCAAGAAATTTTTGATCTAGATTTTGTCAGGTGTTGTCGGGTGACTTCAATCTATACTTATATTATAAAGAGGTAAAATGTGTACGACTGTAAGTTTGGATGTCTTGGGTTTTCTTCGGAACTACTGATCTGATTCCATTTTTTTTTTCACATTTGTGGGAAGCTAGGTGGACCGATGACCTGGTAAAGGTTGCAGGGATCCGCTGGATGCGAGACGCACGGGATCGGTCAATGTGGCGACACTTGGGGGAGGCCTATGTCCAGCAGTGGACGTCTTTCGGCTGAAATGATGATGATGATGATGATGATGGGAAGCTACATTATTCTCAAGTGTCATAGGCTATTTTTATGACCATAAGGCATTAGTGAAGCCGCGGGCAAAAGCTACAAGTGCTACAATAACAGTATCAACCAAACAAGTACTTACTGGCGTCAATGGCAGCTTTCCTGGCGGCTACCTTGTCACCCATCTGCTGCACCACGAAGGGGGAGGGTCCGATGAACCGGAGACCAGCGTCGAGGATTGCTTGCGCAAAGTCGGCCCTGTAACGCAATAAAGAAAGCTTGTTTGTACAGTTTCATCGTACTTAGCTCTAGTGCAGTTATTTATGTCCCGTGACAGCAACAGATAGTGATTGCTTCGGCACAGCTTTGATGTTTGTCAAACATTGCCGCATCGAATTTATTGGCCCGAATTAGCGTGTAGCACCGATAACATTTTCAATTCAGATAATTGTGGTGGATTTCCCTTTCATATTCATGTTTTAATAAAGTTTCGGTATTTGCTGCGTCATTGAGCAATTAGATGGTACCTAGTTCGATCCGAAATATTGCAATACAGGGTGTTTGGTTAAACGTGGGCAACACTTTAAGGGAGTGAAGTACTCATAAATATGAACAACTCTTACTATGGGGCTAACTATGAATTATGATTTAAAAAGTCTGCTGTTGCCTACATTTTTTCGAATTACCCGACCAATAATGTATGGAGCAGCTGATATTTTTTTCGCGATTTCATGGTCGGTTCCTTAGTAAAAGTTGCTTATTTTCATGAGTACTACACGCCCCTAAAGTATTGTCCACGTTTAAAAAAACACCCTGTATAAAAGTTTAAAAATAAAATCAAGAAGAACTTTACCTCTCAGACAACAATCCGTAACCAGGATGTACAGCATCAACATCATTTTCCTTGGCTACCCTGATGATCTCTGGAATGCTGAGGTAGGCTTCTACTGGCGGTAGACCTTTACCAACGATGTAGGACTCGTCAGCTTTCTGTCTGTAAGCAAATATACCATGATTAGTTTATATTACAGGGTGAATTGTAACATTTTATTAAAATTAATAATAGTGTCCATGGAGTTTCTTGCCCGTTCTTCTCCATAGAGATCTACGTTAGGGAATGGGCAACTACAGTATTTTCGGTTTTTATGCCTTGTGACTGGGACTGTAGCTACTTTTCATTGTTGTCTTTGTTTCGACAATTCAAAAGTGCCTGTAACTGGCCTACTTGAAATAAATGCTTTGATTTTGATTTTAACATCTAGCCCACATTAGCAAGAACGCGCTCAATTGGATTCTCAATGTTCTTCTCAACGCGGAGAGTTGAAAATTCAAAGCGCGCTTACAAATGTGGCGGTTAAAAGCGATCGTGGGCTTAGATTGTAGGTTGGTATAGCAGGTACAACAGTTTTACTGTATAATTATATTGAAAACGGTAGGTGTTTGCGAGAAAACAGGTTTAGCAGTGCCCTGTACCTCAGCCCTCTTAAGGTGGTCCCTCACCGCGAGCATTCGCCTGTAATTAAGATTCCATTTCGAGCATTACGTTACAATACTGCCTGCCTGACTGACGAGCATTCGCCTGTAATGTAACATTTGAGATTCGATTTCGAGCATTACGTTACAATACTATTTATTCTGTGGCAGCACGCTCAATTACAAGTGGTGCGCATTGATGTTACAAGTTGTAACAAAATACTACAGATTGTATCATTACAGGCTGCGCACATTACAGATGAATGCTCGCGGTGAAGGACCACTCTTAGAAATCAAAAGAAGGGACGAGGGGTCAAGAAATGCAGGACACTAAAAACTCAACGGTAAAGTGAAATACAACTGAAATTGTTTTACAGACATATACCTACCTACCAACCTATATTTTTATCGTTTGTAATAAAAGAATATAGCTCTAATTAATTAATTTAATAACAGGGTTTTACTCAATGAAAAATTCCTCGAAGCCAGCGGTGACTACCGGCACTACCGCGAGTACGAAGTGATTAATCACAAGGATACTCGCAGTAATTAATAGTTCTATGAATAAAATGTCTGATGCCCATGTATCCGTGCATAATGTACGAAACAACGTAGAAATAATCTGTAGTAGGAATTAGTCACCGGTAAATGTTTACGTTGAAATCAATTCTCAGTGTCTACTTCACGATGTGTTTAGCGTATAATATTTACAAACGTCTTTAAAATTTTGGGTAGACGACGGCATTACGGTAATATTTAAACGCCCCATATTACGCTACGGCCTACTCCTTCCAGAAAAGCCTATGCACACCAGTGGCTTAATTGTAGCTATCTTCATTTTAGTCTAGTTTCAATATACGTCTAGATCCTTACCTGTGCATCTGCAGCTTATCCTGTTCGCTGTAGATAGCGACGGAGCGAATGCCCAGCTCGGTACATGCTCTGAACACTCGGATGGCGATCTCGCCTCTGTTGGCCACCAGGACGCTTCTGATTGGCTTGTATTCCACATTCTTCGCCTTCTGCAATAAGGAGATATTGGAATGAATTATGATTAATTAAAACAATAAATTCCCGGCGTGGTTTTCACTGCGCAGACCAAGGAACCCTTGCCACCAACGGGAGGAGGCGTATACTCAGCCAGTGACCAAAGCCAAATTTGAAACGCCGAAAACTACGAGAAGCAAATTCAAGTAAAGGCAGCAGCGACCTTATTTCTTCGTAGAACCCCAATACAAAGAGTTCCATCTTCAGACTCCCTAATGCTGACCGCACGATCGTAGTGATGGGGAAAGGGGAGCCACGAAAGGCGGGCTTTTTGGGTAGTGATTCTTGTAAATGACGTCCAAAAAGTGCCAATCAAGCTATGCAAAACCAAATTAAGCTGATCCCTAATCGTACGGGAAGCTCGTACAAAGCGAAGTCAGGTTATACTGGTTATGTAGAGCTTGATGTGCAGCCGTGTGTACCTGCGGCTTCGTTCGCGAGGAGGTCGAAAATTATCCGACGCGAACATCCTTCCTACCGCAATAGAAAGTATCCTATGTCCACACCCACGCTGTATCCATTGAACTCTGTTCAGCTGTTAAGACGAGAAGGCGTGACAAGCAAAACGAACTCATTTTCACAGTTATAATATTAGTTAGGTTAGGATTATAAATTCTATCATATCTCTCCTGATTAGCGTCCACTACGTTTGTAAGCTGATATCGATGATAAGAATACCGTTTGCAGTCAATAGTTGATTGTTTATCCTGGAGCCCAGGGTATACAGATGCTTCTTCGATTCGCGGACGGATGTTTTGGAGCCAACATGGCTGGCTACTCTTTGTTTTCCAAGTCTGGCTTGTTCGTTTATTTGTGATATATGTAGATACTACTTACTCTTAGGTATATGTATGCTGTATGTTAGACGGACATCAAAGACACGGATAATTGCCAAGAGTAATAGGCCAGCGCACTCCGAGGATAGCGGAGCAGAACGTTTTATTTTTAAGTACCCAACGTAGAGATCGACCCCAAAGCATCGAAGGGGATTTCCCTTCACGACATTAAACATTGGAATCTGTATCTTTTTACTACTAGCTACGTATGATTGTACGTTGAGTAAAGATAAAATGCTCTTCTATGCCGTCCCAGGTGTGCGCTGGCCTTAAGAGTAACGAAATGATGGAATGAAGCGTGGGAAGTCATTGCAAGATCCCACCTGTGTCTCATTGTCGTTATGTCAACTTTTACTATCCTGACACACAAAATTATCTTCTTGACAAAAGCTGAGTCAACATCGTTATCATTCAAAAGTTAAATATTGTTGAGATCGAAATGCAATAACTAAATGGCCAGCTGACGCAAAGTAACTACCACCAATAAGATTGAAGATTAAATGACATCAATAATGAGAATTCCTACATCATCGCAGATCACTTCTTTCCCAATGCGTCATAAACGCAACCAACTAAAATATTCAAACAAACAAATCCTTATCAGAATATAAATACACAAAATCTTGTCATTTACGAGTGCTGTAAATTTTCGTGGTCGCAAGCAGAACCTCTGATAAAGACATGAGTGCAATAAACACATAAACTTTACGCTCAACTGCTGTAGATAACGATAATGCTGAACAGTTAATGATTGTCATGGCAGCTGACCGTGGAATTAGTACTTCGGTATTGTAAGGGAAACGGATGAAAGATGTAGTTGTATTTGAAGAAAAGACTTATGGAAATGATGCTAAGAACGAAACTGATAAAGTTAGTACAAAGGGCAAAAGAGAAGACTGAATGATTAAAGTGAATGATGGCAGTAACAAAAGAACCAACATGAAAATGGCTAGTAAAAAATTAAGTAAGTGATTTATCGCTAGGAGCGGAAGTAGAACGTTACAATAAGATTAGCCATGGCTAGAAAATACTTGAAACTAAGGTAGAGAATTCGATTAAAGAAATATGTTGGAGCTTCTCCGAGCTACCAGCCTTCATTAATAGCTTGACAGGTAAATTAGCGATAGTAATTGTTTCTATTTTATTGTAAGAAAAACGATAAACCAAGGTAGATGACGCAGAAATTGGTGCAGTAAACCCGAAAACGACACCCTCAAAGATGGCCTAGCAGAATATGATAGTGGGACCCGCAATGGCAAGACAATGGATAAAGTTGAACAGTCAATAGGTAAACCATTATCGTTGGATACATACCTACGTGATTAAGCATGATTAATTAGGAAACATGAATGATTGATCAAGCAGCATGCATTAAATGAAATTAGGTAATCATTTTATAGAACAAGCCAATAACAATGGAGTTAATTTGCATTTAAAATGCAATAGCATTTTTGAAGAATAGTCGAATCTCATCAGTGCCAGTTCAATAGTTCTTGTAATAACTGCACTAAACAATAACACAGAGCAAGATTGGTACATCTAATATTAAGATTATGATAAGTGGTAAGGAAGTATAAGTAAAGGTGTGTTCTAGTGGTAGTTTAAGTTGTATCCATTTATTTAGATTAAGTAATGTAAGATATTGGACCGTAGATAAAATGTAAATTCCATCTGTATTTTGATAAAAGTTAAGCTAAGCATTTTAAATTATTTTTCAATGATTATAATGAATGGCCAATTGAATTTAGATATGAATGGCTGTAATAATACATATAATGAAGGTTTGAATCTGCTTTGTTGCTATGTGCAATTATTGTGCATGTGAAGACGTCATCATTATATTAGCTTGCAATCGCCCATTACACATGAATGAGCTTTCTATTCTAGCGCATGTATTTCTAATATCATTATTCTCTTGTCTTTTACTTTTTTTTTAGGTAAGTGCAACATATTCAGCCTCTTTCTCGGCGAATCATCTTTCGAAATTTGAAAATCTGTCCATCGTTCTCAAAGTTTTTTCGCGGGTGAGTATTATCCTATTCTGCGGCAGAATTTTAAGGTATAAATTAAATTTTAGTATTTTTCCTTTTGTGAATGCCAAACCAAGGAGCTTTTTATTTGATTGCTTCAGATATCATTATCTGTTTACATGTTGATACAATATCAGAAGGCTTGGTTACTACAGGCGTTCAGTATACCCCACACCGAAGATAACTAGGTATGAAGTAAAATACTCTTTACATCCTTAAGAATCTATGGTGTTTATATTTCCTATATTTCCTTCTAATCAGCCTTAACTCTCAATTAACCGTTATGGTGGTCTTCGATAAATATTGTTACTGTGCCTCATTGTCATCATTGTCCTGCCCTTATCACAATTTGTTTGGCGTCGGCCCAGCACGTCTCTTTCTTTCATACTTCTCTATTAGTCATCAACTCATGACCCCGCTTTCTAGCCATTCTTTTTTTTTAAAAAAAACGTTGCCCCGCACTATGAATTTATACCATTACCTTTAGCCATTATACCATCTTTTACACATTCTATCCATGATCATTAGGTAATGAACTCATCTACCTTAACATACATAAAGTATGAGCCTTGTACAAAGCATAAGAAGCGACAGAATTCATTGGCACATTGAAATTGATCATATTTGCCAGTGTTCGTCGTGTTCATTACCTATAGGTTATCTGTAAGTATAACATTGAATCTTCCCTATAAGCAAGCATGACTTATAGATTTTTTTTTCCTCAATGCACTCTGAAATTGAGGATACAAGTGTGTCAATCAATGGATTAGTCAATTATTATAATTATAAGCCTATATTGTCCCATTGCAGGGCAAAGGCCTCCCTTCCCTCCTTTCACATTTCGCGGTCTAGTGCGATTGTAGGCCAATCCTTTGCGAAAGAGTCCAGCTCATCCCGCCATCTTCTTCTGGGCATGCCACATTAATTGAATTAGTCAAGTAGATGCAAAAATATGAGTGTGGTTTACGAACTTAAAATAATAATAAAAATGTGTAAAATGGATAAAAGCAAACATTTCCGCATCGCTGTCAACGGCAATGGTGCCCAGAAGGCTGGCTGGACGCATTGCCACGTTGGATGCCAAAAAAAGTTCCGGCTTCTTTGGAAGTTAATAGTAAACCACAGCAGCAGATCTGATGTTTCTAGTATGGATTTAAATGATAACAGTCTGATTGATTGCAAAAATGTTAAGAACGGTGCCGAAATAAACGAACACAACTGTAAATCCCTTCTCCATACCTTAGATACTACTAATATGATAATGGGTAAGCCATGTAATTTTCCCGATAAGATAGCACAAGCATGGACTATAGTGACACAAACAACATTATGAATCTAATCAATCTATCTATCAACACGGCTGGTCAGATACACCCCGGATAAAAGATTATCTGACCAAAGATCATAATATCATCATCAAACATCCAACAGCGATGATGACTGATAGTTTTCTTCATGTCCCTTCATGTGTTACCCTAATCTTTTTCAAAATAAAAGTAGCCAAGTTACTCCTTAAACTCCTTGCCAGTAATAGTCCCGTCAAAATCGGTCCTGCCGTTTCGGAGATTAGAAGGAACAAACTGACAGATAGACAAAAATTATAAAAAAAGGTTTTTTGTTATGAGTACCGTACAGTGGCGAAAGGTAAATTTTTTTAAGGGGTAAGTCGGAGTACATCTTTAATGTGATTTTATTATTTGTCTATGGAATACTGATTGTGCCCGTTTTCAAAGGGAAGCCGGTAGGAATCGAGTTGTATGGAACCTTAGCCATGGTACCGTATAATTATACTTTCGTATGCGTTCAGTAAAAAGCTGTTATTTTGAAATCACAAACAGACACTTCGATTTTATTTATTTGTATAGATAAACATGTCATAAATTATTATGGTGTATAGCAGGGAATCTCTAATGTTTTTATGCCTGCCGAGACGTCGCGTCGCCTGTAATTACTTGGGATCGCTGAGAAATGATTCCATTCCGTCTCTTTTTTGTATTATCATCATTCGCACAATATATCCCTCTAATTAAGCTTTCCTTTGTTATCCCTTTATTCCGTCTGACCGAATCCGACCAAACCAGATAGTTCATAATTATTTAAATTTTTGAATAGAGTTGTTTCAGGCGAACCCATTTATTCAAAACTCAAAATATCTTTGTCCAATCTTTGAACTGGGAGTGTGCTGGACAATGGGCATTGCCCCGTCAATTTTGTCGTTAAAATGGCTGATGCATTTGGATAAAATGTCATAACCTTTGAAACAACATAACTAAAGGACATTATCGTTTTAGTAAGTCGTTTATAAGTGTGGTTGATAATACTGTACCTAGCTATCTGTTTTTATACGTAAATATTTATTGCGCAAGCGTCTTGTCGTGGTAGATTTTTATTATTTGTTATTGTCTGCCGTGAAGATATTTTGTTTGAACTTTGATAAGGGTTGTGTGTGCACGAGACACGAATATAAATATCATTTGGAAGCGTTATTTAAAATAGAGGCGTGTGAAATTAACTAATTACTAAAGACGGAACAGTCGCGTGAGCCTATGTTAGATATATATATTATTTTCTGGGAAGGCCAAGGTCTTTTGATATCTAATGATTCCGGGCTGGATGATAAACGGAACGCAACCAACGTATTGCCTGGTTTATTTAACCAAGTGATATAAATAATAAGTTACACCTTGTATTACACATTCAAGCATTCAGGGGTAGGGATCGGGAACCTTAAAGAGGTGTCTATGTACCTACTCTTGGCCATACACAACATAATAGGTCATATGTATTTTACTTCTGACATCAGCAACTCATCAGCAATCTTTTACAAAGAAGTAATAAAGATCACTGTGGCTGTGACACTGATGTAAAGTTAGAGGTAAAAGAACTGTGATAGGACTATATTTTCGTAAAATCTATACAAACCTATACATCTTACAAATAAATAAAATTAAAGTGTCTGTTTGTCTGATTGCATATGAAAGTATATGCGGTACTTTTAACAAAAAAAACATTTTTTTCCAAGTTTTGTCTGTTTGTCCCGGCTAATATCCGAAACAGCTGGATCGATTTTGACGGGACTTTTACTGGCAGATAGCTGATGAAAGGAGCAACTTAGGTTACTTTTCTTTTAGAAAAAGAATTAGGGGTTCGAGCAAAAAATTAAAACCCTTGAAATTGTTAACAAAATTCGATTCAAAAGGAAGTAATATTTTTATAATAATTTCACGCGGACGAAGATCGCGGGCAACAGCTAGTAATCATTTAAAATAAGTAGAACTCACCGAAGAAGCAGTACGTCCTTTCGCGGAACTCCATGCTTGAAATTGTGAAGCGGTCGCTCTCAGAGCGAAACGTGCTTTTAGTATCTGCATATTTACACTTACAAATTAAACTTACTACGGAATAAAATAATAAGTAAAAATCTTAAACTACTTTAATAACACAGTGGCTTATCTCATTTTTTTAAATTTTGAAAAAAAAAATGTGATTATTTATTGACTAGATATTTTTTAAATTTCGTTTCGTGTCGTGCCTTCGGCGTGTTTCGGTTTCAAATCTGGAACAAAAAAAAAGTAAATTAGATTTTTCGAGTCATGAAGCATCACCTTAGACACAGTCATCGTCATTCAGCCTAAAATTAAAGTTAATCATAGACATTACGATGGATCAGCAGGTAAAAATGCTTTGTCATTTTCTATAGGCCGTTTTAGATGACGAAGCTCGAACCATAATGGTCTAATTGGTCCTCGTATTCGGCCTAGAAGTAATGTTAATCATTGTGGCTCTCCCTGTCTATAAGTGTGTTATTTATCTATGTAATAGAACCTCAGCAGGTAAAAACGCTTTCTCATTTCTGTCGGCTGGTTTAGATGAAATCGGAAAAGCATGATCCATTACAAAATATTTCCGCGAAATCAGTTCTTAGTTTGTAAGCAAAGAGATTGTTTGGTCCACTTTCTGTAGACAGCTTGGCGAGGCATCGCAAATGTAAGCATATTATTATCATTGATGTTCCATAAATATTGCACTGCATAAACAGCAGTGTCAACTTCTTCAACAAGAGTTAATTGGCTTTAAACGCTATAAATTTACACTGATACGCGTGTACATTGATGCATCTATTTACGTACTATGTATAAACATTTAAAAAAAATATGTAAAGCACCCATATTCGTGACATAGAACCAGTCTTACTTTTGTCGTTTTAGTTATCCTTCCATAGCTACCAATAAAATCGTGTCCTAGTTCTACTTTTTTTTATTTGAACAAACAACGACACTTCTTTTTTCTTTTTTTTTCTAAAGCCGAAAGCGGACAGTGTTTTGTTTTTATTTGCTACAATATTTATAGTAGTGCTGTTCTTCATTTGGCTATCTATCCTAAACTTTATTGTGTGTCATGTATCGTATCTGCCAGTATCTGCTTATCTTGAAGTTATATCTATCTCGCTTTTTGCATTACTCAGCGTTTCAGTTCATTATGCAGCAAGACATCGATTTTTGGTTATTCTGGGTCATTGAAGCTTCACAACTTATGGAAAGTAGAGATCTAGATAATAAAAACTGATAGCCATGTACAGTCTATGAATACTGCAATTTTTCAATGAAATTGATATAATATGACAAAGATAGTCGCTTTAAATATGCAATAATTAAGTTTAACCTATTGCTTACAAGTACTGTCCATAGGCGACACAAATGACCGATACGCCCTGAATGACATTGCGATGTGCAAATCACCTTTGGATAACGTTGTGTTAAGTTTATTTTATTCTATTATAAACATGTTGATCTTGTATATCTAGTATTGATCGATAGGTTTCCCCGCATATTATGAGGAAATTAATTAGCTAAGTTTCACAAAAAAAAAACCGTCAAAAGGATAAGAAAGTGGCCCTTTATTATTTCCAGTCACTACCTAACTTACGACCTACCGTCGACGTCGCATTGTTGGAGGTAGCCTATACTCATAATATAATCATAAGGGTTATTGTTGCTAGCTGTGTTTTTGATTACCCCTAAAACCCTTATAAAACTACAAGTTAAGGCACCCACCCTAAATATCAACACATTGCTGTCATTGCCTCTTCTACAACCGTTCGCCACCCAATGCTGAGTGAAGGTCTCTTCCAAATTTCTACGCTTTTGGCGGTTTTGTGTCATGGCTATCCAGTTTCTTCCGGCCACTTCAATAAAATCCTCATTTATCCTTTCCTAATGTAGATTTTTTGCTAATTTAGAACGTGCGGACTACTTGTGTTTAAGATTCCCGTAAAAAAATCAAGCTAGCGAGAAGCCACCCAAAAATATGTCGAAATGGTGGCTGACTCACAATGTAACCAGTAAGAAGTAATGTAAGGTAAGAAGTAGATACGTGAAAGTTTATAAACAACAAAGGTGATCTGGATAATCTCATTATTATTAGCGTTATATTAGTTCATACAGATACACCTATAAGTGCAGATAACAATTAAAAAAAACGATAGAGAAATAAATAAATACCAAGATAGTAGTGCTAAGGTGTATGAATTTATCGAATTCCACATAGATGTGATAAGAGCCAGGCACAAAAATTTAGCACTGAAAAATATTATGACTAAGGCGAGAATTGAAGACAATTTGCAATCATTAGAGCTAAGTTTTAATGCTAACATGATTTTTACATTTTTCCATAATATATCGTCGGTGAAATACTGTAAAGCGCTCTGAACGCGCTGTTGAATTTGCATCTTTTATTTCAGCGCAGCCCCTAAAGTTGAAAATCCAACTACAAGCTCAGTGTCATCACGACATTAAAATTTTCACCGTCGAAGTGTAAATCTATCTAGTAGTTTGTGGTTCACTAAGCATTTTTTAAATTAAAAATAACCAAAGACAGATGCAATAAATGTAAAAATATCGGAATACTATTAATACACTGTAGTAGCTGCCGTAGCTGCTGTAACATTTATTGAAATGTAAAAGTCAATGAGTGAAAGAGGTTATCACGATACCTATTACATAGCGACGTGAATATTATGCAGTTGCGATCTTCGACCTTAGAGCGTGACTGTAGAACCTAGTGGCGCTATACTGACGTATTTACTTAGGCTAATCATGCTCTAGTGCAGTTGGAGCGACGAACGCGATTGGTAGCTGCATGCGATGTTTGAATAAAGAGTGCCGCAGGGGACTATACTCGGTCCTCGCTTGCGCAGAATACGTTTTTTTGCATTCTTTAGAATGCCCTTGGGAATTATTTAAGCCAACAAATAAAATAAAACATGTATAATTCTCACACACGCAGTTGTAGTTTAGTTTTTTAACAGCCAAACAAAAAATTACCTACCTAAAACATGTGCCCAAAGCGTTATAGATTGGACGCACGGGGATCTAGGTTCCGTTTAGATTTCAAAATTTTAAAAGACAAATAGAGAAAACAACTATCAACTATATCTTGCTGATTACCGCCATGAGCGTCATGACTAGCTGTTAAGTGTTGACCATGGCCATAGGACATATTTAAGTAGGCTGTCGTAGTGCGCATATTTTGTCCAAGTAGGTATAGTATGAAACACAACGATAATGCACAGTGCAAAATCGTAGACTGAATGCGTCAAGCGAAACGTGATGAAAATTGAGCAGTTTACTCCTAATGGCAGGAGAAAAAATGACCTTCAATGTGTATATTACCTACTTTAGTAACAACTTCGACAAAGTGTTGAATATTGCTTTAATAGGATACGCAGACGACTTCTAATAGTAGACATAGTTCTAATAAAAAATGAGAAAATCGAAGCAAGACATGATTATTTGCAAAACAAAGATTTTTTTAATGCAATGCCTTCACCAGAATAACAACTGAGTTAATTTAATATAATAATTGTCTTAAATTTTAAGGAAAAAGGTTCTTGAACTTCAGTTCCAAGGACTTGCCTTTTGGCGCCTAATTCTTTTTATTTTGACATCGCTGTCACTAGAGTGGTGCTAAAAACCGTAACTAACCAGCAAAGGTGGCTAACCAAATAGGTGTTACATATCAATGGGTGTTTACGTATTTGAGTCACGTTCACGTAGACAGCAGACATTCATTATGTTTTTGTATTTGCGCATAATTATGTAAATAAACGACATGACACAAGTGAGAAACCTATTATTTGATTATGTCTGTAAATGGATTAGCTACTTGTAAAACCATGTTATATTGCTTGAAATGGTCAAAGTTGGTAAGGTATGGTAACGTTATAGACTTACGGCAGATGATAAAAATGGCAATAACGCAAAAAGACATAACTGCAGACGCTGTGGGGTTAGTAAAGATCGTTACATGGGTGTAAATCAGTGTTGGAGTCGTGTAAAGGCCGTATTAACGTCATAAAAGTTCACAAAATGACAACAGTCAGTGTCATTTCCAGCCCGGAGCAATAGCACAGCTCAGTCCAAAGTCTCGGTCCGGTCGGACATGACTGTGATGTATAATTCTGAAAGACCTTATTTATCTTTATGATGTCAGCAGGATAAAGACTGATATAACATCGATAAGTACAAGATTCACTCTGCTATCGGCTTCACATACGTTATGGGATATCCTTAAAATGAAATCAGGCTCGACCCGGTCGTAAATGCATAAGTACTCAATTATGTCATAATTCCGTATAGTAGCGCCCTGCTTATCAAAAGACGGCTGAGTGACTGAAAGTAACAGTGACATTAATTAATGAGTGCAATTAAATTAGCTGCTGGTTGTACCACCAAGACGGGACGCGAATGATTTCGAATACCTATCTAACGTTCAGTTGAGCGAAACCAAGGACCAGTGGTCCACACTAGCCCTGGGTGGAAATAACTGGATTTTATGGGGGAGGCCTGTGCCCAGCAGTTAGATGGCATAGGCTAACAGTATCAAGTAGTGAAACAAAATGTTGATAATAAGATTAGAAAGACAGAAAAAATCTTTTGGGAGTGTTCTGACATTAATTGAGGATATTCTCAGGGGCTGAGAATCTTAACATTTTCTTAGGCACATGTCTAAGTAGGTACAAAACAGCGTTATTAAAACTAATTCATAATGAGTGCTCGGTATGGTCCTATCTTCTGGGTCTTCCAAATTTGAATTAATACGTAGCTAACTAATTTCGGATACATACGGTTTTTTAATAACCCGTTACTGCTTAAGCTTGCCTTTAAAATAGCAACAAATACTTGAAGCGAGACTATAAAAATACAAAACACAAGACTTGAGACTGAGATTACTTAAGTGAGATCAAAATGGCAGAAACCGGATAATTCTGTCTGGCACTCTTTTTATTTTGCAAAGAATCAAACAAAAAAGGTAATAGTCGACACCTATTAGCTGACTGGTATCGCAAGATAGAACAAAAAAAAACAAACGTGGATAAAATAAGAATCTGTGGTCTTGCACGTGCTAGTGGTTGGTTATTACTTAAAAGGTTCTTTATTTCTAAGAGCACTATAAAGGTAGACAGTAGACAGACGCTCGTAAATCTAGACGTAAAAGACACCTACGTATAGTGGAACTAAGAGGTTTGTTCACAAAAGATCATCTTCTATCTATATAAATAAAAAGAGAAGGCCTGACTGACTGACTGACTGACTGACTGACTGACTCATCAACGCCCAGCCCAAACCCTTGGACCTAGAAAGCTGAAATTTTGCACAGAGGTTTCCTTTATAATGTAGACAAGGAATAAGGAAGGATTTTTCGAAATTCAACCCCTAAGGGAGTTAAATAGGGGATGAAAGTTTATATGGAAAATCGTCATTTTTGTAGTTTAAACCATAAAAATTGGTGGTTACCATCCTGGTGAAAAATTAAAAACCACGTGTTTGAGTATTTTTCGAAATTCAACCCCTAAGGGAGTTAAATAGGGGATGAAAGTTTGTATGGAAAATCGTCATTTTTGGACTTTAAACCGTGAAAATGGGTGGTTACCATTCTGGTTAAAAATTAAAAACTACGTGTTTCAGTGCTTTTCGAAAATCAACCCCTAGGGGAGTTAAATAGGGGATGAAAGTTTGTATGGAAAATCGTAATTTTTGTAGTTAAAACAATAAAAATTGGTGTTTATCATTCTGGTTAAAAATCACGTGTTTCAGTGTTTTGCGAAATTGAACCCCTAAGGGAGTTAAATAGGGGATGAAAGTTTGTATGGAAAATCGTCATTTTTGTAGTTTAAACCATGAAAACTGCTGTTTACAATTCTGGTTAAGAAATTAAAAACGACGTGTTTCAGTGTTTTTCGAAATTCCACCCCTAAGGGTGTTAAATAGGGGATGAAAGTTTGTATCGAAAATCATCATTTTTGTAGTTTAAACCACGAAAATTGGTGTTTCATTCTGGTTAAAAATCACGTGTTTCAGTGTTTTTCAAATTCAACCTCTAAGGGAGTTAAATAGGGGATGAAAGTTTGTATAGAAAATTGACATTTTTGTACTTTAAACCATGAAAATTGGTGTTTATCATTATGGGGAAAAATTAAAACCCACATGTTTTAGTGCTTTTTGAAATTCAACCCCTAAGGGGGTTAAATAGGGGATGAAAGTTTGTATCGAAAATCGTCATTTTTGTAGTTTAAACCATGAAAATTGGTGTTTATCATTATGGGGAAAAATTAAAATCCATGTGTTTCAGTGTTTTTCGAAATTCAACCCCTAAGGGAGTTAAATAGGGGATGAAAGTTTGTATCATCATTTTTGTAGTTTAAACCATAAAAATTGGTGGTTATCATTCTGGGGAAAAATTAAAAACCACGTGTTTCAGTGTTTTTTGAAATTCAACCGCTAAGGGAGTTAAATAGGGGATGAAAGTTTGTATCGAAAATCATCATTTTTGTAGTTTAAACCACGAAAATTGGTGTTTCATTCTGGTTAAAAATCACGTGTTTCAGTGTTTTTCAAATTCAACCTCTAAGGGAGTTAAATAGGGGATGAAAGTTTGTATAGAAAATTGACATTTTTGTACTTTAAACCATGAAAATTGGTGTTTATCATTATGGGGAAAAATTAAAACCCACATGTTTTAGTGCTTTTCGAAATTCAACCCCTAAGGGGGTTAAATAGGGGATGAAAGTTTGTATCGAAAATCGTCATTTTTGTAGTTTAAACCATGAAAATTGGTGTTTATCATTATGGGGAAAAATTAAAATCCATGTGTTTCAGTGTTTTTCGAAATTCAACCCCTAAGGGAGTTAAATAGGGGATGAAAGTTTGTATCATCATTTTTGTAGTTTAAACCATAAAAATTGGTGGTTATCATTCTGGGGAAAAATTAAAAACCACGTGTTTCAGTGTTTTTTGAAATTCAACCGCTAAGGGAGTTAAATAGGGGATGAAAGTTTGTATCGAAAATCATCATTTTTGTAGTTTAAACCACGAAAATTGGTGTTTCATTCTGGTTAAAAATCACGTGTTTCAGTGTTTTTCAAATTCAACCTCTAAGGGAGTTAAATAGGGGATGAAGTTTGTATCGAAAATCGTCATGTCTGCAGTTCAAACCATGAAAATTTGTATTAAGCCTTTTGGTTGGTAATTAATAACTACGGCAGATATCACTGGGTTTAATTGAGTAAACATGTTTCTCTACAAATTATTTTCTTTTAGTGAATTCAACGCAATCAAGCACAGATTCCCGTATTTATACTAAACTACGCGAGATTAAGAGGGAGATGAGGGGGTCAAGCCAAATCTCACGACATCCCACCACAGGGAGAGGGGGGTCGAAAAATCAGCTCACGTAGTTAATGGACGCCCCCTAACAAAAGCATCTGCTTGCTTTATGTAATTGAAATAAACATATATTTTTTAACACTTTGCCCGACCCCGGGAATCGATCCCCACGCTTAGTAGTCGCGCTTGCTACCACTAGACCAACGAGGCAGTCTCACACATGCACACCAAAATTTTCACGCGAACGAAGTCGCGGGCAACAGCTAGTTATAGATATTTTTTCACATCAAGTTTTTTTTTTTTAAAGTTTTACAACAAGATTTTTTTTTAATGTTGCAACCAGCAGGTTATGGAATAACTTGTATTAAGGTTGTAATGTTTCAACATAACTTCTCGGTCACTGCAGAGTATTAGTTTGAGATTGCAGTCATATGGAATATTAATACACCAAATTAAAAATCGTTGCCCTAGGGAAAATCTTGCTTATAATTTAATTAGTGAGATTTTACTTTTATAGGTCCTCAGACCACAAACGATACAACGTTCCCTGTTCGAGCCGGTTATCATGATTTTTTATAAAATTTCAAATCTCAATATTAGCGCCAACTAAATGAATGTCTTATTCATGCCGCAGTGTTGGATAATCAGTGTAATAATATTTAGGCATCGATTTCGTCTAGTGTCGGTGAATATGGAAAGTTTAAAAGATCTAAGCTTGGCGTCGCAACTACGTAAGTAGGTAATCCCGAGTTCAATGACGGGTCACCCATTTTTCAACCTTATTACTTAGGGCATAAGGGTGGAAAGTGGCAGACCGTCAGTGAACTCAGTACTTCGATAGTACCACTCTCAACCGCATTATCCATTAGTTATCTTATTTCATTCATTTTATCAGATAGAACTACTAACACGCTAGAGATATGCATCAAATCACTAAGTTTTACTGATAGCTACAGATATGTCTAGAATCTAGATCTAACGGTTGGCTGACTGTGAACAGTCAAGTCTTATCTCTTAAGACTTTTTTTTTTTATCGTGGTAAAATCATCAAATGAGTCCTCCCACCCAGGGCAGAGTGGGAGGGACTGTCAGTGAACAATTGTAAATTCCGGGCAATTTTTAAGATAGAAAAGGTGGGGAGGGGTAGGTACCTACCCTCAAACTTCACCTTATGGTTAAGTTCCGCATAAAAGGAGATTGTCTACCGACATTAACAGTGAACAATTGCAAATTCCGGGCTACTATTAAGATAGAAAAGGTCAGTAAAAGTTTTTCCGACTTGGAAATAAAAAGATTTGAATAAACCATCTTCAAGCACAAAAGAAAACAGGAAAATCATACAAAACTCATACAGGTTTACAAACACTGGATACGAGAATGAATGCTGTTTGGAGTTTAAGTATGTAACCACATTCAAGAGCATAAATATTTACACATATTAGAAAATACTACAAGAGTTATTTTCTCCTAGAATATTGATTGAAATTGTAAAGTATTATTAGGATATGATAAGAGACGGAACCAGGAAATGTGGCAGATAAAAGGGGAAGCCTATATCCAGCAGTGGGGGGTTCCAGGCTAATAATATGATGATGATGAGGATCATCATCTGCCTAGCCTTTTCCCAACTATATTGGGGTCGGCTTCCAGTCTAACCGGATGAATACCAGTATTTTACATGGAGCGACTGCCTATCTGACGTCCACAACCCAGTTAGTACTGGGTAATACGATACCCCTTGGTAAGTCTGGTTGTCAGACTTTTTGGGCCACTGACTACTTAACGACTGTCAAAGATCTACAAATGACAGCCGGGACCAACGGCTTAACGTGCTTTCCAAAGCATGGAGGAAACTCGGTATGAAATGGGCGGTCACCCATCCACAGATGAACCTAGACAAGCACGGCTTAACCTAAAGATCGACCCGAGCGGCTGTTATTTTTTAGCCACGAGCTCCTCATGATGATGATGAGGATATGATCTTGAAATCCAACCCTTGCTATTATAAAATATCTCTTTTTCTCTCAAAGAGTTTTTCATCGTTATTTCACGAGAAAAACAACTTTAAGTGAAAGAGAGACTGACGACAGAAAGTGACTTTGAGTGTGGTGTTTCACTCTAAGTGAATACATGTTTATAGTCGTGACTCGTATACTTATATGTGTAGGAACTTATTGCATACATTATAGCACTGTTCAGGCTTCTGATTGTTTCAGCAAAGATTGCGGAGAAACAAATCAATCGACAATCATTGTTCTGGAGAATTCTTCTGCATGGCTTCAATTAATTGGCATTTTATATGTTCATATGCTTGTGTTTGTATCTATTTCAGTGTTCCATTTGGAACTGTCTAGACATATTTATTTCTAGCTACGACTGTCTTCAAAAACGACTATTATGACTGATGAGCATTTAGTATAGGGTTATCATCTGTACCGATTTGTCCAGCTTTTTGATCCTCCCTCTGGATTGACATTTGTCCGAACTTTTCGACTACAGGAGATTTATTTCTTAGTTTAAAAATATTTATGTCTGTAAAAATAAATAATTATTGAAAAGGAAAATGTCCCGACTTTTTGCAAATGTCCGGCGTTTTGTCAGGAATTACAAATTTTCAATTGGTGGGTAGGGTACCCACAAATTCAAAATTTATAATTCCTGTTCCTGCTGAGTTAAGCAGTATTATTCATTTTCAAAGCAGCACAAACTGTTTCTCTGTTTGTTTTAAGGTTTTGGTCGTGACTGCCTCATTAGCGCTCCGTACAAGAGCTTTTAGTATGTTCGCCGCACTGATTGGGTCAATAACACCCTAACCCTGCACCTAGTATGACAGTTCTGGGTCAAAATTCTCAACAAGCTCTTCCGGGTCATCGTCACTCTAGCCTAGCTGATCCCATACGACCAGAGTTAGTAAAAAGCACAGAATACACAACACATACCTGTAACTTGCATATAAGTCTGCAAGTTCCAGGTAGGCCTATTTGCCTCATTAGTTAACCTATATACTCAGCCAACCAGTGCAAATAGTGCACGAGGCATAGGCACCAGCTTACGATCAATATTATGATTATATGTATTAAGTAGATAAGCATGCTTGCAGTCGATTTTTTTCCTAGTAAGTAGATTCAATGGATTTTAAACTACCGATTTTAAACTTCCTGTCGTGTTAATGATAACTTAAAGAGCACAAAAATCATACATAACATAACCGAAATAACAAGTTGTTGCGCCATTTATTGATAAATATTTGGTGACATAACCACGCCCGAAAGCAAAGTACACAAATCTTACTGATTTGTGAACCTATTGAGCACACAAGGCTCGGCCAATCGATACTACTTGGCATAAATCATAAGTCGGTAAGTATCGGTTTTCTTTCCTCTAATAAGGTTAATGCCTAGTCTAGACAGAGCTCGCTAAATCAAGGACGGTTAGAGACCCTAGTAGGTTTAAAAGTAGGCACGGTATTAGATACTTCTAATGTATGATGACGTGTTTACTGCCTATGACACATAGGTAAGTCTTATTAAAATGAAGTAGTTAAGTAGGTAAATCTACATCTAGTTACATAATCTACTTAGGTACTTATTTATTTTTACTTTGTCGTTACTTTTACACGGGTTCGCACTTCTTAATTATTTTACATACAATAAAGATAGATATCTAATTGCCTGGCTATTAAGTGTTCAACATTAAAAGCAGTAAATAAACATACGAATTAGTAATAACATAGAAAAAATAAATTGTTTGATTTTCCAGCAAAAATGAACAGACTAAAGTACGCAATTATTTTTATTTAATTGTGGACCCAACATACCACTGGCCATACCCCTGGTGGTATGGTGGGTCTAAAACTATACCATTGAGAAAATAGTGTTGTGGTAAACTAGTTTATTACAAATAAAAATATGTCACATACGTACATACTCCTACTACGCAGTTCGCCATTAACAATCATGTCCGGAATTTGTCCAAGGCATGGCCTACTGATATTTCTCTGTTTATTAACTACATCTATATATATAAAATGATAAACTGACTGACTGACTGGTTGGGTGATAGATCAACACAAAGCCCAAACCGCTGGTCCTAGCGACATGAAACTTGGAGGGTGTGTTCTTTGTGAAAAGAAAGTATCCACTAAGAAAGGATTTTTGGGAATTCCACCCCTAAAGGGGTAAAATAGGGGATGGAAGTTTATATGAAAGTCCGTCAGTTTTGAAGTTAGGATCTTCAAAACTTTGATAATTCTACCCCCGAAGGGTTAAAAAGGGGGATGAACATAAGTAACTATTTTTGTTCGGGTGGTATATTTTTCGACATCCACGCGGGCCGCGGGCAAAAGCTAGTTAGATATAAAATCATCATTAATATTTCTTCAGAGTTTATGCAAGGAGTTTTTAATGTCATTATACAAAATGAGGATAATAGCAGACGGGACGACTATTTGAACTTGAATGACATGATTCACGCATGTGTAACAGATAGTAATAGTTATAATTATGTAGACATTCCTAAGTATAGGTAGCTCCTGAATAATGTATGCTCTTATAGTCCACAACACTATTTTCTCAATGGTATAGTTTTAGACCCACCATCCCACCAAGGGTATGGCCAGTGGTATAGTGTGTCCGCAAAGTTTTTATTTCATACATGATGCAAAAAAAACTAATGTTTAATTGTCTGAAATCCGTGAAGAGGTAACCAAGTGAAAAAAAAAATGTACCTATCTACCCACAAGTTGTATAATACTAAAGCAAATAGTACTACAGTACGTTACAACTTTTACCATCTGAAAGTGCATGTGGTTTAGACATTAGCAGGAAGGAATATTTAAAAAAAGAACTACAGGAGTCTTTGGAGTTTTTAAGGTGTCGCTTGCACCAAAAAAAAAGTTAAGGTTGATTTTTACATCGTCAGATAACTTTTATCAGCAGAATGAATACATAAATGTTGATTTGACAGCTTTTGTATGGAAAATATCCCGCCATATTTATTCTTCAAAATAATCAGCTCTTACGCACCCAAATTATCGTTTTTAATTTTTACTGTAAGAGCGAAATTGACCAAACTTTTCTATCGTATACATAATAATGTTTAAGTCTATTCCACGAACAATATTCAAGTTTAGACAGTTTCCCATAAAAATCTGCCAGACGTCAATTTAATTCCACAGATAAAAATATCTAGGGGTATCCAGATTTCCACTAGACTCTAGTGCCCTTTTCTTCTTTCAACTGAAATGTATGTTCAAGAAACCTTTTGGTAACTCTTTTTTGATACTCTCGCGGAATGAACGTACAGTTGTTTGGCAACACACTCGAGTGCCAATGCCGGTCATTGACCCCATACCTGTTTGTTGGCGTTATGCAAATAGAGATTAACGAACGAGTCACATGACTGGGTCATATTTTTTTATTAATTTGTACAGAGCGAGTCTTTTTTAAATTTTGTTATATATTGTTTTTTTTCTATACAACAAATACCTATTCATTATAATAAACGTCAATATTAAAATTGATGTAAACATATGTATATTTAGTTCGACTAATTACTTAATTTGACATTGAACAATTTATTTGCAAATATAATTAATTCGTACTTACTGACTACTAAAAATGTCATTTCAATTCAATAATGAATTTATTTACATAATTCGAGTCGTATCGATGAAGAAATATTCATATATTCATCATTTCAAAAACTGTGATTTCTCTTAAAACCGGTAATTGCATAAAATACCGGTTACTCGGACTTTGACCCCTCTAGGCATTGACACGACGACGCGGTTATTATCAAATAGCGATAAATACTTAAATTGCCAGTTATCTTCAGTAAATTGACGTTAATCCTTCGAAGATATCAGTACGCACAAACAAATTGTTTAGACGGTCCAAGGGACAACGATGACCCTTGATTAGCAGATCTCTAGATATAATAAGGATACATGGCATGTTCCTATTAGTACTTATATCGATGAGATCTACTTATTTACGTTTTTTTTTAATGTCCAATTGGGTACATTTTTATTATAGTGTTGAGGTGTCAATTTTTACCGTTATTATTATGGTAAGGTTTAAAAACTGCGTCCAGTAAGTTCAAGCTCAGCCCTAGACCATTACAATTAATACGTATCGGTCAAAGGTTGAAACTTTTATTTCCAAGAAAATTCAATTATACTCCGTTCGTGTCATTGCGACAAAAACCTTCACAGTTTAATTTGAATTCTGTGCAATACACACAGATTTTCTGTTTTCATGTCCAATAATATAATAATTTGTACTTGAGACTTTACAATGATACATATAATTAGAAGAGCAATTACTATGTTCCGACTCTCGTGTATAAGATAACTTTGAATGATAAACGTTACTAATGAGACGAAGGTCGTCAATATGTACTGTAAATAACATATGGTTTCGTTTTCACACACTTCCAATACAAATCCGGAAATTTTCAGAACAGAGTTAACAAAAAAGACACAGAAATTAAATTAATTTGCCTACCTTAAAAAACTCGCACCCGAATATAAACAAAGATGGCGAAAACAAAACACGTCCACACGGTCCGGCTGCCGGCACGCAACTAAAGATTTGTGGGATTTTGTAAAACTAAACACTACACAGTATACAGGTCACAGCGACCTCTAATGAAGCTTATCAGCTAGGTTCAATGGCAATAAACGGCTGGTGATATCTGTTACGTAATTAGGATATTGGAAACGTGATCGTGCTCAGCCCAGTCAATGAAAATGTCGTGTCTGGATCTGGAACTCTTGGACCCTGTTTCACGCCGATAATGCTGCAGATTTGAATTAAAATGAGAGGATTTGCTATGAGTTGAAGAAAATACTTTTTACTTCAAGTTTGTATCAGAAAGGCAGGGAAGCTAGCTATTACCGCATCGACTCAGATCACTCCCGCAGATTTGGTTTGTTGTTGAGCGTGCTTGCTTACAGGATATTTTGAATATTTAAATTATTTTCTTTTCGCTAGAAGATTGTTTGCAAGAATAAATTATATGTACATTAAATCCATGACCATATGTTTTATCACACTTGTGATTCAAAAGGTTGTAAATAAAACCAACATAAATACAGCAAACAATACGCAATCATTTACCGGAACATTGTAAGAGCATTCATTCAGAAAATAATAGGGGACCATTAAAAGAGTATTACGCGAGAAGACAGTGCCAAGAGAATGTTGTACAGAAATAGCATATCGTACACGTAGGGGACACTTGGGAATGCACGAATATATTTTAGTGCGGACATGTGTAAACGTTGGCACTGGAGCTTTCTTTGATAGCACAACAATTAGTTACAAACATCACACCTTGGTAGTCCTTTCTGCTAGTAGCAAGGTCTTTCCAAGTGTAGGAATATCGGGCAAAAATTACATTAAGTCTCTAACAAAAAGTTTAGTTCATTCATTAATGGTGGTTTGAGGGGGTTGTGTTTTGAAAACGTGTTGCGCCGACCACAAATGACATGGGACAAGGGCAGGAAGATGATGATGAGGGGGTTGTATACTTGAATACTAGTAAGCATTAGCCCATTATAGACGTAAGGTTCAAGGATGTCAATCTAAACCGCCTGCTCAACAGGCGAGTCAAAAGCTCCACGCAAAGATTACTGTATTTTTATTCGGAGCTGTCTCATAATACTGTGGTCTTAAGGTGATCCTCAAGCGAGCGACCGCAGTAAAAACCGGCGGATCAGGTCCTTTAGAGAAATATGGTTATAACAGGAATTTTATGCATCCATAAAATTCCTGTTTTACCCCAGTACTGCTGAAACAATCCGGTAAGGACTGAAGTTTGATAGGACGAAGCGTGCTTCGATCTTCACTCATAAACGCTTCCGCTTCAGCAATTCGAAAAACCACTTTCAGTCATTTTTAAGCAGGTAAGATTGAGATCAGAACGCGTGTTGCAAATTAACGAAATCAACGTAATACTGGAATTATACAGCATAGATAAGTTTTAATCATAACAAACTGGCATTGTGCCGAGAATAGATCACGAGAAAAGGAGATATCACGCGCTTGGCGCTAGCATTTTGTTATGGCTTAGCACTCACATAAATTCCTGAGCCCTGTGAAAGCATTGTCAGTTTAATTACTTAGCATGCTCAAACAAGGAATGGACTGCAAAATTCTGACAACTACGAGACACTTAACTGGAACACCCAGTGGACACTGATACCAGGGACTTAAAATGACCGCTTTTGCAGAATTATAAATAACGTTACAATTCATAAAATGGTCACAAAGTGAAAATTTCATAATATTAACAGCGTCTCTGACCATTTTAAGAATTTTAATGTGATTCTTATTCTTATCCTAATATGAGTCTGCTAATGCGGCCATTTTAGGCCCCCAGAACCTTAAAGGAAGTTACGGGTACTACCTAAGTATAAGTCCTTAAAAAGATTATGTAGTTCAGGTTCTGGGTTTACACTAACATAATACTATGTTTCTACTTATATCGAGAGTACTTTCTCAAAGTATTGGCCTACAATCGCACTAGATTGCGAAAAGTGGAAGGATGGAAGGGATGCCTTTGCCCTGCAATGTGGGACATTATAGGCTTATTACAATAATAAACCGAGAGTATTCGGGAGGAATGCTACAAGTATATGAGAAATTAACAGTGACAAAAAGTTGAAAAAATACGTGTACCTTTATGTGATTGTGTGAAGCAAAACATGCAAATGTCCATCAGATACTGCATTAATTAATGATTGAATAGTATGTGTACACAATAAGATTACACTAATTATTATGTATAATGCGCTTGCAAACGAACAAGTACCTACACGAATACCTAACTGTTACGCGGGAAATCCCGAAGAGACGTTTTGACTTACAATACGGTAGATAAATTAAAATATTCGAAAGGCGCGCATATTTTTTTAGTAAATAAAATTGTAGGGTTACTTAAGTTGAATCGAATTCTAAGTTATATTTATATTAAGCCAAATCATAACAATATTATAAACACTACTATAATTTAAAATAACTTAAGTTTTATGGAATTTCATAGTATTTTTTTTTCTAATTTCTTCTATAGAATAGAATAACATTAGTTTGCATAAAAACATGGTATAAAAGACGGTACAAAAATTAAATACAGAGCATACATGTTTTACTTAACATTTAATGATTAATTATTTTTATTTGGCCATTCAATCAGTATGTCAATTGTGTTATTAATGACAGTTTTGTGATCCTCGATATTCAGATGTCACAATAATGGAAATGCCTTCAGCAAATAATATGCATGTATGATTAGTTATATTAGTAATAGAATTAATATAAAGAATGAATCAAATTGGGCCTAATACACTTCCTTGTGGGACGCCATATTTGTTACATTTGAGTTCAGAAGAGTGTGGTGCCATGTCGTTATATCTATTCACTTTTGTAATTATAACATGCCATTGAAGTGCAATGCCTCTAATGCCAATTGTCTCCAATTTCTACACAGGTCACAGGTAACAGATCGTGAGATTCTAGGTCAAAGGCTTTAGATAAGTCAAAAAACAACCCTGTATTAAGGTGGTTTAGGTTAATATTAGTCAATGTGGTTTTTATAAGAGTGAAGATAGCTAGTGTTGTGGATTTGTTTTTTTGGAAGCCAATTGCTCTTTTTTAACTATTTTAAATTTATCACAGTAGTCAATTAATCTCTTACACATAAAAAGTATAAATCTCTTACACTTATCGAAAATTTTCGATATAAAAGTATTTCCTTTATTTATTTTTATACAAATTAATTACATTTTTAAATATTCTTTAGAAAAAACAATATAAAAAACATTTAAAAATATAAAAAATTGTAGCCCACCGGTATCGGGAACAGGGTCCAAGCTACCGGCGGTCAGGGCTCCAGAGAGAGGAACCTCCTAACAATACGAGCCGTGTCCAGAAGTACCGCTTTCTGAATCAAGCCCTTGATCCAGCTACCTAACGAGAGCCTCCTCAGGTATTGGTCGAGGCTCTTGGCAATTAAGCCATGGGCTGATACAACTATCGGCACAATGATCGCTGAGTCCACATCCCACATGTCGACAACCTCGTGAGCCAAGTCAAGATACTTAAATTGCTTATCTTTCTCGGCTTTCACGAGGTTCTCATCATGCAGGACCGTTATGTCAACAATCATTGCGCGCCGCTCTGATCGATCCACCACCACTATATCAGGCTTATTGGCTACAATAGTCCTGTCAGTGATGATGGATCGATCCCAGTACAATGTGATACTGCCATTTTCGAGAACTGGGTCGGGCACATACTTATAGTAGGGCACTTCCGATTCCACAAGGTTGTATTTAGAGCAAGTTGCTGATGGATAATCTTGGCTACAAGGTTGTGTCTATGCAAGTACTCTCCGTTAGCCAGACGAGAACATCCGGAGATAATGTGACGGATTGATTCGCCTGGACGGTGGCATGCCCGACATATGTCAACCGTACTATCCTTCACAATAAATCTCCGGTAGTTACTCGTCATCATAACTTCATCCATAACTGCACAGACAAAACCTTCGGTTTCTCCGAAAAGGTAAAGTAAAAGTATTATTGTTATTGGGCGATAATTGATGATGATGATTGTTGATTGATGTTGATGATTGATTTATGTCAGATTTTTCATCTTTTTTAAAAAGTGGATTAACAATAATAATTAATAATAAATTATTATGTTTTTTATATATATTTTTTAAGGAATATTTAAAAATGTAATTTATTTGTATAGGAATAAATAAAGGACATTAATAATAACAATTGATACTTTTAATGATTCCGGAAAAGTACCAAGTGTTAATGATAAATTAATTAAATATGTCATAATAATAATAAGTTCATCAGTGCATGCTTTTATAATCTTTGTATTAATTTCATAACCTGCCAAACTTGTTTCTTAATGATGTCATTATCGCTTTGACTTCATTATCCGACAAAGGTTTTAGAAACATCGAATGAACTAGTTAATTTTCGTCACAGTTCGGTTTTGTACTTGTGCTAGAAGAGTGTGCTGTATTAATATAGTGGTTATTAAACGCACTTGCTATTTCTACGGGTTCTGTAAGGTCTTTATTGTCAATAAGTATATTTTCTATATCGTTATTTAAGTTGTTATACGTAATTTAATTTAATAATACTTTCCATACCGCTTGCATTTGTTTTCACTTTTGTTAAACTTGATATTTGCGTCCGTTTTTGAGTTACATAAGCATTTCTGTAAAAGTTTTGAGTATTGAATATACTTAACTAATTTTATTTTTTTATTCTTATTATAATGTTAACGTAAGAACCGTTTCGTTTTAAAACTTTTTTTAAGTCCTTTACTTATCCAGTTCCCCTTTACTTATCTAGAACAGGCACAATGTGTCACGGAAAATGGAGTGGCATTACTGTACCAATAGCATTTGTTACTGAGAATATGGTCGATGGAAGAAGACTTACGAGTTGGTTCATTAATGTGCAGTTTAAGATTATAATTGTATATGCTAGATCTAGTTACTGATTTTTAATATTGCACGTTTGTTTTCGATTTATATTTTCGGAATACCTGGTACAAAAGACTGTTTAACTTGATTAAAAATTGATTGGGGTCGGATTGAGGTGTCCTATAGATCAGGGGTTCCTAAACTTTAAAGATAACGGAACACCCACCAAATATCTTTTATTTTATGGAAGCCCATATCAAATGATTACAAATCAACACTGAAATTTATATAAGAACATTTTTTTTTTACATAAAAATACCTACTTATATAAAAGTAATGAGTCCTTCTCATCACATAATTTGCGCTATTTCAAAATAATATTTGTAACCGTGGTATTATTTAATAGCTAATAATAAATAATTTTGGCGGAACCCTGATAACTATTCTACGGAACCCAGTTTGGGAATCCCTGCTATAGATACATATAATTATCAACTCATGACAGGTAAGTTCTATGTAACATACTTTGAACGTCTTTTGTATTGCATGGTTATATAAAAAAGGTAGATCCCCGTAGACAAGGTAACGCTTAACGAGCAGCCATTTCGTCATCATGAATTTGAATAAAAACTTCTTTGCCTTTAAACCTTTATAAAAGGTTTCAGAAAGGCATATTACATCCAGGCTATTCTTTTGTTCGCGTAGTTCCTGTAAGGTTAATTCAAGGAGTTCTTTTTTGGATAAAATACTAGCAATATTTTGATGCAGTATTTTAAAATTATATGTCGCCGATGGTCGAGTCTTATGCCCGAAAAAACGTCAAGTTCTTTTGTGCCACAGGAAAATAATACGGCATAGTTCCTTTTGTGCTTTTTCAGTAC
The DNA here is from genome assembly GCA_963082995.1 of Noctua comes. Classification (NCBI taxonomy): domain Eukaryota; kingdom Metazoa; phylum Arthropoda; class Insecta; order Lepidoptera; family Noctuidae; genus Noctua; species Noctua comes. Next base: position 4,582,071 of record OY720279.1, on the reverse strand, counting down.
CTAGGTCATAAGGTCATTATTTTTTCTGTTTTTTAATTTCATGCGATCAAAATAGAAGGAAATTGTGCCCCTCTTGGGTTCATTATTATTGTTAAATTGTATTAAAACTTGATCTGTTACTCGCTATTCGCCTTACAAGTTCTCTTGGGTTTAATTGGTTCTCGTTATAACTAACATTAGAAACGGGATATTTACCATGTTTTGTTTGAGTTTCCGATATTTCGGCGCTGTTGCAAGCACCATGGTCACAGAGAAACGTTAGTACCTACTCGTATTTTTTATAACTCATACACACATTTTTGATACGATAATTAAGTTTATCGACATCTAAATAATACATTTTGAATGTATTATTTTGAATACATTTAATACAATCATCATGTTATTGTAAAACGTATTTGAGATTGAATATATTGTAAATTATGATCATTCTCTTCTATACAAACTACAAGTTTATCGGTCAAGTTTAACTTAGCATGACAGCAACTCATATTATTTGTCTACTGAGTGCATTTGGTTTAGTATCCGCGACAATCTTGCACTTTTCATTCATACTTTGTATTTCGTCTTGAATCTATCATGGTTCCTCTTTAAAAATAGGCGTGTGTGCAGATTTTTAATACCGGTGAATGTTTAGGTAAACTGTAATCGCGTTTTAACGTAGTAACCATGGATTTTCTTGCCGGTTCTTCTCCGTAGGAAACGACCAAGCCGAATCGTGCACCTTTTTGTCGACGTTTTATAGGTGCCCCCATCCAGGCCTTTGTGAAATAAAATATTTTGATTTGATTTGATTTGAAAACGTGTTTTTTCTTTGTAAAAGCTTCAATCTTCTGTTGGGTGTCTTTCAGTTCACGTTGCAGATTCTCAATTTTTTGTTGAAGGCATACTATTTCAATGTTTTTACCACTGTTGACAATAGACCTACTCGCCAAAAGAGTAGAAGGCGTGGAGAATGCATTTTGGTCAAGAAAATGTCTTTTCTTTTATATTTATTTGCTGGACTGTTTCCTAAGGTGATTTTAACATTTTTAATTCCGTATTATTTATTTGATGATTAAAATTTTTATTTTGTAGAGTCATATTCTCAAACTCATTTTCTTTAGTTTCCAGCTTATGCTCTTTTATGGTGTCTTTCATTTCTAGTACTGTCAATGTTTCAGATATTGTGTCGTCTTCACTCTGATACAGTTTACTGGGAGTATTATACGATTCATCTAAATTTATTTATTTAAAATTCGGATAATAAATAATAATATGAGAGTCCAAGATATCAGAAGATTTGAATGGAGGGCTTCACAGTTTCGAGTTCTTTATTTTCCAGGACATTTCCAGTTGGTTCTGGAGAGGAGCAGTTTTGGTGCAGGTTTGCTTTTCTCCTCGTTGTGAAATGACTTAAATGGCTATTATTAGAGATTTCCTTATTTTTCCATGTCTTACATCTCCTTTCAGATTCCTTTTATATCACCATGAAAAGCTGTGATGTGTTGTAATTCGTTTATGTGACTATTATTATTTTAGTTTTCCTTTTAGTTAGGGTTAATTACTGTCTATTTATTCAGTTTTTTTTTTTGTAAATTAAAGGTGGTGATTTTTTTCAACATTGATTTGTTTTAGGAATTGGGTAAACAACTCAATTACAAGTTAATATCTTTTTAATTATCTACCTAGATAGTAGGTAGGTAGGTGCATACCTACTTTAAAATGTAACCACAAGAATTCTATAAGGTAAAACATGGAATCTGTGACATTCAGGTCAGTAGCATGAAGAAAGTAAGTAGGAGGTACCTACCTACCACTAAAATTATATGGGTACCTAAGTGCCACTAAGTACTCATACCTATGGCAAACTCACTAAAAACATAATAATCACCTACCTACTTAGTTACCTACACTAAGTAAAAGGTTAATGTGAAACTTGCAAACCTTGGTCTGCTTTCAATTCATAAAATAAGAACCTTCATGTGCACATATAACTCAGTCTTCACTCATGTTTTAAGCCATGCTCAGACATATAGTTTAAACAGTGAATTTGAAATATCAACTTTATATCCTTTCAAGCAAAGCTGAAAATTCGGTGCATTCAAATTGAGGAGAATTAAGTTTTCAAGGATGATTGGTAAAGATTTTTTAAGGTGCCAAAGTTAACAAACTATTAAATACTTTATCCCATTGAACTTTCAGAAAGAGAAAGAAAGAAAGAAAGACTTTCACTTGATAATGTTTTCTTAACAAAAACCTTTTAAACAAAAAGTTCACTTACTAAAAATATTTTTAAACATTGAAAACTAAAAAACATGAAATAATTAGGTACAGTCTATTTTGTTAGTAGGAACACTTTTAACAATCTGATAAATAAAAAAAAGCAATTAAAAATAGAGGTATCGGAATAAAAAACCGAAACAAAATAATTCAAAAGTACGGTATTTATTCAAATTGTAATAAAATTTAAAATACGAACAGATACTTTTAATTTCAGTTGTAGTGTACCAATCCCAATCAAAAATTATAATTGATTAATTAGTTTTACCTCATTATTACGCAGGTATTAAATTACACATCTCATTTTAATTTATCATAATTGACAGGCACAAACATTAATAAACAAAACATAAATGACTTTCAACTTACCGGTATAATAGGAAAACAAATGTAATATCGAAATCTATTTCGTGTTATAATTTTAAAATAATGCACGCGTGATTTTTTAAATGATTACACAAGTTGAACTTGGTAGAGTGACAGCTGAACTGAATGAATGGGATAGAAGTGTTGGGTGGAACTCGCCGCTAGAATTCGATTGAATTACAATCGATTTTAGAGCTAATTTTATTGCATTGCATGTAATGCACATCTGCAATGCACATTTCTTGCCGTATTAGAAACACGACCAGGTTTTTATCGTTACCAATAGGTAATAAAGAGATGGAGAAATTGGCAGCGATGTTTAGTTCTACCATATTTCAAAATTGTAATAACAAGAAAGTGCCGAAAATCCCGAAGACTTATTGATATGAGTCTTCGGCATTAGGTTAGACGTCAGCTAGAACCTAAATGAAACAATGATAAAATAATGGAAGGAAGCCACAATAAATTAATTTTTACAACCACGTTTCATAATTAATTAGTTTTTACTGAGCTGTAATAGGTATTTTCAGTACTATACATGTAGTGAATTAGTTGTTTTTTTAAGCTGTTAGGCATTTTAAGAATTGGGCATAATTCGACTAAGCTGTTTTTCGGCTGTAGCTTAATATTCTCAAAAAAGCCAGTGAGGTATAAAAACTCCAGGGAACTTATTTCCAACAAATTAGAAAAAAAAATTGTTTAAAAAAATGTTTTATCCAATCGATGTTCCAACAAAATTTGGTTTCGATATACTGCAATCGCTGTCAATACTCACTTCACTATTACCATCAATTTTGACATTTCATTTGTTTGACATTACGGGAAAATAATTTGCTGAGCCCGCAAATACCATTATTGTTATTGTTTGAAAAGTAATTTTAATGCTTTATTTTGATTTTCATTTCAGTTTCAAGTGGTGAAAATAATTACTGACAGGGATGTTAAAAAAATATATAGATATTGCATTTCAATAACGATGAATTTGAATTCCAAAAACCTTGATTTGTGTTGTCGTACTTGTTTGCGAGATGATTCCGAAGAATTGTATGAAATATTTCAAGAACAAGCAACTAAGTTGGTAGACATCGCTGAATTAATAACATCACATACTTCAATACGTGTAAGATATTCGATAATTCTCTTTTATCTGTTTTAAATTAAGAAAGGAAACAACCTAGTTTCAAAATTGATGTAAAAAATTTAATGTTTCTTATTGAATTTACATTTTCTCAGGTGACCATGGAGGATAGATTACCTAAGAAGATATGCAACAGTTGCTACAGTTGTTTATTAAACATTATCGAATTTAAGCGTACTGCAATCAATGCTGATGCCGAGTTGAGAGAACATTTTGACAAAATCATTTCTGATGATAAAAAAGATGTTGAAGGCTTAAAGCAGAATAACAATCTAACAGAAATTAAACTTGAAGACGAATACAAAGAATATCAAATTGAAAATAACTTTGATGACAGTGTTGATTCTGAAATGGCAATTAAAGAGGAAATCTATCCATTTAATATAACAACAATGTATTCAGATATATCAGATGCAAGTCTGCTTGATGACCATCAAGCTAAACGTAAAAAAACTGAACTAAACATGGAAAATTTTGTAACATACAGATCAGGTTCCAAAAGTAAACATTACATGGCTGAAAATAACCACAAAACAGACCAAAGAGAACAATGTGATGTTTGTTTAAAGACTTTCAAGTCCATCAACTCTTTATCAGCTCATAAGAGAAAACATACATCGAAAGACAGGGTTCTCTCATGTTCAGTGTGCAGTAAGGTATTCAAAAAACTATCCCATTTGAAAAGACATGAACTTTGTCACGAGAATAATCGCCCATTCAAATGTTCTAAATGCTCAAAGTCTTTTGCTACAGAAATCACTTTAACAGAGCATGAGAATAAGCATAATGGAATAAAACCTCATCGCTGTCCGATATGTCCTAAGTCTTTTGCTCATCTTTCAACATTAACCAGTCATATTAAGATTCATATGAGAGACAAGCCTTATCTATGCCCTACTTGTGGAAAGAGGTTTGATTCAAGCACTAACTTGAATCAGCATATGAAGAGGCATTTAGGACTGAAGTTATTTGCCTGCAACTTGTGTCCTAGGAAGTTTGTAAGTAAAGGTAAGTTTTATGTATTTAAAAAAAAAAAAAAATACTTTTATTTCGGACAAGCAGCATCCATAGATGGTTAGTAAAATAAAACTTATAAAGTATGTTACACCTTATTTCGATACGAGCTTGTTGTTCGAGAGGCACCTATGAACAATAGCCCCAATAAACAAGAAATTTTGGCACATGTCATTTTAAAAATCTATACTTATTATAATAAAGCATGTTAAGCTGTTGGTCCCGGCTGTCATTTGTAGATCTTTGACAGTTGTTACAGGTAGTCAGTGGCCCAAAATGTCTGACAACCAGTCATACCAAGGGGTATCACATTACTTAGTATTAACTGGGTTGTGGAGGTCAGATAGGCAGTTGCTCCATGTAAAATACTGGTATTCAGCTGCATCCGGTTAGACTGGAAGCCGACCCTAACATAGTTGGGAAAAGGCTTGGCAGATGATGAGTAATGATGACTTATTGTAATAAAGCTAAAGAGTTTGTTTTTATTGTTTGAATGCTCTAGTCTCTGTAACTGCCAGTGGCATTAAAAAAGTTTGCATTTGATAGCCTTCTTGAGGTAGGTTATAGACGGTGGGGGACACTGCAGGGCACAGCTAGTATATGTTTAAGAAATCTTCAGCCTAACATAATGAATATCTCTGCTAACTTATAGCTGACTAAAGAAATGCTTAGTTTACTCAGTTATAAGTTAGCAGAGATATATCTATCCTCTTTGTGAATATTTTGAATGAGTTCTAAGTCTTCTCCTTTGTAAATTCTTGACTTTCCGAAGTCTATTAATTAATTCGAATTTCTTTTTACCAGGTGGCAACTTGAATGTTTTGATTTCCATTTACCATGGATTTTTCCATGCGTTTTGGCAGTCCAAATTAGTTTTAAAATTGAAATATGAAGCAACTGGCTAAGTTGGTTCTAACAAACAATTTAAAAATTTCAGGTGAATTAAAATCCCATGGCGTGACCCATACTGGTGAGAAGTCATACAAATGCGACCAATGTACGGCAACATTCACAAAGCGCAGTTCTATGACCAAACACAAGCTAAGGCATCTTGGTATCAAGCCTTATCTGTGTGACGCTTGCCCTATGAAGTAAGTAGTAGCGAGTATTTTCTAAGATTAAGACAAAGAACGATGGAGCGTAACATTTTAAATATCAAACTCACAGATCGCATGTGCAACACAACAATACGCTCCAAGACTGGCATAGCCAATGTTGTCGATAAGTCTGCTAGGTTAAAATGGGACTGGGGGGGGTCCCATTTCCAGGATGGGTCTGGACAGATGCGCCAGAATAGTTACACAGTGGGTATCTGAAGACGGTCGTCGTCACCGAGGCACAAGAGACTGGCGTGACGATTTGGACTCATTTTTAGTCAGAAAAGGCAAGACACGGAGAGAGTTGGAAAGGAATGGGGAGGCCTTTGCCCAGCAGTGGGACAGAATAGGCAAAACAAAAAAAAACGAAAACCGAAAAATACACTTTAAAATCATTATCAAAGTGTGTAAAGTTGTCAGGGCATTGATGCTTATATAGAATTCGTAAGACTATTTTATGACACCTTTTTCGTATTGAGGGTTCTTGAGCCAGTTTATGGCTAGTTCTTTCGTGACAAGGGAAGAGGAACCACAAAATCTGCTACCGCCATCTATCGAAAAAGAAAATGATTAATTAAAAGCTGATGTAATCTTGTGACGCTAGATGGCGCTGCTTCAAATAATAATAAAATCATAACTGCCTATTTAATTTTGTTGCTGTTTTCTGTTACAGGTTTACGTGCAAAGAACACCTGAAGCGACACAACAGAATACATACGGGTGAACGACCGTATCGTTGTGAACTATGCGATCGTACGTTTACGCAAAGCGCTGATTTGACCAAGCATACACGCTCTCATTTAGGAAATAATCTGTATAAGTAAGTTTTATAGTAATTTTTTGCTAGAGAAATGCAACTTCTTGGTTTTTGAGCAGTTCAGACAATTAGGGTAGGCCTATGTCCTGCAAAGGAGTGCAGAAGATTTTTTTTAGGAGTTGAGTGCGACTCCAAGAGATGCCGCTGTTAAAACAGTGTCTATGGAGTTCCTTGTCTGTTCTACATACAGATTAGTTTACATCTGAAATAAACCTTATGTCCACGTGAATAAAGGTGCTAAACTGCAAAATCACGAGCTAAAATGATATGAAAGTACAGTAGCTACAACATTCTGACTAAGTGACCGACTACTTGGCGATTCGGAAGTGCCTGTATAAAGTTTAATTGCAAAAAATTGTTATACAGTTAATTATGACGTGTGCTAATATTTCTTTTGTTTTTTATTGTTTATTCATTTCACAGATGCAACCAATGCAGCCAATGCTTCAGACTTAAGACGGAACTCCGCCAGCATATATCGGAGCACTTCATATCTTCACAACTTGAAGCTTTGAAGATGACTAGTTCAGACAAACCTCAAACGATGATTGATAGTAATGCTGAAATAGTCCCCACTATTCCAGCATTACTATCAATGAACGTGCCTCAGGAAAAAGCAGTGGCTCAAGGCAATTGTGATAAGGTGATGCAGTAGAACATGTTTAAAAAGCAAGAAAAGTACTTGTACCTTTGAAAGAAGCAAGCAAGAATTTTGGAGTAGACTTAAATATGTAGGTACCCCCTTTTTGAGGGCTTAAAATTCACCATCTGCCTAGTCTTTTCCCAACTAAGTTGGGGTCGTCTTCCAGTCTAACCGAATGCAGCTGAAAACCGGTATTTTACATGGAGCGACTGCCTATCTGACTTCCACAACCCTGGGTAATCCAATACTTTTAATATTGTGGTGGAATATTCTATCTTCTTATAAGGAGCCTATACGATTTCTACAAGCCATAAAAATATGAGGCGTTTACACTTTCTTCAATTCTGTAAAGTACGATTGGTGGTTATAGTCGTAGCCACCAGTTTATTAGGTGGTAATATCTATGTAATAAATTATCTCTCATGTAACTAAAGATCTTCAAAACAAAAGGATTGTGGACCTTAATGTGTTCTTAACTGTTATGTCAACAGAAAGCAATATCTATTGCATAGATTCTATTCTGTGCCCTGAACGGGCTGTGTTGTTAGATTTTAGGCTGTACTTTTAAGCAATAAAAATGGTTGATTTATCTTACGTTAAGTTATACCTAGATTACCTAAGCATTTATTGCATTTTTTGTGAATAAACTATGTTATTTAACGACTAGTCTTTTTTAGTGCGTTCATCTTACAAAGCATGGATTCGTCTCCGTTCTCTGTGGTTTACCTTATCTTTATCTTCAATTCTCCCCAAAACTTAGATATGCCTAGTAAATTCGCCAAAGATCAGGAATGAAAAAAATGGAATAGAATTTTGAGATTTGAGAGAGTTTATCAAAATCTAAGAATCTGCTAAATTTAGAACAGCTGCCCAGTTTCTCAAAAAATTGATCGCTTTTTTGCAGCTAAAACGGTTAAGGAACCTGCTCTTACTGCCCCACCTCATAATTCCACCGTATAGACTCATTTGCACCGGAAACAGACATCAAAAATCATCAAATTGCAAAATGAGCATGCTAAACAAACATTGAAAAGCACAAGGTTTTTTGTTAGATTCCTAGGTCGAGCCGTTATTGGGTTTTTCAATCAGAAATTGCGCAGAATCTGGTTTTGTGCTCAATTGATCGCAATAGGCTCGCCACACCCCTTCCTTAAACATTACTGCCTAAATGTGGGTGTACGATGTACTATGTGACGCTTCTACCTTACCCTTCGGAGAATACAGGCGTTATGTTAAATAAGAACGAAATGGAAAGCTTGAAGTTTGCTACAGTAGTGGTGAAATCTAGAAGAAATTGCACACAGTGCAGTGTAACCAAAGTAACGTCTGCATGGTTGACTTGCGACCTACACTAAACGTAATGGGAGTTGCGGTGGAGATCGCTTGCGACATAGAATACTGACGAGAAACTGACTGATCTAGAACAGCGAGTAGAGGTAACAAATTCGAACATAAACGTAACATCACGCATCATAGCATCACATTTCGCAGTTATGTTTGAGTCCCTTGTAACAGGGGCCGATATGTGCTTAAGTAGACAGGTATTTCTTTTAGCTTTTTAGTCGCGAAAATACTCCATAGTCGCTTAATCGTCGGCAGTGGGGCTGGTGTCTAAGTAATAGTGGTAGTCACTCTTTGACCACTTGTTTCCTGCTGGATGGCACAATGGTCAGGATATTGGGGACATTGCCTGGATGCTTCACAACGCCACCGGGCGCATAATTCCGCTACCTACCTAAGTTACATCCTAAAAAATAGCATATGGTCGAAATCACTCCTATGTTAAGTACCTGATTTCATTTGTAATTTTTATGAAGCAATCTTAGATGCTCCGTAGAGATGAGTTCAAAATATAGATAGTATCTAGCATAAGCATAATCAGCCTATAATGTTCCCACTGGTGGGACACAGGCCGAGCTTTGAGAGGGAAAGGGCTATAATCCACCACGCGGGCCCTGTGCGGGTTGGTAGATGTCACATGCCTTCGAATTTTTGGTTCTAGGACATGTTGGTTCCTCACGATATTTTCCTTTTGTACCTCTACATACATTTGTTAAAAATGTAGTAAAATAAGTTAAGGTAAATAAGTACCTACTACAGTTATTAGTATGCAACGATGACACCTTTTCCTTGGTAGGGGACAAATCTCACGATCATCAATCAGGCATGAGGCAACACGCTTAAGAAACCACAGACTCAACGTTTATTTAAGAGTAAAACTGTTTTCATTCATGCACGCATAGATGTACGTACCTAACGAGCCAAAGTGCATGCAATCGTTGTGAACCTGCGGTAAGGATCAGGACTTGATGACTGAACTGCATAGTGGGTGAACGACCCATTGACATCAGATGCAAATGAGATTATAAAGTTTCGAGTGTCATTTTGCCTTATGAAGGTTTTAAGATAGTCCGGAAAATAATAATATAAGACGGAAATTATGGAAAGATGAACTGCCTGTTTTTAAGACACTAACCCACGACCTAGTGTTTACCCACGTCTGCGATCTAGCAGGAAAAATAGCACAAAAGAGAAGAGAATCCTGCTGAAGGATCTACAGATGGGTGCACCGTGCAGTGCTTTAGACGTAAAAAGAACAGACAGTCAGACAGAGTGATTTTCGCATTTTAAATATTTCTAAGGATTTACCCAAAACAGCTAGATATTATGTACATAACTGGAAGGAGGGAAGGGAAGTCTTCTCTATGCACATGAATTTAAGGTCAGCACACAAAATTTAAGAGATAACATTGCCTATGGACATTGAACATACGAGTAGATGATAGCACACACGTTGCCCCACCCATATGTTACGAACCACGCGGAAAACGAGAAGAAACTCAATACTACCTAGTTTTCCACTTATGTGTGCATTAGGCAATAATCATAGTAATGCAACCGTCAACTTCACAACTGCGCAACGCATGCTTTCTTACCGGAGAGTTGAATCTGTTTCCGCGGGTATGTGTGATCTGGTGGATTCTATATGCACTTGTCTTTATATTTTAGAGTTCGATTTTTAGGGTTTCGTACGTCCAAATGAAAATCGGAACCCTTATAGGATCACAGTATGTCTGTCTGTCCGTCTGTCATAGCCTACGCATCTATTGGACCGATTCAGTTTTTCAGGAACACATGTGAATATATTTGACCCAAACAAAGACTTGCATCTTAAGTAAATATAGGGGCCATTTTAAAGAGAATTAGGATATATTTTTTTTTGCAAACTACCATGTAAGATAATGTAGGGACACAATGATAAATACACAGCATATAGCTCTAAAATATCAAATGAAAAGCCTCGTAACGAGGGTCTCGATTTTTTTTACATAGTTTTAAATCGTTCCCTTTTTTTCTGCTAAATTAATTTTGAAAAAATATTAAAAAACTTATTAGGGTCGAATTTGTACTGACTGGAGGACATTTTGAATTTAAAATAATTAGGAAAATTAAAGTTTTGAAGCACTAAAAATATTGATAACTACGTAACCGATAAAAACATGTGACATTTATTTTAGTGATAAGAAGGTAGTCATAAAAAAACCAAGTTTTTTTTATCTTTGAGTAAAAGAAAAAATAAATATTTGTAAACTAGTGTAATTATTCCGACGTGCAGGTAAGATCTAAAGTATTTAGTCCTACGATTAGACTTAGCCTTCATAAAATAGCGTAGCGATTAATTATGTAATTTACCTAAGAGTTACTGCGAACAAAATTATTAGTATGTCATTGCATGTAAGTCTGTGTTAAACTTGAGTTATGGCAATTAAGCTATTTCATTGGGCCTTTAAATATTTACAGCGTAATTAAATACAAACTCAATATTATGTAAATCTGTCTGTGAAATTGTTATAAAAGTACTTAGAACCCTTTTACAAAACGTCAGAGTTGCAACAAAAAAATACTTTTAATGGATCTGGTAATACTGCCATAATACTGAACTACCAGTGTGTACCTACATATTTAGATGTTATCTTAAAAGTAAGCGTCATAGGCTTTCGTCATTTGGGAGTGCGTAATTCGCAGAACAGTTGGGGCTGCTGCGTAACCAATTATTATGAAATCGAAAAGTAATACGAGATTGGAAGTCTTTTTCATAAATCATTAGATCAAATTAGTCAAAAATTGCTTTCCTATTTTCACCATCATCATTCTGTTGCCCTTATCCCAATTCATTTTGGGTCGGCGCAGCATGTCTTCTTCTTCCATACTTCTCTATTACTCGACATCTCATTTTTACCATTGGATTTTATGGTAACCTCTTGACAATCCCTAACATAAGAATTAGGTATTTATAAAGGTCGTATGTTCTTGTTCCTTACCGATTGGAATTTATGAAGGCTCCCTAAGTATTTAATACAGTACAAAATACTTAACACTTTACCTAAGTCAAAACAAAACTTTGTCCTAATACATATTCAATTTCAAGAAAATTGGCGCGAAATTGGTATTAATAGATACAAGGAAAACTTCTATAATTTTCCAGCTCTGAATAAATCTATAGGTTGGCACTCGAAGGCTTAGTAGATGAATATAGGTACCTACTAGTGTGTACGTGCTCTAAAGCGCAAGCCACACCGCCGAGCACACGGGCGAGCGAGGCGAACGAGGTCCCTTTCATTAGGGATTGAAAACCGGTACGAATTTGGGTTCCGGTTCTTCATTTCGGTTCTTAAAAAGGTTCTTCTTTTCGGTACGGTTCTGGTTCAGGTTCCGGTTCGGTTCTGGTTCCAAAGTACCGGTTCCAAATAAAAGTTCCAAATACCGGTTCCGTATCATCCGATTTAAAGGTTCTCCAAGAAAGAAGGGGTATGTTTGACGCGTGCCTGGCGTGTCTTTTCTTTCAGTTCGCCTTCGAAATATTAGCGAGTGGAAGTCTGTACTGTACTGTGTCAGCAAATATTATTAGATACTGGTTTGAATAATCTAGAGTAATAAAATTACTGTTAATAATAATACATAGACTCGCTTTGAAGAAGAACCGGTACAATAAAGGTTCTTAAAGGTTCCAATTTAGGTTCCGGTTCCGGTTCGGGTTCTAAGTAACGGAACCACTAAATACCGGTATTTTACCGGTATTTCGGGAACCTTTTCGATCCCTGCCTTTCATACTTCGTTCGGCTCTTTCGATACTTCGCGGTGTGAACCAAAGTATAGAAGACGTGAAATGATGCCTCGTCCGCCTCGCTCGCTCGCTCGCTAGCTGGCGGTGTGACCTACGCTTTAAGGTTGCGATGCTTCAATGCAAGTGTGGAGACTTCTTTATCGATGTCCGTCTCCTGACCAAGGAAGATGTCGTTATCGTTGAAGTATTTATGAATACAAACACACACATACATTAATATGTATAAATACGCCTTTTTCACATGGGGATAGGTAGAAACTATCGAAGGCGAAGGTGGCCTACGTACGTTGCGCTTGCGATCCTTTCACGACAGACAGGACGAATCTATTAGGGTATCGTTTTTCGGCAACGGATTCCTAAAAAGACATGTGTGTTTACTTTGGGTTGATTTTCTTTTTTATGAATGATGATGACATTGACGAACGTAAAAAAATACATGACAAAAGTAAGCAAAGACAGCCCTGTAATTTTGTTAAAGTTAGTTAGGACTCTCTCATTAGAGAGGTAGACCCATCATTAGCACAGCATTTGCTCACTTTGATGCCTATTGCGTACTGTAAACGCAACTTTGTTACACTGGCACAATTTTACCTATGTTAAGATATCTCGTCTGCCTTTTTGGTTTAGTGGCCGCTGCTAAACAAGAAGTTTTGGCTTCGATTCCCAAGTCGGGCATAGTGTTATTGGGATTTTCCATGGTCTTAGTTAGTGCCCGCCCCCAACGAAGTATAAGGGACTTAAACATAACTGGCGAAATGTAATGTGGGTACTACATCTTTTATCACCATTCTATTCGCACTCTTTTTACCCGACTACGGCGTGGATGGGTGACCGCCCATTACATACCGAGTTTCCTCCGTGCCTCCGAAAGCACGTTAAGTCTCGGTTGTCATTTGTAGATCTTTGAAAGTAGTTACAGATAGTCAGTGGCCCAATAGTCTGACAACCAGTCTTACCAAGGGGTGTCGTACTTATTACCCAGTACTAACTGGATTGTGGAGGTCAGATAGGCAGTCGCTCTATGTAAAATACTGGTATTCAGCTGCATCCGGTCAGACTGGAAGCCGACCCCAACATAGTTGGGAAAAGGCTAGGCAGATGATGATGACGACTAAGTCTAGAATCCAGACTTTGTTTTTATAAGCTTTTATTTTTGCACAAAGAAGAAGCGTTCTTTGTTCGTTATTTATTATGTAAGTACTTGTTTCATATTGTTTTATATTGTTGAATCTTCAATTTATTATTTTCCTAATCAAAATCTACAGATTTTGAGTAGGGTCATCTTCAACAAAATTAATATCCTGTTTGTTATTAGACAAAAGTTCAATAGAAACAACAGAATTTAATAACAGTCAAGTCTAGCTGAAGTTTTCTTGTTCAATTAATTTTCTAGGCCCTATTATAGTCTTATTGTTGTTACACGTGTTCAGTATAATTGATGTCTGATGATAGCAAAATCCCAGTTAATATTGTTTTAAAGGTTGATTACAAAATCAGTCAGATCAAAATCAATCAAGTGTCAGATGCCAGCAGAAGCCCCATTTTGCCATTTGAATCTCCATAATCATAAGTCAACCGTTTTACTGCTATCACGGAATTTCAAATACCTAAATGATTTGTTGGCTAGCACGGACCTAGATGTTTGTCCACCTTCCCAGCAGCAATGGTAAAATCTTTAATATTCGCATGCGATCACACGCGCAGCAACACTGCTTGGCGGTAGAAATAAGTTTGGTTGTCGGTACTTAGGAATTTCCTGGAGCTTCTTCACAAGGAGCTCCTCCACTAGATGTTGCTATAATAAAGATTTTCTTAGTATGTCGTCGTGAAAATATAAATTCAGTCCACCCAGAATTTGGCTACGAATTTGGCACCTTCAATAGTGTCTCAGTTCCTGTAGAAAACATGTCTTTTTGTATGCCCATACAAAAAGACATGTAGGTCATGAAATTGAGGTTCAGTCGTTTGTGATAGAACACCTCATAAGCGTTCCAGAGCAGAGCCATCTATGGCAAAATGGGTCCGGTTCAAGACTTCCAGGTAAGTGAGGTACCCCCCACCTGTAACGTACCTCGACTCGGAGGAGTCCGCAAATGTACGAGTCTCCCACCACCGGACACCAGACTCATGGTGGTAGTAGTAGGACAAGTTTTAGTAGTTAGGAGTCCAACATAACTCCTCAGACGGAAAGACTCTATACACGAAAAGAAAAGGTTAACCTGGCCACGGCAACTCATCTTCAGGTGTCCGATTTTCAGCAGGTGGAACGAATGGATTTGATAATGGGTAGGGTTAGTCTAGTTTGAGCAGTCACCAACCCGACCGTTTAGTTGGCCTAGTGTGCGTGCTAGCAGCCCAACCCGACTAAACTATCGGCCGATAGAAAGTCTGCAATCTGCGGAGACTCTTAGATAAATTAGAATCTCTGTCTTTCACGACACTAACCACTTGAAAACGTAAATCGTCGGAGTAAGATCCTCAGACTAAGCCAACAATCGTTAACAACATTGTAAGTTTTAAACTTATCGCATGATCGATTTTTGAATGCATCATCGATGGCTAAACGAAGTAAGGAACGCACGTGACATGAATTCTTTATTTGAAAAGAGAGTGCCATTCAAAATCGTGTTCGTGTTACTCGACTACTTAGCAGCCAAAAGAAAGGTAATGCTTTTCAATAGCTATTTTTGTTGCATGAGATTGTGTGATACATCTAATATCCAAAGACAGCTCTGATAAAACGATTAAGGCCAAAAAAAAACGATACGCAGTGCGCAAACATTCAACTTTTTCAGGGATATGAAGCACAGCGAAAGAATCACTCAGGCAATCAGGCGAATCGTTTTTCTAGGTTCCACCGATATTTTTTATCATACTTCGACGGTGCGATCTAAGCGACCAAAGTCAATTAATTTGACAAATTGACTAATTCTTTAATCACTTTCGTTTCGACACTGTAATTAAGAAATATAACAGATGCTGTGGAGGTTTTGACATAAGACATGATTCATTACAGCTACGTGAATGGCAAAGGCGAAGGAGGAAAAGTGTATTAGAGCTATATGCAAAATAAAACCTACAGAATCTTGCAAGCAACATTTTAAAAATTTAAAAATATTAACGGTCCCGTCACTTTATATTTATGAGTTATGTATTTTTGTCAAAAACAATATGTACTTCTATAAATCTGTTGCAAGTTTACGTCGCTCAGATAAACTGCACACATTGCCTACTAAAACAGAGTTTATGTATAAAAGTGTATTTGCAATGGCACCCCGATTGTACAACAAAATACCGAAACAAATTAAAGAGTGTAAAAGCCTCAATGAATTTAAAAACAGACTTTCACAATTATTGATAGAAAAAGTATATTACTCTGTTAGCGAATTTCTAAATGACAAACTGTTATAATGTTGACATTTTATTTATTACATTAATATTAACATAACTCTGACAATTGATGCTTGTAATTTTGACATTTTATTTAGTATAATGTTGACATTTTATTTATTACATTATTACTTATATTGACATAACTCTGACAACTGATGCCTGTAATTTTATTATTTGTAATTTTAATATTGACTTAAATGACATAAACTTGTGGAAAAAATGTTATCGTTCTGTTGTTTTATGTTGTGTTGTTTGATGATTTTAATTATTTAATGAACCAAATTGCATTGTTATTTATTGACTTTTTATTATTTTTTTAAACAATTTAATTGTATGTACCATTGTGTGGAAACATTTTGTATGCCTAACGGCGGGACATAGATAGTTTCTGAATTTTATATATCATACCACCTACTGTTTTACTTATGTTCACAAATAAATGAATTTGAATTTGAATTTGAATTTGAATTTGAAAGGTTGTGTGCACTGAATTATTTTACTCTTAAAATGGTTATAAGCCAGATGCTCTTGACAAGCGTTCTAGATTTGAATGTTACGTATATTTATGTAAGTGAAGATTTTTTTTAATTACAGAATTGGCCTGCTCTTGACCTCGATCACGCCTGATGGAAAACGATAGATGAGGTCTATGATGGAACGAGCGTGCCCAGAAGATGTCTGTTCACTCTTGCTTTGAAGGCAGACGGTTTAAATGTGGGAGGGAACACCAATGCCGGCAGAGAGTACTTTGGCTGTGCGCATAATAAACGTGGAGGAGTTCAAGCGCTGAGTACCTACGACTCGTCGGGACATCAACCAAGTGTGGATGGTACGCCGCAGTACGGCTGAATAGAATAGAATTTCTGAGTAGTAGGACGGAGTCTGGGTCTGCACCCGGTTGATGACAATAGGCTCGCCCTCTAATACATGGGACTAAATCATAACTGACGAAATGAAGGTGTTATATTGTATGGGGTGGACCGCCACTTTGCCTTCGGTGATTACAGGCGTGATGTTATGTTATTTTTAAGTGATTTAAACCTGATGATGACCTGATATCGTAAATTTTACCTTCTCTCAAATCCGTCATGGCTGAGGATTGCGACTCCATTATGAGTCGTCTCCATAAGTTATACGGTCCTCTGTAGCGTAAACTGCTCGGTAAATGCTGCCTCCGACAGCTAGAAGTCATAGTACAAGCAGCAGAAGGCAGCAGAAGCAGCAGGCGCTTTTCACCATGCAGCATCAACAATGTATTATCATAAGCCTGTAGCAGTCCATGGCGTGAAGCATCTCCCAAGATACGCCACAACTCTCAACGTCTGGCTATCTAGCCAAGATGTCGTTCCGCGCTTCTTTTGAGATTAACGACCATCGACAGTGCTTGAGACCGTAAATCCTCAATTAATATCTACATAGGTGTAATAACTCCATCACAATATGGTACACAGTGTATACGGCAAAGCGATTGTTGTACTCGTAGTAGGAGGCAACCCTGTATTTCGCGAGTGCCGTGGTAGGGCACTGTTAGTTGTGGTACCGCGCGTTCGACGCACGCGCATCGAATACTTATCGATTATTTTCGCAGTTCGAACGATTTAGTTTACGTTGCAACTTTTTTGTTTTGGAATTTGGATTTTTTTATTTGAAAGGTAAGCTTCTTTTTTTTTTGTACTCGGTTTTTTTTAATTCTTATGTTTAAGGGGTTTAATAATTTAATTTATTGGCTGAGTGTACCCTGAAATAGAGCCTTCATTAAAATAAAATTAAAAAAAACTGGAAAGATTATCCTGTAGACATGACTTTTAAAAATAAAGTAAGTACTAAAATGTGTATTAATTTCTTCTTTGAACGCGTCACTAAATTAAGTGAAAATAAAAATTTGCAACAAATCTATCTTCACTTATACTGTCACTAACGGGATATCTTCCGTGATTGTTCAATATTTTGAGCTCCCGATATTTCGGCGCTGTTGCAAGCGCCATGATCGCGGGTTGACTGGAGAATGCGGAAAATATCGGGAGCTCAAAATAATGAACAATCACGGAAGATATCCCGTAAGTGACAGTATAAGTTTAGTTGTAAACCGTGAAAGCTTAAAACAGTGTTTAAATCTATCTTCTTATATATAAAATTCTCGTGTTACAATGTTAGTTACCATACTCCTCAGAAACGGATTTTTATGAAATTTTATATGCATATTCAGTAGGTCTGAGAATCGGCTACTATCTATTTTTCATACCGCTAGGGTAGGTAGGGTAGGTGGTAGGGTAGGGTAGTTAGGTAAGGTAGGTAGGTTAGGTAGGTAGGGTAGGTTAAAAAAGGTGAATTGCAACGCATGCCGGGCACAGCTAGTTTTACTGTAAAATTAAACTAAGGTCACTTTCAACAGCTACGGTTCAAGTGCACTCAGGTTGTCGCAATGAAATTGCTAATTGATTTGGTCCGTTTTGACAATTATACGAAGCGAAAGTTTAGACTTTCAGGTAAAGAATTAAGACCTAAGTCTTAGTTAGTTCTAACCTTGGATTTGGTTAGGACATTTCTTGGTAAATAATTTTATTTGAAATCGTATGAAATGTTACTTTCCATATTTCGTCAGATTAGTTATTTCTGAAGAATAATTAATTAATAAACTTCTTATTCTTCCTTCTCAGGCGAAAAATTAAGTAAGTTCAGTTTTCCATTGAAAAATAAGATGATTGTATCTCTGAAAAAACCTGCTTTCGAATCCGAGCTAATAAACGAATAAATCAAATCGGCCTATAAATGATCCAACAAAAAATCAAGCAACTTAATACCATGTGACCCATAACTAAGCACTTTTACAAGACATTAGCGAACCATAAACTAGATTTCTAGTTCAACATACTAAAACCATAATGTAACAACTAAACCAAAAATCTTACTTCATTTGTTTACACATTTTCATTACAGAATCTGTCAATTACATCATTAAAAACATTTGTTCACAAGTTAGATCTGTATTTAGTGATATATGGCTACTTACCTCGCAGAAACACGCGAGTTTAGTAATTATTTCTTAATGACCTGGTAGTATGTGTGCCACTTACATTACATAAGGAATAACATAATTGTGTACATGTTCTTGAAACTTGAAAGTGCTTATCCGGTTGGGAGAGCTAAGTAAGGTGATATTTAAATGTATCTAGCTATAGCTATTCATGTTAACTGCGAGATGTATGATTTAGGTCTAGAATCATGAATCCTTCGATCATCCAACTAAAATTGTAGAAACTTAGATACACGTAAACTTCACTTCGTGAGAGCAGCGGTGGCCCCGACTTATGAACTTGGGACCCAGACAGGCGCATTACTTTGTGTAATTCTTTTTGTGATTTCATCACCACTACTCTCGAAGACGGTGAAGGAAAACATTGTGAAGAAACCGGCAAGTACTAGAACCAAAAATTCAAAAGCATGTGACATCTACCAACCCGCTCTGGGCCCGCGTGGTGGATTATAGCCCATTCTCTCTCATAGAGAGGAGGCCTGTGTCCCAGAAGTAGGAACATTACAGGCTGATTATTATGCAAACTTCACGGCTAAAAATGATACGTAAAGCAATGCTCGGTTCCTTTTAGTAAAACCACGTTTGCTCACTGCGTGTTGGTGATTACAACCAGAGTAGCATCCAGAGAAGGGGTTTGTGCTAGTTCATATATTTTACGATCAGGTAAACTCCAAGCTACACTGTAACTGACACTATCTGGTGGCAAAAATGGGAAACACAATTATCTATTGCATACAAATCGAAGTTTAATGCGATCCTGGACCCAAAGTTTTTCTCACGATGTTTTTTTTTACTGTAAGTGGATTGGTTTTCAAGAGTAACTGGATAACTGGATAAAATACTTAGAAAGTAATTAAAAACTCGCATTGGTATTTGCTTTACACACCCGCCATCTCATGCTTAAGACTCGGGTCCTTAACTTCCTCTCCATTATATTATTTTAATCCATGAGCTATGCTGGCCAAGTCGTGGTGGTATTCGATTAAGCCGTACGATTAGATTGTACTTGCGCTTATAGCGGAATGAGCACGGTAGGAATGCATTTCTGTTCGTTGTAAGAGGTATAGAATTTAATAATAATCAAATAGGTAGAAGCTATAAGTATTTATATTTCACACCACCCGCTTTAATTTGGTAATCTACTTTGAGTTCTAAGCAATCGGATCATTTTAGCTAGTACCTAGAACATGCCCCGTAATATGGTCTAGAAAATGGTACCATTCAATTAGGTTTCTTTAAATCTCGCAAAAACTATAAGAAAAATAAACAATGTAATTATGTATTTCTCCTTGATCATTAATGAGGTCCGATTTAAACCACGCGATTAGTATACTTACTTCAGTTTGATATTCAAGTCAGAAGGTTGTGAATAGGGATGTTTCTTGAAAAAATCTAATTAGTCCGTCAGATAATTTCCAAAAAATATTGGACACGTTTTTATTCTTTTTTCACGAAAACTAAAAATTAAGACGATACAGTGCGTCGAAAACTCGTGTGACGTCATACTTGTAAGTAAAGTGTACTGACTTTTTACCGAAAAGTGACGTCACAGGCCCCCCACTCATGATCTTTGATGCGTTTTACCTTCGTCAATTTTTATTGATTTGATAAAACAAAAAATACGTATCCAATATTTTTCGATAAATCTAACTGACGGACCAATTAGAATCATATTTTTTTTACACAGGAAACATCCCTATTAGAGCCATTGAAATTGATACATTCATACACTACCATAATAAATGACGGTAGGCAATATACATTATAATATAATATCACGGCTGCAATCCCCGAAGGATTAGGCAGAGGTGTACCTAATAGTACTGGGTGTTTTATTAGGGACACCTTTGCTCATTTCGCCAGTTATGTTTAAGTCCCGTGTAATAGGGGGCGAGCCTATTGCCATCAACCGGGCACAAATACTGATGGAAAAACCTAATAACACTTTGCCCGACACGGGAATCGAACCTAGGACCTCTTGCTCAGCACCACTGGCGACCAATCGACCAACGAGGCAGTCATATAATTATATTATACATTAAATATAATAACTGCTAAGTAGAGGTAGATTAGCGGAATCGAAGTGACAAAAGTGACATAGACCATAGCTTGACATTTTTTTTTTTAATGTATTTATTTAATGATATTATAGTACAGAGGTGTGACTTAATTCTAAACTCGCCAAACTTTTCCGTTTGATGGCGAGAGGCGCTCTTTTATATGACAATGAACCACCTTATTTAAATTGCTACTTATAAATTCTATTGTTATGGTATAATCTTATCACAGTACATTTTGATTGATTTGACTTGCTAAGGGTGTGCTGAACCTTCGTCCTACGAGTATTTTTAGGTCCTTGAACAATTATAACGATTACCCGAGCCTGTTGATCCTAAGATATTTACTTTAAACAAAACTTTTTGGAGACGATCGGTAAAAATAATGATCGGTGTCAAACTCTCAAATAACTCTTTAATGTATAGGCGAAATATGTGAAGGCTGTTCGCTTAATATATCTTAGGAACACGTTTTATCTGGAGTATCGAGATTTTATAGATGAGATTGGCGCTCCAGAACTCAAATTGCTGACGTAGCTCATAAAGCTGCCAAACTAATATGGGACTGGGCAGGCCATGTCTATCGGATGAAAGCTATGGGCAAGCATATCGCAAAACTGCACCCTGAGACAGCTAGACGGAGCCACAGCAGACCTAGAAGAAGATGTGGGACGCCTTGGATGGCTGTACGGTGCAACCGCACATTCTGCAATTCAGCAGTTTACGCCACATTCATTTCAACTCCTAATAATTAGTTCATTTCGCGTTGAGCTATCAAGATAGTCAGGCGTTCTCGTTACAGCCAAGAAGGGCCGAGTCACTTATTTCATTTTCACACCATCAGTCCATTAAGCTCATTTTACTTTAAGTACCTTTGGGAAAGTACAGCAGTGTTTTAAAGTAGTACTTTATCTTCTTTCATTCCATTCACCCCTCATCTAAAAGTAGTGTATGGTCTAGCAAGGGATCATCAGGGCTTTCTCGGTAGTTAGCGACAAGAGGCACAATATCGAGAAAAGTGGAAGGAATGGGGGATGTGTTTGCCGAGGAGTGGAACAGTTCAGGCTAACACAAAAATGGAAGAAATTTAGCAGAAATAAAGGGTGTAAATAGACCTTTAACATAACCGAAAAGCACTTGTTCTCCCCGTCTTTACGATAATTTTTTTGTTCTAGACCATACCTGGGAACCTTCTAGTTACGGAGATTATTTTGGGTCAAAGTTCCAACTTTTTCACAAGTTTTTTTTTAAATACATGTTTTTAATGGAAGATTATTACTTTACACACCTCCACGACCCCCGTACCATTCAATCCTTCCATCAGCACAATGCTTTGAGTGCTTTCAATCAAGTCCTACCATAAAACGTGATTTTTAACCCCAAAAAGAAGTCGATTCCCAGCAATAATTATAATAATAATTTTTGCGTAAAGTTACTTAGTTTGATGTACAGAATGCTTGGTTGACGGCTATGTGAAGGGTCTGTTTACACCCTGTATAGCAAGACGTTTGCTGTGTTGACTGCCCAAGGTGCAACGGTTGTACTTGTTTTGTAAGTCACTAGTAGGAGTTCATTTAAAAAAACAGGCTCGAACATTCGGGCTTCAGTCTTTGTAAAGGTTTGCATGATAACCAAGATTGACGGTCACGGTCGGCCACGCGCTTAAAACTTGGTCGGAGCTTCTGTAACCAAGTGGTTGGTCGTGCGAAAAGTCATTACCGTGGCCGCGTATTGCGAGAGATCCTTAAACCATTGAAGGCAAGGATCACATACCACAAAAATCACACTATCTCAACATGACAGTCAAGTTATACAATGAACTCGACTACTTTGAGAACCGCCCATATAACAAATTACTTTTTATTAGTAATGGTCGTACTAAAACTGCCTACAGGAGGATTTATGAGTAATTTTCAAAGTTAAACCCATTGTTTTCAAGACTTTGAAACAGCCAAGTATGATGTTAAGTTGATGAGGTGTTCGTCGTAAATATGTTCGATATTTGTTACAAGTTACAACTGCAAACATTGTGCTAAGATTCTAAGAATTTTATTGTCAAAATGTTAACCTGTAAGTACGTGTTTGTAGCCTTCGACAATAGATATTTCTTGGATATATTTTTCTGTTTCTGTTATGGTTCTTTTGTCTATCAGAAATTTCAGATACTCTTTTGTGTTTTGTATTTTACAACTTTATGTCTTCGGAAACTGTGACACCCATAATATTTTCAAGGAAAACCGGCTCGTTCTATTCCTCGGAAAAGTACAGTCGGTGTTTTTACTGATACAAATCAGTAAAAACACCGACTGTTACACACCCGATTCATTTTCCAAATGACAGTGCATTTGGCAAATCCTCAAATCTTCACAACTATTCAATGGGTGAACTGTTCAATAGGAAGTTTATGAGATGAAGTTATACCTAGGCCTGGTATAAAACTTTAGCTCCTACAGTTCCTAGTAAGATTTCTAATGTCACATGTCATTGGGATATGGTACCCCGACATATCCCTGCTTGTCTTCTTACAATCCGTTTCACTACTCAATGATAAGGTTCCGATAACTTAATCCAAGCTTATCAGACAGAAAGGTAATAATATCCTGTATTAAAATAACGTTTTGTCTGTCAGCAGCCAGATTGTTATCAGAAACTATGATTTGAAAGTGGTGAAACGGGCCGTTCGGTGCCCTTTGCTTGGTTCACGTCTAGATTGTGTGATAACGTTTAGACTAGGTATGAGATAGATAACAAAACTCAACAAGTGAACTTAGAGAAATAAATAAGTTGAGAGTGAGAAAGAGAGTGAGTTGCCGTGGCTAACCTGGAATTCCTGAAAGTCTTTAAACAGACTCCGGACCCAGGTTGGTCGACGCAAGGAAAGCCTTTACAGGTGGAGATTCGGACATGATTTTGTCCTGGAATTTAAACGTGACGTTGTTCTAAAAACGATGGGACACTTGATGCCGTGTCGTGTTGTCTGCACGTTACTGGAACTGATGGTTGTTACTCTAGGCGCCAAACTTTTTTCTAAATTCTGGCCGACTCAAATTAGAATATCACCGACATGCTAAGAAGAAGAATAAACTATAGTTATGTGTATGCAGCGTGTCTCCACAGACCTTCCATCTTGTGCTGCATGCTCTGACACCTACGTACTTGACGATCTTATGACTGCGTCAGCGAGCGGAGTTCGCGTGGCTGAATTTGAGCCAAACAGATTTAGTCATGCTGTTGACACGTTAAGAAGAACAGAGTTATTCCCGTTTTCAACCATACTGTGCAGCTTATTGTCAAAACTCAAATGTTTTTAAACAACTAAAAGTTCGTAACTTGGTTTTAGCGATGAGCCTCTGGCCTTAAGCCTACTTTATGACAATGTAACCATATACTTAGAAAAACAGCAACGGAAAACCAAGATAATTGTGTCACTATTGTCTCCCGTGTGTTTTGTTAATTCTATGCAACATTGTGGCAGTGAGAAATAAATTTCTCACATCTAACTTCGGCAACGCCTAACTGAACGTAGACGAAAAAGGGCCCTTCCTAATTTTGAACAAACACAAAGGCAAATGGCTTGATGAAAAACAATGAAAGTCTAATTTCAAAATTCCGATTCGGTCTCAAAGACTAAAACTTTAAGCCTGATCCTATAGACACGAATAAAGGTTTTAATTGGTTTTCAAATGGCGCAAAACATCTGACTCCGCCGATTCGGAACATTTTACGAGAGAAGCAATAGTCGTATTGTATTGCTTCAGTTTCTGCCCCAAATACTACAGGTTCTAGCTTTCAAGTCCAGGGTTGCCAATTTATGTTGGTTTTCGTAGGTCTACGGTTATTTAGGGTCTGATTTTGAACTACGTGGTTTCCAAGCCATAAAGCTAATTTCTATTAATTGATTATGTTCGGAGTAACACTACATGTGTAGTTTCGATGCATATCAATGGGAAAACATGTTTAGCTTAACTTTATCTAATATTTGTCTTTAAAAAAGAAACTTTGCCCCACATTAGGAATTTCTCCTGTATCGTAGGTGCGTTTACGATCATTTATACTCACATACACAAACAGCCAGATCCAGAACAACTACCTGTAGGTCATGTAATATTTGTTCCGTGCTGGAATCGAACCAGCGACAAGCAGCTCAACAGCCATTCGCTCAGCCACTGCGCTAACCGTGCCGACAAAATTAACAGACGCTAAGTAGATCTAAAAACTTTTCAGCACGATTTTTGTATAATCTACGTTTCTCACCTTTGCTACATCTTTTCCAAGTATTCGCTGGCAACACAGTTTAAAACGTTCCAATATTAAACTGTACAATGGACGGTAATATCTCGATATGATTTCCGTTTCCGTCCGCATTTCGATCCAGTCTGCATCAGCTGTTTTCTTCAATAAGGAAATATTCGTGGCGGCGCAATGCTTGATATTTATTTCTCTTCCTTTTAGCTGTTAATGCTGGTGGAGATTGAATTTCTACTGAGATTAAATCGCTACGTCGCACGGTAGCGGAGTTCTTGGATTTGTATCAAGTAATACTTGGATATGTACAAATAGTTTCTTCGTAGGTACGTCTAAGGGTTAGTTCACTCCGAGACCTGACGCCACGCGACGCGGCATGCACTCAAACCATTTTATGCTTTATCTCCATTAGGAAATCCGTAGTATCGTTTGAAAATCTCGGGCCACGTGACGGCTCGGGGCGCTGCAAGCGTCCGCGCGTCTTTGGGGCTAAAAGGGCTTGACAGTGACACTGCGCTACCGGCCGCTGCCACTTCGGTGTCAATTGACCCTAAAGAACCACGCTCAAACCGACTCATTTCGGGAAAAGGAAAGGCTTACTCTTCAGAATATCTTCAGAGGTGCTCGTGGCTAAATAATAACAGCCACTCGGGTCGATCTTCAGGTTAAGCCGTGCTTGCCTAGGCTGGTCCGTGAATGGGTGACCGCCCATTACCATTAGTTTCCTCCACGCCTCGGAAAGCAAAGCACGTTAAGCCGTTGGTCCCGGCTGTCATTTGTAGATCTTTGACAGTCGTTACCGGTAGTCAGTGGCCCGAAAGTCTGACAACAAGTCTTACCAAGGGGTATCCTATTACCCATTGCTAACTGGGTTGTGGAGGTCAGATAGGCAGTCGCTCCCTGTAAAATACTGGTATTCAGCTGCATCTGGTTAGGCTGGAAGCCGACCCCGTCATAGTTGAGCGAAAGCTAGGCTACCAAAAATGATGACCCTTCAGCGTATTTTGACACAGTGGACATCTACCAAAGTAGGTTTGTGCATCAGCACAAAATTTTTCGGGGAGTAAATGCTGCAAATGCAATGGGATTGCAAATGCTGCTGATGTAATAGGCTTTTAGACATATTGCAGGATTACTCTTCAGAAAATATTTGATTAAATAACCAGTTTTATAGTGAGTTCTATTCTTTTTTAATACTAAAATCTATTCGAGTTTAATTTTTTTTTTTTTTTTCAAACAAGATATATTTTCAAATTATTTACAAATTATTATTTTTTATTTGTTGTTTATATTTTCTTACTTTAGCCTTATTTTTATCATTAGTTTAGTTCTATTTGTAGTCTGTACATAATTTAAATATTTGCTATTCTGTCTACATAATAATAATATAGTGGATGTGGTTTCCTTTTCTCTTAATTTTTTCTGTAAGATGACCTTGCCATGTTCTGCCCATGGTTTTAATGAAAATTTGGTAGTCTAAATTTAATTATGTGCAAAAACTGACAATGTCAATATTTACACAAATTTTGTCTATGACCACCAAAAAAGTGCGGAAAGAAGGCCCATTCGACTTTTGCAAGGTCGGTTCCGACTAAGCGGCTTGACCGATTTTGATGGTATTTTTTGTAGGGTCACCTCGATGGTTTTTAGCTATAGTTGGACCGGCACTGTTGACGACTTCCAGAAAAGAAGACAACGTCTACGGGGTTCGGGTGGCGTACGGGGGGGGGGGCGTACGGGGGGGGGACGTACGGGGGGGGCGTCTGCGGGGTTATACAGGTTGGAAGCGACACCGACACACAAACGGTTACCACATATTCAGTAGGTTACATCATTCTGAACCACATAGAAATTTTTCATCGACAATTAAATAAAAGCAGCTGTTTTATACATTTTGACCATGTAGGTATTGCACTTTTGTAGAGAACAGCTAATTTTTTTCTGTAAATCACGTGTCACTATACACGTGTCAGTATACGTACATGCTAATCTCCGAAACCACCCAACCCAATATATGAATGTGTTTAGTTGGTTCAAACATGAAAGGTTTCATAGTTTTGAACCCAATAGGCGCATACGAAGTCGTGGGCGAAGTGCTAGTAAATTAAAAATGTCATAAAATTCGCGTTTTGGACCTGGTGTCCACAAGTACACCAGCCGATATACAGCACAATATAACCGTACGAAATGGACGTTTCGTTTGGGATATTGGCTGCATTCAGCTATTTTCCCAACGGTACATTAAGTAGAATTTTTTCAAGTTCATAATGATCAGCTACTGCACTTCGGGTCGCGGAAGCCATTTCCGAACGAAACAATTTTTTAATTGACTTGTAAAATATTAATAACTTATAGGTTTACACAAGAAAGCTTTTTAGGATTTTCAAATGTTAGTTTCTTTTTTTTTTCACAAGGAACAATACGTGCGTTACAAAGATGAAGTTTTTAATAGGGAAGAAAGTGGCAGTGTTGCCAACTTATAATACAAAATTGTACCACAATGTTGCCAATGGTAAGAATTTAAAAGCCTTTGGCATAATTTTGTAAACAGGATTAATAAAAGCTTTTCGGTAGTTAATGTCAATCGACAAAATTTTTGCATTGACAGTAACTACCGAAATCCATCATTGTTATCGCTGATACCAATGTCATGATGTCTAGATCCTTGGGTCTAGAATAGTCTGATTTTACAGGTAAAACGGGGTGAATAGGAATGCAGGGGTGAATAGAGACAATACTTTGAAAATGATTTTAACGTTGAATTAATATGATATGATACCAAAAACTACTTTTTTATTAACTTAATTATACTTAATTATTTATAGACCTTGTTGGCAACATAACATATCAATTCAACATTAAAATCCCTTTCAAAGTTTTGTGTCTATTCACCCTTGCCTTTCCTATTCACCCCGTTTTACGGTACAGTCACATTTGTCTTAATGTATAATGTGTAAGTATAAATATAGCCTATTGTAGGAGAAATTCATAGAATCAGAGAAATATAAATGGACCTTTTACTCATTCAGCATTGAGTTAGGCTGGTATCCACTTACTAGCTTATTTTCTTTCGGCTAATAATGATTATGTCAATATTATACAAAGTCAATTAGCTCACGTCTACTGAATGTTTGTTGTATAATATTATTTTTAATTTTGCCGGCAGAACTGGGCAAACTGCTTCGTTCTAATAACATAGTTCAACGAAAATTAACGAGCTCTAGATACATGAATAATAATGATTAAAGATTTATTAAAACATTAACATGATTCGTGTTATTAATGGCTTGACACCATAAATGAAATAAAATCTTGACCTGACAAACCCGACTTGTTGTCATTTGCACAAGTACCTGAACTGGGCGATAATCACGATAATTTTATTAGGGTCATGTACTCACTAGTTTAAGCTTAGCGTGTAAAATTGGTTGTGTACATTGTGCATTAAAATAAATAAATACTTAATGATCGAATCAATTAAAGTTATTTATTTGCGAGAATACGGTTGGTGTTTTTTTGATGATGATATTTAAAAAATAAATAAAAATGAAATGAATCCTCCTTGGTGATTTTATAAAAAGTAAAAAATTATATGAATCCTCCTACCCGGAACCCAACGTATACGGGGTCGGTGCAACCCCTCTTTGACTTCACGCTTGTCATGTCAAGTCACTGTGTTGCCGCCATCTTTGTTTTGGATTCCTTCCTAGTCATCTCATCCTCCACACATTACATACATCTTTCTTTGGTATCTTTGTGTTGATGATGATCTAGCTGATTTCGGGCACAGCGCGGCAGCGACTTTATTCGATGGCTTTCTTTAATGTGCTCTCAAGTGGCTTTCATATCCAACTCTATGCGTTTTAAATTTAACTACGACCTTCTTCTGTTCGTATTATAATAAGGTCGGAACAAGGGAGGATGAAGCAACTTGTTTTAAAAGGTTTTACAATAACCAACCACCTTTCAACTTATGTATAGCATTTAAAATTCAGATGCTTTGACCTTTTCAAAGTCGCCCTATCACGTCTGCTCTGTGAACTTTAAACTGTAATGCAATTCGGTCATTTACTTCACAATAAGTCTTGTGATAAAAGAAAGAAAAAAAAGTGCAACAAATAAACAAGGAGGAACTATCGATCAATTGTTTGTTGCTATTTTTTTCATTAATTCCAAAAATATTTTTTTTGTTGTGAAATGGTTGGCTTTGGTATTGGTTTCTTTTACGCTGTGACAGTGTTGCGTTGAATCTATACTTCTCCTATCTATGATGAGTCAGCCCAGACCTTAGCTATAATATAGCTAAGGTCATACAAACATATTATGTTTGGCTCTGTCCCTAGTGTCCATAACTTCCTGTTGGGTGCATGCATCAGTGCAAGCAGGATACGAAATCATGGTGTTTCATTATTTGTGGAACAGCACCATATTTGCCCTAGGCTAAAATCTATATTTCATATTATAAAGAAAGTTTGCATGTTTAACACTTTCTTCGGTAAAACTAAACTGATTCAAAAACATACTTTACCTATGAGCTACAATATCCCCGACTGTCAAAGTCTACATTAAAAATAAAAACTGCACGAATGATTGATAAGTAAATATTATTACTCTATAAGAGCATTTCTAGATGACAATACATTGAAGCTAATCCATTGAATGAATAATTTGTAACTGGACATAAATATTTTACTATTTTACTAATTTAATCTAATGTATTGCATGACAATTGGATATATTGTATATCGTCGACCTAATTCTAATATGGCGTAAGTCTAAATTTGGCCAACCAACGATTTTTTTTTCAATTAAGGTGGAGTGATCCAAAAGTGTTATATCTTTATAACAATAGGGTAAAAATTAAAGCAAATTAAATAATATTCTTGTTAGAACATTCATTTTTTTCAAGTTTCCTAAGAACTTTACGGAATCAAAAGATTTTTTCTGCATCCTGGACAATTATGACTTACACCATATTAGAATTAGGTCGACGATATTAAGTTTGTAACTACACATTTATTGTTAGTTGTGACATGAATTTTGTATGCCTCAATGGCGGGAGATAGCAGACTTACCTGTATTTAACGCAACATCTTTTAAACCTATGATCCACAATAAATTATTTGAATTTGAAAATGTTCCCGTGAGATAATTTCTGACTATGACGCGAGTAAAGCCGTGGACCCAAGTTTGTCTATAAACTATCGTAGCAGGTCTAAGCTTGCTTTTTTTTTTTTTTTTAACGTGGTAAAATCATCAAATGAGTCCTCCCACCCAGGGCAGAGCGGGAGGGACTGTCAGACTTGTACTGACTAAAATCCACGGTGTCCTTCAGTAGCCCTTTATGTTCCAGGGTCACGGTAATTCTATGAGTCCCGCGACCCCGGCAGGCTTTGGCTCTCTAGAGGGGGGCCCCGTCGAGGTTTAAGCTTGCTTCAGCCAACATGTATCCAAATGTTGACTCCACTAAAATCAACTGACATCAAGTCGACATACTGACCTAAAGCTGAGAATTACGTATGCGCCAAATGTAAGAAATATAATAAATTATGCGTTGTTGATACAATCTTTTGACGTAATATTAAGTGGTTCATATTAAGTGGTTCGTCAAAAGTTCCTCTGCCTTTACAAGTTTAATTGCCCGCTGTCATCTTTGGAGGAGCTCGTGGCTAAAATAATAACAGCCTCCCTGGTCGATCTCCAAGGTTAAGCCGCTCTTGTCTAGGTTGGTCCTTGGATGGGTGATCAGTAACGTACCGGTCCCGGCTCTCATTTGTAGATCTTTGACAGTCGTTACAGGTAATCAGTGGCTTGTAAGTCTGATAACCAGTCTTACTTAGGGGTATCGTTTTACCCAGTACTAACTGGATTGTGGAGTTAGCCAGTCGCTCCACATAAAATACTGGGATTCAGCTGCATCCGGTTAGATTGGAAGCCGACCTTGGGGTCATAGTTGGGAAAAGGCTAGGCAGGTGATGATGTCATCTTTGTTCCCTTTTCTATTACGATGACTTCATATCAACATTCATCATTATTGTTTCAACCAATTACCGTACACGGCTCGACATAGGCCTCCCCCAATCTTATGTCGTATGCTTTTCACATCCTGCGAATTTCCACGACCTTCACCAAATCATCGATCTATGTCCTTCCGTGAATCTCTTCATTTCCAACACCAATCAATTAATTTTCACCAATAGTTTGTCACTAATGTGTGGCTTTCTCCTGCCTTTACAAATATTTCTTACTTAGGTCACAATATCTCTCCAATCTATCTCATCATAGTGATCATGCATTAATAAAAGCGATGAATCGTATACCCAACGCTTCTGGAAGGTTCCATTACAATTTCATGAAGGCAGTTAGGGAGGAACATCAATTTCTAGTCGCACCTTCGGACCTCTCATGGGACCAGGTTCATAAAGTTATTATACCCTTCAGTAATGTATGGTTTACCTCAATACGTTTGATATGCATTCAATATTTTGTTATTTTCGAAATTTTCTGTAGGGATAACAATCATCACGAAACAAGGTATTATAAAAACAGTCTGAGTTTACAAGCATTTTGATCAGATGGAAGGCGTGATCAATGCTCATATGCTCGTGTACAGATACCAACCTATTATTGTCCATTAAAGATGTTTTTGGCGTGCCACCATCACGGAATAGATAAGAAAAATAACAAGTTATGGAAGCCAGTTAAACGCCGGATTTTATGGTTTAGTTATTACGAACGGATTTGGATTTAGCGCAACTACTTGTTCTACTGTGACAAACAATTGCACCACTGTGCCTTGTACATAAGGAGATATCATCTCACACTCCATTCACTAAATAGGTTAGCCAAGCATTTCTACCAAATATCGTGAAGATCCTATGGAGTTCCCTTTATCTTCATTTTTATTATTTGATATAAAGGGAGTATTATTGATGGGGTTCTTATTTTGAAGGTTCGAATTATCAAATTCAATCCTATTGTTGAGTGAGGAATTGAAGATGCTTGTTTAAATCTTTCATAAAAGTCCAAATCGACTTTTGTAATCCACAAGCCGACGATTGCAGTGCATTTGGAACAAACACACTGAAAATGAGTACATTATTGTTGACGTCAAATCCTAAGTCCCCTAGATGGGGCATAAGGCGTCCATAGCTGTAGCCCTCCACCGAGAACGGTCTTGAGCTTCACGTTTCATTCCGCTCCATGTCATCCCGATTCTCGTCGTTTCTACCAGCACGGTGCGACACCAGTTTTGTCGGGGACAGCCACGCTTCATTTTTCTCTGAGGATTCCAATCCATCGCGTGGTTGGATATGTGATCGGAATCCTTCCGGAGCGTGTGACAAATCCATTTCCACTAACGGCGCTTGATCCGCCGATCTATCGGGATCTCGTGGCATTTCTCTAGCACTTCTTCGTTACAGCTAGATTGTCTCTAGACAGTTAATTCCGAGGATGCGATGGACACAGCGGTTGACGAAGACTTGGATTTGGCTTGGGATGTCCTTTGTTACTACTCGTTTTTACATTAAACGTAATTTTAACATAACAAACGCAAGTTCTCTCGTGTGGTCTCGAACGATGAAACAGAACCACTTTTGTTCTACGAATTCTAGAAATTCGCTTAAAAAAATTGGACTTTGCGCGCTCAGCTGATCAACATGTACCTACGGTAAAACTAAAAAAAAGTTACTAATTTCTAAAACTTTCAGAACAAAAGTTACTACTACTTACTACACTACACGAGAGGCCTAGTGTTTATTATGTTATACCTTGTATAAATTTACACCCTGTATAGGTTGACTGTTAAACAATTTCCTGCAGAATTGTAAAACATCTCCGAGGGAAAGGTACGGTTCAGTTAATGTGTATGTACTTTCTGTGTTCGAATGTACTGTTAGGTAACTAAAGCTAGGTGTTAAGTTACAAGTATAAGCTAACTTTAAGTTACAAAAACCCTGGAGCTATCAGTATTTTCACTTTATTTTTGGGAGACCAAATATTTATGGTAAATCATGGTAAAGTGCTTCAAGTCTTTTCCAAAAAAGACGTGATGTACTAAGTCTGAAATCTTTTAAGATTGGTTTTCAAACAGTTTGGTAAAGCACGTAGCAGGTAAATACGCACATTTTCGTCTATTTTTATAGCTTCCAAAAACCGGTATGTGTTCACAAAGTAAAATAAACACAATCTGAAGTAAGAAAGTGTGTTTGTTCAACAATTTAACATTCGTTTAGCGGTTGGCATACCCGGTCAACCAGGTGTCAAGGTTTTTAGATAACCGACGTGTTAACTCATAGTTAAGTCATAGTTATGTAAAGGTTTTTATTTGAATGGTGGTGTTGCCGTTTTGAAGTTTGACAAGTGGTGTTGACATTGTAAGATTTTACTTAGAATTGGTAGTGCTTTTGCGCGGCAATCTTTGCTTTGTAACATAACATGAGGCCCGTAACGAAGGGTTAGGTAGAGGTGTTCCTCATTAATAGTACACCCACAATTCTCCAGTTACGTTTAAGTACCATGTAATGAGGGGCGAGCTTATTGCCATCAACCATGCTCAAATCCAGACTCCTGGCTACTACTGAGAAATTCCAATAACAATTTGCCCGACCCCAATCGAACCCAGGTCCTCATGCTTCTAGTTTGCTTTGTGTTTACTTCTGTTTCGTGTCCCTGGCGTTGTAGCAAGC
Organism: Noctua comes; assembly: GCA_963082995.1. Taxonomy (NCBI): domain Eukaryota; kingdom Metazoa; phylum Arthropoda; class Insecta; order Lepidoptera; family Noctuidae; genus Noctua; species Noctua comes. Next base: position 4,548,190 of record OY720279.1, on the reverse strand, counting down.
TACTTCTGTCTAGATACAGTTACTGCCTACATCATCGAACTGCTGCGCAATGGCCTCTTCCCAAGATTGTCACTCTTTCGATCAGGGCTAATACGGGCCACTGGTATCTACTACCTATCATGGTAACAAATAATATTGTATATTAAAGAAACTCAAAAAACACTCTTTAGAGTGATGTCATTTTATTCGTCGTATTCGTCTCAGCAAACCCTTTCATTTGAGACCCATATCATGGAAATGCATAAAAAATAACTAGTCAGCCATATTTGGAAGACCGCCATATTAGATTTAGAATGACGTCATTAGCTAACATTGCATTGTCATTTAAAATAAACATGTGTGCAAAATTTCAGCTCAATCGGGAACCGGGACGTGGGTCAAATCTAACTTCTAAGATTTTGTTACACAGTTAGTTACAGTTGAAGCTAATAAAACCGTGTTAAAAAGCATTCATTGAAAAAAAAAAACAATCTTTTTCTTCATAAAACATTCAAGGGCGCCTTGTCCCCATTTACTTAATGCTACTTTTTGGTTGCCGACTGCACAAGTGAAGTGGCTAGCCTTTATCGAATGTTTATAATCCCAGCGAAATATATGATTCGCTCCTTGACCGTCTTAAATTCTTCGCCTTGAAGAATTGAATACCTTAAATATCCTACGGTAGAAACTTATTGTTTTAATGAAAATCATGCCAGATCAGATTCGCAGGTTTATGAACTGCAGAATTTTGGGCATTCGAAACCTAGGTCGTACTGACTCTCATCATCTGCCTAGCCTTTTCCTAACTTTGTTAGGGTCGGCTTCCAGTCTAACCGGATGCAGCTGAATACCAGTATTTTACATGGAGCGACTGCCTATCTAACCTCCACAACCCAGTTATTACTAGGTAATACGATACCCCTTGGTAAGACAGGTTGTCAGACTTTTTGGGCCACTGACTACCTGTAACGGCTGACAAAGATCTACAAATGACAGCCGGGACCAACGGATTAACGTGCTTTCCGAGGCACGGAGGAAACTCGGTATGTGATGGGTGGTTACCCATCCACAGACCAACTTAGGCAAGCACGGCTTTACCTAAAGATCGATCCGAGCGGCTGTTATTGTTTAGCCCCGAGCTCCTAGGTCGTACTGACTATTACATCGAATGTATCTTTGGTGTCCTTTCAAAAGTCATAGACAGATTGGTTAAGGTTAATGGTAATAGTTACTGGTTATGGCAACCTTATCAAGTGCACATTATAATGGCTTGAAACCATGCTTGCTATCGTGCTTCTAATATACAAACTTTTACACAAAATACGCATATGTAGAAGCGGTTTAGAACAGTCCTGCACCAATTTTGATCTGATTCAAAGCACTTAAATTTGAATAAATTTTAGGTGGTGGACTATCCATATACAAGATGCCTTTATGCATACTAAAGAGAGCTTTACACATTAATATCTGCGTCTTGCTGCTCAAAGATCATGAATAATCATTTATATAATCAAGTGACTGCCTCGTTGGTCTAGTGGTCTCAAGCGCGACTGCTGAGCATGAGATCCTGGGTTCGATTCCATGGCCAGGCAAAATGTTATTGGGTTTTTCCATCATGAATTTCTCAGTAGAGGAGTCTGAATTTGTGCCCGGTTGATGGCAATAGGCTTGCCCCCTATTACATGGAACTTAAAAAATATAACCAACGAAATGTGGGTGTGCTGTAAGGTACACCTCTGCCCTACCCTGCAGGGATAAGGCGCGTTATTATGTTATCTAATCAAGACCTTTTCCGTTATGCAAAGGGGAGGCCTGTGTCCCAGCAGTGGGAACATTATAAGCTGGTGAACGTGCAGCCAGAGAGCACTCTGCACTGCAATATAGTGTCGTGCAAGACGCTTTTTTTTTTTTTAACGTGGTAAAATCTTCAAATGAGTCCTCCCACCCAGGGCAGAGCGGGAGGGACTGGCAGACTTGTACTGACTAAAATCCACGGTGTCCTTCAGTAGCCCTTTATGTTCCAGGGTCACGGTAATTCTATGAGTCCCGCGACCAGTCGTGCCAGACGCTTAGTTCGATCTAGAGAGATGGAATAGGCGTAAGTTTTTTTTTGAGTCATGATATAAATATTTTATATATTTTTTTAGTTAATCAAAATCAAAATATTTTATTTCACATAGGCCTCGATGGGCACTTATAAAACGTCGACAAAAAGGTGCACGGTTCGGGTTGGTCGTTTCCTATGGAGAAGAACCGGCAAGAAACTCCATGGTTACTCTTTTCAAATCATTTGGTGTTACAATATTATTATGGATACAGCCTTTGTACTTAAATATGGGGGGACAGCCTTGTAGCCTTGTTTGTCCCACTGCCGGGCAAAGGTTGATGAATAGTTGTTGTAACATGTTGATTAGTGGCTTTTGACAGCAAATAAATGGATAGTTTACACCATTTTCCCATTCAACGTGAAATACAATTGCTCTGATCGATCCAAATACTTGAAGTCACTTCTCCATCGAAGTTCAATGTCTTAAAAAGTAATTACTTAATAATACCAGCTCGCCGTTGTCCTTAATACAAGGTAAAGCCTCTTCTTATGAGGCGCAACATAATTAATTAATTAATTCGAGAATTAATTTCTTCTTTCAAACCGGATGGAATATGAACATAATAAATAAAACTAGTTTATAAATTAACTATCCGGAAGTTGAGAGGTCTCAAATTGTTGGAAGGAATATTTGGCTACATCTATGTATTGTTCACTCATTAAAAAATCGGTTGTCTGTAAAGTCGGTTTACTGACGATAGTTGAACGTGACAACGTTATAAGAAAATACTGATGGAATGGTTGCATTTTTCAAAAAATGAATGTGCGTTGAGCAATTGTTTTATGGAACGCCTCAGAGTGAGGTAACGCTTCATACGTCATGTTTTTTCGTGCGTGCAGCCGGCTCCTTCGAATTATAAGACGTTGTCACGTCAATAATCTTACTTCTTACTACTACTGTTTTAAGCTTTCACGGTTTACAACTAAACTTATACTGTCACTTACGGGATATCTAGAATATCGGGAGCTCAAAATAATGAACAATAACGGAAGATATCCCGTAAGTGACAGTTACTACTATTATACATGCGAAAGTTAGTAAAGTTCGATGGATGAATGTATGGATTTGTTACTCTTTCACGCAACTATGACTGACTGGATTTGGATGAAATTTGGCACACCTGGATTAACACAGGATTTTTTACCCTGGTAGTGCGATTCCGTGGGACAATTATTATTGAACTCCACGCGGTCGAAGGCAGAGGCATAAGATAGTTACCTCTATAATTATATTGTTTTATTTGATCACAATCAGGGTGTATTTCCACTTATTGTAGCGTGAAGAAAGTTTTGGTTGTTGTAGTATGATCCTAAAGTACAATAATCACAAGGACTAAATAGTTATTCATATTATCTACTTTAAATGAACTACATAGACCATTCTTCAATTTGCTTGCGTGTGGCCAAACGCAAGCAACTCGCCCGATGAGGAGTGACGATACGGCCTAGGTATGCTTGTCTAAAAGACACCGTTTCACTCGAATCTTGAACTGATCCAGATCATAATGATCGGGGAACAGAGAAGCCGGCAGTGAATTCCACAGACTGGCGGTGAGCACAATAAATGTGGAAGCACAGCGCTTTGATCGGGTCCGTGGAACTTCAACCATTTAACGGTGACGCTTCACCGTATAGTCTGCTCGTCCGATGATAGATTGGGGATGGGGGGATTAGATTATGTAATTCCAAAGATCAGTTTTGTGTCATGGCTATTCAGTCTCTTCCGGTCACTTTAATGACATCGTCTGTCCACTTAGTCGGTAGTCTTCCCACATTCCTCCGTCCCGTCCGTGGTGTCCACTCCAGCACGTTCTGCCCCCATCTTCCATCATGACATGACAGCCATGACACAAAACGGCCAAAAGTGGAGAGATTTGGAAGAGACCTACTCTCAGCATTAGGTTGCCAAAGGATGAAGAAGAGAGAGAGAAAAAGCTCAGTTTCACACGTTCTAGGTATATGCTGTATTTAGGTGTTGTAGATAAATCATCATCATCATCATTTCAGCCGAAAGACGTCCACTGCTGGACATAGGCCTCCCCCAAGTGTCGCCACATTGACCGGTCCCGTGCGTCTCGCATCCAGCGGATCCCTGCAACCTTTACAAGGTCATCGGTCCACCTAGTGGGAGGCCTTCCAACGCAGCGTCTTCCGGTTCGCGGTCGCCACTCCAGAACTTTTCGGCCCCATCGGCCATCCGTTCTGCGAGCAATGTGCCCTGCCCACTGCCACTTAAGTTTGGCTATTCTTCGGGCTACGTCGGTAACCTTGGTTCTCGTGCGGATCTCCTCATTTCTGATTTGAAATTGTAGATAAATAACAAAAAAAAAAAGCATAAAGGCTTCCAGTCTAACCGGATGCAGCTGAATACCCGTATTTTACATGGAGCGACTGCCTATCTGACCTCCACAACCCAGTTAGTACTAGGTAATACGATACCCCTTGGTAAGACTGGTTGTCAGACTTTTTGAGCCACTGACTACCTGTAACGACTGTCAAAGATCTACAAATGACAGCCAGGACCAACGGCTTAACGTGCTTTCCGAGACACGGAGGAAACTCGGTATGTCATGGGTGGTCACCCATCCCAGACCAACCTAGGCAAGCACGGCTCTACCTAAAGATCTATCCGAGCGGCTTTTACTGTTTAGCCACGAGCCACGAGCTCCTCAAGCAAGTAGGTACTTGAGCCAACAAATGAACGAACAATACAATACACTGCGTAAGTTTATTGCAAACAAGTTTTAGAACTACGTCGTAACTGTGATAGTGGCCATTCCACTTTGATATTGGTGCTAAATACAGTATTATAAAGCTTTCCTAGAGAAATTCGATTGCTGGGTAATGCTAATTTGTTAGGCATTTCATTATGCAGTTTTTGTAACAATTTGTTTTTTTTATAATTTTCGAAAACTTGTTTTTACGTAATGTGCCTTTTCTATATTTTAGTTATGTATTATAAAAAGTAGGTGTGCCTACGTTTTCTAATATTGATGTTTAAATTCTTACAGACAAACAATTGTTTCCCAATGCCCTAGAAGATAAATTTTTATGTTGTAGGTAAAAATTTCTACCTTGGGAGAGTGGTACGGAATATATTAAAGTTTTTACTGGTAGCTAGTAATAAATATAATATCTTTACCTAAGCCAAATTGTGAATTTAATTTTCTATACAGAGTGGAGACGACAATGCGACAATAAGTTAAACTGCATGTAACTCATGACGTTCCCAGTCTGCATACAAAAATTCAATCGAAAATTACTGGATAATTTCGATTGAATTTTGTATGCAGTTTATTCACAGGACGTTATTTTTCATTTTTAGCATTTTCTACATAGTGTAGATAATAGGCTACCACCAACAGGTTAACGAATCCCGCATCGGTATAAATGTTAAACACATGTTGCCAACTCGCTACTTCAAAAACCTTGGCCAAAATTGTCGTATTGTCGTCTCCACCTTGTATAGCTAACAAAGTTGATCGTAAAGAGATATCATACCTTAACCCTCCTTCTGGGTTACGCCGCAGTCGGGTAATAAATCAATTAATAATTTTAGTTTAATCCTGAATTAATTTTGTATTTTGCTGTAATTTATGAAACAGCTTTTAAATACAATAAATTTGAAAAAAAAAAATCCAAAGCATTCTAGACGCAAGTACAATTAATCGTATGTAAGCAAGGAGTTAAGGCCATCATCTCCCGTAAGGAAGTGCTTATTCATATTTTTATTACCTGCCATCAATAAAGAAAGATGACAGGAAATAATTATAGGCACAATGGCTTATAATTATTTTCTTACTTAGGCGAAGAAGCTAATTAGTTGCCTAACTAGGCATATAGAGTTTACTCTGAAATAAAAGGATATAGTGCAGAACATCAAACTTAACAACTTCCTCTATAGGTCCAATATCGTAAATGGGAAAAAATTATCAGCTGTCCCATACAAAATTTCAATACCTACTCGACCCAAATGTTTGGGAAGGCTGATAATTTGGAGGAAGTTGTTCAGTTGTTGTTGTGTTGTGTTGTTCAGTTGTTGTTGTTGTGGTGTTTGTGTGTTTGTTGTTGTTGTTATTGTGTTGTGTTGTTCAGTTCTTGTTGTTGTTGTGTTGTGTTGTGGTGGTTGTTGTTGTTGTTGGTCATATGGATATACCCTTTCTGTTACTTATTGTATATTGAATTAATATTAACATGCTTTCCGTGATATTCTTATCACGGAAAGCGGAAGCGGAAGCGGAAGCTTCTTCTTCTTCTGGCCTACTTTTTGACAATGAATCACCGTAGACCACTTTGGACGCCCTTTAATTATTTTCTGCTTTTATACATCCACATATTTTAAGTCTGTAAATAGTTAATAATTAACATGCTAGAATTAGGACAAATGAGTCTATCGCGGTCAAATAAACCGATTCTTCACAAAACAGGTCTTTGAAAGAAATATAATGACAGCATAAAGTTTATGACAGCACTAAGGACGTTACGCAAACGTACAAGGATGACGCAGCTTGACATCAAAACTTTTTAAAGTAATAAAATATACTTGCGTAACTGTAATAATGTTTTGTCCTTAACTTCGAGCAGTTTCCGAAACGTTTGAGGAAATATTTTTCACTAAACCTAAGGGAAAAACTATCTTAGGGTCACACGTGGCCTCATTAGATTACAGGCTATTGAGGAAACTACCCAAAGTTTGTTTGGAACTGCCTCGTTGCTCTACTAGTCGCGTTTGTGACCAGTAGACCAACGAGGCAACTGAGCTTCAGGTTCTGGGGTCGATTCCCAGGTCGGGCAAAGTGTTATTGGGTTTTTCCATCAGGATTTTTCAGTAACAGCCACGGAGTCTGGGTTTGTGCCCGGTTGATGGCAATAGAGGCGCCCCTATTACATGGGTATCAAGCATAGCTGAAGCACGAAACTTTAATAGAGTTCAGACTACTCGTAATAACTAAGTATCCAACTGTTTAAGCTTTTGACTGCCATAGTCACATATACGTGACAAGCAAGCGCGTGCCCTGTACTCCAAACGACACAAATATGTGACAGAGAAGTAGGTGAAATTGTGGCTTGGCGTGGAGGGGGGACGCGCGTGCGTTTATGCACTGGCGGTCAAAAGGTTAAGGTGCATGAGTTGAAAATTGTCCTTTATGACAACAGTATTTGCTCCCAGAAAATCATTCCAAAGAGCTTTCCTTTAACCTTCGATACGTGAATCCCCGAACTAAAAGTTATCGGAAAAAAATAGTGTGACCACCACGTTTTTGCACGCACAACCAGGTAACAGAACAAGATTATAACTTTGTGTATACAGATTTGAAATTTTGTACATAGATTCTCTACATAACAGTCAGACTATTTGTCACAAATTTGTAGTTTTGATTGAATATCATTATATAGCATAAAATGATGTAATGTTGAGGAATTATGAGTATAACTATGTAAGCTATGTAAGTCTAGTAAACCTATTGCACCACCAGAATTAAGTAATATTATTGTAAACATATCATGCAGTTAATCTGTTTAGTTTGCATATACTATGTACATCGGACAGCAAACTGGCCGCACTACTCTGCCGTCGTACAGTTTACAACTAGTACGGAGGGTAGTTATCTAATATGTTTGTCACAAAACTAGCCAATAAATTTCATATACCCACCATCATCAATTGCAAAATTGTTTTTTTTGTATAAGCGATATGAACATACATGTTGTTGTAAAATTGTAAACATAGGCTAAGTTTAACGGAAATAAAGATTTATTATTATTATAACAAAACACTAAGACACGTGTTTCAGGTTTCGCATATACTAAAACTAATGTTGTATACGGGTGTTAGTCTATGCCATGTCTAGGCTGTGGAACAAGTTACAACAACGTTAGACGTTACAGAAAAATAAAAGAACTATATAGCATATTATTCGGCGTAATTGCTCAATTTGGCGCGAATCTTGGCCGAAAAGAATGTTCATAGATAATCAAAAACCTAGACACTGCTTTCTTACTAGGTATGCTGAAACTGAAAGTTAGTGCTTAGTTTTTTATTTAAGACTATTAAATCCGTGAAGGACTTTTTTTTTAATGTCGTTCACAGATTTTATATCGGAACGGAATGAACTATGAATACGTATGATACTATTATTTTTAATTTCATTGTAGTTATATAACATAACATAATGTTTAGTGCCTTTGGGGGTATGCAGAGAGTACAGAACACCACGTTCTACGATCCTTACATACAGGGTGTAAACCGACCCTTCACATAGCCGTCAACCAAGCATTCTGTACATCAAACTAAGTAACTAAGCAAAAAATTATTGCTGGGAATCGAATTTTTTTTTGGGGTGAAAAATCACGTTTTACGGTAGGACTCGATGGAAAGCACTCAAAGCATTGTGCTGTTGGATGGATTGAATAGTACGGGGGTCGTGGAGGTGTGTAAAGTAAAAATCTTACATTAAAAACATGTATTTAAAAAAAAAACTTGTGAAAAAGTTGGAACTTTGACCCCCAATATTTCCGCAACTAAAAGGTTCCCAGGTATGCTCTAGAACAAAAAAATGATCGCAAAGACGGGGAGAACAAGTGCCTTTCGTATATTATACTCCTTTCGCCTCATTTACGTTCATCGTCCTGCCATTCCTGCCGTCTTTGACTGAATGGATACACAACGTCATTATCATCTTCTGCCTAGCCTTTTCCCAACTATGTTGGGGTCGTCTTCCAGTCTCACCAAATGCAGCTGTAGTCTTTTATATGGAGCGACTGCCTATGTGACCTCCACGACCCAGTTAGGACTGGCTTAAACAAATGAATGGATAAACCACGCAGACGCTAATAAATATCATTAATGTATCACATTACTTTTGATGGATTCCCCGCGTGCAAATAAAACAATGGACCATGAAATAATCCTAAGTATTTAGAGCTCCTTACTCACCGGATTATTTTAGTGAGTATCTGTTGGGCTATGCCTTTTCCTTGATTGTGGTGGGGTCGGCTGCTGCCTACAGCTGCTACACGTCTTTAGTACTATATAGTTCAAGAACCAGTGAGCCGGCTGTACGGAACAGCTACCAATACAGTCTCAACTATCATTTGTCACTTATCTTGGAAACGGTGAAAGATATTAAAGCTTTATGTAAGTAGGAGCATTAAGTTAGAAAAAAAGCCGCGGAAGTGTGACTCAACTCATAAAGATACAGATAACGTCCGAAATAATCATAGACATTAAACTCAGTAAAAGCGAACGAGGCATAAAACTGCCGTTTAAGATAAATTTTTATAAACAAAATAATAATATTTGTTTGTTTTTACTTTCATCACCCGCAAACCTCATTGCCAACCACAATCTGAACCGTGGTTACAAAACATTTACATAATGGCGCTCAATGGACCGTCACCTTAATCATTTACCAATAACCCACCAACACTATCGGTTGGTATCGAGACTATCTTAGCGCGAAGCAAAAACCATCAGAAACAGACAAGACACTCACTTTCACTAACTCACTAGTATCTTCTTTTTTTTTTGCAGGCGTCAAGCCGAGGAAGTGGTAGCATTTGGTGCATTCAGACAGTGCTGTGTTATAGTGAATGACTGCTATTTTAGTGAGTTTTATGTGATATAAGTGTGGTTTTAGTTCGTTTTTGTGAACATCGACTACGAAAATGGTGAGTTGTGTTTTTTTTTTTCTAAATTTCTTAGGCTGTATGGTGCTTGTCTTTGCCAATTGTCTGCGATTGAAATGAAGATGGCGTATTTTCCCGCGGTAAACCGATTTTTTTTTTCTAATTTTAACTTGAATAAAAATCTTATACAAGAACAATTTACAATAGTATAATAATAGGGTTAAACTCTTAAAAGCTTTGTTCATGTTTTAACTTTTTAAGTAAATTAACAGTATTAAAATTTTAAGTCGGTTTAGAATACTTCGATAAAATTATGTTCCAACTTCTGTAAACTAGGACAAAAGTCTGAAAGTTCATTACGAAGTAAACTTATAAATAAATTAATAAAAAGCGGAAACTTTACGGTCACATTATTAAACTCATTAGAATAATTTCAAAAAACATCTTCAGAAGTTAGAAATTAGGTTATAAATTAACTAACAATAATTTATGCACACAGTTGCTGCAAAAATGAATGCTACTATATTTTTAATTTATTTTATAATCAGCCTGCTCTGTCCCACTGTTGGGTAAAGGCCTCCCCCATGGCTTTCCATTTTTTTTTTAGTTTGCCAAAAATAAACTTTAATAAAAAACAAATGAAATCGATTTTATATTTACATATTTAAAGGAAGCTTTAATGAATATATACAGGGTGTAAATAGACCCTTCACATTGCCGTCAACCAAGCAAACATCAAACTAAGTAACTTTACGCAAAAATTATTGCTGGGAAACGTCTTTTTTTTTGGGGTTAAAAATCACGTTTTACGGTAGGACTCGATGGAAAGCACTCAAAGCTTTGTGCTGATGGATGGATTGAATAGTACGGGGTCGTGGAGGTGTGTAAAGTAAAAATCTTACATAAAAAACATGTATTTAAAAAAAACTTGTGAAAAAGTTGGAACTTTGACCCCGAAACTAGACGGTTCCCAGGTAGGGTCTAGAACAAAAAAATGATCGCAAAGACGGGGAGAACAAGTGCCTATCGGTTATGTTAAGGGTCTATTTACTCCCTTTATGTATCTATGTATCCATTTATGTTGCCTAAATACACAATAACCATAAAACTATAACTACTTCTTTTTGTGTACTGCAGTGAATTATGTGGCCAAGAAACAGCCTAAAGCCAGCGTTGCGAATAATTTAAGAGCCATCGGCCATAATCGGCATGATTATTAATTACGAATATCGCATGCCTAACAACGGAACTAGAATGAATAGCAAGCAATTATTCCTCAATAACTAAGATATTTAACATTTTCATTTTAATTTACGATCTTTAAATTGTAATTAATAACCTAAGTATTTTCTTGAACGTGAAGCAAAATAGAACCTACCAAGGTGTTAGACAAAGACAAAAAAACTTTTCGCTTTTCAAAAAACAGCTACAGAAAAAAGCAAGCAGAGCAAACAGCATACACCAATTATTACACTCGCTGCGACAAAAACTCAGTGAGCCACATAGGCTCTTGTTCAAGATGTTATATTAACTTATAGTTGAGATTCTCTTTCATTTATTTTCTTTAAATATTATTTTACATTTTTTTAATATTTTTAAAAGCCAAATCAAATAAGAAAGTGTTTAAAAATAATAGCCCACCGGCGGCATCAGGAACAAGGTCCAGGCTGCCGGTGTTAAGGGCTCCAGAGAGAGAGACCACCTAATTAAGATTTTTATTAAGTACTTAGATTCTTAATAAATCCTGAATTCATTCATCATTCACTGACATTCATGCAGTAAAACCTAAATAAACCTAAATACCAGTATTTTACATGGAGCGTCTGCCTATCTGACCTCCACAGCCCAGTTTATACTGGGTAATACGGTACCCGTTGGTAAGACTAGTTGTTAGACTCTTAGGCTTGAAGCCTGAAGAGAATGTAAATTGTGAAAATTCGCGCCAATACACGCAATACAGAATTTCATTCATTTTTTCATTTTTAGGCACATGGCTTATTTCATACAAAACATCATTTGTACCTTTACAACATTGACCTTAAGTCCTCTAAACATTGGTAGAACAACAACACCTTAGCTTCCGTGTCATAACGCCATATATTGTCAAAATGGCTCATTATTCTATTATTTATCAAGACCACAATGGGTACTTAAGACAGCTCCGTTTAGACGCAATAACCAGCCATGGTGAGGAAGACATAAGGATAAAATTAAGGCATCGTTTCTGATTGCAAATGATTTAATTAGATTATCCTGTTATAAATCTCAGATGTTTGGGCGTAACAGGATATTTTGATTAAAATGAGGAATTTGAGAGACTTTTAACGTAGGAACATTTAAAGTCTCTGAAAATCTTCGAAAGAAAAAAAAAACAAGTACTTAAGATTCAAATACATTTTAATCAAAATATCCTGTTACGAATCGGGTTCGGAACACCACGTTGCGTTCCAGAAGAAGTCTGCTAGGCTAAAATGGGATTGGGTGGGGTCACGTCAGCCGCATGCATGATGACCGCTGGGCAAAAGTTACTACACGATGGTTGCCGAAAGACGGACGGCGCCGCTGCCGCCGAGGCCGGCCTAGAAACAGGTGGCGGGACGATCCTGGACCGCGAGGGCTGGTTCGAGGAGGCACGAGAAAAAGCACTTGGATGGGATTGCGGGAGGCCTTTGCCCAGCAATGGGACAATAAAGGCTATTAAAAAAACCTGTTGCGCCTAAACATCTGAGATTTATAACAGGATAATCTAATTAAATGATATGCAATCAGAAACGGAGCCTTGATTTTATGCATATAATCCAGTATTCGACATAAAAAGTCAGTTGATATCATATAATATCAATGCAGCAAAGTAATTTCCAAGGACCATTGTTTCTTTAATTTTGCATTTTTTACGGCTTTTGACAGGTAAAGATAAATTATAAGAACGTACTTACATACTTACGTGAAAAGTGACGCGTCATCGATTAAAAGAAATCAAGTCAACAATGATGAGGGGATACTAAAGTGATTGGGAGCTAATTATTTTTATTTACATACAAGCGGTAGTTAATGCTTAAGTATTGATGGTAGTCACTGTTCAGGCTCGGGTCCTTAGCCCCTGAATTAAACAAAAGGCTGCTATCCAAAGAAGGTATACTGAAGAAGTGTTGGTATCATGTGACACACGACATCTGGACACTTTTATATTTAACTAGCTTCATTTTTACCAAACATTTTATAAATTATAGCCTTACTTTTAGCTATAATGTATTACTGTAAAGTTTTATCCAAATCCGTTCAGAAGTTTTTGCACAAAGGCACTTGTTCTCGCCGTCATTGAAATCATGTTTTTTCTAGATCTTGAATTCTAGGCCATATAAAGGAGCCTTCTAGCTACGGAGATATTGGGGGTCAAAGTTCCGACTCTTTCACAAGTTTTTTTAAGTACCAGTTTTTAATGTTGCTGAGCTGTTATGTATGGATCAGAAGAATGTTGGGCCACAAAAGGGATGAATGAAAGGCATTTGCATGTGTCTGATGTATGGCTGAGATGAAAATGCTAAGGGGGATTTGTGGTGTAACGCGAATGGATAAGATAAGGAAACTGTATTTATGTACTTACTAATGCCTTATTTTGAAAAGTTGTGTGGTAATCGGTTATCGTGATCGTGGTTGTGTATTCGTCTAGTGATTGAAATGTGGAGTATAAATGTAAATGGCTATAAGAGTAGAGGAAGACCAAAGAAACGATGGATGGACTGTGTGAAGGATGATATGGCTAGAAAGGACTGAAGGACTACTGAGATGATGAGTAATAGAGAAGTATGGAAGAAGAAGATATGCTGCGCCGACCTCAAATAAATTGGGATAAGGCAGGCGAATGATGACAAGTTTTTAATGTTATAACTTTACTTTAAATACCTCCACGACCCCCGTACTATTTAATGCATCCATAAAAAAGTCGTTTTCCTGCAATGACTTTTTCGCAGAGTTTCTAAGTTTGATGTACAGAATGCTTGACGGCTCTGTGTGTGTTTATGTGTCCTTTTACACCCTGTATGAATTAGATAACTTAAAACTGTCTAAGTTAACGACTGTATATTCTCCACGACCGTGTACTCTCATTAGCTTAGTTGAGACAAACTCGTATAAGTTAAACGTTTACTTAAAGTTACTAAAACGATTACTGGAATATGTTATGAAGGTCTTTATGACGCGTGATCTTGTGAAAGAAGTGTATTTTTCCTTATTATTTTGAAATGTTTGGTGAACAAATACGTTACGGAAATCTTGGGACTTTGCACTAATTTCAAAATTTAGGTTACATCGTAAATCTTGATATTTGAGAGACATACAAAGGTGCAATGAATTATAATAAAAAACTGCTTTGGTAATCGATAATGTATTTTATCACATTCATTTTTCAACCTAAAATGCAATGTTTTTTACCAAGTAAGACAAGTCAGTAAAACACACTTTACGAAGTTGAACTTGGCTAAACTTCTGTCAATTTTAATTAATCTCGGAGACTTACTCGTAAAAAGTTAATAGCTTCCAAGTTCCTATTTGTTCGGTAATTTAAGGTAAGCGATCATCAGCGAGGAATTTCTCAGCAGCTAATTAACTTGGGTCAGTTCTGTTTACTTCTAGATTTTATTATAAGTAGGTGCATTTTGCTTCAAACTTCAGCTATGTCCAATTGTCCATTTTGCGCACAACATTAATGCTACAACGTTGTAAAACAGATTTTGGGGTTATGTCAGACATTCTGACTAAAACCTACAGTGCTGATTGTTTCACGTTAATGGACGAGGTTAAGAGCTGTATAATTATACTTGTATAATTATCACTTGCTTCGGTGTAGGAAAACATCGTGACCAGCCAGCATGTCTGAGAGATATTTGTGGACGGCATGTAAAGCCAAGTCAGAGGCCCATGGGCGGCAAAAAAGTCTGACACCAGGTTAGGAACTAACCACACGAAATAGAAAGAACTTTATCACAAAATACAAGCACATTTGACACACACATCAGTTACTATTATATCAGTACCATCTACGTCTTCTCTAGGCAGCATTGCCGCAAGAATTATGCGAGAGTGCCTCATATCGCGTTAGCTAGATTAGCCAGATAGCTAGTTGCGAAGAGTATTAGATACTATGGCTAGCCTGGCTGTTTGCTCTTAACGAGACACTGGTGTCTCGTTACGAACAATCTACATTATAAATCTAATATTATAAAGAGTAAGTTTGTAAGTTTGGATGTGGGGGGTGATCCACGAAACTACTTCAAAATTCGAAATTTCGAAATTTTTTCATTATTGGATGTCCGCTCCCGGTTATCCTCGATTGTCATATTTGAAAAATAAGAGGACGTTCCCCTGGTTTAATTTCTGACTCTAACGCGAGCAAAACCTAGCTCAAAAACCAATTAAACTATGAATTTCATACTTTGTTATGCTAAAATCTAGTCTAGTTTAGAATATAGTTTTATTATCTTGTTGTCTATGATACTATTAAAATAACTAGAAACTGCTAATAAAAGTTCTGCATCGTTACTATCATTTTATTCCCGTGGCGCGTTCCATTCTCGCGTCGTTCTCTTTTGTTTCTCTGACCATTTTATAAAGGTGCGTCCAGCTCCCGTAGCATGACCACCGTAGTTATGGATTTCTTTGACGGAAGAATCGACAAAATGACAGATTGTGTCGACACAATGACAGATTTCTTTGCACTATCTGTCATTTTGTCGATTCTTCCTTCAAAGAAATCCTTGTCTACGGTGGTCACGCTACGAGGGCAGATTAAGTAACATTTTACAAATCTTTTGCTATATAACACGTCTAATTTAAACAACTTTGCTAGTCTATCTATTGAGTCATGTTAAATAACCATGTTTTATAACATGTTATGTTATTAATGTGGACACACCCTTAAGTTTAAATGATGTTGGTTGCCAATTTCAGCCACTTTATTTTTAGTGAGGTTACAGTAAATATGATCGTGTAATTTTTAAATTGCGTATGAAATATTAATCCGTTGGTCCCGGCTGTCATTTGTAGATCTATGACAGTTGTTACGAGTAGACAGAAGCCAAAACTCCGACATCCAGTCTTACTAAAGGGTATAGCATTACCCAGTTACTGGGTTGTGGAGGTTAGATAGGCAGTCGCTTCGTGTAAAATACTCGTATTCAGCTGCATCCGGTTAGACTGGAAGTCGACCCTTCCCCCCCTTTGTGCCCCTTTGTGATTCTTAGTTCAGCAGGAAAATACTGCAGAAATAAGATTTTAAACTATGTATGTCACTAACTTTATTATTAATACTCGAAACAACAACAGATAAAACACCAAACAAACAAACATCTAAAAAAACAAACAACCAAACAAACAAATAAACAAACAAACCAAACAAACATGGTAAATATCCCGTTTCGAGTATTAATAATAATACTGCAGAAGTTGAGTGTACATGCAGAAATGCTATTCGATTTTATAAATATCCTTGTTCGATGTTTTCCCCTATAGAAATGTCTTCGATTTCGACAATAAAGTAGATTAAGTTATAAATAAAGAAATCGAACGATAACCCGAATCGATGACCATTGCGAACATCGCGTGATATAACTTGAACATAATTTTTAATATCGTTAAGATCAGACAACTGGATCGGTTACACAATACGGACATCCTGTTCCACGAATATGTATCTAACCGTTATATATATAAGGTGTAATTTAGGAAAAACTGTGTAGGATATCCGTGTGTTTTGGGGGCAAGGAATTTTAATCTTTAATTATAGTGTGATAAAGTTTGGAATGTGTTGGAGTATGGGGAGGTGGCGAAAGTGTTTCGCGTAGTGGCTCATATATTTTTTACTCTCACTGTTAGCTGCGGTCACGGTCGATGTCTTCGGCCTGGTATGGACGGAGGTAGGTAGGTACGTGACAATGGGTTATTTTGGCGCGATAATGATGGTGACTCACATATATGAAATTGTGAGGAAGTTGAGGTATTTTTGGCGCCAAGTATGACATACGATGTTTGGTTCTTGTTCTTTTTTTAAAACCCTAGGTGTCAAATGTTTTCATAAGTTGGGGTATTTTTGGCGCCAAGTATGACATACAATAGTACGATGTATGGTTCTTGTTCTTTTTTTAAACCCGTAGGTGTCAAATGTTTTCATGTTGTAGCGGTAGCCATGGTATGTGATTTGATGAGCCTGAAACCTGTTGTTTGTCATCAACACCTAATAAATAAGGCAATTCTCGTCTTACTTTTATATTATAATTATAATTATTTCTAACCTTTAAATGGCCAATTTAAATAAACAGTCTCAATTATAAGGAAAGGTTGCGCTCTTTTAATAATTGTGGTTAATTGAGCCATAAGATAATTTAATTAACAGTATAATTTGACTTCCGAACCCCTCAAAATCTACCGTTAGTTGTGCCTATAGTATTAGAAATATTGTTAGAATTGTGAACAATAAACTGTTTTCTTCGTAAACTTATACAGCAATAATTTCTTTATAGGGTTCCGTACTCGAAGGGTAACCAACGGGATCCTACGACTAAGCCTGCGCTGTCCTTCCGTCTGGCAGCGGGCTGTATCTCATGATCTGTGAGTGATCCCTGGCTTTAACTACAGTCGCCAGCGCATCAAGTCCAACTGTCAAATTTTCTCATTACATTTTGAACTTAACCATCAACATTTTATGCTTTAAAATCATCGGTGACTTCTACCCCAAGTGTTTTATATAATTGTATAACTGTTTGTTTATAGTTTAAGTGTTAATAATAAGGTTTAATGTGGCAAAAAGAGAAAAAAATAAATGCTTTAAAATCATTTGGAGAAATTTGACGGTTTGTCGTAACTTGATGTGCTGGCGACTGTTCTTAAAACCAGTGATCACTTTCGACATATTTTTAAAGTCTTCTTTTATAGGAGCTAAAGTTTAACAACTTAACCAGCATAAAATGACATGTAGTAGAACCAATTCATAAACTTCCCTTCAAAAAACATAACCCTGTCTTTGCTGTTACAAGTCGGGTAAACAGCACCATCATACTTCCAGCAGGAAGCAGTACCATGGTCATAGCCACGGGTACCCCCAGTGAAAGTACTTAATTACCCACAGCTGATTTGTGAGACGTGTCCCTCACAACCAATAGTTATGAGGAGTGCCTTTACTACTGTACAAATATGTAAAAAAATGGTTACTTACAGAAAAAAAAAAAAAAATTAATGCACAAAGTGAACCAGTATTTTTGCTACACGAGAGTTTCCGGTATATTCATAGATCTCCCAGAAAAAGCATGCGCTTCGACAATCATTCGTCCATCTTCGGACGTACGAAGATTACCGAAGCGCTAATCTGTTCTGGTTAAACTGTACCTATTCTTTCAAATATTTTCATACTGTAAACTGCAGCTACTAACGAGTTCACTGACGGTCGAAAAATTTTCAACGTTTATTACATAGGGCATAAGGGTGAAAAGTGGTCGACAGACAGTACTTTAATCTTCCCATTTCACTACCCTATCATCGGCAATAGAAAGTAATTGTTAATTTTAACTTGGCATGGCAAGGAACCAATTAAAGTGCAGTAATTACCTACAATTTAACATAAGACAAGACCAGGAAGGCTATGATTAGTACTTTCTAATTTAATTTACTAAATCAGAATCTAGATTTTGAAGAGTCATGCTATTTGTAGGAGGAGGTAGTTTGAATTAGTTATGCCATGTTTATGTTCTAGCGTAGCCAAGTGAGAGGCTAAAAGTTTTCTAAATCTAGACCAAAAATTAGCAATAAGTTATTTACTTACTGAGCATTTACTCAGCCGGTTTCTAAAAGTGCTTTACTAAAGGATATATAAACTATCTGTCTAAGCAATCCATACTAAAATAAATAATAAAAAAAAAATAAAAAATATATTATATGTTATATGTTTGTTACCTTTTCACAACTAAACGGCTGATCGGATCGTAATTAAATTTGGCAAGTAGATAGATTATGTCCTAGAGAAGGACATGCAATTTTTTTTCTCACACGTACCCATCATAATTTCCACGCGAACGAAGTCGCGGGCAACAGATAGTACTTCAATAAATAAGTTAATTAATTTTCCTAAATGCAAACTGTACCTCCATAATATATTATCTTTATTACGCTCGGTAAATGAAAACCTTTATCTCCAATTTCTCCAAAAATATACCTTAATACCGTCATCCGTCAAATGGACAGACGATACGTTATAGAAATGATTTATAATGGACTTATATACAAACACATAGACACACAATTTGTCACTGGACTAAAAGGCTATGACCAACAAAAGCGATATTCGTTCGGACTTGTATGAGAATTAATACTTAAATGCATTAACAATAAGTGTTATTTCAATGTTCTACAATCAAGGAAATGAATCACAAAGCTTTCCGGGTGGAGTTTGTCAAAATAGGACGCCATTACGCGAACATTGCACTTTCGAACTTTATACAAATGCGAGATTAAGCTTACTGATGTTTGAACATTATGTAATTATGTCTAATATTGAATTTGCGCGATTTTAAGCACTAGTACGGTCGAAGTTCATTTCATTCAGCGATGGTTGCGTAACCATGATATGTGTTGGGTAATTACGATAACGCCTGATGGGGTCTTGTTTATCAATTAACGAAAACTGGTCATAAATCCAAAGGTTGCCCTAAAGAGATCGCATTGTGCGATAAGACCGTCCCGTTGTAAATTATCAATTTAAACTTTGGCTGACAAGATCCTTTGACTGTAACTGTACTTAATGTATATCTACAGCTTTGTATATATTTCTCGAAGCCTCTGGCAGAGGTCAAGCAGAGTTCCACCTATTAGTTCACCCAAATTTTGCCCGTTTCGTCCATGCCTCGGAAACCACGCTAAGTCGTTGGTCCCGTGTGTCATTTGTAGATCTTTGACAGTCGTTACAGGTAGTCAGTGGCCCGAAAGTATGACGACCAGCCTTACCAAGGGTTATCGTATTACCCAGTACTAACTGGGTTGTGGAGGTCAGATAGGTAGTCGCTCCATGTAAAATACTGGTATTCAGCTGCATCCGGTAAGACTGGAAGCCGACCCGAACATGGTTGGGGAAAAGCGAGGCAGATGATGATGATTTTGCCCGTTATGGTTAAGTCCTGTGTAGTAGAGGACGACACCATTGCCACTAACTGGGCACAATTCCAGCCTCTGAGCTGCTTCCTGATGAAAAAACCCAATAACACTTTTCCGCGACAAGGAAATGGAACCGAAAAACTCTGGTTCAACCTTTACTGCTTGCGAACACTAAAACAACGTGAAACAGAAACCTCGATTATTTTAATATTCAGTAAAGACATTACTGAATATTAAACCGAGATTTCAGCAACTTTTAATTAAAAACTAGAAATCATTTAATTCTCAGAGCAGAAACGCAGCGCATCCACACAAGCTAAACCGTTCCCCCGAGGCAGTGCACCGCGTTATAGCAGAGAAATTATACAAAGGCCATGTTATGTAAAGATGCTGATATCAGGACCGGTTCAAGCGCTTGTCTAGACGAAAACAATGACTTGTTCATCAAGGTGGTACAAGGTGTCTAAAATGGTACGTAGATTTCGAATTACATATGATCAGGAACCAGTTAGATAAGTGTGGTAGAAAGATCTCTGACAGCCATTTAAGGTGGTATTTTACCAATAACATACAACGTCGGTGCCATTACTGCTATGGAATATTGACATTGACAGGACTAGATGTCCACGGTGACAGGGAAACTCGACCTATTCCTTGATAGGGATTATACTAGAGGTCCTTATAGCCACAAATTAAGCTAAGTTAACTGGGGTCATAACTGGATGGTTGCCGAACTTCGATTTTCGGAAAAATAAAAAAAATAAAATAATTTCTACTTATATTTCTGAGATTATGTAAGTTCTGAGCAAGCATTTTTTTTTTAAAGTATAACTCATTTCTCAGCTTTCAGAAAAGTATCAATAAAATGTTCAGATTGGAGCAGTTTTTTCATAATAATAATTTAAAAAAAAATTGTTTGTGGGAACAAGTCTGGAAATTTCAAAAATGGAAGAACCGACATAACTCGGTTATCCAGTAATCATCCAGTTTTGACCTCTAGTTAACTGGACTTAATTTGTTGTTACCGTCTCTCTATCTCTAATATAGCCCCTCTCAAGGAATAAGTCGAGTTCCCCTATCACCCTGTATAATAGTTTTTGGTTGAGGCACACGCTTTATAAATATAAGCAACTGACTCCTTTTCCAAATCAACTAAATGTCTTAAAGATTTAGTTAACACTACAGATACCGTACATTCCAAGAAGACGAAACGGAGTTATCTTCGGCTAAAATTGGTACAGACACCCGAGTCAATATTCCACCATTCTGTGTCAAAACACCATTTAATCTAAGCTTAGTTTTTTCTTCTTTCTTAAAGTTAGCAAAAGACGCAAGATTGCACCACAGAGAGATAAAGTGCAGAGTAGAAAACTAAAGTAATTTAAAACTGCGTTAACCGCGGCTTTAGTTTAAGTACGCAAGTTTAAAGCCTGCAGTCATACGTCTAACTTTGAACGCCTGGAATCAAGGATGGAGGCGAAGGATGAACTTCTAGTGCTTAGCTCTCCTTGCTCTAGACTTACTTAGAAGAGTTATGGCGAGGACTTGGCTTTTTTAGTCATAATCATAGTCATTTATTCATAAACAAGTATTTTGTATCTGAATGTAAACACAAAAATTACACAATTACAGTACATACACTAAAATAAATTACATTTGAATTTCATAAATAACATCACAACATGGCCAACACTTTAAAATTTAAAATAATAACAATAAAATAATTAATTAATTATTAATTAGGGCTTGATTCAGAAAGCGGTACTCCTGGACACGGTTCGTATTGTTAGGAGGTTCCTCTCTCTGGAGCCCTGACCGCCGTTAGCTTGGACCCTGTTTCCGATACCGGTGGGCTAAAATTTTTAAAATTTTTAAATGGCTTTTTACAGTGTTTTTTTCTAAGGAATGTTTAATTATCTAAAAATGTAATTAATTTGTATAGAAATAAATAAAGGAAAAAATAATTAACTAAAGATAAATTTGAATAGATTGATAGAATTAATGAAAAATAACAATATTAAATTTATAGCTACATCAATAAATCAGAATGAACAAAATCCAATAAAAAACATGATTTTCTTAATAAAATTACAGTTTAGTCATTTAGGTTCGACTCTTTGATTTATTTATTTATTTATTTATTTATTTATTAACACTTC
This sequence comes from Noctua comes, assembly GCA_963082995.1. Classification (NCBI taxonomy): domain Eukaryota; kingdom Metazoa; phylum Arthropoda; class Insecta; order Lepidoptera; family Noctuidae; genus Noctua; species Noctua comes. The sequence continues at coordinate 4,526,182 of OY720279.1, read as the reverse complement.
AAGCACAAAGTGCACGGGCGGACTTAATGCCATAGGCATTTTCTACCAGTCAACCTTTGGGTGATGCAGAGACAGACAGTGGTAGGTGCAAAAATTTGCAAAAAAATAATTTAACACTAAGATAAACTACAAGGATATATAAAATACTATAACTATATATCAAAATACTATAAATATATATCAATATAAATATAAGTGAATAGAAATTTACACGGATTTACTGAAATAAAAATACAAACAATGAAGAAAACATTAACGTTGTGACGAAACTGCCAGCTTTTTCTGTATGTACTCGCGAACTTTAATTTTAAACGATAAACGATTGGTTGCCATCCTGATTTCCTGGGGAAGCGCATTCCACAGAGAAATAGATTGAACGAAGAATGATCGGTGAATGAAGTCGGTGCGGTGAGAGGGACATTTTTGATATGCTTGTTCTGTGAGATGTTGCACGAAAGATGACCTTTTCTTGTTATTTTCAAGTATTTTATATCATTTCTTATTGTGTTTATTTTAACTATACAATAGCTTGGATGTGTCTGTTATGTTGTACATGTTTTCTCAAAATAATAAATAATTCTGTCAAAAAGAAGAATTGGCGTATTTCTTGTTTTTATAGAATGATTATTGTTGGAAACCTTTTTCCATATCTGAACGCCCTCTTCAACAAAATCGAATCAGAAAAGAACTTTATTTGATTTGAATGTAGGTACAGGTATAAGATGTTCTACATTAATTAATGAGATCGGCTACAGTTTACCTTACGGCGTGCTAATTATTAAATAAATTAAAATATAAATACAAACAAAATAATGTTAACAAAACAAAACAGAAATTTAAGTGAAGTCAATTAATAATATTATAGTCAGGTACATAAGTCTTACATGGTCAAATTTGCAATTAATTATAACAATCATAATCTGGATAAATTCGTATCATTTAGAATGGGTTTCACTGTTCTTTCTGTAACAAAACTAAGCAAACAAACTTTGATAGATAAATAGCATTTAAGGTACAGCAAAATGTGAGTGCAACGGCGGTATTATCATTGATAGCGATATCTTCTGGGTTTTTACGATCATTTATCCCAGGGTGTCTTTTAAGTCGGCGGCGAGATGGGTAGGCAATATTGTTGCCATCGAGGGCATATCTAGCTGGCACAAGAACGAGGAGCTTGGCTTAAGAAAAGAGAGTCCTATCCCCAGCAGTGGATGAAGTCAGGCTGTTGAGGATGTCTTATAATTAGTCTCTTTGTGTGTGAAGTTTTTCTGCCTGATATTCGAAAAGTCCAAAATTATTGTGAAAGGGATCAAGCCCATCCACTGCCAATTAATATGAAACCCTATCGAAGACCAATTATAATTAAACTGATCCTTAATTCAGGTTCACTTTACAAAATAATTATTTACTGCAGACTAATTTGCTTCAGATTACAATGTAATTAAGTACCCATTTTTTCTCAATATAAGCTTCTGCGGCTCTAAGAAACTGAATGTTCATACTTTCTGAAAATATTATTTAATAAACATGAAAATTAATTAATTTGTAACTTAACAAGTAATTATTTAATTAATTTTTCATTATTTAATATTTTATTTTATCAGACTAAAATAGAGACTAATGACTGCCTCGGTAGTCTAGTGGGTACTGGGTTCGATTCCCAGGTCAGGCAAAGTGTTATTGGGTTTTCCAACAGGAATTTCTTAGTAGCAGCAACGGAGTCTGGATTTGTGCCCGGTTGATGGCAATAGGCTCGCCCCTATTACATGGGACTTAAACATAACAGACGAAATGTTGGTGTATTATTTAGGTACACCTTTGCCTAACTCTTCGGGAATTTATAGGCGTGATGCTTATGTATGCAAAATAGACACAAAAACAAAACGATGCAGTCAAAAAGAAACATGAATTTATGCGTGTTATAAAGGATATCGGAGAACCTTTATACTACATTTTGTTTTAAATTAATATTTAGAAAAGCTGCTTATATAACAAACGTAAAGTATAAGCGGTACTAATACTAACAATATTGTGTAAACGAAAACTAGGCATGACAATAATGTATGACACAAGACCCTTGAGAAACATAGGGGTCAAAATGAGAACCTCCTTTTTTTTTAAATGAGTTTACATCTTTTGTAGGTCTAGTCATCTATGTATTTAGAGTCGTTGTTATTAATTCATTTATTTCAGATAATTATAATCCATACAATACCTACATTAATTTAAAATCAATTAGCACATATACACTAACATTAAATAAAATAAAATCAAAATTATGTCAGTATATAGGACATAAATTACAATATGTTAATGAGCACCCAAAACAATGCGCATCCATTTATTTACCTACAGAAAAATATGAATTATTCAGAAAATATTAGCAACCTAACCTGAATTAAAAAAAAAACACTACACGTTATTTTATCAACTATTAAACAGCCATATAAAATACCCCATTTCTAAACCCACTAAAGTCTAGGCCCAAGTAAAAGTTGTACCATCAGCTTTCTACGGCTATCTTCCAAAATCTCCGAGCATTTTGCGTGTCAAAATACGATTGCGAACCAAGGAGTTTCTTTTGCCTACTTACGACTAAATAGAAGAAAGTTGCTACATTTAAAAAATGTCTTGTAATAAATCAAAATGTAGTCGTAGTAATGTATCATTATTTTTGATCTTTGTAACTTGTAAAAAGTGGAATTTGTTACTTACATAATGTAACATACCAAAGATGGTAAGTGGTGGTCTTTTCATTAGCAAAAATAGTAAATTAGCCATTCGTAATCACTGGCCGAAAAGCCCGACAGCCAGTCTTACCAAGGAGTATCGTACAGTGGCGCAGGTTCCATACAATTCGATTCCTACCGGCTTCCCTATGGAAATGGCACAGTCAGTATTCTATAGATAAATAATATAATCACATTAATGATATGTACTCCGGCTTATTTCTTACAAAAATTCACCCTTCGCTACTGGTATCGTATTACCCAGTTCTAACTGGTTTGTGGAGGTCAGATAGGCAGTCGCTTCATGTAAAATACTGGACCTGCATCCGGTCAGACTGACCAACTCCAACATAGTTGTGAAAAGGCTAGAAAGATGATGAGTCCCTTCTCATTCATCATCATTCTCCTACCCTTGTCCCAATTTATTTGGGGCGACGCTGCACGTCTTCTTCTTCTATACTTCTCTATTACTCGTCATCTCATCATACAGTCCATCCATCGTCTTTGGTCATCCTTTCCTTCTATACCTCATTGAATCCCTTTCCTGTCCCATGAACCACACATGGTTCACTGTGATTGTTTAAGAAACCTGTCTGCTTCGCGAACAGTGAACGAATAAATAAGGTTGATATTACGATGATAATGACACAGCGTTTTATAATGACAGTTCAGATTGAGAGGTCAGTGACCCTTTTGTCTAGAAAGTTGATGAATTAATTAACCATCAAGGAGGTTTTTATCAAAATAAAAAATATAATATAATATATTGTACATTGCAAAAAAAGACAGCAAAAAAATTTGACGGACGCATTTAATTGTAACCTAGAATTTACTACACTGCTGACCCAAAAAGTAGGAGTTGGTACACATTAGACGAAATATTTCCATATTACAAAACTGACACGGTAAGAGAGTGTGATGTATGACTTAATAACGTTATGTCATTCTTATTTTGGCAGATTAAGTTATTAACAAATTATAATATTAGCTACTGTGCAGCCATTATGACAGTCAGCATGACGAATCAAATCAAGTAACTATCAAAATAATTTATAATATAACCTTACTGAACCAGCTTTTACCCGCGGCACCGCGCGTGGATGTCGGAAATAATAATCCCACGGCATCATACTACCGGGATAAAAAGTATCCTATGTCTTAACCTAGATCATACTCTATCAGTGTCACAAAGAAGAATGGCAGGACTTTTTCTGAAATTAAGTGATACCATGAATGCCATTCTTCTTTCATTCAAATTGGTTCAGATAGCAGTGGGCTTGAAAGAGTAATAGACAAAAAGGCAGACAACTGTCTGTCTTTCCGTTGATCGATCTGTCTATCTTTATTAATATTATAAATGTGAAAAGTATCTCAAAGTAACTCGCAGTTACTATCGCATTAATAATATTAGTATGGATGCTTTTACATAATTTAGCCATTAATTAATATTGAACGTTCTAATTAATTAGCTCTAATGCACTGTAAATCACTGACGTTGATCAAAACGCCGATATACTAATTAAGGGTAATAGGGCAACATATTGATTAAATCACGTTTGCCAGATGATTAACTTGCGCACAAGAACGGGCTAAAATTATCTCATCGAACGAAATTAAGAGACAATTAACTTCTTACGGCATTTCATACAAATTGTCAAGTGATTTTTTTCGAAATGACTGAACGTTTTTATGGAAAATCTAAAATCGGTCTTATTTAGCTGGAACACTATTTTTCAAAAATGTTCTCTGTCAAGTTTTAAGACTTATGTATCCGGCAGTTTAATTAAAATCGGTTCAGTTATTTCGAAAAAAAAATCACTTGAAAATTTGTATGAAATGCCGTGAGACGTTAACGCTCTTATGAGACCGTACTGTGCTTTCAATTTTCAATGTGAAGTTCATAACTGGAACTTTATCCTCTAATAAGCGAATTTGATTAAAAGTTCCACACATACCTTATTTTGTTTAAGTCCCATGTAATAGGGGGCGAGCCTATTGCCACCAACCAGGCACAAATCCAGACACCGCGGCTGCTACTGAGAAATTCCTGGAAAAACACAATAGCACTTTGCCCGACATGGGAATCGAAACCAGGTCCTAAAGCTTAGCACCATAGAACGGTAACTTAGCTAGCACTCCCGATTGCGACCACTAAACCATTGACACAAAAAAACTGACCGTTCTATAATTTTGCCGAATGTGCAACGATGTTATTTTTTATACGCTTACAATAATTTTATTCATCTCTTATTCCGTAGCATCATCTGCAAAGCCTTTTCCCAACTATATTGGGGTTGGCTTCCTGTCTAACCGTATGCAGCTGAATACCAGTATTTTACATGGAGCGACTGCCTGTCTGACCTCCACAAACCAGTTAGTGCTGGGTAATACGAATATAGCCTTTGGTAAGACTGGTTGTCAGTCTTTCGGGCCACTGACTACCTATAACGACTGTCAAAGATCGGATCGGAAAACTGACGGCCGGGACCAACGGCTATGACGGAAACTCGGTGTGTAATGGGTGGTAACCCATCTACGGACCAACCCAGGCAAGCACAGCTTATCCTGAAGATCGAACCGAGCGGCTGTTATTTGTTATTATTTAGCTACAAGCTCCTCTTACTCCTTAATAATATTGCATCTATTTTCAATATTAGATTGCCAATCTTAGAAAGATTGGTAATCTAATATTATAAGACAAACAATATTCTTGAAAGGTTAATTTGATTTTTTTGCGTTCATTTGCAAGTAATTCGCCCAAGGTTTCATATTTTACAGATGGTCCTCATCTTCATTATAGCCTAAGTCTGATAAAATATCAAATAACAGACCTAATAGGTGTTTCTTACTTGGGTCCAAAATTAAGCAATGTTTGCTGAGATCGGTAGGTCGGTTGAGGAGTGACCGTCTATTTCATAGCGAGACCCCTCCATCCCTCAAACATCACGTTAAGCAGTTTGTCCCACTGTCGTTCGTCGACATATACCTGTAAGTTGATAAAGGGTCAATTTTTTTTTCTTATTTATATTTTTATATTCTTTTTTTTCTTGTTTAAAAAAAGAACGCGTTGACACTAAGAATTTCTCCCGTATCGTGGGTGCGTTTATAACGATTTCAATCACATAATTTATATTTAAACACACCGAAACAGCCTGACTCGCAACATCTACCGGTAAAATCAAGATTGCATCTTTTGCATGCAGTTATCTGTCAAAAAACATAGTAACCAGCACATTGTGACTCTTATTACCCGACTACGGCGAAGCCAAAAGGAAGGGTTATGATTTTAGCAGTCTATGTATGTATGTATTGTAATTATTAATATTTGTATTTTCGTATGTTCCTCCGTAGCGCCTAAACTATTCATCCGATTTTGATGAATAAGGTGTCAATAGTTTCATTATTATAGCCCGGGTAACATAGGCTACATTTTATTCAGTAGTCGGGTTTTTTAGTTGTAGTATACCACAAGAACCCTTGTTAAACTATCGATATTTTGTGTGCCCTGGTGGGAATACCTCCATTATCCGTAAGTGTTGAAACAAGCTTAATTACTATATTTTTTTGTCGATTATGTTCTACTAAACCTAACTTGGTACGTAAGTCGGAAACGCTAAGTTAAAAAAAGAAGATCGGTAAGTGTATGAATAACCGCGCATTGCACTGTAACGAATGGTTTTACGTAACCGCAATAGCCACATGTGTTTACATATAGGTTTAACGACCTTGTGATGTCGGTTTTATGGCCTGTTCCAATATCCGAAAACGCTTCATTACCGATGATAATGTCAAACTAGTCTACAACATTATTTTTAGTATATGCGAAACCTGAATATAGTATGTTCAGAATAATTAACTGAATCAATTCCAATAATTTTGAAACCATGTTAAATTTTAGTCCCAAATATTTAAAAGAGGTTACAAGTTGGACACCGAGCGTTACTAAGTACCTATCGTAATAATGTAGGTACCTACTGCCAAATTATTATTATCAATGAGACGCTGTAGGCGCGCGCACGGCGGCGCCGCGTGGTGACTGCGTTTTTGTGCGGACAACTAGGTAATAGAACAAGCCTGTAACTTTGTGATTTTTGATTGATTTGATTTTTTCATGATATAGTTTTGAAATTTTGTACATAGATTCTTTACATAAAAATACTAGACACGTGTTTCAGGTTTCGCATATACTAAAACTAATGTTGTATACGTGAATTTTACTGCTAAATGCTACTCATCTGTCTAGCCTTTTCCCAAATATGTTGAAGTCGGCTTCCAGTCTAACCGGATGCAGCTGAATACCAGTATTTTATATGGAGTGACAGCCTATCTGACCTCCACTACCCAGTTAGTACTAGGTAATACGGAATCCCTTGGTAAGACTGGTTGTTAGACTTTCGGGCCACTGAGTACCTGTAACGACCGTCAAAGATATACAAATGACAGCCGGGACCAACGGTTTAACATGCTTTCCGAGGCACGGAAACTGCTCCATGCTACTGCACTACGTAAGTGATCATTTAACTCTTACAACCAACTATTAATAGCCACGTCAGCCTCTTTGATGTAGCAGTAGCAAGTGCACCATGCCATACAAACCGGCCAAGTGCGAGTCGAGCTCGCGCAGGAAGGGTTCCGTACCATCGTAGTAGGCGAGCCCCCTTTAATGTTTTTTTTTAATTATTTGTGTAATCTATAGGCAAATAACTATGTATTGTACTTTTTTCAAAATTTTTGGCCCTTTAGTTTTGGAGTTAAGGGGGGGAATGGTCAATTTTTGCCTATTTTCTTAAATAACGTCAAAACTATTTATGTCAAAATTATAAAAAAATAATAATTGAGATGCTCATAATAAGTCCTGCCAGTTGATATGTAACACGATATAGTTCGCAAAACTTTTTTTTTGTCTTTGTGTCACCGACATACAAACCTACCAAATGTCAACTCAATCGGTCTAGTAGTTTCGGAGTAAATTGGCTGTGACAGACGGACAGACACACAGACACGCGAATAATCCTATAAGGGTTCCATTTTTTCCTTTCGAGATACGGGTTTACGGAACCCTAAATTATCAAGATAATAATCAATGATAATTATCTCTTCGAGCCCTGGTGATTAAACAGAAACTTTGTCATAGGATAAAATCAGTCAAATCTCAACATTAAAATCCATTAAAATACTATGAAATACACAGTGACCAATCATTGTAATGGATTTAGAAACACATCAGTTATGACCAACTGGAAGTGTGAAATTGAATTTGACTGCTAAATGCTACTTAGTTTAAGTTAATGATCATTTTTTTAATGATCGTTAATTTTCATTCGACAATAAATCTTTATTTATTTATATAGATTATTATTTATTTCTCTTTTACGAGAAACGCTACATTATTACTAGCTAATGATCCTTAACTTAAGGGAATTAGGAAGTAATTAATAAACACAATTTTTAATTGTTTATAAAACACAAATAAATTAAAAAAATAATTATTCGAAATTATAAATGTGTTTTTTTTTTCTATTAGGAATTTTTCAGTAGCAGTCACGGCGGCGGCGTAGTCGGTTGATAGCAATAGGCTCGCCCCCTTTGGCCTATTGCTATCAATCTATTTCAGGCGAACTGTGGGCTCTGCCTTAACCTTTGTGGGATTACAGGCGAGTTGTTATATTACATACCCGCTCAGTCTATACACAGTGTAAGGGACAGCCCTCCACAAACTGACAGGGTGCATTCAGCTCCTTATTTTGAATCATATTTCACTGATTTTTTTCTCGTTGTTAATATTAATGGTAATGAGCTAGGCAGGACAGAAAGTAGTCAATTAATAATAGACTCACAACATCATATCTATATAATATATAAAATAGTAAACTGACTGACTGACTGACTGACTGACTGACTGGGTGATATATCAACACACAGCCCAAACCGCTGCCGCTGGTCGTAGACACATGAAACTTGGAGAGTGTTTTTTTTGTGAAGAGAAGGTTTCCACTAAGAAAGGATTTTTGGGAATTCCACTCCTAAAGGGGTAAAATAGGGGATGGAAGTTTGTATGAAAGTCCGTCAGTTTTGAAGTTAGGATTTTCAAATTTTGTGTTTAGGCTGACGATTGAAAATTAATTTATACGTGTCTCAGCGTTTTTGATCATTCTACCCCCGAAGGGTTAAAAAGGGGGGTGAAGGTTAGTAATCGGATATTTACGACCTCCAAGCGGGCGAAGCCGCGGGCAAAAGCTAGTTGTATATAAAACACAAATAAATAAAAAAACATCTATAAGAAAGGAGTAGATTCGCCATATTTGAATACATAAATAAATAAAAGAGAGATCTATGCTAATACTGCACTATAATGTATTCTGTGCTAATACGGTCTACAATTTCGTCCAAAAAGGGCATTCAAATGTGAACGAAATCGCACATAAGCGCTATTTGGAAAGCGCTCTCAAGTCTCACGATATTTTTTTGTTGACCACTCATTCAATTTGTGTTTTGAGATTTTTTGGTCTTTTGTGCTGTTGGTCTCATATTTGGAGATTGGATTGAGTAAAGAATATGTATGGAGTAAGTTATAAAGAGTAGCGCATTGAGGGAACCATTTTTTTTGTTAGATTACATAAGTACAAAACGAATGAATGATTACGGTGCATTTCCGAACGTAAGATTTTTTTCATAGTGTTACTTAGAAACCAGTCGCTGCGATCTGCCAAAGCGGTTGCGTTGTTTGGCAGTTGTAGTTTGCGATCTGAGGAATCGGAACAATATTTTAAACGCCTAAGTTAATAACTTTTATTAAACGTTTTTTTCCATGTCGTCACAATTTTTTTATCAACGTCAATTATTAGGCTAAGTGCCTAAATGCTAACATAAATTACAACAATATAAAAACAAAGCAGAAAAAATAATTTTGTTGAAAAAAACATGTTTGATTTAGATTTAGTAGCCTCTACTGTCCCACAGCTGGGCAAAGGCCTCCCCCAATTCCTTCCATGTGCTCTTTTCCCGTGCCTCCTCGAACCAGCCTTCGTGGGACGCGTCCAGATCGTCTCGCCACCTCTTTCTGGGCCGACCTCGGCGGCGCCGCCGCGCCGTCCGTCTTCCGGCAATCATCGTGTGGAGACTTTTGCCCAGCGGTCATCGTGCATACGGCAGACGTGACCCGCCCAATCCCATACAACACAGAACAACAACAACAACTTTTTCAACTTTTTTTTTACAAATTGCAAAATGAAAAAAAAAATACACTTTGATGTCAATGATCCGTAGAAGGAAAAAACAACATCCTATAATAAGATAGTCTTACCTTATAAAAAAAAACATGACGTCAGTCTATGCCTTGCTCCAAACCCGAATAGGAAAAAGAAAGGTAAACATTGTCTGCACACGTTATGCGTAATAACGTTTCCTAGTAACCGACTATCGTGTTACGTAACACACGCAATAGTAATTATACTAATAGTATTGGCAGTAGGAATTCCACCTACTTTTCGTTATTTATTTACTTTCGTTATCAAGAGAGAAATGGAGGCTTCAACTTATGGCTGTAGGTCAAAGTACTTTGTGTAAATTTCATCACATCTAAACGGAGGTCCAGTGGACTTGGGCAGGGCATCTGGCTAGACGCGGAGATGGCTGATGGAGAAAGGCTTTGGCAGAGTGCTGGCAAAGGTTAGCCAAAGAAACCAGGGCCGTCCTAAAGCTCGTCAAAATCGCGGGAAGCACCAGCACGCGTAGCATGATCACCGTAGAAACGGGTTTTGTCGACGGAAGAATCGACAAAATGAAAGATCAACACAAGAAATCTGTCATTTTGTAGATTCTTCCGTCGCCTAAACCCGTTTCTACGGTGTCATGCTATGTGTGCTGGATAGGGGAACCGGGAAGTGTGGCAAAAGAAAGCGGAGGCCCATACCCAGCAGTGGGTGCTTCGGGGCTGAAATTATGATGATGATGAATCGGTGATGAAATAAACCTCTCAAAACGGTGAAGGAAAACGTGAGGAAACCAGCATGTCCTATAAACAAAAGTTAGAAGACATATGAACTCCAGCAAGCTGTACCGCGAGAACCGGTCGGCTCAAACTGGGACCGCGTGGTGGGATTATGGGAGGAGGTGTATCCCAGCAGTGGGAGTACGTTATAGTTGGATTATGTTTTGCTTATCATATCTGTACTTCTTCTTCTTAGCGTGTCGATGGCAATCCAAATTGTGTCAGCCCAGAACTGAGCTACTAGTTTGGCGCTTTCGGTAGCGTCCATCAGTTCCTGAAGTGAACAAACAACAGGACACACAGGACACGATATTAAGTGCCTATCGGTACTATAACTACTATTTGAGAATATCTTATGCCATGATAAAAATATTTGCCCATCAACAAGTTTGTTGGTCTAGAGCTAGATGAATGGCAACTATTTCCAAAACGATTCGTATTTCTACAGTGACACACTTCTCGGTACACTTCTACCAACTTATCTATGCAGGCGAGAAAACACAGAACTAAAATAAATGTACCAAGTTTGATATATTGATGCATTTTTTCTTGACAAACAGCGCCGCCACGAACTGCATACTAAAACTGGTCACACTGTAGCTCAACCATTACATTTTTGACATTTTCATCATCGTTAAGACTGATGGAAATGACACTTTGCAGCAGCGAATTTAATTTGTGGGAGAATGGCTTCTTAGCTAAGTTGTCAGGGCCAAAACTATAAAGTGCAACTATTTGACCCTTTTGTATATAAAGAAATCCGGAATCGGAAACTATGCCAAGAACTTCGGACAACAGGACCTATTGTTTCTGTTTACAAATGGACCGTATTTAATGCCGGGTACACATTGGTGTAACGTAACGTGAAATGTAACATGAATGAGCCGTTCAGACTTATGCAATGCAACATGAAATGTAACCCAACAACAGGCGACTTTGTTTCAGCGTGCGTTACATTACATGTTACGTTTCACCAATGTGTTATACCCGTCATAATGCCGGGTACACATTGGTGTAACGTAACGTGAAATGTAACATGAATGAGCCGTCCAGACTTATGCAATGCAACATGAAATGTAACCCAACAACAGGCGATTTTGTTTCAGCGTGTGTCGTCACCAATGTGTACCCAGCATAAGATGTCTCTTTGAGAACGAATTAAACCAATCAGAGATTTAATAAGATATTGATTTCTTTAAGGCAATTTTATTGCATTACAAATAATAGTGTTGCTATAAGCTCTGTAGTAGTAAGTATTGAAATGCATTGCCTCCGCTAAGCTTCGTCAGCTTGGCAGTCATTTGTTTTCAAATGGCTGCCACGAATAGGTACAGTATGGCCACTTTAAGTGTAGAGTTTAAGATGGCGCCGCTTATCTAGAAAAAATGCATCAATATGTTAAACTTGGTACATTTATCTTTTTTTTTGTTTTCCCGAATGCAAAGATAAGTCTGTTGAAGTGTACTTCTTGTATGACAGTGACAAGTCGGGCATGACTTTTTCCCAGGAATAGATTGATCAGTCTTATCCCCACAGCGGCGTGTTATTTTAAACCGATCTGAAAAAAAAACAACATATAAGAACTAAAATATCAAAGTAGTTCCATGCATCAATATTTCTCCGAAACTATTCTTGAATTAATTTGCATTCAACTTAGCAGTTAGTTAGTTATTCTAGCAGTTTCGAAGACCTCCCAAGAGTTACTCTATTAATTTCTTAAGAACTTGCTAAAGAATATTAAGAGCTGTTGATACAATTGAAGAACTATCAAATCTAGTATAAATTGTATTTCTTCCGATCAATTTGACAAAATAATTTTCTTTGTATGGATTCTAGAAATCTGCCGAATGTTTTTGCATTAGTAGAAGCTTTAGAGACTTTTTAAAACTAATTCCTTCTTATGAAAATGTTTTTAATTTTTCTGACTGTGTTTTATCTGTTAAATATTCAGCCTTCTTTAGCCATTTATGTTGGCAGACAGATTTTTGTTGGTAGTCAGGAGAATTGTCCATCTTACTGTATATCAGTAGCGAAGGATCAATTTTTGTAAGAGTTAAGCGGAGTGCATATCTCGAATTTGATTTATTTGTCTATAGAATACTGACTGTGCCATTTTTCAATGGGAAGCCGGTAGGAATCGAGTTGTATGGAACCTTCATCACTGCTGTACATAAATATCTTTTTTTCGCGTGTTTAGTCAAAATACGCGCTAGTCAGCAACTTGGTAACGGGGCTGCACATGAAGCTCGTACAGTAGACCGCACATCAGTGGTAACAAAACCAGTACAAGCTGGCCTGCAATTGAAACCACGTATCATTCTTGGCAAGCTAAAGGTGTTTTATGAAATTTTTTTTTTTTTGTGTTTTGCCCACTTATAAATTTGCCACAAGTGCCTAAAATAATAATGTTGTGGAACTAGTGGTATCAAATTCAACATAAGTTCCATTATTTTCATATTCTTTTAAAAATGGAACTAGTAATAACAAATTCAACATTAGTTCCATTATTTTCTGAATCTTTTCAAATGGAACTAGTGATAAAAAAACAATCAGTAGTTCCATCATGGAACTGATAATGGTACTGAATATGAACTGATAATGATAGTGACAACGAAGCAAATTGTTACTACTGACTGCAGTCTACTGTAAATTTGAGTATCGCCGCTAGCAGCAGCTATATTAATGCTGTACATCAAAAGTCAACGTCAAATAACCCCGTTATTAACTACGAATTCTAACAAATCGATTTGAGCATGCAAAAAGTCACAGAGACTGTAATGTGAAGCTAAAACACTCATAGTTACGAAACTTTATTCATGGAATTTTATAGCTTCTATCACGTCGTTGCAATTTGTTTCGAAGTACTAAATTACTACTCTTGAAATGACGACATTTCTTTAATAACTATCTTGAGAACTTGCACGTACAGGTGTGGTTTGTTTTTATCAGGTTCAATATTATTTTGTAATATATTGATTGGGTGTTTGTAACCTTTACGGCTGTTAAAGGTATCCAGTTTGTTATTATGTTGATTCTTTCTTAAAGTTTCATGCAAGTAAGTGGCAAGTAACACAATATCCAGTTATTTTTAACTAGCTGTGCCCACGGCTTCGCTCACGTGGCCGCGTATTCTTTTGGCATTATCAGGGAACATTACATGAGAACGTGAAGTCGTAGTATACTTACTTACTTCTTACAAATTATTTGTAATGGTGGTCATCTAAAGAAGATACTGTAGTATTCATTTTCTTCTGTTATTTTTTACTTTACTTCATCTCAAGATTCTTCTTTTGTTTTGCCAATGCGTTTCCTTCTTCATCAAACTTGCTTACTTCTAAGAGGCTTTTTTGTTCATTCAATTACTGCATTTTATGGATGTCGCATTTCATTTATTTAATTAAATTATCAACGTTTACATCCACTACACATTTCTTATTTGGAATCTTTCCCATTTCATGAGGTCTAAACATTACTGGCTAAATGTGTATGAACTGTAGGTACCGATGCCTATCCCTTCGGCAGTTAGAGGCGTGTTGTTATGTTATGTTCTATTCTTTGTCATAAGATTTTTGCAACCTATTGGCCTATCACGTCCTGTTACGTCAATCACCATAACTCGATCGACTTTACCAATACATCATTAATTTGACGTTGCTCAATGATTTCGTTTGCCTGCCCTATTGCACGACCAGATCAAAATACTTTTATGTGGTCTAATTGTGCGTTTTAATGACTATCATGTTGTAACTGTTTTGACTAGAACAGCCTTATGTGGCAAGAAAGCATTTGCCTTTTAATTTGGTAATAGTGAAGGTTGTAATACACCTTATTGTATTGTATTGTATAACGGGCTGGTGTCCGCAACTCCACGTCAAAGAGCGTATTTTGCGTGCGGGTCGGAAATTTATTCGATCCACCCTAACTCCCCGAGAAAGACCAGCAGCGCCTTGATGTTGCTGACAATCTCGCGGAGAGTACCTGGGGTACCGAAGTACTTTGCCCTGTATGTTGCTACCACTGGGCAGTGTAGAAGCACGTGGGCTGCTGTTTCGTCTTCTTCCATGCAGGGTCGGCACACAATACACCTTATGCTAAATATGTTTCGTAGACTGAAGCATCCTTGCCTTATTCATTAAAACTTGCTTACTGTAAAAATCTTGTGCCATCGTCATCTTCTTGCCAGAAAAAGTTTTCGTTTTCTTCGTCTATTGTGCCCTGTCAACCGACACGCTATCATCCTTTTATTTAATTGTGTTTACTTTGGTCTTTCCCGCCCTCCATGTATCAATCCTATTTCTATTTGTAAAGATTTTTTCCTAAATAGGTAAATTGC
Organism: Noctua comes; assembly: GCA_963082995.1. Classification (NCBI taxonomy): domain Eukaryota; kingdom Metazoa; phylum Arthropoda; class Insecta; order Lepidoptera; family Noctuidae; genus Noctua; species Noctua comes. Next base: position 4,511,130 of record OY720279.1, on the reverse strand, counting down.
TTCACTTGACTATTACTTCGGAAAAAAGACATGAGTACCTATGCTTCCTTCTTTCTTTTTCTTCTTTGTGTATGATTGCACTCCAAAGTTAAAGGTTCGGGGTATTCCTCAAAGCGCAACTATTTTTAAGCGCAACTAAATTATTCCTCGAAGAACAATCATTAGTTGGGCTCACAAATTCAAAATAAAAATATTAAATGTTTATTCCTCAAAGCGCAATCATGACGAAAAATAGAGAGGGGTATGATGGCTTCATTTTTTTTTCAATCATGGTTGCACTTAGAGGAATAAATAAATAATATTTTTAATTTGTGAGCGCAACTAATGGTTGCGCTTCGAGGAATACCCCAAAGGTTCATGTCCTTCCGAACAAATCTGCACATTATCCGTGTCATGTATATTCTTTTACCTCTTTTTTTGCTGTTTACCTTTTCAAAAGCTAATTACTTCCGTGCGAATAGACCGCCTATACAAACCTGACGAAACAGCAAATGATAGAAATGGCTGTAATAAACGATTTTTTCACATCAAATCGTGAATTCTATTTGGTTGGCAATCGCAGTATTTTACGTTTCACAATGTTTCGAGACAGTGAGAAATTACTTACCTTCTTTTTTCGTTGTATTGACCTAACTAGGATCTAGTAATTTCTACGGTTGAACAATAATGAACAAAATTGAAAGAATGTAATACAGTTGGACATAGAAACTCGAAAGGGGTATCTGATTAACTAATTGCCAATTATATGAAGTTCGAGTTAGATTACTGTTAAGGATGATTTCCACCAAACGGCTCGCTTCTCATCGAATCGGAACGGATTTTACAATCTTTAAACGATATTAAATCGTGTAGACAATGTTTAAAGTCTACATTACCAAGCCGCGTACAGCAGCTTGACCGCGGGCGTTGTCCGCGACACGCGATCGTAGCCGAAAATATGCTGCGACACGCGATCAGCTCTGTTCGCCTGTCGTCGTATCCTTTCGGCTGTCGTCACACGTCAACACGGCAGGAATGAATCTATTTGACTAGGTGCAGAAACGGATACGTTCGCAAGCGAAGATACAGAGACGATCGTATGTATCGACATCCTGCCGGACGCGATCGGCTGTCGCTGATTTCGTTCGTATTCTTTTCGATCCGATGCGATGCGAGCCGTTTGGTGGAAATCATTCTTTAGATTCTCGAGCGAAATTCGAAGATAGTTTTATAGAATAGTAAATCCTATCTAACTTCAGGAAAAGCATTGTTATGTTGGAATAACCATACAAACAAACAGGATTGAATTAAAAACAATACGAAAAGTTCCGAATACCACAACGAATTCAAACATTTACGCGAAATTGTGGTTCACAAAAGCTCTCCAACAGTTCCGTTGCCCATGAACTTCGATATTAAATTCACTTTCAGTGGATAATTATCACTTCCTGTTAATTAAACTATAAATACTTCGTCTACCGCCGGGTGTCCACCTGTCTACCCGTTTCTCTTGAACTGCTGGGACCTTGCAAAAGCGTTTAAGGCCCTTGGAGACATAAAAATAAATTGTTATGTGTTTTTGTTCGACGCGCGTTGAATTTTAAAAAAATTCGCATGGCTCGTCTGTTTATCCCCGTATGTTTGGTATGTTAGCCGATTAGTAGATTGGTGTGTGTGTAGTGTAGACCATCATCATCTGCCTAGCCTTTTCCCAACTATGTTAGGATCGGCTTCCAGTCTAACCGGATGCAGCTGAATACCAGTATTTTACATGGAGCGACTGCCTATCTGACCTCCACAACCTAGTTAGTACTAGGTAATACGATACCCTTTGGTAAGACTGGTTGTCAGACTTTTTGGGCCACTGACTACCTAAAACGACTGTCAAAGATCTACAAATGACAGCCGGGGCCAACGGCTTAAAGTGCTTTCCGAGGCACGGAGGAAACTCGGTATGTAATGGGTGGTCACCCATCCACAGACCAACCTAGGCAAGCACGGCTTAACCTAAAGATCGACCCGAGCGGCTGTTGTTATTTAGCCACGAGCTCCTCGTGTAGTGTAGACCACAGTACCAATAAACTCATTTGCTCATTTAAGATGGATTAAATACGCAGACTGTCCCGTTGGTCTAGTAGTCGCAAGCACGACTGCTGAGCTGGGCTGCTGAGGTCCTAGGTTCGATTTCCAGGTCGGGCAGTGTTATTGGATTTTTTCATCAGGAATTTCTCGGTAACAGACACGGAGTCTGGATTTGTGCCCGGTTGATGGCAATAGGCCCCCTATTACATGGGACTTAAACATATCTGGCGAAATGTGGGTGTACTCTTAGTTACACCTCTGTTTAACCCTCGGGGATTACAAGGCGTGATGTTATGTCATGTAAATACGAAGTTATTCAGCTTCCTTATACTTCAATCTCGCCATGTTACTCTCTACTCTATTTGATGAAGCATTGACGAATCTTGACTACGACCTATGACTACGACCTATGGCTACATAGCATTATGTCATAATGTGTTGTCTGTTGTATGACTATCTCTGCAGTTGCCAATCGGGACTCCAAGGTCTGCAAGGTGATGGATGGATGGTCTGATGGTTGCGGATAAACCAGTCCGATTGTATAATATGTGGTTAATGCCAACGCTCATTAATTATATTCATAGTCGGCGCGGTTGGCGCAGTGGCTGAGCGATTGCCTGCTGCGCTGCGTGTCGCGGGTTCGATTCCCGCACGGAACAAATATTTATATGGTCTACAGGTAGTTGTTCCGGGTCTGTATTTTTGTGTATGTGAGTTTAAATGTTTGGAAAAAACTAAAAACAAAAAAAAAAAAATCATGTCGTACACCAGTTTATGGTATTCTAAGCGCATCCTGAAAACACTTGTGACATTCAACGACAGTAATTATGATATATTTACCATGTTTACTGTTTATTTTAAGTTCCTGATATTTCGGCGCTGTTGCAAGCACCGTGATCACGGATAAACCATGTCCATGACAGAGTAGAAACTTATAATAATAATGATGTTTATTTCTTTATCTTACAGATCTTCTGATAAAACCGTTTGTAAAACTTTTTTCTAACCAATTGACGTAAAGTTAGGTTCATACACAAGTCTAGAGAGAAATTCAATAATGATCCAAACATACTAACCTATTCTAATAAGGAAACTCCGTAACATTTTAATAACGCAAACAAAAATAAGAAATATCAACGTAATCACTGAACTAGTCCGAGAGAGTGTTCACGTAATAACAACATAGTAGAGGAAGATAGTCTAGGAGACCGGTTTGTTATCCAATCGATAAATGTAGGAAACGGTTGGCGAACATTTTGTTCGACTACTTAGAAGGCCTAGATTTGTTTGGACAGCTGGTTTGTGAGACATTACTGAAACTACAATAGTAAGTTATTTTACTTGTTTTAAAACCCGGTTCACTATTGATGTCGAATTTGGATAAACAAACATCGATAAGTATTCATATTTATTATCTTGAGCCTAGCCTTTTTCAACTATGTTGGGGTCGGCATCGGGTCTAACCAGATGTAACTAAATATTCCATAATGAGAACGAACTCGGTCTGTTCGTCTGTTACCTTTTTCTATCTAAATCACTGAAACCATCGTTATGAAATTCGACAGGTTGATAGCCCTGGAGAAAGAGACAGGCTACTTTTATGATCGGATATTTCTGTCAAAAAATGATGTGTAAGCTTAAAAATGTATCATTAAATGTCAACCAAGCCCTTCATTATAGCTCCTATCAATCAAAGTCAATCAATTTGGTCGAATCGTGTGTAATATTGCCACAACCGAATCGGTGAAATGTTGTTGTCCTACTTTGTTGTATGATGACCGAGTGAGATGACACCGTTTCGAATTACATGTGTTTTATAATATAATGGGAATCAGTTGGCTTGTTTCAACTTGTTTCTTTTTTGGGCTGCAGCTGCTGAGTTACTCAGAATCGTCACTACAGCAGGTTGTACTTTTACATATTGAGCTAAACGCATACCTATAAGTACTGACACTCTGATCTGTATCGCTTGAACTTAGTCGTTCTCCATTTTTTCTTCATTCAACTTCATACTGCAATAAACATATATAAAAGCTTCGTAAAGTAGCCTCAGATGGGGATAAGCTAGTGAAAATGAGGTAAGGTTATACCAATCCGGTGCCGTGCAGTGCTGTATGGTTTATCCTGGGATTTCGCGAAAACAGACACGATTGGAGCTGAGTAAAAATCTACCAATCACATCCGTTGTAATCCAAATCGCCTCTCTCGTTTCGCGTGTGATTGGTTTTCTATAAGATTTAGTAAGAAGAAAAGCTGGACTCTAAAATAATTAAATTAATTTGAAAGCTAGTTTTTTAGGTGCTATGTTATATCTAGATGCTGTGTAGTAGTGAGATACTATACCAGGGTCGTTCGTTTTAACGGTCTCTAAGGAGGTTTAAGTTCAGTACCAACTTGGCGTTAAGAGTCCCTATCAATTACGCGGTCTAAAAACAGAAAATACTACTTTTTTCAGCGCATATTTCTCAATAACCATAAGGTATCTGGTATTTTTTTTAATGCACAGTTATATATCAACTATATATCTAATAAATGTACGAATTTTAATTTTGAAAACCACCCAACATTCATTAGGAAAAATAAAAATCAAACTTACGTTTTTACATAAGCACGAAACACCAGGTTATTCAATAGATTTTTTGGCTAACTGGTAATGAATCATAATCTGATAAAAATCACACATACTGGGCATTATAGTATATTCGTAAGTCTACGATTTTTTATTTTAAAATCAGTTCAATTAGTACTTTAAAAAAAATGTGGTTCAGACTGAATAAACCCGATAAAATAATGCTCAAAACCGTCGTCTACTCGTAAGAATATGTTGAAAATATCAAAAAGTATGTAATATTATAAAACTTAAGGTGTTTATCTATCCAATTCAATTTTTTTTTACTTCTTATTTAATTGAAATAAAATATTTAAATAATGCCTTACAAGCCGATGCGCTATAAATGCAAATTTGATTTGCGTATAATACGGTTACGGACCAAGATTGTTTGCTCCCGCTGCACGCACACTACAATCTTTCGAACGCTCACACGCACAAATTTCTCTGAAATTACCTTAACTAGTACTGCGACGAAATTGATAGGGACTCTTAACGACTTTGGAGAATTTATAGGCCCTAGCTCTTACACTGTTAGTGCAATATTAGTTCGTTTTATGTTTCAATACATAATATCTGTTGTAAATTAACATCTCAAGTATCTGGAATATCGAGTGAAGGTGTACATAAAAATAATTTTTCATTTAAATTCACAGATCCTTAAAGTAAATCTTGATACTTTTCGTTTCAATTTTAGCAGTATTGCGAAGTAGTAAAAGTTTTACGAATAACATGAATATCGATTTCGTAAAATTCTTGCAATTCTCTCTGGGTTAAAAAATATAACATCAAACTATCTGTCTCAGCTATTTGTTTATGGGTGTACAGTGTTGGGCCGAAGGTCGATTTCTGGCCAAAGCAAGAAAGCAAGAAAAATATAAAATTTAGAGAGATAAACAAGTAAAACAACAACAACTTAGTTCTGAGACGAATCTGCCAACTTCTTGTGTATAAGTTCTCGAGCTTCGTTGTTGTTCGAGTTTTATCTTTTATTATGTTAGAAGTTTATGTTGACTGTATATACAAACAATAGATAATAATAACGACCTTGCAACTTGTCAAAAATTCTAACTCTTCTAAATGTGTGACCCCAGCCCTCCGCGTGTCGCCTTCCATCGCGATCTCGCGTATTTGTAACAGTTCGTTCAATTTCGTTGCTGGCTAGAAACGTTCGACTTCGGCCAAAATTTCGGTCCATTTTGACCGAAGCCGAAGCCGACACTAATGAGTCATACAAATTCAAATTTCAGTTAGTCTACTAGTAGTCTAGTTAGTCAGGAAACTCCGAATACTGACGATTTTATATAACGACAGTACAAAAACGTAGTCTGTACCCATGTGCTTTGAACTGATATTTCAAGTAACTACAGTGCGGTTCACGATCATTGTCTCCAAAATCCATCATAAGGTTTTTTTTGAAAATATCAAAAATATTACTGTACACATTGTATCGACGTTTAGGCGACAACCTATCCATATTTCACGCAAAACAGACCACGTGTGCATCGCAGTCATATCACGTAGAGACTATCATATTACCAAATGTGCAAAAGCAGCTTTCTGTTTCAGCTATTTCAAAAATGTTGCTTTTTGTCATTTTGATGTTTATATTTTTTGAAAGTTTCGTAAAGTCCTCGACGTTCCCAAGAATAAAAATGTTTCTACTAATAAACAGTAGTGGAAGACCAAAGGAACACTGAAAATATTGTGTGAAAGATGAGGGCTAGACAGAGATTGCTATGTATGGAAGAAGACAATACATGTTGTGAGAACTTTAAATAAGTTGAAGAGCTAGCGATGATGACTAACGCCATGATCATCATTGGCCCTTCCCTAGTAATTTTTATGCTAAATTAAATAGGCTTGCGTATGGCCGTAACTCACCTGTTATGAAGCGATTTACATGGAGCGACTGCCAAACTGACCTCCACACCCCAGTTACTGGGTAATACGATACTCCTTGGTAAGTTGTCAGGTTTTCGGGATTCCTAAGGGCATGATGATAATTGGTAATTGATTTCTTAAACGTAAGGAGTACATGATAGTGTGGCGATTGACAGGGAAGAATGGAAGAAAAAAACGTGTTGCGCTAACCCCAAATAACATGGGACTGGGGCAGGAGGCTGATGATGATTTCATAAACTTAAGCTCCTCATTATCTTTCGTCATACCAGTAGCGAAGAGTCAATATTTGTAAGAGGTAAGCCGAAGTACACATATTTAATGTGATTATATTATTTGGATATAGAATACTGAAGTGCCATTTTTCAAAGGGAATCCGGTAGGAATCGAGTTGTATGGAACCTTCACCACTGCGTCATACTCTTGTCTCGATCAGATAATAACAGTGCGCAATTAATATTTTATGAAACCGAAATTTTATGCAACTACTTGCCCAATGTCCTTGATAAGTATCAATAAATGCGTAAAGACTTTTAATAATATCACCATACAACGTTGCGTTCTCTCGACCTTCGAAATCTGGTGCATGTGTTCGATTCTACATAAAATAAGGTTGAGTTAACAAATAAAAGTTATACTGGTTTACATTTCCAATGTATTTTAAGATTTGAATGTTATTTAAGTGCAAGTTTTTGGTATGCGGATGTTAAGCGTGTAATTTTAATTACTGTTGCATGAGACTGGAAATGTTAATCATGAAATGGTGCATGATTATTATACGTAGGTCAGTATTAGTCTAAGCATTAATAAGAAAATATAAGAAATACAGGGTGTAAACAGACCCGTCACATAGCCGTCAACCAAGCATTCTGTACATTAATCGACTTTTTTTTTGGGGTGAAAAATCACGTCTTACGGTAGGACTCGATGGTAAGCACTCAAAGCATTCTGCTGATGAATGGATTGAATAGTACGGGAGTCGTGGAGGTATCTAAAGTAAAAATCTTACATTAAAACATGTATTTAAAAAAATAATGAATAAATAATAATAATATAATTATTAATTATCGTTAGGCAGCTGGATCAAGGGCTTGATTCAGAAAGCGGTACTCCTGGACACGGCTCGCATTGTGAGGAGGTTCCTGTCTCTGGAGCCCAAACCACCGGTAGCTTGGACCCAGCTCCCGATACCGGCGGACCACTATTTTTTATATTTTTAAATGTTTTTTTTTATATTGTTTTATATTAGAATATTATAAAAATGTATTTAATATGTGTAAAAATAAATAAAGAATATAATTATAGAAAAAAAAAAACACAAACTGAAACATAAACTGTACATAAGATCGTTGTAAGTAAAACCTAATTCACAACACGATGACATTAAAACCAAAAACAGTCTTAAGGTGCTCCCACACTGCTGTTAAAAAATGTTTACAAACATTTTCTAACACTAATATGTAATACATTTACTAACAAATGTTAAGATTTTTTACATTCTGTTGGGAATTGTAAGATGTTTGAGTGCTCCTACATTGATGGAAAATGTTTACATTCTTAACATTGTGATCTAATGTTTGTTAAGAAAATGTTTACTAATGTTTGTAAACATTTTTAACGGCAGTGTGGGAGCACCATTTCACAAGCACTAGAAACATCTGGGTGGTTAAATTCGTAGCTACCACGTAGAAACTCTTGAGGGAATAAGGCTTGTTTTGCCTCAAAACAAATTGTAATATCTTACAGCCCATTTACACGCTTCACAGTTAAAACAAGGAGCTTTACAGGACTTAATTCCGTGTTCATTTTATTTTTTTGAGTACCTAGTTGTTTGTTTTCTGTTTATTTGTGATTGGCTGTCGGGAATCCTTTGAGAAAATCCTTCAGGAAAGTACTCCCAAGACAAAAATAAACCCATGTTTTAACCCTCGTTTACCTACCTGTATGCCTATCAAAATCCTTTCAACCGTTTAGGCGTGAAAAGGTAACAAATAGACTTACATTATATTTCGCATATAAAACATTAAAAATATTGTCGTGTTCGTTTTGTTTAATCGATCTATTTAAACGAATCTATACAATATAAAAATGAAACCCTATTTCCCTTGGTCACGCCATCACGCGTGAACGGCTGGACCGATTTCACAATTTTTTTTTTTGTTGTATTTGTTATTGTCAGGAGAAGGTTTTTAGGTGGGTAGTAGGTAGGTAGTGGGTAGGTAGTGGGTAGGTAGTGGGTAGGTAGTGGGTAGGTAGTGGGTAGGTAGTGGGTAGGTAGTGGGTAGGTAGTGGGTAGGTAGTGGGTAGGTAGTGGGTAGGTAGTGGGTAGGTAGTGGGTAGGTAGTGGGTAGGTAGTGAGTAGGTAGTGGGTAGGTAGTGGGTAGGTAGTGGGTAGGTAGTGGGTAGGTAGTGGGTAGGTAGTGGGTAGGTCGTGGGTAGGTAGTGGGTAGGTAGTGGGTAGGTAGTGAGTAGGTAGTGGGTAGGTAGTGGGTAGGTAGTGGGTAGGTAGTGGGTAGGTAGTGGGTAGGTAGTGGGTAGGTAGTGGGCAGGTAGTGAGTAGGTAGTGGGTAGGTAGTGGGTAGGTAGTGGGTAGGTAGTGGGTAGGTAGTGGGTAGGTAGTGGGTAGGTCGTGGGTAGGTAGTGGGTAGGTAGTAGGAAAAGGTGCATTGCAACGCATCACGGAACAGCTAGTAAATAAATAAATTTCAAGTAAAATACATACACACAAACATTATAACCTCCACCGTTTTTCAAGTAGAAAAAATGGAACTGATGACCTTTATAAAGTTGGTGTTTTATTTTTATTGGAGGAAGGTAAATAATATAGTTTATTGATAGACACTAAACTCGATATGTATGAATATTAAAACGATAAACATCAACCACTTTATAGAGAACCGTTGAAAAGGTTATTGAAAGACGCGGCTCATTCACTTTATGATAGCTATACTAAGTCATAAAATGGTGCTACCACAATTTGTCATCCGTATAAAATATTCACATTTGCTTTGAAGATCATATTCTCCTGCCCTTATCCCAATTCATTTGGGGTCGGCGCAGCATGTCTTCTTCTTCCATACTTCTCTATTACTTGTCATCTCATCAGACACCTCCTTTCTTGCCATATCATCCTTTACACAGTTCATCCATCGTTTCTTTGCTTATATCAGGTTTTAAACATGATACGTCTTGTTATTCGTGTCACTGGCACGACATATTTCAGGTTTTGTTGGCTCAAAACTTCGTCACTTCCATGGTATCATCGATGGCAGTTCTCAAGGTCATTTAACGGTCCGTTTTGTCGTACAGGGACATAGTCTATAGCAGATACTGGTAAAAACATGATGATCAGAGATACACTAATCAGATATTTCAAATATTACTTACTCGTGTATAGCAAGTTGCAAATAGAAACTTATCTTGATAATCAAGTGACACTCAAATCAAAATAGACGCTAAATAAGGTACCGACTAATTTACACGTAAATCAAATTGATTATACAAGTAGCTCATTTATACTACGAAGTCTTTAAAACACAGAAGAGTAAATACATGGAGTGATGACGTATGGACAAACAGTCCGAAAACCGAACACGTGACCATTGACGAGAACGTGACCAATTAATGACGCTTTAGGTCTACAACACAAAGAAGTTAAATTGAACATACGTCATTCTGGACAACGACTCATTTGTTATAAGTAACTATTTGTTTCAAAACGTGGTTATGTTCTAGTCACCTAGTTTTGATTTTCAGAAATTTTTCTGAAATATAATCTTCTCTTTCGTATCGATGCGCCCTATAAAATTTACTAGGGGTAAGTAAGTAGCCACTTCATACACGCCGTCCAAGGCATTTTTTTAATCCTTTAGTGAGCATAGACACTTATGGAACTCCAACGCGTGGGGCATGGAGCACTGCATTACATTGAGCGTCGAAAGGATCGAAAGTTTAATCTGGTATCCCGGGATGCTGAAGGTAAAACGAATATAACTCGACTCGCAGGAATAAGACCTTTATACTCGATCATATGGGACTCTTACTCTAACGAGTAAGAGTCCCATATGATACGCGTAGTGACTCTTTATTTACTCTCTACTCCGTGTCTTCCTAATAAGTTTCCGACACGTATGTGTGTAAACAAACTGATTAGCATCACAATAAGACCTATGCAGCACCATAACGGTGTGGGAGATCGTTAGTGCTTGTATGGGAGACCACCATAGCAAAGGCATTGTTTGAGAAAGGAATTCGTAATAGTTCCTTATATAATTTTGGTGTTGTGGAAAATTATGAAAATATAATTGATTGATGTATCTACTTGCAATATATGTATATAATGTAGTTAATGAATAAAATATGTTTGTTTATGTAAATTGGTCCACGAGGAGCTCGTGACTAAATAAAAACAGTCGCCCGGGTCGACATGTAGGTTCAGCCGCGCTTGCCTAGGTTGGTCCGTGGACGGGTGATCATTACGTGAGTAGTTTCGTCTGTGCCTCGGAAATCACGTTAAGCCGTTGGTCCTGACTGTCTTTTGTAAATCTTCGACAGCCATTATCAGTAGTCAGTGGCCCGAAAGTATGACGACCAGTCCTACCGGGAGGGGGGTACTGGGTTGTGGAGGTCAGATGGAAGTCACTCCATGTAAAATACTGGTATTCAAATGCATCCGGTTAGACTTGAAGCCGACCCTAACATAGTTGGGAAAAGACTAGGCAGATGATGGTTTCTGTATAAATTGGTAAAAATAAAATATGTTTTAAAAATAAATGAAGTCGACGTGAACTATCCGATTACTCTGTGAAGAAACACCGACACTAACTCAGAGATCAGGTTATGTGAACATCTTGTTGATTAGTGTCAATTGATAGTTTTATTCTATTTCACTTTGCAAGACTTTGCACAGAGCAATAGTTATAAGCAAGACTAGAAAAGCTGGTAGCCCTTGACTGACAAGCAGGCAAACTTGGCTAACAGATGAATCCAGTTTCTTATAAGGAGCTGTGTTATGGCAAATTTTATACCACTTACCTACTTAAAAACTATCTACCCTCGACACGTTTGTGTGTATGTAGAAAAACAGCACTGGAAACATCTTTAAAACTTAAAACGGTTTATGCGTGAAGGCCGAATTCTCAAAATGGGAACAGAGTCGCAAAAGGACTAGTTCTCAAATTGGCAAATTCTCAAAAAGCCTAATTCTCTGAATGGCCAATTCTCTAAAAGCCTAATTCTCTAAATGACCAATTCTCTAAATGCCTATTTCAATTATCAAAATGGCACATTTTCTACAATTGGATATTCTTTTAAATAAAATATTTCATTTATTGAAGTAAATGCTTTGAGTTTGAGTTTGTCGGTTACTATAAAATCATGGGTGTCTTCTTTAGTACCGACCCCAAGAACTGGGAATAAGGCCTGGATAAACAAGAAAGGCTATGTGTGATGCGTATTTATGATGAATATGGTTAAATAATGATTTAATATACATGGAAAATATTCCTAATGCATTTAGTTATCTCAGTAGAGAATTGGCCATTCAGAGAATTAGGCTTTAAGAGAATTGGCCATTTAGAGAATTGGGCTTTTTTTTTTTTTTTTTTTTTTTTTATCGTGGTAAAATCATCAAATGAGTCCTCCCATCCAGGGCAGAGTGGGAGGGACTGTCAGACTTGTACTGACTAAAATCCACGGTGTCCTTCAGTAGCCCTTTATGTTCCAGGGTCACGGTAATTCTATGAGTCCCGCGACCCCGGCAGGCTTTGGCCCTCTAGAGGGGGGCCCCGTCATTATGCTGACACTCTTTGAGGCGCGCGTGGAACACAACGCGCCGTCGACCCGGGCATGGTCCATGGTCGGACAGCGAGTCGCCCATTACTCGCCGCCCGCATGCCCGCGCCTACGGTGGCCGGAGACCGTCTGCCGACGTCCGGCGCCGTAGGCGTCTACCACTGCGGCTGGTGTGGAGGGAGGACGCTGTCCTCTCCCTCACGCGGCCCGCCTCCTCCTTCGCGAGCATGACTGCTTCGCAGAAGGAGGCGACCGCTTCCCACTCCGTCTCGCCCCGCAGCATGGCCTCGACCAATGCCGGGCGCGAGAGGTCTCCGCCTATCGCCGCCGTGAGGACACGGCGGTGCCCTGCCCAAGCGGGGCAGTCCTGCACCGTATGCTCCACCGTGTCCTCCGGGCGGTCCTCGCAGTGGTGACACCCAGGCGTTTCCTCCTTCCCCATCAGACACAGGTACCTCCCGAAGCTTCCGTGTCCGGTGAGGACCTGCGTCATGCGGTAGGTCAGGACGCCGTGACGCCTATCCAGCCACTCCTCAAAGAGGGGTCTTACCGTAGAGAATTGGGCTTTTAGAGAATTTGTCATTTTGAGAACTAGTCCTTTTGCGACTCTGATGCCATTTTGAGAATTAGGCCTTCTGCGCCTAAATCTTTAAAACGTATTAACACTAATTAGGGAAGTGATGATTCTAAACCATCTAGCGAAGATATTTTCGCCAGTTAAAAATACTTGGTAAAAATAAAAGGTATAATTCAACGTTGATGGATCTTGAATCATGTATTGACTTCATGGTATAGTTCTGTTCAAACTTTATGGCTGCTCGGAAGTCAGCTGCGAGTGACGGTCTGCGCACCATACACTCAAGATGATTCGTCCTCTGCGCCCAGTTGATACCTAAAATTGTGTTCTGTGCAGCTTTACGTTAGATGTTTCGAGCCGCAATAAAGTTTGATCCGAACCTGCGCAGACCGTCACTTGCAGCTAACTTCCGAGCCGCCATAAAGTTTGAATCGAACTATAACAGGTTGTGCTTTGATGTTTCTTCTTCTTCTCCAATCTTTGGCCACCCAATGCTGAGAGTAGGTCTCTTCCAAATCACTCCACTTTTGGCGATTCAGTGTTATGGCTATCCAGTATTTTATGCTGAATACTACTATAGGCTTATTTAATTGTGCAGTTAAGTTCACCCACTAAGGTTGCTGTCTATCATTAGCTTAGCCAAAGCAAGACAAGTTTGCAAATAACCGGACTGTTTAATACAAAATTAGCTAGCATAATGTCATATTCAAAGTTCACTGACCCCAGAAATAATTGTGTAAATATTGTCATTGGTAGGTGTGGTCGCTTCTTATATGCAAATGATGAGCCAATAGTTTATATAAATAGTTAGGTACCTTGTTATTACGTCAGTAAATTTATGGTAGTAAAAATGTTTTGTTAGGTAGGCACTTTGGTAGGCCCTTAATATTGAGTGATCATTATGTTGTTAAAGCCTTATATAAGTAGGTACCTAATGTTACTTTTAGTTGACGTTTGATGCAAGAGTAAGCTTTCTGCCATATCCTCTACTTTTTCACAAAGCAATAGAAATTATCTTAATTACCTATCTGTTATTGCTGTGTTATTATAAAAATATTACTTGGATATTTGAATCAGATTTTGTTAACAATTCCATTTTTTAACGGAACCCTAATTCTTTTTCTAAAATAAAAGTAGCCTAAGTTATCCCTTGTAACATCAGCTATCTGATATTAAAAGTCCCGTCAAAATCTATCCAGCCATTTCGGAGGTTTAGCGGTACACACAGACTAAAATTAAAAAAAATGTTTTGTTTTGTTATAAGTACCGTAGTAGTAGTATATGTAGTAGTAGTAGTATGTGCTTTCATAAGTATTCAATAAAAAGCTGTTAATTTGAAATATTACAAACAGAAACTTCAATTTTGTTTGTTTGTATAGATCAACTCAGTCTATCAAAGTCGACTCCTGGATTATGTCCAGTGCTGAACCTTTTAAGGTCGTCAGTTATAGTGGAAACACGCTATGTTCCCCGATTGCACTCGAAGAATGACTGCTGGAGTAATTCTTTACTCCAGCGGTCCTTGGTCCTTGGAACTTGTATGTGTGACCTGACCAGCCCATTACTACATCGCTGGTTTTGTTTCGTAGTGTAAAAATGGATTCATATGGCTTTGTTGCTTTTAGATTTAGCTCGTGGCTAAATAATAACAGCCGCTCGGGTCGATCTTTAGGTTAAGCCGCGCTTGCCTAGGACGGTCTGTGGATTGTGACCACCCATTACATACCGAGTTTCCTCCGTACCTCGGAAAGCACGTTAAGCCGTTGGTCCCGGCTGTCATTTGTAGATCTTTGACAGTCGTTATAGGTAGTCAGTGGCCCAAAAAGTCTGACAACCAGTCTTACCAAGGGGTATTGTATTACCTAGTACTAACTGGGTTGTGGAGGTCAGATAGGCAGTCGCTCCATGTAAAATACTGGTATTCAGCTGCATCCGGTTAGACTGGAAGCCGACCCTAACATAGTTGGGAAAAGGCTAGGCAGATGATGATGGCTTGTTGTTTTTAACAGGAACGATCAAATTCAGGTATAATTCATTTTAGGCCAACTTTGAATATTCTTAACGAGGATGCCAAAACAAAGTTTCGAAGGCGCGGAAAGATAATCATTCTCCTAGCGTAGGACGGTACCAAACTGCGAAGTAACTTGCTGCCTCCAGGACGTTGCAATGAAATTGCAAAGTTTTGAAGTTCCAGTTGAATTCATAACACATTTTGGAAACTTTTCATTGTAGATTTGAACATTTAAACAGATGAAAGTATCATCATCATCATCATCATCATTTCAGCCGAAAGACGTCCACTGCTGGACATATGCCTCCCCCAAGTGTCGCCACATTGACCAGTCCCGTGCGTCTCGCATCCAACGGATGAAAGTATATGTATACGAAAATCATAACATAAATTATTTTAAAAAACAAATTGTATGTCGGTCTGTCTGTGTGTCTGTCTGTCTTTTTGTTTGTTCCGGCTTATCTCCGAAACGACTGGACTGTTGGCACTTTTACTGGCAGATAGCCGCTGTTATAAGGAGTAACTTAGGCTACGTTTACTTACTTTAGGTATTTTAACTTTTATTTTGGAAAAAGGATTAGGGTTCCGAGCAAAAAAATTAAAACCCTCGAAATTATGAACAACATCCGATTCAAATAAAGAAGTAGTGTTTTTATAATTATTTCAGACGGACTAAGGTCGCCGGCAACAGCTAGTACTAAACTAAACCACCTAAATAAGTCCTACATAATAATAATTAAGTGTAACCTTAGTTTAGGAAATTAAATTTTAATTAACATTGTAAAGAAAATAAAATAGTAAGCCTGAAAAAAAAATTATCGATGGACTCACGTAGATTTTTAAATTACCTTTGTACCCACAATAGCCGAAAGACGTCCACTGCTGGACATATGCCTCCCCCAAGTGTCGCCACATTGACCAGTCCCGTGCGTCTCGCATCCAACGGATGAAAGTATATGTATACGAAAATCATAACATAAATTATTTTAAAAAACAAATTGTATGTCGGTCTGTCTGTGTGTCTGTCTGTCTTTTTGTTTGTTCCGGCTTATCTCCGAAACGACTGGACTGTTGGCACTTTTACTGGCAGATAGCCGCTGTTATAAGGAGTAACTTAGGCTACGTTTACTTACTTTAGGTATTTTAACTTTTATTTTGGAAAAAGGATTAGGGTTCCGAGCAAAAAAATTAAAACCCTCGAAATTATGAACAACATCCGATTCAAATAAAGAAGTAGTGTTTTTATAATTATTTCAGACGGACTAAGGTCGCCGGCAACAGCTAGTACTAAACTAAACCACCTAAATAAGTCCTACATAATAATAATTAAGTGTAACCTTAGTTTAGGAAATTAAATTTTAATTAACATTGTAAAGAAAATAAAATAGTAAGCCTGAAAAAAAAATTATCGATGGACTCACGTAGATTTTTAAATTACCTTTGTACCCACAATAAGCTAAGTATAAAGTAACGTGACCTATGAAGGAGCACGCATGTAAGAAAAAAATAAATATATAACACGCGCGGACCTCCATGTCTGCGGTAAAAAGTCATTTAAAAAAAATAAAAAATAAGTCCTACAATACCAGGAGATTATAATATCACATAGGTAGTTTATAGGACAACTTGATATAGGTAATACGTGCTTCCACATACCTATGCGGACTTGCCACTTGGCAAATGTTATGTCAACTGAGGAAGTGTACACATGAACTCTACCTACTTTCTAATATCAACCTTGTGTTGCGTAAGTTATGGTTTGATTTGCTTTGACCGGGTTGCGTGGAGGGAGATAAATACTGTATTAAGACTTGAATGATATATAATGCGTTAAGTTCCTAGTGTTGTAAACACGATTTTTTGGCTGAATCAACAGGCTGTAAATGGATCCTTCACGAAGACGTCAGCCAAACATTCTGTACATCAAAGTAAGTAACTCTACGCAAAAATTATTGCTGGGAAACGACTTTTTTTTGGGGTAAAAATCACGTTTTACGGTAGGACTCAAAACAGTGTGCATTGAACAGAACTGGTCGTGGAGGTATTTAAAGTTATAGCATTAAAATCATGTATTAAAAAAAAAATGAAAAATTGGGACTTTGACCAGGAGGTTCCCAAGTATGGCCTAGATCCAAAAAAAGATCGCAATGACGGGGAGAACAAGTGCCTTTCGGCTTCGTTTAGGGTACTTCTACACCCATTACGTTATTATGTTATTTTCGACACAGCTGCTGCAAGTAAGGAAGCTCTCTAGTCAAAACATCTATGGCATAAACATTTGCATTACCTAACCAATATCTTAACTCTTCACACGTTCAGTAGTTCAAGGCTAATAAACACCAAACAAGATTTAAACTAATCTCCTGAATGTCAAACGAATCTATGTCATCAACATCATCTACTTTCACTTGTACACACATCATGATAATTTGTGAGCATGCGACATAACTGCTTCAATTTTGACAATTTCTGAATGGAATTTTGATGTGAGATTTCAAATTTACCACGGTAATGTCCCATGGAATGACATTATAATCACGAGCGTGGGTTTGTATGGTGAAAAGCTTTGAAAGAAAGGTGTGCTACTTGCATAACAAAAGCGCTAAGTACAGTACAGTCGGCTTATTCCCATCTGCCCCCACCGGTTTGCCCCCACTGGTGGTAGTTGCAACTATTTGTTGCATGTACCACCACTGGTGGTGGTCGTCTGGTTCAATCGCATTTTCACCTTTGACCCCATTGGTGGTAGATGAAACTTAAATTAGTGGAATCCTCCACCAGTGGTGGCAGATTCGACGATCAAGTAGCCGTCCGCCGTCGTTTTTGGGGACAGACCGATTGGGGCAGAACGGTGTAAACCGTACAAACAGCCAAGATCGTTAAAATAGCCTTTTAAAGAGGTACGGTCATTATTAAATTTCCTACCCGCACGCAAAATACGCGCTTTGACGTGGAGTTGCGGACACCAGCCCGTTGTACAATACAATACGAGGTACGGTCAGCTCACCCTGGACAGTCTACCCCGCTACCACCTTGCTGATAGACTTACGTTCTCGTCAAGGCATGAAGCAAACAGTTCCGTAGTTGTATGAATGAAGAAGCATACAAGTACAACCAGTAAAATGACAAGAGGCATATTTTCCGTATTTCTGAAATGGAAATGTTGGATATTTTTAGAATTTTCCGTTGACTTTAAATGTTAAACTATTCATCTTATCTTTATGTTCTGTGTTTCTATTTAAAGGAACAATACAGTGTGTTAAAGTTTATCAGCGCCCGCGCATATTCTGTGTCAAATGAGGTCCGCTTAATGCAACGCCTCTTACAGATTTTACGCTCAGCGCTCATACATTTTTGATTGCGGCATTCTTGTGTAGGCCCGCGTATTCTGTTTTGTTGTGTCGTGTTCTTATGTTTTGCAAGTGTCACTGGGTCATCTAGTGTCGTTATACGAGTATTATCTGATACTAGATAATATTAACTAGTCGCACATATTCTGACATACCAATGTTTGGCGGTTATTTCTTGGCTAAGAACGGCATACAGCATGACACAATACAAGGTAAAACATAATAAAAAATAATAAACGCACAGCCTCTCGTGTTGTGTCTCGGACCATGAACTGAACAACTTTTATTGTACGAGTTATTGAAATTCGCAAAAAAATGTAAAATACTTTTTACAGTAATTGACGCGAACAGCTAATCAACCTTATAAAAGGTGTTCTCCCCGTCATTGTTATAATTTTTTTGTTCTAGACCATTCCTGGGAACCTTCTAGTTACGGAGATGTTGGGGGTCAAAGTTCCAACTTTTTCACAAGTTTTTTTTAAATACATGTGTTAATGTAAATTTTTTACTTTAAACACCTCGACGACCCTCGTACTATACAATGCATCCATCAGCACAATGTTTTGAGTGCGTTACATTGAGTCCTACCGTAAAACGTGATTTTTCACCCCCAAAAAAAAGTCGTTTCTTAAGCAATAATTTTAGCGTAAAGTTACTTAGTTATGTACATAATGCTTAGTAACAGCTTCGTGAAGATTTCGTTTGCACCCTGTATGGTAAAACTAAAAAAACTTATGAATTTCAAAAAGTCAATGTTATTTAAGATAAACACAGGATTGGCTAACATGAAAAGTATTTCTTTACCTAATTCCGGTAGGTATGATACATACATTACTAACTATGTGCGACTATGTACTCGTATGTGGTTTCGTGTGCAGTTTTGCGTATAGTGATGCCGTGGGAATATAATTGTAAGGGCCGCTGACATAATTAATTAATTGTTGATTTTTTTGCATTAAGGTATTACAAGTTAGTTACGAGATATTCTCTAACATTTTCATTCCAAGATACTCGTTTTTTCCGGAAGAGTATTGCAGTTGCTTTCAACTCGGAGTTGCATTTGTGACTCGTTCAGGGAAAGATAACAGGCGAAATAAATCAAAATTCAGGAGTGGCGCATTGTGATATTAGGTTAACCCTTTAACCGACTAAAAAGGCGAAGGTTCTCGAGTCAACGCTGTACATAAAGCTCGCGCACTCTGAACTAAGAATGTCTATTCATGACTCAATTATTCGACTAAATATCGATTAAGCGCAGGTCATGTGAATGGAAATAGATAAAGGTCAAGAAATACATCAATTTGCTAATATTCGAAGAAGACAATTTAACTATCTAACTGTTAGAAAGATCAATAAAACGCAGTGCTTTTTCTTGCGAAGTCTGAAGCTTGATATGAATGAAATATTATATCTAACTCGAGGAGCTCGTGGCGAAATGATAACAGCCGCACAGGTTGATATTCGAGATTAAGCCGCGCTTGCCTAGGTCGGTCTGTGGCTGACCATCATAACATACCTGGTTTCCTCTGTGCCTCGGAAAGCACGTTAATCCGTTGGTCTCGGCTGTCATTTATAGATCTTTGACAATCGTCACAGGTAGTCAGTGGCGCGAAAGTCTGACAACCAGTTTTACCAAAGGGAAAGACTGTGTTACTCAGTACTAACTGGGTTGTGGATGTCAGATAGGCAGTCGCTTCATGTAAAATACTGGTATTCAGCTGCATCCGATTAGACTGGGAGCCGACCCAACATTGTTGGGAAAAGGCTAGGCAGAAGATGATTAGATCTACCACAAATCAGACAAGACCCTAAATTACGTATGTAAGTTAGGTAATTAGGTACGATTTCATATTGGGGCAAAGCGGTTTTGATCAGTTGAAACGTCATGAGCTCAGGTTATTGGACATTCATTTTGGGTAATCCCTTTTCATTCTGTACTATTACTTAACTTTACCATTATTACCGAAAAATTGAAACTAGTTTAGGTAATATTTCTATTACCTAACAACGATTTAGCTTAATTATCGAAACAATTAAATCTCAGTCTTAAGCGAGCAAAATTACGCTCAGGTTAAATGCAATAAAACCATTAAAACAACTTAGTCTTAAAGTTAACACTGTCGGAGCAAAATTAATTAAAACATGATTGTGTGTTTACCACGTAAGCTCAAACTAGATACTTCTGAAATACGAATGTTTAGTTTCTGTGCATGGGTGCTGGTGACGTTTCGAGTAGAAAGAAGTCAATTTAACTTTGCCTCTAGTGTTAGGGAGAAATATCTCCAGTTCCCTTTGAGGAATGAAGAGCATGAGGCATGAAGACTTTGATTTGAGATTTTCATTGGGATGTTTTAACACCCATTCGGTCATCATCATTCTCCTGCTCCTATCTTAATTTATTTGGGGTCGCGCAGCATTTCTTCTTCTTCCATACTTCTCTATTACTCGTCATCTCAGCAGTCACCTCCTTTCTAGCCATATCCATCCTTCACACAGTCCATCCTTTATTTCTTTGGTCTTCCTCTACTCTTATAGACATCTACATTCTTAATCAAAATGTTCCTCACAAAATTTTCCTCATTCCTCCGCATCAGTCGTTGAAACAGGCTGAATAACGTCGATTCTTATTTTGTATTACCTACTCCAAGCCAATCAGACATTAAAACTATTAAAGTGGTCGGAAGAAACTCGATAGCCATGACACAAAACCGCCAAATATTGAGAGATTTGGAAGACACCTACACTCAGCATCAGGTGACCAAAGGACCAAGAAGAAGAGAGAGAATCAGACGTTCAAATTCGAATTTTCGTTGATTTCAAGATAAATATAGCTAGTCGGAACTATCATAAGGTCATCCAATTGCAGGCAAACGGTCTTACGAATCGCTTGTATCGATTACCCTTAAAAATTGCACCTACGCAATTTATGTTCATCATCAATACCATAAAGGTGGGTGGGTGGGTGGTGGTGGGTTTCTAGCCCGTATCTTACCACAGATGGACAAAGACAGGACCAGTCTTTGTCTTAGAAGACCAGCTCATCCCATTTTTTATATAGTCTTAAGCCGCGGATAACTTTCACTGTGCGATTTAGGATTTTGATGTTTGTTCTTCATTTGTGCCTTAGATGGCGCTGTAGGACTTTTTGTACTATGTTGCTGTAGTACTATTTGTAGTGCCACTACAGACAACATAGCTGTTATCTGTTAATAACCTGAGAGTTACCTGCCACATAAAAATAGCAAATCATATTAACCCCCACTCTTTTCTCTTGTCCTCAGCACAGGTCGCGATGGCCGTTTCTCTGCCTGCCGATACTCCTGGCTGCCTCAGTATGTGGCAGCGACATCCTGATGGTGACCATGGGCGGCACCAAGTCACATAAGATGCCTTTCTGGGAGCTCGCCAGAGGACTTATTAGGAGGTAAGTTTTGACAAGTTGTGTCCTCATGGGTTATCAGAAGTTTAACTGGGTTGTAGAGGTCAAATAGGCAGTCACTGCATTTGAAATACTGGTATTCAGCTGTATCCGGTTAGACTGCAAACAGACCCCAACATAGTTGGGAAAAGGCTAGGCAGATGATGATGGGTTGCCAGAAGTTTTGTATGAACGCGCGATATAAATAAAATTACTACCCATATTGTTAGTAAAAAAGGGAGAAGTGACAAAAAATTTGTTGCATCGGCCGGGAATCGAACACGGGTCGCCCGCGTGGCAGGCCAGCATTCTACCACTGAACCACCGATGCGCTAAAATTTGTGTCAACAATTGCATTAGGCTCGCCCCCGGTTACATGGGTTGATGGGTAGCTCTGCCTCACCTTTCGGGGATTACAGGCGTGATGTTATGTTATGCTAAAGCTACAACTTGTTTTTTCCAGAGGTCACAACATCACATTCATCAGTGCGTTCCCCGCGGACTTCCACATCAGTGGCCTGGAGGAGATCGCCCCAGAGGGTCTGGTCACCTACGTGAGGAACTACATGTCCTTCGACCTGGTGGGGGCCCGGATGAGGGGGGAAGATCAGATGCCCGTCAAGGATATACTTCGATATGGCTATGAGGTACGTTGGTTCAGACAGACCGGGTGTTGTAGACTAGGCCTGTCAACACACGGACCAGGCCTACACTGTCCTCTCATACTTAAGTCTTGTATTAACACCAACATTTTCTTTCCGATTCTTCTCCATGAGAAACTAACTACTCCGTTAGTCTGGCGTGGGGTCTTGGGATCGATTTCTGGGTCGGGGAAAAAGTTTTATTAGATTTTCCATTAGTAATTTTTCAGTAGTAGTCACGCAGCCTGGATTATTCGCCAATGTCCTAACAAAGAAAACATAGCTACTAAATACTCGTATACACCGTGACTTTTTAGTCGTCTTTCAAAGGTGGTCCACTCAATGTACCCCACATAAAATAGCTCTGGGCGGATTTTTTTTTTACCCACCATAATAGGTACAAAGAAAAATAAATTATACATTAGAATAAAGTTATGAAACAACCTGTTATTTTATTATTTATTTATGCACACACAAAACACTTAACAAGACATTACATTAAGATAGAAGAGCACAAAGGTACTGCTTATTTCATGAGAAATCTCTTCCAGCAGACCTGCGAGAGGAAAGTAGAATTAGAGATGTAGGACACAGTGTGTAGAAAAGACAAAACAGGAAAATTTAAATTAATGATGTTAATGATGTTAATGATGTTTACGGGTCAAACGGGAGAACACACAGTACCCAGCGCTTGAGTCCAGTAGATCATCGTTTGCAACAGGGTGTTTTAACTACGCCATGCGTCATAATACTGAATAATATTTTTCTTTTTAAATTATTAAAATCTCATAAATACCTATTTTTTTTTTTATGAATGTTTAGTAGTCATTGAATACATGAAGTGGGCTGCCGTTGTAAGACGACTAAAAAGTCACGGTGTATAAGTTTGACTATTTAGAATCTAATAGTTTGACAGTGGTTTATCATCGAGTGAATGAAAAACACATCACCAGAATCCAGAAGTAGTCTTTCATCTCCCAATAATTGACTATAGTTTCCATCATGTCTTATTGGTCTGGCTGTAACGAAACCATAACGCGATTCAGAAAGCGCGGGTCGGCGTACAGCGCCATCTATCGAGCCTCGAGGCAACAAATAACGTTGGGTGAAATGGAAACTAATAGTATCTCACGGCATAATAGAATAAATAGTATGATGAGCCTTTTCCTTCTCATAGGAATCCTGGAGACCCAGCTGAGGGAACTTTATATGCTGATATTATGTGATTCTGAAATATGCTTTTAAAGTTCAAACTACCTAATGTTATAAAATACAAAATTTGTATTTATAATATTAGGTAGATTTTTGACCATGACCTGCGCTTTTTATCCCAGTGGTGCGTTCCCGTGGGATGTTTCACGATCAAAAGGTGGTTAATTAGTATCGGCGATGTAATTTCTGTTAGCTTTCGTAAAGTTATCCCAATGAGTAAGCTCCCGTCCTGTCATACTAATTTTCTTTTTTTTTGTTGCCTGCTCTGACCCACTCCTGGGCGAATATGTCCCTTCGCTTCTTTCCTCACGAAACCGCGCGTCCTCCTTACAGTTCGGACTGAACTTGTCCAGTTCGTCCCGCCATCTCCTTCGTGGCCTGCCGCGACCCCGCCTCACTGTGTTCCACCAGACCCACCAGTTTCCTGCTATTTTGGCCCACAATTTGCCCCGGCATGCGGCAGACGTGACCTGCCCAGTCTCATACAATATATTTTTAAAACAGTAACCATGCTACCGAAAGCGCCAAAATAGTAGCTCAGTTCTGGGCTGACATAATTTAGGTTGCCATCGACACGCTAAGAAGAAGTAACCATGGAGATTCTTGCCCGAGTATCTCCATAGGAAACAACCAACCCGTACCTTGCGCCTACCTTTTAAAGTATCATAAGTAATATTGGCATTATTATGTGAAATAAAATGTTTTGATTTTGTCATGAATTTAGCACGGATCTCTTAAACATCATCACCTACAATTCTCAATCAGTGAATTGTTATCTTATTTGTAAATGCTGATGAAGCCATAGAACAATCCCTTGTCCCCCTAATGAGGCGTGAACCTTTAAATAATTATGTAGATCTAAGGAGAAACCCATAATAATTACGGAAGCAAATGGCCTCAATTAGAGTAGATTTTAGGGAAATCTTTTTCAGCAATAACAATTTATCTTTTTTCCAAATTGTATTCTTGCTTCCTCTCGATTTGAGAAAACGATTTAGTCTTTAATCACATTCCGATTTGTGCATATTATTTCTCAATTCGTTTAGTGTAAATACAATTATCTTCGAAAAGTAAACGATGATTATAAGTTTTAAAATGGTTTTCTAAAACGATAACAGTTTACTAGTAATTTGTTTAATGGTAGGAATATACTCAGGGCTTTTCAAAGCATACTTCATTTTGATTACAATATTAAAACAGTGCTAAACTTAGGATTACTTACTTACTCCTAATTAGGATTTAGGAAAATAAGGAAAGCATTATAAATTGAAAGGGTTAGGAAACAGATTAGCCAGTGAAGTTGTTTTTAACCACGATGCCTTAGACCGAAATATTCGTTCACTTTAAACCGAAAATAGGTTAGTCTGGTTTCACATTTACAACAGGGCTCATAGTGAGCGTGCCCACAGTTAGCGATGTTACTTCAGTATTCCTAAATTCAGAGATTAAACTGGTGCGTTTATTTTCGGTTACTCCTATGTATTTCCATTATTAACCTTTCCTTCTTGTTCCAGGCTTGCGACGCTTTTCTCAGCGACCCCGAGACGAGGTCCTTCCTCAGATCAGGAAGGACTTTCGATCTCGTCATCCTGGACGGAACCTACCCCGAGTGCGCTCTAGGTGTCGTCTACAAACTCAAAGTGCCCTTCATGTATATCAACACTGTGGGTTTCTACACCATGCCCTTGAGCAGTTCTGGCAGTCCTGCCCCTTATTCTGTCACTCCGTTCTTCGGCAAAGGGTTTACTGATAACATGGGGATTATTGACAGAGCCCTAAATGCAGCCTTCCACGTGACTATCCTACCCTTCCATGCCTTCAGTATGTGGCTCCTCCAAGGTGTTCTACGTAGGAACTTTGGCCAGCAAATGCCCCATGTATACGATATGGCAAAGAATGTCAGCTTCATTCTGCAGAACGGACACTATTCGGTGTCGTATCCAAGACCTTACCTGCCGAATGTTGCTGAAGTAGCCTGCATTCATTGTAAGGAGTCGAAGATATTGGATCCGGTAAGTTAAAACAATTCTGTTCGCAGTTCGTGACCATTATTTTGTAGGATGATTTCGTACTTGGCTTGTTTGTCACACGAGTCGTTTGCAGATCAAAGACTTCGAAGTCCGAACTTAGGATATCGTTAATGCAAAGTTATTGGATCGGAGGATAGAAGGCAGTTCCATGTATTCGTAAAATATTGATATTCAGCCAGAAGCTCAGAGCCTAAACCTACTTGGAAAAAGGCCAGGAATAAATCTTCTTGGAAAGCAAAAGTATCTAGCTTAGCGCCCATACCCTGACATGTGAGGAACTTAACTTAACTTTACTTAAGCATGAAGTATTCCTAACAATAATTGGATTCTAGATTCCTGTAACTCAAGACTCCTTGCCTAGTTCTTAGTTTAGAACCCAATTACAAGTAGTACTTTGGTTGCAAGAAGCAATTAAAGTTTGCAGGTTTACTAAGAATTCTAGACCTTATGATATGTGGATTACAGTGTATTATGTGAAAATCAGTAACTGATCTTGACATTCGACATTATGTCATTGCTGAGAATGCTATGACTTACTTGAGTCCATCGATAATGACGATGAGAAGAAAAAAATGACGGAAATAAGCTTTCGAAAAGTTTATACCAATCCTTTTTTTTTTTTTTTTTTTTTTTTTTTATTAATTCACAAAACTGATGTACAATCACAAATGCAATAAAAAAGTTACAAAACAGTATTTCTGATTGCCATCTACTAGATGTGAATCTTGCATGCATATTTTATGTAAAACACTTACAATTTAACATAAAAAAAGACAATAACTAAAAGAAAAATTACAAGTTGTGACTTTTTCGGAAACAATAAAAAAGTTATGGGAAAAAAAAATTAAACATAAGAGAGAAATATTAAATAAAAACAATAAACACGTATTATACGATTACGACTCTAAGTTTAGTCCTAACTGAGGCCACAGAACCAGCGAAGACATCTATTTCACTACGAATGGAGTTGGCAAGAGAAAGCATGCGGTAAATGGGTGAAAAATTACCTATATTAGTTCGACTATGAGGCAGTACGAAAGTCCTTCGGTTAATTAAGCGGCTACTACTACGTGGGATACTAAATTTCACTTTTTCTAAAAGCTCAGGAGAATCTATTAACCCATTTATCAGTTTAAACAAAAACATAAAGTCTAGAGATTTCCTTCGTGCGCTCAAAGATTTCATTTTATAATAGCTTAGCCTAGAGTTATACGTGTTCAGATTACGACACTTGTTATCCGAGAAACTTAAGTGGTATAAGAACCTTTTTTGAACACGTTCAATCCGATCAGAGTGTACCTGATAAAACGGGTTCCACACCGTACTACAATACTCCAGAATACTTCGAATAACGCTGTTGTAAATGGAAATAGTCAGAATTGGTTCTTTAAAAATTTTCATTTCCCTGACGATGAAACCCGATAATTTAGATGCCCGACTAATAATTTGCTCGTAATGACTCCTAAAACTTAAACTACTATCGACTAAAACACCGAGGTCCCTAATAGTATCAACTTCTTGGAGAGGGCTGTTATTAATCGAGTAATAATATTCACATGTTTTCCTTTTTCTGCTAAATTTGATGAAGTAGCATTTGTTTAGATTTAATGACATTTTATTTTGTATGCACCAACTGTGTACGTTATTTAAATCTAGCTGAAGCTGAATAAAATCGGACTCGTTGTATACAGTTCGGTATATTTTTAAATCATCTGCAAAAAGTTTATATTCCGAGCTAATTTTGCAACCCAAATCATTTACAAAAACTAAGAAAAAAAGAGGCCCCAAGTGTGAACCCTGCGGCACCCCTGATGGTATGTAATATTGTTTGGATTTGAAACCCTTAAGATACACCAGTTGTGAGCGATTTTTTAAGTACGATTCGCACCAACGCAGCAATGACCCATGAACGCCCATACTTTCTAATTTAGCAATTAGTAAGTCGTGATCTACTAAATCGAAGGCCTTTTTAAAGTCGGTGTATATTGCATGAACTTCTCTACCGTCATCTAATGCAGATGATATATATGAAACATATTCAACCAGATTAGACAGTGTCGATTTTTTAGGGCGAAAGCCGTGCTGGTTATCATCCAGAACGCTTTTAAAGTGAGAGAACATTTTTTTCTGAACAAGTGATTCAATAATTTTACCACAAGCGGATAAAATGGACACTGGTCTGTAATTTGCAACATCATCAACACGACCAGATTTAAAGATTGGCGTGATGTGCGCTATTTTCCACTGATCAGGGAATAAGCCTTGTTCCAAAGAATAGTTGAAAATTTTAGTCAGAGGATCAGCTAGATTCGCTGCACATTTTCTAAGGAAGAGAGGAGGGATTGAGTCAGGCCCGGGTCCTTTATCACAATCTAGGGAATACAAGTAATCAAAAACTTCTTTTACTTCAAGTTTGCACCGACTGAAAGTGTTATTGTTACAGGGAGTGGGTTCAACTGGCGTTGAAGTGAGTGTGTTACTATTTACTCTATAAACGGACTGAAAATGATCGGAAAACAAGTCACAGATATCTTGGCCGCCCCTGGCAAACGTAGTGTTATTCAAAATCATTTTGTTGGGAATATAATTGTTACCTATCCGTTTATTTTTTAAGTACTTCCAGACATGCTTAGGATTGGTGCGCAGATGTTCAGCTATATTCTTTTTAAAATTAGCATAACAGTCCTTTATCAACCCACTGCAACGCATTCTTAGGCATTCAAAAGTAATTTTATCTCTGGGATTCCCGTATTTTTTATATATAGAGTGATATTTAGCTTTTTCTTTAATGACTTTTAGTAAAGCTCTGCTGTACCAGACAGGATAGCGTTCATCTCGTGGTTTTGTAATCGGAGTATGCAGTTTAATAATTGGCATAACAATATCATAGAATTTTTGCAACATGTCGTTAATATTATTTATAGAATTCCATTCATCAGACCAAGCAATTGTCGCAAGTGCAGCGTTTACCGCTTCATAATTACAGAGATAAAAGTTCAAGTATGGGATTTTATTTTGCACAAGAGGATTGCTATTATTAGATGTAAACGAGATCTCCAGCGCTGGATGATGAGGATCAATTGGTATAAGCGGAATTGAGGCCTGAGACACCAGCACTTTGTTGTTACCAGTACTAAGAACTAGATCTAAAATACGATTTGAAGCGTTGAGTATCGTGTTGCATTGATTAAGATCATTAAAGGCTAGCATGTCTAGAAAAGTGTTTTCAATACTACTACTGGATTCTTTGGGGACTAATAGACCCGAATCCGCATTATGTTCCCAACAGACACTACCCATATTGAAATCACCGATTAGCAAATTGATAGAATTAATTTTACTCTTTTTATTAATTACTTCTGTAAAGTTTCGAAACAGTGCATCGATATAGTCTTGTTTGATTGGAGGTGGAATATAAACGGCACAAATATTAATTCTCAAGCCACTGTCACACTTGATTGTGATCCACAACTCCTCACAATGGGACTCCCAATTTAATCGCCGTGAGACCTCATATTTTTCCAAAGTTGCAACAAACACACCTCCACCATCCCTTTTTGTAGCCGAGGATACCGAAGATGACCTATCGCGCCTGAACACTCTGTATCGGTTATCTAAAAATTCATGGTCTAACACCGTATCATTGAGCCAACTTTCAGTGCCGATAATGATGTCGTAATCAAAATTTAAAGCTGCAGTATAAAAATCCTCTGTCTTGGTTCGTAAACCTCTTACATTTTGATAATAGATTTTAAAATTGAATTTAAATTAATATAACATTGTTAAGCGTGCAAAGTATGTGACTAATAAACTAACAATTTACAACGACTCTATACATGCCAAATTTTTAACTAGAAGAGATTTAGTTGTCACATCTTTCCTCACAAAAATCCTATGGAAAGTCGTATTATAGAATATTACGAAAGATGTCTGCCACTGTTAGACCTTCTGATCTAGTGTGGATCAGTGATTTTTCATTATTTTATTCAATATTGATAATTATCATAATTATAATTTTAGACTGCCACTTAGTCTAATGGTCGCAAGCGATACTGCTGAGCATGAGGTCCTGGGTTCGGTTCCCGGGTCGGGCAAAGTGTTATTGGGTTTTTCCATCAGGAATTTCTCAGTAGCAGCCACGGAGTCTGGATTTGTGCACGGTTGATGGCAACAGGCTCGCCCCTATTAAATGGGACTGAAACATAACTGGTGAAATGTGGGTGTACACGTACAACTCTGCCTAACCCTTCCGGGATTACAGGCGTGATGCTATTTATTTTAGGAAGTCAGACTGATCTAACTTTAAAATTAAGCATTTGTGAACAATAACAGTTCAAAGTAGTTTCTATAACTTAGTTTCTGGAGTTAAAAAAGAGTCCCCCAAGGCCTCAGAGGATACAATTCTTTGATGTAGGTCCATTCGTGAAATCTAGAACGCTTTACCCTTTGCTCAAAGTATCTTGAAAGTTTGTGTGTGTTTCTGTCAGTCAGACTTTGGGTCGACGTCCCGCCGGTGCCTGCTGCCAAACAGTTTGTATTTCTTCGGAGTTTGCAAAGATATTATTTATACGGACTGATACTTAATTATTAATACTTTTGAGCTTGGATATCGACAAAGGGTCCAGAGGAAGCCATGAAATTGCGAAAAAAGTATCAGTTCCTCCATAATTGAAAAAATTTGGGGAATGTTTTTTTTGAGTCCCATAAAAAAAAAATCCACAATAAGTACTGCACTCCCTTAAAGTATAACATTCAAAAATATGTAAGACCGTTTTGCTGTTGTGATAGCTTTCTCTTCAAGCAGCCACTGCAAAACCTGCTTTAAGCCTATTGAGTTATGCTATATAATTACTACTTTAAGAAACACATTTCGATCCCTCAGGAAATTGAAGAATGGATCTCCGGAGCTGGCGAAACAGGTTTCGTGTACGTGTCCATGGGTTCATCAGTAAGAACCACGAAGATGCCTCTCTCAGCCCACCGTCTTCTGGTGGAGGCCCTGGGTAGACTACCACAGAGGGTGTTGTGGAAACAGGATGCTGAGCAGAACATGACTGATATACCTTCCAACATTAGGCTCTACAAATGGCTGCCACAGCAGGACTTGCTTGGTAAGTAGAATTTAATTTAGTTTCTTGCTTACGTAGATACATATGATAATAAGAGATGGATAGTAGTAACAAAACCCCTGCCTCGTTGGTCTAGTAGTCGCAAGCACGACGGCTGATCATGAAGTCCTGGATTCGATCTCCGGGTCGGGCAAATTGTCATTGGGTTTTTCTATCAAGAAATTCTCAGTAGTAGCCATGGAGTCTGGATTTGTCCCCGATTGATGGCAATAAGCTCGCCACCTATTACGTGGGACTTAAACATAACTGGCGAATGATGGGTGTAGGTACTATTAGATACACCTCTGCCTAACCCTTCGGGGATTACAGGCGTCATGTTATATTTGTTTGTACGTAGAAGCAGCCCCGGATCTAGGGGGGGCAAGCCGGGGCCCGTGCCCGGGCGGCAAATTCAAGCTTGGTAGACGAATACACTACTCAGCATTATCGCAACTTTGCGATTACTAATGGGCAGTCTAGTAAAATAATAGAATAAACAATTAACTCCGCGGGGCGCGTAAGCATTGATCGCGATTTCTCGCGCGGCGGCCGGTGCAGTGTCAGTCTCAGACCATATCTTGTCCTATCCTAATTAAAATATATGTCCAATACGTCCATGTATTTTAAAAACATAGGCTTAACAGAGAAAGAGCAGCGCTTGACCGGTCGTTGTGGCGTTCTTTGGAGGATGCCTATGTCCTGCTATTGTGCTATGGAATTAAAAAATGATGAGCATTTTTAGGGAGGGAGGGGTAATGTACCGGTAACTATAACCAAAACTGAGAGTCTATTCAAGGCTCCTCTACCTTTTTGAATTTAATATGTTAAAAATTGGTATTGAATTTATTAGAGGAGGAGGAGAAAATTGAGACATTATTGCAGTTTTGAAATAGCTTTTCAATAAGTCTTATTTCTTAAGTGTCAATCATGTCGCATTACTATAAATTGCTATTTTAAAGAAGAAAATTGAATGGACGTGTAAATTCAATTTCTACTTAATATTATGTTTGTATTTGCAAAATAACATCAGTCTGTAAAATAAGACCTGTCATGTCATAAGTGAAGAACCTAACTTTTAGACAGATGTGTCTGCCCTTTTGTGCATAAGTCTAGATATTAAGTTGAATGCACCTGTCTTGGTGAGTAAAAGCAGTCATTTTGAGTGCTGTAACTGTATGAATGAATTTTATGAAACAAAGGTGTCAATCAAAATTACGTTGCAAGTAACGTATCTACTTAGTTTTATAGACCAAGCTTAATGAGTAGGGTATGTAGTATATAATATGCATGTAGAATAATTAACGATATGTATTATTTTTTATTACCACAAAAAAAGGCAAGAAACAAATTAATGCCTTAATTAAGGCCTTTGCCCAGCTGTGGCACACATGACAGGCTAACAAATAAAAAAATCAAGCGTACTGTTGCATAAAAAAAAAAAATCTTGCCTATCCTAAACTGCGGTAACGTCTCCTTCATATTCAAGAGAAAAGTAACATACATTTTAAATGACAAATTGTTGGAAAATTATGGGAGCCTACTCGTACACAATGATAATGTCGTCCACAATATTAAGACCGTGACCACATCACGGCAGTGGCCGTGGTAATGACCAGCGGTCACGACAAATCGGGCAGCCATTAGCTAAAGTGCGGCAGGCCACAAGACACTCTGTTTGGACGGAGATATTGAACCTTTAGTTACCCTGCGGACATAATCCGCAGCCAAGTTATGACTACATCAAAAAAAAAATCCTCATTTAGAGTCTCTATAGAGTATAATCTATAACACATAGGTATTTATATTAATATTTTAACCACTTTTAATATTGGTGAAATCTGGAACGATGTGCAGAATAGAATTTCGATTGGCAAAGCCTTTTTCAAAATACAATTTTTAGGTATTGGTCTTCATAGGTCAGTTGATAGGTCTAAAAACATGATTACAGCTGGATTTCCTTTTAAAAATAAAATAATAGATTAGTGTGGGACTAATCTATGTATCCTCAAATCTCATTTTAAACACCGTAAACTTGCTCCAGTTTTTAAAGCAAAATTAGTTAAATATTTTTCAATGCGTCAGGTTGTGGTTGTTTTTGATTGACATTTTAGTTTTGGTACACCAATCTCTATGATTATCAAGATAGATGTCACAGCTACTAATCAGAGCATTTTTTACAGTTTTTTTTATAAAGCTATAATGCCTTCTTTCACTGGTGACTCTTAAATAAAAACCAAATCCAACTTAGTCTTTCAACTGTTTGATTTTAAATGCTCTGCTGAGATGCTCTAGAGTTGAAATTCCAACAGATTTACTGAACATGGATATGACAACTCTTATTGATCGAAAATGCGACAAAATCTTGTCACGATTTTGTCGCATTTTACTCCAAATATCCTCAAGATCAGTGTCGGCACGTGCCAAACTGAAATTCAAGTCAAAACAAACTAAACTTCGCTAAAGCTTTTCGGAAGTTTCGTGTTTGTGCATAGCTAATAGTTCCAGAAGCTTTTCAAGATCGTTGGTACGCGATCAAGAAAAGTAGGCTTCTTTAAAAGAGGTTCTTTGACCTGTTTTTATTGTAGGCCTTCATTTGCAAGTGTAGCATGACAGACCAACAAAAGAAATCTGTCATTTTGTCGATTCTTCAGTCAACAAAACCCATTTCTACGGTGGTCATTGATGTCTTCAATTCGTCTTACTGAACTGTAATTAAGTAAAATTATTTAACTACTAGCTGTTGCCCGCGACTTCGTTCTCGTGGAAAAATACACATAAAATAGATAAAATAAATAATAATAATCTCTATCAAAAAAAATTTACAACCAACTACAAAAAGTATAATTTTACTGGGGATCGAACTTGCGAAGTGATGCACGTAAAGCGGTCATGACACCATTTCTCTATTTGCTTTGCTGACATATACTTTGAAATAGACGTTGTGACGCATATCATGGCTGAAACGATAAACAATTGAATAATACTAACATAATGCAATATTGCTCATCCCCTTAAGCAAGTAGCGTGATAATATATAGCCTAACATTTGAAGAAGCCTATTACAGATATTTGTGCAAAATTTGAACAGGATCTATGTAGTAGTTTTTGCGCCAAGTCGGAACATAGGACCGGATTTTAACGATTTTATTATATGTAGAGAAGAGATAGAGAAGAGAAGAGAAGAGATAGAGATAGTAAAATATTTTATTTGTATATTCATGTTGTTTTAAGACCCGTTGGAAGCACTTGAAGCCGTTGTTGGTCTAATGTCACTGTTATTGTAGATCTTTTACGGCGTTGCGGCTAGCAAGAAGCCCAAATATCTGACAACTAACTAGTTGACATACTTCTCAACTAAGTTGGGCCAGCTAAGCTCTCGGTCCATGTAAATTACTGGTATTTTACATGGACCGACACCGGATTATTCCGGATAGACTAAGCAGAATCCAGCATAGTTGGAAAAAGACTATGCAGGAGAAGATGATTCTAATGTTATTTAATTTATTTTCTAGTACAGCATTTCCTCAATGCGTTCTCTTTTTTTACAGGTCATCCTAAAATCAAAGCCTTCGTGACTCACGGAGGTCTCCTTAGCATGTTCGAGACGGTCTACCACGGCGTGCCCATCGTCACCATCCCCATATTCTGCGACCACGACGCTAACGCTGCCAAAGCTGAAGTCGATGGCTACGCGAAAAAACTCGACCTCCAATACCTCACACCCGAGAAATTGTACAAAGCTATCCAAGAAGTTATCACAGAACCTAGATACAAAATAGAGGTTAAGAAAAGGCAGGTTTTACTAAGAGATCAGAAAGAAACTCCGTTGGAAAGAGCTATTTACTGGACTGAGTACGTAATTAGGCATAAAGGAGCTTACCATTTGCAGTCTCCAGCTAAAGATATGTCGTTCTACCAATATTATTCGTTGGACGTTTTCCTTCTTATCATATCAGTACTTGTTACTGTATACGCTATTGTTTCATACGCTTTAAGGTTAGGTTTTAATAGGTTAATAAATAATGTGCAGAAGAAAGAAATACATAAGCTTTTGGGGAAGTCCAACGATTTGTTGACGGGTTCAAAGTTGTTAAGGCAGGCTACGGTAGCAAAGAAGAAATCGCAGTAAGTTACAAATGTAATTATTTTAGTAGGTTATCTTTCTTGTTGAACTGACAGGAAAGAAAGAAGGAAAAAGATTGAGATTGTTTTAAAAAAGGTCGGGTTTCACCCAACTTTGAATTTACTTTAAGATATGTTTTGTGATTTTGTGAGGATTGAAATTATTGTGAATATTTCTGACATATAATGTACATAATATACAAGTGATATTAAAGTTAGTCTTGGTTCCCAGTCAAGTTCTTTTGGGTGGAAAGACAAAGATTAAAATATATAATTTAAGCGAGTTAAGCGTTTTGTAATAAATATTGAAAAGAATGAATTTATGGAGGCAGTTGTATATGTTACAATCAAAACTGTTAATCGGTCAAACGCGGATATTAAGTTATTAAAAATCTGTTTTTTGCGGAACGTTACTATTGAACGTTACCATTTAAAATCACAACAAAAATATAGTTATTAAAAGGACCACACAAAAATTCTACAAACCTAATAGGTTCCTAAGGAAATGTTAGTTTAAAAAATAATTCCGGTCAAAAATATTTTTGACTGATTTACAGTTTTGACTGTGTCATACAAATGATGAAATATTACTTAAATTCTCGGCTGAAAATTGAAATAATATCTTTCGCAACAAGTAATTTAATATCTGCGAAGATCTTATTGTTTGAAACATGAGAGATGTTTTCCGATATTTCGCTTTTCTTTGTGGGTTTTGTTAAAATAATGCCTATTTTCATTAAGACTAGGCGACCCCTGAATTAATGCCTAAATAAAATTGACCTGTTGAATTTTTAAACAGTCGGCTCAGCTCAAAACGTTGAAAAAAAACGCGTTTTTATTATTTATGCATTCAATAGCAGAAATAAGATGAAATCGAATGTTTAAAAAAAATCTGTTGTTTCCGTAACCGAAGGGTAACTAACGGGATCCTATTACTACTGCCTTCGCTGTCCGTCCGTCCATCTGTCTGTCAGCGGGCTGTATCTCATGATCCGTAATAGGTAGACAGTTGAAATTTTCACAGAATGTGTATTTCTGTTGTCGCTATCACAAGAAATAATAAATTTAATTAAAAATTAAAGGGGACTCTCTTACTGCTATGCTGCCTTCATGCGCGAGCCCGACTCGCACTTGGCCGGTTTTTTTTTTTACGTTGTGAAGTTACCAATCTCAGAGTTACCATTAATACTAAGTTTTTCATGTAAAGATTGTAAATATGGACCTAGAGTAAGATAATAATTATGTAATACTTTATTTAGTTTAAGTATATAAGTATTTGCTCATCGGTGTAACTTATACTTATTTTTTATTTAAAATAAATATTTTTTAAATTGTTTTTAGTGTGTTTTATAACTTACCTATTTTAATAATGGTCATGAAAGTCTATTTTTATGTTGATGGCTATAGGAGTAAAAAGTCAAACCTTGGCAGTATACGTGCCACAACATTTTATGAGATATATCACCACTTTAGTATGGGCAGTGCACATATACTGCCACCAAATTTTCCACATAATTTTCCAGCGATTAAAAAAAAACTTAAAAATCATATAAAATATCCTTATTAACACACATAAATATCTTTTTCCTACCACTTCCGGTTTTCCGGTTATTCCGGTTAAAAACCAAAGAAACGACGAACGGGCGGATATGAAAGATGATTTGGTTAAGGAGTGACCAATGAGATGAAGACTAATTGAAAAGTGTAGAATAAGAAGACACACTTCATCGACCCCAAACAGGATAAAGGCAAGAGAATCATCATTCTCCTGCCCTCATCCCAATTTATTTGTGGTCGGCGCAGCATGTCTTCTTCTTCCATACTTCTCTATTACTCGTCATCTCATCAGACACCTCTTTTCTTGGCATAAGGGCAAGAGAATGATTATGTTAAATTTGTTAAATTGTTTATGCAAG
The DNA here is from genome assembly GCA_963082995.1 of Noctua comes. Lineage (NCBI taxonomy): Eukaryota > Metazoa > Arthropoda > Insecta > Lepidoptera > Noctuidae > Noctua > Noctua comes. Next base: position 4,474,381 of record OY720279.1, on the reverse strand, counting down.
ATTCCTTGTTATATTCACCGATTCACACTACACCTTGTTATTTAAGGACTAGTCGGTTTAGGCGTCAGAGGAATTCGTGTAATTAAGTGATATCCACCACACCACACAACACCACTAACGCACTATCACTTAATGACATGAATTCCTTTCCGACGGTCAAGCACTAGCTGTGACCGCTGGGCTGGGTGGTCATAGGTCTCGAGTTCGAACCCAAGACACGTACCTCTGATTTTTCGGTTTCATATGCGTATTGTATAATTATCACTTGCTTCGGTGAAGGACAACAGCCAGCATGCCTGAGAGGTATTTCTCGACGGTATGTAAAGCCAACAGAGGCTCATGAGTGGAATAAAACTCTGACACCAGGTTAGACACTAACCACACGATAAAGAAATAAAGAGAGAGTTGTAATCTATGTAGTGAGAACTGCAAGAGGAACTACAGGAGAATGAAAATCAGATTTATGAATAACAGAATTTATTGCTATTAAAACAAAGTAACTACGACATTGTGAAATCTTACGTAATAAATTATCATCTATTCTAGTCAGTTAATCTAAAATCTATCTAGAAATCTAAAAGCACAATAGAAAAGCATGCAAGTGCATAAAAAAGTAGGTACATAAGTAAATAACAGTTGAGAAAAGCAACCATAAGATATTATGAACTAACTAACTTATTGACTAGAATTCTAATAATTAAGAAAGAACACATTTAAACTAACATAAAGGCCCTATTGCACCATGAATCACCAAATGTGTTTAACGCTAAACACCGTTCAAGATTAAACGGTGTTTTAAATTTGTCTAACGCTAAATACATTTTAATGATTTTTTATGCAAGTTGGCCTAACACTGATAATAAAGATGAAACAGAAACTGCAACAGCTACAATAAAAGTCATCAAACAAATAAATATTGAGAGAATCTAAATCAGTACCTACACAAAAACAACTCTCATGATTTTTTTAAATTTTTTATTGATTTTTTCTCTGTAATTCAAAAAAAATCTGCTGTTTCTTAAAAATGTAATACCTACACGGTCAAAATGTGTGGTTTTACCTGATTGTTTATTAAATTACGGATCAAAAATTTCTTTGTGGGGCGGTTCTGAATGATGTACTGAACACGGTTTGTGCGTTTGTATATAAGGTCTATCTTTTCATACACGAAGTATTTTAAGAGTAACTTCTATAAGTCGTAAAGTCGCCATAGCAACGAAAAAGAAATTATCTGAGTGTTTTATTTTTACGAAATTATTATAATTCTAAATTTTTTTGCGACTTTGACAGTAGGTAAATACGACGTAGTAAAGTAGCGTAATGGATGTTCAAAAATAAGGACCTAGTATTTATTTTGTGGGTCAAGTAATTTTAAATTATTTATTTTTTATAAAATATGATCAGATAAAAAAAAATCCCTTGAAATGGCTTCGTTATAGCCGTTAGATGATTCCCTGAAAATATTTCGTGTATGAATAGTTAGATCTAAACTGGGTGGAAGAGACACCGACGCACAAACCGTTCATCAACATAAAGTAAACATACAAACAAAAATAACACTAACTACAAAAGATTTTAAGCCCTTCTTTGCCTAACCAGAAACCTAAACATCTGATTCCACATTTGCCTCTGCCCCATTCTCATCCCATACCGACGACCCCACAATATGGCAAAGCTCAGGAGTCGTCCCAAGGTGGATTATATGTTGATTTTGGCTGGCTCCTGGCCAATGACGCTGATGTCCTTCTGTTCAGGGGGATCCTCTGGTGTCACCTTCGATACCTTCGTGTCTCCAGAAACTGCAAGACGCATTATGTGATCTGAGAGAACAGAATGTGGTGTTATTTTGTTGTGGGTTATTAAAATAACTAGTTGGTTGGTTTGACTGCTTCATTGGTCTAGTGGTCGCAAGCGCGACTACTGAACATGAGCTCCTAGGTTCGATTTCCAGGTTGGGCAAAGTGTTTTTGGGTTTTTTATTAGGAATTTCTCAGTAGCCGCCACGGAGTTTGGATTAGTGTACGGTTGATGGCAATAAGCTCGCCCCCTATTACATGGGACTTAAACATAATTGGCGAAATGCGGGTGTACTATTAGGTACACCTCTGCCTAACCCTTCGGGGATTACAGGCGTGATGTTATGTGATTGGTGTACTAGGGGAATTTTCAAAAGTTTAAAATGATAACTCAGCGTCCGTACCCATCTAACGGTCGCGTAAAACAATTTATGTTTTATCATGTCTGATGGGAGATCAGATTTCAACTAAGAGAAGAGGGAGATAGATAGAGACTTCAACATATTTTATGTGAAACTATTGTTCTTTAACGAACAATACTTTCTAAAAAGATATTTCGCAAAAAAAAAGCATATTTCTATCTGTTTTTTCATGAAAACAAGACTTTATACCCAGTCTTCGTAGAATTATTGCCAACTTCTTCGGTTTTCGTATAAGAAAAGAAAAGTATTTGAATACGTCTCAAACTTGTCAGACGAAATTACTTCTACAATGCTGATTTTGAAATAAATATAGTCTACAAACAAAACTGATTTTGTTAAACTAGTTTATTTTTTACAATTGAATGATATTTTATGTTTACCAGCTTCTCATATAAATTTTAACGAAATAGTTAAATTAAAATTCGTAGTCGTTTACACCAGGGTTTCTTGCATAAAAATTTGAAGTTTAAAACATGTCAAACTCGACTTTAGCATTACTTAGAGTCCCTGCAGACTGCAGACTTTCTATCGGTCGATAGTTTAGTCGCGCTTTTACCCAGTATGAAAATGTATGCTTGTGCGCATACTACAACGTTTCGGTATCAGCCGATAAATCAGTTTGGCCTATACGATTGCCTTCAAACTAAACTATCTGCCAGCTGCTAGATCAGTATGGCGCTCTTATCCCACGCTCACACTTGCCGATTGTTTAATCGGCCGACTCGGACTATAGTTCTAACAAGAAGTTCAAGCTCAGACAACCGATTGTTGGTCTGATATGCGCATCACCAACCCGTCGGAAAAACAGAAAGTCTGCAGTCTGTGGGGACTCTTAACTTGATTCCTTAAACAGTAAACACAACCAGATTCGTTTTAAAAATAATTAAAAAAAAACAAGGATCAGATAAGGAAGCATTAGTAGCTACCTAATACACACAATTCACGAACGGGTAGGGAATCTGCCATCATAAAATCAGCACAGATTTCAAACAGGGAACTTACCTTTGAAATGGAAAACAATGCCGATGACTGCTCCAAGACTTCCGAAGGACACCATCCACCAGCGAAGCACGCCAACCACACGTTTAGGTATGAACAGCTGATGCTTCAGCATGTTCACAAACGTCTTGTTCAGAGCCAGGCCCTGGGGGACGAGAAATATTGCGTTAGTATTATTTGAAACTAGCTGTTGCCCGCGACCTTCGTTCGCGTGAAATTATTATTTAAAAAAATCCCCATTATTATAGGCCCTTTCATTCGTATTTTGTTACCAATTTCAAGGGTTTTAATTTTTTTGCACGGAACCCTAATTATTTTTCTAAAATAAAAGTAGCCTATGTTAGACCTTATAACATCAGCTATCTGCCAGTAAAAATCCCGTCAAAATCGGTCATATAGATAATGTACTTACCTCGTCGATCCAGAACACAGGCACAATTTCTCCAGACAGATCCTTGAAAAGGTCTATTTTGTCGGTTTTTAGTAACTGCAGATTGAATTGAATCCTTTGGTTAGCCACCATCGGGGTTCCAGTTATCTAAAACATTTTAAATATTGCCATTATGACCACCAATACTATCACGGAATGCAAATGAATAGGTAGAATATCTCATATACACCAAAATTTTATCAATACTATTCTCTTCTACAAGGCCATCAATATTTAACCACGCTTTTTTTTTTTTTTTTTTGACTTGGTAAAATCATCAAATGAGTCCTCCCACCCAGGGCAGAGCGGGAGGGACTGTCAGACTTGTACTGACTAAAATCCACGGTGTCCTTCAGTAGCCCTTTACGTTCCAGGGTCACGGTAATTCTATGAGTCCCGCGACCCCGGCAGGCTTTGGCCCTCTAGAGGGGGGCCCCGTCATTATGCTGACACTCTTTGAGGCGCGCGTGGAACACAACGCGCCGTCGACCCGGGCATGGTCCATGGTCGGACAGCGAGTCGCCCATTACTCGCCGCCCGCATGCCCGCGCCTACGGTGGCCGGAGATCGTCTGCCGACGTCCGGCGCCGTGGGCGTCTACCACTGCGGCTGGTGTGGAGGGAGGACGCTGTCCTCTCCCTCACGCGGCCCGCCTCCTCCTTCGCGAGCATGACTGCTTCGCAGAAGGAGGCGACGGCTTCCCACTCCGTCTCGCCCCGCAGCATGGCCTCGACCAATGCCGGGCGCGAGAGGTCTCCGCCTAACGCCGCCGTGAGGACACGGCGGTGCTCTGCCCAAGCGGGGCAGTCCTGCACCGTATGCTCCACCGTGTCCTCCGATATTTAACCACGCTTGCAGTGATTTGTCACAAATACTTGCTTGTCTTTAACACATTCTCTGTCCACGAAGTAGCTCAATAGCTCAACAATCGTACTGAACCATATGACGTGGCTCATAGGACAGGAAAAGAGTCAAAACACCATTCCGTCATCTTCAATCGACAAACAATAGAACGGTTAATGCATTCAGTGTCTTGTGGCAGATAAGCAACATGTTGCCGTAAGGCGCGAATCATACAAAAAAGGCTTGCCGCTTCAAAACGTTTTCATACAAAATGTACGTAGGCGAAGTGTCGTGAATTACAATCGCGCGGCGCAGGCACGCCGTTCTTTTGTTTCGTTATAAATTTCACGCCTGTGCTGCGCCTGCGCCGCGCCTTCACCTTACGCGGCTCCTGTATAATACATGCCTTATGGCAACATCATGTCGCTTTTTCTTTCATATCATTCCTCACACCATCCATCCATCGTCTTCCTCTCCCTCTACATACATCCATTTTATATTCATCACTCTTTTAGTCACTGCAATTTGTCCCTCCTCATACAAATTTCAATTTAAATAAAAAAAGACATTTTACAAAGGATGCCGATACGATTTTCATTCCTACATACATGGACACCACACGTATTTATCGCGAAGAGGTGGGTAGAAATGAACCTACAATAGTAGGTAGGTGCCTCCACCTCCACAAATATTTTTCCATATTATTCTTCTTTGCTTCCGAATAAAAGGTTGCAATCTACACAGTTGCTCGTTTATAGAAATTAATTAAACCCTAAATGCCAACAGCGTTATCAGACAAAGCTTCTAAATAATTATTTTATTAAAACCTTTATCAGTTTCTCGGAACATTTGTGGCATAATAGGCAAAAGAAAACGAATTAATTTAAGGAAAAGTTTGTTTTTGTATGAAACTAGTACAAGGCCCGCGACTTCGTCCGCAAAAATTGTAATAGCTCGGCTAATAATATAGCTTTCTGCCAGTAAAATAATTTTTAGAATTGGATGATTGATGAACATTTCCTGTCAACATGATCAATATGTATGTATGTATATTATATAGGATTTTATAGATATGTATATACATATGTATATATATATGTACTATTTGTATTACATATATTATATTGTATGTATTTAGTTTATTTTATAACATTGTGTTAATGCACTTAAGTTTATCCTTTTCTGCAAATCTCACAGTCAAAATTTGGTTTGCTGTAAGAAAACCCAATTCTGGGTTAAGCTCGCCATTGTACATAAGCTATATTGTTGCAATTTGTATGTATATTTTGTTTTTGTGTGCAATAAAGAATAAGTAAGTATTAGTTTCGGAGATTAGTTTGAAAATTTATATGTATATCTTTGTTTTTATTATATGTATACTTCCTTTACAAACTTTTACTTCTGTATAATATTAGTATAGATAGTTACACGTGGAGACTGGAACCTGAAAGGAGTAATTAATTTAACAAATATGTATGAGTAAGGTTTACTTAATTTCGTGATAGCCTTTTTAATACAGGTTACACAGGACTTAATCTAAAATACAAAATCAAACGCGATATTCAAGCTAGGACTAGAAAAAAATTTACAGCAATTCATTCGTCATACCAACTGTACAACCAAAGAACACCAATTAAAATAGAGGATCATTTATCTTTATCATCATCTGCCTCACTTTCTCAACTATGTTGGGGTTAGCTTCCAGTCTAACCGGATGCAGCTGAATACCAGTATTTTACATGGAGCGACTGCCTATCTGACTTCCACAACCCAGTTAGTACTGGGAAATACGATACATCTTGGTAAGACTGGTTGTCAGACTTTTGAACCATTGACTATCTGTAACGACTGTCTAAAGATCTTCAAATGACAGCCGGGACCAACGGCTTAGCGTGCTTTCCGAGGCACGGAACAGAGGCTATATCCTACTATATAATATTTGAAATGCGAAAGTTTGTAAGGATGGATGGATGTTTGTTACTCTTTCACGCAAAAACTACTGAGCGGATTTGGATGAATTTAGCATACAGATAGCTTATAATCTGGATTACCACATAGAACACTTTTTATCCTAGTAGTATGATCCCGTGAGTGACAATTACCGAACTCCACGTGAGCGAAGCCGCGGGCATAAATTAAATATAAAACAAAATACAAACCGGTTCAAAATCAATCTCGATCCCATGCTGATTGACATCCGGATTCAATCCTTTAACATTATTCAGCAATGCAGGATCACTGTCCAAGAAATGAGGCATAGAAGCGTACATAGGAGCCTTCATGCAAGGAGCCAGATCCATAAGGCCCTTAGGAGGGCATTTGTCAGGCGCAGGACAAAAGCACTGCAGCTCTGGATCTTCAGCGAAGTTACCAATGTTGGCTATGTAACGGTTGGTCTTGATGCCTCGGTAGGATGTCTTCTTCTGGTACCAGGGTTTGAAGGACCTACGGATGTGACGAACCTTGGTTAATTTATCATCATCATAACATCACCCTTGCAATCCCCGAAAGGTTAAACAACGGTATACCTACACCCAAATTTCCGCCAGTTATGGTTTTAAGTCCCATGTAATAGGGGGTGAGCCTTTTGTCATCAACCGGGCACAAATCCAGACTGACCTAGCTGCTACTAAGAAATTCCTGATGGAGAAACCCAATAACACTTTGCCCGACCCGGGAATTGAACCCAGGACCTCATGCTCAGCAGTTCGAACAACGAGGCAGTCTAATAGGCTGTGTAGGTTAATTTATCTCCCTGATATAGCCTTTTAGTCCATAATGCGGTAAGCTGTCGGGGTACCTACACACTTGTATACAAGTTATGTAGAACTTCAAGGGTCGCAACCGCAGACCTGTTACAGTTTGCGTTTAGAATTATAGCTTTCACCAAAGTTGATGTCATTCGCATATCGCCGTTTAAGTACTAACACCAAGTAAGATATTTTTTGCGCTTTTGAAATTTTGAATCGGAAGACCCTTTGTTTCAGCCACAAATTATAAATTGATATTGTAATGATTTTCTTTGTTAATTTATGCAGATTTTTCACTCTCCTGTAAAGTTGGTATTTTTGACTTGAACGGATATTGATTAAACTTAAAACTTACAAAATACAAACAAATCGTTCATCTGCCTTAGTATCGAATATCCTCGTATGCATGTACAAACTGCTATTTCACGTCCAACACACTTGGAATCTGGGACACCTTATGAAGAACAGAATAGGTACCAACAGCATCAATTATCCTGGATCGAACGATTAGCATAAGGTATTTAAGGTAAGGTAATACCAAAGATAAGTAAATGAAAGGACCATTCTGTAATTTCTCATTTAGGGACGTATCTTAGGAAAAAGAAAAACGAACGGTTCGTTAAGCTAGGATAATCGCCTCGAAGGACCAGAGTACCGATTATTTAATTATGCAAACAAAAGGACCAAGACAGCGTAAATTTCATCTTCCGAAAATTTAAATTTCACACGTGTTCTATAAATCTGTAGGTATGATGGTAAACTGACTGACTGACTGACTGGGTGATATATCAACACACAGCCCAAACCGCTGGTCCTAGAGGCATGAAACTTGGAGGGTGTGTTCTTTGTAAAGAGTAAGTATACACCAAAAAAGGATTTTTGAGAATTCCACCCCTAAAGGGGTGAAATAGGGGATAGAAGTTTATATGAAAGTAAATCAGTTTTGAAGTTAAAATCTTCAAATTTTGTGTTTCGGCTGACGATTGAAAATTAATTAATACGTGTCTCAGCGTTTTTGATAATTCTACCCACAAAGGGTTAAAAAGGGGGGTGAAGGTAAGTAATAGGATATTGTTCGACATCCACGCGGGCGAAGCCGCGGGCAAAAGCTAGCAGACAAACACTGTTTCCTTAACTTTATCTAATAAAAATATCGTTAAGTTCAAAATGCTTCTCCTATTATTATGGTAATAAACATAATACTTGAAATTCCACATTTACAAGAAATTGCTAAATAACAAAACCCACTTTGTTTTGACCTTTCCTTAAAAACCCGGGCTCTTTATTATGACAAATGAAATAATTTCTATTTCAGCTCATGTTTAAAGCAGTATTTTTGCTAAATTATTTTTATTAGAAAAACTTGGTTGAGTTCGGCAAGATGTCCAAATGTTAGAAATATATATGCAAAACTTATTTAATAATGGTTCTGCTATTCCTTTCACTACAGGCGTTTGACCCCAAGCGTAAAATAAATCATTAATGAAAAATCTTTGAAATGAGTGGAGACCGCGAATCGGCAAGCGTAAGGAGGGATGCTCTCAGGTTAGGAGCAGTGACGATCTCTCGACGGTGGCTGGTAGCGGCTGGATGAGAGTTGCCGAGACTAGAGTTACGTGTCGTGTGATTGAAGAGGCCTATGTCCAGCAGTGGACTGCTATAGGCGCATGTTGCTCAAATGTTTGATTGTTTTAGTTGCATTACCTGACTGTTTACAAAAGGCGAAGCACAGGGTATTGTAGCGGTTGTCACACGACACCGTTTGACCGCACTGTCTGTCGGTGACGCGAATCTCACGTCGCATTGGCTTGTATGAAATCGTTTGATGCCTAAGGCGCGGTTTATACTGAAGGCACGTGGCGAGGGCGTGTGGCGGTGGCGGATAATCAAAGAAACCTCACATGAACCTAATAGTTATGTCGCATAGCGCAGTTTTTGTCGGAAAGAGAATTGCGCCCGCGCTTCCAGGTGACGTCACCGCCACCAGTGACTCGCCCGAGAAAAACGACACAATGCGACATAACTCTTACACCCATATTCCAGAACGCCGACTTAGTCCATTTTTGAACTTAAGTCGACATTTGTTGTCATGGCAACAGGTGAGGAACGCCCACCACGGTATCAGCAACACCCACTCAATGATGTTCAAAAGGTGAGGACAGACTAGCTAGAGCTTGCATTTGCAACAAGACATCGAGCCGCTTGACACTTTGTTAAAACTTGATTTTGCTAAGAAACAAGCAACTTGTGTAACATTTCATCGAGCAAAAACACGAGCGCGGGCAAATCGTGCAACATGGAAAGAGGTGTGTGGACTTTGCTGGTCGTTACTTCTCCTAATTCGCTCAGTGTTTTTTTTTTTAATATTAAATTAAATTGCAGCACACGCGACTTGCAAATCCAACATATCAACGAAGAGTACCTAAATGCCAGCTGCCGGCTTACTCCTTTTGCTTCGATCACGTTCATACATCTGGTCATACACGCACGCAGGTCGCGAGCACTGCCACCTGACCTTTTTTAAGAACAATACCAATAATTTTTGTCCTTCTAAGGTGTTCTCTTTCGGGTTTTATTAGTCGCCTTTTACTCGTCGTCTCAACAAGACCATCATCCAAACATATTCTTTTAATTTTTTGTCTCTACATCTCCTTTTCAACCGCAACCTTGCAGTATTATATAATTCCTCAATTTATCAACCAATGTTACAATACGTTTAATTGCTCAGATGAGTACTCACCTTAATCTACCTCCAAAACATGCTGTCCATTTCAAACCCAAAATAAGTATGTTGCATGAAGGTTGCAAGCTGCTTTGTATGCTAAAAATGTTATATTAAAATACGTCCCAATGCTAGAGATGTCTTCAATTGATGTTCTACCGAATGCTCTTGGTTGACATCATTTGTCAAAGAACTTAAACGGAATTACTTGAAAATAAATATTTATTTTTTCGTGGTTCATTTCTAAGATTTTCACTTAAAATAATGGCATCAAGAATTTTCTTTTCGGATGGTGAAAAGTCAGGACAGGAACTTGTCTGCAAGTACAAGCTTCTTCAAAATACGACGTTGCCGGGCAGCTCATGAGCGACAAAATGTGCTGTGGGCTTGCCTAACCCAAGAGTATAACTCAGTATTTAACTCGCGCGTAAGTACCAAATAACATGTATGCTGTTTAATTAATACCTGGTCTATGTTTGATGATCGTAATGAACGGCAATCTTTTCTTTTTATAGAGAACCGAATCTCAGTTAAACAGGTGCTGGTCCAATATTAAGGCCACCCTTAATTTAGAAAAAAAAGAAAGAATGAGGACTGGGGGTGGCCCCTATCCTGGCCCCGCGTCCTCAGATCTCGAAGGAGTGAAAGATGCGCTGCCGGCCTCCACCGATTTGAAATTGAGGTTCGCAATGGACTGTGAGACTATGCCAAGTGAAACTCCTGCTGACGATACACCTATAGTCTAGTAATTTTATTGATTCTATTCTTTGTGTTAACGAATATATGATTAGATTATTAAAAATATTTACTTTCTTTTTTCAGTTCTGGAATTTCGTCCGGTAGACGAGGTACCGGTACCGGTGGCTCAAGGGCCACCTGAAAATAACTCGACTGACTTGGCGTCAGCAAACTCGCAGTTTATTGGTAGGGTTGATCAAATGATTTTCAGTTCATCTCTACACGTTACCGTACATCAGAAAGTTAAATTATCTGTGTATGGCACCAATACAGAATTTGAAATAACATCAATCTATTTGTATTCATTCGAAGCATTTTATTTTTTATATTCTCATTAGTGTTTTTTGAAGGTGCTTGTGGTTAGCAAATTAATACTAATATATGTTCGCGCCCAAGTTATAATAAAGGAGGTACGGGCGAAAAATTTAAAACGGAATGAGGAACGAGAGGAGGAGTAACATCTGCTGAAAATGGAGAAGCAGAAGTGGTGGTGAAGGCAGCAGAAGAAGCGTACCAAAAGGCAAAACTCGAACGTTTGAGTGCCGCCCAGCTACTTCGATTCAGTGATGTTACAAGGGACGAGGCCGAAAAAATAAATTAAATTATTATTGTACAAGCCAACTGGTTTTTATTTTATTTAAAAGTAGTATCACGTATAAAAAATATCTAAATTACACATTTATAGACATAGAAAAACAAAGGAAATTTTTCATTTTCATTCACGTAGGACTACGTAAGACTGGATCCAATCTCTAGGTTAGTAAAACCCAACAACACTGCATGCATGGGGATCGAACCCATAACCTCACACCGTGCAATTGCGCTTATGACTATTTGACCAACGAGAGAACAAAAATACAAATATGATCATCACACAATTATAAACATACTAGCTGTTGCCCGCGACCTTCGTCCGCGATTTTTATATTAAAAAAAAACCCGTTTTCACAACATTTTTTAATGCTCCGCTCCTATTCCTCAACAAAAGGGTTATCCAACACTAAAAGATTTTTTCAATTGGAACCAGCAATTCCTGAGATTAGAAGGTTCCGGTCGTCCAGAGTTGAGGGAAGAATTCAGTTGGACGATGGACCGAGTAGCCTTGAATTTCTTTGGATTCGTTATCGCTTATTCTCTCATCATTACTCTGCAGAATGAGTTTGTGCGCATGACATGGTTGTGGTCACCCAACATAATGGTGGGTTTCATATCGGCCCTTCTCTTCCTCCGTTTAGCAGTAGCAAGCCGCCTGCTACTCATGTTTAGCTTACACCTGTCCTTTCCCGTATCATATGAAAACAAACCTAAGATAAGCCGGCTAAACCACTAAACGCAACGGCGAATAAGAATTCGATTTGATTGTTTTATTATTGCAATATAACAGAAACTGGCCACAACAGCGGCTGACGAGCGCTACATCCAAGTTGATTGCATCAAATTTGTATTTTTTTCTTTCTCCTTCTATTTACAATCTATATACTACTGCGATAGTACCGCAAAGGCAATGGGATTTACCCGTATTACTACAGGTAGAAAGATCTATGTGCTATACCAGACTATAATATATCTCTGTACCAAGTTTCATCCAGATCTGTTCAGCCGTTCTGGCGATTGAGTAACAAACATCTATTCATCCAAACTTTCGCATTTATAATAGTTATGTAAGATTTATGTGTAAGCTTTTACTTTTAAAGTTGAATAGGTAATAAATAATAGTGTAAGTATTTCATTTTATTTGAGCAATACAGACACACTCGCGTTTTTCTTACATGTACTTACTTATAACTTGTTCATTTTCATATCAATTACATTACATTTATGTGAAATATTGATAACTTGGTTCGAGATTGGACACCGGTGGCGACAATCAAATGATTCATTAGGAATCTATATAGACATAATACTTTTACATAATATTTAATATCAGTGTCGCGTATCACGAGTCAATATGGCGACTGGGGGAGGCCTATGTCCAGCAGTGGACGTCTTTCGGCTGAAATGATGATGATGATGATGTTGTATCACGAGCCAACGCGAAAATCGGGTTTTCACATATATTTACAGACACGACTACCTCAGAAATATTCTACCTACTTACTAATAGGTAAATGCGCCCTGCACGCCCTGCGTAAAACTGCGCGCCATGGCCCGTCTACGTGAGTTTCGAAGGCCTATTTGACTCTTGATGATGTTTTTAAGTATAGATAGATGATGAGAGCGACTTTGTGGTATCGTAGGTATAAACAAAACAACACGGGCAAGCTCGCTCATAAGCACCATTCGCACCATTTTGTCTGAGATTCAAAATGGTTCGTTAGTTTTCTCATGCTTTAGAAATATCACGTGAATTAAGCTTGTATTCATCTTTTATGTGTACGGTACTCCATATTACGACTATTTGTCACTAATATAATTATTTACGCGATCTTGATTGCTAATTCATACAATCCCACGATAATGAACACCTACCGATACCAATACCTACCGATTTGAAAAAGAAACCGTGCTTTATATATATTTACCACGGATATTTGCAAGTGCTCGCAATATTAATAATCATTGATTAATAATCCCGACTACATACTAGCTGGCTTGGAAATTAAAGGCGACGGAAAATAGTTTTTATCAACAAGGGCCGTCCACGGGCTGTAGGTCAAAATTTCCAGAACGAAAACGTTGGAACCAAAAACGAACCGCGTTTTCTTTTACAGTAGCTTCCCTATTTTATTTTATATCAGCCCTCTATGTCCTACTGCTGGGCAAAGACCTCTCGCATGGCTTTCCAATTTTTGTACGGATTCCTTCTAAAATCGAAAGTGTCTTTGGAACTGTATATTGATGTCACATTCTAACGGGTTGTCGGCATCGGGTCGCGATAAATAATTGTATGGCATATCGTATCCTACATAACCGACATACTCCTCAAAATTCATCTTGCTTTGGCTATAACAAGAAAACAATTTTACACACGTCGATTCACTTGGATTTCAGTAGGTACATATGTCACCCACAAGGTAGGTTTCAAGGATCTGATGGCGCGGGCAAACATCGGAACTAACGCAGCTATCTCTTTCTTTTCTCAATATTTTTTACAAAACAATTAACAAAAGGTTTACCAACAGCGCCCCCCTGTCAGCTTCATTCGAGCGCCAAAACATTCTTGTACTACAAAACCCTTGAAAAGTGGGCGTTTATGTCAAATTATAAACAAACTGTAGCTGTCAATATGACTTATGGGGTGAAAAGTAGGCGTGTCTAGTCCGACTTAAGTTCAATCCACGACTTAAACTACGGGTGTTAGGTTCATTTTAGGTTTCTTTGATTATTCGGCACCGTCACGTCTCTTCTGTATAAACCGCGCCTTACACACGTACACCGCCCGACTACGCGGACGAGTGGCGCCACTTCTCCGCGCGTTCCACCGCCATAAAATCCGACCGCGCTGATGAGCGGTGGCATGTGAGCATCACATTAGGAGAGGTTTAAGTCTACCGTGGACTACATAGTCTGAGTTTATTAAATGATTGAACTTAACCTGCATAAATCAGTTGAGAAAGACTGGATCCGGTCAGTTTCTTGCAAAAATGGCGGGAATACAGTGCCGTCCGTTCCCTGGTATTCATTGCAATGGTCCCTCCAAATCGTCTGCTCCAATTTGCCGTCCACAGCTACAACTTGACCAACATCCATGACGTTCTTGATGCCTCTCTTTACTGTGATAACATGAGGGTCTATCGAGTTGTTTCGCTGGGAAATGAGGTTTTATATCAGTTTTGTTTCTAAATTTTTACAATAATGGCCAAGAAAGTGGTCATACTATAAAACAGAGTGACATTCAATCAGTAACGATTATGTAAAGTAAAAACGTCAATACTGTTAAAAAATCAAACACTGTTTTAAGCTTTCACGGTTTACAACTAAACTTATACTGTGACTTACTTATCTGTATCTTCTTTATCTTCTTCTTCATGGCGCTTGCAACAGCGCCGAAATATCGGGAGCTCAAAATAATGAACAATCATGGAAGATATCCCGTAAGTAACAGTATAAGTCATTTTGTTAAAAAATCGTTGAAAACTATGACCACTTTAAGAATGCAATTCAAGGTGGCGTTGCTTGTCAAGAAAAAATGCATCGATATGACAAAATTGGTACATATTTTTTAGTTCTGGGTTTCCACCCCGCACAGATAAGTTAGCTGAAGTGTAGAAGTATGTAACATTTTGGAAGCAGGTGTCACTTATCTAGGTGCTCAAGTAGCCAGGATCTTCTGATGATCCTATCTGCAGCATATTATGCTAAAATCTGACAAATATAGGTACCTACTACCTACATCAGAAAGGAAAGATTACAGACTAAAGAAGTTGCCAAATATTGTGTGTAAGAAGAGACCAAAAAAAAATCGAAGAAGAGAAATAAATAAACAGGGTACCGAAATACTTACCGTCCCAAAAATAGAGAACCGAAACTGATTATTAGCCTCCAGAACCAGTCCACTGACAGTTTCCTTCTTCAACGCAGTGCACGTGGCCTTCGGAGCGAACTCGGTCCTAGCACAATTGATGATGATGCCTCGGAACAAGATGTCCAAGGCTTTCACCCTCATGAAAATGTCGGGAGGGTTGTCGAAGATCCCGTTCATGGCTTTCCCTACCATGTTCAGCATCGCTGGTTTGTCTCGGTGAACTGTTAACGCCATGGCCTGGAAATAGAATAGAATCGAATAGAATAGAAATAATTTATTTGCATTGAATGTAGGTACATATATGAGTTATTACAGTAATAAATATTTGTTCCTGGACATTCTACAAAAAAAATAACAGTAAAAAAAAGAAAAGAAAAAAAAAGTAAAGTAAGTAAATCAATAAGTTATAAAAGGGGCATAGCCACAGATATAGTTAGACTGGCATAGCCCTTTACCTTTACAAACAATATTTTGCATAATAACATAAGTAAGTTCCAACATGATGATGATTCGAAGTACTGGTGTCGACCCTAACATAATTATTCTTCCCAATTTATTTTTATCAGTAAGACATGGACCCACAAACTTATTTTTTTGTACTAGTCTAGTCAATAAAACATTACTCTTACCAGCATAAAAACATGCGGTATGACAACAATTTCTTCTCCTGTTAGTCCAGGAGCTGACAACTCAGGGTTGAAGTAGAATGCGTCACGTTTCTTGTAAGTTATCGTGTCGTTTTCTTCATGGTCTTTAATTTCTACTTTCTCTTTCCATTCGCTGAGAAAGAGAGAATTAGATTAGAGATATTGTTTTAAGCTTTCACGGTAGCTTACAATGTCACTTACGGAATATCTTCCCGCGATCATGGCGCTTGCAACAGCGTCGTAATATTGGGAGCTCAGAATAATTGATGATCACGGAAGATATTCCGTAAGTGACAGTGTAAGTATAGATTAGATATTTTGTACACAATAATGTTAGAAGGAAAAAGGTATTGAAAAACATATTCATGGACCTGTAGGTAAAAGCCATGGGATTATGAGAAAAAACTGACCAATCACTCTGTTACTTTCATTTCATTCAGCTTTCACGGAGTTCCTTGCTGGAAATGTTGCAGGACGGCCCTAAGCGGTTGTGTTGTCGCCGATTAGTTGTTTTCATTTCATTATTGATTGATTAATGAGTGAAGACGCTGCGTTGAAAGGCCTCCCAATAGGTGGACCGATGACCTCGTAAAGGTTGCAGGGATCCGCTGGATGCGAGACGCACGGGACCGGTCAATGTGGCGACACTTGGGGGAGGCCTATGTCTAGCAGTGGACGTCTTTCGGCTGAAATGTTGATGATGATGATGATGATGATTAATGAGTTAGACCAGTGATAAATACTAAGCACTCTCCTGCGGCTAAGTTTCCAGCAAACAATCCTGTTCACTAACATATACTCGCGAGCAATCAAATCGACTCAGGCTATTAGCGCGCATTCAAATGTGTACTGAAGAAAAAATACAGTACATATTTTAAGTTAATATCTTTATACGTTTTAAAAACTTAAGACCTTAGCTTTAAATTGGTATCATAATTGTTAACATTCTGACTGGAAGTCAAGCGAAGTTATCAACGTAGTCTTGGAGAACTTTCCACTGAATCTCCACTGGGTATTTAAACGGGCGCTCGTATCTCGATACCTTCTGTATACCCTTGATACATCGAACTGGCAGTGAAGCTGCGTAGCGTCGTCGCTCGGTTTGCTGATTGAGTACTTTTTGCAACTACACAGCTTCTTCAGGTGATTCTTCAAAATAATTAATGTAATTTGAGGAGATAATGTGTACAGTTCAACTTCTGATCTAATTCGTAATGAAAAGAGTAAATTTTCCTATACGTCTATTAAATTGCATTAATAAAATATAACTTACTAATGATATTGGTCTCAACTTAAAGCTTATTTATCAAGCTTTTAATGGTTATACGTTTTATCTAAATTAGGTACGTATTTTTTTAAAAGAATTCGTATGCATCAAATGAGTCCTCCCACCCAGGGAAGAGCGGGAGGGACTGTCAGACTTGTACTGACTAAAATCCACGGTGTTCTTCAATAGCCCTTTATGTGCCAGGGTCACGGTAATTCTATAAGTCCCACGACCCCGGCAGGCTTTGGCCCTCTAGAGGGGGGCCCCGTCATTATGCTGACACTCTTTGAGGCGCGCGTGGAACACAACGCGCTGTCGACCCGGGCATGGTCCATGGTCGGACAGCGAGTCGCCCATTACTCGCCGCCCGCATGCCCGCGTCTACGGTGGCCGGAGATCGTCTGCTGACGTCCGGCGCCGTGGGCGTCTACCACTGCGGCTGGGGTGGAGGGAGGACGCTGTCCTCTCCCTCACGCGGCCCGCCTCCTCCTTGGCGAGCATGACTGCTTCGCAGAAGGAGGCGACCGCTTCCCACTCCGTCTCGCCCCGCAGCATGGCCACGACCAATGCCGGGCGCGAGAAGTCTCCGTCTATCGCCGCCGTGAGGATACGGCGGTGCTCTGCCCAAGCGGGGCAGTCCTGCACCGTATGCTCCACCGTGTCCTCCGGGCGGTCCTCGCAGTGGTGACACCCAGGCCTCCTTCCCCATATGACACAGGTACCTCCCGAAACTTCCGTGTCCGGTGAGGACCTGCGTCACGCGGTAGGTCAGGACGCCGTGACGCCTATGACGCCAGCCACTCCTCAAAGAGGGGTCTTACCGCCGCGATTGCGGCGTGCCCGAAGAATTCGTATGCTTGCGCGGTCATGCCATGAGTGATGGAAATAAACTCAAGTAAATAGAAGAGAAACAATAAATGGCAACACTTTATCATCAGACCAAATACTCAATACAAAAACTATACAGCCAAAAGAAACGCAAACGGAATCAAATATTCCTAACACTTTATTGCGAATATTTCATATTCTCTTTCATGTCCTAGATTTTCGCACGTACCAATATCGATCGAAATAAAATATTCACCCCTTATGCGAAAGTGCCACCTCTAGCTTTGTGATTTGCCAATAATAGCTAGGTGTTGTAAAACGCTGAAGATTGTTACCTTCGCAAGGTGAATAAGTGACGAGTATTGCTAGAATTGAATTTTTTCCATTAGTCTTGGGAATCAGAGCAACGTTTATTGCGCATTAGCAGCTGTGGCTTTGAAGTAAGTCATTATAACACGAATGTTGCCTTCAAGCTACGAGTTTTTGACCTTCTACATGACCTTGTCAGAAGCTTTTTCATTTTTATACTGATACTGTTAGCCTGCGTCATCTCATTGCTGGGCAAAGGCCTCTCCCTATGACCTCCAGTTGTTTCGATCCAAAGCCAATGTGGACCCTGGTCGCTGGTCTGCGAAGCCATTCATCATCTGCCTAGCCTTTTCCCAACTATGTTAGGGTCGGCTTACAGTCTAACCGGATGCAGCTGATTACCCATATTTTACATGGAGCGACCTCCACAACCCAGTTAGTACTAGGTAATACGATACCTCTTGGTAAGACTGGTTGTCAGACTTTTTGAGCTACTGACTACAAAGTCTGTAAAGTCATTACGGTACTTAAATTTTAAAACACAATTCACGTATTTACGTGTTACTAGTGCTTAGAAGAATCTCTCGTGAGGGTACTCACTAGCAGATCCGGCAAAGAAACAAAGTTGAAGTAGCTCACTGTAAAAGCTAGCTGAAGTGATAATGAGCCAGCTATATTAGCCACAGACGGTGTCCGTCGGGACTCGGAGTAGATGTGTACAGACAAAGTGGAACGACGAATTATAGCAGCTGGATAGGAGTGGCATGGCGTGCTATTGTATAGTGTGCGTCGTTAATCACTTCGGTCAAGAGACTCTTTGTCGTTTTTGGGTTATAGCAATTTTGGTTCGATTGCTAAAATACGCCAGATTTTGGTAACAAATTTCACCAGCATAATTATTCTCGTCGTAACCCACCAGTTACATCAAGCCACATAGCGTGATCATAAAAACTACTTACAAACTTTATGACGTTATTCATAATAATATCATTAACAAACCCGTACTTGTCTTTGTCATGTAAATGAAAATACTATGTTATCAAACTGTGAGCTACCTTTATTGACATTTAGTTTAATTATCAATGTTTAAGCTGATTACAAGGCTTTGCTTTAACGTAATCATTCGCGTAAACGTTTTCAATTATATGTTAAACGTTGTGCATTTGTGCAAGGCTTAATGATTTAATATCATTATTTCATTCTGTAATGGTTAATCTTACAAAAAATTTAGACGTAGGCTATGGCTATGAGTCAGTTTCTTATAGTAAAAAAAGTATCTCATCTTCATCATATGTTTTTTGGGACCTAATACAGGGTGTAAACAGACCCTTCACATTGCCGTCAATCAAGCATTCTGTACAATTGTATGTACATCAAACTAAGTAACTTTACGCAAAAGTTATTGCTGGGAATCGACTTTTTTTTTGGGGTGAAACATCACGTTTTACGGAAGGACTCGATGAAAGCACTCAAAGCATTGTGCTGATGGATGGATTGAATAGTACGGTTCGTGGGGGTGTGTAAAGTAAAAATCTAACATTAAAAACATGTATTTAAAAAAAAACTTGTGAAAAGTTGGCACTTTGACACCCAATATCTCCGTAACTAGAAGGTTCCCAGGTATGGTCTGGAACAAAAAAATGATCGCAAAGACGGGGAGAGCAATGCCTTTTGGATATATTAAGGGTCTATTTACACCCTTTATGTTTTGACAAAGGAGTTAGGTTTTCAAATAATGATGACTGTAAGCTGAAGGATGTCGTAATCTAGTAAAATAACAGTACGAATTGGGATATCTGATATCAGTTTACTATTATACGAGTATTGTGCAGATTGGAAAAAAAATACTTGCCACTCTCCAAACTTTATCACCTTTCAAAATTATCATTTTCCTGCCCTGAGCCCAATTTATTTGGGGTCGGCGCAGAATATATTCTTCTTCCATACTTCTCTATTACTTGTCATGTCATCAGACACCTCTTTTCTACCCATATCATCCTTCACACAGTCCATCCATTGTTTCTTTGGTCTTCCTCTGCTCTTATTACAATCCACTCTCATACTTTCAAAATACCGTTGCATATAAAAAAGAAAGAAAACAGTTGGATCGATAAATAGCAGTAGCGAAAGGTCAATTTTTGTAAGAGGTAAGCCGGAGTCCATAATCTTTAATGTGATTATATATTTGTCTATAGAATACTGACTGTGCCATTTTCAAAGGGAAGCCGGTAGGAATCGAGTTGGATGGACCTTCGCCACTGATAAATAGTATATAGCTGCTACTACTCACTCAAAATGATATGGTCCAATCTCCTTGAGGATAGGCTTGGCCCCCTTCTGCACCTCCTCGGCGTTGGTATAGTTGAACAGGTACACCTTGAACTCCAGAGCGAAGGGAATTTGTTCCCACATCTTACGGACGTCGGTCTTCTTAGATAGCGCCATTTCCTGAGAAAGAATAGATTTGAAGTAATTTACTTTCTTCTTCTGCTGTAAGGCAGTTCACGACTTTGAACGATGGAACTTGTGACGAAGAGAGACACGAGAGGTCGAATGTGCGTCATTTGTTTCAATTGCGTGAGTCTCGTACGGTAGTGATTTCTTACACCCGTATCTAGTTTTCCGTTTCTAGTCAAGTAAAAGTAATTTCTTGAGTTTTATTAATTTCTTATGCAAACAATTTATACCATAGACAAGGGTTTAAACGAAGTAAGAACCGTGAAAGATAGCAAAGCTAACAGTTCTAACTTCAAGTAACTACTAAACTACGGAATAAAAATCATATCTTTTTTTTTTTTTGTTTTTTTCGGATGGGAAGTCATCAAATGACCCCCCCGACTCTGGGCGGAGCGGAAGGGAGTGTCAGACTTGTACTGACTAAAACCCATCCATGTTCCTTCTTTGCCCTTTGTGTTCCAGGGCCACGGTATCTCTTTCGAACAGTCCCATTTCTTAATAGTTACTTTTACTCAAGTTATCACTTTGTCTTGTTTATAAATACGGTTGTTAGTCTTTCATTTGTTTTCTCTGCATCCGCTGTAACAAGACGTGTGTGTTGCTTGAGCATGAATCTCGTGGTCAAGAAGAAAATTGGCTCATGACGTAGCAAAAGAACCAGTTAGCAAAATGGTAGCAATGACAGCCATGGATGCAGAGGATGTCGTCACTCTATTGCCATCATTATGTCACTATTTGAATACAGCTTCAGCAATATTTTGAGGTAATATTTAATTTATTTCATGTTAAACGGATAAAGCAATTTTGTATTATTCAAATTTAACAAATAATGTTTTCTACCTGTCTCGTTATTTTAATTAATTAATTTTAATTGAAATTAAGTCAAGCCTTTTAGGCTTCTTGACCTCTGTGAGAACGAGTCTAAAACTACGTTATATTACTAAAAATAGTTCCTATATAATCTAAAGAAGGGCGGCGAAAATGGACCCAAGGAATCTAAAAATTAACGAAGCTCCATGCAAGTGTAAATTTAATATAATTATAACCACAATTATATAAGATATTTATTAAAAAAAATATTGAATTTTTAGGACACGGGAATCAAAAGTTATAAATATTTTAATTTACTCAAAATTAAGTAATCGTGCAATTACAAAACGCAACATCTTTTCCGATTACGTTCCAATCCAATGACATGTGTTTTTTCTCAAGGGTTTTCTTACTATAAATGGCACTTTCTCTTCGTTTTTATTCATTCTATAATGTACAATATTTATAAACAACATGTAAACTTGATATTAAAACGCCAATTAACAAGGCAAAATCATGTAATAAAAATGAAACTATGGTGATTTCGTAGTATATGTTATAAAGGAACGTTAGCAATGGTGATTGATTGAGTCCCGTCACTACTGTCACTGTAAGATCTGTGATGATCTATTCCAGTGTTTTTCAACGGTTAATGAACGTGATCGCGACCCCCCTAGGGGTCGCGACCCGCACGTTCATTAAGCAATTTCTCCCATCGTGGATTCGTTTTCTTCATCTGCTCTTTCAGTCTAGCAATAAATTCCGTGATTATTCATTATTTTCTGCTCCCGATATTTCGACGCTGTTGCAATGAACAATCACGGAATATACCCCGTAAGTGACAGTATAAGTTAAGTTGTAAACCGTGAAAGCTTAAAACAGTGTTTTAATAAATCCCCTGTTCGCACCACTCATAGCTTTTGCTCTGTCACTACAAATAGCAATGCATTTCTTTACCAAATTGATATTCATATCTTGCGTAGCTTCAAGGAACATATTAAGCATGCATTGAACTGTAGTATCGGTGGGAAGTGCTCACAAAAGAGTATTTCTTCCATTAATTTTTCATTACATTTAAAACGCACAAAAGCTACAAACTGCGCACAGCCCGCAATATCCGTAAATTAATCAAATTGCAAGGACACAAAAGTTACTTTCTTTTATTTTTTTCTACACAAATATCACTTATCCTGCGTTGAATGGTATTGTCAGAGAGGGGTATACTTTTGAGCTTTTCGACCTCTTGTTTGCCAAACATAATCAAAGTGTGAGATTTTTCTGCTTGTCGCGACGGCATCTGTCTTGGTTATACGTATGCACGAATAAACTGTGAATACACGAAAAAACGCGAAGGGTCGGGGTTCGCGAAATATTTTTTCTTACTATGGGGGTCGTGTCATGAAAAAGGTTGAAAAACACTTCTATTCCATCGTTCGATACGTTTGTATTTTTGCGTGGGATTTTGTGTTTATCATTGCGATTTTGTGGATTCTCGATGAATTGGCCTTTACATCTTGAACTGACGATAGTGCACCCTGACTTGGACTACCGCATTCTTCTTTGGACAACAAGTTGCTTTTGATTTGGAGTTTGATTTTAACCACTAACATGCGTTGCGTTGTTTGCCATTTACGACTTGCGCGCTTACGGAGGCATCGTCTCTCTGATGAAGGTGCTCAAGGTGCTCAAAGGATCAAGCCCCGCCTGGTTAGTATGATAATGGGCTTATGATGAACACTATTTATATTTTTTCTGTTATTTTGTGTGTTTGACTACTTTTTACTGGTATTGTTTCAGTTAACACCTAATGATGAAGTGTGTGTACCATGCTATTTGAGAGCGCTCAGAGAAGTTCCCCTAATGTTGTACCCACAACAAGTACAGAGGAAAGTACACACCCTGTACCTTCTGAACAGAGAGCAAATTGTGGATATTGAAATGGTGGATAGTGCTTACAGAAGTTCTGCTGATTTTGCACACTCACCAAGTTCAGTAGAATTACATCCTGTACCTATTACCTATCCTATATTTCATGGCAAACACCCATTTATTTTACGTGCCAGAATTAAATCTATGCACAAGCACATAGAAAGCAAGTCCTATTAAACGTATATCGTAGTAGGTAGAAGGCTACAGGGGCGAAGTGGTGTATTAGGCTATTGTTGTCACTGTCCTGTTGGGACACGGACAGCGGGTTGTTGCTCTCATGTTATGAGCATATTATGGTATATAGGGTCTGCCAGACACCAGAGCTATATCGCTGCACCAGCTTCCTTTTTAGATAATCTTTTAATAAGATAATATTTTTTTCTATAACACTGTTGAAAAATATTAAAATAAAACGTAAAAAAACCAATAAACGAGATTTATTACGTCACATTACACATTTTTTAATCAACAAACCCTGCCTTTCAATAGCTGTACTCGTACATGCATAGCTAGTGAGCTCTGGCTGTTATAATTTATGTAAAAGTATATCTTCATTCAGCGTAGTAAGAATCGTTCTACTTGACTATAATTCGCTTATAGATCCAAGTCGTAACAACATAGTTTTAATAGTGATTGAACTAATTACTAGGTTAGTAATCAGTATAGTCTCTAGACGCAGTCTGGCAGTTTTATGATTCATCAATTAGGTACAGGCAAAAAATTCGGGTTTTGGCTTAAGACAAGTAAATAATAAGTACATCAGAATAATATAACATGACCCGAACCAAAATTATTACCTCCCCTGGCACCTGTCAGTTGCCTACTACCAAAAACCAAAGAGAACCAAAAAGCACAGAGCATCATCCAAAGAGGCCGTGTACATCGCGCCACGCCTTTTATACCCTTTTACTCGGACCGGGTAGGTTGGAAAGGGAATTATCTAAGAGTAGTTATTCGAATCTTCCTTTATGATTCATCCTAAACATTATTATTTTTTTATTCATTTTAAATAAATAAGCAGACATTCACAGTTAAAAACCTTAACCGTAAGATTTTTAGGTTATCTTGTATAAAGACGTATATCTCTTTTCTCCCAACTTGTTCGTCTTACTTTCCATTTGCTTTTTTGTTAGTCTTTAGTCGTTTTACAAGTATGTATAAGTTGCCATAATGAATGCAACCTCTAAGACTGGGTCCCAAAATACATGGACTCTCGCCAGCCTTCTTTTTTGACTAGTTAGAAGGTACTTTGTATGAAATTGAAATAGTCTAAAAATCTTCACATTCCAGATTAAACAAGATTTTATGTATGAAATTGTTAAATCTATAGTATGTATCTACCTACAGGTTCAAAAACTGGTTTTTATAAACTAAATACATGCCGTTGTGAATTGTTTATAGTTAAAACAATACCCAAGTAATTTTTATTGTCCTTCAAACCCTTACGATTTTTTGCTATTTCTTTGGATTCCGATCAAATTAAAGTCTAGAGACTCGAGAAGGGATGGCGCGGCCCGTTGACAGATAAGACACATTATAGAATAAACAGGATTCTTACCCTAAAAAGCCATTTGTCCTTGATCTAACATTATCTGAGAGCAGGCTCGATAGAAGTCGAGGCTCGAGGAGCTTTAGGGTATTTATTTTTATTGTTTTATCCTAAGCCGGTTGTCTAACCACTAACCAGCCTGTAGGTTGACGTTTTATAAATTGAATTCCAATAAGTCCGTGAGTATTGAAGTATGATGAAGATTACTTTCGTAAGGCAGTAAATCTAACGGAAACTAGTTTCTTGTGTTGAAAATATTACTGCTATTAAAAATGCGAAAGTTTGGATGGATGTACATGTATAAACTAAACATATATGCGCCGGAACGGCTGAAAGGATCTGTATGAAATTTGGCACAGATATAGATTATAGTCTGGCACATAGGCTTTTTCATATTTTATTCTCACACATACACATCAAAATTTCTACGCGAATGAAGTCGCGAGTGAAGAAGCAGCTAGTAATAGTATGTCTAGCAGCTGGGGTACAGTACAGAGTTCTCGTATTATTTAACACAATTTTAAATTGTGTCAAACATTGGATTTTGACGGATAATTTTCCAAAATTTCCGAATCCAAAAAAGAAAAATCTCAGATGTACGACTTGCTGTAAGCGTCACCGATACGCATACAACTTTCTACTTAAAACAATGATAGTACGGTCCTATTTTCAATGCAGCCAGTAAATTACGCGAGGATTTTTCCGTTTTATCTGGACGGACCGTTAGTGAGTATTTTATTGCGTGACGGTGTCTCATGTGACCATGCGTCACAGCAAATATAAAACCATGTGAAAGATCATATGGTTTTTTATTTTTGCATTTGCTGTCGCAATACGCGTGTTGTTTTAGCGTGTTGCTAGTGGAAAGTGGTTACCTTTTTAAGCTGTCCCTTGAGTATGATAGGGAACAGGATAAATCCGAAGATGAGCCAGAACACGGCTACGCCACCCGCGATCGCAGCATACTTCAGCGCCTTTGGCATCGCCATGTTGGATGTACGCTGTCTCTGTAAAAGATGAAACTATTTAATCACTGAAACCAGATCATCATTTTAGATTAATTTCAGAGTAGTGACTGCTTTGGTCAGCAAAAGGCGTGCCTAAATGAAAATAAAGATACCAGGAGTCCCCATTTACCGATTGGAACAAGACTTGCAAGAATTAAAGCGGATGTGTTGCCGCAGATTTTAAATACCAAGCACTTTTTTGCTATAAACCAAAAAAATGATCGGCCCATTGCATACACACGCATGCCCACAGCTGGTCCAATGTATAGATCTATGGCTGCGGCACAGGCATCGCCTCCATATTTTGTTATGGAACAGAAAAATCTTAAAAAAAAAACGAGTATTTTGATAGAGAGCTCGAAAACGCCTTATAATGATGCTTTCTTTTGAAGAAAATGTTGAAACACTACTTTACAAAAAAAAAAACGCCACCTCTTCATCAATATACCTTCCTTGTCATAAGGTCTTTGCCCTTAGCAAATAACTTTACTACTCTCGCATAATTTTCGATCATGCTAAATCATAATAATATTTCGGTACAAAGACTGCTCGCGACTGAGTTGATAATAATGGTGTCCCTCAAGGGACTGTGTACATGGCGGGCTTATTTGCTGAAGTGGACGATTCCCAGCCGACGTTGAGTGATTAAAAGTGTGACCATAATAAGAAAAGAGGTCGGATACGAGGTTATGAACATCACTAACCCAGCAAAAATTTCAAGAATCTTGTAGTAGTATAGTCAGCCTTTTTGCAACTTCCAATATACTTAGTACTAGAGGAGCTCGCGGCTAAATAATCACAGCCGCACGGCTCGATCTTCAAGGTTAAACCGCGCTTGCCAAGGTCGGTCTGTGGATGGGTGACCATCATTACATACCGAGTTTCCTCCGTGCCTCGAAAAGCATGCCAAGCCGTTTGTCCCGGCTGTCATTTGTAGATCTTTGACAATCGTTACAGGCAGTCAGTGGCCCGAAAATCTGTCGACCAGTCTTACCAAGTGATATTATATTAGCCAGTAGTAACTGGGTTGTGGAGGTCAAATAGGCAGTCGTTCAATGTAAATACTGGTATTCAGCTGCATCCGGTAAGACTGGAAGCCGACCCCAATAATTTAGAGAGAGGAGGAGAATTTGAGGAGGCAGATGATGAAGTGCTCCTAACCATGACCAAGACTGCTAGGACACAAGCTTCCTATTTCTGAGCAGGAGAGGGCTGTGCTGGCTTCTCTGTTCCCCGATCATAATCATCTGGATCCCTTCAAAGTTCGAGTGAATTGGTTTCTTCTAGGCAAGCGTGTTCCGCTCTAGGCCGCAAACCCTTCACGTGGCCCAGTGCGAGTTAGCAACTATCACAACTCTACGGATTTTTTGGTTTAAGGACATGCCGGTCTCCTCACGATGTTTTGTTTCAGCGTTTTGAAAGTTGTGGTGATAAAGTCCACGTAATTTATACAAAGAATATAGGCAGAGCGCCATGCAATCTGGGGACCGTTCTTAGAGCTCACGCACAATCGTAAAAACCTTTCAAAAGATAGATATCGACACAATTAAAGACAGAAATAAAAATGCCATATTCTGTTGAATATGGTAACTCTATTGCTGCCGTTACATTTACTACGTTGAGATATCTCTTCTCTTCTCTTCTCTACATATAATAAAATCGTTAAAATCCGGTCCGATGTTCCGACTTGGCGCAAAAACTACTGTATAGATCCTGTTCAAATTTTGCACAAATATCTGTAATAGGCTTTTTCAAATGTTAGGCTATATATTATCACGCTATTTGCTTAAGGGGATGAGCAATATTGCATTATGTTAGTATTATTCAATTGTTTATCGTTTCAGCCATGATATGCGTAACAACGTCTATTTCAAAGTATACTTTCAAAATTCGTCTCTATTTGAAGCAAATAGAGACGGTTTCATGACCGCTTTACGTGCATCACGTCGCAAGTTCGATCCCCAGTAAAAATATACTTTTTGTAGTTGGTTGTAATTTTTTTTGATAGCGATTATTATTATTAATTTTCTCTATTTTATGTATATTTTTCCACGAGAACGAAGTCGCAGGCAACAGCTAGTTGCAAATAATTGCGTTTGGATGTTTAGATTTAGTAAAATATTTGTTTCTTATTTTTTTACTTTGTGCCGTCCACTAAAAATTAAGAGGGTCCCGTTTCGCCAATGTCCTTTAAGTGCCCGTCTGGGTTCGTAAGTCGCGGCCATTTCTACTGGATCACCAAATTTTTGTACCTGTTTGCCCTTGTATAAAGCGTCATTTATGACATGACTAAACATTTTTCAGAATACACTTTACCTAAGTAAATAATTTTCCCGACCTTGATCGACGATCACACAATTAACAACTCCTCGGAACTGCCCTTTAATGAATGAATCAATCAACCTATTGATAATCACAATATTATAGCATTTCTTTGATGGGAAACCAATCATCGTATGTGAAATGTGTCAAGGTTCACATGCATTTTCCTTAAGAATGCCTACTTCTAACTTATGACATTGACGGTGAGAATTCTTGATGTGAAAATTGCTGTGCTATGGATAGCGACCTTGCAGGAGACAAATGATTTACGATGTAATATGCAGGTGCATTTAAATGTTCTTTTCACATGGCTTTTCTAGTGTCAGTTGCATAAGGAATTTATTTATCTTTTCAGGCTACTCGCTCGTTGTGGGAGTGTAAAGGTCGCAGAATTTTTTAAGCCCTATAAATATGAAAATTAGTTTTGGTATCAAACCGTCTGCAGTCAATATTTTTAAAAGGACCTTGGTTGTATTATCTTAATCTATGTCTAGGTATGCTAGTTCTTTAGCACCTTGGCTCAATACCACGAACACTAGACGCGTTTAAAACATAATATTTAAAACGTTATTTCATCTCTGCCATCTTCAAAAATTTAGGTACAGAGTGGTGTTTTAAATTCGGTAGGCGTTTAATGTATTTAAAATATTTCAGGATACTCCTTCGGTCGACAACGGTAATCTAGTTCATTACAGGCCACTACTGCACCAAACCTTCTAAATTATTCTTGAACAACTGTAAAAACGGCCATCCCAAGGCAATTCTGAAAAAGTAAATACTCACAATTTCCGGGGACCCTGCAACCGGAACTGTGTCCACAAACTCTCAAACACAGTTACAAATACTTCCACAAGCGATCTTTCATTTGACCCGCAATATCTACTTGGTAAATATTCCACGTACACAAAAATCGTTTCGCAATGTGACCCAAGGGTCCTCTTTGTCAAGTAAGATTGGTACCACAATATTGTAACTACCCATATAATTTATATGCCCCATAAAAAACCTATTATAAAACATGACATACTTGGTTCGGGTATGGAGTAGAATTGTAATGCTTTTAAAAAGGATATATACAACGTGTAACAGAATAAACGCAAGACCTCTCGTGTGGTGTCTCAGACCATGAAACTGAACAACTTTTGTTCTACGAGTTCTTGAAATTTGCAAAAAAAAAAAAACTTTCTATAGGAACGGACGCAATCAGCTGATCCACATGTATGGTAAAACTAAAAAAAAAGTTATGAATTTCCAAAAGTCATAGAACAAAAGTTGTTCAGTTTCATGGTCTGAGACACCACACGAGAGGTCTTGCGTTTATTCTGTTACTAGTTGTATATCTGTATCTATACTTCGGATGGATAAATGGATGTTTGTTACTCATTCACGTCATTACGGCAGAACGGATCTAGATGTAATTTAGCACAGAGATCGATTAAAATCCGGAATAGCACATACGATACTTTTTTTTTTCTCGGGAAACAGCTAGTAGATACTAATGTTATAAACGCAAAAGTAACTCAGTCTGTTATCATTTCATTCGCCTCAACGGCTGAACAAATTACGATGGGCACGCAGGAAGACCATGACCTAGGGTTTGGTTTTAAGATTTTGTTATTCCGGTAGCACGTTCCCGTGAGATAATTTCCGACCTTCACGCGAACCCACGGACAAAAGCAGATGAGGCTATAATACCTAGTATTATTATGTTCTAAAATCACTGTGTTCTGGTATCCACCTTGTATTACAGTAACGAAGGCTTCTTCTAAGATTGAATTACAGGAATCTGGGCAATGGACATTTTGTCACAATAAGGTCTTCAGTAATTCTATGAGATTACATTAAGTATAGGTCCTGCTATTTTTGGGATCATCATAACCCGTGAAACTCGTGGAGCTCGTGGCTAAATAATAACAGCCGCTCGGGTCGATTTTTAGGTTAAGCCGTGCTTGCCTTGGTCTGTGGATGGGTGACCACCCATTACATACCGAGTGTCCGCCGTGCCCCGGAAAGCACGTTAAGCCGTTGGTCCTGGCTGTCATTTGTAGATCTTTGACAGGTTACAGGTAGTCAGTGGCCCAAAAAGTGTGACAACCAGTCATACCAAGGGGTATCAATTATTAGTATTATGGAGGTCTGACAGACAGTCGCTCCATGTAAAATACTGGTATTCAGCTGTATCCGGTTAGACTGGAAGCCGACCCCAACATAGTTGGGAAAAGGCTGGGCAGATGATGATATAACCGTGAAAATCATCATTCTCGTATTGGCTTCGAAGTTTTGCGTACACACTGCTTTGACTTTGGTTGACACTGTCGTATCTAAAATACTACTCCTAATGCTCTTTAGTCAACTGGTCCCACTCATTTGGGACCCACGGGATGAATTTACTCATTTATTATTTTTATTTTTTTTGTCGATTGGACCCTCTGTCAAAGTTAAACAAAAGGTCATCGAATTTCAAATTTGAGTACAAGTGTGTAGAAAAATGTTAGGAGGAATAATAATAATACACCATGGTTGCCTAATACTAATGGTGTATTCCCGTTGACCTGTTGAAAAGAAAGAAGTACTAGGCAGTCATACGTTTGGGATTGTATTCTGCTCACGACACGTTCTCATGGGCAGTAACCTCACGAAAAGTACTAGGCTAGCATGAGTCCAAGATGGTATTGTATTGTATAACGGGCTGGTGTCCGCATTTAAATGATAGACCATCATCACATCCAATATCATCTAGAATAGGTAGGTAGTATCGTTGCTGACGAAAGCCGTCGGCTAAAAGTTTTTGCCGACGGTTATCTTTGTAGGCCATTTTTATTTGATCCAGCTTCCTTAGAAATAATACACTTTTAGTCTAGTTAAGACTCACAACCCACTAACAGAAAAACAAGGAAACTCAACAATGCATTAGGTAGAGAATATGCATCTTTGAACTTGAAATGGATCCATCTTGCTAGCCTATGTGGATTTTAGGATCAAAACAAATGACAATTGATTTCAAAGCGTTTCGAATTTATAGACTTTTCAATACCTTATATTAATCTAACACATTTTTGTAATTTTTTTTATCATCGTTATGTCAGATGCCAGATATAATGTAACTTCGTCTAATCCCTCTGCTTTTCCTTACTTATTAGTTTTTATTGCAGCTCTTCTACACTGTTTTCTTCACCATCTCAACAGGAATGATGTAACCAAGATTTTGTAACAAAATTCTTATTTAAAAGAGTGTCCATGGAGTTTCCTGCCCGTTGTTCTCCATAGAGATCTATGGTTTGGAATGGGCAACTACAGTTTCACAGTTATTATGCCTTGTGACTGGGACTGTAGCTTCATTTTATTTTTGTCTGTTTCGACAATTCAAAAGTGCCTGTAACTGGCCTACTTGAATAAATGCTTTGATTTTGATATCATCATCATCTGCTTTGCGGAGGCAATCCTATAATTCTACCTCATTTATTTTTGAAATATAAACTTATTTTCATAACTACATATTCATTACGACACATGTCTTTTCAATCCTACTCTAAAAACTTGAAAATGGTAATAAAGGATTTTAGCAACGTCAGCATACCTTTCCTTTTGTAGGGTAAACAGTATTGTTCTTAAAGGGAGGGACGAAGCATTGATCAAGTATGATAATTAGTATGTCGTCAACGGAAAAACATAATGATCTCGGTACATATTTTACAACCACCAATTTTTTTTCTAAAACTAGCATTAGCTCGCGGTTTCACTCCAGTTATGTACGGAAATTAACCCACGGGAACCTTTTAAATGTAGCCTATAAAACTCGGGAATTATGTAGCTTCCAGTTAGTGAAAGAATTTTCGTTATCGGATCAGCAGTTCCGATGATTACCCCTAATATACAAACATACTAACAAATACCTGTTTATAATATTAGTAAGAAAAATTTTATGTAGAACTTCTGCCCGTGAATTCGTCCGTCCCGAAGAAACAAGGCAATGGCACTAAGTTAAGTAATAATGTAGCTTTGCATCAATGAAAGAATTTTTGAAATTCGATAAGTATTTTCGGAGATTTCCTACATTTAAACTTAACCTTTCTAAAATAATAGTATCGAAAAAAAAACATTAGTACGTACGTGCTAGTCCGTGTGTCAAGACGGTCGGAAAGCGACTTGCGATAGTGCACTGCTTTCAATCACTGGGCGGGCCGAAGTACACCTGAACGACATGATCTCTTTACTTAGACTTTCTTTTCACAGTACCTGTATCTGTTTTTTTATGAACTTTTTTCCATTTTTTATTGTCGACCTTATTACTTTCTTTGCTTAAAGTGGAGGAGAAAACCTTAATGATTAGGTACGTAGTTACCCTTCTGAAATCAGCCTATTATGAACCCACTGCTGAAAAACAACGTCCTATCTGTGAGAGAGACTGGCCCGCTAACCACCATACGATACAGATTCAGTATTTAGTAACTGTCACTAATGTCACTAACTAGGCTGGGCAATATAATTATCTTAATTTAGAAGCGATTAGCAAATATCGTCCCCGTAGTGCGAAAAGTCATTAACTCGAAAAACCTAGTTTTGAGATATCGAGAGTTAAAGTTATTAAAAATATAAATATTCATAACTTCGGCTTGTCATTATATATCTTTGCAGTTTCAGCTTTATTTTGAAGATAATAAATTAAAGTTTATATTATAAACGTTATAATACATGACAAAAACTTAAATAATTGAGAAAAGGAAAGAAACTAAAATTAATTAATTGTTTTCTATCAAATCTTTGGCTTAGTTGCGAATTAATGAATTTTCGACCGGAGTTAGTGACTTTTCTCTCAGATCGAAAGTGTTAAAAAGAAAAATAACTAGAGTTAAGTAAAGTGGAACTAACTGTTAAGTGTATCAAATGTGTATAGTAAATACTACCTATCTAAATATACAATGCTTGTGTGGTTGGTTTGGTTATATTTAATGACATTAATAAGTAATGGAACTGTTTTTATTAATTCAATTAAAGTTTTATCAAAGTTTTGTGCGAAAAAATAACGAAATACTACAATTATAACACAAAAATCTTCTATCTATTACGTCTTTACTAGTTGGTAAGGATTGGTACCACATGTGGAGCTCTTGTGGGATTATCTCTTTTGCACATAAATTATTAAGGTCTTTCTTTTTTGCCTCTGAAATAGGCAGTGGCAAAGAGTATCCCTGTGATATTTTATAATTTTTCAAGTCTTGGAATTTTGACCCTTCGAATTCTGACCCTTGTCCATTTGTTTGTTCTTTTTGTTTCCTCCTCTTCCTATTAATAGGAGTAGTTTCTATCTGACGTATTCCTAAAATATTAAATTCTAGGTAGGGACCATCGTGCTGGTATCTAAACTTGACGACACTCGGACATTGTCTCTCTGGAATAAACAGGGCTATGTCTCTGCTGTCTTTCTATTGCGCTATGCATGGAGTTTACTTCCATATGAGTATGACCATTCCCTAAATATTTTTGAATTAAATGGACCAATAATGCCGTAATGAAATGTTTCTGTTTTGCCCAGTGCATGTGTCGCTATAAATAGTGACTTTTTTATCATCATCATGATCATCATTACAGCCAAAAGACGTCCACTGCTGGACATAGACCTCCCCCCGGTGTCGCCACATTGATTGTGGGAGGCTTTCCAACGCAACATCTTCCGGTTAGCGGTCGCCACTCCAGAACATTTCGGCCTTATCGGCCATCCGTTCTGCGAGCAATGTGCCCTGCCCACTGCCACTTAAGTTTGGCAATTCTTCGGGCTACGTCGGTAACCTTGGTTCTCTTGCGGATGTCCTCATTTCTGATTTGATCACACAAGGAAACTCCGAGCATAGCCTTCTCCATTGCTCTTTGGGTGACTTTAAGCCTTCTGATGAGGCTCATTGTGAGCTACCACGTTTCGGTCCCGTATGTAATCACTGGCAACACACACTGGTCATAGACTTTCGTCTTGAAAGACTGTGATAAGTTGGACGAGAAGATACCGCGCAACTTCCCGAACGCTGCCCAGCCGAGTCGGATTCGACGATTGACCTCTTTCTCGAAGTTAGACCTACCTAACTGAACCGTTTGTCCCAGGTAGACATAATCGTCTACAACTTCGAGTGTATAGTCTCCGATCTTGATAGGAGTGGGTGTTACATGGGCATTCAACATGACTTTGGTTTTGTCCATGTTCCTTTTAAGACTCACTTGTTCGGAAGCTCTACTGAGCTCATCAACATTGTACTGATGTCCTCCATGGTCTCAGCCATGACCAATATATCGTCGGCAAACCGAAGGTGAGAGATGTACTCGCCATTGACGTTGATGCCTAGCCCTATCCAGTCCAGAACCTTGAAGACATCCTCCACTGCAGCGGTGAACAGTTTCGGAGATATGACGTCTCCCTGTCTCACATCTCGCTGCAGAAAGATAGGTTCCGAGGTCTGGTCCTGAAGTCGGACTGACATGGTGGCGTTTTTGTACAAACACCTTCAACACCTTGATGTACCGATAGTCAGATAGTCGATAGTAGTCGATAGTGGGAGAGACTGCAGTACAGCCAAAGTCTCGATCGAATCGAAGGCTTTCTCGTAGTCCACAAACGCTAAACAGAGGGGCAGGTTATACTCTTCGGTCTACTGTATAAACTGCCGCAGTGTACGTAGGTGGTCTACGGTGCTAAAGCCTTTTCAGAATCCGGCTTGTTCGGGAGGCTGAAAATCATCAAACCTGCGCGCGAGACGATTCGTGATGAATCTTGAAAACAACTTGTAGACATGGCTTAGAAGTGAGCTGGACCTAGCTAGTTCTTCAGCCGGGCATTGTCGCCCTTTTTGAAGAAGAGTACCACAAGAGTGCCTGTGGCGGTTTTCCCTCGAGTATGACAGAATCAAACAGCTTCTGAAGGACCTTAACTACACCTCTACAACAGTTTTTTTTCGTTTTGATTTAATAAATCAAGTAAAAAGTTAGCACGACTCATTGTTATACAGTTTAACACAAATAACCCCGTGTAAAAAGCGCGTGTAAGTGTCACCACGCTCCGCGCACGTCGCTCTTGAAGCGACAAACTCACTAACTCGCGAGCGAAATTTACTTTATTCTTAAAATCCACGTCGAAATTGTATAAATAATAATTAAAAGACTTTAACGATCATTCTCAATTGATCTTATGTGCCTCTTTTAATACAAAACAAATCATTAAAAAGGGATGGTGACTTTTTGCTTTTGGAGTATTGCACAAGTAATTAAAAAATAAAGAGTGAGTAATCACTATGTCGAGTTAGTTAATTTTCGCTTTCGTGTGTTTTAGCAAACTATACATGATAAAAACTCACTAACTCATTTTAGTGATGTTTACGATATCTAAAGGCATTTGCATGCATTCATAATTTAAAAGAAAAAGTAATTAAGTCGTTTTAGTTTCGAGTTTTGTACAATTTAGATAAATATAAAATAATTAACTAAATTAGTTAATTCTTCCATTACTCTTTGGGGACCAAAGGGTAGACTTGCTTACTTTTCACATTTCGTAAATCAAAAACGAGAGCAGCTATAAAGATGACGATTTGACAGATATTTAGAGAAAAAATATGTGATTCTAATGACATTGATAACTCATTTTCGTCATTTTCGGACTTAGTGACTTTTCGCGCTACGGGGACGATATGTATCTGCTTAAAGTTTCTTGAAATTAAATATTATATAGGAAGTTAATTCAACGTAACAGGATATTGATGGTTTATGGTATAATTTGAGCATGCCAGCGACTTCCTAGTATGGTGTTACACCTAGTAAGTGCTTGCCACATTATAATAATATTAATCTCCATGTGTTACGTTAAACTTGCCAATTAATGACTTCCTTCTCAAAGTAAGACATTATCTTATTATTTGTATCCACATCACTCGTATTTTAAGCACACAGTAATTTTCTGGTTTTATCATTTTCAACGTAAATTCTTTTCACTCTCTGCTCATTTTATTTTTGTAAAATTATACAGGTTAAAAAGCATAAAGTTTTGTTATAACTATTTTATAACCCACTTTTATCAGTTTAAAATATTATTTAGTTCAATCATTGACTCTTAAAACTTACCAACTTTCGTGCTCACAAAAAAATACATTTAAAATAAAAAGTAGGTACCCTTGTCAGTGAAGTCCAGTTTTCCGTTGACGTGTACTAACAACGGACCGCCAGTCGGACGTGGGATATGAAGCATACGTCACGGTTAAGGGGTGGTTCTGTCGTATTCGATTTGATGTGAAATTCTTAGTACTACTATATAAACGTAGGAAGTGAAGATCACTTCCGTAAGTATAACATAACATAACGCCTGTAATTTTCGAAGGGTTAACCAGATACCTAATAGCCAGCATACCCTTGCACATTTCGCCAGTTATGTTTAAATCCATTGTACCTAATACGAGGCGCACCTATTGCCATCAACCCGGCACAAATTCAGACTCCGTGGCTGCTACTGAGAAATTCCTGATGGAAAAACCCAATAACAATTTGGCCGACCCGGGAATCGAACCTAGGACCTCATGCTCAGCAGTGGCAATTGCGAATACTAGACTAACGAGGCAGTGCGTAAGTATAATGTTTTATTAATTAATCGCTATTAAAACCATACAGCCAGATGGATGTGTTTTTGAGGAGTATGTTCTACCACTTTTTTTTCGTAGTTGAAGTACTAGAAAGTGGAAAAGAGCGAGCGGTTTTATGTAATTTTGACGTTCAAAGAGTTCTGGTTCTCATAAAATAAAAAGTAAGTAATTCATTCAAATCACTTTCGATTTTATTCTGGTATTGAATACGTACATTCATTAAGTACGTTAAGTTTTTTTTCAACAGAGTGAGTAGGTACTGAAAACCCTGGCTGGGTAAATATTATCTACCATAAACTGAGTGGTACTTAACTTCCTCCGTTTAGACTAGACAAATGTTGATGAAACTGACAATCTGAAGATAATGTACTGGGATACTTTGGTGATGAAGTGAACCCCAACCAAAGCCAAACTAGGCCAAAGTTTGGCCTACCATGACCTCTTAACGCAGCAGTAATTCCAGTATGGCAAAGAGATGGCGCTAGACGACCTGTATAGCTCTGTCTCTTTCCCACACTGGAATTAATCCTGCTTTAAGAGGTCATAGTAACCCCTCAGTTCAACATTATGTTTTGATAAACTTACACTGACAGTTACGGGATATCTCCAGTGATTTTCAATTATTCTGAGCTCCCGATATTATAATTATTTTGAGCTCAGAATAATTGACAATCACGGAAGATATCATGTTAGTGACAGTTTAAGTTTAGTTTATAAATCCGTGAAAGCTTAAAATAGTGTTAAAAATTTGGTATTTTTTTTTTGGTTTCGATTTAGCGCGGGTATGCGGAAACGTAAATCGCATAAGCGAGCGTGCGTGCGGCGTCATAGATAGGTCATGACTGGTGAGCGGCAGGCTGTGAGACCGCGGGGAAGGCGCGCGCGCATACGTCACAGCGATCGTATGATGCGCTACGTCTATGTTGTTTGTATGTTGCATGCATAAATGTAGTGAATCACCTACAGTCGCATCCACAGAACTCCCATTTTATTGGAAAAAAGAAATGGTAAGTGGCGAGCCATGAAATTATCCTGTCATTGTTAACGATAGCTAACCTCTCAATCTGAAATGTGGTGCACTGTGATTTTTTTTCTTTGAAGTACTGCTTATTATTTTATTATACACCCGTTTCCTCTTACTGATGTCCATATTTTATTACTCTTTCGTATTGGTGGTTCTTGAACGTAATTTTAAAGATATGACGTGGTATTATATTATTATACCACGTCATGTTTTCATGAGGTAGTTTTTCACAAGTTGGTATCGACGTCTGTAGTAATTATTTTATCCATTATATATAAGTTACTCGTTACTCTTAAAATATTTCGTGTATGAGAACACACGAAATATTTTAAGAGTAACTTCTATGTCTTAAAGACGCCATAGCAACGAAAAAAAAAGATCTAAGTGTTTTTTTTACGAAATTAATATAATTCAATTTTTTTTTGAGACTTTTTGCATAAAACCTTTGCTCCTATATTCTAACAATGACAGTAGGTAAATACGACGTAGCAAACTAGCGTAATGGGTGTTCGAAAATAAGAAGCCAGTATTTATTTAGTGGGTCAAGTAATTTCAAATAAATTTTTATAAAAATATACTCAGATAAAAATAAAAGATCCCTTGAAATGGCTTCGTTATAGCCGTCAGATGATTCTCTTAAAATATTTCGTGTATGAATAGTTAGACCTTGTACACCTATGTTGTTTTATGTATGTATGAAAACACCTTAAAACCATATAATTTACAAGATTATGAAACAAACATTTTCAAATGGTTTTAGCCGTTGAGGAGGGTAATGTCAGCCTATACAAAGGAAGGGACTCCGACGCTAAAACGGTTACCACGTATTCAGTACATCATTCTGAACCCCCTGAATCTAAATTTTTCGTCGGCTACAAAAAAAAAACTGCTGTTTCCTACAAAACTGTGATACCTACACGGTAAAAATGTATAGAACAGGCGATTTGTATGTTTGTGCCTTTGTGGCGCTCTAGAGCCCAAAACGCGTGGGCTGATTTTGATGACTCTTACGTCAATCGATTAGTCTTAATCGTTTGAGTGTCACTCAAGACATGACAGTAATCAAAATTCAATATGGCGACATCCAGACGCCATATTGTGAAAAAAAAAAAAAAAATGTCGACGAACTATGTTAAATGGAGTATCATTGAATAGGTATTTGTAAATAATTTTTAGGTTTCTCTTTATTCATTTCAAATGCTTTTCAGTGGGGTTTTTTTAATTTTTATTAGTATCGGTTTCTGTTAGTTAGATAACTTAGATCCCGGATAGCAAAACTCAGCAAGGTCGAGGAGACAGCTTTTAATTATTTTCATCAATGGAGGGACTAAGAGGATATGAATATCATAAATTAATTTAAGTTTTAAGATATTTTTTTTAACAAGTTTGGATTAATATTAAGATCATGATTTTGTCTTCTTTCTCTAATGAAATTCTAAATCACTTAAGACTAGTGAAGCGTGTGTTTTTTGATACAAGAAATACCTATTATCATAAACTTCATTATTTTCCCTTTTCATACAAGGTGGTAAAAAAAAACTATGAGGCCAAACCCTAATAACATATCATCAAACCGCCTCCCGACCACTAAATACTCTCTAGTCGGTAAATTACACCGCGTACCATTCAATTTGTCTTTATTTCAAACTAAAGGGTGAAAAGTTCCGTAAATATTTCAGTAGAATAAGTTTTAATAGCGTCTTCAATGTCTGTATTTGTCTATGGACTATTTATTTCGTTTCTTTTTTAAATAAAAAAGATTTTTTATTAAAACCTTAAACACAGGGTGTAAACGGACCCTTCACTAAACCGTCAATCAAGCATTCTGTACATACATCAAACTAAGTAACTTTACGCAAAAAATATTGCTGGGAAACGATTTATTTTTTTGGGGTGAAAAATCACGTTTTACGGTAGGACTTAATGTCACGCACTCAAAACATTGTGCTGATGGATGGATTGAATAGTCGTGGAGGAGTTTAAAGTAAAAATCTTACATTAAAAACATGTATTTAAAAAAAAAAAGTTGAAACTTTGACCCCCAATATCTCCGTAACTAGAAGGTTAAGAAGGTAGAAGGTATGGTCTAGAACAAAAAAATGATCGCAATGACGGGGAGAACGCGTGCCTTTCGGCTTCGTTAAGTGTCTTTTTACACCCTTTATAAGGTTATGTGGAATTAAAAATGCGAAATAATTTTGTGGAAAGCTCATTTTATTTAAGCGTTAAAATCGTAAAGCTCGTGTTTAAATATTAACAGCCGCAAGGGTCGGTCGTCAAGGTTAAGCAGCGCTTGCCTGGGTCGGTTCGTGGAAGGTATTCAGCTGCATCCGGTTAGACTGGCAGATGATGATGATGTAGCGTTAAACGTAAAGTAATGACATTGTGACGAGTACTTCAATAATCGGACTCCTTAAAACTCCTACTTATCAATTATAACCCACTTATCTTACATTTTCTGCGCGTGTTAATCGAAAACATAATGATTTCCGCAATTAAAATCATATAAAAAAATAAACCGTTTCCCGTTTACGGAAGAAAAAAAAATATTTAAGGCGGCGCGGCACATAGCAACTTTTATAAAGATATTGTACAGACGCCAGCATATCAAGCTACCCGAAACTGTCAAATTCTCCTAATCAACCTTGAACCTAATGCTTTAGCAATAAAGTTGAAAATCTATTAAATAAATTTGACAGATTGTAGTAGCTTGATGAGCTGGCGTCTGTATGTTTCATCAGTGGCGTCCCACGCGGGGACACCACAGACTGTTCGAAGCTTCTAACACGTGTCGAAATAAAATATTCAATTTTATGAATCAACATTAAATAATGTAAAATAATTCACCCTTAACCGTATTCAAACAGTGTTCAAAATTAAACAGCAATCTTTGCTTAGTAGATCTCTCTCTCTTTTTACACACAAGTAACGAAATTATATTTATTTAAGCAGCGCTATGAATACAGAAATTGTATCTTAATTCAATAAGGATAAAACCCATAATTACTTAAGAATAAAATGTTCCAATTTATGACCCACAGCCATGAAGATATTTTCCACTGTGCAGGGGTTTGCTGCAAGAAAAAGATAAATTTAATAATTTTCTAATTTAAGGGGAAGCGCCAGGATAGCCCGCGAAAATCTATTTTACGCGATTTTTTTTAATTTTTTAATTTTACGATTTTTTGCAGGTCTTAGCAGGTCGGTGTCAGGTTGTGTGTTGATTAAAATGTGATTCGCGTCAGTAAAAGATATGGCTTTACAGAGTTAAAATCATCAATAAATCCCTTATATGAACTTATGACTTTTATGACTTGTGACTATTTCCTGAAAAAGTCATTCATCATCATCTGCCTAGCCTTTTTCCAACTATATTGGGGTCGGCTTCCAATCTAACCGGATGCAGCTTTTTCATGAAAAAGTCATTCAATGGAATTAAATGAACTTAGAGCTTATGATATTAATGATTATAATTCTGTAAATATATGCGTATTACAGCCGCAAATCATATTTTGTTCAACATTCAGCCTGAAACTGACCGGCAAATTGCAAAATACGTAAGAAAATTTTAATTTCGCGGTCTACACTGATGCGTCCACCTTAAAATTTTAGATCCAAACAAACGCTGTTAAAGGATTTTTTGACTTTGTATCACATTATGAGCTGATCATCATCAAAGAAGAAGAGGAAAATGAAAAAATAAAGTATATCCAGAGGGTTTAGATTACGAGACTTTCTATCAGCAAGAACGACGAAGATAGACTCACAAATGTACTTAAAAAATAAAAGTAAAGTCGTTTAAATATGAAAATAATCACCTGTCTGTGTTTTTCACGAAAAAAATGTTTTGTGGGTTTACCATTTTTTTACGTTCCTTTTCATCATTAGTTAAGGAAACTGAACATAAAAAGTTGTGGCGAAATAACCGACAAAGTTTGGAGAAGATTGTTTTTCAGAAACTAAGTAAAAAATGAAATAAATAAGAACGTAAAGAAAATACATACGGATATCAAACCACTGGTCTTCGTATCCAGCGTCTAAACGAGCAGATCTAACAGCTTCTCGGATAGCATGGGTCAACACTGAAGCAAGACACAGTGCTGGTTCACCGGACGCTAAAAAACAATATTTATTGGAAAAATCTTTCTCACAAAATCTGACCTAACGCGAATCTGGCCTAACGCGAATCTGGCGTAAAGCGAATCTGTCCTTATGCTAACAAATCATAATATCATCTTAAATAGCTGTATTTTAACCAGTATATTATAACCATTGCGGGACACCGAACTCCTCTCCTTAAGAGAATCGTAATGCACAACGCGGACCCAGTGCGGGTTGATAGATCTCAAGTTTGTGTTAAGAAGTTTACCTTTCGATTGTAACACCCCAAATGGATTCCTCGAGTTTCTTCGGAAATATACTCTAAAATCCGCTGGTATGTCTTTGAGTCCTGGAGGCTTGTAGGTCCACGTTCGATCAGTGAGTAACCTGCCAGTGTCAGGGTCATACACCATTTTCTCTGAAGTCCAGTAACCGAGACCCATGACAAAAGCTCCTTCGATCTAAAAAATATTCAAGATTTTGAAAGTTTTTAAATCATTTTAAAGTCGAAATACATTATCCTTTTTTGTGAATTTATCTACCTGAGCAACATCTATTTTTGGACTGAGACTCCTTCCTGTATCCTCCAGCAGATCTACTCTTCTAATATCATGATTCCCTGTCAAAATATCAACTTCAACTTCTATAGCACATACTCCATACACATCATAAGGCTTTACATCGCCATTGTCTTTGCTCGAATACATGTAAGAAGCTTGTAAGTCGACTCCCACTGTATACGCTTCCTGTACAAGATCCTCCCA
This sequence comes from Noctua comes, assembly GCA_963082995.1. Classification (NCBI taxonomy): domain Eukaryota; kingdom Metazoa; phylum Arthropoda; class Insecta; order Lepidoptera; family Noctuidae; genus Noctua; species Noctua comes. Next base: position 4,431,593 of record OY720279.1, on the reverse strand, counting down.
CGAAGGCTTACCTATCATTTCTCTTACAGGAGCTAGTCTTTCCAAAAGTATCTCACAGGCTTTCACAGTAGCAAATGATACGCATTCACTGCCAACGCTAGCTCCTGTAGCCATAGCATTAGGAGAAGTAAAGCTAGAGCTTGGTTTGACACTTATCTTCTCCAAAGGTACCCCAAGCATATAACCACAGATTTGTACAACTTTTGTGTTAATACCCTGACCCATTTCAATTCCTCCATGAGTTATCATCACTGACCCATCTCCGTGGTAAATGGATATAAGTGAATTGTACGGTCCAATGTAAAACAATTCGTAGGTCATTGGCATAAGTTTCAATGCACGTTTCCTCCACCTATTGTTATTGTTAAATTGTTTTACTTCTTCAAGCCTTTCGTTGTAGTTTGAATCTTTTTTAAGATGGTCTATAAGATCTGGTATAGGATTGTCTTCTTGAGTCATATTTATTGATTTGACTTGTAACGGATCTTTTCCGGTTGTGTGGGCAATTTTTTCCATAATGTTTTCTATCATTGCTAAGCCTTCGGTCGAAGCTGAAAGTTAATTGCGCCGTATTATTTTACATACGTCAAAAAAGAAGACATTAAAAATAGACTTTGTTTACACAATTTTCCTCTATTTTTTCTAACATTTTGTGGTTGAATTCAAAAGTTCTGATACATTATGAAAATTCTTCCATAGATATTTTAAGAACAGTTTCACTCAGCAGAGATGAGTGGTTATGATTTACATAATCTCACACATAAAGTCCCACAACTGTATTTTAGTTTTATATTAATTATACTTCCCTACACAGAAGCGCTTAATTTCGAATATCATATTACCATCCGTATAATAGATAGTGATGTTCCGTATGTGTGTGTGTGTGATAGTAGTGTGTCTAGTGTTATAGTGATCCCGAAAAGTTGAAAAGAAATCGACTGTCTTGGTGGGGAGGAACGAATCGCATGTGACTTAAAGAGTGATAAAAATATGTTGATGGATGAAGAGGGAAAGGAGCGTGACGGTTGACAGAGGAGAATGGAAGAAAAAACGTGTTGCGCCGACCCCAAGTAACATGGGACAAGGGCAAGAAGATGATGATGATTTATAGTGATGGAGAATATTATGATTATCGTGAAATTGTGAAAGAAATTGTTTATCAGTGATAAACGAAAATAATGTATCGCATGTCGAATGTTACAGTCCTTGACGTTGCAAAAGATTCTTAGATTTTGAATGACAACTTGGAACTTCAATGTGATAATATTCTATATCTTAGTTTCTGACTCATGACGTGGCAACAAAGAATATTTCAATACTCACAAGGCGCTCTACACCAAGTATTAGAAGGTGTGTCAGTAGCCACGCTGTTAGCTTCGACGAACCATCGTCGAGGGTCGTAGCAGTTGTAGAAATGTTCCACAGTGATAGGACTGATAGTCTCATTGGGAGAACAACCATTGTCCTGGTAGAAAGTGTTCTTTAGGTACTGGATTTCTCCTTCTTCGTTGACTCCAACCTGGTTTTAATAAGAGTAGTACTCTTAAACATAGGAGGAGCTCGTAGTTAAATAATAACAGCCACTCGGGTTGATCTTTAGGTTAAGCTGTGCTTGCCTAGGTTGGTCCGTTCCGACCCATAACATACCGAGTTTCCTCCGTGGCTCGGAAAGTACGTTAAGCCGTTGGTCTCGGCTGTCATTTGTAGTTCTTTAACAGACGTTAGAGGTAGTCAGGGGCCTGAAAGTCTGACAACCAGTCTTATCAAGGGGTATTGTATTACCCAGTTCTAACTGGGCCATGAAGGTCAGATAGGCAGTCACACCATGTAAAGGAGAAGGCTAGGCAGATGATGATGATGACTCGTAAGCATGATCAGCATATAACATTCAACTGTGATAAAGGCCTGCTCCCACAGAGAGGCACTGGGTGGGCCATAATCCATAATGCGCCCAGTGCGGTTTATTTCTGGACCATGTCGGTTTCCTCACGATGAATTTTTTTACCGTTTTGAGAGAAGTAGAAATAAATGAATGAGTGGGTTTGAACTCACTCAATGAGAAAATATGGCTAGATTTTAATAATAGAAGAGCATTTCAGAAAATAAACGCCTTTGTTGAGAAAAAGGAAAATTACTCTTCGTATCTTTGGATATTATTCGTATTTATTTTATACCCTTACCCTCATTAAGGCGGTTCTGTTTCTGATGAATGTAAGTAAATATCATAGGAGGTAAAGAAATAACCTTTCGTAATTAAATACTGGGTGTATATCTATCCGTACTAATATTATAATTGCGAATGTCGGTCTGTCTGACCCTGTGGCCTGACCTAACCTTTTTGCGCCTTAACGGCTGTACAAAAAATGAGGTTTCGCATGCGGATAGATTATTACCTGGTCAGTACTTTTTATCGTGATAGTACATTCCTGTGATATAACTTACGACCTCCACACGGGCGAAGCTGCAAGAGCTAGTAAGAAATAAATACATTAGTATTCACAAAGAGAACCAAAAACTCAGGAACTCAAACCTAACTTCAGCTCTGCCACTGGGAGTAAATTAATATTCTCAAGTAGAGAACTGCTTAATTAGAGCAGAGCAGCACTTAATTAGGGTCCAAGTTTAATGATGCAATAATTAGCCGGCTGGTAAATGGACCTAAAATCTTGGAACTAAGTAATTCTGTAAAAGGAATGAAATATTACTTACCTCGCAGAAATGTGAAATGTACCAACCCGCATTGGGCCCACGTCGGGGATTACAGACCACTCTCTCTCGTAGTGTTTGCCAGGAGTGGGACCATTAAGGCAGTTTATTCTTATGCTCACCTCAAAGTTTGAAATAGTGGGCAGTCGTTTTCCCACAATCCTCATATTAGTTTCCAACGGTAGTATGAATCTGCAGGTTTTCCCTAGATGGTGTGTAACTAAGGCTGCAGCACAAGCGATCTGACAGGACCGAGTTATTTTACCTCCGTAAGCGCCACCAACCCTTCGTACGACTACTTGAATGCTGAAAGCAAAATCTACTTAATTTGGACACCGAAACTTGTTTATAGTTTTTTTAATAGCCTTGTATGTTTCACTGCTGGGCAAAGGCCTCCCCCATAACCATCCAGGTACTCTTCCCTTGCACCACCTCGAACCAGCCTTCATGATGCGCGTCTAGATCATCTCGCCAGCTCTTTCTAGGCCGGGCTTGGCGGCGCCGTTCATTCTCAGGCAGCCATCGTGTTGAGATCTTTGCCCAGCGGTCGTTATGCGGCTCACGTGACCTGCCCAATCCAATTTCAGCCTGGCAGCCTTTTTGCTTACGTCAGTAATGCCTGTTTTTGAGCGTAGCGTAGTGTTCCGTATTTTATCTGCTCTCTTTACACCCAGAATGCTGCGCTCCATTGCTCTTTGGCAAAGGGGGAACTTTTGCGATTCGGTGTGTGACCAGGTCACCGTAGGTTAGGACGGGCAGGATACACACATCGATGAGTTTGCGCTTCAAAGAGATCGGCAGATATCCCTTCATTAGCGTTTTCATGGACCAGTAGCTTTTCCAGGTGTTGTCGATTCGCGGCGATCGATTTCCTTTTAGTTTATATTTCGAAAAAGTTACTTAAATATTCTACATTTATATAATACTGACAGCTCTTGAACATTGATTTATAATGTCTCTAAAATGATACTCCAAATCTGAATTCATAGAAAAGTCTATCTGTGATGGTTTTTGTTTAAAAATACGCACCTGTTAGTGGGTTTATTCAAGCATTGAGCAATAGCAACATTAGTCAAATCAAGCCACTGTGTCGAAGAAATAACCTCCAAGCCGTCTTCAGTAGGTCGAACAATGCAAGTCTGTGGCTCCATATAAAAATGATACTGAGATTCCAACTTATATTCGCCATTGATGATATGTTTCACATCTTTACCAACCTCTTTTGGTTCTACAGTTTTTTCCTTAGTAACCCTTTTATCTTTTTCAGGTGATTTCAAAACATCATCAATAGTTATTAAAGGCTTATTATTGCTAATAGATTTATATTTTATTTTGACAAGTTTCGCAGCTTTATTTGCAGTTTTCTCTCTGTCAGCTACTATGATTCCTACTGGGTCTCCATAAAACTTTATTTCATTTGAGCATAATATTTCTTCGTTTACTTGTACTAGATGACAACTCGTTGCTGTAAAAGAGTTTAGGCCGGGTATGTCTTTCGCTGTGTAGAACGCTATGACGCCTGGCAGTTTCTAGAATAAAATAGTAGATGTATTCATGAAATTTATATAGCATTGTTACCAGTTTCATTTTGAGGAAAGTTTTTAATTTTTTTTTTAGAAAAATTTAAGTAGATATCGAAGCAAATTCAAATATTTGTTAAAATTAGGTTTAAACATATTTATTATCAAAAAATACACAAAATTTCTTTTCTAAAATTCCTCGTACTAACCGTCGCGCGAATACGCGTTTCGTTCACATATATGTGATATATGAACGTTTTTGTCGGATATTCGGAAGTCGGTCTCAATCGGCACGAGCACGCGTTTGGTTTTATCAAACAAAATTTGCGTGTTCGCGCCACTATCGCATTGGTTAGGCCACAACGTGATAGTCACTAAAGTCATTACTTACAAAAGCCTCAGTAGTATCAAAGTTATCGATAACACTTCCCGGTCTAACATCAGCAGTGACAAAGGCAGCATACACTTCATTGGGTTGTGTTGGCAGATCGTTGGCAAATATAGCCTCACCACTACACTGTACTAGCCCTTCTATCTTTGGTATCGGCTGATTCAAAGGCCACACACTTTTGTCTGTATCAAATACTTCGGTTCCATGAGATGTGTTCCGTTTTATCACTTCACCTCCGGATTTGAGTTTGGGTTCTATTTTATCGTCTGGACATAGACTGAGAATGGCCTGCAAAAATGAACTTTTTAACTAAACTATAATAACCGTACAGTTCGCATTAGAAACGCCACCCTTTCTCTCTATAGCTTGAGTTGCTGATGTTGTTGAAAATACAGCCAAGCAATAGCCAATAAAATATTATCTTTAAAAGCGTGGAGCTCATAGTTTAATGTAAATATTCCAGTACTTACTTTGTAATACAAAGAAATTGCCAACATCTTTCTAAAAGCAGCTGACGGTTCAGGTGGCGCTTCTTCAGGTAAAATCTCTTCGCTCAAAGAATTCAAAGCTAGTTGCAGAGTTTCGTTGGTAAAAGGGTCTTTTCCAGCTAAAGTTGCTTCCGTTTTTGTAGCGTGAACGAATTTCGGAGAAATACTTCCATAAACTATAGTAGCTTCTTCTAGCAATTTTGAATTGCTTTTGAATTTGAATAAGAATCCAGCATTCACTACTGCGTGGGCGTTCTGAGATCTAGGCATTATCTAAAATAGACCACAATGTGTAAATTACGTTTCTTAAAAATGATGGAAAGTTTCTAACATAGTTTTTGTGTTACCTTGTATGTTTTCAGCTTACTATTAGAAGCAAGTGGCGGTAACATTACATTTACAATTAATTTTCGTTTCATGTCTGTTTTCAAGAAATCAGTGAAAGACACTACTTTCATCACGCTGACGCCTTCGGCTACAAACAAAAGGTTTGTATAAAATATTAAGAGGATTTAAAATAAACAAGTCAAAACATAAGATTTATACTTCTCATTTATACCAATTGTGATCATTGCTCCGACAGTTTCGAAAAGTAAAAATAAATCTGATTGAAATTCATTGTTAAGGTATTTTAAATATAAGTTTCCACCGATTGTGCCAATCTGTAACAAATAAAACATAATTAAATACACAAAGAACAAACAATTTAAATACATACAACTTTTTATACTTACATTTCTTACAGGAATATGAGCTACAAGATCCATATGATCATAGAATACTTTCAAATAACTGAAGTCTTCATTTGCCTTTGATATTGCAAGGAAAAGTTCCATCATTTCAGAAAGTGGCATTCCTGCTCCAATAATTACATTTACATCTATTGAATGACCTTTAAGTTCCACAACGTTGAATATATCGATCAACGTGGGAGGGTAATCAGTGACGTGGTACACACCTAAAAGGGAAATATTAATGTTACACAATTATCTCCAAACAATAATAATAGTTTCCGAATAAATAAAACAAACAAATACATGACTTCTTCTTTTTGCGTCGACGATACTTCCATATTATACTGTTTGAGTCTAGGCCCAAACAGTGGTCATTGGTCAACTACAGATAGATCACGTTTATTGCTGCGTCAGAGGTTTTTCTCAAATCATCAAGGATGCAGGTCAACGGATATTCAGGGCCCCAGTAGATGAATGTACCGTATTATATAAAAAAAACAATAAATACCCTGTCCAGTATTCCCAGCGATCAGCTTATAATCATTACTTTTGCCAATGACTTTAAAGACATCGGCTAGTGAATAGGTTTTAAACCATTTAATTATGCCACAATCTACTACGATTATTTTGTTACTACTCTTTTCGATGACACACCAATCTTCGTCTGTTTTTTCTTTACGAGCTTTGCCACATGCACTTGTTTCTATTTGTAATAGTCGATCTTCATTTGTATTTTTGCTGTCACAATTTTTGAAACATTTCTGATGAGAACATTTTAGATTAGCCAAATCTTCTAGGTCCATAAGCTTGTTTAAAAGATCTTCGTCTGCATTGTTGGCAAATGTTTTGAATGCATCTGCAATTGGCCTGTATCCAGTACATCTGCAGATATTACCAGCGAAGGAATTTTCTACTTCTTGCATTGTTAGATTGTTCTTTTTTGCTTCGTAAATGCTGTTAAAAAAAATGAGAATGTCATGATTTACTCTCTGGTGGAGTGGGTTGTTATAATTTTTTAACGTAGGATTTTACTTGTTTTGGCCTGTAAGTTTACTATGTAATGTCAAACTAACTAATCACATGGCTAGCATAGGTCAAGAGGGGAAAAGCGATACGCATCCTTGCATATCCCTGGTTATTATTAGTGTTAATTTGAAAGAGCTCTCACCTGTACATATTCATGACCCATCCAGGAGTACAGTACCCACACTGAGTCCCATTGAACTTCGCCAGTCTACTCTGAATGTCATGGTAACTGGTCATCTTGCTACCGACGCCTTCAACTGTGATCACCTCCCAGCCATGGCAGGATAGTACTGACACTAAGCACTGCAAGTGTAGTGATGGTCAATAACTTGCAGCTAAGTCGCTTTATTAAAATTTAGGTGCACAGTTTAAAGCTTATCTACCTTGATAACTCCTTTGACAATATTGCAACGATTTTGTGACGAAATGAAGTTATTTCAAAAGATGATGCAATCCTGTATCTAATTGTTTGAAAACCGTTCATTCGGGTTACTTCGTGGGTTACATTTACATAGAACCCACAAAATAAAATGGTAGTTTTTATATTGTTGGTTTTGTTTTTGATTGCTTTGCGTTTTAACTTTAACTCTACCCGTTGTTAGGCAATGATGATGTGGAGGATGCTACGTGATTTTAAAATAAATTGTTTGATTTCAGTAAAGGTCTATTGGAACTTACAGAGTTAACAGAGAACAGCTTGACTTCATTGGTTGGAGGTACGGCTGCGCGTACGGCGACGATGCAGATGCCGCATCCTCCCTCGTGGCACATCGCCTTAGTGCCGCGTAGTTCCGCCACAGTGCGGATGTACTCGTTCAGAGATACGTCCGGACCGAATTTGCCGTCCGCTAAAAGTATATTTATGTTTTAGAAAGTACATTGCCAAAAAACAATCAATTATACTGTGTAGCAATAGAAACCTCATTCAAAGATGGTGTATCTTAGGAGGAGGTTGATGTAATATATTTTATGATTGAGGTTGATGTATTTATGTGATCAAAATAAGGAACACCACGCTGCGTTCAAAAACGCTGAAAGGTGACGAGAACGACTCGCTGTCCGACCATGGACCATGCCCGGGTCAACGGCGCGTTGTGTTCCACGCGCGCCTCAAAGAGTGTCAGCATAATGACGGGGCCGTCTAGAGGGCCAAAGCCTGCCGGGGTCGCGGGACTCATAGAATTACCGTGACCCTGGAACATAAAGGGCTATTGAAGGACACCGTGGATTTTAGTCAGTACAAGTCTGACAGTCTCTCCCGCTCTGCCCTGGGTGAGAGGACTCATTTGATGATTTTACCAAGCTAAAAAAAAAAAACAAAAGGTGACGAGAAGCTCTGAACGCGTAGTTACTGCAAGGACTTGCATTTACCCAACAGTGGGAGAGTAAACGCTAATGAAAAAATAAATACCATGTATCATGACTTACACAATTGCGGAGAGCATCGCAGATACTTAAATCTTTGCAACACTATAGGATGAAGTGGAATTCACATTAACAACCGAAGGTTCAGTAATGTTATGCTTTATTAAAAGCTTTCAACTTACCTTCATATTGCTTTCCATTAATTTTGAATACAATTTTAGCCATGTCCTCTTCACGTTTGTTACCCAACTAATTTGTGGCTCCGTCGATTGTCGTACCAGCCTCTTAATCATCTCCAATGATACTGGCACAATATAGCCAACTTATTGTTCAATTTAATGGTGCTAGCGGAAATAATAACACAATTGGTAACCTGTGGACTAATGAACAGTTTGCTTTCAGTTTACTTGAACCTTACTGTATAATAAAAAGAATTGTTTAATGTGTACACTGTAATTTTTATAATGGTTTGTACGTATTGTGTTGTAATTTTGATGACTGTAATGCATAGCGTTTAACTTGGTGTACCCGTGACTTCGCTCTTTGGTATTATTTTTTTATTTTGTGTGATAAAATTTAAGAGTCATAAGAATCTCCAAATCTTGTATGGATCAGAATGTTGGGCCATAAAAGAGATGAATGAAAGGATTTGAATGTGGCTGAGATGAGAATGCTAAGGGCGATGTGTGTTATTATGCGACTGGATACAAAAGGAATGAGTAAATAAGAGGAAGTCTGAAAGTGGCGTCGGTGACTGATAAGTTGTGTGGTAATCGGTTGGCTTGGTATGGACATGTGATGCGGAGGAATGAGGAAAATGTTGCGAGAAAAGTTTGTGTGAGCATGAATGTGGATGGGTGTCAGAGGAAGACCACAGAAACGATGGATGGATTGTGTAAAGGAAGAAGGTGTCTGATGAGATGACGAGTAATAGAGAACTTGCATGGATGAAGAAGGCATGCTGATGCTGCTTCGCCGACCCCAAATGAATTGGGATCAGAGCAGGAGAATGATGACGATGATGATGAAGAATCTCCAAATCAACAGAAAATGATGACGCAGGCTCTGTACAAACATCTTTTTGGAATTAAGAATCTTCAATCTTGTATTGTATTGTTTTGATATTCGTTTCTAGAAGAACCGTAAATCAAATAATGACTATGTTTACTAAGTAGTGGCCATGTTTGAAATCTTTATAATGAAAAGTTTTGTTGTAAAACATACATCAATAAAAATAAAATGCAAACGTTTTGAAGTTTATAGAGCTCGCTATAAAAGTATTGTTATATTAACCTGTGTAGGTATATTTTTACTAGTAAGTACAGGTACGAACCAAATAAATAAAAACAGGCAACATTTTACATTCATCTCGCCCACGAGACATTTCACGTGAAGCATAACTTTTGTAATGTAAATGAATTGTAATCTAAGAGCATATTAATTCACCAATGATGAGCTTGATAAGCAAATAAGCATGGGCGGACATGTGATTTGTATTCGGTCCTTGGGCGCAATATCTACAACGTGTAACATAATAAACGCAAGACCTCCCGTGTGGTCTCTCGCACCATGAAACTAAACATCTTTTGTTCTACGAGTTCTTGAAATTGAAAAAAAATACTTTCTATAGGAACGGACGCAATCAGCTGATCCACATGTATGGTAAAACTAAAAAAAAAGTTATGAATTTCCAAAAGTCATAGAACAAAAGTTGTTTAGTTTCATGGTCTGAGACACCACACGAGAGGTCTTGCGTTTATTCTGTTACATGTTGTATAAATTGCGTCCAAAAACTGTTAGTGTCAATATTCCATAGCACTGATAGCTCTTGAACTATATCAACTCTATTGCATGGGATTTGAACATGACTGCCTCGTTGGTCTAGCGGTCGCAAGCGCGACTGCTGAGCATGAGGTCCTGGGTTCGATTTTCAGGTCGGGCAGTGTTATTGAGTTTTTCCATTAGGAATTTCCCAGTAGCAGCCACGGAGTTTGGATTTGTACCCGGTTGATGGCAATAGGCTCGCCCCCCATTACGTGGGACTTAAACATAACAGGCGAAATGTGGGTGTACTAATGGGTATACTTATGCCTATCTTTTCGGGGATTACAGTCGTGATGTTATGTTATGTTGAACATAACTGGTGAAATATGTGTACCTCTGCCTAACCCTTCGGGGATTACAGTCGTCAGATAAATTCATCATCATCATCATCATATCAGCCAGGAATCACCCACTGCTGGGTATAGGCCCCCCCTTTTTCCTGCCCCACTTCCTGGTCCTGTGCGTCCGTTATCCAGGTGTTCCTCACGGCTTTGATGATATCATCAACCCAACGAGCTTTAGGATTTTAGCTTTTTTCAGATGGATTGGAACAAAATAAAAAAATTAACGTAAGTAAACAATTATTATACATACAGCCTTGTAATAAATGCTCTAAATAAAGGTAGTTCTTAGAACAAAAGTGTAAATAATTACTCGTAACCAAAGTTGTACGTAATGAGGCTACTAATTAACAACATCGTAATTATTAGTAGTCCGTAATTAATTGAGGACCTATTGATTAGACAATTATATTACGAAGACGTCTAGTTACGGTTGGTTTCAATTACTTTATTGGAAAATTGTTCTCGAAATGAGGGTATTTATAAATTGATGTCCTTTATTATCTTTTATTGAATGTTATGCCCGCGGCTTCACCCGATTGGAGTTCTTTAATTGTCCCACGGGATCGCACTACCAGGATAAAAAGAGAATACAGAATTTGAGAAGAAAAACTTTCATTTTTGTTTTGCTATGGGGCCGTCTCCACGAGCGAGAGAATCGCGGCGATATTATCGTCGTGCCCCGTATTTCTATACACTCTCTTAAGGGCCGTCTCCATGAGCGAGAGAATCGCGGCGATATTCTTGTATAGAAATACGTGGTACGACGATAATATCGCCGCGATTCTCTCGCTCGTGGAGACGGCCCCTAAGTGCTTAGGTACTTCAAGTCCTGTATTATTTTTAACAATTCTTCTCTTGTTTTATGTTGTGTTCTGTTTTGCTTTATCCGCGGTGGTTTGTAAAAAACACAGGTCAAGTGTAATAATGTAACCGGTGCGACTCGAACCGCGAATGACCTCAACTTCCTATTCGGCCAGCGTGATATCATGTTCCAATGAATTCGTTTCGAAAGAATAGCCTAAATTACGTAGACAACGATGACATTAAATCGAAATTCATACAGTGTCACAGCAAATATTTGCGATTATTTACTCTTATTCAAACAAGTTCAGTACAGTTTGAATTTTATTTCGCGTTTTCTTCATTCTTTCAAAGAATGGTAGTATTAGTGCACAGAGCATCAATAATACTGTATTAGTGTCAGATAAGTGATGACTCGTCATCACAAAATCTGAAATTGGCAGAACAGTTGACATCCGCACCAATTATATTACCATAGAGGAAAATAGAATAGACATACCTACTTACTCCTAAAAACAAATGAGTTCGTTTTAGAATCAGACAAATTAACAGAGATTATCAAGATATGAAAATATTGATGCATTTTCTCACAGACTTATCATTAAAATTCTTAAAAATATATGAAACTAAGCAGCGTCAAAACCTCGCGAATTATAGGAAATTCAGAGAATTTGACACTGGCCGAAAAGTTCTGGAGTGGCAACCGCAAACCGGAAGACGTTGCGTTGGAAGGCCTCCCACTAGGTGGACCGATGACCTGGTGAAGGTTGCAGGGATTTGCTGGATGCGAGTCGCACGGGACCGGTCAATGTGGCGACACTTGGGGGAGGCCTATGTCCAGCAGTGAACGTCTTTCGGCTGAATGATGATGATGATGACACTTCAATATTCTAGGAGGAACAGAATGACATTCAACACTTTTAACGAACGCTCGGATTTATGAATTTAGGTACACGCGTCCCTTCGATTTTCAGGAAAAAAAGAGCCAACATTTTTTCTTTTCACGGAACGTGGCGCAGTAAAATGATGGTTGAACGCGCAAAGCTATATTTTTAGACGTGAGAGGTTGCAGGTGTGCCGATGGTCGTCGGCTTCTTCATTTTTATTTTTTTTTGCGAATTTTGTCATTAAGAAGTCCCTTTTATTACGCACCTGTCTACTTTTAAACAGTTGAAGACTTGAAAGCTATTCGCCTAAGGATTTTCATGAACAGGATTGGTTGGTAGGCCAGGTTTGGTATGTGTTCACCAAGTACATAGACATGGTTTATTAATAATTACTATCGGGTAGGTAATTAGAATAACCATAAACCCTTCTTCCCCTCCACACTACTAAACCGCACTACTGGTAGTAAATATATATATATTTTTAGCAAACATAAGCGAAGATGTTTAAAAAAGAAGACATCGACGTTCACAAAATAATGAATACAACCGTTTATTCTAACATGGAACAAAATATCAATCACTGAAACTAACCTAAACCGCCACAAATCATAACGAATTCAATTAACACGTAATTGTTTACAAAAAAGTGATTAAGTTCACAAAATAGGAAAATATAAATCTTCCCGCCCTTTGAGCGATATTCCCAACAAGCGTCTCCCGCGACCAGTGATAATTTCTAAGTTGTCACTCCTTGCCATAGAACTAACATGTGCCACATAAAACCTCATTTCTTCCTAACAATATTATAAATACTTAATGTATTTTTTATTATTATTGGTTCATTACTATTTCTAGCAATTGTGATATGTTTGTCCAAATGGATGGATAAATTAGACAGGGAGCTTGTTAAGTTTTGTGTTATGTACGCGTTAAGTTTTGTGGTATGTACTTGTTAAGTTGACGTTGGACTGGTGTTAAATAAACTGATATACTCGTAAATAGGAATTGTGTTTTTTACTTAAGGTACCTGCTTGAAAAAGATATTTGCCAGTTTCTTTAAATTTTTTATTATTTTTTTAGGGTTTAAATTTTTTTTATTATAATTAAATTTTTTTTTAGTATAAAGTATCTAGTTGCGAAAATAAATTAGGTAGTGTAATAGGGAACGAATATATATGTATTTTACAAGTACCTACGATACCACTGGACCAGTAGTGCAGAAGGGAAAAAAAATACCCACGACACTACCAGTAGTGCGGCTTCTTCTTCTTAGCGTGTCGATGGCAATTTTTTATTAGATATGTTTGGCCCAAAATTCAGCTACGCAGATTCCGCTCGCTGATGCAGTCATAAGATCCTCAAGTGTGCAGGTGTTAGGGCATTCAGCGCAAGATCGAAGATGGGCCATTGTCTGTGGAGACACGCTGCATACACATTTGAGATCTGAGCCGTCCATGAACTCCCATCTTAAGAGATTATCTTTGCTACGGCCGACCTGGGTTCGGAGTCTAATCAGAGATTTCCAAGTCGGCCACGGCAAAGCATGCCCAGATGGAAGGCTTTCAGACGGCTCGATGAAGCCGTCAGGGGGCTTAAGCAGGTCTCGCCAGAGATCACATCTCACTGTGTGAGTGCGGCTTAGTAGTGTGGAGGGGAAGGAGGGGGGAACCATAAACAGTAATTGTCACTGCCTCTTCAGTCAGTCGTTACGACAACCCTTTGCTATTTATTTATGACTGTTCAGGACATCTTCATCATTCTCTTGCCCTTATCCCAATTCATTTGGGGTCGGCGCAGCATGGTCTTCTTCCATATTTCTCTATTACTCTTCATCTCATCAGACACTTCCTTTCTTGCCATATCATTCTTTATACAGTCCATTCATCGTTTCTTTGATCTTCGTCTACTCATATACCTTTCCACATTCGTACTCAAAACTCTAACCATCTAACCATTGTTTTATAAATCTTCTTCTTAAGTTAAGGAGAATGCGAGAGTCGCAGATTGTCCCCGTGACCTGCCGCCATTTCATCCATCCCGTGTTCATTCTGTGCTTTACACTACGATCTATTTCGCCATCGCTTTGCACGAGTGAACCGAGATACCGAAAGTCGGAGCAAGCAGGAAGAACCGCGCCATCTAGCGCTATGGCTTCAGAACTGGAGCAGTGGCGAAGGTTCCATACAACCCGATTCCTACCGGCTGCCCTTTGAAAATTGACACAGTCAGTATTCAGTAAAGATATGTACTCCGTACTAGAACAAAAATTGACCCTTCGCTACTGAACTGGGGAATATTAAATCTTACGTAAGGGGTACTAGGTACGGGCACGCCGCAATCGCGGCGGTAAGACCCCTCTTTGAGGAGTGGCTGGATAGGCGTCACGGCGTCCTGACCTACCGCGTGACGCGGCGTCCTCACCGGACACGGAAGTTTCGGGAGGTACCTATGTCATATGGGGAAGGAGGAAACGCCTGGGTGTCACCACTGCGAGGACCGCCCGGAGGACACGATGGAGCATACGGTGCAGAACTGCCCCGCTTGGGCAGAGCACCGCCGTGTCTAGACCTCTCGCGCCCGGCATTGGTCGAGGCCATGCTGCGGGGCGAGACGGAGTGGGAAGCGGTCGCCTCCTTCTGCGAAGCAGTCATGCTCGCGAAGGAGGAGGCGGGCCGCGTGAGGGAGAGGACAGCGTCCTCCCTCCACACCAGCCGCAGTGGTAAACGCCCACGGCGCCGGACGTCGGCAGACGATCTCCGGCCACCGTAGGCGCAGGCATGCGGGCGGCGAGTAATGGGCGACTCGCTGTCCGACCATGGACCATGCCCGGGTCGACGGCGCGTTGTGTTCCACGCGCGCCTCAAAGAGTGTCAGCATAATGACGGGGCCCCCCCTCTAGAGGGCCAAAGCCTGCCGGGGTCGCGGGACTCATAGAATTACCGTGACCCTGCAACATAAAGGGCTACTGAAGGACACCGTGGATTTTAGTCAGTACAAGTCTGACAGTCCCTCCCGCTCTGCCCTGGGTGGGAGGACTCATTCGATGATTTTACCACGTTAAAAAAAAAAAAGGGGGTTCTAGGTAACTTCTGAGGAGTTTTGTTATCAAAACACTTTGTGCCCGATGCGATTTTCAATCGTCAGAAATGAGAAACATCCATACAAACTTTCATCTTCTATTTAACTGCCTCAAGGCTCATCAAATGATCCCCCCCACTCTGGGCGGAGCGGAAGGGAGTGTCAGACTTGTACTGACTAAAACCCATCCATGTTCCTTCTTTGCCCTTTGTGTTCCAGGGCCACGGTATCTCTTTCGAACAGTCCCGCAGCCCTGGCAGGCATCGGCCCTTGCAGACCCCTACATCGTTGCATCTTTGAGGCGCGCGTGGAACACGAACGCGCCGTCGACACGGCCTGTCGTCATAAGACGGCCGGACGGCGAGCTAGCCCATAGCTCGCCGTTTAGTTCTAACCTTCGTGATATGAGGAACTGAACAGGAGCATTTCATGCTTCTAGTCTAACAGGTTGTGTGTTGTTTGTCAGTGAAGAAATTCAGGATTTTGTACAACTATGTTACCCGCGGTTACCATCCGCCTTTTATTGAAGTATGTACAGACACCAGCATATCAAGCTACCCGATACTTTGAAATTTTCCCAGTCAACCTTGAACCTAAAGCTTTAGCACTAAAGTTGAAAATCTTTTAAAGATGGTAGTATCTTGATGTGCTGGCGTTTGTACTTTATTTATTCAGACTAAACAACATACGTGCCAATATTGGCCATTGTGTGTTCGATTATTCATCTAAATATGATAGGTAGCTGAAACGTTGTTAAGTATCAAACTTACACAGTCAAGTTGTATTAAGGATTAAAATAAAAATAGAACTTAGAAAATAATTTATTATTTTTGTTGATTTCTCCCTGTGACACAGATTTCATACAAAAAAAAGATTTTCATTCATATTTTTCAAGAGAATCTATATTTATGGCGGGATTTAATCTTCTTAAAATGTTAACAAAGATTTCAAAAGAGACACGAAAACATTTGCTGGAATCTTGCTAAAATAAATGAAAAGTATGAAATACGTTATTCGTTAAATTTACCATCTTCCTAGAATTGTTGTTACAATCTGAGCTTATTTACTAAGGTTTCTGAGATTTTACATATCATTCAATATAACATCACGCCTGTACTCCCCGAAGGGTTAGGCAGAGGTGTTCCTAATACAATTTTTCACATTTCGCCAATTATGTTTAAATCCCATGTAATAGGGGGGCGAGCCTGTTGCCATCAACCGGGCACAAATCCAGACTCCGTGGCTGCTACTGAGAAATTCCTGATGGAAAAACCCAATAACACTTTACCCGATCCGGAATCGAGCCCTTGACGTCTTGGTCAGCAGTCGCGCTTCCGACCACTAGACCAGCGAGGCAGTCAGCATTTCCAATGAACTGAATGACTTCGGAATACTCTCCAGCTACCTCACCTTTTTTCGACATGTCGACTGGATTACAATGATCAATGCGCGAACCGAATACGCGACGGTTGCGTTTTGTTCCGGGAACCTGAATGCATCGCCGCGTTGTCGTCGGAACAAATGAGTCGATTCGGACACTATGTTGGGTTGTAATTTTAGCCATAATTACACATACAGGGTGTAAACAGACCCTTCACATAGCTGTCAACTAAGCATTCTGTACATTAATCTAAGTAACTTTACGCAAAAATTATTGCCGGGAATTGACTTTTTTTTTGGGGTGAAAAATCACGTGATACGATAGGACTCGATGGAAAGCACTCAAAGCATTGTGCTGATTGATGGATTGAATAGTACGGGGGTCTTGGAGGTGTGTAAAGTAAAAATGTTACATTAAAATCATGTATTTTAAAAAAACTTGTGAAAAAGTTGGAACTTTGACCCCCAATATCTTCGTAACTAGAAGGTTCCCATGGCCTAGAACAAAAAAATGATCGCAAAGACGGGGAGAACAAGTCCCTGTCAGATATGTTAAGGTTCTATTAACAGGATATGTCAACACAATAGCGGAGCATTACGGAGCAGGCTTGCGAGCGGGTGCTCTGCCGGTACGATAGTAATGAGACAGAACGGCATCATGCGGCTAACAGCTGATAGGTTACAGGCGCGCGCGAGCGAATTTCATACGACCCACTGTTGTGGTACTATGATAGAAGTGAATGAGTATTAAAAAAACTGTTTCTTTGGGAAAGTTGTTATCATGAGTACAATCACGTGTTTAAGAATCGGCCAGTAATTACCAGTCACGCTATGTTTACTATCAAATCACATTTTAACGGATCCAATTGCATAATCAGCTTATAATGTTCCCACCGCTGGGACACACGGCCACCTCTCTCTCTATGAGAGGTGGCCGTGTGAGGGAATGGGCTATAATCCACCACGCTGGCCCAGTGCGGGTTGGTAGATGTCACATGTCTTCGAATTTTTGGTTCTAAGACATGCCGGTTTCCTCACGATGTTTTCCTTCACCGTTTTTGAGAGAAATGGTGATGATATAAATTACACAAAGTAATGCGCCTGCCTGGGTTCGAACCTACGACTTACTGTTTGTAAGTCGGACTCGCCACCACTGGGCCACCGCTGCTCTCGATCCAATTGACTATAGCTTAATCTTAAGGGACATTCGCTTTCCATCAGGCGTGATCAAGGTCAAGAGGAGGCCGATATCGAAATAAAAAAAAAACATTACTATGAACTATTCTAGGCTGTCTCTATCATCCAAGCATGTTTTTGATAGAAATATTATCATGTAATCATTGGCTAGGCCTTCTTATGTAATGTTTAGGTAAACGAGTACTTTTATACGTTACGACGACATGACGTTTTTTTTTGAACTGTGCCCCACACTAGGAATTTCTCCTGTGTAGTGGGTGCGTTTACAAAAATTTTAACTCACATAAACAAACAGCCAGACCCGGAACAACTATCTGCAGTCCGTACGAAATTTGTTCCATGCGGGGATCGAAATCGTGATACACAGCGCAGCGCAGCAGTGAATCGATCGGCTGCTGCGCTACCCCTGTCGTCACTGCCTGGAAAGTATTCAATATACATGTTATTTCGCGGATAGAAAATCAAGTAATAAATAAAAAAAACTTGGTCCTACAGCACTCACGGCAATAACAGGGTTATAAAGGAGAAGTTCTTTATCACGATGGCTGGGATCACCCATTCATTAAATTATTGTGTTCTTATGGAAGCGTTTAATGAAGTCTGCCTGCCTCGTTGGTCTAGTTCTGAGTTTAGGTCCTGGGTTCGATTCCCCGGTCAGGCAAAGTTGAAAGTGTTATTGGGTTTTTTCATCGGATATTTCTCATTAGCAGCCACGTACTCTGGATTTGTGCCCGGTTGATGGCAATAGGCTCGTCCCCTATTACATGGGAGTTAAAAATAACTAGCGAAATGTGGGTGTACTAATGGGTACACCTCTGCCTAACCCGGGGATTACAGGCGTGATGTTGTGTATGTCTTATGGATGCATTTAATAAAATCCTATCATTATTGATTTTTCATGTGTCATCTCACTTTTTGGACTGTAATCAATCCATCTTTTCTTTCATGTTCATTTACTCATGTATGCTATGCATATTCAAAACTTTCGTAACAATAATACCTACCCTTTTTTATTCGGGTGGGAAATCATCAAATGAGTCCCGCTCTGAGCGGAGCGGAAGGGAGTGTCAGACTTGTACTGACTAAAACCCACCCATGTTCCTTTTTAGCCCTTTGTGTTCCAGAGCCGCGGTATCTCTTTCGAACAGTCCCGCAGCTAGTACAGTAAAAAAAAACCTAGTCGTATCGTACCGCTATCGCATCGTATGGACTAAAATCCCGTCTCCTATGTCGCAACGATTCGTATTGACGGATGTATTATGTGTATAGGTCAGCTCGCGAAGTCGTGAACATTCATCGACCCTGTCTGTCCCTTCGAGGTATTTTTAGTTGTAAGTTAAGTGAGACGAAAACTTTTCTACATTTTTCTTCATTTCGCCCGAAGCGCTGGATCGAATCCGATTCATAAGTTAACGGATGAGTCTTTCATAAGTTTGGTTCTATTTTCGTAGTTCGTTTGCGATGCTGTAAAGATTCGATCAAAAATTGAAGATGTCATGTGAACGCGTCACAAGTTGTTGTGTTCTCAAAACAGAGAAAACAAACAATCATCATCATCTGCCTAGCCTTTTCCCAACTATGTTGGGGTCGGCTTCCAGTCTAACCGGATGCAGCTGAATACCAGTATTTTACATGGAGCGACTGCCTATCTGACCTCCACAACCCAGTTAGTACAAAAAATCAATAATGATTATTTAATTAATAGGTGGTACAAACTCTGTTTTATAGGTCTTCTCTCTTACTCTGCTTAAGAAGAGGTTAGGCTCTGAAATGTGATGATAAGGGGCACAATTTACATGATATTAGTTATTCAAATAAACCAAATAATTGTGACTTGGGGCCGTCATCACCATCATCAGCAGTCCACTGCTGGAGGCCTCTTCAATTGAACGCCATCTTCGCTTGATTCTCAGCAACTGTCGTCCAGCTACTAACAGCCTCATGCGGAGATCTTGGGGCCGTACCATGCTGAATTGGAGGCAGGGCAAGTCAAGATAACACACAGGTAAAATGTCTCTCTACCTTATTCTACCTTTTCATCTAATTGCACTATAAAATAGTTGGTTGAAAACATATCATCATAACATAATATCACGCCTGTAATCCCCAAAGGTTTAGGCAGGAGGCGTACCTAATAGTACACCCACATTTCGCCAGTTATGTTTAAGTACCATGTAATAGGGGCGAGCCCATTGCCATAAACCGGGCACGAATCCAGACTCGGTGGCTGCTACTGGGAAATTCCAGATAGAAAAACCCAATAACACTTTGCCTGACCTGGGAATCGAACCTAGAAGCTCATGCTCAGCAGCAGCTGGACGATTCCCATGACACTTTTCTTTTCCTCTATAATAAGAATATTTAGCAGTGGCGAAGGTTACATACAACTCGATTCCTACCGGATTCCCTTTGAAAAATGCCAAAGTCAGTATTCTATAAACAAATAATATAATCACATTCAAGATATGTACTCCAGCTTATCTCTTACAAAAATTGACCCTTGGCTACTGATATTTAGTCCTGTTTTTCAAAAGCACACATTCTTGTTTATTTCTCCTTTTTCAACATCTATGTTCGCGTATGTCGTAACAGTTCAGAATCACTTGTTTCCATACAAAATCGAATCTTGGACTGTTACATTACAGGCGAATGCTCGCGGTGAGGGAGCACCATTACATAAATCTCTTGTAACACTTGCAAAGATATTAATCAACCTAAGGGTCAGTGATGAGACTATAGTTTAATTACTTCAACACATTCTGTTGAGACCTAAGTAAACGTTCCGGTTTGCTTATCAACAAGGGAATTCTAACACAACATTGCTTAAACTCCTACTAAGTTCAGTAATTGAAGCAATGTATTACAAACTTAGCAAGATGATCTATTACAACACTGTTTGCTAATATGCATACATGCTTAAATATGGCAAATATGTGAACTATCTTACTTATACTCTTAAAAATTCAAAAGTTTACGTTCAGTTTCACGCAAAGCAAGCGCAAAATGCAAGCGCCATGATCGTGGAATGACATCCCGCGATCATGGCGCTTGCAACAGCGTTGAAACACAATAGTTAAAAATCACGAAAGATATCCCGTTAGTTACAGTGTAAGTTTAGTTGCAAAACCGTGAAAGCTTAAAACAGTGTTATTCTGGTTTCATTTACTTATATGTCTTTAAATAATGGACTACACTTGATCGATTGCATTACTGCGGGGTAGCTGACACGATAACGTCAACGCCACGTCAGCTACGCGCCCGTAGCCACTGATCGATGTGCTTCGAGTAGTTGTTTAGAGAAAGTATTGGAAACAAAGCTATCGTTCTTTAACAAACATCGTGTGGCAAAAAGGGTATCAGGGTGGAATGGACACCGATGCACAAACGGTTTCCACGTAATACGTGCAATATTCAGGAAAATAGATCTACAAAGGCTGTACCTCAAATTATCCGCAACATTTACTGACATGCTGCACTGGTCAACAGTGGCGAGGGTTCCATACAACTCGATTCCTGCCGGCTTCCCTTTGAAAAATGGCACAGTCAGTATTCTACAGGGTGTAAACAGATCCTTCACATAGCCGTCAATCAAGCATTCTGTATATCAAACTAAGTAACTTTACGCAAAAATTATTGCTGGGAAACGATTTTTTTTTTTGGGGTGAAAAATCACGTTTTACGGTAGGACTTGATGGAAAGCACTCGAAGCATTGTGCTGATGGATGTATTGAATAGTACGGGGGTCGTGGAGGTGTGTAAAGTAAAAATCTTACATTAAAAACATGTATTTATAAAAAAACTTGTGAAAAAGTTGGAAGTTTGACCTCCAATATCTCCGTAACTCTATGGTTCCCAGGTATGTTCTAGAACAAAAAAATGATCGCAAAGACGGGGAGAACAAGTGCCTTTCGGATATGTTAAGGGTCTATTTGCACCCTATAAAGACAAATAAAATAATCACATTAAAGATATGTACTCCGCACAGGAACTCCGGCTTACCTCTTACAAAATTGACCCTTCGCTACTGCCACGTAGTTTTCACATCATTCTGAACCCTCCGAAATTTTTCATCGGTAATTTTAAAAAACAGCCGGTTCCGATATAACGTGCAATACTTACACCTTACACATATGTTTTTTTTAATTATCGGCGAAAAATTTCTATGTGCGAGGGTTCGGTGTGGAATACTAAATACGTGGTAACCATCTGTGCGTCGTTTCCCCTTCCATCTTGTATACATACTTGAGGGTGTGCTATAGATAGTCAAAATGAAGTACTTTCTCCAAGAGACTAACACCGTAGTTGTGATAAAGAAATCAGCTGCCCATACATTTGAGTCGAGTAGGTATTGAAATTTTGTATCGGGCAGCGCGCAGCAGTTGCGTACTAAAACTAATTTATAAATAAATTCTGTCTGTCTGAGACTATTTCACTACTAAACCACTGAAAAGGAATTCATGTTTGACGAATAGCCTTAAACTTGAAGACAGGCTTTTTAGCCAGGATATTCATGTAGAAAATGACTCAATGCAAAATCAATAATTATAGTTAGTTAGTACAGTTCGGCAAATGGACTGCTAATAGCTAGGAATTTAAAAAATTAAAAACACTTGTAACCAGGCCCAATTATTTATTAAGCAATTATTTCGAGTTGTTCTTGTATAAACATTTTTATTTCAGTTTGAAGTGCTCCAACTTGTGTCCGACAGACATGAAAATATTTTCCACTGTGCAAGGAGATGCTGAAACAAAGAAGTATCAATAAAGTGATTGCAAAATAAACTTAAAACAATTGACAGCCGCATACAATGTGCAAAGGCAACAAAAATGTTCTAACTTTGAATGTGAATTTGATTCAAATTCAGCGATATCTTATTTTTCATAGGGAAATTATTAATCGGCTGAATAAAAATTTAATTGGCGACCAATATACTGAATGGGCGACTATTGTACCAAGTAAGTAACTATTTATTCGGTTATTGCGGAAAAGAGATTATGGGAAGCAAGCGCGAGCGAAGGCTGAGAGAGACTTGCGGCATCGCGACTCGGACAGGTTAGGTTCGAAGGCGATGGCGGGGTCTAGTGAGCGACCGAAGTGAGCGAACTAAGACCCCGGAATCCCCTTCGTTTTAGGTTACTTTAAACCCTGCAAATAGAAATAGGAGCCCCGCGCAGCTGTGCTACGTCGACTGCGCCTTATCTACAATCTAGTGGTTAATTGTAGCTGCCAACATTATTTTTGCTACCCACTTTAATTATTTTTAAAACCCTAAATCAGATTAGTTTGTCGCCGCGTTAAATACATGCCTTTTTCATATATAACATCAATATCCGAAAAAAAAAAATATCCTAATAGTACACCCATTTTGCCAGTTATGTAAAACTGCAATGTAATCGTAGGCGAGCTATAATCAACCGGGTACAAATCCAGACTCCGTGTTTACGACTGAGAAATTTCTGTCGGTAAAACTCAGTAACACTTTGCCCGACCTAGGAATCGAACCCAGGACCTCATGCTCACCAGTCACGCTTACGACTAAAAACCGACTACCTACTTAAATTGTTTTGTGTGCATTGATAAATAATTTTCTAAGGGTTAAGTTAAAAATATCAATTCCCTTTATATGTTTTTGATAATACGTACCCAGGTCAAACCACATGTCTTCGTAACCGGCATCCAGGCGAGCGGAGTGAACAGCTGCGTGGACCGCATGGAGGAACACTGTGGCTAGGCAGAATGCTGGCTCACCGGTCGCTGTGGACAAATACCAAAATATTACGATAAAAAGTGGAATATAGTGGGTGTAAAACACCCTTAACGAAGCCGAAAGGCACTCGTTTTCCCCGTCAGTGTGATCATTTTTTTGTTCGAGGCCTGGGAACCATCTAGTTACGGAGATATTGGGGGTCAAAGTTCCAACTTTTTACTAGTTATTTTTTAAATACAAGTTTTTTATGTTATAACTTTACTTTACATACCTCCACGACCCCCGTACTATTCAATGGTTCCATCAGCATCATGTTGTGAGGGCGTTACATTGAGTTCTACCGTAAAACGTGATTTTTCACCCAAAAAAAAATTACTGTACCCAGCAATAATTTTTGCGTAGAGTTACTTAGTTTGATGTACAGAATGCTTGGCTGAAGGCTTCGTGAATGGTCTATTTACACCCTGTATGTTACGAAGCAATCACTCCTGTTATTTATCATATACATTGGCTTTTCCCAACTATGTTGGGGTCGGCTACCAGTCTAAGCCAATCAAGTGAATATCAGCATTTTACGTGAAGCGATTCCCTATCGAACATCCACAACACGGTTATTGGGTACCTACATTACACGATACCGCTTGGCGTGCCTCTTTGTCAGAATATTGGACACAGACTTCTGATAACCCGTAATAACTATCAAAGCTCTATTAATGACAGCCAGGACCAACGGCTTAACGAGCTTTCCGAGACACAGCGGGTGTTGTAATGGATTTTCAAATGGATGGGCCATTTGAGCTTGAGCACGTTAACGGCGCCGGCTTAAGCAGTTGACAATGACTTCTTCAACAATTGTGTGTAAATGTTTAATGACTCAATGCTCAAGCTGCCCGTGTATGGCCGCCTTAAGTCTTTGGACTTCAAAAACCATGAGTGTCCTTACTAAAATTTTGAATAAGTTCGACTACAATTTCGGGAGTAAACGAACAAAATGGTTCCCAAGTTATACGTTAAAGCTACTTTTGACTATAATACTATACAATACTGTCTTATTTAGTCTTCCTATTATGTACAACGAGACAATAGGGTTACTAATAGTGACGTGATACTGCTTCGCCGATGTCAGGGTTCTCTCTCTTCAATGGGATCTAGTTTGCTTTGTGCAACTTCAGAATAGTTTATCGTCTAGCGACGATATCTTATTACATTCGTTAGCGTCCTTTTCATTTAGTATCGTTTATGATAAACTGTAACAATACTTATTGTCCTAAGATTATCAATGAAATGTTTATTGTAACTGAAGGTGGAGTACAGTCACGAGCACCAATATGTAAACACTTTCCTAAATTTAATAGCAATTTTCGCGAGAAATAACGATTGTAACTTGAGAATAGGATCTTTTTCATAAAATATGAGTTCCAGAATACTATGTTTGTAACAACATGAAATTTAAATCAGAACAGTAGCAAAAAAAACACTTTAAAAGTTGTTAAGTGATTACATATTGGTGATCGTGACTGTACACCGCTAAACCGGACTCAGAACTAACGACAAATAAGCTCGGCGCTAGAGGAATGAACAGGAGCGGCGCATGCCGATTGGTCGTCGCTGAAGATTTTAAAAGAACATTCATTCATTCGAACGAGTAGAAAAATGTATGGTAGTCGGTGCACCATCGAAAACTGTTAAAATATATTTCGCAACCTGTAAATTGATATGATATTAGTAAACTTCCAAATAAACGCTTGATGCGTTTATTTCATCAACAAGAAAATAAATCAATCATTGAAGAAGCCCTGACCCTCAAAACTTGTCGAAACACACAACATTTGGTCCTTCGAGCCGGATTTATTATGTTATTTATTGATCTCAAAAAAAAAAAAACTTATAAGTTCATTAATGTTAATACTTAATCATTTTGATTAAGTATTCATTTTATTACACACATTAATTTTATATTTGCTGTGCCCTACAGGGTCTGTAATTGTGCCTCAGCTCTAAGCCCATTGTAAGATCTTCACACATGATGGAATGCAAATTAAGATGTGGATATGAAAAGGATTTTTGAGATACTTCAGTACAAATTATCTGTATAAATCTGGCGTCCGGTCCGGTCGGGTGGTTTTTTTTTAATTACTAAATGGGGCTGCTCTTGACCTCGATCACGATGATGGTTATGGTTACTTCAAACCACAGCTTAATAGAAAGAGTTACGTAACTCGCTGTTCGGATACTTCGTTATTGCATTAGCTGTAAATAGAGGGTAGGAAAGCAAATGAAAGAGTCTATAAACAAAGACTCTTTGCGACGACGTTGCTTTCTTCGTGTTCAGAGTGTTCAATGCGATAAGCACAACTTTAAAAGAACCAATTACGTAAGTAATTGCCTTCAGGCTTAAGTCACACTAAAAGAAATGTTGTGTAATAATAACACTCAGTGAGGTAATTAAGTATTTGTAGTATCGATATCTGTACAAGTTTCTTTTTAGTACCACTTCTAACCGACTTCCAAAAGGAGGAGGTTATCAATTCATCTGAATGCTTTTTTTATTTTATAAAAACAACATTGCTTAATAAATATTAGTAAAGTTGTCAATAGGTAAAGGACATCAAAATGGTTTTAACCTATAGGTATTGTATTTTTGGGGTTTGTTGTGAATAGGTTAGGCTAACTAAGATAGAAAACAGTTCACAACCTTCCAGGATTTGGAGATTTTTCATGTAAGCACAGATGCAAGCTGCTCTGTCGTTAGCTCGCCGACGAACGTCAACCACCCCCCCCCCCCATCCGCGCAGCTACCTCAGTCAAGTTAAACGATAGGCCTATAGTTAAAAATCTTACCCTTAGACTGCAGAACACCAAGTTCATTATTTCCATTTCGACGGAAGTAGATCCTCATGTCAGATGGAATGTCCTTGATTCCCGGGATCTTGTAGGTCCAGGTTCTATCAGTGAGCAGCTTTCCAGTTGTATCGTCGTAAATTATTTTTTCTGCAGTCCAGTACCCAAGACCCATAATGAAGGCTCCTTCAATCTGAGGAACGGAAGATAAGTTTACAATTAAAAAGGTGTGTGAATACCCATCATCAGCCTAGCCTTTGCTGAACTTTGTTGGGATGGGCTTCGAGTTTAAACAGGTGCAGCTAAATATTACTATTTTTAATGGACGGACTGCTTATCTTAGCTCCACAACCCCGATAAAATGGTACACTTAATTAAGACTGACATAATTATCTTCTGAATGTATGTTTTAAAGTAACTCTATAAAGTACTCCTAACCGTTTCCGGTCACGGCGGCGACCAATCTAAGCGGAGATTAGCCATCGGCGCAGGGGATATTAATTATAGTGCACAGGTATGTGCGCGGGCACAAGAACACTCTCCCTTCCCTCAGTCTCATAGTCCGATGGGAAGGTGCCTTCTGAGGCACAGGCGTATCATATCGCCAACATCCAAACTCCAGGCAGCTACTGAGAAATTCCTAATGAAAAAACCCAATAACACTGCCCGATTTCGGAATCGAAACCAGGACCCAAAACCTGTAACTAAGATTTGGAAAGCTAATGAAACTTACTTGAGCAATATCGATTTCTGGACTCAAACTCCTTCCAGTATCTTCCAAAATATCAACCCTAATGACATCATGATTGCCAGTCAAAATATCAACTTCTAATTCCAGTATTCCAACAGCATACACATCGTAGGGCTTCGCATCACTGAGTTTGAACACGTAAGAAGCTTGCAGATCCACTGCTGCACCATACGCTGCCACTATCAGTTCTTCCCATGTAGGTGTACCCATCTTTTCTCTAACAGGTTTAAGCCTTTCGTTTATGATGTCACAAGCTCTCTTTGCAGCAAATACAACGCACTCACTACCTACACTGCCTCCTGTTACAATGGCGTTCGGAGAAGTAAAGTTGTTAGAAGGTTTAACGCTGATTTTTTCCAGGGGTATGCCAAGGGCATATGCGCAAACTTGAGCTGCTTTAGTATTAATCCCTTGTCCCATCTCAATTCCTCCATGTGTCAACACAACGGATCCATCACCATGATAGATTGATATTACGGCATTGAAGTTTCCTGTATAAAATATATCAGCTGTCAACGGTATCATTTTTATGGCACGTTTCCTCCATCGGTTGCTTTTGTTGAATTCTTCGACTTGTTTCTTTCTGTCGTCGTAGCTTGAGTCTATTTTTAATTGGTTTATCAACTCGGGGATCGGATTATTCTCTCTTGGCATGTTTAGAAGTCTCACTTCAATGGGATCTAGTTTTAGAGCGAACGCAATTTTTTCCATCATGTATTCTATCATGGCAACGCCTTCAGCCGAAACTGTGTAAAAAAGAATTGATAAATCTGAAGGTAATTTTGTTCGAAAAAAGCTAATGGTATCTTTATGTTTATTCGCAACATACAACCTACAATGGCGATTAATTCACATATTTCAAATTAATCATTAATGAAATGAGTTAATAAAACATTCTGCACCATGTATAAGCGTTTTTGTTTGAATGCCTAGTGGTTGTTATTTGTTTGTGCTGATTGCCAATTTGACTAAACAATCGGCCAACAAACGCTGCTAACGATCAGTTGTTCATCTAACTGTATTTTGTTTACGCGATTTATCAAACTGTTTATTTTTCAGTTTCACCTTCAAACTTTTGGATCGCTAAGCGAACCTGCCAAAAATAACACAACATCAGGCATATAATCCCCGAAGGGTTAGGCAGAGGTGAACCGTATAGTACACACACATTTCGCCAGTATTGTTTAAGTTCCATGTAATAGGGGCGAGCCTATTACATGGAAAATTAGAAAAAAATAAAAATAATAAAATAATTATGGGCACAAATCCAGACTCCGTGGCTGCTACTGATAAATTCCTGATGGAAAAACCCAATAACACTTAGCCCGACCCGGGAATCGAACCCATGACCTCATGCTCAGCAGTCGTGCTTGCGACCACTAGACCAACGAGACAGTCCTGCCAAAAATATCAGAGCA
Organism: Noctua comes; assembly: GCA_963082995.1. NCBI lineage: Eukaryota > Metazoa > Arthropoda > Insecta > Lepidoptera > Noctuidae > Noctua > Noctua comes. The sequence goes on along the minus strand of OY720279.1, from coordinate 4,403,134 downwards.
ATAACGTTCTTTGTCAAAATGATATTTTACTAACTGAATTATGATGACTTGTTTAACTTTTTTCGACTCTATAAATCGATTAAACCGTAAAGGTAAAATGGTAAAACGTTATCATCAAACTAAAATCATTTTTTTACTTACATGGCGCCCTACACGAAGTGTTGGAAGGCTTGTCAGTCAAAACAGTGTAAGGGGAGATGGACCACCTCTTGTAATCATAGCAGTTGTGGAAGTGTGTGACAGTGAGGAAGGTGAAGACCTCATTGTAAGAACAGCCGCCATCTTGGTAGAATGAATTCTTCAGGTACTGGATTTCACCTTCAGCGTTTACGCCAATCTGGAAGTACAAAGTTGATTCAAAGTTTCGCCTTTACTTAACTATTGTCAATTGTAGCTCGTAGCAACCTCTTCATCATATTATCTTACTGCTCTTGTTGAATGCTTCTTAGGGTTTGGTAACAGTATGGCAGCCACGGCATCATCATCTTTCAGCCCTTGTCCCATGTTATTTGGGGTCTATTTCTTCCATTCTCCCTTGTCAATTGTCACGGTATCATTTACTCCTTTTTCCTTCATATCATTCCGCACACAATCCATCCATCTTTTCTTTGGTCTTCCTCTTTTGTAACAAGTATGGCGGTCACATCAAGGATCATAATAATATCCTGGATATTGTACCTACTAGTAAATCATTGGTTTAAATAGACGTTTGAAACGAACGAAGTGGAAAGTTTTTGTAAGGATCGTAGCAAGTGGCGTCCTATAGTTTCTGCCTCACTTACCTCACACCTGTTTCAAGCTTTCACGGTTTACAAAAAAATCACACAATAAAAAAAAAAAATGAACAAAAATAAAAAAATGAACAAAAAAAATAAATAATGAACAATCACGGAAGATATCCCGTAAGTGACAGTATACCTCACACCTATTCCCCTGGAGAAGGGTAGGGCCAAGTGAAAAAGACGAGAATTTATATACGCATGTTAAATATTATGTTACCTCAAAGTTGCACTTAGTAGGAATTCGTTTGCCAATAGCCTTCATATTTGTCTGTAAAGGCAGAATCATCCTGCAGGTTTTATTCGAAAGATGGGTGACCAAAGCTGCAGCGCATGCAATTTGAGCAGAACGGGAGATTTTACCACCGTAGCCTCCTCCTACTCGTCGAACGATTACGTTTATACTGAAATCATTCAAATCAGTCAGAATCATTATAATTTTGCAATTACTCCAAGAATTCCCGCAGACTGCAGACTGTCGGCCGATAAATAGTTTAGTCGGGTTGGGCTGCTAGCGCGCACACTAAACCAACTAGACGATCGGGTTGGTGATGAATGCGCAAACTAGTGATGGGTAGCTATAGCCATAACTAGCTAAATAACGGCTATTAACAAAATAGCCACGGTTACGATATCCGTGAAAACTATAACTAGCTATTGGCTACTGGCTAGCTAGCTAGAATACGGCATAGCGGATAGTAGCCACAGAGTATAATATAACTACTTCGTTTTGCAGCCGTCCCGGTTTTCGGTAGCCGGCTAGCCGGAGTAGCCGAGTAGCCGATAGCTGACTTAACTGTGTGCACGCTGCTGCACTGAGTTGTGTGAGACGCGAGTGCCAACTTCATTCGCATCGCACATCTCTTTCTTACAATAGTTACAAAATAGATTAGAGAAAGAGAGTTTATTATACTTAGTAATTTCGTTCGTTTAGTTTACGAATTTACGAAATATAGAAAGGTAGTAGTTAGTTACCGTCAGATGTAAAGGAAAACTAAAGAAATAAACATTTGATAATTATATGATATTAGATTTTTTTGCCTTTTTATTTTAATGACTTTGAAATCAAATAAACTCCCCTTCATGCTTTTTTCTTACAATACGTACGACCTACGAGGGGAAGTCATTTCTTTTCAAAAGATTATAAAATAAAATAAAAAGTAAATGAAAAATGAAATCAAGACATTACCTAAAATATTATTCACATTTAGACTTGTTGCCGCGGCGAGGATCGAACTCGAATCGCAGGACAGTTGATCGTTATTCATTCAATTCCCACCTAGCTACGCCGCTACGCCGCTAGCGAGCGCTAGTCGTTATTGTTCAATAGCCAAGTAGCCAAATAGCTGGCTAGCTAGCTGGCTATTCAACCACAAATAACCGGCTAGCTAAGCTATTGAAATTTCGGCTAGTTACCCATCTCTAGCGCAAACTAGAACAACAGTCGGTCGACTGCGCCGAACTATTTGGTAGTTGGTTGGCGGCTTTTGAAGAGAGCGAACGCAAAGTCGGCCGATTAAACAATCAAGCAAGTAAGCGCGCGGCAGTTGGCCGATGGTTTGCCGATATTATAGTTAAAAGGCAGCCATCAAACCGATTTATTGGCCGATACTAAAATATTTTAATATGGTGCACTAGCATAATATTCATACTGATTAAGAGCCGACTAAAATATCGGCTGACAGAAAGTCTGCAGTCTGCGGATGTGGAGGATTAATTTATGTACATTTGTATTTTAGTGCTTATCGTTCAATTTAGATTTTTTGAGTTTTTTTTTTTTTTTTACTTTATTCTGCATATTTATCTATCTATCTGAATACATTTCCTTAACCTACCTGTTAACGGGTACTTTCAAGGACTGCGCGATAGCAACGTTAGTAAGGTCCAGCCACTGTGTAGCCGAGAATACTTCCATTCCATCTTCAGTAGGTCTAGCCACACAAGTTTGGGGCTCCATGTAGTAATGATACTGTTCTTCTATTTCCAATTCACCAGTAATAACTGTTTTAACATCATGCCCCACATCAGTCGGTTCTACAGCTTGATCTACTCTCACTCTTTTACTCTTTTCTGGAGATTGTAAGACCTGGTCTATGGTTAACAAAGGTTTCTTCGTGCTTATTGAGGAATAGCGTATTTTCACAAGCCGAGCAGCATTGTTTGCTGTTTTCTCTCTATCAGCTACTATGATAGCTGCTGGTTGTCCGTTGAACTTTACTTCTTTGTCACACAGTATTTCTTCTTGTGCAGCGGTGAAGGGTATATTGGACGGGGTGAATATGTTATCCCCTGGGATGTCTTTTGCTGTGTAGAAAGCAATTACACCGGGTAGTTTCTGAAATAAGTGACAAGTAATAAGATTTAATTTTAATTAAGTAGGTGTAACCATTTGTGTTTTTAATTTTTTTTTTTTACGGTTTGGACATTATCAAATGACCCGCTCTGGGTGGAGTGGAAGGGAGTGTTAGACTTCTACTGACTATAACCTATCCATGTTCATTCATGGCCCTTTGTGTTCCAGGGCCGCGGTATCTCTTTCGAATAGTCTCGCAGCCCGTGTGCACCATTTAAAAATGTCATACAATATTTTTTTCAAAGCGGAATTAAAAAAAAATATATACAATTTTATCGTTTTGGATATTCGTAAGAACCGCTTGGTTCCCCGTAACTTATCATAAAAGATGATTTAGAAGAACTACTTCTATACTCACAAATGCTTCAGTAGTATCAAAATCTTCAATCATACTGCCTGCAACAGCATCAGCAGTAACAAAAGCAGCAAACACCTCATTAGTTTGCCCAGGAAGATCATTAGCAAATACAGCTTCGCCACTGCACTGTACCAAAGCCTCGATCTTTGGTATAGGCTGATTTAACGGCCATATGGTTTTGTCTGTTTCAAAAGATTGCATGCCTTTGGATTTTTGACGTTTTATGGCTTCGCCTCCTGATTTGTATAGCGGATTTATTTTGTCGCTTGGGCAAAGACTGAGTATTGCCTGAAAATGAAGACCAATTCAATCAATTGTAAGTCCTATAAACAAATAATGAAGGTACATAATGAGAAGTTAGAATTTATTGACTACTTATTATGTACCTCAATTTAAATACAAAAATAAATTAAATTATTTAGCGTTATATCTAAACACAAAAAAAAACTAAATTTTAAACTGATTACTCAAGTAGCGTGCGATCATTGACTTGTAAAAAAAACAATTTGATTGTTTTATATAAGGTGTTAATAAATTAACCCTAAGACTGTGTTCAGACATATCGCGGCTTGATTAACAGCGCGGTTATATCTGAACGATTACTTAATAACTCATACAAATAAGACACTTGCGATTTCCATGCGATTCTGAAATCGCGCGGTTCCCGCCGTGTCTGAACAAGCTCTAAACCTCTTAGGTGGTAACTCGGACCATGAAACTGAACAACTTTCATTATGGAACCAACTCTGGAATCGCGAAAAAAAAATCAGCTGTTTCATACAAAAGTGCAATACCTACTGACCCGAAATATATGAAACAGCTGATTCTTTTTTCGCGTTTCCAGAGTTGGACCCTTAATGAAAGTTGTTCAGTTTCATGGTCCGAGTTACCACCTAAGAGGTTTAGGGTTAATTTATAAACACCTTATATTGTTCAGATATGCCATATACCCATCGCGTATGTCGAGATTCATTAGCAAATTTAATTTATTCCTGTATTTACATGTTGTATTTTCTTAAACTCTAGCTTTTAATACTTTGCCAACACACCTTATAGTACAAACACAGAGCTAACATCTTTCGATAAGCTACTGAAGGTTCAGGCGGTGCATCTACAGGATTGATTTCTTCTTGTAACGTTTTCAATGCTAACTGCAGAGTCTCATCAGTATACAGATCTTTTTCAACCAAAACTTCTTCAGTTTTCGTCGCGTGTACGAATGTTGCTGAAATACTGCCGTAAACAATTGAAGCCTTTTCTATTATGGTTGAATCCTTTTTGAATCTAAAGAGAAATCCTGCATTTACAACTGCATGTGCATTTTGTGCTCGAGGCATGATCTGAAAAAGAATTAATAGCACTTAAGATGTTTTTCACAAATAATCTATTTTATGATAACGATACCGTATTATGGTGCTTACATAAACAAACAGGTTTCCGATACGGGCGGGTCGGTACCGATCGGTGCAGGTATTCATTTCTATGTTATCTTATGCGCTCACTTATAAAGAAACAGGCTTCTATATGCAAGTTAACCGTGCACCGATCGGTACCGACCCGCACAGATGGGTCTATACCGGAAACCTGCTTCTTTATGTAAGCACCCTTAGCTTGGGTACTGGGAATTACAGTTTGCAGCTTAGGAACCTCTCAGGTTCCAATTCAAATTGATATTTTATCACCGATAACGACGAACAATAAGTCAACTTGTATTAGTTTTTCGAGGGAGTTATCTATGAGATTGACCTAAAGCTAGCAAAAAGTCATTGCAGAGATACAACACGCTTTGAAAATTATTGCAACTTCTCTACTTACTCTGTTAAGAAAATTATGTAGGATACGCTAAGATAGCCCGCGAAATTCAAATTTTGCAATTTGCAGGTCAGTGTCTGAATAGACTCGGTTGGGACTTTATAATAAAACTAGTGAACTGTATAGAATAGGTGTAATACCACAATTAACATTATTCAACATGTGAAAACCGTACAAAGAAATGCCCGGAGTGGCCGACGTCTGTGAGCTCAGTGTGTGGTAGGGCGCGCAGCGGCGCTTGCGCAGCCGGGTTCGGTACCCCGAGCCCCGCGCCCTCCCCGCGGTTATCCACGCATATGTGAGGCGCCGACAGTGTCAGGTTGTATGTTGATTAAAATATGATTTGCAATTGTAACAAATATGGCTTCACAGATTTATAATCCTTAAAATCGTCAATACAACCCTCTAAGCTCTTTTAATCCCATTGAATGAGGTTTTCATGAAATAGGCTTGCTAGTGAGAGAGGTGACTGCTGAGATGACGAGTAATAGAGAAGTATGAAAGAGGAAGTCGTACTGCGCCGACTCCAAGTAAGTTGGGATAAGGGCAGGAGAATGATGGTGATGAGGCTTACTAGTGCAGAAGCTAAGATTAATGAAAATTCGTCTTAATGTAGACAGAGTTTAGCCCTACCTTGTAAGTTTTGACCGCACAGCAGTGCGAAAGCGGAGGCAACAACACGTTCTTTATAACTTTCCCTTCCATAGGTGTTGTGAGAAATTCTGTCATTTTCATTTTCACTTCCTTGCTTGCGTCTTCAGCTGAAATAGATTATTATGTTGCGTTACACAGAAAGGTAAAAGAGCGATGTCCGTTCTTACTTACACTAGGCGAATCCTAAAATGTATTGTCTAATTACAGGGTGTACACAGACCCTCCACATAGACGTAAACCAAGCATTCTGTACATCGAACTAAGTAAGTTTACGCAAAGATTATTGCTGGGAATCGACTTTTTTTTTGGGGTGAAAAATCACGTTTGACGGTAGGACTCGATGGAAAGCACTCAAAGCATTGTGCTGATGGATGGATTGAATAGTACGGGGGTCGTGGAGGTGTGTAAAATAAAAATCTTACATTAGAAACATGTATTTTAAAAAAAACTTGTGAAATAGTTGGAACTTTGACCCCCAATATCCCCGTAACTAGAAGGTTCCCAGGTATGGTCTAGAACAAGAAAATTATCGCAAAGACGGGGAGAACAAGTGCCTTTCGGTTATGTTTAGGGTCTATTTACACTCTTTATAATTGTTCTGTTGGACTTACAACTTTATGACTCATACTTTATGGCGGCATGGAAGTTAGCTGCGGGTAAGGGATTGCGCATTATTCAGTCAAGACGATGAGTCATCTGCACCCCACTGATACTTAAAATTGTGTTCTGCGTGGCTTAACGCTAGATGTTCCGAGACCCCATCAAAATTTCACCGTTATACCTGCGCAGACGGTTACTCGCAGCTAACTTCAGAGCCACCATAAAGTTCCAACAGAACTATACAGAGCGAAGTGTTCAACATTCAACAGGGTGCTTTCATTAGCTGTTCGTAGTGTTAGTGAAAACAGGAGATAGACCGCCAACATGAATAAAACATTCCGTTCAATTAAGTATGCAATTTATAATCAAAAGTTTACATTTCGAACACTTCAAGTATTCGAAATGTGGAAAACTATGAAGAATAATTAATAGAAAATGGTAATGACTGTTGCTCTTACCAATAGTTATCATTGCTCCAACGGTCTCGAAAAGTAAGAATACATCTGATTGGAATTCATTGTTGAAATGTTTCAAGAATAAATTGCCGCCTATGGTGCCGATCTGAAACATACAACTTTAAACATAAGTAAATTAATAGCCTCACAGCATGCTGCATGTCGGACTTGATTGAGAAGTCTTACTGAGCCGTCTACAGAGTAGGAAATCGTATAACTTGGAGACGTGTCGTAAATAGTTGTGATTCTGAACATCGAGGGAAGACCGAAGACAAAGAATATTATCAGCCAATAACATCCTCACATGCTGAGACAAAAGCCTTCTCTCTTTGAGAGAGAGTGGGTTATTATCCACCACGCAAACCAAGTACGGATTGGTTGACGTCATCATGTCTTCAAAATTCCGGTTCCAGGACGTCCTTACGGAGTTTTAAAATATCGTTGCTGGCATGTCACTGGCAATGTGTGTTGGTATTATAAATCAAATATTTTTTGCGACCATAAAACCTCTTTCGAATCACAAACTCAATGATGAAAAGGTACTTCTATTATACTTACATTCCTCACAGGTATATGAGCCACTAGATCCATGTGATCATAAAATTGTTTCAAATAAGAAAACTCTTCTTTCTCTGCTGACAGCTGCAGGAAAAGGTCCATCATATCTGACAAAGGCATGCCAGCGCCAAGTATCAGGTTCACATCCAATGTGTGGCCCTTTAGTTCAGCCACGTTGAAGATATCTATCACGTTTTTTGGATACTCTGTGACGTGGTATACACCTGCAAAATATGAAAATATGCAACATCGAATTTTCATCTACTTTTGTTAAAGTGGGTTGTCATAATGGTTTTGCAATATTGTCCTTATATCATATCTGTTAATACTTATATATTGTATGTCGACAATAGTATAAAAGTTTATGGTATAGTTTAAAGTCAACGTACGGGTGTAGACTGTACCTTGTTAGGTATATGACTAGATTCTGGTTTTCCAATCACAAGCAGAAAAAGGTATGAATGTGTATATTAACAAAATAAATAATCAAAACAGAGAAAGCAATTTCATGTCTTTACGATCATAATACTTTGGAACACAAGATATTATGAAATTGGTCGTATCTCAAGGTTACAATCAATTGCACGAGAAAATCGCTATTGAATTTTGCCAACGGTATACAATGACATGTTGATTGTTGGTGCTTGTGACTCCCATTGACCCCCATTGCAAAATGTTTACGTGTGTAACATTACGCTCAGCCGTTTTTCACACCATAAGTTGAAGTCGTTTACCAGAAATATTTTTTGCTCAATGTTTGTTTGATGTACTGAATGCATAGCTAGATAACGGCTATGGGATAGGTCTTTTTATATAACGTATATGTCAGGTTACAAAAAAATTTACCTCATAAAAAAAGTGGATAGCCTTGTACCGTTTTTTCTCTTATATAAAACCTTCATTACCTTGACCAGTATTCCCAGCAATCAGCTTGTAATCTCCGACACTCATGGCTTTAAAAACGTCGGCCAAATTGAAAGCTTTGTACCATTTATGTTTGCCAGCATCCACCACCATCATCTTTTCATCACTGATATGAATGAACTCATTGTCTTGTTCATCAGAATTATATTCATCATTTAATTTAAAAGCTTCTCTAGAACATTTGTCTTTGTGAGTACATTTCTTAGCACATTCGAGTCCACAAGGTTTGATGAAGTTCAGGTCTTCAAGATCAATTAGTTTGTCTAAGAGTGATTGATCAGCGTCTTTAGCAAAGGTTTTGAAAGCATCAGCTATGGGTCTGTAGCCGGTACACCTGCACATGTTGCCAGCGAAAGAATTTTCTACTTCCACTGAAGTTAGGCTTTTGTTTTTTGATTCGTATAAGCTGAAAACAAGTATTGGTTTTAGTCGATGCTCCGCCTGCTATGATCCATACATACATACCCTTTCGGCTCCGTCTACGTTCATACATCTGGTCATACACTCACGCCAGTTGCGGGTACTATGCAACTGACCTTTGTGAAGAGTATCAACAAAAACATTTGATGATAAATTCATATCTCACCACTACGACAGAACTTAGTGTAATACATTTTTTTACGGCATGACTTAATAAACAAAGTAATTCGAGCAAATACGAAAGAAGAACCGTTTACAAAAACCTATTTTAGGTCTTAAAAGATACCTACACATTCGCACATCACACAAAGAAAAACAATATTGATGATCTAGTTTTATTTGTGTTTTTACGGTATCGTAAAAGGTTAGTATTCTTTCCACGTCCGTATAAGAAAAACCGGCCAAGTGCGTGTCGGGCCACGCACAATGTAGGGTTCCGTAGTCTTACAACGTTTATTTAATCCACTTCCTACGGTCCGATTTGCCTCACTATGGGGTATGCGAGATAAAAAACATCCCCAGTTAACGTGTACAGGAGATACCCTAAATAATATTTTTCGAGATTTTATTTTACCACTTTGTCGGCGTAACTAATCTTTGAGGTAAGCTGCACGGACATGGCGAACCTACAAGGGTTCCTTGTTGACTACGGAACCCTAAAAATGATACAAAATTGCTAAGGTTTCACGAAATCGTTAGTTATTCGATACTAGATAGTTACACAAGAAGTGTATATTTCAGCAAAGGTACGTGAAAAGGTTTGAGGATCTTTTCTTTGCGACTTGGGACAGTTCTGAGTTGACTTTTAATTTATGGACACTTTATGGCTCTCCTCGTTGGTTTAGTGCGCAAGCGCAACGGCTGAGCGTGAGGTCCTGGGTTTGAATCCCAGGTCGGGCAAAATGTTGTTGAGTTTTTCTGTCACGAACTTCTTAGTAGCAGCCACGGAGTTGGGATTTGTGCCCGGTTGATGGCAATATGCTCGCCCCCTATTACATGGGACTGAAACATAACTGGCGAAATTTGGGTGTACTATTAGGTACAACTCTGCCTAATCCTTCGGGGATTACAAGCGTGATGTTATATGTAACATGTGTTTAAAACTTACAATTTATAGCGACAGCAAAGTGCTACTGCAAAGTGAGTTGTGATCAAGACGCTTAAATTGTATGTATATTAAATCTCTCATTGTGACTCGTAATTGACTCTTTGAAAACGCTAATTCAATCCGAACTTGTTAAAAACTACCATTTATATCTTAAATTGGTTTTGCTCATAGTAGGAGCTGCAAAACTGGGTAATCATTTTGGTGTGCAATAAAACGATCTTCATCTCTTACCTGTACATATTCATGACCCATCCAGGAGTACAGAACCCACACTGGGTGCCATTAAACTTGGCAAGTCTGCTCTGTATGTCATGGTAGCCCTTGATTCTGTTCCCGACTCCTTCCACCGTGGTCACCTCCCAGCCATGGCAGGACAGTGCAGATACCAGACACTGGAAAAGGATAAAGAAACATTAAGATATACAAACACACAAACAAACACAAAACAACAAACAAAAAAACATTATATAGGGTGTAAACGGACCCTTCACGAAGCTGATAACCGAGCATTATGTACATGAAGTTAAGTAACTTTACGCAAAAATTCTTGCTGGGAAAATACTTTTTTTTTTGGGGTGGCAAATCTCATTTTACGGTAGGACTCAATGTAACGCACTCAAAACATTGTGTTGATGGATGGGTTGAATAGTACGGGGGTCTAATAGTAGTAGAGGTGTTTCAAGTAAAAAACTTACATTAAAAACATGTATTTAAAAAAAGTACTTGTGAAAAAGTTGGAACTTTGACCCCCACTATCTCCGTAACTAGAAGGTTCCCATTTATGGTCTGGAACAAAAAAAATATCGCAATGACGGGGAGAACAAGTGCCTTTCGGCTTCGTTAAGGGTCTTATTACACCAGAACCTCATACTCAGCTTGCGACCACTCGATCAACGAGATAACACACAAAGAACTTAATCTAGAAATCTACAGAAAAACACAAAGGTACTGCTTACTTTATTAGATTTTTTTCACACCAGACGTACGTCATGAGTCAATTCAAAGATTATATTTTATTTTGGCCACAGATTTAATATGGCAGTTTTTGTACAGTCAGCAACAGAAGTCGCTGAACATAATTTGTTTCCAATATTTCCTAATCATTATTTTTTATCATAAGTTATTGACTAAAGTAAATTACAAAACAACTTGTCATAATTGAACTACAAAAGTCGCTGAACTCAGTTAAACCATTAATTGCTATACATTACTACCGACAAAATTGTATGATCTGTAATAAATACAAAAGTCGCTGAGCATTGTTAGTTTTCAACATTGCTAGTTCTTTTAACCCGTTTGCGGTCAGTGGATACGAAATGGGGCACTATGAAAAAAAGACATAGAAAAATTTCACCAAAATCCAACGCCAAATCAAGCCTTCGGGACCCGGTGGGATGTAGGAGTAGTAGGGTGGGGATACACCTCAAGGTCATTGACTTAGAGGTCAAGGTCAAAATTCCAAAAGTCGAACTCCGCAATTATCACTTAACTTGACCATTCTTGTCATTGACCTTGACCTCATGGTCATTGACCTTGAAGTCAAAGTCAAATTTCTGAAGTTCAAAATAAGCTATTCTCCTGAAGTTGCCAAACTTGACGTCACTGTCTTTGACCTTGAGGTCAAGGTCAAAATTCCTAAAGTAAAAATCCGCGATTCTCCTAAGGTCACTGACCTTGTCCTCATGGTCCTTGATCTTGAGATCAAGGTTGAAATTCCGAAAACCAAAATCCGCAGGAGCAGTTATAGATCAATATTCATGGTGTCCTTGAGGTCAAGGTCAAATGACATAAGGGTCAAGTTCAAGTGACTTTGAGGTCAAAGTCAAGTGATTCCGGAGGTTACATCGACGGAGCCCCGCTTGCCGGGGCTCCTACTTCTGGGTGGTTTAGAAAAAAATAACCACGAAATAATCAACTCAAACTAACATCACCAATTTGTAGGCTTACTATAAAATAACAGCATATACCTAAACAATCACATGATCACAAATGTTTAATTGTGAAATAAATCCGAACGATGTTAAAAGGTAATGGTTTATCCTGCAGTATCTTGTATTAAACAACTCATGCGTTATCAAGTTAAAAAACTCGCGCATAACATGTTTAGCGACTTACGGCAAAATGATAGTTACCGACTTATGCTGTAATGATGTTTAGCGACTTATAACTTATTAATGCTTAGGGTTTTTGTAACATTGAAATGATAACCTTATTGTGTACTCTATTCTGGTAAGTGATTTATGGTCCGTTTTAGTGTTCAGGTATTTTGTAAATTAGTATCTGTTCATCGACTTTTGTTGCTGACTGTACCTACCATAGATTAATCTACTTCACAACCAATGCCCTTGAAGACTTAATTTAGTGCCCTAAATGAAGACGCTACGTTTTTTTCTATACTTACATTTCTTTTATGCCATACTTATGAATGTAGGCGTTTAGTATCAATAAGAAGTCTGAAATAAAAACACCTACTTCTGTCATGACTGGTATAAAAACTCATAAATACTTCATCTTTTTATTAAGAGGTCTGTCATTAAGTATTTCAAAGAAGCGAAAGATCGTTTAGATAAGTACTCATTATGTGGCCACACTTATTACTAAACATAGTCTTTTCTAGAGGGTTTTTTCAAAGTTCTTTGATTATGTAGTTATAGTTACCGTACAGTGACCTTGGTGTGTCATGTTAAGACTCCTACACATTTTCCAACTGGCTTGCCTCCGAATGTTTTTTACACCTCAGGAAAGATGCTCTACGTGCTTCTAGTTATTATGCCGGTGACCCCATCGGCTGTAGGCCCGACAAGGCATATTGTAAAGCCTCTAGAGGTAAAAATAACAAGGTAAAAAATCTAGGTACGAGTGGTACGTTAACCTGTATAAGACATAAAAAAAACAATCTATTTATTTCCAAATGCATTCATAAAATTATTACATAAAAAAATAACGCTCAATCTTGTTGAGGCAAGATTACGTGCGCTAACGATTAAGGGGCCGTGCACAAAATCATCCCGTTTTGAACAATTTTGATCACTACTTGTGGAAAACACAAGAAGAATTTGAAGTTTCTTTTTTCATATTATTAGAGTCAAATTCTTATTCTTGCAGATAGCCTGAACAAATGTTTAAACTAATGCATGTATTAATGGCAATCACCCATATTCAAAACCCCTTTTCCGCAAAAGTAACGAGCGAGACATGTTTGAGCTTCGCTGAACAAAAACCTACAAAATATTCTGAACATTAAAAATTATTAATAACATCATTATATGGTCTACTCACATATGAACCACAAACATTTTTGACTTCAATACGAAATAAAGCAGAAAAAAAATGTTGAAAAAACGTAATTTTTGGAAAACGTTTACACAAATAAGAATTTTTTTTTTACATTAAAAACACTTTAAAGAAAATTTAAAAATTACACATTAGTCTTAAGTTAACTATATAATCAACCGCGCATTCGATTTTGCGCGGTCCGCGCAAAATCGTTCAATTAGTAACTAAATAGTTAACTTTGCCTTTAATTTACGAAATGAAGTTATTGTTTATTTATAAAATAAAATTTAGATTCTATTAAAAGGTTACCTTAAAATTAATGTGTAATTTTTAAATTTTCTTTAAAGTGTTTCTAAGGTAAAGAAAAAAATTCTTATTTGTGTAGACGTTTTCCAAAAATTACGTTTTTTCAACATTTTTTTTCTGCTATATTTCGTATTGAAGTCAAAAATGTTTCTGAACATATACGTGTGGACCATATAATGATGTTATTAATAATTTTTAATGTTCAGAATATTTTGTAGTTTTTTGTTCAGCGAAGCTCAAACATGTCTCGCTCGTTACTTTTGCGGAAAAGGGGTTTTGAATATGGGTGATTGCCATCTGCAAGAATAAGAACTCGACTCTAATAATAACAAAAAAGAAAGTTCAAATTCTTCTTGTGTTTCCCACAAGTGGTGATCAAAATTGTTCAAAACGGGTTGATTTTATGCACGGCCCCTTAAGATTTAAGTTACTCACTCACACAATGTCTTTGTCTGGTAGTGCTTTACTTGAACAAAAATAAACCAAAAACTAACTCTCTCTCTACCTTTGGTTTCAACACACTTATTGCATCTTAGAATCGCCACTGTTATTGTTAAAAAGGCGCTAACGGTGGCATTTTTTTCCAAAGATGTGTGGTGAACTGTAGGTTAGGTACCGTCAATTATGTGTTTTTTTTTTTGCCCAATGAGGATAAAATCGTTTTTGCGTACTCTGCCTTATTATAATTTGAACTGCAAAAAATGCTAACATTTATGAGGAAGTTAAAAACGTTAATAAGTTTTTATAAAGAATTCTTCAAGGCCGTTGGTTCAAATGTTGGAAAAGATCAAGCTAGGCAATAAGCCAATAAAAAAAATTATGAAAAAAACAAGCACAAAACGAGACCCATTTGAATAAAAATTCATCATCATCATCATTTCTGCCTACAGACATCCAGTGCTAGACATAGGCCTCCCCCAAGTGTCGCCACATTGACCGGTCCCGTGCGTCTCGCATCCAGCGGATCCCTGCAACCTTACCAGGTCATCGGTCCACGTAGTGGGAGGCCTTCCAACGTAACGTTTTCCGGTTAGCGGTCGCCACTCCAGAACTTTTCGGCCCCATCGACCATCCGTTCTGCGAGCAAAATGCCCTGCCCACTGCCACTTAAATTCTTCGGGCTACGTCGGTAACCTTGGTTCTCTTGCTGATGTCTTCATTTCTGATTTGATCACGCAAGGAAACTCCGGGCAAGAGCAAGTTATTGTTGTCGATAAATAATTTAATCATAAAGAAAAAGTGATAGAACGTTGACAGTTCGATAACAGTGCTGCTGTTATCGAACTGTCAACGTGCACTGAGAACTGACAGAATCGTCCCGAATGAACACGATAATCGGAACGCTTTTTGGCGCTATGATTGGTGTCATCAATGTTGTCACTCGGAACGCATTCATAAAAATTACTTGTTGGCGATTGGGCGACGTTGCCATTGCGGTTCGCGATCGGTGAGGTCATTCTTAGAAGAGCATCTTTATAGCTACGAACACTGTACTGTTTTGGTTTTTATAAATTTACATTCTAATGTTACAAAAATGACCATGACATTTCTTTGATAGGCGATCATTTTGAATCTTTAGAACATAAATCGTGATTGTGTTTAACACGTGTATAACTCATTTGATTTATGATTTACAATAAAATTTATACTGATATTTGATTAACAAACCAGTTCAAACTTTATTCATGTGCAAATAAGTTTATTGATAACCATCTCATACACATAACGCGTTCGTAGTATTTTAGACTATTTTTTCGAGTCCATACCACCACACCACAATGGTAAGAGATCTTTTACAGATCTTCCAGAGATTCCAGTCTTCCTTTGTCCATGTCTAAGGCCATGTACACACTGGGTCAAGACGTATACTTCACACTCAAGTAATCGGTTAGACCATTTAGGTTAAACTTATACTGTCACTTACGGGATATCTTCCGTGATTGTTTGTTGTTGTTGTTGTTGTTGTTTATTGTTCCATCCACCCGCATTCTCCAGTCAACCCGCGATCATGGCGCTTGCAACAGCGCCGAAATATCGGGAGCTCAAAATAATGAACAATCACGGAAGATATCCCGTAAGTGACAGTATAAGTTTAGTTGTAAACCGTGAAAGCTTGAAACAGTGCCATTTAGGTTAATTGACCTCAGGGAGTACAGAGAATGGAATATCTCTCAAAGTGATCTGACAGAATTCAGGTCATCTCTGTCGGTCGCATAACTTCGTAGATCTACGTTTATTGGTGATTCCTTTGTGTAACTCTGGGATTATCTTCGCTAGTAACTATCAAGGCAAAGTCCCTTTGTGCCTGGGTAAACAGCTCTTGGTATAAAATTATAATATTCCGGTTTGTCAAACAGTTTTCACCACGCATTCTCAACATTCCTTGTGGAAAGACTGACGTATATCTACATCTACACTAATATTATGAAGAGTAAATATTTGTATGTTTGTAACGAATAAACTCAAAAACTACTGGACCGATTTCAAAAATTCTTTCAGCATTAGAATGCTACATTATTCCTGAGTAACGTAGGCTATTTATTACTAGAGAAAAATAGGGGGGTTGGAATTAGGGGAAAATAAATGTCCACCCGTGCGAAACCCGGACGGGCCGCTAGTACGTATATACGTTTAATAATGGAGGTATCATGGAGTTGTATTATAACTAGCATATGACCTTGACTTGTTCGTGCAGATCCGTAAAACAGCCTCTACAGTCCTTAGTCGACTCTAGGACCTCATCGTCCTAGATTGAACTAATTACTGTGTCCTTAGCTTAAGCAAAATGTTTTAGACATGATCTAGTTTAAAACAAATGACTGTTGTAGTCAAATCTTCGACAAAATACAGGGAACAACATCATTTTTAATTGGCCGTAGCTCTGGTGTCTGACGACTTTGGTACTTATCGCAATACTATGAATTGGAGAACTTATTATGAGCTATGATTTGAGATACATTTCAATACTGTTAGAGTAATGGCCAAGACCGTTTCATCGGAATCCGTTCAACCAGACGGACAGAGTTACTTTCGCATATCTACTAGGTATAGAAGGATTGTTAAGTATGTATCAATAGCATTCAGATTCTACAGTAAAAAACACAGCGACTTCTCGCAGCGTTAATTAGTTTACTTACAGAATTGACAGCAAAGGTCTTGACAATATTGGCAGGAGGTAACGCTACTCGCACAGCGACGATGCAGGCGCCACATCCGCCCTCGTGGCACATCGCCTTAGTGCCGCGCAGTTCCGCGACAGTGCGGATGTACTCGTTCAGGGATACGTCCGGACCGAATTTGCCGTCCACTGGAAATATTTCATACAATTCAGATAATATAATAAGGGTGAGAAACGAAGCGAGATGTGCCCACTGTCGGTGTGAAAATTCTTATTCCTTATTGGACACAAAAAGATACTACACACAAATTGAAATAATATAGCTAATACACATCGGCGAGCTTATCCCAGAATTGGGTTTTCTTATAACAAACCTTACTTCAATTGCGAGATTTGCAAAAGAAATATGCATAAACAGTAACAATTAGCTGTAAAAGTTTTTCACCCAATCAGTTCAGCCTATTGCAGTCCATTGCTGGACATAGGCCTCTAGCAAACCGCGCCCCAACACCCTCTCCTTCATTCCCTGCCTGGCCCAGCCACTATTTTAAAATCGTCGGTCCGTCTAGCTGGAGATGTTCCACACTACACTTTACCATTACGCGGTTGGAGACCAGAACTGTCGTTTGCTGCTCCAGTGGCTATGGGTTCTTCGACAAACATGGCCAGAGCATCTTGCTTATTCTGCAAGCTATGAGGTTTCCCCTTGGATTAAGCTAATTAGGCGATTCTCACAAGACACCACTAATCCGCGCGGTCGGGCGGACGCGGTGAAACGGAAGTATGGGAACTGCGCCGCTCGGAGAGGCGGTATGCGCCGCTTGTCCGCGCAGTCATGTGGTGTATTCCCGTTGGACCACCCGCCCGTAGCCCCACTGGTGGGGCCAGAGGGAATTGATTAAAATTGCTGTGTCGTGTGTAAGGCATCAACGGATTTCATACAAGCTAATGTGACGTGAGATCTAGTTCACCGCCCGACCCAGCGGACGAGCGGTGCCGTGTGATAACCGGCTTTGAAAGCTTACCGTCTTCTTTTAACAATCAGTTACCTATTTTGCAAACATTTGTATGTTGAAAAATCCTGAAACAGAATAAATAAATGATTTTCTCACCTTCATACTCTTTGCCGTTGATCTTAAATTTGATTGAAGCCATTTTTTATGTTGGAACTGCACCTGCAATTATACAAAATTCAAAATTGTTAACAGTGGCTCATGCTGCTTTCGTTCAAGTTGTGTGTAAGCATAAGAAGAAAGATTGTAGGAAAAATCGTATTTAGGTGTTTTACGACAAAGCCTGATTAGCTGTTCTAATTTTGAGTATCAATTCATAACACCTTTATGCTGGTTATTCCAATTCATCATCATCATTATCTGCCTAGCCTTTTCCCAACTATGTTGGAGTCGGCTTCCAGTCTAACCTGATGCAGCAATTTATCCATTTATTGCGACATTTTTTTGGCAGTTCTTTAACTGCAAAAAACTTTTATGTAAGTCGATTTTCATTTGAATTCAATATTTAGTCCATAGAATTTATAATCTCCTACTTCTATACAGTAGCTTTAGACGAACAACGAAGATAAACTATCTCAAAGCAATTTAGCTATGAATCTACCTATACAAGGTGTTGCTTTGCATCCTCGTCAAAATTCAGGAGGTTGTCTTAAAAGACGTAAATAATAAATATAAATTACGGAACCTGGTCAATAATAATAAACGCTGTTTTTTTTTGTTGTTTAAATTTGACACTAATTCAGAATGAAGCTCTTCGCAAAAGAGGAGAATCACCCGTCGCCTTTCATGGCGCGAGGCACCGCCCACTTACAACTACGACACACAAACATGCGGATAGCACGTGCGCGCTTTATACCTACAGTGACCGAATGGCGATGATTTATCCTAGATCGAACTCGAAAATCGCTTTCGTTATTGTCATAAATTTCGCTTAATAATTAATTCATTTTTAAGTATCATAAGAATGCGGAAATCTTACTAATAAAAGTAGTACTAGTGCCCCAAAGAAAAGTTCACTGACCTATTGTAAGTACGGTGGTTATCAGCTGATTAACAAAATGTTAGTTTTGTTATGGCGTTTTATTGCAATTCTGCTGAATGAACAATCCTAAAATTGGTAATCTTAGATTTTAATAATAAAAACATGTAACAATCCTACTACCTACCGGTAAGATTTAGGTAAGTATAACCTGAGGCGCACAGCTGTTTGTTGGCTATGTTGCTACTTGCTGCTTAGATAAGCGCGCGCGCTCGTATTTACCTAAATGCGCCGAGTACGCATTGTAGGTAAACACAGCCCAAGGTTTTCGTACCGTTATGATTTTGTTTTTAGTTGTGGATTGAATTTGGAAATTGAAATTGGTTGATTTTAAATTTTCCTTCCTACTTAACGGGCTTAGGACCGGCAAAAACACCTTAGACCGATCTACTAAATCTAAAATGTGCTAGTTATGTAGGCATGTGGCGGTAATTTTGTTTGATAGGTATTATTGGCGTAGTTAAAAATTTGAAATCAACTTATTTACACTAATAAAATTGATTTAGCTAACGTATTTACAAATGATTGTCTATGTACAAATAAATAAATTACCTACTTAGGTTACCTGGAGGTTTTGTTCAAAGTTTCCACCACCACACTCTAGGCACAGTCGAGCACGACGTCGCTGATTATCTTTCAGTTTACGCAACACTAACACATTCGTTTTTAAAGTTTCGAAAGCACTGATCACTCTTTCACGTAATTCTGTTACACTTGTGACTTCCTCCGTGTACACTAACCTTTTAACGTCTCCCCACAAATAAAAGACCAGGGGCGTTAGGTCCGGAGAACGCGGTGGCCAGGCCACAGGTCCACCGCGGCCGATCCACTGGTTGCCAAACCTTTCATTCAAGTACTCGCGTACTTGCCGAAGGCGACAGGCAGGGCTTCGCTGCCGCGAGCTTGAGCATGCCTTGGAACGTCAAACTGCCGATGATCTCGCAGTCTCTGCGTAGCAGCCAGCATAAGGCTCTGTGATGGGGGTTCCCGATTGGGAAACAGTTCCGCGAACAGCTGGATGGCTCGACGTAGGCTGTCTCCGCTGATGGCATACAAGCGGACCATTTCCACCAACTCAACATTGGAGTAATTGTCCGTCATCTTGCACTACATACGAGTACACGGGGAGCGTAATTTGCATGCACATGCACACGGCTCGCCGGTTTTTATTGCACTGACCGCGGGGCCGGGGTGCGGTTGGGCGGAGTTTAGGAAATACGAAATTATTGAATGAACGTTTGCGTTTGTTTGTGTGTGAGAATTGGCGGTTTAGGGCTAGTATTAGACAGGTCGCGTTTTAATACGGGTGGTGTTACACTTACTATTTCCGATAATAAGAAAAAAAATACCTACTCATTTTATTATTGATTCGGGTCGAGAATCATTAGTATAGTGACCTCCTTGAATTTGACGAGGATGCAAAGCAACACCTTGTATAAAAACTGGTAGACCTTAGGTTACTGCTTAAGGCTATCAAGAGTGAGGTAATAACATCGACTACAAAGTTCTTTTTTCTTGCATATTGTAAAAGTGATCATCTATCATATATGTTTATAATAATAAGCTGCTGAATCATTTGGTTTGGTCGACCAGTATTTCTCACTTTGGCATGTGTTATAAAGGGAGTAAATAGACCCTTAACATAGCCGAAAGGCACTTGTTCTCGACTTTTTTTTTTGGGGTGAAAAATCACGTTTTATGGTAGGACTCGATGGAAAGCACTCAAAGCATTGTGCTGATGGATGGATTGAATAGTACGGCGGTTGTGGAGGTGCGTAAAGTCAGTAAAAATGTTACATTAAAACATGTATTTAAAAGAAAAACTTGAGAACACATTGGAACTTTGACCTCCAATATCTCCGAAACTGGAAGGTTCCCAGGTATGGTCCAAAACAAAAAAGTGATCGTAATGACGAGGAAAATAAGTGCCTTTAGGCTTCACTCTTTATAACAAGCTGACCAAATATATTTTTAATTTTATTGCTAAAGTGATGTTCAAAAGGCGGATCATTTTAATTACATACCATGATTTAGGTAATTGGATAACCAGAAGTAAAAAAGAATGAAACGAACTGTTTTTTTTAACTTGTCTCACTTGTTTTGAGTGCTTTACATCGTTTAGTCCACTCGACCCCTAAAAAAAGATTTGTTTATTTGTATCCTCTCAACCCTTAAACGTAGTTCACACTCGACCCCCAGGGGGTGAGTTTGAATTTTCATACAAAGGACGCATACCTCGTCCACTTTCAACCCTTATGACGTAAAACCGGATTATCACCTTCAAAAAAAAATCATTTCCCAGCAATTATTTTTGCGCAGGGTTACTTAGTATGATGTGAATGCTTTGTTGGAGGCTTCGTGAAAGGTCCATTAACATCTTGTATAAAAATAAATGTGCATAAAAATAGGTAGCTAAGTAACTAAATGTACGTGTCGAAATGCGGTAAACTGTGTCACTGAAGTTTCCTATTTATGCCTAAGTAGCTAACGCGGATTACATACTGGTGTGGTAACAATCACGCGCAAGAAGATTATTATACTACCAAAAAATATTTAAATTATTTAGAACGTCAAATAGAAAAAGTATTTTCAAGAAATATTTTTCCATCTAAATGATTAAGTTAAATATTTAAAAAAAAATACTCACACTCACTGTTTTAGCAGAGATACCTAAATATTTTTTTATCTTAATTCAATTTTAAAAACTAGGATTTAAAAAAAAAAAAAAAAGTAAAAAAAAAAAATACCTAAATCTTATGTCGTTACAAAACAATTCGCGATCCAATACTGGCACAAAATAAAAATAAAAAAGTAATGACAACAATATGGTCGTAAAGCACGTCACTATGCGAAAACCTATGATATAAAACTGACAAGAGGCCGTACACAGCCCGATGATCTATGTATAAACCTTATAGATATAAACATACATAATTATGGCAGAGATCGGCCGCAGCTTGCTAAAGTAGGAGGCATATTTTTTTGGTTAAAGTTTTTTTTACAGTTCCAAGTAATCGGTGCTCATTGTTTGTGTTTTATTTCGCGTGTCGTAATAAAGTCAATAGAACAATAATGAATTAGGTAAGCGAGGTTTAGAGGCTTGCCTTTTTTGCCAGCGGTAATGAAAATAAACTTACGTTAAAAAAGTATAAAAGGAAATAGACAAGAAACAGAATTTCTTTCTTTTTTTAGAAATTCTTTTTTACTGTTTTCTATTTTAATATTCAGTCCGTTACTTTAAACAAATTGAATGCCCGTTTACCTGTTAATTTATTTAATTTACATTAAAGTTAACAAAGCATAAAAACCCTTTTTATGCTTTGTTAAATTAGGTAACCTTTTATTTTCTGGATTAAATAAATTAAACAGAAAGCTTAGCTAGACATACATCTATTCTAACCGTGGGTGTGTTTTTAAATTTGAAAACCAGTCATCATCATCTGCCTAGCCTTTTCCCAACTGAGCTGGGTTTAGCTTCCAGTCTAACCGGATGCAGCTGAATACCAGTATTTTACATGAAGCGACTGCCTATCTGACCTCCACAACCCAGTTATTACTGGGCAATACGATGCCTCTTGGTAAGACTGGCTGTCAGATTTTTGGGCCATTGAAACGACTGTCAAAGATCAACAAATGACAGCGTGGAACGTGCTTTCTGAGGCACGGAGGAAATTCGGAAGGTAATAAACAGATGGTGACCCATTCAAGTACCGACCTAGGTAAGCGCGGCCGAACCTTGAATATTAGCTCATGCGGCTGTTATTATTTAGCCACGAGCTCCTCGAGCAAGTTTGAGTACCGGTCTAGCGAATAAATAAGTTGTCCTTATATTTATACATAGTAGAAGTGGAAAGTTTTGATCATGCGGCTTAAGACATTTATTTCTTAAAAAAGAATAAGCTTAAGATGAGAAATTCAAGGTGCTAATCTTAAAGCGAAATATAAGAATTACTTATGAAGAAGGTAGGTAAATAAGTAAGTCAAAAAATATCAAATATCTTTATTGGAACAAAAACACATTTCACAAAGTAATTGTATACGTAAATAGCTGCATTCGTTCAAAAACTATGTCGCAGCTATTTACGCCCACCTCCAAGAGGGAGACAGGTGGCCTACCATGACGTCTTAAAGCAGGGGTAATTCCAGTGTGGGAAAGAGATAGCGCTAGACGACCTGTATAGCTCTGTCTCTTTCCCACACTGGAATTACTCCTGCTTCAACTTCTTCGCTAACCCCCCAGAAATGAAAAGTTAGGTAGTACTAGACACAATTTCTACAGTGTTGTGGGTAAAAGGAAAAAGGGAGAATGTGTGTGTGTCAACAAGAGTAGAGGAAGACCAAAGGAGCGATGGATGAACTGTATGAAGGATGATATGGCAAGAAAGGAGGTTTCTAATGAGATGACGAGTAATAGAGATGTATGGAAAAAGAAGACATGCTGCGCCGACCCCAAATGAATTGAATTATTTTATTCTTTCTCATTACATGATAGATGATCTAATTTATTTACTTGTTTGTTTGTGGTTCATGTATCTCTATTAATTTCTTGTTTTAATTATGTTACATGTATTATTACTTTGTACGCCCGAGAGGCAAAACATAGCGCCCTCAATGTATTACCAAATAAGACCTTATAATGTACCTATGTTTTACAATGAATTAATGAATCTGAATCTGAATCTCTAGAAAAACGTTACGTCCTTGGTGCAGTGTAGCTACCGAATTCAGGTACAAATGGTGTTTTTCAGTTCCAAACGCTTAATTGCAAAAGGTACGGTCACTGGTAAGCGACAACACGCTCTAAATATTCCTAAAAATATAATAAAACGATAAACTGTTATTTTTTTTTACTATCGAGTTGCCAGTTACAATATAATTTCCGGAAGTACCGACCTTTTGTAAGATATTGTATGGAGGATCATTAAAATCGAATCAAGTAGCAAATTACTTCATAATACAGTGTGATGTTCCCCTGTGCACTACTCAGCTGTAATTATGTTTCATACTAATGACTAGAGACCAGATTATATGCAAATGCTTGCTTATGCGAAAATATAGTAATTTAACTAAACTATATTCATTCAAGGTCGCTCATCAAGCTATGGAACGGGCTATGCTTGGAGTCTCTCTGAGGGATCGCATTCGAAACGAGGTGATTCATGAGTAGGCAGTGGCTATTATTTTGGCCGGTCATATTAGCCGTAGAACTGATAACCATTGGGGTGGGTAGACGTTATCTTGAGTGAAGACCGCGAATCGGCAAGTGTAAGGTGGGACGCCCTCAGGCTCGGTGGAGTGACGATCTTCGCTGGGTGGCTGGTAGCAACTTGATGAGAGTTGTTGAGAATCGAATTCTGTGCGTTTGATTGAGTAGAATCCGCGTGAGAGGCGCACGGAACCGGTCAATGTGGCGACACTTGGGAGAGACCTATGTCCAGCAGTGGACGTCTTTCGGCTGAAATGATGATGATGATGTGTAGGCCTATGTCCAGCAGTGGATGTCTGTGGATTGTTCATGTTTTAATTTTGATGTTTTATTAGTTATTGTATTGTATAACGGGCTGGTGTCCGCAACTCCACGTCAAAGCGTGTATTTTGCGTGCGTTTGAGTGAGTAGGATCCGCTGGATGCGAGACGCACGGAACGGCACGGTGGTTTTATTAGTTAAAATTTAGCATATTTTGTTTTTTTTTTTGCGTTTTTATTGCATATTTTGTTGCGCATTTAGCACAGCATTGCGGCAGCATTGCATCCAGTGTCTAGAGATCATGTAATAACAGTTTTTCTGCGCGTGATCATGTATCAATGTCCAGGTTCTTATTGCGATGGTGATGCAGGTAAATATGTTATTAAGGTAATTAAAAGGTAAGGTCACGCGGCTGCCGTGCACAGTAACTATTAGCTTAATAACAGACTACATACAATCTCGCCTGTAATACCCGATGGGTTAGGCAGAGGTGTACATAAATAGTACAGTCACGAGCACCAATATGTAAACACTTAACCACTTTTAAAATCGTTTTTCTCCTACTATTCTGATTAAAACTTCATGTTGTTATGAACATAGTATTCTGGAACTCTCCAAGTAACAATCGTTATTTCTAGCGAAAATTCCTTTTAAATTTAGGAAAGTGTATACATATATGCTCGTAACTGTACACCTAAATTTCACCAGTTATGCAAGTCGTATGTATTTTATTAATCTACGTGCTTTTTATATATAAGAAGATGCCAATGGCGATGGCGTACCATAGTTACTCCTTTTATTATCGTCTTGGTTTTCACCTTTCCCAATGTAAGTGAGTAGTTTTGTCTGATGAGCCTATCAGACAAAACCGCCTATCAGAAAAAAAGAGCCTATCAGAAAAAAAAAATACACTTGAAAGAGAGTAGTTGTCTGATAGGCTCATCAGACAAAACTACTCTCTTTCAAGTGTATTTTTTTTATATTTAAATAGGCCTACTTTTGACCTCAATCTAGTCCTGAGGACAGAGAATATAAACGTTGTACCTCAATTCTTGGTAAGCGATTATGCGGTCGACGATGGTGCACCATAGTTTCAAAGTAACTAGCATGTCAACTCGCCATATTATAATATTATATTGTATTGTTTATATTGTATTTATTGGGACTAAAGGCTCCCGAAGTTTACAGCTATCGGGAAATATAACCTTCGGCATGAAGGCCTTAGCGGTATGAACAAATTACACTTCTATAATGGTTCATTTCCCAAAAAAAAAACCAATCCTTATGTACCTTGGCTTAGGATTAGTTTTATTTGGTTCAGGGGAACAATTACCTATGTAAAGAATAAAATTCAGAAGTATCGTAAAATAAAAAATAAAGTTACGACTCTTTTTTTATTGTACAGTAGTTTAGTATCAATAACTTGG
Source organism: Noctua comes (assembly GCA_963082995.1). NCBI lineage: Eukaryota > Metazoa > Arthropoda > Insecta > Lepidoptera > Noctuidae > Noctua > Noctua comes. Next base: position 4,377,467 of record OY720279.1, on the reverse strand, counting down.
CACACAATTCAATTTTTCTAGACAAAATGGAATGTCGTTGCCTCGGGGAACATTTTAATAAAATATAGGGACCATTTATGTTTCGATGAGGTCGGCTATATTAAATTGCAAAGAAGAAATAAATTCTGTACATAATATCGGTATATTGTATTTGTGGTCTTTGGTGGACGTACATATGTTTTGTTTTTGTGTGTGTTGCCAGTGATTACATACGGGACCGAAACGTGGTCGCTCACAATGGGCCTCATCAGAAGGCTTAAAGTCACCCAAAGGGCACTGGAAACAGCTATGCTCGGTGTTTCCTTGCGTGATCAAATCAGAAATGAGGAGATCCGCAAGAGAACCAAGGTTACCGACGTAGCCCGAAGAATAGCCAAACTTAAGTGGCAGTGGGCAGGGCCACATTGCTCGCAGAACGGATGGCCGATGGGGCCGAAAAGTTCTGGAGTGGCGACCGCGAACCGGAAGACGCTGCGTTGGAAGGCCTCCCACTAGGTGGACCGATGACCTTGTAAAGGTTGCAGGGATCCGCTGGATGCGAGACGCACGGGACCGGTCAATGTGGCGACACTTGTGGGAGGCCTATGTCCAGCAGTGGACGTCTTTCGGCTGAAATGATGATGATGATGATGACATATGTTTCAATGGTCTTGTATACTGGGGCGATTTCTTTTCGTCACATAATTGTAGTTAGTTATTTTATTTTAATTTAAAGTTCTCCAATTTGTGTCCAATTGCCATTTATATATTTTCCATTGTGCAAGGGCTATCTGAAAAAGAAAAGATACAACTTAATGTACAATAGTAAATGAATACCCACTAAAATTTAACATTATTGGTTCAAAAACTTTTAATCAAATTGATTCATTGTTAAATTCTTGCAAATTTTAAAAGAGGTACCGGAACCAAGAGCGAAATAAAATGAATTAAACATTTGAAAAAGTAATTGGATTTTTTTAAACCCAATTAGTGAAATGGAGCGTTAATTAATCGAGTTTTTATTTACCAATGTTAAATCTACGCCGATGGAACACTTTCATGGATAGTGTCGAATTAATTTGTTGACATTTTATTATTTACACAATTAAGTGTCTAGAGGTTGGTACTTAGATAATGAAAAAACAGTCAAATATGATTAGGTATAAAAAACCGCTAATCTTTCTATTCCAGTAGTGACGGTCTTCTGATTTTTGCGTAGTAAGATACCAGTGATGTCTGACGACATTGCTGCTATTGCGGGAATATCCTGGTTGAGGCTGGCACAAGACCGTGGAGCTTGGCACAAGCAAAGAGAAGGCTATACCCAGCAGTGGGTGAACTCGGGCTGTGGATGATGATGATACCAGTTCAAGTAATACTGTTATATGCGTACCTACACCAAGCCATAGATAAACTTATACTGTCACTTACGGGATATCTTCCGTGATTGTTCATTATTTTGAGCTTCCGATATTTCGGCGCTGTTGCAAGCGCCACGATCGCTGGTTCGGGAGCTCAAAATAATGATCAATCACGGAAGATATCTCGTAAGCGACATAATAAGTTTAGTTGTAAACCGTGAAAGCTTAAAACAGTGTTTCAAGCCATAGATCTTCATAGCCGACATCCAGACAAGCTGAAAGAACTGCTTCTCGAGCCGCATGGTGAAACATTGTAGCTAGGTAGACAGATGGCTCTCCGGTCGCTGTAGACAAACAGAAAGTAAATCAAAGCCTTTAGAATTGAATAGAAAGAAAATTTTTATTTCAGACCGGAGTCCTTAGGGTTAATAACAATTTTACTTAACTTCTAGTATTAGTAGGTAACACAGGTAGGTAGGTGTTGGTAGGTTTAGGAGGAGACCTGAGCTGTTATTTCTCCATACAAATTTTGACGAAAACGACGTTTCATATTCCCCTTTTTTCTTCTTGAATAACCCCTCTAAAGCTTGTTTATTTGTGTTCCACTGAGCAAAGCCCATCTTTTTCTCTATTGTCTGTTTTGTACGATACGATATTCTTACCTGTCCGGCCAGGAGGTTATTATCCACACTGGTTGCCATTAAACTTGGCAAGTCTACTCTGTATATCGTGGTCGCCTGTAATCCTGTTCCTGATACCTCCTGCAGTGGTCACCTGCCATCCGTGGCAGGATAGTACTGGAACTAGGCACTTAAGAGTGCGATAAATATTTTTTAGTACTTTGACGCACTTTGAAGTGTCCTTTTGTCGTCGTTTTTTAGTTATGTTTTCTTACTTTAATTCTTTTTTTCATTAGTTTAGTTCTATTTGTAGTCTGTATATAATGTAAATAAATAATTAAAAATCATTTTTTACGTTGTATTCCAAACTTACATCAACATATCATCACGCCTGCAATCCCAGATGGGCTAGACAGAAGTGTATCTAATAGTACCCCCACATTTCGCCAGCTATGTTCAAGTCCCATGTAATAGGGGGCGAGCCTATTATTCCCATCAACCGAACATCTATATTATAAATATAAATATAAATCTATATTCCGTGGAAAAACCCAATTACACTTTGCCCGACCTGGGAATCGTGTCCAGGACCTAATGCCAGCAGTCGCGCTTGCGAGCACTCGACCAACGAGCCACGACCAACTTTATAATGTACCATAATGATAAGAATAATAATGAGAACCTCGTGAAAGCCGAGAAAGATAAATCAAGTATCTTGACTTGGCTCACGAGGTTGTCGACATGTGGGATGTGGACTCGGCGATCATTGTGCTGATAGTTGTATCAGCCTATGGCTTAATTGTAAAGAGCCTGGTTGACTTGATTCAGAAAGCGGTACTTCTGGACACGGCTCGTATTGTGAGGAGGTTTCTGTCTCTGGAGCCCTGACCATCGGTAGCTTGGACCCTGTACCCGATACCGGTGGGCTACATTTTTTTATATTTTTAAATGTTTTTTAAATTGTTTATATTTTAACAAATATTTAAAAATGTATAAGATTTGTATGAAAATAAGTAAAGGAAGAATAATAAAATTCTTACCTTGTTATTATGAACATGAACGGTTTTAGTTAAACCTTAGGAAAAACAACACTGCTGTACTAATTGCTGTAACCATACGACTATGCAAAACAAACATAACTGCAATCACTTTGAACTGTTATTATATAATGCATAATTACTTCAGAAATTACTAACAGGGCCTTATTACTAAGCCTACGTAGTCTGTCACGACTATGCAAAACAAACATAACGGCAATCACATTGAACTGCTATTATATAATGCATAATTACTTCAGAAATTACTAACAGGGCCTTATTACTAAGCCTACGTAGTTTGTCTGATTGTCCGTCTGTCTGTTTATCACTTGGTAGTTTCGATTTAATCCTCTACTTCGTTAGAATCTCTAATGTCTCTATTCACTATGATGAAGGTCTCAGGACCATTGCAAATAAAATGGGATGAATATGTGTCCAATAATCTAAACATACAAGGTGGAGACGACAATACGACAATTTTGGCCAAGGTTTTTGAAGTAGCGAGTTGGCAACATGTGTTTAACGTTTATACCGATGCGGGATGCGTTAACCTGTTGGTGGTAGCCTATTATCTACATTATGTAGAAAATGCTAAAAGTGAAAAATAACGTCCTGTGAATAAACTGCATACAAAATTCAATCGAAAATTTCCAGTAATTTTCGATTGAATTTTTGTATGCAGACTGGGAACGTCATGAGTTACATACAGTTTAATTTATTGTAGCATTGTCGTGTCCACCCTGTATAGGAGTCTACTGTTGAATGCAGGGTGTACAGTTCCGTATCATTCATAGACAAGGGAAGATCCTCTGACGAGACAAGTGCTGTGTCTGGTGGGCTACTTCTCGACGGTTGTTATCGGGTGGTTGTATTATAAAGGGTGTAAATAGACCCTTAACATATCCGAAAAGCACTTGTTCTCCCCGTCTTTGCGATCATTTTTTTGTTTGGAACATACCTGGGAACCTTCTAGTTACGGAGATATTGGGGGTCAAAGTTACAACTTTTTTTTTTAAATACATGTTTTTAGTGTAAGATTTTTACTTTACACACCTCCACGACCCTCGTACTATTCAATCCATCCATCACCACAATGCTTTGAGTGCTTTCCATCGAGCCCTACCGTAAAACGTGATTTTTCACCCCAAAAAAAAGTCGATCCCTAGCAATAATTTTTAAAGTTATTTAGTTTGATGTACAGAATGCTTGGTTGACGCACGGATAATTTTGCTTGCGCGAGATACGATTTTTAGATGGTATGTAGCGTTATAGATAAAGGCCTCTCCCAAGTTACACCCAAAATTCGCCGTCTTCCGCCTGTCCTAGCCATATTATTTACTTATTTGACTATGTATGTGTAGAGGTGTTCACTATTGCTTCCACTTACAGAATTCACAGCAAAGATCTGTTCATTGTGTTGAAAGCTGCGCGTACGGCGACGATGCAGGCGCCGCAGCCGCCCTCGTGGCACATCGCCTTTGTGCAATGGATAATCACGGAAGATATCCCATAAGTTTATAAATAAGGTTGTTTGTATAATTAAATAATTATATTAGCCCTCTAAGTGTTATCCGCGCCCGTAGGGCATTATGTCAATTTCCCGCAAACAGTGTTGAAAGCCCGAGGGGCCGTTCGTCGTCACTTTCGTTAGTTTCGATGTAATTTGTCTATCTCTATTTTGCTCAAACTAGCACAGAGTCTAGGAAACAGAACAAGAAAGATATATTTTTTTCTGACAAGTATTTCAAATGAACGAACTATGCATTTTGAACTGACCAAACCGGCGCCCCGCACCGCTCCCCCAGTCGACATTTTGCACGCGCGCCGACTGATCGCCGCAAATAAAACGACGAGGTCTGTTCTTGGATGTGTCACTATCCATTTCCCGCGGTTGAGAACGCGATGAAAACGGCGTACACAACAAATTAGTTGTTCAGAAACTTTGTAAACGTTTTGTTACCATGGAGTTTCTTGCCGGTTCTTCTCCATAGGAAACGACCAACCCGAACCGTGCACCTTTTTGTCGACGTTTTATAAGTGCCCATCGAGGCCTATGTGAAATAAAATATTTTGATTTTGATTTTGATTTTGATTTTACCAAAATGTTCTGCTCAGGTTCACTTACCTCCAAGTGATAGGGGACCGATGTACCTACTGTAGATTCAGGGGTAGACGGTGTGTATTTTCTTTTTTTTGCTTTTAATTAATAACATTTTTGTTGCTAACAACCTAGCCTTGCCTATGGACTTTTTTTATCTTAAATAAATTATTTTTATTTATTTATTGGTCCTATTTGTATAGAAAGTGACTACAAGACCCATTAAATAAATTCAATGAGAAATAAAGTGTGTAGGTGGGTATTTACCTTGATTGTAGGGCACGAATTCGATTCTTTTTTAATGAGCTCGTTAGAACACGTCCCTTTCAAAACACTGATGAAAGTAAACTGAAAATCGAATACCACGCTATGAAAACAAACTTAATAATTCCTTGTGAAAAACCTCATATGTTTGAAAGACTAGAAGTTGTACAGACGCCCGCATATCAAGCTACTACAATCTGTCAAGTTTCTTTAATACATTCTCAACTTTATCGCTAAAGCATTAGGTTCAAGGTGGTTTGGGAAAATTTGACGGTTTCGGGTAGCTTTATGTGGTGGCGTGTGTACCTATTTACATTAAAACGCCGAACTTAGTGAGGGTTCCTTGTGTTACGGAACCACTAATATTTCTATTATTCATTCAATTAATTATAGGGAATGACGTAGTTTTGATAGATTCATTGGTAATGGTTATTACTTGTCTTTGGTTTGTTCAAACAAAAACTAGTAATAACAGCCATATTCATCTAGATGGGTACAGTTTCGCCGGTACAAAACCTTTACTGCTCGAATCCAATCGCTCTTGACTGGTTTTATTATTTTATTTCAAAACCGTGTGCAGAGTAAGATGATCCGTAAAATACACCACGTATAGTGTTAAATGGAAAAGCAATAAACAATAAAATCATAGTTCCTAAATAAAAAAGAAATTAGCAATCTTGATAAATGATTAGCAAAAAAGCCTTTTATTACCCTATCGTTCTCCTAAATCAAATTAAACCGTATCGGCATCGTCATGCAACCGGCAGGCATATAGTAGAGCTTAACTATGCGATGTGATGTACATTGAAGTATCTCCACCGTCCATGCTTTTTTTCCTATTAACATGAATGACTAAACCAAAGAAACGATGGATGGACTGTGAGAAGGATGATATGGCTAGAAAAGAGATGACAGAAAAAGACATGCCGACTCCGAATTAATCGGAATAAAGGCAGGTGAATGATGATGTTGATGATGAATGAGTAAACCCTGCTTAGTTAAAAATAAAAGCGCACCTTAAAGTATGATTCATCAATTTAGTTACAGGCAATGAAGTAAAAATTCGGTTTTGGCTAAGACGAGAAGCAACACACGTACCGTCAAAAATAAAACTGCGAGGAAAATACAATAATCTTAGAAACCAGCCACCCAGCCGGCCCCAGGCCCCAGTGTTCAATACAAAAACACTGCTGTGCCTGTAGTGTGCGACAGCTTATTCAAAATGTACAAATAAATGATGTTTGTAAAGCATTGCGTTGCGGCGCGGCCCGCCATAACTTGCGTCAGCCTTAAACCATCATATTTGTCTCTATTATAATTTTGAATGCCTGTAGTACTGTGAAGAGCCAAAGACCTACAGTTTTATTGTCATGTACAATAACATCCTTTACCTGACAAGATGATTACAATTCGCATCGTTAGAGCAGCTGTGAATTAGTTGAGTAGGTCGACCGTAGCATTGGGCTGTTCCCACACTGTTGCTAATCACTGCTGAGCCTTTCGTGTCTCTACAGCGACTATCAACAGAATGACATGAGGCTGTGAGGACTCTGCCTCTTTTTTCGGCACAAGTGAAAAGAGAATATCACTGTCTCTGTTGCGCCTGATGTATATACTTTAGTATCATCACTCGTGAATGCTACGCGTAGATACTACGCTTGCTACAGTTTTTACACAATCAAAATCGGTCGGTAAGTCGGTTAAAATCAAATCTTTATTCCCAACACAATAAGGTTGCTGACAGAGTTAAAATAACTGAAAAAATTGTAAAATGTCTCACTGTCTCTCTATCACGGTTGGTTTTCGAGTGACAAGTTGCTATCAATGTATGTATGTATATACATCCTAATGAAAACTTCATAATAACTTAATAAAGGCCTTAAGAAAATAACATGATTGTATGTTAGCATGATAAATAAGGTGAACTGAGTTATCTTTTCAGGTTTTGAATGAGCCAAGTATCGGACATAGCACTAATAACATAGGCATAGTATGCAAGTGGTATAATTTTGGTACACGTTAGTCATACCTACCTACTTGTGTAAGTAACATGATATGATTGCTATAGCAATTATGAAAGGCATTAATTATCCTGATAATGTAGTATAAAGTCGGTCGATTTGAAATGAAAGAAAATGGAGTAAATAACAGCGTAACGAAGTGACAAAGAGTGAGAAAAAAATAAAATTCAATCAATCAAAAACATTATTTTGAACAAGAGTCTATGGTTTAGTAGTGAGTACTTAAGAACTATGTTAGTACGAATTTTAGAGAAACAAAAAAAAAATGTTAGAAGATTTTTAATTAGCGTTTTCTTTCTTACTGCTGGGCAAAGGCCTCCCCAGGGCTTTCCAGTTTCCTTTATCATTTGCCTTCTCCGACCAATCTATTAGGAATGAGTTCAGATTGTCACGTCAACGTTTCCCCGGTTGTTATGCCTTGCGTTGTCCATCGGTCTGCAAGTTTTTAACCTTTTCACCGCCAACGTACACATAACGCGATGCCTCGCCAGCGCCAAGCTATAAATGTTTTTATCGATTTTAAGACAAATAAGGGCTACTTTTGTATGGAAAAGTAAAAAACAGGGTATTAGACCGTGTTATATTAAATAATAAAATGAAACGAAGATTTTAAATACAGTACTTTTTTTTTTTTTAGGTATTTAAAAATTAAGAGCTTCTAATGAAGTCGTGGGCGCTGGTGGCACGGAAATCTGGAACTTCTATTGAAGTCCGTGGCGGTGAAAAGGTTAAAGACCTCTTCGAGGAAGCTGGTAAATAGTTTGGGAGAAATTAGATCACCTTGTTTAACTGCCTTATTTATTTTGAATGTTGACCCTATAGAATTCAATTTAACATTTTCCGAGCTATTATATTTTATTTTGCAAAAATTCTATATGATCGAGTTTCCTCTATACCTTGGCTTTGTAAGGCTGAGAATATTGAGCCATGTTTAAAGCTATCGAAAGCCTTTGTGTAATCCACGAAAGCCTGATATCGAGGTTTTTTTGAAATTCTTAGCATTTTTCAATAGGTATTTGATTTAAAGTGTGAAGGTGGTCGGTGGTAGAATTACTAAGACGAAACTCGGCCTGTTCCGGCGGTTGGTGCGAGTCTTATTTGGCATCTATGCCATTGTGGATGACTTTGATGAATGCTTTATGAATAAGAGAAACTAGACTGATGGGCTTGCAATTGTTAATATTGGACTTGTCTGCTTTCTTGTGAGGAAGAATATATATAATTATATATATATATAATGTGCCATTCAATAATTGAATGGCACATCTGATTTGGGAATTTGCCTGCTTGTAAATAACATTAAATAAGTTGGTGAGGTGTGGTAACAGTGTGTCAGATCCAAATTTCAGGTATTCTGTGGCAATGCCATATTCCCCAGGGCTGTTATCATAGTGGATTGTGTTGAGAACTCGTTCTGCCTCATATCCCGCTTGGTGAGGGTGTCTTCTAAGCACCTGTATATGTTTTCTGATTCTATACTTGAAATATCTGAACGAAGGGAACTGTAGAATTTTGTACAAAATATGTCAATAACTTTTTGCCTATTGTGGTGTTTGAAATGGAATCAAAGTGTGTCCAGTAGACTATTAATCGAAGGTTTGGTTCGAGAGATTCCCAGTTTTGCTACTATTAACGAACGGTGTTTTTCTAATGCTACTTTAACTCCGTGGGTATTTACATTTCTTATCTCTTTTAATACGGTTTTAGACATTTATTTTCTCAAAAGATTTACAATCACTTACAGAGAAAATACAATATTATAACTTATACATGAGGCCGATACAATAAGTCAATAATTGGTACAATAAGTCAATAACAAGAATGACATTAGAATTTCGTAACAGTTTTAGTAAACTCGTAAAAGGGTAATTGTAGAAAATAAAAGAACTAAGTGCACGACATCTTATGCGCTAATGCGGGTAGGGTTTAATGGCTTTCTTAACCTGTGCTGCTTCAAGTGCTGTCCTGATTCTTTACTATGTATATTTCTCTGTGCTAGCAAGCAACGTGTATTGATGGGATACGAAGCTTTAAATCAAACTTACGATTATATTACAGCTATGGTACTTTAATCCCTATTATTGTAATTTAATGTATTTTCTCTGTATTACTATTTTAATTTAAAATGCTCTAAGTTGTGTCCAGCAGACAAGAAGATATTTTCTGTTGTGCAAGGGATATCTGAAAAACAAAAGTTTTATCATTAACACTCCTATTACTCTTGCTCTATTATACAGGCAAAAAGAAAAAAAGATAGGTAACAGACAAGTCTGATTAAATTAGCACTTTAATAAATATCATTCAAAGCTGATCAACTACGAGAGTATTTTAAGCAATCGCTTGAAATGATAATTAATTATTATGAACTATCAGAATCAATTATTATGAACTTACCTATGTCAAACCATACGTCCTCATAGCCGGCATCCAGGCGAGCTGAACGAACTGCTTCTCGAGCCGCATGGAGGAATGCAGTAGCCAGACAGAAAGATGGCTCACCTGTAGCTATGGGCAACAGAGTGAATAAGATCATAGTTTAGTCTTCGCGGATAAATGCTTAAAAATCATCCACAAAATCCGACAGCAGAGAATGCAAAAAATCCTCAGCTCGGTTTCAACCAAAGCGAAATAACAAGTGCTAGGTTCAACCACTAACATATACGAGTAGGAGAGATGAGAGATGCGACGAGAATTTCAAGCTTTTTTTATCTTGATTGGTCGCTACACTCGTTTCCGCTGTGATCGAAACTGGTCCTTATAAAAGAAGGATGTCTCTCTACGGATAATGTTACCTTTAGACTGCAGTACTCCCAACTCATTTTTAGCATTTCGAAGAAAGTAGATCCTCATGTCAGATGGTATGTCTTTGATTCCTGGGATCTTGTAAGTCCAGGTTCTGTCAGTGAGCAACTTTCCAGTGGTAACGTCATAAACAATTTGTTCAGCGGTCCAGTATCCTAAGCCCATAATTAATGAGCCTTCGATCTGCAAGTAAGGTTTAGATAATCAATAGAAATCGAATTTTGGAAGCAGCATTCATGGTTTTACCGATATTGGACTAAGTAACCAAATACACATAATTATATTATAATAAACAAACAAACATTATTATATCATAATATCATTGTTTTACACTAACCTGACCTACATCAATTTCTGGACTCAAACTCCTTCCAGTATCTTGTAATACATCAAATCTCAAGATATCATGGTTACCAGTCAAAATATCTACTTCTAATTCCATTATTCCCACAGCATACACATCATAGGGATGTGAATCTTTAAGCGTGAACGTGTAAGAAGCTTGAAGATCTACACCAGCAGCATGTGCTCCATTTATCAGTTCTTCCCATGAAGGGTTATCCATCTTTTCTTTAAAAGGTTGAAGCCTATCGTTTAAAACTTCACATGCTTTCTTGGCGGCAAAAACAACACTTTCGCTACCGACACCTCTTCCAGTAACAATGACATTTGGAGAAGTAAAACTTGCGGTAGATTTAACACTGATTTTTTCCAGAGGTATACCAAGGATATACGCACAGATTTGAGCTGCTTTAGTATTTATACCTTGTCCCATCTCTATTCCTCCATGAATTAATACCACTGATCCATCACCGTGGTATATTGATACTATTGCATTAAAATTGCCATCGTAGTCCATATTGAAAGTTAATGGAACCAGTTTTATGGCACGTTTCCTCCATCGATTGAATCTGTTAAACTCCTCAACTTGTTTCTTTCTTTCATCGTAGTTCGCGTCAAATCTTAATTGGTTTATCATTTCTGGGATTGGATTGTTCTCGGCCATGTTTTGAAGTCTCACTTCTATAGGATCTCGTTGTAGAGTGAAAGCTATTTTTTCCATCATGAATTCAATCATTGCGACCCCCTCTGTTGCCCCTGTAAATTAATTTTTATCTTTTATGTGATATACCTTGCCCAACTGACCGCAAAAAACTCAATAGGTAACGACGACAGGTTTCATTATAACAGCCCATGGTTTCCCACTGCTGGGCAAAGGCCTCCCTCCATTCTTTTTACCATGCGCGGCTGCCCGCATCATCTCGCCATCTTCGCTTGAGCCTTCCACGGCGTCGAGTTCTCTCCTTTGACAAAGTTAACTTTAACGAACAAAAAATTTTTGACTTACATGGCGCTCTACAAGCAGTTGTACAAGCTTTGTCCGTCAGCACGCTATGAGAAGAGACGTGCCATCGCTTGGGGTTATAGCAATTGTAGAAGTGCAATATAGTCAGATGTGTAAGCATCTCGTTGAAAGAAGAGCCTGCATCTTGGTAGATGTTATTCTTCAGAAACTGGATTTCACCTTCAGCGTTGACACCGATCTGCGTGTATATCAATAGATTTCAAAGTTGTTTTCCTCTACTGGCCTACACGACTTTTGTATCGTTTTACTCGTATGATTATTTGCATCCAAATTGCCAATGTGATTTTCAGATAGTGGCCTTATTTGCAAGTAACGGAAGCAAGTGATAGAATAACACATATTTTTTACCTCCATATTGCATTTAGTAGGAATTCGTTTGCCAATGGACTGCATATTCGTCTGCAAAGGCAGAATCATTCTGCAAGTTTTATTCAACAGATGAGTGACTAGTGCTGCAGCGCAAGCTATTTGAGCAGAACGGAAGATTTTACCGCCGTAGCCACCTCCTACTCGACGAACGATCACGTTAACACTGAAATAATTATGAAAAGTCAAATGAATTGCATTTTTCTCAAATTCAAATAATATACATATGTTTTAGCGTTTTTTAGCAGATTAATTGTTGTTATTTTTCTTACGGCTTGACTTTTAACATATTTTTTTGAATCCTACCTGTTGACGGGTACGTTCAATGCATACGCAATAGCAACGTTGGTTAAATCCAGCCACTGTGTCGATGCGAATACTTCTAATCCATCTTCAGTGGGTCTCACGACACAGGTTTGAGTTTCCATATAATAGTGATACTGTTCATTCAATCTCATTTCTCCTGTAACAACAGTTTTAACGTCGTTCCCAATTTCAGTCGGTTCCACTGTTTTATCTGCTTTCACTCTTTTATTCCTTTCTGGAGACTTTAAAACTTGATCAATTGTTAGTAAAGGTCTATTTTTGCTTATTGAACTGTATCGTATTTTGATAAGCCGAGCTGCTTCTTTTGCTGTTTGCTCTCTATCAGCCACTATGATTCCTGCCGGTTGACCATAGAATTTGACTTGCTTTTGGCATAGTATTTCTTCCTTCTCAGATAGGAATGGGAAATTATCCGGGGTGCATGCATTTTCTCCTGGGATGTCTCTAGCCGTGTAAAAGGTGATAACTCCAGGCAATTGCTGGAAACAACACGAATATAAAGTAGCAGAAATTACGAGACTGTTAGCAAATATGATTAATTCTTCTGCAAAGCTTGGATTTAATAACATTAACATGATTTAAGTTAATTTCAAACACAGTTTGTTCAAAACGAGCCAGAATATCGTTTTTACTTACAAATGCCTCAGAAGTATCAAAATCATAAATCAAACTGCCTGGGATCGCATCAGCAGTAACAAAGGCAGCAAACACTTCATTGGGTTGTGCTGGCAAATCATTAGCAAAAGTAGCTTCACCACTACACTGCACCAGTCCCTCTACTTTAGGTATAGGCTGGTTTAGTGGCCATATACTCTCGTCGGTTTCAAAAGACTGCATGCCCTTGGATGTCTGGCGTTTCATAGCCTCGCTGCCTGATTTGAAGGACGGATTCATGCGGTTGCTTGGACATAGGCTGAGAGTTGCCTAAAAAACAAACACATTCATGAATACAAGATTCAATTATTCCCTTATTTATGACATCGAAAATTGATGAATACGTTTTATGACAATTACATTTTTGATGATTTATAAAGTACCTTGTAATACAAAGAAACAGCTAGCATCTTTCTATACGCTGCTGAAGGTTCAGGCGGTGCTTCCACAGGATTAATCTCCCAATACAGAGTTTTCAAAGCCCGTTGAAGTGTTTCATCAGTAAATGGATCTTTACCAACTAAAACTTCCTCAGTTTTAGACGCATGTACGAATGTTTCTGAAATACTGCCGTAAACGATTGAAGCTCTCTCAAGCAAGACAGAATTTTGTTTGAATTCAAAGAGAAATCCTGCATTGACAATCGCATGTGCATTTTGTGAACGAGGCATTATCTGAAAACGTAAACGACATTAACGGAGTTTTGAAATTTTAATAATCGTATTATCAACTAAAAAAAAGACAACAGAGCAAATAGAAAAATAAAACCTAATCTCATGTTACGGCTAAAGGTGGGTGTGAACATAAACTTAAGATTAGTCGGCTAAACTTAGATTAGATTATGTTAAATTTAGCCGGCTAATCTTAAGTTTATGTTCACACCTAGCCGGCTAATCTTAAGTTTATGTTCACACCCATCTTTAGCCCATATACATATTTCGCATGACAATCCTTCTCTTAGAGTCGTGATCCTCATTATTTTCTGCTTGACTATGTTTCGCCATCTATGCATATACACTTGGCATGGCAATGCTTTACAAAAACTACTATTTGGGAAAACACTATGTGTTTCTGAGTAATTATCTTAGAGAAGAAGATCGTCTAACTTTAATAAAACATTTAGAAATATTCCCATAGATACCTTATAGGTTTTCACGGAACAGGATTTTGATAGTGGTGGTAGCATTATGTTTTTAATTATTTTGCCTTGCATAGGCGTGTTCAAAAACTCTGGTAACTTTAACATAATTTCCCTGTCTTCTTCCGCTGAAAAAGATTTTAATAAATACATTAATTTAATTATTCATTTTGTTCAGATTATCATCCACCAAATCCTTATTGAACTACAACTACAATTGTCTTACTCTCACCTATTGTAACCATTCCTCCAACAGTTTCAAAAATTACGAATATATCTGATTGAAATTCATTGTGTGAGTGTTTCATAAAAAGATTTCCGCCAATTGTTGCGACCTAAAACATTCCAGTAAAGAATCAAAAAAATATTACAATTTTTCAAGACTATTTTTCAAAATGTCCTTAATGAAAAAGATCCAAAACATAATTTTCCTCATGAAAAACATTTTAAACGAAATTTAATTATAACCCAGTACTTACATTCCTCACAGGGATATGAGCCACAAGATCCATGTGATCGTAAAATTGTTTCAAATAAGAAAACTCTTCTTTCTCTGCTGACAGTTTTAGGAAAAGCTCCATCATATCAGTATATGTCATGCCAGCACCTAGTATAAGGTTCACATCAATTGCGTAGCCTTTTATTTCAGCTACATTGAATATATCAATTACATTTGTGGGATACACTGTATCGAAGTATACACCTGAAAAGATGTTTCTGTTTACACTGAAGTCTCTTAATCAAATTGCTTTGTCTCAAAATCGAAACATTTTATTACCTTTACAAGTATTTCCAGCTACCAACTTATAATCTCCAAGACTCATAACTTTGAAGACGTCTTCTAATTCGTAAGCTCTGTACCATTTGTGTGTTTTAGCTTCTACCGTCATCATTCGACCATCTGATATATGAATGAAATCAGTTTCAGTTTCCTCTACTTTGTTATTGTTTTCGTGACGATTTTTTTGAATGTGGTCTGTTATAGGCTTGTCTTTAAAACATTTGTCTCTGTGGGTACAATTCTGGGCACATTCTAGCCCGCATGCTTTGAGAATATCCAAGTCTTCAAGATCAATTAGTTTGTCTAGAAGTTTTTGATCAGCATCTTTAGCAAAGGTTTTGAAAGCATCAGCTATGGGTCTGTATCCAGTACATCTGCACATGTTACTAGCGAAAGAATTTTCTATCTCCTTCGAAGTTAAGTCTTCATTTTTAGATTCATATAAACTGAAAAGAGTACTCTTATCTTCGTTATTTATATTAATAGGTCACACGTTATTTTATGAGTAAATCAATTTATTCCAGTCAATTTAGACATTAAATTATAAATATTTTTATTTACTTTCTTGCATTTTTGGATCATTTCACCAAATACGCAATCGTAAATCATTCAGTCACACCGATTGAGGGCGTGTCCCGAACAAACTGTGTGACAAATAATCAGGACGATAGCATTTTCCTGTATAAGGACACAGTTTCTGTCTATGTCTCTCTGTTCGCCAAAGTTTTGATTTACCTGTACATATTCATGACCCAGCCTGGAGTGCAGTATCCACACTGAGTCCCATTGAACTGGGCAAGTCTGCTCTGTATGTGATGGTAGCCTTTGATCCTGTTCCCGATGCCTTCCACTGTGATCACCTCCCAACCGTGGCAGGATAGTACAGATACTAAGCACTAAAATTATAAATATACAGGGTGTAAACAGACGCTTCACATAGCCGTCAAGCAAGCATTGTGTACATCAAACTAAGTAACTTTACGCAAAAATTATTGCTGGGAATCGACTTCTTTTTTTTGGGTGAAAAATTTCGTTTTATGGTAGGACTCGATGGAAACCACTCAAAACTACTGCTGATGGAAAGTAAAAATCTTACATTAAAAACATGTATTTAAAAAAAACTTGTGAAATAGTTGGAACTTTGACCCCCAATATCTACATAACTTTAAGGTTCCCAAGTATGGTCTAGAACAAAAAAAATATCGCAAAGACGGGGAGAACAAGTACCTTTCGTAATGTTAAGGGTCTATTTACATCCTTTATTTTCACTGTAATGATTCTTGTTGGGGCTTATTTCTTTGTAACACACACAGCACAGAAACGCTGCTGGTCGGTAATCATTAGTGAAATGTAAAAAAAAAAATTTAAATACGTCTTATGTTCCACTGCAGCTAGGACGTGTCACTGACACCAACAGAGTGCATTCACTATGAACCTGCTCCCTGTATTTCATTCATTCCAAAGCAGCAAATCCACAATGTTTGTTCATGAAAATGGATCGTAGTCGATTGGAGTACGAATCTGGCATTTTCCGGTACATAAAAAAAGTATTTTAAATGCCTGAAAATGTACGCTTTCTGGGGAAATAACCACGTTAGAGACATTCTTGACACGAAAGGATTTTAGAAACAACACTGTGGGCAATTTCCAAGCAAAACACTGCAATGACAGAAGTTCAAGAAAATAATTTTATGTTTACTTACTGAATTGACAGCAAAGGTTTTGATCACATTGGTGGGAGGAATGGCGGCGCGTACAGCGACGATGCAGGCGCCACATCCGCCCTCATGACACATCGCCTTAGTGCCGCGCAGTTCCGCCACAGTGCGGATGTACTCGTTCAAAGATACATCTGGACCGAATTTCTCATCCACTGTAAAGAAAGTCAGTGGAATACGCTAGTCGCAAGTATTCAAGTCTGAGACCCTAGCACGAGTGCGCAGTCTAAACGTAACGTAAATTCCTCTATATCTTCAAAATTTTTAGAATTTATTCCTGTTCATGTATGAGACTGCTAGTGTTTGTTGCAAACAATTTTACTAAAAAGATATAGGTTCGAAATAATAATATTGTCGTAAATACGTCGATTTTTTAATCCATAATACAATTTTCGATTAAAAAATCGACGAAAAATCGCGCTTGTGCAATGCACGCGTCACGCAGTCTCATGGTTTGTGACTTTCGATCAAACGAAGTTTCGTCTCCATTGGCAGGCGTAACAGAAAATCACACAGGGTTTTAAAAATAGAATAGAATTCTCTATTTTGTTTTTTTTTATTGAGAACATAAGTTTTTAAATGTAGGTTAAAAGGATGGCCGAAGGACCGGGACTTTCGGCCATCCCTTCAACAATGCTATCTTGTTGAAAGTCGTTTTAGAAATACGATATTCTTTAGAAGGGATTGCAACTTCTCTTGACTCTTTGTATTGTATTGTCCTTGTGATTTGTGAATCATAATACATACAAAAAAAAAACTTTTTTAATGTTACGAACTGATTTGCTAGTGGCCCAAAGTCGCACCATTTCACGCAGGTGTCTTCATCTCACGGCTCACGTTGTGGAAATATTAAGTTACTATGAATATAAACTTTGATCAATTAAAATTAAATTTAATATCTTACCTTCGTACTGTTTTCCGTTGATATCGAATTTTATTTTTGACATTTTTCATTGAGAAACTGCACCTATTGAACAAATAATTTACTTATTAGTACCTACTTCACTAAAAACCTTTTTTTATAAACGCTATAATTTTGCAATTCTTTAAGCAACACCACATCACCCCTGTTGTACCCCCAAGGGTACGGTATACCTGTAAATTCATTCGAAAGCATAGATTCACGGAATTACACAGTGAGACACTTTAAAGAAATGGCAGGACGATGATGAATAATATTTGAGGTTTGTATAAAAAATTGTTAAAGTATATATTAAGAGAAAAATATTTAAAGGTAACAGACCCGACTGCGTTGGTATTCACGAAGACTTTACTGCGTCTATTTGAATATGTCTTATATCCCTATTAAAAATGCGACGATAAAATTAACTGTAAATTAGATATGTAGGAATGTAGGCTACATATTTAATTAACAGTTCGTTAACCTGCCTCTATGAATAACCAACACAGTGATAAAGGGCCAGAATAACCCCAAATTGTGAAAATTTAATGGCTCTCGTTTTAATATTACTGCAGCATTCACTTTGCTAGTAATACAAAGTTGATGACTACTTCTAAATATATCATGTTTCGAAAACCCAATTCCATAATATTTTCGCGATAGAAAACCCATTGTCGTATCTTTAAAACCTCGCCTCTGAAACTTCAAGTTTTCTAACCAGTCACAGCTCGGACCGCCTTCAGTAGGACCCCGATGCACCTTGCACGATGCACCTCGGCACGGTGTACCTTGTTTCTTGCACGAAGCACCTCGGCACGGTGCACCTTGTTTCTTGCACGATGCACCTCGGCACGGTGCACCTTGTTTCTTGCACGATGCACCTCGGCACGGTGCACCTTGTTTCATGCACGATGCACCTCGGCACGGTGCACCTTGTTTCTTGCACGATGCACCTCGGCACGGTGCACCTTGTTTCTTGCACGATGCACCTCGGCACGGTGCACCTTGTTTCTTGCACGATGCACCTCGGCACGGTGCACCTTGTTTCTTGCACGATGCACCTCGGCACGGTGCACCTTGTTTCTTGCACGATGCACCTCGGCACGGTGCACCTTGTTTCTTGCACGATGCACCTCGGCACGGTGCACCTTGTTACCTGCACGATGCACCTCGGCACGGTGCACCTTGTTACCTGCACGATGCACCTCGGCACGGTGCACCTTGTTACCTGCACGATGCACCTCGGCACGGTGCACCTTGTTACCTGCACGATGCACCTCGGCACGGTGCACCTTGTTTCCTGCTCGATGCACCTCGGCACGGTGCACCTTGTTTGCTGCACGATGCACCTCGGCACGGTGCACCTTGTTTGCTGCACGATGCACCTCGGCACGGTGCACCTTGTCTCCTGCACGATGCACCTCGGCACGGTGCACCTTGTTTCCTGCACGATGCACCTCAGCACGGTGCACCTTGTTTCCTGCACGATGCACCTCGGCACGGTGCACCTTGTCTCCTGCACGATGCACCTCAGCACGGTGCACCTTGTCTCCTGCACGATGCACCTTGTCTCCTGCACGATGCACCTCGGCACGGTGCACCTTGTTTCCTGCACGATGCACCTCAGCACGGTGCACCTTGTTTCCTGCACGATGCACCTCAGCACGGTGCACCTTGTCTCCTGCACGATGCACCTCGGCACGGTGCACCTTGTTTCCTGCTCGATGCACCTCGGCACGGTGCACCTTGTTTCTTGCACGATGCACCTCGGCACGGTGCACCTTGTTTCCTGCACTAGTTATAATTACCGATAAAAAGGTCTATGTGGGGGGGCTCAGAATGATGTACTGAATTCGTGGTAACCGTTTGTGTGTCGTTGTCTCTGCCACCCTGTATATTATGTATAATGTGTTAAATAATTAAATCTTTTGGTTCTTTTAATAATACAACAGATAAAATTATGTTTTGAACTTCGATTATAGATCTATGGTTTTGAATAAGCAACTATTGAGGTAAACGTAACCAACATTTCGCAACGATAAGCATTAAAGTTAGAACAATTAGAATAACTATTCAATTATGTAATTCGGTTGGTTGTTGCATTTGATAAACCTACTAATATCACAAGTATGTAAATTAATTCACTTCTAATAGTGACGTCAACGATTGTAATTAGCACATATTTTTATTTATTTATTTGGCGCACAATGTACACATAGTTACAGCCACAATCATGATGGATGATACCGAAGCGTAGCCATTCGTAGTATGCCGAGACAGTACAGCGAGTTTGTGTTTAATTTTAGTACACTAATCCCATCACCTAGGAAAACCGTTACTAAACGAATTTTTTCATGAATTGAGTTAACAATGCCATCTTTCTTAAAATTACGCAAAGCACAAGATGAAAAAAAAATCCTCGTTTGTTTTTTTTGTTAAAAAATATTTTTTGACGGCAGATGGTGGTAAATAATTTCGGTACAACTTTGATTTGGTTGCTAAATGCGATATTGTGTCTATACTAATTGTAACTTGTTCGTTGAACAGTGATGATGAAAGTTTGAAGCAAAAGTGTGACTATTTGAATAACCACACTGCTCTAAGTCAAAGAAAAAGAAAATTGTTTAGTAGTTTTAATTGGTATACATTTATACATTTTGTTTAGTCACATTCGGTCACAGTACAATTTATTGCGTTGTTTACTGCGTTGGAAGGCCTCCCACTAGGTGGACCGATGACCTGGTGAAGGTTGCAGGGATCCGCTGGATGCGAGACGCACGGGACCGGTCAATGTGGCGACACTTGGGGGAGGCCTATGTCCAGCAGTGGGCGTCTTTCGGCTGAAATGATGATGATGATGACGATTTATTTATATTGTAAAGTGTCACTATAAAATAAAAAAATCATAATATTAACAAAGTTCCAATAAAAAAATACTTTTCTGAATTGTATGTGATAGTGTCAATAAATATAATTTTATGACCTCAAAAAATAGCTCTGAATATCATGTACTTATCTTTAATTGCGAAAAATCCGTGATTACTTTATTTTTTTAACTTCTGTGTTAAATTTGAAATTTTCGTTTGGTAAATCGAAACACAATTTTCATACGCACCTTGCGTATGAAAATGTGACAGTTTTATTTTAGTTTTTTCCAATTTAAATGAGAGTCTACAGCAATAAGTTATTTTTAAATAGTTTTAAGTTATATTTTGTTTTTGCTAGGGCTTGAATTGTATGATTTAAGTTTTTTTCTTATTTAACCTAAAGCCAAAATTTAATTTTTCTGATTTTCTAGGTTGTTTGTAGGGCTTTTAAAGCGTATGGATATGTGATCAGCGAACAACACACATATTTTTGGCAGGTCATTAATGTAAATAAGGTAAGTATACCTCCTATTACATTACCTTTTGGAATATACCAGTTTGTGGTTTATATTCGTACTATTGTGATAAGGGACTGAAATAAAAAAAATCGGTTGTCTGTAAAGTCGGTTTACTGACGATAGTTGAACGTGACAACGTCATAAGAAAATACTGATGGAATGGTTGCATTTTTCAAAAAATTAATGTGCGTTGAGCAATTGTTTTATGAAACGCCTCAGGGCGAGGTAACGCCTCATTTTTTCGTGCGTGCAGCCGGCTCCATCGAATTATAAGACGTTGTCACGTCAAAAACTATTTTCAATTTTATCAGACTTTGAGTTGTGAGTGCTCGTAACGAAAGCTTCAAACTCGCATTATTTATTACCACAATATATATTTATTATATAAGTATCAATATTTCATCCGGATTTCCTACTTACCCCTGTCTACAAGTATTTAAGTGGAAAATCACGGTGAAATATTTCTTTTTTTTCCCAGTATTTTACCACAATATTTTCTTAGATAATTTTACTTCGTACGTGTAGCTCAGCTCACTGACTTTATATCAAAATTAGCTTACATACTCGTATACTAAATAATGTGTGAATTATTTAGAATTCATCATCTGCCTAGCCTTTTCCCAACTATTTTGGGGTCGGCTTCCAGTCTAACCGGATGCAGCTGAATAACAGTATTTTACATGGAGCGACGGCCTATCTGACCTCCAATACCCAGGTAATGCGAAACGCCTTGGCAAGACTGGTAGTCAGACTTACGGGCCACTGACTACCTGTAATGATTGTTCAATATCTACAAATTACAGCCGGAACTAACGTCTTACCGTGCTTTCCAAGGCACGGGGGAAACTCGGTAAGTTATGAGTAGTCACCGATCCACAAATCAACCTGGGCAAGCGCTGCATAACCTAAAGATCGACCCGAGTGGCTTTTATTACCTACTAGCTTTTGCAAGCGGCTTCGCCAGCGAGGATGTCCTAAAATATCCGACGGGAACGTACCGAACAAACACAGTTCCTTATCTACATCCTCGTTTTTAACCCTTTGGGGGTAGAATTATCAAAAACGCTGATACACGTATAGATTAATTATCAATCAACAGCCTAAACACAAAATTTGAAGATCCTAACTTCAAAACTGTCGGACTTTCATACAAACTTCCATTCCCTATTTTACCCCTTTAGGGGTGGAATTCCCAAAAATCCTATCTTAGTGGATACTTACTCTTCACAAAGAATACACCCTTCAAGTTTCATGTCTCTAGGACCAGTGGTTTGGGCTGTGTTTTGATATATCACCCAGTCAGTCAGTCAGTTTACCATTTTATATATATATAGATTTAGCCACGAGCTCCCCAGAACTGTATATGAATACTAATCCATGGTGACATTACAAAACAAAGTAATCATTAGGCCATCGTTCTTCATTAGTCGTTGCCTGTTTGATGAAGACATTACCATAATTATTTAGTCACGCAACCGTGACGTGCAACACTACAGCTAGGCTGATGATTAAGAGTATTATAGCCTCCAACTCACTTAATAAGAGTACGAAAGGTCCATCCATGTCTGTAACATCTAATTACTATTATAAATGCGAAATTACCTCGTCTTGGAAGAGGACTTTTGGTCGCAGGGAGTGGTGGTTCGTCGCTACCACAGGCAAGTGCCTCATGAGCGCACAGTGACATAGTGCGGAAGTGAAGTGTTCCTAACGTAGTTTTCAGGTTCTTTTTACTAAGACAATAGGGATGTTTCCTGTGTAAAAAAAATATTATTCTATTTAGTCCGTCAGTTAGATTATCGAAAAATATTAGATCCCTACGTATTTTTTGTTAGATTATCGAAAAATATTAGATACGTATTTTTTGTTTTATCATATCAGTAAAAATTGACGAAGATAAAACGCATCAAAGATCATGAGTGACGTCACTTTTCGGTAAAAAGTCAGTACACTCTACTTACAAGTATGACGACACACGAGTTTTCGACGCACTGCATCGTCTTCATTTTTAGTTTTCGTGAAAATAGAAAAAATACGTGTCCAATATTTTTTGGAAATCTATGCGACGGACTAATTAGATTTTTTCAGGAAACATCCCTATTTGTATTTTATCATATGTATGTTAGTCTTTAAGGTAATATATATCTATGGGCCAAAATTGCCTATAAATAAATGAGTGTTGTTGTTGTTGAAATTTTGTGTGGATGGATGGATGTTTGTTACTCTTTCACGCAAAACCTTCTGAACGGATTTGAATGTTTGGCACACAGTTTATTTATAACCGGGGTTAACAAATAAGATGATTGTCCCATGGGATGGGTCTTAAGCTACTTATACCTAGTTCGATGATATGGGTATTATAAAGGGTGTAAATAGACCCTTAACGAAAGGTACTTGTTCTCCCCGTCTTTGCGATCATTTTTTTGTTCTAGACCAAACCTGGGAACCTTCTAGTTACGGAGATATTAGGAGCCAAAGTTCCAACTTATTCACAAGTTTTTTTTTTTTAAATACATGTTTTTAATGTAAGATTTTTACTCTACATACCTCCACGAACCCCGTACTATTCAATCCATCCATCAGCACAATGCTTTGAGTGCTTTCCATCGAGTCCTACCTAAAAACGTGATTTTACACCCCAAAAAAAAAGTCGATTCCCAGCAATAATTTTTGCGTCAAGTTACTCAGTTTGATGTACAGAATGCTTGGTTGACGGCTTCGTGAATGGTCTGTTTACACCCTGTATGTTACGAAGCAATCACTCCTGTTATTTATCAAATACATTGGCTTCGTAAAGGGTCTGTTTACACCCTGTAGGGTCACGGCACGGTTGGCGCAGTGGCTGAGCGATGGGCTGCTGCACTGCGTGTCGCAGGCTCGATCCCCGCACGGAACTTATATTTATATGGCCTGCAGGTAATTGTTCCGGGTCTGGTCCGGTCTATTTGTGTATATGAGTTTAAATATTTATTAACGCACCCACGATACAGGAGAATTTCCTAGTGAGGGGCAACGTTTAAAAAATATAGTCTTCTGTTTTAAAAAGTACGAAAGGTACGGCTGTATTATCCAGTCTCCGAGGTCAAATTAAGTTAGCTAGCGGTACTCCGCCTACGGTAAAATGGCGAGGTTTTTAGGTTTTATTGAAGTGCCGATGAATATTTTCATAGACTATAAAATTGCTCGAGACGCCCTAATTAACTTTTTAAAAGGTACTTCGCTTCATTATCGTCTCCCTTTGTCATTTGTAACTTAGGTACATCAAAAAGAAATCGACTTTCAATCAAATCTCTCCAAGGTCATAAGAGAAATTTCCGTGAATATTGTACGTAAACATAGCACAGGTACGCTTATTTCAACATGCATGTATGGGAAGCATTTCGTAACAATAATGAGATATGATCATTGTGTGGCGGAACAAAACGCTACATTACAGCCTCGATAGAAATCTCATCGAAGTGTCATGGTACAACCACGGAGTGTATGAACTTGGGACATACATTCATACTCACGAGTTTTTCCCATGGAGTAGGCAGAAATTACAGAACGCCACTGCTACGATCCTTGCATAGTCCTCGTCCACATCGATACATTTAGTCATGGATGTACTCCGATTGCGAGTACCGCACACCTGACCATTTTAAAGATCCATACAATGTGTACTCTGGAGATTAAAGAATATTCGGGAATACATATTGTAAATACTAATACTAATTTACCAACTAATTGTAAATGCGAAAGTGAGTTTGTTTGTTACCTTTTCAAGCCTAAACCACTGAACCGATCATCCTGACACATACGTTGTCATGTGTACAGAAACGGACATACAGTTCCTTTTGTCCCCAAAAAAAGCCCTGTTCTCGAACATTCTTATACATGGCACCACGTGTCTTTCGAATGATGATTGAACAAGCTGAGTACAACCCGAATTGATTGTCAAATTCTAATTTAACGCCAGCGAAGCCGCGGGCAAAAGCTATTTGCAAATATTTACAAGGAACTAGGGAATTGGAATAATGTCCCGATAAGCGTAAAATAAAAAATACGAGTTAACCCTTAAAATGTATTTTAAAGAAAGAAATAAGAATGCGTTTGTTGTAAATACCTCTAAAACAGAAATGTCATAAGTTATTATGACGTTTCTACTGCTGGAGCTCGGGCCTTTCATCTGAGAGGGAGTGGGCCATAATCCACGATGTCTGCCCATTGCGTTTTGGTGGATTTCTTGGAATCTTTTGCTTTAAGGACTGTATTACCGGATTCCGAAATAACACTCTTGACACAATTTTTTTGTCGTATGTCGGTCTGCTCTCTGACAAACACGTGTACCCTAATACACTTAGGAAGAAGCAAATCTCAAAAACAAACGTCTTTTGTGCGGAAAACACTTCTGCAAAGACGGTTAAATTAGTTTCGCGCTCAAATAATATTGCTGTCTTGTACTCTTGTTGTGCGCCATTTGTTTTTCGCAAGTATCACTTGAACTTAGAGAATGTATACAACAAAAGTTGGTTTCGTGAGAGTTTCAGGATCAGCTTTTTATTTTAGGTACAAACAGTTTTTTTTTAAATCAACAGTCTTATAAACCTACTGTTTCTAGGTTTTCATAGACCAACCTGTGTACTCTAAGGTTCGGCTGTGTGGTGTAGTGGTTTTAAGCCGCGTTGACACGATCAGAGTATGCTCGGACCGAGTGGACTCGGATACCTACTTGAAAGCAACTCGTATTGTAACGACCCATAATCCGAGCGCACTCGGATGGGTTGGTATGGTTGTATATACAATACGAACTGCGTTCGAGTAGATATCCGAGTCGACTCGGTCCGAGCATACTTTGATCGTGTCAACGCGGCTTTAGTGTAATAAATAAGAGGCGTTTAAGAGCAAATTCCAATACTTATTTAGATATCAAATAAAACCATATTATTTTACAAGTCACACCTTTGACGCCTACGGTCTCTAACATTTCTTATTCAAATTTCAGTCTTATTATTTATATCCTTTTTCTTTATAACGTACCAGAATTAATTCCTACATGAATACAAAGATCAAGGTTTCTACTCTACTGTACTGTACTGTTTCTGTACTGTGTGTACTTAAACTTATACTGTCACTTACGGGATATCTTCCGTGATTGTTCATTATTTTGAGCTCCCAACAACAACTACAACAAACAAATCACGGAAGATATCCCGTAAGTGACAGTATAAGTTTAGTTGTAAACCGTGAAAGCTTAAAACAGTGTTTGTGTGTACTTAGTTAAACTTAACTCACAGATAGAGAGCGCATAGCTGAACCTAGTCAAATCTAAAGGCTTGCACGCAAGGATTTGATTCATTAGCAAGATTTCATCTTTTGTTTAAAATACTTTCTTTTATCTGGTGAAGACTTTCGCCTTTCATCTGGTGGCTGGGACGGACTTATGGCAATATATCAGTAACACCATCAATATTTAAAATAATATCCCTCAGAAGAACACACCTATAATTTTAATATGCCTATAAAGTATGATCTAGTGCTGTAAAAGTATCCATTACACACAGTGTGTGGTTGAAATTCGCATCAGTACGTACTTGCGTGGTAATATTTATATATTTTTTTCCATTATAGTCTGTCAAGAGTGACTGTGCAATGGTTAGCTGTGAGTACGATATTTTAAACAGTATTCTTTTCTTGATTGTTTTTTTTCTTCTCTACAGCTGTGTGTTGGTAGGCCTTCAGCATCTTAGTAATAATCGAATCGTTGTCGTAGTTATGACTGTCTAAATGTGAAGTTCTCGTACTAATAAGGTTGAAAGTAGTGTTAAGGTTTGATTTCCCGTAATCTTATAAGAACAGTCGATCGTAGAACGTACCTGATGGAATTGCCTACAGGGACACGCTAAAATAATGATTGGTAAGCATGATTGCTTTAAGAGCTGAATTTTTTTGGACAAGCTATAACCAAACCACTGCAACTCCTGAAAGCCAGCATCAACAGTGGCGATCAACAGAAAAGCGCTGAGACAATGAAACAATTTAACTGTCTGGGATCCCGCAATGAAATAAATCAGAAAAGAATAGCGAAGGAGTAGGAAAAAGGTTAAGAGCTGGTTAGCCATAAGCCGATGATGGACAAAAACAAATATGCGATCGACTATTGTGATACAATGAAATATAAGCTATTCGAAAGCTGACGCCAATCCTGTTGTAAATTTTAGGGATACGAAATGTTTTGAAAGCCATTGGAGCCACAGAACTCAATTCTCAGATAGTTTCACGATTGTCACTGATGGTCTCCATGGTCGTGTTAAAAGGTGTACGGAAAGATGACAAGTGTTTTAGTGATGATAAAACGGGTGATGATAAGGATAATGAAGAAACTCATGGAGATAATATAGACGCAGAAGAAGGAGCTAACGTAAAACTGTTTAGGGAGCAATATCACTCGCTAGAAAGCTTGGATTTGCCAAAAATTTGATCTACAGGATGAATTGTTCAAGCGGGCGTGGGTGGCTAAATCCGAAAGTAGGAGGAATAGCGAAAAATATTCAAAGGAGTCTCGAGTTCGATTTTGATGAAAACTAAAACTGCATCATTGGATTATTGAAAAACCAATATTCCTAGCCAGGAATCGAATCCGTTGATTTTGGAAAAAACACACACTGTATTATTACACCATTCAATAGTGTCGCTAATAAGGATCAAATTCTGGCAAGTGTTCACATACGGAAGGCGGAAGAGGGGATGCCTTGGTGGCGCGGCTTGGGAGATGCCTAGCCTTTGTCTAATAGTGCACTACGATAGGCCGAGTTGATTGTTTAATATCTTGCAGTGTCATTTGCAAAACACAACTTTATCTTCTTGACACCCAATAGTTGCGTTTTTATCTCTGACAGAAGTATTATAATTTCAGCACAACACTTCGAATTGATATACATCCTTAAGTATCTCTTTCTTGCGGGTTTGTATGCTGCCAGTATACCTCACACTGACCCAGCCAAGTTTTCGATGAGCTCAATCTATGATACCACCCTGTCTATGATTCATCCTGTGGTAGCTGCTGGCTCTAACCGATGTAAGTAACTTATTTTATTTTATTTGCTCGCGGCGTCATCCGCGTGGATTTCGGTAATTGTCCCACGAGATTGCACTACCGGGATAAAAAGGATCCTATGTGTAAATCCAGGTTATAAACTATCTGTGTGTCGAATTTCATCGTAATCCGGTCAGTAGTTTTTGCGTGAAAGAGTAACAAACATCCAGACATCCAGACATCCTCACAAACTTTCGCTTTTATAATATTAGTAGGAAGTAAAATTCATTTTCAGACAAATTCGTCCCACAAGGCAAAGGCCTCCCTTTTTCTTTTCCAATCTTCTTTATTTAGAGCCAGTATGGACCAATCCTAAATACAACATTTTAATTTAATAAAAAACGTCAATTGCCTTAAAATATTCATACCCTCATCTCACAGTACTCCAGGCATACTGATATGATCCAGATTGTCTGTTGTGTGATCTGTAAACACAGAATATAAGAATCTTCTAAAGGGCTTCGGACATACGGCTAGTTTTCGAGTCAATTTTCTTGGGTTTGTGTTTCTAAGAATAGATTGAAGTCTCAGTACTGCCTGGTTTCGGGTACCTATGCATAAGATAATGGCACAGGCCACTGAAATGGCTCGCAAACTGGCCTCGTGGGTGAAAATACTATTAATATTTTAGATTTAATAAATGAATTGAAGCTCGGAAATTAAATTTGATAAATCAATTAAGGCTTCAATAATGCAAATGGGTAACCCCATTTGCATTATTGAAGCCTTATTTGACATAAAGCCTGTAATTGTTAGAAATGTGGTTATACTGTTAGAAATGTGGTTATACTGATTAATTTATTTGCATTGATCAAATAGTTGGAATGACGCTCATGTAAAAATATGTGGAGTTAGAATTATTAAAATATGAATCATTTTGGGAATTCATAAAAAAGCCAATTAGAAGTCGGAAATGGAAGACATAGAAGTTTCTTTCTCGTGCCATAGGACACCATTAATAAAAACAAAAAGTTTTAGTCGTTTCATCAGAGTTTAATTCGATTCGAGATGAGCTCATCCATGTAGGCCGAATAATAGTTTTTGTTTTTCTTCAATTCCCAAATCGCATCGATGTAATTTCGAACTTTGATTAACTCTTACTAGAAATGAATTGCAAGAATCGGTAAAAGTAAATATTGGTTTGAGCCCTCAGGATTGAAAGTTTCCCAGTTATTCTTATGAAATTGACATAACAATGCCGGAGAAGTTTTTTGTACTTTGTTACATCATCATCTGCCTAGCCTTTTCCCTATACAGGGTGTAAATAGACCCTTCACGAAGCCGTCAACCAAGCATTCTGTACATCAAACTAAGTAACTTTACGCAAAAATTATTGCTGGGAAACGACTTTTTATTTTGAGGTGAAAAATCACGTTTTACGGCCGGAATCGATTGAACGCACTCAAAGTATTGTGCTGATGGATGGATTGAATAGTATGGGGGTCGTGGAGGTGTTTAAAGTAAAAATCTTACATTAACAACATGTTTTTAAAAAAAAACTTGTGAAAAAGTTGGAACTTTGACCCCCAATATCTCCGTAACTGGAAGGTTCCCAGGTGTGGCAGAGCAAAAAATGCTCGCAAAGGCGGGGAGAACAAGTGCCTTTCGGCTTCGTTAAGGGTCTATTTACACCCTTTATGTTGGGGTCGGATTTTAGTCTAACCGGATGCGACTGAATACCAGTATTTATATGGAACGACTGCCTACCTGACCTCCAGTTAGTACTGGGTAATACGATACCCCTTGGTAATACTGGTTGTCAGACTTTTGGGCCACTGACTACCTATAACGACTATCAAAGATCTACAAATGACAACTGGGACCAACGGCTTAATGTGCTTTCCGAGGTATGGAGGAAACGGTGTTATGCGAGGTCACCTAACCACGGACCTAAAAGAACGATCGGCCCGAGCGGCTGTTATTATTTAGCCACGACCTCCTCCAGTGCTAGTACTTTGTTACAATTGTAGGAAATAAGAAGTGGAGGTCAGACTTTTCGATCGTCTTGGGACTAACAAGTAATTTCTTTACCGGAGGTGTGTTGACTTCGAGAAGCGTTTGGGAATCAGTTTCTCGGTAGCTATAAATATATGTTTAGACTGCAGAAGAAACTGTTATTGGATTGTGTATATGTCACCGGAAAATAACAAGAACCGCCAATTTATAAATTTTCTAGGAAATTTATAAACTTTCGTAGGATTCTAAACGAGAGATAAATTGTATTATTTTACGGCCACATTTTCACGCTCCTATTTCTGTTTGCAGGGTTTAAAGTAACCTAACCTAACCTAAAGTCGGGGTGCCCCAAGTCCCGAGATTTGCGAAAATAAAATGTGGCCGTAAAATAATACAATTTATCTCTCGTTTAGAATCCTACGAAAGTTGATGAAAAACAACTTTCCCAAAGCAACATTTTTTATACTCACTTATTACCAGTCACCCTATAAAATAATAAAATAATCATCATTTTATTGTCAGGCAACTAGGGCCCATAGATAAAGTACACAAATAATCTAAAAAAAAAACAAAACCATAAATATCTTGTATATAAAGCAACAACCAAAAAGACTAAATAAAAGAGTGATGAATATAAACGTTGATGGATGGAGAGGGAGAGGAAGATCAAAGAAACGATGGATGGATTGTGTGAGGAATGATATGGAAGTTAAAGGAGTAAATGATAGCGTGACGGTTGACAGAGGAGATTGGAAGAAAAAAACGTGTTGCGCCGACCCCAAGTGACATGGGATTAGGGCAGGAAAATGATGATGATGATGATAAAGCAACAACCACTTAAGATAAATCATGAACTATTGCATTGGAAATAAATGGTTAATCATTTTAGGTTAGATTAAACAATATATTTGTCGCAGCGACGGTAATGAATTGGGATAAGGGCAAGAGAATGTGTCGGATAGTGTCGGTTTTATGAAAATGGCAGCATCTTGATCAGTGTTTGCACTTCCTTGGAAACACCGTTTAAATCATCGTTCTAAAAGTAAATCCAATTGATTTCAGGTGAAGCTTTCAAAAGCTTCTTCGGTATAACATACGAACAAATGCAAGAGAAGAACAAATCCAACTTGCACGACGTACTAAACATAGACCTGATCACCAAGAACGGAAATGTCAAGTACAACCTGACAGCAACCAAAAGGATAAATCGGTTGATGTCCCATGCCCAGATTATAATCATACTAGTCCATGGGTTCATGGAGAGCTCTGAAGGTTGGATGGTCAACGCCATAGCTCCGGAACTGCTGAAGAAGCCAGAGTTTAAGGTGTTTGCCCTTGACGGGAGGAAAATAATCAATTTGGAATATTTCCGATCCTCAACCAATATGAGGTTCATGGGAGAGCTGCTTGGAATTTTCTTGGCTGATGTCATTAAAGGTGAGTCTATCTTGTCATTTTGTTGATGAAAAGGAAATTCCATCCATTGCAATAATAAAGGGTGTAAATAGACCCTTAACAAATCTGAAAGGCACTTGTTCTCCCCGTCTTTGCGAT
This sequence comes from Noctua comes, assembly GCA_963082995.1. Classification (NCBI taxonomy): domain Eukaryota; kingdom Metazoa; phylum Arthropoda; class Insecta; order Lepidoptera; family Noctuidae; genus Noctua; species Noctua comes. The sequence goes on along the minus strand of OY720279.1, from coordinate 4,346,064 downwards.
CATTTTTTTGTTCTAGACCATACCTGGAAACCTTCTAGTTACGGGAGATATTGGGGGTCAAAGTTCCAACTTTTTCACAAGTTTTTTATAATACGTGTTTTTAATATATGATTTTTACTTTACACACCTCCACGACCCCCGTACTATTAAATCCATCCATCAGCACAATGCTTTGAGTGGTTTCCATCGAGTCGTACCTTAAAACGTGATTTTTCACCCCAAAAAAAAAAGTCGATTCCCAGCAATAATTTTTGCGTAAACTTACTTAGTTTGATGTACAGAATGCTTGGTTGACGGCTATGTGAAGGGTCTGTTTACACCCTGTATATGTATTATAGTCCTCCTGACCGAATTTTGACCAGTGCAGCAGTGTGAACGCACTCAAAACATTGTGCTGATGAATGGACTGAATAGTACGGGGGTCTTGGAGGTGTTTAAAGCAAAAATCTAACATTAAAAACATGTATTAAAAAAAAACATGTGAAAAGTTGGAACTTTGACCTCCATTACATCCGTAACTATGAAGTTTCCAGGTATGGTCTAGAACAAAAAAAATATTGCAATGACGGGGAAAACAAGTGCCTTTCTTTTATGTTAAGGGTCTATTTACACCTTTCGGCTTCGTTAAGGGTCTTTTTACACGCTTTATAGTGCACAAGTGTTTACGAAAACCCTAGAACATCCTTTCATTCGACTTAATAATAATCAAATGACAACCATCCCAGAAGCGGGATTAATGCTACATAATACAGAAAATAATAATATTGCTATAACACCATAAACGTTTCAATTGATAGCTAACCTATTTAAATAATATAACAGTGGTTTATGTCGCGTTCCGGCTAAGTACCCCTGTTGTTTGATAAAATCTGCATCATGACATATTACGATATGCTGATAAACTATTTTTCGCTGCGTCATCGACACTCGACAGTTACCTTCTAAGTCAAAACGGATGTGAATGTAGGAGTACCTAACATCATCATCAGCCCATAATTGTGGTCCTCTGACAGACATAGGCCTTTCCAAAAGCACGTCGTTCAACTCCAATTTTAGTACTCTCATCCAGCTCCTACTAACAGCCCTGCGAAGACCCTCGTTCCACCGAGTTGGGAGTCACACCTAATGGGTGTAAAAATACCCTTAACGAAGCCGAAAGGCACTTGTTCTAAGCGTCATTGTGATCTTTTTTTTTTCTAGGCCATACCTGGGAAACCTGCTAATTACGGAGATATTGGGGGTCAAAGTAACAACATTTTCACAAGTTTTTTTTTTTTAATATACGTATTTAATTTTATAACTTTACTTTAAATACCTCCAAACCCCCGTACTATGCAATGCATTCACCAGCACAGTGCGTTACACTACCGTAAAATGTGATTTTTCACTCCCAAAAAAAATTTTTACGTAGAGCAACTTAGTTTGGTGTACAAAATACTTGGATGCCGGCTTCGTGAAGGGTTCGTTTATACCTTCTATATTAAGTTGTCAATACTTTCCAAACAAGTAAAGTCTGAACTAATATTTTTCAGGTGGCCAAGATCCATCTAAGATCTACATCGTAGGACACAGCCTCGGATCTCACATCGCAGGAGTAGCAGGCAAGAAAGTCCATGAACTGACTGGCAAGCTTATAGGCCGCATCACCGCTTTGGACCCAGCAGGACCTTGCTTCAGCAACGTCAGTGCAAGTGGAAGACTAGACAAGAGTGATGCTGAATATGTTGATGTTATACACACCAATGGAGGCTTTTTGGGTCTTGACGAGCCTGTAGGTAAACGACGATTGTTTCTTCAAATTTTTGTTATGTTCATAGACCATTCTTACCGATATATGTCTAGAACCGTTGGTTCTTAAAAGGCACATTGAAGATAGTGGCTAAAATGTTACATTAAACCTCGACCGGCATACGGTCTGAACCAGGGATCAGAATAAACACCCACATTTCGTCAGTGTCCCTCCAGTCGGACTGCCTCTATGGTCTAGTGGTTGTAGGAGCGACTGCTGGGTTCGATTCCCAGGTTGGGGATAGTGTTATTGGGTTTTGCCATTTGGAATTTCTCAGTAGCAGCCATCGAGTCTGGATTTGTGCGCGGTTGTTGGCAATAAGCTCGCCCCCTATCGCATGGGACTTAAACATAATTGGCGAAATGTGGGTGTACTATTAGGTACACCTCTGCCTAACCCTTCGATGATTACAGGCGTGATGTTATTTCGCCAGTCATGTTTAAGTCCCATGTAATGGGATAATCATTAGCACAAATAATTATTTAAGCTAAAAGACGTGCTCTGATTGACATAGGCTGTGGACATGACCTCTAAATTAGAAACAAGGAATAACCACACTTATATTTACACTTTACTTTTTTATTCGTCATCTGTCTAGTCGTCACAAACTGTACTGCTGAGCATGAGGTCCTGGGTTTGACTCCCAGGTTGTGCACAGTGTAATTTGGTTATTTCATCTGGATTTTCTCAATAGCAACCCAGAGTTTGAATTTGTGCCCATTTGATAAGCTCGTCCGTTTATACTAAGTAAAATAAAATTTCGGTGGTTACCCCGAACACAAATACTTTCAAACCATTGTCGCTATGTACCTTGAGCAAGCAGTCTTTATTGACGAACGTACTAATGAGGGGAAACCATTGTTCTAAAGAGGAATTAGTGATGTTTACTGATGTCCTGAGTAGGCACTTACAGCAGTCCTCAACTTTCTATCTGGGGCCAGTTCTTTTGTTTGTAAGGTACTTTACGGTGTAAGCTACTTTTTTTTTATCGTGGTAAAATCATCAAATGAGTCCTCCCACCCAGAGCAGAGCGGGAGGGACTGTCAGACTTGTACTGACTAAAATCCACGGTGTCCTTCAATAGCCCTTTATGTTCCAGGGTCGCGGAAATTCTATAAGTCCCGCGACCCGGTGTAAGCTACTTTAAAATGTATTTCAAGGGTTTAACTTTGGCTATTATTTTTTATATCTACTGTGCATTTTCGAAAATAATGTCAGAGCTAAATTAGACCGATTTTAAAATTTCCAATTGTCTTTTTTTTTAAAAGATATTTCGAATAGTTCAGTGATAAGTTTTTAGACTTATGTAACCTGCTTATGCTTTGAAGTTTCATTCAAATTGGTTCAGTCATTTAAAAGAAAAACCACTTGGAAGTTCTGAGGGGTCTGAACTTTAAAAAAAAACGGTTTTTTGTGGGAAGTTCTAACATACACGGAAGTATGATGAAATGGATGTAAACTGACTGAAAGAAACTCTGTGTTTGCATTTCTATGGATTATTTGTGTATTATTCGCGAATCAGTTGTAACACACACGGCGCCGTTGTAATTTTACCTTATAAAAATTATTTACTTATCCACATGCTTAAGCAGTCGCTCCATGTAAAATACAGGTATTCAGCTGCATCCGGTTAGACTGGAAGCCGACCCCAACATAGTTGGGAAAAGGCTAGGCAGATGATGACTTATCTACATGCTGCAACTGCTTCGTTGATCTAGTGATCGCAAGCACCACTGCTGAGCATGAGGTCCTGGGTTCGATTCCCCGTTCGGGCAAAGTGTTATTGGGTTTTTCTATCAGGAATATCTCAGTGTCAGCCGCAGGAGTCTGGATAAGGGCAATATAGGCTCGTTCCCTATTTCATGAGACTTAGAAAATAACTGGCGAAATGTGGGTGTACAATTAAGTACACCTCTGCCTAACCCTTCGGGGATTTCAGCCGTCATGTTATGTTGTATAATGATCCACATGTTTGTTTCCTAGGTCACAAAGACTTCTATCCCAACGGAGGTATATCACAACCAGGATGCTACATTTCTATTTGCGACCACAGCAGAGCTTGGGAGATATTTGCTGAGTCCGTCGCATCACCAAAACACTTTCCAGGTAGACACCCAAATTTAACATTTCAGAATGAGTCATCATCATCTCCTGCTCTTGTCCCATGTCACTTGGGGTCGGCCATCACGTTTTTTTTTCCATTCTCCCCTGTCAAGCGTCACGCAATCATTTACACCTTTTTCCTTCTTAACATTTCTCACACAATCCATCCATCGTTTCTTTGGTCTTCCTCTCCCTCTCCATCCATCAACATTTATATTCATCACTCTATTAGTCACATGCGATTCGTCCCTCCTCATCACATGTCTATACCAAGACAGTCGATTCCCTTTCAACTTTTCTGTAACTTTCAAACTTCCTGTAATACAGGGTGAAAACAGACCCTTCATAGCCGTCAACCAAGCATTCTATACATCAAACTGTCTACCTTTAAGCAAAAATTATTGCTTGTAATCGATTTTTTTTTTGGGGTGAAAAATCACGTTTTACGGTAGGACACGATGGAAACCACTCAAAGCATTGTGCTAATGGATGGATTGAATAGTACGGGGGTCGTGGAGGTGTGTAAAGTAGTAATCTTACATTAAAAACATGTATTTAAAAAAAACTTTTGAAAAAGTTGGTACTTTGACCTCCAATATCTCCGTAACTAGAAGGTTCCCAGGTATGGTCTAGAACAAAAAAATGATCGCAAAGACAGAGAGAACAAGTGCCTTTCGTTTATGTTAAGGGTCTATTTACACCCTTTATACTCATTTCCAGAATGAGTATTTATGTGTAATTTTGCCACATCTGACGAAACTCCGTTTTGGAAGGAAACCGTCACCGATTTTGTTACATTCAAATATTATTACTATCGGTTCATTATGTAGTTTGGTGATACAAAGCCGATGAGATTTTTTGCCGGCAAAGGAAGATTTGTAACACACAAAGAACAGTACAGTTGTTGTGCAGTGGATATTTACGACTGCATAATAAAGTTTTTATAATAGAACTTGATCATATTTAGGTTTAAGCTTATTTTTATTTTGAGAGTAGAAGTGATAGATTACAGCCCACTCCCTCTTATAGAGAGGAGGCCCGTGTCCCAGCTGTGGGAACAATAAAGGTTGATTATGGCTTATAGCTAGGATGGCTTACACTTTTACAGGTTGGAAGATTGTCTAGAGACACAATCCAAGATGGTGACAGTTGACATGTGTAAACCGTTACTTGTGGAGATTTACATGATGATGGGATGGGACCTTATAATCATTTAGGTAATGAATTATTATCTTACAGCCCGTAGATGCGGAAACTGGACGATGTTTGGCGAAGGTCTATGCTCTAAGAACGAGATATCGTACATGGGTATTGAGACAGACTACAAGAGTCCAGGTCTTTACTTCCTCACTACAAACAAATCGGCGCCTTTCGGTATGGGTTCCGCCGGCAGTGGATGACGAGAAAACTGAAATAAACATTTTTAATACAAATATTTTTTATTACTTAATAGGGATTGGTTACAGACTTATCCCTTTGCTCACTAATAAGTAAGGCGTTGCTACATTTTTTGTTACTATTTTGTCCTTCATTTTGCATATTTCACTCGAAGGGAAACGACTGAACACAAAATGAATTAAAAGTGAAAAAAGTGAATAATGAATTTTCAATCGCCTCCCGAATAATCGAAAAATGTAATTCCAAGTTCAGACAACGATGAAAAAAATAGTAATGAAACAAAAATGGACATTCCCCTGAGTGAGCGGTTCACTGATATCAGCATTATAACACTGCGATTCAATATAGTCTTTTATACCATTATCTAATGCAGAATGCATCAATGTCAGAATCACATAGTTCAGGGAGCAGTATCGAGTCAATAAATACAATTATACTAAGAAATCTCCATAGATCCATCTGGCCTTTTCAAACCAGTTACTAAGAAATCTATGCTATCTCGTGGCTTTAGGAAACAGTTTGCCCGTAACATTTAGTGAGAATTCGTATGTTAGTTTGGACTGCTAATTTCTCCGAAACTCGGATGTGTATCTATGTGTAAAACAAAAACACAATAAAAATTGAGATAAGAAATATGCACGCATATTTTTAAAACTCATTGACATTTCTGGTGTTCTGAGAAAATATTTACCAGGTGCGAGTAAAATTTTCACTCTTCTTTGTTTTCTTCACTTTCCTTTTGTTACTGTTTTATTTCGGGAATTTTGTTTTTTTTGCCTCCATATTTTTCAGATATTTGTAAAGTTTTTGAGATAAAAGTTTATGAAACGACAGTAGCTGAAAATAAAAACTTGTGAAATTATATTTTGCCAAGCTAAGGAGCTTCGTGCATAATTCAGTCGCGACTACGATGGTGGTCCGTCGCGCGACAAGTCGTAGTCCAGGCCGTAATGCGCGAAAGAAATAAACTTGGCTAAGTACTGAATGGGGTTTCTGTGGACCTGATGTCAGGGAAATTAATTGTTAGGACCGGATTCCACCGAAGCGGAGACGAGACGAGAAGAGAGGAGACGTGTTTAAAACCACCAATAGAATTTCATTATTTACACTTCTTGTCTCCGCTTAGATTAAGGTGGAAGCGCCAGGGTAGCCCGCGAAATTCAAATTTTCTTAGGTTTTTTGAAATTTGCAGGTCAGTTTTAGTCTATTCGTGAAACAAAATATGATTCACGACCGTAACACGTATGTAGTTACAGAATTATAATCATTAAAATCATCAATACAACACTCCAAGTTCATTTAATCCCATTTAATGACTATTTCATCCCATTTAATGACAATTTCATCCCATTTAATGACTATTTCATCCCATTTAATGACTATTTCATCCCATTTAATGACTATTTCATCCCATTTAATGACTATTTCATGAAAAAGTCATTCAATGGGATAAGATGAACTTAGAGGGTTGTATTGATGAATTTAATGACTATAACTCTGTAAATCCACATTTTTTACGGTCGCAAATCATATCTTAATCAACATACAACTTGAAAATGACCTGTAAATTGTAAAAATGTAAGAAAAATTAAATTTCGCGGGCTACCTTGGCGAGGTAGAAACGGTTGAGCAGAGAGGAGAGAAGATGTCTCGTAATTGTTTAGATAAATCTCCTTTATCACCAGTAGATTACGACCCGCCAACTGTTCGAGTCAAACAAAAACCTTTTACCTTTTCCTCGCATTGAAAACTTTCAGCTGCTTCACGAACTTCATACTAAAACAAAAAAATAAAAAACAAAAGGAACACCAGGTACATGTTTCCCTCCCTGGTCACATGCCTCAAAAATGTGAGGACAAATTAATAACCACGTGGCAAATCGGCTCACGTGGAGGGTTCCACGTGAGCCGATCTACAATTATTCCGACAATTATTCCCACACGTTGCTGAAGTTTTTTTTTAACAATGAGTTTGTAAACTCCTGTTTTTATTGTAAAAGGAATCCATTAACGGTAGTCGAATTTTCCAGATTTTCCTCGTCATTGTCGTCAATTTGTGTGGAAATAATAATTGTTTTCTACTTATTTTTTGAGCATTGTGTCGTTAGGGGAGCGAAACAGGCTAAGCATATTTTTGTCTCTGAAACGGCGTGTGCAATCACTGTTATCGGTGGCTATTATTTTTAAATGCATAATTAACGACAAAGCACGTAAAAACATATTTTAAGGAGATAGGTACAATCTTCGTTTTGCTATCTACAAACTTGCATTAGAGACGACATACAGGTTGTCCCAGAAGTCGATGTCAAGCCGGAATCGGGTGATAGGCCAAGTCATAATAGTTATCATTAAAATATTTAAAAAACGGTCGACGGTCTTTAAGACTACATGACTCAAATTATTCAGATTTAAACGATTGCTTTTTGTAATTTTGTTCAACCAAGCACAACAGCTAACATTGAACTTAAGGACAGATTCACTGATCAAAAGGTTGATCGAACTTCAAGAAACTCAGTCACTATAAATATTAAGAATTGAAGAATATTATAAGGGTGCTTACACGATGGTTCTATTTCTCCATAAATTGTGTTTTGCAGTCTCGCAGTGCTGCAGTGGGGTAAGGCCCTGCTGTCATTTGTAGATCTTTGACAGTCGCTACAGGTCGTCAATTGTCCGAAGGTTTGACAATCAGTCTTATCGAGGGGTATTGTATTAACCAGTACTAACTTGGTTGTGGAGAACAGATAGGCAGTCGCTCTAAGTAAAATACGGGTATTCAGCTGCAACCGGTTAGACAGGAAGCCACCAACATAGTTGGGAAACGACTAGGCAGATGATGATGAGGTTGTGTTTTGCCGATCAGACTCAGTCATTTCGCAGATTTTCTCGATTATTTGGATAGTTACTGTCGAATGTTAATGGTCGTTAAATATCAAGGTTGAAACAGAGAACCACTTATTAATCTGTCGATTAATCAAATCGACTCACAGTGGTTGTCGACAAAAAATTACGCCGTCGATTGCTTACCTAGCATAAGCATTATCAGCCTATAATGTTCCCATTACTGAGACACAGGCCTCCTCTCTATGAGAGGGAATGGGCTATATTCCACCACGAGGGCCCAGTGCAGGTTGGTAGATGTCACAAGTCTTCGAATTTTCGGTTCTAGGACGGTTCTCACAGCCGGTTTTGAGAGCAGTGGTGATAAAATAAATTACACAAAGTAATGCGCCTGCCTGGGTTCGAACGCACGACTTACTGCTCGTAAGTCGGGGTCACCATTCCTGGGCCACCGCTGCTCTTTGCTCTTGCTTACATACACAACGCCAAATCAATAGGAAATCTGCAGACACTTTAAGACCTCGGAGAGCACTTCTTCTGTGAACTTTTATATCGTAGAATTAAATTATTTTCTTGAAAGTTAAGAGACAAGTTTTCTTTAAAAATACTGAAGTAACTGAATACGCGATGAGCTTTCTAAGTTAAATTCTTATCAGTTTGCACTGAACTGAAGTGATTCTGAGAAATCGCGGTAGGACTGATTACTCACTCCACTGAGACGTAACTGAGATGCTTTTAAGAAAATGGGTCTTCCTGGTTATTAGATAAAAATTACTAGGAAAACAGATAACAAAATAATCTCTGAACGTAACGGATAGAAATTCGAGCAGATTTTATTTATTTCCCGTACTTTATTTTCACTACACCCACGTAGAATATACCTTTTAGTCGAAAGTTCCTAAAAATAACATTCTGTAGCTTTTCGTCCCACACTTGGTCACTTTAGCACTGTATCTGATCCAGATTTAGCGTTACTTTTCGTTTGAAAAGTTGTCATATTACAGGTAGCAGCCCACTTTATGTATCCAATGACTACTAAACATTTCATTAAAAAAATGGTATTTATGAGATTTTAATAATTTAAAAAATAAAAATATTATTCAGTATTATGACGCATGACGTTGTTAAAACACCCTGTTGCGAGCGATGATCTACTGGAGTCGAGCGCTGGGTAGGTATGTTCTCCCGTTTGACACGTAAACATCTTTAACAGGATGTTTCATAATTTTATTCTAATGTATTACCTAATTATTTTTCTTTGTATTAAGGTAGGTAAAAAACAAAAATCGTGCCTTGAGCTATTTTATGTTGGGTACATTGAGTGGACCAAATTTGTAAGACGACTAAAAAGTCACGGTGTAGATGTGAGATGGATGGACGATGTGGATGTGATGTGTGTGTGTGAATGACGTGTGTATGTGAATGACGTGTGTGTGTGATGTGTGTGTGTGTGTGTGTGTGTAAAGAACAACATCACGAATCAACTCATAGCATTTTAATAATTTATTGAAACTTACTACTTACTTATTTAAACGAGCTTGTAACTATTGTTTCTACGTAATAATCAACGTGCGAACTATCCCGAAATCGCTACTGTGTTTCTTAAAATTAATAAGGAAAAGGACCAAGATTGTAATACTCTCATAGTTTTCCAAAAACAATGTTGTGAGTCTAATACCTATAGCACGCGCCGACACAAAATAGTCCCTTGGAACAACGAAATAAAATAGCTCCCCTAATCCACGTAAGGCCATACCAAATTCCTCTTGAAATAAATCCTTTCGGCGACAAGTATCAACAAAGATGCGACATAAGTACACGCCAGCATAGTTATCGGTATCGAGATTTGTGACAAACGTATTTGTATGAGGTGAGATTTCGCACATTTTGGTTCTTCGAAATCTGTTGATACTATCCGATTTAGTATGCCGACTTCTTTGATACGGAGTGTACTGGAAAATTATGAAAAAATCGTTAAAATAATTATTTTCAATAAAGATTTTCAGTTTTCAGAGAACAATTTTCAGTTTGAATGAGAATTATAACTGCTTACTGAAAGTACAGTGTTATACCTTTTTTTTTTTTTTTTTTTAACGTTGTAAGATCATCAAATGAGTCCTCCCACCCAGGGCAGAGCGGGAGGGACTGTCAGACTTGTACTGACTAAAATCCACGGTGTCCTTCAATAGCCCTTTATGTTCCAGGGTCACGGTAATTCTATGAGTCCCGCGACCAGGTATTTTATACCTTTAGATATTTTGAAATTGCCTATTCGAGATAAACATACACCATTAATTAAATAAGTACCTACTTACCCAATTTTAAATTGTTCTTTGTATTTGAAATTCTTCGAAGTATAGAAATATTTCTTTATTTTCGAGGCCAGGTGGATCGAAACCAATTTGCAGATGTCGTCGTTGTCGTATGCTGGAAATTCAATTATTAATATATTGGTAGGTTCTCTATTGTGTCACCTAACTTTTTTATCCATAATTTAAAGTGCCATAACTTTTTTTGTCCTAATCATCATTTGTCCGAATGATAACTTACCCGAACTTAATATCACATAATATCACATGCCATAAAATTGAAATCCCTAAATATAATATGTCCTAAATCCGTTTGTCATAAATATTACAATCAATAGCATACAAAAGACATAAAACCGTTTTCAATAAAAGTTATAAGTCCTAAATTCAAATTACATAATGTTTATTTATAATAATAATATTCTTAGAACAAATTTGTATAACAAAGCTTTTGCTATGAACTTCTCTCTCTTATAATTTTTTATTATACATAAATAAATATATTATACATGTACTCAATAAAGCAGTTGATTGTGAACATGTGGTTTTTGTAAGCAAGCAAGCATGCAGCATGCAAGCAAGCATGAAGCATGCAAGCAAGCATGCAGCATGCAAGCAAGCATGCAACATGCAGCAGGCATGGTTTCTGTCACGGCTCCGGCGCTGCGGGGCTCCGGCGATCCCACGCGAGTTTATCGTCGCAGTCGGCCAGCCTCAGCCGCGGCGGCGAGTGTTACAACCACCTGCTCCTCAACTCGCGGGCCGCCTCGCCCCTCCGCGCCTACGCGATTTTAAATTACACCCTAGGGGTAGAGCAGACAAGACTGCGTGGAGTCGGATTTACAGCGATTCGTTTCTGTCACTAAAACCTAATTTTTAGCAAATGTTTTAGACTAAAAAAATTATTATAAATGAACATTCGGAATAATACACATTATTTAACACAATACTTAGGACATATGACTTTAGGTCATGTAAAATTAGGAGATTCAATTATTATAGTACTCGATATTATGACAGAATACTTTTAGAACTAAAGATAATTATGTTAAACAAAATTCCGGGATTTTGAACATTATGGTCACTGAAGTTTATAGCATACGTGTTATGGATAATGATTTTCGGACAAACAATTTTAGGAGAAGAAAGGGAGTACCATATTGGTATTCACTTTGGAAGGCATGTAGTAAAATTCTATCAAACAGTTTCTTATTTCCACAAATACACTCAACGAGATTAACAGAATATTTTCAGTAGGTACTTTATCTCAGTCCTGAGCATTTTTAAATTTTCCACCGTAGTTTTGTCAAGGCTTTCAGAATAAAATTAAAAATAAACATATTTTATAGACTTACTTCTTCTAATATACGGATAAATGGTGGTATAATCAGATAGCAGGGCTACATGCCCCTTCTTCACAGCATCCAGCCCGTTTCCCACTGTCACTGATTTTAAAGTCGCCAGCTTGCCCAGAATTATGCTGAAGTTGCGGTTGTAGACTTGAAACTAATAAATAGTACATTTAGTTAAAGAAAAACTATAAGGTATTTAAGTTTTTAAACTATCATGGTCACTAACATTATTTCCTTTATTTCTTTTCTATACATATTGTTTATATTTTTAAATATTTCTGTACACAGTAATATAAAAAAAAAACATTTAAAAATATAAAAAATAGTAGCCCACCAGCATCGGGAACAGGGTCCGATCTATCAGTGGTCAGTGCTCTTGAGAGAGGAACCTCCTAACGATACGCGCCGTGTCCAGAAGTACTGCTTTCTGAATCAAGTCCTTGAACCAGCTGCCAAGCGAGAGCCTCCTCAGATGTTGCTCGAGGCTATTGGCTATTAAGCCATTGGCCGACACGACTATCGGCACAATGACTGACATTATCATTAACACTAGAAACGGGATATTTACCATGTTAACTGATTGTTGTTTTATCCGTGATCATGGTGCTTGTGAAAGCGCCGAAATATCGGGAACTCAAAAGTTTCTAGTGTTAATGGTAATATTTTTAATATGTTTTGTAAAAGATTGAAAAACAACTAACTTGGTCATGACTCAAACCCGTAACCCCTGCCGATGTGCCCGATTGTTCCGAAGACTGAGCTCCCATGGTGTACAACTCAAACAAAAAACATGACATGTTATTGTATTTGTTATAACATTTAAAAATTTTCAATTAGGGGCCATCCATAAATTACGTCAAACGTTAAAGGGGGAGGGGGACGATGAAGTGTGACATTGTGTGACAAGGGGAGGGAGGGATTCTAAATGTCGTGACATCACGTTACAAAATATAAAAATCCAAATATTAAAACAAGAAGTTTGAACCATTAACAATAAACTTAAATATATTTCCAACTCTACCTGTATGATCATGTAAAATTGCAAAATATGTGACGTCACACTAGGGAGGGGGGAGTCTCATAAATGTGACCAGCTGTGACAAGGATGGGGGGGGGGGTCGAAATCATGAAATTCGTGTGATGTAATTTGTGGATGGTCCCTTATACCTAAACCTAAAAGCAGCATTAAATAAACAAAAGCTGACGTTATGACTAAGACATTGTGTGTTCAAAACATGAAAGTGAATTTTGAAGATGAAACACGAGACACAATGTACACGAGTTAGGTATTTATAATTAGGCCCCGAGTTAACACCCATAAACAAGTTGTAAGTCTTGTAAAAGATTTGTCAAAAACATGTATTATTACAAATTCGTTGTTGGCTCGAAATAACACCGAAATCTTTATTACTGCTAAAATGGGTACAGTAAATATTCTTAAAAAATATTATGGTATCCTTAAAAAATATTATGGTCTAATATATATAACTGTCAAAGGAGTGCTTTGGCACTCTTACTAGGATTATCTTGTATCACGAATGCCACAAACAAACATAATATTGTCATATGTAAAACACGGTATCAAACATGTATTCATGTTGTTGCAGAGAGGATTGTTAACTATTTTGTTCTCTTTTTTACTTTTCTACAAGTTTTGGACAGTCTTAGCAACATGTTTTTGTGTAAGCATATTTTATAATATTATTTTTTTATGCCTTAGTGCAAACACGGGGAAGAAGCCTGTAGTATGGCTGCAACAATAATTAATGACATTCACATATACACAGGATGTAAATGGACCCTTCACGAAGCCGTCAACCAAGCATTCAGTACATCAAAAAAGTTGGAACTTTGGCCTTCAATATCTCCGAAACTACCAGGTATGGTCCAGTACAAAAAAAACCCAATGATGGGAAGAACAAGTGCCTCTCGGCTTCGTTAAGAGTCTTTTTACACCCGTCAAATATTTTTAATGGATACTCACTCGCTCAACAACAGCCGACTTCATATAATCGACAATGACACATTCATAGTTACTTTGAGCCAGGGTATCCAAGTCGATATCGTGGTCCTTGTCATTCACCAGATTGGAGAGCAGGTTCGAGGTATAGAACGTGTAGACTATGTAGGCAAAAACGAAGAATATGAAGTACGCAATCCTTCGAGATGGGAGCTTTGGGTCAATCGGTGGTACTGTGGAAGAATGAAGACTTGAGTAGGTTGTAAGAACTGCTGTGGAGTCGACCAATGAGGATAAGACATTATAGGACCACCACGGAGATAGATAACATCCCGAAGGCGACCACAACACACTAAATCTATGAAAACGTTAAGGGGTGGCAATGTCACCATCATCAGAACCGTTGCATAGAGTTACGTTGAAATCAGTCGTATTGCTACGGTCTGTCATTAGGATTGGGAGCTTAAGTCTTTTTGTCAATTGTCCTTCCGCTATCATCCTTCTGCATCATCAGCCCAGCCTTTTCCCAACTATGTTGGGGTCGGCTACCAGTCTAACCGGATGCAGCTAAATATCAGTCTTTTACATGGAGCGACTGCCTATCTGACCTCTATAACCCAGTTATTACTGGGTAATACGATACCCCTTGGTAAGACTGGTTGTCAGACTTTCGGGCCTCTGACTGCCTGTAACGACTGTCCGAGTTCTACAAATGACAACCGGGACCAACGGCTAACCTGCTTTCCGAGGCACAGAGGAAATCGGTATGGAATAGGCGGTCACCCATCTACGGACCAACCTAGGCAAGTGCGGCTTACCCTTAAGATCGACCCGAGCGGCTGTTATTATTTAGCCACGAGCTTCATCATCATTAATCATACAACCTTCTGCAATGCTTGATAATGATACCAGTTCGAGTCAAATCTTAACAAATCTTTTGAATTATCGAGATTATTTTGAGTTTTTGTTTTTTTTTTTCATTTTTTTTTTTTTTTGATCTGCATCTAATTTTATATAGAATACAATCATAATCACTATTCTCCTGCCTTTATCCCAATATATTTGGGGTCGGCGCAGCAAGTCTTTATATATGACTAGCTTATGCCCGCGGCTTCGCCCGCGTGGAGTTAGGGAATTGCCCACGGGATCTTACTTCTGAAATAATAAGTAATCTATGTATCTATCTATAATACATACATAGATTTACATGTACTTGCTTATAACTTGCAATTATTATTTTAAAGTTATATCAATTAAATTAGACACGTGAAATATTGATACCTTGGTTTGAGATTGGACATCGGATTTACTGGATTTTATCTGAAGAGTATGTAAACAAATTTTCAAGTCAATCGACCCCGAGAGTAAAACAGTTTCACAGAAAATTCAACACCCAATTTCACCCTCTAAGGGGTAGGAATTTCGAAAAACTGATACTAACTCTTCACAAAGAATACACCCTCCAATTTTCATATCTCTGGGACCCGCGGTTTGGGCTGTGCGTTGGTATATCAGTCAGCCAGTCAGGACATGGAATTTTAAATTGGGGGATGATTTTGTGATACACGTATCTCATCATTTTAACTGAAGTATATGTAGACACATTTTCAAGTCAATCGACCCCGAGAGAGTTTCACAGAAAATTCAACACCCCATTTCACCCTCTTAGGGGTGGAATTTCAAAAACTCTTTCTTAGTGGATACCTACTCTCCACAAAGAGTACATTCTCCAAATTTCATGTCTCTAGAACCAGCGGTTTGGGCTGTGCGTTGATATATCAGTCAGCCAGTCAGGACATTGAATTTTAAATTGGGGGATGATTTTGGAAAAACTGTGATACACGTATCTCATCATATTAACTGAAGTATATGTAGACACAATTTCAAGTCAATCGACTCAGAGAATAAAAAGTTTCTTAGAAAATTCAACACCCCATTTCACCCTTTTAGGGGTGAAATTTCTAAAAACCCTTTCTTAGTGGATACTTACTCTGCACAAAGAGTACACTGTCCAAATTTCATGTCTCTAGGACCAGTGGTTTGGGCTGTGCGTTGATATATCAGTCAGCCAGTCAGGACATTAAATTTTTAATTGGAGGATGATTTTGGAAAAACTGTGATATACGTATCTCATCATTTTAACTGAAGTATATGTAGACACAATTTCAAGTTAATCGACTCAGAGAATAAAAAGTTTCATAGAAAATTCAACACCCCATTTCACCCTCTTAGGGGTGAAATTTCGAAAAACCCTTTTTTAGTGGATACCTACTCTTCACAAAGAGTACACTGTCCAAATTTCATGTCTCTAGGACCAGTGGTTTGGGCTGTGCGTTGATGTATCAGTCAGCCAGTCAGGACATTGAATTTTAAATTGGGGGATGATTTTGGAAAAACTGTGATACACGTATCTCATCATTTTAACTGAAGTATATGTAGACACAATTTCAAGTCAATCGACTCAGAGAATAAAAAGTTACATAGAAAATTCAACACCCCATTTCACCCTCTTAGGGGTGGAGTTTCGAAAAACCCTTTCTTAGTGGATACCTACTCTTCACAAAGAGTACACTGTCCAAATTTCATGTCTCTAGGACCAGTGGTTTGGGCTGTGCGTTGATATATAAGTCAGTCAGTCAGTCAGTCAGTCAGTCAGTCAGTCAGTCAGTCAGTCAGTCAGTCAGTCAGTCAGTCAGGACTTTGAATTTTATATGTATAGATAGATTCATATGCCCGTTTATACAAGGTGTAACATAATAAACGCAAGACCTCCCGTGTGGTCTCTCGCACCATGAAACTGAACATCTTTTGTTCTACGAGTTCTTGAAATTCGCAAAAAAAAAAAAAAACTTTCTATAGGAACGGACGCAATCAGCTGATCCACATGTATGGTAAAAGTAAAAAAAAGTTATGAATTTCCAAAAGTCATAGAACAAAAGTTGTTCAGTTTCATGGTCTGAGACACCACACGAGAGGTCTTGCGTTTATTATGTCACACGTTGTATAGGTAATTTAGCACAGGGCCAAATTAAATTAAAGTGCTGAATTGTAAATTGATGCTTGTAGCATTTATTAACACTTTAATGTAATTTTCAATTTGTGTAAGTGTTTCAGAATCCCGTAGAACCCTAAGAAGACCTAAATATCAAATAACGCTAATGCTACAAAGCTGCTAAATGAGTATCTCTAAAATCGAATTCGTATTCTGAGAAGATTTAAATAAACGGTACCCGAAGCTTTTAGGGGACGAACCTTTTTTGGACTCAGTACACTCAATTAGGTTATTTGCTCATGTTATTTATTTTGAATTGATATTTTAAGGATTTAACTTAACGACAGAGTTTATTTTTAGGCGTCTTTTCCTTTTTGGCTATCAATAAAGGATGTAAATAGACCCTTAACATAACCGAAAGGCACTTGTTCTCCCCGTCTTTCCGATCATTTTTTTGTTCTAGACCATACCTGGGAACCTCCTAGTTACGGAGATATTGGGGGTCAAAAAAAAAAAAGTTCCAACTTTTTCACAAGTTTTTTTTTAAAATTATTACATGTTTTTAAGGTAAGATTTTTATTTTACACAGCTCCACGCCCCCGTACTAGTCAATCCATCCATCAGCATTAATGCTTTGAGTGCTTACCATCGAGTCCTACCGTAAAACGCGATTTTTCACCCCAAAAAAAAAAGTCTATTCCCAGCAATAATTTTTGCGTAAAGTTGAAATGCTTGGTTGAAAGAAAGAAAGAAGAAAGAAAGAAACAAAATACATTTACGTTGACGGCTATTTGAAGGCTCTGTTTACACCCTGAATATTGTATCGCCTTAGTAGACTGCCATGTTCTTAATCACACGTTATTTGAGTAAAATAGGAGTTTATACCTAAAAAGTTACTCAAAAAACATCATCATCATTTCAGCCGAAAGACGTCCACTGCTGGGCATAGGCGTCCCCCAAAAACATGCAGACCTATTTGGAGGACTGGTTACTTGTCCTATAGATGATTAAAATGTTTCATAAGTGTGCGATCATAATCGAAACTCAAAATTAACTTACTATGCTGACAATAAGCACCAATAACCATCAGAGATTCATACACGTAGCTAGGCTGCCATCCACCCAGGACGCTGAACTCCCATCGTTTGAGAAGATAGAAGATAAAGCTGATGAGGAAAGCCATGGCGTACAGACAGTTCCAGGCCGACCTGGAGAAAGGTTTGCTGTAGAATGTGGTGAAGAACTCGTTGTCGGTCCGACTGAGGAGGAAGCCAAACCTGGAAAAGATAGTGTTTGTAAATATTTATTTTCCGGTCTGGGCCGTTCTATAAAATAAATGCTTGATTGTATGCACAACATGTGGTTTAATAGCCCCCTAACCTTTGTCCATAGACATCAATGCCATGTAGCCTAGAAATTTTCCTAAGGGTAGTATCCAGGGTGTAAACAGACCCTTCAAGAAGCCGACAACCAAGCATTCTGTACATCAAAGTAAAGTAACTTTACGCAAAAATTGTTGCTAGGAAACGACTTTCTTTTTTGGGTTGAAAATTCACGTTTTATGGTAGGACTCAATGCAACGCACTCAAAACATTGTGCTGATGGGTGAATTGAATAGTAGGTACGGGGGTCGTGGAGGTGTTTAAAGTAAAAATCTTACATTAGAAACCTGCATTTGAAAAAAAAAATTGTGAAAAAGTTACAACTTTGACCCCCAATATCTATCGTAACTAGAAGGTTCCCAGGTATGGTCTAGAACAAAAAAATATCGCAATGACGGTGAGAACAAGTGCTTTTCGGTTTCGTTAAGGGTCTTGTTACATCCTTTAGTTTAATGAGCTAATATAAGTCACTGTGACAACAACAACAATGCGAGTGTGGAGCCCCAACAAAGGATATGGCGCACCTTCTCTCCTGCTCGTCGTGCACAACTAACTGCACCCTCCAAGACTTGCATGAGGCAAACGACAAAGCTGTCCAGGTTGCTACGTACTGGTCGGACAAAATTTTAGTCATCGATTCGAGAAGCAGAAGAAAAAAACTACTTCATTTATGTTGTCCTGATTATTTCCAGGATTTGGAAAGTCCACCGCAAATCACTAAATGAATTTTGCGCTCAACATAATCGAAAACTTAATTATTCGTCTTCAAATATTTATAACAAACAGAAACGCTAAACGTATTTAAATTACCGTTCCATTTCTGTTAAACATTTTAAGTTTACAAATACAGAATGATTTTTGAAATACGTTCAACGCATTTACAGATTGGTGAGATACTCAAATATTGTATTGAACGCGAAGAATTAATTTAGAATTCTACACTGAATATTTAAAATGTATGAAGACTGTTTAAATTCAAAGGGTTTTGAATATTTTTCATGCTTGTTCGGAGTGTAAGAAGAATAACAACATTCATTGCAAACTATAGAAATAATTTTGACATTTTTTATGTAATGTTAAAAACATGATATACAAATAATATTGTGTTATAATATTATTGACCAAAATGAACGAAATGCACTGTGATACTCTTGTATAGGTCCTGAAATATTTATTTTAACTTTATGGGATCCCCCCCTTCAATCCAAACTCTCCCCTATTGAGCTCACTTAGAGGATTTTTTAAAAACTCTTGATCATCTTAAGTGGATTTCATTTATTATTGTATTACAGTTTAAACGTTTACCTCCTTCTTTAAACTTTGATACGTACCTCCAAGTATTAACAGCGAAAACCGGATACACATGGTCCAATAGATCAGGTGTCAAGCTCATAGATCTTGCGAACACATCAGGGCTGACGTTTGGATTATGGTTCACGTTCGAAAGCTCTTTAATTATGGTTACATTTCTTGGTGGAGTGTCGAGTACGTAAGATACACTGTAAAGAAAAAAAAACCCGTTAAATTCATGTAAAGTGTTTAAAAATGTATGTATTGTCCATTGTACTATAGGTACTAATTGTACCCTGCAGGGCAGAAGGTCTCGTCTCATAATAATATAGTCAAGACATGAGCATTGATAACTATTCTTGCAGGCAGATTGGCGATTTCAGACTTATACATAATTAAACCTCATAGAACTACCTGGATTGTGGAGGTCAAATAGCCAGTCGCTCCATGTAAAATACCGGTGGTGTAAAATAGTGGGGTAAAGTCTAGGCAGATGACGACATAATTAAGCCTGAGTTTTCTCAAATTGATTGCCTTCACCGTGTCAACGATAATCACAAAAAAAGAACAAAAAAAATCAAAGACGAATTGATAACCTCCTCCTTTTAGAAGTCGGTTAAAAAGAGATCACAAGTCCACAATGTAACTTTATTTGCAGGTTTTGAATCACTTGCAAGGTAACAATAATTGAAATGAATATAAATAAATATTATTGTATCGGCAGTGTGATTGCGTAAGCACAATTAGCAACTGCACACATTAGTACTTTTCTTTGTATTCGACGAACGCAAACTCGGCGCCGATAAAGGGTACCTTCGAGTTTTTCTGAAATACTCTTCCACGCTTCTCTCAATTCTCTAAGTCGTCACACCTACTTTTTCTAGGCCTCCCACGGCGACGACGGCCGTCTTCTGGCACTGCGTGACAACTCTGGCTGGCCCATCGGTCTTGATGCATTCTATAGACAGGGCCCTCCCAAACGCCACTTCAACCCAGCAGTCTTGGTGCCCACATCAGCGATTCCAGTTCTTCTTTTACTTACTTGAATTTATACATATCTCGTAAAACCTTCAGGATCTTGCAGCCAGTGACAGTTTGCCTCCACACCGGATCGTACGTGTTGATGGATTTCAGATGCTCATTGAAGTTATCGCATTCGAATAGAGCTGCCACTATGACTGTCACATTTCTCATATCGATGGACCTCATTCTGAAATCTTAATCATGATTAATGTTTTTAGGGTTCCGTAGCCCAATGGCAAATCTATAAGGGTTCCGGTTTTTGCCATAACCGGAAAACTTATAGATTCGTCATGTCTGTCTATCTGTCCGTCCGTATGTCACAGCCACTTTATTCCGAAACTATTATTTTTTAAACGTAAATTATATTGAATAAAATTTGGTGTTTACTTTTTGGGACTGTTTCATCAAACTGCAGCAGTAACTTTGTTTTCACTAATATACTATTCAAAACAAATTTAATTTTGCTGTTGAATGTAATACAATACAACATATGAATATATATATATATATATTTTAATGTAATTTTACTGTTTATGTTGTTTAATTCTGTGTTGTAGCATCGTATTGGATTTGATCTGTAATGTTGCTATGGTTGGCGGTAAATAAATAAATATGAATGAGCCTTCAAAAAATGTTTATTATATTGTTTGGTGCTACGGAACCCTGTATGCTTCTGAGTACGACTCGCACTTGGCCGGTTTTGAAGAACGTTGTCTTCCTACCTACGTGTGATGAATTAATGATATACTGTTGGCTGATATAGCAGATATGTTACTGGGAAGTTTGTTCCGCCACTTCTTCTTCCCAACTAATTACTACTTAGTTACTAATTAGTTTTAGTTAGGAACCTCCCAGTTTTGTAAGTCTGTATTAAGCAATTTCGATGTCAAAAAGTGTTGGAACTCACTCTAAACAGAAAAATTCTTACGACGAGGTTTTTGATCTGAAAAAGTTTATTCCAAGTGGTAATTGGACTCATTACGTCATCAACAATAATAATATAATAAATATCGTTTTATCCATGAAGATTGTAAGTAGTGGCCAGTCATATTTCGTAAAGAAAGAGGAATCGTTCTATTTGTAAAAAATAAACCAAAAATGAGAAAGAAAAAAAAAGTTTTAAAACAAAACAGTTTTACTTAGTAAAGTCTACACCAGCAGCTCCAGTTATTATTCAGGCACTAGTTTAAATACTTTCCAAAATTTTAAATTAATCTGGTAAATAAAGTATAAATTAAATTCTTTCAGTTTTCGTAGGCAGTAACATTTATAATCATTTGAAAGTTTATACTAAAATTATAAGCTTGACTTGATTTACGATGTTCATCTATTACCAAGTGGTTTAAGGTACTTTAGTGTCTTTTTTTGCTAGCCATTATACAAAATTATTTTTAGTATATGCTAAACCAGAATATAGTTTGTTCAGAATAAGTAACAGAATCGATTCCAACAATATTTAAACCATGTTATATTTTGTCACAAAAATATTTTAAAAAAGGTACAAGTTGGACACCGACCGACATTAAGTACCTATCGCAATCATTGAGGTACCCACTGCCAAATTATTATTATCAATGAGCTCAAGACAACGCTCGAGGCGCAAGCGCGCGGGCGCGCCGCGTGATGACCACGTTTTTGTGCGGACAACTAGGTAACAGAACAAGCTTATAACTTTGTGATTTTTCATGATACAGTTTTGAAGTTTTGTACATAGATTCTTTACATAAAAACAGGTTTCGCATACTAAAACTAATGTTGTATATATTAGAATGGCATTTTGGATGAAAAATGCCTGTTCTTTTTCTTTCTTTTGTTTCTTACTCTTTAATTTTCATAGAGACTCTTTAACTTTTTTATTTATATTTTTGTTGATTATTATACAATCAATATAAACACATTACCTTTACTTCAACGGTATATGGCCCAAATAAAATGAAAAAAAGAATATAATCACGGGGAGGAGTTCGCAGAAATTTTGAATAATAATTATGGGTTCGAATAAATGATAATATACACACGCAACCAACCGTTTCAGACCGTGAAACACAACTGAACGGTTACACGTCGGTTAAGAAAACAAATTAAATGAGGTATGCATATTTTAGACGTTGTTTTTGCTTAAAACAATATGCTAAGGGTTTGTTTTGTGCCACAAGCAAGGAAATATTGTTAAATCATAATTAGACTGCTTTATTTTCATGAATTTAAAATACCCATGCATACATTACTATATATGCGAAAGTAAGTCTGTCTGTCGGTCTGTTCACTTTTCACGACTGAACGGGTAAATCATAGACACCTAAGTAAGCCATAGGATACTTTTAATCCCGGTAAACGTTCCCGTGGGATAATTTTCGACCTCCATGCGAGCCTAGCCACGGGAAAAAGGTAATATAGAAATTTGACTTTCTTATGTGCACACAGACGTCAACATTGTCGCCATTTATTTATTGTAATTTTGTTACTTACTAACATTAGGTTAAGATTATACTAAAACTTTATGGATCTACGATCTGAAACAAAAAAATAAAAAAAATTATACAAATACAGTTGTCTTTTAATCATCGAGATAATAAAACGACTAAATATTCAACAAAATAGAGATTTTCTGGTATTTTTTAAGTTTCAAAGATTAGAAGAGAAAATGACTAGCGCAAAATAATCAAATAAAGGAACTGTAGAGATCTTATAAAATCTTGTTCACGATTTCACAATAGGCTTGGGAAATATTATGATAAGAAAGGGTATAGAGAAAAGCTACTAAAAACATAACATTTTCCACGAATTTTTCTTTTACGTTTCGAAACACAAGGTATCTACGTATCTTTTTGCAAGCACCCCTGATAATTGTATTTTACCATTTCATTTGCTTATCTTCGTGCTTATAACCTTTTGTGATACGATATAGGAATGGGATAGGAAAAGCCTTACTTATTGAGGGGCTCGTGGCTGATTAATTCTAACCTTGGTATCTATTGTTAAGTTAAAATAATTACTTGAGCTTAATTAATTACTAATGCGACCATTTCATGCAATAGACAAGAATTTGAACGAAGTAGGAACCGCCAAAGAAAGCAAAGCTAAGAATTGTAACTTTTAACAGTTCCAACTTCAAGTCATTACTAAACTACAGAATAAAAATCGTATCTATAAGTTATTACTTTCACTCAAGTAATCAGACTAGACCAGACCTTACTTATTTTCTGATTAACTTAATGTGTGGCATCGAGTAGTGTTAGTATGTACTGCAAACGTATGCATAGGTACGCACGACGGCCAATCAAGCTTAACAAAACCAGTTTATGCGGATCTCACTGTATAGGAAATCTGTACAAAGCGAGGCCAAGTTATACCGGAAATATACAGCTTTACGTGCCGCTGTGTGTACCTGCTAACTTGTGCCGTGGGCCAATTTTCAGATATCATGAGCTAAAGCTACAAAAAAAAAATTATGTATCGAATATTGTTTAAAATTAATAATCAACACTGCCAGACACTTCCCGTCGACGTAATTTCTGCCAGACACTTTAAAATTCGGAAAAAATAACGTAATCTTACTTATAGTCAGAGTCAATGTGCTGTAGCCAACTGACCTACAAGTAACAGGAATAATGCTCAGTTAAAGTACGTTCTAAGTAATTTTTATAGATCTCGGCCGTAGATGTTTTACAATGTTATTTTTAACTTCTCTCAAATTCCTCGTATTTTGGGTAAGTAATCTTTCCTATTAAGAAAAATAGTAGGTGTTTTGCGTGGGCTGAATTATGTACAGAGCTAGTATAATACCATTAAATTAATACTGTTTCAGTAACAATGTTTGGAGTAGACAAACAAACTTGTAATTGAAGGCCACAAATATTTTGATTTAGTCGTCAATCAAGTAGCACGAATGTGACAAAAGTAAGGCCACAACTAGAAAATACTCTAAAATTAAGGCTTCATAACCTGGTGCCCTGGCTAAATCAATCGGTCGACCGGTCGTTCATTAATATGACACTAATTTGTTCGAAAAACAGGAAGGCAAGCAGGGGATCTGAACGTGTGGTCACCAGAGGGTTCTGTTGACCACACGTTCAGACTCCCAAATAAAATGAACGCGGTTTATGAATACTTTGATTAGGACGCAGCGTACAACCTTATTCTTAGGGCTCTAGCTTCCATCCTAATTCTTCAATTTTTAATAGGTTCTCTCTTTTAATTTTAGAAGTATAGGAAGCTTAAACATCATTACTATTTTACATTAACAGTCACTCGCTGTGATTGACATGGTAAACAAACGCCACACTTCGTCATATTTTACCGCTCTGCAACTGCGAAAAAAAAATAAAAAAAGGAATTGGAAGAGGATGCCCCGAATAGCTTGACGCAAGTAGCGTCACAATTCGCTTCGCCCCAGGCTATGAACGGCGCCTCACTAAGTACAATAAACCATCACAGTTGCCATGATTATTACAGCGTATAAGAGAGCGATCTGTCACAAAAACATGCCTCCGACTGAGCTTCCGACAATATGATGATGATGATTAATTATTTCTTTATCCTCATACGAGTAATAACATAATATGCCCAAACAAAGTTAAGCAACTGTTACAATAGAAGACTGGTATCACATGCAGATGGTGATAAGTGTTTTCACTTATGCAGCCACCATGGAATTCTATGCTGAAGACTTAGGTGCGAAATTGCGGTAAGTTTTATAATCTTATCATTGGTAACGTTTCGCTCAAGTTAACTTTAGACAAGTGAAAAACGTTTAGCGTACTCTCGTTAATGTTTCCAGTCAACAACCTCATTGTTTACAGGGTGTTAACAAACCCTTCACGAAGCCATCAACCAAGCATACTGTACATCAAATTAAGTAACTTTCCGCAAAAATTATTGCTGGGAATCGACTTTCTTTTTGGGGTGAAATATCACCTTTTACGGTAGGACTCGATGGAACGCACTCAAAGCATTGTGGTGATGGATGGATTGAATAGTACGAGGGTCGTCGAGGTGTTTAAAGTAAAAATCTTACATTAAAAACACGTACTTTAAAAAAATTGTGAAGAAATTGGGACTTTGATTTTGATTTTGATCTAGTTGTTTTTAATTTTCTGGAAGCCAAATCTAGCCAACGACTTAACTTTAATATAAAAGAGTGAGACCGTCAAAAATACGGAAATATCCATTGAAGTTATTCGAAGAACTATAACACACTTGAAGTAAAAGTGTGGCGTAGGCGCCACATTTTCTTTAGACACGAAAACATAACAAAAATAACAGCAAGCATTCACTATTCTGTGATACTTGCGAAAGGTCGGCGGGATAACGAATTCTATACGAGGACGACGCTCCACCATATTGTGAACAGTGTACTCTTTTGTCCTGCTTCTTTACGAGGTGATTTTCACTTTATTTTTGAAGACACTCGACGGTACTATCCCAGACTATTTTAATGAAATGTTAAGTTTTTCTTGTCGAGGATTTATACTTAGATTGAATGGAGCTGTTTTTAGAAACGTTCCTGGAAAGTAAAATGAGAGAATTTTTGTCTGTTTCTTTATCTAAAAAGCGATAGATTTTTCAACGAAAACTGTTTTATAACTGTTTGTTTGTCTGTTTGTGTTTGAAGAAGGAGAAAGAGATAGAACGAACCAATCAAATAATTACGATTGAATTTCTCTATTACCAAGACATATTATTACGTCAATTAAATAGGCATTCAATTACCTACTTTTCCTCATTTTATAAGCTCGAATGAAGCTGGAAACTAAATTACAATCTCAGATTGTTTCTCTTCAAAAAATGACAAAAAAACCTTTTGAAAAGCTACATACTTACTCATTTTGACGGTCCATTATATAATTTCCCTCAAGGATTTTTTCCTCCCATGAGGTAAACGGTGAAAATAATTAAGTTCCCAAATTCAAGTAAGTGGAGCCGCCCATTTTTGTTACACGCTGTAGATTTGTACAATATTTGTATGTACCATATAATTAAAATTTAATCTAAAAAAATATATATATTTTAAGTGAAGGTAAGGAATTATAAATTCGTGAGAGTATATGGATATTATACGTCTAATGAAAGTTTACCTGTATTGTATTTTAGCACGCTGAGTCTACACCTCTCATTCAGCTCTCCTGTTGCAGGCCAGCTGGAAGAAATTTCTAATGAGATAAGCATTATTTCTACCTTTATGCTCATGCAGGAGACCGCATAGCTTGAAGACGTGTCCTATATGGTCCCGATCCTCAACAGTTTTTTCTTTACTTACTTTTACTTTTTTTGAAAACGTTGCCTCACACTTGGAATTTCTCCTGTATCGTGGGTGCGTTTACAAACATTTAAACTCAAATCCCAAACAAAAAAACCCGGAACAACTACTTGTAGGCCATACAGATATTTGTTCCGTGCGGGAATCGAACCCGCGACACGAAGCGCAGCAGTCAATCATTTACATTACAGTGAGAGAATGACGAATAGAAGATAATCTTTATGGTATATCCCTTTTTTAAGTTTAAATGTATAGGTACATCCTTACTTCCTTATACTTACTTAATAATATAAATGCGGAAGTAAGTTTGTTTGTTAGCTTTTCACACATAAACCACTGAACCGATCATCCTGAAATTTTGCATATGCGTTTTCAGGTGTACAGAAACGGACACAGGGTACCTTTCATCCCAAAAAATAGTACTGCTCTCGAGGAAAACAACAGTAACGTTCTTATGATAATAGATGGCGCCACGTGTCTTTCAAGTCATGATTTAATTACAAGCAGAGTACAACCCGAATTGACTTAACAGACAATTCTAAATTAACACGAGCAAAGCCGCGGGCAAAAGCTAGCTAGTGAATAAAATTAAATGGAGTAATAAGGTTTTAAACCTAATTTGAACATAAATTGACCCAAGGGCTAGCTTTAACCTTGGCCAGAGGCTTAGCGTTGCCATACAACGTGTCAACGCGGCCAGACTCTTAGGGACACTATCAGTTCAGGAGTTTTTAGATGCCATTTTTTATTTTATTGAAATGGTTGTTACTGGTTGTTGCTGTGGTTGGTTGTTGGTTAATTTGATTTATATAATACAAATCGTCACACAGTGGGTGCCTGAAGACGGTCGTCGTCACCGAGGCAGGCCCAAGAAACGCTGGCGTGACGATTTGGACTCATTCCTGACTGATAGGCCAGAGAAACGAATACACCAGGATAGTTGGAAAGGAATAGAGGAGGCCTTTGCCCAACAGTGGGACAGAATATGCAAAAAATACAAATCTATATTTATAAAATGAAATTAATTTTATTAATTTTTTTTTTAAATTTTTTTTTAATTTTTTTTTTTTTTTTTAATTTTTTTTTTTATATAATTTTTTTTTTTTTTTTAAATCTTTATTTTTAAACTGACTGACTGACTGACTGACTGGGTGATATATCAACACACAGCCCAAACCGCTGGTCCTAGAGACATGAAACTTGGAGGGTGTGAAGAGTAAGTATATCCACTAAGAAAGGATTTTTGGGAATTCCACCACTAAGGGGGTTAAATAGGGGATGAAGGCTATATGAAAGTCCGTCAGTTTTGAAGTTAGGATCTTCAAATTTTGTGTTTAAGCTAACAATTGAAAATTAATTTATACGTGTATCAGCGTTTTTGAAAATTCTACCCCCGAAGGGTTAAAACGGGGGATGAAGGTAAGTAACTATGTTTGTTTGGTACGTTCCCGGCAGATATTTTTCGACATCCACGTGGGCGAAACCGCGGGCAAAAGCTAGTATAATATAAATATAAATCTTTATAAGACCAGAAAAATATACTATGTTTACACGATTTGTCAACAAGCTACTTATTTAATTTAAAAAAATATATAACCTCTGCGATTGTGCCTATATTTAGCATCTACTACCGAACTAGGTTTATAGCCTGTGTTTCAGTATGCAGCGCCTCAAGCCCTTGAACTAAGTATGCAAGCTCACGAACAAAGGCAAAAAAATTACATACAAAACAAAACAACACACACACAAACCACATTACATTACACACACACATTCACATTTCATAAGAGGCAAAAAAAAAAATTACATGCAAAAAATACTTTTATAAAAACAAGGATTACTGTCCTCTGGGTGTGTAAGATAAAAAAAAGTGTGTGTGTGAATCTGAATTATTTTTGCTAGTAGCTTATTATAGAATACCGCCACAATACATAATATACAAAGCCAACAATAAATTATATCAATGTTGTTTTATTCAAATAAATACCCTTTTTACTTGAACAAGGTTTTCTACATTGCACGACGGAAGCAAGACATCAAAAATCACGTTAACATTGCATGGATATTCGATATACATTACGTTACAGTCTTGAGGAAGTGACAGCCGCCCGGCAGTGGGTAATGTAAGTTATTCTGTATTTTATATTCCAAATGATTTTATGAGAAACATTACTTCTGACATTACATTTCCTCGTGTTGATAACTAGAAAAGTTTTGATTTATACTTTTCGCTTTTAGTACTTTCTGAGAAAAGTACTACAAAAATAATATAAAGTTTTATGAAAGTATATTAGTATGCTTATTGTAACCTGTACTTCATAAATCTCAATAAAGAAGAACAAATAATTCTATCTGAGATCGTGGAAGACTGCTGCCTGCAAGAGTTGTACATAAATCATGCCAATTATTAAGAGGGAACAGGGCCTGCGAGGTAGGTATTTGAAGAAACTATTGCGCTCGCGCTGCGCCAAGCCTGCAACTCGGACCGATTATATCATACAAATTTTCCCTAGATCGACGATTCGTATTTCCCTTTTTCCTCCTCGAAAACTGAGCCGATTCAATTATTTTTGATATTAAAATTGTGTGAAAGAGTTTATCCTAGCTAGGTTCTTATATATTTTTTTGTGTTAAAAACCTTTTAGAATTTCTTCCGGTGTCTTCTAATGTTGGCCGTAAAAATGGGGCATTTTTTGTCATTTTTGGAGGGTCATATTATCTTTACTTGTTAAAACCTTAACCTTAAACCTTATTACTTTCTTTGCTGAAATGACAGGGACTTGTCTACAGCAGACCTTGAATTTATGAAAAAAATGATTGATTCACGAAGAAAAAAGGGGAATACATTTTGACAAGGTGGGCTGTATGATTTCTTGTGTTGAATAAAACTTCAGGCTTCTTATTTCGTTGTTTATTCCTAGGGCTGGTTGCTGCTTGATGGTTGAGAGACGACGATATTCGCAACAAACAGCCCCTTTTATATTCATTTTTTACCTAGCGCAAGTACCGGACGGCTTAGTGTGTCTCAGAGCACGATTGACCAATCAGAGCGCCTGTTGCGCAATAGTAGGTAGTACTGAGTCTCGACAGGTTTCGACCTGTCCGATCCTGTCATGATCGTCTCTGAACCAACCTATAATTTATTCTTATGTTTAAGGGGTAATAATCAAACCTAATCTAATGATCTTATTAAGTTTCCCTACTATGAAACTAAAAACACAAAAAAAAACTAAATCTTAATTAACATTATTTCTCATCTACGTATATCGCTATTTACACAGGATGAGCTGCGTTGTCCGTAACACATTTGTATGGAGAATCGTAGCCCCTGTTCCCTCTTAAACGACCCCGGGGCGTTTTACTGTCCTTTCACATTTAATTTACATCTAATTATGAACATCTGAGTTGACTTGTTTTTCTAGTGGTCGCAAGTTCCAGCTCGAGCAGTATTGTTGGCATTTTCCATTAGAATGTCTCAGTTGTAGCCACACCTACACCTACCACTGTTTGTCTCTGCATTACCCAAAGATTGACTGGCAGAAAATGCATATTGCTGTACTCTAGTGTTAAATAAATATGTTCACTGTGAAACTGAACTAACCTCTCGCTTGTTTTCGATTGCAAAAAAACCGTCGAATTTTGCTCATGAAATTTGACACTAAACACTCGGCCCGGCCGCCCTCATTATAACTTGATTAACGATCGATCCGAGTGGCCTAGCGTAATTTTGTTTACTGTTTAGTGTAGACGATACTGATAAGAAAAAAAGGAAAATTTGTCATATTTACAAAAGTTATATGTATAATATTTATATGTGACTAAAGTCAAGGTCGAGCATATTGCCGGCTTTTTTCTTCTTCACGTTATTACGCGAAATTGTAAAAAAAAATGCGCGACAGGTATATTGTTTTCCATCATTTTTATTCACTAGTATAGTTATTTGAACTATTGAACAAAAAATAATAACGATTGTGGTAGAAAATCTTCATTAAAAAAACAAAAGAATCCACACCCCATTGCACAATTCACCACTAAAACTAGATGGCCATCATGGCCGATTAACTTCACTTAAACATTGTAAAAAAAATTCGTGGTATAATGTTGCAAACTTGCGTCCAAATGTTAGATAATCTATTAGGTTTAAAGACGTTTTGAAAGGACTTTACAGTCTTTAAAATAGAGTTTAGAGCCGTTTAATAAAAAATATTTTTGGTAACGATCGTTGCCAAGAGCAAGTTCGAGTTTTGGTTTTGGAAACAATAGTTGCCAAAAATAATTGAAGAAATCGGTAATTATATAAAAAGTTACCATGACGTTCTAATCAGGATGGCTCAGCTCAATGACATTTAATTTTACTAAACGTACAAAACATTGAGCAAACCTATATTCAGAAATTATGTGGTTAGAAAAATTTGCTCCCAAGAAGTTCTTCTGTCGATTTTGTTTGTACGGGGGTTCACTTTTTATTGCAGTTTTTACACTAGTAAGTCCCAACTACTAAATGTTCTTATTTCTCTCTCCCTTGTAATGGTTTCTCTATAACTCTTGTATGTTAAGCTTGAAGAGTATAACTTATGCTATGTGCTTATTGAATGCCAAAGAGAGCCAGATGTAGTGAATTTTATAAAGGTTTGAGGAACGGGCTATATTAGCCGTAGAACCGATGACCGTTGGGGTAGACGTGTTCTAGAGTGGAGACCGCGAATCGCAAGCGTAAGGTGGGACACCTTCAAGTTCGTTGGAGCGATGATCAGGGTTGCTAGTAGCAACTGGATTAGTGTTGCCGAGAATCGAGTTACGTGGCTTACGATTGAAGAGGCCCATGTCCAGCAGTGGACTGTTGTATTCTGATGATGATGATGACACAGGGTGTTCAGATCCTCAAGTCACCCCCCATTGAAAAGGGAAAGTCCTCCGACCGGACGGGTGTTGTCTAGAGGGCAACTACACGACGGTTGTTGAAGGGTTATTGCATAATTACATCCTTGCCGGTAACTTTGATTGCGAGATGCACAATTTTTAGAAAGTATGCGGGGCGATACATGGCGCTACATATCCATCGTTTCTTTGGCCAAGACCTGCAATTGGTGACAGTGAGAATTCAAATTCGATTTTTAAAGAAATCTCGTGTTTAAACCTTCCAGGTCCTCGCCATAATATGCGTGATTATCGTCTCCGTAGAGATCACGTACTACAAGCAATGCAAAGACTGTATTATGCGGGTCATGCACAAGGCTTACAGCTTCAGCATCAACGCTATCATCTATTGCATCATCATGATCTTCGTCAATTGCTGGTTCATTTGGGGGGTTAAGAACGTTAGTATCTTTTTTAAATATAGCTTTTATAGATAATGCATATTTTTTTTAAAAGATCTGGGCCCGTACCACCGCTGCACCGCCTCATAAGACTCTATTATTTTTATGCCATTGTGGGAAAGAGCCCACACTAAATTAGGATTAAAACAATACTACTTTAAGAGGGAACAGGGCCTGCAAGGTAGGTATTTAAAGAACCTATTGCCGTCGCGCTGTGTTAAGTCTACCCCCGTTAAGTGCGATACGGACGTGCAGTAATGGAAACATACGAACTAGGAACAATAAACTGTAAAATAATGTAAATCGATCTCAAACTTATAGCTCAGTAGTCGAGTAACCCAACATTTAGTTCATGCAAACTGTTTCGGTAAACTATCTGTCTTTTTTTTTTTAATAATCTTGTATGTCCCACTGCCGGGCAAAGGCCTCCTCAATATCCTTCCAGGTACGTGGAACCAATGAAAAATCAGAATGTGAAAAAAATCTTTGAGTTTATGAATTCAAAGATTTTATTTCCTTTTCTGATTTTTTTTTTCTCTTTTTTTTTCCTTTTTTTTAAGCTATGGTTTGAAGCAGAGGTAACTAGGGCACCAAAATAGACTCAACTGACCCTTGTTTTAGAGATCATAGAAAAAAAAACAACAAAACGACACTTGTTTTTTTCTATGGTACGCTTGCCATCTGTTTAACGGTCAGTAAAATGTTAAAAGATCTATCCTTTTTGGAAAATAGTAAACTTAAGTATGTGGAACTACTCTGCTCCTGTATTCACAAACGTTCCGCTTCGACTAGTCGTATATATCTATCTTTATTTGCCATTACGAAAGCGAGCCAGACTGACATACGACTTATCGAATCGAAATGTTTGTGAACATGAGGGCTGTACAATAGCCGGAGAACCGATGACCGTTGGGGCAGACGCGTTCTTAAGTAGAGACCTCGAATCGGCAAATGTAAGTTGGGACGCCCTCAGGCTCGGTGGAGCGACAATCTTCGCAGGGTGGCTGGTAGCAACTGGATGAGAGTGGCCGAGAATCGAGGTGAGTGGAGTGCGATTGAGGAGGCTTCTGTCCAGGAGTGGACTGCTGTAGGCCGATGACGATGGCAGAAAAATAAAGCTTGTTCTCAAAATCTGACACTTGTTACTTGGTTCTGTGTTGTTGCCCAAGTTTACCTCTTGAGTCATAGTTATTTTTTTCACTTTCTGATTCATTCTTGTCATTCTTATGATTCTTCAGAAAAAGTCCTCAGTAGTCCTAAGTTGGGTGGTGATCACGACCTTGTGGTGGATTCAGTCCTTCTTGCTGGTCTTCATACTGCTGTGCTTGTACGTCATAGACACCAGTTTAAAATGGATTGCGGCCCTCACCTGCGCAATGATTGCTTTCGGTAAGTTTTTTGTATTTTACTTAAATTCTACGATATTTTTATTTTTAGGAGATGACGAACAGGGTGTAAAGTTCCTCAATACTTCATAGAAAAGGGAGGATTCTCCGACGGGTGTTGTGTCTGGTGGGCTACTGCTGCTTAACAGTTGTTGTCGAGTTTTTCTATATGCTCTTTACTGGCGGATAACTTTAATATTGCCATTTAGGATTTTGACGTTAGTTATTAATTTGCCTCATAGATGGCGCTGTAGTACTTTTTGTACTATGTCACTTTAGTACTATGCTTTTTTTTTTTTTTTAGCCTGTTAAAATCATCAAATGAGTCCTCCCACCCAGGGCAGAGCGGGAGGCACTGTCAGACTTGTACTGACTAAAATCCACGGTGTCCTTCAATAGCCCTTTATGTTCCAGGGTCACGGTAATTTTATGAGTCCCGCGACCCCGGGCTATAACATACCTTAATAATAAATATCTTAGAATAAGCAAATCAAGTATCTAGATAAGCAAATCAAGTATCTTGACTTGGCTTACGAGGTTGTCGACATGTGGGATGTGGACTCAGCGATCATTGTGCCAATAGTTGTATCAGCCCATGGCTTAATTGCCAAGAGCCTCGACCAATACCTGAGGAGGCTCTCGTTAGGCAGCTGGATCAAGGGCTTGATTCAGAGAGCGGTACTTCTGGACACGGCTCGTATTGTTAGGAGGTTTCTCTCTCTGGAGCCCTGACCGCCGGTAGCTTGGACCCTGTTCCCGATACCGGTGGGCTACAATTTTTTATATTTTTAAATGTTTTTTATATTGTTTTTTCTAAGGAATATTTAAAAATGTAAACAATTTGTAAAAATATAAATAAAGGAATAATAATATCTTAGAATAAAGTTTCAATTTAACTTGAAATTAAATGTAGATGATTTAAATAGCTCATTCAGTTACATCTTAATTAATTAAAAATTTAAAAAGTACTAGTGCAATCGAATTATAACTATGTAGTTTCATAGTTCGACGGGATTTTTTTTTTTTTTTTTTTTTTTATCGTGGTAAAATCATCAAATGAGTCCTCCCACCCAGGGCAGAGTGGGAAGAACTGTCAGACTTGTACTGACTAAAATTCACGGTGTCCTTCAATAGCCCTTTATGATCCAGGGTCACGGTAATTCTATAAGTCCCGCGACCCCGGCAGGCTTTCGCCCTCTAGAGGGGGGCCCCGTCATAATGCTGACACTCTTTGAGGCGCGCGTGGAACACAACGCGCCGTCGACCCGGGCATGGTCCATGGTCGGACAGCGAGTCGCCCATTACTCGCCGCCCGCAAGCCCGCGCCTACGGTGGCCGGAGATCGTCTGCCGACGTCCGGCGCCGTGGGCGTCTACCACTGCGGCTGGGGTGGAGGGAGGACGCTGTCCTCTCCCTCACGCGGCCCGCCTCCTCCTTCGCGAGCATGACTGCTTCGCAGAAGGAGGCGACCGCTTCCCACTCCGTCTCGCCCCGCAGCATGGCCTCGACCAATGCCGGGCGCGAGAGGTCTCCGCCTATCGCCGCCGTGAGGACACGGCGGTGCTCTGCCCAAGCGGGGCAGTCCTGCACCGTATGCTCCACCGTGTCCTCCGGGCGGTCCTCGCAGTGGTGACACCCAGGCGTTTCCTCCTTCCCCATCAGACACAGGTACCTCCCGAAGCTTCCGTGTCCGGTGAGGACCTGCGTCATGCGGTAGGTCAGGACGCCGTGACGCCTATCCAGCCACTCCTCAAAGAGGGGTCTTACCGCCGCGATTGCGGCGTGCCCGTAGTTCGACGGGATTAAAAATAAAAAAAACAAAATGGCGGATGGGTACTATGTCACGCTCCAAACAAAAATGTAAGTTACCTGTAGGTAACTTGAACTTGTAGGCGTTTGGTGTACCAAACGCTTAAGTTTAAATAAATAAATATAACAAAAGGTTTGACACATCTGAATTATAAAGTCACTTCTCATCCATTTCAAGGAAAACGCGTAGATTGGCCACTCAAAACCACTTAAAACAACGTGTCCTGCAGTTCACTTCCTTGGTTTGATGTCAACTGAACTCGATCAAGTCTAAATCAGTGAAAAAACCAAAGAAAGTATATTTTTTATTCACACGGCATCTTTTATGGCGTTAGGCACGCCAGTCGTGTCATGAAATAATTGTTCACCGCTACAGCAAAAAGTTTTCGAATCTGGGTGCCGCAATGAATCGATTAATGTAGGTAGTAAAGAAACTATATTGGGGTCATGTTCGAAATGTCAGACTTGTAGTGTGTTTTTCAGATCCTCATCATCTGACGAGCCATCTCCCAACGATGTTGCCTGCTTTCAGACTGAAAAGAGGGTGCATCTAAATACCAGCATTTTACATGTAGTGTGTTCATATTTTTTATTATCAATTACTTAATGGTCAACTAATGAATAAAATTATCACTCTTCACTATATGCCTTGTGCTGTATTATATGCCCCTAAATATACATAACAGCCGTAATGTTTTACCTCTGAATAAATCCCTTTGCACTCCTCGTGCAAATGTGATTCGCTCACGTAAATCGAATGCGCATCCTTAAAAGCTCTTACCAACAAATCTCCGTTGAGAAAATTCTGTAATATCCAACAGATGTAGCGAGTACTTCAGACTGAGGCACCTATAAATATTTCAAACTGGTTTAAGCCCGTGGCTTCGCCTGCGTGGTGTTCGCTGATTGTCCCAAGGGTTGTACTACCGAGATAAAATGTATCCTGTGTGTTAATGCAAGTTATAAACTATCTGTGTGCTATCTGTAATTTCATCAAAATCTGTTCAGTAGAACACATTTTGAAAAAACTAAAAACTACTATTTCTGCGTGTAAGAATAACAAACATT
Organism: Noctua comes; assembly: GCA_963082995.1. Classification (NCBI taxonomy): domain Eukaryota; kingdom Metazoa; phylum Arthropoda; class Insecta; order Lepidoptera; family Noctuidae; genus Noctua; species Noctua comes. The sequence continues at coordinate 4,309,787 of OY720279.1, read as the reverse complement.
CTCACAAACTTTCGCACTGATCAATTAGTATGTAGTAAGATAAGATATTATTATCACGGACTTAATATAAATAAAACTGATTGCCCAGCGCTGGTCCCAGGGGCTATTGTTGAATAGAATTTCAGTTCCTATTTTTTCCATGCATAATGGGATCCAAACTCAAGATTTGCCAGATTTGACAGCGGGTAATGGTGGGCAGCATAATAGGTGTTAAGTGGACAGATCGCATAAGAAACACTATACTGCGCTCCATTACTCAAGTTGCAGATGTTGGAGAAAAAACAGCCAAGCTAAGGCTGCGTTTCCATCAGAGATGAGCGAGGATGCGTAGCGAGGGATGCGTGTGGACCTAACCAATCACATAGCTAGAATATCTCAACCTGTGAAAAAGAAGCGATACTATTGAAACGCAGCCTTAAGAGGGAGTGGGCTGGCCATGTAGCACGAATGCGCCCGGAGAGATGGGCAACGATCGTCACCCTCTGGACGCTTGTCGCAGGAAATCGCCGAGGTAGACCGCGGCGAAGGTGGTGTGATGATCTGATCTCGTTTGCGGGGCGTACATAGCCACATATCGCACAGGACAGAGAGGTTTGGAAGGAGCAACGGGAGGCCTTCGCCCAGCAGTGGGATACTCAAACAGGCTTACAAAAAAAATATAGGATTCTAAACGTCAGTAATTATGTTCTGCGGCACGGTTGCCGCAGTGGCTGAGCGATTGACTGCTGCGCTTCGTGTCGCGGGTTCGATTCCCGCACGGAACAAATATTTGCATGGCCTACAGGTAGTTGTTTCGGGTATGGCTGTTTGTGTATGTGAATTTAAATGTTTGTAAACGCACCCACGATACAGGAGAAATTCCTAGTGTGGGGCAGTCATAAAAAAAAAAAAAAATGTGGTTAAGCAGTCGTTATAAAATAACATTAAGTAGCGTTCATGCATAAATCCTTGTTAGTGCATTGTGCTGCTAGAATATTCCACTGATTCTTATGTTTCAATCCCATGCCTCATCTCTATCGATGAGGTGTCAGACTGGAACTGGCTCTACGAATTAACACATTATGCATAACCAGAACATCGTTTCATTATCATCATCATCATTTCAGCCGAAAGACGTCCACTGCTGGACATATGCCTCCCCCAAGTGTCGCCACATTGACCGGTCCCGTGCGTCTCGCATCCAGCGGATCCCTGCAACCTTTACCAGGTCATCGGTCCAACTAGTGGGAGGCCTTCCAACGCAGCGTCTTCCGGTTCGCGGTCGCCACTCCAGAACTTTTCGGCCCCATCGGCCATCCGTTCTGCGAGCAATGTGCCCTGCCCAATGCCACTTAGGTTTGGCTATCAACAAACATGCGTTTGATCATCGTTTAAACCTGAGGAAATTCATCATCATCTGCCTAGCTTTTCCCCACCTGTGTTGGGGTCGGTTTCCAATCGCAAAATGGAGCTGAATACCAGTATTTTACATGGAGTCTCTGCCTATCTGACGACAGTTAGTACTGCGTAATACGAAACCCCTTGGTGACACTGGTTGTCAGACTTTCGGGCCACTGACTGCATACCTTAATAGATTCACCGAAGCCAATTTGCAAACAATGACTGTCTGTTCACAAGCAATGACTGTCTGTTCAAGAAAAAAGTAAGCTGCTTAATGAGTGAGGGGTTAAATCGAGGACGTGGAAAATGTCGGCTGACGTTAACGGATCCAAAGACGTTTCGGAAGTTGAGACAGCTTTTTTTAGTTTTAAAATTAACCAATGCACTACTAATTTTTAACCGACTTCTACAAAAGGAGGAGGTTATGTATACGACCGGCATCTTTTTTTTTCATGTATGTACACCGATTACTCTGTGATAACTGGTTTGATTTACGTGATTTATTTGGTAGAAGAAAGCAGTGCAGTGGTCCCTTATAAATTTTATTGACTTTGCTTGGGTCATTTTTGTGTTGGCTTCTATATACAGGGTGTAAACAGACCCTTCATATAGCCGTCAACCAAGCATTCTGTACATCAAACTAAGTAACTTTACGCAAAAATTATTGCTGGGAAGCGACATTATTTTTTGGGTGTTGCAAGCGCTACTGCTGAGTATGAGGTCCTCGGTTTGATTCCTAGGTCGGCCAAGGTGTTATTGGGTTTTTCATCAGAAATTTCTCAGTAGCAGCCTGAATTTATGCCCGCTTGATGGCAATGGGCTCGGCATGAGACTTAAACATAACTAGTGAAATGTGGGTGTAATATTAGGTACATCTCTACCCGACTTTCGGGTATTACAGGCGTAATCGTATGTTTATATTAATTCTTCTTTTTCGTTTCAGTGATATTCGGCTACTTCATATTAGTTGTCTACGGTTACTGGCTGCAGTTACGAAAACAAGCACAACCTCGTGTTGAATAGAGCATATATTACAATGACAAAACTAAATAAAGTTTTTTTTTAAATGGTCTTTTGAACTTGATTAAGAGTTGTTCCAAATTAAAAATGTGTTTTTGTCTTATAGAAAGTGTCTCACGTCCATTGCAACCTAAATTAATGTGAAGTGAAAAGTGCACTGTTGGATTTTCAGAATTTTGTGACTATTTAGTGAAAACATTATATTAATAAATAATTTAGAAGGCTGATCAACTCCTAATACAAATATATATTTATTAACATAAACACAGATTACAAAAAAAAAAACAAACACACGCAGAGACAATTACTATGCATATGACACAGTATATAAACGTTATTACAACTGCGGCTAATCACAATAAAAAGGTACTCCCTCACCGCGAGCATTCGCCTGTAATGTAACAGTTCAGATTCACTTGTTTCCATACAAAATCGAATCTTGGATTGTTACATTACAGGCGAATGCTCGCGGTGAGGGAGCACCATAAGGCATCGGATGGTTAGGTTTCGAATCGAATCAATATTGTACATTAGAACTTCCGTTTGGTCAATAGGACACAAAATTCATTAAAAAAACAATCCTTAGTCGATAAAAACCTTGACTCCAGTTAACAGCTTCACAACATCTGTTGTCGTTGTATCTTCTTGAGAAAAATGTACTTCTGGGGCCAAGCCTTTGCTCCTAGTGTTTCGACTTACTGGAGCCAGGGACGAACAGTCGAACATAGCCGGGTTCTGCCTATTTTGACGGAACCAAATTGGACTCGTGACAGAGAAAGCCTGTAAAACAAGTGGTATAGAGAAAATAAATTTATTATCCGCCTGCTTCCAGTTTTTGTTTAATTTAAAATGTGCTTGTTTTATGTCGGGTTTTTTAGTTTTTCAACTACTTTTTTATTTTAAAAAGACATTTCGAAAAGTTTTGCAAAGTTGTTGTAGCAAAGTTAATTTTAATACAACTAGGGTAACTTCGTCGTTTACATCACACGTTGTAGTTAAAACCTGAGGGCATGGATTAATTTAATAAAAAAAAACGTAAGTAAGAAAAATTAATGGATAGCCTCAAATTATAGCATCTTTAGATTAGACAGAAACGTGACTCGGACGACAGTAGACAACGATGTCATCACATTGCATATGGGCTCGCTGGCTAGTTCGTCAAACTCCCGTGAGTATGACTACATTCGGTGATGCGATGGTCGAATCCAAGTGGAAACTAAGAACTCTTTTTGAAGTATTCTTCAGATTATTCGTAACGAATTCAGTGTTGTAGCAGTGTAACATTTTAAAGCTTGAGGGGTTAGCACTTACTGACGCTGTGTGTACTACAAGATGATTATCTATATATATAAAATGGTAATCTGACTGACGGACTGACTGACTGGGTGATATATCAACGCACAGCCCAAACCGCTGGTCCTAGAGACATGAAACTTGGAGGGTGTATTCTTTGTGAAGAGTAAGTCTCCACTAAGACAGGATTTTTGGGAATTCCACCCCTAAGGGGGTAAAATGGGGGATGGAAGTTTATATGAAAGTCCCGTCAGTTTTGAAGTTAGGATCTTCAAATTTTGTGTTTAAGCTGACGATTGAAAATTAATTAATGCGTGTCTCAGCATTTTTGATAATTCTACCTCCGAAGGGTTAAAAAGGGGGATGAAGGTAAGTAACTATGTTTGTTCGGGTGGGATATTTTTCGACATCCACGCGGGCGAAGCCGCGGGCAAAAGCTAGTTATATATAAAAGTAAAGCTACTATTTAGAAAAATTGTTTGAACTAACCTTGCGTAGCAGCTTAAAAGAGTCCGGGCTAGTTTCAGGTATGGTTGTGGTGGTTGGCTGTTCTGAAGATTCTGTCGCTGACTCTGATTTTTGATTACTAAGATCTGGTGGGTCTGTAGATTTTGATGAGTCCGTAATTTTTGGTGATTCAATAGGATGTTGTAATGTATTTTTTTTAGACGTTTCAATGATCGCTCGGCGATGACTGTTTACTACTATTACGAAGTAAGCTGTTACTGAAAATGATATAGAATTTCACATATTATTGGATCTCGACTAATTATTAAATGGGATAGCTGTCCTCCCTCCTTGGTCTAGTGATGCGTGACTGCTGATGTCCTGAGTTCGATTCTCAGGTCGGAAAAAGTCTTTTTGAGTTTTCCATTAGGAATTTCTCAGTAGCAGCCACGGAATCCGAATCTGTGCCCGGTTGGTGGCAATAGGCTCGCCCTATTAAACTAATAACTAACTATACTCTTACTATATTACATAGACTTAAATGTAACTGGCAAAATGTGGGTGTACTATTATGCGGGTGTGCTTGGACAGAGGTGTAAGTTCACCTTAACGTGATTTCCGAGGCACGGAGGACACTCAGTGTGTAACGGGTGGTCACCCATCCTCGGACCAACCTAGGCAAGCGCGGCTTAACCTTAACTAACCCTTCGGGGATAGGCGTAATATTTATAGATATCTAACAATATTTTAGGTATGCGTTCATTATACAATAAGATAGTAACAGTATTATATATTATATATATTTATTTATTTGCAAGAATATATGTAGGTAACAAAGTTCTTATGATACATGGGTATCACTATATTCGGCATTTCAGCCGTGCAAATATTTAGATTTAACATCTTGGTTATACTTATACATTTAGCATGCAGTACACATTTAGTAATCAGACATAACAATTTCATAATTTAAATTTAGATTAAAATGCAATTAATGAATTAAAATTCTATTATATCCTCCGTTAAGTAAGAAGAGATTAGGCTATTTGTCAGGAAGACATTAGACAGTTAAGAATGTGTAATATAACAAGGTTTAGTACGTTAACTTAACAGTTAGTCAGTTTATTAGAAAATCTTGTTCTAGAGCATGTGAAGGGTAAAGGACCGAAGAAATACTCACGTAAATACCAAAGTACTCCCAATAACACGATTGCGACCTTGACCCATTGCTTGTTCGAAGTGTAGAGCGTAGCTAGCAATAATAGCAACAGCACCATTGATGATACAAATAATACGGAGTACCAGACCCAAAAGTGTAATATACTCGTATCATTCTGGAGAGAAAATGAGCTGGTAAATAAAATAAAACAGATAAAAATACGGAACAGTACGCTGCGCTCGAGAACGAGAATTACAGACGTAGGCAAAAATGGTGCCAGTCCCTGAGGATGGATGGCGCCGCCGAGGTCGGCCTAGAAAGAGGTGGTGAAGTGCACATCACGAAGGCTGATTCGTGGTGGCACAGGAGAAGAGTACCTGGAAGGATATGAGGGCTTTGCCCAGCAGTGGCCATGCAAGGCTGTTAAAAAGAGTAAGTCTAAGAATTTAAACTATCATGGTCACTAACATTACTATTAATACTAACGGGATATTTACCATGTTTACTGTTTGTAATGAGTTCCCGATATTTCGGCGCTGTTGCAAGCACCATGATCACGGATAAACTGTCCGCTCGCGCGTTCGCTCGCTGTCGAGAGCCTGGAATCCAGTGGTCCAGCTGTGTAAAAAGCGGAAAAGTGCCGAAAAAAGTTCGCGAGCGGACACAGTGAGTTTCGTGTGTCGGGAGCAGAATCGAGTTGCGAGTGACAGTGGTAGCGGTACTGAGAGCAAAAAACGAACAAGAAAGAGGGTAGACCGATTTGTCTGCTCATAAACACCCACCCGCAATAACTTCAGTTTATCCGTGGTCATGGTGCTTGCAACAGCGCCGAAATATCGGGAACTCATAACAAACAGTAAACATGGTAAATATCCCGTTAGTATTAATAGTAATGTTAGGTCTAAGAATTATAGTAACTTACAGTCAAACAAGCCTAATCAGCTGTTCCATAAATTTTCACCGAGTGTACGAATATGTAACAGCAGATTTTTTTTTTAAGGGTTACGACACTTTGATCGTCGCCGTTCGACGGTTTGCCCATACAAATAAAGGACTAAGGGCTCGTACACATAAACACGATGCGACGTCGCATCGTGCTACGACGCGGCAAAGACAAACAAACATTAAAGAATTATCTGCGTCGTAGCACGATGTGACGTCGTATCGTGTTTATGTGTACGGGCCCTAAGTATGGGACCACGTTGGCGCGTCAATTCGAAAAGATGCGCAAGGCGTTCGATGACTAAGGAGATTGAATATTTTTATATGGAGCCTAACCTGCCTAACTACCGCCATTTACTTTTATTTTCAAGATAGCAGCCACGCATAACGCCCGTCTTAAACAGTATCTGGCATCAATACAAATAAGAGTATTATATGAGCAAAACTTCTAAAGCGTCAAGTTTCCAAGATAAAATCTATCAAAGTTTACTACCGGTACTGTAATAATTTATAAGTATTTATCTTTGTTACTTTTCACTGCATACTTCGGTAAGTCCCCAAAATAACAGAACGCTAACAACGAGGAACATCCCCAGCAGGAGCCAGATTGTGAGGAGAGCATAACTCATCGGCATGAAGAGTGTACATCCATATACCATGGGGTGGAACTGAAACATAAAACACGCTGTAATTAAATGCATCATAATTTTTTTTTATGGATTTTCAACGACCGGGTTTCCGCCAAGAGTTAAAATTCCTTACCATGCATAATAATATTAAGGTGGCATTATCAGCACCCACATCCCGACTTCACCAACTGCTGGGTATAGGCCTCACTTCGCTTCTGTCAATCCCCCATTGCCATGCCAACTTTATAAAGGATTTACCCGCAATTTCATCATCTGCTTAGCCTTTTCCCAATTGTGTTGTCGCTCCATGTATAAAAATACTGGTATTCAGCTGCATCCGGTTAGACTGGAAGCCAACCCTAACATAGTTGGGAAAAGGCTAGGCAGATGATGAAATGAAGACGTGCCGGCCCCCGAAAATAAATAAGGACAATGATGACGATGGAGGAATTTACAGGAACAGAATATAACTTCAAATTTCAAATACCTAAACACAAATCAGCTTCCATAGTAGGCACTGAACAAAATAAAATGCTACACATAATGACTAACATTGCGCACACATATCTAACATTTTTGAAGCGAATCCCATACCAAGACCCGGTTAACAATAAGCTATTTTCCTACGCGTCCGTTGTCCCGGACAAAGCGAAACTTGTAATAAAGCATGTTTTTCCGGCGTGTGTAGATACAGGAACGTGTGTCAGTCTTTTTGGCGGGTATTCAAACAATTTGGCGTCTTTTAGGTGTTTTCATTCTATTGTCGACTTTATTCATCGCTTGTTTAACTCTGAGAGGCATCACAATCATAACATCACGCCTGTAGGTAATCCTCGAAGGTTTAGGCAGAGGTGTACCTAATAGCACACCCATTTCGCCAGTTATGTTTAAGTTCCGTATAATAGGGGGCGAGCCTATTGCCATCAACCGGGCGCAAATCCAGACTCCGTGGCTGCTACTGAGAAATTCCTTAAGAAAAAACCCTATGACACTTTGTCCGACCTAGGAATCGAACCCAGGACCTCATGCTCAGCAGTCGTGCTTGCAACCACTAGACCAATGAGACATCACCACCATCACATCATAACGCATGTAAACCCGGAAGCCTTAAGGTGGAAACGCCAGGGTAGACCGCGACATTTAAATAATCTTATGTTTATTTTTTGTCAGTGTCGACTTGTAAGTTCATTAATATATATATGATTCGCGGTCGACAGCCGGGACCAACGGCTTAACGTGTTTTCCGATCCACGGAGGAAACTCTGTATGTAATGGGTGGTCATCCATCCAGAAGCTAACCTAGCAAAGTGCGGTTTAACCTGTAGATCCATTCGACAAAATTTCACTATCAACACAGATAAACACAGACACACGTACCACGCATACGGCAGCGATTATCAGGGCGCCTGTCTTTAAGTCAATCATGCCAAGAAATGTGTCCACTACGGGTAAATCGTCCAATATAAATGCATGATATTGGCCGCTATTGCCTGTTCCAAGAAGCATTTTTGCTATTGTTTTAATTATTGCGATTGGTGAGCTAAAAAGTAATTTTAGTTTGCAATTTATATAAATTGTTATCAAACAGTAAAATATTTAAAATACCAAAAGGATATTTTGAGGAAATTGTTATGACATTACTTGACGTAAAGAACCAGAGAATATTTATGTGCATCAAAATGAGAATCTATTCGTCTTTATAATGTGGAGTGAAAAAAAAGTCTTATATGACGGCAAGGTTGGCGCAGGGGCTGAGCGATTAACTGCTGCGCTTCATGTCACGGGTTGATTCCCGCACGGAACAAATATTTGTATGGCCTACAGGTAGTTGTTCCGGGTTGTACGCACCCATGATACAGGAGACATTCCTAGGGTTCTTAAAAAACAAGGTTCTTAAAAAAAAAAGTGGTGGAAGGTGAGAAGTCCAGGCCAAGCGTCCAAATATCGTTTTTTTGCACAAATTCAATGGTGAGAGAGAGGTATACCATTTTTTTTACGCGAATTAGTCTAGACTTCGATCACAGCTCGCCTGATGTGAAGCGATTATGGGTTGCAACTCTATGGTTGAAAACCTTGAGGAAACCAGTTATACACCGTGACTTTTTAGTCGTCTTACAACGGCAGCCCACTACATGTATCCAATGACTACTAAAAATTCATAAAAAAAATGGTATTTATGAGATTTTAATATTTTAAAAATAAAAATATTATTCAGTATTATGACGCATGACGTAGATAAAACACCCTATTGCGAGCGATGATCTACTGGAGTTGAGCGCTGGGTAGAGTATGTTCTCCCGTTTGACATGTAAATATCATTAACAGGAAGTTTCATAATTTTATTGTAATGTATTATTTATTTTTCTTTGTACCTATTATGGTAGGTTAAAAAAAATTATCGCACCTAGAGCTATTTTATGTCGGGTACATTGAGTGGACCACTTTTGTAAGACGACTAAAAAGACACGGTGTATTGTTGTTGCTAAGTCCAGTGTAATAGGCGTCCAGTCCATCAACCCCCAAAAGCCAAATAACAATATGCCCGACGTGGGAATCGATCCCAAGACCTCATACTTAGCAGTAGTGATTGCGACCACTGGACCAACTTTGCAGTTTTCTTTTACTACTGAAAATAAAACAAGTTACTACTAAGCAAGTAGGTTAGTAGATTGTTATAATAATCTACTTAGCCACTTGCTAAATATTGATCAAGTTAAAAAGCTCGTGAAGGCCCATATTAATTACGTTATAAAAACGCCTTTAATGTCGTATACCAAAGAAATTTTAGAAATTATTGAACTAAAAATGAGTACCAAAAGACGGGCATCCTGAGACGGCTGGGACCAATGATAATCAAGAAAGAAACGCTACGTTTATACTGAGCGGCATTCAAATATCGTTGCGTTGTTCGACTGCGATAGATAATACGGAACGTATGATACAGAAAGAGATAGCTATTGCGCTTGAAGTACTTATATTACGACAATTGTCTGAATTTATCTACAACTATTTGTGCGCGCTAGTGCGATATATACCTCGTTTTATTTATAATATCATCGGTTGGGACTCGTTCTTTATTCATTGACCGAAGAAAGCAAAACATTAATAACATTGGCGAGGCCTTTGCCCAGCTGTGGGAAAGAATACACTAACTTTAAGTAAAACAATAAACAACTCGTTTTGATAACTTTGCCAAAAAATCTAAGTACTTAATATTATAACATAACTAACTTATGCCCGCGGCTTCACCGGCGTGTAGTTCGGAAATTTCCCACGGGATCGTTCTTCCAGGATAAAAGGTATCCTACGTGTTAATCTAGGTTATAAACTATCTGTGTGCTACATCTAAATCTGTTCAGTAGTTTTTGCGTGAACGAGTAACAAACATCCATTCTGTTTATAATATTAGTAAGTAGGAAGTTAAACCCGATTCGAAAAAATATAAACTCTGAATATTTTAATACATTAAATTCTGCTGCAGGCATTACTAATAAATTTAATAAGAAAACCGCTACAAACAGCTTCCTTTAGAGCCGATTGAAAAGAAAATTAACCCTCGGTTTTTAAACAATGAAATACTTCACTAATTACCTTAATTAGTAATTTTAAGCCCCTTGTTACTGTTTTTCAGATATCGTCGACCGTAGGTTCAATTGGGGTAAGGGACAAAACACCAAAAATGAGTTGAGTATACAGTTTTGTTCAGAATTTTTCGCTCTTTCGAATGGTGTATATGAAAAAATTCTAGCTCAAGAAAAATGTCCCTTACCCTACTGATTTTTTGGGTCAAAATTTCGAAACAGCCCCTTAATAACCATGTATCTGAAAAACTATGCAATATAGCAACTTGAAATGGTGTAATTACCGCCGCCAATCTACTTCAAATAAGGTAAGGGTCTTCCCAATCAACGAATTACCATTATATGGTTTATGTTTGAAGAAACCATAATAAAACTGACCTTACACTAATGCCTTTGTTATCTCAAAAAATAAATATCACCCATACTTTAAATGGATCGCACGAGTTTTGACATAGTTGTCCCTTACCCCAATTTGCATTGTCATACTTTAAGCAATGTCAACGTTACATCAATTTGAATCGAATTATATTTAGGTTCGGTGTCCGTTCCATCAATTTTCTCGTGAGAAGTAATGAATATTTAACCCATAATAGAATCATAACACAAGAACATCACTATTACTATCCTTTTCTATCTTACAACGTCTTTCTGTGTGCGAAAGAGAGGATGATACCAATGCGAAAGCAGCGCGCGGGAATCAAAAAAATTGCTATTAGTGCGAGTTCACCTGTCGTTTGGTCGGGATTTTGCACGGTTTTTGACAAATATAATGTGGTAAAAATGGAAAACAAACCATTTAAACCAGTTGCTTAGTCGCAGATAGAAATTACTACAATTAGTAAATAAGATAACACCGTAAGTAAATAAATTTTGTTCTAATAAAATCATTGTTACATACACGTTTTAAGCTGTCTGTGGGGTTGCCTATGCCTAATGCTAATATTGTTCGTTTATTTTAATAGATATCAGTTCTTGTATGATAGTAATATAAGATTCAGATATAAAACTATTCAATGTTACCTAATTATTCTCTAATATTGGACAATAATTACTAGGTACTCAAAGGCGCCGCTGAATGTTAACATTGAAAACACTGTTTACAGCTCATATTGTAATATTTCACATCAAAAGATGAGGATGAGTAGAAAGACCACCAGCTAAGGTGAAATCGACACCTCCGAATAAAGAATAAAAAGTAAGTTTCGCAGTTTCTACCTGTTCGCTTTTTACACGATACCAAAACAAATTAATTAAACCTTGCGTTTATAGGTTCTAGAGAAAACTTGATTGGACGTTTTTTTTTTTGTTGAGAATGAGGTATCAAAATTATAACTAAAACTTAATGTTTGAAAGCGCTACGTGCGCGCTCGAAACCCTGTTCTTTTTCTAAAATGATTAAATGAATTATAATTGTTATTAAATTTTCGTTCCTGAATTCGAACTAAGTCTGAATGTTGAGGGATATAGGGTAGTTATAAAAATGATTTTAACTCTTACTTGTGTACTTTGTAGGTCCGAGTCAACAGTAATCTCTGAATTTCAGAGAGTATAAATGACACAATTACGGACATTGACATTGACAACTCTAGAAAAGATGAAACTAAATTATCAGTCAGAGAACGAGAGTAAATAATGAAAATAGTATTGATATAACAGTCACTAATACTAGCAATTTTCTGATTATATTTGTTTGGAAAAACTTCAATTAACTAATCTTCGATTCGTCGACGACATTGTCCTTTTCCCGTCTTCAGCGGCAGAGTTGGGCGTCATGCTCGAACAACTGAGCCGCGCCAGCCTCGAGGTCGGACTCAAAATGAACATGACGAAAACGAAGTTAATGACAAATAGCACAAAACGCAAAGTAGACAGGGGGTGTGGAGATAGAGCATGTCCACGAGTATGTATACCTCGGCCAAATAGTCTCCTTCCAGGCGAGGCAAGATAAAGAAGTCGCTCGACGCACCGAAAACGCCTGGAAGAGCTATTGGTCGATGAAACACTTCATGAAAGGATCACTTTCACTTTCCCTCAAAAGAAAACTCATGAACACGTGCATCCTTCCTACCCTCACCTATGGAGCGCAAACTTGGTCATTAACGAAGCGTCAGAACTCCGCACTCAGGGTCTGCCAGCGAGCCATGGGACGGAGTATACTAGTAGTCAAAATTTCTGACCGTTTACGGAACAGTATACTTCGATCCAAGACCCAAATCGCAGGCCCAATCGGGCAGGCCACATTTGCCGCATGTCGCATAAAAATTGGGCCAAAGTGAAAAATTATAACAAATACCTACCAAACCCAAACCCTTATGCCATGTCTCTTAAATGATTTTTAAATGACGATTTCCAAATTTAAGATATCCGTACGCCAAAAGTGTGTACTTAATTTTCTGTCAACAATCTCTTTACACTGTATTTTCTTTCATCCATTTTTTCAACAAGTCTTTTACACTATTTTTTCTTTAATAGATTCGATCCAAGGCAAGTCAATTTAATGTAAGGGACGGGACTACAAGATACTTGGTCAGTAAGGGACATTACTAACAAAATACTTTGGTGTAAGGGACGTCTATTTTCTTAAATAGCTAATTTATTTAAATAAATGTTATACAGGAAGATGGAGCACTAAAATATAAGATTATGTGTGAAATCAGATCCGAAAAAGGTTAATTACAACAAAAGTTATAATCGATTTAGTCCGAAAAAAAACTTTGTCGGCCTCTCCTGAAAAATCGTATTTTGTCCCTTACCCCAATTGAACCTACGGTCGACGATATAATTAATTCTCAATGTCTTACATTGAAAAGAACTTCTAAATGGGAAAGTTATCCTTTGTTAGCATTTCTGAATTTAAGATGTTCTTCTTAAGTACGTAGGTGGAGAGTAGGGGTGGCTCAGTGGTGGCGGCCCCGACTTACAAACAGTAAGCCGTGGGTTCGAACCCAGGTAGGCGCATTACTTTGTGATAATTATTTCATCACCACTGCTCTCAAAACGGTGAAGGAAAACATCGTGAAGAAACCGGCAATGTCCTCGAAACAAAATAATCGAAGACATGTGACGTCTACCAACCCGCACTGGGCCCGCGTAGTGGATTGTTGGACTGTGTCTCAGTAGTGGTAGGTACTCGTCGAAAATTGTGCGTTCACTTTGAGTTAATTCCAACACGTTTATGTAAATGTAAAATAATTAACAGAGGTTCAATAACCAGAGCTTATTATTGGGTTGGTTGCTGCTACGGTGTCTAGATTCGTGCCCAGTTGTTTGCAACAGGCTCCTCAATTTACATGCGACTTCAAAATTATTGGCGCAATGTGGGTGTAATGTGGGGTCCGGGTAACGGCAATATTCTCTGTCCCTATTACATGGTACTTAAGCGGTGAAATGTGGGTGTATTATTAGGTACACCTCTGCCTGGCCCTTCGCGGATAACAGGCGTGATGGAAAGCCTCTCTAATCCGAATAAAAAAAACAAAAGGGTAACTTGCTAATACCTCGTTAAAAATAGTCAGTCACATGCCGTTCATCGAGGTTATGCAATCCACGTTCGAGCGTCTAGAACACTCGAAGCTTATCAATGTCCCCGAATTTTAAAGCTACACAAATTGACTCCTAAAATCCAGTTCAAACCAGATTTATCACCCTTTAACTTTTATATCGTTAGCCTTTGTCGACGGAGCGTGGGATTCAAAAATCAGAAAAGTCCAGTGGAAACCGGTTTAATCCGGAATAATCCAATTAGAACTAGAAAGGGATATGTTGCGTCCCTAGTTAGTGTTTCGGTATTTACCTTTGAACTGTTGCCTTTCAGCTGAATCTCGTTACGTATTTGTTGTTTCAGGAATACACGTGAATTCAGGCTAATTGAAAAGTTTAACTTTAATGCTGCAGTTTCAATGAATAGCTTTTTAGTTTTCGAAGCAGGTGCTTGGGTTGCCACGTAAAATGAGCAGACCCACTGCCCATTTTACGTGAAAACCTAAATACCTTCATTAATTTTTTTATGTTTTCAGTTAGGGTAATTTCAGAGAAATGTCTGCCTACATTGTTTTAGTTAGTTTGGTGTCTTTCGTTCTTAAATTATAATGAACTCTTAATTTTTTTTCTTATTTATAGAACGCGGCGCCAAGAGGCTCATTGGTGACGATAAGCTGATTGGTACCAGGCTTCATAGCCTGGCCCACCGGCGCAAAGTTGCATGTTTGTCGGTTTTTTATAGATTGTACTTCGGTGAGTGTGCCCAAGAGCTCCCACCATCTCCCTTCTTCCATCGGGAGTCCAGACGTACTGAAGGTTATCACCCATAGGAGTGGAATTCCCTGCCTGCGTCGGTGTTCTCAGGTTCATATGACCCTAATCTATTTAAGTCGCGAGTTAATAGGCTTCTTTTGGGTTAGCTCGTTCCATTGTCGACCTCATCTCTGTCCCCAGGACTAGATTGAGGTCAAGAGTAAATTCATTTAGTATAAAAAAAAAAGATCAAAGTTTTAAATATTCTCGAATTTAAACTTATAGTGTCACTTACGGGATATCTTCCGTGATTGTTCATTATTTTGAGCTCCCGATATTTCGGCGAGTGACAGTATAAGTTTAGTTGTAAACCGTGAAAGCTTAAAACAGTGTTTATTCTCGAATTTGCTTTAGTTACCTTATGATATAACAACATCAAAAAGATGTTGTTATATGCCTAGCTGAAAAATTGTAAGACTCAATGTAACGCACTTAAAACATAGTGCTGATGAATGCATTGAATGAATAGTACGAGGGTCCTGGAGGTATTTAAAGTAAAGTTACAATATTAAAAACTTATGTTAAAAAACAAACTTTTGAAAAAGTTGAAACTTCGACCCCCAATATCTCCGTAAATAGGAGATTCCCAGGTATGGTGTAGAACAAGAATTTGTGTGGTATACTACAACTAAAAAACCCGATTGCTGAAAAATCACGCTCTAATTAAAATCGGTGTTTACAAGGTAAAATCGACCCCTCCTATTGTGGAATTCGGTTAAAAGTAGTCTATGTTACCCGGGTCATATACGAATCGATTGACAAACTTTGACCCCCCAATATCTCTCACAAACACCCCCCTAAATACATGGGACTTAAACATAACTGGCGAAATGTGGGTGTACTACTAAGTTCACCTCTGCCTAACCCTTCGGAGCTTACAGGCGTGATGTTATATTATAGAACTCGCCTATAGTACAGAAACCTCGATGGCTTGTCAAGTCGTAAAACTATAGGTACCTACGAAGCAAGGTGGTGTCCTTGATAAAAAAGATACGTCGTTAGATAAGTACATCTGGTACTTCAATCTACTCCTTTTATGGTGCAGAAGAACTTCAGGAAATAACCTACATAGCGGTACAAACCGCGATCTCATCGCTGAAAGCAATTTCTTCCAGTCAACCATGGATGTAAAGAATCACAAAGAGGATTTATTGAACAGCGCTTTGCAGCGTACCTTTTACAATAATTGAAAATGAAAAGTTTTTTAATATTTTTATTGTACTCGTTCTTGATTGTTTGTATTATCTGATAGATTTGTAAACTTTGATTTTTTCAACAAATAACCTGTCATGTGCACACAAAAAAAAATGTAAAATATAATATCTTTATCATGAATTCAGTACATAAGTAAACTATAAATAAAATATATTTAACTGTTGCAAGTCACGACAATGATGAATTCAAATGTTTGGTAGCGACCGATGCATGATGCGGTAGCGGTCGCTACCAAACATTTGAATTCATCATTGTCATGACTTGCAACATTTGAATTCACGATGCCCGATCTAGGTTTATTTAAACCTGTGTTTAACAAAGGCCCCAGTGTCAAAACATTGTGGTCATTTCTTTAAAAAAAAACATCTACTGTACAGTTTGCGTACCGATGCCTTACATCCTTTATAAATATAATCGTTTTTGTGAGTAAGATAAAGTTCTGTTCGCGCCACAACTAAATTTTTTATGACTTTACCTGCATATAATTTATTGGTTATGACATTATTGGGAATAATTTGAATATGGAATATGCAGGTGACCTGTCTGTGTAACGACGGACCGAATTCAAATAAATATTCATCAACAAAAAACTTAAATACTCCTCTGGCTACTTGTAAATGATACTATTTACATTCTTGAGTAAAAGTTATTTATAAGACGCAGAAAGTAGATCGTAAAACTTTGACTACGCAACCTATCAACATAATTTTAAATTATTTTGATGCTAAAGTTTGAAAAGTAATACCGTAAGAAGCTTTTCCGGGCTTTTGCACCTTGCGAAATAAAGAAATTGACAAAATAATCAGACATTGGAAAAATTGAAGAGAAAATTTAAGCATTAAAAGCATTTAACGGGTTGTAACGTAAAAAAAATTGTCAGAAGTTTCTTTGGTAAGTTTTGATACAAAAAACCGAACCTGCATCTATCCGGGGCAGACCATGTTAGCCATAGAACCGACGACCGTTAGGCAAGATGTATTCTTGAGTGGAGATCGCGAATCGGCAAGCCTGAGGTGGGACGTACTCAGGCTAGGTGGAGCGACGATGGTCGCAGGCTGGATGGCTAGTACTGCCGAGAATCAAGTTGAATGGCGTGCGATTGAAGAGTCCTATAACCAGCAGTACCTATACCACAGTAGAATGGATGATGGTGCAATTCTTTCTTTATCGTGCCTAACCTGGTGCCAGTTTGTATGCCGCCCATGGCCCTCTGACTGGACTTAACATTTCGTCAAGAAATATTTATTTATTTATTCGAACTTTATTCACAAGTAAAAACTGTACAAAGGAGGACTTAATACCTTGGGCATTTTCTACCAGTCCACCTTAGGATCTTCCTTAAATATCTCTCAGATTTGCTGGTTATCTCACGATGTTTTCCTTCACCGAAGCAAGTGATAATTATACAATACGCACATAAATTCGAAAAATTAGAGAAGCGTACCTTGGGCTCGAACTCGAGACATGTCAGTCCGAAGGTCACTGGTCACACTACTAGGCTATCAATTCACTGCTACGATGCAATGAGACATGAAGGTAGAAAAAGATCAATAAATATAAAAGTTTATGCAAAATATTCGCTCATCCCATTCCCGATCGCTGAAGTTTTCAAACATCTGTGAAAACACTTTCAACCATTGAACCGAGTTTCACCTAACACACATTTTACCAGGAAATGTGCGCACTTTACACACAAAACGAGATCGGGTACCATATGAAAAGAGATAAAATAAATACGGGTTTCGTTAAAGACATCATATTCTGTACGAGGTAAGTGTTGACAGACCTGAGACATTGTATGACAACTTTTGAGATGTTTTTCCATGTCTACTTGGAATATATTGAAGGACCCTTTGTTGTTGTAATATGGAATAACGATAAATATAGGCGAGAGTTTATTGAAGTGTAAGGAACAGGGTGGTTAGTTCCACATCTTCATATATATCTATATGTCGGATCCGGTCGTTAGTATGGACATAAAATGAATTGGAAAGCGCGCCTGTGTGCAGTGGTGACATCGCGCGACCTACTTATCAGTCACAACACAGCGTGCTTCTACAAAGCCCTGATGTCCAGCTCGAGGCGAGGGCGACAGTCAATGTGTGCGAAGCCGCGTGCGGTAACTGGTGCTCTGTAAGAAAGAACAGATGTGTAGTAGTGTGTCTGGGCTACTGTACAAAGATTGCTACTTGCTGTGTATCCTGGGTTGTTACCGTTAGGCGTCTAGTATAGCTCCATTTTTTTCCCACTCTGGAATAAGAATAAAATAATACTGCTTTAAGACGTCATGGTGGGCCATGTTTGCGTATAACTATGCTTGTCATGTTGAGGCCTAGTTCGCATCTAGCGTCGTAGATGGCTCCACAATATCATTGTAATAAAGCAATCCTACATAGCTATATTAAGCTTGTCAAAAGTGTAGTATGTTGAGTGTTTAAACTATGTAAAGTCAGTTTTCAACTTGGGGTTAAAACTCCCAGCGTACTCGAAACTAGTTTGAGTAAATGTTATCACAATATCCTGGAAACTGTAGCCCGTGCTAAAGGCGTAGTTCTAGCACGCGCAATTTCACGCTAACTTCGCAAATTACAGTTGGTAACTTAACTATTAACAGGTTCACTGTCCAGGCTCCAGAGTGGGAATGGTCCATAGGTCCAGCTATATTTTTATCCTTATGATGTGCCCTGCCAAGTTCGCATTAAATATGAGACTTTCTTCTTACGTCCACAGTATCAGATGGCTTCGAAATTGTACGAGCGAACATACCACATACGGTCTGTGGACTGATATGAAAGTCTCTCTACAGACCGTATGTGGTCTGTGGACAGTGAACCTGAGTTTCAAAACATTCAACCGAAAAAACACTTGGAGTGAATGAAAGCGCCTTTGAAATAACTTACTGCAAACAAAAGAGGTTGTGTGTCTCCGGGGTACAACGGAAATGAACTAATAAAGTAAAGAACGTTGCAAGTTACAGCACTTGACTTTCTGAGGTCAAACTATATACACGCAAACTTTAAAGAAAACCAGAGAAAAAGGGAACTTTATAAAAGGAGCTGGCGAAAATAGAATTCAGACCTTGTTTCTCTCTCTTAGAACCTGTATTTAACAATCAAAGAAGGATAAGTTAATTAGGTAGTTGTTTTTTATTATTAGCCTGATGTGTCCCGAAGGCCTCCCTTCCCTCATCCCTGTTTCATTTTTCTCTGTCTGTAGCTATTTGGGCCAATCCTTTTGGTAAGTTTCCAGCTCGTCACGCCAATAGTTGTATTAAGCTTCGCGCACATTATGTCAGGCCGCAGCGAATTGGGTCGCAGCGCAAAAATCCTCTAAAATCGCTCTTATATGTTTTTAATATGAATTATCGCACACTATGCCGGGGCGCAGCGGGCCGCTTATTCCGCGGTATTGTGCTAAGTAAGCATTTTGCGCTGCGCTGCGGCCCGCTCCGCCCCGCTGGGGCCCGACGTAAAGTGCGCAAACCGTTAGTAGTAGTTTATCCTAGTTCTTTGTCAGCAACTTCGTCAGTCTGTGACTGGTATCTCGAGGGAAAAATCCGTCTTATTTCTTTTCTATTTCATAAAGGAAAAGTCTGCCTTTCAGCTTTTCAGGTTCAAGGATTTGGAATGCGTTGACGAGTCAGCGAGTAAATGAGTAAGAGCGGGGGCACACGATGCGTTGCGGCGCCGCACAGCAAAGATTTCACCGTATTAGCGGGCACACGAGCGGTGCGGCGCCGCAACGTTGTTATGTCGCAGCGACGCCGCCGGCTCCCCAGCAGCGTTGGACAGTCAGTTAATAAAAATGGATGTCTGTTGTTGGCCCTACTATTACGCCACCGCCGAAATCGACGTAGAAGCGTTGTACGACGTCGCAACGCATTCACCCCTCCCCGCTTCGTCTCGGTGGTTGCAAGTCCGGTGCGGCGCCGGAGCGCATCGTGTGACATGCCACAGATATTGCTATGTAAGACGTCGCAGCGACACCGCTCCGGCGCCGCACCGCCGCCGCAACGCATCGTGTGCCCCCGCCCTAAGACAGGTTATTTTCTGTTAAATTGTACATATTCGTGTGTACAATAAAATTTCTCGACAGAAAAAGTGATAAACTTACATAAAAACTTCCATTCACATAACATCAGTTCACGTCTGTAATACCTAAAGAGTTAAGCTGAGGTGTATCTAATTATAGTGCACACATATTTCGCGTATGTTTAAGTCCCATGTAATGGGGCCAGCCTATTGCCATCAACCAGGCATAGATCCAGACTACGTGGCTGCTATTGAGAAATTCTTGATGAAAAAACCGAATAACACTAAGCCCGACCCGGGAATCGAACCCAGGACCTCATGTTCAGCAGCCGCGCTTGCAACCACTTGACCAACGAGCCAGTTTATCACTACCTAAACAAGCCACACCCAGGAACTTAGTTTAATAACAAGAAGTAACTAAGTTCAACGACTTGAACGTTGCGTGACCCGATCCAGTAAAACAAAGACATTTAATAAGCCTCTCCTTTGTAGGCCTCCAGGGTACTTTACTTGTTTACTTACTTATGACTTCACGTATAAATCATTTTAGATTGGAGTAGCGTTACATGATTAATAAGTTAAATTTTGCTAGGAAATAGCGTGTACGCACGACGACCAAGCAAGCCATACAAAACCAGTTTATGCGGGTCTCTCATACAATGAGAGATGGCGTCGTCGCCTTGTACAGATTTCCTGTACAGACGCCAGCACTTCAAACTACCCGAAACTGTCGGTCGGGCAAAGTGTTATTGGGTTCTTCCATCAGGAATATCTCAGCAACCACGGAGTTTGGATTTGTTCCCGATAAACGGCAATAGCTAACTCAATAACACTGCCTGTCCTCAGGGGTATTGAACACAGAACCCCACGAGCAACAGTTGCACGAATGGCCACCAGAGCAACGAGGCCATCTTTCATTTGTTTTTCTTATGTATTATATTGTCTGACCTTTGACTTTAATAACACAAAATGTCAAGGTCAATTGGTGTTTATGAAACAATTACTTATAAATGTCAGATTTATATTACTAAGGGTTTAACATTGTTTAGGGATCACTGGCGACTAAGCTAACTTGGTAACATAATAGTTTGTATCTATTTAATATGTTTTAAATGTCATGCATGACTTAACACAGTTGGTTGAAAGTTGGCAACATCGCAATTAACTGTCCAGCATTGCAATGTTTTAGTTAATTTATTATAAAAAACTAAAGATCAAATCTTATTCAAACCAATTTTTCTTGGAAGGTTTTTTTACTTTTTACAAACCTATTTTTTTCAGAATTTTCTCCTCTTACCATTGGGGTGAAATAGGGGATGGAAGTTTATATGAAAGTCCGTCAGTTTTGAAGTTAGGATCTTCAAATTTTGTGTTTAGGCCGACGATTGAAAATTAATTTACACGTGTCTCAGCGTTTTTGATAATTTTACCCCCGAAGGGTTAAAAAGGGGGCTGAAGGTGGAGTCTAGCAACTCAATTTTGAACAACCGATTGAGCTGAATTTTTGCACACACCTTTGGTTCTGGTGATGATACATTTTTATGACAGACATTCCTTAATCCTGCAGCCGGGATTGTCTCCTCAAGAGAGAACTCTTCAACGGTTAGTAGCACGGACACGAAACTTTGTATACGTGTATATAAGTACACGTGTACCGTTTCCAAGTTTTCATAGAATGAAGCGATTGCGATGAAACAAAAACTTTTTAATCCCGTTAAACCTTCCCGTCGAATATTTTTCGATATCCACGCAGGCGAAGCCGCGGGAAAAAGTAGTCTATTATAATATCCTAAAAAAGAAATTCATAATCTACATATCGAATGCTCTAAAATATTAATTAAGATTTGCAATTTGATGTTGTAACAGTTTTAAGTGTTGCTTTTTTCACCTAAACTAAATATTCGGTAGCTGAGCGATTGACAACCTTGTAAAGGTTGCAGGGATCCGCTGGATGCGAGACGCACGGGACCGGTCAATGTGGCGACACTTGGGGGAGGCCTATGTCCAGCAGTGGACGTCTTTCGGCTGAAATGATGATGATGATGATGATGAGCGATTGACTGCTGCGCTTCCTGTCGCGGGCTCGATTCCCGCACGGAAAAATATTTGTATGGCCTACAAGTAGTTGTTCCGGGTCTGGCTGTTTGTGTTTGTGAGTTTAAATGTTTGTAAACGCACCCACGATACAGGAGAAATTCCTAGTGGAGGCAACGTGTATTAAAAAAAAAAATATATTGTTGAGAGCAAGCACCGAGTGAAGTGGAAGGAATGAGGGATGGCTTGAAATAGACAAAAATCTAAACATCACGCAGTTTTGATTTTTAAAACATTTGACAGCTTCTATAGACGTTACAAACTTCTCTGGAAGTTGCACGCAAAGAATATTTTTTGTCTGACACGTTCCTAGCACGGTCATGGTATGATACGGTGTAGTGGGCAGAGTCCTTTAAGATGTGCAACGTTTATACAATATATTGCTTATTTTCCTTTATTGACCAACCAACAATTGATTACACTGTAAATATTTTAAATAATTATCTGCCATTATCTAAGGTTAGTATAACAATTTATTACAATTTTGCACCGCATGCCCCATAAACATATTAAATGTGCCGCAAGCACTGTACTATAAAATTAATGTCTAATTACCTAAAACTAACATTAACAATACACGTAAAATTCAAAAGAACAAAACAAATAGAGACACAACAAAACAGAAAAAGAATAAAATTAGAATTGAAATAAAATAAAAATTAACATAACAATAAAATTGAAATCATAATCAAAATTAAAATTAAAATCAATTTCAAAATTAAAAACATGTTCGTTCGTTCTACAATAATGTTTTACTTTGTTTCGTACAAAAACCCTTTCTGATATAAATTAAAAATAATCTTGACTACTTTCAAACGCCAAGCTCTGTTGGAAAGTAGTTAAGATTATTTTTTAATTAAGTGAAGTGCATCTTACAATATGCACTTTGTATTTCCAAAGGAATTATGAGGGACCATTCTTTTACTTCGGTGCCTGAATATTAATCCGAATAAAAGATTTTCCGTTTCAAGAAAACGAAAAATCAAAAAAGAAAGCATAACTAAAAGAAAAAAAAAAAAAGAAAAGCTCGATTTTCACAGACAACGGCTTAATTCTTTACTACGAATATTAAATGTATGTTCCAGTCTTTGCACTGATGTAAAGTATTCAAAGATTAAAATCTCAACGTATTTAGATTTCTCGAAAGTGTTAGCATTGAGAAGGGTGAGGTCGCACATCCCGCATGGAAGTATACAAACGATTTCCAGTATAATATTTTCAACGAAAAAAAACGTGTTTTTTTTGGACGTAGTGGCGAATCTCTCAATTTCAATCCTTGAGAATAATCAAATAATAATAATACTTTATTGATACAAGTCGTTAACATAATTATGCTTAATATCTTGCTAAAGTTCACAATAAATAAAGGCGCACAGAAGTTGAAACCCTGACTCCTACACTAGAAATACCTGTGACTTAGGAGTCATTGTTCTACTGTCAGTTGGACGCTATTAACCCTTATGGAAATTAAGAGCTGGTAAGGTGTTATTATACAAAAAGAATATATTATTATGCAGGTTGTGATTTAAAGAAAAAAATAAAAAACAAATAAAAAATTAAATTAAAAAGTAAAATGACTGCGTGGTTGATTCTGTACGTGTGACTGGGTGTCGTATGTTTTCCTACCTCGTTCCGATTTGGTACCTAACTGAAGTAAGAACAACTAATCAAGTGAATCATCGTAAACAAACAAAAGCTTTTCAAAATGGAAAAAAGCTCTAAATATCTGAAATTGTAAAGGTTTTCAAAAACCGAAAGTTGTGGAAGGTGGAAAAAAATTCTAGGTATATTTTTGTTTTGGTGTAACATGGCTAAAACCAATTGTTTTTTGAATAAATTTCACAAAAAAAATAAACACAAATGTTTATCTACAGCGCCCTCCTGTTATTTTATTCAAGCGCCAAAACCTCCATGCAGTATTGTATTGTAAGCGCCTGATTTAATGTATTTGATAACAAACCTTGATATGAAAATATAACGTACGCACCATTCAGACATAGGCACTTACGGATTGTAACAACACTGCGCACAAAACTTGAGATACTAAAATAGAATATTCGAGAAAACTGTAGAATTTGTTCCCGTACCATCTGAAGGGAACTGAGATAACAGAGGGAAGACAATTGTATTGAAAGTCGTCAAAGTATTGTTTAGGATACTCGTTCCTGTATCTGCAACTGGCATTCCGTTTAATTGAAAACTATTCAGCATGGGTCACAGAGTAAGATTTGTAGATCTGTCATTTGGTTTGCGGTTTTTCTTGAAAATTGTTCTAGGTCCTCAAAGTCTGACAACCAGTCGTGCTAAGTGGTATTGAATTAAACAGTAATTGGGTTAAGAAAGTAGAAAGACAGTGGCTCCATGTAAAATACAGATCATCATCAGCCTACAGCAGTCCACTCCTAGACAGAGGCCTCCTCAATCGCACTCCACTCAACTCGATTCTCAGCAACTCTCATCCAGTTGCTACCAGCCACCCTGCGACGACCGTCGCTCCACCGAGCGAGCCTGAGTCCGACCTTACCCTTGCCGATTCGCGGTCTCCGTTCATGAACACGTCTACCCCATAAAAAAGGAAGGATCCTCCGACCAGATGGGTGTTACGTCTGGTGGACTACTGCCCGATAGTTGTCTTCGGGTTCTTTTTATAGTCATAAGTCGCGGATAATTTTAACTGCGCGATGTAGGATTTCGATGTTTAGTTCATCACCTGTGTCATAGATGGCGTTGTAGTACTTTTTGTTCTATGTTGCTGTAGTACTTTTTGTAGTGCCGCTACAGTTACATTCATAGATGATAGTTACTTTCTTATTTAATCTCTCATTCTACGTTTTATTCGGTGAAAGAAAAACATGCAGCGCTTGTACCTTTTGAGTATAAAAGAGGGTATTGCTTGTGGAGTGGATGGCTATACAAAGGCTAATTCAAATTCATAAGAAAAGACTGGAAGGCTGCATATTAAATTATAAAGGGTGTAAATAGACCCTTAACATAACCGAAAGGCACTTGTTCTCCCCGTCTTTGCAATATTTTTTTTGTTCTAGACCATACCTGGGAACCGTCTAGTTACGGAGATATTGGGGGTCAAAGTTCCGACTTTTTCACAAGTTTTTTTTGAAATACATGTTTTAAATGTAATATTTTTATTTTTTACTTTACACACCTTCACGACCCCCGTACTATTCAATCCATCCATCAGCACAATGCTTTGAGTGCTTTTCATCGAGTCCTACCGTAAAACGTGATCTTTCTCCCCCAAAAAAAAAAGTCGATTCCCGGCAATAATTTTTGCGTAAAGTTAGACCGCTTTCACATTTAGGCGACTTTAGCAGCGCGACAGTCGCGCATCTAACGTCCAAACGGTAAAAAACGTACTTTTTGCTTGCGAATGTGCTTCTGCCGCGCTACTGTCGCGCAGCTAACGTCCTAATGTGAAAGCGGCCTTAAAAACATACTTTTTGCTTGCGAATGTGCTTCTGCCGCGCTACTGTCGCGCAGCTAACGTCCTAATGTGAAAGCGGCCTTACTCAGTTTGATGTACAGACTGCTTGGTTGACGGCTATGTGAAGGGTCTGTTTACACTCTGTATAATCAAATGTCTTTCGAGCTGCATGCACATAAAAGTGTAACTTTTTAGTTATAACCACGTACATTTCGTGTTTTCACTTAAAATATATTATTCATTAACGAAAAGATAGTCCCAAACCAACTCGACTAAAACATGCTGTATTTCGTTCTTTCTTTTTGGTCTGCAGAGAGTACTAAACTTAATTACGGTCCTTCAAAGAATATTCATTGAAGCATATTTTTACACCTATTTTAACAGCCTCTAGATATAGGACAACAAACGTGCTACAATTTCATTAGAAATAAACTAATTTTGGCCCATTTTTAATCATGTTTAATTTTAATTAATTCCTTTTGCTGTAAACCACACAAAGCTCGAAGTAAAATCTGAGTGCTTTTAAAGAGGAAAACTTTCTGTTTGATATCCCTCCCACAGAGCTTTTGTGCAACTACCTTTGCAAGCTTTTTTTTTGTCTCTTTATGTTGAGAAAGTACGCTCTGTATGTTAGAAACGTCACAAATAATTAATTAATTAAAACATCTAAATATTAACACACTAATATTAATATTGACGCACTCTGAAGTGTCCTTTTGTCGTCGTTTTTTATTTGTTTATGTTTTCTTACTTTAATTCTTTTTTTTCATCAGGTTAGTTTTATTTGTAGTCTGTATATAATGTAAATATTATTTAGTTACTAGCTGTTGCCCGCGACTTCGTTCGCGTGGAAATTTTGGTGTGCATGTGTGAGACTGCCACGTTGGTCTACAGGTCGCAAGCGCGACTACTAAGCGTGGGGACCGATTCCCAGGTCGGGCAGTGTTAAAAAAAAATGTTTATTTCAATTACATAAAGTTATCACACACATGATTTGGAAGATCACCTTTTAAGCAAGGAGATGCTTGTTTTAGGGGGCATCCATTAATTACGTGAGGCGATTTTTCGACCCCCCTCCTCCCCTGGTGGGATGTCGTGAGATTTGGCTTGACCCCCTCATCTCCCTCCTAATCTCACGTGAGATTTATCAACATGAGATTGGGTGATATTTGGCGCGAATCTGGATTTGTGCCCGGTTGATGGCAATAGGCTCACCCCCTACTACATGGGACTTCAATATAACTGGCGAAATGTGTGTGTACGATTAGGTACACGTGTGCCCAAACCTTCGGGGCTTTAAGGCGTGACGTTATGTTATGTGTGAGAACTGACTGCCAGATCAAAAGGTGATAATGTACTGATGACTATAAAAGGCGTCCTTTTGGGTGCTGTAATTCTGGGCGGCAGAGGTCCGAAACAAAATTAAATGGCGTTGAGGCGACGATATGGCTTCAAAAATCGGTGTATTTTGGCACTATACAACTTTTTTTCGAAGTGAACCTTGTTTAGTGCTTTTTATTGTAATACCGTTCTGTATACAACATTAAATGACTTTTGGCGAGCCCTTAGACCTCTTTAATTCGGCCCTGTCGCAAAATCCCCTCTTAGCGAACGTCTACTAACTATAAACTACCTCACTGCCAAATATCAAGTTGGGAGCACAAAAAGTTAAGGACTTTCATCCAAACTTGCGAAAGCCCTTAGTCCTCCTTAACCCGGCGCTGACGCAAAATCCGTTCTAAGCGAATGTCTACTAACTATAAAGTACTTCCCTGCCAAATTTCAAGTATGTAGCACAAAAAATGACGGACTTTCATACAAACTTGAGAGAGCCCTTAGATCTCCTTAATCCGGCCCTGTTGCAAAATCAGTTCTTAGCGAACATCTACTAACTATTAACTACCTCCCTGCCAAATTTAAAGTTTATAGCACACAAAATGAAGGACTTTCATACAAACTTGCGAGAGCCCTTAGACCTCTTTAATCCGGCCCTGTCGTAAAATGCATTCTTAGCGGACGTCTACTAACTATAAACTACCTGCCTGCCAAATTTCATCTTTATACGTCAAGCGGTTTTCGACCTTTCGCTTTCATAATTATATTTAGATAGATTTCTCATAATTAAATCTCTCTTTCAGTACCAAATATTTAGTGCAAAGAGTAAAGACAAAAGGAAACAAAAACTGAACCAAACAAACAAAGTCACCGACTTCTGAAGCTAAAGTTATTTTTCACTTTTTTGTGTTTTTGAAGGCGGTTTTATTTTTTGCAAAAAAGTTTTTTATTTTTCCATTTTTAGTTGTAATATCCTATACAATTAATATTTGCTATGCATTTATTTTATATTGTCAACAAAAATAAACAAATCTGGTTATACTGCACACATCTGTGTACACCCTCGGAGCATACAGGCGTTATGTTAGGATATTGTGTAAACAATAAACATCTAAGCGATTGCAGCAATCACGGCAGATTTGCTGCCTAATTTTGTTGAGTTCCATTGTACCTATATCTCCGAAGATCAGCATCAGATCTTCACCAAATTTAAACGGGGCCAGCGCCGTCGAATAATATTCTTCCAAATAAAAAAGAAATCATTGAAATAGGTTCTCTATTGGCAAAGGTATCGCTGAACTTACACACAATGATGATTACCAGGCATAATGCCTGCGAGTATGTGTGCCTATACAATTTAGAAAATTCCCTTGATTTCTCCAGGATCCCAACATCAGATCCTGACCTGATGACCATGGGACCACATGGGAAGTATACTGTATCAATCAATGCCCATAAAATTTGAGGGTTGCCCTTAATTTTCCTGGGACCCCATCATCAGATTCTGACTTGATGACAATGGGACCACCTCAGGAGTATAAACTTTCGAATAAAAAAAGAATTTTCAAAATCGGTCGACGATTGGCGGAGAAATCGGTGTACATTAAAAATACATACAGTCGAACGTAGAACCTCCTCCTTTTTTGAAGTCGGTAAAAAATTGTCAAAGGAGTTTTGGTTAAACATTAGATAACCGTTAACAATACATGTCATGGTAATAGGCATATCCCCAACAAAATGGCACTGGGCATACCTAATTATCAAAATGTGGGTGCACTGTACACATCTGCGTAGTCCCTCAGAGCATACAGGCGTGATATAATGTTATGGTGTTGTGTAAACAATAAACATCCAAGCGATTGCAGCAATCACGACAGATTTGCTGTCTATTATTGAAGAGTTCCATTGATATCTCCGAAAATCACCATCAAATCTTCACCAAATAAAAAATGGGACCACCGCGGAATAATATTCTTCCAAACAAAAAAAGAATCATCAAAATCGGTTCACAATTGGCGAAACTAAAATCTATTTACGTAAATTATTTTTATCATAGAAATCGCGCATGAGGTTACCAACTAAATTTTAAATATTAATATCTTTTGCGTCTGTTGGTCGATTTTGATGAAATAAACGCTAAATAATACCCAGAACAATGTTTCTTATTTTGTAATATTTCGATTTTGAATACAATGAGGGGTTTTTACGTGATGCGCGCACAAACGAACAGACAAACCGACAAACCGACAAACAGACAAAAATTTAAAAAAATATTTTTTTACTTTCTACTACTTATTTCTAGCACCTTCCAGTGATTTTTTTGTAAAAATATGTAATGTACAGACACGGTAAGTCTACGATTTTATTATATGTATTGATTGATATTAATATCTTTTGCGTCTGTTCGTCGATTTTGATGAAATAAACGCTAAATAATACCCAGAACAATGTTTCTTATTTTGTAATATTTCGATTTTGAATACAATGAGGGGTTTTTACGTGATGCGCGCACAAACGAACAGACAAACCGACAAACCGACAAACAGACAAAAATTTAAAAAAATATTTTTTTACTTTCTACTACTTATTTCTAGCACCTTCCAGTGATTTTTTTGTAAAAATATGTAATGTACAGACACGGTAAGTCTACGATTTTATTATATGTATTGATAATACATGTCTGTTAAATATCCACAAAAAAAAAAAAAAACTAAATATTTGACAATAGCTGTCAAATTCCGACGTTACCAACTTTTAAAATGCACTTTCATAACTGAGAGCCATTAGGAATACTACACTTTTGTATATTTTAATGTGGTCACAATAGAGATTTAATTTTAATATTTATTTTTCATTATATTGTTTTCTAGTAATTTTTACATACGTACAAATGCATGACATAGTGTCGAAGTCCACTTTCAGAGTTCTTTTAAAATCCCTTGGTTTTATTCGATTTACTCGTAAACTTTTAATTGAATTCAGTTGACTTCTCAGCAAGATGCGTGCAGAAGAAATTATAATATCATGTTGATAAAATAAAATAAAAAGTCGTCTCGTCTATATTTTATTGGTCCACATCGCGATCAGTACCTACTCCACAGTATCGTCAGGAGCTGCGCAGGGGCCGGAAATCAGCTTATTTGAATGTTGTTTAAGTAAAGGTAACTAAAGAGGGGATACATCACATAGGTAAAACCTTACTTATCAAAAAAAAAACTCATCCATAAAATCGTTATCTCACCATTCCATAAAAAATGTTATCATAAAGTAATGAGACACTTTCGCTTTTAATATGCGACGAGTCATGGTTTAGTAATGATTTTATGTTTCACACCTTCTTTTGTTTTGTCATGATACATCGTTCCGCGCACCTCTTGGGAAATATGGGGCCCTGGTATCTTTGCTTTTGTTAACATCTCTTGAGGGTTCTTCACATAGTTCATAGGCGGTTTTTGTTTTTATTGTTTTGTTCCTGTTTATACAGCATTAGTTTTAGTATATGCGAAACCTGGATATAGTTTGTTCAGAATAAGTAACTGAATCGATCCCAATAATTTTTAAACCATGTTATATTTCATAAGATTTTAAACTATCGTGGATTATTAATACTAATAACGGGATGTTTACCATGTTTACTGTTTTCTATGAGTTAAAAGTTCGCGAGCAGACACAGTGAGTTTCGTGTGTCGGGAGCAGAAACGAGTTGCGAGTGACAGTGGTAGCGGTACTGAGTGCAAAAAACGAAAAAGAAAGAGGGTAGACCGATTTGTCTGCTCATAAAGACCCACCCGCAATAACTTCAGTTTATCCGTGATAATATAATAAAAAAATAAATATCCCGTAAAATATAACATGATTATACTAATGTATAATCATGTTATATTTTGTCCCAGAAATATTTAAAAAAGGCTACAAGTTGGACACCGACCGACACTAAGTACCTATCACAATAATTTAGGTACCTACTGCTAAATTATTATTATCGATGAGCTCAAGACGACGCAGAAGGCGTGCGCGCGGCGGCGCCGCGTGGTGACCACGTTTTTGTGCGGACAACCAGGTAACAGAACAAGCTTAAAATAACTTTGTGATTTTTCATGATACAGTTTTGAAATTTTGTACATAGATTCTTTACATAAAAAATAATGGACGCGTGTTTCAGGTTTCGCATAATACTAAAACTAATGTTGTTTAATCCTTAAAAATATATTAAAAGTTTATTTTCTATGAGCCCTAATCTAATTTATGATTCATAATTTAAAAAAATATTTTAGTCTGAGAATTACTTATTTAAAAAATCTTTGAAGATTTTTTTAATGAAGCATATAAATCATTATTTAATATATAATTGAGTAATTTCTTTCTAATGGGCCTCAATAATTTACTTACACTCTTAATCAAATCTGAACATCTACAGGTTTCTGAAGTTTGTTTTTGAAATCCACAGCTTGTCTTTTGTTTTTGTTGTTGGATAGGGCACCGTTTCAACGACGTTATTCGATGTCGAAACGTTTGTCTCCAAATCCTTTGTGTTGCAATCTGATGACAATTTGTATGCTGATCCCGGATCCCGGTTTGCGAGCCCTCTACTTGATAAAGTAGTTTCTCGGAGACGGAAGTAATTCCAGGATTCAATACTTGATTTAATTATGTCGAGCCTTCACAACTAACAAGTATTAGCAGAATTTAGGTAGGTTTACGTGATGAACAAAAGGGATAGTTTTCTTTGTTGTCAATGCAATGTTTTGATAGTTTGATTATTTTTTGGTTTCCGCGACTACTTGCTTACTGGCTGTTGGCTGCTGCACTGTTTTACTCGCGAAGATGTTAACGGAACCTTCACGCAGCTGAGCATTCTGTATATCAAATTAAGTTACTTGACTCAAAAATGATGGTAAACGACATCTTTTGGGGTGACAAATTAAGTTTTACGAAGGACTTCACCTAATACATGTACCCACTCCAAACATTGTGCTAATGGATGCATAGAATAGTAAGAAGGTCGAGGAGGTATTTAAAGTAAAGTGTTTATACAGTGTGTAAACAGACCCTTCACATAGCTTTCAACCAAGCATTCTGTACATCAAACTAAGTAAGTTTACGCAAAAATTATTGCTGGGAATCGACTTTTTTGTTGGGGTGAAAAATCACGATTTACGGTAGGACTCGATGGAAAGCACTCAAAGCATTGTGCTGATGGATGGATTGAATAGTACGGTGGTCGTGGAGGTGTATAAAGTAAAAATCTTACATTAAAAACATGTATTTAAAAAAAAAAACTTGTGAAATTGTTGGAATTTTGACCCCCAATATCTCCGTAACTAGAAGGTTCCCAGGTATGGTCTAGAACAAAAAATTATAGCAAAGACGGGGAGAATAAGTGCATTTCGGTTATGTTAAGGGTCTATTTACACCCTTAATAAAAGCACATATTTAAAAAAAAACTTATGGTAAAGTTGGAACTTTGGCCCACAATATCTCGATTACTAGACGGTTTCCAGCTATGGTCTACAACATAAAATTATAGCAATGACGGGGAGGAAAAGTGCCTCTCGGCTTCGCTAAGGGTATTTTTACACCCATTATTAGTTTTCTTTTGATTCTTTGTTACTGATAATAATCCATTTTGAGGGCACGGTTGGCGCCGCGGCTGAACAATTGGCTGCTGCACTGCGTGTCGCGGGTTCGATTCCCGTACGGAACAAATATTTGTATTGCCTACAGGTAGTTGTTCCGGGTCTGGCTTTTTATATATGTGAGTTCAAATGTTTGTCAACGCACCAACGATACAGGATAAAAACCTAGGGTGGAGCGACATTTAAAAAAAAACACTAAATTCGGTATACATACGTTTTAACCTAAATGCCTAGCTTAATACTTTATTCTTAATCTTTGGCCAGGACTTGGTCGCTGGCAGATGAACCAATCTTTTCAAACGTGGAATGTAGATGATGTTTCTTATTTCAACTATTTGAAATAAGAATCGGCGTCACTATTTTTTATGGAACAGCATTCCATTTGTACGATGTTGTGGATGAAAATAAAGAGGAATCGATTCGCTTGTTGAAAAAAATATAGATCGTAAAAATAATCATAGACCTTGGTATGAACTGCAACAACGTAGATTTGGATTTGTGCGTATGAAAGCAACGGTTTGATAGATTGATGGAATCAGTTTTTTGGCGCCAATATAGACTCTACAGTGTTGTTGTTAGTTTTGTAAAGGACTATGGGGGATTTTGTATGAACCCCGTCCCCAGCCTCCAACAGTCATAGGACTATCAATATGCTCTAGAGAATCCAGAAAAAGACTTATCCTTGGTTAGGTTAGGTTGAGATGTTCAGGTATTCCAGGTAAACCCCACATTATCTGAAGAAAGTCGCCATAGTTAAAAAATATTATACCTACTAGATGCTTCGAATGACACCTGTTTCAAATCTGTTGGAGCGTGGGCGCATTGCCTTTGTGATCGCTAAAGAAATGTCTGATTTCATGTGATTATTTTTTTCTTTAGGTATTATCTAATATTCCATAAGTAAAATATCTGATAGATTCCAAGAAGACGATGATTTCCGTTAATATTTTCAAGGGTCTTTGTTATATTTCTAAGAACTCCTCAAATTATTGTATAAGTACCCAAGTAATGCTATTATTTTATCCTCTGTTTATGTATTCTTGAGGTAATATTTTCAAACAATCAATTAAAAAGTCTTTAATATCCTGTCGGTACTTTATAATAGTCATTATATTAAATTTTGATTTATTACTTTATCAGCAACAAGTAATGAATGTTTGCCGAGATGTTTATTTAGGCAATTAATATTCTTTTAAAAGAATATTTTTAATTTTCTTTCATTCATTCCGAATTTAATTTAAGTTCCAACCCTCAGGCATGTTTACCCAGTTTACCTAATCTTTTGTAAGTATTACACATCAAAGACTAGGTTTATTGTATAAAAGATCTAACTTACCATTGCAAAATTTCAGGTTTAGAAAAAATATATTATGTTATAGGAAATGCCCACCGCATTAGGTAAAATGAATTTGTAAAGTCTTTCAATAGATTGATTGTGTAATTTGCTACACGTGTACGTAAACACTGTACGTACATATCTATTTTCGGAACACATTTTTCCTTTATTAATTCTTATAACACATCTTTTAAAAAAAAAACATTTTAAAATATAAAAAATAGTAGCTCACCGGCATCGGGAACAGGGACCGAGTTACCGGTGGCTGGGCAGGGCTCTTAAGAGAGGACCTACTATCAATACGCGCCAGAA
The DNA here is from genome assembly GCA_963082995.1 of Noctua comes. Lineage (NCBI taxonomy): Eukaryota > Metazoa > Arthropoda > Insecta > Lepidoptera > Noctuidae > Noctua > Noctua comes. Next base: position 4,275,642 of record OY720279.1, on the reverse strand, counting down.
GTAATCATATGTCCAGAAGTACTGCTTTCGGATCCAGCTGCCAAGCAATAGAATTATTATTACAGAAATTATTTTATAAAAATCTTACATTAATTTTTTATTGTATACTGAAATTGAAGAATAAAATTTTTCACAAATGTTTTTTGTACATATACAGCCACAGGAATTAGTATCTTTTATAAGTCTAAAATCGCCAACCCGTCTTGAACAATTGTGTGAGTGAAGAGGCCTTTGCTCAGCAGTGAGACAATAATAGGCTGGAGTATTATATTAACAGGTAGGTATACATTTTTTATTTACCTTATTTAGTTAACGTTACCCATCACGTCTGTACAAAGAACCTTCTTGAATAAGAAAATTCTGAAATATATAAACACTTTTTATCACCGAAAATTGATATCACGTAAGCTGTTTACAGATTTGTTTATATTTAGACCGTCCTTTGAAGTTTAAGACGTGTTTCATGATGGGAGCTTATTAAGGCACACAGCGGCTCTGAATTTTGTTGCCACAAGTACTTATTTGAGTCACAAAAGGGACTTGGGCATCTGTCGCACCGCCCCGACGAGGCAGCGATTAGCTATCTTACTATTTTAACCGACTAAAAAAAGGAGGGCTGCCTTGTTGGTCTAGTGGTCGCAAGCGCGAATGCTGAGCATGAGGTCCTGGGTTCGATTCCCGGGTCGGGCAAAGTGTTATTGGGTTTTTACATCAGGAATTTCTCAGTAGCAGCCACGGATTCTGGACTTGAGCCCGGTTGATAGCAATAGGCTCTTCCGTTATTACATGGGACTTTCAACTGGAGATAGGTGGGTGTACTATTAGGTACACCTCTGTCTAAACCTTCGAGTTTATGGTGTGTTCTAAAAAGGAGGAGGTTTTGTTCAGCTGTCTATTTTTTTTATGTCCGTTTACGTGTTTCTTTTTTAATTTATTAGAAGAAGCTCTCGCGGTACAGTGTACGTCCTTCTAGGGCGTCTCCTCCCAGCGTTGCCACTCATATCTGCTTTTGCGAGTAATAGCCCATCAACGTCGCACACTCGCAAAGCCCAGCTACAAAACTATCCGAATTACCTACTCGCTGATCTTTGCTCGTCAACCAGTTCCTAATGGCTAGCTCTACAAGCTTATCGCTTATCATCATCTGCCTAGCGTTTTCCCAACTATGTTGGGGTCGGCTTCCAGTCTAACCGGATGCAGCTGAATACCAGTATTTTACATGGAGCGACTGCCTATCTGACCTCCACAACCGTTAGTACCGGATAATACGATACCCCTTGGTAAGACTGGTTGTCAGACTTTTTGGGCCACTGACTACCTGTAACGACTGTCAAAGTTCTACAAATGACAGCCGGGACCAACGGCTTAACGTGCTTTCCGAGGCACGGAGCTTATCGCTTATCGTTGGCAGTAGCACAGGTGCCTAAGATACCTACTTACCTACCCAGGTAAGTAGATATATTATTATTAGGTACCTAATCCGCGTTAAGTTTCAAAGGATTTTTATACCATCAGCTCGTCTTCGTGGATTAAATAATAATTATGGTTTAATTAGTTTGTAATAGCGAGGAAATGTAGATTAAAATGACATAACTTAGTTGGAGAAAATTTTGCAGTAGATATTAAAGCTGGGCAGAGCTTTATTTTATAATTATTTTCGAGCTATGTATCTTTTTTGTTGCACCTAACATGTATGGATGTACTATTAGTGGGCCCTATCAGAATACCAGCGCTGTGACATTTTTAATGTTACAGCACAATGCTAAGATATCGAGCTTTTGGCCTCCTTCAGGACCAATTTAGTTTGTCTTATTTTTTCTTATGTTTACTTTTTTACATAAATTTGTTTTAATGTTAACCATGTTGTTTTGTCTTGTGCGAGACAAATAAATACATATAAAGGCTTTAAACCAGCTTTTAAATATTTAATTTTGCTTCTTGCATCTCTGAATAAGAATAGCGCGAAACGAATTCAAAACATCGTTCTATTTCTATCAATTTGAAACAGTTTGACGTTGACAGAGTTCAGTTGATATTTTGAATACGTTTGGCGCTAAACGCATTTAGTAAGTACTGGTGCAAAATTTTATGAATGTCTTAGAATTACTCCTTGAACATTCACCCACACTCACAAAGCTCGACATTAAGGCGCCATTCAAAGAACCAAGCAATACTAAACCTGTCATAAACGTAAGCTCTTGTTAGTTTGCATTTAGTTAAGAAAACTAAGTTTAGCGCTTGCAACAAGGAGTATGTTTACAGAAGCAAACAGTTCAAGCTAACGACACATGACAGCTTTACCGTTTAACTACGAGCTACAGTCTCAACCACGCATGTTGAGACAGTGACTACAGAAAAACAAATGAAAGAAATTACTAAAGCGTAAATCACACTGAAATAGGGTGCGCGTCGGGCGCGGGACCGGTCGTCCCACCGCGTGAGACGCGCTGTTCATTGCTTCTTGTTCTTCATAAACAACGCGGGCGCCTGTCTGCAGCGGGTCGGGCGCGGCCGACTTGATAGCGGCAGCGGTTGCTACAATGAATTTGCATCTTGCAACTATTAAACAGCACTTTTATAGTTTAGGTTACTAGGCTCGTACAAACAAGTTATTAAAATGCATGCCGTGGCGAATTTTTGTAAATATTCACAAAATCAGAACCGACACGCGCCGCGCCTGACCCGGCGCTGTCTATGGTGCTGGCGACCGTCACCCGAAATGCACCCGACCCGCGCCCGCACTTTACGTATGTTGCGCTTTATTATCCCACGAGACGCACGATGTAACTTGCGTGAAACAAATGACACACGCGCAAGTGACATTGCTGAGGTTGTGAACCAGGCACAAAGCCATCGTAGGTGACTTTTGTACTACTACAATAATATAATCTTAGAACATAATAATAATTTGTACGAGCAAACCCGTACAATATCAAATGTATCAATTATAAATTCTGACATTGCCGCGCAGCGAATGAATAAAGTATACAATTTTAAGTCAACGATCAGTAGTCGCATAGCACCGTTTGGGCTAACAACAAAAGACTCATTCGCCGCGAGTCGATCAGTTATCAGTTTTGGGTTAGTCAGTTATCAGTTATCTTTCAATCAGACTATCATTTAAATGTACCTGTATATTTTTGGTCCTTCGAGCCGGATTTGATAATATAATAATAATAATAATAATAATAATAATATTTTTCGACCAATTTAATTGAAATAAATATGTTTTAGAAAAACAGAATACAAGACGAAAATGGAATAAAATAATTTGGAATAAATACGAAATCTACATACCTATATAAAAATGCAGAGAAAAACGAAATGTCAAACGTCAAATACCCAGGAATGCTGACAAGAAGCCGGGCTAAACAACAGGCACACCCACCATCTCCGGACTCGTTGCTCAGCTCCGCCTCGCAGCTGCCGGAACGCACCTCAATCGTGAGTGCTGTGTCTCCGGTCGTTGCAGTTGCGTCGAGCTCGAGCGACGAGTTTTTCTCCCCGCCGTCGACTCCTTCACCACCACGACGACGAGGAAGAGGACGGCCACCAGCGGGCTTGGGGCCTCGAGGTCAACAGGCCACGAACAGGGTCCCCGCTGCCGGTGGAAATGTGTCGCGCATTCGATGGACGCAGTCCATGAACGAAAATGTGATGCGCGCATATTATGGGGCTACAGAGGGAGGAATTAACCTTACTGCGTACCGATGTCGGATGCTCTCTCTGTTTCAGGCTCTTGAACCTGCCGTCAATGTCTCTGCTCAACGATTGTCGGATCAGGTGCGCGTCATTCAAAATAATCATAGGTTGGATGATGCTACACTTGATCGGCTGCGCTCGGAAATGCAGATTAACCCTACCAGCAACCCTCTCCCATCCCAGAACGTCACACATGTGCCTGCTGTACTACCACTGCGGGCAAATCAACATGCTGAGGAAGAGGATAACAGGGCTATATCTGCAGATAACCTGTGCAATGTGGAAATAAGGAGTGCTCTGGAGGGTGCGATTCGTGAGTATCGGTTCATGTCACCTGATCTTAGGCCACGGTTACCACGTTTGCCCATGAATAAAAAGAATAGAGCACTGGTGTGTGCCCTGGATGCGCTGTTACCAAATTTTATTGAAAGCAGCGCAAACCTTTACGATACACACTCAATCTTGTATTGCACGGCTGTTGCGGCATGTCGTGTAGCCAATGTCAAATTTCCAAACACTGACAGTGCTACACGACCAAAATCTGCCGTACCAGCCTGGCAATGCAGGATTGAGCGTCGTATTAATGAGGCCAGGGTACTCATCGGGAAGCTCACCTGCTTCAGGGAGGGCAATACACGCCCAAGGGTGATGCGCTTTGTGAGGCGGGCATTCTCGGGAACTGATATTAGTCCCCAAGAATACATGTCACGAGTCACAGAGCGCATCGACTTCCTGAAGCAGAAAGTGTATGCATGGGCTAACCGTATCCGTCGGTATAGGCGAAGAGTGGATCGATATACTCAGAACCGTATGTTCCAGAGTGACGAAAGGTGGGTATATAGAACATGGGAGCGGCCTGTTACCATTCAAGGAATGACTGATGTGCATCTGCCGGATAACGACGCTATGAATGCTTTTTGGCGAAGTATTTGGTCGGTGCCCGTCGGTCACACTGAGGGTGATTGGATGCGTGTTGTTGAGCGAGCGTGTGACTCAATTCCCGAAATGGAGGCCATTTCTATTAGTCCATTGGACGTGGCCTGTGCAGTCCGTCCGTTACCTAACTGGAAATCTCCAGGGCCGGACGGACTGCACAATTTTTGGATTAAATGGCTACAAAGGTCACACGCTTGTTTAGCCTCACAATTCCAGTCATCCTTAGAGACTGGGTCGCTACCACCATTCTTTACAACAGGAGTTACCCACCTGCTCCATAAATCGGGTAGTACTGCGGAACCTAAAAACTATAGACCAATTACGTGTTTACCGACGGTCTATAAAGTTCTAACATCCATTCTGAGAGCAAAAATTGTTCGTCATATAGATAGCAATTCAATTATGTCTATCTCTCAGAATGGATGTAGGAAGGGGTCCCGTGGTACTAAGGAGCTGCTCCTTATCGACATGGCCATAAGCCAACAGGTTCGTCGCTTCCGAAGGGATCTGTCGACGTGTTGGATAGATTATAAGAAGGCCTATGACTCGGTGCCACATACATGGCTCATGAGGGTGCTGGAGTTGTACAAAATAGATGCAACTCTTCGCACCTTCTTGATGTCGTGTATGGGGCAGTGGAGGACGGTCCTTCTTTATCCAGGATGTCGGCAGGTTCTTGGGAACGATGAACCGATTAGGATTGAGCGAGGAATATTTCAGGGTGACAGTTTGAGTCCGCTTTGGTTTTGCTTGGCCTTGAATCCTCTGAGCACACTGCTGGAGGATTCAGGTCTAGGCTACCGGTTGAGAAGAGGTGGTCAGGTTATATCTCACCTCCTTTACATGGATGATTTGAAAATATTTGCTCCCAGCAATTTGCAACTGATGGAGCTACTAAAAGTGACTGATACTTTTAGTAGCGCCATCAGGATGGAATTTGGTGTGGACAAATGTGCGGTCATGCATGTAAAGCGAGGGGAGATTATGGAATCCGTGGGAACTCAACTTTCGGATTCCATATTACTTAGATCCCTCTCCTCAACCGAGACCTACAAGTATTTGGGTATGTCGGAAGCATTAGGCATCAATGCTGCCGACATGAAACAATCATTGAAGGAACGCTTCTTTGGCCGCCTGAATAAAGTGTTAAACAGTCTTTTATCAGGCGGAAACAAGGTGCGCGCCTTTAATGGTTGGGTCATGCCGGTATTGATGTATTCTTACGGCATACTCAAATGGACTCAGACGGAACTTGACGCCCTGGATAGGAAGGTCCGCACACTACTGACCGCAAACCGGATGCATCACCCAAGGTCATCGGTGATGAGACTGTATATCCCGCGGAAGTGCGGAGGTCGTGGCTTTTTAAATGCTAAGACCTTACACAACCGCGAGGTATGCAGTCTCAGGGAATACTTTCTCGAAACCGACGTGGGGATGCACCGAGATGTGGTTGCGGTGGACAAGGGCCTCACCCCGCTCTCCTTGGCTAACGAGAACTGGCGCAAACCTGTGGTATTGGATACTAATGACCGTAGGGAGGTATGGCAGAGCAAGGAGCTACACGGACGCTTTTTCCGGGCCCTACATGGGCCTGATGTAGACTTCTTGGCGTCCGTATCCTGGCTACGATTCGGTGACCTCTTTGGGGAAACTGAAGGTTTCGTCTGTGCGATTATGGATGAAGTTATCATGACGAACAATTATCGGAAATACATTATCAAGGACGGCACGGTTGACATCTGTCGGGCATGCCACCGTCCCGGTGAATCGATCCGACATATTGTTTCCGGTTGTTCTCGTCTTGCTAACGGTGAGTACTTGCACAGACACAATCTAGTAGCTAGGATTATTCACCAGCAACTTGCCTTGCAATACAACCTTGTGAGTTCTGAAGTACCATACTACAAGTATGTGCCCGACCCAGTTCTCGAGAATGGTCATGCCACATTGTATTGGGATCGATCTATCATCACAGACAGGACTATTTTAGCAAATAAACCTGATATTGTGGTGATAGATCGCCGAGAGCGCCGTGCAATGATTGTTGACATTACTGTCCCTCATGACGAGAATCTCGTGAAAGCTGAGAATGATAAAAAAATCAAGTATCTTGATTTAGCACACGAGGTTGTCGACATGTGGGACGTGGACTCTGCAATCATTGTACCGATAGTTGTTACGGTTAATGGACTAATAGCAGAGAGCCTCGACCAACACCTTAGGAGGCTCTCATTGCGCGGCTGGGTCAAAGGCTTGATTCAGAAAGCAGTACTCCTGGACACGGCCCGTATAGTGAGGCGGTTCCTCTCTCTGGAGCCCTGACCATCGGCAGCCTGGACCTTGTTCCTGATGCCGATGGGCCATCTATTTTCTATATTTTTAAATGTTTTGTTTACTTTTGTTTTTGAAAATATTTAAAAATGTATTAAATAAGAAAAAGAATGAATAAAGGAAATAATAATAATAACCCCACCGCTGTATCTCTACGTTGACGTCGTGGTGGGGCTTGCGTGCTCCGATGAGCTCTAGGTTTGTGCCGGTAGGGTTTACTTTGCCGAGATAGGTCTAGGGTGAGGGGCCAGACTAAGAGAGATACAATCCAAGCCAAGGTCGCACATGCCGAGGGCTGCATGGCTAGGGGAGAGGTTAGTCGCTAGTGTGCCAACTCTGGATAATAGGGGACCTCCAGTTTTATTTTCCCTTGCCGCAGTGAACGCAGGGCTCTGCTGTGGTCGACTTTTTAAGTCCCTAGCTACTCGTGGGATTAACATGAATACTAGATCTAAAACAAAAAAACAACTCCAGGCAAAGCTGCCTCAAATAGATGACGAAACTTCACAACCATCTTCGTCATCTCCTTCATCACTTTTTCCATCAATTCCATCATCATCACAATCTTTCCGCGTCACTCCGACGCCTTCATCCTCATCAATCAGCATACAGTCAGTGGATGTTGTACAGGAGACAAATTTTGTCGACGATACTGTACCCGCCGCTAGAACTGCAACAAGTCGTAGGAAATGGAGCACTGATATGAATAAATTCATCCTACGCACATATCTTCACCTCACTCATATGGAAACCGATAAAAATGCATACCTACCATCGCTTCACACTAAGTTTTTAGAAAAATACCCAGATATGCAAGTAGGCCGACAAAGAATAGGTGACCAACGAAGAGCCATCGTTCAAAAGAAATTATTACCACAAGAAACAATAGATCAGATTTATGAGGAAGTCAGAACCGAATTACAAATAGTCCATACTCAAATACAGCAACACTCCACACAATCAAAGACACCTATTAACACACAGCCCGGCCAGCGTATGAAATGGACGAATGAATATAATGAAGCCATAATTAGAATATATTATACTAGTACAGAACTAGAAACAAATAAAACAGCATATAGAAAACATTTACATGAGGGATTTATTAATATATATCCAGAACTAGCACATTTAACTGAGCAAAGATTATCAGATCAAGTAAGAGCAATCATAAATAACAAATATATACACACTAACAGACTAGAAGAAATAAAAAACCAAGTAGCTACAGAATTAAGGAATATCAACACCAACACACAAAATATAGAACACATAAATAACGACTTACAACAACCTGATGAGAACATTCACTCACTAAGTACTCAATACACAAATATTTACACCCCCACAACAAGTAATAACAACAATAATAGCTCTGATACTAACATAGTTTCTCAAACACTCATAAATACAGCTGAAGAAAGTTTCTTAAATCAGTTAGATATAGGCCTATTTGAACCTACGCAAAATAACTTGGATGCTGCTCCTGAAAAGAACCTAGAAATCGAAGCCACATTTCAACAAGCTCAACAACTTTTTTCTGATACACACCCCACTAGTAGACCATACATTCCAAAGCAAAAGACATCTAAAAAGTTCGCCGCCATAGTTACTTATATAAATTCTGTCATTCTCCCAAATAACGTAAATGTCGACACCGATTTTATCAAAATGCAGACCACAATTTACTGTGCAGCATGGACGGCAGCTACATGCAACGGAGCTAAAATAACAGACACACAAAATGAAAGCCGCATATACATAAAGAGAAAACCAAAGTGGCAAATCAGGATTGACAAGAAAATTCAAATTCTAAGATCAAACATAGGTAGGCTCACACACTTTATTAATGGTAGCAGAAGTCCAAAACTAATAGCAGCAGTAGAAGAAATAAAGAAAAAATATCAGGTACATGCACAATACGAAGATTCAAACACACAATTAGTACACTTTTTAGACACCCTAAAACAAAAACTAAACGCAGCTTCCAGTAGACTCAAAAGATATTTAAAATGCACGAACCGCAAAGTGCAAAACACAAAATTTATAAATAATGAAAGAATATTTTATAGGAATCTTGCAACAAATAATAGAGACACCAGTAACCAAAGCCTTGAGACCCCTACATCCGAAACACTACGGGAATTCTGGGCTAACATATGGGAAAACCCAGTAAATCATAATCATCACGCGGACTGGATCAACGAAGTAACTCCAGAAATCCCAGAAATGGAATTTGAATTCATACCAATAGAAACATTTATAGACGTCATCAAACGCACACACAATTGGAAATCGCCTGGCACTGACAACATTCACAACTACTGGTATAAGAAATTCTCGTGCATACATCCTTTCTTACATAACCATTTAAACACATTCATCCACTCACCACATTTACTTCCATCATACATTACACACGGGGTAACTTATATGATACCTAAGGATATTAACGATACTGTAAATCCAGCGAAATACCGACCGATTACATGTCTACAAACTATTTACAAAATTTTAACAGCCTGTTTAAGCGAGGTTGTTTATGAACATTTAACAAAAAATAACATTTTATCAGAACAACAAAAAGGATGCCGTAAGAATAGCCAGGGATGCAAAGAGCAATTAACTATCGACGCAGTTACTATGAACAGCGCTATTAAAAGCAAGACAGATATCCACACAATGTTCATTGATTACCAAAAGGCCTTTGACTCAGTTCCACACAGCTGGTTATTAAACGTCTTGAGCTTATATAAAATTCACCCAACACTAAAAAACTTCTTAGAAATATCCATGCAGAATTGGCAAACCGTTCTTAAAATTAATTCCTCCTCCTCAACTGTAGCTACTGAACCAATCCACATAAAACGTGGAATTTTCCAAGGAGATGCTCTGAGTCCGCTGTGGTTTTGTATGGCACTCAATCCACTCTCACACCTTTTAGATAAAACAGACGCTGGATACACACTAACAAACATTAACACACAGTATACGCTTACACACCTTATGTACATGGATGATATCAAGTTATATGCAGCTGACAAAAACGCACTTGTCATATTAGCTGACACAACTCAACAATTTTCTGATGATATTTGTATGTCATTCGGAGTTGATAAGTGCAAAATGTTGTCAGTTGTAAAAGGAAAAATACAAAATAATAGTTACACGCTCGGGTCAGGTCAATTAATAGAGCCAATGGATGAACAGAGTACATATAAATATCTAGGTTTTAAACAATCTAGGCAGATACATCAAAAGATGACTAAACAAGAACTGGTCAATAAATACTCACACCGCCTAAACCTCATTTTGAAAACCAACCTTAACTCCAAAAACACTATTAAAGCAATCAACACATTCGCAATACCCATCCTCACATACTCTTTTGGAATTATACGCTGGTCAAAAACAGATATCAAAAAACTACAACGCACTCTTAATACATCTCTTACCAAACACAGAAAACACCATCCAAAATCAAGCATACACCGACTTACTCTACCACGCCAAGAAGGAGGAAGAGGCCTGATAGACATACACAACTTACACAACAAACAGATACATTCACTCAGAGCGTACTTTCATAACAAATCCGAAAGTTCAGCACTACACAAACTTGTTACGGAAAACGATACGAAACTTACGCCCCTTAACCTACACAATAGAAACACTCAAATTAATGAACTGCTCATAAGCACACCAGAAAAAATTGCCGCATGGTCTGTCAAAGCCCTCCACGGGAGACACCGAGCCTACCTGAGCCAGCCACACGTCGACAAAGCTAAGTCGAACGAATGGCTCAAACGAGGTGAGCTGTTTCCCGAGACGGAAGGATTTATGCTGGCGATCCAAGACCAAATAATAGCTACTCGTAACTACAGGAAGTACATAATTAAAGACCCCCATCAGCCGACTGACTTATGCAGACACTGCAACACTGCCTCCGAGACCATACAACATATTACAGGAGCTTGTAAATCACTTGCACAGACTGACTATAAGCATCGACATGACCAAGTTGCCGCTATTATACATCAACACTTAGCATTCAAATATAAACTCATAAGTGAGATGAAACCATATTATAAATATAAACCGGAACTAATACTAGACAATAACAATCAGAAAATCTATTGGGATCGGACGATTATAACAGACAAAACCATACATTTCAATAGACCAGATATAACCCTTCACGACAAAGTCAATAAAACAGTTTACCTTATAGATATAGCTCTCACAACATTCAAACTACAATATCGGAAAAGCTAAGTAAATATCAAGACCTCGCCATAGAAATAAAAACCCAGTGGAAAGCACAAACCGTCCACATTGTCCCTATAGTGCTCTCTTCCACAGGTATAGTACCAAAGTCTCTTATGCAAAGCCTTAATACTTTACACATGCCTCCCCACACACTTCAGCTGCTCCAAAAAGCCACAATTCTTAACACCTGTCGTATCACCCGGAAATTCCTTACTTCTTCTACAATATCATCTACATTCTCCATTTAAACTCCCCCTACAAACTTGGCTCCGGCCCGTGGGTAGGGTTTTTGTACTCTCTTACGAGAGAAGAATATGAAAGAACTCGAAATAATAATAATAATAATAAGCCCCCTAAACAACCACACGTCCTGATTGACCATCTAATCACGTGGGGGGCGGACACACGAATGAGAAATTACTGGCGTGGCTAACGTGGCTCTGGAAACCCACTAAAAATGGAGACTCGTTCGAAGAAAAAACGTATAGGACCGCTGCCCGGGGGCGATCGCCGGGGCGCACCTGGAGCTGACGCTGGGTGTCTCAGCATGCGAACCGTCAGCGGTGAGGAGTTGAACAGGCGGGCTCCCACCGACAAAGATACTACAGCCGAAATCATTGACGATGGTGACAGACTGACGGACAGGACAGACACCCCTGTAGAACCGTATAGTCCAAGCACAGTATCATACACACCTTCTAGGCGATCATCACCATCAATACCATCGTCACCTACACCTTTATCACCCCCCATTATTAGTTTAGCTACTATTTCACCCACTCCGACCTTGAATGTTGCGCGGGGGGTATCTACCTTTTTGCCCGCGTCCACCAAGGCTGGAAAAGCAAGAGTTCGCATGAAATGGAGTAAAGAAGTCAATCTATTTATCATGCGAACTTACCTACACATAACTAAATTAGAGACCGACATGACCACATATAGACAACAATTGCATGCACTTTTCACCCGACAATATCCTGACATTACGGTTTCTGAACAAAGAATCTCAGACCAAAGAAGAACCATAGTTAGAAATAAACTTATATCTCAAAAAGATATAGATCAATTAAAAGAAGAAGTACGAACACAATTACTACAAGAAGAAACAGTAAACTATACAGACACTAACAATATCACACAAAATTTAAGCGAAATTAGTCATCAAGAACAACCACAATCGCATAGTTCACAAATTATTTATACCCAATCTCAACCGTACAACCAATCACAAGCCTACACACAAATATCGCACACATCCACACAAACGGAATCCGTTACCCTTACGCTAGAAAATGACATTGAGACCATAGTCGCCCTAGATCAACATTTAACAACAGATATATATATTCAAGAAATTAACGACAAATTTAGAACAACAATAACACAATACTCTGGGATGGACCCAGCAGCTCGACCAAGGTTACCTAAACTTAAATACACACCTAACCTATTTCGTCTAGTTAATTTATTTAATGAGAGTATACTCACACACTTTATATCTGATGACACACAGCTTATAGACGTACACCTACTCATATATTGCACAGCCGTAGTTATATCTGAAGAACTAAACTTTAAAATCACCGACCACACAAGAGCCACAAGAACAAGACAGAATGAAGCACCAGCATGGCAACAGAGACTAGAAAAAGACATTGAAAAATTAAGGGCAGACATTGGTAGACTCACTCAATATATCAACGGATGCAGGTCTAATAAACTAATAAAAAGAGTTGAGGTCATATTTAGAAACAATGCCACGCACACCAGACACGAACAAAATAACAGAAAACCTGATGAATTTCTAGACACCTTAAAACAAAAACTAGCACTCAAAGTTCATAGGCTCAAAAGATATAAGAAAGCACAACAGCGCAAAAACGATAACGCGATATTTACCACAAACGAAAAAATATTTTACAGAAACTTACATAACCCAAAAAACGACAGAAATTATGAAAATAACACAAACACACCTAACCTACCTTCAAAAGAACAACTGGAAACATATTGGGCTAGTATTTGGGAAGATCAAAAACAACACAACGACAAAGCATCTTGGATAGCAGATGAAGAAGAAAAATGGAGAGATATTGATGTGATGGAATTCGTAGAGGTTACAGAGTCTGACATCATACACATTACAACTAGGTTACATAACTGGAAAGCGCCTGGAATAGATAAAATACATAATTTCTGGTACAAAAAGTTAACTACATTACACAAATCTATAGCAAAAAATTTAACAGATATCTTATTAGGACAACAGAATATACCCGAATTTATTACAACAGGAATAACTTACATGCTACCTAAGACTAAATACACATCAGAGCCTTCCCAATACAGACCAATCACATGTCTACCAACAATTTACAAGATACTAACATCTGCAGTCACAAAGAAAATTAACTCGCACATTATACACCACAACATAATAGCAGAGGAACAGAAGGGATGTAGGCAGGGCCACATGGGATGTAAAGAACAGTTGATAATTGATTCTACTATACATAAACACGCCACCACAAAAAATAGAAATCTCCATTGCACCTATATTGATTACAAAAAAGCTTTCGATAGTGTACCGCATTCCTGGTTGATACAAATTCTGGAGATTTATAGAATAAACCCGAAAATAATTGATTTCATGCGCCATGTAATGCTACAGTGGAAAACCACATTACAAATAAATAGCAACAACAACAATGTCACAACGCGACAGATATCTATCAAAAAAGGCATCTACCAGGGCGACTCCCTGAGCCCCCTGTGGTTCTGTCTTGCCCTCAATCCTCTGTCTCATTTGCTGCAGCGCTGCGGGGCCGGATACTGCCTCAAACACTCTACAGATGAAACAACAATATCGCATCTTATATACATGGACGACATCAAACTGTATGCAAAATCAGAAAAAGATATGAAGAAATTAGTAGATATTACAGCAGAGTTTAGTAAGGACATTAACATGCAATTTGGATTAGAAAAATGTAAAACACTTCACATTGTTAGAGGCAAGGTGCGGCCCGGTGACTATGCAGTTAATGAGTCAGATTCTATAACCGCACTAGAGCCGACTGACTTGTATAAATACTTAGGATACACGCAACTAAAAGGTCTTGACCACGTAAAAATTAAAAATACACTAACTACAGAGTATAAGAAGAGAGTTAACGCCGTTTGTAAAACCCAACTCTCAGGTAAAAATTTAATTAAGGCCTTAAATACCTTCGCCATTCCAGTATTAACGTACTCATTTGGAGTAATAAAATGGACCAAAACAGATACAGAACAATTACAACGAACTACACGTACAACACTCACGAAACATAACAACCTTCACCCGAAATCCGCCATAGAGAGACTCACCATTAAACGAGATCATGGAGGAAGAGGCCTAATAGATATCCAGCACCTATGGCGGAAACAAGTTAGTCGACTAAAATTATTCTTCCACACGAAATCCCGCACTAGTAATATACATAAAGCCATAGTAACAAACGATCTTAACTACACTCCACTTAACCTAAGCGATCAGATAGAAACCCAAAACACAACCAATGATGACCCGCAGACACAAAAAATTGAAGACTGGAAGAGAAAAGTACTTCACGGCCGGCACCCTCATGACCTAGAGCAATCCCACATAAACAAATTAGCGTCAAATAAGTGGCTAAAAATAGGCAACTTATTTCCAGAAACTGAAGGATTTATAATAGCAATTCAAGACCAGATCATCAACACAAAAAACTACAGAAAATACATAATTAAAGATCCTACAGTTACTAATGACAAATGTCGCAAATGTCATATCCATCCAGAAACCATCCAGCATATAACAGGAGCATGCACAACTCTCACGCAGACAGACTACACTCACAGGCACAATCAAGTGGCCAATGTCATTCATCAAAAACTAGCACTCAAACACACACTCATTCAAAATACAAACACTCCTTACTACAATTATAAACCTGACACTACCCTAGAAAATACAACACATAAGCTCTACTACGATCGCGCTATTCTCACTGATAGGACAATCCACTACAACAGACCGGATATAATCCTACAGGACAAACTAAATAAAGTAACATACCTGATAGACATCGCAGTCCCCAACACACACAACATACAGAAAACTATCACTGAAAAAATAAGTAAATACGCAGAACTCAAAGAAGAAGTTACTAGAATTTGGCGACAAGAAAAAGTATATGTAGTTCCAATAGTCCTTTCCACAACAGGGGTAATCCCAAATCATCTCATCCATAGTTTAAAATTATTAGACCTTAAAGAAACCCTCTACATTACACTGCAAAAAGCTGCTATTTTAAATACATGTAGAATCGTTAGGAAGTTCATGCAGATAGAAGAGAACGAGATAGGACCTCATCACAACACATAAACATTCATAAAACTAACACACGCACACACACACCACACGCTGCATTTGCTTTGGTTTCGGCCCGTAAATGTAGCTGAAATCCAGTCTAAGGGCTGAGAAGAAAAACACTTTCCGAAAATAATAATAATATAGTATGCAGCGCATGCGATGGACGCAATCCATTAATGCAAATGTCATGCGCGCATACTATGGGGCTACAGAGGGGGGAAACAACCTGACTGCGTACCGTGTTCGGATGCTCTCTCTGTTTCAGGTGCTTGAGCCAGCTGTCAACGTGTCGGCACAACGACTATCGGATCAGGTACGAGTCATCCAGCGTAATCGTATGTTGGATGATACTGTGCTTGATCGCTTGCGAATGGAAATGCAGAGTAGCCAGGTCATTGCCACGCCGCCGCAGGCTGTGGTTCCACCACAGTCTACCATGATATCAAATCGCGATAACGACGTGAGTAATGACATGGTTACTAATGTAAGTACCCAGTGCAATGAGGAAATGAGGAGTGCTTTGGAGGGTGCGATTCGAGAATATCGGTTCATGCAACCCGACCTTAGACCACGCATACCTCGTTTGCCCATGCATAACAAAAATAGGGCGCTGGTGGCTGTTCTGGATTCGCAGTTGTCAAACTATTTTGACAACTGTGAAGACCTCACCGATGCTCACTCAATCCTGTATTGTGCGGCTGTAGCGGCATGTCGTGTAGCTCATGTCAAATTTTCTGATGACAGAGCTACACGACCTAAACCAGCCGTACCAGCATGGCAGTACAGGATTGAACGACGTATTGGTGAGGCCAGAGCACTCATCGGCAAACTGATCTGCTTCAGGGAGGGCAATACTCGTCCTAGAGTGATGCGTTTTGTGCGGCGGGCATTCTCGGGGACTGATATTAGTCCTCGAGACTACATGTCCGGTGTCACAGAGCGCATCGACTTCCTGAAGCAGAAAGTGTATGCATGGGCAAACCGTATCCGTAGGTATAAGCGGAGGGTGGACCGATACACTCAGAATCGCACATTCCAAAGAGATGAAAGGTGGGTTTATAGGGCTTGGGAGCGACCGGACCAAGGTGTGGCTGACACGCGCCTGCCGGATGATGATGCCATGTCTTCGTTTTGGCGCAGCATCTGGTCGGTGCCTGTTAGCCATACCGAGGGTGATTGGACTCGGGAGGTTGAGCGGGCGTGCGATCTGGTACCAGAAATGGGGGCAATCAGTATCAGCCCCCAAGACGTAGTTCGTGCAGTCCGTCCGTTGCCAAACTGGAAATCTCCAGGGCCGGATGGGCTGCACAACTTCTGGATTAAATGGTTAACAGGATCGCACGCTCGCCTGGCGATCCTGTTCCAGTCAGCCTTAGAGTCAGGGTCGCTGCCAGAGTTCCTGACAACAGGTATAACCCACCTGCTCCATAAATCGGGTAGTACTGCGGAACCCAAAAATTATAGACCGATTACCTGTCTTCCGACGGTCTATAAAGTTCTTACATCCATTTTGAGAGCTAAAATTAACAAACACATTGATGAAAATTCTATCATGTCCGCTTCTCAAAATGGATGTAGGAACGGGTCCCGCGGTACTAAGGAGCTACTCCTCATTGATATGGCCATTAGTCAACAGGTTCGCCGTTCCCGAAAGGATCTGTCGACATGTTGGATAGACTATAAGAAGGCCTATGACTCGGTGCCACATACATGGCTCATGAGGGTGCTAGAGTTGTATAAAGTTGATGCAACTCTGCGCACCTTCCTGATGTCATGTATGAGGCAATGGAGGACAGTCCTTCTCTATCCAGGATGTCGGCAAATCCAGAGGAATAGCGAGCCGATAAGGATAGAGCGAGGTATATTTCAGGGCGATAGTTTGAGTCCACTTTGGTTCTGCTTAGCCTTGAATCCTCTTAGCACGCTGCTGGAGGATTCAGGTCTAGGCTATCGGTTGAGGAGAGGTGGTCAAGTTATATCTCACCTCCTTTACATGGATGACCTGAAACTCTTTGCCCCCAACGATTTACAACTGATGGAGCTACTGAAGGTAACTGAAACTTTCAGTAGCGCCATCAGGATGGAATTTGGTGTGGACAAATGTGCGGTCATGCATGTAAAACGAGGGGAGATTGTGGAATCCGTGGGAACCCAGCTCTCGAATTCCATAAATCTTAGATCCCTCTCAGCAACCGAAACCTATAAGTATTTGGGTATGTCGGAAGCACTGGGCATCAATGTTGCTGACATGAAGCAATCGTTGAAGGAGCGCTTCTTTGGCCGCCTGAAAAAAGTATTTAATAGTCTTTTATCAGGCGGAAATAAGGTACGTGCCTTCAACGGTTGGGTCATGCCGGTTTTGATGTACTCTTTCGGCATACTCAAATGGACTCAAACAGAACTAGACGCCCTGGATAGGAGGGTCCGTACATTGTTGACGGCATATCGTATGCATCACCCGCGTTCTTCAGTTATGAGATTGTATATCCCGCGGAAGTGTGGGGGTCGAGGCTTTTTAAATGCTAAGACTCTCCACAATCGCGAGATATGCAGTCTCAGGGAATATTTCCTTGAAGCCGACGTGGGGATGCATCGAGATGTAGTCGCGGTGGACAAAGGCCTCACCCCGCTTTCCTTGGCTAAAGAGAACTGGCGCAAACCTGTAGTGCTTGACACTAACGACCGCATGGAGGTATGGCAGAGTAAGGAGCTTCACGGACGCTTTTTCCGGGCCTTACATGGACCCGATGTAGACCTATCAGCGTCCGTAGCCTGGCTACGTTCCGGGGACCTTTTCGGAGAAACCGAAGGTTTTGTCTGTGCAATTATGGATGAAGTTATGATGACGAATAACTACCGGAAATTTATTGTGAAGGATGGTACGGTGGACATATGTCGGGCATGCCACCGTCCAGGCGAATCAATCCGTCACATTATCTCCGGGTGTTCTCGTCTGGCTAACGGAGAGTACTTGCATAGACACAACCTTGTAGCCAGGATTATACATCAGCAACTTGCTCTAAAATACAACCTTGTGGAATCGGAAGTGCCGTACTATAAGTATGTGCCCGACCCAGTTCTCGAAAATGGCAGTATCACATTGTACTGGGATCGATCCATCATCACTGACAGGACTATTGTAGCCAATAAGCCTGATATAGTGGTGGTGGATCGATCAGAGCGGCGCGCAATGATTGTTGATATAACGGTCCCGCATGATGAGAACCTCGTGAAAGCCGAGAAAGATAAGCAAATCAAGTATCTTGACTTGGCTCACGAGGTTGTCGACATGTGGGATGTGGACTCAGCGATCATTGTGCCGATAGTTGTATCAGCCCATGGCTTAATTGCCAAGAGCCTCGACCAATACCTGAGGAGGCTCTCGTTAGGCAGCTGGATCAAGGGGTTGATTCAGAGAGCGGTACTTCTAGACACGGCTCGTATTGTTAGGAGGTTCCTCTCTTTGGAGCCCTGACCGCCGGTAGCTTGGACCCTGTTCCCGATACCGGTGGGCTACAATTTTTTATATTTTTAAATGTTTTTTATATTGTTTTTTCTAAGAAATATTTAAAAATGTTAAAAATTTGTAAAAATATAAATAAAGGAAATAATAATAATAATCATTTTATTTCGGACATTTTACATCCATATAGTGTTAGTAAACATGAACCTTAAAAAACTATGTTAGTAAAACATGTAGGTGTGATAAATAAAACATGAACGGGCAATCAAATTTCCCCGCAATGACATTCAGGAGACTGTTCGAACTGCCCCGGACCCTCTGCAGCAGCGACGCGGCACGCTTTCGTCTGATCGCTGGGAAGCTATCAGTGTGCGCATCCGCAAACATTCCCGACGCACTGCAGAAGCGTGGCAGCCCCAACAGCATCCTGAACGCATTGTTATATTGAATTCGAAGAGCATTGATGGCTTTCTGCGTACAGCTTGTCCAGAGGTTACACGTGTACAATGTCTGACAATATGCTTTAAAAAGCGTCACTTTCACTTCGCACGTGCAACGAGCAAACCTACGGACAAGCATGTTGCATCTAACCGCCAACGCTCTTCGCTCCCTTTCTACATCCAGGTCATCTTTGATGTCCGCGGTAACAATATGGCCGAGGTATCTAAATTGTTGAACACGATTCAAGATACCACCTGCCAGCCTGATAGCAGGAAACGTATCTGAGGACTTTGCTCCAAAAATAAGAACCTCACTCTTTTTGGCGTTATATCTTAAACCGTGCTCCTCAACATACCTCTCACAAACATCCAACAGCTTTCTCAAGCCTGACACTGAAGGGCTCAAGAGTGCCATATCATCAGCATAACTGATGTTATTAAAAGCCACTCCGTCTACATAACACCCTGCCTGCAAGCTACTAAGCTCACTAATGAGACCGTCTATATACAGGTTAAACAAAATTGGTGAAGTCAATCCACCCTGTCTGACCCCACATCGCAACTTATACTCATTAGAATTAGCATCCGCCCAACGCACACAGTTCACTTGGTGACCATACCAGTACCTAAAGATATTTATGAGCTCTAATGGCATATTCGCTTTGCGTAATTTACCCCATAACATATCATAGTCAATCATGTCGAAAGCCTTTGACATATCAAGGAAGCAAGAAAAGACAGGACTCTGATTATCTACGTAATATCTTGCGGTCTTTTTGAGACACAGGATGGCAGTCTCTGTTGACAGCCCCTGGCGGAAACCATGCTGAGCATCATGCAACGTTATATTCTTCCGTAGAAAGGTGTTCAAGAGACTGTCAAAAACCTTTGCGATAATCGTCGCCAGGGAGATTGGTCTGTAGTTTGACTTGTCCGACATGTCACCAGTTTTATTTTTAATAATAGGCACCACTACAGTTTTCATCATGTCACTGGGCAGATAAGAATGCGAGATACAAAAATTATACAGCAACGCTAAGACTCGGGGCAGGTGCTTACCAGCATGTCTTAAATGTTCAACACTGAGCCCGTCGTGACCGGGTGACTTGCCACGTTTCATCTGACTAATTGCATTTTTTACCTGTTTAGATGTAAACCTTATGGTAAGATTTGTCAGTTGTGACGGCGTGGTACTAAACTTAAAGTCACCCGACGACGGCGAGGGTTGCAGCGGTGAATCAATTACAAAAGCATCTTTAAACAAGTTGGCTATATCATTGGCGTCAGACAGTCCATCGACACTCACCGGGAGGACAGGTGCATGGTTTATGTTTTTAGTACATTTCCAAAATTCCCGAAAATTATTTTTGTCATGGTGTGAGGCCATCCGATCCATAACTATTTGGTCCTGGTGATCTTGGCACCATTTAATTTTAGCCTTGAACATTTTTCTATTCTTAACCATATTATTGTACACTTCACCATGTAATGGTTTACCCGCTGACACCCATACCAGAAAACTTAGTCTGGCCTCCCGATGAGCCCCGCTAACATGCCGATTCCAGCCTTTAATATAACCTCCCTTTCTTTTACAATGTGGCCCATCAAATGAAGCAATTGCAGCGCTGCTCAGAATCAATACTAAATTATTTTTGAACCAGCGAACTATGGATTAAGAGAATTTCAAACCTTTCACTTACATGTCCTATTTTGGGAGATGTTTCTTAACTTGAGTGCTCACTAATTAAACTTAGTACTAAATTACTAACATCTATTTACGAGTACGATTCTATGAAAAACCCCATGTACATTAAATATATTTCTTAGCTTATGAATTTTTCAGTGACGGCCAAGGAGTCTGGATTTGTGTTCGGTCGACGACGGTAATAGGAAATGTGGGAAAATATTAAGTACACATCTGCCTAACCCTTCGGGGATTACAGGCGTGATGTTACGTACTTAGACAGAGTAAAACATAAAATACAAGAATAAAATTAATTGAATAGCAGCGTCTATGTGCAGTGTGTGTGATTGTGTGTGTATCTGTGTGTGTGTGTGTCTGGTTCATAATTAATTTGTCTGGTACCTAATCGATCACACAAGAAACCGATTTTACCGTAGGCAAAATACGGGACTTTAATATAATAATAATACAAAATCCTAGATCCTACTAATAGTCATGCGAAAAGAACTGAACGGATTTGGATGAAATTTAGTAAACAGATAGTTTTAAACCTGGATCAACACATAGGATACTTTTTATTCTGGTAGTATGATCCCGTGGGACAATTATCAAACTCCACGCGCGGATGTAAGCTAGTCCTTAATAAGTCTATTGAATTTCTTTGTTTTATTTTCATCGACAAAAACCTTTTCACCCCAAACACGTGACCCCAACATTCAGCTTCATCTGAAAATATGAAGTGAACGTCTTTGAAAATACAGGTTATAAGTAGATATAATTATACGTATTTAGTTACATTTTTCTTTGTTTTATTTTAACCCTCATCACGTTTTTAGGAAACCTGAATTCCGTCAAACTCAGTTAAACCTTTGAGTCACGTTCTTAAACCATACGTTTTGAAAAAAGAACGCCCCTTTTTAAAAGCGAAGGAATTTCGACAGCCGGTCTTGAAGCCATAAAAAAAGTTTTTGAACTCTTTGTTTCCCGCTTTTTCCTACAGTTGCCACAGATTTTATTTAAATGATTGGGGGGGATTCATTTAAACATTTTACCCCTTTTTTTTAAGTAACGGGATTACGACACAGCCGGTGTTGAAGCCTTAAAAAAAACTAAGTACCAAAGAACAGCTTCTTTTAAGCAAAAGTATTTCACAACAGCCAAGAAGCCACAAACAAAGTTTCCGAACTCTTTGTTCCCGCTTTTTTCTACGGCATGTCGTAACCGACTAATTTAATAAAAAACCCCCTTTTTATCAAGGAATTTCGCAACAACTGGTCTTGAAGCCATAAAAAAAACTATTCGAACTCATTTCATCCCGCCTTTTCCTACAGGTGGTTGCAGGAGAGTATTTCAGCGGTATATAATACGATTCGCAACCCCTTCAGAGCCAGTTTCGCGTTGCGCGCCGAGCCGTACGGACGCTCCACGCTCCTTGTGCTAACAAATTGTACTCTGGTTCTCGAAATATTTTCTCAACTTAGATTTTTTCGGAACGTTTTGTTTGAAGTGTTTGTTCTCTTTTTAAGTGGATTGAAATGCCTTAGGTGAGTTTTAAAAGTTGATTATTATTGTGGAATATAAAAAGTTTTCTTGTAACAATATTTTCAGTTGATCGGTTAGGAAAAACTTTCTACGAGTCCAATACAGTAACGTTTTTTAGTTTAATTTTAAGCAGCTGATGTTAGAAATAGTTTTTGTAGTGATAAATTATACAACAATAGTATGTTACAAGGTGTAAACAGACCCTTCACGAAGTCGTTAACAAAGTATTTATTATGTACATCAAACTAAGTAAGTCTATGCAAAAAATATTGCTGGGAAACGACTTTTTTTTTTGGGGTGTAAAATCACGTTTTATGGTAGGACTCAATGTAAATAAAAATATTGAAATGATGGGAAGGACAAGTACCTTTCGGCTTCGTTAAGGGTATTTTTACTCCACATTAATAATGAAATCTAATTATAAGTTTTGCTTACGAGTTCTATTTGGATTTTATTTTAGTAAGTTCACGGTTCAAAGCCATTGATGATAACTTCCTTATGGTCATAGTTTTTTATAAATAATTGCTATCCCTTCATCTCTCAGTTAAATTCTAAAAAGTAAAATACTGAAAAAAAAAACTTAAAAGTACTACCTAAAGTTTATGCCCAGAGGACAGCAGCCAAACACGAATCCCTGGAAAGCATCGCGAGGTTAGGCTGGTTTAAACTTGTGGCAAAGTCACTTCTATAAACTATTTTAATGAATTCGGCGAAAATAAAACAAGTTCAGTGAACATTAAGGGTTTTAATTTGGCCTTTACCAAATACAGTCACTGGACTCTTCCAAGAACTTCTCCCATATCACTATTGCATTAAAAAAAAATGCGTTTATAAGGAAACATTGCATGCATTTTCATCATCCATCAATATTTACCTTTTCCACCTCTCTTAGTGGTAAAAGTAAATGTTGATGGATGGAGAGGAAGATCAAAGAAAAAATGGATGGATTGAGTGAGGATCATAAAAAAGGAAAAACAGTGAATTTTAGAGTTATTACCAACAGGGGAGAATGGACGAAAAACAACGTATTAAGCAGACCCCAAGTATTATTAGTAGGCAGGAAGATGATGATCTTTACTGCATCTTCTGAAACAAACCTGTTCTCATAATCAGATAATAATAGTTTGTAATTTGTATAGTTATCACTTGCTTGGGTGAAGGAAAACATCGTGAGGAAACCAGCATGCCTGAGAGATCTTTCTTGACGACATGTAAAGCCAAATCAGAGGCCCATGGGCGGCATAAAAACTTTGACTCGAGCCCCCGTAGCATGACCACCATCAACAAAATGACAGATGGTGTCGACACAATGACAGATTTCTTTGCACTATCTGTCATTTTGTCGATTCTTCTGTCAAAGAAATCCTTGTCTGCGGTGGTCATGCTACGGGGGAGGTTAGGCTCTAACCACACGATAAAGAAGAAATATAAAACTATATGCTAAAAAAAAATGTGGGTGTTCCAATTTCAAACATGGTATTGAGCCCGCTCCTGTACTCTGTGCATTAAACGTAAAAAAAAACACTGCCAATATCATCGACAAGTGTTCAGTCAACAGAATGTTAATTATTTTAACATCGATTTTTCCACAAAGTTTTCACATTTTCGCGTGCCGAGTAAAACAGATTCCAATTACAATTAACTTTGATGGCCTACTTTCGATAATGAAGTACTCTTTCAAATGCTGTATATTTAAAATACGGACCATTACTCTTGAATGGTAATAATGATTGCAATTTCGGAGGCTTTTTGGTTGTTTAATTGCAATTAATGAGCCACAACACACTTTACAACACACACTGTGAATAAGTAATATTGCCTCCAGAATATTTTCAGAGGAAATGTTGCAGTAAATGTTTTCCAAATTGAATGAAAAGCCTTTTTGATAAAGAATTTCAGCATTGTAACATTTGGACCCATTTATGGGTACAAAAAATTGTACCCTTAACCTATAAATGGGTACAAAATGTTGCAATGCTGAATTTTTTTCTCGCTCTATCTCTAGTTTTCTTGAAAGTTTATTCTCCATTTACCTCTAGTTTTTTTGAACCTTAACTCTATCTCTATCTCTCGTGTTTTTGAAACTTATTCTATTTCTATATCCTGTTTTTTTAAACTTTATTCTCTCTGCATCTCTCGTGTTTTTGAAACTTATTCTTTTTCTCTCCTGTTTTTTTAAACTTTATTCTCTCTGCATCTCTCGTGTTTTTTAAACTTTATTGTCTATTTCAATTTTTTTAAACTATATTCTCCAAGGGCTATCATGTTTTCCTTACCTGAGTTGTGGAGATCAGACAGGCAGTCTATCCATGTAAAACACTGGTATTCAGCTACAATCAGTTAGACTAGAAGCTAATACCGACACAGTTGAGAAAAGGTGCAGGTGTTGTGGTCACCTTGAAAGAATTACTGAAGCTTTCAGTTTTGTTTAGTCACTCGATCAGACGGAAATGATAAATATTTTATTTTGTTCACAATAATAAAACTATTAAGCCCATGCACGTCATCATCTACTCATTACATAGGCCTTCAAACAGTCCCAAATATTTGTTCCTACGCAATACTTGTAGTGAATTTTTATTGTTGTTTTAACCTACATTTGGTGGTACATTGCTTCTACTATAATAATGGTCTAGACATAACTTATTGTATAGCACTATGTGTTGCTCGCGAGTTGGGCTGCGTGTATTATGTACTTCATATTTTTTATCACAGGGTAATCAGGGTGAAACGTAGCCTATGATCTTCTCCAGGTCATCAAAGCCAAAAGAACTACCCATTCTATCAGTTTTTACGTTATTCCTCGACTTGTTTACGCTAATTAGGCGTCTATTTTAGTTTTTGGGAAACAGGCCCCGAGACAGGTCATAAAACGTTGTTTTACACACCGCTGTCTATCGTAAAAGGTTAGACGAATCGTAAAAAATAACTACCTGAGCTGTTACATCGAACGGACTTTTTCCACGCAAAGTTATGTATTTTCAGCGCTTCTTCTTCTTAGCGTGTTGATGGCAACTAAATAGTGTCGGCCCAGAACTGAGCTGCTAGTTTGACGCCATCGGTTCCTGTAATGAACAGGCAACAGGACACCCAGGACACAATATAAACTGCCCCATCGTTTGTGAAACAGCATCACATTTACGATCCAGGGCAGAGTCATTAATGAGTCTCCACCTGATCAGGTTTTCGTTGCTGTTGTCCTAGAAGGACACCTGCTGGACCTAGGCTGGGTCCGGAGTCTATTTAAAGAGCATTTTCAGCAGTAAGTAATGACGATAAAGACATTTACCAGGTGAAGTCCTGCATTTAAACTTTTTTTTCAGGCATGTTTTTAAGTGAAGCTGATCATTATTTTAGATACATAGAATTTTCCTTATTAAGTAGGTACACGCTGTTATTATTTAGCTCGTGGCTAAATAATAACAGCCGCTCGGGTCGATCTTAAGGTTAAGCCGTGCTTGCCTAGGTTGGTCTGTGGATGGGTGACCACCCATTACATACCGAGTTTCCTCCGTGCCTCGGAAAGCACGTTAAGCCGTTGGTCCCGGGTGTCATTTGTAGATCTTTGACAGTCGTTAGGTAGTCAGTGGCCCAAAAAGTCCGACAAACAGTCTTACTAAGGGGTATCGTTTTACCCAGTACTAACTGGGTTGTGGAGGTCAGATAGGCAGTCGCTCCATGTAAAATACTGGTATTCAGCTGCATCCGGTTAGACTAGAAGCTGACCCCAACATAGTTGGGAAAAGGCTAGGCAGATGATGAAGTAGGTACACCATACAAATTACAAATATGAAAACGGTAAACATTTTCGTAAGGTGATACTCATAAAATGGCATCCAATTTTAGCTTCTTATTTGTCTGTTTCTGTCTCACGGTCTAGTGGTGACATGTCCTACTGCGAAGCGTGAGGTCCTGGTCTCGATTTCCAGGACGGGCAAAGTGTTATTGGGTTTTCCACCAGGAATTTCACAGTGGCAGCTCCGAGTCTTGTGCTCGGATGACGACAATAGGCTTGACTTCAACTTTATAACTTTTTTTTGACCCTATGGTACAGTCACGAGCGAGTGTTTACATATTGGTATATGTAAATACTTAACACTTTTTAAACGCGTTTTTCTCCTACTGTTCTGATTAAAACATGTTGTTTTACGAACATGGTATTTTGGAACTCGTATTTTTATGAAAAAGATCCTATCTCCCAGTTACAATCGTTAAGTCACGCGAAAATTGCTTTTAAATTTTAGAAAGTGTATATATATATTGGTGCTCGTGACTGTATGTCTTGTATGCTTGTGTTGTTATTGAAATTTTGTGCCAAATAATGAGTCTTATGTTACTTGATCATGAATAAATAATAATAACCGGCGAAACGTGGGAGTACTGTTAGGCCTTTTTTTTTTCGGATGGGAAATCATCAAATGACCCCCCCCCCCCCCCACTCTGGGCGGAGCGGGAGGGAGTGTCAGACTTGTACTGACTAAAACCCATCCATGTTCCTTCTTTGCCCTTTGTGTTCCAGGGCCACGGTATCTGTTTCGACCAGTCGCGCAGCCCTGGCAGGAGTACTGTAGGCCTTACCCTTCGGGGATTACAGGCCTGATGTTATGTATTTGTTTTGTATATCTGCGTGAGCCAATGGTGAGGCTTATTATTTGCCTACGTATGTTACATGGACCTGACATTTATCTGCTACTGACACATTACCGACTCTTTCCATGGAAATTGTATTTTTTTTTATTCCCTGTGGATTCATGAGGTGTTTGTTTTTTATTGTTTGTTTTCTCGTTACGTATGTGTTGTATAAGCTTATTGTTTAAGACACTTATTTATTTATTTATTTAAACTTCATGTACAATAGGCGGAAATTAATGCCGCAAGGCATTCTCTACCAGTCAACCTTTGGGTTAAATAAGAAAGCATTGTGATAGGGTACAAAATCTTACTACTATTATAAATGAGAAAGTTTGGATGGATGGATTTTTGTTACACGCCAAAACTACTGAACGGATTTGGATGAAATATGAAACACAGATAGGTTGTGACCTGGAATAACACATAGGATACTTTTTATCCCAGTAGTGTGATCCCGTGGGACAATTATCGAACTTCACGCGGGCGACGCCGCGCGCATATGCTAGTAAATATATAAAAATAACTTCTTTCTTACGAAAATTCACTTATGAACACTACAGCTTATTTTGTTTGAATTCGTAGACGTAAAAAATAATATGGCTAGGCAGGTGATGTAAATTATGTGTTACACAATTATTGGTTAAGTTACTGGCTTCCCATCCGACCACCGTAAGTTAAGTATCAAGTCCATTAACCGAAGAATCGCTGAAAAATTGATCGCACAAAAAGTTATTCTTTCAATATAGTTGAATGGCTTTCGAAAATGTTATTTCATGAGAAAATTACTTTTATTGAAGCGTTGAATATTGTAGTAAAAAGGAAAGATAGAAAATTCTAGTTTTATTTTACGAAATATTAATATAAAGTAGATAATACGTTGTTCTCTATGGTCTAATGTCTAGTTATTGGAAAAATAAACGATTATAGATAATAGTCGTATTATAGTAGTAGTAATACTTGTAGCAAATAGGCGTAAAAACGATTTTTTCAAAGACTAGAAGATAGTTTACTGCAAAGTGTCTTCTAACGTTAATTCTCTCTAGTTCTCAAGAAAAACGTCATGGTTGACGCATTGGCTGAGCTATTGGCTATTGCGCTGCGTATCGCGGGTTCGATTCCCGCACGGATATTAGTATGGCCTACAGATAGGTTTTCCAGGTTTGGCTGTTTATGTATGTGAGTTTAAACCTTTGTAAATGCACTCATAATACAGGAGAAATTGCAGGAGCGGGGAAACGTTTATAAAAAAAACATACGTAACGTGTTTAGTTTGTCTTTCATCTAGAAATCGCAAACGCTAATGCTGATCAAGATGCCATAAGTTCGATACTTAGGTTGGGCAAAGTGTCATCGATTTTTAGTGTTCCGTAGCTCAAAAGGAAAATATGGAACCCTTATAGGATCCCTTTGTTGTCCGTCTGTCTGTCTGTAAAAATAAAATTAAATACTCAGGTCTACAGTCCCTTGAAGCTGTGAAAAAATCAAACTTGTACGTCAACGCGATCAAAAGATATGACCGTTTTATATCGCATGTTTTTCGATTTCACAAGGGAATGAAAATCTATAGGGTACTTCACACAACACAACACCCTTTATCACCTACATGTGGCTTGTAAATATGTAACTGGCAAAATGTGTGTGTACTACTAGGGTACACCTCTGCCTAACTGATCAGGGATTTCAGGCGTGATGTTAATGTATGTTCGCTCGTTAGTACGAGTACTTGAACCGTATTAGATATTATTTCGCCTAATAGGTACCCGCGGTAATTTTTAGTTGTTGTTTCTTTTTAACTAAGTACCTACTCTACGCGGGACTCATAGATTTACCGTGACCCTGGAACATAAAGGGCTATTGAAAGACACCGTAGATTTTAGTCAGTACAAGTCTGACAGTCCCTCCCGCTCTGCCCTGGGTGGGAGGACTCATTTGATGATTTTACCACGTTAAAAAAAAAAAAGTGCCTACTCTCTAAATTATGTAGTCGATGATTTTGGTGCACGGTAAAACTCTAATGAGTGTATGTTGGCGCTAACTTAAATGGATAAAATGCACGTGTACTACTGAATAAATAAATAAATGAACAGATGGCTTCTAGAAAAACCACACACCTCCTAGGACAGGAGCAGTCATCATTAAGAACAACCTCTGTTAAGGCATCACCCATATGATACACCTCTGCCTAACCGCTCGGGGGACAGGTCTTACATGGAGCTGGTGTGTAGTTTATTTGCAATAGCATAGGCTGATCAGCATAAGCATAATCAGCCTATAATGCTCCCACTGCTGGGACACAGGCCTCCTCTCTATGAGAGGGAATGGTAAACTAACTGACTGACTGACTGGGTGATATATCAACACACAACCAAACGACCAAACGGCTGGTCCTAGAGACATGAAGCTTGGAGGATGTGTTCTATTTGAAGAGTAAGTATCCACTAAGAAAGGATTTTTGGGAATTTCACCCCTAAAGGAGTAAGATAGGGGATGAAAGTTTATATGAAAGTTCGTCAGTTTAGAAGTTAGGATCTTCAAATTTAGTATTTAGGCTGACGATTGAAAATTAATTAATACGTGTCTCAGCGTTTTTGGTAATTCTACCCCTGAAGGGTTAAAAAATGGGATGAAGGCAAGTAATCGGATATTTTTCGACATCCACGCGGGCGAAACCGCGGGCAAAAGCTAGTCAAATACAAGAGGACGAAGGCAGATATCCGTGAGTTTGGACGCGACTTGGGACTGACCTGAGTAAACAAATATATTCTGTCTCCGGCAATATCGTCGTGGCATATGTACCTACCCATAGGTGCGTACATAATTATGTACTGTTTAATTAATTACGAGTGAATTTCTAACCTCTTGACAACGACATACGCGTTTAGGCGACACGCGTCAAACAAATCGCGACTCGCACAGCGACTATTTGACGCGTGTTACTTGCGTTACTTGCGTTATGATGAGATCGGAATAATATTTGCCTACATTTCATCATCTGATTCTTGATTTCCACGAAGTTTACGCAGATAAACTCGACCTATTCCGATCCGTAGTGATGAGCGATTTGGCGTGATCATATTATGTACCAGCTAATAGCGGACACGATTTTAAAGCCACTGTTATCAGTGAACTATCTGACAAGTCGGCGCCGTCACCACTGACTGGTTGTCGCCACAGACTGACGTCTGGGAGAAACATTTGTCTGAATGGCAATGTAGGTGGGATAATTTCATCAAGGGCCGACAACTCCACCATTTCTTTCCATCCGTTCGTGAACGGCTGGCCAGGACATGGCTGGAGGTGAATCACTGTGGTGCCCAATTTCTCACAGGTCACGGTAACTTTAAGAGTTAATTATTTACCTTCAAGCTTGTTGCCTCGTCTTTTTGTCAATGTTCTACATCTGACTGCGTATATGAATAATCTAAATATGGGAGTGCAGTATTTGGCAGAATGAACGCAACATTGTGTTGGATAGTGTACAGGCTACATATGGAGTTATTTACCAAACAGAAGGTCTGTTTAAACTACAACAAATTTCCGTGCGTTCAAGCGATTTTGCCATACCTATTATTGGAATCAAATATAACAGCTCACAACTTAGGACCCAACTCAATGATAATATTTATCCGTGGTGCAACTGGACTTATCCCAGTTGTAAACGTCCCTTTGTGCCCGTCCCTATTGGCCTTGTTTCGTTCTGTCTTCGGCTGATATGCAGATAATAATGCTGATACGCTGTTATAGAGGGAAGTGGAAATTAATTTTGTTGCGGGATCCAAGACGGTTAAATTGTTACTCTGGGACTTCACTGGGACGTCAAGCTTCATTGTCTCGACGGTTTTCTAGTGGTCGCCACTGTGATGATTCTGGTTTTTAGGAGTTACAGTCGTTTGGGAATAGTGTGGCGGGCTTGTTGACTGGTTGTGACATGGTCATCATCTTACTGCCCTTGTCCCATGTAACTTGGGGTCGGCGCAACACGTTTTTTGCTTGGATTCTCCCCTGTCAACCGTTTCGCTACCTATTATTCCTTTTTCTTTTATATCATTCCTCACACAATCTATCCATCGTTGGTTGGTTGTAGCATGGTACGCACGATGACCAATCAAGCTATACATATCCAGTATAACCTGACCTCGCTTTGTATAAGCTTCCCGTACAATGAGAGATCAGCTTAATTTGTTTAGTCATAGCTTGATTGGTCGCCGTGTGTACGAATATGAATACGGTAGCGTGTGTCAATTGACGCAAGCCTGAGGTCGTGACCGGATCTCAAGGGACATCAAGTTAACAAACACGGGGTTAATTGGCTGCATCCAGCTAAGCAAAGCAAATAGCCTACCTCGAAATCTGCGTTCCTCGCCCTAAGGGGCCGTTTCCATGAGCGTGAGAATCGCAGCGATATTCTCGTATAGAAATACGTGGTACGACGATAACATCGCCGCGATTCTCTCGCTCGTGGAGACGGCCCCTTTAGAGAAGTAGTCATTTGGGATGCTTCTGAAATAAGGATGGCAAATGGAAACCAATGGCGCTAGGATAACTGGTTGCAAGCATCGTCATTGTTGAAAAATCGTGTAATTAATGTAATTTGTAATTAATTAACGTCATGTCTGACCCTAAAATACAGGTCCAGGCCTAGTTTGGGGGTTAGGATCCGATTTGTGGCATTCACTCGCGTGCTTTCTTATTGTGACTGGCTTGAACTCGTGTATTTTTAAGTTTCTAATAAATATTTTTTTATTTTATTTGTTTGTGTTACCGTAAAACGTGATTTTTCACCCCAAAAAAAAGTCGTTTTCCAGCACCAATGTTTGCGGAGTGTGACTTAGTTTGATGTACAGCAAGCCAAGTTAATTAGTTTACATCGCACACATCGGTAACTGTCATTGTACGAGCCGGTAATGATCACACAGCCGCTCATTATTATTTAAATAAACATTCATTCATTTTTATTTTATTTTATTTATTTAAACTGTAAATCAATTACCCAAGTAATTGATTTACAGTTTAAATAAATAAAATTCAACTGTACATAATGCTTGGTTGACGGCTTCGTGAAGAGTCCGTTTTCACCTTGTGCATGGATACAAGTGTACTAAAAGAAAAGTGCTCTCAAACATTACTTTTACGGCCTCGAAATCTATTAAAGCAGAATAACTAAGAAACTACACAAACAATTTCGTCTAGGTTTGCTTAAAAAAAAAAGAAATACTGCGTATACCTAATTATGTAATAACAAACTTCAGATGAAAATCTATTTCTTAAAGTAAAGATCAAATCGAAAAAATCAGTTATAAATTGAGTCGAAAACTATGTAATAAAAATTATATATAATCGCCAAATATTTTAAGTAGTGTCCAATAAAATATTGACGTGATGATTCCGATCATTCCATTGAGTGAACCACTTCGAAGAACATTCTTCGGAATAGCACCAATAGTGATTATTTTAATTATGATGAATGACACCGATTGCGATATCTATACAAATAAATGAAATTGAAGTGTCCGTTTGTAATTTCAAAATTACAGCTGAATGGATATGAAAGTATACACGGTTCTTACAACAATTTTTTTTTTGTCTATCTGTCTATCGGTCTGTTTGTTCTGGCTCATCTCCAAAACGGCTGGACCGATTTTGACGGAACTTTTACTGGCAGATAGCTGATGTTATAAGGAGCAGGCTTAGTTATTTTAGAAATAGGATTAGGGTTCTGTGCAAAAAAAAATTAACAAAATCCGATTCAAATATTGAATTAATGTTTTTATAATAATTTCACGCGGACGAAAATCACGGGCAACAGCTAGTTAGAAATAAAATTTTTTTAATACATCAAAACAATTTATCAATAGAAAAAAATTACATCGATGATTTCCGATAGTTAACTTCCATAACTATCATTACAGCGGTTGGTGCACAATAGACGATACTTTGGGTGCCATTCACCATAATACCTCATAAGTGTAATCCATAATATAGAAAGAAAGAAGTAAGAAATAAAACATATTTATTTGGCACATGCCACAAGTGCACACAACAAACAAAACAAAAAATTAAAAAAACTTAAATTTACACAATAAAAAAGGTTAAAACTAAACAGAAAAAAAGAGAAAATATTGTGTGTCTCAACGCTGCGCCAAATAGGCCCAGTTCAGCAATATCGGTCCTATGAACACTAAAAACCTTTTACGACTGATAAGGCTAATCGTTCTATGTATGTCAAATAATGAAATATACACCGTTGTCCTGTTGCTACGTTGATTTAGGATTGGGAGGCAATATATCCTGCTTCTGCACTATTTCTTTATAGTGTAGCATAGAATAATATTTAATATTGATACATATCACATAACATGGAATAATATAACATACATATAACATGGAATAATATTGCTATGTGGGGCATGCGCCCCACATAGCAATATTATTCCATGTTAGGTCAAAGAGTTCTTCTCACACAAGGAAGAAACGAGGCGTATTTGTGAATAATAATGTTTCTTTTTTTGTCATACAGTCACGTAAGGTATCATCATCATCATTTCAGCTGAAAGACGTCCACTGCTGGACATAGGCCTCCCCCAAGTGTCGCCACATTGACCGGTCCCGTGCGACTCGCATCCAGCGGATCCCTGCAATCTTTACCAGGTCATCGGTCCACCTAGTGGGAGACCTTCCAACGCAACGTCTTCCGGTTCACGGTCGCCACTCCAGAACTTTTCGGGCCCATCGGCCATCCGTTCTGCGACCAATGCGCACTGCCACTTAAGTTTGGCTATTCTTCGGGCTACGTCGGTAACGTAAGGTATATCATAACATAAATGTCTGTTGA
The DNA here is from genome assembly GCA_963082995.1 of Noctua comes. Classification (NCBI taxonomy): domain Eukaryota; kingdom Metazoa; phylum Arthropoda; class Insecta; order Lepidoptera; family Noctuidae; genus Noctua; species Noctua comes. The sequence continues at coordinate 4,241,412 of OY720279.1, read as the reverse complement.
AGTTATTCGCCAATTACTAAAAAACCGGCAAAGTGCGAGTCAGACTCGCGCATGAAGGGTTCAATACCATCGTAGTAGGGAAACCCCTTTTAATTTATTATTTTTTATTATAGCGGCAATAGAAATACACGTTCTGTGAAAATTTCAACTGTCTACCTCTTACGGATCATGGGATTCAGCCAGCTGACAGACCGACGAGCGGACGGGCGGACAGCGGAGGCATTAGTAATAGGTTCCCGTTGGTTATCCTTTGGGTACGGAACCCTAAAAACAGCTGATTCATACACGGCCAAATTTAATATGTAAAAGCTGTTATAACCGACACGAAATGTATGAGATTGGTAGCATTAATTAAAACAAAAAATAAAATCTGCAGGTAACATCCGGTCGATAAACGATCGGAATTATGGTAGAAAAAATACCAGCCTTTCATTACGAATAAATTTCCTGAAAAAGACACTGAAAATGATGATTCATTTGAAAAAGAATTATCTTCTTAAGTTTGGTCGTTGCTCCCTCAAGACGAAAACAAACACAGACAAATAGATAAACAAACCTAATTTTCTCATTTTCTCTATTTTCCCGAAATCCACTTTCAGTCGATCTCACCTAATTAAAACAACAACAACATCCATTTATTTTCAGGCTACTTTGGCCCATAGATAATATACCTTACAGACTAACATACATTTATGTATAACTAGCTGTGCCCGGCATGCATTGGAATGCGCCTTTTTTAACTTACCCTACCTACCTACCCTAGCGGTATGAAAAATAGATAGTAGCCGATTCTCAGACCTACTGAATATGCGTATAAAATTTCATAAAAATCGGTCAAACCGTTTCGGAGGAGTATAGTAACCAACATTGTGGCACGAGAATTTTATATACAGGGTGTAAACAGACCCTTCACATACCCGTCAACCAAGCATTCTGTACATCAAACCAAGTAACTTTACGCAAAAATTATTGCTGGGAATCGACTTTTTTTTTGGGGTGAAAAATCACGTTTTACGGTAGGGCTCGATGGAAAGCACTCAAAGCAATGGGCTGATGGATGGAATGAATAGTACGGGGGTCGTAGAGGTGTGTAAAGTAAAAATCTTACATTAAAAACATATATATATTAAAAAAAAACTTGTGAAAAAGTTGAAACTTTGACCCCCAATATCTCCGTAACTGGTTCCCAGGTATGGTCTAGAACAAAAAAAATATCGGAAAGACGGGGAGAACAATTGCCTTTCGGATATGTTAAGGGTTTATTTACACCCTTTATAAGATAAACTACAAATTGTGTTAGTAAATGAACCTTAAAACTATGTTAGTAACTCTTCATTTGTGCACTATGTCACTGTGCGTTCATGTGGCTCTTGCCCGTGGAAGCGACTGAACACCACTCCCTGCGGCCAAAAGTCCTCCTCCAAGACGAGGTGCAGATAACACGTTGGTATTCGCACCACGAACGCCTTAATGTTGACGTTGCGACGCGACTCAAGCAGCTGTACTCTCTCCACGTACTTAGCCTTCGTCTTGGTTCTTTGTCTTGGTCTTGGTCTTGGAGTTGGTCTTGGTATAATTAAATACACATCATCATCAAAATCAAAATATTTTATTTCACATAGGCCTCTATGGGCACTTATAAAACGTCGACAAAAAGGTGCACGGTTCGGGTTGGTCGTTTCCTATGGAGAAGAACCGGCAAGAAACTCCATGGTTACTCTTTTCCTAGCCTTGCCTAGCCTTTTCCCAACTATGTTGGGGTCGGCTTCCAGTTTAACCGGATGCAGCTGAATACCAGTATTTTAATTAAATATACGTGTCACGAATAAGTTATCATACTACATATAATAAAATCGTTAAAATCCGGTCCGATGTTCCGACTTGGCGCAAAAACTACTGCATAAATCCTGTTCAAATTTTGCACAAATATCTGTAATAGGCTTCTTTAAATGTTAGGCTATATATTATCACGATACCTGCTTAAGGGGATGAGCAATATTGCATTATGTTAGTATTATTCAATTGTTAATCGTTTCAGCCATGATATGCGTAACAACGTCTATTTCAAAGTATATATCAGCGAAGCAAATAGAGAAACGGTTTCATGACCGCTTTACGTGCATCACGTCGCAAGTTCGATCCCCAGTAAAATTATACTTTATGTAGTTGATTGTATTTTTTTTTTATAGAGATTATTATCATTTATTTTATCTATTTTATGTATATTTTTCCACGAGAACGATGTCGCGGGCAACAGCTAGTATATTATAAACTCTTTTGAAGAATATTTCGAATCAATCACCCGTATTGTTGTTACATTATAAATGCTAAGCACGTGGTTAAACCCTTCAACTTTAAAACGACACGTGTCATGCTTGCGTAACTACTTAAAACTATCCTGACAAGTTCAACCCTTGTTATTTTAATTGATTTTGGATGTCCTTGTAAGAACTATAGGTATTCATCAAAAGTCGGGAAAACTTTTTCATCAAATTAAATAATTGACGATTGATTTTCTTCCGTTTGGCATGAAAAGAAGTTGATTGGTTGCGAGTAAAAAATTGTGAATGATTGATTGAATTTGATTGTTACGTCATTTACAATTACCCACAAGAAACACTAAACTTTAGTGTTTCTCTTGAGTAATTGTGAATGACGTAACTAAAGTAATTATTTTATAATTTACCACACGTAAACGTAACGCTGAATCATCATCATCATTTCAGCCAAAAGACGTCCACTGCTGGACATAGGCCTCCCCCAAGTTTCGCCACATGGACCGGTCCCGTGCGACTCGCATCCAGCGGATCCCTGCAACCTTCACCAGGTCATCGGTCCACCTAGTGGGAGGCCTTCCAACAAAACGTCTTCCGGTTTCGCGGTCGCCACTCCAGACTACGCTGAATACCAGTATTTTATATGGAACGATATCACGAAAGTCGAAGCAGGAAATCCTGTAATTTTTGACCCCTTCTTTAGTTTCCTTCATCATTTTACCCACCTATAAACTTTTATTGACATTGGTCCTTTGACTAAACCTATGAGAGCTGTCAATGTATTTGGACCTTATCGTTTCGTACGAAAACAGTTTTCACCCAGGCTGGATTTGGGCCTTTATGTCTGTGCTGAAATCCCGGCTTAGCTTTTTATTGTAATAGATATCAAGTGTTTGCAGGTCCTGTGACACTTAGGCCCACAAGATTTAGACGACTGAATCAGTGAAGTGGAATGATTATCTACGAAATGTGGGTAATGGATGGTATGATATGCTTTAGTGGCGAAGGTTCCATACAACTCGATCCCTACCGGTTTTTTTTTTTCTTCGGATGGGAATTCATCAAATGACCCCCTCCCCCGCTCTGCGCGGAGCGGAAGGGAGTGTCAGACTTCTACTGACTGTGCCGTTCCTACCGGCTTACCATTTAAAAATAGCACGGTCAGTAATCTATAGACAAATAATATATAATCACATTAAAGATATCTATGTGTGTGTATGTGTGTGTGGAGTGGAATTCCCTGCCTGCGTCGGTGTTCCCAAGTTCATATGACCCCAATCTATTTATGTCGCGAGTTAATAGGTTTCTTTTGGGTTAGCTCGTTCCATCGTCGACCTCATCTCTGTCCTCTGGACTAGATTGAGGTCAAGAGTAAGCCCATTTAGTACAAAAAAAATAATTTACTCCAACTTACCCCTTACAAAAATTGACCCTTCGCTACTGATATGCTTACATATACATACCTACTATACTCGAGCCTTCTAAACACGGGATTGTCAAAACATTGAGATTTCTGAGCTATATTTCTTAGTTGAAAATTAATGTACTACACTTATAAACCTTCATTCAATTCTTTAAATTATCGGTCAGACGAGTCTGAACAAGCTGCGTACAAGGACACTGCCAGTAGCCTACTTCAGTAAGTATTTTGTATAGAAGTGTCAGTGTCCGGAGCCGAGTCCGCAATTTATCCCTTCCTGTTTGACCAATGCTTTTTTTTTTTTTTTTTAACGTGGTAAAATCATCAAATGAGTCCTCCCACCCAGGGCAGAGCGGGAGGGACTGTCAGACTTGTACTGACTAAAATCCACGGTGTCCTTCAGTAGCCCTTTATGTTCCAGGGTCACGGTAATTCTATGAGTCCCGCGACCCCGGCAGGCTTTGGCCCTCTAGAGGAGGGCCCCGTCATTATGCTGACACTCTTTGAGGCGCGCGTGGAACACAACGCGCCGTCGACCCGGGCATGGTCCATGGTCGGACAGCGAGTCGCCCATTACTCGCCGCCCGCATGCCCGCGCCTACGGTGGCCGGAGATCGTCTGCCGACGTCCGGCGCCGTGGGCGTCTACCACTGCGGCTGGTGTGGAGGGAGGACGCTGTCCTCTCCCTCACGCAGCCCGCCTCCTCCTTCGCGAGCATGACTGCTTCGCAGAAGGAGGCGACCGCTTCCCACTCCGTCTCGCCCCGCAGCATGGCCTCGACCAATGCCGGGAGCGAGAGGTCTCCGCCTATCGCCGCCGTGAGGACACGGCGGTGCTCTGCCCAAGCGGGGCAGTCCTGCGCCGTATGCTCCACCGTGTCCTCCGGGCGGTCCTCGCAGTGGTGACACCCAGGCGCTTCCTCCTTCCCCATATGACACAGGTACCTCCCGAAACTTCCGTGTCCGGTGAGGACCTGCGTCACGCGGTAGGTCAGGACGCCGTGACGCCTATCCAGCCACTCCTCAAAGAGGGGTCTTACCGTCGCGATTGCGGCGTGCCCGTTTGACCAATGCTTAAACGATGGTGAAAACCGCATCAAAATTATTGTGCAGTTTAAGAGAACTACCTATAGACCGACCGTTTTAATGAGTCCTCGCGAAGGTATCAATTTAAATGGAATATTCTGAAGGTTGATCACGTATGGGTTCAATTAGTATCGTAATATCTACATGGATTATGGTTATTTTAAAGCAAATAACCGGACTTTGTGGACGCTTAATGTGCCTTTGATGGGGCAAGGCAGGGGACTCATTAAAGCGGTCGGTATATAATTGGTCGCCCGAACGCCACGAAAAGCGACTGCGTTATACGTCCTTTGTATATGTCGTAGAATTGCCATAAATGAACGGAAAATCTTTATATTAGCTCTTATTGTTACAAAAATCTTTAGAAATTCTCCTTCTCCACGTGCCACATATAGGAACGTGTATATGAACTGTTAAAGCTTCTGAATAAAAGTCATGAGCAAATAACCTTCTAATAGAGTTACTTAAGACCTGGTGAACAAACGATCCGACTTAATCAATTACCTTGAACAAATAAATCAAGAGTAAGAACCTAATTAATGGCTCCTTAATTAGTGATACCTTAGAAATGTTAACTTTGACAGACAAAGGTAAGGCTACTTAGTATTGACTATCGATCGATTCTTAGTTCAAATTGTAGGTTTTCTTGTGGCAATAAGGCGTATGTTCACACGGCACGGGAGCTTTTTTATCGCGCAAGGGACTTTTAACTCTCAGCGTTCGGCTGAGCATTGGAAATCCAGAACGCTCTTTACCTTTGGACCAAGAAATACACACTCAAATTATACGCCTGTTGCTACAGCGTCTACAGAGAAAACAAATGGAAGAAATTGTAGAAATAATAGTATACCCCGAGTCACCGAGCGCTACTTGCGACGCGACGGTACTCACGCGAAGGTAACAAATGACGCGCGCGTCGCTCGACTCAAGCACATCGCTTGAGGTCGTGCAAGAGGCGTAAGGGTCAATTTATACAGAACGGAATAGTACTCGAGCAATTTACTAGCTGCATTGAAAGGACAGTATTACCATTGTTTAAAGTACAAAATTGTATGAATATTGACGCGGACATCCAGCGTCGCCTCGCGTATGCTTACGACTCGGTCGCACGCCTCTAAGCAATGGTAATACGATCGTATTTTCAATACAGCTAGTAAATTGCTCGCGCATTTTTCCCGCCTGTGTTAACTGATCCTAATGCGACGTTTGCCGATGCTCGCGCCGTTGAGCCGTGCATTGCAAATCCAACAATGCGATTTTGAGCACTGGGGATGATTACTGTCGGATTCATAACGCTGCAAAAGAAATCGCATTAAAAAAGCGCCCGTGCGAACGTAGGCTTAGATTGGATAACTGAATAATAGATAGACGACCAGGAGCCAAATCAGATGGCATTGTGGATCATTATGCCTTTTATAAGTATATTGGCAGATGCTCATGAGTATGATGGCAGATTGCCAATATTATGTTCAGCGGAGTTTATCGCGTCTCCGGATTCGAGTTTGATAACGATATAAACGGAATTGTTGTTCGAAATTAGCTTGTGCCCACGGCTTCGCCCGCGTGGAATAATCTTACGAGTACGTACGGCCGGGATAAAAAGTATCATAATTGTCCTAACCTACACGTTAACTTTTTTTTTTGTTTCTGTCCTCTTGTTTTATAATATTTGTTATGCGTTGTATGATTGTTGTTAATTTTATTTTTTTGTATGTACGTCATGTCCCTGCGACCAATAAATATTATTTCTTTCTTCTTTCACACTATCATTATGGTCTACCCTTTTTTTTTTTCAAAATCCGGTAATAGACAGTCAGGGAAAGCTACTTTCGCATTTATAATGCATATTGCGCACGGACATGTTTAAAATGAAATAAAATAAAACACTTTGATTGACCTTAGAGGACTTAAAATAGTTTACTTCATTTAAAGATATATCTTTGGATGTTATGCTGGTTCTCACACGACGTTGATCCGCACACACGCGCGGCGCAAGTTCGTGTGAGAATCGCCTATAAAAGTGAAAAAATATAATTACGAAGAATAACTCATCTTTGTCTTTAAGCGGTGAGAATCAATGAAATATGCACATACGACTTTTGCTGCTAAACAAGTATCATTTAATTGAGGTAGACATAACTGCCTCGTTGGTGGCAGGTGGCAGGAGGCATGAGGTCCAGGGTTAATGGCAATAGGCTCGCCCCTTATTACATCGGACTAAAACATAACTGGCGAAATGTGGGTGTACTATTAAGTACACCTCTTCCTAACCCTTCCGGGATTACAGGTGTGATGTTATTTTATAAAGTTATGTAATGTAGACAGAAATACCGAAATACATCATGGAATTTTACGCTCGATTATGGGAAAACAATAACATAGATATTTTTACTTTTTATGGCCATTATCAGCGTCCTATTATGTGTGACACGTGAACGAATTCGCGTTTTGTTGACACGATAAAAAATGGCGGCTACGTTAGCAAAAACGCCAATGGCAATATACTTTTGTATTTCTTGTGACGATAAAAGAAAGAAAACCGTTAATAAGCAGGTACTTTGTACCAAAGTCACATAAAAAACATTGAAACTTTTCCGAGGTGAGAAATACTAACAGCAAATATATTTTTGCTAACTAGACACTTATACAACTTTGGAAATAAAAAATCATGTTGCCGTGTCTTATTGCCAAAGTCTGTTGGAAAAATCGTAATAGGATATCTAGTGATGGCAATAGGCTCACCCCCTATTACATGGGACTTAAACTTAACCGGCGAAATGTGGAGGTACTGTTAGGTACACCTCTGCCCGAAACTTTTGGTATTACAGGCGTGATGTTATGTTATATGAATAGGTCGTGCAAAGTCGGTCCAGGGTGCTTCGGGCGATTAAAACTCCGATTGGACAGACTGGTTTTATCCTAGGTAAATGAAGAGGAGATAACCAGGCAACCAGGCACTCTCTTACCTTCACGTGATGCCATTGAGCAACACTGCATCTCACTCACGTTTAGCTTTATGCAATCACTCTGGGTTCAATCAGCGCAGACGACTAGGAAGGGGACCTAGCACGGATATGATGCATGTTAGTGCGTTCGTGGCTCGGCCGCAATTATCGGCGTGTGTTCGGGTCAAACTGATGGGCAACGTCCCGTTCATGCGGAGAATTTACAGTGAATCTGCGTAACATTACATTATGTATCACTGAATTTGCGTAACATAACATTACGCCTGTATACGCTGACGAGTTGAGCAAAGGTCATCGTCATTCTACTATCCTTAACCCAATTTCTTTGGGGTCGCGCAGCATGTGTTCTTCTTTCACACTTCTTTGTTACTCGTCATCTCAGCAGTCACCTCCTTACAATACAACATCTCTTTATTATTTCTATTCTCCTAGTACTTTCTGTTCAAATTCTAAATTGAGTTTTCTGTTAACAAACCTTAGTGTGACAGAGAGAGACAAAAAATAACAACATCAACAAGATGTTTCCTTGTAACTTTGGGAGCTGACTGTACCGTAGAAAAAAACAGTTGAAATTTGTGGTTGACGAAACGAGAATCAATGTATGAAGAACTAATCGAAAATAGTTACGAAAGGGGACCTTTTCACTTGTTTTGCACGTCTTTTGTTTAGTTGGCGAAATGGGAAAGTTACCAAACGGGACGTACCCCTAACTGTAAGCCTTATTCAGATTAAATTCAAACAATAACTGACAAAAACAATGACTGTCGAATATACAAAGGTATTACGATATTGACAAGCTTACGCCGTTCACACAATGAAAATAATGACGCAGCTTTAATAGCCAGATTTTAATCCCTCAAAACTCACGATTTCAGCTAGGATAACGTATCATGTGAGCACCTACGTCATGTACATCGATTCAACTTTTTATTTTCGGCTTAATAATAACAGCCGCACGGGTAGTACATCAAGGTTAAGCGGCTCTTGTCGAGGTTGGTCCGAGGATGGGTGACCATTCATTACATACCGAGTTTCCTCCGTGCCTCGGAAAACACCATAAGCTATTGTTCCTGGCTCCCATTTGTAGTTCTTTGAGGTAGTCAATGGCCTGAAAGTCTGACAACCAGTCTTACCGAGTTAAATAGGCAGTCCCTCCATGTAGTGTAGGATACTGGTCTGGTCGGTAAGACTGGAAGCCGACTCTAATATAGTTGGGAAAAAGCTAGGCAGATGATGTTTTCGGTATCCTTCACTTTTTTGCACAGCATTACTTTAAATGTGCTTTTCTTTAAGTAAATAATATTTTTTTTTGTATTGTTTTTATTTTAAGAAATATTTAAAAATAAATAAAGGAATAATAAATAAAAGTAATAATGTGTGTGTCAGACAGGACTATTTTAGCAAATAAACCTGATATTGTGGTGATAGATCGCCGAGAGCGCCGTGCAATGATTGTTGACATCACTGTCCCTCATGACGAGAATCTCGTGAAAGCTGAGAATGATAAAAAAATGAAGTATCTTGATTTAGCACACGAGGTTGTCGACATGTGGGACGTGGACTCTGCAATCATTGTACCGATAGTTGTTACGGTTAATGGACTAATAGCAGAGAGCCTCGACCAACACCTTAGGAGGCTCTCATTGCGCGGCTGGGTCAAGGGCTTGATTCAGAAAGCAGTACTTCTGGACACGGCCCTGACCACCGGCAGCCTGGACCTTGTTCCTGATGCCGATGGGCCATCTATTTTTTTATATTTTAAAATGTTTTTAAATTGTTTTATGTTAGAATATTTAAAAATGTATTTAATATGTTTAAAAATAAATAAAGGAAATAATGTGTGTAATGTGTTAGTAATTAGGCATTTACTGCCAGTTTCTGAAAAGAGAACTAATAAAACTCTCAAATACTTAATTCAGAAAATGAATACAGATTGTTAAGTAATAGTCTACCCATTGTTCAAGAGCCTAACAAATAAATTAAATAGGTATTTGAGAATCTGCAGAAATTTTGTTGTTGAATGTTATGGTGAAAGCAAAAGTATTCCTCAAAGCGCAACTATTTTTAAGCGCAACCAACTACGCTCAACTAAATTATTCCTCGAAGCGCAACCATTAGTTGCGCTCACAAATTCAAATTAAAATATTATATGTTTATTCCTCAAAGCGCAACCATGATGAAAAATAGACAGGGGTATGATGGATTCATATTTTTTTTTACATTTATGGTTGCGCTTTGAGGAATATTTTAGTTGCGCTTAGTTAGTTGCGCTTAAAAATAGTTGCGCTTTCAGGAATACCCCGAAAGCAGCTCTCCTTCTTATCATTCAAGGATATCGAACTTCCAAGTTTATCTACATTACAATACTTCAAATTGAACAGGACCCTGTTTCCCAATTTAAGAAACTCAGTTTATCAGAACAATCTCCGATCCAATATCAATTTCTAATCTGTTTCAAGAAGTACTTTAGGCGACACTTGAAAGTCTTTCATTCGACAAATACCTTTCAAGTACTCGGTACTTGGGCCCTTAAATATCGCAAAATCAGATCTAAAGATAAATCTCAGTTTAAGAGGCACTGACGCGTTTGTTTTCGGTAAGTATCGTTTAGGAAACATTGTTGGGTTTGTGGTCGCGAATATGGAATACTAGCTGATGCCCGCGACCTTCGGCCGCGTGAAATTGCGATTAAAATATTTCTTCCCTATTTTATTCATCATCATCTGCCTAGCCTTTTCCCAACTATTTTGGGGTCGGCCTTCAGTCTAACCGGATGCAGCTGAATTCCCGTATTTTACAAGGAGCGACTGGCTATTTAACCTCCACAACCCAGTCAGTACTAGATAATACGATACCCCTTGGTAAGACTGGTTGTCAGACTTTTTGAGCCAATAACTACCTGTAACGACTGTCAAAGATCTACAAATGACAGCCGGGACCAACGGCTTAACGTGCTTTCCAAGGCACGGAGGAAACTCTGTATTTAATGGGTGGTCACCCATCTACAGACCAACCTAGGCAAGCACGGCTTAACCAAAAGATCTAACTGAGTGGCTTTTATTATTTACCACGAGCTCCTCATTACTTCCCTATTTTATTATGAAGCAATTATTACTTATTATCAGGCAAGCAGTTCAGACCACTGATAGCAGCTTGTATGCTGAATCGTATTCTGTTAAAAAAGTCAAAGGTTTTTTTTACAGAACCTTAATCCTTTTTCTATATATTACATTAGCTATCTGCTAGTAAAAGTCCCGTCAATCGGTCCATTCGTTTCGGAGATTAGCCGGAACAAACAGACAGACAAACAAAAAAAAAGGTATTTTTGTCATAAGTACTGTATATAATTTCTTATGCATTCAGTAAAAGGCTGTTATTTTGAAACTACAAACAGAGACTCCAATTTTATTTATTTGTCTTATAGATGAGAACCTGTGCGTTAATTGCTACCAAGCACTTATAGTAAGCCAATATTAGACAACAAATATTAAGGAAGGTATTAAGTGAAGTATCAAGTGACTTTGAACCTTGTGCGGTGAAACTATTAAACCGATACTATACATTGTTTTGCCTTGCATTTAATCTACCCTATAAACTATTATATATATATATACTTATGATATTATGATTCCTGTTGTTTCCATTTCAAGTTGGAAAAAGTTCGGTTATCCATTACAAAATTCTCAGTAACAACCTTGTACCATAGCTACAAATATTAAATTACATGAATTACGACGAAGTTATACAGTGTGTTTGGTTAAGGGTCACCGATACTTTGGGCATACTATTATATTCTAGCTAGCTTATTATATACTCTTTCATATCATTCATAATAAATTCATGGTAATGAGTATATAATATGCCCTAAAAGTATCGGTATCCGTTAACCAAACACACTGTATAATTACTTATGTTATTACATAACTGGCCATATGCCACATACACTTTTCACGTACTCTACTTATTTAATCGTTTAAACAACATTATTTTTAGTATATACGAAACCTGAATATAGTTTGTTCAGAATAAATAACTGAATCGATTCCAATAATTTTTAACCCATGTTATATTTTGTCCCAAAAATATTTAAAAAAAAACTACAGGTTGGACACCGAGCGACACTAAGTATCTATCGCAATCATTTACGTACCTACTGCCAAATTATTATTATCAATGAGCTCAAGACGACGCTGTAGGAGCGCGCACGGTGGCGCCGCATGGTGACCACGTTTTTGTGCGGACAACCGGGTAACAGAACAAGCTTATAACTTTGTTATTTTTCAAGATTCAGTTTTAAAATTTTGTACATAGATTCTTTACATAAAAATACTAGACACGTGTTTCAGGTTTCGTATATACTAAAACTAACGTTGTATAAAGTTCTACTTATTAGAATTTGTCTTTTTTCTGGTCGTACGTTTTCCGAAACAAGTTTAATCATAATAATATCTTGTCTCGAACAATCAAAAAGTTAATTTATCCCAGACCAGCTTCCTGAATTTCAGTTTGTAAGTCTAATGACAGTTAAACAGCTCGGCTTTGCATAATGTACGAGTATGTATATCTTTATCTTTCTGTGTCTTCGAAGGGGCCTTTCCTTGAATCAAAAATGTATTACAATTTATACCGATTTTACTTTATAATCAAGATCATTAAGGTCAAACATCGATTACAGGACCTATATCTTCTGGTTCTGTTCCTAATTTCCATTTAATTTTAATACTATGCCTAAAATACTTGTTTCTAGTGGCTCAGATCTGGGCCGACACAATTTAGATGTCATGTTTGAAACTGTTGTTCGGTCACTTACCCCCCAAAGGTTTATTGGAAGACCAGCGTCAGACAGCATCACCTGTCTGGCATGAATGCTGAAATGAACCTTTTTGGCGCAGCCGCGAGGCACACACTGCCGTCCACTAACTAAAAGGCAGCTAAGTGCAAAAACTATTTTTCGAAAAAACGGGAAAATAAGTGGGAATTGATGTCTCTTGAAAAGTATGCTACCTAGGAACAAGGTTGCAAGTTATATATGTAGGCATAGTCTTTGTGCACAATACGTAATATATTTCATTCATTTATATTTATTAGATTTTATTTAAATTCATTTACTAACTTTTAACTAAGCAATTTTTTTCATTTTTACATAATATACTGCACTTTAAGGCCGCTAACCATACCTTAACTGCTTTATAGCATAGCAATTTATTGTAGCCGCCACGTCTTATACTTACAGTAAAAGTTATAAAAATATAATTAGTTAAAAAGCAGTTAAAGGATTTTAACAGCCTTACAGCCTAGTCGCTAACACTTGAAAGACTTACTTTGCTTACTTAGAAAGCAGTTATGGGATTTAAAATGCTTTTAAGATCAGTATTGTAAAACATATTTTTATACTGGTTCTCCTATTGTTAAACTAGAAGGCAGTTAAAAACATCTCGACGCAATTAAACTGCCTTTTAAGTAAGCACTTCCGCGTAAAAAGTTGAGAAGTTATACACTATTTTATGAAAATCAGAACTTTATTCATTAAAAAAGAATAGACAATCAGAACTTATCAAATAGCTAATTATTAATTGAACGATATAAAATAAAAAACCAAGTTTAATCAAACTTTTACAAATCTTATTCAATAATGAGATCATAATTACCTACATCTTTAATAATAATCATTATTTTATATTTTTTAATGTTTTTTATATTGTTTTTTCTAAGGAATATTTAAAAATGTAAACAATTTGTAAAAATATAAATAAAGGAAATCATTATTCGTGAAACCATAGGACAAAAAATATTATAATTATTTTGTAAAAATACCCAAAACATGTAAGTATTGTTTTTGAAAGCTTTATGGCACAGTCATGACCCACATTGGTTTCAAATTCTTATGCACTTATGAAATAAACGTATCACAATCAGAGATCAATAATTGCAAAGTTGAAATAATATAATTGTCCGTAACACATAATGTCATAATCAATTAAATATTAGATTTTATCTAAAAAAATATAAATTTGGACATTTTTTATGCTTAAATACTAATTAAAAACTTTAACAAAATTAGCAAATCAGATTAGGTAAATAAGCAATTATACCTAGTAACACTCGTGTGTCAAAATTAAGAAATAAAGTAAACAAAAATATTTAATAAAATATAAAAGACTATTCAAAATATACAAGATTATTCTAAAGGCACTTTTTCAGTCTTTATGTTTCTAAAGTTACGTTCCTTTTGTTTTTCTTCTGGTTCAATTCAGATATATTATTTCCTTCAATGATCGGTAAATTTTGCCAAAATAACATCTTACGTTTAGGTTATAATTGGCGGTAACTTTGTTAAAAGATTAAGCTTTCTCTCCTCATCTATTCCTTTCGGTTGCGTACGAAATGTTAAAACAAAATGCGGGTTCTTCAAGTATTTATCGTTTAAAAATTTAAGAGACACATATTCCTCATCAAAAGCTTCCTTATAATGGAGATCAAAACTTCCTCGTTTAAAACACACTTGTGTCATATTTTTAAGATACGCTCTGGGACGTAAATTTTGTATTCGTCGATCTGATACGTTACCTACGTAGTTTACAAAATCTTGAGGCTGCATGGATTTAACAAGAACTTTACCATTATTTGCTGAGGCCACTGCATTTTCAAAGTCTGTGAAATCATATATGTTCTTTTTTCGCTTCGTCGATAATTCGACTTGATGGTGAAATTGATCACAGCTCATAAATGTGTGACCCGGTTCGAAATAAAATAGAGTGATAGTTTTTGTGGCTATTACTCGTAAGTCACTATTGATGAGGTCGATTAGCATAGAAAACAATAACCAGTTTTTATTCTGAAATGTACAATTATCAAGCCACAAATGGATTGATTGGATATCTCGAAATTTAAGTAAAAAGCTGTAATAAGCACTCATGATATCATCCTGTTTACGGCCTGCTATACCATCATGCTATATGGCAGCTAAAGGTTTCACATTCTTTGTGATTTTTCCTACTGGTGCAAATGTCTGGTTATATACTGTAAGTCTAGGACAAAAAATTACGGATTTAAACGTATCTAGTGGTGGTAACATAATTACTTTTTCTAAGTCGCTACTAAAATATATCTGTTGAGTATTCTGTTCCAAAGTTTTGTGTAAATCATATAATTCTCTAGCCTTTTATACTTATCATGGTGTTTTGACCATGTCGAACATGCGTTACAATCAGGTATAGCTTGCGAACATTATGGTTTGCATCAAGACTTTGCAATCTGTAAGATTCGCATATTTCGCATTCCTCATTTCCTAGTCGAGCGAACGATATGTTTAGACTCTTTAGATGTGATCGGTATAACTCATAGCCAACTTTGTATTCTGGATATTTCGAACAAAAGTCAGAATACATAAACGTAATATTAATTTCACTGGGCAAATAACGACGATGAGGAGCGTGTTCACGACGATAGTGCGGTGCAGCTGGATTGAAAGATTCAATATGTTCCGTAATAACATCTCTATTAAAAGCTGGAGTGCATGCATGCCCCGTTTATCAATATCTTTGTCAGGATTAAGAGAATTAACCAATATTTTATAATTTTTTTTGCAGTAACCTAAAGTAGTTAATAAAAATACTTTGCATACCTTCAATAAAACTGAGCTGAGCTGGTCAAACGCAAACTAAAATCACAAGCGTTTAACTGCTATTTAGTCTAGTATTGTCGTTTAGCTGCTCTCTAGCGATTGATATTTAGCTAATACTAATTTCAATACATAACTTAAAAGCCGCTATTGGCATATAACTGCTTTGTAGTGTAGTTTTTCTTCATAACTGCTTTATAGTTAAGGTACGATGTACAGATGGTTATTTGTATGACACAATACATGAAGGTAGTTAAAGAAACTTAGCTGCTTTTTAGTGAAGCATGACTAGATAACATGCTTTTAGTTAAGTAAATTTAGAAAAAATGATACATCAATTTGCCGTTAAAGTATGTTAACGTCTTTCTAGAGAAGTATTGTGGCTCAGCCGCTTTTTAATCAAGGAAGTAACGAAATTTGTGTGGTTTAACTGCTCAGCAATGTTCTGTATCTCTAAAACTATTAATCATAGAAAAATGATTCTTAGACCAAAAGATAGAGCATCGAAAGTTGTATAAGACTACATTAAAAAGTGAAAAACGACCAACTGTGGCTTAACGGCTTTTTAGTTAGTGGACGGCAGCACAGCACATAGGTACTAGATATATATTTTCTCTTTTTTTAATTCGTCATTTGTTTTTTATTTTTTTTTATTCTGCGTGCTTGATGAACTGACGTCATATAAACTTTATTCTTTCTTTCTTTCTTAATATATTGCCATCGACACTGTAAGCAGAAGAATACTTGATTTGACCCAAGATTTCAATCGTTCGTTGCGACTTATCCGTACTATGTAACTATGTATACAGGGTGAAATCGTCGCACCGACGCGACGCACAAACGCTTGCTATGTATTCAGTTCATCATTCCAAAGCCGGCCCACATAGAAACTTTACAACGGTTATTTATTTAAATCAGCTGTTTCCTACAAAAGTGCTTACCAAATGTATGGAACAGCTGATTTAAAAAAAATGACAAATTTCTATTTGGTTCGGAATGATGTTCGAGTACGTGGTAACCGTTTGTGTGTTGGTGTCCCTTCCATCTTGTGTACGATTGCACATTTGTATACGATTTCCAGTAAAGTCAGCAAGACTAAGAGGTTTTATGATAGATATAAATTTTCTAGTATGAGTTAGCGAAACAATAATTCAAATGTCATTGTCAACGAAACCAAAACATGAATATCTATAAGACGGTAGAGGAAAAGAAACGATTTAAACGGTTGGAACCATCGCAGAGGACCTCTAAGTAGATCCCAGCCCACTGCTGGATTTAGGGCTCCTCCAAGTTCAGCCATATCACTCGTTTAAGCCGGTGGGTAATTGGCGGAAAATCGTGCAAAGTGAAGAGTTCTCGTTTCGGATGACAAGATTCACTTTGGAGCACAGAGCAAGAGTTAGTTAAATTCGTCGTTTTCCTTTTGACATAAAAGATAAATAACTTTTTACATGAAATATATAGGAATAGCTATTAACGTGATTTTTAGAAAACAGAGTCCTACCCTGAGAATAAATAAACGAGGTAATCATTATCACTTTCGAAGCGTTTCGTATTAACTTTCAATTCCTAACATATTTCTGATTTTACGATTATTCATATCGCAGATAGATGAATGTAACTTTCCATTCTCGATTCTCACACTACATCGCTCGTCCACGTGGTCGGGCGGTGAAGTGAATCTCACGTCGCCCGCATTGGCTTGTATGAAATCCATACATGCCTAACACACGATACCGCCCGACCGCGGGTACGAGGAGTGTCCTGTCAGAATCGCCTTATTTACCGTAAGAAAAGAAAGAAAAGAAAGAAAAGAAAGAAAAGAAAGAAAAGAAAGAAAAGAAAGAAAAGAAAGAAAAGAAAGAAAAGAAAGAAAAGAAAGAAAAGAAAGAAAAGAAAGAAAAGAAAGAAAAGAAAGAAAAGAAAGAAAAGAAAGAAAAGAAAGAAAAGAAAGAAAAGAAAGAAAAGAAAGAAAAGAAAGAAAAGAAAGAAAAGAAAGAAAAGAAAGAAAAGAAAGAAAAGAAAGAAAAGAAAGAAAAGAAAGAAAAGAAAGAAAGAAAAAATATTTATTTGTCGCAGGGACAATATTAATTGTAAAATGTAATTTTGTGTGATGCTCGTCAGAGCATCACACAAAATTACAAAAGAATAAAAAAAATAAGCAATAAACTATAAATTCAACAGGACGGTACAAAAATAGAAAAAAGTTAATAGCTTGCACGTCGTGACTGCGACAAGCAGGTTACCACTCAGCATGATGCTGTGCTATGGGGGGCCCACAGCACAGCGCTGGTTTTCAGTGGTCACCCATGAAAAAACGTACGGAAGCCAAGACAGCACAAATATTTTTTACATCAATATAAAAATAAAATAAACAGTACTTGGAAAAACACACAAACAGCACAACAGTAAAAATGGTAAATATCCCGTTTCTAGTATTAATAACCAGTACTTGAGTTATAATATAAAACAACTAAGGCGATTAGACCTAAGTATATATTTGTTAGACATGAACCTTTTTCTTATCATCCTATATCTCGACTGATAGTACTCTTACCACAGTTAGTATCCGAATAATCCCGGATATAATCTCGATCAGAAAATATCTCAATTTACGTTTCCCCAGGGAGTGATAACCCGATACGACGAGAATCAGCGAGAACCGATTTAAATCGAATCAAGCGTCGTTATCGATACCGTTGTAATCGCTTTTTATGCTTGCCGTAACACATAACAACAATAAATTACTGTGGGAATATGTATGTACATTGTAGCCAGCGCGGGAATATCCTGGATGAGGCTGGCACAAGAACGTGGAGCTTGGCACAAGAACGTGGAGCTTGGCAGTAGAACGTGGAGCTTGGCAGTAAAACGTGGAGCTTGGCACAAGAACGTGGAGCTTGGCAGTAGAACGTGGAGCTTGGCACAAGAACGTGGAGCTTGGCACAAGCCAAGAGAGGCATAGATCTTTCTTGGGTATTGCCAAGCTCCACAGCCCGACTACACCTCTAGTCTAGGTCTATACCTACCCAGCAGTATGTGAAGACGGGCTGTGGGTGTTGATGTGGGAATATGGTCGGGGGAGCCCCGAGGGGTTATTCGTTAAGCGTATCCAGCATCGAAACTTGAGAGCTGAGTGGGTAGGACGTGACGAGATAATGTTAAAATTATACATAGAAAACTTTTAGTAGGATTCCTTCGGGCAGGGGCCTACTTTCAGTTTTCAAGAAGGGCTATTAACCCAAAACCAATATGTTTTGAGTTACAAATAAATTGACTGCCTCGTTGGTCTAATAGTCGCAAGCGCGACTACTGAGCATGAGGTCCTGGGTTCGATTCCCAGGTCGGGTAAAGTGTTATTGTGTTTTTTCATTAGGAATTTCTCAATAGCAGCCTCAGAGTCTGGATACGTGCCCGGTTGATGGCAATAGGCTCGCCCCCTTTTACATGGGACTTAATCACAACTGGCAAAATGTGGGTGTACTATTAGGTACACCTCTGCCTAACCCTTCGGGGATTACAGGCGTGATGTAATGTTACAAACAAATTCACGCTTTCTGCCATGGGACTAGGCAGAATCTACACAACACCACCTGCTACCCTTAAATATAGTATGACCACTGTTCAAGGTCGCGTTGTTTATCAAGAAAATTTACATCGTTAAGTGGTAAGTTTACTTTAGTTCTGTGTTTCACGCCTGCAGAGGTAAGTTAGTTGAAGTATACTCCTTTCGCCTCTTCCACGTTCAGCCGTGTGGTCACACACGCAAGCCAGTCAACCTAACCTATCTGAAGAACATCACCAATAATGTCGGTGTCGATGAAGTATCCATGTCACTATAAGTATTGATGATACCTACATTATTAAACTACACATAAATAAATATAACTAATATATTATACCTGAAAAAACCTTATAATGTATTATTTATATATTCATGATTATACACCCAATTAAACTTATAATTTCTAAAAATTTATAATAATATTATTGAATTCTTGCTTAGCCCTCTTCCTCTCTCCTAATGTTGCTGTGCCCGACAGGGTCCATACTGATCTTTACCTTGTTACGCCATCGATGTGATACATATGGAATGCAATAAAAACTTGAGTATTGAGTATGATCCTATTGGTGGAACGGTAAATTCTAATGGTTTGATAGGAAAATGGCCCCAAAAGCGTATGGAACCCATGATAGGAAAAAAAGGACGGCGTTTCCAATCTGACCTTTTTTACGTCAACCATGCAATTGAATATTGGCTTCCGATCAGCATTTTATTTGAATTTCTTTTTATGGTTATGCATTATGTATTCAGTGTTATGCGAAAATACTCAAACAGGGCACACGTTAGATTGTAAAAAGGTTATGAAAACAAATTCGTTTTGTTGTGAGTGTGCGCCATCTTTGTTTTCATAGCAACCGTCGGTCTAAAGATCAAGGCTATCTTGAGTCATTTCAACTGTTTCACTTTATATCACAATCTGATTGATTTAGTTAGAATTCTAATGGATTTTGAAAAGAAAAACAATTATTTTTTTCAGGCTAGCTGGTTCAAGTTTTGTAGTTTAATGAATTTCTTGGAAAATGGATCAGATAGTTAGTTTTGTAATATTCTTTATACAGTAGGTTTACATACCCTGTGTGTATAAAGGGTGTAAATAGACCAATAACAAAGCCGAAAGGCACTTGTTTTTCCCGTCTTTGCGATCATTTTTTTGTTCTAGACCATACCTGGGAACCTCCTAGTTACGGAGATATTGGGGGTCAAAGTTCCAACATTTTTACAAGTTTTTTTTTAAATACATGTTTTAATGTAAGATTTTTACGTCAAACACCTCCATTACTATTACTAATACAATTATATATATATACAATTATATATTATTATATATTATATATACAATTATATATTATTATATATTATATATACAATTATATATTATTATATATATAATTACTATTCAATCCATCCATCAGCACAATGCTTTGAGTGCGTTCCATCGAGTCCTACCGTAAATCGTGATTATTCACTCCAAAAAAAAAGTCGTTACCCAGGAATAGTTTTTGCGTAAAGTTAAGTTTGATGTACAGAATGCTTGGTTGACGGCTATGTGAAGGGTCTGTTTACACCCTGTATATGTTTGAAAAACTCGTCTGCTTGACGCTGTGAATAACGCAATGAATAATGTTGAATAATCATATCCTTTTGGAGGCCAATCAGCTGTTTGTCATTAACGTCGTGGGAGCTCAAGGCTAAATGGGTCAGCTGGCGGGTTGTAACCGACAGCAATTTGTTACAATTATGGAAATTAGAAGACGGTTTAGCCAACGCTAATATATTTTCAGTTCGTACGTCACGCCTGTAATCCCCGAAGAGATGGACCTAATAGAACACCCAAATTTCGCCAGCTATGGTTAAGTCCCATGTAATTAGGGGCATCGGGTCATTGTGGTAGTGGGCAGGGCACATTGCTCGCAGAACGGATGGCAAATGGAGCCGAAAAGTTCTGGAGTGACGACCGCGAAGTCGCGAACCGACTCATTGCCTTCCAACGCCTCAGGCCGCCCTCTAGGTGGACCGATGATCTGGTGATGGTTTCGGGGATCCGCTGGCGACAGTTGGGTCTATGGCCTATAAGGCCTAAGTCCAACAGTGGACGCTTTTCGGATGAAATAATGAATTAGAGGACGAGTCCATTCCCTTAAACCGAACACAAATTGCTTTGCTATTGAGAAAACCTTTTGAAAAAACCCAATAACACTCCAATTCACACCCGATCTAAGAATCGAACTCAGGACCCCATGCTCAGCAGTGGCACATGCGACTATTAGTGCAACGGGTTTTTAGGTTGACATGATGTTATTATGTTCATTGTAATGAAGCTGCAAGCAGAATCAGACGACAGGCTAAAAATAGAGCAATAAAAACACACGCACATCAGTGGTTTGCGAAAACACGGCGCTTAAAAATAAACGATAAATTGATTTTCTTGCTCGAACCGAAGGCTTTTCGCATGAAATTTTTCGGATGACCCAGATCGAAAATTATACTCCCAACGCTTAAGTTTATCTTAAAAATGTGGAAATACGATACACAATCATTAATCCGACACGTATAATCCTCTTGAGCATTTCAATCGCTAAAATACGTCTGTTTTCGAAACGTTATGAAGAACGCTTAAAGCTGTTATAAAAATGGAACATTCTAGAAAGCCAGATAATTATTTTTCCCAGGATAATAGGAATCTGGAATTTAATATAAGATGACGGTTACAAGACGGGTTCGTATGAAATATTACAAGAGGAATGGGGAATTGATCTTAATAGCATTCCTAGGACGAAAGACAATCGGAAATCAAGTCTTGACTAAATTGAAATGGTATTTGAAGTACAGTATTCGTTTCTACCGTGTTCATAATTTCTCTTGACGTAGTTCTGTAGATGCAAATCCGGTATTGAATATCAAAAAAAAAAAAAAAGAATTAAAAAAAAAAAAAGAATCAAAACCTATACTAATGTTATAAATGTGAAATTGTCGTTTGTCAGTCTATCTGTTACGTTTTCACAACTCAAGGTGTGCAAGGTAAGGTAAGGTGTGCAAAATCTGGTGTGCTGACACCAGATTTTGATGGATACCCAGGTAGACCATCATGACCTGGGTTTAGGACATAGGATACTTCCCGCATTCTCCAGTCAACCCGCGATCATGGCGCTTGCAACAGCGTCGAAATATCGGGAGCTCAAAATAATGAACAATCACTGAAGATATTCCGTAAGTGACATAAGTTCATAGGATACTTTTATCCCGCTAATACGTTCCCGTTGTATTTTTTTCAGTGCTCTATAAATTCAGCTCACATGACTGTGCTCATAATGCTGTGTCCAAACCTCGAGCCATGTCAGTTTTTCGAGTGGCTAAGTTAATATTTGGTGGCATACATTTATTCATGCAAAAAACCCACTGGTGAGCGTTAGTCTGAGTGGACAAAATGTTTGTGCCCAAGTGGGCAAAAGCTTGTAGTAGGTCAAAATTTCGTTCTTTTTCAAATAAACATTGGAACAACTTTTAAATATTGCCCTGATTTGACACAAATAAGGCCTAGCCAAAATATAAATATGACCCTAGCCGATATGCAATCCTCACACGTAAATATGTAAATATCTTGCACCTTTAACAGGAGGCTATCATTTTCATCGACACACAATGGTGCGGACATAATTATTTAAATCATTAGCTGACCGTCTATGTTAGCAATGTTTCGTGAAGCTAAAATAGTATGTTAATATTGTTTGGGTGCATTATGAATTCAGTCGCGGTATCGGTATCTGTTTATAGATAAATACACACTGGGTGGTCTAAGCCTTAACGGGGACGATATTATTTGAATGTCGAATGGAGTCAAACACCAAAGCCGCCGCGTGTCGGCAACTTTCGCACTTTGTTGACCTGCCGCCGAAACGTCGGCGTCTTTGGTGTGTAGCCTCCAACAGGCAGACCGTGTGATTAAAATAGGAAACCTATGGCAGAAGAGTAACTTTAAATTGGAAATTATTTAATTTAGACGCGTGTGTAAAATGAAATAGAATCAAAAATTCAAAGACATGTGACATCTACAAACCAGCACTGGGCCCGCGTGGTGGATTATAGCCCATTCCCTCTTATAGAGAGGAGGCCTGTGTCCCATCAGTGGGAACATTATAGGCTGATTATGCTATGCGTGTGTTAAATAAATAATTTTCATTCAAAGGCGTCCTTAGCGTAATGTTTTTACGGAAAATTGTAATGTTTTTTTAAAGTCTTTTTGATCTTTAGTGACGACGATTATGTAGGTCACGGGACCAAGAAAACTCTTTAGAACGAATATATTTGCCTCCGGGCCTATGGGAACGAAAATAATTTTCAAACAAAATCTACCTTACCTTATTTATCTTCTTGGTTTTGTTGAGTTAAGAAAATATATTTTTCAAATTATTATTTTTTGTGTGTTACCTACCGAAAGTCGTGGAAAATAATTTACTAACGGAAATAAATCGTTTATTTTCGGGAAAAAGCTAGACAAAGTCGGAATTCTGTGAGTTCAAGCTAACTTATCCTAGCGTTACTTACAAATTCATTCCATCTCTTCGGCGAGACTTGCGAAACAATTTTAAATAGTTTTTGGCTGCTGCTAAATCCATTATTCGTGTCCGTTTACACGTATCCTATATGTGATATACTAATAAACGTAGCGTGACGCTTTACGGTTCCGTGTCGATTAGTCCTCACTTATCCCGGACAGCGAGTGCACGTACCCTTAAAGTTGTTCATCTACTTACTGATAATTGAGTGGTTTTATTCTAAACCCTAACTAGTGTTTCTAGTGAACACCACACTATATCCACTATACATGTATGCAAATACAGCATGGAATAGGAATTTTCATACTCCCACCCCTTCATCTTAGCGTGTCGATGGCAATTTAAATTGAGTCAGCCCAAAATTTGGCGACGAGTTTGGCACTTTCAATTGCGTCCATCAGCTCATGAAATTACTCCTATCCATATTCTACATAAGAGTAAATTTAAAATACTTGATATTATTACTATATTAATACCACCAACAGAATATTATCGAGTATTTGTGAATCAAAATATTAACCAACATATTATTTAATCAATGAAACTAGTCTGAATACAGAATAGGCATCTTTAAAGTGCGCTTTCAACTTGTATTACTTATCGCGAAATTGAGGTCACAAGCGAGAAAATCAAGACCTATTTTTAAACAACACAGACTTTGTTTTCTAGCGCTACCATGCTTGTCTGATATTAAAAACTTTGTTTTTAAACAATAATCTTCGTCTTCGTTAAGTCATCGCAGAATTTGGTATGGATTTGGAAAATTCAATAGCATCTATCAGTACCTGAAACGTGCAAAAACAGGGTACGCAGGATACAATATAAAGTGCCCCATCGTTTGTGGAACACACATTTGCACTTCAGGCCCGAGTCCTAACAGATTTCCTGGCTTCGGTTCACCTTGGTCAGAAGTCTGTTTACATTCAGGTAAGCCACTGCAACTCATGCCTAGGTAGGAGATTTTAGCAGATGGAAAAAAAAACCGGCCGAGTGCGAGTCTGACTCGGGCATGAAGGGCTCGTACCATTGTAGTAGCGGAGCCTTTCATTTTTAATTTGTTTTTATTATTTGTTATTATAGTGGGAACAGAAATACACATTCTGCGAAAAATTAAACTGTCTACCTATTACGGATCATGAGATACAGCCCACTGACAGACAGACGGACGGACGGACGAACGGACAGTGGGGACCCGTTGGTCACCCTTCGGGTACGGAACCCTAATAACGGTTGGACTTGGGTCTTCTCGTCTCGATGACTAAAATTTTAGCTCTGTCATTTGCCTCATTTACGCCCTGGAGGGTGCAGGACCCATGAATCAATTTTGATTGGTAAGGGAAACACAAAACAATAATAACCACCTCCAAGGAAGGACTTGGGTCACCAATTGTACGTGCCTACTCATCACAATGGCTTTCACTGCTCGAGGCTAAATGGCAGTTGATGTCGTGATAATGATAAGGTTTGATTCCATTGTTCCTTTATGCCGAATTTTGTGCACAAAGGACCGGATATCTATAGATACGATACTATCCTAAAACCGAGGCTTAAAAGCCGCATCCGTATTTGCTAACAGATAGTTGGCGGTTGGCTGTTTGCCTTAGCGACAAATGTTCCAATTTACGCTTTTCACAATGTGGTTTCGACATAGGGTAGTTGCCACCACCAATCAGCTTTTAATGAGCTGTTAAAACGCGATTCCCCCATGGATTTTGTATGGCAATAGCAAACTGTTTACTATTTATATGTGCTTTCTGGGCACTTTTCCTATTGACAGCGATGTGAACGAATTTTTTAACGCCCTGTAATGTTTTTCCCGTTTAGTTACCTTTACACATTTTTTTGGTATTTTAAATCTATTTGTAGTTTGTAAATAATGTGCATACTGAATTCAAATAAAAACACTTTTAGCTTACTGTTTAGTGATTTGAAAGCAACTGAAATCGATTTTTCATTTAATGGAAAATGAATCGGGTTTTTGGCGTAAAATATTGTTTTTTTCAGATAGTTGTGACAATTGCCCAATTGCTTGATTCATTGAAACTTTGTTATTATTATCCAAATGGTTTTTAAAAGTGTATCTTTTTTACCCACCGGGTCACCGCTGCTTACCTAGTAACGGTCATAGAATAGAGCATTATTCGTGTGTGTAGAAACTGTTGAATTATACAGGGTGTAAACAGACCCTTCACATAGCCGTAAACCAAGCATTCTGTACATCAAACTAAGTAACTTTACGCAAAAATTATTGCTGCGAAACGTCTTTTTTTTTTGGGTGTAAAATCCCGCTTAACGGTAGGACTCGATGGAAAGCACACATAGCATTATGCTGATGGATGGATTGAATAGTACGGTATTGAATAGTACGTGGAGGCGTGTAAAGTAAAAATCTGACATTAAAAACATGTATTTAAAAAAAATCTTGTGCAAATGTTGGAACTTTGACCCCCAATATCTCCGTAACTAAAAGGTTCCCAGGTATGGTCTAGAACAAAAAAATATCGCAAAGACGGGGAGAACAAGTGCCTTTCCGCTTCGTAAAGGGTCTTGTTACACCCTTTATTGTAGGGTTTATCTTATATCCTCTCTATGCATATGTACTGGTTCAGGATGACTAAACAACAGGCATGCGGGTTTCGATTCGCTGCGTCATCGATTTACACAACATCGTAACGCTTTCCCACACAACAAAGATTTGAATCATTAGATTCACTCTATTACCTCGTAAAAAATTTTCATTCTGTGTCGTTGACAATGACATTTGAATAGTTTTGTCTCACTCCTTCATATTTCTCGCCACAGTATAGTCTCTCTTCTTTATCGTTTGGTTAGTAAGTTTAACTGCCTTAAGTTTTTATGCCGTCCATGGGCCTCTGACTTGGCTTTACATGACGTCGAGAAAAATCGCTCAGGCTTGCTGGTTTCCTGACGATGTTTTTCCTTCACCGAAACAAGTGATAATTATACAATACACACATGATCCGAAAAATCAGAGGTGCGTGTCTTGGGTTCGACTTGAGACCTATAACTTGGCAGTCGGACGGTCACACCACTAGGCTATCGCTGCTAGGCTTTTGCTTTTTTACAGTACAGTGAGGGCATCTAACTATTTAAATCATTGCTGAATAATATACAATTCGTATTAATATTTACCGGTATTTACCGAACATCAATTACAGGCAGCCACTTTCAACTGTCGAGTTTGAACAGCTATCAGTAACTTTGAGGGGTATTTACCCTTTCGTCGTGTATAACCTTCCGCCCCTGTCCTTGCGTGTTGTTGTCAATCAAAATAAATATGAATTACGTGCACAAAAGTAATTGTACACGGCTTATTTTATTGAACCCTTACTGGTTATTGATGAGCAGTAGTGGCTCTACAGGGTGTTTTTTTAAACGTGGGCAATACTTTAGGAGCGTGTAGTACCCATGAAAATAAGCAACTTTTACTATGGGACCGACCATGAAATCGTGAAAAAATATCAGCTGCTCCACACATTACACGTAACTCGAAAAAATGTAGGCAACAGCGGATTTTTTAAATCATATTTCATAGTTAGCCCCATATTAAGAGTTGCTCATATTTATGAGTACTTCACTCCCTTAAATTACTGCCCACGTTTAACCAAACACCCTGTATAGTAACGAGCATGGCTTGCGAGTTAGAGATCGTAGTTTTGAATATATTTCCTCATCATCATACACAGCCAGATTTCAACCAATGCTAGGTGAAAGCCCTCTCTTTTATTGTGCCAATCGCCACGGTCCTGGGCCAGCTTCATACAGGTTGTTCCCCCGATGACAACGATATCGTCTGCACATTTCGACGCCAGATTTGAATCATCATCTGCTTATCCTTTTCCCAACTATGTTGGGGTCGGCTTCCAGTCTAACAGAATGCAGCTGAATACCAGTATTTTTCACGGAGCGACTGCCTGTCAGACCTCCACAACCCAGTTAGTACTAGGTAATACGATACCCCTTGGTAAGACTGGTTGTCAGACTTTTTGGGCCACTGACTACTTGCAACGGCTGTCAAAGATCTACAAATGACAGCCGGGACCAACGGCTTAACGTGCTTTCCGAGACACGGAGGAAACTCGGTATGAAATGGGTGGTCACCCATCCACAGACCAACCTAGGCAAGCATGGCTTAACCTAAAGATCGAATCGAGCGGCTGCTATTATCTAGCCACGAGCACCAGACGCCAAATTTGAATACCTTGTGTAAATTATTTCACCACCACTGTTCTCAAAACGTTTAAAAGAAACATCGTAGGAAAACCGTAGATCGAACCGTAAATCGTAGATCTATAAATTCGAAGGCATGTGTCAGTGCCCCGAAAGTCTGACAACCAGTCTTACCAAGGGGTATCGTATTACCCAGTACTGACTGGGTTGTGGAGGTCAGATAGGCAGTCGCTCCATGTAAAATAATGGTACACAGCTGCTTTCAGTTAGATCAACAACCCACCCCAACATAGGAAAAGGCTAGCCAGATGATGCTGATGTGACATCTGTCAACCTGCACTGGACCCACTCTTCACAGAATGGAAGTCTGTGTGTTCTAACAGTGGAAATTTATACCCAAGCTGATTACAATTGCGGTTATCAATGATCATTGACGTCCAACTACGGCAATGGACGTCACGAGTCATAAGACGCGATCAGAATAGAGATAGATATTATAAAATATTGTAACTGTATCTATCAGAATCTGATTTCGATCTAATCTTACTAATAATGTTATCATTAGCACTTAAATCGGGACCATGTTTTTTTTTAATTTATTCTCTTTATTTAAAGAGGCTTGTTCAATTTGAAGATGTCACCCCTGTAAAAAAAATTACAAAATCCAACACATATTAAAAACACAATCATACCGTAGATTCACTTAAGCTAATCGGGACCATGTTAATTATTTAATTGTTTTTTTTTTCAGTGGACGTCTTTCGGCTGAAATGATGAGTTTTCGATATTTCGGCACTGTTGCAAGCGCCATAATCA
The DNA here is from genome assembly GCA_963082995.1 of Noctua comes. NCBI lineage: Eukaryota > Metazoa > Arthropoda > Insecta > Lepidoptera > Noctuidae > Noctua > Noctua comes. The sequence continues at coordinate 4,212,919 of OY720279.1, read as the reverse complement.
CGGATAAACTGAAGTTATTGCGGGTGGGTAAACAAAACACCCACCCGCAATATAATAGTTCCTTAAATAAATAGTTTCCTAGCAATAAGGCAACAAGCAGACAAAACGCTCCACCTCAGAGGTTTTGTGAGCTCGGTAAAATTATTGCTAGGAAACTGTTTTTTTTGTGTACAAAATCATGTTTTACGGTAGGGCTCAATGTCACGCACTTAAAACATTGTGCTGTTGGATACATTGAATGGTACAGGGGTCATGTAGATTTTTAAGGTTCGGTTAGGTTTAGGTTTAGGTTTTTAAATATAATTATGACATTGAAAAATTGTATTTTTTTTAAACCTGTGATAAAGTGGTTTAAACTTTAGCAGGCCTAACTTCCGACATTTTAATTTTTTTCAATGTTGCGGCCATGCATAAAACCTATATTAATCGATAACTGGTATCAATACAAAACAGTTTTGTATGAGACAAAATGTTCTAAAGTGTCACGTTTCCGAGATATGAGCTATCAAAGTTAAAGTCCAATAACTGATGGCATCTCCAGCAGAACTTTGATTTGATCAGCCACGCATTAAAACCTGTATCAATCGATAGCTGGCATCAATACAAACAAGTTTTGTATAAGACAAAATGTTCTAAAGTGTCACGTTTCTGAGATACAAGCTATCAAATTTGTGCTGAAGATGCCATCAGTGGATGGATTTTAACTTTACTAATAATCATCATTTTCCCGCCCTTGTCACATGTTATTTGGGGTCGGCCCAACACATTTTTTTCTTCCATTCTCCTCTGTCAATCGTCACTCTATCATTTAGGTACTCCTTTTTCCTTTATATCATTCCTCACACAATCCATCCATCTTTTCTTTGATCTTCCTCTCCCTCTCCACCTTTCAACATTAATTATATTCATCACTCTTTTAGTCGACCAATGTCGACTAACGAAATGAAATAATTATGAAATTATATTTATTTTTGTACGTACGCACGGCGGCCAATCAAGCTATGCAAAACCAAATTAAGCTGTTCGCTCATCGTACGGGAAGCTCATACAAAGCGAAGTCAGGTTATACTGGTTATGTATAGCTTGATGTGCCGCCGCGTGTACCTACGTATTAAAAACGCTTTTACAAGTTATTTCTATACAAACTAGAAGAGGTCGGTATTTCTTATCTGACTACTCTGAGTAGAAACAGACGTCCCTTCTTCTTCTTACTGTTTGTGCTCCCATATGCTACAAGTCAGACAGAATCACTTAATTTTTAATCTTTTTTACCCTCTCAACAAAAACCTAATAAAACCGACCCAAAAAGTTGTAAACTAATTTTAAATCTGGAACATCTTCTTCAAATAACTTGACAACTTTTCGGAGTAACTTGGATGACAATGTAAAGTTTTAACGAAACTTTGCTTGGACTTGGCCAAGTTTTATAACAGTACTTGACATGGAAAAGTATTGCACAATAGAGTATTTAATCAAGATTTAAAATGTTCTGAGTACAAGATTCAAGGGAAAGCATGCTCAGAAGAATGCAATTTAATTAAAAATCCTATGTGCTATTCCAGACTATAATCTACCTCTGTGCCAAATTTCATGCAGATCTGTGTAGCCGTTCTGGCGTGATTGAGTAACAAACGCCCATTCATCCATTCAAACTTTCGCATTTATAATAGTAATAATTATAAGATTAAGAAGAAAAGTATATAATTATAAGATAAAAAAAATCGGTTGTCTGTAAAGTCGGTTTACTGACGATAGTTGAACGTGACAACGTCATAAGAAAATACTGATGGAATGGTTGCATTTTTCAAAAAATTAATGTGCGTTGAGCAATTGTTTTATGGAACGCCTCAGAGCGAGGTAACGCATGTTTTTTCGTTCGTGCAGCCGGCTCCATCGAATTATAGGACGTTGTCACGTCAAAAATAAAAACAGTTTGAATATCATTTAATTCTGTCGTCGTTTTTTTTTTACTCAACTGGTCCGTTGGTATGTTTGAAGACCTGAAACTAAAAGAGGGTTTTAAAGACCTAAATACAAGTACTGGCCGTTGTTATTAAAATAATAGTTTGTTTGCCATTAGATATAGATAAAAAAATGCAATTATTTTTTAATTTATACTAGTCATGGTATTTTCATTTTAGTTGTCATTTTATGATTTTTTTTTGTTAGACTGGAAGCCGACCCCAACATAGTTGGGAAAAGGCTAGGCAGATGATGATGATGAGTTGTCATTTTATGCCAGCGTCAAAAATCATTTGGCTGCAGTAACATTGAAGACCTAATTTAAGGTGCATTTATGACATTTCATGATTTTATTTTTATTTTAAGTAGGTATGTAATCCATCCAACCAATCATTAAAAATAGAGAAAAATAAAGCACTTCTTTTTAATTTATACAATTAAACTTTTTCCGGCTATGTAGGTCAGCAGTCAGTCATCTGTCGTCTCATTTGGCAGCAGTAATATTAAAGATCTACACCCCAGTAGGCAGATTTTTCGACCCAATTAACAGCACCAAACAGCCCATTGTTTTAAAAATATTTTTGTATGCCATTAAATTGACTATAGAGAAATATAACGTTTTTGTTTTCATTTAATGTTATGGTCTCATTATTATTTTTTCAACCAGAAAAAGGTCAGGTTGGAGCTTCTAAGGCAATCGTGTTTTAAAGGCCTATAACCTTTTTACCCGACTACGGCACAGCCTAAAGGAAGGGTTATGATTTTAGAAGTCTATGTATGTTTGTATGTGTGTTTGTATTTACGTATGTTCCTCCGTAGCGCCTAAACTATTCATGCGGACGTGGTAGCCACATTTTTACTCCATTTTATTTTACCGCTATTTAGGTAGATTTAGGTAAATAATAAGAAAAAAAAATAATAAGTTGACATCTATGAAAAAAGTTTTGATCTTAGATATTTATTATAGTGAATTTTTCAGTTTATTATTATATAGCCGAGAGTATTGCGTATATTTCATCATCATCTGCCTAGCCTTTTCCCAACTATGTTGGGGACAGCCTTTAGTCTAACTGGATGCAGCTGAATACCTGTATTTTACATGTACCGGCTGCTTATCTGACCTCCACAACCCAGTCGGTACTGGATTATACGATACCCCTAGGTAAGACTGGTTGTCAGACTTTTTGGGCCACTGACTACCTAACGACTGTCAAAGGCTTACAATTGACAGCTAGGACCAACAGTTTAACGTGCATTCAAAGGTACGGTGGAAACTCGGTATGCAAAGGGTGGTCCCCCATCCACGGACCAACCTAGCCAAGCGCTGCTTAACCTAAAGATCGACCCGAGCGTCTGTTATTGTTTCGCCTCGAGCCACGAGCATTTCGCATTGTGCATAATTTGCCTAATAAAACCCATAATATTTCATCTAAAACACGTGTCAAATCACGTAAGTCCATATTCCTTCATAATCATTTCATTGCTATTTATGGAAAAGTAGATATCAGTATCATATTCCTTATTGAGTCACAAATAAACATGAAGCTTTCATTAAGAAATCGTTTAATATAAGGATAAGGAAAGTCAATATGCCACGTGATTGAATTAGGGAATTCTATTAAAGACAGACAGCGACAAAAGAATTTCGTATCATTCATGTTTATGTACAGACGCCATCACGTCAAACTACCCTAAACTGTATAATTTTCCCAATCAACTTTGAACCTAAAGCTTTAGCTATAAAGTTGAAAATCTATTAAAGAAATTTGACAGATTGTAGTAGCTTGAACTGCTGACTTCTGTACCTACTACTGCGCTCTCTAACGGTCAACCATTTTTCAGCCTTATTACTCAGGGCATAAGGGTGAAAAGTAGTTGGAAGATCGGTAGTACATTCATAAAACTAAGTTTGTACTGATGCTTCGACTAACAGCACCTAGGTACTTTTTTTTTTATCTTGGTAAAATCATCAAATGAGTCCTCCCACCCAGGGCAGAGCGGGAGGGACTGTCAGACTTGTACTGACTAAAATCCACGGTGTCCTTCAATAGCCCTTTATGTTCCAGGGTCACGGTAGTTCTATAAGTCCCGCGACCCCGGCAGGCTTTGGCCTCTAGAGGGGGGGCCCTGTCATTATGAGGCGCGAGACACTCTTTGAGGCGCGCGTGGAACACAACGCGCCGTCGACCCGGGCATGGTCCATGGTCGTCCGCATGCCCGCGCCTACGGTGGCCGGAGATCGTCTGCCGACGTCCGGTGCCGTGGTCTACCACTGCGGCTGAGGTGGAGGGAGGACGCTGTCCTCTCCCTCACGCGGCCCGCCTCCTCCTTCGCGAGCATGACTGCTTCGCAGAAGGAGGCGACCGCTTCCCACTCCGTCTCGCACCGCAGCATGGCCTCGACCAATGCCGGGCGCGAGAGGTCTCCGCCTATCGCCGCCGTGAGGACCAGCGGTGCTCTGCCCAAGCGGGGCAGTCCTGCACCGTATGCTCCACCGTGTCCTCCTAGGTACTTACAAAGAAAAGATAACTATTTGCTGCGAATTCTTTCACCCAATTCTATCGGATAAAGCGAATTGAAAAGTCATACTATTCAAAAGAAAGTAAAAAAATCTTCAGTTTCTGTCTGCAAGTCTGACAATCAGAATCACGAAGGGGTATCTTATTATCCAGTACTAACTGGGTTGTGGAGGTCAGATAGGCAGTCGCTCCATGTAAAACACTGGTATTCCGCTGCATTCGGTTAAACTGAAAGCTGACCCCTACATAGTTGGGAAAGGCTAGGCAGATGATGGTTTCTATCTGCAAGATTTTAAAAGTGAAAGAAAAACACGGAGGCCGTGACTACTATACAGGGTGTAAACAGACCCTTCGCGAAGCCGTCAACCAAGCATTCTGTACATCAAACTAAGTAACTTTACGCAAAAAATATTGCTGGGAAACGACCTTTTTTTGGGGTGAAAAATCACGCTTTACGGTAGGACTCGATGGAACGCACTCAAAGCATTGTGCTGATGGATGGATTGAATAGTACGGTGGCCGTGGAGGTGTTTAAATTTGTGTAGTTTAAAATCTTACATTAAAAACATGTTAAAAAATAACTTGTGAAAAAGTTGGAACTTTGACCCCCAATATCTCCGTAACTAGAAGGTTCCCAGGTATGGTCTGGAACAAAAAAATGATCGTAAAGACTGGGAGATCAAGTGCTTTTCGGCTTCGTTAATGGTCTATTTACACCCTTTATACACACAGAGATGTGTGCCTACTGCATATAGAATATTACAAAACCAACTGTCTGATCCATTTTCCAAGAAATTCATTAAACTAGGTAGGTAATCAGTTCTTCTCAAAGTTGTTTTTGTAATTATGCAAACAAAACTTGAACTAGCTAGCCTGAGCCCAAGGGCATAAACAAACAAACTATAACCTACTTTAAACAAACTACTGTTATACAGCTAATAAATATCGTGTTTACTTTATTGGCCAGGTTTATAACTATTTTTAGTTGCTTAAGTTAATTTGGCTGAACTATATCAGGATTAATAAAATATTTGATTATAGTCGAAACTAAGATGGTCAGAACGTAGGTACTTAGGAACTTAGTACTAAGGTATCTACTGAAATAACTTCTATTGGAAAGCATGGTGATAAAAAAAAATAAAAATGTTTATTTATCCCAAAATCAGTTACTTTACATCGATTATAAATGAGACATCCCCAGTAAGTAATTGATTATTCTTTTGTTGGGGCCATCTCGCTCTTTCCCTTAATTATTAATAATATTACTATTAATACTAACGGGACGTTTACCATGTTTACTGTTTTCTATGAGTTCCCGATATTCATGTTAGTGACCATGATAGTTTAAAATCTTATCATCATCATCATCATCATTTCAGCCAAAAGACGTCCACTGCTGGACATAGGCCTCCCCCAAGTGTCGCCACATTGACCGGTCCCGTGCGTCTCGCATCCAGCGGATCCCTGCAACCTTTACAAGGTCATCGGTCCACCTAGTGGGAGGCCTTCCAACGCAGCGTCTTCCGGTTCGCGGTCGCCACTCCAGAACTTTTCGGCCCCATCGGCCATCCGTTCTGCGACCAATGTGCCCTGCCCACTGCCACTTAAGTTTGGCTATTCTTCGGGCAACGTCGGTAACCTTGGTTCTCTTGCGGATCTCCTCATAAAATCTTATATTAATAATATATCACACTATTGCACAGATTATTACAGAAGGTGACTAAAAATTAACTATATGAAGAAAAATTAAATTAATTAACTTATAAACTATCTATAGCCCTAGCCTATGTGACACTGTGTGTGTGTTAACAGAGTTTGTATTGTTGTGTGTATGTGTCTGCTTGTGTATGTGTCTACTTGTGTATGTGTGTGAATGTGTATGTGTATGTCTTCTTTGAAGTGCCGATGTGTTCGAAGCAATTTATAGATTAATAGTCGGTGAGTACTTACTTTATTGATACAGTGGGAATTAGAAAGAGAGGTAATTTATTAGTCTTTTATTTATTTTTGCAGTATAACGTGGTAGTATATCGAGAAGTTCGTGGCTATGGCTAAATAATAACAGCCGCTCGGGTCGATCTTTAGATCAAGCCGCGCTTGCCTAGGTTGGTCCGTGGATGGGTGACCACCCATTACATACCGAGTTTCCTCCGTGCCTCGGAAAGCACGTAAAGCTGTTCGTCCCGGCTGTCAATAGTAGATCTTTGAGTGGCCTGAAAGTCTGACAACCAATCTTAAGAATCGTAATACCTAGTACTAACTGAGTTGTGGAGGTCTGATAGGCAGTCGCTCCATGTAAAATACTGGTATTCAGCTGCATCCGGTAAGACTGGAAGCTGGCCCTGAGCTAACATAGCTAACCCTAGCTTGCCACTTTCCCTTGACTGTTATTGAAAAATTAAAATGTCAAAAGGTTCCTGTACATAAATTCATTTTACTGATCAAGGACATATTATAAAATAGAGTGCATTTACAAAATAAATCCTTCAGCCAGCGTCGTCGTTTACTCTGACATTGTGCGGTCGGTCAGTAAATTTAACAATCATAAATCACAAAAAAATAATACACTATTTCATACAAAAACAATTTTCCACAAGTCAATATTTTTATTTAACGCGCCCATCAATCCTTGAAGCATACATGTGATTCATTTTAATGACAGTAAGCTACGCCATTTATTTACTACGGAAAATTTTCATTTTATTTCAGAGAATAACAGAGATTAAACATATGCTGATGAAAGTTTCCATTTGGCTGTGTAGTTTGTTATATTCAGTCTTAACTTATACTGTCACTTACGGGATATCTTCCGTGATTGTTCATTATTTTGAGCTCCCGATATTTCGGCTCTGTTGCAAGCGCCATGATCGCGGGTTGACTGGAGAAAAAAAACAAAAAAAAAAACAAACAAAAAAAAAAGTGAACAATCACGGAAGATATCTCGTAAGTGACAGTATAAGTTTAGTTGTAAACCGTGATAGCTTAAAACAGTGTTTGATATTCAGTCTTTTTCATCACGGCCTTCAGAGGTCTTTTTTGCATGGCATTCACGTGTGCGTTAGTGTTTTCTTTGAGTCTTTTGCGCCTTGTTTAATTTCAACCATCATCTGCGTAGCCTGTGCTGAAACGGGAATACTTCCTTTTTCCAACTATGTTAGGGTCGGCTTCCATTCTCACCTGGTGCAGCAGTTCGCAGTCCATGATTTCTTTAATACATCTCGTACTTAATCACACACTAAATATTCGGTTACAATTTTGCGGTCAGTGACTATCTTCTTTATTGTTTGGTTAGTGGCTAACCTGGTGTCAGAGTTTTTATGACGCCCATGGGCCTCTGACTTGGCTATACATGCCGTCGAGAAATATCTCTCAAGCATGCTGGTTTTCTCACGATGTTTTCCTTCACCGAAGCAAGTGATGATTATACAATACGCACACGAATCCGAAAATATAAAAATCAGAGGTCTTGGATTCGAACTTGAGATCTATGACTTGGCAGTCCGACGGTCGCACCACTAGGCTTAGAATCAGTGACTAACTTGCAATATACATAAACTCACGCTTTTATCCCATGGGGGTAGACAGATACCACAGAACGCTACCTCGTACGTCTCTTATGTAGTATTGACCTTTCTGAAGAATATCACCCATAAAAATCATTGTTTGTCCTTCTAGGGCGTCCTAATGTTTATTACAGTGATACTTTTTTTTTTTTTATCGTGTTAAAATCATCAAATGAGTCCTCCCACCCAGGGCAGAGCGGGAGGGACTGTCAGACTTGTACTGACTAAAATTCACGGTGTCCTTCACTAGCCCTTTATGTTCCAGGGTCACGGTAGTTCTATAAGTCCCGCAGGCTTTGACCCTCTAGAGAGTACTGTAGTTGCTCATTCCAAAGCGTAAGGAGAAGAACGGGTAAGAAACTCCATAGACACTCTTTTAACTCAGAATATTGTTTCAAACCTTTAGACATTACATACATTAGAAAATATTGTTTTATTAAATGGTTAACTTACCAAAATATCTAGGGGTTTGTAGGTTGTCGCAGAGATCTTTTTGCAGCTGTTCCAAACCAACAATAAACACTGGTCAAAAGCTAAAAAAAGCAGATGCTCGTGGAATACACAACCTTCTCTTTTTTAGAGGTCGGTTCAAAAAGACAATCAGATTAACCAATCAAACAACCTTTACGTATTTAAGGTTTACTTAGGATCTAACAGATAGGCTAACAGAACCCTAGCTTTACATAATTTTCTCAAAGTTTGACCGCTATTATCGCAACTTGTCTACGTAGAGTAGGTTACTGAGTAAGTATCGATAACGAGGTCAATTCGTGGTGAGCTACACTATTACGTGACGGTCAACTTTAAATTGTTCACTGGAATACTGTTATGTTAAACTTAACCGAGAATATAATTTCCTAGAAATTATTGATAGAAACGGATAATTTAGTTAGGTAGTCAGTGGCCCTAAAAGTCTGACAACCAGTCTTACCAAGGGGTTTCGTATTACCTAGTACTAACTGGGTTGTGGAGGTCAGATAGGCAGTCGCTCCATGTAAAATACTGGTATTCAGCTGCATCCGGTTAGACTGGAAGCTGACCTCAATAGAGTTGGGAAAAAATCAAAATCAAATCAAATCAAAATCTATTTATTTGCCAGAATGTAGGTTTACAAAGTATGATCTTGAACTATAGTGGGCCCTTTACATTCTACCATCACATATGGTGTGCAAATATTTAATTTTAATCTGCACAAAGTTATTGTTTCAATTAAGTGCATTCAGAACAAAAATAAAATAAGAAAATTAAATAGTCAGTTAAAAACAAATAAGATCTCATGCATCGATTTATAGGAATAAATAAATAATTAATTGATGTCAAAGTTATACCTATGTCAGTTCAAGTGATAAAGTTTTATAAAAATGTCAGAATATGAATATAAGTATGTCATAAATAATAGTATACTGTAATTGATAATGTCATAAATATTAATCCGAACATCAATAAATTATTATTAGGAACATACCAATATTATTGTTTTCTGTTTCACTCTCCTCGATCTGACATGTATTCATTAAGATTATAAAAGCATTTGTCTTTTAACCATTGCGTTACTTTTTTTTTAAACATGTTCAAGGGAAGATCCTTAAAAGCATCCGGTAATTTGTTATAAACCTTTACAGCATTTATGTACGAGTTCCTCCTATACAATTCGAGCCTACATTGCGGTACACAGAGCTCATGTTTAAATTTATTTTTATTTCTAGGAACTACATTTCGTTTGGTTACATCTTTGCGTTTAATGAAATATTGCGGATGCTGTTTTACAAATAGGCATAATTCTCTAATATACATACACGGTAATGGCAGAATATTGCACTTTTTAAACAAGGGCTTACAACTATCCGTATACCAGGCCCCACAGATTGCACGTAAACATTTTTTTTGTACTATAAACGCTTTTGTAATATCCACCGAATTACCCCACAACAAGAGACCATAAGCGAGTACGGACGAAACGTATCCGTGATAAGCACGGCTAGGTAGATGATGATTATGTTTTACTTTAATCACAAATACGTCTTTGATTCGATCAGATACCTCATCAGACTGTTTCGTTGGTCTATTGGTGGTAAGCGCTACTGCTGAGCATGAGGTCCTGGGTTCGATTTCCTGGTTGGACAAAGTGTTTAGTGTTTTTTCCATAAAGAATTTTCCAGCACCTGGTACTTTGTCTTATCCTTCGAGGGATTAAATGGCGTGATGTTATGCAGTTACACCATCGAAGATAGTGACCACGTGTTAGACACTGTCTTCTAATACAAAGTTACCAAGACTGATATTCAAAGATAAAGTCTAACTAGTTTTACTCATGACCATAACGATGATTCAGTATCTTCGTCTGCTGAATAACCATAAAAAATATTGCGCTTAAGAATTACACTGCAGTGAGGTGATAAGGAAAGGATGTAGCCAGCCCACTTGACAATGATCACCCATGCTAAACTACTAAACTCTAAGCTCGCGGGTTAATAATAACAGGCGGTCCGGTCGGGTCGATCTCAAGGTTACGCCGCGCTTGCCTAGATTGCTCCGTGGATTGGTGACCGCCCATTGCATACCGAGTTTCCTCCGTGCCTCGGAAAGCACGCTAAGCCTTTGGTCCCGGCTGTCATTTGTAGATCTTTGACAGTCGTTACAGGTAGTCAGTGGCCCGAAAGTCTGACAACCAGTCTTAGCGAGGGGTTTCCTATTACCCAGTACTAACTGGGTTGTGGAGGTCAGATAGGCAGTTGCTCTATGTAAAATACTGGTATTCAGCTGGATCCGGTTGGACTGGAAGCCGACCCCGACATAGTTGGGAAAAGGCTGGGCAGATGATGACTAAACCACTAAACTCCGTGAAAGATGATATGGCAAGAAACGAGGTGTCTGATGAGATGACGAGTAGAGAAGTATGGAAGAACAAGACAAGCTGCGCCGACCCCAAATAAATTGGAATAAGGGCAGGAGATTGATGATGACCATGACCAAACATGTGCGCGTCATTTCACAGCGTCTTCTTCTTAGTGTATGGCAATCTAAATTGAGTCAGCCCAGAACTGAGCTACTAGTTTGGCGCTTTCGGTAGCGTCCATCAGTTCCTGTAGTGAACAAACAACAGGACACGCAGGACACGATATTAAGTGCCCCATCGTTTGTAGAACAGGGCCGAGGTCACATTTCACGGTTTTAATCAGCTTTCCTCATGAAACCCGGTTTACCATTGCATGAATTTTCAACAAGCTAGTAAACCTCACATTTCTTTACTGGTATGTACTACGTATACGACCTCGCGTGATCGCACTCGTTCGAACCTAAATTGAAGCAACAGACAGCAAGCCATTTCGTCGTACGGGCGAGGTAGCCGCAATTTTTAATCCAATTTGTTTTATTACTTTCGACTACCTCGTTGGCCTAATAGTCGCAAGCGCAACTGCTGAGCATGAGGTCCTGAGTTCAATTCCCGGATCAGGCAGTGTTATTAGATTTTTTCCATCAGGAATTTCTCAGTAGCAGCGACTGATTCTGGATCTGTGCCCGGTTGATGGCAACAGGCTCACCCCCTATTACATGGGACTAAAAAACATTAGTGATGAAATGTGGGTGTTCTATTAGACACCTCTCCCTAACCCTTCGGGGATTACAAGCAATAAAAGGAAAGAAGGAGAAGGAGAAGTTCTATCGAAAAACACGAATTGACTTCGGAATTATGCTGTTGCCTATTGCTAGTACCGATTTCAGGAAGAAGAGGTCAGCTTTAATGTAGCCAACTTTAAAACCCATTTATACAGAAACTTACGCCTTTTTCCCCATGGGGGTTCAGAAGAAACCACAAAATTTTATGATCCTTACACACTCCTTTTGATTCGTCCACGTTCATACATTTGATCATACACACACGCCGTTTCACCATTATAACTGCCATAGCCCCTGGAAGACTCTAAACCATCTTCAAAGTCCGTGGGTGCGCCGCTGTAGGTACAACTTGGTTCGGTGGGGTATACCGATAAAACAGTGCGACTGTGGAATCTCATCCCAAACCACGGCCCACCTTTTGACCTGCTCTTTGTTTAACTCAACCTGCACTGTAAGGGATCTATCCAAAGCCACTACCAATGCCGTCGATGTGGCTGAGTTTTGGTCGAAACTTTAATTAAATAATGATGGGTATAATCGACACGAAGAAGAAGAAGAACCATTAATTTAATCGTCGCTCCACTTAGACTTAGTCCGAGTACTGCAGAGTTCACTGAGGGTCGACCACGTTTCAACTTTATTAATTATATAGGGTGACTGGTTATTAGTAACCGATACTTAAACACGTGATTGTACTCATGATAACAAACAACTTTCCCAAAGAAACATTTTTTTGTGTACTCTTTCAATGTTATCACAATAATAACACAAAAGCCGTATGATATTCGCAGGCGCGCGCCTGTGACCCATCAGCTGTTAGCCGCGTGACTCTGTTTACCCACTGTTGCACGGTACGATAGTAATGAGACAGAACTGCGTCACGCAGCTAACAGCTGATAGGTAAAAGGCGCGCGCGCGTGAATTTATTACGGTTGAATGACTAAAAAAAATGTGTCTTTGGTAAAGTTGTTTGTTATCATGAGTACAATCACGTGTATAAGTATCGGTCACTAATTACCAGTCACCCTATATAGGGTGTAAACAGACCCTTAACGAAGCCGTCAACCAAGCATTATGTACATCAAACTAAGTAACTTTACGCAAAAATTATTGCTGGGAAACGACTTTTTTTTTGGGGTGAAAAATCACGTTTTACGGTAGGACTCGATGGAACGCACTCAAAGCATTGTGCTGACGGATGGATTGAATAGTACGGGGGTCGCGGGGATGTTTAAAGTAAAAAACATGTATTTTAAAAACAATTGAGAGAAAGTTGGAACTTGAACCCCAATATCTCCGTAACTAGAAGGGTCCCAGGTATGGTCTAGAACAAAAAAAAATATCGCAAAGACGGGGAGAATAAGGGCCTTTCGGGTCTATTTACAACCCTTATATGTATGAAAAGTGGCAGACCGTACCACTGATAACAACTTAATTCAGACAGGACCAACTCGAAACCTCTTCTCTTGATTGGCTCATGAATAAAGGTCCAGTCTTACCTCAAACGAGTCCAGCAATCCCTAAACGAAAATCCTAAACAATAATAAGCACTTACTACAGAGAGATCGATCAAAGTACTTGGTAATTGAGTGACGTATTACACTGCTGACCCACATATTAAAAGGACCCCCGACGAGGGACGAAATGATTTAATAAAGAAAGTTTGGGGTGAAGAGACATTTTATGTTATTCGTCTTCTGTAGAGCAGTCTGTGTTTACAAGTGATTTAAATGATTCGATTGTTTTATAAAAATAATCCTTACTTCCTTACTATAATGTTTTAAATGCGAAAGTAAGTTTGTTTGTTTGTTACCTTTTCACGCCTAAACCACTGAACGGACCATCCTGAAATTTTGCATATACGTTGTCAGGTGTACAGAAACGGACATAGGATACCTTTCATCCCGAAAAAAAGTACTGTTCCCAAGGAAAACAACAATAACGTTCTTATGATAATAGATGGCGCCACGTGTCTTTCGAATCATGATTGAATTATTACAAGCAGAGTACAACCCGAATTGACTGTTAAATTCTAAATTAAACTAGTTAATAAATAAGTTTTCATCAACTTGCTTGTTCTAAGTATGTTTCAGCTATTTACGATCATTCATTTAGAAGGCTTAGACATAGTGTTGTCGTTGTAGAAATACGAAACACTTTGATGGCAATTTCAATAAATTATGTTTGAACCAAAAAAAAAATGGTCGCCCATCCACAAACCGACCTTGGCAAGAGCTGCTTAACCTTGAAAATCGACCCGTGCGGCTGTTATTATTTAGCCTGATTTAATATAGTAAGGTAGCACCCTTACCCGCAGCAAGCAGATCCTTATTTCCTTTCAGTTTATTAAGTAAGGGATTCGAACTTCAAAAAAGAAAAGTAAACGGAATAGTCCATACTACAAACTCTAATAGTATCAGGTGTCTTTTTGGCGCCTCATTTTTTTCTTTGTAAAATAAACAGCCCTCAATTTACTTTGTCTTCCAGAAATCAAACTAATGTTATTTAGATTCTGGGATCTCTTTGGGGACAAAGTTTCCGAAGATTCTAGACACCGTCGCGTTCAGTACAAGTACTGAACGCGACGGTGTCTGACGGTGTGGTTCCCTTAAGTGTAGTCCAATTTGTAGACAACTAAAGCTAATGTTTTCTATGAGAGTTCACATTAATGTCGATATGTTTGGGATAAAGTCATAACGTAGATTTTCCTAAGAGATTTTAGTGAGTCTCAAGACTTCAGCAGCAATGGTGGCTCAGTTGTAACAGTTTCGAAGTACGAGTTATAGGTCTTGGGTTCAAACCCAGTCGCACATTAAACATAAACATAACATCACGCCTGTAATCCCCGAAGGATTAGGCAGAGGTGTACCAGGACGCCCACATTTCGCCAGTTATGTTTAAGTCTCATGTAATAGGGAGCGAGTCTATTGCCATCAGCCGGGTACGAATCCAGGCTCCGTGGCTGCTACTGAGAAATTCCTGATGAAAAACCCCAGAACAATTTGCCCGATCCGGGAATCGAACCCAGGACCTCATGCTATAGCGACCATTTTTTTTATTTTCTTTGCGGAGCATCGTCATGGATGTCCATGGAAAACCTGAATAACAAGGCACTTTATATATTGTTTAATTTTTTCATAATCCCTGCCAGCTGCTCTCAAAACAGGTGAGGATAAAGATGTCCTGTAACCAAAAATTCGAAGACTTCTACCAACCTGCACTGGGCCTGCGTGGTGGATTATAGCCTACTCCCTCAAACAGAGAGGAGGCTGGTGTCCCAGCAGTGGGAACATTATGCTATGCTCACTTAAATCTCGTTTCCACTTTATCGAAACTAACATGAAACTGTATTGTTTTATCACGATCTACCCTCGTATCTGTGAAGTTCCGGCAGTTAATTTAATTAATCTGTGTTATTATGACTCTCTACGTAGCCTGGACACGACTTTGCAAATTGGCCTGTAGTGTATTGTATGTTCACATAGCTTTTTTTTTTTTTTTTAACGTGATAAAATCATCAAATGAGTCCTCCCATCCAGGGCAGAGCGGGAGGGACTGTCAGCCTTGTACTGACTAAAATCCACGTTGTCCTTCAGTAGCCCTTTATGTTCCAGGGTCACGGTAATTCTATGAGTCCCGCGACCCCGGCAGGCTCTGGCCCTCTAGAGGGGGGCCCCGTCATTATGCTGACACTCTTTGAGGCGCGCGTGGAACACAACGCGCCGTAGACCCGGGCATGGTCCATGGTCGGACAGCGAGTCGCCCATGTTCACATAGCTTTAGTGAGGTTCCCAAGCGGTTTATACATTGTTGATGTACTAAAAATCATACTTAGGTCCTTCAAAAGTCCTTCATTCTCAAGGGGCGTGAGGAACAGGTTGTAAACATCTTCAATACTCCATTGAAAAGGAAGTATCCTCCGATCATCCGGGTGTATCTGGCGGTGGTGTAATGCCCGACGTTTATAGTCAGGTTTTCACGATTTTGATGTTAGTTCTTCATTTGCGTCATAGATGGCGCTGAAGTATAAAGCCGCACAAAGTATTCTATTGTAAGATGACTTCTCTCAAAATGTTGGCATATATCTTTCAAAAGAAGAAATCTAACCTCCTTTACCAAACGTCTAAGATGAACAACGTTTCTTCAAAACACAAAGGAAACTGTCAGGTTTAGACTTTAATTATAAATGTAAGGCCAATTAATTTTGAATTACGTCAGCCGTCTAAAAATCTTGAATTAAATAGTATATGCGCGTCGAGGGAAGCTTCGCAGGACTCGTCAACTTAGTGAAGAAAGTTTTGAAATGAGAACATTTTCTGAATTATATGCGGAGCAGATTTGTTTTGATGGTGTGATTTTTTATAGTGAGATCTTTTACGGAGATATATAGCATTACAATTACAAGGGATCCAACATTACCTAATTAGCAACATTAATTATTTTGGTAAACAAGGAGAAATATTAAAGGCTGGAGACGATTACATATTATTACAGTTTTAATTGGTAATCTCTACCCAAAGACGCGATCGTACATCAATTTCGTTATAAGATTTACCAGACTATTTATAATAATAATATTTCGTTTCGGCAGTCATTGTGCCGATAGTCGTTTCGGCCAATGGCTAAATAGCCAATAGCCTCGACCAACATCTGAGGAGGTTCTCGCTTGGCAGCTGGATCAATGGCTTGTCTGACTCATCAACATCATCAGCCTACAAAAGTTACTGCTGTATATAGGCCTCTTCAATCGCACGCCACTTAACTCTCTTCTTGGCAACTCTCATCCAGTTGCTACCAGCCACCCTGCGAAGATCGTCGCTCCATCAAGCCTGAGAGCGTCTTACCATACGCTTGCCGATTCGCGGTCTCCCATTGCCACTTCGATCAATAACTCCTTGCTGTGCTGGGACACATTAATAGCTTCTGTTCGAATGGTATTGTGCCTATTGTTGTTCTGTAAACAGTTGTAGCTTCTAGAATAAAGGGATTTGCTCCTTGCCTTATAATGAAAACAATCTATATAAGAACTAAAGTAGCAGATTGACAATGAATGTGGTCCGATTTTTGGATAGATAGCAATCATCATCATTATTTCAGCCGAAAGACGTCCACTGCTGGACACAGGCCTCCCCCAAGTATCGCCACATTGACCGGTCCGATGTGACTTGCATCCAGCGGATCCCTGCAACCTTCACCAGGTCATCGGTCCACCTAGTGGGAGGCGTTCCAACGTAACGTCTTCCGGTTCGCGGTCGTCACTCCAGAACTTTTCGGCCCCATCGGCATCCGTTCTGCGAGCAATGTGACCTGCTCACTGCCATAATAATGAAATAATAGAACCGTGTGACTGTCCAGTGCAAATGCCTCTTCAGTAGCAGAGAAGGATACCATAACATCATCAGATTTTTCATGTTCCCACTGTTAAGATACAAGCCCGTCCCCAGAGAGTGAGAGGGTGGGCAAAAATTCACCACGGGGGCTCATTGCATTGGCTCAAATGTCTCTTGTCTTTGAATTGAGAAAGTTCCCAAACGGAATATAGCCGAATTTTCAGTTCTGGTGTATCGGTTTTCTCACGTTGTTTTCCTTCTGTTTTTTGAGAGAATACACGAGTGAAGTAATTACGTTTGCTCACGGTGGCGGATTAAATAAAGAAATATTTAAAAACAGTCTGCCTTCATTTTATTTCACACCTGCTTATGAATAAAAGAAAAAAATGGGAAATAGAAAGCAAGGCATTTGCCCCGCGGACAGCTAGAGCTAAAAACAATAAAATAACAGGCTTTATTTTCCGAAGAACTAATGATGTACTAAGGTTTTTATTTTATGTAGTAAATTCAGGTCACGTGCGTTTGGGTTATATCCACACTTGAATAATGAATTACATTACGCGTTATCGCTTCATGCCTTCAAGAAGTTATTTATTTTGGTAAGAATTGAATACCACAATTTCAGCTATTCCAATTCCTCAGTGACAGGAAATGTCAGGTTCGATAAATTATTACTTAAGCCATAAAGTCAAAATCTATAAACTACTCCGCTCTGCTTCCTACGGCGCCACATATGGGGTCCAAAACTTCCTATATTTTAAGCTGGAACCAGCCACACACTCACATGATCTCATTGAAATCGGTCGGGTGGTTTCGGAGATTAACATGCACGAATATAGAGACAAAGGATTTTTATGTAGTGTTTTCTTTAACGTATACTGATGCCTGCGTTATTCTACTGCTGGTCAAAGGCCACTCCCCACGACTTCCAGTTGTTTCAATCTAGTTTTTTTAAAGTATATTAAGATAAAAAGATTGTTATCGAACCTGTAAGTAAAAGAACTTGAATAATAGGGATGTTTCCTGAAAAAATCTTATTAGTTCGTCAGGTAGATTTCCAAAATATATTGGACACGTATTTTTTCTTTTTTCACGAAAACTGAAAATGATGACGATACAGTGTGCCGAAAACTCGTGTGACGTCATACTTGTACTGACTTTTTACCGAAAAGTGACGTCACAGGCCCCCATTCACGATCTTTGATGATGCGTTTATCTTCGTCATTTTTTATTGATTTGATAAAACAAAAAATACGTATCCAATATTTTTCGATAATCTAGGTAAATTTAAAAAAAATATGATTTTTTTTACACAGGAAACATCCCTATTCAATGGATTGAACGGCCATCAAATATCAGGACCACGATTATACTCGAAACTTTATAGATAAGTATCAGTTCGATCAAAATATGATCGACTCGTTTCAGCCAAGCCCGGAATTTCCGATAAATTTCTGCAGCCTTCGCTGATATTACTCGGCAGCGTTTTAAATCTTGGATACAGAACTTACTTTTATGTTGAGAACTTGTTTAACCTTTCTTTAGCAATAAACATAATCATTCCTTTGAAATTTTGAGTTCCGTGGGTGTACTTAGTACACTTCGCTCTTGACGTGAGATTCTAGGCGTGATGATAGGTGTCTTTTAAAATACCAAATTTAAACAAGAAGCGTCAACAATTTTGAAATTGTCGGGTAATTCATGAATCACCGGCAGTTATTATCAAGAGGATTGTTTATCCCACACGTTTCATTTAATTAGATGATGCTCTTGCCCACCCTCATCAGAATCACCCATGATATGTGAGATCATAACGATTGATGTTCGGATTAAACAAATCTTCGTTTGATTGAAAACTGTTATAATAATCAGTTACAAAACTTATGTTACAGATATCTTCAATTAAGCACTGATAACGTAATTTAACATTAAAATATAGCGTTGATACAAAATTGAGGAAGATTTAATTAGATTTAGAAAACAGACGTTGGCGATCCGTCAATGTTTGTCACGTCGCGGCCGCCATTATTGACAACCGCTCATGTCAATATGGCTGCCCGAAACGCCATGACGTTCCGCCAGAGCGAATACCAGCCAGCATCACTCTCGTCTGCGGAGTTTGCAATGTTAACCATAGACGATGCCTTGCAGAGGCACCGTCATAAACATTGCGTGTTCTCTAACTAAAATACACTCCGCAATCTATTAATGACTCAATCGAATTTTTCGGCTTTTTAAAGAACAAACCTCCCATTTTCGGTTCAAATTACTATGCAGCCAACATTCTCAAAACTGCTTTGCTAAGAACCATTCCAGTTTTACTCCTACTTTGAGCAGTGTTATTGGAAATTTAAGCAACGGGGAGAACTGAAATGCTGTTTGTAGGGTATAAAGGAAATAAGCAAATGTGTGAAAATTTTGAACGCGCTCCCGACCCTTTACTGAGCTTATTTCTGAACTGTAGATATTACTTGTGGATAAAACGTTTGGCTCCTGTTTCTGTTTATTTGATTACAAGTTGAAAGTAAATATCAAGGCAGCTAAAATGGGCTTTTTATTTTACCTTCGAGTTCTAAAAGTGAAAAAAATTGCTGATGGGAAAATAAGAAATTTACAGCAAGAATGAAAAGTAATAAGGGAAATCGCACACAAGGGGCGATTTCCCTTATCACTTTGCATGTTTGCTGTAATTTCTCATTTAGCACGGTGAAATTTGCATGGTTCTAAAAAAAGATAACGTCACGCCTGTTAAACGTCAAGGGGTTCGACAGAAATACACCTAATAGTACAGACCCACATTGCACCAGTTTTGTTTAAGTCCCACGCAATAGGGGCGTGGGCGAAGGGGGGCGAGGGGGGGCCTTCAATCTGTCCCATATCCAAACTCCGTGCATAGTTCAATTTAATGGTATTGATAAAGAAAAATACTTTAGAGTTCATCACCTCTGTTTACCCAAAGATATTTAAAAAACTTATAGAGCGGACATTGGGAATTTTGTCATACAAATATTTAGATCCCGAACAGTTTCCATTTTGACACACTACCTGACAAGCGTGCGTATGACACTAGACAGACCGATTTGTTACTTAGAAGTTACAAGCACATGAGTAAGTTTCCTACTCATGTGGTTACAAGTACTGGATAACGATTTATCTCTTTTTAATTATTTTTTTTTAATTTTTATTTACTTTTTTTTTGTATTTTTTTTATTATGTGTGCTTGATGAACTGACGTCAAATAAACTTTATTCTTTCTTTCTTTCTTATTTACTTCGTCTTATCCCGTGATATACGGCATGATATATAGGCAAGTAAAATATTTAATTCTATATATATTCCCAAAAAATATTTTACACATTCCTTCCGACCAAAACACTACCCGTGTAGAAAACCGTCTGATGTTTGATTTCCCGATAACCTGCCACCTATTTAAGGCAGTATAATAGGTACCTATTAATAGGTACCACAAAGGGCCTTATCATGAAACACTCAAGGTCATTATGTTACTAACAGTAACCAGTTAACCACATGTTCGTTGATAAGAGAGATTCTGTCGATATCGACTGAGTGTTAGGAAACACCTTTTTTTCAGTTTTTTTGCTTTCTTTGTTTGAAAATGCCAAAATGCCATCGATGTGTGGCTTTAAGAGAAATGCTTGCTTGAATGTTTTTATAACACCACGCCTATAATCCCCGAAGGGTTAGGTAGACCTACCTAATAGTTCGTCCACATTTCACCAGATATGGTATGTATATAGGGGGCGAGCCTATTGCCATCAACCGGGCACAAATTCAGACTCCGTGGCTGCTACTGAAAAATTCCTGATGGGAAAACCCCGAGAACAATTTGCCTGATGCTATTACGACCACTAGATCAACCAAGCAGTAACATTACATTATCCATAATTGATACTACGCAGGTATAGCTATACCTAAGCGACAATTCATATTTTCGTTATCAAGTTCATGAATCTATTGAAATTGAGAAACTATATCAAGTCTATTATCCGTTTCACTTCATTATTCAAACACAATTAAACCTGTATTCAATCAGAATGCCGTGGACTAACTAAAATTAAATAATCTGAGGGATCGCATCCGGAACGAGGCGATCCGACAGAGAACCAGATTTGGCGACATAGCTCAAAGAATAAGTAAGCTGAACTGGCAATGGGCCGGTCATATTAGCCGTAGAACCAATGACCATTGGGGTAGACGTGTTCTTGAGTGGAGACCGCGAATCGGCAAACGTAAGGTAGAACGCCCTCAGGCTCGGTGGAGTGATGATCTTCGCAGGGTGGCTGGTAGCAACTGGATGAGAGTTACTGAAAATCGAGTTGAATGGCGTGCCATTGAAGAGGCCTATGTCCAGCAGTGGACTGCTATAGGCTGATGATGATGATGATGATGATGAACTAAAATAATGCTTTGTGGTAAATTTAAAAAGTAACGATTAAATTCACCTCGCCTATATTTAGAAATATAAAACTTTGCAGACGATAATCACCTAAAAGTTTTCAGACCTATCCTACGCATATTCCAGAAGTTACGAACTTTTCAGCCAAGCGTCAATTAAACTTTGTACTGCATAAGTCCATTAACATTATGTTGTTTTTGGCCGAACTTTGGTGCTAAAAACATACAACTCTTAAATCTTCTATACAGGGTGTAACAGAAAGGGTTATAGTCATATGGAAGGATATGCTGCAGAAGTGCAGACCATCAAACTGAACAACTTCCTCCATGGGTCTAATATCGTAAATGCGAAAAAATTATCAGCCGTCCCATACATTTGGGTCGAGTAGGTATTGAAATTTAGTATGGGATAAAGTAAGAAACTGACTGGCTGACTGATTCACTGACTGATCGATCAACGCACAGCTGAAAGCGCTGGGTCCAGCAGCATGAAATTTTGAACAAACGTTCCTTAAATGGAGTAAGTGTGTACTAAGAAGGGATTTTAAAAAAATTCTTCCCCTAATGGGTTAAAACGAGGGTTGAAAGTTTGGTCAATTTTGCGTACAACAGCTAGTGCTCGTATTAAACCGTTTAACCTTTGGTATGCCGAGAAAGTGGATCCGCAAACTAAACTAAAGTTATCTAAAAAAATCACGTGATGTCGTTTTTGTCGTGGATCCGCGTTCCGGCAGTATAACGGGATTGCGCGAATCCACGATCCCGGCTTCCCAAAGTTAAACTACTGTTGGTCTAACTTAGTTACACAATCTGCCCCTAGCCTATTCCCAACTATGTTGGGGTCGGCTTCCAATCTAGAGCCGGATGCAGCTAAATGCCAGAGTTTTGCATGGAACGACTGCCTAACTGACCCTTTTTTTTCTGTTGAGAAATCATCAAATGACCCCCCCACTTTGGGCGGAGCGGAAGGGAGTGTCAGACTTGTACTGACTAAAACCCATCCATGTTCTTTCTTTGCCCTTTGTGTTCCAGGGCCACGGTATCTCTTTCAAACAGTCCCGCAGCCCTGGCAGGCATCGGCCTTTGCAGACCCCTACATCGTTGCTGACATCTCTTTGAGGCGCGCATGGAATACGAACGCGCCGTCGACACGGCCTGTCGTCATAAGACGGCCGGACGGCGAGCTAGCCCATAGCTCGCCGTCTTACTTAATCAATTAAATAACTATACAATTTATTGCTAAAGAAGGCTGGCGAGATTCCATGTATTTTGGGACCCAGTCTTAGAGGTAGCATTCATTATGGCAACTTATACATACTTGTAAAACGACTAAAGACTAACAAAAAAGCAAATGGAAAGTAAGACGAACAAGTTGGGAGAAAAGAGATATACGTCTTTATACAAGATAACCTAAAAATCTTACGGTTAAGGTTATTAACTGTGAATGTCTGCTTATTTATTTAAAATGAATCACAAAATAATAGTGTTTAGGATGAATCATAAAGGAAGATTCGAATAAACTACTCTTAGATAATTCCCTTTCCAACCTACCCGGTCCGAGTAAAAGGGTATAAAAGGCGTGGCGCGTTGTACACGGCCTCTTTGGATGATGCTCTGTGCTTTTTGGTTCTCTTTGGTTTTTGGTAGTAGGCAATTGACAGGTGCCAGGGGAGGTAATAATTTTGGTTCGGGTCGTGTTATATTATTCTGATGTACTTATTATTTACTTGTCTTAAGCCAAAACCCGAATTTTTTGCCTGTACCTAATTGATGAATCATAAAACTGCCAGACTGCGTCTAGAGACTATACTGATTACTAACCTAGTAATTAGTTCAATCACTATTAAAACTATTTTGTTACGACTTTGATCTATAAGCAAATTATGGTCAAGTAGAACGATTCTTACTACGCTGAATGAAGATATACTTTTACATAAATTATAACAGCCAGAGCTCACTAGCTATGTATGTACGAGTACAGCTATTGAAAGGCAG
The DNA here is from genome assembly GCA_963082995.1 of Noctua comes. Taxonomy (NCBI): domain Eukaryota; kingdom Metazoa; phylum Arthropoda; class Insecta; order Lepidoptera; family Noctuidae; genus Noctua; species Noctua comes. Next base: position 4,189,516 of record OY720279.1, on the reverse strand, counting down.
GGTTAGTTAAATAAAAAATGTGTAATGTGACGTAATAAATCTCGTTTATTGTTTTACATGTTTCTTTTTAATATTTTTCAACAGTGTTATAGAAAAAAATATTATCTTATTGAGATTATCTAAAAAGGAAGCTGGTGCAGCGATATAGATCTGGTGTCTGGCAGCCCCATATACCATAATATGCTCATGAATAACATGAGAGCAACAACCCGCTGTCCGTGTCCCAACAGAACAGTGACAACAATAGCCTAATACACCACTTCGCCCCTGTAGCCTTCTATCTACTACGATATACGTTTAATAGGACTTGCTTTCTATGTGCTTGTGCATAGATTTAATTCTGGCAAGTAAAATATACGGGTGTTTGTCATGAAATATAAGATAGGTAATAGCTACAGGATGTATTTCTACTGAACTTGGGGAGTGTGCAAAATCAGCAGAACTTCTGTAAGCACAATCCACCATTTCAATATCCACAATTTGCTCTCTGTTCAGAAGGTACAGGGTGTGTACTTTCCTCTGTACTTGTTGTGGGTACAACATTAGGGGAACTCCTCTAAGCGCTCTCAAATAGCATGGTACACACACTTCATCATTAGGTGTTAACTGAAACAATAAGTACCAGTAAAAAGTAGTCACACAAAATAACAGAAAAAATATAAATAGTGTTCATCATAAGCCCATTATCATACTAACCAGGCGGGGCTTGATCCATTGAGCACCTTGAGCACCTTCATCAGAGAGACGATGCCTCCGTAAGCGCGCAAGTCGTAATGGCAATTAACGCAACGCATGTTAGTGGTTAAAATCAAAGTCCAAATCAACAGCAACTTGTTGTTCAAAGAAGAATGCGGTAGTCCAAGTCAGGGTGCACTATCGTCAGTTCAAGATGTGAAGGCCAATTCATCGAGAATCCACTAAATCGCAATGATAAACATAAAATCCCACGCAAAAATACAAACGTATCGAACGATGGAATAGAAGTGTTTTTCAACCTTTTTCATGATACGACCCCCACAGCAAAGAAAATATTTCGCGACCCCCGACCCTTCGCGTTTTTTCGTGTATTCACAGCTTATTCGTGCATACGTATAACCAAGACAGATGCCGTCGCGACAAGCAGAAAAATCTCACACTTTGATTATGTTTGGTAAACAAGAGGTCGAAAAGCTTAAAAGTGTACCTCTCTCTGACAATTAAACGCAGGATAAGTGATATTTATGTAGAAAAAAATAAAAGAAAGTAACTTTTGTGTCCTTGCAATTTGATTAATTTACGGATATTGCGGGCTGTGCGCAGTTTGTAGCTTTTGTGCGTTTTAAATGTTATGAAAAATTAATGGAAGAAATACTCTTTTGTGAGCACTTCCCACCAATACTACAGGTCAATGCTTGCTTAACATGTTCCTTGAAGCTACGCAAGATATGAATATCAATTGGGTAAAGAAATGCATTGCTATTTGTAGCGACAGAGCAAAAGCCATGAGTGGTGCGAACAAGGGATTTATTCAAACACTCTTTTAAGCTTTCACGGTTTACAACTAAACTTATACTGTCACTTACGGGGTATATTCCGTGATTGTTCATTGCAACAGCGTCGAAATATCGGGAGCACAATATAATGAATAATCACGGAATTTATTGCTAGACTGAAAGAGCAGATGAAGAAAACGAATCCACGATGGGGGAAATTGGTTAATGAACGTGCAGGTCGCGACCCCTAAGGGGGTCGTTCATTAACCGTTGAAAAACACTGGAATAAATCATCACAGATCTTACAGTGACAGTAGTGACAGGACTCAATCTATCACAATTGATAACGTTCCTTTATAACAAATACTACGAAATCACCATAGTTTCATTTTTATTACATGATTTTGCCTTGTTAATTGGCGTTTTAATATCAAGTTTACATGTTGTTTATAAATATAGTACATTATAGAATGAATAAAAACGAAGAGAAAGTGCCACTTATAGTAAGAAAACCCATGAGCAAAAACACATGTCATTGGATTGGAACGTAATCGGAAAAAATGTTGCGTTTTGTAATTGCACGATTACTTAATTTTGAGTAAATTAAAATATTTATAACTTTTGATTCCCGTGTCCTAAAAATTCAATATTTTTTAAATAAATATCTTATATATTTGTAGTTATAATTATTTAATATTTACACTTGCATGGAGCTTCGTTAATTTTTAAATTCCTTGGGTCCATTTTCGCCGCCCTTCTTTCTCAATGGAAGTCTTTAAAAAACAATATTAAATATTAAAAAACAACAATTTTATATTATCTGGAAAGGAAAATATGAAATAATCAACTAAATAACCTATACATACAAACTTTGATTTTCTTTATGAATTACCCGTAAACATTCATAAATCAACAATTTGTTAATCATTTGGATAAGAAAATGTGGATTAATCAACTAAATAACAAAATTAAATGCCATTGAATCATAAAATTACGGGACAATGTACCGTCCCGTATTGGTTTCGCCAAATTACGGGACAATGAAAAATTCGTGCCTGAAATACGGGACAACCCGTAAAATACGGGGCATCTAGTCACCCTACTGTACTCCGCTTACTTCTTGCTGACTATCAAATTTTTTTTTCCAAATTCACATAAATCGTTTTAAACTCGTCGAGTTAAAAGTTCGATGGTTCTGCCATTCTGAGTAACTTTCTCACATTATTTTTACATTTACCTGGCCGTTTTGTAATGCAAACTAGACATGAGCTTCAAGTACTTTATTCGTACCCTCCAGCGAGTGACCATGGATGGTATCGATGCGAAGTCTGAAGTCCGATACCTGTTACCGTAATAATTATTCTAGTAATTAACAGTGACCTCGACAACCGTTAGGGAATCAAGTTTATCGTCTGACACGAACATTCAGAAACTATTTAGTCGCTACATTGAATCACGTGTACTGACGCCTGTTATCAGAGTCTCTAACTTGAACGCGCGACGTAAACGTAACGTAAATTGGAACGATTTAAAATTAAAAACCCTGCCTACCTACAAAAACAATTTATTACAGTTTTGCTTATAATATTTGTTTAGTTTTAAAACTTTATCTAAACAAATAAATACAATTGAGTGTCTGTTTGTAATTTCAAAAAAAACAGTTTTTACTGAATGCAATGAAAGTAACTCAAACTCAAACTCTTTATTGCATTCATGTGTACATTTAGTTGTTACATATAAGTAAGTAAGTTCCAACATGAAACCCGGTTAGGGCACGGCAACATAATAGATAGGACAAAACAAGCATCCAGTGAGTAGGTATACTGGATTGCAAGTTTGTTAAACAAATATAACTATTTTCGATAATATTACTAGTTTGTTGTTAGTTTTCTTATTTTAGGTTATTTAATAGTTTTTAATTAATTATGTATTAGATAATTTAAGAAGTTAAGCATAATTATTTATTTAAGAAGTTATATTTTAAATGGCAAACTTGGTGTAGCAGAAAAACAATAAATTGTTTTTTACTAGTATTAGGTTAAGTATATACGGTGGGTACTTTTATCAAAAACACATTTTTTTTAATTTTGTTTTTTTTTATTCCGGCTAATCTCCGAAACGGCTGGACCGATTTTGTCGGGAGTTTTACTGGCATATAGCTAATGTTATGAGGAGTAACTGAGGCTACTTTTTTTTTAATTAAAAATGAAGAATTAGGGTTCCGTGCAAAAAATTTAAAACCCTTGAAATTGTCAACAAAATACGATTCAAAGAGGGAATATTTTTACAATCTTTTCACGCGCCGAAGGTCGCGGGGCACAGCTAGTTCATTCATAAAAGTGAACAACTATCTTTTTAAGAGACCAACTTTGTAATCGTGAAATAATAATCAGCCAGATAAGCCGATGAACTAAACTTGTTGGTTCTAAATCCTGATTTCAACCCCATTTTCAGGTTGATAACCTGAAAGTAAAGAAGTGAAGTCAAACTTAGCTTAAAAAGGCATTATTATGTCAAGCTTTTAAAATGTGATAGACGTTATTCTTGAATAGTTTTTCTGCTTTATTACCTTCCTTTCAAAAATATTGACCCAACTGTACTTAATTCTCATATTCTGATAATCTGTATTTACTCTTAAAACCAAAAATTTTTTTTTTAAATATTTTACCTAAAGAAGGAAAAAGGTTGCCATAACATAACATATCGCCTATACTCCCTTCGGATTAGGCAGAGGTGTACGTAATAATACACCCTCATTTCACCGGTTTTGTTTAAGTCCCATATAGTAGGGGGCAAGCCTATAGCCATAAACCGGCCAAAAAAGTAGACTCCGTGGCTGCTGCTGAGAAATTCCTGATAGAAAACCCAATAACAATTTGCCCGATCGGAGAACTGAACCCAGAACTTCATGCTCAGCAGTCTCGATTGCGACCATTAGACCAACGAGGCAGTCTGGGTACATAATATTAGGTTAATTTACTAATCGTATTAAGAACATACTATCTACTGGGCTTAGGTATGCTAAGTTAGGAATACACGTCAATAAACATTATATTGGACATCCTAACATGAAGCCGAAATACTTAACCAAAGAGCTTTTGAAATGTTTAATTACAAAATCCATTTATAAGTTTAGCTACCTCAAAGAAACTTTTAAAACGCAATATCAGCGGATATTGCGTTTTAAAAGTTTCTTTGAGGTACGGTGAACAGTAAAAGTGAGAAGTTCCTATTGTTAAAATCCTTTTAAACCGATTTCGAAAGGACTTTATTTTTCTTTTACTGTACGGTATTTGCAATCTGCATGTAAAGGGGTTGCATTTCGGCGCGTTCGTGTTCCACGCGCGCCAGAAAGAGATGTCAGCGAGAAGGGGTCCGCAAGGGCCGATGCCTGCCAGGGCTGCTCGAAAGAGATACTGCGGCCCTGGAATACAAAGGGCAAAGAAGGAACATCGATGGGTTTTAGTCAGTAGAAGTCTGACACTCCCTTCGACGACGACGAGCGGGGGGGGGGGGGGAAAGAAGGTTGCATTTGAAAAAAATTTGGCACCAGAACATATAAGATAAGGATATACAGGTAATCAGTGGCCCGAAAGTCTGACAACCAGTCTTACCAAGGGGTATCGTATTACCCGGTACTTTCTGGATTGTGGAGGTCAGATAGGCAGTCGCTCCATTTAAGATACTGGTATGTAGCTGCATCCGATTAGACTGGAAGCCGATCCCAACATAGCTGAGACAAGGCTAGGCAGATGATGATCATGGTATCATAATATAAGTAATGAATCATCAACAATCAAGTTAGATCAACATTTATTCTAAGCTAACAAAACTAAGTTCAATAACGGCCGAGAGCTACCATTAGTTCAGTACCAATCAGATTCAATTAGAAGTTCACTATGACAGTAAAATAATAGTTCCGTAGTCAATTTGTTCTATGTAAATAGCAGCTGTTTTCTTAAACATTATCACCACTTCAGGCACTTGGAAGATAAACATTGCTTTTATGGCTCTTGGCGAATGGTGGGCCAGACATAAAATGTGGCCCAACATGGCCCATTCGTTACAAAGGCTTTAAAAGTCAATGAAGTAAAAATGGCTCTCATCATGATAAGTCCCTGTCATTGTGATCGTCTTGGGAGCTAGCCAACTTTGTAGCTTCTTCGGCAATTCATTTTTAATTTTTCGACGGCATGGTTGGCGCAGAGGCTGAGCGATTGACTGCTGCGCTTCGTGTCACGGGTTCGATTCCTGCTCGGAACAAATATTTGTATGGCCTACAGGTAGTTGTTCCGGGTCTTGCTGTTTGTGTATGTGAATTGTTTGTAAACGCATCCACGTTACAGGAGAAATTCCTTGTGTGCGCAATGCGTAAAAAAAAATATATATATATATATTCTGGACTTGTTTGATCGATCGTTTTGGTTTGAATTCATCGGATAGGTAAAGACGGTTTACGATTTAAAAAAAATATTTCGCTCAAAAAGAATACAATTATTCACTCCTATGAGGAAAACCATAATAATTAAAATAAATAAGCGACGGTTCCGCTTGGTAATAATCTAAAATTGAGTTATGAAAAAGGGCAAAAACTTACAATTTATACATTATTCAGGTGGTGCTTTAGTAGCCTTTTAAAAGTTGGAAGTTTTATCGATGCCTTGCTTACTTTAGTTACAGAGTTATACAACATTAGTTTTAGTATATGCGAAACCTGAAACACGTGTCTAGTATTTTAATGTAAAGAATCTATGTAGGTACAAAATTTCAAAACTGTATCATGACAAATCACAAAGTTATAAGCTTGTTCTGTGGTCACCACGCGCCGCGCCCGCGTGCGCGCCTCCAGCGTCGTCTTGAGCTCATTGATAATAATAATTTAGCAGTAGGTACCTAAATGATTGCGATAGGTACTTATTGCCGCTCGGTGTCCAACTTGTAGCCTTTTCTAAATAAATTTTTGGGACAAAATATGACATGGTTTAAAAAATATTGGAATCGATTCAGTTACTTATTCTGAACAAACTATATTCAGGTTTCGCATATACTAAAAACAATGTCGTAGAGTTCAGCCCCCTCATATACGACAGCCTTTCTAAAGTAGTTTGAAAAACATCATCTATACTAATTATTCTATCTGTCAGTTTCCTTTCCCCATCGATAGCCAAACCACACGACATTTGCACTCCAGCCCCCGTAGCATGACCACCGCAGACAAGGATTTCTTTGACGGACGAAACGACAAAATTACAGAAAGTGCAAAGAAATCTGTCATTGTGTCGACACAATCTGTAATTTTATCGATTCTTCCGACAAAGAAATCCTCGTCTACGGTGGTCATGCTACGGGGGCAGTTCGAAATCTCTTATCAACTGATTTGACTGACCAAGGGATAAGACATAAGTTACTTACTATTAATTTATCCTTGTGGTGGGTATATTTCTGTGTTTCCGTCTTCGATACGGGTCCACCCGCGGGCAAAAGCTAGTTTCTAAAAACAGCTTCACAGCACTTCCTAAACATTGAAACATGATAATCATTAAAAAAATAATATCTTTAATGTAATTTTTTTGTTTTTTTTTGGAGTGATGTACAAAAGTTAGCTTAGCATAACAAACCTTGAAAGATTTCCTATTCAATAAATCTGTACACAGTCGGCGTATTGTACATAAATCGAATTGACGATTTTTGCATGTGTCTCCACATAGCAGAGCTATTCTTGGATTCCATTCGCTTTTACTAAAATTGCTTCTAAAATAAATCGTACAGATGGCAAGCTTTGATTCATTCCAATCAGTATGGATGACATTGATTCCATTCAAATAGATTTCGTTTCCAATAAACGCGTAATTCACAGACTACGATTTCTTAATCTAGTTTAAGAAATCCAAGCGTTTAGTCCAACTGAAAAGAACGGGCAGTAAACTAAGATGGAAATAGATTTTTAACAACACCTGCTTGTAAATTGACGACCGATCGTCAAATTATATGTCAGGCAAATTAAAGTAAAGCAAGTCGTCATTGCCGTAGGCCAGCCAGTAATATTATACTGAATTTCATTAACGCTGGTCAATAATGTGATTTGAATTTGGAAACTGAAATAAAAAATAGTATCAAAAGCCACTAGAAGACTTTCTCCAAGGATTTCATTTCTTCAAAATTTTATCATGAAAGATTTGTTTTTCTAAAAAATGGAAAATATCCCCATTTTACCAACACTGATGCACCTCCGTGGTAGAATGTTGTATCGGTGGCAGGGATTGAAAACCGGTACGAATTTGGGTTCCGGTTCTTCATTTCGGTTCTTAAAAAGGTTCTTCTTTTCGGTACGGTTCTGGTTCAGGTTCCGGTTCGGTTCTGGTTCCAAAGTACCGGTTCCAAATAAAAGTTCCAATATACCGGTTCCGTATCATCCGATTTAAAGGTTTCTTCAAGAAAGAAGGGGTATTTTTGACGCGTGCCTGGCGTGTCTTTTCTTTCAGTTCGCCTTTGAAATATTAGCGAGTGGAAGTCTGTACTGTACAGTGTCAGCAAATATTATTAGATAGTGGTTTGAATAATCTAGAGTAATAAAATTACTGTTAATTAATACATAGACTCGCTTTGAAGAAGAACCGGTACAATAAAGGTTCTTAAAGGTTCCAGTTTAGGTTCCGGTTCCGGTTCGGGTTCTAAGTAACGGAACCACTAAATACCGGTATTTTACCGGTATTTCGGGAACCTTTTCGATCCCTGATCGGTGGGTGCGCATATTTTGAAAATCAAATTGGTTTTTATTTCTCGCAGTAGGTGTGAGAAGTAGAATATATTCCTCGGGGATAAAAGCATATTCGTCTTGGGCGAGCTTAAATGCCTCAGTGCTCGAGGATTGTAGTCTTAACGGAGAATCGGAGAAATGCTACTTTTAATAAACTGCCTAACCTATTAGAGTTTAAACTATCATGGTCACTAACTTTATTATTAATACTCGAAACGGGATATTTACCATGTTTACTGTTTTGTTACGAATTCCCGATATTTCGGCGCTGTTGTCAGTTTATCCGTGATCATGGTGCTTCCTAAGCTATTGTTCCTGAAGGCGGCTAATAATAATCTACCAACACTGCTTGCTGTCCCGTTTCCTAAAATTATTTGCTAGTAAAGATATCCATTATTGAAAGCTGTGCATAGTACAGCCTAACCAGCCAGTAACACATAACGTACCAATCAGGTTTGATATCACAGCGTAAAACTTTTGCTACCTAACATTATCGACTGACAAAATGGCTGACACGTGCCGATGCATTTCACAGGGGACCTTTGAAACCCCATCCTTTAATGCTGACACTGGTTACGGTGCAGGCTACCGGTAGATTTCCTTATGAAAATGAGCCACGTGCTACTAAAATTGTCGTCTAGAGAGATGCGTGGCAGTTCCCCTGTTAAACCATAATGAAAAAAATAAAGTTTTCAAAGTTCTTAGTTTTATTTCAATGACAGCTCGGAATGGTTTTGAGGTTAGCAATTGAAACGAAAAGCCTTTCATCAGTAACAAATAAATTTTCTAAACACACAATGTAGATACACAAATAAGTTACACAAAAAAAAAGTTTCACGTACATAAACACAAAGAAAAATAAGCGTAGACTTGAGAACCTCCTTGTTTTCAATAGTTAAGAATTCGGTCTTCGGTATTTTCATGTCAATGAACTGAGAGGGTGCTCTCAAACAACATAAGTCTTTTGTTATAAGATGGTAAGAAGCATTCAGAAAGTCCTAACTCCCGTCTACGGTGATGAAAAGTTAGGCTACTTACTTTTCCTATATTACTTGTCAACACAGCTTAGTAAATATTTTACCTTACTAAAGAAATGGTTGAAAAGAAGTGAAATTGATTAAGTTTTTGTCACGACTTGAAGCCAAGTAAATTCAATTTGCGAATCAACTTATCTTTCTAATTAAATGAATGAAAATTTAGAGGTTTGTCTGAATCAGTAGTAGTAGTGTTTATTGTAATGTAATTTGTGTTCGTACTGAGGACAAATTTTACATCGGCAGGAATCGTACTTAGTTAAAGTTAGTTAGTCTTTTTTTTCGGTTGGGAAATCATCAAATGACTCCTTCCGCTCTGGGCGGAGTGGGAGGGAGTGTCAGACTTTGCTGACTAAAACCCATCCATGTTCCTTCTGAGCCCTTTGTGTTACAGGGCCGTGGTATCTCTTTCGAATAGTTTTTTTTTTTGACGTGACAACGTCTTATAATTCGATGGAGCCGGCTGCACGCAAAAAACATGACGTATGAGGCGTTACTCGCTCTGAGGCGTTCCATAAAACAATTCAACGCACATTCATTTTTTCAGTATTTTCTTATGACTTTGTCACTTTCAACTATCGTCAGTAAACCGACTTTACAGACAACCGATTTTTTGCAGTGAGTTTCTGCCGCAGACATGGAGGTCCGCGCTCTTTTTTGCTTAATTTAAATTGTTTGCTAGTTTTATTTTTAATTTCTTTACATGCGTGCTCCTACATAGGACACATATATCATCATCATTATACTTAGAAATAATTCTACGTAAATCTACGTGAGTCCATCGATGTTTTTTTTTTTCTTTCGAACAGTTCCTCAGTATTACTTTGTCTTTGTCAAACCTGATTGTCAACTCATCCTTCGTCATCATTCTTCTCCTGCCGTTATTCCAATTTATTGGGTTCGGCGCAGCATGTAGCAGCAGAAGTATGAAAGAAGAAGTTCTTTTATACTTCTTTAATATTCGTCATCGCAACAGTCACCTCCTTTCTAGCGATATCATCCTTATTGTCCTATTTACAACTATTGTTAGATACTGCTTCGAGTATATTGTGTGCTCAATAATAAACAATATCCAAAAAAGTAGCAATATTATGTTTTTGCAGTCTCAAAACGTGAATATTTGAAAATACTATTCCTTTAAAAAATTTCATCTTAAATTTTAACTCAACCTTCTTTTGTTTTCAGGTAAAAGAAACCAGCCAGTTTGAAAAACGATGTGTCTCAAAAGTGGAATGTTAAGTGCTCTAAACTATCATTCGTAAATTGTGAGTCAGTGAGTGAATGAGTTAAGTGAGTGAGTGACAATGACGTCATATGTGGATTTCAACGACACGGTGGTGAGGGTAGTCGATGAGGGTTTCCCCTTGTTGATGCCCAGGTGGGGTTATGTGGTGTCAGCATTTGTGCTGTTCTTGATCGGATTCTTTGGGTTCTTCCTGAATCTGATGGTGATATTACTCATGTTTAAGGATAGACAGGTGAGCAAGTGTTTTGTATTATAGTTTTATTTAATTATTACTGCACTAGGGATCGTTTTGTCTGTTTCTGTTTTCTCTCAGGAACATCATCATTGTGTCCTTATCCTATCTTAAATAAGCTCAGGTATTTTAAAGCTTGTTCTGGAGGTAGAAACCCCTAAACTGTTTGATACATTTTGAGTTATCATCAACAACATCATCATTTCAGCCGAAATACGTCCACTGCTGGACATAGGCCTCCCCCAAGTGTCGCCACATTGACCGGTCCCGTGCGTCTCGCATCCAGCGGATCCCTGCAACCTTTACCAGGCCATCGGTCTACCTAGTGGGAGGCCTTCCAACGCAACATCTTCCGGTTCGCGGTCGCCACTCCAGAACTTTTCGGCCCCATCGGCCATCCGTTCTGCGAGCAATGCGCCCTGCCCACTGCCACTTAAGTTTGGCTATTCTTATTCTTTCTGCTTATTAGAGTTATTACTTACCTTTAAAACTAAGCGCACATTACAGCCGGATGAGGACGCAATGGATCGCATTTTTAAAAAGCGCCGCGCGCCGGTGCCGCTTACTTTTGGTGACTGTGTGTCTAGAAAGTTCCATCCAAAGCCGTGAGTCAGCCTTTACAGTGATCAAAAGCATTTGAAAGCAAAACAAACATCATTTTAATTTTATATGAGTAGAGATAACTCTTACGATACATTTTCTTTTCTTCCAAACGTTACACCAAGCTCACTACAGAAAAATATTCGTAGATATTATTTATTCGAAATTTATTTTCCGCTGATCTTTGGCATTTTCTATTAAGTGACACTTTTGAAAGGGACCCGCCATAATCACGTACTTCAGTCAGCAGATAGCACAAATTGCTCAACCAGATGCTGCCATAAATATTATACAGCCGAATCTGGATGTACTGGTTTATCGTCCGGAAAAAATGGCATTAGCTCGACTTCGACGTTGGAAGTTTGGACTGACGAGCTAGTTTGTGATTTCACCAGCGAAAGTACTAAAATCATAAGTCTTTTCTAAGTCGATATTTTTAATATTTTACGATCATAATTTTTGTTTTGTTTGTAAATTCGTAAACATACTAAAATATGTTGAGTTAAATCCTCTATTAATTTTTTAGATGATAATATGATGGATAATAATATTAAAATATTACTTTAAACAATATTTACATATATTAGCATTATATACATAGCCTAACACATAACATAAAGCCTGTTATCCCCGAAGGATTAAGCAGAGGTGTACCTAATAGTACACCCACATTTCGCCAGTTATACCCATATATGCCATCAACCGGGCACAAATCCAGACTCCGTGGCTGCTACTGAGAAATTCCTGATGGAAAAACCCAATAACACTTTGCATGACCCGGGAATCAAACCGATACATAGCACATATACAATCTTTTTTTTAAACGTTGCCCCACACTAGGAATTTCTCCTGTATTGTGGGTGCGTTTACAAACATTTAAGCTCACATACACAAAAAGCCAGACCCGGGACAACTCCCTGTAGGCCATAAAAATATTTGTTCCGTGCGGGAATCGAACCCGCGACACGAAGCGCAGCAGTCAATCGCTCAACCACTGCGCCAACCGTGCCGTCAATTTCTTATCTAACTTTAACGTCTTCTGGAAGAATTTTGTAATTGCACAAAACTTCTAAATCTACTAATATCCCAACTTTCTACAAACTTGACCAAACAATAGTACAGAATCCGCAAGAAAATTAGTAAACTTACTTACCGCCGTCTTCTTATCAGTGACCCAATTTCCCTCGCTCGGTTCCTCTGATTGGCTGTCATTGTCAGATTAAGCCATAGACGTTTCAATTGCGGTAGTCCTACACAACCAACAATGTAGTACGACCAGTTAAAGTTTGCAGTTCCAGGTTGCGTTGCTTGTCAAGAGAAATAGTACACCCACATTACGCCGGTTATGTTTAAGTCCCATGTAATAGGGGGCGAGCGTATTGCCATCAGCCGGGCACAAATCCAGAATCCGAGGCTGATACTGAGAAATTCCTGATGAATAACCCAATAACACTGCTAGACCTGGGAATCGAGAACCCAGGACCTCAAGATAATACATATTCATCGAGTTTTCTCACGAATTTGTGTCGAATTGAATATGTATTGACGTGAGCTCATAGGTCCTACATAGATGCATCACATTATTATAAGTAGGTACGTTACCTGTTCCTGATACAACAAGCCATACGATATTATTTTTTATAGATATATTGGCTGTTTTAATACCTACCTTAAAGCCAAGTTTCGATGGCATATGGGCGCAGTGGCTGAGCGATTGGCTGCTGCCCGTATCGCGGGTTCAATCCCCGCACGGAAGGAATATTTGTATGACCTTCAGGTAGTTGTTCCGAGTCTGGCTGTTTGTGTATGTGAGTTTAAATGTTTGTAACGCACCCACAATACAGGAGAAATTCATTGTGGGGCAGCGTTTAAAAAAATTCATGTTCATAGTTAAGTTTCTATTTTTTCTTCATCTCGAAAGAAATCTCCACGATAGAATAAAAGAAAATACCAAATTTGATTCGCGTACAAAATTAGAACGAAATCGAGTGTAAAACCACTAGGCCATCTTATGACGACAGGCCGTGTCGACGGCGCGTTCGTGTTTAACGCGCGCCTCAACGAGATGTCAGCAACCATGAAGGGGCCGATGCCTGCTGGGGCAGCGGGACTGTTCGAAAGATACCGCGGCCCTGGAACACAAAGTACAAAGAAGGAACATGGAGGGGTTTTAGTCAGTACAAGTCTGACACTTCCTTCCACTCCGCCCAGAGCGGGAGGGGTTATTTAAGATTGAGAGATTGAAGATTTCCCATCCGTAAAAAAAAACACTACTCGGGCTCTTATCAACTCATAAACACACCCTCATATGTGAACAGCTTAATCCCAGAGGTACGTTTACCCCAGAACATGAATTTTGAATTAAAACCCTCGTTTATCACTTAAGCTGCTTTTAAATTAATCCTAATCCAACAAACCCGTACCTTTTTCGTTATTATGACGGAATACGAGCTTAGTTTTTTTTTTTAATTCGCTGTCGATAAACCGATAAGCTTCTATCTCTGATAAATTTTATTAAAAAGTTGCTGTTGTCGGCGACCTTATTAAACCTCCACGTGAAATTATTATAAAAATCCACCTGCCTACCACCTGCCTACCACCTGCCTACCACCTGCCTACCACCTGCCTACCACCTGCCTACCACCTGCCTACCACCTGCCTACCACCTACCTACCAACTGCCTACCACCTCCCTACCACCTACCTACTACCTATATATAGATTACTCCCTATTTGAATCAGATTTCGTTAACAATTTCAAAGGTTTTGATTTTTAATTCTGTGTCTTAAGATCACGATTCGTGAGGTTTTCATTTGTTACTGTATCACCCCACAGCTGGGCAAAGGCCTCTCCCCACCACTTCCAGCTCTTTAGTACCAATATAGTAACATTGAATATTGAAACTAGTTTTTTTGAACGCGCTAATCTCAATCTATTCGCGAGATGAGGGTATTAACTATTGGGAAAAAAATGTCGCGTTCGTCAACACTGTTAACCAGTAGACCGCATCATTCCCAGTAGTTAATAGTGTTAACCACGGGGTATTAACCAGCGGGAACGACCCTAATTTCCTTATTTCGTTGCGAGATCCATAACAGTTAAATTGTCTCTCTGGGACTTCGTGGAGCTTCATTGTCTCGGCGCTTTTCTGGTGGTCGCCAGTGAAAGCCAGAATCAACAGTGGATTCTGGCTTTCAGGAGTTACAGTGGTTTGGAAATAGTGGCGGGCTTGTCCCAAAAAAATTACATACAACGAATACCTTTCTTTCACACCCCAATAGCTAGTATAATAACATAAACATCACGCCTGTAATTCCCGAAAGCTTAGGCAGAGGTCTACCTAACAATTATTATTTTGTACTTAAGTACACCCACATTTCGCCAGTTATGTATAAGTGTCATAGCCTATTTCCATCAACCGGGCACAAATCGAGTCTCTGCAGCTGCTACTGAGATATTTCTGATGAGAAAACCCAATAACACTTTGCTCGACCGGGGAATCGAACCCAGGACCTCATGCTCAGCAGTCGCGCTTGCGACCACTTGACCAACGAGCTAGTTAATAATAAATTTAATATTGTGCCCGTAACTGCGCTAAATGTCGTCAAGCCAAAACTTTAGAAATTATAATTGCTTCAGTCCTTCACTTAACGAGGTAGTAAACTTCTTACGCCATCGTAAAATACAAAGATCTCGAACAGAAACCTACCGCGAGAAATAAAAGGCTACTGCCAGTTTTTAGTAACTCTAGTAAACATCAAAATATGATTGCACTGTTCGAAATTGACCTCTCAGCAGTGAATCAAGCGTTGAAAATCCATTTTCTATTAGATACTGATTTAGGTGTTAGTGGAAACAATTACTGGGATTAATTAGCTAACTTAATTTGTCATCATAAACTGCCTAGCCTTTTCGGGGGTCGGCTTCCAGTCTAACCGGATGCAACTGAAAACCGATATTTTGCATGGAGCGACTGCCTATCTGACTTCCACAACCCAGTTAGTACAGGATAATACGATACCCCTTGGTAAGACTGGTTGTCAGACTTCCGGGCCACTGACTAACTGTTACAATTGTCAAAGATCTACTAATGACAACCGGCACTAACGGCTTAACGTGCTTTCCGAGGCACGGAGGAAACTCGGTATGTAATGGGCTGTCACCCATCCACGGACCAACCTAGGCAAGTGCAGCTTAACCTGAAGTTTGCCCGAGCGGCTGTTATTATTTGGCCACGAGCTCCTCATACGTATTTAAAGTCAAATGGTTTGGAATATTTGGAAATATTTTGCTGGAAAACAGATTGAAAATCAGGGATTCTAACTTTGTAGTGGAGCCAAGTTCCTCCGTGCGTTCATGATCGATATTTCTAAGTACATTCATTAGAGCAAGTTCGACCACAAAGACTTGAAAAGCTTTAAGAGATTTATGCGAAGATTACTGCACTAAAATATTATAAAACTGTTGGAATTTCAACTGTAATCGCTGAGCCGAATATTAAATATCCAACAGTGCTTTTACCTAGGAATTTGAAAAATAGGTATTTGAAGAATTTATTGCCGTCGTGCTGCGTCAAACCTGCCCGCGTAGAGTGCGATAGGGATAGCTGCAGCTCAGACCGATTATTATAGGTATCACAAAAATTGTGACGAGATCGACGTTTCGTATTTCCCTGTTTTCTCCTCGAAAACTGAGCCGATTCAATTATTTTTGACCTTAAAATTTTAAGAAAGAGTATGTCTAGGTTCCTATCAATTTCTTTTATATTAAAAACTTTTCGAATTTGTCTGGTAGTCCTCTAATAATGGCCGTAAAACTGACTCGGACTTGGCCGGTTTTTATTTTATATACCTAGGTCTGACGGCAAAATTCACAGACCAGACTTTGACATAATTTTTTCCAAGTAAAGTTGTCGATACATACGCAGATTAACATTAAAATAATAAAATAAAGTTCGTATTCGCATAAAGCTGTAATTTAAAGGAATATGATGTTTATTCTGATAAGTTTATATAGTCCATAGTTGTATGAACTACTAACACATCAAAGTAAATTCCTGTACAAAACATAAGCCTATCCAATGATACGACATTCTACTCGATTTATAGCAATCTGCCAGCTACTACCACCCACACTGCGAAGATCCTCAAAGTGAAATTCTGTGAATTTTGCCTTTGATGCATTTAACAACAATACGAGAGAGTGGTGAACAGGTGGTCTATTGTTAGGTACTTTGACAAGAACAATTCGAAGCCTCTATAAGGCCACTGCGACGAAATATAGTCACTGCAAGAATAGGGATGTTTCCTGAAAAAATCTAATTAGTCCGTCAGATAGATTTCCAAAAAATATTGGACACGTATTTATTTTTTTCACGAAAACTAAAAATGATGACGATACAGTGCATCGAAAACTCGTGTGACGTCATACTTCAGTACACTTTTTACCGGAAAGTGACGTCACAGGCCCCCACTCATGATCTTTGATGCGTTTTACCTTCGTCAATTTTTATTGATTTGATAAAACAAAAAATACGTATCCAATATTTTTGATAATCTAACTGACGGACTAAATAGAATCATATTTTTTAGACAGGAAACATCCCTATTGTACAACTGGCTTTTTGCTGATTTTACTGGTGTCAAAGCCGCGGCACCCACTGACGTGTCGTTTATTTTGCTGTCGGCAGGCTAATTGTCGGCTTTTTTGATTGGTTACTATATCTGGGTACCTTCTAGTTACAGAGATATTGGAGATTTTATTTTAAATACCACCATGACCCCTTTACTATTTTTAATCCATCCATCAGCACAATGTTTTGAGTGCGTTGAGTCCTACCGTAAACCGTGATTTTACACTGCAAAAAAATAGTAGTTAATATTTTTGCGCTTACTGTTACTTAGTTCGAAATGCAGAATGCTTGGTTGACGGCTTCGTGAAGGGTCTGCCCACGTCTTGTATAGTCGGCATTAGTGTGGAGCCTTTTAATACGTCATACTTTCATCACAAATGCACGTACATTTTTCGAACTCGTAATAAACGTCTCACATGTCGGAATGTTATAGAAAAATATATGCGAGAATTATTCTTCTGTGCTGAATGTTGTGAAGAATGGAGGGCAGGCATTCAATCGTGGCCTGATTTACTTGATATTGGATAGCTCATATGAATGAAATGTGGAGAAATACGTGACGTTCTGTTTTATATGTATCTGGAAGTTTGGTCTCATAAAACAAACATAAATAACTCGTCTATCAGAAATAACTGGTAGGTTGACATTAAGATTAATCTTTCTTTATCGTGTGGTTAGTGCCTAACCTGGTGTCAAAGTTTTTATGCTGCCTCTGACTTGGCTTTACATAAATTTCATAGTAAAACTTGTAAAAAAAATATCACTTAATAGATTTTGTGAAATAATCAATTATTTGTTACGACAGCTCGATAACATATCAAGATTTTTTATTCAACACTTTTCAATGTTGCCAGTACCACTAATCGCATCCTTCCATCTGAAGCTGCTTGCCAAAGTAGGTACCTACTATTTGCAAAGCAACAATTCAAGATGGCGGATTACGCAACGTCATTGTCTCGATAAACTCTTGAAGCATCTGTTGAGTCACGAGTCGGATTATTGGCGCGAAAAGTTATGTTCTATTTTCGAATAAGCAATGGAACAAGAGATAAAGGCACGCAAGTCTTCAGCCTAGCGGCATCGCTTTCAGGGCAAATTGGTGTAAATAATAAATGAGTTTGTTAGTGTATAGATACCAGACTGTAAATTTTCTGAAGTAAATAGTTAATAGCATCACGACTGTAATCCCCGAAGGGTTAGGCAGAGGTGTACCTAATATATAGCCCTGACCGTCGGTAGCTTGTTCCCGATGCCGGTGGGCTACAATTATTTTTATATTTTTAAATGTTTTTTATATTGTTTTTTCTAAGAAATATTTAAAAATGTAAATAATTTGTAAAAAAATAAATAAAGGAAACTAATACATACAAAAAAAAAGGTTTTTTATATGTATTATTCAACTAAAAATTAGACACGAATCGTCGAATGCCTCGCTGGTCTCGGGGTCGCAAACGCGACTACTGAGCACGAGGCCCCAGATTCAATTCCCAGGTCGAGCAAAGTGTTATTGGGTTTTTTCATCAGGAATTTCTCCGTAATAGCTACGGAGTCTGGAAAATAAATAATAGCAATAGATGTACAAAGACAATCACCATTATACCACTACTTCCTCCTTGACAGATAGGCAGAACGACAGACTCTTAAAGGCAGTCTATCGACAGCGGGTACCAAAAAGGTCATATTTAATGGTGTGATGAGACCATCAACTGAACAACTTTTTCCATGGAGCCAACATCGTAATCGCAAAGAAGTTATCAGCTGCCTCATACATTTGGGTCGAGTAGGTATTGAATTTTGTATGGGACAGCCGATTATATTCTGACGGAAAGAAATAAATACTCTCTAAGACAGTCTGTCTACAAGTGATATTACATCGTTCATGTTACGAAAAGAAAACAATTTAGTCCAAGATAATCGTTTTATAATTCCTCCAATATAAAATGGTGGAAAACGGTGGCACGTGTAAGCTTTGTTCGGCTGTTGACCGAGATAAATGCCCATTTCCACTCAAATTAAGCGACACCTAGAAACACATGCCTAAATAAAAGAGCGCTGTCGGATTGTCAGCGCTTGGTTCTGCGCCGAGAGTCGAATATTGAACTATACAATACTGTTTAGGTATTTTTGTATGTGTCACCTAGTGTTGGTGAAAGCAAGCATTTATCATAAGACTACCGGCTTAAAAGTTTGCAGCTTAAGAGTTTCAACTTCTTAGATTACATGGGTTCGTTACAAAAGGTAGCTTTGGGCTTAAAACTTCGCACAATAGACGTGAAAAGGAGACTACCTAGTGGATTTTTTGTTCATTTTCAGACATAAAACTTTATGTAATAACTATAGACCGACCGCTTTAATGAGTCCTCCGCCTTGCCCTATCAAAGCCACATTAAGTGTCCATAAAGTCCTAACAATATCCCACAGGTTATTTGCTTTAAATTAACCATAATCCACGTAGGTGTTACGATACTAATTGTACCAATACGTGATCAACCTTCAGAATAATCAAAGAGTTAGGCTTTCAAATGCAAAAACATTAATAACTTCACGCCTGTAATCTCCAAAGGATTAGGAGAGGTGTACCTAATGGTACACCAACATTTCGCCAGTTATGTTTAAGTCATTTAATAGGAGACGAGCCTATTGCCATCACCCGGGCACAAATCCACGGCTGCTACTGAGACATTCCTGAGATGGAAAAACTCAATAACATTTTACCCGACCTTGGAATCGAACTCAGGACCTCTTGCTAAGCAGTCGCGCTTGCGATCACTAAAGCAACGAGGCAATCAAATACAGGATTGATTTTTTCAAATCCGACTCTGTCAGACGGATTTGAAAAAATCTTTTTGTACTTGATTCCAGAGATAAACGCGTTCAAACAAAAAACAAACGCTTCAGTTTTATTAAATTAGAATGGATGGTAATATTATTCATTAATTTTATGTAATAGGATTCCGTAATTACAAAGTACGCACGAATACCAATCAAGCTATACAAAACCTATTTATACAGGGTGGGTAAAAAATCGCCGATCTAACGAAACTGTTTTTTTTTTATAGTACATTTTTTTACAGTTATGTTCTAAAGTAACAAATATTTTTTTGTGATACTTATTGAAAAAAGTACCAATACTCATAAAACATGGACCCACTGTCATACAAGCACTTTTCTAGTGATGATAGATTTCTTAGAAGCAACTAAATACCATTCATTGTTTTAAAATAGGTACCAATTTTTTAGTTACTAACACTAGAATATAAGCTGTGTGTAATACTAACAAAATTTGTCCGAAATAAATGAATTTTATTTATTTATTTTATTTTACTCTTATTGCTTATTTATTACAATTTTTTTTTTGTATTTTCTTAAAAAACACTCAAATAGTCATAACTTTTAAGGAGATCAAGTTAGAGCTCTGCCACAGTGATATTTTTACTGAAAATAACCTCAACTATCGCCTTGTTTCGTTTGATCCACGATTTTTTACCCACCCTGTATTTGCGGATCTCTTATTGTACGGGAAATCTATACAAAGCGAGGTCATGTTATACTGGAAATGTCTAGCTTGATGTGACGCCATGTGTCTACTACCATTAAGCTACTGGATAACTGACGCTAGTATGAAGTAGCCCAAAAAGTTCTCTATCTACATTAAATAACAGTTTATTGATTCAAAATAAATAGAGCAAGCCTTACGATATAAATTATTTAGTTCTAAGCGTATTGTAGTAGTTCGAAAATGACCACTTACTTGAAAGCAATTAACTAAAATTTTTAATTAGAAATGAATACAGAACTTTTATTTACCGATTTGTGTAATTGAGTGAGATAAGTGGTAGACTGACAAAATAAAATGAAGACAAAAATACGTCTATTAAAGTAAATAATAGGCGTAAAAAGACCCTCAACAAATCCGAAAGGCACTTGTTCTCGCCTCCATTGCGAACATTTTTGTGTTCTGGACCATACCTGGGAAACTTCTAGTTACGGAGATATTGAAGGATAAAGTTTTTTTACACAAGTATTTATTTATTTATTAAAACTTTTTGCACAAGTAACAAGACTGCACAACGGCGGACTTAATGCCATTGGCATTTTCCACCAGTCTACCAAAAAAAAATGAATAAACGAATGAAAAAAAAAAAAACAATGCTAATGTTAATGTTTTAACTTCACTTGAAAAACCTCCATGACCCCTGTATTAATGAATGCATCCACCAGCATAATGTTTTGAGTACGTTGCATTGAGTCCAATCGCAAATCGTGATAAAACCCCAAAAATGGTTTCCATTTTATGTTTGGTACAGTGACTGGACCACTTTTTTAAGACGATTAAAAAGTCACGGTGTATAATTTTTGCGTAGTTACTTAGTTTGATGTGCAGAATGCTTGGTTGACGCCTTCGTGAAGGGTCCGTTTACACCTTGTATATTTATGCCCGTTTACACTTATTCTAAGTTCAAATTTACGTTACGTTTAAGGCACACGTTCTTGTTAGGGCCTCTTACCCTAACAAGGTTAAGTCTTCATTAAAATTTCAATACCACTTAAAATTACAAAATGGGGTCGCGCACACATTATTGTCACCCGATCTGTCGTCCGTCTGTCGTTCTGCCGAGGATTGGTCGCTTACAGCCTGAAACTCTTCACGAAGCTCTTTTAAATTGAATTTCCGTCATGTAGGAACGTGGGTAGCAGTCAAATACTACCGTTGTAAGCCAAAAAGCGATATCTCAAAAAATAGTTGTTTTTTTTGCCTCAGTCAACTTGAAACATCTCTCATCAGATGCACAGACCTTTCACAATTATTACAAATCTGACATAAACCTTATTACAACGAGCATTAAGGTCACTGTACTGCAAAACGAGACAACCAAACAAACAAACAAACAAACTCTTCAGCTTTATAATATTAGTATAGATATGGATTTCTTTTTACTTTTCTTTAACTTAACTCCTGAACTATTCGCGAGACGAGAGTATTAACTATTGGGAAAAAAATGTCGCGTTCGTCAACACTGTTAACCAGTAGAACGCATCATTCCCAGTAGTTAATAGTGTTAACCACGGGGTATTAACCAGCGGGAACGACCCCAATGGTTAAGGTATTTGCCCTAGGCTGAGTGTCCCATCTAAAAATTCAGCCTGTATGATTCTTCAGCCTTTTTGTGATACTTCGAATAAGCATTATATTAAATCAATGTCCAATAGAGTCCATAAAGAAAAGCTACACTATGTTTCGATTTTCCGGACAACAGATAGTGGAACGAAATTGAATCGCACAGCTGTACGCTACATGCAAGGCAATCCAATACAGTTAGTCAATACGATCACGGTAGATCGAGAATTGTATGTAACCATGGTTTTAGTGAGATGGGCAGACGACATAGTTTCCATCGGGGGAAAGACCTGGATGAGGCTGACACAGCAACTTGTAGATTGTCACAAGATAAGAGAGGCCTATAGTGCCTATAGGCCCAGGCCCCAGCAGTGGGTGAATTCAGGCTGTGGATGATGATTTCAGTGGACTATCGGTCCACCGTACCTAGAGTGTCCATTTCAAAACCTGAAAACTCCTGACAAAAAACCGAACAAGATTTTTGCAAAAAAGTCCCGGAATTTTTCCTTTTAATATTTTTATTTCGATAGTCAAAAGTTCTTTTTTTATTTTTCTAAGTTGAATAGTCCGAACAAATGAGAAGGTTGAACAAAGTCCGCACAGGGAGCCAAAAAGCCGGACTGTCAGGAGTGTCAGGACATATCCGGAGGGATGGTAACCCTAATGGTACCATCGCCTGAAGGAACACTACGATCAGATTACTGCATACGTTTATCATGTTATGGTGGAATTGCCATCCTAGTCTAAACCAAATAGGTCGACAAATTGTCGCAAAATAATTTTAAAAAGTCGAGTTAGTTGCTTCGAATAAGCATAATAGAAAATAAAATGTCCAATGGCAAACATATCAAATTATCCTATACAAACTACACTATATTTATATTTTATTGTTTTGTTTTTAAAACCGACTTCCAAAAAACACAAAAAACGTTAAAAATTAGTTTCGGAAGTCGGTGAATCTGTGTGTTTCATTGACTTTTTTGCCACCAATTTCCGAAAGTAATTTTGATTTTTTTATTTTTGGAAGTCTGTTTTTGTTTTGCAAAAAGTTTTTTTTTATTTTACCCTTTTTAGTTGTAGTTTATCACACAAATTCTTGTCCAAGAAGAAAAAATACGTATAAAAGGAAAAAAAAACAAACTACTGAAGCGATTTTGATGAAATTTCTATGGGACCAATTGGAAAGTATATCCACATGAACATTAGATGTAATCCCGCAAATATGTACATCCAGGCTTCGAAGCAGGATGCAGCACCCTCCACTAGTGTTTAAGCACAAATCATTGAAATACACCCAAAGAAAATATGTTTTTCCTTGTGTCTTCCTATTACAAAGTACGATGACCCTTGATGATTAAGTGACTTTAAGGAAAAATAACTTTTCCTCTTTGTCAAGTATTTTTTTTACAATTACGCAGCTGTTCAAGTTTCCAAATTATTTATACTTTTCTTCAAATACAAATAGGCAAATACGATCATCAATGTTTTTCAATTTTATCACTAAAATATATTAAATAGAAGTGGTACCGTATCTTTACAGTTGACAGGTCGAAATAACAATATAATTTTGATTCTAGTCTACAGTTAAGTAAATTCTAATAAAGTCATAATCATTCCACCCTTGTCTTGTTCTCTTCTTCCATTCTCTCCTGTCACGCACTCATTTACACCTTTTTCCTTCATATCATTCCTCACACAATCCATCCATCGTTTCCTTGGTCTTCCTCTCCCTCTCTATCCATCAACATTTATATTCATCACTCTTTCAGTCACGAGCGATTCATCCCTCCTCATCACATGTCCATACCAAGACAGTCGATTCCCTTTCAACTTTTCTGTAACTGGCGCAACTTTCAAACTTACTTTAATATACTCGTTCCTCATTTTATCCATTCTTATCACAAAACACATCCACACCTCAACATTCTCATCTCCGCTACATGCAATCTTTTGTCATCCATCTTATAGAGTAAGCAACAAAATTAAAAGTCCAGGCAGAAACTGCACCAGTATTCTTGTGATTTACTCATTTTGTGGATTAAAATAGTTTAACCTAGCAGAGACTAGTCCTCATTAGCATATCAGCCGGGAAACACGCACCTGAGAAGCTGAATTAATCACCATAATCCCTGCGCTGAACGGTATTTGAGCAAACTAGCTAAAATTTAATAGGTCTAAATTTACTTAGGGTGAAATCTGTAGTTATAATACCCTAGTGATTTAGAAACTATTATTTAATTGGCTTATTTCACTACACAATTGACCAAACACGAGTGTTTTTTACCCGACTGCCAAGGAAGGGTTATGTTTTTCGCGCGTATCTTGTATATTTCTTTGTTAATGTCTTTATTACCTCGTATGTTCCAAATGGCTGAATGGATTTCGACGATAACGGTATCATTAGATTCGTCTCAAAAACCCTAGTGTCCTTAGAGGTGTTAAAAAAAAAAAACAAACTGCTGTATTTTTGGCGCTTAATTATTGTAAGTCGTTAATAATTTTTATTCAACCAATCCTATCGAGTAGGGTATCAAAATGAAGGAAATAAAAAGGAGATTACAAATATATAATACAATTTGTAGACGGTATATTTTGATACTTTTAATTAAATGTTACTTGTTTTATGCTTTTGGTGTATGGGAAGTAATTCCCAAGAATATTTTCTTAAACACACAAAACCATGCCTTTTCCCATTGGAGAAACTTATAAGCAGAAACTAAACTACAGTACGACCCCTGCTACGATCCTTAGGTAATACCTACTCCTTTGGCTTTGTCCACGTTCATACATCTGGCCATACACGCACGTTGGTTGCGAATACTTTCCACTTGATCTTTCTGAAGAATATAAACAAGATTGGAATATGACTAGAAGAATGACAATGTGCTTTAATACTTTAAGTAACAGCAACAAGCAGTTATTAATGATTTAGAAATATCTTCATCTGCCTAGCCTTTTCCCAACTTTATTGGGGTCGGCTTCCATACCCGGATGCAGCTCAATACCAATATTTTACATGGAGCGACTGCCTATCTGACCTCCACAACCCAGTTAGTACTGGGTAATACGATTTGCCTTGGTAAGGCTGATTTTCAGACCGCTGCTGACCACTTAACGACTGTCAAATGGACAGCCGGGACCGACGGCTTTACGTGCTTTCCGAGGCACGGAGGAAACTCGGCATGTAATGGTTAGTCACCCATCCACGGACCAACCTAGGTTAGCGGGTCTTAACCTGAAGATCGACCCGAACGGCTGTTATTATTGAGCCACGAGCTCCTTCCAGGTAAAACATATAATTACAAGTACGAGTAAACACCGACCGACGCAAGGATTTGTCGCTAGTTAATACTTCAAATGAAGTTTCCACTTTGTCGAAGAATTATGTATACATAACACAATAACAGTAACAACATTGTCCGTCCATAGAGACGCGGTCACGTGACATCGGTCGCACGTTTTGTCGCCACGTTTCCAAAACTGCTACAGTCGCTCCTATGTAACTGTAAACGTGGCAAATTGACTGGAAGTCTTCTATTCCGATGCGGGGATAGAACTGTGAATATTTGATTGGGGTAAATGGGGGGAATGTGGGTGGAAATTAGCGGAGTTTTGGGCCGAATTTTACTTAGTTTTGTTGGGTGTGAAGTGTTTGTGCATTCGTACGCAAAATGAAGTGATATTTAATTGAATAAAATCACGAATACAATTCATATGTACCTAAAGGGTGTAAATAGACCCTTAACATAATTATCTGAAAGGCACTTGTTCTCCCCGTCTTTGCGATAATTTTTTTGTTCTAGACCATACCTGTGAACCTTCTAATTACGGAGATATTGGGGGTCAAAGTTTCAACTTTTTAACTAGTTTTTTTTTAAATACAAGTTTTTAAATGTACTATTTTTACTTTACACACCTCCACGACGCCCGTACTACGCAATTCATCCACCAGCACAATGCTTTGAGTGCCTTCCATCGAGTCCTACCGTAAAACGTGATATTTAACCCCAAAAAAAAGAATCGATTCCCAGCAATAATTTTTGCGTAAACTTACTTAGTTTGATGTACAGAATGCTTGGTTGACGGCTATGTTAAGGGTCTGTTTACACCCTGTATGTATAATACAAACTAGCTTTTGCTCGCGGCTTCGTTCCCGTCGAAAAATGATTACCCCCTACATACAAACTTACAAAAAAATACCTCTTTACAATATTTGTATAGATCATCGACAACAATGAAAACATAAACAGACTAGGATGGAAGTAATTAATGCACATAGGCCCACACTATTACGCATCAATATTAATTCGTCGAATTTCAAGTTATTGATAAACGAAAAAAAAATATTCAAAAAAATGGGATTTTAATTAACTTTCTTCTCCACACCTCTAGGACCTCAAGTCCCAAGAAAGTCCGACTACTATAAACTTCGTTACACCTTCTTTTTTAATTACACGCGACTAATTGTGCCTGTAGTTGCATTACAATCGCCAACTGTCCTTTTGTTCTGATCTAGATTCCCTTTGTGGTGTAAAAACCGTCGTAGTTTTATTTGCCATTCGTTACGAGTCAAAGCTAAAAGCTAAAACACACCACACAAAGGCTTTACAATTCCACCTTTTCGGATATTCCAAGCATTTCACGTTCACCTATAGTTGAAGTAAATTTAAAAAAAAAAACATAACATCAGTCCTGTTCATCATCTGCCAACCTTTTTCTCATCTATGTTGGGGTCAGCTTCCAGTCTAACTATTAAACATGGAACGACTGCCAATCCTGACCACCACAACCCAGTTAGTACTGGGTAAAACGATAGCCCTTGGTTGTCAGGCTTTATGGGCCACTGAGTAGCTGTAACGACTGATGGCATCTAAAGCCAAGTCAGAGGCCCATGGGTGGCATAAAAACTCTGACACCAGGTTAGGCATTAGCCACACGAAAAAGAAAGAAGGTCGGATTTTGTTAACAATTTCAAGAGCTTTTTCACGGAACACTAATTCTTTTTCCAAAATAAATAACTTACTCCTTAAAACATCAGCTATCGGCCAGTAAACGTCCCAACAAAATCGGTCCAGCCGTTTTGGAGATTAGTCGGAACAAACAGACAGAGATAAATAATTTTTTTGTTGTAAGTACTGTATATACTTTCACATAAATTCATTAAAAAGCTGTTATTTTGAAATTACAAACGGACACTTCAATTTTATTTATTTGTATCGATCATTCGTCTACGTAACGTTACTCCGGGCGTACGTACGCCATCTTGTTTTTTTCGCAAATATTTACCGACAGGGGGCACTCTAATATGAGATTAGATGGCGATCTTTAACACGCATCCATTGTTTTTTTAGTCTTTAGCCATCTCCTCACTATTTTCTCCACGTCATTTTCCTTATTCTCCACATCACATGCCCTTACCATTACAATCGATGATGAGTATTGTGTAACAAAGTAAACACCCCCGTTCATGACCTTAACCTATGCATAAAACCGTCGCACGTCTCTCTGCAAGACGTGTCGTGGTGAATCGCGACATGCTCTTCATTTGTTTCCTAAGGGGCCGTCTCCACGAGCGAGAGAATCGCGGCGATATTCTTGTATAGAAATACCGCGATTCTCTCGCTCGTGGAGACGGCCCCTTAGGAAACAAACGAGCGAGAGAATCGCGGTATTTCTATACAAGAATATCGCCGCGATTCTCTCGCTCGTGGAGACAGCCCCTAAGCAGTCCAGTCGCGAAGTCAGCGCGTCAGTACCATTGCTTTTAACGTCCAAATAGCCATTCCTTACTGCCACTGTCGCGGACGTCCTGAATTCACAACCAATTTTATTAATTGAATCATCATAATGGCTTGCCACACAATTGTCTACGTTGACGGACCACTGAATGTAGTAATGCGCGTTGAGCATGGCCCAACGTGATCCATTGTGTGTTGTCTATTAATAATGTAGTTGTGAGTAAATAGGTACAGCAACGTGAAAACTGAACGTGAACTACTGAGGACTCAAAATT
Organism: Noctua comes; assembly: GCA_963082995.1. Classification (NCBI taxonomy): domain Eukaryota; kingdom Metazoa; phylum Arthropoda; class Insecta; order Lepidoptera; family Noctuidae; genus Noctua; species Noctua comes. Next base: position 4,161,411 of record OY720279.1, on the reverse strand, counting down.
TGACCCGGTTTTTCATGAAACTTTGAGACACTTTGGTGCATTGAAAGCGTCTGAAATTCATGTTATGATTTATTCTTGTTGAAAAAAAAACCGTCGAAAAAAATTAAGTATTTTTTTTGTTCGTGAAGAAGAACTGCCTAAGAACTGCCTAAAACAATGTTAATAACAATTAACATTGTTTTAGGCAGTTCGGGGTAAATACTCAGAATTTATTATGTACCAGCTTTTGCCCGCGGCTTCAATTCGGGTTACTTTTTTCGAGATGAAAGGTACCCTACGTCCGTTTCTGTACACCTGCCAAGGTATCACAACACATCGTGCAAGTGAAGTGTTACTAACATAGTTTTAAGTTGCTTATACTAACAAAATTTTTATTAGTATGTATATTTAGTTCAAGGTCTCTGGGTCTTTGTTACCTGAAATAAATGGATTATTATTATAAATGTATGCAAAATTTCAGTATGATTGGTTCAGTGGATTAGGCGTGAATAGGTAACAAACTTACTTTCGCATTTATAATATAAGTAAAGATTGGAGTGAAAACTGAAAGTTTCAAATTAGATAATAATTATTTATCGTGCACATGCCTAAAGACAAGTGATTTATAAAATGCAATGCATTTCTGCTTCGCACCGTGTTTACGTCTTTCCAAAACATCTAGATTCTTTGTTTTTGCTGAGTTTTATAATAATGCATTATTCACTACAACCTTCGAGAATCCTTTCTCTGAATGATCGTGAAAACAACAACAGATTCCGTTACGAAATGAAAAACAACAAAAGCGACACAAAAAGGAATTTTACATAACATAACATCACGCCTGTAGGATTAGGCAGAGGTGTACCTAATAGTACAACAAGATTTCGCCAGTTATGTTTAAGTCCCATGTAACAGGGGGCAAACCTATTGCCATCAACAGGGCGCAAATCCAGACTCCGTGGCTGCTACTGAGAAATTCCTGATGGAAAAACCCAATAACACTTTGCCCGCCCCAGGAATCGAACCCAGGACCTCATGCTCAGCAGTCGCGTTTGCGACCACTAGACCAACGAGGCAGTCATTTAAAAAAAAGGAACTTTAATTTTATAATAATTACGTGTATAGATAAGATCTGGCCCAACAACACAGGGAGGCGTTTATCCATACAAAAGTATATATTCCACGGAGATTGGTCGAACCATTGGACCGTGGCATCGTAACAAAGAACCTTCACATCCAGAGTATGGAATAAAATTTACTCAACGTTTTTTAGACAGCTGAGCTTTATACCAGACAGACAGCTGTTCTGATCATGTTTGGGTCACTTGTCATCAGTATTACTTGATTTCTGGGAAATATGTGAGATCTGTTTCATGTTACATTATTCAGTATTTATTTGAGAATAACGTTCTCACGTCTATCCAACTCATGTCAAACAAATGCCTCTCTGTTGTCTATGTCAGTAGGATAGTCTATGCCGAATCATTGCAAGCGCGCGAACCAAGGTTTTTAGGAGTTAGCATGCGGTACTACGTGTGTAAGAAAAGAAAGAGAAAATATTTACTTGTCGCAGGGACATGACGTGCATACAAAATGACAAAAAATAAAACAATTAATAAATATACAACGCATAACATAAATTCAACACATACAACAGGTCGGAAGAAAAACAAAGTTGACAGCTTGCACGTCGTGACTGCGACAAGCACGTGACCAATCAGCATGATGCTGTGCTATGGGGGGGACCACAACACAGTGCTGGTGAGCTGGCATCACTGACTTCAAGTTGTGCACGAGAGGCACAAAAAGTCTTAGTCGAATTTCTTGTTCTGGGAAATCAAACTCACAAGCAAAAATGAGTAAAACGTATTTTGCGGATAGTTCATGTGAAATCCCTTAAAATTTTTATAAATTTTCTGATTTGTACATTAAAATATATAGGCTGTTTGTGTATGTGAATTTAAATATTTGTAAACGCACGATACAGGAGAAATTCCTAGTGTGGGGCAAAGTTGAAAAAAAAAATCTGTACAAACCACCGTTTTTGTGGTACTAATAATGCTTCTATTATACAAGCAAACGATGGCAATCACTTATTCAAAGCTAAGTATGTTTAGCGATTAAATTGTGCCAGCAGTTTCTGATCAAACGATTTCCAGGGATATCTTCTTACAACCATTAAAATACTAGTTTATGAGGATGTTATGTTTGTTACTTTTTCACACAAAAACTACTGAACGGATTTGGATAAAATTTGCCACACAGATAGTTCTTAACATAGGATACTTTGTATTCTGGTAGTACGATCCCGTGGGCCAATTACCGAACTCCACGAGAGCGAAACCGCGGGCATAAGCAGTTATACTTAAAGCATTAAGAAATAACAAAGTCCATTATATACCACTTAGTATATAATCAGGAATTCGAGGTATTACCTAAGACTTGATTCCCTTTGGCTGTAGAATGTAGACGACTTGAAAAATAATGTTAGCAGCTACTGCTAGCTTCAAAGTCTCGGCATATTTGTTGGATTACGATACATGTAGTCTAATAATTAAATTGTGTTGTTTAGTTCAGAAATGAATGGTTGTTGTTTGAAGTTTCTAGACTCTAGAACTTTCAGCGTTCTCTCTAGAGTCTAGTTCATATGGTCTATACCAGTAGCGAAGGGTCAATTTTGTAAGAGGTAAACCGGAGTACAAATCTTTAATGTGATAGTATTATTTGTCTATAGAATACAGACTGTGCAATTTTTCAAAGGTGAAGGTTCCATAGAACTCGATTCCTACCGGCTTCGGTAGGAATCGAGTTCTATGGAACCTTCACCACTGATACCTAAACTTGATACTACTACTACTATGTTAGGTATAGACTATATGAACTGAATTTATCGATGCAAAAATAAAATCACTTGAGTCCCTCCCACTGTTTATTAATTTTGCAAAACTTACGCGACAGTAATTAGACTCTGATTTAATTACATAATCAAATTAAATTGGACGAAATAAGACATGATAGATATCGACTTCTAAATTGTCTGAGGTCATTGACCCTCAAAAAAATTCATCACATCTTTTTTTTTCGACCCGGAGTTTGGATTTGTCCCCGGTTGATTGCAATAGGCTCGCCCCCTATTACATGGCAATTAAACATAACAGGTGAAGTGTGGGTGTACTATTAGGTAGTACTCGCCTGCCTAACCCTTTGGGGATTACAGGCGTGTTGTTATGATATGTTATTTGCTTTATCTGTTTAATGTGTTCCATTTTCTCTTCTTCTTTTACACACTAACTTTATCTACATATATTATTTTAGTATCTTCTTTTACTGGTATGCTGGAAGAGATTTCTTTATAATTTTTTTTTTCATTTTGTTCCAGTTATGGACACCGCTAAACATAATCCTGTTCAACCTGGTGTGCTCCGACTTCTCGGTGTCTGTGGTGGGCAACCCCCTCACGCTCATATCAGCTCTCTTCCATCGTTGGATCTTCGGGAAGACCATGTGTGTTCTCTACGGGTTCTTTATGGCTTTACTAGGTGAGTCTGTTATTTCTAATGCTGATTGATTGATTGAATATTATATCTAAGAGTAATGGAAACAGACGTTACGGAGAGGAAATCCATGACAGCAATATTTTGTGCAAAATATTTACTTTTAATTTGGGAAAAATCTAGGTCCGGGCTTGGGTGCTGTATGCAGCACCACCCCATTCAAAATTTGCATACGTTTGCTGCATTTAATGCAAACAATGTGATAATTATAATGCCACATGCATCTGATCTAAGACCTTCACTCTACTCTTGTTAATAGTATTTAGAAACTGTTGATTAAACGTTCATGAAAGCTGCTTTAATAATTCTGTAAGTGTCGGTGTTAGAGATTTACTTTTTGGAATATTATAAGTACCTATCGTAGGCTCTTAAAAAATGTTTACAGTACATGCAAATCATGCAAATTTAATTTTCTTTTTCAAACAGATGAACCGTGAAGTGTGAGCGGATAGCAAAAAAAAATTTCCTCTAGCATTTTCACCGCTCTGTAGCTTTTCAATTTAATATTTTTCATTGTGCATCATTCCTCACGGTTCAATATTTCTTGAATAGTAAATTCCAATAAAAAGTTTTAAAATTGAATAGAAAATACGTGATTTTTCTTGTAAGTTGTAAGTAAATCATTTTACATTCAAAGTAAATTATGATAAAATACTTTTAAAATTTCTGCCAGCACAAAGGTTTGTAACATGTTACGGCTAATAGCCGAAGTGCGGCTACACCTTGTTTTAGCCAGCTAAACCTTGGTGCGGACGGTTAAACTAAGATGTATCCTACTTATCTTCGGTTAGAACAAGCAACCAATTTGTTTGTGGCCCTGTTCGCTGCGCTCGCTCGGGTCGCGCGCGTTTGTTCACAGTTGAATTGTGATATCACAGTTGCGCGACAACAACTGTTTATTATTGTCGTTTGGTGACAGTTCTAACCTAACCTTACCTAATCCAGTTGGTCGGTGTATCCTAGCAATAAAAAGGGTACACAACTGTTACCGGCCGCACCTAGGTTTAGCCGGCTAGAACTAGGTGTAGTAGCACTTCGGCTTTTAGCCGTTACAGATATATAAGGACCTTAATTCATTTTTTAGAAGAGATAGTATAATTTAAAGCGTATACGCGTACACAAATGAAAAAGTTTTATTCTTGTGATTGAACAAGAATAACACTTTTTCATTTGTGTTACAACAGGCAACAAACAAGTTACTATTTGTAAAAGTATAACAATAATACCCCTTTTTCAGCCCACTACAGTGTAAATAAGGTCATTTATTTACTCCTGAAAGGTAATATCCGTATTAGTAAACATGAGTTTTAGGTCAAAAGAATAACATTCAGAAATGAGTTGTGATGAAATCTACCCACGTAGCGTGACCCTTGTCTTATACACATTAAGACAGTAGCTTAAGGCACCATCTCCAAGGGCGAGACAATCGAAAAAAAAAGAAAATACATTTATTTGGCACGTATGCCACAAGTGCACGCAATATAAAAAAAAAAATCTTAAATCGAAGCAAAAATCTTTCACGGCTGCCCAAATAGGCCCAGTTCAGCAAAATAGTAGCAACTAGTGCTCGACGCTGATTTTCAACTGGTCCTGGATTTAGTGATAAGGCCCCTACTACGATGGTACGGAACCCTTCATGCTCGAATCCGACTCGCACTTGGCCGGTTTTTAGATACCAAGTTTCCTCAATCAAAATTAGTTCTAAAACTTTCCAAATATCTTACAGGCAAAGAAAATCATTTACTCGCGTCTGTGAAACTTCTAAAAAAAAAAATTATTATTATTTATTTATTTTGAATTCCATATTGTAAAAAAGATAATAAAATAAATAATAAAAAAATATATTAAATTTATATATTGTAATTTGGCGAGACAAGGCTCATTTAAATGGAAATCACTAAAATGTTGGCGGCTCGAAATTACCGCACACGCTTACGAGATCCTTGGTCTTACTTAATGACAGAACTAGAACACAGTCTTCTCATTTTTGTCTCAAATTACTTGTACTTTGTGGTTTCTAGCTCTCGACCATAAGTGAAATTTCTTGTGTTATAATTTTCAATGTTATCTGAATAAAAATTTGAGAACTTGTTTTTAAGTTGTCGGTCTAGAAATACTCCAATAAAGCCTCCTCTCGCTCCAAAAAATTCTTAATATTTATTGAATTATTTATTAGAGTAAACTAACTAAATACATTATTAATTAAAAACTTTTAAATAACTTAAAATAAATAAACTAACAACAAACTAAAAAAAGGCTCCTCAACGCTGTCAGCTGGTAATGTGCCCAAGACTGGCAGCGTTGCCACGTTGTATGGCAACATTTAGCCTCTGGCCAAAGTGAAAGCCAGCCCTTGAGTCACGGGAAGTGTCAACTAGGCGTTTCGAAATTTCCTTAAACAGGCTATGAGCACTCGGACCCCACGACCCCAGAGTCTATTTCCAAATTCTCAATTCAGAAAACGGCTATTTACCTTTCTTTAATATTCTTAGTAATATTTTCTTTGAACTCCCAGAAACTAAACAAAAAAAAACACACACATGCTCAATCACAAATGATTGTTTTAGATCAATAAATCCATCGGACTATCGGTTTTCAATTTAACAAAGCGTCAGCGGTTTTCAGGGATCCGTACCCGAAGGGTAACCAGCGGGACCCTATTACTAAGCCTCCGCTGTCCGTCCGTCTGTCTGTCAGCGGGCTGTATCTCATGATCCTTAATAGGTAGACAGTTAAAATTTTCACAGAATGTGTATTTCTGTTGCCGCTATAACAGCAAATAATAAAAATAAATAAAAAATTAAATCGGGCTCCCTTACTACGATGGTGTGGAAATTCATGCGCGACTCCGACTCGCACTTGGCCGGTTTTGTTTTATTTTATGCAGAATTACATATCGTTCCGTTGAGAATAAATGGTATTCATATCAGATCGCGTCGAATGCGAAATGTTCAAATTCATTTTTGGTTCGTTGCGGATGCTGTGAACAGTACGATAACGGTCGAATGGTCAACAATATATTCCCCAAACCGTTCAAATTGACCGCTTCGATGATTGTGAGTTGTTATTTGGCAGCCAATGTTTATTACATGATTGCTTTCGATTTCAACATTATACCGTTTTGATTTTCCCACTCCCATGCCATCATCGGACGAGCAGAGATACTCGTATGGTGAAGTGTCACTGTTTTATGGTTAAAGTTCCACGGACCTGAATAATATATAGTAATATCTAGCTCTATTGTTGCAATTTGTATGTATATTTTTTTTTTTGTGTGCAATAATGAATAAAGAATAAAGAGTAAAGAGTAAAGAGTAAAGAGTAAAGAGTAAAGAGTAAAGAGTAAAGAGTAAAGAGTAAAGAGTAAAGAGTAAAGAGTAAAGAGTAAAGAGTAAAGAGTAAAGAGTAAAGAGTAAAGAATATATTTTAATGTGCGAACCGCTTTGGAACTCACTGCTGGTTTCTCTGTTCCCTGATCGTTATTATCTAGATTTCTTCAAGATTCGCGTGATTCGGATCTTCTAGGCAAGCGGTAAAGCACGCTTGCCTAGAAGAAACCGATTCAACTTAGCCGCATCATAGCTTCACATCAGGTGAGTTGCGGCCAAACGCAAGCATATTTCGTGTAAAAGTAAACAAACTCTTGAAATTGAAAAATCGGTCAAGTGCGAGTCGGACTCGCGCATGAAGGGTTCCGTACCTTCGTAGTACGGGAGCTCCCTTTAATTTTTAATTTATTTTTATTATTTGTTGTTATAACGGCTACAGAACGTACGAACGTACTAACTGGGTTGTGGAGGTCAGATAGGCAGTCGCTCCATATAAAATACTGGTATTCAGTTGTATCCGGTTAGACTGAAAGCCCAATATAAACACTGTTTTAAGCTTTCACGGTTTACAACTAAACTTATACTGTCACTTACGGGATATCTTCCGTGATTGTTCATTATTTTGAGCTCCCGATATTTGGGCGCTGTTGCAAGCGCCATGATCGCGGGTTGACTGGAGAATGCGGGTGGATGGAAAATAAATTGTTAAGAGCAGACAAATCTATCTACCCTCTTTCTTTGTCTTTTGCTACGCGCACTACTGGAACTCGACACTCACGAAACAAAAAACAATCACGGAAGATATCCCGTAAGTGACAGTATAAGTTTTGACCCCAATATAGTTGGGAAAAGGCTAGACAGATGATGATGACGGCTACAGAAATACACATTCTGTGAAAATAACAGCCCGCTGACAGACAGACGGACAGATAGATGGACAGACGGACGGACAGACGGTCGGATGGATGGACGGACAGGCTTAGTAATAGGGTCCCGTAGGTTAGCCGACGGGTACGGAACCCTAAAAACCACCCATGTGCACTTCTAACCCGAACAGTGAAGAGTTTTGTAGTAAAGTTCAATTTTTGCCTGAAAATGCCTGTTATCTAGCCAATCTGACGAAAGTTTTTGCCGGTTGAATTTTATTTTGGCTGGAATCTAAATATTTTTAGATTTTATAGGCATACCTTGTGATAGTTGCGAATTTATTGGTATATTTGAACTTGGTATACATAATACATACACATAAAAATGATATAAAGGGTGTAAACAGACCCTTAAAATATCCTAAAGCCACTTGTTTTCCCTGTCTTTACGATCATTTTTTTGTTCTAGACCATACCTGGGAACCTTCTAGTTACGGAGATATTGGGGGTCAAAGTTCCAAATTTTTCACAAGTTTTTTTTTAAATACATGTTTTAATGTAAGATTTTTACTTTACACACCTCCACGACCCCCGTACTATTCAATCCATCCACCAGCACAATGCTTTGAGTGATTTCCATCGAGTCCTACCGTTAAACGTGATTTTTCACCCCAAAAAAAAAAAAAGCTTCCCATCAATAATTTTTGCACTTTTGTACAGAATGCTTGGTTGACGGCTATGTGAAAGGTCTATTTACACCCTGTAGATATCACCGACAAAGCCAGATTTTAGGATAAAATATCCAGTGTCAAAATATTTGGCCCGAAGCACGTTCGGATCCCAACCCTTTTAGCCTAAGCCAACCCTATTCTTCCTAAGAGCTTTGGATCAACTAGTTTAGCATAATAAAAATCTACCTTCTATTAGCTACTCCGAAGTCGCGCAAAAATATTTCTTTCTTTAGCACTTTTAAGAAATTATTTGTTGTTTAATAAAGTGAAAAAAAAAAAACATTACGCTTCGTCAACTCTGTATAAAAATATAACTTTTAGTTTTAGTTTATTAAGAGGCTTGTCATAAATTCTCAGAATTTTGAAACCTAGTTTGAATTTGAAAAAATTGGTAACGAAATGCTCATTATTTTAAAAAATTTAGACCAAGGTCTTTATAAACATGGGTAAGTATACCAACCAATAAATAACTTTTCGACGAGACGACCAGACATATAAAATACTGTGGAGTGTTTTTATTTGTCGTTAGACTAGATTATTATCTAACGAAGTGAGTAAAATTACAAAAGGTGCGATGAAAGTTTCGATCGCTCCAATTCGGAGTATAATTATGTTTAGGAACGAGCTATTTTCAAAAATAGCAGAACTTTTCAACAGATATTTATTTATTTATGTACACACAAAATAATGACATTGTCATACATTTCTTTGAATTGAATATATTTTGATTTTGAATGGAAAAATATTAAGTTGAATTATTATAATAAATTAAATAATTAATTTAATTATTCCAATACAAATAAATTACATTTTTAAATATTCCTTAAAAAAACAATATAAAAAACATTTAAAAATATAAAAAATTGTAGCCCACCGGTATCGGGAATTGAGTCCAAGCTACCGGCGGCCAGGGCTCCAAATAATATTAATTAATTAAATAATTAATTATTATTATAATTACATTATTAGACTTAATTAATATTAAGACTGAAGAATGAAATTGACTGAAGAAAGAATGTTGGGACCAATGTGGAATGTAGTGTTTGTTTTTTCCTGGCTTTATGATGGGTATTTAATTTTTCTGTAAATTTATTGTTAAAAAAACCACGTGAATGTAAATGTAAATGTACGGCGTCAAATAACGTATAATCAAAAGACGATCGAGACACTTCAAACGATAGATTATAATTATTTGTCGAATTATGAAATTGTCGGAACCTTCCGCCGCAGTCGGGTAATAACATTGACATGGTAGAGACAACAAAACAGCATGTACTCATTTTGATGTAAATGAAGGGTGCGAAAACTTACACGAGCGTGTCATTTTGTGCTAACTAATACTGCTAATAAGTACAAGGGGACGTCCTAATTGTGTAAAGTGGCTGTTAAATTTGACGAAAAGCGAAACAATTTATTTGTAAAATTGCTTTTGATGGAGGTAAGCAGGTAATTACCTTATCTTCCTTCTTAGAACTTTAAAAAAAATGAATGAGAAATGCAAAAGTTTGTGAGGATGTATTGATGTTTGTTCGTCTTTCACGCAAAAACGGTTGAACGGATTTGGGTGAAATTTGTTGGCACACAAATTGCTATAACCTGGATTAACATAAGGACTTTTTATCCCGATAATTACGAACACAGCGCGGGTAAAGTCGCAGGCATAAGCTAGTAACAGCGTATATTTTACTAGCCGATGCCCGCTACCTTCGTCCGGTTGAAATTTTATAGCCTATAACCTTCTTCGATAAATGAGCTATCCAACACTGAAATAATTTTTCCAATAGAACCAGTAGTTCCTGAGATTAGCGCGTTCAACTAAACAAACAAACTCTTCAGCTTTATAATATTAATAATTTAATAAATAATAAGTATAGATTGTCGATCCATCACCTAAAATAGAAAAGATTTCAACTGCTGACAAACCAGCTCCAAAAGCATGAAGTATAGGGTAACAAACTACTTAAATGCTTAAAAAATCAATAAGTTAGCTACATAAGTGCTATGTAAACGTCTAAGTTAAACGTTCAAACAGGCCCAAAAAATCTACTTTCATGAATTCTAGATAACGTTACAAGTTAAACAAGCTATTGTTTGTTTCAATATTTAATTTCGCCGTAATAAATAATTATTATGAAATGTTTCAAACTTTGCTCGCGACTGTACAGGAATTTATTACCTAATTAAGGGTGCTCTGTAGAATTTGTCAAGATTTATGTTTGCTATGAGAGTCGCGATATTGAATTACTTACTCGTGTACATTTTTAAGCCATGCCAACACAATCCTAATTGTATCATGAGATTACTCAATTAATTATTCCTCCATTCTTAGACTACAGGCTGATTCCTTCTACGTAAGACGATAGGCTTACAACTTCTTCTTTTTAGTCATCTAGTTAAATTAGCTTCGACCTGGGGGGCTACCATGACGTCTTAAAGCAGGAGTTATTCCAGTGTGGGAAAGAAACAGAGCTATACTGGTTGTCTAGCGCCATCTCTATCCGACAGTGGAATTACAACTGCTTTAAAATGTCATGGTAGGCCACTTGAACTCAGCCACATCGACGGCGTGGACACATGGACCTGTCCGTAGCTAACAGCTAGCAGCGTCTCTTAAAGTGCAGGTGGAGTTGCACAAAGAGCAGATCAGTGAATGGGCCATGGTTTGGGACGAGGCTCCGCAGTCGCACTCTGCTTCATCGGAAGACCCCCACCAGATCAAGTTGAACATGCAGAGGCCCACCTGGCTTCGCAGCCGGCTTAGGGTCTTTCAGGTGGGCCATGGTAGTTTTACAGTTAACCCGCTGGGCGCTTTTCTACAACGGAATAAATAAGTAAAGAAAAAACTTTGCTTTTCGTAAAACTAAAAAAATCGGCTTTAGTTTTAGTTTTCGGGGCTAAAAACGCCTTTGGCCAACAGTAGATTGTTGATAACTTGACTATGGTGTTATGGTGATGGTGTTACTGTGGTGTGGTGGTGTAGTGGTGTTTGAATGTGGTGAAGGCTGCGAGCGAGCGCGCCTTCATCGTTTTCACAAAGAGATAGCCAGTTACAGTCTTGTCTCAGGTATAAATAAACGTTTGATATTTGGATCGACTCATCATCATCTGCCTATACTATGTTGGGGTCGGCTTCCAGTCTTACCGGATGCAACTGAATACCAGTATTTTACAAACGACCGCCTATGTAACCTCCACAACCCAGTTAGTACTGGGTAAAACGATACCCCTCGGTAAGACTGGTCGCCAAACTTTCGGGCCACTGACTACCTGTAACGACTGTCAAAGATCTACAAATGACAGCCGGGACCAATGGCTGAACGTGCTTTCCGAGGCACGGAGAAAACTCGGTATGTAATGGCTGTCACCCATCCACGGACCAACCTAGGCAAGCGCGGCTTAATCTTAAGATCGACCCGAGCGGCTGTTATTATTTAGCCACGAGCATTAACATGTTCTTTTTTTTTAAGAAAACGTTGCCCCACACTAGGAGTTTCTCCTGTTTCGTGGGTGCGTTTACAAACATTTAGACTCACATACACAAACCCGGAACAACTACCTGTATATACAAATATTTGTACCGGGCGGGGATCGAACCGACACGCAGCGTAGCAGCCAATCGCTCAGCTACTGCGCCAATCGTGCCGTAGTGCCGAATATTCTGAAGGTTGATCACGTATTGGTTCAATTAGCATCGGCTTTGAATCGACTGTGAATGAAATTTCATTGAACGTTTTATTATAGCTTCGTGGATAAAATTTTTTCGAATGTTTTTATTACGTACCGATGGAACGGTAACCCAATAACCTAAATCTACATATTGAGTTAACCTACGTTTTATGTTAACACCTCACATAACAATATTACAGAATTTCTTATCATAGAGGTTACATCTAAATAGGTTCATTTGATCATTGCTAATAAGATCATGTGTTTCGATATTACATGTACCATCACGCACCATAATTCTGAAAGGGTTAGGCAGAAGCATAATAGAATGGATGTTATGGAGCTCCGTAACCGTAACCGAAACTATCGGATAGGTATCCGAAGTAAAAATATATCCGTAACCGTATCTGTAGCCGTTCAACAAGTTTCGGATAGTTTTGTATAAGGGCGGAGTCTAAATAAAACGACATGTTGCGATAGGTTTTTGTTTCAACGCTCGCGCGCCACGTGAATCTTGTTGTTTGTTATTTCTGATTATAATACCACATAATAACCTAGACTAGATAAAACCTATAAATAAAACAAAAAATAAAAATTTATTTAAAAAAATAAATAAAAAAAAACAAATTATTACATACTATTTGTGTTTATATTTTACTTCAATCTAATATCCGTAACCAAGAAACAGGAAAAGAAATCGAGGTAGACAGTTTCGAAGGTGGGAAGACGAAATAAGGATCACAGCAGGGAAAACATGGACAAGGAGAACGCAAAGTAGTAGGCCTTTGCCAAAGTTGGGCAAACATACCGGGTTGTCGGTGTAACCGACTCGCCAGAGTCGTTAGATTAAGATTTTAAAAATTGTGTGTCTGAATAAAGGCATTTTTTTTTTTTTTTTAACGTGGTAAAATCATCAAATAAGTCCTCCCACCCAAGGCAGAGCGGGAGGGAGGACTGTCAGACTTGTACTGACTAAAATCCACGGTGTCCTTCAGTAGCCCTTTATGTTCCAGGGTCACGGTAATTCTATGAGTCCCGCGACCCCGGCAGGCTTTGGCCCTCTAGAGGGGGGCCCCGTCATTATGCTGACACTCTTTGAGGCGCGCGTGGAACACAACGCGCCGTCGACCCGGGCATGGTCCATGGTTGGACAGCGAGTTGCCCATTACTCGCCGCCCGCATGCCCGCGCCTACGGTGGCCGGAGATCGTCTGCCGACGTCCGGCGCCGTGGGCGTCTACCACTGCGGCTGGGGTGGAGGGAGGATGCTGTCCTCTCCCTCACGCGGCCCGCCTCCTCCTTCACGAGCATGACTGCTTCGCAGAAGGAGGCGACCGCTTCCCACTACGTCTCGCCCCGCAGCATGGCCTCGACCAATGCCAGGCGCGAGAGGTCTCCGCCTATCGCCGCCGTGAGGACACGGCGGTGCTCTGCCCAAGCGGGGCAGTCCTGCACCGTATGTTCCACCGTGTCCTCCGGGCGGTCCTCGCAGTGGTGACACCCAGGCGTTTCCTCCTTCCCCATATGACACAGGTACCTCCCGAAACTTTCGTGTCCGGTGAGGACCTGCGTCACGCGGTAGGTCAGGACGCCGTGACGCCTATCCAGCCACTCCTCAAAGAGGAGTCTTACCGCCGCGATTGCGGCGAGCCCGCTGAATAAAGGCTTATATTATTATTATTAATATCCGTAACCGAAACTATCCGAAACTAACGGATAATCCGAAATAATCACATATCCGTAACGGTATCCGAAACCGATATAATTTTATTCCTACATCCATATCCATAACATCTCTGCATAATAGTTCACCCACATTTTGCCAGTTATATTTAAGTCCCATGTAATAATGGGCCAGTCTTTTGCCATCAACCGTCTCTGCGACTGAGAAATTCCTTAAAAAAAATCCAATAACTCTTTGCCCGACCAAGGAATCGAACCAAGAACCTCACACTCAGCAGTAGCGCCCGTAACCACTAAACCAGCGAGGCAGTCAAAACACTAATTCCGAATTTCTTATCATGGAGGTTTCATCTAAATGCGAGTAGGTTCATTAGTTCCTTATTAATAAGATCGCGTGCTTCGAATAAGTAAATATGTATTAATTAAACGGTTTCACCCTTTAAATTATGTATATAGTGGTCCCATAAATGTTTGAGATGGTTACCTTTGAGAGATACGAGAAGTATTTCTGGCGAAATTTCTGGAACAATACCTACCTTGATACAAGAAATTAGGGGAACGAAATGCGGGTGTATATTCGGTATATCTCTGCCTAAGTTTTCGGGGATTACAGGTGTGATGTTATGTTATACTAGCTTATGCGCGCGGCGTCGATATCGAAGATAATAATTAATAATCATAATTTTAAATTTTCCAATTTTAAAATTCTTGATTTCCAAAATTGATTTGCGCGTCATCACTAAGCCGTGACATCTTATATGTCAAGCACCATTAAAAGTTATAAATGATTATAGAAATTATAAGTTGTGAAAGCGGATTTTATTGAAAAACTTTGAGGGATCGGATCCAAAGTTGAAACTAATCTAGTACATGTCAGATTGACATGATTAATAATTGTCTGATTTTGAATTATTAAGGCTACTGGAGCAGTTTCTAAGGGCATAAAGGTCACAAGGTCAATGTTAACACTGGGGGGTATGGAGAACAGGGTACAAGGTTCTTCATCCCCCATAGATAAGGGAGGATCCTCCGACCAGTCGGGTGTTATGTCTGGTGGGCTACTGCCCGACAGTTGTTGTCGGGTTCTTCTATAAAGGGTGTAAATAGACCCTTAACATAGCCGAAAGGCACTTGTTCTCGCCGTCTTTGCGATCATGTTTTTGTTCTAGACCATACCTGGGAACCTTCTAGTTACGGAGATATTGGGGGTCAAAGTTCCAACTTTTTCAAAAGTTTTTTTTTAAATACATATTTTTAATGTAAGATTTTTACTTTACACAACTCCACGAACCCAGTACTATTCAATCCATCCATCAGCAGAATGCTTTGAGTGGTTTCCATCGAGTTCTAACGTAAAACGTGATTTTTCACCCCAAAAAAAGTCGATTCCCAGCAATAATTTTTGCGTAAAGTTACTTAGTTTGATGTACAGAATGTTTGGTTGACGGCTATGTAAAGGGTCTGTTTACACCCTGTATAGCCTTAAGTCGTGGATAACTTTACTTGCGCGATGTAGGATTTAGATGTATTTCGATGTTTAGTTCATCGTCTATGTCATAGATGGCGCTGTAGTACTTTTTGTTCTAAGTTGCTGTAGTACTTTTTGTAGTGCCGCTACAACACTTTTCAACGTGTACAAATGACAAACGAGGCAGTCTAATGTAGTATTCATATTCAGCAAAATCAGTCTCATACACATTCGAAACTTACTTATACTTAGAACAGATTTAATGTAAATCAGCGTTAAAAATTCGAAATAATTACGATTACTTAGAAAAATGGGAGCAATTTTCATGAGGATTGGTAAATTTTAGCCAAATACACTCATGTAGTTAAATATTATGTAACTACGTACAATAGAACACCAAGTAGTACCTAATAAGAGTTTTTTCATCAATCAATTTCAGCTGACTTGCGATACGTTTTGCAAGACGTACCTTTACGTACCTATATTCCAGCAACTCGCCATAATTTCTCCGATAACTTTAATTCGTTGCCGACCGAGCGGGCAGTAACGGACAGGGTATTATATCGCTCTCATATACAATTCATGGAATTCTTGTACCCTTGAGTACGCAACCGATATAGAATTCTAGGAATTCCGTTGTTACGTTGTGTAGCCGAAAAATATTTTATGAGACAGTTCTTGGGATTGGCTTTTTTGTGGAGTCCACATATTACTGTCCCAAGTCTAGGTTACTAAGCCAGAATTTTAGTACTCTCTCCTCGAGTATTTCTCCCTACAACATAAACCCAATTTATCTTCTTTTTACCCGACTACAGACGACGGCAGGTTATGATTTCAACCCGTATGTATGTTCATCTGTTCCCGCATAACTTCTAAACTTCTTATCATAAATTCGACAAATGAGATGTCGTTAGAACCGCATGCCCCAGTCTTGATCGTCCGCTGGTTATGGGCTGTGAGTCGTCACACTAAATTCAATATGGCGCCATATAGAGGACATACGGCATAAATTGAAAAAAAACTTGTTTGAAAGGAGCCGTGCTAGGTATCAAATGAAAAGGCTAATTAGCACATTTCAACAGAGCACGATTTTTACGTAGTTGGGTTTTTGTTCTTAAAGTTATACTCGTTCATAAATAAAAGTTAACTTTTTAAAAAAGTGGCTACACTACATTCTGGCCAGTCAGCTAGTCAGCGAAGATGAGCCTAATCACTTGGTCACGAACTACAACTGAAGTGATACGCAACTTGCATCCTCTGAAGTCGTGAACGAGGCGTTTGGAGCGCGGAAAATGCTTATTAAGGCCATTTTCATACGAACATTTTATCATACATACTAATTCAGATCGTAACATTTTTTTTTTCTTGGTTCCAATGTTGGACCAGTCTTATTCTTATTTAGGAAGATGCTAACATGTTTTATTTCCATAGTAACATGAAGCGCCGTAGGTAGGGTTAATACTAATGACTTTTACTAAGCAACAACTAAATAAATAACTAAATATACTTGCACTATTGGTTTTTCAAGCCTCTGCTTTACGTACTTAGAGTTGAAATTTCAACACCGTAGGTCCGTCACACCTTATGCAGTCAGCCCCACCCGTATAGAAAAATATCTGTCAAAGCCAATACAACATCGACGGAGGCATAATTTGATTTGTCGTGGAAAAAGACTTTTCAGGTCATCTAGATTTTGCACTAAAGATAGTCTAGGATGTACCTTTCAGATTGTATTATCGTAACTCGTGGAGTCTCTTTCTTTTTTACTCTTCAGGTTTACCACGAGTATTAAGTGTAGTGATGCTAATTACGCAACAAAAGGCAATGGGAGTTCATACCACGACATTCTTCTTTTGTCTTTCGATACGATGCAATTACATATTGACTAAACTAATTCTGTCACTTACGGAATATCTTCCGTGATTGTTCATCATTTTGAGCTCCCGATATTTCGACTCTGTGTATGTTTAGTTTTAAACCGTGAAAGCTTAAAACGGTGTTTAAAAAAATTGATTAATTTGCGACTGCGGCCTAAATGTTGAGAGCAAACCCCAATCAAATGGAACACGATCAACACATTTAACCCAAGTTCAAGTGCTGTCAGTATAATAATTACTATGGACCTATATTAACACTGACAATTTTGAAAGCCTCTCGGGTCTATTTTTAGGTTAAGCCGCGCTTGCTTAGGTTGATCCTATTGGCGGTGTTTTTGTACAAACACTGTTTTAAGCTTTCACGGTTTACAACTAAACTTATACTGTCACTTACTTAGTTTTTATACAAGCCTAAAAGCCCGGCTTGCCCTTTTTAACCCACTTTTCTTCATGATATTATGCGTTCTGAACAGACTGCTTGCTCTAGGGACTTGCTGTATTGTTGGCCCCTAGAGACGCCACTGGTTGGTCCGTGGATGGGTGACCACTCATTACATAACATAAGTTTCCTCCGTGCCTCGGAAAGCACGTTAATCCGTTCGTCCCGGCTGTCATTTTTACATCTTAGACAGTCGTTGCAGTCAGTTGCCCGAAAGTCTGACAATCAGTCTTACCAAGGGGTATCATTACCCAGTACCAACAGGGTTATGGAGGTCAGATAGACAGTCGCTTCATGTAAAATACTGGTATTCCGTTGCATCCGGTTAGACTGGAAGCCGACCCCAACACCAAATAAAAAAAAAAAATCTAAAACCATTTATTTCTTCGACATAAGTATTTTACAACAGAATTTGTGATTTTACATACACCCAACATAGTTAGAAGCAGAAGATGATGAGCTGTTGAACACCATTTGATATTATATGCTGATCAAGCCGCTAAATAGCACACGGCATCTAAGATTTAAAAAAACTTTTTTTTTTCTTTCTTTTTTTTCTCTTTTTTTTCTTTTTTACTTTCTTTCTTTCTATCTTTCTTTTTGTTTTCTTTTTTTTTAATAGGTAGCTATTAGAAAGTTTTTTGTAATCTTAGATGCTGGCGTGGTGGTAAGAAGCTAATTAGTCGTAGTGGTTATCAACCACAACGACTAATTAGCTTCTTATATTACACCCGTGCTGTGGCTTCAAGTTCACCTACTTTAATTAATAATTTCTTGAACAGTAGTGCAGCTTCTTAGACTTGTTTTTGTCATAATCGCTTACGCAGAACATGTTAATTTCATGAAACAATATTATTCCTTAATCACATTCAATCATCATCATACTGAGTTAATTAATACATGTTAACAGGAAATAATAACCACAGTACTGATACGCATGCGTTGTCACCATCTCTAGTAATCTTAGCTCTTTCTAGCCATAATAATATAAATCTGAAGTTATTTATTCAAATGACTCAGCACTTTTTTAACGTCAAATTAGGAAAAAATTTTTTATAAAAAGTTAAAACCCGACTGAAAAACAAAAATCAAGCGCATTTTGAGGCAGGCGGGTCGCATTGAAATATAAAATTATTAAAACAAGGAATCGGCCCCGCCTGCTTCCTACTTCAATGACAATCGCAAGATTAAGACAAATCGATTGACGAAAGAATCATAAAAATCGGCCCACGCTTTTGGTCTCTAGAGCGCCGCAAAGGAGCATAGATACAAGGCGTAAAGGCACCATTCACGAAGCCGTCAAAAAAACATTCTGTACATCAAACGAAGTTACCCTACGCAAAAATTATAGCTAGGAAACGACTTTTTTTGGGTACAAAATCACGTTTTACGGTAGGACTCTAATATAACCCACTCAAAACGTTGTGCTGATGGATGCATTGAATGAGGGTGATGAAGGTATTTAAAGTAAAGTTATAACATAAAAAAAAACTTGATTAAAAAATAAATAACTTGTGAAACCTTAATAATGTACTTATGTTTTACAATGAATAAATGAATCTGAATCTGAATCTAAAAATGTTGAAACTTTGACCCCAGTATCCCCCGTAACTAGAATAGAAGGTTCCCCCGGTATGGTCTAGAACAAAAAAAATATTGCAATGACGGGGAGAACAAGTACCTTTCGGCTTCGTTAAGTGTACTTTTAAACCCATTAGACTAGGAATTATTTTGTCACCCTAAATTGCCCCTTCAGAAATATTTACTACCACATTATCGAGGCGAAGTACCTGAGAAAGTTAGGTATAAAATAAATGGCCATTAAGTCTTCCCTTCTCACTTTAGTTTTACGATATTAAGGTACTGATAAGCACATTTACTTTACGATGGAACTTAACTTACTTCAACCTTTATACGATTTATTTTTCTACTTATCAAGTCGGCAGTCAATATTCGTCTCAAGAGTAGATGGCGGACACGAAGAATAATTAAAGACATCCATACACGCTCGGTGCATTACAGTTATAGTTTTATGGCCAGCTCAAGGTCAAAACTTAACAGCTAACTTAACAGTAGGTACACCCACAATTCGCCAGTTATGTTTAAGTCCCATATAAATGTAATGTTTATTCTTATACCAACGTAGGTTGGTATAAGAATAAACATTAACAAAAAAAAAACCGGCCAAGTGCGAGTCGGACTCGCGCATGAAATTCCCGTACCATCGTAGTAGAGGAGCCCCTTTTAATTTTTAATTTATTTTGATTATTTGATATATATAAAATTTCAACTGTACCTACGGATCATGAGATACAGCCCGCTGACAGACAGACGGACGGCGGCTTAGTAATAGGGTCCCGTTGGTTACCCTTCGGATACGGAACCCTAAAAAGGACGATGCACTACCGAGTTCACTGACGACCACTTTTCAACCTTATTCATCATCATCGTCATCATCATATCAGCCCGGAATCACCCACTGCTGGGTACAGGCCGCCCCCTTTTCTGCCCCACTTCCTGGTTCTGTGCGTTCCTTATCCAGGTGTTTCCCACGACTTTGACGAAATTATCAACCCAACGAGCTTTTTAATCTTAATCATCATCATCATCATCATTTCAGCCGAAAGACGTCCACTGCTGGACATAGGCCTCCCCCAAGTGTCGCCACATTGACCGGTCCCGTGCGACTCGATCATCTTCAATCTTATTACTTAAAGCATAAGGGTGAAAAGCGACAGATCGTCAGTAACGCTCGTCCCATCATAGACCTCATCTATCGCTTTCCATCAGGCGTGATCGAGGTCAAGAGCAGGCCGATTTTGTACTAAAAAAAAATAAAAAAAATTAAACTCGTAGTACATCAAAATCATGTTAACATGAAGCTCTTAACCATATCGAATGGGACGTTAAGCTCATGATCCCCGGAGTGTTAAACTGTAATCTACTATCGTATGAAACCTTGTTCTTGCTTGTGAGAGCAAATGAGAACATAGTGTGACCCACTTAATTTATATGGGCTATTCAATGACAGGAAATGGATAGGTGTCTTAAGGGCTGACGGAAATTGTTGCTTACGACATAGCTGGCGTAATTCCAGGGTTAAGGGGATGTTTATTAGTGAATTCTGATTAACCCGTCAAATGCCTCATAAATAGAAGATAAGAAAAATGTTCTGGAAACGAGACACTAAATATACAGGGTTAGTTTCCAAAGACCAGCCAAATTCTCAGATCTGATGCAGTACATCATTCTGAGCCCCCCACGTAGAAATTTTTTATAGGTTATTTAAAAAAAAAACAGCTGTTCCATACATTTTGCCCGTGTAGGTGTTGCACTTTTGTAGGAAACAGCAGATGTTTTTTTAATAACCGATGAAAAATTTCTACGTGGGGGGCTCAGAATGATGTACTGCATCAGATCTGAGAATTTGGCTGGTCTTTGGAAACTCACCCTGTATAATCGTTAAAACTGTGGAGCTTTTACGAAAAGAGAACGGATTTTAGGCCGTAGGACGTCTTAAAGGTGAATTTAACCATTGAAGACAGTCGGTACGTCTACACCGAGATCAAGGGCTATCAGTTAATGATAATAGATAACACTGATATAGGTTTAATTAATATAATATTTTTAATTTGAAAATTCCTAATGATCTACGTGATATTTGATAATAGATAACACGGACACTGCAATATTACTAGCTTTAAGTTATCTTGCTGCGCCCTAAAAGTTACACTAGTTTTGAGCCTAGTGTGTAAAATAGGTTGTGTAAAATAAAAAATAATTCTGTTTGCTCTTGAACGCAGTTTTGTGCTGATTGCGTCCAGTTTCATTGGCGAAATTTGGTTGGAATCAACGCGTCTAGAAAACTTGTTTCATTTAGTTTACGAGGTGTATAATTGTATATACTGTGTATATACCCTATTGGATAGGGAATAAGCTTTACACGGTTTGTGTTACTGCACAAACAGTGTATGGACGAAGTAATAAATCGTTGTTTTTGTAGTGGAACCAAAACAATACGTAATAAAACAATAACTTCTACAGATTTGAAAACAATAAACAAATTCAAAGAGATAATTAGTCGTAGCTCGGAGCTTCGCTCTGCCGTAGCGGTTGCTACGCCGACGTAGACCTTAGCTACGATTTCGTAGCAAGAGTCTGAGTCGCCCCCCCCCGTTCAAGACCTCACCAACTTTAATGTTTTATTTACTTTTATTAAAACTAACATAATGATTGTTATAATTCAATAATTTTTTGCCAAAAAGGGTAAGAAATCTCATGAACGTTTAATACTCGTACGTTACCATTACGGCACGTGCGGCTACAGTTTCAGGCGGTATTTTTTTCTTTGTTTTAACTTTGCAATTGAGTTTTTTCGTAGACTGGCTTAAAACACATTAGCAAAGCATAAAATCTGTCATACACTCATATAAAAAATGGTGAATTACAAGCAAATATTCTTGACCAGTTAAATGGTAACATACATTTTTTTACAAATAAATAGTGTACAAGGATCTTTTGATTTGCTTCCAACATCGGAACTAAAGCCACCATCTTGTTGTGTCAATACAATTCCACGGAACCATTTCTCAAATGTTTACCAACAACGTCTGTGTCAATGCCATAGAAGCGCAAAAAGTTTCTAGTGACACTATACCTCCTGAGACTGCCATTGACAATTTTCATTCACTTGTTTTTTTACCGCGACCTACATTGTCAAGTGCCTCCATTCAGCCTTGAAGTAAGGTCCTTGTCCCACTACCAGCGATAAGCGAGAAGCGGGTAGACCCAGCAATTTTTGTTAAACAGAATTCTCGCCGGCCGGTGGTGTGAACAGTCAACGAGACCAGTCAGTCAGACCTTAAGAGCGTTTACGACTTACGGCATTTCATACAAACTTCAAGTCCTGTGTTTTTCCGCAATGACTGAACCGATTTTAATGGAACTTTAAACGCATAAGCAGGATACAATGGTCTAAAAAGTTATCACAGAACATTTTCGGTTTGTCTGTCTGCTTGTTCCGGCTAATCTCCGAAACGGCTGGACCGATTTTGACGGGACTTATATATTATATACTTTACTGGCAGATAGATGATGTTATAAGGTCTAATAAAGGCTACTTTCATTTTAGAAAAATAATTAGGGTTCCCTGTAAAAAAATAAAACCCTTGAAATTGGTAACAAAATACGATTCAAAAAGGGAAGTCATATTATTTTTACAATAATTTCACGCGTACGAAGGTCACGGGCAGTAGCTTGTAGAAAAAAAAACAACCGATAAAATAGTCGATAGTTTTTATTGTCCTCGTAGGTGGTGGAACCAGTGCCTACAGCCTTGGAGTAAATCACGCGCGTCATCAATAGCCAGTCTGTCACTCGCTGATGTATCCTCTAACGACGCTATACTTTCACTTGCCCCCGTAGCATGACCACCGTAGACAAGGATTTCTTTGACGGTAGAATCGACAAAATGACAGATAGTGCAAAGAAATCTGTCATTGTGTCGACACAATCTGTCATTTTGTCGATTCTTCCGTCAATGAAATCCTTGTCTACGGTGGTCATGCTACGGGGGCAGGTCTAATAGTAGGAGGATCTTTTAGCACGCGGCCAAAATCAGAACCAACGCTGCCATCTTGTTTTTCCAATACAATTTCACTAATGTTTACCAACAACGCGTCTCATTAAAAAAAAATATCTATCATCAGTCCTATCGTCAGCGACTAGCGAGTCTTGAGCGATTGTTTGTTCGACAGAATTCTCGCCGACGACGGTGTGAACAGTCAGTGATCTCTTTTACTCACACGGGATCTGCGATCTTTCTTGCGCATCCTGAGCGAGATAATCGTTGATAGCAGTCACTTCTTCGTAGACAGTGCGACATATATCAGCCTTGGAGTAAATCACGCGCGTCAGTCAATAGCCAGTCTGATTCTCGCTGATGTATCGACTAATGGCGGTAGTACACCTCCACTGTAGTGACGCGACACTGATTGATTGACATAATATGCTATTGAGAGAAACTGTCTTTGGATTCGAGGGTACAGCGGCGAAAAATAGGTTCAAGGTGAAGGTCGTAAGGTGTTTATTGTGGTAAGCTGCCTCGTTGGTTTAATGGTCGCAAGCGCGGCTGCTGAGCATGAGGTCCTGGGTTCGATTAGGTCGAGCAAAGTGTTATTGAGTTTTTCCATCAGGAATTTCTCAGTAGCAGCCACGGAATCTGGATTTGTGCCCAATTGATGGCAATAGGCTCGCCCCCTATTACATGGGACTTAAACAAAACTGGCGAAATATGGGTGTACTATTAGGTACACCTCTGCCTAACACTTCTGGTATTACTGGCCAACACTTTAGAGTTGAACTTCATCTAAAAGCACGAATCGCATTTTCCATGCTGCTATCCTTTTCCATCGCTCAGAACCGTCATTTGCTAGAGCAAGAATCAGAGCGGGAATGCTATCGCACGCGGCAGCACCGACGATGCGCTCGGCAGCATGTTCCGTCCTCGTCAAACTTTACTAAGAAATAGAATTGATTTAAGTGGATGCTGCTGAACTGAATACCAGTATTTTACATGGAGGAACAGCTTACCCGACCTCCAATACCTAGTTTCTGGGTAATGCTATATCCCTTGGTACAACAAACCATGACAAAACAATGCTGCATCTTTATTTATTTATTTATTCAGTTTCGGACATCAATATAATTCATCTTGTTAGTGAAAAAATACCTTATAACTAATGTTAGTAATACAAAACACACAATCAACACAGGCAACGCATAAAGAATTAACTGTCCGAGGCAGGTTGCTCAGAGATCGATCAAGCAAGAGATCAGCTAGTACACCATCCTCTCCACAAAATCTTTAGGGGGTATTATTTCCTTTTTCCTCTAAAACGAACGGGAAAAATGTTCAAGGAACAAAAGGAACAATGTTAAAGGAACATTAAAACAACAACACACACACACACATTTTTATAAATGTTCCCAAGGCCTCGCACAATTATTGTTCAACAAACGGTTGTCAGTTCGAAATTGCTTCAAGCAATGAAATGGCTATCGGGTTGCTCTTGAGTATGTTTACATTTGTATTTTTCCTGTTTGTTTGTTTATGTTGTATCTTTCTTTTACTGACAATGTCTCACAAATGCTTTTATTGTAATGATTACTATCACTTATTTTATCTGGTTGTGGTCAGAGCTAAATATTCTTCCCTATTTTTTTTTAATACCTTACTGTCCCTGTAAGGAGCTCGTGGCTAAATAATAACAGCCGCTCGGGTCGATCAAGGTTAAGCCGCGCTTGCCTAGGTTGGCCCGTGGATAGGTGACCGCCCATTACATAACGTGTTTCCTCCGTGCCTCAGAAAGACGTTAAGGCGTTGGTCCCGGCTGTCATTTGAAGATCTTTGACAGTCGTTACAGGTACTCAGTGGCCCGAAAGTCTGGCAACCAGTCTTACCATGGGATAACCGTATTAGCCAGTACTAACTGGATTGTGGAGGTCAGATAGGCAGTCGCTCCATGTAAAATACAGGTATTCAGCTGCATCCGGTAAGACTGGAACCCGATCCAATATATTTGGGAAAAGGCTTGGCAGAAAATGAGTGTGTATGATTTTAATATATTCTTATATCTACAACGTGCTTTTTGTTAGCGAGTCGTGTGAATAAAGTTTTTATTCAGTATGTAGTGGCATGGCATATCAGAGTAGCTGTGCTCGAAGCTCCGCTTTTTTTTTTACTTTTAATTTTCCGGGATGAAGAGTTGAATGAATAAAACAGTTTTCAAGAACTTATTTGGCTCTTTTTAAATATCCAGTAAAGCTGTTAGAGATGAATTAAGTAAGAAGATGAAGTTATCACATTGTTAAGATCAAATCTTCTTCTTAGCGTGTTGATGACAGTTAAAATTAAGTCAGCCCAAAATTTGGCGACGAGTTTGGCACTTTCAGTAGCGTCCATCAGCTCCTACGATGTGCAAACAAGACAGACAGTCGGGACACGATATCAAGTGACCCAGCGTTTCTGGAGCAACACCACATTTACACTCCAGGGCAGTGTCATCTATGAATCCCCACCTGAACAGGTTTGCCTTGCTTCGGCCAACCTGTGTCCAGAGTCTATTTAAAGACTTCCAGGTCAGCCATGGCTACTCGTTTCCAGGTGGGAGATTTTCAGCAAGAAAAAATACTTAAATAAAAATATAAATATAACAAAATACAAATAATATATTCCTTCTTTAATGGTTTGATGTCTAGACATATAAGAAAATAATTCTAAGTGTGAACTCAATATAAAAACATAAGATCTTTTCCAAACACAGCTTAAGAAATACAACATAGTACCAAAATAATTCGTAATATGAAAAGTTACCTAGGTCACCTTGCGCCTTATCCAATGAAGTGAAAATCACGATAATCTTCTTAGACTTCTAAAAGTAAGTAGTATAACATCTTATTACAAGTCTTAAAAATATTTTTATACCTACTTAATTTTATTTGCTTAGTAACCAAATATAAATAAGTAAATATTATATTGGCTATGCTATTTGATCGGCAGAAATGAAAAATATTAGATTTTTTTACCTGCCTAGGAACGGAGTATTAATGTAGGCTAGGCAACTAAACTATTGCGGATAAGTAAATTTTTGCATTTATTGAATAGATACTTATATTGCTGGGGAACCTATTATAGTGTAAATGAATACTTAAATGATAAATTATAAATACAAAAAATAATTTTAACATAAAACAAAAATATAATATAATATTGACCTAATTAATAAAATATTGACATTATATTACAATTCTTACAATTAAACCCCGCATTATCTAATTAGAAATAATAACGTAATGTGCAATATATATTTTTTTTTTAATATTAGAAGTAAACACTCAGTGCTCTTCCTCCTCTCTCCCATAATTATTCTATGCTGTGCCCGACAGGGTCCAAAATTGTGTCGTTATTACAACCCACCAGCTAATGTAAACTTATAAATGTACATTTTGGAACGCAATAAAGATATTGAGTATTGAGTATTGAGTATTGAGATTGTTGCATTTACACTATCCTGCAATCGATAGCAGCCCGGGCAGATAGTCCGCTAGTGTGGGCGATAACTAAGCGCACCCGATCTGTTCTAGTTATTAAGTACTCATAGGCATAAGGCTAAGTTATATTGGTACTAACACAGTGGACCTCTTTGTAGTCTAATAAATAAATAGAAAGAAAGAAAGAAATAATAAAGCCTATAGCCTGCCTAGCCTGCCTAGCCTGCCTAGCCTGCCTAGCCTGCCTAGCCTGCCTAGCCTGCCTAGCCTGCCTAGCCTGCCTAGCCTGCCTAGCCTGCCTAGCCTGCCTAGCCTGCCTAGCCTGCCTAGCCTGCCTAGCCTGCCTAGCCTGCCTAGCCTGCCTAGCCTGCCTAGCCTGCCTAGCCTGCCTAGCCTGCCTAGCCTGCCTAGCCTGCCTAGCCTGCCTAGCCTGCCTAGCCTACTTAGCCTACCTAGCCTTTCGCAACTATGTTGTGGTCAGCCTTCAGACTAATCAGACGCAGCTGAACACCAGTATTTTTCAAGAAGCGAAATCAATCAGTCAAAAATACTTAAACTGTCACTTACGGGATAGCTTCCGTGATTTCTCATTATTTTGAGCACCCGGTATAAGTTTAGTTGTAAACAGTGAAAGCTTAAAACAGTGATCAATCAATCAATCTGTCAGTACAGTAAAGTGCACTAGTTCACTTGACGGAACTGACAGATTTTAAACACAAACAGCACAATATGGATGTTTCCTGAAAAAATCTAATTAGTCCGTCAGATAGATTTCCAAAAAATATTGGACACGTATTTTTTCTTTTTTCACGAAAACTAAAAATGAACACGATACAGTGCGTCGAAAACTCTTGTGACGTCATACTTGTACGTAAAGTGTACTAACTTTTTACCGAAAAGTGACGTCGCAGGCCCCCACTCATGATCTTTGATGCGTTTTATATTCGTAAATTTTTATTGATTTGTTAAAACAAAAAATACGTATCCATTATTTTTCAATAATCTAACTGACGGACTAAATAGAATCATATGTTTTTACAAAGGAAACATCCCTATTCTTTATTAATTATCACCAGCTTCAACCTGAAAATACCCACTGTAAACACGACCTACATCAATTCAGAAAAAACGCTACGTTATAAAGCGAAAAACCAAACATTATCGTTCCGTTTTTCCCGTCCTTGTTTCGCAAGAGAAAACATGGCGTACATTAATGGAACATGCATAATGAAGCACCGTTTAATGAAAATCTCTCTGCCTTTGCGGACATACTCATCTTTGAAATGGAGACTTGTTATATCATATGCAATATCATAAAAGTATCATTACGCTTGACCGAAGGGGTGAGCAGAGCTGTTTGGTTCACCAAGTATGTGTCAGTATATTCTCTTCAACAGTCCAAATTTTTACTGGGTTGCCTCGGAGTGCCTCGAATATAACTCATTAGAGGTAAGGCGAGCACATGGTCAGCTCACAATGGCCTGCAAGACGCTCCGTGAAACCATTGACGCGCCTGATCTGCTTGCTATGCTGGCTCGCTTCTTTGTGCCGGACAATTACTGCAGGGGTAAAAAGCACAGATTGTTCGCTGTGCCTCCGTGTCGCACCGTAGCGCGTGCTAAGTCTCCAAGTCCTCGAACTCTGGCTGCATTTAATGATCTCTTGGTTTCTAATCCAACAAACGATCTGTTTGCGGATGACTGGACAAAGATTTTATTGGCATGTCAGAAATACTGTGAGAGGGATTCATGACAGAGTACTAACTCATTTTTTATTTTTATTTTTATATTGATCTGTTTTCTGTTTTCCATTTTTGTTTATGTTTATTAGTTTTTGTGCTTTAGTTACTGTAATTGGTTCCAAACCGTTGTAATTAAATTAATTAAATAAATAAACAGTCGATTGTTTTGACCGAGTCCCACCATTTTCTATGCTGTCCACACAAAAAACATTTTTTTAATTTTTTTTTTTCTAATTAATAGGCTTGCGTTTGGCAACTTGCCTGATGTGAAGTGATGACGCAGCCAAGGCTGGAGCACGCTTGCCTAGAAAAAACCAATTCACTCAAACTTCGAAGAGATTTAGATTATAATGATTGGACGGGTGAATTTCACAGACTGGCGGTTCGCACAATAAATGTGGAAGGATATCTGCTTGTCCGATGATAGAATGGGGATGGGGGAACTTTTTTTTTAGCCTTTGCTCTGTGTCTGGCCCGAATCCGATAAGAGATATCACACACTTGTTCAGCATTTACCAAAAAAATGCCCGAAACAATCCCTTCACATTGAATTTGACCCATACCGAGCGGCAAACTCCGTTTGGCATCTACCGTCACTGATTCGGTTCGGCACAATGCGGCTTTTTCCCGAACGCATATCTATATAATTGACGACGTTGGAACCAGAAAGTTGACTGACTGACTGTTGTGCCCTAGTTCATTCTGGTTCCAATGTCGTCAATTATATTCGATCTTGTCGCCCGACTGTGAATTATCTCAGCCTGAACATGTTGTGTAGCACTCCTAGAGAATGTTTGCAATATCCGGATCCGATAAAATACGAACCGATAAGGTTTATTGCAAAATCTATGATGACAGTTTTCAATTGGAGTCGGACACAGTCTACAACCACTCGTAAAAATACTGTACGACGGCTGTAGTTGAGCATATTATTTTTTCGGATGCAGTCCTAAAGCGCTCTTATGGTCAAGCTAATAGGGATGGAAATCGTAGTAATTAGGTATTCAGTTTGACCCAGTTTTCAGAAAACAAAATCGTTTGTTTATTTTATTACAGCCTTCATATTTTATCAACAAACATTTATAAATACTTCCTTTTAGCAGAGATTAAAAGATTAAAAAAATAATACGCCCAACATTTGCTTTCACGCCAGTCCCATGTGACGTGCAATTTATGTGTAAAGTTTTATAACTTTTCGGAGTAAATTTACACACGTATGTCGAACTTATGTATCCATATGGAGAGTTAGGACCGGACCATATGCGGCATGGGTGTTAATACCCGGTAGGTATTATTCAGTTCGAAAAGGATTAATGGCCTTAAACGGGTAGGAAGCGACACTGACGCGAAAACGGAAACCACGTATTCAGTACATCATTCATAGAAATTTTTCACCGGTTATTAAAAAAAAAACAGCTATTCCATACATTTTGACCGTGTATTTTAGCTTAGGTGTAAACGAACCCTTCACGAAGCCGTCAACCAAGCATAAAGGCGCACACCCACCGTACACGGGCACGCGGCGCATTTTAGCTGCGTGGATTCATTAGTTTGACAACGTGGGTCTACGTTTCCACTGCAGTACACACTACACACCCACAACTATGTACCACTGCAGCGTGCGTGGCCAACCGCGGCATAGTCGTAGGTTAATATTCGTTGACAGCGTTGAACTATGTGAGCGCCTTATTCGAGCAAGCCACGCATGTACTAATGACGTCAATTGATGCAAAGCGAAACTTATCACACGTGCGTGTCCTATCCGTGCGCCGCGGTGGGTATGCACCTTTATGTACATCAAACTTAGTAACTCAACCCAAAAAATATTGGTAAAAAATCATGGTTTACGGTAAAACTCAATGCAACAACACTCGTAAAACACACTTACTCGTAAACACACTTAACATTGAGCTGATGGATGCATTTAATGATACAGGGGTCATGATGATATTTAAAGTAGTTATAGCATTAAAAAAAACCTTGTGAAAAAGTTGGAATTTTTAAACTCCAATAGCTCAGTAACTAGAAGTAATGGTCCGGAACCAAAAAAATCGCAATGACGGGGAAACTGGGTTTGACTGCGTTATGGGTCTATTTACACCCATTATATCTATTTTTGGAACTTTTGAAATACACACTTATGATCTTATCGGTGTAAAGAAATTTTCAGATTTTTATCCGAAATTGTTTGGTAGCTCAGCTCGCTTATCGCTATCACCAATATTGGAACACTTTGGTCATCAATCAATTAATTGCAGACTACTTTTGACACTGAGTCCATTAGCAGAGCAATGGACGACGAAGTGTTCACACGATTTGTATTTTTACGAACAGTAACAAGTACAGAAAATTTATCAGGTCTACGCCCTGCGACGCGACAACACTGCCTGTTCTCTGACCATTACACACTCGCCACATCCGGGGTTCTGAACCAAAATATTTGACCATACTCTTAATGGTAACTTATTAACTCAGTCCCACCGCTCATCCTGTTCGATTTCGAACGATATCGTCGCAACTCAGACGGAATTTTAGATCCGGAATTTAAAATGAGCGCGGTCAGTACTAGGATCAAATAAACGGCTTGGAAGTCCTTTAAAACGTTATCAGATTATTTTGAAATTCCATGATATTATCACTTCATTATCAAGGTTTAGAATAGAAACTAGTCACGATGCAGAAAATATAATAATTTTAATAAAACTACTTATATCAATAACAAAATACACAGATAAAAAATAAACTATATTACAATATTGGATCGTACGGACAATTGGTTTCAAAATGTTTCTCTTTGCATTGACGGAGATAAAGGCAGCTCCAGTGGCGCTCGATTTGTAAGCAGCACAATCACTAGATCTGCCGCCAGCAGGAACATTGTGAAAATCGGAAGGAGAGCATTCAGTATGTACTCATTACTCATTTTGGAAATTTTCTTCAGTTCATGAAACACAGAAATAGATAATGCACCTTGCAGAAATGAACAAGCAACAAGTGAGTACACTTGTAATAACTTCGAAGCTTGTTTTTCCATAAAACTGGCGATAAGGAAGTTGCCAATCATGATGTAAGTTGAGAATATAGCTATCGGTGCGAGTTGAGCATGCACCAGGGTAGCGGTATGCGTGCTTCTTTCGTTGATCAGGTTACTGGTGTTCACTACGAGCGCAAGGAACCGTATCTGGTTTAAGCATCTGTCGCTGGTCATTGATGAATGATTGACGCTGGCACAATGGTAGTTTCTTCTTTATTTTCATGCATCACTATTCCCCTAAAAAAATGTTACGATTTTTATTCGATTCTATTTTAATTTTTCTTTACATTCAATGACTATGTGACATTATATCTTGTGACAGGGGCAAATTGACACCTAGCAATTTCTGAAAACATCGAGCAACCAGAATATTCTTTCTGAAGAGGTTTCAATTATTTTTGTTTCACTCTATATAACTGTTTTCTGGCTTACAGAAATCAGACTTAATTCCAAAATACCCGATGATTTTCCCAACTTTGTTGGGACCAGCTTACATTTTAACTGGATGCAGTAAATACAGCTAAATTCAAATTCAAAAACTTTATTTCGAACGGAGGCTCGTGTAGGGTTAGCAGCCCCGGATCTAGGGGGGGGGCAAGCCGGGGCCCGTGCCCCGGGTGGCATATTTAGAGGGCGGCAAAATCAAGCTTGGGAGACGAATACACGACTCAGCATTATTGTAACTTGGCGATTACTAACCGGCAGTATTGTAAAATAATAAAATAAAAAATTTATTCTCTGTGGGGCGCGTCTCTCTTTGGAGGTGGCCTATGTCCATCAGTGAGCGTGTTATGGCTGAAATGATGATGATGATAAAGGTAAAAATATTGCCAGGCGGGGGCGGCATTTTTCAGTTTTTGTACCGCCTCGTAATAATTCAAGATCCGGGGCTGAGGGTTAGTAACATAGTCCTTAAAAACGAAGTGTTAGTAAACAACAAGATACGGTGGTGGTGGTGGTGGTAAAGGTAAAAATATTGCCAGGCGGTGGCAACTGACATCAGTGAACCATATGTGGACAGTCCACTCTGTCAGTAATAATTTTGAGAACCCTGTTAGGGCTGGCCATGGCAGCTAAATACCAGTATTTTACATGCAGCTACTGCCTTTTTCCTGTATCGTGGGTGCGTTTACAAACATTTAAAACTCACATACACAAACAGCCAGACCCGGAACAACTACCAATAGATCATACAAATATTTGTTCCGTGCGGGGATCGAACCCGCGACAGGCAGCGCAGCAGCCAATTGCTTAGCCACTGCGCCAACCGTGTCGTCATCAACGGCATAACGTGGTTTCCGATGTCAGCTTGATATATATTGGAGTGTGACCTGTCCAAGAGGAAAATGTAGTGAGGACAATGTTGAATTGTTGAGTTTGAATGTAGATGACTATAAAAGTAGAGGAAGACCAAAGACAGCTCTTCGGCTCTTCGGCTCTCGGCTCTTCGGCTCTCGGCTCTTTTTAAAGTATAATGATTTGTTTTGTTTTTTAATGTATTGTGATTTGTATTTTACGTTTTTCAAAATATGACCTGTAATTTTTATAATTATTAATGAATAAATAAACTAAACTAACTAAACTGAAGCGATGGATGGACTGTGTGAAGGATAATCTGGTTAGATAGGAGGTGACTGCTGAGATAACGAGTAATAGAGAAGTATGGAAGAAGAAGACATGCTGCGCCGACCCCAAATAAATTGGGATATGAACAGGAGAATGATGATGACCTGGATAGGTCATCATCATTCATTCATTCATTCATTTTTTTTTTTCAGTTTTTCATTTTTTTTTTTGTTTTTTTTTTCATTTCTTCTTTTTTTTTTTCTTGGATGAGATTGACCGCGGTAAGTGTCACCGTCACACCATCGATCGTTCTGTTCAGCCATGAACCATTCCATATGTATGAATTTAATTATGACATTCTTAACGAGGATCTTATCTATATTTCAATTGAATTTCATAACAGTAAAATTTTCAATCTTAGTAAGTACATTTCTACTGATTGAGAGCTTAACAGACTTAGGTTGACAAAATAATTATTATGAAATCATTCCACTTCACTGTTGACAATTGTCGCACGCTATTTTAGGCGTTATAGTGTATTCGAATAAGAACTAAAATTGGCTGGTTTTCTGAGGGTTTATGGGTAATATTTTGACTCGAAAACAACTGAAGTTAAAAGCCTCTTTGAATTGAACGCTTGTTAAGGGAGGTAGTTGAACGTGCTTAAGTCAATGATCAGGGAAGAATTAGTTGTCTTTGAAGTTGTAGAGAGTTGACAAATGAAGGTAGAACCAAAGGAATTTGTGAAGAATTATATTATTAGTTGTGATTTGTAATCGTTTTCAGCCCACTGTATACTGACCACAGAATATAGATTACCTAGATAACGCAAGAACACCTACTTCGCGTGCCCGGCTTAAGTACTTTATACTTTTTTTTCTCAAATAGGAAACCAGGAAATCATCAAATGACCCCCCCTCCCCCGCTCTGAGCGGTGCGGAAACGAGTGTTTGTGTTTCCGTGTGTGCTTTGTGTTCCAGGGCCGCGGTATCTCATTCGAACAGTCCCGCAGCCCAAGTATTTTATACTGAACGTGGTGTCTGTCGCAGCAAGCTAATTTGTTTAAAACAACGTTACAACTTGTAAACTCAAGAACTTAATTCTAGACATTTGAAGAACGAAAACGTAGTCTATTTTGTTACCTAGTTTTTATAGAAACTAAATGGTGCTTATGACGTCATAGTAGGTAGTCAAAAAATGTCACGCTTGGTTTTCATACGATCCGTGATATTTGTGTTATCTTGGTATAACTATATCTGTGATACTGACTTAGTTTTTAAATGAAGTTTCTTTGAGACGCCTAAGTATCAATAAATGTTCAAAAACACAATAATCGACTATGACAATGAAATGATTATCTATACTAATATTATAAAGAGGTAAAATTTGTTTGTATGTAGGGGGTAATCTCCGGAACTAATGATCCAATTCAAAAAAATTTTTCACTGGCAGAAAGCTACATTATTCGTGAGTGCTATAGGCTATAAATTATTTTTATATCATGCAAATTAGCCGAGCTATCACAATTTTCGCGGACGAAGTCGCGGGCGGAGTGCTAGTTATCTTTATAAAGCAAACATTATTAACGCTCGCCTTCAATCATGCGAAAAACTAGAATCTTCATCCATTTAAAAAAACTTCGACTGTATAATGGCCATGACCAAAATTTATTTGGCCTTAAGTATATAACATAACATAACGACTGTAATCCCCGAAGAGTTAGGCAGAGGTGGTCCTAATGGTACACCCACATTTTGACAGTACATGTTTACGTTTAGGCTATTGCCATCAATCGGGCACAAATACAGACTCCGTGGCTGCTACTGAGACAATTCCTGATGGAAAACCCAATAACACTTTGCCCGACCCGGGAATCGAAACTAGGACCTCATACTCAGCAGTAGTGCTTTTTTTTTTATCGTGGTAAAATCATCAAATGAGTCCTCCCACCCAGGGCAGAGCGGGAGGGACTGCCAGACTTGTACCACATGGGTGTCCTTCAATAGCCCTTTATGTTCCAGGGTCACGGTTATTCTATAAATCCCGCGACCCCGGCAGGCTTTGGCCCTCTAGAGGGGGGCCCCGTCATTATGCTGACACTCTTTGAGGCGCGCGTGGAACACAACGCGCCGTCGACCCGGGCATGGTCCATGGTCGGACAGCGAGTCGCCCATTACTCGCCGCCCGCATGCCCCAGCAGTCGTGCTTGCGATAACTCGACCAACGAGGCAGTCTCTCCTTCAATCAAATAAACAGAATCGTCATCTATAAAAAAAAAACTTGGACTATTTAATAGCAGTCTTACGCAGGTAGGTATATCATTACGGTAGCTAAGCTCTTCATGGAGAAAGTGCCAGCCGACTGAATAAGGCAACTGAAAAGGATTAATTATATCCTTTGAGAGGGCAGTGGCCTCCACAAATAAATTAGATCTCTAAGAGCTTTGTTGAAAGAATAATAGTGAGTATTAATTGCACATTTATCTAGATTGCTCCTTTATAGATTTAATAATATTAACGATGGATAGTAATAAAGGAGCTCGAGGCTAAATAATAACAGCCGCTCGATCTTTAGGTTAAGTCGTGCCAACCTAGGTTGGGCCGAGGATAGGTGACCACCTATTACATACGGAGTTTTCTCCGTGCCTCGGAAAGCCGTTAATCCCGGCTGTCATTTATCGATCTTTGACAGTCGTTACAGGTAGTCAGCAGTAGTGGCCCGAAAGGCTGACATCCAGTCTTACCCAGTACTGACTGGGTTGTGGAGATCAGATAGGCAGTCGCTTCATGTAAAATACTGGTATTCAGCTTCATTCTGTCAGACTGGAAGCCGACCCCAACATAGTTGAGAAAAGGCTAGGCTGATGACGGATTTTATAAATGA
Organism: Noctua comes; assembly: GCA_963082995.1. NCBI lineage: Eukaryota > Metazoa > Arthropoda > Insecta > Lepidoptera > Noctuidae > Noctua > Noctua comes. Next base: position 4,125,545 of record OY720279.1, on the reverse strand, counting down.
CAAGACCGATTATGAAAACGATAAGAGCCGTTTAAATTGTTTCTTACACGAAGTTAGACGCCTGAACAAAAAGAGGGTTTGTCTCCAGAGATATCGTTATCAGATTGAATTAGCCACTTAGATCACGGCGAGTTGTATCCACTGATACCGTGATCCGATTTTCTCAAAAAGTTAATTAATGTTTTTACACACTGATCACGAAATCAATCAAAGAGGAGCTCGTGGAATAATAACCAGTCGCTCGGATCGATCTTTAGGTTAAGCCGTGCTTGCCTAGGTTGGTCTGTGGATGGGTGACCACCCATTACATACCGAGTTTCTTCCATGCCACGGAAAGCACGTTAAGCCGTTGGTCCCGGCTGTCATTTGTAGATCTTTGACAGTCGTTAGGTAGTCAGTGGCCCAAAAAGTCTGACAACCAGTCTTACCAAGGGGTATCGTATTACCCAGTACTATCTGGGTTGTGGAGGTCAGATAGACAGTCGCTCCATGTAAAATACAGGTATTCAGCGGCATCCGGTTAGACTGAAAGCCGACCCCAACATAGTTAGGAAAAGGCTAGGCAGATGATGATCACGAAATCAATCGAAAGTTAAAAACAAATCCATTGGTGATCTGATAAAACAATGGTGGATTTTGGCACTCATCTGCTTTCACTCGCTTACCAATGATCGAAAAATGAAATGAAAGAAGCAAATGAACTTATATTCCCATGTAACTTTGTCGGTGTTGTGTGAACGTGGAAACTGTGGATGGGTTATAAAGCCGAACAAAAAAAAAAAAAAAAAACTTTGTCCACCGCCGGCTAAACTAGCCAGTTTTTCATACATGTGCATCCACCGCACATGTATGAAAAACTGGCTCAACTATGCGAGCTAAGCTAAACTAACCTAGTTTAGCCCCGGGGGGACGTTCGGCTTAAGAGTAGAGGAAGCAGGAGGGATTGATGGACTGTGTGAAGGATGATGCCGCACGATAGGAGGTATCTGATGAGATGACCACGATGAAAACCGGCTAGGTCTACAAATAATTCATAAAATAATGAATTGTAGAACAAAAACATGAAAAACATCTTGCCAAGTAAATATTATCAAATTTACAATCTACAAACTATAATTAAACGGTACTTCAGAAGCTTTTGTCACCGGATATATGTGAATGACAGTATCCTGTATGAAGCAACTCCCCCTCTTAACTACAGAACTCAGTGACTGGGTAATTGGTATATGTCGTCAGTTATGTCTAAGACCCGGGTAAGTAAGGGAAATTTCTAATTATTTTCTTATAATTTCCTTTATTTATATTTTTACAAATTATTTACATTTTTAAATATTCCTTAGAAAAAATTATATAAAAACATTTAAAAATATAAAAAAATTGTAGCCCACCGGTATCGGGAACAGGGTCCAGAGAAAGGAACCTCCTAACAATAGGAGCCGTGTCCAGGAGTACCGCTTTATTATAATTATAATTATCAGCCATTTATGTCTCACTTCAGGGCAAAGGCCTCTCTTCCCTCCTTCCACTTAATTGCTAATGAAAAAACAAAATACGTGACATTTTGCCCGGCCTGAAAACCGAACTGGACCTGATGCTCGGCAGCAGCGCTTGCGAGCACTACACCAATGAGACAATGAACCTTAACTAAATATAAACTGTAATTAATTTCGGAAGGAATCGAGACTTAAAGTTAATTCTCCACTTCCAGTTAATCCTAGATTAAAGTTAGATAAATTATTTATTAGTAAGGATTATAAGGAGCCTTATTTTAGATCTGTTACAAGCTTTTAGACTGATCTCCTTGCCTCGTTATGTAACGGTTGACTTAAAGGCTAAAGTCAATTACTAGGCTTCCTTGTTTGGATTATGAAATATTAAATTGTATGGTACCTACGACGATAGTTCGGGGTTTGAATGTTCGAGACGCGTTGTTAATACACATAAGCATAAGCTTAGTCAGCCTATAATGTTCCCACTGCTGGGACGCAGGCCTCCTATCTATGAGAGGGCATGGGCTATAATCCACCACGCGGGCCCAGTGCGGGTTGGTAGATGTCACACGTCTTCGATTTTATGGTTCTACGACATGCGGGCTTCCTTCATCGTTTTGAGAGTAGTGGTGATGAAATAAATTACACAAAGTAATGCGCCTGCCAAGGGTTTCAACCTACGACTAACTGCTCGTAAGTCGAGGCCGCCACCACTGGGCCACCGTTTCTATCTTCTAATACATACACATTAATTTTGTGAAATTGGATTGGAATATCACGATGGCGGCTTTAGTTCATATTTTAGACACGCGCCAAAAGATCCTTGTACAAAAAAGAAAAAGTTGTTATTTTATTATTAATTCATTCGGAGTCAGCGCAGCATGTCTTCTTCTTCCATACTTCTTTATTACTGGTCATCTCATCAGACACCTCCTTTCTAGCCATATCATCCTTCACACAGTCCATCCATCGTTTCTTTGGTCTTCCTCTACTCTTATAAATAATGCCGTAAAATTTGCAGAACACACGTATGTTTAACATTAAAAAGCTAACAAAACAATTCCTATTGTATAGCAACAGTAGAAAATTCAATAACCTATTAAAATGAAAACTGAAATGCTGCAGCCCCTATTCTGGCAGCAAAAACGTCACGAAGACGTCTGGTCCGACACCGCTGAGAACTAAAGTAATTCCACTTCCATTGTTCGTGAACACACTGTTTTTATTACAAGTGTCTTATAGCAGCACAATAGCCTGTCAGAGGCGATAAACCTTTTCGATGTTGAGTTTTTGAGTCCATATTGAGAGGGTTGAATCTTTAGCAAATGGGAGCACAGCATTCTTTTATAGTTACAAAGTACGCCAGCACATCTGCAAGCTACTACAATCTGTCAAATTTCTTTGATAGATTTTCAACTTTATCGTTAAAGCATTAGGTTCAAGGTTCATTGGGAAAATTTTACAGTTTCGGGTAGGTTGATGTGCTGGCGTCAAATACAAATACTAAGATCTCATTTTTGAATCTTCAGACATTTCTCGGGGGAGTCAAAATTGCGGTTTGACATCTTGTGTATCCACAGAAAATAAGGTCAGGATTTCGTATGATTTCGAATTTTCGATTCGTTAGTTCGGGACAATATGCTTCCTCGTAATGTTTTCTTTCACTGTTTTGAGAACTGTCGATTAAAAATCGGCTCTAAGTTAAATGTTGAAGTGATTTCATCAGCTATTAGGCCGTCATCACACTAAAAAGCTCGTCCACGCGTTCCGGCGGTTGATGCCTAAGGGACTAACCACACTTATTCAGCTCTGTTCAGCTTTTGTCCATAGTACGTATCTGAGTAGACGCGGAAAGCTGAACGGACGCGTACGCATCTCCATATAAAATCGTTGTTTTCTATGGACAAAAGCTGAACAGAGCTGAATAAGTGTGGTTAGTCCCTAATACCCATGCCGACCGCGCGGACGAGCGGCGCCCACAGCCTCTCCACGCGGCGCACTGTCCATACATCCGCTTCGCCGCCTCCCCCCGACCGCGCGGACATGCGGTATCGCCTTATCCTAATCTATTTGTGCAGCATGTTTTGTTCTTCTCTTAAAATCTAAATCCGATTATGGTTTTTAAATAAAAATATCAAAACACATAATTATAATATTTTAGTTCTAAAAATAGTGGATAATATTCTACATTTAGTTAACCTGCGTAGTAAACGCTAACATGGATAATGGATGAAAGGAGAATGATAAATAAATTATAAATTACATTAAAACTTCAGGTTTGTAGCTTTATTCATGTAAAATGTTAATCCCGATACCATAGCTATCTGTCATACATAACGTGTATGGTCGTTAAAACGAAATACAAAACCTGAACATTTTGATTGCTGTAATCACAAAGACAGATTGGTTATCGGAATATAACGATGAGTGCATTGCACGAACTGAATAACAGTGCTGATAGAATCGATTTATTTTCCTGCTCTCCGAATGAATTCACAAAAATAATATTGTATGAACCCACCCGCAATAACTTCAGTTTATCCGTGATCATGGTGCTTGCAACAGCGCCGAAATATCGGGAACTCATAAAAAACAGTAAACATGGTAAATATCCAGTTAGTATTAATAGTATTGTATGAATATTGTTGGATGGAGGGGGAGATGAAGGCCAAGGAAAAATTGGATGGATTGTGTGAGGTACGATATGATGGAGAAAGGAGTAAATGATGCCATGACGTGTGACTGGGGAGAATGGAAGAACGAAAACGTGTTGCGCCGACCCTAAGTAGATTCACAGAGAGTAGGTTCACAATTACATTACCAAGCTTCTTTTACAATAAGAATCTCATATTTTGTTGTCCTTGAACCAAAAACAAGACAGAATCTTATATCGTACAAATTAATATCGCAGGGGATTTCTTGTAAAATCCGCCTTTTCCTGTTCTTTTTACGACGAAAAGTGATTAATAATTAATTTGTAGAAAATAATCAACATCATCTACCTGCCTTTTCCCAACTATGTTAGGATCGGCTTCCAGTCTAACCGGGTGCAGCTGAATACCAGTATTTTACACGGAGCGACTGCCTATCTGACCTCCGCAACTCCAGTTAGTTACTAGGTAATACGATACCACTTGGTAAGACTGGTTGTCACACTTTCGGGTCACTGCTTTCCGAGGCACGGAGGAAACTCGGTATGCAATGGGTGGTTGGAACAACACAGACAAGCGCGGCTAAACCTGAAGATCGACCCGGGAGGCTTATTTTTTTAGCCACGAGCTCCACCATGATTTGTAGATAATAATAATGTAGAAATTATTCTTGTTTCACAGAATAACATGGAAATGACTGATGTAATCATCAGGCATTTAACAAAGTGATTCTTCTTCCTGAAATCGTTTAACATTTTCGTTTAATAATCTATTGTTGTAATTTTTTTTCGAATGAATTAATTTTATTTGCGGAGACAAAGATTGTAATTTCACTGCTTAAGTACTACTTATTATTTGACAAGCGAAACGGTCTGAATCATAAATCATATTATTTTATTTCTGTGAGTTGGTTTTCTGTAAGCTGGCTTACTGTAACTCGTGTCATACCGAGTTTCCTCCGTGCCTCGAAAAGCACGTTAAGCCGTTGGTCCCGGTTGTCATTTGAAGGTCTTTGACAGTTAAAGATAGCCAGTGGCCCGAAAGCCTGACAACCAGTCTTACCAAGTCCGTATTACCTAGTACTAACTGGGTTGTGGAGATCAGATAGGCAGTCGCTCCATGTAAAATACTGGTATTCAGCTACATCCGGTTAGACTGGAAGCCGACCCCAACATAGTTGGGAAAAGGCTGGGCAGATGAAGTTGGTTTTCAAAACCATATTTACACGTTACAATAAGTGTTTACCAGGTTCGCAGTGATAATTATCTTGATATTTTTACCTTGATAAATTACCGTATTAATATAAAAAATCTTGGTTGGAGTGTAGCCTTAGGAGCGCTATGGAGCGAGGACTAAGAAAAAATTTCGAACTTAAAAAACTTATAGTTTTTTTTTTCCGGAGATTTCTCAAAAGCGGCGGTCGATCTTTTACCTTTGATATACAAACGCCAGCACATCAAACCACTACAATCTATCAAATTTCCTTAATAGATTTTCAACTTTATCGGTAAAGAATTAAGTTCAAGGTTGATTGGACAAATTTGACCGTTTTTTGTAGCTTGGTGTGGCATGGCAGGCGTCTGTACAATAAAATATATTCTGTCTACTCGTCCCTAAAGCTCCCGAAACAGAGTTCATGGACGGCAAAGACAAAAAGTAAACAAACACTGCCCACTCTGGGAATAATTCCATTGATAAGAGAGAGTCGATCAAGGAAAATACAATAGCTTAATTACAACGTGGGTGTCCTATTGTCTTGTTCTATTTACTTGACCATGAGTCGCGTTATGTCATAAATCTAACTACCTACTTACAACGTATATTACGTAAAGGGCTTATTCCACGTGGCTGGAGTTGTGATCTTATTGGGACGAGAGATATTTAGAAAGCTTTTGTACACAGAATTATGACGACTGTTGTGTTCGTAGTTGCCAGGACAAGGTTCGTTTTAAAGAAAATTTTGTTGTTTTTTTTTTGCTAAACGCACATTTTCTTCATTAGTGAATTGCACCCGTGCAAAGTCGGGGCGAATCACTAATTATGATGTAAATTGAGAGAGAGGTTGGTGTGTCTGTTATAGTCAAACTTCGGAGCTTCTAGGTTTGGCTAGCCGAGTCGGGGAGGCCCAAGTCCTGAGCTCGCTTCGCTCGCTCTAGCATCCAAAGTTTTTCTTATTTTATTAATTATCTACTCCGTATACCAAATTGCCAACACCGTTTTCCGCTTTTTTTTTCCGAAGTCGGCGCCGGTAGCAATTTCAACAAACGGCGCTGGCAGCTTATTTGTAAAAAGTGAAGTACTTCTAGGCTTACCTAAAAATACATCAGTCAAAGGCAGAAATTGGAATCTATTTTTGGGGTTACCAAAAGACGTTCATCAAAACCTAGGATAAACCAGTAAATCCGCGAAGAAGCTACATATCGATCTTTGACTATAAAATATTAATTAAACATTGTTTCAATTCAGAATTCACTATGCGAAGTTGTCAGTCTACGAAGTTGACATTCTGCGAAGTTGGCGTTTTGCGTCGTGTTGACATTTTGAGAAGTTGGCATTCTGCGTCAGAATCATAGTATCTAAACAAAGTATTTATGAACATCACTAGTTTAAGTTAAAACAAAATTCAAGCAGTTATGCTTAAAACTGCAAGGAATAAAGAACTAGATTGTGCCCGGGTGTCACAACTAGATAGGACGACAGCACTCATTTAAAGCGCAAAATCTGCTTACTTTGGCAAGCTTCCAACGAAAAGCAATTTTGTTAATCAGTTAAGATCAAAATTATGTTCACCATGCACATCAGACTCCGAGCTGTTCTTGGGAAATCCTAATTGATAATCCGAATAACGCTATTAATGTAATAATGTTGTGAAATCATATTTATTATTAAAATACAGGCTTGGATGCAAGATGCAGCAACGATCCTATCGCCCGCAAAAATATGGAAGTACAGGAAGAGCGAAAAGTGCAACCAATATGCAACCAAAACCTACGTACATTAGAGTGTAGATTTGGGATGCATGTTGCATGCAAATAAAATTGCATTGCATTTCACTTTCATGCATGGCAAAGTAACGCCTGATACCATAACTTATCTCAATAACACGTCACGTAACTTATCAAAATAACGAAGAACTCAGACCCTCGTTTTGAAAAGTGGTTTTTATCTCGTTTTTTATCACAAGCGGCCGTCCACACGGCTCTGTCCTAAAGCTACATAAAATATTAAACAAAAAAAAATACGTTGGGATCACACGTCAACATCTCACTGTTAATACCGACAAAAACCGCTGTATAAAACTGCCACGTTATACCAACATTATAAGGCCCGGACTCCACCAAACCACCAACTCCACCTCGGAGACGAGCGGAGATATTCGAAGCGGAGAGGAGATGCGTAAAAGCTAGGGTTTATCCACCGAAACTGTGCGGAGATGTGCAAAGTGGCACACCGCTCACCGCATCATTTGCGGAGTTTTGCTTGCAAAAAATTGAACCTGTGAAGTAAAATATGGTACAGTTCCACGCCGTGTCAACATGGATTTATCAATCCTTATGATTCTACCAATTCAGCTTATTCCAGTCTTCACTAGACATGGCCTCATATCCTAAGTTGCGCCACTACACGTACTCCCATGTCCTCCGCAATCCTGTCATGTCATACCCAGCCACCTTTTCTGGAGGACGACAAACGCTGCACAACATTAACCATGATTTATGCTTGTTCCAGGAATAACATCAATAACAACTCTAACAGTGATATCCTTCGAGAGGTATATGATGGTGACCAGGCCGCTAAACTCCAGACACCTCAGCTCTAAAGGGGCTATCATGTCTATAGTGTTCATCTGGACCTACTCGCTGGCACTCACCACACCGCCGCTCGTTGGGTGGGGACAGTATGTTAATGAAGCTGCTAATATCAGGTATAGTCCTTTTAAGAAGTTACTGTTTTTAATACTAAACACTTAGAATACAAAGCGTCTCCTGCCGAACCCAAGTAACATATGACAAGGGCAGGAAGATGATGTCCTAATCAATGTGAATGCTGTGCGGGCTTACCCGAACGCACCAACTAATTTTCCGAAGAAATAAATGAGAAATCAACGCGACCGTCGAGTATTCGCGCAGCTAATCGCCTTGATTAGGACACTCTCTTTAAGCGATCAGCTGCAGCAACCATCCCCACCCCTCTTCTTCTACCCTTTTTTCAATTTATTTGTGATTGGTGCATCATTTCTTCTTCCATACATCTAAATTAGCCGTCAATCATCCCCATTTTGCACAGACTAAACAATTTCCTATCTCCCTGACGTAGAACTTCATTCGAAAAATTTAAGGGATCCTTGTGACCAGTTAAGCTGACTCAAGGGCTGAATACACAATCCACACATTGGCTACAATCGCTTGAGCAATGTTTTTTTTGGGTCAAGCCTGCCACACCACTGCAACTCCTCAAAGCTGGAATCAACAGTGGCGACCACCAGAAAAGCGCCGAGACAATAAAGCTCGACGAAGTCCCAGAGAAACAATTCAACTGTGTTGGATCCCTAAAAAAATAATCAGAAAAGAATAGCGGAGGAGTAGGCCGTTTGAGCGAGTGGTTTTACTCCATTACGCATTAACTTTAACCATGAACTTCCAGTAGGAGGCCGGCCTTGCATGAAAGTTTCTACCTTTCAACCAATTTAGAAAAAGGACAACTGTGCCTGTTCGTCCAGCCTGTTCATACAGCAAACTTGAAATTCCAGAACAAATAAGCACATAGGTATTTTTAATAACACAACTTTGGTTATGTAGTGTGTACTTACGTACACTACAGAAGAATGTTTTGCAGGATTTTTTTGAAAAATGTACCCACCCTTAACTTTTAATTAAATAGTACTGGCTGTTTCTTTTGGTTCAACACTGGCGCCGCGCAACGCAACGGTAATGTTTTATTTTTATTTTGAAAAAACCATACATAATATGTATGTCGGGTGGTCAGGATTTATTCCGATAGGCTCGTACATAATGTGGGCAAAAGATGGGTTTGATATGAAAATACACTGGGTGCGATACACTGTTTCCATTAAACTAACAAATTACTTGAAGTTACAATTTAACACAATAGCACGGGGCATAATGAATCGGGTACAGTTCCAGGACGTCTCAACTCCGCTGCGATCAGACATAGAATGTCATCCTCGCCTCGTGCTGTAAACATCACTCTGTAGAAGCACGCTGTGGTGTGGGTAGACTTGTAAGTAGGTCGCGTGAAGTCACCACTGGCGCGCTTGCAATTCATTTTATGTCCGTACCAATGACCGGATCTGACATGTATATATTTTAGAGTGCGGTTCATGAAACACACACGACACGGGCATACTATTGTACCCATAGTTCGGTCCCTTACTCACACAGAATAATTAATCCACTTATTTTCTTTTGCTGTGCAATAAAAATACAGACCTAACATTGAGCTGGTTGAGGTACTTGTTACGTCGTGTTTTACAGCTAGCAGACCTTGAAAATATTGTCTCTCGAAGAAAGTAATTATTCAGAGGTTATGAAGTAGTTGAGACTAATTAATTCTAGTTTCTCTTGACATAAAATGGCTTTCTTTAATATTCTTTGGCCCGGTTAGGTAGCAACGCCGTTTTTTCTTTAGTTAAGAATAAGAGAGAGATAACTTGAGAAGTTTAATTAATTAGTCCTTGTCGTAGTATCTTGACATCTAGGCTAAAGAAAATGTTAGTAAAGTTTGCCATTTTAAAAAATTACTTTTTTTTTTTATTGAACTAGCTGTTGCCCGCGACTTCGTTCTCGTGGAAAAATTTACATAAAATAGATAAAATAAATAATAATAATCTCTATCAAAAAAAATTACAATCAACTACAAAAAGTATAATTTTACTGGGGATCGAACTTGCGACGTGATGCACGTAAAGCGGTCATGAAACCGTTTCTCTATTTGCTTCGCTGACATATACTTTGAAATAGACGTTGTTACGCATAATCATGGCTGAAACGATAAACAATTGAATAATACTAACATAATGCAATATTGCTCATCCCCTTAAGCAAGTAGCGTGATAATATATAGCCTAACATTTGAAGAAGCCTATTACAGATATTCACTATTTTACTTTTATTTTCATTGTTTTTGCTGTTGTAGTGACTGATCTTCTAGTTGGTATTTTCTTTTTCTCTTAATGTTTCTGTTACCTTGATTTCTTGATTTCCTTCACATTTTTACGCACCAACCATGTTAACTATTGTTATATCTCTACCAGCTACAGCGACTAGGTGATTTTATTAGTTATGTGTATTTGACTATTGTTGTTTTAAGCGAAACAATAATAGTTAAGTTAAATTTAGTAATTTAGTTTAATAATTTTAGTACCATCCATACTTATATTTATTTTATTAGTATTTTTATATTGTTTATGTAAACTATGATCAATGTCGACCTTGATGATGATTTTTTCTCCTGTTCTTCCTCTTCCAGCAGTTTCCTCAGTGTGGCAAGTGGTTCTTCCTCCCCTTTGACTCTTAGTGATCAGATTTCCTCTTTGCTTACCCACCTTCCTAACAATCTCAACATAGCCCACATTAATGCCCAGAGTGTTCCTGGCCATTACTCTGATCTTCTGGCTTCCTTCAACAGTGCACATATAGATGCATTGCTGATCTCCGAGTCCTTCCTTAAACCCTCTCTTTTATCAGTACACTATGCCCTTCCAGGTTTTGTTCTTATCCGTAATGATAGAACTGGAAAGGGTGGCGGTGGTGTAGCCATTTACTTGCGTGCTGATATCCCTTATAAGCTTGTTAGCGCATCACCTTCCCCGTACTCGGGGTCAGCGGAGCATCTATTTCTGGAAATTACACTTCACCGTGTTAAAATGCTTCTGGGGGTTATGTATAGCCCTAACCTCAGCATTGACTACTTTGACTCTTTTGATTCGCTTTTAAATGATTTCTGTCCAACTTATGACCACGTAGTCTTGATGGGTGATTTTAATACCTGCCTTCTTAAAAATGACACTCGCACTAACAAACTTCAATCTATCCTTTCGTCTTTTAATCTCAGTATTTTGCCTCTTTCTGCTACGCATCACTTCCCTAATTGCACCCCTTCTCTCCTTGACCTGATAATTGTATCTAATTCTAATAATGTTTCTATCCACGGACAGCTTACTGCTTGTTTCTCTTACCATGATCTCGTCTTCTTGTCATATAAGTTACGCCCTCCTAAGCGCAAGCCGCAATATATTCTCCTCCGGAACTACAAGGGCATAGACCTAGAAGCATTATTGCATGATGCCGCTGGCATCGACTGGACGGGCATCAAGGAGAGTTCTTGTATCAACGAAATGGTTCGTATTTTAAACAGCGAAATTCTTAACTTATATGATTGTCACGCCCCTATCCGTCGAGTGAAAGTTAAATATGTTCCGGCTCCCTGGCTTACTCCTGCCATTAAAGATGCGATGGCTAGTAGAGACAGAGCCAAGAGAAGGTTAAAACGCTGTCCTTCTGAGCGTAATCTAACTGCGTACAAAATGTTGCGTAATCGCTGCAGTCGTATGTGTAGAGATGCTAAGAAACGCTACTTCCACAAATCGCTCGACAACCGCAACTCTTCTGAAGTCTGGAGGTTTTTAAAATCTGTCGGCATTGGCAAGTCTCAAGTTGTTTCTGGTGGCGACACTGACGTGTGTGCTCTTAATAAACATTTCTCACTCCCTCCTGTTACGTTGGATCCACACGTCAAGTCTGCTACTTTAAATAAACTTTCCTGTTTGCCTTTGCCGCAATGTTCTTCCTTTGAATTAAGTCCTGTGAGTGAGATTGAGGTCAACAAATCTATTTCTGCTATCTCCTCCTCTGCTGTTGGTAATGACAACCTTTGCTTAAGAATGATTTCTCCTATCCTTCCCACATTACTTCCCGTTTTGACTCACATCTTTAATTACTCTCTGTTTTCTGGTACTTTTCCTGAGGTCTGGAAACAAGCCCATATCATCCCTTTACCCAAAATCTCCAATCCAGCCGCACCTACTGATTTTAGACCCATTTCCATCCTCCCTTATCTTTCTAAAGTTCTTGAGCACATTGTCCATCAGCAACTCTCGGCCTTTCTTTCTAGGAATGATCTTCTTAGTACTTTTCAATCTGGTTTTCGTCCTGGCCATAGCACTGTAACGGCTCTTTTAAAGGTTACTGACGATATTCGCTGGGCTATGGACCACAAGTCTCTTACCTTACTTGTACTTCTAGACTTTAGCAGCGCCTTTAACTCGGTTGATTTCGACATCCTTGTGGGGATCCTTAAATCTCTCAATTTCTCCTCCTCCTCTATTGGTTGGTTTGACTCCTACCTTAAAGGCCGCTCGCAGCGTGTTCGTCTTGATGAGTCTTTCTCTGACTGGTGCTTTCTTAGCGCGGGTGTGCCTCAGGGTGGCGTTCTCTCTCCTCTTATTTTCTCTATTTTCATTAACTCTGTCACCAGAGTCATCTCTTCCTTCTTCCATCTCTATGCCGACGACTTGCAGCTCTACCATCATTTCTTAAGGGAGGATGCGGAAGCCGCCGTGTCTGTCATGAACAAGGATCTGGATTTGATTAGTGAGTGGTCGCGGTCCTTTGGACTGCATATCAATCCTAAGAAATCTCAGGCCTTGATCATAGGCGGCAGTTATATGCGGAATAGGCTCGATGTTGCGTCGCTGTCTCCACTCAGGCTGAATGGAGTTCAGATTGATTACGCAATCAAGGCTAAAAACCTGGGGGTGACTATGGATTCCTATTTATCTTGGACTGCCCATGTTGCTGAAGTTAGTCGCAAAGTGCACTATACGTTCCACTCGTTGAAATGCCTCCAGAGCTTCCTGCCATTGAACACCAAAATCTCCCTTGCGCAAACTCTCATTCAGCCTATCATAGACTACGCCGATGCCTGTTATTTGGATGCCACCGAGGAGCTTTTAAATAAACTTGAGCGCTTGCAAAATATTTGTATTCGTTTTGTATTTAACCTTAAAAAGTATGATCACGTTTCTAACTTTCGCAAAATACTCAAGTGGCTCCCAATTCGACTTCGCAGGAACTCTCGGATATTGTGTCTGCTATTTAACATCCTTCATAACCCTAAAACGCCGTCCTACCTGCGGGAACGCTTTTCCTACTCCCGTCCTTCTGATGCACCTTGCAGGTCGCATCTTAGGAACCTCCTTAAATCCCCTCCACACTCTACCGACTTCTACTCCTATTCCTTCACTGTACACGCCGTGCGGCTGTGGAATTCACTTCCGCCTGACATTAGGGACTGCCAAACTGTTGCAGTATTCAAAAGAAGAGTGAAAGAACATTATCTATCCATTTCGTCATAGTTACTTATTTTATTGTATCTACAGTATTGTTATGTTTTGTGTTTGTATTTATAAGTATGTATGTATATTCTTATATTATTATGTTTTAATAGTTCTGTTTTACGTTTTATGTATCCTATTTTCTCTTCTTCTTTTACACACTGTCTACATCTCTTTTTTTTTAGTATCTCCTTTCGCAGGTATGCTGGAAGAGATTTCTTTAGAAATAAGCATCACCTTTGTACTATTTTCTGTTCTTTTCTGTATTTTAGTGTGTACATAAACTGTTAAATAAATAAAATAAATAAATAAATAAAATATTTGTGCAAAATTTGAACAGGATCTATGCAGTAGTTTTTGCGTCAGAACATCGGACCGGATTTTAACGATTTTATTATATGTAGAGATAGAGAAGAGAAGAGAAGAGAAGAGATAAAGTGGTCTGGGAATACTTAGACACCAGTTTATTTTGGTCTGTTCAGTCTCAGTTTTTAGGCCTGGTATATCAAGATGTCTTTTGGTTGAGATTACGATGATATTGTATTTTTTTTAGAAACCGATTATAATATTAGATGTTTTTTCAAGTACAGTCACATGCACCAATATGTAAACACTTGACAAGTTTTAAAAGCGTTTTTATCCTACTGTTCTCACTAAAATTTCATGTTGTTACAAATATAGTATTTTGGAACTCATATTTTTATGAAAAAGATCATATATCCAAGTTATATGTCGGGAAAATTGCTTTTGAATTTAGGAAAGTGTTTACATAAATTGGTGCTCGTGACTGTACATCTGAACCGCAAGCACACACTGTGTTTTAGACATTGGGTTCGAATCCACGCAATTTTTTTCTTGGCCTGAACAATTCTTATCCCACATGAGCTAAAATATGCGAAAGGTACATACATAATGAAATCAGACTCGCCAAAATTACCAAGGGAAAACCACCCCTTACCTTTACGTGGTCGTAATGGCCTAATTGAAATAACTGCTTTGAGTTTGAGTTAACTAACTAGAAAAGTCTTGGCCGACTACCTCTTGAAAGTCAAGTACCTATAGACCGACCGCTTTAACGAGTCCTCCGCCTTGCCCCGTCAAAGGCATATTAGGCGTCCACAAAGTCCTAACAATATCCCACAGGTTATTTGCTTTAAAATATCATAATCCACGTAGGTGTTACGATACTAATTGAACCAATACGTGGTCAACCTTTAGAATATTCGGCACTTCGAATTGACGGCACGGTTGGCGCAGTGGCTGATCGATTGGCTGCTGCGCTGCGTGTCGCGGGTTCAATCCCCGCACGGAACAAATATTTGTATGATCTACAGGTAGTTGTTCCGGGTCTGGCTGTTTGTGTATGTGAGTTTGAATGTTTGTAAACGCACCCACGATACAGGAGAAATTCCTAGAGTGGAGCAATGCATTAAAAAAAAACCGTTTAAATTGATACCTTCGCGAGGATTCATTAAAGCGGTCTGTCTATACTCTATAGTAACATATTTAGAATTGCAGATCAACTGAAATGTACAAAGCATTTTAGAAGTAGACGTCCAACCAACCAACCATTGATCAAAGGAGCACTAGACCCATAGACACGTCAAGCATGAATATTTATAAACCCTAGTATGTCTTAGAAATGTAAGAAATACCTAAGGGCCGTAGGGTCGCTCACGAAGTCACGATTTTACAAACCGTTTCCACCAACACTAACCTACATCTAGACGAATGCCTAATTGAAAGCGCCCTGTAGGATTTTTAACTTTCAACACTGAGTGACTGCCTCGTTGGTATTGTGTTCGCAATCACGACTGCTGAGCAAGGGTTTGATTCCCAGGTCGGACAAATTGTTATTGGGTAAATCCATCAGGAATTTCTCAGTAGCAGCCACGGAGTCGTGCACGTTGTTGACAATAGCACAAGCCTGACAAGGGACTTAAACATAACTTTGTCTTCTACACGGGCTACACAATCCGACAACAATGGATGTCGAAATCATCAGCGACGGAGCGAAAGGCACGACAGAATATAGCTGTTGTCTCACTCACGGCAACCTGCAAGTCCCTTACAAAGCGATGTCCCTGCCTATGCAACTCAACGAAACAACAATAGACCTGGCCGGGTAATATCGCCGTATTTTCTAATCCCATTTGATCGTCCTGCAACGTGTGGCTATATGGCCCGGCTATATTTAAAATATTGTCGTATAATGCACAGCCTGGCTGTAATTGCTGGTAATGTTGCCGGCAACTGTATTGCAGCCATACATTGCAGTAAAAATATCGCCCGTTTAGAAGCACCTTCAGAAATAGCTAAATACCGTAGAGTCCGTCACGCAGGATTCTACCATTGAGATTCCAACCGTCTTGGTTCCAACTTTTGTGGGACAAGGACGAACGTGGCTTAATATAATTTTAATTAATCACCGAAATTGAGAAGATGCCACTCCGAGCCACGGTAAAACTTTGAAGGACCATGTATAACTATTAATTACACGGTGGAATTGAGCGTATGAGTGATCGTTACCTGTTACCATGAATTTAGTACATGATTCAGCTAAAAGCAATCATTACGAATATTTGTGCATCGACACATAAACTTACATAACATCATGCTTGTAATCCCAGAAGGGTTAGGCAGAGGTGTACCTAATAGAACACCCACATTTCGCCAGTAATATTTGAGTCCTATGTAATGGGGCGAGCCTATTGCCATCAACCTGGCAACCGTGGCTGCTACTGAGAAATTCCTGATCGAAAAATCCAAAAACACTTTGTTCAACCTGGGAATCGAACCCAAAACCTCATGCTCAGTAACAGCGCTCGCAACCACTAGACCAACGAGGACTATTTTATCAATACACCAACAATATTCCAGTTCTAATATATTTCTAGTGGTAGTGGTCTTAAGAGCCGGCATTTCATACAAACTTTCAAGTGATTTTTTTTCGATATGACTGAACCGATTTTAATGAAACTTCGTACGCATAAGCAGGATA
This sequence comes from Noctua comes, assembly GCA_963082995.1. Taxonomy (NCBI): domain Eukaryota; kingdom Metazoa; phylum Arthropoda; class Insecta; order Lepidoptera; family Noctuidae; genus Noctua; species Noctua comes. Next base: position 4,109,048 of record OY720279.1, on the reverse strand, counting down.
CATAAGTCTAAAGATTTGACAGAACTTTTCGAAATGTCTTTTAAAAAAAAAGATAATTGGAAATTTCTGTTTCTATGGAAAATCTAAAATCAGTCTAATTTAGCTGTAACACTATTTTTCGAAAAGTTCTCTGTCAAATCTTTAGACTTATGTATCCGCAGGCTTAGCCAAGTTGACAATCTACAATCGTTAACGCTAATAGAAAGCTAATCAAATGTATGGGAATGACATCATCTCAACGTTAAGTCACGTGGTCAAAACAAACGAATAGAAAATCCGTAGACAAGTATACAATTTATCTGAGCGTTCAAAATGATAGAATGAAATATAATCGTTTCTACAATGTTTATCGCTAGATCCCATATAAATCGTAGCCAAGTTACAGTTTTGACAAGCGCTAACGAAACGATGGCGAAGTTTTTGAACGACCACTGAGCGATCGCCGAGACCCAAGAGTTAACGATTACAATAGGCGTTTATATGATTCAGCTGTGTCGTGTATCACGTCATTGTTTATGTTTCAAACTTTCAAGTGCCCGAGTATGATAGAATTTCGAATAACGCAGGAAGATATTTACGAAATAACTAATAATTTTCGTACCTTTCTATGAATTCCAATAAAGCTGCGAACTTGCTCGAGATCTAGATTCGATCCTATAAAAGTTATCACTTCACTTATGGTATCTTTCATTTAAATGCAGGATCATATCATATCATTTCGAGTCCCAGTAATGTTTAAAATTACATTCCGCACTGCGGTATTATAATAAACCAATAATAAGAAGAACTTGTTCCTTATTTCGGTTACTTTTTATCACTTGAAAGAATTATTCCTTTCTTAACAATTCAAAACAAAAGTTCAGCCCGTGCATAAAGTAAACAACTGTGACTTTGACGTTAGTTTGACGTGGGTAGGAACGCTCGCCATAGACTAAAGTAGAGGTTTTTTCTACAAACATTGGAGAACGAGCGATCGACTGAGTCGTGTCAAGTTGGCTACCAACTTAGCGTTTTCTCATATCGTTTACGCCGAGGCGTCAACGATTGTAGAAAGAGATTCGATAAAAAACGTTTGTAACTTGGTTAGGCCTGCTGCTTATGTGCACGAAAGTTTCATTAAAATCGGTTCAGTCATTTCGAAACAAAATCACTTGAAAGTTTGTATGAAATGCTGTAAGACGTTAACGCTCTTAAGGTATAGATCTGTGTAATTTACTACTTTGACTGGGTGGAAGCAATGGCTGAAGACAAATTGTTATATTGCACGCCACGGACCTTCATTGGCGTTGATCATCGCCTTCTATTGATAACGATCCTTTAGCTGTAACAACACCTTTACAACTCTCAGCTGTATAAAAATGCAAATAATCCAGTGTATCTTTTTTCACAGTTGTTCAGTGAACTGGCACGAGCAGTCGATGAACACGCTGACGTACATCATGTTTCTGTTTGCGATGGGACAGATCGTGCCTCTGGGCGTCATCACCTTCAGCTATGTCAACATCATCAGGACGCTGAAAAGGGTACGTACTTTTGTGCAGGCATCTTTTGGCACGTACCCTAAATCTGAAGTAACGACGCCATCTTGTTTTTAAACACAGTTTTCTGAGATAATAGGGAGGTTTCCTGAAAAAATGTAATTAGTCCGTCAGATAGATTTCCAAAAAATATTGGACACGTATTTTTTCGTTTTTCACGAAAACTAAAAATGAAGACGATACAGTGCGTCGAAAACTCGTGTGACGTCATACTTGTAAGTAAAGTGTACTAACTTTTTTCCGAAAAGTGACGTCACAGGCCCCCCCACTCATGATCTTTGATGCGTTTTATCTTCGTCAATTTTTATTGATTTGATAAAACAAAAAATTCGTATCCAATATTTTTCGATAATCTAACTGACGGACTAAATAGAATCATATTTTTTTACACAGGAAACATCCCTATTTCAGAAAACATTTACCAAGGTTTTTTTTTTGTTTTGAAATGTTCAGAGAAGCTTGTTTAAATGCCTCTTTATGAATGCACATGCCAATAGCACAATGAGATGCCAGCGTTCTTGCAAGCCGCTGTTCAAGGTACCTTCTGTATGGCTCAAAAGTTTAAAAAAACCTAAGTAATTAATTATACTGTAAGTAATCTCCGAAACATCGAAGGAAACGAAGTCGGTAGCAGAACCTTGTTTATTCTAAATTTGTAGCCACGGGTTAAATTGTGGCATACTAAAACTTAACTAACTTGATAAAATAAAAGATATTCTTAAACGAACATGAAACAATTTATCAGCTACTTAATACTAAAAACCCTTTTGTAAAAGAACAATCAGTGATTTTACATTGAAAAAGTAAAAACAACCCTAATTTCCGGACTCGACTTTCCATTTAGATAAGTCTTGGGTTTAATGCAAATGAGCAGCATCAATCAGCTTCACCATCTTTACTGCCCAAAACTCCTTTAAAAAACTTAACTCTAAAAGAAACAAACATCTCAAGGTCTAGATTTATGTCAAACACAAACCTAAATTGTTTGTTGTTCGAGCCGACCATTACCATAATATCTTTAGCAATTTGGACGACACCCGCTTGAATAATGTACGACTTCACGACTGGTTTCGAATACATTTAAACTCAAATAAAACCGTAAAAAGTAGTGAATAAATAAACGTTTTTTTGTACAAAGTAATTTAGAATGTCCAGTGACGTGTTTTGTTTTTTTTTTATTCTGTGAAACCATCGAATATCGTAATTAAACTCACCTAAAGTTAACAAGTTTCTTTAACTAACTTTCTATGAATGTTGTCCGAAATAAAAATTATTTAATGTGCACAGTTGGTTGGTCTGTGGATGGGTGACCACCCATTACATACCGAGTTTCCTCCGTGCCTCGGAAAGCACGTTAAGCCGTTGGTCCCGGCTGTCATTTGTAGATCTTTGACAGTCGTTACAGGTAGTCAGTGGCCCAAAAAGTCTGACAACCAGTCTTGCCGAGGGGTATCGTATTACCCAGAACTAACTGGGTTGTGGAGGTCAGATAGGCAGTCGCTCCATGTAAAATACTGGTATTCAGTTGCATGCGGTTAGACTGGAAGCCGACCCCAACATAGTTGGGAAAAGGCTAGGCTGATGATGATGTGTACAGTTGGCAATAAAAGTGGTCTGCTAGTGACAGATCGGGGCCACCAAGAAGTATCTTGCCGGGCCCATGGCTACTTCTATTTTTGTATTCTTTTAACTTTCCTCATTGTATTTTGTGTTTCTATGTTTGCATGTTACCTAACCTGTGTGTGTCAATAAATTTAATTTAATCAAAATACTTTTCCACGTGATAAAACAATCAACACCTCAGTTGACACACAGACTACGACAATCTGTAGGATGAAAGAAATTCCTAATCCATTGCTTCATAGGTTTCAAGAATACGTCTACTTGAACTTACTTACTTACTTACTTGTCTCGTCTACATAACGCAATGACAGTTGTTGAACTGTCAAAATGAAAGGCATTGGGATTGGATCTTTTTCATTTGCAAAACTATGAGACAGCTTGTAACGCTGGCTTTGGTATTAGCTGCTGCCCGTTTCAGTCACATTTAACAGATACTTGTTAATATTAATCAATAGTTTGTACGCATGTTGAAAATACCAATTCGAAGTAATTAAATTTAACAATGGGGATGACAGCTGTGAAACTAATGGCGCAAGCATAGCTCCAAGCATCGCCATTGGTTGAAAATCTGGTAATGTCAGTTTATATTTCAAAATAGCTTGACCTCGTTGGTCAGATAGTGACCTAGCTATGGTCGCGCCATCTACAATTAGCTTTAAATGGTCTTCCCCATTAAAACGTTATCGAGTAACAATACCCAACCAAACTTTTACATTTATGAAGCGACGGAACTCTGTTACACTAATTGAGGCAATTAGTGTAGGTAGGTGCGTTGCTAGGCTCTCAAACCGATTTCCGGACAGACTGTACTTCCCTACATTAACGATTTACGTCAATATTAATAGATCCCTATTTGCTACCGTACAGTTAATTTTCCCATTACCGATTAAAATTTTAAGCTCATTCGATAAACATAAGGGGTTGTTTAGGTAAATAAGTGATTTAAATATTTAGGGGGTAATGTTCACTATTCCCATTTTAATGACTAAACACAGGTCGATTTTACAAATTTTCCTGATGAAGCGAAAGTATTTCCCGTTTTCACTAAAGTAAAACTACGTAATGCCTAATCGAAGCAAATTGCTAAGCGACAACTCCCGTTTCACAATTCGTTGCTCAGTTGGCAACTCCTAAGTTACTTTTCATGAATTTGCTATGGTTTTTAAACCAAGTTTAGTTTCTACATATACAACATTAGTTTGGTATATGCGAAACCTGAAACACGTGTCTAATATTTTTATGTAAAGAATCTTACGAACAAAATCTCAAAACTGTATCATGAAAAATCACAAAGCTTGTTCTGTTACCTGGTTGTCCGCACCAAAACGTGGTCACCACGCGGTTCCGCCGCCGCCGCGCGCGCGTCTTGAGCTCATTGAAATTAATAATTTGGCAGTCGGTACCTAAATGATTGCGATAGGTACTTATTGTCGCTAACCACAACTTACAACAACTTCCAACTTTTAAAAATTTTTGGGACAAAATATAACATGGTTTAAAAATAATGGAGTCGATTCAGTCTCTTATTCTGAACAAACTATATTCAGGTTTCGCATATTATACTAAAAATAATGTTGTATATTGTTAGTTTGTTGCTAGGAAACCCGTTTAAGTTACGACACTTATTCCCCTCATGACTTTATTATTGGCTAGTGATACTGAAAAATTTGAGCTTTGGTGGTATTAGTAAGTTTGGTTTTTTTTTAAGCATGGTCTCTAGTAAAAAAATATAAAATGAGCGTATCTATGTCGTTTAAAACGTATAGAGGTTAATTTGACTTTTTATTATAAACATGTCTTTAACTAAGATAACTGGCTTTTGGTCGTGTTATGTTAAGGTGCCAGCGCCAGGGTTAGCCCGCAAAATTCAAATTTTCTTTCGTTTTTTGCAATTAGCAGGTCGGCGTAGGGTTGTATGTAGACTAAAATATGATTCGCGACCGTAAGAAATATGGCTTTACAGATTTACAAGGTGTTAATAAATTAACCCAAAACCTCTTATGTGGTAACTCGGACCTTGAAACTGAACAACTTTCATTATCGGACCAACTCTGAAATCGCGAAAAAAAACATCAGCTGTTCCATACAAAAGTGTAATACCTACTGACCCAAAATGTATGAAACAGCAGATTTTTTTTTCGAGATTTCAGAGTTGGTCCGATAATGAAAGTTGTTCAGTTTCAAGGTCCGAGTTACCACATAAGAGGTTTTGGGTTAATTTATTAACACCTTGTATAATCATTAAACCCCCTCATTAATCCTCCAAGAACCAAACTTCCCCCTTAAACAATTAACTCTCTAAGTTCATGTAATCCCATTAAATGCTATTTTCATGAAATAGTAATTAAATGAGATTAAATGAACTTAGAGGGTTGTATTCATGATTTTAATGAGTATAATTCTGTAGCTACATACGTGTTACGCTCGCGGATCATATTTTGTTTAACATACAACGTGACACTGACCTGTAAATTGCAAAAAAAACCTAAGAAAATTTTAATTTCGCGGGCTACCTGGAGATTCCCTCTTAAAGGAAATAACTTAAATACAGGAACAAAATTACACACGAGCCTCGCTTAGGGTTTCGTACTTAAAGGGTGCCAAAGGGATGCCAGAGGGTACTAAGGACCCGCTGTCTGACCGTCTTCCACAGAGCTGTAAGTTTGCACTCTAACAGGTAAACACTTAATTTTTTTACAAAGTGTGTAAGCTTATTACTTAGGCCGGTACAACAACATAGCATTACGCCTGTAATCTCCGAAGGGTTAGGCAGAGGTGTACCTAATAGTACACCCACATTTCGCCAGTTATATTTAAGTCGCATGTTTTAGGGGCGAGCCTATTGCCACTAGCCGGGCACAAATCCAGACTCCGTGGCAAGAAACAACAAATAATAATACTAAAATAAATTAAAGGGTCCCTATAAAAAAAATAAAAAAATCTTTATTGTCGCCAGTTAATACATTCATCTTAGAGTAATCTAACATATGCATCGTATTAATGTATTGCACAGAAAGTACTGCTACTGATTCCCAAACTAAGCTTGAGCTTGTATTTTGGGAAACAGTGTTCAGCCGCAGGAAATGTCACATAAGAAAAAACGATTACATTGGTTTGAATGTCTTTGAATGTCGCTGCAGTTGACTTACAATATTCTTAGATAATAAAAAAATACATTTTATCGACGTTTTGTACGGAAGCTGTATTCTGTTGCATCTGGTTAGACTGGAAGCCGACCCCAACATAGTTAATAGATACCGAAAAAGTTATGGTAATCCTGTGGATAGTCGCTGTAGACTAAAATATGATTTCCACCAAACGACTCACATCGCATCGGATCGGAAAGGATGCCGTAACAGCCGATCGCGTCCGCCAGGAGGTTGACGCATACGATCGGCTCCGTGCCGTCGCTTGCGAACGTATCCGTTTCTGCGCCTAGTCAAATAATTTCATTCCTACCGTGTCTAATTTTTGAAAATTATTGAATTTAAAGACGACAGCCGTACAGAGCCAATCGCGCGTCGCACCGTACTTTCGGCTACGATTGCGTGTCGCGGAAGGCTCCCGCGGTCAAACTGCTGTGCGCGGCTTGGTAATATAGACTTTAAATACTGTGTACACGATTTAATATCGTTTAAAGATTGTAAAATCCGTTCCAATCCGATGCGATGCGAGCCTTTTGGTGGAAATCATCCTATAAGACACTCTTTGAGTGCGAAGTCTACTTAGCAACGTCCTCTAGTCCACACAGCCGTCACCAAAACTGATATTTAAAAAGTTAAGCCTATTTTTACACAACCTTTAAGCTGCGTTTCCACAAGAGATGAGCGAGGATGCGTAGTGAGGGATGTGTGTGGAACTAACCAATCACATAGCTAGAATATCTCAAGCTGTGAAAAAGCAGCGATATTATTGGTTAGTTCCACACACATCCCTCGCCACGCATCCTCGCTCATCTCTGGTGGAAACGCAGCCTTAGGCCTGAAACCTCCTATTTTTGTGTAAAATAAGTTATAGTATATTCGATTCTATCTTTGCGTGACATTATGCAGAATAGGATTACTCATGAATAATGGAGAAATGCTAGTCTATTTTTATTTCAATGTTTTGACATTACAAATATTTCGCCTTGCGTGTGTTTATGTAAAACAAGATTATCTGTCTACTCCTAAAAATGCCAAGCTTTGACTATTCTTAGCACCTTATTTTGGAGAATATTTACAGGCTTAAAAATAAAGAAGTTGCTCTATTGTATGTCAGAAATAACCCAGCGAATACATCATTATTAATAGTAGGTACCTAGTTTACTATTTTGGTTATTTTATTTATTAAGTACTAGTACTTTAAAAGATACTCTGACGTCTGGCCTCTCAGTTTCTTTTGGGTGTCGTCAACAGCGAAAACAGACTTTATCTAGTCTCTAAAATAATTGATTATTAGTTTTTGTCAAAACCAATTTACAGAATAAACGTAATTTTTCATTTAATATGTGAATCAATTTTGCTGGACATTGATTTAAGTACAAAAAAGATAAAGTACGTGTTTAAAAGATTCCTATAGATATGTACAGTGAGTGATAGCAGTTGACCTGACCCTGAGCTGACCCACCTTTGCATAAATGGTTGAGATTTTTTAGAAAAAGAATCGATAATATTTTATCATTCTTTTATATTTTATGTACTTTGCTCAAATAAACAACATACAAAAGAATTATAAAATTCTATTCGATTCGATTTCTAAAAATCTCAACCATTTATGCAAAATCATCAAAATCAAAATCAAAATATTTTATTTCACATAGGCCTCGATGGGCACTTATAAAACGTCGACAAAAATGTGCACGGTTCGGGTTGGTCGTTTCCTATGGAGAAGAACCGGCAAGAAACTCCATGGTTACTCTTTTCAAATCATTTGGTGTTACAGTATTATTATGGATACAGCATTTGTACTTAAGTATGGGGGGACAGCGTAGGCCCGACAATAAGTCGTTGCTTACTGCACAAAAAATGTAGAACAAAATAAATAATTGACAAAGGTGGGTCAGCTAATTGCTATCGCTCACTGTACAATGTACATACCTATCATGTCTAATTCTTCAATGGTATTGGTTCCAGAACTCCCAGCGATTGGGCCGGGTGTCCAAAGCAGAAGCTAAGGCGACAGCGATGGTGTTCATCATGATCGTATCCTTCACCGTCGCGTGGACACCTTATTCGCTGTTCGCCTTGATGGAGCAGTTCGCTACTGAAGGAATTGTGAGTACATACTACTGGTTAAATTTTAAATGACTTTGGAGGACGAAAAAGAAAAAACAACATGGTTGTCTGAGGGCCTGCGAACCTTTATGGATCAACGTGCCATTTTTTCTAAAGAAATCTTTAATGAGATCAGTAGCCGTCGAATAATTTTGACTTTAGTCATACATAACATAACATCACGCCTGTTATCCCCGAAGGTTTAGGCAGAGGTGTACCTATTAGTACACCCACTTTTCGCTAGTTATGTTTAAGTCCCTTGTAATAGGAGGCGAGCCTGTGGTCATCAACCGGGCGCCAATCTAGACTCCGTGGCTGCTACTGAGAAATTCTTGATGGAATCACTTTGCCTGACCTGGGAATCGAACCTAGGTAGGACCTTATGCTCAGCAGTCGCGCTTGCGACCACTAGACCAACAAGATAGTTATTAGTCACTTTAGTCATTAATGGAAAATAATTCAACTCAAAACTTTTTGAGTTGATAGAAAAACGTTTCAGTTATACATACGTGTAATTCAAATTAAAGTAACATTAGTGTGACTTAGCAGACAAGATATTGTTGTAATGTTCGTTGACGGCTTCGAGAAAGGTCCTTTTACACCACCTTGTCTAGGTGCCTCCTACCAACCCACATAGCATAGTGCGTCCCTTATTGACTAGCATGCACATTTCACAAAAGATGTTTCTTCGTGAATATTAATTCAATCTAAGTAAATCAAAGATCCGTGGACGCACCCTCAGGAAGAAGGTACCTATGGGTCTGAAAACTGTATTATGTCCACGGAACCAAAGAACCATATTTTTGTATAAAAATTATAAACTAGGGAATGAGCCAAGCTTTCCAATAATGTGTAATGGAAGAATCTAGAAACTATTCGGCAAAAATTAACTGATGTTTTTCAAAGTCTTAAAAAAAAACATACATATTTAATAGTAAAACAATGTAGGTATGAAAACTTTGACAATGAATTTCTTAGTAACAAGTTTAGTTGAAAACAAAGTTTTGAATAGAATTATAAGTTCAATCATGCAAACTTCATTAAAGTTTTATTACTGACATTTAAAATCAAAGCATTTACTTCAAGTAGGCCAGTTACAGGCACTTTTGAATTGTCGAAACAAAGACAACAATAGCTACAGTCTCAGTCACAAGGCATAAAAACTGTGAAAGCATTGTAGTTGCCCATTCCCTAACGTAGATCTCTATGGAGAAGAACGGGTAAGAAACTCCATAGACACTCTTTTAAATCAAAATATTGTAACAAAACCTTAGTTTCATCATTCATGTTGAGATCGTACATTATGTGAGAATGATATTGCAAAACGTGCTCGTTTAAAGTGTCCATTGTAATGACAAAATAGACAATCCAAAAATAAAATTATTAATTCAAATATGCCGTGCCAACTAAGAGATGACCAGTCACAACTGGCAGTGCCCGTTCACGAACATGACGCGTGCATCAGCAACTTTATACTCAACCATTTTGAAGGGAACTAAATGATCCGACAAATGCACCACCATCGGCGAGACACTTGGGTGAGCATGACATACTCTCACCAAACCGCCAGTGCACATTCCTAGTCAATAAAAGACGTAGGTTTCCAGTGAATGACAGCTTTGTAGTACATAGTACTCACACAATATGGGATATGCGATTATACACCAAAGAGATTGAATTTATAGATAATTCTAGATATCTTTTTAATTCATGCAAATTCTACTGGATATTATGCTAAACAGTTGTGAAATAGTTTTAATGAGAAATTCTTGTATGATAACTAGTAAATTATTTGAATTAATTGAGTATTCAATGTTCATCCATGAGCTATTGAGCTCTGAAATATTAATTAACCTGCATTGCGTGAAGCAGAGGTGATTATGTTAATAGATTAGAATCCTTTCCTGAATGTAGAATATATTATGTAAATCAAAACGGATATAATTAAACAGTCATGAAGGTACAGTTAATTCCGATTACAATTAAAAATTCATAGCTTAACAACTTGCCTGTAGGCAGTCGTACGCCTAATTATATTATGTTACAGTCAAAACTGTTAAGGCGCTATCTCGAAAATAAATCGTAGCTCGATGGGCGTGGCTTAACCCCCCGCGCGGGGAGCGGCGAATGCAGTGTACGCGGTGGCATCTGGAAAACCGAGTACGCACTTCTTGGATTTTTTGAAATATTAGCACATAGGAGGTATGGAGTAGACAAATAATACAAATATTTAATTGTCAACCATTTTTTTTTTTATTAAGTACACCATGTAATAAAAATTAATTAGGTAATGAAGGCATATAACAAATGTTTATTTACTAAGAATATTTTTTATTAAATAATTAATATATTGTTTTAATTTTTCTATATTTAACCTACTTTAAAAACTCGTCTATTTATATTATGTATTATAAAATATGTTCGCAATTTTCTCGTAAACTACTGAACCGATTTTGATGATTCTTTCACTGGTATAATCCCCAAGTATGGTTTTATGTACAACATATAAACAAAGTTACACGTCTCTGGCATCAGATGAAATATTTAATCTGCAATGTTGCATCACATTCACGGAGTTTAATTGAAAATGTAGACAGCAACATTGTAGAGAGTTTTAATGGAGTAGTTGCCAAATTAGTTGGTGGCAAAAGAGTCAACTACGCTCTTAAACGGTCTTATATTTAAACGGTCTTATACTTATATTTTGCATGCCAAAACTCAGGCAGAATGTACCCGGCTCACAATATTTACTAACAACTTTATTATACATGACCTACATTCTATGCGAATAAATGATTTGATTTGATTTGATTTTGATTTGACTTATCAAGCAAGATGCACAGGGGCAGTAGTATCATTTCACTCCGGGAAAATATTGACTACCGTCCACAAAACTATTCACAATACGAGCCCTTTAGCAAAAGTCAAGAAATATGAAGAACAAGTAGAAAATACAAGAACGTACAACCAAACGTTAAAAAGAAAAAAAAAACATAAATTGGTTTCTAAGAAAATAGATTTTAATTATGGCGACCGACCCGATGTGGATTCTGATACATACAACCTCACAAAATTAACGTTTTTGAAAAATTTAGAAAAAATCGATGAAGAACGCTAAGAGATACAGGAGAGGACAATACTACAGAGTGAAAGTGGAGAGTGGCTAGAATTTTTTTGCCGCCAACTAATTTGGCACACACACGTATTTCCTGGAACAAGTTTATGAAATTTTCGTTCAATGTTATCGCGTTAGGCGGTATGAGGTGCGCGGGAGACGATTCGTACGGGGTCGGGGCCCCCTGAGACGGGAGAATTGAAAAAAACTCTGTGACTCTGGATGAAACAACAAGCTTTTCGACCATGCTTGCGTTGACGATAGATGGACCGGGAAGAGCCCTCTTAAGCTCTTTGAATGTGATGCAACATTACAGATTAAATATTTCATCTGATGCTAGAGACGTGTGTTACAAATATTCTTTGATTCGCCATTTGAATTTTCACTACATAAATTTTTATTACAAGAATCATGGTGCTCAAATGCATGATTAATGCATTCGTAATATCTTGGTGCAGATTTTTTATGTTGTCTGATTGCTGCAGATTTTGTAAGCCATGATATTTTATGGCGTTACATAATATGTATTTTCGTATCTTTAAAATCTTATTTGTAGTTAATATATTACTTTTTGTTATAGCATATTTTTTATCCGTTTTTAAGTTTAGCAATTTGTTACAAAAAGGATGTCAGCAAAAGCCCATACAACTTTGCCCAAACATATACCTCGAGGTACACGTGCACCAAATCGTAGAGAAAAAATAGAGGAATACGAAAATAATTGTGTTTTTATCCATAAATAATTGAAAACTACATAATAAATTATTTAAAGTTTTAATAACCTGTAACACAATTAAATCATGTGGCAACTTTGCATGTACGGGTTGACATTAGTAGTATATGTGTTCTGTGGACATTTTTTCGTGGAATGTCATTCACATGTCATTCCGTTCGTTTCTGCGTTTCGGGGTACTCTGTTGTTCGTTTGTGTTGTGTATTTTGTTTAATAACTTGGCTATTATTTCTGGTATTCCGTTTGTCACCTCACGATTCGGTTCTTGACGATACAGTGATTCCGAAATCTTGGCTATTCTTTCTGGACTTTTGTTACCTCACGATTTGGTTCCTGTACTCCTGACGGATTGGCTATTCATAATCGACATTACGATTTGGATACTCAGACTTGAGTATCCAAATAGGCTATCAGAAAATATATTTAAAATATATCAGGCTTTGGGTTGGGCTCGGCATCAAGAATAAATAGCAGCGCCTGCCACTTTCCTTGATAATATTTTAATGAGAGATGTTATTGAAAATGAAGAACGCTAATAAAAAAAATAAAAAAAAATGTTGTTTTATTCCATACAACTAACTCGATAAGTCTATTTATTCCATTGTTATTGGTTTTAGTACTGGAAAGATGACTTCCAGGCTTTAATTCATTGAGTGCCACTCGGGCTCCAGGGCCCGATAACAGTAGGAAATGCTTGAAAGGTTAATTGAATTTCATGAAGTGGGCTACTCAGTATCTAATCTCAAATTCAACTTCCACCCCTTATGCACATCACAATAGAGGCCGAGTAAGCATATAAAAGTGTATTTTATATAAGAATTCGATGTTTCTTGGCTTAATGTTCTATTTATTTCAAGAAATCAAGATACAAGTCAATAAAAGGCTTCATTTAAATGCGACTTCTATTCACTGAAACCTGGATGATCTGGCTTGATTTATGTTAAGCTGGGATATCCTGGATCCTGGAGGATCCAGGTCCCATCAAGTTGGAACCCTTGGATGTCGGCGCTAAGGAACTCATTTATTTATCGAGTTTGTTATTCGCTCTGATAGACTTCTAACACTGCTTCCTATATTAAGTACTGTTCATCAATATTCACAGCTTGTATTCAGCTACTTTGGGTATAAGCATCCTTTCTTATGTTAGGTAGGTACATAACTTTGCCTAACGAAAATCGATTATACAATGAGAGTTATTATTGAATTCAGATTGAATTAAACTATAAAAATATTTGAAACGAAACCAAAACAACAGCAGCTGAAGCCGACAGACAACTGTCAACATGACAGTTTTTTTTTAATAGGTAAGGTAATAGACCAAGGTAGTATAATTGTGCCCAAAATGGCGAGCTTTTTATTACGTTAAAAGTTATTTTATTCTCGTCCACGGGTAACGATAAGAAAAATATATAAATGCAATATTATTCAGAGTAATCTAGTGTATTTTATGCCACTAAGTGTACCTCGGTACTTCGTTTGGGCAGATTTTGGTGACATCCTTTGTTAATTATTTGGGATTTTTGCAACCAATATTTTCGACCGTGATTAAGGGATATGGTCGAGTGTCAAGTATTTTTGCATAAGAGATACTGTCTCCATCAGCTATGTATCTTCCATAGATAACGCCATGCATTTCTATGGACTGTTTACTGTCGGCGATAATAGTGGATTCCATAGCTGTTGAAGATCCACTATAATTTTTAAAACACTCATGGTGTTTTACTACCTCATTTCGTTTTACCGCTCTAGCACAAATACACTAGTATTTGTTTTTGACTGCCATGAAAAGAACTTGACGAAATCGACTACCTATAATATTCGCAGCGCCAGATAGTGCAGAATAATTAGTTCTGTATGAACGTTTAGCCCAGCAATCATCTAAGATTACATCTATTATTGGTATGTCATCTTTAGTAGCTTTTCCTTCTTTCACTGCCGCTTCTTTCCCCCGTTCCCCCGCTTTCCTCATTTCTTCCCATGCCGTCACTTCCCATTCGTCACATATTTCATCTTGCAAGATTTTGGATTTGTATTCCGACATGGATGGTAAATCGACAGCAGCCGAAAACTGTTTCAGTTAAGCGTTACCACAACCAGCTGTCACCATCCCGGCCACCACCATTTTATTTTGAGTTCTGTACTTTAAACTTTGTTTTACATAATGTACAAGAAAATGTGTGTAAGGCCAGAATTTTTTTCTGATTCTAATTTAATGGTTGTAAGGCCGCATTGAAACATTGATTGGTGACTCGATATTTTAAGCAATTTGTGCAGGAACGTGAGGCAGTTGCTTTTCAATAATCGTTTTATTGAATTTTTGTTATAATATTTTAATTCGTCTTTTTACAAGCAGGGTGCATCAGGTAATAATTTTTAAACAGATTGAACCTTTACAAAGAATTGAATGAGAACAAACGCGTGCTGTGATTGGTCACCGACGTTTGCGTGCCCTCATTCGTAGATAAAAAATATGATGTCCCGGTGCGTCGATAGATGGCATTAAAAAAGTAATTTACATCAACAACTCTGTGGCCACTAATGTCGGCAGTTTTGGACTCCTGAAACAAAAAGTATAAGTCAACTTGGAAAAATACTATTTATGCCAAGCTCTATACTGGAAAATTCATAGTACACAGTTAATAAAATAAGAGAACTCACATTTCCTTCAAGTTTATACCTCAATAAAGATCAAAAAAAAAATCGATTAAAAACTCACCTCTTTTTGCAATTCAAATGCGACTCCATTCCTTTTTGTGCTCTAAGTCTGTCACACGCGGTAACAGTACTTGACGTATACATCAATGTATTGTTGACATATTTCTAACCTAAAATGAAATATAAGTACATTTTAGCCTTTTTCATAATATAAACAATTTTATAAATAGAAACTAATAATTATTGTACATAACTATATACTTACTTTTTACTCTTTCTCATTTTCTGAGCCCTCACCCTCAGTTCGCTCTGTGCTCTAAACGTTGTACTTTATTTAGTTTTGGTTTCATATTTTTTCCATTAAAAACTAGTCACAAATAGAAAAACGATACGTTATAGGTACTGTTCAATCACAAGAATAGTCTTTATATACCTATTTAACACTAATTAACACAATCTACTAACTTTTACTATATAAACAATTATTAAAATCACGAAAATCCGATAGCACCGATCTGCAAAAAAATGTCATAGGTTTGACGTCAATGAAGCCCACCGGGCGACTGATCTTGTAAGCGAGCGAAAGTGATGCAATTACTTTTGAAACGCAAAAAAAGAGATGGCTATATTGTGCGTGCGCTCGGAATAAAACGACGTACGTGCCAAAACGAATTTACTCCTTTTTTAACATAAAAAATGAATTAAATTTAAAACTACAATGAGTAAACTTTGAAATAAGAATTCTCTATGTTTTAAAGTAAATCCCATTGAATAATTCTAAAGCGTTACGCAGTGATGTCGAAAAAAGTAAAAAAATAGATATAACTTTGCATTTTTTTTGTATCGAGAAAAGTTCATTGAATCGTGTATTCCTTATTTAAGTATACTAGACCAAAGAGTCAAAAAACATATACCAAAATGTTGAATCCCTATTCCACATACTTAACAAGTTATACGAAATAGAAAAACCACATTTTTTTCAATATATCACCTTAAGCGATCAAAACCACTTTTGACTAGTGTCAGTCAAAATCCTTATTATGTCAAAAAGCGTTTTCTCCATTTAAAATATGTTGTTTCAGAACGTTGTAATTATCTAATCCTGGAATTATTACAACATAATGTTTTGCAAAGGTTCACAAAATAAAAACCTAATAAGTTTCTAAGTAAATTTTAGTTATTGTTAAAATAGTTTTCACCGATCAAATGTTTTCAAAATCAAAATATTTTATTTCACATAGGCCTCGATGGGCACTTATAAAACGTCGACAAAAAGATGCACGGTTCGGGTTGGTCGTTTCCTATGAAGAAGAACCGGCAAGAAACTGGTTACTCTTTTCAAATCATTTGGTATTACAATATTATTATGGATACAGCATTTGTACTTAAGTATGGGGGGACAGCGTAGGCCCGACAATAAGTCGTTGCTTGCTACACAAAAAATGTAGAACAAAATAAAAAGTTAACAAACAGCTGAGAATCTACAAAGCCTACAATGTTCACACATTCACCAACACGACTTTTGACTGTGACATATACATATACAACCATATTTCGCGAGTTATGTTTAAGCCGCAAGGGGGCGACCCTAGGGCGCTAAATTAAATGTAGACTCCGTCGCTGCTACTAAGAAATTCCTGATGGAAAAATCAAATAACACTTTCCCCGAGTAGCACTTGCGATTACGGGACCAACGAACTCAAAAAAACGGTATCGAAGAATGTTTTTTCATCGAATGACGTGTAACGCGAGTGACAACCGCTAACCGCAGTGGCCAAGCCACTCAATCGCTGTGATAGACAGACCTGTACACAAAAAGAAGAAACGAACTATCTTTTTCTCTATATTTTACTATTAGTTTCTTATTCTTATTCTTTACTGCAGACAAAATAACAAATATACATACAAATTGCAATAATATAGCTTATGTACATTGTACAATGGCGAACTTAACCAAGAATTGGGTTTTCTTACATCAATCCTAATTTTGACTGCGAGATTTGCAGAAGCGGATATACTTACGTGCATTAGCATTACATTCTGTTACTTTAATGAATCTTATCTTCTGATTGTTCTTTACATAGTATAAAACAAAGTCGCTCCCGCTGTTTGTACGCTTTTTTCTTTTTTATACAGGGTGTAAACAGACCCTTCACATATCCGTCAACCAAGCATTCTGTACAACAAACTAAGTAACTTTACGCAAACATTATTGCTGGGAATCGACTTTTTTTTTTGGGGTCAAAAATCACGTCTTGAGGTAGGACTCGATGGAAAGAACTCAAAGCATTGTGCTGTTGGATGGATTGAATAGTACGGGGGTCGTGGAGGTGTGTAAAGTAAAAATCTTACATTAAAAACAAGTATTTAAAAAAAAAACGTGTGAAAAAGTTTGGAACTTTAACCCCCAATATCTCCGTAACTAGAAGGTTCCCAGGTATGGTCTAGAACAAAAAAATGATCGCAAAGACGGGGAGAACAATTGCCTTTCGGTTGTGTTAAGGGTCTATTTATACTAAATGGGCTTACTTTTGACCTCAATCTAGTCTTGAGGACAGAGATGAGGACAGAGATGAGGTCAAGAGGTTAAGTCGTTTAAACTACAAAACAGATTTGAAAGAAGTTTTCAGTTTTTTTTTTCGAGGAAGTTTTATAATAAACGAACGAGTGCAAGGAACGTGCGATGCTAGGGCGGGTCGCTAGTAAATTATAAAACAATTAACGAAACAACAATCTGTTAACGTTCGATACCGACCAGTTCTCACCCTTATGCCCTGAGTAATACGGTTGAAAAATGGTCCACCGTGAGTGAGCGCGATAGTACCTACATACATACAAGCACAGATGACAGTGAAAAATTGCCTTCTGACAGATTGTTTTAAAATAAGTTTTCTATGTTTTTCCCAAAGGAGAAGGAATAATAATTTGTTGTATATCTTTGAAATGCGAACGTTCTTTATGGTTTATCAGTCTGTTATATTAGCCCGAAAGTCAGACAATCAGTCTTACCCGCGTTAACCAGTAATTGG
Source organism: Noctua comes (assembly GCA_963082995.1). Taxonomy (NCBI): domain Eukaryota; kingdom Metazoa; phylum Arthropoda; class Insecta; order Lepidoptera; family Noctuidae; genus Noctua; species Noctua comes. The sequence goes on along the minus strand of OY720279.1, from coordinate 4,091,100 downwards.
ATGGTGCTGGTCGGATAAGCTGCCGCTCCATGTGAAATACTGGTATTTAGTTGGAAATTGATCTCTTGAAAAAAAATAAAACAGTGTGTCTGTATTCATTTTCAATACAGATTTATCAATCGTTTCTCATGGTGGACCAATACCTTCAGTCGACCACAAGTTAGTGATAAGTGAGAACACTTTGACCTCAAACTCAAAGCATTTATTTCAAAATAGAACCCAGACAGGCATTTTAGCATAATCAAAAATAAGCTACAGTCCAGCCACAGGCACAATAACAAGCAATGGACAGTAGTTGCCCATTCGAAAATCGTAAATCTCATGGAGAAGAAAGGGCAAGAACCTCCATGGACCGTACGCTGGCCTAAACGAGTACGGAGTTTCAATTGAATAATATGAAGCCAACCTATATTGACTGTGTGACCACTGACGTGTCTAGCCACAAATTGATGCACAATAAAACTGTTTCTCATTAACATTATTATACAGACAAAAAAACAAGCACATAAGAGACATTAAATCTTTTTCTTTAAAATCCATTTAAGATTTATAACAGAAGTCGGTACATTTTTCGTCTAACAAAAAGTTTACAGACGTAAAATAAATCTAAATACTCTTGGGGACGCATAAAGTATGCCTAGTTATTTGTTTGACAAGATAGCAAATAGGACAAAGACATTTTACTTATTTTATCTTTTTACTGTTACAAATTGAAACGAAAGTATCCAGAGCATTTTAAATATTTAGGACAGTGAGTAAAAAACCATTACAAACATTAGATACAAGGGCTTGATTTCAGGATATTTTCTCATGTCACACATTTTGAAGGACGCCTAGCTCTATCTAAACGTTTTCTCATTTTAATTACAAAGTACATTATATACAGACTACAAATAGAACTAAAATAATGATAAAAAGAAGAGTAAAAGTAAGTACCAATATACATATAAACAAGGACGCGAATAGGACAGTTAGGCGTCAAAGTACTCCTCCGCATTGCTGTCATCTGGAAACGTGCCCAGAAAACTGGCAGCATTGCCACGCTGAATGGCAATGCTAATTCTTTGGCCAGAAAGAGCCAGGCCTCCGGTCACGCGAAGTGTCGACCAGTAGGCGAGAGCTTTCCTTAAAAAAGAGACGCGCGCTATTACAAAGTTACCATTTATTTATTTTCTTTTATAATGCGCCAGTCACTTCTAAAATAATCGTACAGGTATAACTACGTCTACGGCACCGATGCCTGCAAACCACAAAGAAAGGAGTAAATTCCAATCATAGAGAAACGATGAACAGTTCGATTTCCGTTCTAACTATTATACGATTAATTGAATTCCTATGATCTTGTCTCCCAACCCTTTATGAGTGAGATCATCAATATTCATAATTTTATTCGTTTTCAGAATGATAATAGCTCTTATCTGCTTAGTTTTAGTGTTCATAGTTTAACATTGAAAAACCGACGTCTCTTTTCAATAATTTACCATCTGCCTAGCCTTTTCCCAACTATGTTGGGTTCGGATTCCAGTATAACTAGATACAGCTGAATACCAGTATTTTACATGGAGCGACTGCCTATCTGATCTCCATAACTCAGTTAGTACTGGGTGCGATACCGCTGGGTAAGACTGGTTGTAAGACTTTCGGGCCACTGACTACTTAACGACTGTCAAAGGTTTACAATTGACAGCCGGGACCGACGGCTTAACGTGCTTTCCGAGGCACGAAGGAAACTCGGTATGTAATGGGTACGTCTCTTTTCTTTTGATATTGTGTATCTTTATCAACTATAGAGGCTAAAAGAGGTTTGAAATGAATGTGCTAAGAAATAATGAAAGTTTCAGAACATCTTTTTTTCTCACAAATACAGGCGCCTGCATATCAAGCTACCCGAAACTGCTAATCAACCTTGAACCTAATGCTTTAGCGATAAAGTTGAAAATTTATTAAATTTGACAGATTGTAGTAGATTGAAGTGCTGTCGTCTGTACAATACCGTTCAAAAATAAACAGCGTCTCATATTATTTCGTTCCGGAATTTCCCCTTCTCGACATTAAGATTCTTTAAGCATTTCTTTAAATGGGTCATATGTGTAATCCACATTGTTACCATCCGGATAAAGGAAAACCTTTCTGAGTAGGTAAGCAGGTAATATAAATCTCGAAGGTATATAGGGTATTCTGTAGACATCCGATTCCGTTCCGAAGGATCTTTGATGGACCGTTGTTTTGTTCCGACCTCTCGCGTCATTTGAACCCTTCCTCACACACACACGCACACATTTGTTCCATCTTTAGAGGTAATCCTATTGTTAAAGGCTTTTGGAGCTATTTGATATTTTTTGGCCATATATTATGTTACTATTACCTTATCGAATTGAGACAGATTTTAAACTGTAATGAAAATAATACTGCAATTAGTTTGTCAAACGTAAAATCTTCGTAATTTCTACAGTTAGTTTAGATTAATCGACAATTAATTAGGAGATTTTTTTTCAATTTTGTAGATTACCATTGATTATCACAGAGACTCCTCCGTGGCTTTGCACGTTATATTGTTGGCCCTGGCTTACATTTCTAGATCTTTTAGCTAGGCAGATGAAGAGAGAATTTATTAGACAACGACCACCATCCTGAGAAAACGTCAATTAAGGACTAATTAGTCTAAATTGCAACGATAGTCGTAGTATCTAGGGAAAAACAATAAACACAAAAGTAAATAAACAAAAACAATCATATCAGAAAGACAAACAAAGAAACAAAACAAACACAATGCAAACTTACAATACAGAAACTCATAAATTACACACTAGAGAGAATCGTATTGAATTTCTAACGCTACTGAATTCAAAGACTCGATCAGTATATATGAAACTTTGTTACGAAACTAGATATCTCTATTGACACAAGCCTTTGATATTATGAGGAGTCGAGAATATTGTCTATAAGGAAACCATTAGGATAATGTATCTTTCTATAGGTATAACCGTGTAAAGAAAGAGAACTTTGTGAATATTTAAAATGTATTATGTCACATATCGTTCTATATTGAGGGCCTTTGTTTGATTGATTTGATTTTTTACTGATATTGGTAAAGGATTGTATTTAGATAAACTGAAATACGATTTAAGTAAAAGATAATAAAAAAACGCATAATAAAAATACTTAAAAGAAATAATTTCCTTTATTTATCTCTTTACAAATTTTATACATTTACAAACATTCCTTAAAAAAAAATATATAAAATCATTTAAAAATATAACAAATTGTAGCCCACTGGTATCGGAAACAGGGTCCAAGGCCGATACCGGCCTATGGTCAAAACTCCAGGGAAAGGAACCTCCTAACAATACCAGCCGTGTCCAGGAGTACCGCTTTCTGAATTAAGCCCTTGATCCAGCTGCCTAACAAGGGCTAGAGCTATTGGCTGATAGGACTATCGGCACAATGATCGCTTAGTCCACATCCCACATGTCGACAACCTCGCAAGATACTTGATTTGCTTATTATATTTTCGGCTTTTACGAGGTTCTTGGCATGAAGACAGAATAAATAATAAGAAAAGATAGTTTAAAAAAAGCCGTAAATAAATAACATTATATAGCAAAACTAAATTTGTTTTTCACAGTTTGTTAATGAAAAACAAAGTTACTGCTGCAGTTTGATGAAAAAGTCCCATATCTCAAAAACTATACAGCAAATCCACTTATTCAAACCATTTTAGTTCAAAGTTTTTTTTTACTTTCTACAATTCTAAATTTTTTCAGAATTTTCCTCTTACTGTTGAAATTAGAGGGGGTTGACACACATTTTACCACTTTGGAAGTGTCTATTTTCCAAACGATAGACTTTGACAAAAAATGGTTTTAGGAACCTCAATGTTATTTCATGTTTTTTTTTTAGCTTCAATTCCATGTATGGGGAGCGGGGAAAATAAATAAAAATAAAAGATTAAGGGGGCTTAATCTTTTATTTTTATTTATTTTTGTATAAAAATCGTAAAGCGGTTTACAGAATACATCTACCTACCAAGTTTCAACTGTGTAGTCCTATTGGTTTCGGAATAAAGTGATTGTGACACACACGGACAGACAGACAGACATGACGAATCTATAAGGGTTCCGTTTTTTGCCATTCGGCTACGGAACCCTAAAAAGACTAAATCCACAACCTTTTATTAATAAAGTTTCACCCACCTCTTGCGTTACTATTGGCTATTTATATTTCTCAAGTTACAAATACCATTCCTTCATATTTTATTTCCCAAACAAATAAAAGTCTAAAACACACAACTTGCATACTTCCGTATTCCGGATCCAATGTAGTTCATAAAAATGCAATTTATTATATTCTCAAGTACTCTGCTTGAAGTCAAAGGATAGCATGACATTTATAAGGGAAAATTTTATTGCGATACTTGACCTCGTTCAGTAATACAATACAAGTATACACCGTGATTTTTTAGTCGTCTTACAACGGCAGCCCACTTATTGTACCCAATGACTACTAAACATTCATTAAAAAAATAGGAATTTATGAGATTTGAATAATTTAAAAATAAAATAATATTTTTCATTATTATGACGCATGACGTAGTTGAAACACCCTGTTGCGAGCGATGATCTACTCGACTCGTGCGCTGGGTAGGTATGTTCTACCGTTTGACACGTAAACATTATTAACAGGATGTTTCATAATTCTAATGTATTATTTATTTTTCTTTGTACTTATTAACTTAATTAAAATAGAAATAATTGCGCCTAGATGTATTTTATGTCTGGTACATTGAATGAACCACCTTTGTAAGACGACTAAAAAGTCACGGTGTATACAAGGTGGAGACGACAATACGACAATATTGGCCAAGGTTTTTGAAGTAGCGAGTTGGCAACATGTGTTTAACGTTTTTACCGATGCGGGATTCGTTAACCTGTTGTTGGTAGCCTATTATCTACACTATGTAGAAAATGCTAAAAATAAAAAAAAACGTCCTGTGAATAAACTGCATACAAAATTCAATCGAAAATATACAGTAATTTTCGATTGAATTTTTGTATGCAGACTGGGAACGTCATGAGTTACTGTATACAGTTTAATTTATTGTCGCATTGTCGTCTCCACCCTGTAGACATAACAAAAGTTAATAAATTAATAAACTGTCTTGATCAAGTCATTGATTTAAAGAACATTAAGGTTTTTTTTTTTTGAAGTGCCCTTCGCAGTTCTACTCTATAAGGTTGCAATACTGCTCAAACCGGGCTATCCCGTGGTGACCTCAAATGAATTGAAGGTCCCCAGCTGTCAGTAACTGTCAATCTGTAAATAACTAAATACATTAAAAAGTTAAATAACGAGATTAGTTTATTTATTTATTTATTTATTTATGTACACACAAAATACTTAATAAGAGATTACATTAAAATAGAAGAGCACAAAGGTACTGCTTAGTTATTTGATGTCGTGTTAAAAATCTTTCTTAACTATGACGTGTATAAAGACGTCTTATGAAGGGTAGACACAGGATAGAGAAACACATACAACACTGATCATCAATATTACATTCACGGTGAAACGTATCAGATGGTATAAACTCTTTGCTCCTTTAACTCCTAGTTTTTTGTTGTGCAGGTGTCCCCTGGAGCCGGTGTCATCCCAGCGCTGGTCGCAAAAAGTTCCATCTGCTACGACCCGCTAATTTACGTTGGAATGAACACACAAGTAAGTCAACAACCGAACAGAATACATCTATTTTTATCCTAGTTCTATCTAATTCTGTGATGTGTTGTTGCAGTTTCGAAACTCAATCAAAAGGATATTTGGAGTCCATACCAAGGGCAAGAACTCTCAGGCTGAAAGGGCCTATAATAATACTCTAACTTCGCCAGCCAACAAATTATCAAGCATCAACAATACGACCCGCTTCAATTCAGAAACGTCTTGTAGCAAAAATTCTAAAGGTAAGAAAATTGTTTTCAACGAAGATATCTCAGAGATGACGACCAACGAGTATCACCGAACTTTCACGAGAGATCCCGATCTCTGCACGATACCAGAGAGTAGACACTCGGATGCCGAAAGATCTGGTGACACAGTATATGATGAAGACAGCAGTAACAATGGCGGTAATGTCAAGAAACTGGACTTGTTCGGTGAATCCTGCAAAGTGGTTAGCGAAAGATCTCCAGTCTTAACTTTTATGGACTCGGAACGCCTACTATTCACTAAAGTCCCTGAGCACGCCATTATAGAACCGAGTTCTAGCACCGTTTTCGGCAATGATGCGTTCGAGGATGATTTAGCACTCAAAGCCAATAAAGTCGCTCTCCAAACTGAAATCGAACAACAGAACGCCGAAAAGCAAAAGATACTACGGCAAAGTTACTCCTTAGACTTCCCTCGACTTTCAAACGATAATAAAAAAAGGAAACTCTCGATAGAAACGAAATTGGAAAGTTTTATCCAACCGAAAGGTTTCTTCAAGGGTACCATTAATAAACTATTTGATCAAGAGACGAAGCAAGGACATGACCATTTCAAGAGTTACCTGTGCGAGACTAAGGAAGACACGGGTCAAGACAACTTGTAGCTCTAAAGAGACATCACTCTTGTGGGATCAATGTCAAATTATTAGAAAATATCGGTATACTGACAGGGAGATATAGTAGGTACTCACTGATTTTAAGTACCGTGACGCGGTTTCAGACGGATGAAAACCACGCTTTCTTCCCACCAGTTTACTGGCAGTACCTACACAAAAAAAGAAATCGAATAGTCGAACTTTAGAGGACATTGGAATTTCTGGGATACAGAATTTCCAAAAAATCGCTAAGGCTTGCTGCACACATGTCGGGCCCAGTATAATTCGACCTGGCGGAAATCGAGTCTCTTTACGACCGCTCCAAGTTCTCAATCCTATTTCATCAGATAAAAAAACAATGTTCTAACAAAAATATTTTAAAATTGAGGGTAGAGCGGGGCTGACCTTCAATGAAAATGTACGTACTTTCATAAGAATGACGGTATTAGTCGAAGATCTGTGATATAAGATACGAGTGCCAAGGTAAAAAATAAGAAATTTTATTTTTGGGATTGAAAAATGTAGACTTAGGGTTAACTTAATAATTGTTTTAGATTATAGTTATAACGTTAAGATAATTTTAGTTGCTTTTTGTCTCAAATTCTTTTAAATAAGCCATTATTGCACACGCGTATATATTACGTCATCGCAAAACATTGAAATCACCTCTTCTTTTTTTGCACTATAACAGACAATTTATTTCTGATGATGTTTTCTTTGTATTCGAACAAGTTGTTACATAGCTTTGACAAACGAGTTTCAGAGCTCAATGGTACACAACTAATTTAAAACTAAAAATCACACTAATTCTCGTTAGCGATCGCGACGCGATTATTTGTCGCCGGTTGCAAATAGGCGACTAAAATTGCTTAATATGTACCGAGTCTTATGTTAGAATACTCGTAATAATTGGTTACCGACGTAGCCCGAAGAATTGCCAAACTTAAGTGGCAGTGGGATGGCCGATGGGGCCGAAAAGATGATGATGATGAGGATTGGTAATTTTACGTAAAATTTGCCTGCGTAGGTTAAATAAATTATATGATAAATTACGTGAGTCGTGCCAGATATTAAAACGCGTAGATAGTTCACATTTTAAACGACATTTGTGTACTTAGTAGGCGCCATCTTGTATTATTTCATTTTACAAAAGCTAAATAGAATGCGTGTTTTTTTGTAGCGAGTGTTTTAAGGTGTTTTTATAAAGTCTAAGTATTATTTAAGAGTGCACAGGTGTCGTTGCGTTTTAAACATTTTAAAATAAGGTGGTGCTGGAACGGGTGAATATGAATTTAAATCATTCGAATTGTTCTATTTCGGATATCATTTTTATAAAAATATGTTGCTCATAAATTTTAAATGGTATGTCTTAGATTTTTTATTGTATTTAATAAAAATGAATAAAAAAAATATGAAAAATTAGATTGTAATAATTATGTACCTAATTATGTGTATGATTTAGGAGTCTCAATTAAGTTAAAATTGTTATCGACAATCGATATGATTAATTCCTTATATGATTTAGTAGCGACATTGACATAAAAACTCAAAATATTTTATTAATAATTGCATTTTCTAGAAATTATTAATTTCATTCACATGCAAGTGTTTACTGTTGTCATAATTTATCAATATCGTATAGCTATACAGGGTGGAGACGACAATGCGACAATAAATTAAACTGTATGTAAGTCATGACGTTCCCAGTCTGCATACAAAAATTGAATTTTGTATGCAGTTTATTCACAGGACGTTATTTTTCATTTTTAGCATTTTCTACATAGTGTAGATAATAGGCTACCACCACATGAGTAAGTAAACGGAACAGAGTTAAAGCTTCTAAAGAACGTTCAAAATTGTTACCTATTTTGGTAGGGTTGTCACAATATGTTGAGACAAATTAAACAAAACATTTGTTATACAGTTTTATTATTGAGTATGATACAGTCCAGTGGCGAAGGGTGAAAATTCAGTCAGGGGAACCCGAAGAAAAAAAATGAGAATTACATTTTTTTTAGTTTTTTATCTCTGTTTATTTTGACCTCATTTTGTTATCAGTGACCCCGAAAACCACGAAAATGACACCCATGACGACTAAACCGAAAATTTCCATCGGCGTTATCTTGGATTTTCATTTTGACCTCAGTTTCGTTATAAGCGACCCCAAAAACCACCAAAATGACACCTATGAAGAAAAAACCGAAAATTTTCGTCGACGCCATCTTGGATTTTCATTTTGACCTAATTTTAGTTATCAGCGACCCCAAAAACCACGAAAATGACACCCATGACAAGAAAGCCGAAAATAAAGTGAAGCATAAAATGCAGGGGGAGTATAATAAAAAAATGTAAATAAGTCAACAAAATAAAAAAACTAGTTGGTACCAAATACGATATGGACCATTACTCATTCTATCTTGTTCTCCCATACATACTTTCTTTTTCTGTCCTTGTCGTAACTCGATAATCTTCGGCTTACCGGGCTCCTTAACTCCTTAGTTACGAGGGAACATAGAAACAGACATTGCATACATACAGGTCAAACACATAACCCTCCTTTTGGGCTTCGCCGCAGTCGGGTAAAAACACACCGAGTAGTATCCTCTTCTTATTAAAAAAAAGGATCATACAATAAAATATAGGTACTTACTTGCAAAAGTAATAGTCAAATATTTACTTACCTATTGTACTCCTTGGGATAGTTAAAGTGTGATATATTTTTGTTTTTTCTACTATTATTCATACACACAGTACAATAAACAACCATTTTAATTTTAATATTCAAACTTACAACCAATCTTGCAACTGACAAAACAAACAACGTGCCCCTTGGTTGCCATGGCACCGTGCCGTGCTAACCCTGAGATTGTGCACTGGCTGTGCCAGCGTAAACCGGTTTTTTCCAGTCTCGCCGCGTACGTGACAAGCGGCCAGTGGTCACGCACACATGCCCCGCGTGCTTGTAGAAGTGCAACCGATTCGCGCGGTTGTATGAAGCTTAACCTCTGTTCCGTTTTCCTACTCATGTGCTACCACCAACAGGTTAACGAATCCCGCATCGGTATAAACGTTAAACACATGTTGCCAACTCGCTACTTCAAAAACCTTGGCCAAAATTGTCGTATTGTCGTCTCCACCTTGTATATAGATAATTATACCATTTTGAAAAGGTCCCATAACACTGGTCTACAAAATTTAAGTTTTCGAGTGCCTATAAATTAAATGCGAAAACGCGACGAAAACACAAATACTATTTTAAAATAGCTCAATAGCTCTTGTTTAAAAACATGCCTAGTTTAAAATGAATTTAGAGTAAAATGTTAAGGACCAAAAACAATTTATTTAAAAAAAAAACAAAACAGTTTTTTTTTACATTCGACTTGAACTTGAGAATTTTGAAACATTAACTCAGTATTTAACCTGTTTAATTAAAATGTTCTCTTCTTTTACGCTTGTTTATTGTTATCACTGTCACTAAATATTTTAGACTGTCATCATTAATATGATTAATCTATCGATCTACCCGCTAATATATAACAGCAAGCCTTAAATTCCCGAAGGGTAAAACAGAGGTGTACCTACCCAATAGTACACCCACATTTTACCGATTATGTTTAAATAAATATTAAAAAAAAAAAAAAAATTGTTTATTTCAAGTAACAAGAGTCATACCAAAACAGATACATAAAAGGATACAGACAGGATAACAAGCACAGACAAAAACGAACTCTCACAGGGTAACAATATGTCTGCTACTGCATTGCCGGATATAAGGGCAATACAGTCCGTTAGAGATCATCGTCAGAACGGTATTGGCGCTGCCCCGCACTCTGAGCACAAGAAACGCATAAGTAATTAAGTACCATGTAATAGGTGGTGAGCCCATTGCCATCAACCGGGCACAAATCCAGTCTTTGTGGCTACTCCTGAGATATTCCTGATGGAAAAACCCAATAACACTTTGCCCGACCTGGGACTCGAACCCTGGACCTCACACTCAGCAGTCGCACTTGCGACAATGCGACCACTAGACTAACGAGGCAGCTATCACACTAAATAAGGCATTAATGGACAATAAGAGCTAACTGTTACTTTTAAGTTGTATATTTAGATTCAGCGAGTGAAAGACTAAAGTCTTAGCAAATTTTCATGTCAAGGCAATTTTGATGTAGACCAGTGTAACTATTCCATCCCGGATCTGAAGTTCCGCCGCGGCTCTACGTCCGGAATTCCGGATGTAAGGGACAGCCTTATAATCCGCATACGGTTATAATTTAGGTACTTTAAAAACAGGAAGGTAATCTGTATGTTGATTTTGTAGGTTGTTTATCAAACATCTACAAGGCTTTGAAACTGTCTTATTTGTTTTTTCTATGTTTACTTATAAAATGGTGTCTCAAAAAATACTCAAAGTTATTTTTTTTACGGTAACTAGGTATGACCAGCATCTATCTACGTCGATGTCTTGATTATTTAGATATTTAAGCAACTACAAAACAATAGATAGGTAACATAACATCCAGATTTTCGAACAAGAATCATCTTCACCGCCGATTTTTGAAACAAATAATTTACAGCCACAAAAAAAAAAAAACGGGCATTTACGAAACAAAAGCTCTCCGTTCCTTTTTCAAATGAAACAGAATTCCGTTCCGTTACACTTGAACAAAGTTTAACAATACACTTAATTAATAATTAATTTGGCAACAACGGAACCGGAAACTCTTGGTGGTCTCAAGTGACCCGAACTTGATTTAGTAATTAGTATAAGTGGTTTGAGTAAATTATTACCTACAATTAAGTTAATAAGATATAATTATGCTTTAATTTGAGTGAAGATATTAATCAAAAATACTAGATACATTTTAAAGATGGCATTATAAAAAAATATGATTTCCTTAGTTTAGGAAGCCATTTTTTAATCTATATATATTTTTTTCTATTCAAAATCTTGTTTTAAACTGTGCTAATAATTTGTTTTATTAAATAACTGTGTAATATTTTGTGTTGTTCTGTACCTATTTATAATTTTAAAGAAGTTAAAATACGCACATAGCTTATTAAATACAGTACACATTATTATGAATATATTTGGTCTTATAAGCCTCATTGTTTTGCACTATTGTGCCGATATTGATATTACAAACGATTTTTAGGGAGGCCATATTGGTCCTGTAACATGAACCAACCCGCACTGGGCTAGCGTGGTGGATATTGGCCTACTCCCCTCTTACAGAGCGGAAGCCTGAAGCCCAGCAGTGGGTAATTCACAGGCAGATTAGCCCTAAAAATTAATTTTGTACAGATTAAGCTATTTTTTTTAAGATTCGAAAGTCTGTGTTGTCAGTAAGTTAAGTGTGTCCACATTAATAGTATATTATTTGTTTTTAAATTATTATATGGACAATAATTTTAATTGATTAGTATTGTTAAGTAACGGACGAGTTTAGTTTTGTGATGAAAAATGTAATTGAAAAATTAGTAAAATGCAAAAAAAAATATGTAAAGACACTAGTTAATTTTACTGTGTTATTGTAATATCGGGAGTATCATGACAGTTAAGGAGATAACGAATTATATTTATTAAAAATAAACGGAATGTTATCATTATCAATCATTCAAACTGTAAACAACTTTTTACTTATTGTTAATAAAAAACTACAATTCGTAAGCAAAATTACTCATACAAATAATTACGACACTTATACAGTGTGTATCGGAAATGTGTGGTCATAATTATTGATAATATAATAAAAATATCAGCTGTCCCATACATTCGAATCGATGAGCTATTGAGGTTTTGCATGGGACGGCTGATAATTATTTCGTGGTAACCATGTTGTTTAATGGAGAAAGCTATTCGGTTTGATGGTCATGTATAAATACGACCACACACGTTTAATACCTACACGCTGTCTATAATATTTTCTACCATACCTATTTATTCATTTATATCGTATTCATAGGAGATAGAAAAATAGATAATTGATTAAAACTAAAAGAAAATTATGAATGAAAATGTCAGCCAACTAACATTCAAACTAACGAGGTTTCAATAACGAAATATTGTATTGTCTTAGTGTTTTAGCTGTGAACAGACGTTATAGAACTCTTGATTGAATGTTTTAATAAATTACTGTCATTCTGAGAAACGGTGTTTTATTTATTTTTTCTATGTCTTTCTACTGGTATAATTTGCACTAATTCGTGTTAGCCTATGAATCTACATCATGTAAAAAATCCAAAATCCGTTAAGCCGTTGGTCCCGGGTGTCATTTGTAGATCTTTGACACTTATTAGGTAATCAGTGGCCCAAAAAGTCTGACAACCAGTCTTACCAAGGGGTATCGTATTACCCAGTACTAACTGGGTTGTGGAGGTCAGATAGGCAGTCGCTCCATGTAAAATACTAGTATTCAGTTGCGTCCGGTTAGACTGGAAGCCGACCCCAACATAGTTGGGAAAAGGTTAGGCAGGTATGGATGTTGAAAATCCAAAAATGAAATATAATGTCCAGTGACTACTGAATATAATGATAGTGAAAGGAGATTTTAATAAATAAATAATAATCGATTGAATTTTTGTATTCGGAGTGGGAACGTCAAGAGGTATACGTAGTTTAATTTATTGTCATATTGTCGTCGCCACCCTGTATACAGGGTATAAACAGACCCTTCACATAGCCGTCAACCAAGCATTCTGTACATCAAACTAAGTAACTTTACGCAAAAATTATTGCTGGGAATCGTTTTTTTTTTTTTGGGGTTCTATTTGGTTCGTTGTCACTAGTACACTAGTTCCATGATGGAAATACTACGTTTTACGGTAGGACTCGATGGAAAGCACTCAAAGCATTGTGTTGATGGATGGATTAAATAGTACGGGGGTCGTGGAGGTGTGTAAAGTAAAAATCTTACATTAAAAACAAAAATTAAAAAAAAAAACTTGCGAATAAGTTGGAACTTTGACCCCAATATCTCCGTAACTAGAAGGTTCCCAGGTATGGTCTAAAACAAAAATATGATCGCAAAGACGGAGAGAACAAGTGCCTTTCGGCTATGTTAAGGGTCTATTTACACCCTTTATGTAGCACTGTTTGTGTACGTCGTACGTCGTGACGTCTCAAACAGTGCGTCTACAGCTTAACTTTGAAGAAATTACGCGTAACATTTTCTAAGAAAAACTAGATACGACATTCTGAAAACAACCATTGATAATATTATCAACCATTACATAACTAAAAAACATGACTCTTTTTGTCAAAATCCATCTTTCCACGAAGGCTAAAACCAAGCCCTGATATAATGAATAAAAGATTCTGCGGGTTTTTACCCGAACCAAATCGAATGAAAAAGAGTAGACCATTAGATGGATTCCAAGTTTGTGAGCCAACGAGATTGTTTTAAATTGATTTGGTAGTGGAGGCCCGCAATTCTGATAAAAGAATAAGGTCTAAATTATTTTGTATACAGGGTCTGAAATTGACGCATAAACTGTGACCACGAATACAGGTCATAATTCTAGACGGCCCAGCATAAAAGGTCTTTGTTGATTATTAACCTTTAATTGGTCTAAAAAGTTACGTAAACGGTCGCGTGAGGTGCGTGACACCCCGAAAGTTCTAAACCTTCAAAAAGATGCGCTGGGGGTGGAACACCCCACGCGACCACGAAAAAAAAAAAACGCGCGGGTGTAAAAGAAAAAAAATACATTTTGATGTAGGTATTTTATTTTGTATTGAAACAGCAGTTTTTTTATACCCAATGATAAGTTCTTTGCTGGGGTGTCTAAAATGCAGGATTCATGTTCGGTGTCTCTTACACCGTGTATAGTTTTTGTAACGATCGTTAATCAGAAGTGCAATCATTTAGAAAGTGACACGTGCCGCTTGGGTACGAGCCAAATGTGCAGGCCTCCATCAGCGGCTAGATTTTTAGAAAAACTTCTGTCACACATAGGACAGTTAATACCGCTACCATTTTGGTGACTGGTGCTACTTCTTCTACCTCGTGTCGATGATTCCATTATTAGAGTAAGATTTGGTTCGACCAGAACTCTGCCGTTGGTGGTGGCTTCGGGCAGGTCCAAGGTGCAGGTGGAATAGAGAGCAGGACAGGACGAGAACCATAGTCGTTGTTGAGACACCGCAGTCTCACTCTGCTTCATCGGAATACCAACGGACCAATCTGTATCTGCAGCGGCCTATCGTTTTTACGATCACTGGGCACCACCTAATTGGTTATCTAAATAAAAGAGCTCCTCTGAATTTTCAGTACTCCGCCCAATGTTGAGAGTACAAATTCCAACACTGCAATAATATTAAGGCATTCACTAATGTTAATGAAAACTGATATGATAGTTCTACGACATTAGCTTTTTCTATTCTTATATAAGGTGTAACATAATAGACGCAACATTTACTCAACTTTTATTCTTCGAGGTCATGAAATTTACAAAAAAATGAGTTTCTACAGGAACTGACGCGATCAGCCGATCATTATGGTGAAACTAAATAAGGTAAGAATTTTCAAAGGTCTTGTAAGTTGCTCATTCCGCAGGCAAAATACGCGCTTTGACGTGGAGTTGCGGTCACCAGCCCGTTATGCAATACAATACAATACAAGTTGCTCATTTTCATGGTGTGAGACACCACACGTCTTGCGTATATTATGTTACACTCTGTATGGTCCGTACCCATACGGGACAAGTAGATATCATAGTCTGGTATTTAGGAAAGGGAGCCACAACTATTACGACCTCTATATAATTGGCGGTAATCGTGGTTGGCTAGATGATATTAATTAATATTCCGACCTCACCGGACGTACTCTCAAACGCCTCTGGGCACCAGCCAAGCAGGTGTGCCTATTAACTATTCCTTGCCAAAATCACAGAGCCTTTGCTTGCTCAAGTAGGTACCTACGGCTGATCCAATTACCGATCCAATTACCAGTTACAATGCTTTAAGTTCTCCTTAATATTAAAAATCAAATAAAGTAGAATGTCTAGGTCTATGCAAACCAACACAACACCGATTTGACATCCAATCGTCATCTGCCTAGCCTTTTCCCAACTGTGTTGAGGTCGGCTTCCAGTTTAACCGGATGCAGTCAGCTGCATACCAGTATTTTACATGGACCAACTGCCTAACTGACCTGCACAACCCAGTTTGTACTGGGTAATACGATACCCCTTGGTAAGTCTGGTTGTCAGACATTCCTGCCCCTGACTACCTGTAACGATTGCCAAAGATCTGTAAATGACAGCCGGGACCAACGGCTTAACGTGTTTTCCAATGCACGGAGGAAACTCGGTATGTAATGGGTGGTCACCCATCCACAGATCAACCTAGGCAAGCGCGGCTTAACCTGAAGATCGACCCGAGCGGCTGTTGTTAATTGGCCACAAGCTCCACGTCGACGGTTGACGTCCACTAGTAGTTGCAAATTTTCCGCGTCCATCCAGCGGATAAATAGTCCATAGTTTACATGGATAAAACACAGGCTGACTTTGAATTCATACATAGGACCCAGATAGGACGTGCAGAATAAAAACTGCAGCCTCGTCACGGATATCTAAAGGGTGTAAATAGACCCTTAACATAACCGAAAGGCACTTGTTCTCCCCGTTTTTGCGATAACTTTTTTGTTCTAGACCATACCTGGGAACCTTCTAGTTACGGAGATATTGAGGGTCAAAGTTCCAACTTTTTCACAAGTTTTTTTTTAAATACATGTTTTTAATGTAAGATTTTTACTTTACACACCTCCACGACCCCCGTACTATTCAATCCATCCATCAGCACAATTATTGGAGTGCTTTCCATCGAGTCCTACCGTAAAATGTGATTTTTCACCCCAAAAGAAAATGGCGATTCCCCGCAATAATTGTTGCGTAAAGTTACTTAGTTTGATGTACAGAATACTTGGTTGACGGTTATGTGAAGGGTCTGTTTACACCCTGTTTTCTCTGAAACTGACATATTATGTTCTTAAAGTTATAAACAGTTCAAACTCAAATACGAAAGAATACAAATCTATGGCCACGCTGTTATTTATGAGGCTCACTGTTTTCTTTCCGTTTGTATCTGGAAAGTCATACATCAATGTTACATCCCTTATAAATAACTTTCTTTGAGAAATATCCAAACAAAACACGATTACTTTCATAGGAATATAAGTATTGTGTACTTTTATACATACCTACAGCGTGTACACACGACGGCAGATCAAGCTGTACATTTCCAGTATAACATGGCCTCGCTTTGTATAAATTTCCCGTACGACGAGAGATTCGTATAAACTGGTTTTGTATAGCTTGATTGGCCGTCGTGCGTACCACAGCCAAAAGGAATACAAACGCAGTCGAATCAAGGTGTGGTCACATTTCAAGGTGTTGTTAGTTGTTGATTACGAAGTTGATTCAGAAAGTTGAACAATTTGATGGTCTTGACCACCATTCTAACTCACGCTGGATGACAGAGTTGGTCTCATACACAGATGTGGATAAAACAAGATAATGCAAGTATCACGATCCGTATGAAAACCACTCACACCATTTTTGACTACCTACTATGACGTCATCTTTTTTTATTTATTTATTTGGTTAACCAACAATTGTTTGCACAATACATTCATAAGGCAATATTTACTGCTACATTTATAAGTGCAACAATTAATTACAAGTTAACACCAAGTGCAATATATGTGGTTGTATATATTATTAAGACAACAATAATGCATTGCTAATGCTTAAAAAAAAACATACAATATACATCAGAAAAAATTAAAAACACAGATTGATTGATTGATAGATTAGTACCTACTATCATCATCTATCTAGCCTTTTCCCAACTATATTAGGGTCGGCCTACAGTCTAGCCGGATGCAGCTCAATACCAGTATTTTACACAATCCACAGTTAGTACTGGGTAGCACGATACCCCTTGGTAAGACTGGTTGTCAGACTTTTTGGGCCACTGACTACCTAACGACTGTCAAAGATCTTCAAATGACAACCGGGACCAACAGCTTAACGTGCTTTTCGAGGCACGGAGGAAACTCGGTATGTAATGGGTGGTCACCCATCCACAGACCAACCTAGGCAAGCACGGCTTAACCTAAAGATCGACCCGAGCGGCTGTTATTATTTAGCCACGAGCTCCTCGTAAGTACCTTCTAATTAATTACTATATAAAATTACTATACAATGTAGACTACTTTTTGTTCTTTATATGAATTAAGTTTTTGAGTTGTAATGTTTTGGTTTTAAACTAATTAGCTTGCACAGTAGTTACATTTAGCATAAAATTCCGAGCACGCGAAGTAGATGCTCTTGCGTTACCTAGGTATATCTATATCTGTGGTCTCATAGTCTTCTTTCTATGTCGTGTGGTTAGTGCCTAACCTGCCTCCGTAGCTTGACCATCGTAGACAAGGATTTCTTTGACGGAAGAATCGACAAAATGACAGATAGTGCAAAGAAATCTGTCATTGTGTCGACACAATCTGTCATTTTGTCCATTCTTCCGTTAAAGAAATCCTTGTCTACGGTCGTCATGCTACGGGGGCTGGTGTCAGAGTTTTTATGCCGCCCTAGTCCTCTGACTTGGCTTTACATGCCGTCGAGAAATATCTCTCAGGCATGCTGGTTTCCTCACGATGTTTTCCTTCATAGTAAAAGATATTCGTATTCACGAGTACTTTCATGCCCCGACAAATTGCCAAGAAATTAAAAGTCGACTGGATTACAGATTTTTGATCAAAACACACACTTTTGTACTACTACTACCTTTGGGAAATACAATATTTTGTTCTACATTTCCAGCCCTCTATTTTAACCCCGACCTCACGTCTTTAACAGTTAACGAGAATTGCTCCGGGCTAATGTCGTGAAACATATTATCTGGTCCTAAAGTGGCTGTCGGAGCAATAAATTGAAATTCATCAGACAAGCAAGTAACTACATAACAGTGGGCCTAGCACGAAAGCGAGGCGACACATAACATTGTTATGTTCAACATAACATTGTCACGACACGATGACGAAGGTATAAACAGAGGTGATTGAGGTACTCCCAATGTATTAGGGGTTAAGACTAGCGCGGAGTTAACTTAATGTAAATTATTCCAAAAATATTTTGAAAATAGAACTATACGATAGCGTTTTGTTTTTTTTTGCGACTACACTAAATACAAAATACACCACACGTGTAAACAGACCCTTCACGAACCCGGCAACCAAGCATTCTGTATATCAAGCTAAGTAACTCTACGCAAAAATTATTGATGGGAAACGACTTTTTTTGGGGTAAAAAATTACGTTTTACGGTAGGACTCACTGGAAACATTGTACTCTTTGTGCAGATGAATGCATTAAATAGTGCAGGGTCCTGGAGGTATTTTAAGTAAAGTCATAACATTAAAAACTTGTATTTAAAAAACACTTGTGGAAAATTTGGAACTATGACCCCAATATCTCCTTGTTTAACTAGAAGATTCCTCGACCATACGTCTAAAACAAAATAATGATGTAGTGGATGAAGTGCCTCTAAGCTTCGTCAGGATGTTACCACACCAATCGATTGATCATCATCATCATCATCATTTCAGCCGAAAGACGTCCACTGCTGGACATAGGCCTCCCCCAAGTGTCGCCACATTGACCGGTCCCGTGCGTCTCGCATCCAGCGGATCCCTGCAACCTTTACGAGGTCATCGATCAATTGGTGTAGTAGAAACTGTCGATCGACGTCGACTTATCCATTCTACCATCGATCGATGGCCTCGATCGACGAGCGATCGATTGGTAACAAACATAAGGGTATTTTTACACCCATTATGAATATGAACGAAAGCTTAACTAAGACAAAAAAATGTGGAAATATAATCGCGCGTTCATGTTAAGACTTAGGGCTCGGCTCAGTTACACATGTTTTAGTTGCAAAATACGGTTTTTTGTCTTCGTAAATCGACGAAATGTGAACATCGTTAAACTGTCGCTTGGGAAGAAAATATTATTACTGTAATGTCGTAAGGAATGTGGAATAGGTACTTAATATACATAGATTTACATAAACTGCCTAATTGGCCTACATAAGTATTTATGGCTTGATCACTTTGGCTATAGTTTAACTTTATATTACTTAGATGTTATGTGTAAGTACCTATATCTATGCTAAATGCTCGATGGCAGCATCAATGTAACTTCTTTTTGTTCCGCAAATTGAAAAATCACTGCATGCTATCAGTCAATCAAAAACTTTTGTATCGAATTTGTACATTATAAAATAAACTAGCGGCCCGTCCCGGCTTCGCACGGATGCAATATATACATATAAACCTTCCTCATGAATCACTCTATCTATTAAAAAATACCGCATCAAAATCCGTTGCATAGTTTTAAAGATCTAAGCATACATAGGGACAGACAGACAGCGGGAAGCGACTTTGTTTTATACTACCTTTGTAGTGATATAAAAATTAACTATGCTTTCTAAACCAGATCTATTTCATAATTAATTTAATTGGCAAGTGCAGGCTGCTTAAGCTTTATAATAGCCACAGACTAATTTTTTTTTTGTTTTGTTGCCATCTCCTACGGGGTCTACCGCGTCGCCTTCTAGCTGTGTCAGGGCTCAGGGTCAGGTCCACCCAAATCTGAGACCATCTCAGATACTAATCTGCGTAGTCCTCATATCCCTGGTTCGCTATGTAGAGAAAAAATATTGGGTTACACGAAGACATTACATTCCGAAGTCTAGATTTATGCTCAGACAGTGGCTTGCCACAATTAGGGACTCACAATAACTGGCAAAATAGTGGTGTTTTGTACACCTACGCCTACCCCATCAAAGATAAGCACAATGTTACGTTACGTAAACATTGAAGATTAAGCTTTGAAACAAAATACAACCGTCGCTATCGTCCGGTCACAGCTTGCCCCTGCAATCACAAAAGTGGACAATATGACTCGCTTTGTATGTCAACGTGCACACACGGTCGCATTTTCGTTTGTGCAATGTACAAGCAGACACAAAGGCAGGTCATTTGGGACCTAATGCTAGACTCCGGGGGACTCCGACAAAACAATTGCATTACACAAAACTGGGGACTGTCTGACAGACATGAAACTTTCAACTCATTACTTGACTACACTACTGTGTATTTGAGTCTGTTTCTCTGACGTATTTTCAACAAATTACATCTACAACATTATTTTTAGTAAATGCGAAACCTGAATATAGTTTGTTCAGAATAAGTAACTGAATAGATTCCAATAACTTTGATACCATGTTATATTTTGTCCCAAAAATATTTTAAAAAAGTTACAAGTTGGAGCGACAGCGACATTAAGTACCTATCGCAATAATTTACGTACCTACTGCCAAATTATGTTTATCTATGAGCTCAAGACGACGTTGGAGGTCCGCGCGCGGGCGCGCTGCGTGTTGACCACGATTTTGAGCGGACAACCAGGTAACAGAACAAGCTTATTTTTTAAATTCTCGACGATGAACTCGACACGAGTTCCAGATTTCGCATATACTAAAACTAATGTTGTATATTTCTTTAAGTCTGTATCTGTATTGTTCTACATTCATTTCTTCAAAAGACTTTGGAATTATTAGATTATTACTCAGTTTGTTTTTTACTGATGGAATTTTGTAGTGGCTCTCGTGGCATTTTGTCCTTGGTATTAGTAATGGTTACATTCAATTTAGTTGCAGCCTCGTGGGTGTAGTGGTCGCAAGCGCGACTGCTGTGCATGAGGTCCTCGGTTCGATTCCGAGGTCGGGCAAAGTGTTATTGGGTTTTTCAATCAGGAATTTATCAGTAGCAGCCAAGGAGTCTAAATTTGTGTCCGTTTGATGACAATAGACTCGCCCCCTATTAAAAGGGACTTAAATAGAATTGGCAAAATGTGGGTATACTATTAGGTACACCTCTGCTTAACCCTTCTGAGATTTTGGGGTTGAACTTCATCTACAAGCACGAATCGCATTTTCCATGGTGCTATCCTTTTCCATCGCTCAGAACCGTTATTTGCTGGAGGGGTATTAGGTACACCTCTGCCTAACCCTTTGGCGATTTCAGGCGTGATGTTATGTTATCTCAATTTATTTTCAAAAGATTGCGCTAGTCGGAGAAAACGCTATAAATTATCATCATTGTTACACCTACTCAATTACTCATCTCATTTTCCATCTCGACTGTAGCTATTTCGTTGTATAAATGGACTAGCTTCTGCCCGCGGCTTCGCCCGCGTGGCCTACTTGAAACAAATGACCATTTTCTTTCAGAAATAAACGTAATAATCGCTCTCACTTCCTCTGATTGAATATACGAACTGAAAATATTCCAAACAAAGAAATAAGTACGAAGTTCTCCGTAAAACTAAACTAATCTCTGGGATGAGAGTAACTGTATCGTTTTAACAGAACTTAAATCATCTGTGAACAGATATAATTAAGAGACAACCAGAAGTGGAAAATAAATAAATAATATTGTTTACAACGTAATACTTTAACTATCGCAGTATTTCTTTGTAAACAATATTTTTTGTTTTTCCTTCAGGCGCTAAAATCACCAGGCTGCTCCGGGAGCTTACTCTAGAGCAGGCCACGTATAACTGGCCGTGTGAAAAGCAGTTCTCCCTTAAGTCTACCCCTGCTAAATTAAGTGTTTTTTTTTTTTTTTTTTTTTTTTTTTTTTTTTTACCTTGCGATTTACTTATGGTCATGGCAAAGCAGACTTTGAGGGGAAACTGCACTCTTTTGAACTCGAAGGGGTAGTTCGATGGTGTTAAAGGAATCCTCGGAATAAACACAGACTCCCCTCGGGAACAACCGGTCAGTATAGTTGCCTCGATAACATTTCTTTGCAATGTTTTCACTCGCAACCTGGTGCCATTGCATAATTTTGGCGGGTTTAAATTACGTAGCAACATTACTGGGGCGCCAACTCTCAATTTTAAAATATGAGTTGGCAGACCGGGAGGCTTCAATGTGTTAAGAAATTCAACCGGGTAATGTATGGCGTCATCGTTGTTTATCACCGCGTCCACTGATTTGTAACAATTTTCAACAGCTTCGAACGATCTCAAAAGAATTTCATTGATGACTGTGGCTTGGTCGTTTTTTGGTGTTAGAATGGCACGCTCACACAACCATTCTGCAGGTTTGTCGTGGATTTTATTAATATCTGGGTAGATTTTAACTATAAGCTCTTCTACTGTGGTCACAATTGTGCCTAACTCTGTAGGGAGAATTATTTTATTATCCACTTCTGGGTAATCACCATTTCCTATTTTTACTAAAAGATCTGAAAACTGTCCAGCAGAAACATCTCCCCTCAGGTGGACTCTCATATTTTTTGTAAGACTAAGTTTAGTCACTGATGGCCACAAATGAGACCGTTTCACACACGCTTTGACTTCATCTGCTCGCGTTCCCCTGGGCACTACAGGTAATGTCTGCCGGAAATCTCCTGCTAACAGTACAGTTACTCCCCCCATTTGCCTACTACTATTCCTTATATCCTGTAAAGATCTATTTAAGGCTTCGAAACCTCCCTTATGAACCATAGTACTCTCATCCCAAACAATTAATTTAGTTTTACGAAGTACTTCGGCCATATTGCTTTGTTTGGGAATATTGCAGAGTGGGGTCTCAGTTTGTATTAAATTGAGAGGGAGTTTAAACGTAGAGTGTGCAGTTTTGCCTCCTTCCAGCAGCGTGGCAGCAATTCCAGAAGACGCGACCGCTAAGGCGATACCACGATTGCTTCTCACTTTGGCCAGTAATAAGTTAATAAGAAAAGTCTTTCCTGTTCCACCAGGAGCATCCAAGAAAAAGATTTCACCTACCCCTGTCTCAATACTGGAAAGTATTTTCTTATATACATCTATTTGTTCGTGGGTTAGAGAGCCTTCACTACTTAACACCACTTCTGTTAAAGAATCTGTATTGTAACTTGTTTCCCTCAGGTAGTCCCGGTTGTGCAAGCCTTCAGACTTCTGAGCCTGAGGCAACCCGTAATGCTGTAGGTTTTGTCCTCCTAATGCTAATACAGCTTTTTCTATTGAGACCAGACACTTATTAAAGATTTCATCTGCTAGTTGATCTATATTGCCGGAAAGTCTCTCCACTTGTCGTTTGTAATCTTCTGATAGACTATCCTTGTATTTTTCCCAAAGACTAAGTGGGTTGGAAATCTGACAGAATGCTAGCATTATACTGAAAAGTTCGCGCATTTTAAACGGGGATTCACATAATGCGGCTTCCTCTAGGGTAGACTCCCAATGTTTGTCGTCCTCCAGCAAGCCAAGTGACATGCAAGCTAATTGAAAAGTTGAATGGCGAACGCCGTTGACAGTCTTCAAGTCGTCGTAAGATGATGGACCTCTAACCTCATGCAGAAGCAAGCGAAGATGGTAACACTCGGTGTTATTCGGGTGAACCGTATAAACTCTACCTAGAACGTGTTCTTTCTTAATTTCCGGCCAGCCATCAACAGGTTTACCTCTTTTCCTTCTTACAAATTTATTTTTTTGCCATATAAAATACGTGGGGACTTCTGAATATAAAAGAGTTTTGGCAAAATCATCTGTTTTACATATTTCAAAAAATGATAACAGCGTTGTTTGTGGTGGGTTATTAACTTTTTCAGCAAGGTTGTCGGAGTTAAAATAAACGCGTTGGCCATTTTCAAGATGAACAGCTAAGTGAATAACTGGAGGAAACCTTTCATGTATTGAAAATCCCAATATTCTCCAAACTGCCTCAGAACTACTCAAGTAACGCCCACTCTCATACAATGTCACTTCGTCCTTTTTATTTTCAAGGGCAAAAGCCGCCTGATCACTGCCCTTATTTACATATTTGCAAATATACTTAATTGATTTTACAGAATTACAAAATTCAACATTAATATGAGCATTGAACGTGCGTGAAAGAACCTGATTATACGGGACCACCCACCTATTATCCACTTCAATGTCTTTTATTTTCAGTGTGAAACCACCATCAGCCGGAAATCGTCTTCTGTATTGTGGGTATCCATCATCACCTGTCTGTGTCTCTTTCAAAAATTGTCGGGGATATTTTTTGGTGCATTTATTGTCTTTCATGCATGGAGATTTATTATTCAGGCTTCCACATGGACCGTGTAACATATTGTTTTTAATTATTTCATATAAAATAGGATCTTCGTTTGGATTTGGTATTTCTGCACTTATAACGTCATCCACCATATCAGGCAAAATGTGGTTAACCATCCACAACAATATGTGGATGTGAGGCAAGCCACGTTTTTGCCATTCTGTCGAATACATAAAGCAACGTACCTCTCCAAAAATTTGACCTTTGGTTAAAAGCGCCATTATCTTTTTAACCTTAAGATGAAATACTCTGGCTATAATGTCGTGGCGGTCATGAGGCTTTTGACCGGGTAACAATGCATCTGCTATATCTTGCCATCGAGGGTTACAGGTAAACGTTATAAAAAGGTCGGGACGACCATATTGACGTACGTATGTCATGGCGTCCTGAGTACGCTCATGCATGTATCTGGGCCCACCAGTGAAAGATGACGGTAGCACTACCATTTGACCAAACTGTTCGGCTTCAGCATCCTGCCTGCAAGCAGCATCTTTTAGATGTATGTAATTATCCGCACGTAGCTTTGTTTGGTTGTGTTTAATAAAGTTAAGCCTTTCCGTCTCTATTTTAGCGTACTCATCTACCAGATATTGGCTAAAAAGAGATCGAAAAAGTATTAGATGATTTTGTTCCGCTTCTCTAATCATTATACGATAAGAGTAAAAACTGGCAGCGGAGACAGTTTTTTTAAGAGGCGTTTTTTTTATAGGATCGTGTTGTGGTAAGCAAATTGAATATCCATCCTCACCGCGACAAAATAATAAAGGATATTGCAGGGCGTCATAAGATCGATGAAGCTCACTGATTCGCCGGAGACTTTGGCTGTGACTTTCAAGTATTATGTCACGGTGTTCAAACTGTTGGCCTGCCATCACTAAAGCAACTTCATTTGTTGAGGGTGCGTTGAAACGGCCTCTGTGTTCCTGAAGTGGTTTTTTTTCTGCATGGATGACAACTTTAAACGAATCACAAGAAGCAGGTACTTTATCCAAGGTTGTTTTCAAATCTTTTATGTAAGGATTAACTTTATGTAGCATTTTCTGAAGTTGTTTTACTAAGCCAGGTTTAACATCTGGAAAATTGGAGCATCTCAAATTCACTTCTCTATCATCTTCACCCACGAAATAAATTTGCAAAAATTTTGGTTCTTCATGTGATGACGGCAGTAAACTTCCAATTAAATGGTATACCTGTCCTTGTACTTTAAAAGTTGGCATAAAACCTGTGAATGTCGCTTGTTTTCCACCAAAAGACGTCATTTGGAAGGAACTGTTATATTTACGAATGAGATTCATAAAATGGCTATGATCAGGGTGTAGATCCATCAATAAACTGTACAATAAATCAGGTAGACGTTCATAGGGCTCAAGTTGGACTTTTCCTGCATCACAACACATACCAGGTGTTTCCTCCTTCCACTTTAAAGCTTTGCACCACTGACACTTGTGTATCATAGTTCCCAAAGCAATGGTTTTGTCATCTGCATACGCAATATTGAGGTCATATTTCATACCAGATTTTGCTTTGGCGGTCCATGGTCGTGCACGTCTAGCTATTCGCTGTCCTTCATTTCTCTGTTCATATCGAGATTGTGTTATTCGGTGCTGTTCAGGGTGCGCGTGCTGATAATTGCCAACTGCTTGTCTATGAAATTCAGGGTAAGTCTGTTGGTACTGAGATGCAGCTTGCCGATGAACATCAGGGTGAGTGTGTTGGTACTGAGACGCTGCTTGCCTATGAACTTCAGGGTGAGTCTGTTGGTACTGAGATGCTGCTTGCCTATGAACTTCAGGGTGAGTCTGTTGGTACTGAGATGCTGCTTGCCTATGAACTTCAGGGTGAGTCTGTTGGTACTGAGATGCTGCTTGCCTATGAACGTCAGGGTGAGTCTGTTGGTACTGAGATGCCGCTTGCCTATGAGCTTCAGGTTTAGTCTGTTGGTACTGAGATGCTGCTTGCCTATGAACTTCAGGGTGAGTCTGTTGGTACTGAGATGCAGCTTGCCTATGAACTTCAGGATGAGTCTGTTGGTACTGAGATGCTGCTTGCCTATGAACGTCAGGGTGAGTATGTTGGTACTGAGATGCAGCGTGCCTATGAGCTTCAGGGTGTGTCCGCTGATATTTAGCTGAAGCTTTACGTTGAGCTGAAGGATTGTTTTGTTTATATTTCTTTAATGCATTTTTAAGCTGCATTTTTCTAGCTACACCAGAAAATCTAGCCCTACGCTTTTTCTTTAATGGAAGAGACGCTTCCCAGCTAACCGGCGAAGAAATGTCTTCTGATTTTAAAGAAATGGTTAATTCAGTCTCAGACTGCTGAATGGTGAAAGTGGGTGAATCTCCATAAACTTTTGTATTTAAAGGAATGGACATGGAAGAAGTAAATGACTCAGATTCCTGAATGGTGAAAGTGGGTGAATCTTCATTATATTCTTCTGTATTTAAAAGTATGGGTATGGACGAAACTAAGGTTAAATCAGACCCAGATTGCTGAATGGTGAATGTGGGTGAGTCTTCACAAGTTTTCGTAGGTTCTTCTTCAATAATACCGAAATTTAAAGTGAACGTTGAATCAACAGCAGTGTCTGATTGAAAACACCGAGGAGATGTAGATACTCTAGATACTACGTGGGAACGTCGGTTTGTAACTTTTTTAGCAACGGGTGCACGGCTAGCTGTTGTATCGAAATTGATTTCAGATAAAGACTGATTATTATCTAGCAGATACGCGTCGAAATGGCCGCTAGACAGATCTTGTGAGAAACGTAATCGTTTGATTGGTTGGCCTTCAGGACCAAACTTGACATATAGATGTCCGTTACGATAGACTTCAAACACAAAACTATATAACTGTCCTGCCGCCGCTATTTCGCACAAACTACCGTAAGTCGAGTGTTTCAACATATCTGCACAATACTCCGCCTCTGATGAATAATTGTCCCCGTTTATGTCATGAGACATAATAGCAAAGTCTTGCCAATTATTGACCACATAACCAACTATTTGTTTACGTACCTCCATTGCTCTTTCTTGTGTGCCGTACATCAAATAAGAAAGCGATCGGAACAGACATGCTCCATCGCCTACGATTGGAATAATAGTATGATTAATCAAAGTTCCATTAATCTTAAGTAGTTCTTTAGTCATATTTGTAAATTTGAAAAATATCTAAAGCATAACAAAAATACTACTAATACTGAGAAACTAACTAACTAAATACTACAAACTAAACACTGATTAACTAAATACTGAAGAAGGCTACTTAACTAAATACCTTATAATATTAAACTTAACTTACTACCTAATTACTATAACTAACTAATAATAATTACTGTTTACCTATAAATAAATAAAATTATCAATGCAAATATAATCTAATAGATAAAATATAATAAATGTAAGTACCTAAATTCAAAATTACCAACCTAATTAGTTAAAGTTAAATGTTAATAAATTTAAAAAAGACAATAAGCGCAAAAATATTTGAAGAAAGTATTGACTGAGCAAACGTGTTATTAAGACAAAGGTGCTTAGATCAATGAGTGTGAGCGGTCTTCGCCCCTCCTATTTATACTCCCTCCCGGCTTCCGCGACCGCAACGCTATCAAGAACTTTGTCACTGTATTTTTTTACTTTAATGTAAACTAAAGTCGCACAATTACTCACTGAACGAAAAGATTTAGATGTTAATGCGTAAAGCATTATAGTAGGTATGTGCCCAATTAGTTTTTACTTTTAAAGTGGAATAGGTAATAAAGAATATTAAGTGTAAAAAATTATTTTATTTGAGTAACACATACACACTCGCGTTTTTTTTTACATGTACGCCCTCCGCCAAACTGCGGGCAATGCGCCCCGTCTACGTGAGTTTCGAAGCCCTATTTGACTCTGATGGAGGATGATTTTGGAAAAACTGTCATACACGTGCCTCAAAATTTTAATTGAAGAGTATGTACACCAGTTTTCGAGTCAATCGATCCAGAGAATATAAAGTATCACAGAAAATTCAACCCGTCATTTCACCCTCTTAGGGGTGGAATTTCAAAAAACCCTTTCTTAGTGGATACCTACTCTCCACAAAGAGTACATTCTCCAAATTTCATGTCTCTAGGGCCAGCGGTTTGGGCTGTGCGTTGATGTATCAGTCAGCCAGTCATGACATTGAATTTTAAATTGGGGGATGATTTTGGAAAAACTGTGATACACGTATCTCATCATTTTAACTGAAGTATATGTAGATACATTTTCAAGTCAATCGACTCAGAGAATAAAAAGTTTCATAGAAAATTCAACACCCCATTTCACCCTCTTAGGGGTGGGATTTCGAAAAACCCTTTCTTAGTGGATACCTACTCTTCACAAAGAGTACACTGTCCAAATTTCATGTTTCTAGGACCAGTGGTTTGGGCTGTGCGTTGATATATAAGTCAGTCAGTCAGTCAGTCAGTCAGTCAGTCAGTCAGTCAGGACTTTGAATTTTATATGTATAAATAATAGGTAATCTGTTGTAATTTATCCATACGGATGTACCTTTCTCACGAACTGTTCTTTCATATCACTAAATCAAACAGGTTTATCCCAGCATTACGATAACCATCTTGAAGTCTTTGTTAAAGTAGGTACTTACTTTATGGCCGTGCAATATTTTATAGGTAGACCCTTCCCAAGTAGGGTAAAAACGTTGACCATAAATATCTTCTACTTATTCTCTAACATCGATAAAAAAAACTGTAGCTAAACGGTTTTTAAAGTTAAAATCTACAAAGATTTTCATGTAAATGAACTCTTTTCAGAGTTTTTTTGCTGAGATACAAAATTAGGGTACGGTTTCGGATGTATATTATTATTTTTATATATTTAAAACAGCATTCTGGATTAGGCTCGCCTTTACACCATTTGTGACACATTTTTAATTAGCACTAGCTGACCCGCGCAACTTTGTCTGCGTTACATTCTTATGTGTCTCTTGAGAGAGGGGGTTAGAGAGAGTGGGTCGACATTTTTCATTGATGCTCCGCTCCTATTGGTCGTAGCGTGATGTTTTATAGCCAATAGCTTTTCTTGATAAATGGGCTATCCACCACTAAGAGAATTTTTCAATTCGAACTAGTAGTTCCTGAGATTAGCGCGTACAACTAAACAAACTCTTTAGCTTTATAATATTATATAGTATGGATTACCAAACTGCCCTGTTCGTCTAGTGGAAGCCTAACACTAACACACAAAAATAGCCTTCACTCAGTTAATTGAACAAAACATGGCGCCCTTTGTTAAACGAATACATGTTCATGACAACCAAAGCGAGCAATGGATATTGTTGAACTGTCAAAACTGAATCTGTTGCCTTGTTAGGGCTGCTACAAGGTTGCCCGAGTAAACACATGACAGCTTTTTTAAAGCCGATCCGTAGCAACAACTACGCATATTGGGTTTATATTCGGCTCATACCGAACGGCAAACTCCGTTCGGCATCTTCCATGGCTGAAATATGTTCGAATCAGGTCGGCACTATTCGAGCTGACCGAAGCGGCTTATTCCCAAAAGTATATCTAGTATATTATATTCAATTACTATGCCCTGCGGTTCCACATGCGTTTTTATTTTTGGTTTAAGCCTTGCAATTAGTGAGCTGTTAAATGCAAAAAATATTTTTCAAATCCGGCTTGTAAATTCAGTTCTATATGAGAGCGTTTAAAAAAAAATCATCTATTTTAAACAAGGGCCTCCGACGGCGACACTAAAGCCGCGTTGACACGATCAGAGTATGCTCGGACCGAGTGGACTCGGATACCATCCGGACGCAACTCGTGTTGGGGCAACACTCGGATGGGTTGGTATGGGTTGCCAAACGTTTTAGCGTTGGTGTCCCTTTCACTTTGTATTAGTATAGACTAGCTTATGCCCGCGGCTTGCCCGCGTGGAGTTCGGGAATTTCCCACGGGATCATACTTCTGGGATAATAAGTAATCTATGTATGTATAGTACATACATAGATTTATATACAACATTAGTTTTAGTATATGCGAAACCTGATACACGTATCTAGTATTTTTATGCAATGAATCTATGTACAAAATTTCAAAACTGTATCATGAAATATTACAAAGTTATAAGCTTGTTCTGTTGTCCGCACAAACACATGGTCACCACGCAGCGCGCGCCTTCAGCGTAGGTACCTAAATTATTACGATAGGTACTTAATGTCGCTCGGTGTCCAACTTGTAACTTTTTAAAATATATTTTTGGGAAAAAATATAACATGGCTTAAAAATTATTGGAATCGATTCAGTTACTTATTCTGAACAAACTATATTCAGGTTTCGCATATACTAAAAATAATGTTGTATAACTGATACACATGTCTCATAATTTTAATCGACGAGTGTGTAGGTACACCAATTTTCGAGTCAATCGACCCAGAAAATATTAAGTTTCACAGAAAATTCAAATTGTAAAGAGAACGTCTGTGCATAATTTCAGCAGGTCCAAGGCTTTGGGCTGGGCGTTGGATGCGTCAGTCAGTTAGTCAGGACTTATTTATTTATATAGATTTTTCTACCCCGAACACACGAGCGTGCAGCCCTACCGCAATTAGGAGTTGAGTAAAAAGAAAAGCCTGCGGCAAGAAGATTAACATCCGTCAAGTCATGCATACGTGGGTTTAAGCAAAAATAATACGGAGGTACCATGCCTACGCATATAGAGTTGCCAAAATATCATGTTAAATTGTTCTGGGAATCGTTGTTCAGGTAGATTTGTGTTTCGGGATTAAAAATAACTCGGTAGCCTTAGGGTTGTGGGGAGGTTTCTTCCACTTAAAATAAATTTCTGCGTGCAAGTGATCTGAGTTAACAAGTAACATAGGTAACGTTTCTAATCTTGTTTTGGGGTTGAATAATAACTTGGTTAGGGTTGTTTCTTTCGTTTAAAAGTTCCGCGTTTACATAAGTAACATCAATATCAAGATTTTTCTTCGTTTAAGAAGATTTTTATTCTATTTCCATTCTCTACTCAAATGTTTTATGGTGTATTATTTTGGGATCCATAAAGATTCATTTAATAAATCTTTGGTGTATCCAAAACTTTATATTACAAATCTTTAGTCTACTTTGATAAATCTGCCTCGTTTTTCTAGTGGTCGCATTCGCGACTGTTGACCATGAAGTCCTGGGTTCGATTCCTAGGTCGGGCAAAGTGATATTGTTATGAGTTTTTCCGACAGGAATTTCTCAGTAGCAGCCACAGAGACTGGATTTGCTCCCGGTTGATGGCGACCGCGAACCGGAAGACGCTGCGTTGGAAGGCCTCCCACTAGGTGGACCGATGACCTTGTAAAGGTTGCAGGGATCCGCTGGATGCGAGACGCACGGGACCGGTCAATGTGGCGACACTTGGGGGAGGCCTATGTCCAGCAAGGACGTCTTTCGGCTGAAATGATGATGATGATGATGATGGCAATAGGCTTGCCCCCTGTTACATGGGACTTAAATATAGCTAGCGAAATGTGGGTGTACTATAAGGTACACCACTACCTAACCCTTCGGGGATTACAGGCGTGATGTTATGTTATAAATCTACTCAATAAACACAGGCAAAAAAACTGGATCTATAAGATGAAGTAACGAAAATTAGTATTAAGTAAGAACTTTTGAAAGTTGATTCCCTAACGGAATGAAATAGGGATCTGTTTGAATGACAGTTCGTAATTTTTGCCGATTTGTCTTTTAATAGACTGCTATACAATCTCTAAGTAAGAAAATCTGTTCTAAAACTATCATAAGTCAAGAGGTTTCAGTGACTTTCTCTAACGAGAAAAACTTTCATTCTATTATCAGATTTTCAGTTACTTTGTGTGCTCCTCCAGACGCCATCCATCAAAATTACTGATACCTGTGTCAGTAAAGTTACGTCGTCAGAATTTTCAGAGGACTAGCCATTTTTGTCTATACTATGTACGACAAGAGCTAGTTACAAACTTACAGAGTGACGCCACTTTCACGAACGCAGGTGATCCGACTTACGTCAACAATCGTCACTTGTTTCCCTCTCGCTCCCCAAGTCGCGTCGCAGTGACTCGTAAACTAGATTTCCATCATTTGTTTACTCCACAGTCGCCGTCGTAACATGTGTCGCTTGAAGCCCGGACTCCATCAAAGCGTAAATGTGACGAGATGTGCGAAGCAGGAAAGAGAGGAGATGATTAGAAGCTAGAGTGTATACACCCAAGCTTTGCAGAGATGTGTACTGGCTAGACCGGAGCAGAGATGTGTGTATGTGTGAATGTGGCTACGCACGCCGAGTTTAGTAACCGCCGCACACCGCTCACAGCTCCCCGCACACCGCTCACCTCCGCTGCTCACTTCTGTTTTCGTCTCCGCTGTGCGCTGCCGCCGAGTGCGGAGGCTGGCATAAACAAATATGAGACATCTCCTCTCCTCTGCTCAACCGTTTCCACTAAAGCTAAGCGAAGACGAGAAGTATAAATATCGGAAATCTATTGGTGGTTTGCACATCCTCTCTTCTCTCGTCTCGTCTCCGCATCGGTGGACTACGAGCCTGAGCGTGCAGCTCCTGGCCAAGCAGTTACATAAAGTTGATCTCGAGAATCAGGTCGGCTCATTCTGGTTTGGTATGATTTACCGAATCATACTTGACTAACTTGCCTGAAGGCAATATGGAGTCGAACTTACGGGTAACTTACATAGATTTGTCATCTACAGTCACAAGCACTTATCAAAATGCCAGGCCAAAATGAAAAGTTACTTTCTCGTGAAACTTAACCGGCCAATCTTAAGTTTATTTTCCCACCCATCTTTAGCCGTGCCATATACATAATGATTATGTTCTCGTGACTGTATCTATGGTTTGGGCAGGATACAATTTGTTATTCATAACTTTGACCCAATAAGTAATTATAATTGCTTTTTGCTCTCGATTGGATCTACAGGACACATTGGTGTTATGATAACGCCTAAACTAACGTCGTAAGTCTTTGTTCTATTTCTAACAAACATCATGTACCATTAAGGTCTGGTCATATTTAAGGATATGATATGGACCATCGAAGTTAAGCCGTTGGTCCCGGCTGTCATTGTAGAAAAAAAACCCAATAACACTTTGCCCGACCCGGGAATCGAACCCAGGACCTCATGCTCAGCAGTCGTGCTTGCGACCACTAGACCAACGAGGCAGTGTACAAATTAACTGAATGATTAAACAGACCTAACATGAGAGTTCCTACACCTATACCGTGAAAATACTAAACACATGTAAACCCAGCGTTTTTATCTGGTACGCTACCAAAATAGGCACTATTTTCAACAAACGTAAGCCATTTCAGTTCCGCAAACAAACTTAATTTAATTTTACGATTCAGCTCCTAAACAAGCTGTCACACTTTTTCAGGCTTCCGACTTTCCCCGGCATTATCATAAATATTTCCATGACACGGAACCGCGACTCACGCAACGGCGACGTCGGAATACGGAACACAGAGTTTATTTTGTAGAGAAAATGCGGAAAAATGCTTGCATTTAGGAGTTAAAATATAAACTGGAGATGGAAAATGTTGACCAATGTCAGTTGACAGACATTTTGTATTTATATCTTTTTCAGCGTCTTTTATGTCATCAGGCATGATGCCCAATATCACCGGACATCGCTCAACCTCCAGCGCGCGAATATTCATTTTATTTTTACCAACGTCTTACAGCATTAATATCCATGCAATATTAATAATATGCCATGCCGTATGTGGGACCCTATTACTCCTATTAGAATAATAGCGCTGTGACATTTTTTTTTTATGTTACAACACCATGTTGAGATAGGGCCTTTTGGCTTCGTAAAGGGTCTATTTTTTTTACTTCATTTTGTTGATCGTTTTATCCTGTGCGAGTCAAATAAACACTATTTCTTTTCTTTTCTAAGACGAGCATATTTCAGCTGCGTTCCTTCGAACATTACCATGATCCTTCTTCAGTGTTTTGCTCACAACTGAGGGTCGTAATGTCGTCATGAACCCTAATAAGACATTTGGCTTGTTGTAGTGCGTTGTATAACTTGGTGTGTATGTCGATGGTGTTTCACTTGATCAGACAATCGTATAGGTAACTATAGCTGTAGTCCAAAACCTTCATCCGCATAAAATTATTATAAAAATACTACTTCCTTATTTGAATCGAATTTTGTTAATAGTTTCATAGGTTTTATGGTAGCCTTAATAACAGTTACTCATTATAACACCAGCTACATATCTGCGATTTAAAATCCTGTCAAAATCGGTTCTGCCGTTTCGTAGATTAGCCGGAAGAAACAGACAGACAGACAAAAATGTTTTTTTTGGTTCTAATACCGTATATATGTTCATACCCTATATCATTCAGTAAAAAACTGTTATTTTGAAATTACGAACAGACACTGTAATTGTATTTATTTTTATAGCTTAGTGACATACATGTTAGAAGATATAACCCTGAAAACGTTCGCCCTCCACCATCTTAACTTAGATCTAAAGACGTCTATATAAAGATAAAGGCACCTCTGAGCCAGGTAATCAATTAGGCCGGCAGGCGATAAAGTCGCGTAGAACAATTTATTGCTAATACATTGTCTTCCGCCTACCATTACATAGATACAGAAATATCTTTGAATTACTTTGTGCCTATTTGCAGTTTCTTTTTTCTGTCGCTAGATAATATAATCTTTAAGTAACAGAACATAAGATCGTTCATCCAAAAAGTTGGCAATATCGCAAATATTCAGTCAAATGTTTTAATACTTTGGCAATATTACTGTATAGAAATAAGAAATATGGCTAACTAGCAGTGGCGAAGGATCCATACAACTCGATTCCTGCCGGCTTCCCTTTGAAAAATGGCACAGTCCGTATTCTATAGGCAAATAACATAATCACATTAAAGATGTACTCCGGCTTACCTCTTACAAAAATTGACCCTTCGCTACCGCTAACTAGTGAACTAGAATATTAATCATGAATGAATTACAGGGCGTCAAAAAACTCGTCCAGTGTTGTCAATAGGAAAAGTGCCCAGAAGGCTGGCAGCATTCCTACGTTGGATGGCAATTCTAATTCTTTGTACAAAAAAAAAAGTCAGCCCTCCGATCACGTGAAGACTACCAACGATTTTTTAATAAAAATACCACTATCCTTCTTTTTGTGAAGCTTCATCATCAGCCTATAGCAGTCCACTGCTGGACATAGGCCTCCTCAATCGCACGCCATTCAACTCGATTTTCAGCAACTCTCATCCAGTTGCTACCAGCCACCCTGCGAAGATCGTCACTCCACCGAGCCTGAGGGCGTCCCACCTTACGTTTGCCGATTCGCGGTCTCCACTCAAGAACACGTCTACCCCAACGGTCATCGGTTCTACGGCTAATATGACCGGCCCATTGCCACTTCAGCTTACTTATTCTGTGAGCTATGTCGACAACTCTGGTTCTCTGTCGGATCACATCGTTCCGGATGCGATCCCTCAGAGAGACTCCAAGCATAGCCCGTTCCATAGCTCGCTGACCGACCTTAAATTTATGGACCAGTCGTACTGTGAGTGTCCACGTTTCGGCTCCGTAAGTCATAACAGGCAGGACGCACTGATCACTGATTTGTGAAGCTTGTAATTAGCAAATGTCCCTACTTATGCATGATATTATTTAACATTGTTAGTAGTCTAAGCTTTCTTTAAAAGTATACAAG
The DNA here is from genome assembly GCA_963082995.1 of Noctua comes. Lineage (NCBI taxonomy): Eukaryota > Metazoa > Arthropoda > Insecta > Lepidoptera > Noctuidae > Noctua > Noctua comes. Next base: position 4,054,646 of record OY720279.1, on the reverse strand, counting down.
GTGTAACATAATAAACGCAAGACCTCCCGTGTGGTGTCTCAGACCATGAAACTGAACAACTTTTGTTCTATGACTTTTGGAAATTCATAACTTTTTTTTAGTTTTACCATACATGTGGATCAGCTGATTGCGTCCGTTCCTATAGAAAGTATTTTTTTTTTTTGCGAATTTCAAGAACTCGTAGAACAAAAGATGTTTAGTTTCATGGTGCGAGAGACTACACGGGAGGTCTTGCGTTTATTATGTTACACGTTGTATAGTTAAATAAACAATTAACTACACCAAATCTTATAGCTAAATAACTTTAATGTGCGAAACGAGAATTTTCAATTTATCTAGATAGTTGTTTTGATACTGAATCATAGCAACCGACATTAAACTGTAGTGGCAGACGCACGACGTGCACCACCTGACCTAAAATCATGAGTATCATGACCTGACATACAGCTCTTGATCCGTGTCACGGCATAACTCACCTACACCCTTTCACTCGTATGTTCACACATAACATAACATCGCGCATGTAATCCCCGAAGGGTTAGGCACAGGTGTACCTAATAGTACACCCACATTTCGCCGCCATGTTTAAGTCCTATGTAATAGGGGGCAAGCCTATTGCCATCAACCGGGCACTTTTCCAGACTTCGTGGCTGCTGCTGCGAAATTCCTGATAGAAAAACCCAAAAACACGTTGCTCGATCCGGGAATCGAACCCAGGATCTCATGGATGTCAGATATACGCTAGGCTGCCTATCTGACATCCAAAGCCCAGTTATTACTGGGTAATACGATACCTCTTGGTAAGACTGGTTGTCAGACCTTCGGGCCACTGACTACCTGTAACTACTAATGACAGGACCAGGACCAACGAATTTACCTGCTTTCCGAGGCAAGGAGGAAACTCGGTATGTAATGGGTAGTCTTACTCATCCACAAATCCACAGGCCAACCTAGCCAAGCGCAGCTTAACCTGAAGATCGACTAGCGGCTGTTATTACATAATATCACTATTTAGTTTCTCGTAATATTGTAACCACATAATAAGAGGCATTTGAAAAGTGGAACAAAAGCATAGTTGGTTCGCGGGCCTGTGGACGGCGAGCTATGGGCTAGCTCGCCGTCTGGCCGTCTTTTGACGACAGGCCGTGTCGACGGCGCGTTCGTGTTCCACGCGCGCTTCAAAGAGATGTCAGCAACGATGTAGGGGTCTGGACTGTTCGAAAGAGATACCGTGGCCCTGGAACACAAAGGGCAAAGAAGGAACATGGATGGGTTTTAGTCAGTACAAGTCTGACACTCCCTTCCACTCCGCCCAGAGTGGGGGGGGTCATTTGATGATTTCCCATCCGAAAAAAAAAAAAAAAAGCATAGTTGGTACCCAAGAAATCGGAAAAGAAATCGAAGTAGACAGCTTCGAAGGTGGGTTGACGAAATAAAGATGATAAAACATGCAGGGAAACGCAAAATAGAACGGAGTGGAAAGAAATGGAGGAGGCCTTTGCCAACGTTGGGCAAACAGACCGGCTTGTCGGTGTCACCGACTCGCCAGAGTCGTTAGATTAAGATTTAAAGTAAATGTAAAAATTCTGTCTGATTATTCAGACAGAACTTTTACATTTAGTATTATAATATTATTACTAGCTTCTGCCAGCGGCTTCGCCCGCGTGGATGTCGAAAAATATCCCACCCGAACAAACATAGTTACTTACCTTCATCCCCCTTTTTAACCCTTTGAAGGTAGAATTATCAAAAACGCTGAGACACGTATAAATTAATTTTCGATTGTCAGCCTAAACACAAAATTTGAAGATCCTAACTTCAAAACTGACAGACTTTCATACAAACTTTCATCCCCTATTTTACCCCTTTAGGGGTGGAATTCCCAAAAATCCTTTCTTAGTGGATACTTACTCTTCACAAAGAACACACCCTCCAGGTTTCATGTCTCTAGGACCAGCGGTTTGGGCTGTGTGCTGATATATCACCCAGTCAGTCAGTCAGTCAGTCAGTTTACCATTTTATATATCATCATCATCATCATCATTTCAGCCGAAAGACGTCCACTGCTGGACATAGGCCTCCCCCAAGTGTCGCCACATTGACCGGTCTCGTGCGTCTCGCATCCAGCGGATCCCTGCAACCTTTACAAGGTCATCGGTCCACCTAGTGGGAGGCCTTCCAACGCAGCGTCTTCCGGTTCGCGGTCGCCACTCCAGAACTTTTCGGCCCCATCGGCTATCCGTTCTGCGAGCAATGTGCCCTGCCCACTGCCACTTAAGTTTGGCTATTCTTCGGGCTACGTCGGTAACCTTGGTTCTCTTGCGGATCTCCTCATTTCTGATTTGATCACGCAAGGAAACTCCGAGCATAGCCCTCTCTATTGCCCTTTGGGTGACTTTCAGCCTTCTGATGAGGCCCATTGTGAGCGACCACGTTTCGGTCCCGTATGTAATCACTGGCAACACACACTGGTCATAGACTTTCGTCTTGAGACACTGCGGTAAGTTGGACGAGAAGATACCACGCAACTTCCCGAACGCTGCCCAGCCGAGTCGGATTCGACGATTTGCGAATTTACGTACGATATGTGGTAAGTTGCAAGAATGTTTTTGGAAAAGCTTAATGTTTCTGGTGTTACAATAATCTTAATCTATATATATAAAATATATATAATATTAATCTATATATAAAACATAGATTAAGATTATTGTAACACCAGAAACATTAAGCTTTTCCAAAAACATTCTCGCAACTTACCACATATCGTACGTAAATTAAAATAGTAACCGAATCCAGGGCTTTGGTCATTATTTCTCTCATTATACGGAGCCAAATCCACTAATGAAGCTGGTATTTTCACCAAATGCTTTTTCTGCAATCCCTCCATTTTCGACATTATATTATGCAACGATTTTGAGGATTTTGTTGTTGTTCCTGGATTGGGAAAGCTTAATTGCTTTTGCTGCATATTATATTGCATTTCAACATGTATATGTATACTCGTATTTGTTTAATTCATTTTCTTAATGATCTTTACGAGGAAGTAAACAACGCTGCTCTAATGATTTAAATATTCCTTTACTAATGAAGCGCAGAGACCACGACGTTAATAATTTAATCATTTGTAAACAGAATGTAATAATGTATTTTTAGACTCCGCTACTGAATGTCGAAGTTTGAAATGTCGACGTATGTTAGTTCTAAAGTACAGGATCTCGATTTAATGTATTTAATTCAACTTCCGTGCAAGTAACTATTGTATGCCCAATGGGCGGGACATAGCTGACCACAATTTAATTATTGAAGACCTGTATTATGTACCAATCTATGATCCACAATAAAGATATTGATTATTGATTGATTGATTGACGTAATAGCAATAATGTTAGCTTGTTTGCTACATTTTCTGCACACACCACACCACCCACAGTTTTTTTTCTGCGTATACGAGTACATCTATTCTATATCAGCCATCAACCTGTACTCTTAGAGCTAGTTCAGACACGGCAGGAACCGTGCGGTTTCAGAATCGCATGGAAATCGCGCGAGTCTTATTTGTATGAGTTATTAAGTAATCGTTCAGACATAACCGCGCGGTTAATCAAGCCGCGCGGTTACGGCAACCCAACCGCCAGAAAATAGAATCGCGCTGCTCCCGCGCGTTTCTATTACTATGGAGTCTTTACTTCGCGTTCAGTTGCATTGCGGATACCGCGCGGTTAGCACGTCACAGCTCGTGAGTAGTCTTGTGCCTGCTCGGTCATTTTTAAGATCGCTCCGTACTAGTTCATTTCGGACAGTGAACTAGTTCATTCTATTAGTTCTAATAGCTCTATTCGGTCTTCGCTCTCGGTCAGCATTTCCATAGAGCACAGCGCGGTCCATGGACTACAGAGCTAATTAATACGTTCTCTAGGTACTAACAAAGACATTGTAATAAATCACTACGTCTAAGTACTAAATGCACTAGACTAGTGACTAGGTGGTATCACCCGCACGAAAATCGCATAATAACCGCCGGTGTCTGAATAGCATCACAATTTTGCGGTTTCAAACCGCGCGATTCGTGGACGCGCGGTTCCCGCATGTCTGAACTAGCCCTTATTCTCTATCTTGTCAGCCATAACACCGTCTCGCTCGTGTCCGACCGAATCAAACTTCGGCCAAAAAAAACGAAGGTTTCTAGCAAACGCCGAAACTGAACGAACTTGACATTTTTCAGTTGTAATTTTTTTTTTTTGACAGTTTTTCGGATAATTGTAATGATATCGTTAACATTGACAATCTTAAATATATAACCTCTTGTCTCGAGTCACTTCGTGGCGTGCAGTGTTGCGTAGGGGTACGCACAATAGCTGGCGATAGCCTTTGGGCAATACAAAACCCTGACAGATAATGCACTTCTCGTCATCTGCCTAGCTTTTCCCCAACTATGTTGGGGTCGGCTTCCAGTCTAACCGGATGCAGCTGAATACCAATATTTTACATGGAGCGTCGGCCTATCTGACCTCCATAACGAAATCGAATTGAAGCGTTTGTGGATTCGGGGTCAGGTCTCGTTTACTCCTTCAGCCAAGCTATCGGTTCCTCTCTAAACATTGCCGGTCCACTGCCACTTCAGCTTGCATACTCTGCAAGTCATCTTGGTAACTTATTTTGCATGTTATTCTTCAAAGAAACTCTGAGCATCCGTTTGAGTACTCAACTTGCCATCATCATCTTCCTACCCATGTCACATGTTCCTTGGAATTGGCTCGACAACGCTCCCATTCTCTCTTTTTTCATTAGTCTTCCTCTCACTCTCCACCCTTCAACATTTATATTCATCTCTTTTTCACATGCGTGTGCGCATATCCATACCAAGACATGACTACTATGGCTTTCTTTTAAATAGTCTGTAACAGCCATCAACTAACTCAACTTGTAATGGCCTGAAATCTCTAGACTTCTAGCTAAAAAAAATATTCTACGTAACATACAACGGTTTCTATTTTTTTCTCAGAATCTCAGAAAACACTCGTATCCGTTACGGAACGAATGTCATTAGAAAATAAGAGTCCACAAAATTGCGGAGCCCATTCAGTTCCAGCTCAACTCCAACTCACAATAAAGTTTAATTACGAGTCCTAACGGTTTGCGGTCGAGAGGCTTCCATTGTTTAAAGTATTGACGAGCTATTTCTGGATAAGGATGCCGTATTTACATCACAACTTGTTTGACTGGTTAGGTAATCGATTTTGGAGAAGAAAATGTCGTATTCGATTTTATCTTGGAATAGTTTGCGGTTGGCCTGTGGTACGGTTCAAGGATTATTACATTTAAGTCCAGTTATTGCCTTGCGAATCACATCAACATGAACAATTATGTTTTGATGTAATGATAGGATACGCCTTTGATATCGTAGAATAGAAGGTTTATTAGCTAGCTCCACAGGTTGCCAGAGCCTCCCTAGCTCCTTCAAATCTAAACTCTCATAGGAACCTGAAGCCACTAACATAGACAAGCTATATTCTTGTATTTCAGTTTTCAATTTCGACTTTACTCTATTGCAAATTAAACGTAACAAAAATTCGCCACATTCGACAGTTGCGCGAAAAAGTTCTGCGATGCGGTTGGCTAGAAAATAACTAAAATACCTTTGGATGGGATCAATTTCACTACCACTTTTTTATTCTACAATTCTACATGCTCATTTTCAAGTGAAATAAAACTTCGAAGTAAAGTAGAATGTCTGCGTACAGTCACGATCACATTAAGTCACATTACAGAGTCGTCCAATACGATGCTATAAGACACAAAATAGAAAAATTCTTCTTTTATAAAATAAGCAAAATTAAAACCCAGTAAAAATATTAATATTAGTTAAACATGACAATGTTTATAGTTGGTTAATATGCATTATGAACATAGCGAAATTCGTTAGGACCTGACGACTTGAACTTGGTTAGCTTTTTTATTCATCAATAAACTGTTGCTGGAAGAAACCATACTTGACGAATGGTGCAACAGTTCGCTGATGCCCATTTTTAAAAACAAAGCTGGTGTGTATGAACGGCATATAATATGAAAGTTTGGAAGAAAGTTATTGAAAGCCAAAGGGAAAAAAGAGCGAAATTTCACGATATAAATTAGGTTATACCTGGTCGGGGAAGACGAATGCCATTTTTGTCATCCGGCGAGAAATACAGAAGTGCGCACAAAAACCTGCACATGGTGATCATTGACCTCGAAAAGGCGTTAGACCGGGTACCCCGTAAGGTTCTGTGGTGAGCCCTGAAAGAGAAATAGAGGTATGCCTGGGAAGTATGTGCAGTTGAGCCGAGCGATGTACAGTCGAAGTAGTACCCAAGTCCGGTCTACAGAGGGCACTACCGGCAGCTTCAATGTGACTGTCGGCTTGCACCAAGGGTCGGTTCTACGCCCTTACCTCTTCCTGGTGATAATGGACGCACTTACGTCGGACATCCGTAAATGAGCCCTAGCGGTTACATCTCTACAATTAGTACCGTTGCTGCGCAACTTGAAACTTTTACATATCTTTCAGTTGTTTTCCCAACAATCGCTGCCAATCGATAAAAGAAAAAATCTATCTGTATGCATGTTGTTGCTTGTGACTGTACCACACTCAGTTTTAATTACTTACATCTCGTCTCGAAGTTACAATTAAGCGTCTATTAGGAGCCCGTAATTACTCATCGCTCGATTTGCGATTGAACCGGGGATCGGTTAGCAGTCATGCCTATTATTTGCTCAAGCAGCCAATACCATACTCATTGCATTGCATGACGGAACATCAATGGGATGGATGGCTCGACCGATTTGGCTGTTTTTTTTTTTGCTAAGCCCTCTTTTCCTTTTCTTCATTTGTAAATTGTACCCTTACGAAGCAAAGCTAGTTTAGTAGTTCAATTACAATTTAACATACTTTTAAGGTACCTGGCGGGGATTTACCACCACACAAAGTGTCTGGCAGTAGAGGAGATGAATTATCATACTAGCCAAAAATCACGCTTCATAGTATGACGTAAATTATTAGCAGATTTATAGCACACCTTTGTTACCTGATATCTGTCAAAGTCACCACAACCGACTTTTCATAATATCCAATTGTTCTTATTGTTCAAGTTACTTCCATAAAAAGTTTCAGCTTTTATAAAATGAGGTAGGTCTGGCGGTCACGGGATCTCCCTCTATGCGTCACGCGACACGCACTTGTTAAGAATAGCCTTATATATATGAGAATATCCGACCAAATTAATAACTATATATGTATAATTATCTATTATATTTTATAGAAATAGTTTCCATTGTGGCTAAAAAGGCTTAGTTTCAAAACGAAAGATAGTTGTGATATTTGAATAATCAAGTTAAATGTTTATTTACTTTATATTGCTAATAAATCAATTGGTAATAATTAAATGACATTTCTAATGTTTCCTAGATCTTATCTTGCAATTTCAAAATATCTAGTTGTTTTAATCAATTCTCTGAACTATCAGTTGATGTTCATATTTAATCCGATTAAACATAAATATTACAAATAAATACATACTATATTGCTAAATTATGTAATGAAGTTTTAAAATAGTTCCCTTACATAGGATTTGTTAATTATAATCTATGTTATTAGTTATTTAGGTATAATGTATGACCATTTGCCATTGGTTTATTATGGCGGCCATCTTTGATTAGTATTATTATGATTATGATTTGACGGGTATAAAAGTAGATGTCGCCGCCAATTCAAGGCTTTTTGCTGTTAGTGTTCGAAGGGTTAAGACATACCCTGATTGGTATATTGTGTGATACAAAATGTGTAAAGCTGGAACCTATTTGGATTACAATGTTAATGTAAGTTATTTAATATTATACTATTATACTAGAATATATATAAGAATATTATTGAGGATTTTCAAAATAAACCACAAATTGTTTCTCTGAAAATACAAAGAAACGACATTTAAAGTTCACTAATATCGCCTCCTCAATTATATCCTTTTATTTTGTCTCTCCACACGTTTTCTTAAAACAATAAATCGCACCGAATATTTTGACCATCATCCGCCATTCAATTCCACAGACAACTTATAAAGGCGCGAGGCGCGGCAAATTCGAATTAATGAAATGTCATTTCATTACATCTCCCCCCCCTAAGAGGGAAAATTCTAAATAATATATCTATACGCTATACCTATTAGTTATCTTCATATTCGTTTTCTTCTACTTCATCTTCTTCAGCATCTATTATGACCGGTTGCAATTTTGTTATGTGGAATAAAGTTGATTCTGTTTTTCTGGTTCCGGTGTCGATCCTATAAATGGAGTTCGATATTTTCTCTACTATCTTGAAAGGGCCTATTCTTAATTCGTCTAACTTTTTTCTATTCAGTCTATTTCCATTTTCTACATATACACTGTCTCCTATATTAAACTCTTGCATTTTTCTATTTCTATCAAATATTCTCTTGTTGTACTTGTGGGATTTTATTGTATTCTCTAATGCCAATCTTTTATCAGCAATCCACTTGTCTTCCCTTTCTATTGATTTTAATTCATTTGGTAGTAGGCTGACATTTGTACCATCCAGTAAATATTTTGGTGCAAATCCTGTAACGGAGTGTTCTGTTTCATTATATTTCTGTATGCATTCTCTTGCCACTGTCGTCCATGCTCTCTTATTATTTTTCTCATTTATTTTGCATCTTATTTTATTAACTATTGTTTGATTTAATCTTTCGTTCAAGCCGTTCGAGAATGGTGTATTCACAGCTGTAAAAATTAATTTAATATTATTCTCTTTCAGATGTTGTTTAAATTCTCTTGAATTGATACCTGGATATTGATCTGTCAGAATTATTCCAATGTCATCTGTTTCTAGTACATTCTTTGTTAGATTTATAAAGTCACTTGAATTCTGTGTTTTTGAAGTCGCAATATATGCATATCTAGTGTAGTGGTCTACTAAAAGGTGTAGGTATTTTTTTGTTGACCTAGATCCTCCAAAGCCACCAATAGTATCCATTGACATTATCTCAAATGGTTTTGTCGCTGGTCCCAATTGTGACATCAATCCAAATTTTCCTTGGCTTCTTGCTTTATTTTTTATACATATTTCACATGTTTTACAAATCTTTATGATATTCTTTGTTAGGTTTTTAGCTGTATATATTGGACTAATTTTTTTCTGCAATTGTCTGATCCCAATATGGCATAAATCTTCATGCACCTTTTTTATAAGTTTTTTACCAAATTCTTCTGAGAGGATAATCTTTTCATGTTTCTTTTTTTTTTATAATAGATTCTATTTTTGTAGATTAGATCTTGTTTCTTTTCTTTTATTGTATCATTTTTTTCTTGATCTTCAACTATATCTTTTATTTGTATCAAATTGACTATTTTCAATAGTTCCTCTTTGTTGTCTTCTGGTTCTAACACAGGATTTCGGCTCAAACAGTCTGCTTCTACATTTTCTTTACCAGGTATATATTTTACTGTAAAGTCATATTGAGACAGGTAATATGTGAGTTCACCCAATTCTTCGTCCGTCCTGCATTTAATGTTCATGTTCTCTAGAGGTTTGTGGTCTGAGTAAATAGTGAATTGTTTTCCAATGAGCCAGTGCTGCCAGTATTTAACGGCTTCTTTCATAGCAAGACATTCCAAGTATATAGCCTTTTTCCGTTTTTGAGATTCATTCAGTTTTTTTGAGAAATATGCCACTGGTTTGTCTTTACCGTCCAATTGTGTTTGTTTTAATATTGCTCCGATGCCCTCTAAGGACAAATGAATAAAAAAAAAAAAAAAAAAAAAAAAATAATAATAATAATAGGCAGCTGGATCAAGGGCTTGATTCAGAAAGCAGTACTTCTGGACACGGCGCGTATCGTTAGGAGGTTCCTCTCTCAAGAGCCCTGACCACTGGTAGATCGGACCCTGTTCCCGATGCCGGTGGGCTACTATTTTTTATATTTTTAAATGTTTTTCTTTTTTTATATTACTTTGTTTAGAAATATTTAAAAATATAAATAATATGTCTAGAAAATAAATAAAGGAAATAATAATATAAAAGATATATATATATATTATCCACCAGCAACTTGCTTTGAAGTACAATCTTGTGGAATCAGAAGTACCATACTATAAGTATGCGCCCGACCCAGTTCTCGATGATGGTAATATCACGTTGTATTGGGATCGATCTATCATCACTGACAGGACTATTGTTGCCAATAAGCCTGACATAGTGGTGATAGATCGATTGGAGCGTCGCGCAATGATTGTTGATATAACGGTTCCGCATGACGAGAATCTCGTGAAAGCAGAGAAAGATAAACAATTCAAATATCTTGATCTGGCTCGCGAGGTTGTCGACATGTGGGATGTAAGTACAGCAGTCATTGTGCCGATAGTCGTGTCGGCCAATGGCTTAATAGCCAATAGCCTCGAGCAACATCTGAGGAGGCTCTCGCTTGGCAGCTGGATCAAGGGCTTGATTCAGAAAGCAGTACTTCTGGACACGGCGCGTATCGTTAGGAGGTTCCTCTCTCAAGAGCCCTGACCACTGGTAGATCGGACCCTGTTCCCGATGCCGGTGGGCTACTATTTTTTATATTTTTAAATGTTTTTTATTTTTTATATATTTGTATAGAAATATTTAAAAATATTTAAAATATGTATAGAAAAGAAATAAAGGAAATAATAATATAATAATAAAAATAATAATAATAATATAATAATATAATAATATAATTTTAAATATTTTAAAAGATGTTACCGTGGAGTTTCTTGTCCATTCTTCTCCACGAAGACCTAGGTTTGCGAATGGACGTAGCTTGATAGGTAATTGACGTTACCTATAAATATCTGACAAGCCTAACCGAAATAAATGAATAGTCTTGTCTCTCTGTGCTTTTCTTGATAAAAACCCTTTTCCCTAAACACCTTATTAGAGATACTTTAGACATATTAAATATCAAGTAACCATTCTGACACTCAAAGCTTAATAATCGGTGTATATATTTATACATATATACATCTAGTTTTACATCCATTTTCTAACACACTCATGTCATTTGTTGCCTTTGAAGGACACCGTCGTCGGGGCACCGTCGTTCGGAGTACCGCCGCGTCGAAAAACTCGCAAATCACGTTACGTGACTCGTGGCATGCTCATGAAAAAGATTCTTTCATTTGTTTTTTCCGCAGGACGTCGCTGCGCTGGCGCAAGACCCGCGTTGCTTCAGTGTGTAAAATGGGCAAAATGTTAAAAACTGGAAAATAATAATTAAGGAATCTGAAGAATAGGGTGTAGAGTTCTTCATCCCCCATAGGGGAGGGAGGATCCTCTGTCCAGATAGGTCTTGCGTCTGGTGGTCTACTACCCGACAGATGTTGTCAGGTTTTTTATATAGTCATATGTCACGGATAACTTTAAGAGCGCGATTCAGAATTTTAATTTTTGTTCTTCATTTGTGTCATAGATGGCGCTGTACTACTTTTTGTACTATCTAGCTGTAGTACTATTTGTACTGTGCCGCTACAACAATTATTATCTACGAGAGTAACACGAGCGTGGCGAAAGCGGGGGGCACATAGTTTTGTCGAGTTATGTGTGGGATTAAGTTATGTGTGGGATTAAGTTACGTGTGGGATTAACTTCAACAAAAAATCGAAACACATCTCGTGGTAAACAACCTCTGACATAAACAAACACTTCATATTTTTTATAATTTGTTTATTCTCAACCACGTACATAATTCAAAACAAACCCGTAATAATACAAAGAGAAACATCACCATAGAATTCAAACAGTATTTTTTTAACAGGATATCACAATACCTCACACTCGACCCTGTCCTGAATGGATATGTTTACAATGAAGTTTGTATTTTCATTCATACATGGCCATACGAATTCCAGTGACCCTTTGTTATGTCATTGTTGAAACTCCCTCTATGTACTAACTTCCTTCCCTTTTACCCGCGGCTTCGCTGGTTTTGAGGTCGGAAATAATCTCATCCATACGTGCTGCCGGGTGGCCTGTGCAAAATTTTATCGATATCCGTTCAGCTGTTTATGCGTAAAAGGTACATACAAGCAGACTTACTTTCTCACTTATACCTACAAAATAATGTTCCATACATCTACATACATACAAATAAATTAAATTGAACTATGTTTTTGTAATTTCAAAATCAGCTTTTTAACTGAATTCATATGAAATTACATACGGTACCTACTTATGACAAAAAATCTTTTTTTTGTCGGTCTGTCTGTCTGTTTGTTCCGGCTAATCTCCGAAACGGCTGGACTAGTTTTGACGGGACTTTTATTGGCAGATAGCTGATGTTATAAGGAGTAGCTAAGGCTACTTTTATTTTTGAAAAAGGATTAGGGTTCCTAAAAAAAGCTCTTGAAATTGTTAACAAAATCCGATTCAAATTATATAAAAAATAATATTTTTTTATAATGTCACGAGGACGAAAGTCGCGGGGCTAGTTCATTACTGAGAATGGTCATATTCCTTTCAAAATAAAGCATTTTCATTCACACATAGCCATACAAATTCTACTGATTGTCATCCGTTGAACCCTTGATATGTCATTGTACAAACTCCTTTTATTATTATAACGGGCCAGTGACCTGTGGGGTCACACTGTATGTAAATTCAGGGTTAGGTCCTTTGATTACGTCGTTTCGTCGTTTGTCGTCGTTTGTGTGTGTGTGTGTGTTTGTGTATGTTTGTTTGTGTGTGAATAAGTTTCGTCGCCTTTGGATTATCTGCAAATGTTCGTGCCGGACGTACACACGGCGACACATGAAGCTGTTTATTTCCAGTATAACTTGGCCTCGCTTTGTATAGATTTCCTATACAATGAGAGATCCGCATAAACTGGTTTTGTATAGCTTGATTGGCTGACATGCGTACGTTGTAGAAACATAGCTATGTATTTGTGCAGACGGCTAACGATTTTATAATTTCGTAGGGATACTTTCTGCTCAGCCCGTAGTGCGGATTCATTAGCTTTAGTAACGTAAGAGAGGAGCTCCACCGCACAGGTCGATCTTCAAGGTTAAGCGGCGCTTGCCGAGGTTGGTCCCTTGAATGGGTTGATGGTCACCCATTACATATTGAGTTCCCTCCGTGTCTCGCAAAGCACGTTAAGCTCTGGTCCTGATCTTTGACAGTCGTTACAAGTAGGTAGACAGTGTCCTAAAGTCCACCTAGTCTTACCAATAGTTATCGTATTACCCAGTCCTGGGTTGTGTAGGTCAGATAGGCAGTCCTCCATATAAAATACTGGTTCAGCTGCAACCGGTTAGACTGGAAGCTGACCCCAACATAGTTAGGAAAAGGCTAGGCAGATAATGAGTAACGTAAGAGTTTGATCTCAACCATGAACACATACATAGACAATAGTAACCACTTTTTTTTTTTATCGTGGTAAAATCATCAAATGAGTCACCCAGGGCAGAGCGGGAGGGACTGTCAGACTTGTACTGACCAAAATCCACGGTGTCTTTCAATAGCCCTTTATGTTCCAGGATCACGGTAATTCTATAAGTCCCGCGACCCCGACAGGCTTTGGCCCTCTAGAGGGGGGCCCCGTCATTATGCTGACACTCTTTAAGGCGCGTGTGGAACACAACGCGCCGTCGACCCGGGATAGTAACCACTTTGTCTATGAATGTACACACAGCGTCGGTAAGTGCTAACCCCTCAAGCTTTAAAATGTTAAAGCTTGACTAGCTCTTACTGACGGTGTGTGTACCACAGAATTTCAATTAGATGACAGACAGACAGATGTACAACCCCGTGTATTAGTGAAGGAATTAAAGCTTCCTGGAAATCAGCAATAGCCAAGACCTCTACACGTAATTTAGGTTGCTATGTTTGTTTATACAACATTAGTTTTAGTATATGCGAAACCTGAAACACGTGTCTAGTATTTTTATGGAAAGAATCTATGTACAAAATATCAAAACTGTATCATGAAAAATCACAAAGTAATAAGCTTGTTATGTTGCCTGGTTATCCGCACAAAAACGTGGTCACCACGCGGCGCCGCGGCGCGCACGCCTCCAACGTCGTCTTGAGCTCATTGATAATAATAATTTGGCAGTAGGTACCTAAATGATTGCGATAGGTACTTAGTGTCGCTCAGTGTCCAACTTGTAGCCTTTTTTAAATATTTTCGGGGACAACATTAACATGGTTTAATAATTATTGGGATCGATTCAGTTACTTATTCTGAACAAACTATATTCAGGTTTCGCATATACTAAAAATAATGTTATATATCATTAGCAGTGATCGGATAATCGGATGCATATTTACCTAAAGTGTAGGTGTTGGCTATTATGGAATGCACTTTTGTATCAAAAAAGACCGGGAATTCGGAATCGACAAATTTACTTTCTCTTACTATAGAATCAAATCGGGTGTAGGAATATTTACTTGGTTTAAGGTGTTGGCTAATATTATGGAATGTACTTTTGTATCGAAGAAAATCCCGCGATTTCGGAATCAACGAATTTACTGTTTTTATTATAGAATCAAATCGGGTAATAAAATCAAATTATATTGCTGCTTGTGTGCAGGTACCCGAAGGAAGTTCCTATTGTTAATTTTAAAATTAATTTCAAGTAAATACACATTAATAATTATGTAATACCCCTGTTTTTTTAAAAATAGGTGCAGGTCAATGGTGCAGACGGTACAACGGGCATGCTAAAGACGACGTTTCCTCACCATGTTACAGACTAGTTTTGAATTCCCGAATTTTCTGGAATCCCGGGATTTATATTTAAAAAAATATGTTTTAAGAAGCCGCTTCCATAATTTCCTAACCAAAAATGAACTTTAGGCAAATATGCATCCGATTATCCGATCACTGATCATTAGTGTGGCAATAATATGTTTTCAGCATAAATAATGACATATTTTTAGAATATTTACTGTGTCGTTTCTAATATGTTTCTTACTTTTTCCTTGCTGCTCGTACTCAAGATGCATAAATATGACAATCTGTCGTTTCTAATTGCTATCTTTGTTTACGTTTAGGATTTGTTATTGAAGTAATTGGTTTACTTTGCGTGTTGGGGGGTAGGCGTTTTTGTTTTATTTTGCATGTCGGGGGTAGGCGGTTTTGTTTTATTTTGCATGTCGGGGGTAGGCGGTTTTGTTTTATTTTGCATGTCGGGGGTAGACGTTTTTTTGTTTTATTTTGCATGTCGGGGGTAGGCGTTTTTTTGTTTTATTTTGCATGTTGAGGGTATGCGTTTTCGCTTGTGTCTGTAAACAATAGACATTGTTAAGTTCTCAATTTTAGACTCACGATAAAGATGATGGTGACACCGGCCTTGTTTAATAGATAAAGATTTCGAAAAATTGCATCGTCCACAGATAGCGATGCTATATTTCGCCCCTTCTCGTCGTGAGCAGAGTGGCGCAGTGGAAGCGACGCTGGGCTCATAACCCAGAGGTCCGTGGATCGAAACCACGCTCTGCTGACATTTTCTTCTTTTTAGTATTCTGTATTTTAATTTTATAATACTGCCGTATAGTATAGACTGCACACGTGTCTAAGGTACTTATTCCACCGCCTATTGCGAAGTGATAAGCGATTTTTTCGATCAAGAAACTTACAAAATGTTGTAGGCCTCGTGTCAGTAAAACAGCTGCATAACAACTCGCCCTTTTCGCTTATCGTCGGCTGGGGGACGGGCGTCTGCCTCTTTTGTTTGATCAATATTTTGTAACATTGCATCGGTCGCAGTTAGTGAGGCTATATTTCGCCCCTGCCCCACATAAGCAGAGTGGCGCAGTGGAAGCGTGCTGGGCCCATAACCCAGAGGTCCGTGGATCGAAACCACGCTCTGCTAGGTAGAACTTTTAGTGTTTTTATTTCCTTTATTTATATTTTTACAAATTATTTACATTTTTAAATATTCCTTAGAAAAAACAATATAAAAAACATTTAAAAATATAAAAATTGTAGCCCACCGGTATCGGGAACAGGGTCCAAGCAACCGACGGGCAGGGCTCCAGTGTTTTTATTTTTATAGAAAAAAAATAAGACAAAATTGACGTTTGATTATATTTGACCCTCGTATTTGTCTCACTTTGGGTGAAAAATGGGTGTTTTCTGCAAAATTACGTTAGACAGTCCCCAAAAACGCCCAGCCTTTGCCACTTCTTTGTGTTTTTGCTGGGAAGACGTGGAGGATCAAACTCCTCAGCAACACACATCAGTCTGCCTGCTTATCCACTGATGACATCACACGCGCGATAGTAAATTGTGTTCCATCAGATCTACAGGGTGTAAACAGACCCTTCACGAACCCGTCAACCAAACATTATGCCCATCAAACTAAGTAACTTTAAAAAATATTAAAAATCACGTTTTACGTTAGGACTCAATGTAACGCACTCATAACACTGTGCTGATGGGTGGATTGAATAATACGGGGGTCGTGGAGGTGTTTAAAGTAAAAATCTAACATTAAAAACATGTGGTATTTAAAAAAAAAGTTGGAACTTTGATCCCCAATATCTCCGTAACTAGAAGGCTCCCAGGTATGGCATAGAACAAAACAATAAACTCAATGACGTGGAAAACAAGTGCCTTTCGGCTTCGTTAAGGGTCTTGTTACACCCTTTATAAAACAAAAGTGGAATACAATAAATACATGATACTTTTCCCCTTTCCTCGAGAAAATATAAAACAATAGAAGATATTCAAGGTGTTTCTGTATTGCCTTATAACACGATAAAATCATTATTCACCGACTGTCTACACTACCTCGGAGGATTCGTTCGGGGTTATAAAATTTTATTCTTACAACTGACTTGGGTAAAGAGAGATTTCTGGAATCTAAATAATTTATATCTTCAATAATCCCTGAAAAACGTTACTTACGTTTTTAGGGTTCCGTAGCCGAATGGCAAAAAACGGAACCCTTTTAGATTCGTCATGTCTGTCCGTCCGTATGTCACAGCCACTTTATTCCGAAACTATTAGGACTACACCGTTGAAACTTGGGAGGTAGATGTATTTTGTGAACCACTTTACAATTTTATAAAAAAACTTTCAACGAAAATTGATTTGAATAAGATTTGATGTTTAGTTTTTGAGACATGGGACTTTTTCATCAAACTGCAGCAGTAACTTTGTTTTTCATTGACATACTCTGAAAAACAAATTGAGTTTTGTTGTTAAAAGTAATACAATACAACATTAATATGAATAAGCCTACAAAATGTTTTTATTATATTGTTTGGTTCCACGGCATGTGGGTGTGAGTACTACTCGCACTTGGCCGAATTAATATCTAAGCACTATCCAAGTATAATAACATTAGAGAAAGAATAGGTACACATTAAGAGGTTAATCCCCCCCCCCCCAAAAGACATGTTCGTTCACATCCGTGATAGACCCAAGTTGGTTTTTGGTTTTTGCAAAAACATTTAAAGTAATTTATGTACTGTTTTAGTGAATAAATAAGTTTAACTTATTATTGCGTATTACGAAGCAAAGTTGACTGATAATTCATCACATTATTAACAACCTACCAAACAGGCTTAGTTGGCATGAGCTCGCGCTAATCAAAGGATAACCAATGAGGGCTCAAACACAAAAACACGTTACGACGACGCAACGTGCCACCGCACGGCAACGTGACGTTGCACGTTGCGTTAGGTGCCGTGACGTGGAAATCGACGTCGAGCAACGTAAATAATCACGTTACGACAACGCAACGTGCCACGTTAAAATGTAAACTGTAAATGTTTGTACCTGAAGATCATACAAAATTAAATATTTGTTCCGTGCGGGGATCGAATCCGCGACACGCAGCGCAGCAGCCGATCGCTCAGCCACTGCGCCAACCGTGCCGTTAATTACGAACCTAGTTCGGTAGTTCTACGGAGTATGTTACATCACTAAACTCTCTCCGGTTCAAGTTCATTAATCAACGAGCTCTTAATGCTACCGCCTCGTAATGAGCTCTGAAACCTCTTAGTGCTTGCATCTTGACTTTGAGTTACAGCCGCAGTATGCCTTAATGGAGTTTTGAAAACTATGTCATGTGAAAATTATGGCCGCTGAAAACTTAATGATTAAAGTTCGGGGCTTGGTGGAATGCGTACAGCTACCTCTATGCTTAAATTACTAGACATGCATGGTTTTGACACGAGTGTGTTTAGAAATGAATTGCTGAAGAGGATGAATGGTGGAATCGCTTTCAAACTGTTTCGAATTTCTACAGCGTCTATCAACAAGATTTACATGCAATTCGATACCTGATGTAGATCTAAAAAGAGGGATTTTTCTACCACCCTCACCGCTCATAGATTTTCATCTTGCCAGGAATTTAGCTTTAAGGTTGCAGGGATCCGCTGGATGCGAGACGCACGGAACCGGTCAATGTGGCGACACTTGGGGGAGGCCTATGTCCAGCAGTGGACGTCTTTCGGCTGAAATGATGATGATGATGATGATGAGGAATTTAGCTTGATAATCGCATACCTACCTACACCATATTTTATCATCTCCATCATACATGGAGATACAATGCTTTATGCTACTAAAATGCATGCATTTACTAGCTGAAAACATAGTAGACACCTACTAATAAAGGATCAATGGACGGTCATAAATTCTTGGCATAATGACCACATGCTTCAGATAAATTTTGATAGACTTTCCTCCCGCAGGTCTGCTGGAAGAAATTTCTAATGAAATAAGAAAAGCCTTTGTGCTGCTCTTCTTTCCTAATTTGATGTCCTGCAGCGTCGGCGCGTTCGTGTTCCACGCGCGCCTCAAAGAGATCTCAGCAATGATGTAGGGGCCTGCAAGAGCCGATGCCTGCCACGGCTGCGGGACTGTTCGAAAGAGATACCGTGTGTGAATGACATGCAGCGTGCATAAATAAATAAATATAAATCGATGGTCACAGTTAATTGCTATATCCAACTATGCATTCCTACATGATGACGCTGCTTTAAATTTTAAATTCCCATACATAAAATGTTCTAGTTCAAAATTTTAAACTTGAAAAACCAGCACAAGTATGCAACAAGCTTTTGCTGCGTTACACGCGCGTCGACGGTGACCTCATAATTGCTTCCTCCCTTGACAACAATTCCCATTACATTGGAACTCCCCTAAAGGTTGTAACGTAACTATCTAACTGTCACATTGAAACTATTTATGATGTTCAAGTGACATTCAACCTAACTCTAATAGCAATTATGAGGACGACCAACGTTTTGCTCAAGCCCTGCGCCCACGACGGTGTACGGTGAAATCACATTTACACGCACACATCAGCATTTTCTTGTATCTTTTTCAATTTCTGTTACTTAGAATAGCAACTCACTATAGTAAGAGAGCCAATCGCACGTTTAAGGGCTTCCGATGTGAATTAGTGCTGTGCGAAAGCGAATGAATGCTTGCGACCGGGCCGGTCCACAAAATGACGCCTTTACGTGACAGAATGAGATAGTGATACTTGCAAACACTGAGCCGTGCTTGCAAATATGATTTCACACTTATTGTAGCAAGCTGTATAAAATTAAGCGCGTCCTCGCGCGTGGCGCCTCGCGGATTCTCGAACGCCCCATTGATTGTAAACTTAAAAGGTAATTCTGATACAGTAATTTACGCGGTGGAAAATTACCTTTAGTAGGATTTGCATTTGAAGCGTTGCAAATGCGCGTCTGCATTCCTACTGTATGGATGCAATGATGGTTGCGTGGGCGAAGGTAGCCAGCCGGTGACAACATCAGAGTAAACAACCCCCGCCCTTTACCCTCTGTGGTAGGGAACTAACTGGGCATAGTCGTCACTAATTTGCCACCTAGAAACACGCGTTGCACGGACGTCGAGGCCTATGACGGTGTCGATTAACTCTATGACCTGTACCAGCACTACAACGTCATAGCTCTCATCAAATGACGTGTTTCCTTTGGCGTTCGCTTAACCGTCATATTAGAAACTAGGGATATAAGCGAACCCCATTCGCTGACGTCCTGTCTGACCGATCTCGGAATATTATTAAATTCTCTAACGGTGCGAAGTTTGGAACTGCGACCATGTGTTGTTGTTGTTGTTGTATAAAAATTGTTGTTTGTTGTTGTGTGAAATTATGAAAAGATATTAGCGCGGTAATTTAAGCGTAGCTCTACGAAGATGACAGATCTACGTAAGATATAACCGTACATGTAGTTCTACCTCCATAACATAACATAACCAAACGCCTATAATCTCCGAAGGGTTAAGCAGAGGTGTACCTAATAGTAATAGGGGGCGAGCCTATTGCCATCAACCGGGCACAAATCCGAACTCCGTGGCTGCTACTGCTACTTTTATGTAATTTTGTACTATCTAAATTTAACAACCTACCTACCGCATATTATTAAATGACTTGTGGCATTTCCGGCCCTTGCGGGCCTTTGAACATTCTAGGATCTGCACATTCCGTCATTCTTGTTTACCTAAACACTTCCTTCCTGACACACTAGCGTCTCGCCCTGGCTTCACATGGGTGCAATTAAATCACTAAGAAAACGAGAAGATCACTTTGAAAAAAAAAATATACAAAAATTATTGTATTCAAACCTTGTCCTGATAATCACGAACATAAGAAAAAAACCGGCCAAGTACGTGTTGGACTCGTGCACCGAGAATTCCGTATAAACTTGTAGGTATTTTGTCATTCAACTACATATTTACGGTTTTCAGATTTCTCCGTAAGACATTGCTTTTTGATTCTAGGTCAACGGGAAGTACCATAAAGGTTTTGATTCCCTTGTGAAATCGAAAAATATGCGGCATAAACATATCTTTTGATCGGGTTGACTTACAAGTTTGATTTTTTCATTGCTTCAAGGGGTAGCAGACTGGACTGCGGGACTGTTCAAAAGAGATACCGTGGCTCTGGAACACAAAGGGAGGGCAAAGAAGGAACATGGATGGGTTTTAGTCCGTAGAAGTCTGACACTCCCTTCCGCTCCGCCCAGAGCGGGGGGGGTCATTTTGAAAAAAAAAAAGAATGTGGTAGCAGACTAAGAACTAAGAAATATTTGATATTAATTTGAGCTTGATACCTCCACGCGTTTCTGAGAAAAGGGTCTTGACAGACGGACAATAAAGTGTGTGATCCTATAAGGGTTCCGTTTTTGCCGACTGAGGTAGGGAACCCTAAAAAACACGCAAACGGTCGAGCAGTTCTCAAGTGATGTTCCGTCATACGTGTGGCAATTGATTTTTATTTATACGGAAGATGTGCGGGGTGCAACGTCGTAGGTAATAAAGGGTGTAAATAGACCCTTAACATAACCGAAAGGCACTTGTTCTCCCCGTCTTTGCGATATTTTTTTTGTTCTAAACCATACCTGGGAACCTTCTAGTTACGGAAATATTGGGGGTCAAAGTTTCAACTTTTTCACAAGTCTTTTTTAAATACATGTTTTTAATGTAAGATTTTTACTGTACACACCTCCACGACCCCGTACTATTCAGTTCATTCATCAGCACAATGTTTTGAGTGCTTTTTTTTTTCCATCGAGTCCTACCTTAAAACGTGATTTTTCACCCCAAAAAAAAAGTCGATTCCCAGCAATAATTTTTGCTTAAAGTTACTTAGTTTGATGTACAGAATACTTGGTTGACGGCTATGCGAAGGGTCTGTTTACACCCTGTATTAAAGCACTGTTTGGATTTGGTTTTAAAGAGTTTATTAAAGGCTCTTAAGGGGCCGTGCACATAATCAACCTGCTTTGAACAATTTTGATCACTACTTGTGGAAAACCCAAGAAGAATTTGAACTTTCTTTTTTGATATTGTTAGAGTCGAATTCTTATTCTTTTAGATAGCCTGAACAAATCGCACCTTCGGTAGAACAAGGGCACAATTGTCAAAAATTGCAAAAATGATTTAAGTATACAGAAATGCCTTAAAAATGCTATTTGAACTGGAGGAACAAAGACAGTCATTTAATTCCTTTAAAAATCCGCTAGGCGAAAATAGTGACTTTGTCTTATTGGTGCCTTTTTACTGCTCTCTTGGCTGGACATAGTCTCATTGGTCAGTTGCGCCGTCGGCGGGGAGAGAGGCAGTCGTCACTTGGACCGCTAACGTCGTAAAGGTAAATATGCCCTTTTAATTTTTTGGTTTCTGGAGCGACAATGCCACATCTATTACACTTATGCCTAATTTATAATTTTAAAATTGGAAGGACAAAGTCGTTCAGACAGTTATGCCCTTGTCCGTTCAAGATTTGTTTTATTCCTTGGTCTTAAAAGTAAATGTGTTTTTGTCATTCCAATTGCAATGCTATTTTGCTAGACTTAATGACAATTACGTTTTTGTCATTCCAAATTGACTTGATTTAATATTAATGTTTGTTATTTAAGTTAATGAAATAAATTTGTATTATTTTTTAATACAAATTTTGTGATAAATTTTCTGTTTATTTATTAGTATTGGTATTTTTATGTATTTACGACTAGTAGGTATGCATTATTTGTGAATTGTGATATGAATAGTTTCTTTGTATGATTTAAATTTTAATAAAATTTTCAGAATTTAAAATGGGATCTCGTAGTAAAAAAATTTTAATGATGCTTAATGATGAGTGATTGTTGTTATAATTCATACTGAACAATATAGGTAGGTAATGTACTTATAATGTAAATAATTATTTCTACTTGTTTCAGATTCGTTTTTGGAATGTATTATTATGCTGTCAACACATTGCCTATAAAGTCAATAACACACAAATTCCTTATTAGGGGTCATACCCAGAATAAAGCTGATGCCGTCCATTCTGTAATAGAAAAAAACGTTAAGCGAGCTAAAAAGGCTGGACCTATATACACTCCAGCAGAATACATCAGTCTTATTAAAAATGCTAAGAAAAAGGGTGTTCAATTTACCGTTAAAGAAATGAATTTTGATTCTTTCATTGATATGAAGCTGTTATCTGAAGATATTAATTTGAATGTAAACAAGGATGTTGAAGGAAATACTTTTAAAATATTGGATACGAAAGCGATCAAATTTATGAAAGATTCAGAGATATACCAATTTAAGTGCAGCTACAAAACCGACGATTGGACAGCAGCGAGAATTCGAACAGGTCGTATCGGTAATAAAAAAAGTGTGAAAGATGTCACACTAAACCAGCTCTATAAGGAAAAGTTACCAATCCCTCACAGAAAAAAAGAAGACATTCGTCAATTGATATCCTCAAATATAGTTCCTAAGTTCTATGAACAATATTTTAACAACCTTTTTTAAGAAAAGGAGAGAGAGCTAGAACTGATTCGTTAGTAAGAAAAAAAAAATTGTTATAAAGATATTTTTATATTTTTTAATTAATATTTTTTGAAGTGTGATTCTAAAGAATTTCATTTGCATAACAGTGAATCTTGTTAAAAATAATGTCACTGTTATTTTTGTTATCTTCTATAATTCTATTTTCATTGTGATTCCAAAGAGACACAAACGTGAGATTATTGACGACTGATTAGTAAGACTATAATGATAGTTTAAGTATTATATTTCGTGAAAGTTACTACATTTTTTTTACTTTATAAGAAAATAAAAAGTTTATACGGAAAAACAAGGTATTTTTATTCGAAAATCATCCTAAATTAAAGCTCAAATTTAGTCCTAATTACAAAATAATATACATTTTGGTAGAACAAGGGCACAAATGTATCCCTTCCTTAAAATTAAAATTAATTGAAAAAAAACTAAAAGTTCTTAATTCTTGTTAACTATACGCCTAAAAAGGATATAGTATATAGTTTATATCATGCAAAGAAGAAAAACTTTCGAGCAATATTAACAGAGCAAGACCTCACTGAATGCAATAAATATCTTAAAATAGCTCTCCTGTAAAATAGCAAAAACTGCAATTATGCCCTTGTTCTACCGAAGGTGCGAAATGTCTTAAACTAAAATGTTATGTTAAATGTTTTGAATGCACCCGGTCCGTATGATGTCTGGTAATGTACTGAAGGTAAAGTATTAATAAAATTGTCACAGTAGATACAAATATTATGATCGTTGTAAACTGTTGCGTTAGCAAGACAACTCATAATTACTACAGCCTCAATTGAGAAAAACAACACTGAAAAGATAAAACGTGAACGTAACGTTAAATTACATTTTTGTGGCGCTAAATAGTGAAAAAAAACCTAGAAATGCAACATGTCCGCGTGCTAAAACCTAATGGTTTGAATTTTATTATTTATTTTAATTTATGTTTGAAACAGATGTTGACCACGGTCCGGGAATAAATATTCATGTTTCATTACTAGACGTAAAATGTGTGAATTAATGAATTTTGTTTTCGAGTTCTTTTCACGACTTTTGCGAATAAGGATAAAATAACATTTAAAAAGTACTTCGGTAATTAAATTCTGACACAGATATTATTGTGTTCCTGGGAAACAATATCATCGTCATCATCATCATTTCAACCGAAAGACGTCCACTGCTGGACATAGGCCTCCCACAAGTGTCGCCACCTTGACCGGTCCCGTGCGTCATAATAATAACAATATACTAAGATACAAAATACTACCCGCATACTTAGGAATCTATGTAAATAAAAAAACATTCGTAATTTCAAAATAACAGCTTTTTACTGAATGCATATGAAAGTATTTACGGTAGTTATCATTTTGTTTTAAGTTTTTTTTCCGTCTGCTTGTTTATTGCGGCTAATCTCCGAAACGGCTGGACCGATTTTGACAGGACTTTTATTGGCAGATAGCTGATGATATAAGGAGTAACCTAGGATACTAACTTTAATTTTAAAAAAAGGATTAGGGTTCCGTGAATCGATTCAAATAGGAAAGTAATATTTTTATAATAATTGCACGCTAGCGAAGGAAGCGGGCAACGGCTATTATATTATAATGACACTACTTTCAAAATTGATTGAAGTATGCCTTGTAATTGTGTCGGCAGACACGACACAATTACACGGCATAATTGAGTGTTAGAACACTCAAATTTACCCCCCCATCAATTCCAGTAAGCATAAAACAAAAGTTAGTGACTTTTGTTTTTTACTTCTTATTCTTTTCGGAGAATACAGTGAAGAGGGAAGAATGGTAACAAATCGTAGGCCTATATCTTATTACAAAAATTTCTTTGACTGCGTTAGGAAAGGATTCGAATACCAGAGACCAAATTATCTCTCTAAATCAAATTCTCTGTACATAAAATAAAGTTCACAAACAACAGCACTATTCAGTATCCAGTTCATCAATTATTCCGTAACAAGGGGTCCCTTTTGAACTGGAATAGGTTTTGTACGTCTTTTCAAAGTCTCATGCATTATAAATAGCTATCCTTTCTACATATTCATAGTGAAATATTCTTGAAAGTATGTATCATAAGATGAGACAGACGGTATGTTCATTGGTGTACCCACGGTGGGGTGCTCTCTGACCCGAAGCTAAGAATTTTTAGGCAAAATTAATATAATGACAAAATTAAATTTTCATTGGGTACTTTAACATTTTTCACATTAAAATAAAAATTTGGTTAATGTCAACAATGACAGAAAACGGTCTTGTCGGCCTCTGTACGTCGAGTGTGCATCGAAAGAAGGTTCTGGAAGTACAACTACATTTGAAAACGAAATTTTAGCTAGATTTATCCAGAACCCTCGCAGGTTATTATTGAAATAAGATGTAGTGCAGTCAATAAAACGTATCAGTCAGTAGATAAAAAGCATTTTTAGTTTCCTACTACTTAGTTTATTTACTTCTGCCCCACCCCTTAAAAATGCTGGGTACGCCCATGCGTATGTTAAAGTAGTAACAATAAGTAAAGTAAATGTGTAGTCAACCCAGAGTTTCTTTTGTTTTCATTTGATTTGCTTGCCTTTACCGATGTAAAAGCTTTCTTTGGACAATGCTTTCATGTCGAGAACATTTTATTAATTTATTTTTTGTTTGTATATCTAAGGGATTGTGCTCATTTCTTATGGCAATAGGATCGTCTCCTATTAAATTAATTAACTAACCTCGTTTTACCGACGTCAAGCTATTTAATATCTAGGTAAAATGTCAAACGTAAGATCTACAACATTAGTTTTAGTATATGCAAAACCTGAAACACGTGTCTAGTATTTTTACGTAAAGAATCTATGTACAAAATTTCAAAACTGTATCATGACAAATCGCAAATTTATAAATTTGTTCTGTTACCTGGTTATCCGCACAAAAACGTGGTAAGCACGCGGCGCCGCCGCGCGCGCACCTCCAGCGTCGCCTTGAGCTCATTGATAATGATAATTTGGCAGTAGGTACCTAAATGATTGCGATAGGTACTTAGTGTTGCTCGGTGTCCAACTTCTAACCTTTTTTAAATATATTTGGGACAAAATATAACATGGTTTAAAAATTATTGGAATCGATTCAGTTACTTATTCTGAACAATCTATGTATATTCAGGTTTCGCATATACTAAAAATAATGTTGTATAGGCAACAACTCCCGTTTCACCATTATGTGCTTCCAAATATGTATACAACGTGTAACATACTAAACGCAACACCTCCCGTATGGTATCTCGCACCATGAAACTAAACATCGTTTGTTCTACGAGTTCTTGAAATTGGCAAAAAAAAATATACTTTCTATAGGAACTGACGCAATCAGCTGATCCACATGAAAACTAAAAAAAAAGTTATGAATTTCCAAAAGTCTTAGAACAAAAGTTTTTCAGTTTCATGGTCTGAGACACCACACGAGAGGTCTTGCGTTTATTATGTTACACGTTGTATACGGTTGACACTACTTGATGGTTTTTTAAGACAACTGTACAGGTTTAATTTTGTTTTATATACATAATTAGCGTCGCGGCGCGCGTCAGCACTTTTGTAAGGTATTTATATTGTAACTGTAGCATTATGTATCACTGCACTTTATCATTTCTATCAATAAGTATCAATTAAATACTTATCGCAGAAGTTGTGTCGTTTATCTTTATTACGCGATCTTTCTGCCTATATCCATATCAGCAGTCATCTATCATTTATCATCCAAGTGTAGGCGTGATCAAAAACCCCTACAGCAAGTTTAGTATGATCTGTCAAAATTCTTAGAAATATGTTGCTGTGTAATGTAGTAACATATAGATGTTGCGATGTACTAATATAAACGGGCGTATAAATAAGATTTTATTTCGAAGCGTGGATGTACCACACAATTACGCACCTGTGCCTGCTGCTTACTCCTTTGTGAAATGCAGGTGTGATATTAAATTGTCGATTTTTTTTATTATCACTTAAGTACGACGTAACGTACGTACGTAACTGTTGCAGTTTTCAAAAGAAGAGTGAAAGAACATTATCTATCCATTTCGTCATAGTTACTTATTTTATTGTATCTACAGTATTGTTATGTTTTGTGTTTGTATTTATAAGTATGTATGTATATTCTTATATTATTATGTTTTAATAGTTCTGTTTTACGTTTTATGTATTCCATTTTCTCTTCTTCTGTTACACACTGTCTACATCTCTTTTCTTTTAGTATCTCCTTTCGCAGGTATGCTGGAAGAGATTTCTTTAGAAATAAGCATCACCTTTGTACTATTTTCTGTTCCTTTCTTCTTTTCTGTATTTTAGTGTGTGCATAAACTGTTAAATAAATAAATAAATACATTAATCTGAAAAGATACACAAATTAACTCAAAAATCTGAACATTTTCTGTAAAAAGGCGTATAGCTAATATTGCCAGCGAAGCTTACGGCTCCCTTACCTAATCCTTTGTGGCACTTTTTAAACGATATAAGCTCCACAAAAGCCCCTTTTCCAGCGCGCGTTTAAACCATTAATACCTAAGTCCTTCAGATACCTTTGATATTGTTCCGTTAATCTTGGTAACAGACTACATATACAGGGTGTAACAGAAAGGGTATGCGAAAAAATTATCAGCCGTTCACAAAATTTCAATACCCAAATGTATGGGACAACTGATAATTTTTTCACATTTACGATATTGAACCCATGGAGGAAGTTGTTCAGTTTGATGGTCTCCAGCATATCCTTTCATATAACTATACCCTTTCTGTTACACCCTGTATAAATAGGTACACTAGGTACCTACACCATACGCGCTATACTGATAGATTTAATAGCTAACTTTATGTGATAACAATCTGTAGTCTGTTCCTACTAAAGGACACCCAATAGATATAAGATATAGATATATGTATGTATTAGTTTATTATTGTTTTAGATTATCTTGTGTATTTTATTTATGGGCCTCAGTTGCCTGACAATAAAATGATTGATTGATTGATTGATAAGAACGAAGGTACACCCTTACCGTGTCCAGCAATACCTAAGTTTAACTAAGTATAAATACCATTCATGACTTAAAAAAAAAAAAAATTTTCGCCCACTTGTAACAGGGGTTTACCATTGTCAAGTGTAAATTAGCATTCAAATCAGTATTACAAATAGACTTCGTATTCGAGACCCATAATTGTTTACAACGATTCTAATAAGTTTGCTGAGTGATTCTAAATAGGCACACAGTCTAAAACCGCCCGCGCCCGTCCTTTGTCAGCGATCCCTAATTGCGATCAGTTCTGCTGAATTTGCAGAAACGCGCGCCAGTATTCCAGAAATAGAATTAAAGGTATACCTACAGGGTGTAAACAGACCCTTCACATAGCCGTCAACCAAGCATTCTGTACATCAAACTAAGTAACTATACGCAAAAATTATTGCTGGGAATCGACTTTTTTTTTTGGTGATAAAACACATTTTCCGGTAGGACTCGGTGGAAAGCACTCAAAGCATTGTGCTGATGGATGGATTGAATAGTACGGGGGTCGTGGAGGTGTGTAAAGTAAAAATCTTACATTAAAAACATGTATTTAAAAAAAAAACTTGTGAAAAACTTGGAACTTTGACCCCCAATATCTCTGTAACTAGAAGGTTCCGAGGTATGGTCTAGAACAAAAAAAATATCGCAAAGACGGGAAGAACAAGTGTCTTTCGGTTATGTTAAAGGTCTATTTACACCCTTTATATGTGTCTACTAATTTACAACTAAAATTATGTTTCAAAATTTAAGTAAAGTGTTTTTACTTAAAATCTACCTAGCTTTTTCACAACTATGTTGTAGTCGGCTTCCAGTCTAACCGAAGTTTGAGCACCAATATTTTACATGTACCGACTCCCTCCTAAAAAAGACTGCTCATTATATTGAAAAAAAAAACTAGGCCTATTCATAACTTAAAAGTGAAGAAAATGTAATACCTAGGTTGTTTTTTCTACTGTTTTTTTTTTGTTTTACCTTGAACCACAAAGTACAGTTTTCATAACAAACAGGAAAAGCCTTCATTGTTATGATGTGATGTAACACTGATAGATAGGCTTGCCGAAATGACCTAGGTAGGTAATCTTCTTTTTTTGTCTAGTCTTTACATTCAAGGTATAAATTAATGTGTAAGATTTTTGATACACCGTGAAAGAAGAAAGCTGTAGTTATTCATCACCATTCTCTTGCCCTAATCCCAATTCTTTTGGGGTCGGCGCACCATGTCTTCTTCTTCCAGACTTCTCTATTACTCGTCATCTCAGATAGCGATCCCATAGTCCATCTATCGTTTTGCACTCTTCATTATAGTAGTTACTGATGATAAGTAATTAGTGCGACAAGGCTTACCTAAACTCCACAACTCCATTTTCATTAAATTTATAATAATTTTCGGGTTACTGTGTTTCGTTCGAAAAAATAGTCCCACATTTGCGGAAATACTTCTTGTCGTGTTTGCAACTCCTTCGGTCTTCAAAAGTAACAATATCCAATAGAACCAGCCCCCGTAGCATGACCACCGTAGACAAGGATTTCTTTGACGGAAGAATCGACAAAATGACAGATAGTGCAAAGAAATCTGTCATTGTGTCGACACAATCTGTCATTTTGTCGATTCTTCCGTCAAAGAAATCCTTGTCTACGGTGGTCATGCTACGGGGGCATAAAGTGAGAAAGCCCTGCTCGGTGACTGAGTACAGTCAATAACAAACAACGTGAATCAAACGCTGGCAAACGCTGACGTATCGGAAGTCATAAGAACTTTTGTGCTCGATATTATTTCAGCTTCTTATATGTAAATATAAGACTGCCTACTGTAGAATAAATCATCATAGTTTTCGTTTGTCTCCTGTTATTCTATAATTCACCGGCTTCTAAGGTTCGATAACTAAAAAAAAGACGAAAATCTTTCGTCCTGTCCGGTCTGTTGTTGGATAGCAATGGCAATCCAGCAGATTTAATGGTGGTCGCAGTCGCTAATGTAACTACAGGATGTAAATAGACCCTTCACATATCCGTCAACTAACCATTCTGTACATCAAACTAAGTAACTTTACGCAAAAATTATTGCTGGGAATCGACTTTTTTTTTGGGGTGAAAAATCACGTTTTACGGTAGGACTCGATGGAAAGCACTCAAAGCATTGTGCTGATGGATGGATTGAATAGTACGGGGGTCGTGGAGGTGTGTAAAGTAAAACCGTGACCGTACCGTGTGTAGTACCTTACACTAGAAACATGTATTTAAAAAAAAACTTGTGAAAAAGTTGGAACTTTGACCCCCAATTTCTCCGTAACTAGAAGGTTCCCAGGTATGGTCTAGAACAAAAAAATGATCGCAAACACAGGGAGAACAAGTGCCTTTCGGATGTGTTAAGGGTCTATTTACACCCTTTAATACCGGAGGCATAGGAGACGCTTTTAATAGACAAAGCTTGAAAATCACCTGTGATTAAACCGACCCTTTTACCATTCGTAACCTTGGCGGGCAAAGTCTGGTCGAGCAGAACCGGTTTGATATTAGGGCAAAAACGACTTCATGATTCACACAGATACCAATAGATAGCGCTTTACGTTCAGACTTTGAAAGCTGATTCCTGAATCGCAGTGTTAAGTTCTACGCGACTGAATAATCAACCTCGCCGGTACATAATATCTTGACACCCTCAATCTCTTATATAAGACGACCTTAACTAAAACTTAGATGAAGATTGTATCAGCAATCAGCGTTG
The DNA here is from genome assembly GCA_963082995.1 of Noctua comes. Lineage (NCBI taxonomy): Eukaryota > Metazoa > Arthropoda > Insecta > Lepidoptera > Noctuidae > Noctua > Noctua comes. Next base: position 4,023,548 of record OY720279.1, on the reverse strand, counting down.
GAGATTGTGAATGTAAAAAAAATACGATTAAAAAACATTTAAAACGAAAAAAACACGAAAATCTACCAAAATAACGATCAAAATACAATTTTTTCCTCAAAAAAGGGGAAAAAGTCGTATTTTGGGAAAGAAAACATCAAACTGTAAAACTTAGGAAATTAGGAGTTGTATCACACACACAGACATAAAATTAATACGCAGCAAGATAAAAGATGGAGTGGTATGCACGCGAGTGTGTGTGTGACACGTCCAATGTCCATTTTGAGAATGAACATTGTTTTTTTATGTCTTAATTCGGAAACTTATTTTTCCTCCATTCTCGCCTACCCATCCTTTGTTTTTTAAATGACACGAGCAAAATATCATATGAGTAAATGGTCCTACAATTTACTCATAGGATATTTTGGTCGTGTCATTTTGATTTTAGGTCGTTTTGCTATTAGGGTGCGTCCACATCTGGCGAATGTGCCGCAAATGTGCAGCTCGCGAGCCGTTTGCGAACTGCGCGCGTGCTTTTTATGTTCGTACGAAGCCCCTGCGCCATCCGCACGCCGCCCGCGCGCTTTCTACGCGCCGTACTCGAGCGGCGCAGGAGGTGCGCGCGTGCCGGCCGCGATGCACCTCACAAATTCAAGCAAATTCACAACTGAAGCTTAAGTTCACGCGTATGTGCGCACGAGCAGCGCGCGCGCTGCACGCGCGCCTCTCTCGAGCCTTGCTAGTGTTGCACTAGAGCGGCGCACCAAATATAGGCTGTAACCGCACACGGGCAGCTCGCAAACGGCTCGCGAGCTGCACATTCGCGGCACATTCGCCAGATGTGGACGCACCCTTAGAACCATTTGCTAAAAGAATAGGACTTTTTGATACAGAGGCTCAGCCGTCACGGAATCATTCATTCATGTTAGGGTCACATAAAAGATAAAATGAAATAACCGCATATTGTTCAAGGTTTAATTTAAATAGTGTCTAATATATAATCATTATATTAATATACTATGAGCTTAAGCAATACTGAACAAAACAATAAAATTTACAAGTGACAAACTTTATTACATACATTAAGAAAATTTTTAATAAATTATAGACTCCGTTTTAATAGTGACGGTAACGAATTTTGGCAGAAATTAAAAATAATATTTACAATGAAATAAAATTATATTTTTCAATTCTATTATAATTTGGGAATAAATTAAATTGATGGTGATAATTTATAAAAAATGTAAAATTTTCAAAAAATTTCTACCATGCTTAGTTGATACAAAATTCCAAAATTGTTTCATATTCTAGGTATGTATCAATTCCTACACCTAGGTAAACTTTAGTAACAGTATATAATATAATGTTTAGTCAATTCCCATTCTATTGACACTCAAGAAAGGTTTTGTGTCCGATTTGTCTATAGGTACATTGAGATATGTAAAAAATTATCAACATTCATACTGTAAGCCATCGTTATATTTATCAAATTAGTTTTCGTTGAGCTTCCTGTAGTCACATATTTACTAACTATTATAGTCTTCTAGCTACGTAAAAATGACACAGAGAAATTCCAGTCAAAATTGAACAGTAGATATTATAGTGAACTATTCAAAAATGACTTGGCAATTATCATAAATGTTGAATCTCACTTTTTTCTACCTAAATATTTAGACATTAAGACAACTACTGAGTAAAGTAAATCCTGAATATTATTATTATTACGAAATAAAACTAAAATTGATAAATACAACGACATCTTCTACAACCCAGAGAACTCCAGTAAAAAACTCAATACACTCTAACTCTATGGTTACTCAAATCACACAACGCTTATAGATAAGTAAAGACTAAAATAAATCGTCTATGGAATAACATGCACAGTCTTTGACTACCTCAGTCGATAACCAGCAAAAGCTTTTCGAAAATCTTCGGAGGTCGTGGCCCTCAGATAGGCCTGAAGCTCTTGTAGACTGCAATACGATCATTCGAGCTCTTTCACTGGTATTATTGCACTAAACTATAGAGAATGTTCTTCAGCAACTCATTTTGTGAAAAACATATCATGAAAATTAAAAATTACTTCGTAAATCGTCAAAAATGTAATGAGATTACTAAAAAAAAATGAGACCAAAACTCCGTCAGGCCACGACCTTAAAAACATCCAAAATTAGGCACCACGTTTGTGAGAAATTTACAAAAATTAATCCAAAAAAATGGCAGCGGTCCTTTCGTTGTCACATATAACTATTTGTTCTATGACACGTCACTCGTCACACTCTCCATACCTCGTTTGTAATCTCATATTTGTGACTCCGTACTTATAACGGACCAATAGGATCCCCTACTCGGTAAATATCACGTTTCGATTAAACTAATCGTTTGCTTCCGACAGTCCAGCGTCTACGGGTATTCTCGTCAACTTGACAGAAGCCAGGTAAATGTTTTAAAGCCAAAATTATATATCGAACTATGTTAAGAAAACATAGTTAATATTGAAAATTTTCCTAATAAATAGAGCACACTATCGCATCGACATTGAACAAAGAATCGCTGGACTACAAACATTCAATAACCTTTACTAGTGTATTTATTCGTTCAATTCTTCTGTCGTTCTCTGGAGTCCTCCCTGCAGACGCCCCGAGGGGGGGAGTCCCTGCCCTTCTGGCTGACTTTGGAAGCTTTCCGGGATCGTTTGAACTTGGCGACGTCGTCTCCGAACACGTCTCCTGTCCTGAGAGCTGAGATGAGGTCGTCAAACTCTCCCTTCTGCCCGTTGGTGAGGGTTCCGTCGCGGGAACTGTCGGAGTGACCGTTGCAGTCTCCGTTCCCGTTCGACTTGCCGAGAGATTTGCCGACTGAGCTGAGGAGGCTGGATGCTTGTTTTCGCTCCATTGTGCGTTTTTTGAGCTGTGGACAGAAAAGACGATTAAAATTATTGGTCATGGGTTAGTCTTCTATAGTTGCCTAGTCAATAAAACTCGACGTTTAAGCTCGTTTAGGCGAATATAGGCGCGCCATTACCACACGCGCAACTAGTACGAGCGAGACCCTCGCGCCCGCGTGCCTCGGGTCAAACAAACACATACACGCATACTCGCGCGTTGGTTTTTTTGAAGCACAAAATATGGGGTGCGTGTAAGGACGTAAGCTGACATGAGCTTAAAATATACGCTAGTCTCAAACCGGTCTTATATTTCGCATAAAATTATTAATAGGTTCCAGTCACTCACCTCCTGCTCATGCCTGGTGCGTCGCTCCTCCTCGTCCCTCCTCCTGCGTGCAGCATCACACTCGGCCCTCGCATCTCCCAGCTGAGTAAGGAAAGCGTCGAGCGCACCGAACAGCTGCTCAGGTGATGCTGACGCTTCCTCGCCGAACGCGTGTGCGCATGCTTCTAGGCGGCTCTTCATGTCCTGGAAATAGAGGTCAGTTTTGATAAGTATGTAACAATGAGAGTATTAAATTGTATCCATGATGTAAGTATAGAATCTCTCCGAACGACTGAACTTCATAGACTGCCGGCCAAGCTACGGGCCCTTCTGTCTAGATAATGTTTTCATCATGAGCTATCATGATTTTACAAAAAGAAAAGCAGGTATGCTTCACGATAATAGTAAAATTCCGTGGTAAGAAGACTAGTCAAGCAACAAAGAAGGTTGGTTATTTAGCAGCGGGGCTGACGGCCCAGCGTGTGGTTGATCAGTCGGGAGTGCGTGCCACGCGAGTGTATGTGAGAGTCTCACAGGACCCCAAGTCGTGGTATTGGTTGCAAGCAGATAAGAGCGTATCCCACAAAAAATAGAGCGTGACGGATAGATAAATCTTGCCATTAAAACTAAGGTAGCATGACGAATTAAAACGATTAACAAAATATTCAAACCCACCTGGAACAGATCCTCAAGCTGCGTGAAGGAACAAACAGCATGTGCATGGAAGTCCCGCATGACAGGCAGGAACATGTCGTTGTGCGAGCGGTTCCCGTTGGCGGCGTGGAACTCCAGCTCGCGCTGCACGTCGCGCAGGCCCGCCCGCAGCGCGCCCACGTCGCGCTCCAGCTGCTCCACGCACACCTTGGCGGCCGCGCGCACGTGCGGCAGGTCCTCTTCCAGGAGCAGGATGTCTTTGAACTGGAATGTTGAATTGAGTTTTTAGTTTTGAGTCTATGATAAAGTTTTTAGTTGGGTATTCAGTATCTGTTGGAAACTTTTTATTCATCGTTCATACACAATCGAATAAAATTGAAAACAACAGACAGTAAACATCGTATTTTTTCTCGGTGACTAGGATCGTTTTCGATTCCCGAAGCGCAAACTGTACCTAGGAAATCTGTAACTGTATTTGATGTTAGTACCTTTGTCTCCAGCATCTCGACGAGGTAGTGCAGCAGCGTGGTGTTGCGCGACACGGACGACTTGGTGTCGGCCAGCTTGTTCAGTGACGTCAGCCGGAAACCGGACGCGTTGCCGCGGGCTCCTCTGTAATAACATATTAATCATTTAGTTGATGAAGAGTGGAATCGATCTTTAAATTATTTATTTTTCCAGTTTTGATCACGGTTCAACTGTTTTTTGGAGTCACGACCAGATTACCGAAACATGATTTTCAGGGTTTTTGGTTTCTTTCGTATACTCTGAAAACAGGATTAAAACAATTCGCTCTTTATGGTACACTAGGGTCCCTCCAGTATAGGTTACAATAAAAGACAATAATGCAACTTGCCTCACAAGCATCACTTAGACGTAAGGAACAGAGATGGACAAGTCTCCCAAAAAGTGGAGCGATGACCTGAAGAAGTTCGCAGGAAACCGACGGATGGGAGAACAAAAGTGGTAAATGTGGCGATGCTTTGGGGAGGTCCCAAGAATTGCCAAATCAACCAGTGTAATGTTCTAGAATAGGACAGTACTAGTGGATTTTGTGTTTGTCTAGGTCTCTCCTAATCATCGCTACATCGACTGGTCCCATATCCAGAAGTAGACACCTTTTCACTCAAAAAGAACCAACCTGTTCATATAGTTCCCTAGCGCCAGCACAACTTCAAGCAGCGCCCTGAGCCGACGCGACCTGGTCATGTCTCGCGCAGCCCGCAGCGCTACAGAGGCCCGAGCTGTGGCCTCGGCCGCGGCGCCGGTGAACTTCTTCTTGAACAGCAGCAGGCGGACGCGCTGCGAGTAGTGCGGGATCCTGAGAAAGGACAAGGCATAATCATTGAAACACTGTTTTTTTAAGGACCTGTTCTACTAGTGAGCTTTACCGCAATCTTGTTGGCTCGTCAATAAAGCCCGGTTGAATATTAGGAAAGATGAGCTGAAGTAGATATCGTAATAATACATTTTGCGTTTAACGTATTAAAACATAATTTTGTCTTTGCTATCTTCATACGTCAATTATAGAGCATATAACATAATGTTCTAAATATTTTTGGAATGCATTTATTGTTTTCTGGTGCTGGTGCAAGCGGACTTTAGAATCGCTCGTAGAAAAAATATCTATATGAACCTTTGAATTGTAATAATTCGGTGGACGTTTGAAGGCAGCAAATCGGCAAACTTAAAGTAGATTCAAAAAACAAAAGCGTCGTCATAGAGCCGTCGTCGTCTCGGGCTGGCGGCTGGTTGCTTGTGGGGCGGTTGAGGTGTTAGGTCAACTTGGTGGAGCCTTTGTCCCTGTACTGAGTCTGATATAGAAGATCATCATCAACGTAAAATGTGACTCACTTGGATATCTCATACAGGAATCTGTCAGCGCGCGCCATGCTGTCGAGCTCGTCCTGGTGCTCCTCCAGCAGAGCGGCCTCCTCGGCGCTGGGCGTGAACTTCACCAGCTGCTCCACCATATCGATGGGCAGCTGTTCGCCGCTGTCCATGCGTAGAATTGCTCTGGAATACAGAAAGAAATCATCAGGAAAGTTGAATTGAAATGAACTCTGCTACCAAAGCAGATAATTCAAGGTGTCGTAGATCTTAATGTGATTAAGTGACGTAAAAGTTCAACGCACACTTTATGAGCACCGTAGATGAATCGCGTCGCTTCGGCTTGGGGTCGGCAGTACACGGCCGTGCCGGCTGGAGCCCGCACGTGGCAGACCTACTCGATGCTTATCTCGTACAGTGTTTATACGTGTACATACCTACTGATAGTGTGGCAACAATAACAAAACAGTAGCTGATTGATCACATCAACTGTTTGAGGGGCCCGTTTTCATCCTACCCAAAGAATGTTCTCACTGCTCAAACTCCTCTTGCTTAACCATTTATTTTACTCATTCATACGAGTAGAACAAGAGATCCCGAGAAAGAAGCAATCTTATCTCCACCTACTTGACAGAGACTTCTCCCAAGTTTCGCTACTTCACCCAGTAAACCGCTCTCCGAATTCCGTCTATAGACCGACCGCTTTAATGAGTCCTCCGCCTTGCCCCAACAAAGGCGCATTAAGCGTCCACAAAGTCCTAATAATATCCCTCAGGTTATAAAATAACCATAATCCACGTAGGTATTACGATAATTGAACCAATACGTGATTAACTTTCAGAATATTTCATTTAAATTGATCACTTGAGGACTCATTAAACCGGTCGGTCTATAGCCTAACCTTTTTAAATGCTGCAATAAAAAAAGAACAAAGCGAAAAGGTTTCGTAAATATCATATCAGGCAGCTGACTTCTGTAATTTCTGCCTGAGTCCAGGGGAAAATTTATGACTTTGTGTATATCTGTACAATCAGAAAGTTGACAACGTTGCAAAACGTAGAAAAATTGACAGCAGGCTATTTGCGACGTTGCCAACTTTTTGATTTCATCATCTGAAGGTCGTTGATTCGTCTAGCTGGAGATGGTGTATGGTACTAACCGGCAGATCTCCTCGTCACTCATCTTGAGCTTCGAGAGCAGAATGGTGCAGTTCTGTGCGCGTCGTCCGTCGATCACTGTCAGGATCTTAGTGCGAGGCTTGGAGCCCAACTGTCTCAGGTCTTCTACTGAGCCTTCGTTCTGTGTGAAGAGAATATTTTTCGTCAGAACTGGTGAAACTTCAGGTCAGAGGTGGGTGAGTGACTACTTATATTTCTAGCAGATATAATGTTATTCAGAAATACTGGTTTTCTCAAAATCTTGGATCCACATTCACTAACTAAGAATAAGAATAATTTATTTAAAGTATTGCAAAAAGTGTACATTTAGGCGCAGTAGTATTAATTCTCATACAATGGTATTATTAGTACTTATAAGTTAACTATAACTAAAATATTTTCAACAGTCGCAAGTATTCAATAGTTCAATTTAGATGTCAGCGACCTGCCCGATCTAGGTTTATTTAAACCTGTGTTTCAGTTAGCAACTGATAGGTAGTTAAGTACAATTTGAAGCCAAAACTAAGAGTTGGTAAGTAAATTATCATTTCATAATTAATTAGTTAATTGTGGCTGTTTTATGGTATGGCATTTTTTTATTTATCAATAAAAATAAACTAGAATTTAGTAAAATTACGAAAATTCATCAAAGGAAATAACTTTTTGAAACTCACCTGAACTCCATTCTTCTGATAAGCGCAGAACATCTTATCGATCGTGTGGAGATCCATAGCGTTATACAGCTTCGTATCATCAAGCTCCTGCCATATGGTGCCGTGTAGCTTGATATCGGGCAGTTTGCTCCAGTTGAAGCTCTTCAGAGGGTTGCCGGGAGTCGGCACGTTCTTCTTGGCGCGGGGCGGGGCCGTCGGCAGCGGGGCCAGCGGGGCCAGCGGAGGGGGCGGGGCGGGGGCGGGCGGGGCGGGGGCCATCGGGGGCGGGACCAGTGGGGGCGGGGGCGGGGGCGGGACGCAGCTTGTTTCGATCACTGCGCTCTTGAGGTTGCTCACCTGGAAGTAACAGTTGCTTTTTTACATCGTGCTGTGAAGAATATGTGGTAGTTTTTATGTAGGGTCAAATTAAATTAAGTACCCGAACCTTTGCTTTGCGGACATGACTGGTTTTGATATCAAACATTATTTAACCAAAAGGAATAATTGTGTAAACTCATAGTTTTACAATATTTTGGGTCAACGGATCCACGAACAATATTTTGTTTTTTTTTGTTTTATAAATAAATAAATAAAATAAAATTCATTTATTTCAGGCAAGATGCGCCCACACGAAAGAAAATTTAAAAAATTACACAGCATAACATACTTGAATTGAATTTCCAAAATTATGGTCTTTATGGTCTTCTTAGCGTGTCGATGGCAAATTTTTATTAGATATTATATTTGGCCCAAAATTCAGCTACGCAAATTCCGTTTTGTGTTGACATGATATTATTGTAAACAAGATGCGAGTTTCGCCAGTTAATTTAATTTAATTCTGAATAGGGCCGAATATTTAACGTACCTTCGCATCATCTGGTATGCTTCCTTCACTGACTAGTTTTTCAAACCTCACTCTCTCTGCTCTTTCCTGGTTCAACTGCAAGTTTGAAATGTACAATATTATTGCCAGCAATAATTTATTTACAGAAAGGCCCACAATAACTAATGCATTTAACGTTAAACATTATACAAAACAAAATTCCGACTTCATCTTCAAATGATTGATAGAAAGAAATAGAATGATGTTTTAAATTCGTAAAGAAATAAACGGATAAATTACTTAGTTAAAAGTTATTATTTGTTGGTGGAGCAAGCAGACCTATCATCATCTGCCTAGCCTTTTCCCAACTTTGTTGGGGTCGGCTTCCAGTCTAACCGGATGCAGCTGAAAAGCAGCATTTTACATGGAGCGTCTGCCCTCCACAACCCAACAAGTACTAACTGTACTGGGCAATACGATACCCCTTGGTAAGACTGGTTGTCAGACTTATATTTTGTAATAAAAATTATTAAAACTAAACAAAATATATTGGCGTTAGCAAGCTGTCGTCTTGTTAGCTTATGATCCACTTTTGGCCCATGATGTTAGAAGGCAAAAATGACCATTTTACCGATGGATGCGTAAATCGTAGAGTATTAGCAAAATGTGATGTGTTGACCAAAATGAGTCTGGGTTTATATACCTTTGATTTGAGGATGAAAAAGATGTTTGACTAGCAGAAAAATGCTTTTTACATTTGAAATTAACCTCAAAATGCGTTTTAAAACCTTAGGATCTGATAAGTAACTACTACCTTACCTAACTTTTCGAGGCGTTTCGTATTTTTACAACGACTTTCAACGTGATTCTATCCTCGTTCTCGTTGATAGAATACCACTTTGTCCTTCAGGACAGAATAGCTTAAAACTTTTTAAATTTAAAATCTGATTGAATACTGAGTTTTTGGCTTTGACGTAATGTGCGTTTTTTTGCGGACAACAAACTATCTTTCTTTCTAGAATATGCGTTCGTTCATGTATCCATTTTCAGTCTCGGTAAACACTGCGAGACCAGTATGCAATACAGATCCTGGATTGGTCTAGACAAAATAGACTTTATTTCTGGCTTATCGATGATTCTAACCACCTCCTTTTCTACCATACCTGCTGCTCCAGCTGATGCACCCTAGTAGCGGAGGCGCGGGCCCGCTCGCTGCACTCCATGTGCGCGGCCGTCTCCCGCTCCAGGCGCTCCTTGAACCGGGAGACCACTCCCTCCAGCTCCTCGCGCTCCTGGCTCTGCTCGTCCACTTGCTTCTCCTGTTAGTGGTTAGTTGAGTCAGTACATGCGGGTGGTTTGATGGGAGGGATTATTGGTGGTGGTCGGTGAAGCGTGGGGTTCTGGTAAGCTGATTTATAGTGTTGGTTACGGAATATGTGATTAAAATTGTTTTTAATTGTTCGTGGTAGAACATGTTGATAAAAACTACAAGGCCTTAATGAGCACTATCTTAGGGCTCATTTACGGAGACGTGCTCCCTGGCGGGTACCGCTACGTGTGCCGCGCTCCGGGAACAGACATGAAGCCAGCCGGCCGCCGCACGTGGGCTCCAGCCTGTCCCCTTGCCGCCCTAAGCCGAGGTGAGTACCCCACAGAGGGCGCCCGCGAGCGTGTAGTCGCATACTTTGTCAATTTTTTGCCCTGGCTGGAGGCCTTACACTCGCAGCACCCAAGGATAGTCTGGTTAAGCAGACGACAATCTCCTAGGCAGACCTGCGAGATGCCATTCAAAAAAAAAAAAGCACGCCGCGTGTACGGCAGCATTTCAAGCAAACGCGCCTAAAATCACTTCTCCGTAAACGCTCTCATGCATCGCGATATGTTTGAATTTATTGCGGACCGCGCAGCATATCTGTAAATGAGCCCTAGTTTTTGAGTTTCTTGAGGGTCATTACGTATCGACGATCTTGTCACGAACGATCTATAAACGTTACTTTACTCCTACTTTTTTTGAGACAATCATGTTCCGGCCCGACAGTTGTGCGATAGTGACAGAAATATCGTTTATCCAAAGTCCTCGTACGTGCTAAGTAACATTGATAGATTTCGACCTTAGACCGTTCCAGCAGTAGATGCCACCTTATAAGTAGTAGTCTATAAGTTTTAAATAATACGACTATTGTTATCGCCGTGCTAGACAACGCCCGCCAGTGTAATGTCTCCTTACAAATACTATTGTAATGTAGAATTAAAATAAACTTCAGCTTTCCAGACCCAGCAGCACACACCAGCTTATTAAGGCATTACCACCCCGCACATTATACAACTTGTCTTAGAAAGTGTTGTATTTTGTCAATATAGCTTCATGTAATGACATGTGACATATTATTAGTTGCTCCATTTCACGATGACATTGCATTCAGAACCTTAACACTAGCAAGTTAAAGGTCATCGTAAAATGGCACAACGTCATCACCCAAATGAGAAATGTATAACCTGTAATGGAAACCATTAATAAAATTATATCTTAGTATGCTTTCCGCTACCAATAGGCTGCCATAGATGTTGTCGAAGAAATGTTATCATATTTATATTACTTTTATAGAACACAATTTTTTGACAAACTATAAAACAACTTTTGGAAAAGTAGACAGTTCTAAGTCTAAAGAGTCTTGAGTGATTCTTTTTAATTCAGGTATCCAAATAATGATTCTGTGCATCTGTCGTGAGCATGGTGTTGAATGCTCGTACCTTCTCTGTTTGAGGAAAGGCATTTGCTCTGCAGAGGGACACATAGATGCGTTCTGTTGTATTCTCAACGCACGGCTGAAAGCCCTTGGGATACAGGGTGTTAATCAATTGTATTGCAATTAATTAACATGTATCATGTATGTCAAGTCCTGCACAACCACTTGCACCAATCAAGATTGAATCGAAGCAAATATTAGAGCTATGCAGATGGCTAAATACTGGTCTAACACTATTTGAGTTCATAGACACGTAAAGTAGAATAATGATAGAAATTAACTCAGAAGAACGATTTCTTCCAATCATGATATCAAATCCCCAACAACATCGTCCACAAAGCTCATATTCCCGTACCTTCTTAGCGAGTTCAGTGGCGAGGTCGATGTTCTCCCTCTCCAGGTTGTCTGCCTTACTCCTGGCGGCCACCAGCTCTTCCTCCTTGGCCAACAGGTGCACTATCTCGCCCACGTTGATCTCGAGGGGGGCTACGTCTGGGTCATAGATCTGGAACCATGAAGGTTTTGTTTTAGGAGTATTTCAGTTTTACTTGCCAGGCAAGATATGGTCCTAGAAAAAGAATACGAAGACAAGTGACATCCACCAAACCACACTGAGCCCGCGTGGTGGATTACAGCCCGTTCCCTGTCACAGAAAGGTGACCTGAGTGGTCCCAGCACTTGGAACGGAATAGGCTGATTGTGCCTTTGGCCTAGTTGAAGACAAACCAACTGCACATGTAAATCAGCCCCGGTAGCATGACCACCGTAGACAAGGATTTCTTTGACGGAAGAATCGACAAAATGACAGATAGTGCAAAGAAATCTGTCATTGTGTCGACACAATCTGTCATTTTGTCGATTCTTCCGTCAAAGAAATCCTTGTCTACGGTGGTCATGCTACGGGGGCTGGAGCACCTCCAGGAGTTTTCTATTAATTCCTTAGAAATCACAGTTTGTGTTGTAGCAAAGGATTAATGTACTGTGTCCAAGCAGTGGGAACATTATAGGCTGACTGTGCTTATGCTAAGGTCCTGTTACCTTGGAAGTATCAGAAGTACTGCCTTGCTCGCTGCCCTGCTCGGAGTTGGCGCGACTGCCGGACGCCGGCTGTTGCAGGATCAGCTGCTGCACCACGCGGTCCAGCAGCAGCCAGTGTTGCGACTGAGGGTTGTATTCCACTGGAACATAGACAACATGTTTTAGTATCTTTCAGCAATCACGAATAAGCGTACTGTAAACATCCGTTCGTGTGGTCCGCGAACCGAATTCCTCAGTTCAAAGAATTTATGTCAAGAAGCCTGCTAGACGGCTTACGAAACAATGGTATTTTAGGCTTACGCCATAAATATCTTCAATAAAGGATTGGTTGGGTAATCCGGCCGTTTAGTGGCCAACAAGGCCTTCAAGTCTGAGACGCAACGTGGGCAGACATCCCGCAAAATAGATCAATGACCTGCCGAAGGTCGCAGGACTCCGCTGATAATGATGATGGATACGAGAAGCACAGGACCAACCGATGTGATGGGATATACTTGGGCAACCCAATGTCCAGCAGCGGTAGTTTTTTTTTGATGACTTACGTGGTTTTCAAAAAGACAGCAAATGCTCCTCCACTCCTAAGCACTAGCACGAAAATGAAGGGGATTTCGAACCCCTTTGCTTACTTATCTCGCCTTCATTACAAACCGTCACAGAAAAGACAATAACGAAGGGTCACTTACATGGAAGTAGAAGCAGATGCTCTAACATGGACAGCAGATGAGGGTAGGCAGCAGTGTGACTGAGCTTCCTCCTCAGCAGCTCGAACATGGAGGATGCACTTTTGGTGTCCACGTGCTCCTTGTCGAACCTCCTGGCCAGTTCCCTCTCGTCCTCGTTGCGTACCATCTCGAAGAACTCGATGTGACGGTCCAGAGTCTCGTTTTCGTATTTGCGGAGTTTTTCGATTACTGTAATGAGAAATGATGAGATTTGTTAATAAATATACATTCGCTTGTGGAATAAGTTAAGTTTTACTTGAAGCAGAAAGTATCCAAAAATCTATCAGAGCTGGTAAGTCCTTTAAGGGAACTTTTCAGAAAAACTTCACACACTTATTGTTCTTTTAAGGCAAGAGCTGCAATTTGCTTCAAAGACAGCCCTATCACAAACAACATCCCATAATACATTGCATTCATACTTAAAGAACCTTGGGCTGATTCATCACCTCAGGATAACTTCCATTTAGTTGACAGATCATTTCAAAATTGTACCATCCCATTTTTATAGACGGTGGATATTGACTATTCGAAGACTTTGAAACAGATCCTTTGTCAAGGTATACCATTTTAATACTCCATCCATACGAAAAGAATCTTGGTAAGCATACAGTCATACACTTTCAATAAACATCTCCAAAAACTGACCTGGTTGTATCCCCAACATCAGCAGCTCATATCTCAAATGCAGCCTGAACTCCAGGCTCTCCTCTCCCGGCCCATAGTTCAGGACTGCGTTCACAAAGGACATGATGGCTGTCTTCAGGCCCAGGTCGTCGCGGTAAGCCCCGGTGCTTCGGTCCAGCTCGTTCATAATGCTTTGGAAGCGGGCTCGTTCGCCGGCGTATTTTTGGTAGTGGACCATTCCTTCTAGTACCTGTTTATGAAGGGTATTTTAGATGGCGGAAAGTAATGTTGGTTTAACTAGTTGGTGTCATTAATTTTGTGCAAATTTTAGCACTGCATCATAGCTATATAGGCATTTGGATGTATCAATATTTCAAGTGAAAAGTTGAAATAAACACTACCATCCTTATTTCTTATTCAAGCCAACAAATGTTATTTTAGGAGCATCAACCTATTTATTGCACCAAAAAGGTGGTCTTTTACTTCCAGGTCAACAGATAAACTTGCAACCATGATTTCTTCTTACCAGACAGACTGCCGAAGATTACCCTACCTCTTTACCCTCTTCTTCTTTATCAGAAGGGTCTGGAGGTGGCAAGGCATTAACTGCACGTGCCCAAGTTCTTGAAAGCCGTAGATATTCCGTAGAAACCATGAAAACCTCCACCAGGTCCTTACATACAAATTCTAAAATAAACACACTACCTTCTTATGTCCTCCTGGTACAAGACAGACAGCGCCCAGTATCTCAAGTGCAGCGACCTTGGTCTTAACATTCTCAGTGTCTAAGGACTGTGCGATCAGATCGATGCTCGTGGGGTGGGCCAGCACATGCGCGCGCCCGGTCTGCAAGCAACCAACAATATTTGTAAAGCAGGTAAGAAAGAGAGCTTGTAAGGAGAGAAAGAGATAGAAGGACAAATAGATGTTTTCTCCTTCTTTTAGGTTGTCTGCTGCGAAGCAGATCTGCAGTTCTTCGTACTGCAATCACCGTTCTTCAGCTAATAAGTGGTTTCCATGAGTAAGCGATCTAGTCAATAAGTCTGTGGACATTTCTCATGATAGCCCATTTTCCTTGTTTTGGTCTTCCATAAGATTTATCACCAAAGTAACAACAACTAATCAAGTAGTGGCTTTCCGAAACATCTAATAACTGTCTTCAGAAATACCCTTTTTGTTGGACACAAAGGGAAGTGAAGATTGACTGAGAATAGAAAAGAAGATAATTTGAGTCTTAAAAGCGTAATAGAAATGTCCTCTTAGGACATACAATACAATATCTATCAACAGTCCCATCACGGACCAATAGGGATGTTTCCTGTGTGTGTGTGTGTGTGTGTGTGTGTGTTTGTGTGTTTGTGTGTGTGTGTGTGTGTGTGTGTAGATAGATTATCTAAAAATATTGGATACGTATTTTTTGTTTTATCAAATCAATAAAAATTGACGAAGATAAAACGCATCAAAGATCATGAGTGGGGGGCCTGTGACGTCACTTTTCGGTAAAAAGTGTACTGAAGTATGACGGTCACACGAGTATTCGACGCACTGTATCGTCTTCATTTTTAGTTTTCGTGAAAAAAGAAAAAATACGTGTCCAATATTTTTTGGAAATCTACCTGTAATTAGATTTTTCAGGAAACATCCCTATTCCCACACTATCCCTTAAAAATCAAACTACATCGTCTACATCCGTAACCTCTAACCCATTTAATCCACACTAATCTACATTACAACTGGCTACTTACCGAGTTATTCATAAGCGCCTTAATAGCCGCTATTAGGTTATGCCTGGTAACAGCATCGTCCCTGGGCGCCTTCTGCAGGGCATCGAGCAAGGAACCCAGGCCTCCCTGCTTGATGAAGCGCAGGACGAAACTGTGGGCTCTCGTCCGTAGGGCTGTTTTGAGGCCGTCGACTAGTGCGCATGCTTCTGCTGGTGGTACACCTTCTGAGGTGGCGAAGGCCTGGAAAAAAAAGATGGGAGATCATGTTTTAGAAAAGCCTTGATCACATAGGCAGTCTGTTCATGTAAAATTCTGCTGCAGCCGGTTAGACTGGAAGCCGACCCCAACATAGTTGGAAAAAGGAAAAATAGATTACATGATCATGAAGAAAGGCCAAACGAAGGCTGGAGAATAAACTTGATATAAAAAAGTTTATGTTTGGTAGAGGGACTCATTTGCATTTACCAGGATACAAATTTCCACTGTTCCTTCCCAGTACATTAAAAATTTGTTCTATCTGAAAAAGTAACCACAAGTCCATCATGGATTTTAAAGGATTACATACTGCTGACACAAAAGGAAAGTTATAAAATGGAGGCAGAAATGTTTCCCCCGGTTTTTCGTTAAAGAAGTAAGTTTATTGGTTCTCTTGAACGCTGTTGCTTTTGTCAATATTCCATTTCAGCCATACCTACTTATTTATACATTCATACTTCGGTGTCCTGCTGAGTACTTGCGTAACACATTTGCAATGCAACTACTATTTATTTTGACAATTCAACAAAATGCATTACGTTGTCGATCAGACGAAACAAAATCAGAAGTAATGGACGATGAATTTCATTGATTCAATAACAAATTAATGATGGTTTTACTAAGAAAGGGTGCAATTTTGACAGTTCCCAACGAACTTCGGAATCAGCTTTGCAGACGTTACTTTATAATCCTGGTACTCACATCAGCAATCTCGTTTAACGCCTTGATGTACTCCTCGAGTTCCGGCGCGGTGGCGAGTGGTGGTGGCGCACCAGGCGGGGGCCGCCGGCTGCAGTAGATCTGCCACTTCTTGGCCGCTGGGAGAGCCATCATGGCCGCTTTGTTGACAGCTGTTAGGTCCAGCTCCTCCTGTAGATAGAAAAGAATAGAGTGAGAATTTACATAAATTTAGAATTTCAAAAGAAATAGAAATTGCGTTATTGTGTGATAAGGCCGTTTAGGTTAACAGGCGAGTGTCACGTTCAAGTTCACGAAGGTGCCTACTGCTAAAGAGGGAAGGGAGAGACACAGGCCTTCTCCCCGTGAGAGGGGAGTACCAAACAGTACTAATTATCTGCTTCATTAGAATGAATGACTTTTTTGTTTTTTTTTAAATAGGTAGGTGGGGTGGTGGGTGGGTGGTTCTTAGGTATATTCTCAGCTGTATTGGTTTCTAATGTCAGTAAAGTTGTAGATGTACAAAACTATAGATCTGCTATAGAGGATAACGAAGACCCCGTACGAGTATGTAGACAAAATTATTTTAAAGCTTTGAGAAATAATTCAAAAATACCTGTGTACTTCAGGCACAAAAAGCAATCTAAACAGGTAAGGCCAACATTCTAAGGAATCCTTAATTTGGTAGTAAAAAATTCAAGCCATCTTTTCCAATGAATTTCAAATGAACCTAACCCTCCATTCCAATTGCTAAAATTTTACGAGTACTACCACCGATGCTAAAGGAAAAACTACATCTGGATGCAATAAAAAACCGGAATGATACATTTTGGACACTCCAACACTCTATTTAGTCAGGTATGCGGAGTAATTGATGCGAAATTTGGTCCAGTAATGCAGTTTATGTATTACTTCCTTAGATAGGCGATGAAATATGGACAGCACGCGATTAGAATTTCAAATGCTACCCTTTTATAGATATTGAATCGGACTTGGTGTGACCCACTTGGAATACAGCAAGAAGGAAGCGTAGTTTATATTACTCGTCATTTGATAGGCTTTGAATACTGAACAAGATTTGTCTGTGAGTCAAACTTTCTAGAAATTCTATAAACCTATTTCATTTTCAGAGAACAAGTCGTAGTTACTATTTCTGAAAGCAATTTCCTAGAGTATTGGCCCACCCATATTAAAACTTATCCAATAGTTACCAGGAGTTCAGAAACTACAGGCGTTGACACTGTTACACCTACGAAATCGATCTATAATGCCGGGTACACATTGGTGAAACGTAACATTTAAACACACGCTGAAACAAATTCGCCTGTTGTTGGGTTACATTTCATGTTGCATTGCGTAAGTCTGGACGGCTCATTCATGTTACATTTCACGTTGCGTTACACCAATGTGTACCCGGCATAACATATTCTGCGCAATCTGGAAACCGATTATCTCAAGACACATTTACATCTGATCTGAACACTGCATTGTTACCTTATAAACGTAGCATAGAAAATGAACCCCTATAATTCTATTCCTCCTTTCTACATTCTACGCACAGAAATTGGACCGTAGATAAAGGTGACAGACGCACAGCTAGTATGGTTTGTGCTAACGAATCGCATGAAATCGAGCCGAGAATCGAATCGAACCGCATCAGCTCGTGCCGGACTTCCGCAAAGAAAGGTAATCAATCAAGCGTGGATCGATTATGATCGATATAATCGTGGAAATGCTGAGTGATGCGGATGTGAAGCTGTGAAATGTAGGCTTAGTGAATCGTGAACTGTTATTAAAACTTCAGGTAGACTGTGCCTGGCCATTGATTATGGCAATGCCGTAAGTTTAAGCATAGTCTTGGGCCAGTGCGGGTTGGTGGATGTCTTAGAATTTTTGTATCTAGGACAGGCCAGTTTTCTCAGCATGTATTGTAACATAACATCACGCCTGTAATCCCCGAAGGATTAAGCACAGGTGTAGGTACCTAATAGTACACCCACATTTCGCCAGTTATTTTTGAGTCCCATGTAACAGGAACGAACCTATTGCCATCAACCGGGCATAAATAGGGAGACTGCGCGTCTGCTAAGAAATTCCTGATGGAAAAATCCAATAACAATTTGCCCGATCTGGGAATCGAACCCAGGACCTCAGGCTCAGTAGTCGCGATTGCGAGCACTAGACCATCGAGGCAGTCGATGTATTGTAACGTTGGAATATTAATTGTTACTGCAAGATCCATTGCGTATTTGTATGGGTAGACTAGACACCACATTTCTTTAATGTGATTATTTTATTTGTCTATAGAATACTGGCTGTGCCATTTTTCAAAGGGAAGCCGGTAGGAATCGAGTTGTATGGAACCTTCGCCACTGCTAGACACTCCTTAATTTTAAAACCCAAGAGTAGGACCGAACTCAGTTGGTTGTTAGCCGCTCAATTTATCAAATTAGCTGAAGGTAACCTTATCCTTTAATGCGCACAAAGTCTCCACTTTATCATAATCTACGTCCCATCAGATGACACTTGACAGCCATTACAGAATAGCTAGAGAAAATTATTATTATCAAGACTTTCGCTTACACCATCATCGAGAAACCTGACGCAAAGATAAACAAAGTAAAAGACAGTTTCAGGTCAATCTTATCATAATCAGATGCAGACACTGGCGAATGCAACGGAAGAAAGCTAATCTTAGTTTGTAGAAATGCATTAATCTAAGCTTTGGCGTCGGTTTTATTTAATAAAAGATTAGTAAATTCAGTCTAGACGCTGTAAATTATCGACATTATTTTTCAAATATAAAAATAAATGAGGTGCACAAAATTCTGAGCGAAACTAATATACACCTTTTTAAGGTCTTCTAATTTACATTTTGTTATATATGCGTGCTTTTATTTACATTTAGAACGTTAAATCACTTATTATGATTAGGTTAATGATAATGTCACAGCGAACTATCGTTAAAATAACCGATGGCGTAGTAGCTGTGGATCTTGCAATTTTGAAACTACTTCCGATAAGGTCGTCGACATATTTTAGTGATGAATTATATCTGCATTAATCAATATGAGGTAATATTAATTTATGTGTGGAAATATTCTCAAGTATCATACTTAATTTAAATATTAATTAAACATCAATCAGGCACTTGATGACATAAATGTCATAGAAGACGTAGTTTAAAGAGATTAATTAATCTATGTTCAAGTTCCCTATCAATTTAATCTGTCGTCAATCCTGAAGTCAATTTATAAGTATGATCGGTTGTCATTAAATTATAACTGACTGCCTAGTAGTCTAGTGGTTGCACTGCTACTGCTGAGCATGTCCTGGGTTCGATTCACAGGTAGGGAAAAGTGTTAATGGGTTTCATACGCCCTCTATTGCAAGATCCGTCAGTGATTACAGGCGTGATGTTATGTGGTCAACCAATCAGATCATCTCTCGTAAGAGTTGACAGCAGAATTATTTATCCAAGAAGCCAGTGGTGTTAATCATCTCATACTGAATTTAATCAAATATTTTAATGTCGGAACCATAATAATTGCCATTGTAAAGCCATAGATAAAAAAGTAACTAATCTAAGTACGAAATAATAATCAAAATTACGTAACCAATTCACAATGAATGACCAAATCAAATAAAAAGAAGACAATAGCTATCCAATCAAATCATACTTTCGACCAAGATACAATTAATCTTATGACGCCGCTGCAGGCCGTCAAATCACTTGCATTTTAATCACAGACAAAACACATATCATCGGAAATAATCTCCTGTGCTATTAGAACAGGGGTGGCAAACCTTTGATACTAGACACAATATGTTAGACGAGGCAAAATGACAGAAGGCAATAAGACAATTTCTCGTACCAAAATCTAGTAACAATCACATATCAGCGACAATCAATGTCATAAACTTTTCAAAAAGGTAGGTAAATTAAAGATTTTTTGACAGGTTGACATTAGAAGGCGAACGATCTTAAAAATACGAGGAGTGTCCTCATATACTTATGTTAAAAGCCTTGATTAGAACAATTTAATTCGTGATGTTTTCGTTTCTATTTTATCTTACTTTTCTCAAATATCGATGTGAATTGATGACCACATACATTTGCTTCAGTCAGAAAGTCACGCATGTGAATGTTGACCATCTCTGATGTAGAACAATAGGTTGACTTTCATCTCTGTTTCGCAACAGTAACCGTAGTAATATAATTGCTAGCCTCAGGGGATCACTGTGATAGATGACAGCTAAATGACGTCTTTAGAAGATAATGCGTTGATTGTCTTATTTATTAATCGGTCATTGACTGTTTCAAAGACTTGGGGCTATGATCGTAGTCTCATAAAATTAGTTTTATTAATTTAAAGAACGTAGGTGACCGATTCTATGGTCCTTCGAGCCGGATTATTAATAAAGTTCATTAATTTACATTTCACTCCTACAACAACACTAGAAAAGGTTTTATGGATTTCTTTGAAATTGTTATATTATTTAATATTATATGCTTCATTAATTTTAAGAGAAAATCATTTGAAAATGATTTCAAACATATAATATTCAGCACGTAACCCTTACCTCATAAAACGTCTTGAGATAACACTTCAAGGGTTTAAACTCACTTCCCAATTACAACAAACACAACCCATATTCCTAAATGTTTCACTGATTACCACCTTTTAATCTAAATTATAGGGCACAATTTACGTTGATGAACTGGTATTTTTCAAACGGCTTAGCTGCGCAAGCGTGCATCACATAGTCCGCATAAGAGGCGAACGTTTAAAGCAATTGCCATAATTAGAGGAGGTATCATTAGAGATCTTGTGGGTGAACGACCTTTATTTTACGACGCAGTAATACCTATTAATGGGAAAGGAGTAGACAGATAATTAATGTTATAATAATTAAGCGTCAATAAAAAAGTACGTTCAATATCACATTTTGTAAAATTCTTATAAAATCTTACTTACACTAGGTCGACCGTAGAAAGGTAATTCATTATTAAAAGCATCTTGGACGATACGTAGATATATCTCTATACATATTTGAAGAAAGCTCTCTATAAAACAGCATGACCTATGCACAAAGTTCAAAGCACGATGCCAATTATAACATCACAAAATTTGGAAGTTAAGCCCCCACGACAACCTAACATAACAGAAATGTAGCTATGGATATTTCATAGCAGGCATTTGAAAGGCTTCACGACAGACCACCGTCGCGCGTCGTCTGCAAAGCTCGGATTTCACGAGTGCCTCTTAACAAAGTCCTGCGCTCCAGGCTAGCCAATTAAATGTACGAGGTAGGATCTTTATGAAAGGGAAGATGCTGTGTAGAACTGATGTAGGAACATACTATGTTGATAAGTGCGATAGTCTTGAGACTAATATATATTTGAGTTATGAATATCGGATATGACTAATGGCAAGAAAACGAAGGTGTGAGGAACCCGAACCCGATTCCTGCCGGCTTCCCTTTGAAAAATGGCAGTCAGTATTCTACAGCCAATAATATTTTATACAGTAAAGATATGTACTACGGCTTACCTCTTACAAAAATTGACCCTTCGCTACTGGTACAGGTATATAATAGTAGACCTACATTTCGCCAGGTTGAAGTCCAATGTAAATGGAGGCGAGCCTTTTGTCACCTACTAGGCGTTATTCTGGACTCCTGCCTGCTACTGAGAAATTGAATTGGGAGACAAACCCTCCAGCAAAAAGGAAGTCCGAGTGTGTCCGAGGAGTGGCAACTTTGTTGGCTGATTATCCTTTATAGATAGGTTGTGTTATTGAGTATTCTCATCAGGAATTTCTCAGTAGCAGCCACGGTGTCAGATTTGTGCCCAGTTAGTTGATGACAATAGGCTCGCCCCCTATTACATGGGACTTAAAAATAACTAGCGAAATGTGGGTGTACCACTAGGTACCTCTGCCTAACTCTTCGTGGATTACAGGCGTGATATTATGTTTATGTTAAATACATAATATGTCTTTGGCCACCAATCCAACGAGGCAATAAGTCAACTAATATTCAAACGTAATACTGACAAAATGTGTGCTAATATGGTAATAGAGCAATAGGTAGCTTCTAATAACAATCATTAGATTACAGCTACTTAGAAAGTGGAACGATTAAACATTGGCATGTGGGGATTTCCAGGATGACGTTAGAACGACGTGATTAAGTACCAATAAGGAATTGCAATGTCAAATTGGTATTGGAAGTGACAGTTGACGTGAAGATCGGAAGTAACAATGCTTACTGAAATAGAGAGCACTATTTACGAGAGTCTATTAAAATAGCCTCCACAAATGGCGACACATTACGTCCGGCGCGTCTAGGCATCGCCCTCGCTACCAACTTGCTGACCAGCTTCCATTTTGATCACGCCATGAGCTTTTTCTACATACAATTTATGCTGCTAGGACTAATAACTGTGGGTGTACCATTAGGTACACCTCTGCCTAACCCTTCGGGGGTTACAGGCGTGATGTTATGTTGTGTATGTTACTACTGATAAGCTGTATGTAATACTAACAAAATATGGATCACTGGTATCCGAAATAAATCATTTTATTTTTATTTTAATTATACTTTACTGTGGATGTACGCCTGACGATTCCTAATGAACGTGGCACAAGTATAAAGAGGCCTACATCCAGCAGTGGGTTGATTCGGGCTGTACTTAATGATGATGATGACCCCTAATTCCATATTTAACATACAACTTTGTTATTTGCATTTGATACAAAGATATTTTATAGGACTCCTGACGAAAGAACACACTGGTGACAATGTAACGATCTTAAAACATACAATGTGTATTTTACTACATACACTAATTAAAACTGTGAAGCACTTTACTACAGGTTATAAATAACTTGGAGATAACCTTGTCCTTGTAATTGGTGTAATGATGGTTTCCATCGTTAGGTACTGATAAGAAGATTGTTATAACAAGTACAATATACTTCCCATGACCACTTTATTCTGTACGATATTATAAAAAGGAAGAAGTACGATATTATAAAAAGGAAGAAGTACTCTGAAATCTCTAACTCTTACAAATTCAGGGTGTAGACGGACCCTTCAGTCGTCAACCAAGCATTATGTACCTACCTCAAACTAAGTAACTTTACGCAAAAATGATTGCTGGGAAACAACTTTTTTTTTTGGGTGAATATAAACGTTTTACAGTAGGACTCAATGTAACGCACTCAAAACATTGTGCTAATGGATGGACTGAATAGTACGTTAGATTAACATAAATAAGATACAATGAAGAAGAAAAAATATACGCAAAAGAAAAAGAACACACAATACAATGTAAGTAAAGAAGTTCGTATAACATGCGAGTGAAACCACGTTCACCAGCTAGTTAGTGGTACATAATCATGTTTTTGAAGAGAACTTAGGCCTCTACACTATCATACATAACATAAAGTCATCACATCGCAGGGTCAATGATAAATGTTTTATAGTGACCTCGCTTAATTAGACGAGGTGACATAGTTCAAATTCTTTTGGTACATAATACTGAATAGATTAAAGGTAGGTATGTTATGCAGTCGTGCATTGGTATACAATAGGTACTCGAGTTCAGCATTTAGACTGGCTTGGTTGAGTAATCAAGGGAAAACAAAATTATTAAAGATTCCAGTCCTTTCACGACCCCGCTCTCAGACCGCGTGGTAGTTGAAAGTTCACTACACTAAGTCTCATAGAGAGGAGGCCTGTGTCTCAGAAGTGGGCACATTACAGGCTGATTATTCTGAAGGCTTGCCATAATAAGCTATAAAAGAACATCAGAGAAGAAGCAATATTAAAAGATTGCAAGCTTATTTGAACTCAAATGATCAATATAAAAGTGAAAAAGAGAACTTCGGTAGAGGTAGTGCCAATTCGAACAATTGGTCTGAGGAAGATTATTTAATATAGCCAACATTACAAAAGTTAATGAAGATAAGAATAACAAGACAGTAAAAATTAAACATGAAACAAAGAAGCTACGAAATATTAAAATACAGTAAACAAACGTAACACAAAACAACGAAGAAGACAAAAGTAAATAAACACTTCAATTATAATATTGAGAATACACAAAGCTTTCTTTCATAAAGTTGACAAAACATGGCGCCTGATAACAAAATATTGGCAATGTCATCTGTTGCTACATTGCAATGAAACAATCAAATGTTTCTTTCATTCATCAACTTTGTGGATGATCAACTAATCTTGTTTAAAACTAAACATAATATTTATCTTACAAAATATACTTCCGTGTAACCATCAAATAGTGTCATTGCCCTTCATTTTGCTCCAAGTGGAGGAAAACCCCACAACAGATACAAAGCAAGTACAAACTTACATGCAAATCTCATCTAGTTTGCAGATATCTCTATTGAACGAGTAGGTAGGTACTGAATATGTAAGTGGGCATAGGGCAAGATAGAAAGCAGGTACTACAAGCCTGCTAACGCTGCTAATGAAACTATCAGTCCTGATGCTGATAACTTTCACACATCAAGAGAAAATGGAGTTATTTCGAATCGAAGAAACGAAATGTCTTATTAATTTTATCACGTTGGTTCGCGGATGTTTTTCTCTCAGACTTGGAAAGTCGGATTTCGATGATACACGTAGTAAGCCTTGATGCTGAATACTAAGTTTAGTGTATGTAGGAATTCGCGGAATGATTTAGATTAGTTGTTTGAGAAATTAAAGTAACCTACTTCTTCTTACTTTAACTTACAAGGAAATTCTATTTCAATGAGGAAAAGGTCGTGAAGAAAGTTTTGAGTATGAATATATATATGGCTTTAAGCGTAGAAGACCAAAGGGGCGATAGATTGCTTACTGAGATGAGTAATAGAAGAAATATGGAAGAAAATATCATGTTGCGCCGACCTAAAATAAATTGTGATTAGTGCAAGAGAATGATGTAATTACACTAACTTAAACTATTTAATTTGTTGTCACACCGCTTGTCAACTTAAACGATAGGCTGTTGTGACTTTGGTCAACCAATCACAGTCGTTAATAGACTTGACAGATTTGACAGCTAAGACTTGATTATGCATTCAGAAACCGGAGGTTAGTTAGTACCTCAGTACCGTCAATTCCGTTGTATCAAGAACTCGCCCATGACCCTTTATTCTAGATTGCCCTCCAACAACAAGTTTTATGTTAAGGGTTAAGGTGCATAGCTACAACGTGGCCAAGAGCTCAAGGAAACGTTGGTATCCATACCTACTAATCAGGGATTGAAAACCGGTACGAATTTGGGTTCCAGTTCTTCATTTCGGTTCTTAAAAAAGGTTCTTCTTTTCGGTACGGTTCTGGTTCCGGTTCCGGTTCGGTTCTGGTTCTAAAGAACCGGTTCCAAATAAAAGTTCCAATATATCGGTTCCATATCATCCGATTTAAAGGTTCTCCAAGAAAGAAGGGGTATGTTTGACGCATGCCTGGCGTGTCTTTTCTTTCAGTTCGCCTTCGAAATATTAGCGAGTAGAAGTCTGTACTGTACAGTGCCAGCAAATATTATTAGATAGTGGTTTGAATAATCTAGAGTAATAAAATTACTGTTAATTAATACATAGACTCGCTTTGAAGAAGAACCGGTACAATAAAGGTTCTTAAAGGTTCCAATTTAGGTTCCGGTTCCGGTTCGGGTTCTAAGTAACGGAACCACTAAATACCGGTATTTTACCGGTATTTCGGGAACCTTTTCGATCCCTGCTACTAATATCATAAGTAAAGTAATTGTCTGTGTGTGTTACCTTTTAACGACTAAACTTCTGAACCAATCGTTATGAGATTTATCAAACAAATAACTAGTGACCTGGCGAAGGACTGGTTACTTTACTTCCTAGATCGCAGACGAAGTCGCGGGCAACAACTAGTTTAAAATAAAGTTTTAAGAAAGGAAAACAGAGAAAGATGTGGAAATGTATGTAGCAATTGATCTGGACCGCAGTTGGACAGTATTGCTTGATAAAAACTTAGTTTCCGAGATAGTTTGCAAGACCGCGGACATACCAAACAGTAGCGACCGCGTCGTTCAATCAGATGTGACCACAAATACCCAATGCAACGGAAAGAAACTTCGCCTTGCAACGACGTGGTCAAATAACATTGAATAGCGCCATTTGCTTTAAGTTCTTCCCGTCTTTAGCAGCACGCTTAACTTTATGGAACCGTTCGTGACATTCTTCAAGACACGAGAATCGTTTCTTCGTTCTTACTGAAGAGTAACTACTGCCGACTTTCACTACAGAATTTGGGACGACTTCATCCACACTCCAATGACTTAACTAATTCTTAATTCAAATCTGCGAGCTTGGACGGTCATAGCCTAGTGTAATCTACTCACAGGACTCCCCTAATTGCCTTACACATCAGATCCCATCCTCAACAATCAGTTGGCTTATTAGTATCTGCTTACAGTTACACGGCTTTATACGTCATCAAATCATCAATTGATTTCATAA
The DNA here is from genome assembly GCA_963082995.1 of Noctua comes. Classification (NCBI taxonomy): domain Eukaryota; kingdom Metazoa; phylum Arthropoda; class Insecta; order Lepidoptera; family Noctuidae; genus Noctua; species Noctua comes. The sequence continues at coordinate 3,996,950 of OY720279.1, read as the reverse complement.
CCTTGCAAACCTCACAATTCGCAGATTCGTCTCAAATGGGAACAACAGCATTCAAACACGACTTACAACTTCTAAACGCAACATTTTAGACATACCGTCTCTTGAGCAAATTACCTCTCCGTAATTCATAATAATTTGTCACTTAACTAAATGTCTCAGAACGCGGTCAATGAAAACCAGGGGTTAAGAACTAAGTACTCGATGACCCTTCTTCATGATGGCATTGAAGTTTCATTCAATCATTTAACGCCAGCTGGAAAACTGTAATTGGTACCTTGTTAACTTGAAAGGACACTTGAATATTCTAGGTCTTTAGGTGGCTAAATGATTTATTTCTTAGGTCGGCATTACTAGGGATGCTACACACATATATTCGGGAATAGCAGCTCGGCTTAGCCGGGTGGTATAAATCAAGTGTAAGAAGCCAATTCAGCAGAGAATTAGTCGATCGGCACAAGTTGAATGATAGCCAAATATGTGTAGAAAATTCTTCCGGTCGGTTTTGTTTTAAAACAACTACTGCCGAATCGAATCTTTCGACCCGAACATGTGTGTAGCACCCTCTAGAAGCAAATATGTTGGTGTAAATCATGATGACGTATATACTTACTTATGAATATTAAATTAGAGGATTTTTTGCTTTTAAATTGCGGTAATAAGACACCTGTGGCTATAACATTTAAATTGATTGCTTAAGGTCTGCAATATTAAAGCAGGAAGAAATCAGAGAGACACATCATAATCTGTTCGATTTATATCCTCATTTTGCCAACTTCGATAACTTTGCATAATTGATAATTTATAATTAAGTGCAAAAATTCGTCCGAATTCCAGTCCCTACTTTCCCTATCAATCGGAAGTATTCACATTTATATATTCATCAAAACGCCTTTTAAAGTACATGCTATAAAGCTTAATTAACTCAACATTAATCATGTATGTGCGTACATCTCGGTACAGTCAACTTCATGGCAAAGTCACACTTGATCGACCAAAACCTACAAAAATAAAGGCGCTGCCAACGTCAAACTGTTAGGCGATTCAAAATACACATACGTGTAGTTGAGTGTACGCGGTATCTAGCTAATCTCAAAGGTTACCGAGATCCGCTCTCACTGGCCACTCCTTCACGACTTCTTTGCAGGATATTATAATAATAAATTCTGTATTTTGTACACATTCGCTTCCACATTGCTATAACCATTTAAAGCTGGAAAATACCGCAATGTTTAGATTATAACGTTAGAATGGTCAAGATACTGTGAATTCACAATATTATTATTTCCATTTTACCACCTTTGGTGATAATTTAGTTTTGTTTTATCCCACGTTTTGTAATAAACATATAATTTTACGTGGTCTTGAAATACAAAAATAGCAATCCACACTAATATTATAACATTGCTTTTTACTATTATGCCTTAACGGCTGAACGAATTTCCATGTTTGCAACGGAGGTAGACCATAACTTGGGTAAAAGCATCCTATGTCCTACATACGATACTTTATATCGTGTGGCCCGTACGAACATTTTCCAACTACACTACTAGTGTTGAAACAATTTGAGTAGGCGATCAACAAATCAGACGCGCCTATTGGACATGTGTTAACAAGCGTGATATACGATAAGATGGATGTCACTGCAGGCATTGATGATAAAATAACTGACAAGCAATCGTTAGCCGTAATGCAAGAAGCATGCACAAGCGAAGAATGCGAACACTTAACTTTAAACCTTGTACGTTCAACAGTTGAAGACTAATATAATGTAAATACTATATTATACTATAATATAAATTCAGTACATAACATTTGCTTGGTACCTACAAATGGTGGTAGATTTGATCAAGAAAATGTAGACAAACTAGACAAGATTAGAAGTGTTACCGAGAATTACGAAGTTTGTAATCAAATGTCATCTGAAGGTGTACAGAGAATAGAAATCATAAGTTTTCCTTAAGACTTCCTAAGAATAGAGTCAAAGGAAACAAAATGAAACAATGAACAGTCCATGACTGACTTTTTTCTATTCTCAGAAACGTTAGACATCTTAAAATTCGTGTCTTGTAACTTTTGTATGGTATATCAGATGATCTGATAGTTTTCAAAACAACCAAGCACGGTAATAAGATTACGATCAATCACGACTATTTAAATAACCTTCAAAATATGAATATCAATATTGAAAACTACCATAATTCAGAATGTCAAAGGACCACCAACACAAAATTTGGTCTTTCGGCATTTAAAAATTAATTAGTATATCGACAAGAATAAATAATGATCCGAACGTTGATGGATGATCTGAACTTAATAAACTCGATCAAGCGATCGCGACTTCTCGTGACTGAACGAAGGTTGAATAGAAATTAATTCACTACAGCGACACGCTAATGCACTAGAAAATGATATAACTAGTTTTGTGATCGGCATTCAAAGTCAAATGTAAATAAGTGAGACCTTTCGAGCCGCTCAGGAATCTAGTCTGAGACCTAAGCCAACACCTCCCACTGTTCAGTCTAGAAAACGTACATTTTATTTGTATTTACTACTGCGAAGGCGATCCGGTGTTTTGTCACAACTTTATTGCTTGAATATTTATAGCCGGTCATAAAAGGCATGTCAACACAGATCGTCAATCTTATCGGCAACATTTATCTGAAATCTTCATCGTACAAAGCTCAATTAAATTCATAAAACAATATTTCTATTCATACCGGAAGTTAATCAGTCCTAGACTAACGTTAGAAGTAAAAGCGGTCCTAGAAGCCCATCAAAATTAGTATTCATTAAAGATTGTAATTAAAACACGGGAAACTCTCGTTAAATATCATAAGAAAGTTGGTCATCAAAGATTTTATGACTATAGGAAATGAATAGAGATTAAACTCGGGAATAATGAGCAAAAATATACTATTTTGCATATGCACAAATATACTTGCTTATAGTTTACAGTACAATGGGCGTGAAAAACCAGCTAAGAGAGACTTGAACAATGATTAATGATGAGGTGAAAACACGTAGGTGCGAGTCGTTAGAGAAATCATTAATAACTAACTCATTGGTACGTTTGTACTTATGCCAATCATGGTGCCGGCACCCAGTGATCACGCCAGGGGTCGGAAGAAAGTCCACAATGGACATTTTTATATACCGTCACTTCCAAGTGAATTATTTCCTGACTCAGCAATACAAGATGAAGATGTTTTCGTAAAAACGAATATGTAAGAACAAATATTTTCGCGAAAAGAAGTCAACAAGGGTGCGGTAGAAATCCACAACAAACAAAACTGGACAAACCCAAATATAACAAAGATAGAATCATAGCCAAAACAAGCGTGAGAACCTGGGATTTAAAAGTGTTAAACTATCATTGAAATGACGCGTCTTACAAATGACTTTCAAACTGTAATAGGTAGGTAAGTATAATTAAATAAATGCAAGTAATATTACGGGCCAGATTTCTAAGTTAACGATGGATGATGACCCTATTCAATAGGTTAAGTATTTGCTATAACTTAAACATGATACGATGACACTGAATCATATATTTTTCGAATCTGAAAGAGTTGATTGCAAAATGCTATTGACCTTTACAGGAAATCATGTGCGTCTTCACCATATAATCTCATAAAGCATCAATCTATAATGGCATCGTCATTACCGTGTGAGCTTGTAGGTGCCACTAATATGTTAGGAACCTGTCATATCGTTCAGTGAAAGTGACGTGAGATATCAATGTGAGTTGCGTCATTCTTATTACGTCTGTAATAATTATGGTTGTCTTGTTGCGTTGATTTGTTATTATTACTTATTAAATTAATCTCTTTATATCCTATTGTCGGAATTACTCAACCAATCATTATACAGCTAGGTAAAACTTTATCATTTAATTCAACCGTATCTAAAATATTCGCAAGATTTAATAAATACATGTTCATCTTTCTAGATACTGTAAAAGATCAAATTTTTAAAACTGCATCTCCGGTTGCTCGGAAGCAAAGGTCAGATGAAAACATCATAAATATTCAAATGACGCGACAAATAATATAAAACCAAGAAATATGGCTGGGATTTACTTTATTAATTGTTAAAAGGTATGAAAGAATTTACAACGAATTAAGAATCACGGTCAGTTTGTTTATAATATCTTTTACGATCGTGGCTGGTGTGGGTCCTAACCGGTTTGCAAGCGTAAGTGAAATTTGGTTAAAGTAACCGCTTATCGCTATTAACCGTCGAAGTAGATAATTAAATATTTTGTTGAGCTATAACTTTTGCATTTTTATTAGCTGATAATTTGATATCTTAATCTTTTGGAAATTCGAGTAATTGAATGTCACTTTTTACATTTTTCAAAAGAAAGCAAAAGTCTTATTCCTTAATTGAGTTGCTCCCAATGAGTTAATGTTTGCCCCAGTATTTTTTAAAGATCAAACTGAACATACCAATTTAAATCGAAGACCAAAATCGTTTAAGTCAAGTATTTTACGAATGTTGAATTTGAACAGAATACATTTTATTCCGTGGAGCCTAAAATGGTTATCTAACCGCTTCTTTCGAAATCTTCCCAAAACGGTTCAAAAATGCGATCATTTGAATCATTTTTAGGCAAAACAATTTAGAGTTATTTGCCCAGATTTCTTTAATTTCGTAACATTCAACCTTTTAAGACAAAAATGCAGTGACAGAGGTTATGTTCGCACCTCATTTCCATAGTTCAAGGAGCACCACGTTGTGACAACAAGAATGCATGATGATTATCCAAATATCCATCACACACACACATCACACACACACACACATCCACACACACACACACACATCCACATCCATCATTCACTTCGAATATTTGATGATGGATATCAAATTACACGCATTTTGGATCCTGAATACAAGAAAGATAATCAATTAAGGATCGTCCTCGTTCAACTTTGTTTGGCCTTAAATATTTGTTTTGTTCATTATCTTTTATGGATCTCATATTCTCGTATCAATAAGATCATTGGTTTGCAAATTACGTGATTTGACCTCAAAATAGAATGGTTATATGCTATGAATATCAAGCGATGACAGCATGCGAGCTCAATTTTCCATAATAAGAAGAATTTCATCACTGACTTTATCCTTACAAGTGCTCTATTATATCCCTTGCTTAGTACAAAGTAGCTGGAATGCGGAACGGTACAAACAGAGCATATAACTAAGGTGGTACAAATATGAGGTGTCTGTTCACTTGATAACCGCTTTAGGGCAATAGCGAACTACATAATCAATAAGTAGTTACTACAACAACTATGAGTTACTAGAATTACTCAATGTATAGCTTTCAACAGCTTTAGATTTTTGTGAGTATTTGCAAAAAATTACTTAGTTTTGCAGAATAAATTTGATCCCAAACAGAGATGTAGTCATGGGAGTAGGCGACAATCTAGCGACTTTTGTTTAAATGTTTTTTACGGACAAAATTAAAATAGGACTAAGATTGAAAAATCTAGGAGGAAAATTATGAAATAAACACAGTAACTAAATTCTTCGCAGACTTCGCAGCTGTTGAGCTGCTCCCATTCCAACACACCCGCGCCTCTAAAGACCATAATACATAAATGACTCAGATAAGGCGCTTTATTAAATAAAATACAACAAAATAACAGCTCAAGAACACTTTTCGAAGGTAAAGCTCATTTTCCCAGATTTAACCCTTCGGCGGCGCTCCTAGATCGGTAAGTGGCGATGCGATCGATGGTACGATAGCCGATCGAATAAGACGCGGTATCGAGGACGGCAATTTGCGTGGCACGGTGCCGCTAGTAAATCAAATTAAACGCCACCTACCACTCGATACGATACTTGTTATCCGATATAAGCGCTCATAGGGTTGGCAAAAGAACTATTTTATAATATAAAGAAAGCGATTTTTTTTTTATTTAACTATATCGTCGGGGTTGATTTGTGGGGGTCAAGCTAGCTGTACGGGTTGAATTATCCTAGGGTTAACATGTCACAGGATCGACGTGTCGAAATTTTTCGTGGTCAAATTGTCGTAACATTAATCTATCCCACTCCAAGTAGCAAATGATTGTTAATGCCCAGACACATGTGTCTCGTCGTTCTTTAGTGTCAGGTCAATATGAATATTTGTGCATTAAAATAAAATGCCAAAATAACTTCAAAATAATATTATATCCTCGGACCAGCGTGTAGCATCCTCAGTATGATTGTTATCAACTTTAGCCGTTCCAACAGCTAGCTTCAAGGATGTTGCCAATTTAAACTTAGCCACAATTCTAGACTTTGTTACTTAGATCTTGTTAAAAGATAAAATTAACATTTCTATTAGTTTGGCTAAAATACCGACGTTATGACATCATGATTTTATATTACGAAGTGTTATTAAATTAATATTTTAAACGTAGCTCAAACAAGTATTAAATACATTTTCAAAACTACATAAGCAATAAAAAAACAAACAATATTGTAGTCAATAATATTCAGCCAAGGCTCATGTGCAATGTCGTCTTAATGTCACAAAGAACCAAATATGTTGGCGCAACTTCACTTAACTTTGATGACTTATCATTGTATTATCTTACAAGCCATGCACAATCACTGTAGTTTCAAATTATTATTATAACATTAACCCATACTGTCTCACTATTGGGCAAAGGACTGCTTCTACTCTATCCACGAGCCACGGCTTTGGGCTTCTGTGGACCTATCTCTCATAAGGCGTCTAGTTTGTCTCGGCATCTTCGCCTTGTCGTAACAAATTAGCCGTTTATTTTTTTCTCCGTGGCAACCCTACACAATCGGCGATGTATTGTGAAAGTAGTCCGAGGGTGCAGGCCTGCAGGTGCCTGGAGGCGGGGCCGCGCCTCATCTGTCTAAACAACACCTCCTAATCACTGCCTGTCTATTTGCCCGATAATGTTAACGTGCCAACTTAAGATGTAAGGGTACCTCATGGCAATTTGGGTTTTGTAACTCCGTTTGAAATAACGGATAACCGGAACGATTTTTATATCTATACTAATATTATAAGCTGAAGAGTTTGTTTGTTTGGTTGAACGCGCTAATCTCAGGAACTACTGGTTCGAATTAAAAAATTCTTTTAGTGTTGGATAGCCCATTTATCGAGGAAGGCTATAGGCTATAACACCACGCTACGACCAATAGGAGCCGAGCAAAAAAAAAACAAGACACAAGCGGCGGGTAAAACCGCGGGGCACAGCTATTCCTAAATAAAACTGTTGAAGTGTAGGCAACTAAACTCTACCTAGTCTGATCTATGGTGATGAGTGATGACTGGCAGGGGTGAATGAATGAAAAAAACGTGTTATGTTATGACTCCCAAGTAACAAAGGACAAGGCCAAGGAAAGATGATAGAGGACTCAAAATAAATCCGCCAAATGTGGGAAGTGCAAGACGTTATGACGATATTTGGATACCATAAAGCCGAACGTCCACCGCTGGCTAAACTAAGTTAGTTTAGCTTTTTTTTTTTTTTTTTTAACGTGGTAAAATCATCAAATGAGTCCTCCCACCCAGGGCAGAGCGGGAGGGACTGTCAGACTTGTACTGACTAAAATCCACGGTGTCCTTCAGTAGCCCTTTATGTTCCAGGGTCACGGTAATTCTATGAGTCCCGCGACCCCGGCAGGCTTTGGCCCTCTAGAGGGGGGCCCCGTCATTATGCTGACACTCTTTGAGGCGCGCGTGGAACACAACGCGCCGTCGACCCGGGCATGGTCCATGGTCGGACAGCGAGTCGCCCATTACTCGCCGCCCGCATGCCCGCGCCTACGGTGGCCGGAGATCGTCTGCCGACGTCCGGCGCCGTGGGCGTCTACCACTGCGGCTGGTGTGGAGGGAGGACGCTGTCCTCTCCCTCACGCGGCCCGCCTCCTCCTTCGCGAGCATGACTGCTTCGCAGAAGGAGGCGACCGCTTCCCACTCCGTCTCGCCCCGCAGCATGGCCTCGACCAATGCCGGGCGCGAGAGGGCTCCGCCTATCGCCGCCGTGAGGACACGGCGGTGCTCTGCCCAAGCGGAGCAGTCCTGCACCGTATGCTCCACCGTGTCCTCCGGGCGGTCCTCGCAGTGGTGACACCCAGGCGTTTCCTCCTTCCCCATATGACACAGGTACCTCCCGAAACTTCCGTGTCCGGTGAGGACCTGCGTCACGCGGTAGGTCAGGACGCCGTGACGCCTATCCAGCCACTCCTCAAAGAGGGGTCTTACCGCCGCAATTGCGGCGTGCCCGGACCTCGGTTGCGACAGTCGTTCCCTCCATACTGCCCTGAGATCGCGCCGGAGCTCTTCCCGCCGCGCCTCGACTTGTCGAGGTAGCAGGGATTCGCCCCGGCGCTGCGCCTCCACGCGCCACTCATAGAGGCGCTGGAGGGCAGTCGCCTCCAGATCCCAGGGCAGCAATCCGGCAAGGAGGTTGGCCGATTCGCCAGCGATCGTACGGTATCCTCGGATCATCCGGATAGCCATGACCCTCTGGCATGCGACCAGCTTCAGTGGTCGCGTCCGAATGCTCAGGGCCCACACGGGGGCCCCGTAGAGGGCCATGGACCGCACGACACCGGCGTACAGCCTCCGGCAGGAGGCGTTTGGCCCGCTGAGATTGGGCAGGAGTCGCCTGAGGGCGGCTGCTGCCCGGTTCAGCTTTGGGGCCAAACGCAGGAAATGCTCCTTGAAGTTCCACCGGCTGTCGAGGACGAGTCCCAGGTACTTCATCGTTCTCCCGACGCCGATGCGAACCCCTCCCACCGTTATGTGGGACTCAGACCGTGGCGCGTTCAGACGGCCATGAAAACACATGGCCTCTGTTTTGTGCAGCGCCACTTCGAGTCCCAACTGCCGGATCCTTCCAACGACTGTCGCAACCGCTTGCGTCGCCAGGTCAGCCGCCGCCTGGTGCGACTCTCCCTCCGCCAGGACGAGCGTGTCGTCGGCGTAACATATTACGCCGACGCCAAGTTAGTTTAGCTTAGCTCGTTTTGTCATACATGTGCGTCCACCGCACATGTATGAAAAACTGGCTCAACTATGCGAGCTAAGCTAAACTAACTTAGTTTAGCCGGCGGTGGACGTTCGGCTTTATCCTTGTTACAGATGACGATGATGACACGCAGGATAACTGTATGTTATATTTCTAAAGGTCGGTAGAATTTGCCATAGTTTGTCTTCAATAATGCAATAACACACCTATAAAATGCTATCAGAGAAATAAAGGCAGTCAATAAAGTTGTTACTGTTAGGTTTCTAAAGGTAGTAAACCTACTGATACGGTTTCAGTAAATATTGCACTTATAGAGGCTTTGGAACTTTCCAATAGAAAAGAGGCGTTATTGTTTTGTATAAAAGTTTATAGGGTTTCTAGCAGTAGCGAAAGGTCAATTTTTGTAAGAGGTAAGCCGGAGTACATATCTTTACTGTATGGAATATTATTGGGTATAGAATACTGACTGTGCCATTTTTCAAAGGGAAGCCGGTAGGAATCGGGTTGTATGGAACCTTCGCCACTGGTTTCTAGAATTCACCAGGTTTTGTCTGTCTTTACAGTTGTATTTTTGATATTCATCGTGTTCTGGGACATCATTGTTATTTTATCTATCATTGTTATTTTATCTATTAGCAGTATTGACCGTAATCACGCGAATTTGATAATTGTTGGATGATACTTATTTTTTTTAGTTAGCACTTATTATCGCACTCCTGAGCAAAGACCTACCCCCATTCCTTCCACTTCTCACGATGGTGTGCTTCTTCTCGCCAATTCGCGAGGAAGCCATCCAAAACGTCCCGCCATCTTCTCTTCGGTCTACCGCGACCCCGTGGATGGTTTACCATTGAAAAAGCCTTGTGCGTTTTGTTCTTGTTCAATATTTGAAATGTTTTGGTTACGTTTTTTGCACCTACTCTAAATGTCTTCACATTCCATGCAGACGGTAGAGGCAATAGATTGTTTAAAGCCAATTAAATGAAGATTGAGAGTAAAATGATGAAGAAACAAGGTAACAAACAGCAGTTTTAGAAAACTCATCTTTAAAGTTATATCTACATACACATAATGACACTCGCTAGTTACATAAGCATAAACTGTGTTCATACAATGACGAAATTAAGCGCATAATGATGGGAACTAAGATGACGGCGTATTATGACAACTCCATATTATGTTATGGGATTCGCTTTAGTGTTATTAAAATACTTCTTTAGTGTTGAGAAGGAAATAATGTTGACTGTCAATTTTGAATACAATAGTAGGAAGTCATTCACGGAAGTACTTGTAGTACTTGATTAATTTTATTAATGTAATCAGATCCGTAATTATTTGGTGACAAATCTGATTCCTGTGAATTGCCGTTTTCAAAAGCTTTATAAGGATGCCAACGAACATTGGTTATATTTTCTGTAGCAACGTTGGAACACTGTCCTTGAATTGACGTGGCCAATTTAATGCACTTGTTTATATTCGATTCATGCTATCAAGTTTCAAGATCTAATGAGAACTGGAGTTTCTTAGTAAAGGTTAAAACCTCCGCAGAGGAAAACTACATAATTATGTACATTGATTACGGGCTGCATACAGTGTGTACTTAGAAAAGGTAAAAAATCTACATTGAATAAACAAGTTTGTTATTTGTATATTTAATTCAATGTAAGATATCTAAGAAGCTTTGTCATACAACAGGTTCTCAGTATTTTCTACCCTGTAGAATACCATGGACTTTAATCAAAATGCTTGTGGCTCGCCAAGTCCAATCGGTCTAGAAGTAAAATCAAATTCCTCTGCTACAGATTAGTCAACCAGAACTAGATCTAGTAAACTAGATAAAGAACATAGTAATCGGAGCACAGCAAAGACCTACCTCCCGGCAGCTTTGAAACAAGTATCCACATATGTAGCCTGAACACATCTTGTAGTCATACGAGTATACGAAGCAGTAGATAAAGAAATCACGAATGTACTTACCACGAGCTCAGCGAACTTGGCGTCCAGTTCATCCTGTGGCGGCATGGGGTGTGTGGGGGTGACAGCCTGCAGTGCCAGGCCGCCCTCGCCCCCAACCACACAGTAGGTGATCTCTGGGGGCTCATCATTCTGGAACAAACAAGATATAGATTAGAATATAGAAGAACAAAATGAGTGGTTCATAATAAGGATGAATGTTCAAGAAGCACTAAAAGAAAACTAAATAATAACACAGATGAACAAGTTAAAAGAGACGAATAACCAGCACACATACATGACGAGATTCAGATGAAGGTAGCAAAAGAAGAAACTATGATAGAAAGTGGTTTAATTACGTTGTATAGCGCAGAAACCCTAAATTGTGTTTATAATTATTATTTCAGTAAGGAAGTAAATCACGAAGATATCATTCATCATTTCAGAGTTGGTTAAATATGAAAGTCTGACTGCAACACGAGATAACATTACACATAAGTCCTTAGTATAAACAATAACAGTCGTCCATTGACCTATGATGACGTAGGCAGGCGCATTATACAAGGAGGCAATAGCAGTACTTCTACATAAACCAATTAACTTGGCAGCAGTTCTTAATAAACCAATTAGGTTTAATGATAAATTAGCAAAAGAGAATATGAAACAGATAGAAGCCAAATTTTATTTAAACTTCGCTTTACTTCTGCTTTCTCGAAAAATACTCTGAGACAGGAGCTCATACTTTATTTAAAAAGATTGTCTTAAGATAATTTTGGTGCTTGTATAACTTTCAAATGTAGGCCAGAAGATAGCATCGATCAAAGGCACCGACATCTAGACCTTTGCGTTTATCCTTGAAGCCAAGATTTATTAGCAATCAAAGTGTCTCTTATAGTAAATTATTGTTCCAAGAATCTTATATTATAACTGAAGATAAAGGCCTATTAAAGTAAACGGTGAACTATGGTTACGTATACTTGAAAGGAACGGCAAAGCTTTGATCACACTTGATCAGAGTAAAAATGTTCATGTTGATGATAATAAAGAACAAATCAAAAATATCAGTGACGATTGCAACATAAAACAAGGCATTAATATGACACCATATTAAAACAACATAACTTATCAATCATCTGCTGACAACCAAAAATAAACGAACAAGAAAAAGATACTCAATTCGAGGCACATTTCAGGCGCGTGGCCACAAAAAAAGCGAAACAAGAAAAGGAACTTTCTACATACAATAACTCATTTCCATTCCAACATCTGGCATTCTGGTCAATTTAAGTAAACCATAAATAAAATTACTGCAATCAATACCTAATTATCCAAAAAATATTCCACTCTCATTGAGAGAATTTTCTCAGTAAGACATAAATCAACTTGAGGACATAATTTGTTCGTGCAAATACTTGGTAAAGAACGAGAAAAAATCTCGATTTAAATTGTCGAGTTAAAAATAAAATGAGGAAGACATTTGTTCCTTCCTTAAAGGGAGAGTCGACAAATGTGGCCAACGAGGAAGTACGCACGCACGGACGGACGGACGAACGGACAGAAAAACCACGTATGGCAACACTGACAATCGCCCGAACGCTAAGCTATTACGATAAAAGCAATGTAATTACTATTAAACACTCATGATTCGACGATTTGCGACGTTTAGGTGCATTCTTAGTTTTTTCTTTCATCGGTGTCTGAGCCGGTTATTAGGCTGTTATTATTCAAACTTCTCTCTAAAAACACGTCTGTATGATACCACTCTCTTAAATTTGAAATGACACGGAAAAAAACATTTAGCGTTTTATCAAAAAAAATCATAAAGTGATGACAGTTCGAAGCTATCCTTTTGTATCTGTCTCTTAACTACGGCTGTTGCTAAACATGCTTGAAAAAATTGTAAGTACAGTATCATTTTACTTTACAAATTTTAACAAATAGATTTCTACTTTTATTTTATCACAAGAGGTAAAGGGTCAATTTAAAATTCCTCTCCAAGGCAATCGGTAGCTTTACTTATAATTATTACGATGTATGATTGTTCACGCCACAGATTGTTGAGTAAATGGACGCTTTAGCTTTAGTCTTCCCTATTGTAAATCGTGCTTTAAAAAGACTTTAGTGGACAGTAGCTTTATCCGCTTATGTTTTTGTGGTTGATCCTTAGAATATCACATAATTATGCTCAGAAATGTACATAATTTTTCAGAAGCCTTGTGTGGATGAAGAAGAAGACGACAGAGTGCATGAATTGATCTGTCTCCACAAACCGTTGTTGATAACTCATTACTATCAACAATAAACAAGATATATCATCCTAAAAAACTGTTCCCGTCATCGGCAACTGTGCAGACATTAACATTTTATTTAGTAACTGCTCCATGCTACATACAATCTGATAATTCCGTGCATGTCCATACAAGAGCACGCTAAAAGCGCTTCTGAGTCACAGTGACCTTTTGGCGGCGCCTGCGCCTCGCCGCATTGCTACGAACTGTCGCCTGATGTCTCGCGAATCCATTGACATAATGAATAGGGCTGCACGGAGAAAGCATTATAAATTAACTGTTGATTTCTGAAAATTATTTACTTCGTGTAGCCATAAATAATGGTCATTTGTAACCGTTTAATCACACGAAATCTCGCTATAGCCACGGGCGTTGAAAAACCACCAACAGAACGATATAAGAATGTTTAAGCTCTCATCTCTACACAGTTTATTTAAATACTTAACACTGCTCAAGGAAAAGACAACCACATCTTATTTGCTGTTAGTCCCCCACAATTTGCTGCAGCTAACTGAGGGGAACGAATTGCAGCGGTGATCTCAGACTTCGCACCCTCTCGCTCTGCTATTACTTAAGTGTCGCCATCTTTAAACGTTATTGCTGGGACGTGACTTCGGGCTACGGGTGTTCAACGTTTAAGGTGAATTCTTGACGCCAAAACGAACTTCGAAACTGTCAAATAAACTGTTGATTCTTACTGTTTAAGACTTCTTACCATGTGTTTAACATATTTTAAACGGTGTTGTACTGTTATTGCAAAATGGAATACAAAACTAGATTTTAGTGCGTCGATTTTTTGTATTGAGCCCAAAAGTGGATCCTACGCCGCTTTTATCAAATTGGTATCAGAGCAGGGTGAAGAAGATGATAACTCCGAATTCATCTGAAGGAAAAAACATGCCACGGCACACACTCAGATATGTATCATCCATATTAACATCACTAATTGAGAGGCTTTAATGCAAACACGATTCTAATCTCCCAGACAGAAACTGCACAAAGTAAACTACTGTAAACCACACCAATTAATTATGTATTCCCTTAAGTACCTGGTTAATTATCATGAATAGTAGAAAGTACTATAGACTCGGCACGAACACATGTAAAGGCAAATAAAACTTATCAGTACGACGCATTTAATGAGGTCATGAACGGAGAAGCAAAATATTTGTCGAGAGAGAACAATGGAAAAGATCCATTAAGACCTAATGATCTGATATAGTATAAGGATTATGTGCTTAACTGCATCCTGTTTTGACTAGTTGTTTTCTATTAAGGTTATTAATTTAGGCAATATACTGCTTGATTTATATCTGATTAATAATTTAAATAGCATTGCCTTGTTAACATTATATTAATGTTATAATCTACATATTATTATTAACGTGTTAATTGGATTTAGAATTAAGGTTACTAGATCCATCCGTGTGCATTATAAAATATTAAATGCAGTTTTAGTCGTAAATAATAACAATTCAACAGAAGATTATATTCGAGTTAACCACAACGAAGTCAAAATAAAGCTTTAATATAAATCAACTGCAACAAATTCAAGATGGTAATAGTCCGGTCATTTTAGACATAAAAATAGTGATCAAATAAAGAAAATTCCGACAGAGCCAAATCTTCGTAGAGACCTTAGGTTTACCACAAGGAATAAAGTGTCAAAAGTCCCCATCAGTCCCATGTGAGCTTAGGGACTTATTCGGGGCCCAAGGTCAAAATTTTAGGTTTTTTGGATTTTTCTCGAAAACGGTAAGTTTTATCGAAAAAGTACTTCAAAGCAAAGTTGTAGATCTTAAAATTCTCTATAAAAATAGTCCCTATGATTTTTTCTCTAAGACCCACTATTTCCCAGATATTGCGCTTGTAAGAATCACGTTCTACATAATATGCACACATTTCCACACCACTTGTGAGGTAGTGTACTCGGCGCGTTTTTTTTAACGTGGTATCCCCGGTAGGCCTATTCCACCTTTATGACGTTATTTTCAGGAACAATAATTATTTAATAGTATGAAGATTATTGATATGGGTTACTGAGTTTAACTGTCGTTCTAACTTTTTTTTATTACTTTAATCTGACTCATACTCTTCATATTCAACTTCAACAATCATGTTTTCTTCAATTTCTTCTTGTTCTTCTTCTTCTCCTTCCTGTTGATGAACGCTTAGAAATTGTTCAAATGAAGATGAATCAGTTGTCTCTTCATCAAAATCACATGAATCTTTCTCTCTTGTATTTAATTGAAGATTTGAGCAAGAGACACCTTGGCAATTGGTACACGCTGGAGAACACTGCAACCCTACTTTTTTACAGCCACATTTGGCACTACAACCTTTCTTGCAATTGCAAAAAATAGTGTTAAGAAGTTTTTCTGGAGCAGGGGGCAGTAAAGTTCGAATCGGTTCCAAAGTATTATTTATCAATTTCCAACCCCAGTCTTCAGGGTTCAGTTCATTGCCTTGCCATGTCTGAACTTGATAGTATGTTGGAGGAAGACAAGATAGCTGTACTTGCTTTTTGTTTCGTGTATTTTTTACAAATGTTAAATATCTGTACGTATCTATGCAATCAATTTTTTTTGGAGCTCCATAAACCGCAAGAAGAAACCGAATTCCTTTAGTAATTAGTATTTGAGGTGAAGAATTAATTTCTGTAAATACTTTTGCGCAGTCAATCAAATCATTTTTTTCAAATAATTTTAATACTGAATTTTTGCCCCTTCTAAACATTGCTGACGTAGTATCGCATCCGGTTATCGCGTGTAAAAATAAAATAAAGTTTTGGCATTTTGGATAAGCTGATAAACTTTTAGAAGAATTTCTTAGAATAGTATAATGTATACATAAAAGAGACACGAGTAGGCATTTTTGCTTGCTTGAGTACCTAAATATGTATATATGTGGCATATGTGTGCATAATATGTAGAACATGATTCTTACAAGCGCAATATCTGGGAAATAGTGGGTCTTAGAGAAAAAATCATAGGAACTATTTTTATAGAGAATTTTAAGATCTACAACTTTGCTCTGAGGTACTTTTTCGATAAAACTTACCGTTTTCGAGAAAAATCCAAAAAACCTAAAATTTTGACCTTGGGCCCCGAATAAGTCCCTAAGCTCACATGGGACTGATGGGGACTTTTGACACTTTATTCCTTGTGGTAAACCTAAGGTCTCTACGAAGATTTGGCTCTGTCGGAATTTTCTTTATTTCAATTGTCTAAAATGACCGGACTATAATGAACAAGCTGTTTTTCGACTATTGCCTGAATACTTATGTGAAGTACTCCCTGCTTTAAGAATAGCAATTGACACAAATATAGAAAACAGCGTAGAATTCTCATCTCTCATAAAAGCCTTGGACCAGTCTTTAATAATCGAAATAAGAAACGATGACTCATCAAATAATGACTCACACAAAAGTCACACACGCCATTTTTCTTTTAGCACCGCCATCTAAAATTACAAAAGCGATAACCCTACAACCCTTTCAACGCAAAAGGAGTGGGGTATATTTGCGGCGATGACTTCACTGGCTGCAGACTTATTTGCAGCACCATCATTATTAGCAACATTAATTTACAAGAGTTAAGATGTGTACAAAGACGGTATATTATGTGGTAATCTGCCAATTAAGCAGATGAGTGCAATGAGGGATATGAAAGAGGGATAGTAAAAGACGAAAGATGAGTCGTAAGTGCTACTAATGATAGGAAAACGTGTGTGCAGTAACTTATAAGTACTTTCGAAGTAGTGTTAGGACACTGTTATCTTTCAAAGTTATATTTGAATAGTGAAGTAACCAGTTAAACAGATAGTAACGAAACTCCAACATAATATGAAGAAACAAGGAAATCATAGGAATTCATGTAAATATGGTAAAATATATCAGGACATAAACAGAAAACTGCAAATAAATCTATCACACCCAAGAAGATCAAAATCAAACAAGAGATGTTGAAATTCAAAATTACTGAAATATAAGAAGAAGAAGTTCATATTCATGATCATCCTAATCTGGAACACAAAGCTGTCCAAACCAAAGGTTGACAAAAAGCACGCGTTCCTAAAACTCGTATCCACATTTGGTCTTCCGAAGAAACGCATTTGCATAAATAAATATTATGTTAAGAACGGACATTAACTTCAAAAGGGTGTGAATGTGAACCACCTTTGACTATTAACGCCGTTCTCAGAAAAACTCGCGCAAATACTGTTTATTTAAAAAGTGAACTTACATTTTGTATCCTCGCGATCGACTGTTTTCTTTTCAAGGTGAAGAATCTAGTTCTATTCATTTCGGAACACAATTCGGGATCATCAAGAGAACAACACCAAACTGACAGTTGATTGATTAATTTAATTCAAGCCACTTGACTGCAGTGTCAATAAAACGCTTTCCCACTTGTGCAAGAGTCAATAGAGGGAAGGACCACAAAACGAATGAGACATGCTCGCCTGGCGCCTCGCAATGTGTCTCAATCAAAACTAAAGACCTCCATGTTGTACCCGTAATTGCTTCCCGTATTTATCGAAGTGCATTGTCTCGCTCTAATTCTATTAACGACTAAATGGACGTTTCATTAGGGCCCACTTGACGACCGATACAATAAGTATTTATAAATGAAATGTTGAGTAAACAAGGGCTAGGCAGACGGAGTAATAAATACCAGAATAGTTATCAACGCATTTACTTTCAAGTACAACAGAATTGCATTAGAACTACGATAATTTCGAATGTTAATAAAGGATTTGGAAATGTACAAGTTTATCTCGATCTTAGTTCGTACAGCCTTCGGTGGAGAGACATAACCCATTAATATCACATACAATAAGTCACGACCTTGTTCAAACGATCCCATTAAATTTGTTTCAAAAAGCCATAATCCTATCACCCTCGACCTTTACTACTCTCTATAATCAGCTTACGATTAAGAAATATGTTTAGTAATATTCAAATCAGAATGTTAAGACTGTTAAATGGTTTTATTGTTATATTTTGACATGAACCCTTATCGTTTAACACGATTGTCTCTGACCTGACGGTCGAACTTGCGACTTCTAAATAGAAACACGTGGCCCGTCGATCAATGGACTGTTTCATTCATTGTACAATTGCACCTTTTTGAGTTCAATTGTGCTTGATTGAGGTGGTCGATATGAAAGGTTATCTTGACTTTTTATCGATATTACAAAGGCTGTGTTGATTGGCTAACCATTTTTGGCATGTCATTCATGCATGCCAGTCTCAGAACTTTATCTAAGATCTTTTTACCGCAACAGTAATCGTGACAGTTTCACACATCTTGACAACATATGAATAATTCCGAAACTTTTCACACGATGAACGTGAGAGTCAAAGCTCCAGTTGAAGACAGAATCACTTCAAATAACATAAACCAATTCATATAAATAAACGGTAAACCAATCACTACAGATGCGTTTCAATCTCGCGACATAGACAGCAATAATTTACAATAAGCACGTGCGAAGCCTCATCTTGGAAATCATATATAAGCAAGTGCATGTGCCCACTGACCGACATTTCGCCTGCTTTCCAATCCAATGAAAACTGGTTTTCAATAGCGCATGCGTAGGGTTGACCCTTACCTATCAATAGCCCTTTCATACTAGCCAACAATCTTACAGTGAAAGTTACTTTAATTTTAATGGAAATCGCAAGAGAAATGGCCTTCTCAGAATCTTATGAGTTCTTCATAATTTTATCGCAATTTACACACAGCAATTTGTTGAGAGATAATATATCTTCATGTATGTTTGTTCTTGTAAGCCTCTGTGAGTAATTTGATTGAACTAACGAGTAAACATTTAAGAACAAAGATAAGTTTAGCATCGCTAATCAAGCGTGTCTGGCTTCATTAATTAATTTGTTTATGATTTTTATCATTAGCGAAGGAGCAGTCAATGCTCCGTTCTTGCGCTCTTCTATTATATTCATCTATTCGACGGTAAGAAGAAATCATAAAAAATAACAAAGAAACCTCAATCTCTATCGTCGCGTTTTCCCAGGTTTATGCCAAGGACGCTCACTACAAAAGACGAGAGCTTAATAACAAATGCACGACCAGTTCCTTTATAGACAAATATTGCTAAAAACAACAATTCAATATTAAAATCTACGTATATTATATTCAAATAAACCTCTTAACAAAGTGTTTTTGATTCGCTTTCAAAGAATCAGCATAATAAATTGACGGAATAAATTACAAAAACACACAAAACCACAGAATATCGGATATAAACAAACATTGTTTTGATTAATACATTGCGGTTTATAAGAAATGTTAATTTTGATTAGAAAACCAACGATCTGGAAGCAAAGATTTCTCTACGATAAATTCTAATGGCTAACCTATGAACTGGCTGGCACAATAAAATTTGCACAAAATTTAAATACATTATTACTTGTTAATCGTATCAATACGGATGTCGGATAATTTCACTTTTGCGAAATTTATACGACAATGAATAGAAAATGTAATAAATAAGCTTTCTTTGCATCCAAAAGACATTAGATTAGGAATTAGATTAGGAAACAGACGCTTCCATCGCTCTTAATCTTGAGACAAGAAAATAATTGAAACCTGTTTGCTGACTTTCAGTGCAAAGAAATAACTAACCTTAAACAAAAAAGTCTGAAGAGTACAACACACACACACGTAACCTAGAAATTGAAGGCTCGATTTTATTACATATCTTTCTTATCGTCTCCAGCATGCAAGCAAGTATGCCACCATTCAAATCATCCACAGACTCCTCAGTTAGGTGTTAAAAGCTGCGATTACTAACTATACCAGGTGAATGGCCAGCAGCATCTATCTCGCTGATAACATCACTCCTCGGAAACCTGTTTCACTTGAGGTTGTAGACCAGATGTCTGTCGGGCCACACATACAACCGTTACACGCCTCATCTTGGGTAAACGAACTGCCGAACTAAATGAGTCCATACGTAAGATTGAAGAAATATAACAGATCAGAGATATTGTGAAAATTGACACAAATTATATTTAAGCTTTGAAAATTTTACAAGCATTGATGAATTTGTATACCTGTGTGAAGTTATAAAAACTGATAAGAAAGTACAAGCAAAGTTAGTCTAGACAAGCATTGGAACGACTCATTTACTGAAATAGATTTTCTTTACCCAACGTCGGATAGAAATGCAACTAAACTAAGGCTCGATTCCCACAAGTCGATTAGAAACAAACAAATCTTAATTACTCGCAATTCGAAATTAACGAGGATATTAAACATCGATACATTCGATGCTACGAGGCTGACACAAATTGCGAGTGTAAACGTGTTTATTTCTCTAAATGCAGCTCATGTTACTTTAACCGTCACACAAACGGATGCAGAAGACTAACTCACATGGGTAAAATAAAATCAGCGACATTCGTAAAATCGTGACGGTAGACAGATGATTCTCTAAACTGCACAGAATGTATTTACCAGACCGTTTTTTATAAAGAATAGCATTAAGTTTGGACTACAAAAATATGTAGGAAATAAGTTACAGTTCCGCCAATAATGGTCAATGTGCTAGAAATAGGAAGACAACAGATACTGAAAAAGTTTATCTCAGAACAGACTCAGTCATTGGTTACTACCAAGTGCACGTGTAAGCCTTCTGTTTCCATTTGATGGTATTACTCACGTTACTAATACAGCAGTGGGTGTGGCAATTACCTTTTGGATTGCCTTTAAGCTATTCTAAATGTTAATTATGTCGTTATAGCCAACTTGAACTTATATTCCGACTTTTGCGACCCGTTTCTCAGATTGGTATAGAAAGATTCCAGAGTGCATTGAATTTAAAGTTCAGGACTTGTTGTAATTTCATGGCTTACAAATCTTTCAAGTATATCTATGATCTACTGTATATTCATACTGGGTATATTATTATCGAGACTTGACTTTAGATTATGAAGAAATGATGATACTTAACAAAGCGTTATACAAACGATGAAGCATTTAAGCATAATTATTAGTAGCTGTCCAGTAGTGCTTGCACCATCGTCCGCTGCATTATAAGAATAACGTTACTGTGTGGTAGCAATATGGTTTCCAATAACGCCAACTTTTTCGCACCAGTCATCATAAGCCTTCACTAAGTAGACCCATAATCTTTAGTTCAGAACAGCTTAGTACGTCTGCGCCTGAACAGACCTTGATAATGTTATTAGTGTAAACAACCTCGGAGAAATGAAGTCCTTGGACTCGACTTTCACTCAAGGCGTGGACCATGAATAGCCAACCTGTTGACTATGAATGACCTACGAGAGACCTTTGACCTTTGAGCCACAAGACATGAAGTAAACAAGTTCGACATGAACTGAAACCTGTCTGATAAAAACAAGTCTGGTGCTGCAGTGATGATTAAATCTCAAATGCTTTCATTTTCTACGGAGACTGTAATAATGAGAATACATGATAATAGTCTCTGTAGTCTCGCAAAAAAAGGCCATGTGCTTAAAAAAAACTTGTTATGATAGAGAAGCATCAAATATTGTAGAAGCATGTCTTGTAATATCAGTTAAGATAATGGCGCATTGGCGTTATTAACCAAATGGGCATCGCCATTTCCCCAAAACAACAAAAGGCTGGAAAGACTACCTGGATTGGTGCCCTGAAACAGTGACACGGAGTCGCGGCAGACCACGAAGGAGATGGCGGGACGAACTGGATGTCTTCCTTGACAATTGGAAAGAAGTAGCACAGAAGGCGTCACCTTTGGAAGGAGTGGAGGGAGGTCTTTGCCCAGAAGTGCGACAATGTGGGCTAGCTATATAACAAAAGGCTTTTCTTTGAAGATTTTAATGGGAAGGCAACGATTGACTGGAATAAACTGTGATCAGCTAAGTAAAGGCACAGACATTGATGTCGACAGTAATAAATTGATATCCGCCCTAGCCGTCTTTAAGTAAAAATATCAAATTTTCCAAATCCCTTAGCGACTGGTGAAAGTAGGAGGCGAAACGAACCCTAATCCGAACCCGATATGCCGTGGGTGTAGTGTTACTAGCTGGTGAAGTCGACCGACTCGTTCCGGAACAATTAGCGGCCGAGTGCCTACACTATCGGCACCTAGATCAACTAAATAACCCGCAATAAGGATATTGATCAACACTTCGTTTGATTACTTTGTTTTTGTTTGCATATCCGCCGCCGAAGGGTATAGGGAAATTATAATTGATGCCATTGCATTGGAAGAAGGAACGGAAGCTAGCAATAATATGTAATTATGGCTGCAACCCTTTAATACCTTGCATTGAGGCTAAGTGGCACATTACATGCATTTAAATACATTTGCGGGTGATTGAGTTGTTACAATACGCTTTCGTTTCACCATTAGCCTATTTAAGTGCCAAAGAAAGCAACAAAAAAAGAAAGGACGCAATAAATATTAAATGCGATACGTAATTTTATTTTATTTTATACTATATACTATATAATGCGATACGTAATGAAGACGGGACTTTGAGATTCTGGTCTTACCAGAGGTAAACCCAAATTTTGACAAAAACTCAAAGGAGATTGCTCATCTTTATATGAGAATTGGTCCAAATGCTGCCCAGGAACGGGAGTACCTGCACTGGGTTCCTAGCACTAACCTATGATGACATGACACTACATGAAAAGCCTCTATCGAGTCCTAATATCGCTGTCTGTGGGCCAGACAAACTCTAGGGAAATGTAAAATTTAACAATCGGGCATTTTTAACATGGCTCCTTTTACTAAATAAGTGAGGCCCATATGTTGTCCCCCACGGCGTTTAACGTGTTAAAGTTCCATGTATTAGGGGGTGAGCCTATTGCCATCAACCGAGCACACCTCTGCCTCACCTTTTCGGGGACTACAGCTCTAAGGTTTTGTAATCTTAGACCCTTCTTTACTTGAGACACCTTATTTCACGCGGAAACCTCCAGTTCTATTCTGTATCACTACTTTTTCACACAAATCATCTGCATTAAAATTCTTACTAACCTGTAAACACGGGCACAGCGGCCACCTCCTCCGCAGTGCATGCGGCATCTTCTTCCGTGGCGGTTCGGGCTCCGCCGGCGGCTCGCCGCACGCCCAGCGCACGAGGCGCGTGCGGGTTGCCTCGGCCACCTCCAGCCCGCGCGACCACGATGGCAGACCCTGGGGAAGATAGAGAAGATTTTGTTAGTACATGGTTTGTTGTTGACATATTTTGGGTGGGGTGACGAAAATGGACGGTTGGAATATGCGGGTACGTAATTGAATCGTGTGTCAAATTCGAAGATATGTCATATCTACCAATTCGCACTGAGCCCGCTACGCGGATTACAGCCTGCACTATCAGAAAGAAGAGGTGTATGTAGAAATTGTAGAATCCTTTTTTTCGTGTGAGAATCCATATGGATATCCTCCTCCCTGGTGCGGGTGGAAGGTTTCGTAACTGAATAACGGTGTTTCTCCAACTACCTATGGCCAGAGGTTGCAATCAATCGCGTATTCATCCCCGACCTATTAAAAGGACAGATGTAAAGGTGAGCTTGCACTGTCGATTTGATACTGCTGTTTATCCTTATAGTGACAAAGTACTTTTATCAATTTCATAATCACGGTCAATACTTCAAAAGCTAGCCCACAAGCCATAAACCAGAACTAAACACACAAACAAGCAAGCAACCGAAACAAATCTTCGCATCACCTATTTCTCATAGCATGAAGACTCATGCAAATCAAACCGTACAAGATCATGTCAGTCAAGGCCGATCGTAACGTGAAGCTGCGCGCACGCAAGATCTACGCGCACGTAATAACGGGATCACTCATGTTAAATGGGGTTTTGACAGCGAGAGTGAATTCGCTACAGTGACGTGCAAGAAAATTTTACGATACGTAATAATTATACGCGTATTTTGTTTGAACTTTACCGGTGATCAATTCTCAAGCTATGTCTCCGTGAGAACAGGTTTGTTTGTTTGCCCTGCAGCTGGTAGTATGATTATTACGTAATTTAATGTCAAAAGTATAAAGTGTCAAACCCAGAATTAAAAACTGTGGATATAATAGGCACTATGAGACAAAGACGAACACCAAAGTATGTACCTAAAACTTTTTAGTGCGCAGTCCTAATTACGGTACCATTAGCATTAGATATTTTACCGACGATGAAGAACATGTGAAATGCACTAATAGCACACGCTATTTCACTTGAATGCAGCAGTTACAATAGAGTAATCTCTAAATCACTTTTCGCAACCAGGAACAGATAGACGCAACACGCAATAACACACATCAACTTGCATACGAGATATTACACATTTCAGAATCACGACTAGATCAGACCAGTATTGTAGAAACACACTAAAATGTCATAAGCTAGCGAAATATCTTCTGGAAGACATTACTTACAAATACTTAATATCTATCTATTTTCATTGCTAAAGTTGATGTCAATATCAGCGGTTAATATTTCTGCTCGCCAGTGTATTACCATACAAGTGAGTGCCAGTCCCATTCCTTCATTTGCTTCATTCATATTTATTTACCAAAAATGACAGACGAGTCTTTGAGGAAACCTTTGTTTGTATTAAATCGCAAAACATGAAAAATCACTCAGGCTGGTTTTATGAACGCTGCAGATGATAAAATCAAACAAACCTTTTTTGGTTTGTCCCATTAAGAGGAATCACACTTCGTAAAGCTCAATTCTCAAATAACAGCCCATTATTAGCAATCAATCACTTACCTAAGTCGTTAGCTGAAATAGCTGTTACATCTTCACCCCGGACAGCCATTGTGCACGGACGTGTTTTACCCAAAAAGTCTATTTAAGTTATTAAATATTTAAATTTTAATTCAAAAATAAATATAATTGGCAAGTTTAATTCTCGACGAGTACTAGGCGCGCAGAGTGTTGCAAGTGATCGAGTCCTGCGGCGAGCGAGAGAGAAACCACGCTACCCATCTCTGTCAGCTGCGCGTGAGTCATTATCACCTAACTCCGCGCTCTGCACTGACTACTTGCAGATATAAGCGCCTAACACTTTACGCCGAGCAACGTGTGTCAGCGCCTCAGCAGTTGTAGACTCCTGAGCCAGACGTAAGGTGCATTTATTTTACTTTTTAAAATGATGAAGCGGACACCACCTAAACCTGGCAGTGAAACACCTCGTCACCACAGTTCCGAGCCCGACTTGACAACACCAGTTTCGGAACATAAATTGGACAGAATCACTTTACGACAAAAACGTAAACATGATTCTGAACAATCAATTGAAATTAAATCTCTCCGGGAAGATATTATGTCATCACTTGTTACTTTGAGAAAGGAGCAACAAGAGAAATTTGGTTTGATGCAATGCAATTTAGACCAAATAAAGGTTCAAAATACGGAGCTGAAAAATACGGTTGAGTTCTTGAGTGGTAAATACGACGATCTCATGACTAAACTAGCCCTTTTGGAAAATGAAAAGAAAAGCACATTGGAGTACGTAGGATTTTTGGAGGAAAAAGTCGAGATCATGGAACGAAATTCAAAGACATCTAGCTTAGAAATTCGCAACGTACCGAAAAAACTTAATGAGTCTAAGGATGACCTGTTAGACATTGTGAAAAAACTGGGAACCGCTGTAGGCACCGAAATACAATCAGGTGAGCTCAGAGATGTCTATCGTCTTACCAGCAACAGAAAACCCCAAACCGATGGGCCCATAACCGCCGAATTTACGTCAACCATGACCAAGGACAAACTTCTTGCTTATATTAAAAAGCACAATCGGGACCACAAGACCAACAGACTTAACAGCTCACACGTTAAGATGCCGGGTAATAGTCCCATTTTTGTCTCGGAGAGCCTTACCACTAAAGCCAGGAAGCTCTTCTATCAAGCAAGAGAGTTTACAAAGCTAAACGCCTATGCGTATCACTGGACATCACATGGCAAAGTCTACGTAAAAAAGGCAGAGGGTGCTCCGGCAAAGAGAATATCACAAGAATCTGATTTTGAAGCTCTGAAACAACAAAAAAAGTGACTAAAAACTCTTACCAACACCCAACAACGTGTCCTGCCTAATACATTGGAGCTTCGTCTGAAAATTGCATGCCTCGTAAACTTTTCTGTAGTTAACATAGTTTTAAGTTTTTTTCTTCTGTTTTTTACATTTTTGTACAACACACTAAAACCAAAGTACATTTTATCTCTACTTACACAATACACGCTATCATTTCACACAACGAATTTATTAATTGTGACCCCGAAGAATGCACTAACTATATCACTAACCCCTCCAAGAAATTAAAAATAATTACCCAGAACATTCGCTCTATTCATGCAAACTTCGACTCTTTTTTAACACTCCTTAACAGAATAAACCTTGACTTCGATATATTAGTGTTGACTGAGTGCTGGCTGAAACGTTATAATGACTCAATCCCAACCATCGATAACTACTCTTATTACCAAACAAAAAAACACCTCAATCAAAACGATGGTGTGGTTCTTTATGTTAAAAATATAGAAAACTACACAGTCGAAGAACCTAACTTCTCGGATGCCAGTTGTCTAGTGCTAAAAATCGGCACCGATAAGGTAATAATATGCATTTATAGATCTCCGTCTTTTAGAGACTTAAGTAACTTCCTACAGTCTCTAAACTCTCTTGTATCAAGCTTGACTACTTATAAAAGCATAGCAATAGTTGGTGACATTAACCTTGACATCGCAAGTAATTTATCTACAAACCAAACCTCGGACTATCTCGATCTCATAGCTTCCCATGGCTTGCTACCTGCTCACTCACTTCCCACTCGAGATAATGCCTGTCTTGACCACGTCATGCTCAAAACTCACTTGACTGCACTCACCATAGTTTTACACGCCTCTGTCACCGACCATAACCCTGTACTGCTGTGCCTTGATCTTAAACGAGATGTCAATCCACAGTCACACACCTTTTTGAAGACTAATTACGAAACTCTTGATAGTGAGATGAAGACTACAAGTTTCCAAGTAATTTATGAACACACCGATGCTAATGAAGCGACAAATAGTTTAATCACCATTCTCGCTAGACTCATTAATACCCACACATCTATAATCAAGGTTCCAAATAAAAAACGTTTACTCAAACCGTGGATGACCGTTGGTATGCTACGCTGTATGCGTAATAAAGATGCAATGCACAAAAAACTCAAGCTTTCTCCAAACAATATTATATTAAGTACTACATTTAAAAGGTATAGGAACTACTGCACAAAAATTTTGAAAAAATTAAAAAGGGACTTTGACAGGAGAGAATTGACTGAGGCTTCAAAGGACAATAAAAAGATTTGGAAGGTGATAAAGAGAGTGACTAACACAGACAAGCCTAACATACCCAACACCGAATTATTGGCTTCTTCTACGTCACCTCAGCTCTCGGTGGACAAAGTAAACGAGTTTTTTGCCAATATCGGCAAGGAACTTGCTGATAACTTTTCACGTCCACTTGGTAGTCATAAAGTCCCATCAGACACTACCCCTACATCTCCACCTTTACAATCATTCGTCATGTTAGACACCGATGAAGCGGAGGTTGGAGAATTGTTAATGTCACTTAAAACAGATTCTGCTGTAGGCTGGGACAATATTCCTACAAAGTTTTTAAAACGCTACTCATTGATACTAGTCCCCATACTCACACATATTTTTAATCTCTGTTTCCATACTGGCACTTTCCCATTGTACTTCAAGAAGGCCATCATACACCCAATTCATAAAACTGGTAGCAAAAAATTGGTAAATAATTATCGTCCTATTACAGTGTTACCTTCCATTTCCAAAATACTAGAACGACTAATTAATAAAAGACTCGTGACTTACATGGAAGATAAAAAGCTTTTTTCTCCCAACCAATTCGGCTTTAGACGCAATAAATCTACTAGTAGCGCTGTAATTGACCTAATTGATGTTACCAAAAATATTGACAGGAAAAAGAAGGTATTGTCAATTTTTTTGGACCTAAAAAAGGCATTCGACACGGTTTCGATTTCTGATTTAATAATAAAGCTTGAAGAACTGGGGATACGTGACCAATCACTTAACATCTTCAAAGACTACCTTCAAAATCGAACACAATGTGTAAAAATACAAAGTTGCCTCAGTGGAGAGCTTCCAGTGACATTCGGCGTTCCCCAAGGCAGTGTGATTGGTCCAACCTTATTTCTAATATACGTCAACCAACTATGTAATCTGAGTTTGGGAGGTGGAAAAATCGTGGCATTCGCTGATGACACTGTCCTTACCTTCTCTGGTGATACGTGGGATGACACCTTCGATTCCGCACAAAAAGGACTAAATAATGTTCTACAATGGCTCAAAAGACACATTCTCACAATCAACACCGACAAAACTAAAATTCTTACATACAGTTTAAGAAATTCGAGTCAACCACCAAATTCGTACGCTTTGGTAGCGCACTCTTGTGTACTGCCTGGCAATGCGACATGTACATGTCCCGAACTGGAACGCTGTAGAGCCATTAAATATCTCGGTGTGACTCTTGACGACAGCCTGAGCTTTGCACCACATATAGAGTTACTGACGAAAAGAATTAGAAAGCTAATCTTTGTCTTTAGTACTCTTCGCCACATAGCAGGACCCCAAATTATTAGGTGTACATATTTTGCTCTTTGTCAGTCTCTCTTAACGTACTGTATAAGCGCTTGGGGTGGTGGACCAAAAACTACTCTTTTGAAACTAGAACGAGCTCAGAGAGCCGTGCTAAAAACTAGCACCTTTAGGTCCATCCTTTTTCCAACTGAGGAATTATATAGGAACTGTAAAGTCCTTACGGTGAGGCAATTATTTGTCTTACACATGGTACTATATCAGCACCAAAGAACCTCCTTTGAAGTAATCACCACAAGACGCAAAGACAAGGTATGTCAACCCTTCCCCTGTAAATTCTCTTTTACAAGAAGATTTCCTTGTTTCCAAGGTCCTCATCTCTATAATAGCCTTAACAAAGTACTAGACTTCTACTCACTACCTATAATGTCACTCAAAAAGAAACTAAGTGATTGGCTACTAACACTTAACTACAACAATACAGAAAATTTATTGTTGACTCAATATAGTTCCCGTTAAACTATCCTATGCTCATACACATGCACACTCACATACACACAAACACACACACGCACACATACACACACGCACGCGCACACACACACACACGTACACACACACACACACACTACACTACTCTGCTCATACCATATATTACTTTTGTTTTTATTCTATTTCTTTTCTAAATAGTTTATTTGCCCGTTTACTTATGTTGCATAATGGACTATTCATATTTTTTGTAAAATGGCATGTATGTAACTAATTACAATTAAGAAACATCCACTAAAGGGTCGGGCCCAGCATCTTTAACACAAGTTGTCTTGACAACTTAGCAAGGGTGTTGGTGTCGCCACAATATTGTTTAATTTTCTTTAAATTGTATGTATTAACATGTATCTAATGTAAAATGTTAAACTTGATGCAAATAAATTATTATATTATATTATATTATTATATTACATCTAATTTAACGTCATGATTAAGTCCATTTGGATGCATTATGTCCAGTTTAAAGCTTCATAACATCACTTAACAGTATTGCGTAAGTTGATGATCATTAATAAGAACCTTTTAAAACTTTTAATAACATTTTGCATAACGATGATGTTAATTTTAATTGCCCATTCACTATTAGACAGGGATTGAAAACAAACAAAGCTAATAATATAATAGTTATGAATGCTATTTTGAATGGATCACATTAAACAATAGGTAGAGATGAAAATGTCACGGGCATATTGAAGAAGGTGACTTGTGTTAGATTTAAAAACAAATACAATAATACCATGAGATAGAAAGAATACGGTCCGTCAATGACTTTTAATTTGACAGGGTACTTAATAAATGAACAAATTGTTACTGGAACATCAAAGAAATAATGGATGAACTGTGTGAAAGATGATTTAGCTAGAAACAAGGTAACTACTGAGTTGACGACTACTACAGAAGTATGGAAACAGATAACATGCTGCGCCAATCCCAAGTAAATTTTGATAAGAGCAGGGGAATGATGACGATGATGACGCTATTAAACCATCTATTAGTGTAAATGCGAATATAATATTAAACTTAAGGCAATGCAATAGTTCAGAAATAAATTAACATATCAATGTAAAATCTGAAGCCACAGTCGATAAATAATAAGACATACAAAGAGACACAATCTAAAGAAATTGCACAGTCCGTCGTACTCCGACATTTTAAGGTCCTTTCCGTGGAACAACTTGCGACATTTCATTTTATTGTAATGTCTATAAACGTAGTTCAATTTATTTAATGTGATTAGAGAATAATGTGTGGCACCGGACAAAATACGTTCCGTTTACTTTTGTTCTGAGACAATCGATTCGATATACTTTGTAGTTTTTAATATAACGCTAATAAATTACGATGTATTATTCTTCCAATCCGACGCATGTTGGGTGTGAAATTGTAAATCTGGAAACCTGACCAAATCCTTACTAAGTTACAAGAGCCTACACCAAATTTTCTTTGAGTTCGTCAGAACTGATCTGAATTACAACATTGCTTAGTTGTTGTTGTTGGCAAAGAAAAGCGGGACGATCGATACTAGAGTTTGAGCAATAATAAATTATGTATTTTTGAGAATTTTAGTGAGTGGATCAAGCATTTTTTTTTTGAATCGGCAAATCCAATGGGAAAAATGGGTACCTTCCGTCGGGGACTGGGAGATACAAGTACATTCGGGAAGCCACGACTTGCAGGTGGACCAACACGTAAAGTAAATATACGAAGGCGACTGAAACCGCTCACTCGAAGAAAACAGCACCAGGAATAATAATAAATAATAATAATAAAATTTATTCAAAAATATAAGGTACAAAATTTACAGATTTTCTTAAATCTATGTCAAGTTCTGCCGTGATGTGTGCCTGAACTAGGGAATCCTGTGTTTCAGGCGATTGGGGGTAACATTAATTGATTAAATAATCACAAATCATATTAAACTTATTGGAACTTATGTAAAAAAAAAGGTACATATACAATTATATTATCTTAACTTAGTTAACTAATTAACAATAATATGAACAATATTTACTTTAGCACTAGTAATAACTTCTCTGTATCTTCATAGGACAGAGTTTGAAGAGCTTCCTTAAGGGTTTTCTTGCAGTTACTGTGATCTAAAGGGTAGATGTTTTCTTTTTCATTTAACCTGTTATATAGTAATGGTCCGAGGTACATATAAAACTTCGCTGTGAAAGCATGTTTTGTACTTTTTTGAGGGCAAACTAAATCTTTCCGTCTTTTTTTAGTAAATTCAGTGCTGTATGGAAGTGCTGCGTGTTGTTTTAGTACAGTGCTCATAATAAATAACTGTCGAACTGTAACTGGAACTGGAATAACCAACATCAGAATCTATGGACAGCGTTTTCATAGTACTATTGCAGTCTGTCGTCTTGGCTGCTGCGGTTTGCAATTATACTTTTATCTCCCATGTAATTAAACTAGCAATAACATTAATTATGTCTTTATTTTTACCTTTCTCTATCGAGTAAAGTTTTTTTTATATTAAAACACTAGCTTATGCCCGCGGCTTCGCCCGCGTGGAGTTAGGGAGTTGCCCACGGAATCTTACTTCTGGGATAATAAGTAATCTATGTATCTATCTATAATACATACATAGATTTACATGTATTTGCTTATAACTTGCAATTATTAGCTTAAAGTTATGTCAATTAAATTAGATACGTGAAATATTGATACCTTGGTTTGAGATTGGACATCGGATTTACTGGATTTTATCTGAAGAGCATGTACACAAATTTTCAAGTCAATCGACCCCGAGAATAAAAAGTTTCACAGAAAATTCAACACCCCATTTCACCCTCTAAGGTGGGATACCTTAGAGGGTGAAATGGGGTGTTGAATTTCGAAAAACTTTTACTTACTCTTCACAAAGAATACACCCTCCAATTTTCATGTCTCTGGGACCCGCGGTTTGGGCTGTGCGTTGGTATATCAGTCAGCCAGTCAGGACATGGAATTTTAAATTGGGGTATGATTTTGGAAAAACTGTGATACACGTATCTCATCATTTTAACCGAAGTTTAGTAGACATATTTTCAAGTCAATCGACTCGGAGAATAAAAAGTTTCACATGAAATTCAAAACCCCATTTCACCCTATTAGGGGTAGAATTTCAAAAAACCCTTTCTTAGTAGATACCTACTCTCCACAAAGAGTACATTCTCCAAATGTCATGTCGCTAGGACCAGCGGTTTGGGCTGTGCGTTGATGTATCAGTCAGCCAGTCAGGACATTAAATTTTAAATTGGGGGATGTTTTTGGAAAATCTGTGATACACGTATCTCATCATTTTAGCTGAAGTATATGTAGACACATTTTCAAGTCAATCGACTCAGAGAATAAAAAGTTTCATAGAAAATTCAACACCCCATTTCACCCTCTTAGGGGTGGAATTTCGAAAAACCCTTTCTTAGTGGATACCTACTCTTTACAAAGAGTACACTGTCTAAATTTCATGTCTCTAGGATCAGTGGTTTGGGCTGTGCGTTGATATATAAGTCAGTCAGTCAGTCAGTCAGTCAGTCAGTCAGTCAGTCAGTCAGGACTTGGAATTTTATATGTATAGATTTATCGAATTAAGTAAGAATAAAATCGTGACTCGTGTTTATTACTGTACTTTTAAAATTAGTTGGATTTAAAACGGTAGTAATTGTTTTCAACTTTCTAGCTTGACTAATAACTTAATTGATATAATTGGCGTTAACATTATAATTTTCTAGCATAAAACTCATCTTTTGTTTATGAATTTTATTAAATCTTTGTGCTTCCTCTTTTCTTTATTGTTTGAGCAAATTATTCAAATTATTAATGGTAAGTACACAGAGGACATTGTTCAGATTAAATCAGGTATTCTATGTAAAAGATTTGCATATCAAACAATGCGGTAAGTACTTGTTAGAAATTCCAATGCTCAAGCGTTTCTTCAAACACGGTTCGGTTTCGGAGATGAGGAATGCCACAAGGTTATAAATAGTCATGTCGCATACTTCCGAGAGAGCAGAAACCTCAACTAAGGTAACAGACCAAAATGCGTAAATATTAGGTCAATCCAAACGCTACTTAGATAAGAATAAAACAATTCTGCCCAAGCCACTCATTAGATAAAGCTAACTCCGATTTATTTATCAGCCACGAATTCACTCAACTTTAAATCTTAACATTTTCAATATCAGAAGTTTTAATCTAATTAATTACCCGCGGACAGCCATCTTATCTGAACTTAGTAATTTATGCACACCCATCATGATTTAGTTTAGCGCTGGTTTCGACACCAAAATGAGCTATTGTTCCGCTGAACTTTAGTTCGGCATTTGCTGAACTGTTGCGAATTGATCATAAAGGTATGATAACCGAATGTGATGTTTCGATGTTCAGCCGGTTTGTGTCTAAGAGATGCGTGTTGTCTAAGTGTGGGATAACTGTTTAGACTACAGAGATGCATGGGTGATTAATTTCGCGGTTCGAAGTAGGTGGTGATAAATAGCGGGTAATTGAAGACACCGTATGATTTGCTTTCTGCAGTTAAGAAGAGATTTGGGTTTTAGTTGCAATTCAATATATTTCACCGGTTCCAAATGTATTTATAACTTACTTTACGTTCTTAAGCGTTGTTTTGTAAAGGGTATTGATATTTCATTCGTTTTCTTTCAAATAAAAGGCAATTTCTATCAAACAATGGATTAACAATAAACAAAGACAGATCCAATAACAGACACCGCAACACCATCCATCAACAATCACCTTGAAACAAAACCAGACGCATCTCTCTACAAGACAAAACAAAGGCGTGTCGAAAGCTTTTGCCAAATCCAAAAGTCAAAAACTGAAATGTAATTCCTAAGTTTCCACACAAAAACAATGTAAATGCTAAAAGTGTTACAGATATACTTTCGAGAGTCAAGTGTAGTGTGTCAAGAGGGTACGGTTAGCATGGGAAGCACGTAGGATGGGTGTGCGGCTACTCACTACTAGGATGTGGTGAAAGTGAATGGTGATGTGACGCCTAAAATTTTGGTGTGAACAGGCCTACAGGAATTTTGAATGATGATATCAAATTGTCAATTTTTTTACAAGCGACAGACAGAATAGTAACGGTGAAGAGCAGAAATATCAAGAGAATTTAAGGAGCCATCTTGCTCTAATAATGCCAATTGATTCAAAAGCTTCTGATTTTCCAATTCACAAGTTGAAAGAACCGCCAGGATAGTGCCGATCATCCATAAACCTTGTGACTTTCGTAGTTCTTCAGTCAATTCTGTGCTCTTAGTTCTAAACCACTTACTTTAAGTAGTACGTAACCTCATAGTCGGATATTGTCACAGTTTCGCGAATTTTTCAAAATGAATGAATAGTCTTCGCTTTCGTTTTTCTCGTCAACATTTTTATCAGAGCACTTTTTATTTCAAACGTTTTTTGTACTTTTAAGATTTTTAGTTTAGATAATCTTTCTAGCTATTTTATTACTTATACTCCTCCTCATTTTCTTTGTTCTTAAAGAGAATATTAGCTGAAACTTTTTCTCATGAAGTATGATAATGTTGCACCTACTTTAGCTTTAAGTTTAGACTAAGTTTCTCGTGACTTGCTGTTTTTGAAAGCGTTTGACACATTTCTCTCTAAAGATTTCTTGTAAGTAGAAATGCAAGCGACACACACTTTAATTGTACAATACAAAACTACTCATGAAAATGCAAATCACTTAAGTAAGTACAGAGATTTAACGGCAAAGAGTAGGTGCAGGAAATAAGAAAGGCCGGAATTGAATAGGTAGGTAAGTAACTGCGTATAACTTACAACAAACCGGAGATAGACGGACACATCGAGGGATTTTAGAATGCAAACATGATGTATGCAGTCGTTGAGTTGAGTGTGCTATCGGTGTCATCAACGTTGCACTCATCTGAACCGTGAATGTAAAGCAACTAAGCTGTTGATATAGAGTGTTGACTCAGCACTCCCGCGACATTTCACAAAGCACATAACAAACAGAGAGACAAACAATACTGACTTGTGTGAACCAAACAGATTAACAAGAGAAAACATTCCCAAAAGTAAATATGTACTGACAAACTTTTTACTTGTTCTGAAGCTTCAAATCTCGAAATTAAGAAATTCCTGTCCTGCATTATTAAAAGACGTGAGCAAGCAAACGCAAACGATCACATATCCCGTAATATATGGACAAAAAGTAAAGAATTAAGTGAAAATAAAGAAGCAAAAACTAATTATCACAAAAACTAGTTTAAAGCCAAACCAACCAAGAATGAAAATTGCATCATTACTTTTAACTGCGTGCGCGCATAATTCGAAGACTGATCTCAGTTATACAGATTAAATTAAGGTCTCGTCAAATCCTTGACATGTTCGACATTAGCATAAAGTAATTACGAACAAAAACCGATTTGATGCGTTATTAGTAAATTGGTATAACATCAATCATTACTTACCTACGCTTGGTTTACGTTTGGCAACCGTCACTATGAACGAATTACGATGGGTGAACTGCGGTTCAAAGTTCAAAACAATCAGGAATATATGAATTAGAAAATTATTGTTAATTATTATGATTATGTTAAGAAGGAGCAATGCATGTAGTCGACGACTTTGGAATAGGCCAACCATGTGAGAATCAAGAAATCACTCTAATAGCTACCCCTAATCTAGGGTTCCCCCTGGATACTACTGGTTAGTTAGATTTGCTGCTAGGTTGCCGACTATAATTTTTTTAACACGGCATGAGCTTAACTCAGATAATAGTTTCTGCTAATAAGGAAGAAGAATCTACTAGATATTATAATACCTGAGATTTACCTATTGCGTCTGACGATGAAGTTGAGAAAGATTATAACGCTATGGATAGTTTCTTAAGTATCATACTACCGGGATACTCAGAATGACCATCATCTCCATTATATTTACAAGTAGCTACATGATTACCTACATTATATAGTAGCAACTTAACTTTAATAACTTCTTTGTTCAGTAAATACAGGTAATGTTCTACAAGCTTTATAACTCTCATCAACTTTTTATTAATCATAAAATGTCTTATAACATTCTGCTCCGACATATACGGCGATCACTTACTCGCGATATTTTTTATTATAGATTTTATATTACATCAGTATTAATGATCTAGGCATTACAAATTTGCTGTTTCCTTATTAGCTGTATCATTATGTAATATAATCAAAGCTTTCGCTTCAATCGAATTGAGAGCGAATTTGTAAAATGTTAATGCATTTTTATATTGTTAACGCGTAATTTATCGTTTTTGCTCACTTTTTGTAAAAGTGCAATGGAATTGCAATTTATCTTTAATATTCTGACCATCATCCTCCTGGTCTCAATAGTTCACTTTCTTACTACTCATATCATCTTTTAGAATCATAATCCATAGATACTTTACTTACTAAAGTTTTCTTTTTCTGCTTGTCGTTTTCCCCAAGTATTGACAACTTATTGATAATTCACCAAAATGACTTTGTACGATAGTACGATTTAAAAAAAAAGTAACACAAAGATCCGTGATCCAAATAGTTCAGTACAGCAAAAAGTAAACAAGCAATATATTGTGAATTCTACAACATATCGAGATGCCCTTATTGAAGCGAACGATGCCACAGAAAGTCTGAATAATTCATACCGCACTCACATAGCACACACGGACTCGAAAGACAACGATAATAAAAGCGCAGTATTGATCAATTTGTATGTAAATGTATGAAAATAAACCTAGTTGAAAAAAGAACGAATGTGAAATATTAATAATTGACAATAAACATTCAGAATTTGCTGAAGACGATATTGTTATTGCAAGAGTTAAATTAAATGAGACTGCTACTGTTGCACATTGAGACAAACTATGTGTAATTTCGGTCACCTGCTTCGTTTAATCTTAACGTTGTAGTTTAGTATAGTCTAGAAGGATGCAGTTGGAGCATTCAAAGATTGCCATTGTTATCTGTCGTTTTTAGCAAATCTACGGTGGTTGTACGGAGCAACCGCACATTCTGCAATTCAGCAGTTTACGCCATATTCATTTGAACTTTCAACATAATAATTAGTTCAGTTCGCTTTGAGCTATCAAGTCAGCCCGGCGTACTCGTTACAGCCAACAAGGGCCGCGTCACTCACTTCATTTCCACACCATCAGTCCATTAAGCTCTTTTTACTTTACTTTAAGTACCTTTGGGACAATACAGTAGTGTTTTAGTACTTTACTTCCTTTTATTCCATTCACCCCTCATCTAGAAATAATGTATGGTCTAGCAAGGGATCATACAGTGCTAGCAATATTAAAGTGTTGCTTAAATATGTATATTTCTGGAATATAACATCACTTTCTGCTTAAAGGAAACCCTAAGATTCATTTAACATAAACAGAGTTAAATGGGTCATGAATAGCTTGATGTGCCAATTTGGCTTTGAATCCTTTGGCTAACATTACTGTACTGCAAGACATAATTCACGTTTCATATGTAAAAGAGCGAGCTTGGCTGAATTCTACTGGGACAGTTGGCAATCTAGTAAAATGGCTGAATATAAGCATGCTTATAAATACAATAGTGGAACTGCTGCTCGAAATTACTTTAATTAAAATTTAACACTTACGGTAAACTTATACTGTCATTTACGGGATATCATCCGTGATTGTTCATTATTTTGAGCTCCCGACAACAGCGCCGAAATATTGGGAGCTCAAAATAATGAACAATCACGGAAGATATCCCGTAAGTGACAGTATAAGTTTAGTTGTAAACCGTGAAAGCTGAAAACTGTACGGTAGTTCTCATAATTATCTAACTTCAATAA
Organism: Noctua comes; assembly: GCA_963082995.1. Classification (NCBI taxonomy): domain Eukaryota; kingdom Metazoa; phylum Arthropoda; class Insecta; order Lepidoptera; family Noctuidae; genus Noctua; species Noctua comes. The sequence goes on along the minus strand of OY720279.1, from coordinate 3,958,716 downwards.
GGAGCCCAAATATACGAACTAAGATCAATAACGACGAAGTTAGACTAGCAGGAATCAAGTCTTACGTAATCTTAATTACGATAAACGTAACCAGTAGGCACAACATTATGATCGTTAAAAACATGATGAACTCTTTAATCATGACGACCTCGTAAATCCCGACAAATCATCTATTAAATAATCAATATCGATACTCTAAATCGATTGTCGAGTTTCAGCACGCCCATCTAATAGAGTTATAGTATAGTGCACTATCGAGTTACGTATGAGCAGATCGGAACCGGCAGCCGGATCTAGCATCGATACAACATGTTACATCACTAGTAAATACTGGTGACCTCAATTATTTATTATGTAATTAGTGTTAAACCAGTACATTGATACGTGTGTCCGTAATTTCTTTGCTGTCCATCTCTGAAAGTGATTGGTCTTTTTGTCCGCATTAATTTTTTTTTGCTTGACTTGTGCGTTTTGTATGGCGCCAGCATACGTAACCGTATCTTTAATGTATAGCTGGCTGATCTGAATTTCATACCGTGCTAGTGTCAAAGCTCTTAAAATTCAAGCTCTTGAATCACATAACGTGTCCAAGATCTCCTCTCCTCTATTCTTCTTCTATCAATTTATGCAGAACCTTCTGCTCCTCTTTCAATGTCTGGTGAATTAATCAGTCTAAGGGCCTATTTTTATTACATTTTCATAGGTCTGTGGAGAAAACATAGCTAGTCAACAGATTTTGTATTGAATATATGTCAAATCTCCTTATTAATTAGCGCTTCTTTGTGTAAGCCTAGAACTATAAAAAAACGCCGCCATCAGTTGCGAGTCCTATGCACCTGACCTTTCTATAGATTATCACATATAAGGATTAGTACGCGCGACGACACGGTTGGCGCAGTGGCTGAGCGATCGGCTGCTGCGCTGCGTGTTGCGGGTTCGATCCCCGCACGGAACAAACATATGTATGATCTACAGGTAGGTTCCGGGTCTGGCTGTTTGTGTACGTGAGTTTAAATGTTTGTAAACGCACCCACGATACAGGAGAAATTCCTAGTGTGGGGAAAAGTTTATTTAAAAAAAATCAAGTTTATTAAAACCCCAGAGAAACGTAAAGTTTTCTTTTAAAGCATAACTTAACTAACATAACTTAACACAACACTTATCATAACTTTACGTCGTTTGTGGCGATTTCGCATTTCACCTGTTATCGCCGCCAAATCTGACGGGTGTGATACATCGGCCGTGACTCAATCTGTCTAGGCATTGAATTCATGACTATTGAACTTATGACATCCATGCTCAAACAATTGAAAATGAATGCTGTGATCTCATTCAGGAATTTCTTACAATGCTTTGTTTTGACTTTCTTGTCAGAATATTTTGAATTGGTCGGTTAGTCGGCTCTTGTCATAATGTAGGGGACATTAATTTAAGATTTTAAACTATCATGGTCACTAACATTACCATTAATACTAACGGGATAGACCGATTTGTCTGCTCATAAACACCCACCCGCAATAACTTCAGTTTATCCGTGATCATGGTGCTTGCAACAGCGCCGAAATATCGGGAACTCATAACAAACAGTAAACATGGTAAATATCCCGTTAGTATTAATGGTGACATTAATTTAATTATGATTTTGCCATGGTTCTTAGTTTTTACTTATTTAGTGCATCAGTAATCACAATCTACATCTTTGAAATCTTCTTTAGTTTTCAAAAAATCTGATATCATTTTAAAACAGGGAGTTTCAGTTTGGAGGGACCAAAAGTTAAAATTAATTAATTACCAGTTTCTTAGAATAGGTCTCGGTATTGCGGCGCAGAGCGCGTGGGGGACACATATTACCTGTGTCAAGCAGTAAACTACGATAGGCTGAGTTAAAGGCTTACTTAAACTTCATCAACCAGTTACAGAGAAAACTCCGACAAAACAGCTAACAATGACAAAACTCACTCACAAATCATTGAACAAAGACACTCACATCTTCACTTCAACTTTCAAAGCTCACCCCCTGACAAGGTTAAGACCTGACCGCAAAAGATACAATGCCAATAAAGTCTAAACACATCAACGTCAACAGTAAGACTTGACCAATTTGCCTACAAACAAACGGCACATAATCGTTTAGCAAGCGAAAGCTGACGAAAGTTAAGACTAGCTTTATAATAGGTAAGCTTCAAAGCTTGAACGGTCTGGCGTTTATGGTCGTCGAGTATGTAATTGTATGGATTGGTATTCCTTTTGCGATTTAACTATTTATGAGGATGCTCAGATAATGATATACCTAGTCATCTGCCTAGCCTTTTCCCAAACTATGTTGGGGTCGGCTTCCAGTCTCAGGAAGTAGCTGAGTTCCAGTATTTTACATGAAGCGACTGCCTATCTGACCTCCACAACCCAACTGGGTAATACGATACCCCTTAGTAAGACTGGATGTCAGACTTTCGGCTTCTGACTACTAGTAACGACTGTCAAAAATCTACAAATGACATCCGGGACCAACGGTATAACGTGCTTTCCGGGGCACGGAGGAAACGTGGTATGTAATGATGTTCACCCATCCACGGACCCGTGCAGCTGTTATTATTTAGCCACGAGTTACTGAATGATATATGTACCTAGTAAGGTTGTAAAATAGTAAATTGTTTACATTTACTGCCGCATCTGAAATTTTCAGTAGAACTAGCTAACAGCGAGAGTGATAAACTTTTATGTAGTGATTGTCAGTTACTTTTATGGACCATATTATCAGGGTAGTAATAAAAGCTCCGAAAAAAATTAGCATACCCAAAATATGAAACTTAATGCTTTAAATAATAATCTTGCGATAACAAAAGGACAAAGAAACGACCGAATAAAATACTAATTCCAAAATTCAATACAGCATTTACTGACGTAATATTTTTCCGCCAGCTTAAATTGCGTTTTAACCTATAAAATAAATAAAACAGGAATAAAATCAACGTCAAGATAAATATCAAAATTTAATAAGGCGTAGTCGACGATTTAAAGTAACCTAAGCTAACGTCGGGGTGCCCCAAGTCCCGAGCTCGCTTCGCTCGCTCTTGCATCGTAAGTTATAAAGCTTAAGAAAACGATTATTTTAGCAGAACATGTTTTCGGAAACTTAGTATTATTTTCGCAAACTGAGTATTTTCTTCGTTAGTTTTTTGGAAATTTACTTTATTATTTTTCGTAGAATTGTAATTTAAAGAAGCTCATGTTTGTTTGTTAAATACAACATTTCTTTTTCCGTTTATTTTTTTTATTAATTTTTGGGTAATTCATTTTAATCAAACTTAGTATTACAGTTAACCACAGATCGTCGGAAGTTTTCTTTTTCGGAAGCTTTATTATTTCCCATATTATTATATCATGATATACAGTAGAATAGTCTGTTATTATTTGACTAACATTCATCTACAAGGCTCTTCTAGTTTTCTCTATGTTGAATTTGATCCACAAGATCTATTGTTATAAGAACAAGCTACGTACAGTTCATACAATAACAATATAATATTTTTAACGTCTAGTCAAAATAGGCTGTTCGTTATCGCCTCCAAGTACCTTAGGCATTAACCTATTTTCGTTTCCTGACTGATAAGGGAGTGACCACACACATCGACACAAGATTGGCTTAAGCTGAACAGGAAGCGCTTTATGTCCATGAAATAAAACCTAAAAAGACGTCATTCACGATTCTGACAATGGCAACTAAATGCGACAATTAATGCCGATTCCGCATTGATAAGGGACGTCGCGCACTATGTGGCCACGACCACGACGACATGTCTCATGACCGGCTGCTAATTTAAACAAAACTGGTCGAACGGCTGGTTGTATGATCAAACTTTCTTCCTGGTCGAAGCTTCTGCGGCCAGAAATCGTGGTCGTGGCCGGTCCTTGTGTTGTCACACCAACAATAGAAGATCAGGGTTCAAACACTTTGTTCTTCGTTTACATTCAGGAAGGAGTTTCCTCAAGATAGTTCACATATGCGGAAGACGGGAAGAGCTATTAATTGATCGTAAAAATGTACGGACAGCAAGACGGCAATCAAGTTTGATGACTCGATAAATACTCGTAACACATCTTCGTCTGAATAGATATACAAGTTTTTATGAAGAAGCACACATACAGAAAATTCTAAAACATGTAGATAGGACCGTTCTCTTCAATTCATGATATCAATCACGTGTTACGAAATCAGTAGATAGTAACTTTGTTAGTGCTTTGACGTGCCCATTTAAAATTCACGTTTACATAATACCAATCACACGGTCACATAATACAGTCCTTCCCTAAGTAATGTGATCGTCGAGTTCATGATTTGACGTCTTAGTTCTTGACATAAATCTGCCCAATAATTTAGCATCCCATAGAAGCCGAAATTAATCAAAACGGTCGTGATGACCGTTGCTACAGTACTATTTGGAGCGATTTTGGGATGTATGTAAAAATCTATAGTCTAGCAAACGTTAATCACTACTTTGATAGCTTAGTGGTGTGACCACCGGACTGCCAAGTCATAAGTCTCGAGTTCGAACCCAAGACACGCTCCTCTGATTCATGTGTTTATTGTATTTGCGTATTGTTCACTTGCTTCGGTGAAGGAAAACATCGGGAGGAAACCAAACCAGTGTGCCTGAGAGATATTTCTCGACGGCATGCCAAGTCAGCCCATCCATGGGCAGCATAAAAACTCTGACACCAAGCTAACTTGGTGTCAGAGTTTTTTGAGCACTAACTACGCGATAAAGAAAGAAGACTTAACTTTAAGTAGTATTTATGTATAAGCCCCTAGATGTCACACGCTGTATAGCATCGCATATCAACTCTCCCCTCACCTACGACCAAGTATGTACTACAAGTTACATAACAACTAATATCGTATGTTAACTAATTGTACAAACATAGCATGACCTCTTGACACTTGGGCTCATCAATTGACAAATTGCAACGGCCTTCACACGCGTGTCAAGTATGTTCACGATTTAAAACATGTATGAAGGTAATAATTATTTTAACTATTCAAGCTATTAACTGATCCTTTTGTACGTAAACGAGCGGATTATAGACTTGCCACGTAATTACTTAATGAGTAATTGGCCAATAATCTGTCAAAAGAAACCAAAATGATTAGCAACCATATTCTTCTAAGTTTTTCCCTCGATGGCAAGCTTGTTTACGCTATCAATCAACAGTGGCAAATAACTTAATGTTGAACTTTCTGATTAAATATTTTCTCACGTAAAAAGCACCGTCATTTCTGAATAAACCATGACTCTCAAAAACCTAATCACACGAAAATCCATATACCATTATAGCGGATCAGTCGTTACTGTCATAAAAAGTGAGGGAATCGACATTATTTATGGCAAAATAACTCTAACGTGCATCACTGTCGAATTGAAATGCATTGTGAGACACAAACTGTCGGTAAAAAGTACCACACACGAGCAATTTGCATGAAATGTATTTTTCTGAGCAACGTCGAAGTTTTTTGCAATAAAGACTAAGTAAATACCGTTGTAATTCATCATCTCGTGTACATTCGAGGTGAACGAACCTCATTTATGTACATTATGATGTATGAATAAATACGGAAGTTTGTACGTCAAATAATGTATGAATGCATAAATATGAATGAATGAATCAAAGTCATACTATAGTGTGGCTATTAGATGTCAAAGAATCTCTAGTTGAAGAAGACTGCGTCGATGGCCAAGAGCAACTTCTCAGAATGAGGCCCATGGTTCGATTCTTAGGTTAGACAATACGCTATTGAGTTTTACCCTCAGTAATTTCTCAGTAGCTTAGCAGCCCGGAGCATTTGTGCCCGGTTGATGGCTGTAGGCTCGCTCCCTATTACATGGTTATTTGAAACATGGGCAATGCAGGTCAGGTATACCTCTGCCTGACCCTTCGGGCATTACAGATGTGTTGTTATTATGATGAATTTCTAGTTGAGTTTTTTAATTTGTATGAAATGGACATGATGGGGAGATGACACCTACTTTAAAATCTAGTCAGGCCAGCGTGAAGGTAACATAAATTTGCGTAAAGTTATAAATTGCAAATCTGTATTATTGCTAAGTGTTCGTAGAACCCGGCGGCAGACGCCCTGGCATCCAACGGCATTGTTTACACAAAATTTATATCACCGACAATTGTATAGTAATATCTCAGAACAATACGATACAATCTACTCAGAATACTAAACGAAATACATATATGAGAAAGACTACATTTATAGCTCTTTTAGTTGCTGGAAATTCGTATCAAAATGTCTCATTATGTGGGAATAAAAAAAAACCGTGTTCATTCTGATTTATGGGTATTATAACCTGAATTAAGTATGAACAAAATCGTGAGACAATGACTTTTGCAGATTTCTTGTTATCTACAGACACCCACGAAAAATTAAAATGTTAAGTTATTATGTTATATGTATATTTAAGATCCGTATTTGGTGTTGATACAAAACCTGTCTGAATCAAAAGGATTATTAAACTCAAATTTTGGTGCAAATTCAAGTGTAAATCAATTTAGTTTTTTTTTTTGTCAAATTGGCACGCTTATAAATGACTCCTAATCGCCGCATTGTAGAATCGATTTCCAAATTAGTTTTGTTTATGCTTATTCATAATTAATAAGAAGAATAGAAATAACATATTCCATGCCATTCAATTAGAGAAAACAATCAAAACATGTATTTTCAACTTAAATATAAAATTTGGTTGACAATATATTAGTAGACGTATTGTGTCAATTTGTTAGTAGCGACTGGTCTTGAAAACAAACAACAAAGCTTCCTATACTGAATCAGCTGAGAAAATGCAGCAACATAAAAATACTAAATTATAATTCTAAATTATATCAGAATTAGACAATTTCTGAAATACTGAGGTCCATTTGCACCACAACTTACTAAACGCGTTTAACGCTACAGAAAATCAAAACACCATTCCGCCTCCGTCATCTTTCAACGATTGACAGAAACAGAAGGATGTTTTTTATTTTTTATTTTTACGTATAATTAACACTAAGTACCACAAAAAGGGAGGAGGCCTATACTCAGCACTGGACATAACCAGGCTGCCAATAATGATGAGGATCATTAATACTGAAACCCGTACCAGAAACCATTTCTTTTTCAAAAGCACAGGCGTACTACACCCTTACAAATTAGCACCACAGAGACATCTCTCTTAAAATCTAATTTGCCAAGCACGCATCATCGCAATCCAAAGGCAGTGGCACACCACATTGCCACAAAGCAATGCAACACAGCCAACACATTTTGTAATGCACACTGCACCGACTAATCACGGTGCAAATTAATTACTTATTGTAGCGAGCGAGTCGGCACGGTTGCGAGTGTTGCGATATGTCGCTGTGTCACAACGGTGGAAAACCTTTACGAAATTGTGCACGGTTTGACAATTGTTGTGACAGCTGTCAAAATTTTTGGGCGACTATGCGGCGGCGTCCGTATCACAATATTCATGCAACGATGCATGAATATTGTGATACGGACTGCATTTACATTCGATGTTTTTTAATAAAGTTTTATTATTCGTACGGGCTAAGTATTTAGGTTTAACTTTGTATAGATTTGTTGTATAATTTAATTTTAATTGAAAGATAGGTAGCTTAATTATTTATATGCGAAAAGAAACATAATAATATTGTATTGTGTGCAGGCAGTTTTTATTAAGCGAGTATGTTAATTAAAAAATACTAATATGTAATTTGTGTGCGAAAAGCAACATGATAAAATGTTTTTATGAAACTCGGAGTTGGCGTGTGAAAACTCGAAATGAATAAGATGTCTAATTACATTCAGGATGTCATTTTTATTTTATTTATGTATGAAGCATTGCTCATATCTCGAGCTAACATAATTAAAGGTTTCGTATTTTACTTTTTTGCTAGCATCAGCCAATCCTGGTTGCAAATAATTTTATTTCAACGCGAATATTTTTTAACCAAGAATTGAGAATGTATTTTACATTTCACTACTGTCGGTCGGCAGAAAATTAATTATTTTGGCAGCATTCTTTTTAAATTTTTAAAGACAGGATCGCCACTGGAGGAGGCTCTTTTAATGCACCTCATTATAAGAACCTCCAGGAGACGAGACACTTAAGTATGTCTAGCGCACCTTGGACCCAACCTCTACCCACTTAGCTTTTCCCCCAACTTTGCTGACATTAGCTTTTTCGTGATTTAAATAAAAGAGTTTACTGTTTTTTTTTTCATATTATTGCTAAAAAACAGTAGTAGCTGGCCTCTTATCAAACTCAATACAACTCCGTTCTACGATAGACCAGTTCCAGATCATTGAGCAAGCTTCTTTCCGCTTACATTTAAATTTTTTGACAGCACGGTTGACTCAGTGGCTGAGCGATCGGCTGCTGCGCTGCGTGTCGCGGGTTCGATCCCCGCACGGAACAAATATTTGCATGATCTACAGGTAGTTGTTCCGGGTCTGGCTGTTTGTGTATGTGAGTTTAAATGTTTGTAAACGCACCCACAATACAGGAGAAATTCCTAGTGTGGGCAACGTTTTTTATAAAAAAAAAATAAGGAGTTGTTTATTTAATATCCTCATTTGTATGTTACAGAGCTTACATAAATCATAACCAAACTACACAGCACATAACTCTTTATGTAATTACATAAATTCAAGCGTGTAACATGTGACATACAATTTCCTCTAGATGTAACCAGCTGCATTCCTCATATTAGAAAATCATCGGCTCACTACAACTTCACGTGGATGTCAGTTTTGGCCGACACTTTCACATTTTCTAGTTTAGCTGAAGATGGAAATTTCAAACTTTGCTACAAAAAAAAAAAAAAAAATCTAAATTCTAGATAGTACAAAATTTAGAAGTCGATGGGACAATAGTCATGAAGATTAACGAGAATAGGAGTAAATCTTATTTCTCAAAGAGAGAAAATGTCGGAAAAATTGTGTGCATATATTCTGGAAATAAATGTTTTTTTTTCCTATTTCTACAAAAATACGAATGATTTTACGGAACATCGACCTTTGATGTGAATGGATGCACAAGCCTTGTATGGCAAATGGAACATAGAAGTCGGGTGACGACAATCATAACATGACGTCATCATTCTCTTGCCCTTATTCTAATTTATTAGGGGTCGGCGCCGCATGTCTTCTTCTTCCATACTTCTGTATTACTCGTCATCTCATCAGACATCATCACTGCCTTGATCCTTCATACAGTCCATCCATCGTTTCTTCAGTCCTCCTCTACTCTTATACCCATCCATTCACACTCAAAACATTCCTCACAACATTTTCCTCATTCCTCCGAAACACATGCCCATACCAAGCCAAGCATTCATAACATGTGCCAGGGCTGCGGAACTGTTCGAAAGAGATACCGTAGCCCTGGAACACAAAGGGCAAAGAAGGAACATGGATGGGTTTTAGTCAGTACCTACAAGTCTGACACTCCCTTCCGCTCCGCCTAGAGTGGGGGGGGGGGGGTCATTTGATGATTTCACATCGGAAAAAAAAAAGAAGCATTCATAACATGACGAATCACATTCATACTCTTGCTACTAAAATCAGAATCCGACAAAATCCTACAGTTAAAATGACCTGACCTTGCCACTCATTACTCAAACCACAAATCGCTAAACGACAGCACTAAACTTTACTAACGAAGGTTACATTAACCTCAGGTTAACCGGAGCTTTAATTAGCACACGGGTCACTGAGTAAATATGTATAAAAGCAGCGAGTACAATAAATACCTTTCAATGTCACGGAAGCTGGTTTGTGTACTGTGTGACCTTTCTGTGCTTCGAAAAGATAAACAAATGGGCAATAATTGAATAATATCCTTTTAATCTACAGGGTGTAAACAGACCCTTCATATAGCCGTCAACCAAGGATACTGTACATCAAAGTAAGTAACTTGCGCAAAAATTATTGCTGGAAATCACTTTTTTTTTGGGGTGAAAAATCACGTTTTACGGCAGGACTCGATGGAAAGCTCTCAAAGCATTGTGCTGATGGGGTCGTACGGGGGTCGTGGAGGTGTGTAAAGTAAAAATTTTACATTAAAAACATGTATTTAAAAAAAAAAACTTGTGAAAAAGTTGGAACTTTGACCCCCAATATCTCCGTAACTAGAAGGTTCCCAGGTATGGTCTAGAAGAAAAAAATGATCGCAAAGACGGGGAGAACAAGTGCCTTTCGGATATGTTAAGGGTCTATTTACACCCTTTATACTAATAGCAGAAGGATGGACTGTGTGAAAGATGATATGGCTAGAAAAGCAGTGACTCATGAAATGACGAGTAATAGAGAAGTATGGAAGAAGAGCACATTGGGATAAGAACAGGAGAAAGAAGTCTGCCTGTTACCCTGTTTTACACCTCAACGGCTGAACGGATTGCAATGTTTGGCACACAACCCGCAGTGAAGGGCAGGTTCCGACATCCACGCGCGAATCCGCGAGCTAAAGCTAGTGAGCAATAATTAATTATCCTTCAAATAATTTATATTTTTTTGTACCAGTCACAATACTCACAATGAATCAACGAAGTCTTTGTATCTTTCCTTCTTGAAATAATATTGTTTTTTATTACTTATTCAACACAAGGTATGTAACCTTTGCAGCTCTTTATTTCAATTGCCATCTACAGACTCACAGAAGGGGAGTGCCGGCTAGACTCTAATGACATTATAAAATCCTTAACGAGGCTTAGCTTAAACGTCAATGCCAGAACGTCGATTCATGGTTCCATGCCTGCCAATTGAATATGAATAAAATAGCTATCGAACAATTTATGCACACATCAATAATTCTAAACTGCCAAATAATAAATCCATCACGGTCCATCATTGGATTTTTCAGAAGGCAAAGGTATTTTATTGGGTAGGGCCAAAAGACCAATGTCTCCAAAACCATAAACTTAAGAACATAATATCCGATCTACCCAAAATTAACCTACAATAAATGCGTTCTTCTAAAACATCACGTTCCCTGAAGAGTTACAGGGAACGTGACTTTACAGGGAACGTGACGTTACAGGGAACGTGACGTTACAGGGATCGTGACGTTACAGGGAACGTGACGTTACAGAGAACGTGACGTTACAGGGAACGTGACGTTACAAGGAGGTAAGAGGGCAGAGCAACGCACCAAACACACACGATGACCATACTTCTTTTGGTCTCCATCTTTTATAAACAACATTACGATCCCTACACTTCGATCCGACTGCAAACGAAACATAGAACATACGAAGACAAAAGCGGGTGAGTTATATCGATCCGTCGATCAATGAGCGGCAGATAAGATCGATTGACCAGATAATGCTCGGCTGCTGACAACACAATGGACCGCCGACAAGAATAGAGATACGTTGTATGCGAGCGAATTCTTTTGGGCAAATCGCCGGTTGGCATTCTGCATGGACTGTATCTTTTTTTTAGGATTCTATTGAATGGCGTGGGACGAAATAAATATCGAATTTATCAGAAACTAGCCACTAACCTTCGGTTTTTCGATTTTTGGTATGTCAATATTCCATTTGGTATAAATATTATACGTTTTAATTTTTTTTTTAATAAAACATTGCAATTTTTGCTTAAATAAAGCACAAACAATTAGTAAAATTATTCAATTAGGGGAAAAAAATTGATGGAAACAAGGCTGATAAAAATGGCCGCGGTCATGATGTGATGACAGTTGAACTGTGTTCGAAAATTGTAGGAGTTTAAGATTTTTTTTGACTAGCAATAGTTGAACTTAACTTTTTTTTTTTTTTTTTTAACGTGGTAAAATCATCAAATGAGTCCTCCCACCCAGGGCAGAGCGGGAGGGACTGTCAGACTTGTACTGACTAAAATCCACGGTGTCCTTCAGTAGCCCTTTATGTTCCAGGGTCACGGTAATTCTATGAGTCCCGCGACCCCGGCAGGCTTTGGCCCTCTAGAGGGGGGCCCCGTCATTATGCTGACACTCTTTGAGGCGCGCGTAGAACACAACGCGCCGTCGACCCGGGCATGGTCCATGGTCGGACAGCGAGTCGCCCATTACTCGCCGCCCGCATGCCCGCGCCTACGGTGGCCGGAGATCGTCTGCCGACGTCCGGCGCCGTGGGCGTCTACCACTGCGGCTGGTGTGGAGGGAGGACGCTGTCCTCTCCCTCACGCGGCCCGCCTCCTCCTTCGCGAGCATGACTGCTTCGCAGAAGGAGGCGACCGCTTCCCACTCCGTCTCGCCCCGCAGCATGGCCTCGACCAATGCCGGGCGCGAGAGGGCTCCGCCTATCGCCGCCGTGAGGACACGGCGGTGCTCTGCCCAAGCGGAGCAGTCCTGCACCGTATGCTCCACCGTGTCCTCCGGGCGGTCCTCGCAGTGGTGACACCCAGGCGTTTCCTCCTTCCCCATATGACACAGGTACCTCCCGAAACTTCCGTGTCCGGTGAGGACCTGCGTCACGCGGTAGGTCAGGACGCCGTGACGCCTATCCAGCCACTCCTCAAAGAGGGGTCTTACCGCCGCGATTGCGGCGTGCCCGGACCTCGGTTGCGACAGTCGTTCCCTCCATACTGCCCTGAGATCGCGCCGGAGTTGAACTTAACTTTTAATACTTTTCTTGGGTTGATAGTACTTCATTAATTTAAGTGAAGAAAAAAACGACATGCATATTTCCTATTATGTAAGTTAAACCTACCAGAATTAATTCACTAAATGATGTTAAAATCCATGTTGGAGTCTAGATGATCAGCACAGTTACACAGAGAGACACAAAGAGCGACTAGCTAGATATGTAGATGCTGATCATATTCGGTCAGTTTTGTAAATACCATTGTCAAAGTTCGGGTCCATCCCTCTTAAGTTTTTAAACAAGACTATGATAATAGAAGAGACATTAAGATAATGAACTATTCTGATTCTCACATAGCATATTCATATTCATTGTATTTCTAAACATTAGTCTTGGGAATATTTATGTTTATAAAACGTTAATGGAAGACAAAGAACCAAACTATTTTGATTTTTAACACTCGTGAATAGATCATGAAGTCAACCTTTTCTAACCGACTTCCAAAAGGAGGAGGTTATCAATTCGTCTGATTTTTTTTTTTTGTTTGTATGTTCAGCGATTTCTTCGCCAATTGTGAACCGATTTTGATGATTCTTTTTTTTGTTTGGATGAATGTTATTCCGCAGACGTGGTCCCGTTAAAGTTTGGTGAAGATCTGATGCTGATCTTCGGAGATATCAATGGAACTCTTCAATAATAGACAGCAAATCTGTCGTAATTGCTGCAGTCGCTTGGATGTTCATTGTTTAGACAACACCATGACATAACATCACGCCAGTATGCTCTGAGGGGGTACGCAGGTGTGTACAGAGTACCCACATTTTGACAGTTAGGTATGTTAAGTTCCATTTTATTGGGGAAAGCCTATACTCCTGAAAGTGGTCCCATTGGCATCAAGTCAGAATCTGATGACGGGATCCCAGGGAAATCGAGGGCCACCCTCAAATTTTATAGGCACATTCAATGTTTTTCATATACATATATATGTTGCAGAAACATTACGTGAACACGATAACAAAAATAAACAAGGCCAAACAAATTTTGATAAAAATAATATGGGACCACCTTGAGGGAGAGACGCCTAAGATGGCTTTTCTCTCGAATTGGCGAGAAGAAGCACACCACTGTCTCAAGTGGAAAGAAAGGGGGGAGCCCTTTGCCCAGGAGTGGGACAATACGGGCTAACTAAAAAAAAGGAACCACCTAAAAATAACTATTTACTACTACTTTAATTTTTTTTTAATTTCCATCCACAAGCATACGGAAGTAACTCAACTATTCCTCAGAAGTCTACCTCCACATTAGCGTGGAACGTGGCGCGTGCGTCATTCTCGATTGTCGCGTCGCGTCGGCGTCACGCACGACTGCGTATGCGCCCCCAACATTTGTTACACGACAGAAGTGAGCAAAGAAGTTCCACGCACTCAGTTGTGCGACTAGCGCTTATTAGTTGGAAAGACAGACTGTATGCCAGGAATCGCTGAAGTTGGAAAAGGCTTGGCTGTTGTGTGAGACGGAGAACCATGGATACAGTAGCGCAAATTGGGACATGGCTCAGTGCCGCAAAAGGCTGCGGTAGTCAAAGCAGCAACAGCATTAAAAGATAGTATAAAGGGTGTAAATAGACCCGTAACATAAAAGAAAGGCACTTGTTTTCCCTGTCTTTGCGATATTTTTTTTGTTCTAGACCATACCTGGGAACCTTCTAGTTACGGAGATATTGGGGGTCAAAGGTCAAATACATGTTTTTAAAGATTTTTACTTTACACACCTCCACGACCCCCGTACTATTCGATCCATCCATCAGCACAATGGTTTGAGTGGTTTCCATCGAGTCCTACTTTAAAACGTGATTTAACACGCCAAAAAAAAAAGTCGATTTCCAGCAATAATTTTTGCGTAAAGTTACTTAGTTTGATGTACAGAATGCTTGGTTGACGGATATGTGTAGGGGCTGTTTACACCCTGTAGATACAGATTTTAACCGTACATTTCTCAAAGATGAAGTCAGTAATGGCGTCGATTTGAGGTTCAAACAAGAATACAGGTTTAATCATAATAAATTGATCGAAGTTAGTCCTCTTTACTTATCTACGTCATGGCAGACGGACAATGATCTATAAGACAATTCCAATAATTCAAACGATCAAATAGTATATTCTAATTGCTTGTTGACATGAGAACATTGAAAATAAGTAAATTAGTAATAGAAAAGACAATAGCTATTGATTCTCTTGGAAGAATTTTGCAAATGTGATACTATGATATCGTGTATTTACTACATAGTGCGAAAACCACTTTTGTTCAACTACGACGACGGGTTTTGTAACTAATAAAGTATTTATGTAGATATCAATCACCTAGATCTACTTGCTCTAGTTTAATAGAAATTCAATTAAAACCTGTTCATCCGCCAAAATAAACAAGTACATATTTAAATTTTAGCCAATACTACTGTGAAGAATTCCAATCAGCCTACAAATATAGTTCACGGTACATTTACCGTGCCTACCAGGTAGAAGAAATGGAAAGGGACACAAACTGTGCCTATACAACTTCGGAAAACCAGCGTAATATTATGCTGATGTTTTAAATCCACAGAGCGTAAACACTTGGAACTGGATGAGCAACAAAAGGGAAATTAATGTTCTACTTATGTGAATCATTAATCAGGTATTACATGCTCACTTTCTTTTCGCAGCTACTGGTCGGGGAAATGAAGAAAATGCGTAACCTACATAAGATATTATGCATACATAATGTGAAGTTAGGTTTAATCAGGCAGGAATATACGCTTGAGCTGAAAACTATGCAATTATATTAAGTACATTCTTTCAAAAACTTCCTTCGTGTAACATCAATATATTTGACTGATAAAAAAATTCATGAGGTAAGACAGAGCCCTATACACTATACAGCCTATTGGTCTTATCGTTGTAGGTAATATCTCAGACAAGCATGGATATGATGGATGAAATTGAATTGTGCAACAAAAGATGCGGTAAACAAAAGGCAATCCATTAAAAGCCAACGCAAATTCCTTCACGACCAGAACCCGAACATTCTAAACCAAACACGCTAACTACAACAATAATTACAAGCACAAGAAAGTATAATTATACTTCGGTATGCGCGACAAACGACCGCAAAGGTCGCCCGTGACAGTTTCGAAGCAAACCGCTGTTTTTGCACGACACATCAATCACTGCAGGTTATATTCGTATATGCAGTCAAGTTGGAGGTGCAGATTATTGTAAATATACTGTAATATTATAAGTGGCCTTTAGTGGCAAAGGACTTATAATTTGTTGGTATTATTTCTGTCAACCAAAACACAACAGTTATTCGTCCGGAAGCTAGCACGAAATTCCCAGATTCCGGGAGAACGAAATATCAGTAATGAGGCCACCGTAAACGTAATGCACGAGTAGAACTACTCCGAGCCCGGCGTTCCTACCAGGGAAACCTACTAATCATCAATTTCGTAAACTTGCATCCTAACTTCTTATTATTTTTAAGACAAGTTCCAAAATACGGTTTAATTAAGGAAATGAATACAGAAAATAACTTAAAACTCAGAACGCAAGTACTTATGGAAAGCTCCACACAAAAGTATTTGATTACAGATTGAAGAAAAGGAAGTGATAAGAAACCACTATTTGTGAAAGAAGTTTATCTTGCAGTAGCATGTGTGGGCCAGAGATAAGAAAACATTCTAAATTACCACAACTAGGCTAAATCAAGAAATGTAATGTAATCTAACAGTGAATTAATTCACTGTTAGATAACATGAGCTGGCGGTATTCAACCAGAAACTAGTCCGGAATTCCTGAACCAAATTCCTGGAGAGCGAAATGTCGATTCTAAAGAGGTAACCGCAAATGCAATACATGAGCGTAATGCGTAATAATAGAGCGATTCCGAATCCGGTCTGCCAGGAATAGGAACGTATTATGAATTGTGGATGTGTACATCCGATCTTTTTAGTATGCTTAAAGACATGACGCAACTCCAGTTGAAGAATTTGGTGATGATAGATAGTGTGAGTGTGGCTAAAGAAGGACCCAAATTGCTTGAATCACAATCTCATTCAGTACACAAGAGCATAAGTCTGATACTTTTAGCTCCATCCCAAAAGAACTTACCGAAACACAAACCAACAATGCCTTTAATGCCCCAAATGACTTCATAAGCATGCGTTTGACAAGATGTATAATTACCATACATTTCGGTATGTGCCACAATCCGCAAAGGTCGTGACTGTTCGGGAACTGAACAGCTGATTATACACGACATATCAATCATTACATAGAATAAAAGCGTACGTAGGTGTCACGTGCCCTTATTCGCCTTATAGAGAAGCATTCCTTGTGTTTGTGCGGTTTTAACTACGTTTGGAATGCTCTATTACTTCCCATATCGTAAGTGGTATGAAGAAAATGGTGGCAGAATTGACGCATTTTAGATGACGGCCACTGAGAATAACATCCATGTTTGGATGGCAGTAGACCGTTCCTAAATGACGTAGTGATGAGACATGAAGTTAGCATTGGAGAAATAAATGGTCTTGAGCTCCTGCTCCTGCTCCTGCTCCTGTCGAGAGCAAGACCAATAATGATGCAATAATCTTAATACCTGTGGGTCTAAATCATATTATTTACTCTCCGGATGTGATGTGAATTATCTCAAAGCAAATCTATGAGATATTCCAAAATAATCTAACACTAAATTCAATGCAGGTTAAACAGGCAACCTTAATAATGATATATTTATAACACCAACGCCTACACATTGGGTAAAATCACGCGCCCTTATTCACCTTATGTAGAATGGAATCGCCTACAATAAGTAAAGACAGTAATCGCAATATATTTGCAAAGACCAAGAAGCTTACATTGTGAAGAATAATACAATAAAGGTAGAATACATCGTGATGCCTAATACTGAATAATCACAGTACATATACAACACAGGTAGTTTTAGAAGAAAGGAATCTACAATTGCAGCCATAAATAGATGGCAAACATAGATTGCACTGCAATCCGGATTCCTAGTCAACACATTGATAAAAAGGCAATGTGTCAACATTTTCCTGCTTCGAACTCTCAACAAAGGTGATTTCAATACAGTATGAACAGAAATGTAATATGGAAAGGACAGGAGAAACCGAATAGGTAAAACTGATATAACTAAAAGACAAGGTAACTTATAAGGATTACACAATATAGCTATTTTTAATGAACTAGTTACACAATACTTTACAGCTGATATAGTAGATACCAACTCATTATAAGTTTTACAAATAATACTGGACACTAATAAAGAAACACCATTAGAAGTTCCACTTTATAAAAATGTACGAAAACACACTGACGAGGCCTTTTAGGCAATTAAACATTTCTTGCTACAGTTACAAAACTTTTATCTGTATCTGTGATTACACGGATCTATGCGTGGGACACATGATCAAGGACTGCTTCTATGAAACTTTTGTCCTTAACCGCCTGTTTTGTAGTAACACTCAACAATGTACACACGGTCTAATCAGTACTATCTTAACTATCTAAACATTTAACGCAATCTTTTACAATCTCATTGCCAAGTTGAACAATATTTTGACTATGAACGCCCAAATCGATGTTATCTCCACGATATTTTATAAACAGCCTCTGGGTATACATAATTTATATTTCAGAGAGTATATTAATACAATTTGACTGCGTTTAACCTCAAATTTAGTTTGTGGGCGTAGATTTATGGATTGAAAAGGGACCAGCTCCAGTTCTCCCACAATCGTTATAGCAGGTTTATGTCGTAAAATATGAGATGTGTCACGTATTTCTTCAAGAGATTCAACAAAATCAGTGACGACACGAGATATTTATTTATTTATTTAACACTTCAAGCACAAAAGCACATTGGCGGACTTAATGCCATAGGCATTTTCTACCAGTCAACCTTTGGGCGATGCAGAGACAAACAGTGGTACAGATACACCTGAAAATAGTTTTAATTAATAATAATATTAACTATAAGTATATATAAAATACTATAAATATATATATATATATATATTTGTTATACACAAATATATATATATATATTATGTCTTATGACAGTATGGCACAAGGTGGCTTCTTAAGCACAGGTTATAGCTTCCAGATGTGAGTATACACAATACTTTTTTTCGGATCTTCAAGGAAATTAAGTATCAACTGTATGAATTCTTACTTCCTATAAACTTATTTCATTTATGAAGGTTTTGCTTTACTCATCTTTTTAGTTCTTTTAAACGACTGCTGTTAAGTCATAAACATGTTAGGGTTTGGACAGTACGTCCTGTATTACAGAGGCTTGAATTTTAAAGTAAAATTTCGTACTTCGTGTTCTGTAGGTAATCGGATGAAGGTAACGACTACATTTTAGAAAATTGGACCTGATTCTTTACAATCTTTAACCTAACTAACATTCTAGCAATTGGGTATAAAATTGGCCAATCAGAAGGCAACCTACAGTCACGTTTGAAGTCACAAGCACAAGTAAGTGAACGATAATGCTATCGTATTTCTGCTTAACAGGCAGAACAGATGCACCTTACCATAGTACCGGTTAAAATTCGACTCACCCTATTAGAGTAAGAAGCGTAAAAATATTAGCCGTTTTGTTGGTTTTAGCTTTTCCTTTAATGTGCAAAGTTTTAGAAGCAGTTAAAGAAAAAAAATATTATGCAGTTTTTTAGCATCTACTACTTATAGATCTCAATAATCCAATCTCTTACTCTATGAAGACAAACTAAAGCCATCTGCGGCGAAAACAGACTGTCATCAGTTTCTCCAAAGAAGACGACCTCGACAAAGGGCCCAGAAAAGATCCTAAGTAATCCTAACTAGAAAATAATCGCCGTGTCGGTATGTCTAGTGAATATTTAGAACACATTTCGCAACCATAAGTGCGATAACTTCTTTAAACGTATGGAAATGAGGACGCGTATCTAGCGACCTCATTCACCACGATTATGTTTTACGTCATAATTCCATAGGTTTCCGTGGTGCGATTGTTTTTCTACTCCAGTTACTACCATTTACATCATAAATACAGTTGGTGAACATGTACAAACGAGATCTTTGACGACCAGTTCTGCAGACAACTATTCTCTTGCAAGTACCTAATGTCATAATCACCTTGTAGGGGGCAAGCATGATGGTTTCAGTACTTCCGTAGGTAAATGTGTTGAAATGCAGCAAATCTGTAAATTATGGGCGACTCTGAAGATACGAATAGTTATTGAAAGCATGTTGGTCGCAAACACTCAGAAGTACAACCTCCCTCAAACTGGTGTGACGTAACCAAAAGAAAAGCCCTGAGTGAGATAGGACATTTGTCACTTTGCTGCTTTGCTTTGCCATTTGTTGTGTGTGCACGTATCAGAAACTTATGGATGCTACTAACAATGCTGCTAAGTTCTGGGCCGACTAAGTTAAGATTGCCATCGACACACTTAATAAAAGGGAGGGTAACCTATTCGAAGTCCCATTAGTCTCATTACTACAAAGTACAGTTAGCTACAAATGCAATAAATAATTGTGGACTATATCTGTGCATGGTAGTGCCGTTACCCGCATTGTTCGTCTGTTTTCCCGGTTCGATTTCCATTTAATAGATATGAATCAAGTTACCTGCACTTATGTTTCCTTAAGGGCCCTTTTCATTATTATTCCTTTTGTTCTTTGGTTTTTGTCAATTGGTTTATGAGAGAAAACGTGCTTAGAGCTAAGCACGTGGACAATACTGTTATGACTGCGCAGAACAATAAAAACTTGACAGATGGTAAAAATACCTGCTTCTGAATATCTGATATTGATCGATAACTCTTATCAATTACTGGTCAACCATTTGTTTTGGTATCTCAAATAAGGCAGTCCTCATCTTATCTACAAAAGTATTGATAAAGCCTTCGTCCTCTTTCAAGGCCCTTTTTTAATCTATATTTTGCTTTTAACTTGATTTGTTTGTCTGGTGAATCTTTATCAAGCAAAACCGTTTTTATTTTCCATTCTATCAATTGAATTTTAAACATTTTCAAGTTTCAGGCAAGCCTACCTCTTATCGTTTTGACTTACATTTATAAAATAATGTAAAACATTTTAAATCAATCTGATGAAGCCATGAGCATTAAAGAACGTCTTAATTACCAAATAAACATTGCCAAATACCCAAGAAATCTTTTAAGCTCATATCAGCCTTACGGATCATCGGATGTTCGGGCCGTTAGCTCTAGGAGCCTCCAGCAGAACCAATGTCAATACACTTTCGCTAAACTGCAAATATTCATACAAAACATTCATACAAATGTAAGAACTAACCTTCGCCATTACATCAATACAATTCGAATTGAATTAGAATCGATATAACATCGTTAGAAATATAAGAATCAATAATTTGGTAATGATCGTTAAGTGCGGCACCAAATCGATTCAAAAACTATGTGTGTAAAAAAACAAAAATATAAAATACTGATCGTGATTGAATGGCGAAGGCTAATTAAAGTGTTTTAATTAACTATGCCTGTCAATACAATTCACGATTGTAATAAACATGGACCTTAGGACCAAAAGTATTTAATGAAAGGGAGATATCTCATGAGCACGATTGTAACGAACATGATTGTAGCATTTGTAACCTAAGGATCAAAATTATCTATAGTAATACGAGTATTATTGGAAAAAGAAGGCATCCAATTGCAAATATAATCTTTTATACATAGATAGAAAGCTAAGCTATTATAGGATATAATAATACACTTCATGCGGATCAAGTCGCGGATAGGAGTCTGTTTTTAATAATATAATACCCTAATTTCACGATTGCATAACGTACCATGTGTCTAAGGACCAAAAAAAAAAAATATCTAAACAGCCAGTTAACAGTGTTCGTGAACCAAATGCATATTATTTTCTTGCTCGTACAACGGATAACAATTTAGTAGTATGGAAGAAAACAATTAACAACAATGCATTTTATGACCACGAATTGGTATCATCATGCAGAGTTAATAGAACATTGTTTTCATTAACAGCATAAATAATAACATGGAATGAATACAGAGATGACGACTGATACAAATATAATGGAAAGAAGAAGACATGCTTGGCTACCCTCAAATAGAGAGGTATAAAGGCTGGAGGATATGAAATGATGCTTGTTTATAGCGCCATAGCACGACGCATAAAAAAAATACTCTTGTGCCAGTAACACGAAAATGATGATGAAGAATTAAGAATGTATCATAGACGAGTTCCCTTCACAATCATGAATACGGGACCTGCAATAGATTGTGGACGCAAATAATCTTGAAAGGATACAACATTCAATTCAACACGCTTGGCCGGGCCGCCGTTCTCAGTATCCAACGAAGCATTCATCATACATAAGTAAGACAAATACAACCTGAATATGCACTATATATCTCAAACACATACATATTCATAACAGCCAATCCTTTAGGAGGACACAGAATGCAGACCAATACACTTAATGCTACAACAGTCGCAAATAACTGCATTAGATACAGCAGAACAAATACGATGATAAAGCGAATAAAGGTACACGATCACTTGCGGAAATTGCACAATTATTTATCGATACGAAAATTGCAATCGAGTCATCCATCAAACGATGTGTAGTAATAAATCACAGGTAAGCGTAAAGCTAACAAGACTGCACGATAATCTAGGTAGGTATATTATAAAATACTGTCGCTTTTCGTGTCTGTTTGTCTGACCGCGCTGATCTCCTAAACTAAGTAACGGATTTTGTTGAGGTTTACACTATCATTTAGTTAGAGAAACGATTCCCGGTTTATGTGATATATTAAACTTGCTCGTAATAAAGAAATCAAAATTTTTGTCAAGTCATAAAACCGTGCAAAGCAGAGGTAGTTCGATAGTAACTAAAGTTGTTTCCATACATGCTCAATTTGTGTCGAACAACGAATTCTATAGGCACGGGAAATCATTTGATGTCAGTCTAAACGGCTACCTAAAAGGATTGCCTTGTAGTTTGGTACTCAAATCGACTGTGAAACGATAGGGAAAATGTATACTAGTGCGTCCCACATTAGGTATACAAAAATATTTGCACGGTGGCCAAAGAAATGCTGAACAATAGGCAAAAAAGCACTACGCACAAAATTATACTACACGCTATCAATGTCATGTCAGTCGACAGCTGTAAATCTGTGACTCCGTTGATCGAAATAACAACAGCCCAAACCCGACATGAGATGGATAACAAATTGATTTCACGAGGCTTCAATTACTAGCTTCCTGCCCTTGTCCCACGATACTTAGAGTCGGCGAAACACGTTTCCTTATTCCATTCTTCAGAAACCAGGAGTTTATATTTGCCATCTAAACAGCAGCAGTTTTGTAATTCTCAGACAGAACGCCTGTACAATACCGATAGATTAGCATCATGCAGGTGTAGTCCCACCTTTATTCCTGGCGCATTGCAGGCTTGCAGTACAATATGCTCATTAATTATTATTCACGCTTCGTTACAACCAATTTTAAGCCATTGACATTTATAGGCCAATGTCAATGCAATGCATTTTCCTTCCCCGAACATCTATAGAAATAGTTTCTACGTGTTTCATTGGAACCAATATACCACGTCCAACCTTGGCGCCAACCTTCGTATGGTAAAGTAATTAATGGTCAATTGTGACCAATTAGTATTTTATATTATCATTAGATTAGCCGGACGTTATCATTTATAACTAAAGGCTTGTAGCTTGGTTTAATTAGCGAATTATTTTAACAGTAGAACTTATGTCAGTGAGTAATTGATTAAACAGTCGAATTGGTTGACATTACTTTAATTCAAATTTATAGTATCAACTATATCACATTCCTTTATGCACATTAAAAGAAGATAAGCCTA
Source organism: Noctua comes (assembly GCA_963082995.1). Taxonomy (NCBI): domain Eukaryota; kingdom Metazoa; phylum Arthropoda; class Insecta; order Lepidoptera; family Noctuidae; genus Noctua; species Noctua comes. The sequence goes on along the minus strand of OY720279.1, from coordinate 3,935,163 downwards.
AGCACCATTCAACGCTAATAAAATGATTTTATTTCATTTTTGTCGTGTTCATAGAGGTTCTTGTCCGTTCTTCTCCATAGAAATTTACGTTTTGGAACGGAGGACAAACTTCAACTTTCTGGCTAACTGACAGATTCCTTGACAGTTCAAAAGTGTCTGTGAGTGATTTGATTGAAATAAATGCTTTGAGTTGGAATTCACTCTCAAATACCCCTCCTGACGATACTACTACAATACCATCCTTACATACAATTTATTTATTTGCTATTTTTTTACCACCACCACAAAAGCTATGAGTGTACTCACCACATTGATCTTACTCAGCACATGGTTTATCTGGTCCTTGCTGCACATTGTCGCTGTTTTTGTTGTTAACTCCTCAAAAACTATCACATCACACAACTCACACTAGATCTTCATCATGTCTATCGTTACCGTCACTGAAAAAGTGATACGTTTACTTTACTTTGAGGTCAATGGACTTTGGAAAACCATATTAGAACTGTACTTTTTCCACCAAAAATGAGACCTAAGTCGCATTCAATAATACTGGTCAGTAACGTGGAGAGTTTTTAGCATTAAAACAGCATAAAACAATTCAAATTTAAATACAAGGAAACCTAAAATATCATTCACAGTTCACACCGAACGACATTTAACGAATCACATAATTCAATGCAATATTCAGGAAAATAGATCTACAAAGGCTGTACTCAAATTATCCGCAACATTTACAGACATGCTGCACTGGTCAACATGGAATAATTTGCATGGCATTATCACACATACTAGTGTACTCGAAGCCAGTACTGGCACGGGGCATTACGCTGATAACAATCAAATAAGTCAACCGATACGAATAATTACTTGCTGTAATGAAATTTACGAAACAAACGTTGCAAAATTTAGTAGTGCAGTTGATCAATCGAAATAATATCGAGTGTCAATTGGTGATCAGTTTTTCGGAACACGCAATGGCAATGAGGTTGCATGTTTAAATCTATTAGAGAAATGCTTGTCCAAGGAATGATTGCGAATAAATCGGAAATACAACTGTATGAAAATATTGAAATAATTTCTAATTAGATACAGACACTGGTCAAGTAAATAATGAAATAGGTCAATTAGAACACTTTACTACCCAAAGAGAGAATGCAATTAGCAGGATTTGCAACATAGATGCGATGCAGAAACAGCATCCGAATATTTTCAGTGATTTTAAAGTCGTTTGTTTGATTGTAGACGCAGTCCAGAAAAATGTAATCTCATATCGAATAAAGATTAAATACTAGCATGCATTATACGTTCATCGGCATCTTAAGTCACAACGCTTACCCACGCCTATAACAATTAAATGCAAATTATAAAAAATACACCAGTGAAATCGCCATGTTAAAAGAACAATTTCACCGGATTCTTGCATATATTCTGAACCATTGCTGTAATATAAGTTATATCATCGCGATGAATATTAATGAATCGATATACGACATTTTCAAATTAAAAACCTTTTTGTGTACAATTAAAAAATTAAGATCGTTATAGACAGTATGGTAGGAGGGTAAAGAACTAAAGATGAACGTTGTGTGGGGCACAGCCGGAGGTCAATATCGATGAACCGGAAAAACAAATGAGGCTCGGCTGCCCAAATAACTTTTCTAAATATTTTACGACTGCCGTCTTAAATTTATTCAATAGCTTTAACACATATTTATTCAACAAAGACAAGAAGCCGTATAAGTTACCGTCTGTCATTGATGAACAATACATTTAAAGGGACAATTTATATGAACGGGAAAAGGTCAAAAGATGAATCGAATTGACCAGTGTTCAGGGTCTCTCCATGAAAGGGCAAGGCGACGAAGGCTTTGGAAACGAAAGGATGTCCGTGGACCTTGTCGTGTCAATCTGTTCGAGGAACGAAACAATAGTAAAGCCTTCGCTAGAGATTTTTTTGCAGCAGCAAACCGGAACATTGCAGGAAGAATGCAGTATACATCATTTGATAAGTTATCTTGTACATTCAGAAGCATTCGCTTTAAAAACTGATCTGAGTAACAATGTACGAAGACTTTTGAACTTTGGGATTGACATAGTAATTCATGATACGTGCAGTATAAAAATAACAATATAAAACATAAAACTGCTTCCTCATGAGAATTTATAAACAAATGCAAAGTAATTAATATCAGAAATTGACAAGAAGAAGTTCCAAATATTACGTGTCCCCAAACACAGGTTGGATTTCGACTCGTTCGAATGCATCAACGTCAAAAAACAGGTCCCCGAATAAAGAAGCAATCATTTATTAAGCGCAAAACGCATAATCGATGTTGCACAATTCCGAAATGAAATGTTTCTTTTTTTTGTTCCTGATGTTACGTTGCTAACACAACCGGTCGAACTGCCAGACGGTGGTCTTTTTTCACTTTTTGTAAACATTCCAAAGAAAACGAGAGTACGGGTAGAATAGTATTGTGAGCATTGATAAGCGACTGAGCAATTTCATGCCATTTGGGCTATGCATTAGAAAATCTAATAACGTTGATACGAGCTACGCTTTCTCGTAAAATTGTGGCGACGTCATCTGCTTTACGGCTATCTAGCAAGTTATTGATATCGTGTTCATTAGCATTTCTTTTATCACTGGGATGTTTTTCGGGCTTACTTAAGCCTTTAGTAATTAAAACTAGTGAGGTAGTATTAATACTAACGGGATATTTACCATGTTTACTGTTTGTTATGAGTTCCCGATATTTCGGCGCTGTTGCAAGCACCATGATCACGGATAAACTGAAGTTATTGCGAGTGGGTGTTTATGAGTAAAGTAGTAATGTTAGTGACCATGATAGTTTAAAATCTTATGTAGTGAGGTGGTGTTTATTTAATGTAGGTCAGCTCAAGAATCGATTACCTGGCAAAAACATGGCATGAAAGTATTTTCTAGCTTAAATAAATAGGCAATTTTTACATGCTGATATCATATTCAACGGACATTATACAACATTGGTTGACGTAAAAAAAAGCCGCAAAGAAAATTTTCTCACCTTTTTTATGGCGGTACCCAGATATCGGTTCTCTATTTATAGGTAACACGTAGTGCCCGCCCATTGTGTGGGTGTGAATGCGTGCAAACACTACTTACGTTAAACGAATTTGGTTGTAGTTCACTTTCACTAAACTAATACATGTTTCTGCACGCCTTGTAGGTGTTTAGTCAATCGAAGGTCTCGGTTTCGATTTCGGGTCAAACGATTAATTTATTACATTGCTATAGCTACACAACTTTCTTCACGAAAAGTAAAACTCGCACATTTAAATTGCTAGTAAATTAAATGTAGTAGGCTCGTAGCAAGTTGGCAACTGCATTTGCTTGTTATAGTCTGTCTGTAACAAACTGGCCTAATGTAAACATTGCGTCATTTCAGGTTAATTATCATTGCAGCAGACAATTCGACCAATACTGACTATATTTGCAATAATTAACATGTTTAATGTTCTAATTTAAACGCACTAGGCACTAGACTTCATTTAGTAACGCTAGTATTTATAACTGCACTGGTTCTGGTTACTTATATAATCGGGAATAAATATCGAGGGTGTTTAAAGATTAATAGGCGATGAATTTTAAGTTACGTTACATGAAACTTAATTAAGTACCTTGATACTTATCGACGTAGTAATAAAATCGATCAAATTAATGACCCGTCAAAGATTTATACACCACGCTTATTTTATTACATTTCATAAATAGACAGATTTTAACCAAAATTGCTACATTTTCTGCAATATTTTGTGCGTTGGATGAAATTGGATTTTGTCACACTCTTTGTCAAAAGCAAGTGACCATTATTTTTAAGTTATCGATAATTGGATCCACGAAGTTGCCGCATGACGAAAATAACCACAGGCATGTCCAAATTGGATACCAACACTGGTAACGCTGAGTTTTCATGAAACAATTGCGCCATTTTTAAGTCGGCTTCAAATTATTTTGATTACTACAAAACCGCTGGTTTATGAATTTAATTTAATAGCTCTTATCACCCTGTAATATTTTTTATTTTGTTAACAATGAAATATTTGGTGAAGTATGAAAGTACCAATGTGAAAAACAAATGCTTAGTTACTCGAAGACTATTTATATCTATATTCCATGGAGATAGGCAGACACTGATGTACAAGGTCACTCAAATGGGCATTAAAAAAGAATAAGTACCTTAGGTAAATTGTATTTTGAAATATGTGAATGGATTTTGTAATTTGAATTACAGGGCGACATCTTCAAATTGAACAAGCCCCTTTAAAAAGAGAAAAAAAAAGAATGTAAATCAATTTCGTTTTAAAGAATACAAGCAGTTTCGTCTAACGTCACCTCACGATTAGGAAAATATCTATTTTATTCCTCGATATCTAGAATCTAGTAACAATAGCCATAAATTAAACAATATTTGGAACTTTTTCTTTATCACAATGGTCTTTGAAATAATGGCTAACCAAAATAAAAATAACAGGCGATTACGTCATTTAAAAAACAAAATTGAAATTCAACCGTCAGTAGGTGTCTTTCAGTATGAAAAAGAAATTTTAAACATACGAGAGGGAAGTAAACATACCTACAAACAAAATATAATGTCCCACGCTTCATAATGCTGATAACTTTGCATGTGATAAAAGATAAATTCGAACGAGATACTACAAAATGACTCAATATCAAAACATTCAAGAGAGATTTTACAATGAGACGTCACAAAAAGGGCTATCATCATGATGTGCTTAGCGTTTTCCCAACTATGTTGGGGTCGGCTTCCAGTCTAACCATATCCAGCTTACGAGAAGCCCAAAAAGGTCCAATAGAACTAAAAGTAAACTGACAAATAGACACACTGATTAATTTAACTGAAGAGTGTGAAGACACAACAAACATCACGCCTGTAAACCCCGAAAGGTTAGGCAGAAGTGTGAACCTTTGTTACACCCACATTTCACCAGTTATTTATGTTTAAGCTTCATGTAATAGGGGGCGAGCCCTTGGCTTCGCCAGGGCACAAATTCAGACTCTGGGCGACTGAGAAATTCCTGATGGAAAAATCAAATAACAATTTGCCCGACCTAAATCGAACCCAGGAATTCACGTTCAGCAGTAGCGCTTGCGACCATTAGACTATCAAGGCAGTTTAAGTGAAGAGCCGTGTAAAATTACCCCGCTTGCATGCGTCGCTGCACAGAATGTCGCAAGCGCATGCCTTCGGCAAAAGGTTGGGGTGAATGGGCTATTTCAATTGTACTATGAGTCTATGACTATTATAGTAACACAGATGGCATGTCTGGTATTTTTCGGCGAAACCGTATCGGTATCAAGGTTTTAGTAATGCATTCGAATTTTGAAACTCATTTATAGTAAAGTACCCACATACTCACATAGTCCTAGCTTTTTTACAGTTAAGTGTTCCGGATTTTTTTAAATAAAGAAGGTTGGTTGGAAATGCGGGCTGCTTTTTTTTAATAATATCAATCAACAAGCCTGTAGTATAAATGCACTGTATACATTAAGTGAACACGTTCTAATACTTCCTATTTCATTAATAAAACAAATAAGGAGTTTAAAAATCACAAAGAAAAAAATGCTTTGCCTGAGGAAAACAAAGATAAGACTAATTGGTACTAATCGATGGAACACACGACTAATATTTATCATAACAATCATGAGAATAGTCTTCCCCGAACGAATATTTGCATATGCAAATGAGGGTATTTGCGAATTCTAACTGTTTCTACATCTAACATGTTAATAGTAATAATTTTAACAAGATTGTATTGGCAAAACGATGTTGGAATTAAGCAATTTTTTTTTTACTCATGAAATGGTTCATGTAGTAAAAAAAATATTTGCCCAAGGAGGTGCAAAGGTTAAATTTTTCAAGAAATATAATCATTTTCAAATAATTAAATTTCATTGACCTAGTGTAAAACAATGCAGTCGGCATGAAACAAAACCACTTTGAAATTATATCGCTTTTTTATAATTTATTTTTCTCAAAAGCATAAAACTTTTGATTGTGGTAATATCATAAAATGCAAACAAAACAGAGAAATATTCCATTAAGGCAATTTTGTTTCAGCAACCGAATTGTGCGAAAATCAAAAACAACTTTACCATACAACAACAAAAAGGTTTAACCATGTCCAAAGGGCCTCAAAAGAAAATAACTCGCGCACAAAAAAAACACGAAAGCACTGTCCACCAATAATTAAAAAAAATCAAAACATTCGGCGCCTAAATTCGTCAATTCAAATAAAGAACAGAATAGATCGTTTAGGCGCGATTGGCGGCATCTCGCGGTCGCGACGACCGACGTGTTGCGGTTGGTGCACGCGGCAGGTGACTGCGCGCACGCACCCGCGATCGACCGGCGCGGATCGAAATCGCAGCCGCTGAACCGAAGTAGGTAGCGATGTCACGGCACGTCAGAGAAAATAGTTGTAGAAAACAACTATCATTACTTACCGTGCCGTACTCGTCTTCAATCGTTGATCGTCTATTTTTATTTGCAGATGCCGCTTGAATGCTAAAGTTGCGAAGTACTCACCTGGAACAAAAAGAGAAAAAAACGGTCACATTGTAAGCCTAGGTGCTGTTACGCATGTCAATTCTCTGTCGTCAACATAAGAAATGCATTTAATAATAGGATATTACTTTGCAGTATCGTCTAAAAATTTATTGTATTAATAACCTTTTTTTAACGAGTGGAAATACTCGATAGTAGGGTCTGTCATACTCCTACTAGCTAAAACCACACGGTGTTCCTCCACGTCACTTCGACCCGAGTGAAGCCGCAGGCAAAAGCTAGTTCATATTAAATTGCCTTGATTATCAGATGGTTACGTAAGGATGACCTAATTTAATAGAATAATTCGCTAACTACATTTTTGGCCAAAGTTATAATAAACATGATGATGATATAACGCTAAGAAAAACATCAATTGTCTTAGATTCTCAGTCTGACGTCACCTTTCTAAATAACGTGTTTTACCAAACAAAGGAGATAAAAGAGACGAAGAGAGCCTTTCAATCAAGATAAAGTACGATGACAGTAGAACATATGATGTGATAACGATCAAGGACGTACTGCATAATAATATGAGCAACGGAGACAAAATCACAGATGGGAATGATCTAACTGAAAGACTAGCCCAATGTAAAGTTACCGTACTAATAGGTACATCCCTAGCTTATCTTTTTGGGTTTACTGGCGTGGACCCAGGCGCCAGGCAACCCCTGGCGTGAATATGAAGATACAGCTTTGGAAGACAATTAAAACAATAACTAATTCATATTAGTAGTAATCTTAAAAATAAAACACATAATGTGTGATAAAATAAAAAGAAGTTTATTGAAGCAATACAGATTTTAGGTAATTCAAATTGCTTTTGTCATTATGTTAAGTTAAAAAATTATAGGAAGATTATAGGGTATGACTACTTCTCAAATGACACACAAAAATCTCAAAGAGTAGTTAGATCTTCTAAAGTTAGAAAAGATTTTATCTTTGATGGTAAATTCTACCCTGGCCCTGAACTTCCTAAGGCTAGTTATTAAAAACCGCTCAAACTTAGTACGTGGAATAATTTAATATTCCTATGAGATTACGTACTCGAGGTAAATGATGGATGAATCGTGCGAAATTTGTCACACCATGAGATTTCAATCATAATAAGGTAGGAGTTCTACAAGAAGTAACCAAAGGAATCATTAATCTAAAATTCTGAAGGATTGGACAACATAATTTCTTCAACAATCCATTCTTATATGAACTTTCACAAACACCCTTAATTAAGGCTTTTAGAATTTTGATTCGTTCAACGAACCATTTCAAATTCTTGTTAACTTTTTTCGATTTTTATATTTTTTATGTTATCTCACAATGCGAGAACGTTATCGTCTGCTCCAGAGGTATCAAAATCGATATTGTCTGGTGCCGTTGAAACTTACTTTTTATCAGAACTTTTATGTCCTAGCGTCTCGTTACCCGCATTGCGCAGACACTAGAATTGTATCAGCAGATTAAATTCTTAATTCTTTTATTCATTTAGCTAAGTGGTTTACCTTTTTAAGTCATAATAATCCAGCTAAAAGCTAGTAAACTACAGGTTTTACATCCTATCCTAGAACTTTTTTCCCACAACACATCGGATACATTAGCATAACAATTTCCGCAACACTTTTACTTCTTCGTCATTCTCGTCAACATTTGCTGCCTTGATTAGGCTAACCTTTTCGTTTGCATCAAAACGTATCATGTTATCTGTACCAAATTGGTTATCTCGAAGAGAAACTTCCGTCAGATCATTAAAAAGGAAATTATTAGGTGTGAGGGTTATGGCTGTAAGAATAATAAAAACAATGTGTAGTACAAATTGGCGCATGTGGGCAAGTCTCGCCTCACTGATTGATTGGTTTAGCCGACTACTCTGACAAAGCACTTGATATGTGCGTTATCTATCGCGTTAGATGCAAGTTAAGAGTACGAGAGGAAAAATTGAAGGAAGTTACTTCAGTATAAGACTCGTCCGATTTAACACTGTTTACCAGGTAAGTGGAAGGCATGGAACAGTTTTTTTGTAGTATAAACTGATCTGCCAATGGAAACTTAGCCGGAGGTATTGAAACGGGACATTGATGGATACATGAAAGGAGCTCTTTTCTAAAAGATGTCTGGCGTTGTTTGGCTTCTATTACTTTATCTTCATCATTTTTCATCAGTTCATTTATTAATTTCAGATAATTTCTATCAACAAACTTAAAACTCGTCAGCTCCTAACTTGATCCAAGTCGAACCAACTGTGACCTTCCACGCCCCATACTCAAAGATTGCGTTTCTCACAAATCAATGGGCTACTGAGATTTATTTCCTGTTACACCCCATACTTCTCTCATTAAAATGTTACAAGTTAGTTATTATTACTTAACAAGTTATTTGTCATGTTAGCTCAGTGGTGACCAACAAATGCTTTTAGAGTTGACCTAAATAGTCTTGAGTTAATTTATTATTTGTTTAATTTCATGATTATTGTTAAACGCATGTTAAATGCTACGGAATTTCCAGAGTCATTTAGTTCAAGATCACGTTGTTGCACGGGTTGCACCTTAATTTTTGGAAGGTTACTTTTAGTTTCGTTAACAACGTGATTAATGGTTAAGAACAGCCATGAAAGCCATGAGACATCACGGTCTATGACGAAGTAAATGAAATTGAAACCGTGGAAGCAAAATTTATTCCGAAACATAGCTTTACTTTTTAAACTAGGTGGACCGATGACCTCGTAAAGGTTTCAGGGATCTGCTGGATGCGAGACGCACGGGACCGGTCAATGTGGCGACACTTGGGGGAGGCCTATGTCCAGCAGTGGACGTCTTTCGGCTGAAATGATGATGATGATAGTTTTAGCACACCTCTTTGTAGGACATCGATATCCTAACGCTAAAATGAACTTAACCTTTTTGCACAATAAATCCTACCCTGATATTTACAGCAAATAGTCATAGATGGCTCTGTCTTGAGTGGCGTTGGTCTATGATGGGACACAATGGGATTCATATCGTGCTTGTCCTGCTGTCCGCTCGTCACAAGAACTGATGGACGTTATAAGCGAATTCTGGGCCGACTGAATTTAATCTCCCACCGACACGCTAAGAAGAAAACAGCTAGTAACTAGTCCCTTACCAATCTTGCTAATCTTAACTTCACGCAAAAACTACTGAACGGATTTGGATGAATTTTGGCACACATAACTTGTTTATAACCTGGATTAGACATAGAATACTTTTTATGCCAGTATTACGATCCCGTGGGACAATTACCGAACTCCACGCGGGTGAAGCCGCAGACATAAGATAGTAACTAGATGAAGAGCACAAGTTACCACACCACGGCACAAATACACAGACGCCCAGACGCACACCCGACCACATAACAATATGTATTGTACGGTAGCTATTGTAGCTACCATAGCTTGTAGTATAAGATCTGTTTCCGACTAGCTTGGGTAACTCCGCATAGTCCATGTTTTACAACGAAACCACAGAATTATGGGCTTTTCTGTCGATGTGTATTATAGTTCCTGCTTCCACACTATGATTTGTGTTCTGTTGTATTTAAGATAGTGATTTGTGTGTGGATATTGTATTCAGCTTTCATAAGGGCTTTCCTTCAAAGCAAAGTTTCATCTTAGTTGGAATCTTTGGTTGTAGCATTAATTTGGTAATATTGACTAAAATCTCGGTATAATTTTGAAACGAAAAGTACCACACGGCACGGCCAATCTGGGGACTGACCATTCAAACAGAACGTCTGAACGTTAGCCAAAACCAGACAATATTTTCTTGTACTTTAGTACTCATTTGGATATACAGGGTGTAAACAGACCCTTCACATAGCCGTCAACCAAGCATTCTATATATCAAACTAAGTAACTTTACGCAAAAATTATTGCTGGGAATCGACTTTTTTGTTTTGGGGTGAAAAATCACGTTGTAAGACTCGGTGGAAAGCACTCAAAGCATTGTGCTGATGGATGAATTGAATAGTACGGGGGTCGTGGAGGTGAGTAAAGTAAAAATCTTACATTAAAAAAATGTATTTGGAACTTTGACCCCCAATATCTCCGTAACTAGAAGGTTCCCAAGTACGGTCTAGAACAAAAAAATGATCGCAAAGACGGGGAGAACAAGTGCCTTTCGGCTATGTTAAGGGTCTATTTACACCCTTTAGAAAGGTAGCACGTTTGTCGTCTGGGCAAGTGTGCTTCACCCTTGGCCGCATAATCGCTTCTCATCAGACGTATTGCGGGCAAACGCAAGCCAATTTCGTATAAAAAAATAAAAATAAAGATAAATATACTTAGTAGGAAGGAACAGCTCGTCTCATAAAGTCCTGTTTAGGGGGGGTACAAGCGTCGAACAACCGGCCCCCTCCCAGCGAATGGTGAAGCGAAGTGAAGCCGCAAAGCCAGCTTTATACAAAAGTACGCACAAAGCGTAATCTAGGCCCACTATTACGCACTACACCAGTTCGCTTTCCGATGCAGTGCAGGCTACGTCCGGTTAGTGAATGACGTCACCGCTGTTCTATGCACCACTTACCTAAATCATTATTGACGTATTTATAACAGTTACAGCATCCTTACTTCCGTGTTACGGAGGCGAGCATCTAATTGTTTGTTATGATTGGCTGTTTTTTTTAGTATGTTGGTCTCGTTTGATGTAAAAAATACATAAGCGTTTACTTTAATTTTTGTTTTGTGAGAAAATAAGTTGTATAGGTACAGTTACCGCACATAAGTGGTAACAAAATCGCCCTTACTGCTATGGCATAAAGGCGCTCTCAATGTGCATTTGATACTCCTGATGTGCGGTTGACTGTACCTCCAATCTTCTTTCTTCTTTATATATAAAATAGTAAACTGACTGACTGACAGGGTGATATATCAACGCACAGCCCAAACCGCTGGTCCTAGAGACATGAAATTTGAAGAGTGTATACTTTGAGAAGGGTAGGTATGCACTAAGAAAGGATTTTTGGGAATTCCACCCCTAAAGGGGTAAAATAGGGGATGGAAGTTTGTATGAAAGTCTGTCAGTTCAAATATTGGGTTTTTAGGCTGACGATTGAAAATTAATTTATACGTATCTCAGCGTTTTTGATAATTCTTCCCCCGAAGGGTTAAAAAGGGGGACGAAGGTAAGTAATCGGATATTATTCGACATCCACGCGGGCGAAGCCGTGGGCAAAAGCTAGTATAGAATACAGTTTGTTATTTGATTTAACATAAGTAATAACAGTAATTTTCGTTTAAACAGTTATTAGCTTCTAAAGTTCGTCAGAACCACGAGTGCATTTGAAGAAAATATCTGTCTGTTTCGTCCCACAACAAAAGTCCGTAATCCAAATCAGTCCAAACCCAAAATAGTTTGATAATGGTCTAGTCCAGAATCCAAGCCATCAAACTGCACTATTTTAAGCCTTATTAACGACATCAAAAGTAACTCCATCAAATTCCCAACTTCGAATGTTTGGACGAACGCCAGACTTCCTAATTCCATAGTCGAAAGTAAAACGTTATCTACATGGTTCGGACTACCGATTCGATCACGATCATCGATTTACTTTCACTTCAGGTATCTCCGATCTACATCAAACACCTAATCGAATGCTCCAATCAACATCTTGTATAGATAATGCACTTATCTGAATCGGTTCGGAAGTAAAATGTCTATTTCTATCAGGCGTTTGAGAACCATTGTTAAGAACTTGATTAGTTTTTTTTTCACTAGGGTCTTGATTTCTTGAGTCGACCGAGTATCTATCCAGAAAACAGAAAATTACACATATAACATAACATCACGCCTGTAATCTCCGAAGTGTTGGGCAGAGGTGTACCTAATAGTTATGTACACCCACGTTTCACCAGTTATGTTTTAAGTCCCACGTAATATGGGGGGGCGGAGCTTACTGCCATCAACCGGGTACAAATCCAGACTCCGTGGAAAAACCCAATAACAAAATTCCCCGACCCGGGAATCCAATCCAGGACCTCATGCTCAGCAGTCGTGCTTGCGACCGCTATACCAACGAGGCAGAACGGAATATTAGTTATAATACCAATCTACTTAGGGTATCGCAGTCCACTACTGGAGTCTGGGTATAGCCCAGTGGCGAAGGTTCCATACAACCCGATTCCTACCGGCTTTCCTTTGAAAAATGGCACAGTCAGTATTCTTTATCCAATAATATTCTATACAGTAAAGATATGTACTCCGGCTTACCTCTTACAAAAATTGACCCTTCGCTACTGGTATAGCCCAAGCAGTACCACAACACCGTGACGTCCAAGTTCCGCGTCGATTCTGTCCCAGCCATTACCATTTAAATTCTTCGGTCTATCTAGCTGGGAGACTTCTTACGCTACACTTGTTAATACGCGCATGCCACTCCAGAATCATTTGCTCCATAGGGCATACATACATCGACAAACGACCCCAACCCCCCCCCCCTATGTCGCCTGTCGGTAACTGCAGTTCCTTTCTAGATAGTTTTTACCTAGTATACAGGGTGTAAACAGACCCACAACATAGCCGTCAACCAAGCATTCTGTACATCAAACCAAGTAACTTTACGCAAAAATTATTGCTGGGAATCGACTTTTTTTTTGGCGTGAAAAATCACGTGATGCGGTAGGACTCGATGGAAAGCACTCAAAGCATTGTGCTGATGGATGGATTGAATAGAACGAGGGTCGTGGAGGTGTGTAAACTAAAAATCTTACATTAAAAACATGAATTTAAAAAAAAACTTGTGAAAAAGTTGGAACTTTGATCCCAATATCTCCGTAACTAGAAGGTAAGGTATGGGCTAGAACAAAAAAATGATCGCAAAGACGGGGAGAACAAGTGCCTTTCGGATGTGTTAAGGGTCTATTCACACCCTTTATACTCTATCAAACAGCCTAGTTTCCACTTTCTCATTGGTACCTCCTTCAGAAACTCATAAACATGGCCCTCATCGATTATGGAATCAATAAAATGTTCACACATCGCTGTCCATAGCCCAGATACCCCATAAGGTGTGGCCGTGATTTCGACACACCGTCGGCATCGTTATAATGATAATATTCTTCATATAAATAATATTTCATAGCTATCACTGGATGTGACAGCAGAAGCTTAAAAACTTTAGGCTTGGACATAAAGAAAGGAACTGAAAACATGACTTCCGGTTTGAAATTTAGATTCGAAATCAAATTAACTTTTTTGAATTTATTATTAGGAACTAACAATAGTTCTTCTGAGCACTATTGTCACGAACGAATGACTAAAATTGAGGTGAAGCAGTCCGAATACCGAATTAAAGTCGGTTTACAAAGAGGACCAGAATGTAATAAACTTTGCCGTGAAAAATGTATTGTTAGTTCAATAGTAGGTAATTAAGATATCAATAAACCTTCACTAAAGTGTTCCAAAAGGTACCACTCTTATTAAAAACGTTTTTACAAGTCACTTCCAGATTTGACTGTACATCGGTGTATCATCAAGCGACGTTGTTGCACTAATGTGGATGCAGCGCTGCGTGAAACCCATGGGTGGCGCTGTTAACCCAATTTCAACTTATATGGCACACAATAGGGACGCGTTTCGCATCACACACTACTCCAACCAAGGATATGGTGGAAATCATAGTAAGCTCACGGAAAGGGAAACTTCACAGAGATTGCTGTTATATGAGCGTGGATTTGTTACTAAACGGTTGAAGAAGTTCAAAGAAATGTAGTAAATATAAGATTTTAAACTATCATGGTCACTAACATTACTATTAATACTAACGGGATATTTACCATGTTTACTGTTTGTTATGAGTTCCCGATATTTCGGCGGTGTTGCAAGCACCATGATCACGCAAAAGCGGAAAAGTGCCGAAAAAAGTTCGCGAGCGGACACAGTGAGTTTCGTGTGTCGGGAGCAGAATCGAGTTGCGAGTGACAGTGGTAGCGGTACTGAGTGCAAAAAACGAACAAGAAAGAGGGTAGACCGATTTGTCTGCTCATAAACACCCACCCGCAATAACTTCAGTATATCCGTGATCATGGTGCTTGCAACAGCGCCGAAATATCGGGAACTCATAACAAACAGTAAACATGATAAATATCCCGTTAGTATTAATAGTAATGTAGTAAATGTTCTAGAAAATAAAGGAATGTTTTGCATTTGAAGTTCACAGCACTGTTGGTTTTTAAGTATCGAACTGTTAATCTGTGCGACTAGACTTAGCATTTCCTTCGTGATCAGGAAGGACAGGACGTTAGTTAAATTGCTATCCGAAGTAACTGTTTTCTAAATTCTACTTGCTTGTTTTTTCTCCATAGTATGGAGGTGTCTGATGAGATGACGAGTAATAGAGAAGTTTGGAAGAAGTTGACATGCTGCGCCGACCCCAAATAAATTGGGATAAGGGCAAGAAAATGATGAATACGGAGGTAGCAATTTTAATACAGAAACTTCTGAAGTAACTTTCAATTCTACAATATTCAGCATTTTACCCGATTGCGTGACAGCAAAGGCAGGGTTGCCAGGGCTACGGGACTGTTCGAAAGAGATACCGTGGCCATGGAACACAAAGAACTAAAAAGGAACATGGATGGGTTTTAGTCAGTAGAAGTCTGACACTCCCTTCCGCTCCACCCAGAGTGCGGGAGTCATTAGAAAATTTCCCATCCGAAAAAAAGGTTTATGTTTTCACACGTATCTATGTGGGAATCTTTATTACACTCTAGGTATCACATGAAGTTTTTTATTATTTATTTATTTATTAACTCATCATCACTATCATTACAGGTAATGGCCTAATTCAATAGTGTGGCCATAACTACAGTTTTATTATTTATAGACTAACTCACTTAGATCGTGAGATGGTTATAGAGTAAGTTTTGTTTTTATAAAATCAAGATGCCAGCCGTGGAATACGCGCAGTAGAGGTAGAGACAAAAAAAAAATGTCCATTCGTAAAATGTTCTACCATGAAACATGCGACATAAATTCGCTTCGCCTCCGCCATATTGTAATGGCGATCGAATCATAATTGCCGCATCGAAGTAAACTCACGAACACCATCAAAGGTCCCATTGTCAAGGTATATTATAGGTAGGTATCGAATATCAAGAGGTTTTTGCTTAATTTGAGAAATGATAATGTGAAACGTGATGAAATAGGAAAAAATATGGCCACTCATTTTCACTGATGACAAACAAGATATTTCATATTGAAGTGAGAACATTTTTATTATGTGTAGTAAGTATATTCTTAAATTATTATCGAAATATAATTGCTTTTGTAGTAAAAAAAACATTATTTTGTCCTTTCAAAAAGTTGTTTAATATAAATCGTTCTTTCTTTAACAAATACGAACAATTTGAAAGTAATTTATAGTTGTCAAAATTAACTACCAATTTATGTAATGCACTATCGAATGTTACATAAAATAGAATTTTGTGTCAAATCCGTATGAGACACAACAAATTATTATTAACGACCGTCTATGACCACATACAGAGATGTTGTGATTCTAAACGTAATTGTTTGCGGTCATGCGCAAGCAGCGCAAGCGCCAAGTAATTAACGGCTGCACGGTTGGCGCAGTGGCTAAGCGATTGGCTGCCGCGCTGCGTTTCGCAGGTTCGACTGCCGCACGGAACAAATATTTGTATGGGCTGGTTGTTTTAACGCACCCACGATACAGGAGAAATTCTTAGTATGGGGCAACGTTTTTAAATAAATAAAAAAACTACTACGAAGTAACAGTAATCCACTGAGTCTGACTGATTGTTCGGATTAAAGAAAAGTTTATTTTGCTTATATTTTCAGGAAAAGATTAATAATAAAATATGCCGGAGATTCTCGTCAGGACAAACTAGAGAGATAGACAGCCTAAAATAGAAGCAATCGCTTTCGAAGCGTTTCGAATTTCTACAACATAAACATAAATAGAAAATTTTTGACACTTTCGTTGTAGCTTTGATAAAACTTACAAAAAGTACTGTAGCGTCATTTATGACGCAAATGAAAAACGAAAATCCAATTCCAGCATCGCTCTATATAGGTCTCCACGAGATAAGAACACAGAAAAAACCCGACATCAAAAGTCGGGCAGTAACCCACTAGGCACAATACCCGTCTGATTAGATGATCCTCCCTTTTCAATCGGGAATGGGGAACTTTACACCCTGATCCCTAAACCGTCTTCGTCATACCCCTAAACCGTCTTCGTCATCGTCATCGCTGATAGGATGCCACTTTGTATAGGTCCTCCCGTCAATTTTAACTATTAGATAATACTCTTCTTCTTTTACTGGTTCCAAGTTACTTGGTCGGTGCAAAAAGCTTATCTCTCATTCTCCCTATTCAGTAGTCACAACACGATTCACTTTTGTCACATACAATATTTTATCCCATCCCAAAATCAATTGTTGTTTTCTTTGGAATCGCTCTTCCTTCCATTCATCAATAATTTATACATATCCAGATAGAGATATGAATTTCTTAACACTCCATAAGTTATAATAGTAGGCCATTCAAATATGCTGATTATAATATTTATAATTTTAATATTATGGTCATAAATTATGAACTGTCGGAACATTCTAGTGTCGCCTACGCGCTTCCACGCCTCGAATCTGATATGTATCAAAACAACATACTTGTACATGAACAAATCTCTCCAAGAAATACCCACGTTTTAAACTCGTTGCTAGATGTACAGACGCCAAAACATTAAGCTACCCGAAACTGACATTTTTTTCCAATCAACCTTAGACCGATTAGCGATAAAGTTGAAAATCTATCAAAGTAATTTGACAGAATGTGCTGGCGTCTGTACCATCTACCATCGTGTTTCCAGAATGTTTCAGAAATGAGAAGCAGTCATTATTGTAAATGCTATATCATTTTTTGGAGTAAAAGTTTAAGTTACTAATACAAAGCGTAATAGTATCTCACTAGGTGCTTATGGAAAACCGGGACTCCTCAAATTCAGAACGACTAATCTTGCAACAGAATTTTGTAGAACAAAGATTAAACGACACAATTTCCTCAAACATTCTCCACCAAAAAATGGTAATCGTCTCATCATGGCCCAAATCTTTATTAATCCGCGTCTTCAAAGATCCTAACCGACTTCCCAAATCTCACGAGCCAGTAATATCAATCTCTCCGTTACTTCCTAGTCCTATTTTAATATCACAAGTTATAAATACGAAGACAGCTGCCGCAGCGCCGCCCATGGTGAAAACAAAACACCATGACGGGATAATGGCCGTGACGACTGATTCCAATGAGCTCTGCTCGATGGATATAACAGACACCATAAAGAGGGCGACGATGAGAAGCCCCGAATGGCAGGATTGACGGGCAAATAGGAAGTAGGGCATAAATATGGAATGAAAAGGATGTTTGCACTTAAGAATGTGTTTATGGACAGAAAGTGTGAAATCTTGGTGCCTGTACTAGAGCACATTTGTTGTGGGCATTACGTGTAGTTTTATTTAAACCATTATAAGTTACTAGCTTTTTCCCGCGGCTTCGCCCGCGTGGCCTATATGAAAACAAACACACGCTTACACGTTTCTCACAATTTTAACTGAAGAGTATGTCCACAAATTTTCAAGTCAATCGACCCCTAGAATAAAAAGTTTCACAGAAAATTAAAACCCCCATTTCACCCTCTTAGGGGTGGAATTTCGAAAAACCCTTTCTTAGTGGATATTTACTCCTCATAAAGAATACACCCTCCAAATTTCATGTCTCTAGGACCAGCGGTTTGGGCTGTGCGTTGATATATAATATCAGTCAGTCAGTGAGGACTTTGAATTTTATATGTATAGATAAGTACAACACAATAAATAGGCTTGAATGAGGCATTTGTTACGTGATTCTAAGTAAAACGACGCTAGAGGCAGCTTTTACATTAGACCTAGACGTGGCACTAAAGACGTGACAATAAAGTGATTGCTAGCAATGGGAACACCAATTCTGAAGATATTCAATTATGAACCATTCATAAAATCCAATTTGGCGCTCAGAATTTTAGAAATACGATATTTTATTTATCAAATCCTCAAAAAATATTCATCGCCGACTTTCACATAGCAACAATAAGCTCATTTGATAAAGAAAGTGCATAAAAAGGTCCCACATCGCATAAAAAAATAAATATTCCACTTTCATCGATATCGTTGCGCTCTTATGCATAATAAAAGTAAAAATAAACTAAATTATTGAGTTTATTTTAGTTAAAAACCCACTTATGAATGTGAATGGTCCGAGAATGGTGATGGGACTCCCACCTGCGGAGTTGAGCATGTCTGCTACAATAATGAGTACATTTTAATAGCACTTGAGAGGAATGCAAAAGATACAGTATTAAGCTGTTTATGAAGCTTTAGCACAGGTAAAATGTAGTTTAATTTTTAGAAACTATGGAATCGGTTTTGAGTTCCTATGTCGCAGGACTGTTAAGAAGAGGGAGTCTGCTTCTCATTGCGAAACGTGGAACCTGGTGGTTACCCACCACAATAATTAATCGTGTATCATAATAGAAAGACAATCAGTGATATGAAGGTGAGTACCGACTAGAGCATTTTCTCGAGCATTTCTGTGTAATGTAACGTTCTTACGAATGGTACAATACCGGTATAAGCTCAGTTTCCAAAGGTGAAGGGTACACTAGAACATATCATAGAGCGGCTCGTTGTTCTGTTACAAGTAAATGCTCTAGTCTATACTCATCTTTAGAGTGATGTAAGCTTAACTTTTGTCAAAACTTCAAACGATTCGATGATCGCGGTCTTGTATAAGAATCAACGATGTATACTAGCCCATCTTTGTTAACCAATGCATTTTCTATAAGGCCAGAGAATTAAATTAAACCAGTAGCTAAAAGCACCGAAAATAAAAGCTATTAAAAATAGAAACATTCTCGTCCTTTATGTAATACACTCAGAATTAATGAGTTGACAGATTAGTTCGACAAATTAGAGCAGTTCAGCGGTGCCATTAGTATTTTTAGCTCAAAGACCACACAACGAATATATGCTATTAGAGGGCCCTCAACTTAAGTGGCAGCTTTTGAGGAAATTGAACTGCTACTGTAACGTTTGTTTCAAATGAATGAATTGTCAACAGCTGTCATACAAGATTCCAGTGAATCTAGAAGTGTTCTTAGTGCTGCCATACGTGGTGCTGCTATTGCAAGATTGAATATTAACAAAATCTGACAAAACATGGTCATTGAAAATATTGGAATAATCTTATTAACAGTGCTTCATTGTTCTTTTGGCGCTTGACTGACATTGAAAAGAGGGTGCTGTCGGTAAAAAAATACAGACAAAAACAAATTGTATTAAAAAAACCACCACCAAGCACCATAGTACAGTTATGTGGCTTTCAGTAAGTCCAAAATGAGATCAGAATCCAATAATTGTTAAAAAAAAACTCGGAACGCAGTCATAATTTATACGCCGATCTTATCTCACCGATATAACTCAACTCAAAAACAATCATAAAAATATCCCACATACCAACAATACCGACAAGCGTCAATCTAGAAGTGCTCTTTCGGCATTACTGGGTAATAGCTAAAAAAAAAACTTTAATAACTTACCGGTGAAGGGCCACCGAGCTTTAACATGTAAACAATATATAAAAAAACAGAAAGCTTCCGTTGAGAAGACACGAATAATAGAGCAATTTAATATTACGTCTACATGGCAAATGTAAAAGAAGAATAGCGCGAATCGAATCGAAGAGGTGAAGGCGGGATGAGCTGGACTCCTTCGATAAAGACTGGTCCCAAACAGCCCTTGATAGAGAGAAGGGGAATACTAGTAGCAAGGATTTTGGACTGCAGTGAAAATAAATAAAGCGTTTCAAATGAATGTGTTAATGATCCTTCGCTAGAAGCAAGTATTGATTCGGGTAGAGAAGAAACTTGGAAGTTTGCAAAACTGTATTGGCTAAAGAGAGGTTGTCACAAGAAGAAATGTCACGCCGAAACCGAAACAACAGTTCAGAAAAACCGGCCAAGTGCGAGTCAGACTCGTCCCCTTTATTGTTTTTTTATTGTTTTTGTTATAGCGGCAAAAGAAATACACATTCTGTGAAAATTTTATCTGTCTACTTATAACGGATCATAAGATACAGCCTGCTGACTGATAGAT
Source organism: Noctua comes (assembly GCA_963082995.1). NCBI lineage: Eukaryota > Metazoa > Arthropoda > Insecta > Lepidoptera > Noctuidae > Noctua > Noctua comes. The sequence goes on along the minus strand of OY720279.1, from coordinate 3,914,400 downwards.
AGACAGACAGACAGACGGACGGACGAACAGCAGAGGCTAAATAGGGTCCCGTTGGTTACCCTTCGGCTACGGAACCCAAAAAAATTGAAGGAGTGCAGATACGTACTGATGGGTAACGATGAACAATGATGATTAGAAAAAAATATCATTAGAAATGGTAGACAACACAATAATATATGGTGACGACATTTTCAAAAATAAAAAGCGAAAGTCGCATAACGAGATAGCTCCTGATGTTTCTATTATGAATGTTAACGATCGAAAAAAGCATAATATGAATAATATTTGTTCAAATAAAGCTATTATACTGCGTAACGTACCGGTTTCGCAATATCAGGATTATTTTGGACAACTTCGAAGGTGTGGTCTTACCTCCATACCAATATATGGTATATAATATACCACCCACCCTGTGGGGCCCTGTGGCTTTATCATATACCACACCATTTCACCTACCTGCAATCACTACCATAACCAAACCATCAGCGGAATTTTCAATTCAAAGTTCTTTTGTTTACCTCGAGTTGACTTCAATAACTTATCTATTTTATATTCCCCACCGTTTTCTGCTTTTCCTGCAAGAAAGGCGAAAACAACCAAATATTATGCGCATTCAGTATTCACCCCATCGGTAACTTTTAGTCAATCTACGCAAATACTTTCAAAAATTTCTAGAAGACTTCAACGTTGCCTGACAGCCAAATTTATTTTTTCAAATTACTTTTCAAGTGTAAACGTTTGGTCTAGACTTAGTGTCAGCGGACAGGTGACCGCACTTCGTTGGAAACACTTTGACTTAAAGCGCAGGCCACACCTCCATCTGCGCTTAAAGCTGGCGTAACGTTCTAAGTTAGACCAGCACAAGCTTCATGATAAAGAGGCCAGCTTGCAGTGATGTGCGGTATACTGTAACTATCGCTTACGAATGCTACGAGCATAATGAGCTTACAAGAGCACAAGTTTGGCATTTCACCTTCATCCTAATGTACTCAACCTCATTCATTTTGGGACAGCAAAGCACGTCTTTTTCTTTTAGCTCGACTATGTTTAGCAATTCACCTTCACTATTAATGTGACCTGGATGAGAAGTTCTAAATTATAGTACCTTCACATCCATAAATCTCAAAGCAAACAAAATAACCCTCGCTAATTCAGATCACAATTACGTCTTCAAGTTATGACAGTGACATCACAACCTCGTAGCAAGTACTCTATTTAATGAGCATGTGTCGAGCTGATTAATTAAGTGCGAATTGCACGTTAGGCATGTGTAAAATTACTGTAATTGAACATTTGTCTTGGGCCGTATCTATTACTTGGAGTTTAATCTATGTCGATTGCTATGCTGGTTAATTGAACTCAATGTATACGTTCAGCTTTTCTTGTCTTTAGGAAAATCAACAATCTGCCTGTTTGTTCTAGTGAGGTAACTGCTCATTACATTACTACCTTTATCACACCCGTCTCGTCATGCAAAACTGACGTCCATTAAAAGTTTGGCCAGTTTTCCCAGGCGTCATGAATCTGACCAGCCCAGTAACATTGTCCTCAATAAGTCATTGCACAGACCGAGTCAGTTCTTGCTAAATTACTTCAATCCTGTGAGTCAATACAAATATTGAATTTAGTAATTACCAACTGCATTCATATTACCTGTTAACTGCACTTAACTGGATCTTTATAAAAATTTTATTACTTCAGCTTTAATCTTTGGTACTGGAAAATATTACAAACTATTACAAAATATTCTAGAAAGTTGAACTTTCAGGGAAAAACACATAGTATTGAACAATGGGCAGCAGGTAGTTGAACTTTCAAAGGATTTATAGAGGAGAAACCTGTGGATGTATATAACAAAAAAAAAAACAATCATTAGGAAGCAGACTGGCTTGTGGGCAGCTTCTTGCAAAAGAAAAGCCACATGAAGAAGAAAAGACTGATTGAAACCCAAACCAAAATTCAGTAAACATGAAAGTAACAGACGCTGAATAACCAAATTTTAGGTAAAAGCTGAAGTTTTATAGATAACACTTTAAATCTTTCTCGCCATGTTTACAAATATTAACCGCTTCGCCACTCTCCTAGATATAGATTTCTTTTTACTTTTCTTTAGCCTGACTCCTGAACTATTCGCGAGACGAGGGTATTAACTATTGGGAACAAAATGTCGCTTTCGTCAACACTGTTAACCAGTAGAGCGCATCATTCCCAGTAGTTAATAAATAGTGTTAACCACGGGGTATTAACCAGCGGGAACGACCCAGAGATACCATTTCCTCGAGGTGTGAATATGAATATGTAGATATAATAAAGCGGTCAATGTAACGAGTAAACGATTCTGTTACCGATCGATGTAAATGAATAAGTGAATGGGCGAAGATTATGGAATATATTGCAGATATGATATGAAAAGAACCTTGAAGATATATTTGCGCAAATCTTTCTTCTTCAATGCTCTTAGAATCGGCTTCACCAAAGCGTAGGCTAAGAGAGCGGTGCGAAGACATGCCAGATTCAACCTATTACAAGAGAGACAAAAGATGCTGTCGTTTTTGGTAGATTTTCGCACGTATTCTACACACATCTCCGCTCTGGTGGAAACTGGCCCTTAGCGTGTAGATACAACCTGATTCTAAAAAGCATGGTGGATTTTTGATAATACTTCTACAAGTCTTTCTACTTAATTCTTTGGTGTCCCGTGAAAAAGGAATCTCGCAGGCTTCAATACAGAATTGAGACGTCTTCTCACCGAAGCCATTATATTAGTTGAAAAAATCCTATCATTCAATGTCAGCATCACAGAAATGTCGATTCTGTGTTATTATGCCATAGACTTCAACACTCCAGGTTGCTATAAGGAAATGATTAATATTAATAGCATTATCGACGACAGAGCTCAGTAGCGGTTCAACTTCGCATTTTCTATGTGTAGGAAGAATAATATGTCGCCATCGCAACGAGAATAAACGATCTGCGAGCTTTTTATCACTGACAAAACGTAGGTATAGGAAGTTTTTATCACTGACAAAACGTATTTACTCGCTCGCTTCAAAATAAACTTCAATTATGTGGACCACACCACCATACGGTGCTAAATCAGTTTCAGTGCATATTGAAATATTTGAAGTTTACTTTCACAGGATCGAATAGTTATAAAAACTCGCAATAAGACCTTAGAAAAATAGGCCTGACTGAAGGCTTTACTCTCACCCACAACAGTCCCCTGTTAAGCAGACGACAACCTTCAAGGTTCCCCTGTGAGACACCACTCATAAAAAAACTGAGAAAATTGACCGAATACAAGGAAATTGATAAAACGTCTAGATAAGTGATCGATTGGTACTTTTTTAGTTTCAAGGTTGGCACTGTGGGTATCAACTATTTATTATGTTAATTAACGATCGATAAGCACCCAGTTATTTTTTCATAAATAATTGAAAATTAATTAGAACAAATTAACGTACGCTAACTATGCTGTCAATATTGTGTGTCAACATTTCAAAAGACTGATCGGATTCTAATCGTAGATGGCAAAAAGCGTGAGCTCATGACGACAATCGTAAAAGACTTCATAAGGAGACCGGTTCATTAAACAAAATCTAGTTTAAATATTATCACAATTATTATTGTTACATCCACCTTTCTATCGAATATATTATTTCGCAATCGCAAAATCTCTCTCGTTTTATGAAATTCTAGAAATTCAAACTAGATTGGTTTCTAAACTTGAATAGAAATTGCTCATTTTAACATTTCACTCATTCACTAAGTACCTATTCGAATATTTTTGTTTTTACAACAAGCTTTCTTGCACAAGTCTGCCATTTGTATATAAGTTCCCATTAAAATAGATGGACAAACTTTTAGAAATCATTCAGACGACCAAAATAAGGACATTGGTAAAAAAATAATAAGAAAAACGCATAGATACTTACAAGAAAAAAAATCAGCTAGCTTACCCAATGATTTTAGGTCAAAATAAAATCACTTTAATCAATGTTTTTTTTTGCTTAGATATCTTTGGTTAGACGTACTACTTAAAATTTGTCCATCTATTTTAATGGGACCTTATATGAAGCGTATATCAGAACGGTGTAGTCTTATCCAAGGGTACGATTCAGACCATCAAACTAAACATTCTCCATGGAACAAACACCGTAATCACCATTGACTCAACATATAAAACTGTTTTTCATCCGTAGCCTCACTAATCCAGGTCCAGGTCTAGGTACTAGTTGCCCGGCATTTTGCTAATGCAGCCTATTTGGCGCAGCCGTGAGGTACAGTGTTACATTTTTTGTTTAGATATAAGTTTTTTTTTTCTTATATTATTTTTGATTTATATTGTGTGTGTGGACTTGTTGCACGTGCCAATTAAATGTATTATCTTTCTTACTATCGCGAAAAATCCGCTGCCCCATAGTCTTGGGTCGAGAAGATATTGAAGGCTTGTCTAGGTCTATAACACATTTGTAAATATGACCACACTTTTGCGATACATGCTCTAAGTTATGTAAGGTTAAGTTCACACGAAGACAGTCGGTTGATCGTCAATTATGCTAGTCACATACAATTGGCACTCAAGTTCGAGCTAAATGAATGTGACCCGCATTTTTTTGCGCTAATCCGACTGGGATTAAGTCCCGTGTGAACTTAACCTTACGAGTATCCTTGCTTATGTCAAAATAGGTCCAACGATCCCTAATTCTTCTTTTTTTTCGATATTTTACAAGTCTCCACGCAAAGGATGGCTGGTTCGAGGTGGAGCACGAAAAGAGTACCTGGAAAGATATTATAGGGGAGGTCCAGCACTGGGACGTTAAAAAATATAAAATTTACACCTATAATCCCCGAAGGATTAATCAAAGGTGTATCTAATAGTACACACACATTAAGTCAAATATGTTTTACTCCCATGTAATACAGTGCGAGCCTATTACCATCAACCGGGCACAAATCCAGACTCCGGGCTACTACTGAGAGATTTCAGAGAAAAGAACACAATAACATTTTGCCCAACTTAGGAATCGAACCCAAAAACTCTTTCCACACATCAACACTGGAGTTGCTCCTGCTTTGAGAGGTCGTGGTAACCCCCCAGTTGTTTACTAGATTATTTGTTTACCATTTTTTTTTGTAAAAAACAAGCGCTTCTGACCATCAAACTAAAAAGTTTGGCGAGTAAACTGTATTTAAAAAAAAAATATGTTTGTGAAAAATACATAAAAAAAATTCTCAGCAGTACTCTTGCGACTCCTATGCCATCGAGGCGTCCAATAATGTTTGTGTTTCTTTTTTTTTTTAAAGACAGGTGACATGATAAAAAAAATATCGTCAGTTTCGGAAAAATACAAACTCATTTGTTTACATTCACCTTAATTAATCGAAAGGTAGTATTTACACACGTAAAGTAGCTGATGCGTATCACCAGTTGAATCTAATGAAAGTGAAACGTATTCAGCTGATTTACCCACTAGATATACAAAGTAAACATGTTAAACCGGTCGGTAAAAACTGTCTCAGGGGACCGGTAAAGCGCTAATTATGTCATTGGTTTCTTGTAAATGTTGAGAGGAAGGTTATTTTCCATTTAATGGTCGTTCCAGTCAACGCATGTTCAGTCCTATCATCATCTGCCTAGCCTTTTCCCAACTATGTTGGGGTCGGCTTCCAGTCTAACCGGATGCAGCTGAATACCAGTATTTTACATGGAGCGACTGCCTATCAGCCCTCCACAACCCAGTTAGTACTTGGCAATACGATACCCCTTGGTAAGACTGGTTGTCAGACTTTCAGGCTACTGACTACCTGTAACGAATGTCAAAGATCTACAAATGACAGCCGGGACCAACGGCTTAACGTGCTTTCCGAGGCAAGGAGGAAACTCGGTATGTAATGGGTGGTCACCCATCCACAGACCAACCTAGGCAAGCGTGGCTTAACCTGAAGATCGACCCGAGCGGCTGTTATTATTTAGCCACGAGCATTTTCAGTCCTATATGTGTAGAAATTAAGATGGTTGGTAAGAGAAGAGAACTAGTAACGGATAAATCAATTTATTAATAGAAAAAAAACTCGCAAGTGTTCAATGAGTAGGTTCTAAATACGTGTAAATGGAAAGCGTCACTATTTAGTGGCGTTTGCTCCTTAAACTTATAGCACCATGTACAATGTGCCGGAAATGAATAGATGAAAATGAAACCTCTATCGATATAACATCAACTAGAGCTTTTCATTCAGGCATTTTTATTTGACAGGACGTAATATGGTTCAGTTATTTTTCTAGTCGCCCCCGTTCAAATATAACTGTGTACAATGCACTTTTTTGCAATCGAACTGCAGGCCAGTTATTAAAAACTTATTTTCTTCAACATTTATTAACAAAATAGCATTTGCCAGCGACTTTGCCGTGATTGAAATCATCAAACTACGTATTGTCGGGATAAAAATTAAGATAACCCACCTATATCATGGTCCACCTGTATGCCATCGAAATCTGGCCAGCCGTTGAAAAGTGAAAAGGTAACAAACAGACGCCACAGTTACTTTCTTATTTATTGTAATTATTAGATATGGAATTTTCTTTTTAGCCTTTCGTGTCGCATTCCCACTGTGATTCCGTTTCCCACACGGAAACGTCTATAATTGCCATGTAACGTTTCTTTTTCCTGTCAGGAAAACTGAATAATTACACGTAGAAGCTAGAACAATATGTATTTATTATTTCACCGTTATTAATAACCACGTTGATCTATTTTAATTCAAGGTTGCTGAGGGTTTTACTTATCACCTATGTTTTCCTTCAGTTTCCCTTACCTACGTCCATTCTGGTATATTTTTTTGATTGACGGTTCGCCTGATCGTGCAAATGGTCACAGCCCCCTCAACTGCACATTTCAACATCGAAAGTGGGTCGTTTGCCATCCCAGAGACAATGCTGAAATGGCAATTTCACATGCAAGAGCTTTATTCATTATCTGCCTAGCCTTTATTATTAACCAGCTGTTGCCCGCGACCTTCGTCCGCGTGCGAAATTATATAGCCTATAACCTTCCTCGATAAATGGGCTATCCAACACTTAAAGAATTTTTTAAATCGAACCAGTAGTTCCTGAGATTAGCGCGTTCAAACAAACAAACTCTTCAGCTTTATAATATTAGTATAGATACTAGAAACGGGATATTACCATGATCACGGAACCGGTGGTTTATCCGTGGCTTTTTTGGTGCTTGCAACAGCGCCGAAATATCGGGAACTCATAGAAAACAGTAAACATGGTAAATATCCCGTTTCTAGTATTAATAATAAGGTTAGTGACCATGATAGTTTAAAATCTTATAATGCCTAGCCTTTTTCTGAAATCGTTGGGTTCCACTCAAACCGGATGCAGCTCATGCAGCTGAATAGCTTTATTCTAAATATTATATGTATAGATGTTTGATTTAGTCATTATAATCATACTACATCAGCCTTAAATCGAGATAGCTTTCAATCTAAGCATACCTTAAACAGGTATAGCAACATCGTTTATCCCTCCAAACATTAACCTCAAAGCAACCTTTTTAGCGCAAAAAGTGCGATGACCTCAAATTTTCAGCGACCTTTCCTTAAAAGCGTTACTTTCTTACACTCTGCTCGACTTTCGACCACAATAATTAACATTTCACCTTATTTTCCCTCTCAATGAGAGAATGAGACAAGTTATAAACATTGTTTTGGTGAGGAAGCTTTGTACTCGGTGACTGGGTTAAGTGCATTCGCATGTTCTGCTGTTTATCTACATAATTATATACTTAACTACAGTAGGTACCATCGAAGAGGCAAGTGTGGTTAGAAAATGTACAGTCGGGGATTGCCCCGACTGTACATTTTTACATTTTAATTGTAATTGTTTTGCAGATTGACATACTATTTAAATTAACGTTTTAGTCATTTCATTCGACAACATACTTTTAGTCTCTTATGTAACGAAAAACAGACTGATAATTCAAATTATGCAAACTAGGCATCAATCACAAAACTGAACGACCAAAAAACCATTTTGGCAGGAAATGCAAAAGCAGATCCATTACCTAATTTAACAAGATAATTAACCCCAATCATACAAAATACTCGATTGCTAACCACATTACGTATGCACTAATTTAACAAGACGAATGACAAAACTAATTTAAATTATGCGGAAACCGATGCAAACGGTTAAAAGTGTCGTAACTCTGACATTAAAATATTGCCGATCAAGAAATTGGCGCCAAACGGCCAAAAACTTTCACAGAAGGGCAAAGGAATTCGCTTTGCAATTCTAATTTCGAATATGATTTATTCGATTACGTCACGGAGGCCTGTTTACTCTCAGGCTAGTTCCTTGTGCCTTTTCTCTAAGATTTTAAGTTCAAGTTACCAGCGCAAACAGGCTAATGACTGCCGAACGTAAACAAACATTCGTCTTTCTTGACACCAATGACATAACTTATTTGTTTCGCTTATTAATTGCTTCGATTACGATGCTCTTTAATTATTTTTTATGTAAATTATCTTAATCGCAGTAATTAATAATAAAAGAGGACGTTGCGTTCTTGCGTTACCATTTTCTATGTGTGTAAAACTTACATTCTCCCATCGTTCATTGTCTATTGTGACAACATCGTAATTATTTGGCCCTAAACAAGCACATTGCTCGCAGAACGGATGGCCGATGGGGCCGAAAAGTTCTGGAGTGGCGACCGCGAACCGGAAGACGTTGCGTTGGAAGGCCTCCCACTAGGTGGACCGATGACCTGGTGAAGGTTGCAGGGATCCGCTGGATGTGAGTCGCACGGGACCGGTCAATTTGGCGACACTTGGGGGAGGCCTATTTCCAGCAGTGGACGTCTGTCTGTGTGTGTCGTTTGGCTGAAATGATGATGATGATGATGATGATGAAACAAACTCCCCAGCAAAAACTTACTCCTATTTAGATATTTACACAGTAACTAACAACAGCAACAAACCGATGAAGTAAATTACCGTCCCCTTCGTTCCACATGACTAGAATCATCTATTCCAACTCCAAATAGCTGAATTAAACCCATCGATCTCTCTCCTCGTAATTATTTGTCATAAATAAACAAACGAATACCCTTAATCATCGAGATAGTTCGATATACGAGCGGCAATGCACATATTTATTAGTTATAATAGTGAGCTGTATAATCCGACCAGGAATTCACTTGGAGCTTGTGGGCGCCTAGGTAATTGCATAGAGTAATAAATCGGTATAGAAGCGCTACTTATGTACAGCCAACGAAACTAATTGGTACATCTTAAATATTCTTTATTAGTCATACGACATATGTAAATGTCTGTAAGTTTAAGTGTTTGCAAAACAAATCATTTCCCTGACAGCAGTACCTTTCCTTTGTGCGTGTGATGATGCTGTTGAAATAATATCCGCACACTTTTCTATCGCATTCCGGAGGTTTTTGGAGGAAATTAATAACACAGTTATTTTTCAAAAAATCGTCTGCACGATGTAGTTATATTGTCAAATTGAAGCGATGCGAGTGCGTAACTTACGTCCCGAAATAAGAAGACTACAATGGCTCGCTTTCCGAACAGAAGCTTCTTTTCTGATTCATTCATTCTTCTTCTATGATACCTAATTGGTAAACTGTACTTGAGCTGAACCAAGTATTAGATAAAGGGTATAATATACACTCAAACTGGCACAAATCGGAAAATATAAATGTTTTATTACACTTAATTGTCAGCCCAAACTATGGAGCTTAGAATTATAATAACAAAAACCTAACATTTTGTGTTGAATGCTAAACGGTGCTAAATATTTTAGTGCTTTTGCATTTAGCAAATTAAACTGTGGTTTCTAATAGCTTGTTTGACGTATTATTCTTGCATTACCTTCAAAGCTTGGCGTTGGTGAAGGGTTATATAATTTTGACGTACAAAAAAGTTGTTGTTTTTAAGCCTAATATTTAAATGACTTTTAATTTTGATTTCGCTGTGAATGAAAAACTATATTTCACACCATTTAGCGGTGAATCGCGCCCATCTAGGCATTTCTAATTATATCAAAGAATCAAATATAATTTCTTATACAAGCATGTCAGTATAAAATAATCTTGCCCTACCTATTTAGAAGTCCTTCTACAGCAAAACATTTGCCCTTCTAGCGGTAACTATACCACATTACCCGCCGCTACCTTTTTAAGCACGTGTAACAATTTAATTAATTAAAGAGCCTCTTCCTTTACGTTATGTAGGTACTTATATCTCGATCTCCCCTTTTGACATTCCATATGCATTTATTCGCAGGGGAAGTAGGTGGGTGGGTGCGGCCAAAATGTACAACATCACGTTTAGTTTACATTCAGAATAGTTAGGAGTTAATTAGTCTAGTCGGGAATAATTACTTGCAAATGTTCTTCAAGGCAACGTCCTCTTTCGGCAAGTTTTGTATGCATTTATTCTGCAGGGTTGTAGGTGGGTAGGTGCGCCCAAATTGCACTAATAACTGTATTTACAATATCAGACAATCGATACTAATTAATTGCAAATAATACGGTGAGAAATATGCGAAGGACTCGATTCGAAACGCTACGGTTATTAATCGTAGAGGCGACGAACGAAATATTCGGGTGGGACTGGAATTTATTTGCTGAGATGACAGATATGAATAGTTGCTGAAACTAATTAATTAGGCATTTGTATTAAAGGCCATGTTTATTTACTGGCTATAATAATGTTATTTGCAGCAATTATTAATAACATAAACATAACATGCCGCTTGTAATCACCGAAGGGTAATAGGCAGAGGTGTACCCAAAGAGTACACCCACATTTTGCCAGTTTTGTTTAATACCATGTAATAGGGGGCGAGCGTATTGCCATCAACCAGGGACGAATCCAGACTGCGTAACTGCTACTGAAGAAAAAGCCCAATAACACTGCCTGACCTGGGAATCGATCCCAGGACCACGTGCTCAGCAGTCGTAATATTCCGCAGTAGAAGTCGTAGTATTAGAAGTATCTATTACGTATTGTTTAGGCAATAGAAGATACTTTCTTTTACTCTAAACTCATTAGGACGCCAGACAGATGGACTAACGACGACGTTAAAAAGGTGGGTCAGGCTGGATATGAAAGGCGGTGGACAGGGAGTTGAGGTCGTGGCGCAGCCTGAGGGAGACCAATGTCCAGCAGTGGACTGCGGTAGGCTGAGTTGATTAGTCAATGTCCAATACTGTTGTTTTAATAACTTCCCTTACCCCGCGTACCACGTATACGAAGAAACAGTGTTTACCTGAAAAGTAAAAATAAATATTAAGTACTATGTAACTATCTTTTAATAGCAACAACGCATAAAGACAATAGAGAACGTAGGTAGGGAGTAACGTAGACATAAACAAATCATACACTTTGGCGCCATAAAAATGTCATGTTCTACCATTGTTCGATGATAAAACACGAATCAAAACATTGACTTGTAATACGGAACACGCTTGACACACTACTATCATGCATACTGTATCAGCCCTACTCGTGTGTCACTTGTGTCAAAAAAACTGACAAGAGGGCCAGGACTAGTGGCGGTAATTTCATAGAAACCTACAAGCTTGGCTTACCCTTATAACATAACATAACTCTTCGTGGTGTTAGGGTTTCAGAACAGTCTGCTTGCCTTATGGGCTTGCCGTATTGTTGGCCCCTAAGCACGCGACTGCGGCAAGACAAGTGACATCATCACCTGCCTAGCCTTTTCCCAACTATGTTAGGGTCGGCTTCCAGTCTAACCGGATTCGACTGAATACCAGTATTTTACATGGAGAGACTGCCTATCTGACCGCCACAACCCAGTTAGTACTGGATAATACGATATCTCTTGGTAAGACTGTTTGCCAGAATTTCGGGCCAGAGGATTGTCACAAGATTTCGGTAGCTTATATGTCAAACCAATACATCTTTGCCTTTTCCATTATCATTGTCGCTAAATGTATGTCACTATGTCTAGGCCCTAAGGTGTATTTTAGCAGTTTCGATTCACACTAATAGGACATATTATTTGATCGAGTGGAAAACTACCCTTTGTTTTTGCCCCAGGGTAACTTTCTTTCTATCTGCTCAACTTACAGTGTCGCAAAATATTATGGCTACGGTCTATTTGCGGAAGGAAGGACGATTACTTTTTTCAGTGTTTTGCAGAAAATTGGATTGCGACATCCCTTCTTTTTTATTATTGTATGAAAATTCCTGTTACTCTAAATTCGAGTGACGTCGGGCGGTTCACATCGCTAGAAGAGAAAAAACAACTTTTGTATCACCCGATGTAACGATTAGATAAAGATAATTATATAGGTATCTGTTTTTTGTTGGAGTAGCTAACCTTGCGTCTCGCGTCCTCTGGAATCTCGACCACCGCACCCACTTGTGGGCTGTGTTAAGTCAGTTTTTGGAGTTCCGCTCCAATATGGTGATATGGTAGTCTTGGAATGTTTGTTTTTAAGCGCATAAAGCTAAATACATCTTAAGCAAAACCTACTAAGAACCTGCCTGATTAAAACGTAGAAATTATTCCATCAGCAAATACGACTGGACATCCACCAGCACAGCACGCACTTAAACGCGTGTGGTAGATTACAGTCCACTCCCTCTCATAGGGGTGAGGCGTTTGTCCCAGTCGTGGGAATTTAAACGCTGATTATTTGATTACATTCAATGTAGATAAGACTGGCAAAAGAAATTGACACAAGCAACGAGGGGCCTTTTCCCAGCACTGGGTCAAGTCAGTCTGTGGATTATGGTGGCGGTAAACAATATTATGTATAATAATAGTATGTAATAATAAATTGACAGCCGAACCCAACATAATACAATGGAAATCGTTGATTCAGAAGAGTCGTTCTCCTAGCAACGTAACCAAGTCATACAAAGAAACAATACACAACACACAAAAAATTGTACAAGCGATAAAAACCGATGAACATCGCGACCCGGCGACCTCCCAGCGGGATGCCAAGCTGCCAAGCTGGTGAAAGTGAACACATACCTTTGTTTCGCGAGCATATGGACTCTAGAGTAAACAAACAACAAAAGAAAACCATAACTTCAAAGTTTTATCGCCTTTTGGAGACCCAAACGGAGCTAGTTTGTAATGTTGATATTATTGGTGATTTAAAAGGCCAGATGCAAAGTACCATTTCGTAAGTGGCAGATATGTTGATTAAGTCGCATGAAAAGCTTTAAATTCCTAAGCTATACTTTTAAGTTATGTGCGGCAATAATGGCAAATAAGCCCTAGATCCACCTGATGGTAAGTGGTCTCCACCGCCTACAGACATACCAGGAACATCGCCAGACGTATTGACATCCCACAGACAAAGTAGAAAGAGAGAGTTTTCAAACCGGAAGACAGAAACTCAGCTTGGCGGTAGAAATTAATGTAGTGGTAATATTTTACCGGACGAGCTCCCTTACAGAGAGAGGTATACCTAATATGAACACTGAAGCGATGCCTGAAACAAACCATGATGTAAAGCGAATGTTCGATAGGGCGTAACAATACACGGCATGCGTTAACTACATGCTCACATGTTTAGATATATTTAGTAAAACCAACAGGAAAACAGCGGTTATAAGCTATACACGCTGTAATTGGCGATGTTCACAGCGAAACGTGAGGTGAACATGAGAATTTATTAATGTGATATTATGGAAATATTTTCTGTCGTGTCCAGCTGAGAGAAACGATTTATAAACAACGTAAGATTAATCGCGTGTGCAGAAATGAGTATACAAGCTATCTGCAATAGCCGAAAGCCCGAAATTCAGCACAAGTAGATGAACCGAAAACTTAAAGCATAGACGGCAAAGACGCAAATAAGCGAGTTAAACACAGTATTAACATAACATTACAACATAAGATGTAGTTAGAAAATTGATAGTGATAAGTCAAGTATTAAAGCTTCATCTCTCCTACTATGTATTTCTGAATTATTGCTGAGCCCAAAAGGGTCCTACGGCATATCTATATCCTAATGAACGTATATTGGTTACTGTTATAATAATGACTGTTACTGTATTTTTTCAATTTTATAATTTTGTGAAACATTTCGATACAATGTAAAAATTGTTACATGACATAAATGAAATAAAAAGAAAAATAAAATCATAAGTTACCATCTAAGCATATATTGTACGATGTAATACATTATTTAGGAATGAATTTTACTAAAAAGATGATAAAATAATATTTCTACTGTTTTCCTACTTTCGTTCTACATTATGAGGAGCCACATTGTCTGCGAAATCCGGGTCTATTAAATGACGTCAAGATTCACGGCCTACCAAACAAAGTTGTGCTTTGCATACCAAACATACAGTCCCCTTTTACTGAGGAAGCATACATTTTGTCAAGCTTGAGTGTCTTCTAAGAAAATAAAAATAGGTTTGAATGCTGGAAAAACGACAACTTATTTTAAAACACTCGAGGTTGGCGAAGTCTAAGAGCATTAAAGGTCTTAAAATATTCCGATGGAATTCAAAACCTTTGAAGAAGTTAAGGTAGATGATACCTACGCAGTGATGCGCCCTTTTTGTATAGATCTCCTCTCGTTAATTCAAAAATTAAATACCTAGCTAAATAGTATAAAAAATATCATTATCAGGGAATACGCTAGGCAAGATGGTCGACCCCTACGTAACCATGTTGGGTTCGGTTTCCACTCTAATCATAAAGCTGAATACCAGTATTTTTATATGGAACGACTATGTATCTGACCTAAACCACCTAGTTAGTAGGTAACACGATACCCCATGGAAACAAGAATTATATGGGAATCATTTCTACAGCTTGGTCCTTATGACATTAGAATGCTAATCAAACCGTCTTTGCTTTGCGGGCTGGATAACAATTACTGCGAATTGCGAACTATTCATTAGACATTTGCGGAGTCATTTACATGGGAACATGCGTCCGTGCATCTTGTTCTTGAACTTGGTTTTAAAATGACTTTATACTCGGCCAGTTTTACAAGACAAGTAGCCACTAGGTAAACCGTATCTTCTCGTTTATTTTAGACTAACTCTTGTAGCCCACGGATTCGTCTGCGTGGTATTCGAAAATTATTATGCGGGACTGTACTATTGGGAAATAAAGTATCCAATATCCCAATTAAAGTCTTAGTCTATTAAAGTGTACACGGTGTGCCAAAATTCATCTAAAGGGTGTGGTAAATAGTTAACATAGCCGAAAGGCACTTGTTCTTCCCGTCTTAGCGATCATTTTTTTGTTCTAGACCATACCTGGGAACCTTCTAATTACGGAGATATTGGGGGTCACAGTTCCAACTTTTTCACAAGTTTTTTTTTATTACATGATTTTAATGTAAGATTTTTACTTTACACACCTCCACGACCCCCTTACTATTCAACCCATCTATCAGCACAATGCCTTGAGTGGTTTCCATCGAGTCCTACCGTAAAACGTGATTTTTCACCCCAAAAGAAAAAGTCGATTCCCGGCAATAATTTTTGCGTAAAGTTACTTAGTTTGATGTACAGAATACTTGGTTGACGGCTAGGTGAAGGGTCTGTTTACACCCTGTATATCCTCTCAACCGTTGTGGCGTGAAAAGGAGACAGACCAACAGAGTTACTTCCGCATTCATCCACACATAGCATGTTTAGTATACATACTGCCGAATATTTCTATTAAAACTAACGGGATATTTACCATGTTTACTGTTTGTTTCTCATAACAAACAGTAAACATGGTAAATATCCCGTTAGTTTTAATAGAAATGTTAGTGACCATGATAGTTTAAAATCTTATATACTGCCGAATGTTCAAATCAATCAACGCATCGATTATTGATTCTGAAAAGGAAATACAAGACGGACTGATAGAAAGCACAAAAAAGAGGGGGAACGCAGACGGTCATTAATCTTTCCGACGTCATTCCTTATCAAAAGTCTCACCCTCGCCCTGGCAACCCCACGACCCCAGGTAGACACACGCAAGTAGTTACCGTCTGAAAGAGATAATAATATACGTGTGTCTATGACACGAACAGGGCACACGTTTTTATTTTTGGAATACCAGATTCCTAATTGGATACTTCGACAGATGAAACAGCAAAAATTGAGAAGACATGGTTTTGAACTCGAATCTTTAAGGTAACAATTAAAAAAAGCAATAATTAGACAACGTGGACAAAGCAAAAGGAGTATGGACAATAAGGATCGTAGTAGGTGGCGTTTTGTAGTTTCTGCCCGCGTCCATGCAGATAAGGCGTGAACAGTAACTTATGTGAATATAGACCAAGCATCCATTAAAAACAGGAGCCAGCCACTCGGCTCAGCCTACTAGAGATTGACAAAACTCGATAAATTAAATCTACCCACAAGCCCGATTTCTAATTCACTACACTGAAGACTTCAATTAAATCTAAGCTTACCCCACTCACAAAATTGAAATCATAACCACGATCGAAATGATAGACCTGTCAAATTAGGCGGTAACAAGAGGACCATTATGTATGAGTCTGCGTTACAATCATAACAATGTTGATTTCGACATATCCGCACTTGACACCTGCGGTATCGTAAAGGGGCGGAACATGTCGAGAAATGATTTGAGATGGAGACATTTGGAGGTTGGTCTAAGTTCATAAAAACTTAGAAGCAAAAGATGAAGGACAGCGTTAGAATTTCCAGTGCTTTAGGTTCAGCATCAGGTTTAAGAGACAAAAAAAAGAAATAGAACAAGAAGAAGTAAAAGTTGAGAAGTGAGAACCATTTCATAACAAAGTACATACTTTTCATCATCCTGCTGCCCTTGTCCCTTCTCCTCTGTTAACCTTCACGCTATCATTTACTCCTTTATCTTTCAACAAAGTTTCTACTTATAACAAAAGAATTTAAACCCAGGAGCGTAAAACATATACGTAAAAATTTACCCAGTTCCAATAAGAACTCTTCAGAAGAACCTGTGGAATGTAAGAATAACAATAGAACTCATTGAAGAGGAGAATACATAAACTTGACATAATGTTGCCTGGTTCTCTTGACGCGTAACCAAAGTCGGAACTAACGCCGCGCCGCCATCTTGTGCTGTCTAAAGAATTTTCACGGACAATTTCATAAATGTTTACCAACAACGCCCTCCAGACAATGTCATTCAAGAGCTAAAAGAATCAGGCTGCACTATAATTTATATCCAAAAAAATGGAGGAAGTTAAAATACCAAACACCCGCTGTCATCTGTCACTCAGACGGCTGTCCAACCCCAATGGCAGTGGTCGTGTGGGTGTCGTAATGACCTTGGCGCGTCGAATCAATACAGAACAATGCGCTCGAATACTCTCGATCACCCATTGTTTCAACCCGGCTCCAATTTACACTTATTGGAGTTCGGAGTGTTGCGTTAAACACTCAACCAGTGATGTAAATATGAAAGCAGGTTTTTAGAAAATTGCAAACATATTTTGTATGAAATGTATGTTGTAAGTGCATTAACTTAATTGCCATTCGTCTGGTTAGTTTGGAGGCACAATTACTGTTTTAGCTAGATGCTTTTAGCCTCGTTCAGAAGTTTATAATTATAGTATGTATTTGCATTTTAGCTAAACCAGTTGCTTAATTAGTATTTCGACTTTACAAAATTAAGCTTTTTTTCTTGTTTAGTCGTCTCAAAGCTTCCAAATCAATGGATCAATCAACAGTATTTGCATGAAATGTTATTGCTTTTAACTTATTATCAATGTCAAAACGCTTTCCTACACCGATAAAGGGCTGACTAATTCCGATGACAATAACATTATTAGTCATGACAAAGGCCCCCCAGCCGAATCAGTTCACACGTATGCCATCAAACTGAGAACACACGTATAGAGGTTATAGATGCTTTCTAATATCCTCCAGCCAAGGACTGTCACGTGTCAAAATAATTTCTCTGCCTTTGTTACTATCAACAACTTTTCATTACGTACATAGCTGATTGCTGAGCAATATAGGTTTAATTATAGATTGTTATTGGCCGCCATTTAAATCACCATATTGATCGCACGGAGGAACGCATTGTGAATGAGAAGTAGTCACTCGATGAGAATAAGTTATATGAAAAGGAATTAATATGCCTACATTTACCTTCGCTTAATGCTAGGTTAAGTGTTTGTTTGGACTTTGACCTGAAAGGTTTACATCGGTCGCAGAAATAACCAGCAAATCAGATCGATATCCATCGATTTGCCGATTACTCAGCAACTCGAAATATCTCGTTCAGTCGTGCGTTTGCGATTGCGTGGATAGCCAATCGCTCTATTGCTATTTCCATCCTGCGACCAAAGCTACTGTTTATATCTGAGCCGCCATTTGTACAAAGGCGTCTCACACATCTGACAGCTTTGATTGATGGCTGACAAAATGGCGACATAGGAGGAAGATGTTGGACTACGTGTTGCTCTGGTAGGCCTGCAATCACGAAGCATAATGCAATTTCTTTGGAATGTACTACGAAATAGACGACTACGATGGCATCATTAATCACTTTGATATTATAAGCCTATTTGCGAACTTAATGATGCATTTGCGGATAAAAAGTTTTCATTTTTAAAACACACATTTTAAATTCTGAAGTCTAAAAAGACTTCAGGAAGTCTAACAAGACTTCAGGATTTGAAACAGTTGCAGAGACAACAGCAGTGCAGCGAAAAATACTCCTTCACAATTGTCTCAAGTCTTTTTCTCTCAACTCTTGCTTTAAGACTCGTAGACCACGCTTTGCGGTACAGAATTCAATGAAAAATGTAGCACTGTGCAGTGTGCACGTCTGCCACTATTTTTTACATTTTCCTTTGAAGTTGTCTGGCGAAGTGCAGTCGCTGTATGAATCATTCATTAGGCAAGGCAACAGTTCATTTCGTCCTCAAAAACTAGAACCTGGAAGCCTTTGAGGGTAGTTGAAAACTCATTTTAACTGATTCAAATTATTCATGGTTCTTTGAGTCCTGCGGTGTGCAAAAAGCTGACCAAAACTTGTTTTTGTATCGTTCAATGCAAGTCCACTGTATTGAAATATTATATGCTAAATACCATAAATCTTCAAAATATCTGTTTACTAATAACTATTCGAAAAATGACATAGGTAATGTATTATTCTTAACAACATTCGATTTTTTAAAGTATGGTTGCAATTGTACCAAACAGAGGTTTTATATTATGCTCACCTACATTCGCACTAACAATAAATAAACCCATGCGACCATAAAATGTCTTCAGTGATTTCTCCAATATTTCTTTCTAAAAGTAAAGATTTGTCGTTGAATCTTTGGAGAAAGGAGACCACCCGATGTGCCTATGGAATAACAATTAATTTTATATCCTCAAACGTATTTATAGAGCTGACCTTTGTCGAAATGACGATAATGTCGATGTTTTTACTCTGTATAGTCTGATAAGGCTCTGATAAACTCAATGTTATCGTTCGCAAACTTGTATTATCGATTCATCATGTTTTTGTAAAAGTTTTCCGCGTGACCATGAATATAATAAAAACCTTTACACATGTGGTTACTGCATTACAGTAAGCTTTTTAAGGAATTTCAAGTTCAAAGTCCTCAGATACAATGTTTATCGGGTATATCTACAAACATTGTGTAACCCTATTTCCATTTGACCCTATCGATTAGTGACAAAAAATGCAGGTGTTATTTTATTCATATTTGCGTCAGTTGGATTCCCAATGAAATGCCTTTATCTGAAACCAAATCCGATATCGATCAAATCTCACTAAATAAATAAACTATCGACATCGCACCATAGGCCAACACTGGGCGTCTCGTTCGCGGGTCGAATGCAAACTGATCACGAAGGCCGGAGGGTACGTGACCACTGAATACAGGGCACAGACACACGGATGTCCACCATTGACTGCTAAACTACTATTTGTTTATATGTAGACGCTATAATATAGCACACGTGACTGATGTATGCCACGTCACGGACAAGTTGGTAGAAAAGATAGTTCAAGAAAAAAATTATTAGGAGAAAGAGCGTCCGAATAAATTGGCACTGCAGTCTATTTGAATGGTAAGGCCTTTTTTCGCTTAGTAGAAAAAAAAACGTAGGTAATCTGAGGGCCTAGATAAAATTAATGTACCATTCTATCGGCGCAAATGTTTCTCTGTCATGGCAAAGGAAACGTCATGAATAAATAAATAAATGTTTATGGAAAAATCCAAAATGTATTGGATTAAAATCAGCTACCGAAAAGCTAAAATCAATCCTGTTGAAAATTGTTGTAGAAACACAAAACGCTTTGAAAGTGTCAGCTAGGCTAAGCCCTTTGTTGGCAGAAACAATGCCATACTACCCCTTGCAAGATTACATTTTAAAGTAGTTGACTTTGTACCTAAATAATGAGGCCACTGATAGATTGATGTCTCTCATGTTACAAATCCTTCCGTAGACGGTATGCATATCTTTCCGGAGCCAGAAACCCTTGAATAACAGGAATGGCTAGAGTATCAGGCTTGCACAAAGTTTTTCAACTTCTCTTACTTGGTCTTTTCCAAATTTCAGCATTGAAAGAGCGAATAATTGTCGCTCATCGATTTCATTCAAGTGAGCAAGCAGACAATCAATGCCACAAATCATGAGTTAACCACCAAGAAACAAACCGCTTAAATCTATGTAGTGTTATTTAACTCTACACCTTCACCAAATCTAGATATGCAAATATACTAAACATACATATAAATTAAAAGCAGATGACCTGAAACCTGTCTGTGCCTAAAATGGAATAAGATTAGGTCATCCGGCGACTGGATGGAAGATTAATTTTATACAAGAGACCCAAATATGACGTAACAGTCTGCAATCAAACCAGACAGACAACCATGCATCATGTTATGTGAATATAATAATTCATCAGTCATTTGACCGAAATTCTCGTCTTGAACACTGAGAGCTACGTTTAGGCTAGATTTAAATTGCAGTAGGTAAGTCAAATATCCTCCGAGCGATCAATAGTAGAAACGAACACCTGTCCATACCAGACGATGATACCAAATGGGTAAGGCAGGGAGAAGTAAGCATCCTCATTCAGGGAGTTGAACTAAGTCCCATACAGTGGTTATGGTAACCTATTGCCATCAACGGAGCACAGATGCAAACTCCTGGCTGCGAATGGAAAATTCAGAGTTAAGAAACACTGCCTGAACTGGGCATCGATAGTGTGAGTGACCATGTCAGTTTAAAAACTTATATCTGGGGATCGAACTCAAAGAGCCTCGTACTGGTTAGCCAGTGCCTGTAGCCATTAAACCAACGAAAAAAAAACCACAGCAACTAACGGTTATGTAAAAAAGCCTACACAAATCGTAGGTAACATAAGATTGTTTTAAATTTAACTTCCGTGCGTAGAAGCTAACAAACAAGACTTCAAAACGTGCTTTCGAAAACACAATAGCTAATAACTAGCTCAATAAATTATAAGAGAATCCACTTCGTTAGATGTACTTGTATCTCTTACGTCATCTTACGTAAGGCACTGTCCTATCGAAAGTGCTAACTTGTTAGTGAGAACATTCTTCGCGTCAATCTTCCACATTTCAATTTAGCACTTAACATGGACAATTTTTCTTTGTGTTTCGCTTTCTATCAGCACTTCACATTGGTGACGCTGTTTGGTCGGCAAAGTAAAGAGCCATCATCCATCCATCTAAGTATTCCATCTGTAGCTATCTGGGATTCGAGAGATCCACGACTCGCCTCACAACAAAAATATAGGGATCCATTTCCATTACTCCTAATCGACTGGCTGTAAGCTCCTATTTTCTATCGAAGCGATTGAAGATTGCCGAATTATCTAAAAGGAGTCAAAGATTTCTAAGCTTCTCACTGTACCTTCACTTCAGTTAGTCTCCAAGCATCTTTGTACTTTATACCCGGATATGCTAGCAAAAGCGGAAAAACTCCTTGTTGAATATCAGAGCAATATGTTTACAAACAAAATCGCATGCGCTTATGTTTGCTGGGTCAGTTTACAACACAGACAGACAGCGCCATCTAGTCATTGTATGACGCATTAGTCGTCTGGTAACAAGTACTGTCTATTGGAACTTACTAAAGGCATACGGTATCAGAAAGCAATTATTATTTTTTACTCTTCCGCATTTTTTACTCAATAGAAATTTTATTTTTATCTTCACTATGCTACCACACCAATCGATCGATCGCCGATCACCAATCTATCGATGGTAGAAATGACGACGATCGATCAATTGGTGTGGTAACACCCTAAGTACTGTTACTGTTAGCCTGCGTCATCCCACCGCTGGGCAAAGGCCTCTCTCCATGACTTCCAAATTCCTCGATCCAGGGCCAATGTAGACCACTGGTCGTTAGTTTTGTCTAGCTCGTCCCGCCATCTCCTGCGAGATGGATCTACCCTAAATACTAATTTTGGAAAATATTAATTTGCCTTATTTGCAGGTCCCAATCTAGAAATTTAATTTAATTAAGGTAAATAATTGCATGTTTCACCAGACCAATTTTAGTCAAAATTTATGACAAATCATTTCACTTCCCACTCTTCCCAGTTAGAAAATTCAAACATGAAATGACATTAAATTAGTGAAATGGACTTACATGCATTCTTATTTTAGTAATAGCAATTTAAGTTTTAAGACTAGTACATAAGAGTGGGAGTTGTGTGTCGGACGTTCGTCGCTTCCTGCCGATACAAAAACACGCTTTACGCATGCGCCAAGCGCGAACCGGTGCAAGAATCATGTGCAAGCGCACGCGTGCCTCTGACACTTGGGTAGTTGGGTGTCGCTTTTAGTACCGTACGGTAAGCTAATTACGGCATATTAATGTACCTACAAATTGATAGTTTTTAACTAACTTACGTACATACGTAAGTCCCAATTAACACAATTAGGCTGAAGAACTCCCATGGAGTACCTACGATGCGCAAATAGACTTGAAGGCCGGAACTTTTAGGCCTTGTTAGTATATTGTCGACCTATAAACTTCTCAAATGTTACCTAAGTATGCGTTTTAGGAGAAAAATCTAACATCTTAACTGGCATGTCAAACTGGAAGGACAAAATAAGTAGAACATTGAACCCATTCGAATTAAACTTCACAAGAAATGCTATTGATATTTCTACCACTAATATTTCTACCATGCCAATAACGTCTTATGTACTCCAAAATTTTAAACACAGAATTGTGTGCATTACACCGTAGTATTAAGTATGAAATTGATATGCACCGCTAGTTGTACGTGCATAGACAGGCGTACTTCCGAACTTCCTTCAAGTTCCCTTAAAGATACAACACGTCCGTAACATAATTAGTTCAACCTCACGTATTCCGAGAAACCAGTAGTTACAAAGCTTATTTGGATAAGTATAAATAAAACTTGTACGATAATCCAGTGAAATCATCTGAGGGACTGCGGCATTCTTTAGCCATTGCGCGTCTTAGCAAAATAGGACGCGGACGTACAAATACGAAAGATAAAACTGTACTTAAGCACACTTATGAGTAAGACTTACTCATGTTTTTGCATTTTTAATTATGTTTATGTTAGATAGCAAGTTATTTTGCATAACTACGTGCCATGGATCTCTCTTTTCGCGTCGATTACTTATTTGGAAGTGCAAGAATTTCGATGGTCATTCGGACTTACACAACCTGATGTTACATCATTTTGGTGGTATATTACTGTCTTTTACTACAATCGAACAATAACAACCAGTTTTGGTAGAAAGTGAATATAGGCGCAAAAGCACTGCAGAAAATTAAAACATTGCGTTACTGGATACGGAAATATAATGTTAGTTGATGACATAATTGTCTCGATCAGGTTAGTTTAAGCCCCTAAAGAGGACTATGAACTTAGGTTTAGAATCATTTCACATCACATTATATGATTTTGCAGATCTTAGACCTTTCAAAGTTACTATCAATTAAGTTGCTTATCATATAACAAGAATCAAATAAAATTAAGTTAAAAGTAAGTTAAGTTACTTGAATGCTTTAGAAATCCACAATTTTGGCACAACACCAAATTGAATCCAACAAACAGAGGGCACTGGCTTCATAAAGGAACCGCCAAGGTAAACACACAGGCAAACGCCACACAAAATCTGTTGCACTACACGATAGTAATTTCTAATCTGGAGCGAATGCAAAACTACTGCATTTCATATCGATCGTACAGCTGCAGGTATTACAATAGAACGCGCCGGCTGTAATAACAACATTGCCGTACCTTTAGTGCGCCAGCTCACACCTAATAAAGTAATAATTATGAACTACTTAAGCAATTACGTAATTAGATCACTGTGGGTAATCAGAATTGTATTGTCACTTATGTTTGTACTTCACAGTTTATAATAAGCCTTTCTTCTTTATTTGATTATAGTATCTTTGGTAACTATAAAGATAACATGCCTATTTCGATGGCCAGAATACTCTCACCAGATCGCCATGGACTTTTTAAATATTCAAACCTGGATGTCATTGACATTCATTATTAAAAGCAATGATGACATCAATGAGTGGTTACATTAGGAAATGGATTCACGAATTTTTAAAACATATCCTGAACGGAAATAAAAATGGCTATCATACGTGCACAGATTAAAAACTTCATCATACTCGGAATCGTACTTCCTTGCTTTAAAAAAGCATTCTGCATTCAGTTTCTATCTCTTTCTCAAAAACATGTGTGACAGAGATAGGTTATGTGGTAGGTAAATTGATCCGGCAGCCGATGTTGAAATGAGACACTACTCGTGCAGTCGCGTCCCTAGATTCTTATTACCTGCCATGTAGGGAGAAACAATACATCATCCAGATTGATGTAGGGTTTCATATGGACTTTCAAGCTGAACATGCTGATTCTAGACATGAAAGTTGAAGTGTTATAATTATGTATACAATCTACTTAGATGGTAAGATAATTTAATTACGAAAATTTTAAAAAATTAACCACTTTCCGAACATAGTTCGGATGATTTAGACTTTTCAAGATATTATACTGAAATTATACTTGGGTTTAAATAGTGCACGACTATAATAATGTTGCACTTACTTAAGAAAACATAAAGTAAGTACGAATAATTACTCTTTTAAAACTGACTTGCGCCAATCGAAAGAAACCTCAGGCGGTAGCAGTACATAAAAAGATGCGCCAATAATGTTTACGACTTGTAATCCAGTCTTTAAGCAGTCGTAATTAATGAATACGTCGAATTACATCAGACGATTAAATTCGCCTCACGATCTTGCAGCACGCGAAAGAAAATCACAAATCCAGTTGGACAGCACAAAAAGATCTGAATTGAATCACGAACGGACAGGTCATTGGATACAAATGATACAATAGAGCAAATAAAGATTGAAGAAAAAACTCGCTGTGTTCTGAGAATTGAAGAATCAAGATTCAAGACCCAACATTAGGTGGACAAAAATAAAATTCTGTATGTAACTTCAAGCACTGTTCCAAGTTTCCAATTCCAAAAGAGAAAATTTTGTTTATGTTTATGTATACGCAAAGAAATTCGACAACAAATTGAATTGGGAAGCAGCTGCAGCAATTGTAAGGCAATATACCCAAAGGATCGTGACTAGTTGGGGAATAAAATAGAAAGTTGCAATTTGACGATCCTACGTGTTGTTTTACTACTAGTAGTTTGATTAGGTACATATTTAATAATGCTAATTTGTAGTCCGCAATATGACATTAATGTGAATTTATCAGCATGATTGCCAAAGAAACGATGGATGGATTGTGTAAAAGATGATATAGCTAGAAAGTGGATGCCAGCTGAAATAACGGCTAATAGAAGAAGTATGCAAGAAGAAATACTGCGCCGACTCTAAATAAATTAGGATAAAAGCATGAGATGGTGTGTTAACTCCACAGTTCTCAAACGGAGTATACGCATTTTGTCAAATTCTTTATTTAGCAGGACACAGCATGTAATTTTTTTATAAAAGCAATCATGAGAATTTAGGTATGCTCGATTAAGAAATAAAAAAGCATGCATCTATTTCATAATCATGGAATGAAATGTGCAAAACATCACAGATCCCTTAAATATTTATAATTCCTAGATTTAAAACAACACTCGTGTCCCGATTTGGTTTGAATGTGCAGTTCTAAATATAACCGTGGCTTAAACATCTGAGGGGAATTCGGGGGTTCAAAGACCTCGCGAACCGGCCCATGCCGCGATAAAATATACCATTTTTATGGGAGAAGTCGAGCGAAACAAAGTTCATGGGCAGACGTCGATGACAAACGCAATTTATTTGTTAAAGTATCAACGAATATTATTTATATGCGTAGAAGTATCGGAACCACTTCGTTCTATTTCAGACACAGGACAGAAAAAGCTTTGTGCCATACTTATTTGCGCAAATCTAACTTCTAAGAGTTAGCGCTTCTGGAAGCCCTTATGTAAGTACCCAGTTCTTGTGTTGGTTGGCATTCTTCCAAGCCTATAAATGTCCTGAGCGGCGAAAACTATAGACGTAGCTTCCTTATAAAGTTGAATAGCTAACTGGATTGAGAAATAAAGTTTTTCAGATGGACGTGAATCATTACATGTACCCGGTAGTTACCGGTAGTAAAAACCTTTATCGCTAATTCTAGTACATCATAATATAGATCATAAAGTTCATTGCCAAAGTCAATTAATAGTAACCGTGTTAATTTAATAGATCATGTCATCGTCCCTACTACACACATCACTTTATCTAATATAATGAAGTGTGAATATTTTTTGCTCTAACGATCTTTTGGATATGAATTTTTGTACACTCAAATTTTAGAATCGTTTGGATATTCATCAACCAATTAATTGGCGCCATGTTTCAAACCATTTGAATTCGACGCTATCGAGTCAGCACAATAGCCAAAACTCATAGGGTCTCAAATATCAATTCAAAATATTTGAATCAATATTTGAAACGAAATCGTCGCAGTAGGACCAAAACAAGTTTATGTTTAAGTTGGACCTTGTTGAACAATAGTGCAAGACCACACAGTGAGCTTTATAACAACGAATCTGAAACTTGAATGGGGCTTAATCGCCTTTTATTTGTGGTCGGCTAAATGTTGTGACAAGATACTGAAGTGGGAACAACTGCGCGTTGATTTGATTTAAACAGATACGCTATTACTGCATTTGAGTATAAGGTCGCTAGCAGCATAAACCAATATTTGTTTTATGTTGATTCTTAAAGTCACATGGCGGTAGGCCGAGATAGAGATGTCAGGGTGAGCTAGGCACTTTGACTGGTCCTTCGTAGCTCTAGGCAAACGGGAAATGGAAGGAGAGAGGAGAGGTTCACACAGCATTGGGTAAATGGCGTATTGACTGACAGCGTTTGGGGAAAATCTTCTGCTGAGATTAGTATATGTGGGGTTTTTATGAAAGATGATGGCTAAAAGGAAGTAAACACTGAGACAACAGCTGATCATAGAGATGTACCGCGCCGACTCCAAATAAATTGGTATAATAAGGAAGAAGATTCTTAAGCAATAACGTTGGCGAGTACGTCTGAGGTAAGAAAACGTTTATGAAACGACTGATTCTGCTAATTCGCGATCGCAACACCTGCTCGTATATTTGGATGTCTTTTTGGGTAAAACAGGATAATTTGAAAGGACCTGAATAATTTGGGACCAGTTGCTTGCAATGATATCGATACACCTGTCTTCCATGGTGCCAAACATCGGCGGTTAAATATGCAGATTTCTTTGGCGAAACTGCGATGGGTAAAGATTTGTATTTTCAATGCATTGAGATGGTGCCTTCGAAAAACCTATCCCTTGTTGTCGATTTTTTTTCTGTGGAGACCTTTTCTGATTCATCGAAAGATGACCTTGTTGTGTCGGAATTTAATATCTGTTCGAAGCTCGTTGCAGTGTCCCTAATTCTTAGAATATTGTAAGGACCGAAATTGGCAATGCCGTTTTTTTAAAACTGGTGACGTAGGTACCAAATATATTCGAAGATATACCGTTTTCATGAGCTAGCATTGCAATATCAACGTTAATGACATGCTAATCAAAGGTCGAGCCTTTAATTTATTATGCGTGTGTGTCCAAGTGTTTATGTAAAGCTTGGTTAGGATCCCGCTACCGGTCATTAGTTAGCTAGACTGTGTCATACTTCGAGTTCAGAATTACAATATGTTGCTTGCCAGTAGATAGACATAGCGTGAAGTAACTGTGGAACAATCATTTAGTAATAAAATATGTTAATCTGATCTGGGAGTTAGGACTGAGTGTACATCCTACGTAATGTTAGTTTACCGTTATAACAAAGAATACCAACGAAATACTTAGTGGAAGTTGTATTGAGAAATAGACTGTAGATTCCTGAATTTAATTCCAATTACGAAGACCAGGTACTTGTTTGATAAACGTTAATTAATATTTTAATATTCAAATCGCGTGCATTGAATGTATTGATGCCGTCGGAACAAAATTGCGGTAGGAAGCATTTGGAGGTAAAATCAATATTTATTTATCAATTTAAATTAGTTTCCTCACTCTATGTGCACCTATACATATCAACTTATGACTAGGGGCACATTATCAATCATAAAAATAAGTTTCTTCGAAATATACCTACATTACTTTCAGAATGATGATACATATTTATAATTCTGCTGAATTATAATCATAACTAGGTGAACATTTTGATGAGGAAGGAAATTGTATTGCGAAACTGTAAAAGTAACAAAGTTCATGCAAAGATTATATTATTACATTATTTATAACGTATATGTAATTCAATAGGTATGTAAGTACCTAACAGCTAACTTATAGAACAGTTAGCTAGAGTATAATTTTATAACTTTTAGTCTTCCGTTTTTATTTCTAGCTCAACACCAGCCATCGCTTTCCTTACAGTCTAGTTTTAATTAAATGGAAATGCAATTAAATAAATCTTGTGTTGGTTTAAAATTTCAGTACCTCGAACTTATTATTTTAATAAAACTACCTATATAAATTCTAATCTAATGAAAAAACAAATTGCGTGCAGCTCTTACTGCGGAAATGTAATCTCGCTGCCCCGAACAGACGAATCTATAACTCGTAGGAAACCAGAGGGGCGAAGAGATTAAAATAAACGACCGAGATAAAACCGAGGCGACGAAACTTATGGGGGTAGGTCATGAGAGCCGTGCGGTTATACACAGTAGGTATATCAAAACTTGAACGTACTCCTAACAACAAAGTAAAACATCACACACAAAGTAAACAGCCACTCAATGGACCATTATGAAAGAAATTAATCAAACACTTTATTATTGTTTTTATATACATACCTTGCGGAAACAATTGGGGCGTACGGGAGCCGGTATTCCGATTTAGTAAACACACAATGATTTTGCACTGCACTTAAATAACACACAATATTCACTTTATAATTTATTTCGGCTCGGTTTATGTCAGCCGGTGACAGCTGGCTCGTATTTTTTTACCGCGGGGTTGTCAGATCATGTGTCCTTGAAGGACGCTGTAGGAGCGCGCCATGTTGATATGAGGACGGGCGCGTGGCGACTGCGCGCAGCCGCCCCTTGCGTGGCGCATGCGCTGTGCGTCACCCTATATCCCGCCATCCCGCCCGCACCCGGCCTTTCTTCCTTGTTCCCAAATCCTGCGTTGTCCTTGCGTGTGTATTGCAGCTATGGTTATTCATCTATCCCCAAAGCTTTTAAGAAAGTAAAGAGATGGTTATTTATAAATTGTACGATGATATCCGACAGCTAAACTTTAGCTGTATTTATTTCCGGTGTAATACCATTTATTGACGGGGTTCTTAAAAAATTTTGGGTGTTAGTTTTTTTTGTTTTTTAGCGCAGTTACCAATTATTGTGTTTAAATTGACTGCCTCAGCACCCCACCCAGTAGTCCCGGGATGACCTGCCGCAAAGGGAGCATTGCAATAACACCAGGCACTGCCCCAGGATGGATTGGTTGGTTGTTGGAAAATCACAACGAAATAGGATTATGCTTTAAAATTTGTATCACCTCAATGGTCAGTTGAAATTGGCTGCGTTGATTGTCTGCGCGGTCCAGGGTTTTATTTCTGAACTAGAGAAGTGAATTTTCTTGGGTTTCTGGTTTGTTGTTATGTTAGTCAGCACATCAGAGCAGTAACAAGAATGAGAACTTTGCTCGCTAACTTACGTCAGGCTCACAGTCACACTTAAAACATGAGTATCAATTTAAAGGTTGAACCTCATCAGAAGGCACGGAATCGCACTTGTCCATGCTCCTGTCCTTTTCTGTCGCTCAGAACCGTCAATTGCTAGCTAGAGCGAGAAACTTCGGGAATGCTATCGCACGCGGCAGCATCGACGATGCGATCGGCAGCACGCTCTGTTCAACCTTAAACTTGCCTTGCGGCCTTGGAAGCAGGCCCTTTTATATAGTAGATAATTTTACGTTACCTTCGTAAATATAGATAGTATTTATAAGTACAATTTTATTATTAGGTAGTCGTTAAACGACTGCGCTTTCATTGTTGTCTGCCGGCTTGAGGTCCGGGGGCGTACAAACGTGACGGGAAGCGAGTGATGCATTCGGGAAAGCACCCACCAATCGCCCACAAACTCGCCTACGCGAAATTGATGAAATAAGAATGAGGAGAAGGCTCGGTAGCTAATAAAAGCATTTAGTAATGGCATATCCACGTGGAATTTTCTAGTACCAGACAGTCTGGATTTGTGCCCAGTTGATGGCAACGGGCCTGGTGTCCGCAACTGTGTCCAAGTGTGTAATTACACTAGGAGTTGTAGGCCAGGTCTGTTGATAACGGTACCTACACGGGACTTGGTTGCAGTGCCACTGGCAAAATCACACTCGTTTTGGCGATACTGCAATTCCAACATTGCAAGCGAGGGCTTTGGTTTCCTTTAGCTAATCATTGACTGTGGTGTTTCGATCTTAGTAGGCCTTCTGTGCTTGTCGTCGTTCTGACTAAACACTGACAACCAGCAAAGCCTTATTTAATTACCTAATTCACGCGAAATTAAACTTTATGTATAAGAAATACGGGTTAAATTAACAGCAATAGAAACATTGCCTCTTTATCTGCTGCATGTTCACTGATTTTAATACGGGTGTTGCGGAGATGTAACTACATGATTGCGTGAAAATGTAAGCGTCTTGCTCGGTCGGCATCAGTGTAATCGGAGTCTACTCGCACTTTGTGATTTTCATGCTTATCTAAATGGATGAGATCGTAGTCGTCGTACCTACCTACTCACGTAGCCTGTACTCTGTGCTTGTACTAGACGAGCAATTTACTAAGGGTTACGTCTGGCTAGACTCCGGCATGGCCGATGGAGCATAATTTTGACAGAATGCTGTTCAAGGTTAGGCCAAAGAAACCAGAGCCGCCCAAAAGCAGGTTGGTTTGACGATATCGTCAAAGTCGCGGGAAACACCTGGATAGGAGACGCACAGAACCGGGAAGTATGTCAGAAGAAAGGGGAGGCCTATACCCACCCCCAGCAATAGGATTAGGATTATATGTATTAGTGATTCCGGGCTGAATTGATGATGAACTGTTAGTAATCGTGTCGTACCCAAAGATCTCGAGTGGTCACAAGTTCACTGTGGCAGGGAAGAAGCCGCCAAAAAATCTAACTTCCACTGAAAGATTACTTCCAAGATATCTATAGTGTGAGTTATTCGACCAGTCATAGGATTGAGTCAACTTTGCTTGGAGACGGGTGGCGCCAACGATGCTTAGTGAAAATACCTACTTTTTCTATCTATAGTCACAGCCAGTTACCGGAACTGACGCACCGGTAAGACAGACTAGGTACACAAAACTCCGGGAATACATCTCGTAAATCATGCGTTACTAACTAGGTATAACGATAGAATATGACTAACAGTTAACGGTACACATTTACACATGATGTCAGTAGGTAAGGCAGATAGGTACCTAATCCGAAATTTGCCCAAAATATAGGTCGTATACTTGCATACCTACCGTCTTGTTCATCGATGTATTAGTACCTACCTACATGAAATCACGAAGAAGCTCGTAGTCACAGCAAACCATTTCGTCGAAGTATAGATAATTTCTGTTTATTATAGTACAAAAATTCCTGTCTTAGAAATAAATATAGTTACAAATATGAATCCTAAACACACACGCTTCACAAGATTATTTCAAATGATTTCGATTCGAAGAGTCATTGAGTCAAACGAATGTTTAGATGAGCACTGAATTCTGCAAATAAAACTGAAATGACCAACTTTATGAAAGCATCACAATATAAAGAAATCCACGAAAAATACGAGAAAGTGGGACATACTTTTACACACTCAAAAAGTCAAAACTTTTCTCGTTTTTAGGCGGGGACCGGGAAAACAGCATTATGCTTAGTTCGTTTCTTTTTTAAATTTATTTCACGACCATGGATAATAAAATAAAGTCCTTCAATTTATTGCTAAATTAGTGTAAAGGTTATCATTTTCATGATATTATTTACTTCTAAAACGGGTATTTTCGATCCATGTTTAGACTTTCAAGATATGCAAGCATAAATCTTTTTTTTTTTTTTTTTTTTTTTTAAGCAATCATGTGTTTAACATCAGAGGAAACATCTTACGCTTTAGCGCAAACGGATGCGGTAAAACTAGTTGAAACATTATTTTATTCCTATTTCTCTAAGTTTTCCCGCTTGGTCGTAACTAAACGACAGGCATCAACTTTGACAGACCTTCCTTGAGTTCCGTCAAAGACATCTGACAACTGGATAAAGCAAACGTCAGTCAAGTCGACAGCTGTTTTTGTGATCCGTGGACAGTGATTCTGTGATTCCTGCCGGCTATTACTATTTTACTGTCAGTAAATTCCCACATCAAAACTATGCCTGAAGATTCAAAAAAGAACCAGTTAGTATAACCACTGCCTTTCCTAACATCTTTGTGACGAAGTGCCTTAGCAATAATATTAAAAAGTACTAAAAACTTTAGGGTTCCCCTAGGTTTAACTCCAGGATTTTAATAATTTTATATTTTAGTGACAAGAAAAAAGGTGATTCGAAAGACCAGCGTAGGCCTCGTCAGAGGCACCAGCAATCAGCAGCTGAGAAGAAGATGGAAGACCCTAAGAATGCCCCTAAAGGTAACTTTAAACACTTTCTTCCACATTAACCATAACATTCCAAATCATACATCTCCTTAAGTACTTCATTCAGTTCTTTTCGCTGTAGGTTGCAAATGAATTATTGTAAATTCAGTTATTCTACAAGTAGTAAGTTGGTGGTGGGTTTGAACCCAGTCACTTTATATAATTTATTCCATCACTACTAATCTCAAAACAGCAAAGGAAAACATAGTGATGGATACTGATATTTCCTAGAACCAAAAATTTGAAGACATGTGATATCTACCAATTTACACTGGGATTACAGCCCAATACCTCTCACTGAGAGACCTCCCCAGCAGTGGGTATAATAAAAGGAATCATCAACATGAAGAAGAAGTAGGAATTTTATAAACTGATTATGCTATGCTTATGCAGTTATTTTATTTAAAATAAGCCTGATTTTTTTTCATTACATTCCCGAAATCACCTTAGTTATCTATTCAAATACTCAAATCGGAAACTGGGTGCGAGTGTATGACCAGGGGGCCTAAAATGGCCGCTTTAGCAGAATCATGATAGGATAATAATATGAATTATGTTACAATTCATAATATGGTCACAAAGTGACAATTCATAATATTAACTTTATCTGTGACCATTTTAAGAATTTTAACGTGATTCATATTATTATCTTATTAGGATTCTACTACAGTAGCCATTTCAGGCCCCCAGGTGTATGAATGTGGACAAGGCAAAAGGAGTATGTAAGGACCGTAGCAGGTGGTGTTCCGTAACTCCTGCTGCCTACCATGGGAAAAAGGTCTGATTTTTTTTTTTTATGTCAACGATATAAGGATGCTTAACAGAACATTTCTACAGTTACAGCACCCCAAAAACCAGTCAATGAAAGTCCACCTCCAGAATTTTACAAGAACTTAAAAAGGGAGACAGATGAAATCCTCAAAATCACTGAAGAAGAAAACACAAAATATAAAAAGAAAGAGATACAAAGTAACTGGTCCAAGTATGAGATGCCTATTGATAGTTATGAAGAAATTGAAGAACATGAGAACTTGGGAGCCGATTATGAGGTAAATATTATAATTACGGTACACTAAACTGCCTCATTGGTATAGTGGTTTCTGAGCATGAGGTCCTTGGATTGATTCCCAGGTTGGCCAGTGTTATTGAGTTTTTCCATGACGAATTTCGGAATGGAAATAAGTTCGCCTCCTATTTAAAAAACTTAAACATAATAAAGGAAATGACTCTTCAAGTAACCGTCAACCAAGCATTGAAAATTTAGCATTGAGCCTCAGAAAAACATTTTTGAATGATTAAGTAGGAAGTTAATCTATACTATCTATACTTCTATACTAATATTATAAAGAGGTAAAATTTGTTTGTATGTAGGGGGTCTCCGGAAGTAATGAACCAATTTTAAAAATTGTTTCACTGATAGTAAGCTACATTATTCGTGAGTGCTATAGGCTATAAATTGTAAAGATATCATGCAAATTAGCCGAGCTATCACAATTTTCGCGGACGAAGTCGCGAGCGAAGTGCTAGTCATTTATAAGGCTTATCAATTTAAGGTTTTAATTTTGGGTGGGGTTATGATACCTGTGACCCCTCCTTCCTAGGACCGCGCAAGGACCTAATTAATAGCATTTCTCGCGACACAAAGCCGGTGGACCATTTGTGGGTGCAGTGGTTGCCCATGTTCCTCAGGCACTGTTATCAGGAACGGTGAAAACTGCTTTAGTACCCCATGGTTTAAGGGTATTATTTGTGGAGGCTTCGGATCTCGATCTATGCATCTGTATGCTGGAATAAAATTACCCAGGTTTACGCAGGTAAACCATTACCATAATCCAGTGGTCTGTTCTTGTGGGATCTTTTCCGGCCTTTACGTTGGCAAAGCCGCAGGCAAAAGTCGATCGTTCTATAAGTTCCTAGGTATTGGCCGCGGCTTCGTCTGCCTGGATGTCGAATGTTTTCCCACAGGAATGTACATGTAGGTAGCTACATTATGTATATTATATACTACCTGATTGCAGATTTAAGTAGCCACACAGACATACAAAGACACTGTGTCATAATAATTATGTATCAGTTATTAAATACATACTGCAGTAACTTTTTTATCAGATTTTAAACTATCATGGTCACTAACATTACTATTAATACTAACGGGATATTTACCATGTTTACTGTTTGTTATGAGTTCCCGATATTGGTGGTGGTTGGTTGGTGGTTTGGTGTTTGGTTTGTTGGTGTTGGTTTTATTGATATTGGTGCTTGCAACAGCGCCGAAATATCGGGAACTCATAACAAACAGTAAACATGGTAAATATCCCGTTAGTATTAATAGTAACTTTTTTATCTTTCTCTAGCGACCCGCCCCGGCTTCGCACGGGTGTTATATATATATATATATTATATAAACCTTCCTCTTGAATCACTCTATCTATTACTGAAAACCGCATCAAAATCCGTTGAGCAGTTTTAAAGATCTAAGCATACATAGGGACAGACAGACAGCGGAAAGCGACTTTGCTTTATACTATGTAGTGATTTAGACGCTTATAGTTATGACCACCTAACAAAACAATTGTATTGTAGTGTTCTATTTTAAAAGGTACTTACGTAAATAGTATCGCCTATTTCTTGAATACAACCGAGTCACTATTGTTTATTATTTGTTTGAAACTGTTATAATCTTGACTAGGTTTAATTGATGTAGAAACATCCAGTGATCTAGAAATTGTCAGAGACCTGGGGGGTTACTATGGGAAAGAGAAAGAGCTATACAGGTCATCTAGCGCTATCTCTTCCCCACACTGGAGTTACTCCTGCTTTAAGACGTCATGGTAAGCTACCAGACCTATGCTAAATAAACCTGCAAAACTCATCCACAGTAAAAAGACAGTATGAACACTCCAACTCCATGCTTGAGATAACATAATAATATCTAAAGGTATATTTTACGTATTTTTCAGAAACTCATACAAGCCCCTCTTTCAATTGGTGGACATTTCCAATTCAAACACGAAAAGTCTTGGGACATGAACACAGGCCCGTCGTTATATGACAAGTACTTCCAGATCAATATGGAAGAGCTCAATATCGCTCTCTGTTCCATTCCTTTCTACAAGAGAAACTCAATAGAAGGGGCTACTTTCAGCGAAACAGACATACTGACTATGAACAACAGAGCGACTAGGTTCAAACAGAAATATTACAATGATAAGTCGTACTCAACCCCAGAAATTGAAGCTCAAGACAAAATACTCAACAATCTTAGAGAAAGTATAAAGGACGATAATGTAGAAAAAGATACAAGCCATGATATAGATTTAAAGTATGACAAAGACCGTAAAACTTCCGAGACAGAAAACCCATCTAACATTCATTTAGAATTCAAGTCAGAAGTAAAGACCAGAGATGAACCAGTCAATATTGCTGAAGAAAACTTGCCTAAAACCGAAGCTGTAATTAATGAAACGACGCCCACCAATACACCAAATATTGAAAAGGAGGTTGAACATGAAGCTTTCGTTTTTGGGAATACCAGTAAAACTACAAAAGAGACCGACGTCGAAAAAGTTGAAACACCAAGTATTACAGAAAAACCTATGTGTCATAATCAAAAAACACCCGTAGTTGATAAAGTAACACCCGCCAAGGTTCCTCAAGTGGACCTCGCCTCTCCAGTTCCCAAAGGTAAGTCGGGTTTCTTACTCAAACAGCTCAATCAGAATGAATAACATAACTGCCAATACAAGCAATAAGTTTATATCCTAAGTAGGGATGCATCCGATACGGCATACAGATACCGATATATCGGCGATATTAAATTTGCAAATACACCGATACATTTTGAATTTCGCGCTATAGACAACCCACATGAATGGGCCATCACCGCGCAATGCGGTCATGTAAACGCGGCCTAATTTGAAAATGAGTTCTGTTGCATCTGAAAGACTCAGGTCCCGTCCAAACAGACTTACGAAATCTGCTTTTACCAAATAATTTAAGAATGTTGTGTTTCCTGAATAAATACCTCATAACTGTGAATTTTAATTATTAAGTTTTATTTTCTGATCTGTTATCAATTAATTATCATTTCTAAGTAAACATTATTATAAGTATGTGTAGTTTTGTTTGTTTCTAAAGCCACAGCTTTTTTAAATTTAAAGTGCCCGTATCGGTTTGCATCTGCGATACTTTTTTTTATAAATATCTGTATCAGCATTGTGCCGGCTGAACCTGAAGTGCGTATCGGTGCATCCCTAATCCTAAGCTTTAGTTGTTCGCAAGCCCTACTGCTTACAAGTGGTCCTGGCTACGATTCTCGGGTCAGGAAAAATATTATCGGGTTTGTACATCAGGGATTTCTCAGTAGCCTAGCCGCCCTGTCTGGATTTGTGTCCGGTTAATGGCACTAGGCGCACCCACTTTTACATGGGACTTGAACAAAACTGGCCAAATGTAGATGTAATATAAGGTTCAGCTCTGTCTAACTCAGCGGGGATTACAGTCGTGATGTTGTTTTTCAGCTGGAAAGACTCTCCAATCTTTGCATACTTGCCGAAAGTTTGCCCCGGCGCATATGTACCTAGCTTATTGCAGTTTAGCACGACATTACAACCTTAGAGGTTACGTTTATCCCCAACAACCTACTAACTGAGACACAGGTATGTCTCACCAATGTCCGAGCGAGCGTTATAAAATCACTTCGAACGGTTTCTTCGTGCAGTGCGGACGTAACGTAGATTCTGCAAAATAATTATTACTGCCTCGTTGGTCGCAAACGTTACTGCTGAGCATGAGGTTCTGGATATGATTTCCTGGTTCGGCAGTGCTATTGGATTTTTCCATCAGAAATTTCTCAGTAGCAGCCTAAAGTCTGCATTTGTGCCTGGTTGATGGCAATGAACTCGTCCACTATTACATGGGTCCTAAAAACCTTGCGTAACGTCGAGAGGTACTGGGGCAGATGAGGCGGAATCAATTTGAAAAAAAAATGTTGCAATAAAACAAAATAGGTACTATTAAATATTTATTTATCATTTCAGTGGCTGACACCCCTTCGGAAACAAAGAATAATC
Source organism: Noctua comes (assembly GCA_963082995.1). Classification (NCBI taxonomy): domain Eukaryota; kingdom Metazoa; phylum Arthropoda; class Insecta; order Lepidoptera; family Noctuidae; genus Noctua; species Noctua comes. The sequence goes on along the minus strand of OY720279.1, from coordinate 3,876,137 downwards.
CAGTTATTGAATCTCCAGAAGATCTTGAAAAGTGGCTAGATGACTTTTTGGATGGGTAAATAGGATTAAACTAAATAACAAACACGGTACTTTCACATGTTTACAAGCTACTTGTTTTTCTTGCGTTGAAGAAAAATTACCTATGTTACACATGCCTATTCTATAAAAAAATCTTGTATCTTGGCTAGATTCTCAATGCGAACTTTAGAGCTCGCGCAAGCGGCTCCACTGTCAAACAAACATCGACCTTGGGCGACTTAAACATAAAGTGGAATATAACTTCCATAAGGAATTACGATGAGTGCACATCACAGCGGATAGAGGTTATTTTATTTTCGACTTTATTTCAATATAGGTACACACAGCGGCACATCAAGCTGTACATAAACATTATAACCTGACTTCGCTTTGTATGAGCTTCCCGTACGATGAGAGATCAGCTTAATATGGTTTTGCATAGCTTGATTGGCTACCGTGCGTACGTTAACAATTTTATGCTGACCAACAACAATAATGGCTACTATCATAAGTGCATCGCATGTGTATGTCCAGTGAAATATCCTGCAGTGGGACGGGTTACGTACGATAAGGTCATCGCAGTCCGCTGCAGGATATAGGCCTATAAACTTATATATATTGGTCGTTAAACATCTACTGCGGCACAATTTGGTCTCCTTTCTGGATTTCAATAGCACCAATAATTAGAGCCTTAATTGTCTTGTCAGCATTGTACTCATTTACAATGGAGAAAAGACTGGTAATTCTGGCCCTGTCTGGGGAATTCTCAGAAAAGCATGCCCGAGAAATAGATGATGATGGACCCTCACAGTTTAGGAATATGGTTTTCCGAAAATACAGATTTTTATGGGTGCCAACTGGATCAATCCGGAATTATAAATCTTGTGAAGGAGCTCCAAATCACTATTTCGGAGTTTGGCAAGGGTCAATGATGATGATCCACTTGAACTGTGGTGGCCAGCCTGCAATCGATTCACAGATTGTCCATTACAGTACTTGTGCAGGGAAAAGTTGTTCAAGTAAATATAACACGAAATGTGGCACCAACGTGTTAATGAAACCGAAAGGAGACAACATTGTGCTGAACATTATTCCTAGTTCATATATATATTTTTAAAGTCAGGGCAGGTACCTTCACTCCCTTTTTTTCGTATTGGAATCTCACAGATCAACCTGTGAGGCTGGCTTTTGCTTAACCGGACTGTCCTGTGGGTGCATTGAGTGTAAGGCCCAGCCAGCCCCCGTAGACGGAAGAATCGACAAAATGATAGTGTCGACACAAAGACAGATTTCTTTGCACTATCTGTCATTTTGTCGATTCTTCCGTCAAAGAAATCCTGGGGCAGGGGGGCCTTCACTCCCTTTCACAGTTATACTTATATAGGGTGACTGGTAATTAATGACCGATACTTAAACACGTGATTGTACTCATGATATCACAATAACACAACAGCCGAGCCGTATGAAATTGACCTATCAGCTGTTAAAGCTGCGTGACGCCGTTCTGTCTCATTTCTGTGGTACCGTGCTACAGTGGGTAGGCAGAGAGCCCGCGCGACTCGCAAGTCCGCTCCGTAAGGCCGGTCGCCACGTGCCGTGTTATTGTGATAAAAGTGAATGAGTATAAAAAAAATGTTTCTTTGGGAAGTTGTTTGTTATCATGATTACAATCACGTGTTTAAGTATCGGTCAGTAATTACCAGTCACACTATATACCTACCTCTGACAGTGATGTGTGAAGTGTCGAGTCTAGGAGGATAACAGTTTTGAATTTATCTCTCGACTTTACTCTGGAAAGGACTATTCGTTATCGAAATGTATGTGTGTTGGTAATCGTCATTTGTTTTGTTATTTCAAATGAGAAATTAGCTAAAATCTTTTAAAACTATAACCGCAAGTATATTGGTGACTGGGGTTCATATAAAACAATCTAGGAATGTCGACGAGGAGTGAAACTTGAAATGAAAAGTCATAGAATGGAAAATAACTACTTATAGTTTTTATTTAAATACAATGTAGCTCTGTTAAAAAAATAAAGTTGCATACATTATACCTACTAATAAAATTCCATGCATTTTGTGACTAAGAAAATTAAATTCGGTATGTAATATGTATTATCTACTATGTACAGTTTAGGAATAACTTTTTGTACCTAATAATCAAAATAAAACAAATTTGATGACTAAACTTAATCCTTTTATTGATCTCCCATTAAAACCACCAATAGGTAGGTACAGTCAGCCGCATGTCCATGGTAAAATTTCAGCGTCTTTATTATGAAGCAGCAAAGACGGCTAGACACAATATTTTTATTGCATTCAGCCACCTCATACTCAAATATTGCGTAACAAGAACAACAGTTCACATTATTCCTTATGTAGGACACAATTAAGATTTTACACAATTTAAAATACCTACAGACAATACCTCGAACTGAATATTTATTATTTTTAAAAACATTCTGATATTTAAGTGATACATCAATATTTTTAGGAATGCGAAGCAAATTGGTTACTTTCACAAACAAAAAAAATGGGGTAAAACCTTTTACAGTCAGTAGACAAAGTTTACCCCCACGTGTGCCCAAAAAGCAGTATATTACGTGCGCGTAATCGTTGTAGGAAAGGGAAAGCATGTTATATTGTTATTAAATTAAGTAAACAGAGATCGTAATTTTCGAAATTTCGAATTTATTGTCGTCTTCGAATCAACATCTCCTGAGGAAGAGATTCCCCGTGGAGTGGCAAAACAAGTGTATAGGTTTGGTTGCATGGCATGCAATTTTTTGTATTTCCTGCATGTGCTTATTTTTGCGGGTGGCAGGGTGTTGCTGCATCAAAACCTGGATCTTTATCACGGAATTACACAATATTTTGCATAACATTTAACTAGGTACATGGATTTCCGCAGTGTAACGCAAAACGACAACTACATCCCACTATCCCAGCTACAAAGTATCGGCACTCCCAAGCAAGCGGCAACACATATTGAACTTGCTTTTGAAACATTATAACTCCACTGCTACTTTCATTAAACTATAAATTACAAAATAACAATACAAAACAGCAGTCAGTTATCGTCACAGCATATTTTCATGCAGGGTATCTATTAAGATCGCGCATTGCTCTGGTCCGAAATCGCCAGACTCTTCAACAAGCGAACACTAATTTGCGGTCTCAAAATTCACATCATCCAGATGTAGTTATTGATATGGGCCCGTGCAGTCCTTGCCAAGCCAAGCGCAGCGCAGTTTTCACAAATTCCAACGTTGCCTCCCTAAAAATAAAGCCGAAAATAAATAAACAAGCCATATTGAAGCTGGACTGAACTTGTATAGGAAGTTTATTTTATTTTCAACTTTATTCGAACCTCCATATCCTTTTGACAGCCAGATCAAAAACGCAAGGCGTGCCCTCCACGCAAAGCCACAATTTCACCTACCATTTTGTCACATATGTGTCGTTTGACGTACAGGGCACGCGCTTCTTTGTCACGTATATGTGACAACGGCGGTCAAAATGTTAAGTGGCTATGCGCAATCGTATTAGATACCTACCGCTTAATTTTAACTTCCACTTTTATTAAAATCTTGATACTCCCAGCTTCTTTTCACTGGTCTCAACTTGTCAGCAACAAAGCAGTTCTTCTTCTCCAGACGGACGACTCCAGATGACGTGTAAAGTAGTAACCAGTTCTGCTTTCAGCCGGCCTTCTTCACAGTCGCAGCACCGGAATCTGTTCACGGACCCAAGAAATAGCGAATCTTGTCGACTGGACTTCACTTTTATCAGACCAACAGCATAGTTTAGAACCTAAATGTAATTGTGTAATAATACTCCAGTCTTAATTGTGGGATATTTTACCCCATTTACATAGATGCGGCAGTGCTGTTTCGTAGACAATTGTTGTTTTTAGGGTTCCGTAACCAAAGGGTACCAACGGGACCCTAAGCTTCCGCTGTCCGTCAGTCTGTCTGTCAGCGGGCTGATGATCCGTTTTAGGGAAACAGTTGAAATTTTCACAGAATATGGATGTCTGTTGCCGCTATAACAAATAATAAAAATAAATTAAAAATTAAAGGGGGCTCCCCTACTACGATGGTACGGGACCCATCATGCGCGAGTCTGACTCGCACTTGTTTATTTATTTAATATTCACAAAACCACAGCTCTTTGGCCGGTTTTATTTCTTTGGCCTGACTCAAGCGGATTCCGCACATTTAATGTTGGGATCCCTGGTTAACAAAATGCATCAGGTTAAAGAATTACAATTTGAACTTTCTTTTATTATACGTTAGGTACCTAATTTAATGAATTCAATATTTTAGTACTGCAATGTAAAACAGATTCACATATTCGTTTTTGTTTGTTAAGATCCGCAAAAACAATATAAAGTGAAGTAAGTATACTGTGTAAGAACACTTTTATTTGAAAATATCAACATATTTCGCGACTATAATTTAATTATATTAAAAATAACTAAAAATTATACATGCTACACCATAGATATCTACAAAATGTAATTCAGTTAAATATTACCCTTTTGAAATCTTTTTAATAACGATAGTTATTGTAATTATGATACTGCTGTTGGCCACCACCACCTCTGCCGTCGTAGTCATAGTTGGGGTTTCGTCTGCCAAACTGGTTCTGATGCATGGGCTGCGGGACAGGCGACGATTGCTTCAATGTCTTCGCACGCGCCGCCAGCTGGGACACCAACTGTGCAGGAGTCAGGTGAGCTATAGAGATGGGAGCACCTTCCGCGACACTCCCGCTCGGGTTGAACACAGACTTAGAATTAACTAAATCCTGCTCCACAACTTGCGTATGAACAGTCGTAGTGAAGTAGTCTGGATCCACAGTCGTGCCCACTTCATGGAACTTGGTCGACTCGCGTATCTCGCACACGTCACAATACGGCTTTGTTGTTTGGCAAGCCGCATCCTTCACGTCCTTAGGAAGTTTCTTCTTATATCTGGACACCACTTTATCCAAACCAATAGTAGTGATAATGCTCTCAACAAGCTGCTTGTTCTGCTGCGCCAATGTGGGCCCGTTAGTCTTCGTGAAGTTGAACTCGATGACTGCTTGTCTCTTCAGCGGCGAACAAAACTTCGACTCTAAGCATTTAGGTTCAGCACCGATGATATGGTTGTTCATCATCAAGTGATTGGGCAGGAACAACTTCCCTAACTTGCCTATAGCTTGGCAGCACCGTGATATAACTGTAAACACAAAAGCAGCACCATTTTCATCCAATACACTGTAGATATATTTTTCAAATGAAAATAGATCAAGGTTCATTTTTAACCAAGTATTTCGTCATCATAATACCCGCATTTGATAAAATAAAGTCTTAAAATTATTATGATAATAGTGAATCCTGATAGCAACTGCGACGGAAACACGACGTTAATTTGTAATAATAAACATGACAAGCTAAAAGAAAAAAATATCTTAAACATAAAAGTAAAAGAATTTTAATTAGGTTCCTTTAATTTCTTGATAACCAAGCAATAGGAAAAATTTGGAGTATGATACAATACCCACCTCCATGCATGGTTTTTCCGTCCATTACACTGCTTACACCTGTAATTATAAAATTTTACACGGATTTCATTGTTATGAACTGAATGAATAGTAAAATAAAAATAACAGTGCATTTTTAAATCCTACCTTTATTAGGTGCAAGCTTAAGATAATCTTCTTGAGAAATTTTACCCTCTGCAACTAACTGAAACATTTAAACTCATTATAAATTTAAATTCTTAAACTAAAATGGGACAACCTTTTTGATTAGAAATCTTATTACTTGTGCCAAAGCATCATACGGTGTCTTCTGTTCCAATACAGGGAGGGCAGGAGCTGGTACCATGGCAGGTGGTGGGACTGCATTCAGAGCTGGTGCTGGCACGGGGTTAATACTCGGCATTGGTACTGGCTCAGGCATCATGCCCGGGGCAACTGGCTGCATACCATAGTTGTATGGAGCAGGGAAACCAGTACCATATGCCACACCTTGTGTATATGGATATCCTGGAACACTTCCAGGAAATTCATTTTGCACAGGCGCAGTATAAAGCTGCCCCAACTCTGGCTGATAGGGTGTACTCTCGAGAGGATAGGCTGGTGCACCTTGTGGGTCCTTTGGATAAAGGAAAGAGTCTGCATGAAGTGGGGAGCGAGATCTTGGTGAGCGCGATCTGTGCGAGTCGTAGGGGCGCCTCATCGGTGATCTTGAAGTTCGCCGCCGAGGACGAGGACTGTGAGCAGGACCACGTGACCGCGGAGGAGTATATCTTCGAGGGCTGCGTCTCGGAGGTGGGCTGTACCGTTTTCTAAATGTCTTGTGAGGGCTGAATCGAGGTTTAAATTGGCGCACTGGACTACGACGAGGACTCCACCGAGGACTGTGTTTTCGACGGGGACTGTGGCGCCGAGGGCTTAGACGGCGAGGACTTGAGCGGCGAGGGCTACGATGAGGTGACTGCTTGTAAGCAGGCTGCTGGTAAGGTCGCTCCTTTATAAACACTTGCCGCGGGGGTGTCACTACCTTTGCTTCAACTATACGCTTTGGTGTTTTTTTACGTTCTTTTGATTTATCTTCATCAAAATAATCGTCTAGCTCGGTGCCAGGCGGGCGGAGGTCATCTGAAGACTCCAAATGTTTCGCAAGATATTCTTTCACTTTAACTTCCTTGTCTTTCTTTATGGCTTCATTGGTCTTGGTCGGATCGCGCCTGCTCCCTGGTTTAATGAAATCATTCATACGACTGCTGCTCGAGGCTCGCGAGGTTTGCGAGGAGTCTCCCTTCCGCCACTTGAATTTATCATCAAACACAACTTTGACTGTGTGTGGTTCCATTGGTTTTGTATCGTCTTTACTATCTCCAATCAATTCGCGCAGATCCTTGACACTGTCGAGGGCCTCCATGTTAATGCGGCGCTGCGATTCACGTCGTTTGCCGGTTCCATCTTCATCGTCCCAGCTGTCTATAACACTCAAACCTTCCATAAAATCTTCCTTTGTAAAATCATCAAAGAAATCACTGGGTAAATCTTCACCGTCGCCCGTATCCGACATTTGATCTTTTTCACTCCCCATGATGAACGCGAAAAGAAAACAGAATTATTATGAAACAAAATTGATTGTAATAAAATATACAGTTTCGCACTACCTATTTTATTAATATAAAACACGACTGCAAAAGTAATCTATAGGTTTACACACGAATAAAATACGTTTTTTTAGCTTTGTTAGCACACTATCGTTACTTGATAAATATTAAAATTAATAATAAAGACGGCGGTAGACATACACGACCATACAAAACAGCCAGCCATGTTACATTACAATATGTATCTGTGGTAATCAGGGCTGCCAGCTGCCAGACTCTGTACTGAACGTCTGCAACTGAGTCCATGGTACATGCTGCATGGTTCTTTTTTGGATTTTACCCTAAGGTTTTGTCCCGTTTTGCTATGGAACACATTGTCACAAAGGGAGGTGTTGGAAAGTATTTGTGAAATTGTCTGCGGAAATTGTATGGTGTCGTTAGATCTAACTAAGGCCAATGGGCCACGCTCAAATAGATCCATTTGTAAAATTTTAACCGTTTGTTCGCGTTGGCTCGCCAGATGGCTAATGATATGCTGTAAGATCTAATGAGATACAATATCAACTAACAAGATAGACAGCAAAATAAAGGTTAATAACTTTGATGTGAATTTTCGACTCTTTATAAGTGTGCAGGGGTAACCATTTGTGAGTCGTTTTACCTTCCATCCGAAGGTAAATCGACTCACAACCACAACCACCACCACGGTTACCACGTTGTCAGTACAGATTTCTGAAAAAAAAATGTGTTTGCAATACTTCTTGGTATTGATGTCAGCTTTTTAAATTAATTAATACAGGTTTTATGAGTGGCTAATAAAATCAAAGTTAGCTCAATTATATCTTGGAAACGTGACCCTTCAGAAGATAATTTGGTCTCATTCTCATTCAACAATAATTATGGATTAAAATGTGTGGCCGCTATTTAAAAATTGTCTTTTTTTACAAAAAAGGTTTATATGGCAATTCTTTATTTCAATTCAGCATTTTCAGCTTCCTGTCATGGCTGTCAAAGAACTCAAAGACACACGGGAAAATAAACAAGCGGCATAAACAAGGTTCAAGCGCGAAAGTATAGCCTGGTGTTATTTACTTTCAATATTTTATGCCATTATTAGATATGAAATAGAAAAAATGGAGTGTACCCAGAGGTTGGAATGTACGCAAGAATTATACGAGACGCATACGGAAAGGGCATGCCCAGAACAGGTCAGTAGTTTTCACAATTATTGGTTTCCGTCAGCCTCATCGAATCTACGCGCTAACTTCCAAGATGTTGCATAGTATGTTTCAATAATGTATCACTGAGTCTTAGTTTAAACAAAACATGAGGCATAGAAAGCTACTCTTGAACCCTCAAAGAGTAGCTTTCCATCAACATTCCATGCAGCTTCATTTTATTGCAACTCTAATACTAATAATATTGTCGTTCAGAAGTTAGTATTCTAATGTTTTACTTGCAGATTGGCTTCCTGGGAATATGTGGAGCGAAACATCCAGTGTTAAAAGGCCCAAACAAGATAGGCCGAGACCCTCAAACATGCAATATCATCCTTAATTTAAATGTAAGTACTTTAGAATGGAATGGAATAGTACACATTTATTATACCTACTGGCTGCATGTATAAGTCAAAATTAATTCACCAGAAAAGAGGTAATTTTGTGTATCTCTGACAACTGTGTATTTCATAATATAAGATGAAACCATATTCAGACATAATATCTGAACTGTACATTTATACATTGAGATACTAGCGAGTCTACCCTGTTTCAGTTTGAAATGGTTACATTTCAAAATAACTAGATTTCTTTGCAATATCTATGTTAAATACGAATGCCTGATACACAAATACCATCTTGAATAAATAGTCTAAATGATGGTAAAAATCTATGCAGTCATATGGATATACACAAAAAGCAACTTTGTTTTACACTACACAATGGATATAAAAAAATGGTTCTCACAGTGGTATAATGTAAACATGGCTGATGGTGCTCACACAATAATTTTTTTAACTGTATTTTAAATTTAACAAAGAAATAAAACATGGACAGACTTGCTTTTTTATCTACTGCATCAAGCCTATTTACTATCTTATCTTTAATTAAATGTGCTAATCTGTATATTTTATCCATAATATATAATTTTATCTTTAAACTGCAATTTTGCATATAAAGTATAATGAGAGGTGTATGCCTGGTGCTGTAACTGACACCAGTCACAAATCTAGATTCCAAGCTGAATCAAAAGATAAACTGTAACAGTGAATCTTCTGTTTTTGATTGATTGGGTGCGTGTACCATAGGAATACCTCTGTTTAACCCTTCTGGGAGTATAGGTGTGATGTTAAGATCTTTTCGCTCATTACACAGACTCAATCCCATCTCCACTCTGACTCAACTCTACCACCATGACACCTACACTTCTTTCAAGTAAACACTTAATGCCATGTGGAAAATTCTACCATAAAGAACATTATAAAAAGTTTTCTCTTCTTTAGTATTTACTGAGAGTCAAGTCGGAGCAGAGGCGGATTTAACTGTGTAGTTTGTGAAGTCCTTAATGTTGTCTATGGCAATCGATCTAAATAAATAGAAGTTACACTGTGATAGCAAAGGCTTATCTATAAAGGATATCAAAGCAGGAAAGGAAGGGTACTTAAAATATAAAGGCTTAATTTTTTTTTTTCAGTCCGTTTCGAGGCAACATGCTGTGATAAACGTACTAAGTAGTAAAGAGTTCATGCTTATGGACTTAGATTCAGCTAACAAAACTAAATTACAAAACGTAAGTTTTTTTTCTTTCTTTTAAACCAGAAGACTTAACAGTCAGAAAAACCCTTATGTCTATGCAATAAAAGCGAATAACATCATTCGCCTCGTATCTGTTCAGGCCACGCGACTCGACACTGCGTATTCGCTTTTATTACATGGACGATAAAGCTTCTGACTGGCTCTAGCCAATTCTGCATGTGTGTTCACTGTATCGTCTAATCAAAAGAACATTCCTGTCTACTTTTTCAGAAAACCTTACAGCCTTACATACCTCACCCTATAAGGGACGGCGATACAGTACAATTTGGAGACATATTTGGTATATTTAGGCTTTTAGAAGAAGATGATGCTTTACCAATGACTCAAGCTTTAGATATCCCCGAGACGCCGGTTGCGGCTATCAAACATGTGACGAAACTACACAAGGCTCCCACTACTGTGATACCAGAGTCACCGGATGTCAGTGATCGGGTATGTAGTTAGCATTATGTAAACATCTTGATATTTATCAGGTGCCTGTATTTTAACTGAAGTCAAGCGTGCCTTTTGCCTCTTAACGTGATCTTTCTCGTCCGTGACGCGGAATGATTGACCATTAAAGTTGACTTATACAAAATCATGGCACTTGCTTGCATGGCTCTGCCAAGAAAACTTATGTGAACTTAACAATAATGTGTTTTCCAGGATGACTCATTTATCACGCCGTCACAACCCATAGGCGGGAGATCAAGATTGTCCAGCAGCTCGTTTATAAAACTAAACAATAATAAAACACAGACACCACCAGGGACCTCTCCTAAAACATACAGTAATCGAAAATCTTCCAAACTGTCAAATTCGTTGAGTTTTATTGACAATCCTAATACTAGTTTAAATGAATCATTTATATCTCTGAAATGTGACAAGAATGTAGCTGAAGATATCCATGAAGCCGCTACACAAGCACCTCACCCTGTTGCTACTGAAAGTACAGATTCAATATACACTGCTGATACCCAAATCCCACAAGAGCGAGTTATTTCACCTTCTATACATAATTTAGATACACAGATGCCTTCAACAGATCATTTGCCACAAGTACGTAAGATTGACGGTCAACATGAAATGCAATTAGATATATATGCAGCAAATAAGGAGAACAACAGAGACATATTTAATGCTGAAACACAGCCATTTGGATACGATAACCATTTAACAGAAAGTGCAAATAAAAATAAAAATAATTTGACAAATAAAACAATGTCAGATTGTTCTGGAGAAGCAGAAACAAAAGAAAAAACAAATACTTCCGAAGAAGAGTTGTTGTTTGAAGACATTGATGATGAAATCTTGGAAGATTTTAATTCACAGAACATTTTGCAAGATGAATTACCATTTGAAGAAAATGCAGTAGGAAAATCAGCAACAGTAGATAGTCCTATTCCAAGTAAAAGAATCGTTTCTGATGGTTCGATAGATTGTGAAGAACTAGGAAAGGATATGTTACCAACACAGAAAATACCAGAATTACCGAAAACTGATCCTAAGCCTTTAAACAGATTAGAACGTGCTAAATCTGATAGTTCTACTGACTGTGAAGATATTGATATGGCGCAAACGCAGATAATACCTGCACTACCGACTAAGAAGGTCACTGTTAAAGAAAACGCTATCGAGAAATCTAAGTCAAATCTAGCAAAGAGAGTTAACAGAATCCAATCAGATAGTTCAACAGACTGTGAAGACATCGACATATTACCGACACAAAAGATACCTGAAAAGAAAGCTAATGAAGACGATGACGTCACTGACTGTGAAGATGACGTCATTGAAATAAAAACGAATCAACCTCCTACAGTTAACCTAATTCAAGATGATATCGCTACACAAATAATTGATAACGATGGCTACAAAGAAGACCTACAACCACTAGAAGACATGGCCACTCAAATCATAGACATATGTGAAGAAGAAACGAATTCTAAAAATATTGGTTTGGAGGATCAAGCGACACAAATAATAGATGAGGTTGCACCAAAAAACATTGTAAACGTAAAAAAATCTTTTGATGAAATCAAAGTTAGCCCTTTCAAAATACCATTACAATCTCCAAAAAGGGTAAAAAATAAAGATATCTCAAAAATTACACCTAAAGATAAAACTGAAATAAATAAACCAATTGAAATTGACGATAATTACTATGACGCAACACAAGATATTTACGCTGACCTGTGTTCTCAGAAAGAAAACGACGAAGTTTTAGTAGTTGTATGTAACGCTGATGACGAAGTCGTGCCATGTTCCGTAGAAGATTATAAAGTTAAAGATAAGTTCGCAAATATTGAACGAGACTTAAGTCCGACCAAAAACCACGACGCACCGGAAAACAAGGACGTTACAGACGGAATTGCCAAAGTTGCAAAGTTAAAAAAGATACCCAGTGACTCATCAGATCTAGAATGTACTCCTAAAAAGGTGAAACAATTCATTTTCACTGACAGTGATCTACCAGATAGCCAAGAGATAAAAACGAGCATGATGTCGCACACAAGAACTGCAGTCACAGAATCCTCCAGTGAATCCGAACCAGAAAATTATTCAGAAGAGTTCACTCCATTCTTAAATCGAAAGAGGAAAACGAAAGCCGTTCCAAAAGTAGATCTTACTAAAATGTTTGATAAGTTACCAGAAAGAGTAATAACGCGCCAGCGTAAACCAACCTTCAAATTGTTGAATGCCGGAGAAGTTAGTAAGAATAGCAGCACCATTTTAAAACCAACTTACTTGACAGAACAAGAGGATCAAATAGACGGAGATATTATTTCTGAAAATATTAAACGGCTTAAAACTTTCGGAAAAGGAAAAACTAACAAAGATTCTAAAAGTCAGGAAAGTACAAAAGAAGACAAAAAAGAAAGTTCATCGAGAAAGAAAACAGAAACTAAAACCAAAGAACCTAAGGAAAAGATAAAAGTAAAAATTGAAAAACCTAAAAGAAAGGATACGAAGTCTGGCCGAAAGAGTGCTGAACTAGAAAAAAATAATACTAAAGAAGATAGTTTAGATCCTACATTAGCCGCCAAACCAACTACTAGACGAACCAGATCTAAGAAAAATGAGAATAACAGTCAAACCTCTGAAAAGAGATCCGTATCTCCAGAAATCGTTACTAAAGAACCTGAAAATAAAAGAAAACGTCCAAGTAAAAAACAAGAGAAAGAGAGATCAGTATCGCCTGAGATTGAAGTCAGAAGAAGTAAAAGAAATCAGAAATCCAAAGAGAAAACCGAAGACACAGTGAAAGTTCCGATATCCATTCTTAAGAAGAGCATACATGAGCAGAGTACTGTTTATAATATTTCGTCTTCTAGTTCTGAATCGCCGAAGGGTTTGAAGAGGTCGTTGGTGGACGACAACGATGTGCCAAGTCCGAAGCGGACACGGTCTCACAACGCCAATACTAACAACAATGCTTGCAATAGTATAAACAACGCGTCGCTTCGGGCAACTCCGGCGAGAGTCGTGAAGACTCAACATGTGCTCCTCACTGCATTTCCCAGCGCAGAAGTCAGGCAGAAGCTGGAAAGACTAGGTAGGATTTTTATAACAACAAAAAATAATAGTTACTTTTTCAATATGTGCATGAGGGATATGAACGATCAGTTTGTATAGTGTAATAGACACACAAAGAAACTGGTGAACGCTTTTAAATGTTGCACGACGTAATCGCTTTTTTGCAAAGATATTTACGGTACCTACTTTATAGGGACTATCTGAAGAAATGTGTTAAAAAATGATGTGATCCCATGTCTTAGTGAGGCTACAGCAACCAGTTGACTCTTGCAAGTAGATTATAATATCGTTCGCGTTGTCCTATCTGTCGAGGTATTTTAATTGCATTTTCTGTCGCCTGAATTGCATTTTTACATGTTCCTATCCTTTTCTATCGCTCAGAACTGTCATATGCTAGAGCGAGGAAGCGGGAGTGCTGTTATAGCATGCGGCAGCGTCGAAGATGCGCTCGGCAGCACGAAATAGATAAGAACATGAAAAAATGAGATTCCGCGTTAATTGTTGTAGTTCAATCCTTAACATAACCTCCATGCCGTGGTGGGAGGGGGATCGTAGACAAAAGCATGAAAAAATAAAAAAAAGTCTTTCTAATTCAAATATTTGTATAATACAGGTGCGGTGATAGTGACAGACGTGCTGGAATGTTCCGTGGTGCTGACGATGCAGATCAAGCGCACGTTCAAGCTGTTGTGCGCGGTTGGGCTCGGCAGACCCATCGTGGGGCCCGGCTGGGTGCAGGCCTGCTCTGACACCAACGTGATAGTCGGTAAGAGACACTTTGCCTACCTACACGTGATAGGACTTAATAAACGCTACTGACGCGGACGTCGAAATTAACGTAGCTACCTATTAGGCTCAAATAAAGTCATGTAGGTACGTCTTATGGCATTTTTAGTCTTCTTTCGTATCAGTCGCTTACCAGCGACCATGGATTTGCAGATTTTCCAACGAATAGCATAGCACCTAGCTAGCGATGTTTGGAACGAATAGCATAGCACCTAGCTATGCTATTCGTTCCAAACATCGTCGTTGGAAAATCTGTTAATGTCATTTTATATTTCAACATGTCAGATTGGGACTTAGCTATGGTCACGCCTGGGCTTCCACAGACCGTCGCGGATTAACCGCGACGGTCTGTGGAAGCCCATATTGGCGAGACCTTACAAAAGAATATTCAATTTCAGATCCGTGGCTGTACTTAGTAAAAGACGATCAGGCAGAGAAAAGGTTCCAGTTCGACTTGCACAGGACGCTGAGCGGCAAGAGGAACTTCTTGAAAGGCTACAACGTTTCTTCTACGCCAAGTGTGCAGCCTAACTCGGCGGAGATGAAATGTGAGTAGAGACCATCTCTATAATTATATTTATTTATATATAAATAAACACACCCCTTTTTTAGGTAGACTCTACAAAATGCTACCTGTTACGATTCTTACTTAGTTTAACTCTTTGCCAAGCATGTTGCGCGTCCATGTACACCTGCTGCCTTTGGGCTAATTACAGGCAAAAAAGGTACAGCACCCTCCGCGTTCCATTTAATTTTTGGATCTACCTCGCTACTGCAGCGCTTCAGGTATGTTCGCATGGGCGCGCACGGACTGCTTCCATGCAACCAAATGAACCTTATAGCCATTAAAATAAGGTAACAGTTGCTTTGCTGTTGTCAAAGCTAAAATTACTGCAATGTGACTTTTTTGGTTGCCAATAAAACAGTGTTACTATTCCATTTCAGTGATAGTGGAATGTTCGGGCGGTACATGGAAAGAAGGCGGTCCTAACTGGGTATGCGTGTCCAGTTCTAAGGACAACGCGCTCTGGCCATCGTTGAGGAAGCGAGGCGCCACCGTCGTGTCCACAGAGTTCATTCTCGGAGGGGTGCTGCGTCAGAAGATCGACATAGTCAGCAACACGTTTTCCTAGGTATGTACCTTATGGCCTAAGAATTAAGGTTGAAAAGTGGTCGACCGTCAGTGAACAATGTAGTACCATTCACGATACTATCGTAGATTGGTACTGTTACCTGTTCCCACGACGTTCATCTGTGTGTTATTTGCAGTATAATGTTGGGATGGCAGTTCTATGTTGCATTTGTTTTAAGCCGTATGTATGAACATTGGGTTAGGGGCGTGTGATCCGAACTTTTTATTTTGTATAATGTTGTGTAACACCGTATGAACGACCGCTTAGAGTGCGTCATCCCACCGCTGGGCAAAGACCTCTCCCCAATAACATCCAATTCTTTCGATCCAGGGCGAATGTGGACCACTGGTCGTTGGCTTTGTCCAGCTCGTCCCGACATCTTCTACGAGGTCTGCTGTCATATTTTCTGGCTATGGAACAGTATTTGATTGAAATTGAGTAAAGCATAATGTTGTCTATACATACGGCCTCTGAAATCTAAATTAAAATGTAAATATAGTGATTTAGATGTATAATTTTATGTTTCTATGATTATGTCCCAAAAATTGTGAAAAGTGTGAAAAATTTGTTGCAAGATAATTTAAAAAATCTGTCATGTCAGGTCAGACCAAAAGCCCAGTCTGTTTAGGACCTTGATTTCTGATTTGCTAATCTGAGAGTCAATTTAAAACATCTCTAATCTGATTGGTCAGAACATGGCTCCGGTGAGACAGTTAACCAATGAGAGCATCGATCCGTCAGTGTGTAATGCCCATAATTATCAGACAAGCGTTCTTACTTGTAGTTGTGCGCGATTTACCCATGATAAGTTGGTATTTTGCAAAGATCGTATGTTTCTATTTTTCAGTAATCCTGCGATATTTAAAATTTTTATAATTATCCTGCGACATATACATTTACATTCATGTGTGAAAGTGTGAACTAAGTTTAAATCCGTTAAACCCGTTTAATTTACATTGGTCAAGGACAGTGGCGAAGTACAGAAGCGAGTAGCCTAGACAGCGACTGTTTACTCGCTATGTTCCGATCAGTTTACACCACTGGCATTAGTGTACTTATCTACTTCGCTAACCACTTGACCAATGTAAATCGGGCTTGAAAAACAACTGCCAGTCAGTTGATGATGGCATCTTCTGTTGTATCCCTAAGTTCGTTAAAGTAACGGAATATGATAGCTTTAAAATTAATCATTATTCATTACAATATAGTTTTAGCTTTTAACAAATTAGGTCGATCCTTCTAATATTTTGATTCTACGACAACTTGACCCCGAGACATCCACACCTTGGACAATCGAGTTGTGTTGTTGTTGATACCAGTTATTTTGCTTTCGTGTTTGTAAATTATATTTTATTGATCATAACGCATGTTTTAATTACTATTTTTTTATATGCGTCTTATTTGTTTTATGATATTGTATGTAAATCTGTATGTTAAATGTGCTGTTTTAATTTTTATAAAAGGTCAAAAAAAAATTTGCCAGCAAAACTTTGACAGACGTGATAAGTCAAATAGATAGGTTTGCACATAACATAAACAAAGGACTGTTTAAACTCATAATAGGCGCTCGTGGCTAAATAATAACAGTCGCACCGTGGATGGGTGACCATCCATTACACAGGTACTGAGTTTCCCCCGTGCCTCGGAAAGCATGTTAAGCCGTTGGTCCCGGCTGTTGTAGATCTTTGGCAGTCGTTACAGGTAGTCAGTGGCCCGATAGTCTGACAACCAGTCTTACCAAGGGGTATCGACCTAGTACTAACTGGATTGTGCGGAGTTCAGATAGGCAGTCGCCCATGTAAGATACTGGTATTCAGCTACATCCGGTTAGACTGGAAGCTGACCCCAAGGAGCCCAACATAGTTAGGAAAAGGCTAAGCAGATGATGGTAAAAACTACACTAACTCTGCAGTTAAAAGAATCATCTTTTTTTTCTTCAATTCTTTTAACATGATCCATTAGTTCTGTGGAATTTCGTAGCTTAATTTAATTGGACCTTATATTTAGATTTTTAAAAAGCATTTATGAGCATAATTTGAAATATTGAACTATCTTGTGACTCTTGAGAGAAAGTACGATAATAATGTATGGTGTGAATAATGTTGATATTTCTGTAATCATAGTTTACGCATTTGTAATAATATCATTGTATGATTGTTGTTTATTATTGTACAATATAGTCTTAATTTTTATTTGTGTGTTTTTTATTCTTCCTCTTTTTAAATCGACGGTAAACATATTATTATGTTAAATGAGAGTTGAGCCGTATGCGGCCACGGGAGCACCTATGGCGTTTTTGACGTGACAACGTCTTATAATTCGATGGAGCCGGCTGCACGCACGAAAAAACATGACGTATGAAGCGTTACCTCGCTCTGAGGAATTCCATAAGACAATTGCTCAACGCACATTCATTTTTTGAAAAATGCAACCATCCCATCAGTATTTTCTTATGACGTTGTCACGTTCAACTATCGTCAGTAAACCGACTTTACAGACAACCGATTTTTAGGTCCTCAGAAATGCAGGTGTTTGGGCACTTTGAACACTTCAACATAAATGTGTCATGGTCAGAAGCACTGTATTCGCACTGGTTGTCTTCTATAATCCCCCATTACGCTAGATTGTGTTTTAGCCACTTGGGGATGCCGTCAATTGATTGCTTTCCATATAAGCCGCTGCAGCTCACGTCCAGGTGACAGATGCCCATGGGGTTCAAGGAGGTTCGCCCGCTTGGAAGTCACGGGTATGTACTACTGGTATGAAAAGTTTACATAATAGTTATAACATAGAAGACGTACCTAAATAGCTGCTGAGCCTCTGGTATTGTAGACTACCAAACACTTATTATAAAGCAGATCACCAGTATGATTGCCACCAGTGGCGAAGGTTCCATACAACTCGGTTCCTACCGGATTCCCTTTGAAAAATGGCACAGTCAGTATTCTATAGACAAATAATAGAATCACATTAAAGATAATTATGTACTCTGGCTTACCTTTTACAAAAAATGACCCTTCGCTACTGATTGCCACACACTACAATAATACAGTTTGAAAATTGGTAAAACATTCGTTTCATTTGTCAAATATTCCCAATTATGTTAGAGACTCCTTCTGGTATTCCCAGATAATGTAATATTTTATCAGTAAATATTATTATCTCCTATACAAGCCTATTCGTGTAATATAAGAGCTCTGTGCCCGATGTTCTGAAACTTTCAACACCTATTTAAACACTTTAGGGGATGAAATTTGAAGTAGCTGAAGCGTGAAAATCTTGTACGGTATGAACAGTACAAGATTTTCATGGTTACCTACCACACGCCTACCGACACGACCACTCGGAAACGCAGCTCATTCGCTAAATTCTAAATAATATTGTTCCAAGACCGCGTAAATGAGTTAAGTTTTTATTTTTTTATGAAATAAAAAAATAATATAAAAAAAATGAATAAAAAAAACAACAAAGAAATATCATTTAACCTTACAATCAATATCAAAAGTCATTTATTCAAACTAGGCTGCGAATCAGCACTTTGTGAACCTCAAAATTAGATAAAACTGTCTCCCAAAACGTTCCCTTCGCCATTTCCTCGTGTTTTAGCTGGCAACAAATCATTTTTAGATATTGACAGTCGTTACTCTAGCTCTAGGTAGTTAGTGGCTCGAAAGTCTGACAACCAGTCTTACCAACGGGTATCGTATTACCCAGACAAGCAGTCGCTCCATGTAAAATACTGGTATTCAGCGGCATCCGGTTAGACTGAAAGCCAACTCCAACATAGTTGGGAAAAGGCTAGGCAGATGATGAATATGACTCGAAATCGAGACCATGGGGCCCCGGATCGGTGGAGGATGTACGAGGAGCCGACGCTGACTTCATCACCATCATCTACAGTCTTAATTACCCGACAAACGGCGAAGTAAAAAGTAGGGTTATGATTTTAACCGGTATGTATATATGTGTGTATGTATGTATGTATGTTCATCTGTTCTCCCATAACTTCTGAACTAATTATCATAATTTGACAAATGAGATATCGTTGGAAGCGTCTTGATCGTTTGCTAGTTATAGGCTATGTGACGTCACATTAAATTATTATTTGAATTCGATATGGCGCCCCTAGAAAAACAAAACATTCTAACAGCAGTAAGGGATCATAATCTTTAGGGCAAAGTGGCATACGACCACGGCTATCCTTTCAAGATCACTATTAATATTCATTAAATACATTAAAACATATAACGAGTAAGTTGTTTATTTAATAGACGATTAATATTGAATGGGTTGTTGGTACATACATAACAATTTCAGACGAGAATTTTTTTTTGTTTCGGACTTTTTAGAGCGTGATTTTTCAGTAGCCGGGTTTTACTTTTTGAACTTATTTGTTTTCACCCTGTGCTATGTATAGGCCTCTCTTTTCTTGTGCCAGCATGCCAACTTATTTATTATTATTATAAGCCTATATTGTCCCACTGCAGGGCAAAGGCCTCCCTTCCCTCTTTCCACATTTCGCGGTCGTAATTGTAGGCCAATCCTTTGCGAAATAGTCCAGCTCATCCCGCCATCTTCTTCTGGGCCTGCCACGTTGTCGTTTCCTGCTATTTGGTATCCACTGAGTGGTAATTTTTGCCCATTGCTCTTCCGACATGCGGCAGACGTGACCAGCACAGTTCCACTTCAACCTCGCAGCTGTAAGGCCAGCATCAGCTATTTGAGTTTTGGAGCGAAGTATGGAGTTTCTGATGCGGTCCGTAACTTTGACACCCAGTATACTTCGCTCCATCGCTCGTATGCCAACTTGGACAATTTAAATTCGATCTTATCACTACTTTGATAAGAATGATTGACCATTATCGGCTTTATTTACTAGCTGTTGCGCGAGACCTTCCTCCGCGTGGAATTATTATAAAAAATCCCTGTTTTTGCAACATTTTTCATTGATGCTCCGCGCCTATTAGTTGTAGCGTGATGTTATATACCTTATAGCCTTCCTCGATAAATAGACTATCCAACACTAAATTTTTTTCTAACCAAACAAACTCTTCGGCTTTATAATATTGGTATTATGTATGTATAGACAGTGGCGAAGCTAGGAGGGTGGGCGGCGGGGGCGTCCCGCACCGGGTGTCACCCCTAAGTGGGTGACCGTGAACATTAGTAGTGCCACCTATTAAATTTCGTAAAACTTTGGCAGATTGCATAACCGCCACTATAGTCTTTTCGATGCAGGAAGGTGCAGGTGACATTAGATGTACCGTTCCTTTTCAATCTTGAACGTTACCTTGATTTATTACTTTTATTTTAATTTTTGATTGATTTTTGGGGTGACACCTACAATATCCGCACCGGGTGCCACCCATGCTAGCTACGCCACTGTGTATAGATAGTTACTAAGTAGATACTTCAATACACGTCAATTGTATTAGTCATAATGTGATCTTGAACAAATACGTGCATTATGTATTCTGATCATTATGCAGCTTTATGTCCCACCACTGAACGGTAATAAATGATAAGATATACGCGTCCGTCGGATTTTATCGTTTGTTTGTTGGCTACTCAAATGTTTTTTACCAATTTTTGATATATGTCCATTTCAAACGGATATCAAGGTTATCATAGAATAAATTAAAGTTGATTTCACTAAGACTCTTAGTACTGAAAAACTGATGAAAATGTTTGAAGTTTTAGTGTAATTGTGTAACACATTTTTGTTTAGATTTTTGTAAACTAACTAAATGGCTAACGCCACGTCCCGGGCGTTACGGGATGAACAGAGACGCAGGGGCGAATCGAGACAAAACTATGAAAGGAAATTTAACCTTGAATTCCAATGATTATGTGGTTTATTCCCTTTATGTCGAGTCCCGTTATGTCGAGCCGAAAACCTTGTCTCGCTTCTATTACCCCTATGTCGAGCTAAGTTTTCTGTCCCGTTTCTATTCAAAATCAAAATCAAAATCAAAGCATTTATTTCAAATAGGCCAGTTACAGGCACTTTTGAATTGTCGAAACAAAGACAACAATAGCTACAGTCCCAGTCACAAGGCATAAAAACTGTGAAAGTACTGTAGTTGCCCATTCCCTAACGTAGATCTCTATGGAGAAGAACGGGCAAGAAACTCCATGGACACTCTTTTAAATCAGTATACTTTTACAAACTCTTGGTTACATCATTCATGTTGAGATGGTACATTATGTGAGAACGATGTAGCAAGATGTGTACGTTAAAAGTGTCCATAGTAAACAATTCAAAAAAAGAAAAAAAACAATTCAAATAAGCCGTGGCAACCAAGAGATGACCAGTCACAACTGACAGCGCCCGTTCACGAACATGACGCATGTATCAGCACCATTCAACTCAACCATTTTGAAGGGAACTAAATGATCCGACACACGCGCCACCATCAGCGAGACATTTGAGTGAGCATGACACACTCCTAACCGCCAGGGCACATTTAAGTCAAGAAAAGACGTAGGTTTCCCGCGAATGACAGCTTTCTATTACATAGTACTCACACAATATGGGCTATGCGCCTATATAATACTACTATACTATTCCCTTTATGTACCAACAAGTACTGTACCTACTCTATTTTATTTACATTATTATACTTAATTATATTATTATTCGTTGGTCTAGTGGTCGCAAGCGCGACTGCTGAGCATGAGGTCCTGGGTTCGAGTCCCGGGTCGGGCAAAGTGTTATTGGATTTTTCCATCAGGAATTTCTCAGTAGCATCCACGGAGTCTGGATTTGCCCGGTTGATGGTAATAGGCTCGCCCCCTATTACATAAAACTTAAACATTACTGGCGAAATGTGGATGCACTATTAGGTACACCTCTGCCTAACCCTTCGGGGATTACAGGCGTGATGTTATGTATATATTAAGAGACTTGGTTGGCAACATACATACCATATGAAGTCCTGCCGTGCCAGTTATGGGCACACATCCAAACTCATCGAATCCAAACAAATGACATCCTGAAAAACATTTACACCTATACATATAATGTTGTAGGTAGGTACTCCAAAATATAAAACAATGGATCATGGTAGGTATCCATTTAGAATCTAAATAATAATGTAAAAAACAACAATATTAGTCGTTCATTTCGTTGACCCTGACCGTAACACCGAAAATACACACAACCGCAATCGAAGAGATAATTCGGGGAATAACCCGCTTGTGCGATAGGCGCGCCGCGCTTGTAACGCGAGGCTGACGTCGTCATTCTAGATATAAACGTCACTCAGAGCGAACGTGCCTATCGTTCGTCAGTGGCCAGTTGCAGTGTGGGGAACAGATTAAAATAAAAAAACAAAATTATGTTAATGTGTTTGCGTGCAGTGTACAGTGAAGACTAAGTGAACAAGAACATGAATAAATCAGGATAAACACTGGTGCGTACTAGATCCTCTCAGTTATTCCTTAATTTTCAATAAGCACAAAAGTCCATAGTGAAATTAAAAAGGAGAGTCGTGGATGGGTGACCATCATAACATACCCATTTCCATCCATGGCTCTTTAATAACGTGTTCTATAAAATTAATGAGTTTTTGACTTATAAACCCATTTGTAATGGTTAAGTAGCTTTTGTACCTATTTTATTGATTTGTTATTTTTTTTCTACATTTTGTTAAATTTTTAACTAGTACTAGGTACCTAAACCAAGAGTACATTGTGTTAGGTATTTTAATTTTAAGTTTGCATGCTGAAGGAAGTCAGCGAAATGTGTGAAACCTTTTATTTTATAAGACCATCGTGTACCTACCTACCATATTTCATGCAAAATAAAGAATCTTGAATCCATGATTCGGAAAGCACATTGAACCGTTGGCCCTGGCTGTCATTTGTAGAGACACAGAAGCCTGAAAGTTTAATAATCAGTCTTACCAGGGGGTATCGTAGTTTTAGAAAAGGCAGGAGATGATGAAGTGTAGGTACCTCACAGTTAACTAGGTTATGTATTATGTAAGAACTGTGGGCTCGTCGAATAATTAATTAAAATTAGGGTTTTAGGTGTGTTTATTATCAGTGCTATGAGGAAAGAGGTGGCGGTACGAGACCTGTTTTTATTGCAAATTATAAGCATTATACGTATAATAATTATGTCGTATGCTGTTCTAATAATAGAAGATTAATATTATCAGTATTTAATAACTGATAAACAATCATATGTTATCCTAAAATTGCTATAGGAAACGTAATGTTATCATGTTATTGCCATATTTCATAATGGGTACATTTCTGAGACGACGCGACGAGACGAGCATATTGAGGACCTAGTTCGTTAGCTACCAACAGACCTTTTACAGTAACAGTTATTCTGCCAAAGCGATCTTATCAATGTAAACAATAAAATATAAGGTCTTGACTTCTAGACCCTAATTGGCTGTAACGGCTAGCACAGGATTAAGCGCAGGCCACACCGCCGATAGTTCGCGGTGTGAACTAAGGTATGAAAAGAGGTGAAACGACGCGTCGTTCGCGTCGCTCGTCCGCCCGCCAGCTGGCGGTGTGGCCTGCGCTTTAGGGTCTCATTTTTTAAAATTCTTCTCATAGTCATGCTAACCAGCACTTTGTTTATTAGGCCGCTGAAAACTTAAGCAGCACTTAACAAAATTAAAAGATTGCCAGCTTATTCATTCCTGAAAAGATGAAGTAGTATTTGTAAAACCTAACTGGCGGAACGAACGTGGTTGTATTGTAGGGATACCTCAGCCTAACCCTTCGGGGATAAGAGGTGTCATGATACAGTTTTTTTTTTTTATAAACGTTCCTGCACACTAGGAATTTCTTTTGTATCGTGGGTGCGTTTACAAACATTTAAGCTCACATACACAAACAGCCAGACCCGGAACAACTAGCTGTAGGCCATACAAATATTTGTTCCGTGGGGGAATCGAACCCGCGACACGAAGCGCAGCAGTCAATCGCTCAGCCACTGCGCCAACCGTGCCGTCGAATAGTTGTATAGTATGTGTGTTGGTAACTCAAGTTTTATATTTATTTATCTTATCTCGCATACTAGTGTGTCTAGTGCTACTCTGCATTTCATCGATACTGTTGTTTTATCTTTAAGTGCAGTTTTAATAGAAAAGAATATCTACCTATATGGCTTGGCTTTATTATCATCAATTGAAGAAAGAAGATTACAACTTGCACGTGTTTGTTTGTGCAAATTGCAATCTTCTTATCTAAATAGTTTTTCGTCATTTTAATAAGTAGTAAGTGATTACATACGGGACCGAAACGTGGTCGCTCACAATGGGCCTCATCAGAAAGCTTAAAGTCACCCAAAGGGCAATGGAGAGGGCTATGCTCGGTGTTTCCTTGCGTGATCAAATCAGAAATGAGGAGATCCGCAAGAGAACCAAGGTTACCGACGTAGCCCGAAGAATAGCCAAACTTAAGTGGCAGTGGGCAGGGCACATTGCTCGCAGAACGGATGGCCGATGGGGCCGAAAAGTTCTGAAGTGGCGACCGTGAACCGGAAGACGCTGCGTTGGAAGGCCTCCCACTAGGTGGACCGATGACCTTGTAAAGGTTGCAGGGATCCGCTGGATGCGAGACGCACGGGACCGGTCAATGTGGCGACACTTGGGGGAGGCCTATGTCCAGCACTGGATGTCTTTCGGCTGAAATGATGATGATGATGATGATTTTAATAAATAATTTTAACTCAAAGATAATTGTTAATTAGGTAGTAACGTAAGTAGTCGGATGGACCTTTGAGTGAAAGTGCTTTATCTTATCCCATTGAATTTATAAGTTTAGATTTCATGGTTTTCCTTTCATTTAATTTATCATGTTTGTTAGAGATTTGATTCTTATTATTGACCTAAAAGTGCCATAAAAGTACAAGATGTTATTTGTTCGGATTTTAGCCGGTTCGATTCCCGAGTGTGGCAAGCTAATACTAAATCTTTTAATGCAGATTTGTTTCTTTTTATAAATAAAGGAATGTTTCCTTTGAGTTAAATTTGCTATCTCCAGTATTTAGACTACTTTCCCACCAGGTGAGGTTGAAAAATTACATCCTGTTTATGGATAATTGAAATAATCTTTCGTAATTATTAGCATCGTAACATCACGACTCGCGACTGTATTTCCCCGAATGGTTAGGCAACATTTCGACATTTATTTTGAAGTCCCACCCATGTCATAGGGGACAGCCTATTGCCATCAACCGGGCACAAATCTAAACTAGCAAGCTGCTACTCAGAAATCCCTATGGGAAAAATCGTTTTCCTTTTCTCGACCGGGGAATGGAACTCAGCAGTAGCGCTTGCAAACACTAGCCAGGCCAACGAGGCAGTTATTAGATAGTATTTTTTTTAACTAACATCTTTGTATTTTCCAGGAAGGCTTATATGGACAACGCGCCGCCAAAAGTCCTATTTGGGAAACCCGTGATTGTTCTAGTCCCTTTGTAAAACTAGATGAAGTAAAACCAAAAATTAATCATATTTAAACTTTGCAACTAAGCCCAATCAAAAAGGGATACAAGAATAATGTATCATAGTTCGACAAATTGGAAGATATAGAAGAAGATATGTTGTCAATACAGAATGTATCACCATCATCACTTAGTGAAGATAATAACCAGCAAGGAATGTTTCAAGGGGACAATGATTCAAAGCATTCAAAGGAAACAGCTCGTGCTAATTCTGATAGTTTTGCAGATTGTAAAGATGTAACGCCAATGCAAATACCACCTGAAAGTGCACCTCATGAAAATAGTGTTAACGTAGATAATATTGTCACTGATTGTGATAACACTGAAGTAATTACAAACAAAACTCCTCAAAATGAACAAATTCAGGATGATATGAGGACACAAAAAACTAACTTCGAAAACAAACAACCATTCGAAGACAAACCCAATAAAAACGGTGTTTCCGAAGATATACCGCCAAAATTAAAAGAAAATGAAGGTATTTTACTGTATAACACGCATGTCAAAAAAAACTTTGACAAAGTTGTTGACCAATTTCAAAGAGCACTACAGTCTCCTACTATTAATGGCAAAAGTGAAATCCAAAATGACCCCAATGAAAATGTAATAACTAGTGATAAAGCTAATGACACTGAATCTATTGACGTTGATTATAATAACGCCCCACAAGATAACAAAGGTCAAGGTCAAAGAGAAGAGTCCAACGATAGTTTAGTAGTTTCATCTAATACTGATGATAAGGTCGTGCAATGTCCTGTAGATGATAATGCTACAAATAATATAAAAGACGAGAACGAAAACAAGTATTGCGGGCGAGGCTTGCCTAGCCAGGAACAAATGGACGTGCTTAATGAAAGTGCAGATGTTGCCACATTAACAAATGTTAGTGACTCAACCGAAGAAGAATCTTCGCCTAAACGGTCAAAACAATTCACATTCTCGGACAGCGATCTACCGAATGACGACGAAATAAAAGAGATACTGATGATGTACCCGAAACCTACATTCATAGAATCATTCAGTGAATCCGAATCAGAAAGTAGTTTGGAAGACGAGAGTAATCAACCCATGTGCCGCCGCCGTAGAAATAAACCTAAACCAGTTGATTTGACTAAAATCTTAGAAAAATTACCGGAAAAAGTATTAACGCGCCTGCGGAAACAACCCGGCAGATTGGGCATTGAAAATATGAAAAAGAACAGTGCCATTTTAAAACCAACTTACTTGACAGTGCAAGAGAATGAAATAGATGTAGATATTATCGCTGAAAATATAAGACGATTTAAAGCATTCGGAAAAAGAAATACTAACAAAGATTCAAAAAAACAGAAAAGTGTAAAAGAAGAGAAAAAAGAACGTTCATTGCGTCACAAGACAAATATAAAAATAAAGCCTAAAAGAAAGAATGTAAAGTTAAAATCTAAATCAAATGCTCGAAAGAGTGCTGAATTGAAAATAAAGAATACCAAATATAGTCAAGTTTCTATACCAGCCGCCAAAACAACTACAACGAGGACCAGATCTATGAAAGAGGACGGTAAAAACACTCAAAACAAACGTATTCTCCAAATAAAGAATACCAAATATAGTCAAGTTTCTATACCAGCCGCCAAAACAACTACCACGAGGACCAGATCTATGAAAGAGGACGGTAAAAACACTCAAAACAAACGTATTCTCCAAATAAAGAATACGAAATATAGTCAAGTTTCTATACCAGCCGCCAAAACAACTACCACGAGGACCAGATCTATGAAAAAGGAAAATGACGGTAAAAACACTCAAAACAAACGTATTGTCCAAATAAAGGATCCCAAAGATAGTCAAGTTTCTATATCAGCCGCCAAAACAACTACCACGAGGACCCGATCTATGAAAGAGGAAAATGACGGTAAAAACACCCAAAACAAACGTATTCCCCAAATCAAGAATACCAAATATAGTCAAGTTTCTATACCAGCCGCCAAAACAACTACCACGAGGACCAGATCTATGAAAAAGGAAAATGATGGTAAAAATATTCAAAACGAATGTATACTCCAAGAAAACAGAAACAAAATAACAAACTGTAAACAGAAACTTACAAATATGAAAGAGAGATCAAGGTTGGTTGAAAATAAAGTAAGGCGAAGCAAAAGGCAGCCGAAGGCTAAACGGAAAAACGACGGCACAGTGAAAGCTCCGATATCTATTCTTAAAAAGAGTATACATGAGCAGAGTACTGTTTATAATATTTCGCCTAGTACTGAATCGCCGAAGGGTTTGAAGAGGTCGTTGGTTGACAAAAGTGATGTGCCAAGTCCGAAGCAGACGAGGTTTCAAAACAGGAATAATAATCAAGAACTCAATAACAATAATAGTAGGGTCAAGAAGACACAGCACGGTCACCTCCCTGTAATCCACAGCAAAGAACTCCAGCACAATAAACGAGGTAAGAATTTTGTCATTAATAGTTTTATTTAAAAAAAAACCAAAAAAAAAAAAACCCGTGAACTTTTCTGAAGTCAAGTTGATGTTACACATCACGTCTGTCTTCCCGGAAGGTTTAAGCAGAGGTAAGACACACCCACATTCAGCCAGTTGTTTAAGTCCCATTTAATAGGGGGCGAGCTTATTGCCATCAACCGGCACAAACCCAGACACCGAACTGCTACTGAGGAACACCTGATGGAAAAACCCAATAACACTGCACCAGTTTGTCGAACTTACTGTTAGCTTGTGTCATCTCATTGCTGGGGAAAGGCCTCTCCCCTCCCCATAATTTCCAAATATGGCTAATATGGACCTCTGATCGAACTTAATCTCCAAAAAATCTGAAGGTTTTATACGGGTTGTATTTTACTCCGCGATTTTATTAATCAGGGTAAAAGCTTTAATACGCGATATTTTTTATTTATTTCAGGTCCGTATGTGTACTTAGAGAAATACGAGCTGGAGCCACAGAAACGGATCAGGAGCAATAGGAACTCGTTGAGCATGAAGACCCGTACCCAGTCGGCACGGAGATCTCAACGACCGTGCCAACGAACAAAAGCCGGGGGTGTTAGAAGATAAACCGGGGTGGGGGTGTTAGAGATGTTTATTAAACTTTAATGGTTATAAGTCACTTTACTCTCCGAAATCGATACTTAGAAAATTTGTTTGTCCTAACTGTCAACGTGCTAACCTACGGTGCTTAGACCTGGTCACTCAGCGAATCGTTAAAGTCCCGCCTTGGAGTCTGCCAAAGAGCAATGGAGTGCAGCATTCTGGGTGTAAAGAGAGCAGATAAAATACGGAATACTACGCTGCGCTCAAAAACAGGAATTACAGACGTAGGCAAATAGGTTGCCAGGCTCAAATGGGATTAGACGGGTCACGTGAGCCGCATGCGTACGACCGCTGGGCAACAGTCTCAAGTGCCTGAAGATGGACGGCGCCGCCGAGGCTGGCCTATAAAGAGGTGGCGAGAGGATCTAGACGCGCATCACGAAGGCTCGTTCGACGTGGCGATCACTGGACGGTTGGCATCGGATGTATGCTAAGGCAGGATTTTGGAAAATGCAATCCCTACGCGGGTGTAACTGACCACACAGAACGCCCTCTAGTTTCTAGTCCTATACAATTTATTGTGATATTAAAATGCAATAAGCACATAGGTGCGATAAGCCTAGTCAAGTGCTCATAAGTACAAGTTTTTCAATGGAATTATTGTGACATTCAATTTATCAATATGTGACTGCTATTTATTATTGTATAAAATAATTTTCTTTTAAAGGAGTGTTTTTGTTTAATATTCAACAGTACCTGCTGAAATACTAATACATAATATCGCACGTCCTCAAAAAAACACGGATTTACGCATTTTGTCTCCTTACCGATGCTTTGCATACTTATGCCGATTTTTTTCAACTATAGAGCAAGAAAAATTGAGTTTGAGTGGATTATCTAAAAAGCTAATGTTTTTGTTATGACAGTTTTTTGGAGGACAAACGAGTTTAAAAAAAAATACAAAATTTTCAATGAATATTATATTTACATATTCAAAATACTGGCAAAAATAGTTTCATGAGGATAAAGTACTCTGAAAATCTGTAGGTACATTGTTAACATGTGGAATGTTACCATTACATGAAAATAATACAAAATTATTTTGAAAAAAAAATAAACGAATTCTATGGAGAAGATTCCAGTGGTAAAATACCCTTTTTGGGCACGCAAAATCTCTAGTCACCTTAGAGAGATCTCATCACTGAAAACACCATAATTGTTGTACCCAAAGTAGTTAGCTATCGTAATGCTTCTCCACAGAAAAAAGTTTGTGAAATGCTTCGTTAAGAAATACATAGAAATAAAATGCTTCATATTCGATACTAAGCTCAACTTATTAATAATTGTAACTACGATCTGAGACTACAGTAAATTATTTATAGATACAATTTGGAAATAAAGACAGGGCTGGTTTCAAAGTTTAATCTAAGGCGGTTCCCACACGACACTGATCGTACGCGCGGTCGGGCGGAGGCCGCGCGGAGAGGCGGTGAGAGCTGCCCGTCCGCGCCGTCTGAGTGTACGTGTTAGGCGCATTAAATATTGTACGGGTATGTTACAGCGATCCTGTAGAATAATCATAAGAACTGATATTTCACTTGTGACAAACAATAAATGAATTTGAATTTAAATTTGATTTATACAGAAACGGCGTAAGGCGAAGGCGCGGCGCAGGCATGATGCCGCTTCAAAACGTTTTCATACAAAATGTCCGTAGGCGACGTGTCTTGAATTATACTCAAGCGGTGCGGCGCAGGCACGCCGTTCTTTCGTTTCCTTATAAATTTCACGTCTGCGCTGCGCCTGCGCCGCGCCTTCACCTTACGTCGTTTCCGTATAATTCGCGCTTTAGCCATCTACGGATCTCCTAAAAACCAAAGTGACATGAGATCCACCCGCCCACCCGGCCGGGAGGCTGAGCGATGTCGTGTTATAACCGTCTAACCGGCCCTTTTGGTTGTCAAAAAAAAACATTTAAAAATAAATAAATATAAAATTAAGAGATTTTCGTCCTTTATCTATATACATATAACAAAAACAGTTTAATTTTGAATAGAATTCCTTAAACATAATGGATAGTGGATACATTTTCAGTAAAATAAATAAAATAGGTAATTTTTAAACATTATTGATTAAATTAATACTACAAAAAAAAAAAATATAAATTGATTAGTATAATAAACGAGAATAACTTTATTTTGTTGAAATATTTCAACTGCATAATAAAATAAACAAAACGTGATTCGTGCTATACAGCGTGTATCAAAAAAGTGTGGTCATATAAAGGTGTGGTACAGGCCATCAAATCGAAAAACTTTCTCCATGGAATCAACATCGTAATCGTCTGATCAGTCATCCATATCGGATCAGTCCCATTAATTTGGATTGACTAGTATTGTTTTTTTTTATTGAACAGTTGAATATTTAGTTATTATTATTATTTATTTAATACTAGAGCGGGGCCCAGCTTCGCACGGTGCCACCTATCGGGTCCTAAACTATCCTATCTTTCAAGCTGAAACAAACCACACACATTCACAAATTTCATTAAAATCTGTTGGGTGGTTTCGGAGATTAGTGTGTCCGAACATGGTGACACGTGATTTTTATAAATTAAGATTTACTGAGCTGGCAAGTTACTT
The DNA here is from genome assembly GCA_963082995.1 of Noctua comes. Lineage (NCBI taxonomy): Eukaryota > Metazoa > Arthropoda > Insecta > Lepidoptera > Noctuidae > Noctua > Noctua comes. The sequence goes on along the minus strand of OY720279.1, from coordinate 3,844,608 downwards.
GATGAGACGTACCATCGGCATCGATGCGAAACAAGAAGTTATATGGTCTTTACTACACATGGTGTAAACCGCCCCTTCACGAAGCCGTCAACCAAGCATTATGTACATCGAACTAGTAACTTTACGCAAAAAATATTGCTAAGAACGACATTTTATTTTGGGTTGAAATGTCACGGTTGACGGTAGTACGGTTTAAGTACGTTACACTGAACTTAAAACATTGTGCTGAAAGATGCATCGTCATGGAGGTATTTAAAGTAAAGTTATAACATTAAAAATTAAAAACTTGTGGAAAAGTAGGAACTTCCTCGCTAGCTGGGAAACTACTTTTTTTGGGGTGAAAAACGTAACGCACTCAAAACATTGTGCTTATGAATGGATTGAATAGTACGGGAGTTGTGGAAGAGTTAAAGTAAAAATCTTACATTAAAAATATACATTAAAAAAAAACTTGTGAAAAAGTTGGAACTTTGACCCCCAATATCTCCGTAACTAGAAGGTTCCCAGGTATGGTCTAGAACAAAAAAATGATCGCAAAGACGGGGAGAACAAGTGCCTTTCGGATATGTTAAGGGTCTATTTACACCCTTTATACCTACCACATCCTTAAAAATTACCACAATTTTTTGAAACACGGTGTATAATATAGTTGCATACTAGTTTACGAAGAAACATGTGCCTATTAAGGCAGTTAATATACTGTCAATCTAAAATTACACATCTTAAGTAGGTATATATCATACAAATTGCACTACCTATACATAGTTCACATTTAATTCAGAAAATTATATTAATAGCACTGTAGAATGTTTCAGATACTTACGAACCAAAGTTTAGTATAAAATATGACGCTCTAAGAGTTGCACCTCATCTAGCAGCATGAAATCGCACTTTTCCATGCTCCTACCCTGTTCTGTTATCAAAGATATTTTAAGCCACAATGGAAACTATTTCGATAAAATTATCGGGCTATAAAATATCATTGGGAAAATGTATATTAGGTTTATTTGAAATTAGAATCTTTCTGTTCTCAAGATATTAATTTACGATGATAATTAACTCACAATATTCTTGAAATGCAACGTCGCCATAAGTCGATGTTATTTCACATTTCACAGCCGACGTTGCTACATTATAATAATATTGTTATTTAATTTGGTCGGATATTCTCATAAATATAAGGCTATGCCATCACGTGCGATAGCGTTCCCGCTCTGTTTGCGATGAAAATGCAATTCTGTGCTGCTAGATGAAGCGCAACCCTAAAAAGCTAAGGTAAAATGAGACACAATTCTCCCTTATTATCAAACTGTTAGTACTTTTCACACGGTTAACCGCCGTCAGTGATCAATATAAATACTGGCAGCCGGAGCGGGTGTAAAAGTGCTATTATGGAGTAACCACACTTATAGAGGCGAATCGGTCTGAGCCGATCACGTATCACCACATTTTGTTTCATTTCGTTTGGCGCAGTGTTGTCAAACGAGGCGAGTGACTTCTTCAGCTTTTTTATTTAACTTGCCTCGTTAGTATGCATTGGTCAAATCTTGCAACTTAATTTCAAACCAGTTCCCCCCAACCGATTGAGCTCAAATTTAGCACACACCTTTGGTTCTGGTGACAATACATTTTTATGACAGAAATGACTTGAAACTGCAGCCAGGATCGCCTTACGGGAGAACTCCTCAACGGTTATATATAGCACGGACACGAAACTTTGTATACGCGTTCAATGTTGATACATAAACCTAATTTATTTCTTTTCAGTTTAATAGAATAAAAAAGTTTAATGTATTCTGTTTTATTGCGAGGACATAAAACTCTTAGTGATCGGCTCGAGTAAATTCCGCGTCGAAAAGTATGGTCACACCCTGAATCAATTTAAAATAAGTTTCCAGTTTCTAGATTCGATATTAGCTGCTAGTTTAGCTGAGCTCTTTCCGACTATACATATGTCCGTTTTCACGAACACATGGATACACCTAATTGTATATAATGCCTAAACAAAATTGACTGAATTCCATCACTTAGCTCAGCGTCGAGGGTTGAAAGGGGTATAGCATGCAAGACTCACAAAGGAGTCCTATATGGATGGACCATGACTACAAGGACCCTTCACGAAGCCGTCAACCAAGCATTCTGTTCATCAAACTACAAACTCTGCGCAAAAAATATTGCTGGGAACGACATTTTATTTTGGGTTGAAATGTCACGGTTTACGGTAGTACGGTTTAAGTACGTTACACTGAACTTAAAACATTGTGCTGAAGGATGCATCGTCATGGAGGTATTTAAAGTAAAGTTATAACATTAAAAATTAAAAACTTGTGGAAAAGTAGGAACTTTAACCTCCAATATCTCCGGAACCGTTTCAAGATCAGGACGGGTAGAACAAGCGCCTTTTGGCTTCGTGAAGAGTCTTTTAACACCCATTATGTTACTCGTAACTTAATTTTTCCGAAGAAATTGATAATAAAAAAGGAAGACGGGAGACGAGCGGTAAGTTTTTTCTTGAAGGGATACATTTTGTGCGATAGGTATTCTCTCGTTAATTCTCGCACGCAATACAAACTCACCTGTATTTAAAAGGACTAATATTAATATACAATCAATTTAATCACATTTTTATACCATTCAAAACTCAATGGTGAAGGGATATCCGGTCGGGATTACGATAAGTACAGGAACATTTTTCTTCTCACATCTATACTATAATAATATAATATTATGAAGCTGAAGAGTTTGTTTGTTTGGTTGAACGCGCTAATCTTAGGAACTACTGGTTCGATTTGAAAAATTCTTTTAGTGTTGGATAGCCCATTTATCGAGGAAGGTTATAGGCTATAAAATTTCACGCGGACGAAGGTCGCGGGCAACAGCTAGTCTTTAATAAATGCGAAAGTCCGAGATATCTTGTATTAGACGCACAGTACGCCAATACACGGAATTCACTGCTAAAGAAATCATAAAACGGACAGAGATACGCGGACAAGGTATTCTTGACTTTATTTTAAGAGTGACAGTGTTAAGAATTAGCTTGGCCAGGAACACCGAGCTCCGCTGCGTATCGCCAGATCTGCGCGGGCCCTTAGGCGTGAAACATTAACATTTGCGGTTCCGCCTGATTTGGTACAGCCGGGCTGCAAAATATACATTCGATTTTCCGCCCAAATTAGGCCAACCCGAACATCAATAGAGCACCCCTTACGGCTTAAACTCATGTCGGCAGTAACTATGGCACGCAGGGACCGAAAAGGTTACCCGTATAGGGGTTTTAATTGGGTTATTTTTGGGATTAAGTGAAAAACCCCTAAAGGTTAACCCATATTAAAGGGTTAGCAGCCTATAATAACCGGTACAAGCACACAGTTTATTTTTGTATATGATAGATATGCAAGAAAGTGACGGAGTTAGCCCGCCCTCGGAGCTTTGTCTCTTTCATTCTGGTTAATCAGCAATATTTAACCCATACGTTATAAGGGTTAACCCGTATAATGGTTAATCAAGCATATGGGTTAAAAGGTTAACCTAATTAATCGGTCCCTGATGGCACGTTATGCTTTGTGTATCAAGTCGCAGCTACTTCCTGGATGTGTCGTACTGCACACGAGGTAGAATGTATCCTAGGTTATCAGTAGAACGTATCATAGAAGTACCCTTAATATTAGAACAACTGAACTTTCTACAAAGGCGATATTCTAGCACAGACAACATACAGTTAAACCAGTATAAGTATGCGCTTCGGTAATCTTCGTGTTTCCGGATCAGCACGAACATTGCCCAATTGTTTTTTGGAATTGAATTGCATTGGCATAATAATACAAAATAGGCCCCTACTACCATAGTTGTGGCAGCTCTATATTAAATCTCAACCGCGCGGTAGTAGTTCTAAAGATACTCGATAATTACCGAAGCATATACTATTCTTGGGTAATCTGTATTCTTCTGAAATAAGTGGCTGTCGGTTTTGTGGTCACAAGCACAACTCCGATTAAGGTAGTAATTGATTTTACGATATAATATTTTTTTTGCTGATGGCAAAAAGTTGTCAACCAATTGGGAAACCCTATCGGGAATAACAGTTTTTGATTAAACGTATACATGGTGTAACAGATGATTTTTTTTACAGAACCGACGAAAATTTTAGTCGATGGGGGATCTAGATTCATGTGCGGATTTTGTGGTAACAGTGTGTTCGTCGATGTCCTTACACCCTGTATTTTTGCTAAATAAGTGATTTCCGATATTTGGATAATTCAGAGGGGCACAGTTTAAATATACGTAATTTATGTTACTAGTTAAAAATATAATAATATGTGATGTTGCTTGCAGTTCGCAAGCGTAGTGTATGGCTGCAGGTACTCCCACGTACGAAATCACGTGCACAAGTGCTTCAAATAATGTCCATTTTCATTGCTTTCACACCAATCCTGGAATATTACAATTCAGTATTATTGGACATGTGATGGAAGAGAGATGAAACGCATATAACACTCATAGGCAAATCTATAGAGCGAATTTAGACGTAGCTTAGTTAGTCGAAATCGAACCTTATTTACATAAAGTTATTGCTTTTATTCGTATGATACGGTTGATCACAGTCGCTTGTAGGAATATTTACTTTAAGTTAATACTAATAAGGTTTATTTTCGGATGAAGCGCGACTGAGCCAAGTGTAAGTTAGCTCTTTATTAGATCACAGCCCTAAGTGAGTGAGGATATAAATATTGGATGGAGAGGGAGACCTAAGAAGAGGTGGATGGATTTTCTGAAGAATGATATGAATGTAAAAGGAGTGAATGATAGCGTGACGGCTAAGAGAGAACAATGGAAAAAGAAAAAACGTGTTGAACCGACCCCAAGTAACACGGAATGAGGGCAGGAAGCTTATGATGATTGTTTTATTAAGTGGCTACAACGCGTTCTAGGTTCGATTCCCAGATACAAGGTTATTGGCTTTTCCGTAGGAATCCGGAGTCTGGATTTGTGTCCGGTAAATAGTGAAAGGCATCAGTGGCGAAGGTTCCATACAACCCGATTCCTACCGGCTTCCCTTTGAAAAATGGCACAGTCAGTATTCTATAGCCAATAATATTCCATAGAGTAAAGATATGTACTCCGGCTTACCTTTTACAAAAATTGACCCTTCGCTACTGAAAGGCATAGCATTTTATTTAACTGGCAAGGCAAGTGGCCAATATACATCTCTACCGTTCTCTTCAGAGAAAGCAGGTGTTATAATGTTACAAGTACGAAGATATTACACAAAGACAAGTAGATAAAACAGTTACAGTTAAGTGCTATTCAGTATTTACCTTGTTTAACTCTTATCATTTGTTTAAATGCTAACAATCTATCAATATGTGCTATCTTAGCATTAGAGGTAAAAGCTTTTGATTACATCATTGTAACTGCAATTAATTGACTAATCCTTTGACATACATCATCTTTCGACATCTATCCATCCATACTTACAATTTTTCACATTAAGGCATCGTTCACACTAACGTATTGTCGGCCGCCGACTGTGAGTATGCTCACTGTCATGGATTGATCATGATTGTCGGTTCGGTGTGAACGAGAAATTAAATATATATGGAAAAGTGATAAACTGCGTAAAGTGCGCTCACAGTCAGCGGCTGACAATACGTTTGGTCTGAACAGTGCCTTATAATAGTAAAGTCAGAGAAAGAGTTTGTATTTTTATTTGTCACGCCTTAACCGGTGAACACATTTATACTTTTTGTCCCGCCAGCACGTTACCTTGAGATATTTATCGACTACCACATTGGCAAAGCCAGGGGCAAAAGCGAGTACATAAATAAATTGAAGCCTTACCTGTAAGTCTACGCCTCTGGGTTCCTCTTCATCAGATTAACGTCAGCCTCCACCATCTCTTTGACTAGTTGATCGAAGGACACGCGTGGCACCCAGCCCAGCTTCTCTTTGGCTTTCGACGGGTCCCCTAAAAGGAGGTCCTGGAAGGAGACGAATCAATGTTACCAACCTCACTTAACAGATAGATATGTTGCTGGGGAATTTGTCCCGCAAAAGTATGGTTATAATTAAGATGTTCAGTCAGCCCCTCAAAGATCATGTCTACGACCATTATTCCATAATTATGGATACAATGTAAAGCTACATAGTAAAGCTGCGGGACTGTTCGAAAGAGATACCGTGGCCCTGGATCACAAAGGGCAAAGAAGGAACATGGATGGGTTTTAGTCAGTACAAGTATGACACTCCCTTCCGCTCCGCCCAGAGTGGGGGGGGGGGGGGTCATTTGATGATTTCTCATCCGGAAAAAAAAAAGCTACATAGTAAACAATTCATTTGACTAAAATCTCCTACACAGGCCCGATACAATAATAATATAAACACCCTATGACCAAAACATGGTGCACAGGAACTTTATTTCTGTCCTTTTTATTTCATGCATGACGTCAGTGACGTGTCATTTGTTTTTTGTTGAATTTGAAATACATATTATAGTCTAAAGAATGATGCTAAACCCAACTTATGAGCGAGTTTCGTCTTGTAATACAGATAACTAACCAGTATTTTATTTTAGTTGACGCCTCAACTGACAACTACTGCAACTTGAGTTGCAAGCGAGTATGCGGACAAGTTGACTAAAAAAAAAAAACTCAACGGAAATGATGAAATTATAGGCAGTTCAGTTAAAAGTCTGAAAGGTGAATATTTTGCTTGTATACCCGTATACTTAACACTTCGATTTTAACTGTACAAGCTAGTTTTTTTTTTTCACACATTTTTAAGCGGAATATAGGTTAATCTATCTACACTTGAAACACATAAGCACGTAACATAATTCAAGTGTGAATCTACATTGAAGTTATACTGAGCATACATATGTACCTAGCTAATATTCCATTATCAGATAAAGAAGACTCGTTAAATATTTCTTAGTCAATTTATTTGCAAGGGTAAAACTAATACTGACATAACTTTAGTAAATATAAACAGCTGTTTCAATAAACAAAGATATAGTGTTTTTTTTCAACTGGAACTATTCAGGTAGGTCACGCATAGGAGATATGTGGTTACGCAGTGCTTGCCTAGGTTGGTGTGGTGGATTGGGGACCACCCATTACATACCAAGTTTCCTCCGTGCCTCGGAATTGGTCCCAGCTGTCATTTGTAGATATTTGACAGTCGTTACAGGTAGTCAGTGGCCCGAAAAGTCTGACAACCAGTCTTACCAAGGGGTATCGTATTACCTAGTACTAACTGGTTTGAGGAGGTCAGATAGGCAGTTGCTCCATGTAAAATACTGGTATTCAGCTGCATCCGGTTTGACTGGAAGCCGACCCTAACATAGTTGGGAAAAGGCTAGGCAGATGAAATTACACATTGAAATTAGCGTATGAGACAAAACTTACCACTTCAGTAGGCCTGAAGTACTTGGGATTAATCTTGACGAGCAGCTGATCTGTCTCAGCATCATGCCCCGTCTCGCTCTCTCCCGCGCCCCGCCACGCCACCTTGCGGCCGATACACGAGAACGCTAGCTCGACGAACTCGCGCACGCTGTGGGCCTCTCCTGTCGCTACTACAAAGTCTTCTGGTTCTTCTTGTTGCAGCATCAGCCACATTGCCTATGATAAATGAAAGTTTTAGTACCACACTGTTACTCCAAAGTATACGCAGAGATCCCCAAGTCGAGTAAAGTATCACACACAAACACACAGCACATGTACCTATTTTCTCATTTTTTTTTTTTTTTTAAACTGTGATTTTGTATTTCTTTTATTTTTATTATGTGTGCTTGATGAACTGACGTCAAATAAACTTTATTCTTTCTTTCTTTCTTCTTATTATTGGATTATCTATACATCTATACAAATATAAAAATTGAAGTGTCTGTTTGTAATGTCAAAATAACAGCATTTTACTGAATTCATATGAAACTATATACGGTACTTATAACAAAAAAAACATTTTTCTAATTTTTGTCATTCTGTCTGATTGTTTCAGCAAATCTCCGAAACAGCTACACCGATTTTGACGGTACTTTTACTGGCAGGTAGCTGATGTTATAAGGAGTAACTTAGAAAAAGGATTAGGGGTCCGTGCAAAAAAATTAAAACCCTTGAAATTGCTAAACAAAATCCCATTCTTACAGGGAAGTAACATATTTATAAATAATTTCACGAGGACGATGGTTGAGTACCTCAATATAATCCTTAGCGTGTCCCCAATCTCTCTTACTGTCCAGATTCCCCAGCTCAAGGTACTCCATCAGCCCCAGGTGTATCTTGGCGACGCCGCGCGTGATCTTGCGGGTGACGAAGTTCTCCCCGCGCCGAGGACTCTCGTGGTTGAACAGCAGCCCATTGCAGGCGAACATGCCGTATGCTTCCCTATAGTTCACCACTATCCAGTAGCCGTAGAGTTTTGCACAAGCTATAACAAGTTACGTTTAGAAAAATCAAAAACCCGACTGCAAATACTATTATTATTATATTTCTAATTTTTAAACATATATTTTTTATATATTTTTGGAATCCCCTTTAATTTTCTCTCCATGTTGATACCCTACTCGATAGGTTCGGTTATATTTTTTTATTAACGTATTACTATGACGCGCCTTAAATTCGCCATTTTGTTTTTTTTTCAAACACCTATTTATGTACACTTGATACATCCCGCCGTTTGGAAGTTACGAGGTAACAAAGAAATTTATGAAGAAACATACAAAGTACGCGCGAAAAACATAACCCTTCCTTGGAAGTCGGGTAAAAAGAAGGAAAGAGGTTTTTTGGGGTTGCCAACAAACAAACACAACGATAGTCTTGTGGCTTTCGAGAGGCGAAAACTTCCATTGGAGATTCATAGACGAGAATCGCCAAAGCGATCGGTGCAGATTTCCCCCTTATGGCATGTAACATAACTGGCAAAATGTGTATGTACTGTATTATCTGCTTACCTATGCAGGGAATAAGGCATGGGATAGTTAGTTTAGTGGTCGCAAGCGCTACTGGTAAGCATGAGGTCTTGGGCTCGATTCCTAGGTCGGGCAAACTGTTATTGTTTTCCATTAGGAATATAATAGTACCCGGAGTTTGTTCATGGTGACAGACTCGCTATCGATTATATCGGATTTAAACAAAACTAGGTAAATGTGGGAGTACCACATCTCCGCCTATCCCACCGGCGTGATGTTATGTCAAACCACTACATAGTATAAAACAAAGTCGCTTCCCGCTGTCTCTCTGTCCCTATGTATGCTTAGATCTTTAAAACCACGCAATGGATTTTGATGCGGTTTTTTTTAATAGATAGAGTGTTTCAAGAGGAAGGTTTATATGTATATATTGCACCCGTGCGAAGCCGGAGCGGGGCGCTAGTTTCTTCTAAGCAACATAAAACATGTAAGTACTGGATGTGTTGTATCCAATGTTTCGCCAAATTGCAAATACTAATCGATTGAACATAAAAGTAAGTGGAAAGATAACGATTAATTACACTCTCAGTACATTATCAGAAATATCTAAATGCAAACAACATCAATTGCTTATTATTTTAATTGCTTTGTATGTTTACCGCTATCGTTGAATCTTGTGTATTTTTAATTAAACCAAGGTTTTATTTGACAGGTACGGAAATCAATTAATTAGGTCAAGTGTACACCAAAAACATGGTTTATTAACATGTTTGTTTGATAGATCAAGATATGATATTTTTTACTCTTTGTAGTGCCGCTACACCCGCAATGGCAACGACGGACGACCAACACAAACTTGTTTCCAGGTCTTGGACGCTTCTACTTTTCGGTCACAACTGTACTCCACCTGCTATCACCGTGCCTTGCTATCCATCGGATCCTACCGAACTCTATTTAAGTTCTATAACATTTTTCTAATCTATGATTTCTCAGTAGTAGCACGGAATTTGGATGTACCTATGCCCGGTTGATGGCAATACGCTCACTCCCTATTACATGGGACCTGAAACGTAACTGTGGGTAAATAGTACTCCTCTGCTAAATTCTTCGGGTAAATACGGCACACGTTGTTAACTAAAAAATAACTTACCATAAGGTGACCTGGGGTAGAACGGCGTCTTCTCAGTCTGGGGTACTTCTACGACTTTCCCGTATAGTTCTGAGGTGGACGCCTGGTATATCTTGGCCTCCTTCTCAAGACCTGCTGCCCTCACGGCCTCTAGGAGCCTCAGGGTCCCGAGGGCATCCACTTGGGCCGTGTACTCGCTGAGCTCGAAAGACACTTTGACGTGAGACTGGGCTCCTAAGTTGTAAATCTCTTTTGGACGTATCTGTAATGGAGTTTGAAAAGTTACTGTAATGTGGTAAGGCATGAGTTATGGAATACACATTTATTTATTTAACACTTCAAGCACAAAGTACAGAGGCGGATTTAATGCCATTGGCATTTTCTACCAGTCAACCTTTGGGTGATGCAGAGACAAACAGTGGTCGGTGTATATATCTGCAAAATTTTTAATTTATTACTAAGATAAACTATAAGGATATATAAAATACTACTACACATGTAGTTTGTTAGTATTTAGACATTTGTAGTCCTATGATAACACTATCAAGCCTTGGTGCAATTAAATAGCCTCCCGAGTGGCAAAAGGTAAGTACCGAACGAGTCTGTACTAAGTGGTACATGGACAGTTTGACCGGCCCATTTTCACCACGCCGACCAGCTACTTATTTTACCACAGCATAAACTACTTAATCGCAAGTGTGAATCGAGGAATGATCATCACAATAAACATCGCATTAGTCTATTACACAAAATATGATCGATGAAACAGATTTGAACCTTCAAATTCAGAATGGATAAGGTAAAATGATGATTTTAACTCCAATGATGGCAATCTATGTGATATGAACCGAATGGACTTGGCATTAGATCGCAGTAATATAACCAGATCCCTCGCGACCTTGACAAGCGAAACCGTAACAATGCGTAATTAAAGACGATGGCTAATCCAATGTGTAAACCTGTTTCTAGGTAGGATCCGAGCTGATGGTATGGTGAAATTTTCATAAACGTTTTCGCTGGATATGCTCTGGAGGAGCTGTAAACGTCTAAAAGAATACTAAAATAGAGGTGTCTTGTTGATTTTTCAACGCTAGTATCACGGTCACATTACATACCACCCATTACCAACATACCACCACCACCGCCACCGTTACCATTATTAACTTTTGTTTTTAAATGTTATTAATTCTAAGATATGGAAGAGTGGAGTCTCCTAACACAGGCATTGTTTGCCTAAAAGGAGGCTCCCAGCACAATTCATTGTACATGAAGGTTTTCGTAAAATAAAAACATTATTCATTTTTTTTTTTTTTTTTTTTCATTTCATACCGAGTTTCCTCCGTGCCTCGGAAAGCACGTTAAGCCGTTGGTCCCGGCTGTCATTTATAGATCTTTGACAGTCGTTACAGGTAGTCAGTGGCCCAAAAAGTCTGACAACCAGTCTTACCAAGGGGTATCGTATTACCTAGTACTAACTGGGTTATGGAGGTCAGATAGGCAGTCGCTCCATGTAAAATACTGGTATTCAGCTGCATCCGGTTAGACTGGAAGCTGACGCCAACATAGGCTAGGCAGATGATGATATCAGGGTCACATCGTTCGAAAAAGGCTAGGCAGATGATGATATCAGGGTCACATCGTTCAAGATGTTAGAAAATAACCAGAAATAACCGTAGTTTTTCTGCTTTTCTCAATAGGCAGGAGACAGAAAACAATTATGATCTAGCATAGCCGGAAAGTCATCATCTGCCTAGCCTTTTTCCAACTATGTTGGGGTCGGCTTCCAGGCCAACCGGATTCAGCTGAATACCAGTATTTTACATGGAGCGATTGCCTATTTGACGTCCACAACCCAGTTAGTACTGGGTAATGCGATATGTCTTGGTAAGACTGGTTGTCAGACATTTTGGGTCGCTGAGTACATGTAACGACTGTCAAAGATCTACAAATGAGAGCCGGGACTAACGGCTTAGCGTGCTTTCCGAGGCATGGAGGAAACTCGGTATGTAACGGGTGGTCACCCATCCACAGACCAACCTAGGCAAGCACAGCTTAACCTTAAGATCGACCCGAGCGGCTGTTATTATTTAGCCACGAGCCATAGCCGGCAAGTAACGCTTAAAAATAGGATTCAAATAAAATTCATATAACCTTAGCTTTGATTTTATTATCACGATTGATATCGCAAAAAAGATTGATGCACAAAAAGTTCTCATCCGGTTAAAGCGCATTGCACACTTATAAGCACTGCACCGGAACGGCATGACCTCACCTCATTTTACTTGCTAATCCCAAAGCAAGTAAGGTCACTATCCGTCCCGATTTTCCGGCTTTGTTATTTGTCCGGACTTTACAACTTAGTGGATTTTTAAATAAAAAAGTTGACGAAGACTACCAAAAAAAGGAAAAATGTGTGGAGTTTTTATGTCCGGTTTTTTGTCAAGTTTGAAATGGTAACCGTAGAAACAATTCGATGGCATTACGATGCTTTCAAATGTTCGTTACAGTCTGGACTTTCACAAAATCCCGAACAGCTAGAATAGAAGCGATGCTGATCTCGTGTATTGAAACTGTGCGTTAACCTTAATACTTTTTACGCAAAAAGACGTCTCATTTCCGGAAGTGACGTCAGATCGTGGCATTTGTGCATGCATGATATAATCGCATGTAGTAAATAAGTAGGTACACATAGGTAGTGTTACCGTGAGTAACAATCGCCATTATGAAGCGACCTTGGTTAACAACCTGTATGTAACAGTATATTATCTCTAAAATGTTTAAATTGTTTATATAGTTGAGTGCAATTAGACATACCTAAAGATGGAACGAAGTTTATAGTGCTCGGATTACCATGGGGTCTTGGGTTCGATTCCCAAGTCGGGCAAAGTGTAGTGTGACTTGTGCCTGGCTATAGGCTCGCCCTCTATGACACAGGACTCAATTATAACCGGCAAATGTACCTACTATAATACTACTACTTTTAAAATTTATCTTGGACATCACGACATCAGTGAAGGAATACATCGCGAGGAATCCTGGAATTATGGGATATATAAATCAAATATTTCCAACTTGCCTTGAGCAAACCTGATGGTCAATGCCCACACCTTTTGTGTATGAGAAGAGGCCTTTAATAGGCTGGTATTTTAATAGCAGACCTTAGTGATGATACCGATGAGACAGGTGGTATCGGTGAGGTCTCCGTAGTGTAAGTGCATGCGGGCATCGGTGTGGCAGGCAGGCCAGCCGTACAGGTGCTGGATGAAGAGACCATTAAACAGACCTTAGTGGTGATGCCGAAGAGGCAGGTCCTGTCAGTAAGGTCTCTGTAGTGCATGTTGTGTGGCAGGCAGGACGGAAGTACAGGTGCTGGATGAAGAGATCATTTAACAGACCTTGGTGATGATGCCGAAGAGACAAGTGGTGTCAGTGAAGTATCTATAGTGTACAGGTGCTGAATCCGGCCTGTTGTGAATGAAAACATCATCTAACTGACCTTAGTGATGATGCGGATGAGACAGGTGGTGTCGATGAGGTCTCTGTAATGCAAGTGCATGTTGTGTGGCAGGCAGGCCGGCCGTACAGGTGCTGGATCCGGACTGTGTGGAAGGAAAACATCATCTAACTGACCTTAGTAATGTTGCGAATGAGACAGGTGGTGTCGATGAGGTCTCTGTAATGCAAGTGCATGTTGTGTGGCAGGCAGGCCGGCCGTACAGGTGCTGGATCCGGACTGTGTGGAAGGAAAACATCATCTAACTGACCTTAGTGATGATGCGGATGAGACAGGTGGTATCGGTGAGGTCTCCGTAGTGCAAGTGCATGCGGCCGCCGGTGTGACACGCAGGTTTGCCGTACAGGTGCTGGATTCGGCCAGTGTTGAAAGAAGACGAGCGTCGCATCACCCCGTGTACCTCGTAGCCTTTGTCGATGAGGAACTCCGCGAGGTATGAGCCATCCTGTAACATGATTACGCAAACGTCACGCTTACTGTGTCCACTGGCAAAACATCAACAAAAGATAAATTAAAATCTCTATTTCTCCCTCTCATTCTCTTCTTTTCGATGAAATCTATTATATCAGCAGACAATATGCTTTTATGTGAATGTTTCGCCAGTGGGATGCACAGTTAGGTACAGACGCCAGCAAATCAAGCTACCAGAAACTGTCAAATTTTTCCGATCAGCCTCGAACCTAATGCTTTAGCAAAAAAATTGAAAATCTATTAAATTTGACGGATTGTAGTAGCTTAATGTGCGTCTGTGCATTTCGCCGATGTTTTCGGTTATAGCATGTCAGTTGAACTACAAAAAAAACATGTTATGAAATAACACACCTAAGAAAACAATGCATGTTACACAAGAACATCAAATTATGTATACAGAGTGTAAACAGACCCTTCACATAGCCGTCATCCAAGCATTCTGTACATCAAACTAAGTAACTTTACGCAAAAATTATTGCTGGGAATCGACTTTTTTTTTGGGGAGAAAAAACATGTTTTACGGTAGGACTCGATGGAAAGCACTCAAAGCATTGTGCTAATGGATGGATTGAATAGTAAGGGGGTCGGGGAGGTGTTTAAAGTAAAAATCTTACATTAAAAACATGTATTTAAAAAAAAAACTGGTGAAAAAGTTGGAACTTTGACCCCCAATATCTCCGTAACTAGAAGGTTCCCAGGTATGGTCTAGAACAAAAAAAATATCGCAAAGACGGGGAGAATAAGAGAATGATGCCTTTTGGTTATGTTAAGGGTCTATTTACACCCGTTATGTTACGGCTAATAGCCGAAATGTGGCTACACCTAGTTTTAGCCGGGTACAAGTAGGTGCAGCCGGTTAAACTTAGATGTATCCTACTTATCTTCGGTTTGAACAATTTGGATGTAGCGTGTTTGCTCACCGTTCTAACCTAACCTAATCCATTTGGTCGGTGTGTTCTAGCAGTAAAAAAGATACACAACTGTTACCGGCCGCACCTAGGTTTAGCCGGCAGCAGTTAATTATTATGAATGATACTTTTTATAATACACCAAACGACTTAAATCGCTCCTGAACTAATGCAAATGTAACCTTACTTCGGCCTTTAGCCGTAACTTATACTCGTACATCAGAGTAGTAAAAGTTGAAATGCGAAAATCATCCCTGCTTAGCAGCAATAGGGGTGGTTTAATTAGCAGTAAGGGTTGTTTTTACTATGAACTATGAAATAAAGTCCGATTAAAGTCAAATTGCCAATAATTATTGTACTATTCCACAATCACTTTTTTTATATACCGGATTTCCCTCTAAATAGGATATAAGTGTAGTAAACTTGATAAGGTTTATATTCGAATGTTACATAACAGCTAACTAATTAAAAGTCAGCCATTATTCAATTAGCAATTTGAACAACTTAACTTACAAATTCCGCTGGATGGTACAATGTTAACATCCAGTGTAGGTATTTGTAAGTTCAGAATGTAAAACATCCACTTTTATAAGACTATCCTGGCTGAACTGGTATAGTGGTAAAGCAAAGAGATATTTGGTCAAGAAATTACGATGTGTGGATGAGAATTTCTTGCAAATATCACTATTCAATTCTGGCTAATCCTATCCACATATCGACCGGCCTATAATCTGAAGTGGGATTGTGAGTCATATAAGTTAAAAGCACGGGACACATGGGCTAGGTCATCAGCGCTGACGCTTATCTAAAGCCTACGAAACTGTCACTTGTATAAATTCATGATTATTATGTGGGATAATAATGAGGGTGACTTTTGTACAGCAGTTCTTCGTATCGCTGGCACGACAAATTTTATATTTTGCTAGTTCAAAATTTCACCAATTCCACCGTGTCGTCGGTGGCAGCGCAAAGGTCACTTCGACTGCATGTTTTTGGGTTAAGAGGGCAGGATAGGAGGTGGAGCATAGTTTGCGACACAGCTGCACAACTACACCCAGCTGCTGTTTCGTTGAGGTAACCCCACTTAACGAGGTTGGAGTTACATCTTCCCTGTGATGTAGTATGTATGCACCTATTATATCGATGTGTGTAACCAATATATAACTCGTGTATTAACATAATAAAGGGCAGTCCTTTACCAAATCTTGTGATGTTTCATTCAATCTGACACCCGGCCATACATGGCGACCCTGCCACTAAACAGGGCATGAATCATGTGCGCGATTAGTAAAGACTTTGCTCTGCGCGGCAACTGTTCAAGTGAGAGATACATGAAAAGTGACTTTCAAAAATGTGTAACTCAAAAGTAACTAATGAAGAGGTGTCATCTTCCCACTTGAGTCCGGAGACGGTTTAGGGACTTCCAGGTGGACCATGGAAGGTTAGACCCTGCAGGAAGATGCTCACTTGGTGGTAAGTAGTGAGTTGGAGAGGAAACGGTACAGCAGTGTGACAGTATAACAGCCAAAATATAACATGGATTTTAAATTTTGATACTATTTAATTAATTGTACATGCTATCATAATCAGTTAAGAGAATTAACATGTTAATTGTTAATAGGTTTCCATTACCTTATTAAAAGATACAAGTTTTAGTGTCGTAAGAACATTTTCCTGACTAGATTAAATCTAATTGATCAATATCATGATTACATACATAAACTCACGCCTTTTTCTCATGGGGGTAGTCAGAAACTGTAGGAATCCTACAATATTAACTGGCAATGCTGCCATTTTATACTTACTAAATTGTTCATTTGTTCATTCGTTCTTAACTCACTTCCATCTACCATTTCTGTGTGCAAGCATTGTATTCCGTGCAAATAATAATAATAAATAGTTCTTGTGGTAATTACTTGCAGTGTTTCACTATAAAAGACCTACAAACTAAAAAACTACAGTCCACGCTCTAACAGAAACCACAGAACGCCACCAGCTACGATCCTTACATACTCCTTTTGCCTCCACGTTCATACACTCACTATTATCACTATGTATAGCAATTTATAGGACAAGTCTCAAGCTTCAGATATCATGTTGAAATGAACTCATGAGGAAAGTGTGTGAGGAGGAAAATGGTGAACACATTTTAAGTGTTTTTGGCTCATCTTTTGCCTAGCCATTTAACCAACAAGTGGGGATCGGCTTCCTTTCTAACTGGATGTAGCTGAATACCAGTGTTATACATGGAGCGACTGGCTATCTGACCTCCAAAACGAAATCCAGTGTGTTTGATTATGATTCAATTATTATTTTATCTACAGACATTCTGTCTGGCTTCAGCTTTCTTATAAGCTATGATGGTGACTGAAGAATCACATTCAGGATCTTACCTTCCTAAGCTATTTTTATAGCACTCTGACTCTAAGTGACAGAGTATTTTTTTTCTTTTTTTTTTGTGGACAAGTTCAATCATTACTTGGCAAAATGCACTGTTTCAAGATTAAGTATTCGTTATTATAAATGAGTAGCTTTTTTCTGTGGATTGGACAATGTGGAGGCCAGAAATGGCAAATGGGAGTATCTTTACTGGGATTAAAGTATCCTATGACCCAACACAGGTCTACCTATGCAATAAATTTAACTGAAATGCATTAAGCCTTTTATTCATGAAAACGTAACAGATAGGTGGAATTTTGCATTTATAGTATTAGTACAGATGAACTTTGTTGACATAGGTAGTTAACAGACTGGAGCAAACAAATATATATATTTTTTAAGGACTTTTTTCATTTGAGTGTTAATATTTTTTTGTGCTCAATATGTAACGCTTTTTCTTAGTTTTGTGTGTCCCATAGTTATTTGATGCGTAATGCTTTTTCCCATCCTTATAATAATATTCTTTATTTCGTTTCATTTTCCTTTCACACTATTTACATTTTTAAATATTTTTACTAACAAAAATGATATTAAAACATTTAAAAATATATAAAATAGTAGTTGCTAACCGGCTTCAGGAACAGGGTATGAGGTGGTGAGGGCTCTTGAGAGAGGAACCACCTAACATTACGCACCCTGTCCAGAATTTACACTTTTTGAATCAAGCCCTTAATCCAGCTGCCAAGCCAGAACCTTCTCAGATGTTGTTATTAAGCCATTGGCTGACATGACTATCATCCAATATGAATATTAGCAACAATAGTCCTATCAGTGACAGTAGGTCAATTAGCAAATAAAAATGTTGGTTTATTTATAAATAACCAGCTTCTTTATTTGTAAAAGATTTAAAAAGCAACCATAATATTTTACAATGTGGTTGTGTGGTGTATTCTTAAAATGATATTATTGAGAAGTTATGAACAGAGGAATTTCATGTTGCAAAATTAAATTTTGAAACTGAAACATTAAAAAACAATGCTGAAACCCGTCAATTTAGACCATGAAGCATGAAATGTAAATGAACCATAAAACAACTTATTTACGACCAACGTGGCTTACTCGGAAACCGACGAAAACATTATAAGCTGTGAATTAACCGCAAAGATAGTAAACATGTACGTACCTGGCCCGTTATGCCGGTTATCAAAGCCACTTTTTTATTTCCATTTGCATTTACTAAACTTGAACCTTCGCCGGACATTTCGAAGACTGATTTTTTAAATAATTTTCCGTATTTTTACTAGGACCAAGAACACGTCTGCACTCCACGAGCCGGCTTGCAATGCTGTGGAAGAGTGTGATAAGCTTATCATAACAAGAAACACGAAGTAACGTTCGTTCGCAAAGTTTGTGTTACCGTTTACGTATATTACCTCCTTCTGAACGAAATATTAGCAAGGATGAGGAGGGAGTCACCGACAAATATTTTAATGAAATGCATTAACTATCTAAATAGAAATTATATAAAACAATTGTTTACGGGCCGAAAAACAATATAAACAACAATGACCAGCCAACCAGCTAGATTTTTAAATGACAGTATTGACAGCCGATTGACATTTGACAGACTGTGACAGTGACAATACCCGTT
Source organism: Noctua comes (assembly GCA_963082995.1). Taxonomy (NCBI): domain Eukaryota; kingdom Metazoa; phylum Arthropoda; class Insecta; order Lepidoptera; family Noctuidae; genus Noctua; species Noctua comes. The sequence goes on along the minus strand of OY720279.1, from coordinate 3,825,648 downwards.
GATTGATGTTGACAAGAGGACGTTACATAGATCTATTTTTCTAGAATAATAGGTGTTATTATTTAAAGCCAGAGGCGATGAAATTAATACCATGGTTTTGTAATTTGCGAGTCACACGCTTTTATTTTCACTGAAATACTTTTTTATTCTTATCAGTGGACAGAATATGTGTGTTTAGTGCGAAACCGACCTTAAACCTTTGACTACGTTTATGGTAGTTCGTGGTGAGATAGTGATGAAAGGACACCATTCACGTAGGTCACGAATCGATTGCTCGTCATTCGCGCCAAATGGACGCTTTAATTGGCGTTCTTGTGCATGAATAGCGGATATATCTGTTTGAGACCATAGGACTAATAAGTAGTTACTAATTTATTTTATTTTTTATTTCTGAGTGGGCCTACTCTTGACCTCAATGTTGTCCTGAGGACAGACATGAGGTCGACGATGGAACGATCTAACCCATAAGAAGCCTATTAACTCGTGACTTAGATAGATTGAGGTCATCTGAACTCGGGAACACCGACGCAGGCAGGGAATTTCACTCCTTAGCTGCGAGCAATAAAAAATGTAGTAAAGCGCCTTGTAGCAAGTGAATGTGTACAACATCGACAAGGTATGGGTGATAACTTGGTATGTACGTCTAATTACTTAACCTTTTTAACGCCATTGTCACATATACGTGACAAGCAAGCGTGTGGCTTGTACGCCAAACGATAATCAACACAAACAGACACAAATATGTGACAAAATGGTAGGTAAACTTGTGGCTTGGCGTGGAGGGCACGCGCGTCCGTTTATGATCTGGCGTTCAAAAGGTTACCACATAAATATTAAGATAATTAAAGGTTCGACGTGCTGCGGGTAGTTTTGAAACGCTTGGGTTGTGTTTACGTTTTTTCCACGTATTACTTACCGTTCCTTACATTCTCTGATTTGTTTTAGGTAGATAAACATCAGTAGGTGTCCGAGTTCTGACTGTTCATAAACTTGAGCAAAACTTACGACTCAATGTATCCAAAAAAAAACTATCATAGCATCATAGCAATCTTGTGAAAATTTCCCTCACTCATTCTTTCTTCACCCGACAGACGAAGCAGAAATAAATAAATAAATTCACCAACTTAAAATTGACAGCGCACCAGGACTTGATGGTATCACTACAAGATTTATAATAAAAATTAAAAATGCAATCCTTAAACCTCTCACCTACATTTTTAATCTAAGTTTAGGATCTGGAACCTTTCCAGAGTGCTGGAAGGTTGCTTCTGTCAGACCAATACACAAAAGTGGCCCTACAGACTCACCTGAAAATTATCGACCAATAGCACTTCTGTCCATTCTGTCCAAAGTACTGGAGAAATTAGTTAACAACAGGTTAGTGAACTATTTTGAAAAACACAAGTTAGTATCAGAAAAACAGTTCGGATTCCAGCGGGGAAGATCTACTGAAGACGCGGCTACATTACTGACTAACTTAGTGGCTATTTTCACCCAAAAAGGAGAACAGTCCATAGGAGTTTTTTTAGATCTGGCAAAGGCCTTCGACACAATATCACCTGAACTGCTTCTGAGAAAACTAGAATGTGCAGGTATACGAGGGGCTGCACTTGATTGGTTCACGAGTTACCTATCTAATCGCAAACAGCCAGTTAAAGTAGATGAACACTCGAGTGACGTTCTTCCCATCGACTTTGGAATTCCACAGGGCAGCACACTCGGTCCAACTCTCTTCACCTTCTACATGAATGATATTTTAAACCTACAACTAAACGATGCAGAAATAATATCATATACTGACGACACTGTCATAATTTTCTACGCTAAAACCTGGGAACAAGTGTACCGCCTTGCAGAGATCGGACTATTAACTGTTTCTGAGGCTCTTGATACAAATCTTCTGACTCTGAATATTAAAAAAACTAAATTCATAACCTTTTTCAAAACAATAGCTTCTGGACCTCCACGTCATCTTATACTTAAATACCATACATACTGCAGTTACCAGACATCACCGCTTACACATTGTACCTGCCTAGCTATAGATCACACTGCCACAATAAAATACCTTGGCATCACACTAGACGAAAACCTGTCATTCAAATCACACATACACCTGCTCTCTGGTCGCGTTAGGAAGCTGATATACGTGATGAAAAAACTACGTGACTGTACACCCATTGAAATTCTACGCACAATTTACCTTGGTCTGTGTCAGTCAGTACTTCAATACGGGATTTCTGTTTGGGGTGCAGCCGGGAAAAGCACTTTTATAGAAATAGAAAGAGCTCAAAGAGCCGTTATAAAAGTAGCTTTAAGAAAACCTTTTCGCTACCCAACAGACCTAATTCATAAGGAGTTCGCTGTCTTAAGAGTGCGGCAATTATTCATCTTAAACGCAACATTGCATGTTCAGAAAACCTTAAAAAATAGATGCGATTATAAAAAACTTATCTCTAAACGCGTACTCAACATTCCCCTTCCCGAAGCAAATAGCCTCTTAGCCAGACGATGCCCGTTTTACTCGCATATCCATATTTATAATAGAATCAGCTAAAGCTGCGATATTAAAGACATGAATTTTACATGCAAGAAAACCATAATAAAATGGTTTACCAAACTATCCTATGAAGAGACGGAAGAAATTTTAAGTTAATAAACTATCAAAGACTAAATAACTGCAAATAACACAAACACACGGACACACACACACACACGCACACATAACAAGACACACTCACTCGAAATTTAATAAACTTTAGAAAACTTTTTATTTTCATTATTGTACTATCATTTAATTTAATTTTTTTGTAAAAGGTAATTCACAATTACCCACTTACCAAAACGCCTTGTTAACAGAACAATCACATCAACAATATGTGTTTTAATTTTAAGTTAACGCAACTCTGGCCCCCAAGATACAGGCGCAGCCTAGTTTGGGGACCTCTGCTTATTACCATGTTAAATTTCAATTTGTTACGATTATATCATAGTAGCTCTAAGTTAGATTAAGAAAATGTTTGTAACAATGGCTTAATAAATCTATTCTTATTCTTATTCTTATTATCCCATTTCCAGGCTTCCGGAGGTTAGAATTTAGATGCTCGATGTCCCAGAACACCAACTAAAATAAAAATATGATAGAGGGCTTAGAAGAGCCCAGAGGAACCAGATTATAGAAATACCCAATAAGAAATAGCAAGACTCAAAAATTCTGACCATGGCCATAGAGATTTACAGAGTCTATGAGAATGACATTTTTTTTGACATTTCTAAATTATGTATTTTATTATCTGTATATCTATTACGACGGTCCTGAGGTTATATCCTGATAAATAATTTTGTTGTATTTTGTAAAATAAATAGTGCGAATATCTTAAGGAAAAGTGTATATTGAACAGAAACTAATTACAAAGTATTTTTCCCACTTTTAAAGCTGGGTTCCAAACATTCCTATCAAACAAATAACTTGTTGATGTTAGAAAGTGAGATAAAAATATTTCATCATGCCTGATATAAAGATAACTCCGCTTGGTGCTGGCCAAGATGTCGGTCGCAGCTGTATCTTGCTGTCGATGGGAGGGAAAAACATTATGCTGGACTGCGGCATGCACATGGGCTACAACGACGAGAGGCGTTTCCCTGACTTCTCGTACATTGTACCCGAAGGCCCTATTACCAGTCAGATAGACTGTGTCATTATCTCGCATTTCCATCTCGACCACTGCGGAGCCCTGCCCTACATGTCCGAAATGGTGGGTTACACAGGACCTATCTACATGACACACCCCACCAAAGCTATTGCACCTATCTTGCTTGAGGACATGAGAAAGGTAGCAGTAGAGAGAAAGGGAGAATCCAACTTCTTCACATCTCAAATGATAAAAGATTGTATAAAGAAGGTAACCGCAGTGACGCTGCATCAGTCTGTGATGGTAGACAATGAGTTAGAGATAAAGGCATATTATGCTGGCCATGTGCTAGGAGCAGCCATGTTTTGGATCCGTGTTGGTTCACAGTCTGTTGTCTACACTGGTGACTACAACATGACTCCTGATAGACATCTAGGGGCTGCCTGGATAGACAAGTGCAGACCAGATCTACTCATAACAGAATCAACCTATGCTACTACTATCAGAGACTCCAAGCGCTGCCGTGAGAGAGACTTCCTCAAAAAAGTCCATGAATGTGTTGAAAAAGGTGGCAAAGTCCTTATTCCTGTATTTGCTTTAGGAAGAGCTCAAGAACTTTGTATTTTATTGGAAACTTACTGGGAACGGATGAACTTGAAATATCCAGTTTACTTTGCACTAGGACTGACTGAGAAGGCAAACAATTATTATAAGATGTTCATAACATGGACTAATCAGAAGATAAGAAAGACTTTTGTACAAAGAAACATGTTTGATTTTAAACATATTAAACCTTTTGACAAGTCCTACATTGATAACCCAGGAGCTATGGTTGTATTTGCTACACCAGGAATGTTGCATGCTGGTTTGTCACTAAATATTTTTAAGAAATGGGCACCTTACGAACAGAACATGGTGATCATGCCAGGGTTTTGTGTCCAAGGTACAGTTGGTCATAAAATTCTAAATGGAGCTAAAAAGGTTGAATTTGAGAACCGCCAAGTGGTTGAAGTTAAAATGGCTGTAGAATACATGTCATTTTCTGCCCATGCAGATGCAAAGGGCATCATGCAGTTGATTCAGTACTGTGAGCCCAAGAATGTGTTGTTGGTGCATGGTGAGGCACAGAAAATGGAGTTCTTGAAAGATAAAATTGAAAAAGAGTTTAAGGTTAATTGTTATATGCCTGCTAATGGGGAAACATGTACTATTAACACACCAACAAAGATTCCTATTGATGTGTCCTTGAGATTATTGAAGGCTGAGGCTGTGAGATACAATGCGCAGCCCCCTGACCCCAAACGGCGGCGGGTTGTTAATGGAATCTTATGTGTGCGGGACAATAGACTATCTCTACTTGATATTGATGAAATGTGTGACGAAATTGGTATCAACAGACACATAATAAGGTTCACAAGTACAGTCCGCTTTGAAGATCCAGGTCCAGCTGTCAAAACTGCAGAGAAACTGAAAACTTTACTATCGGAGAAGCTGGAAGGGTGGACAATTACTATTTCGGAGGCCAACATATCTGTTGAATCTGTACTTATCAAAGTCGAGGGTGATGAGGATAGCACCAAAAATATCTACGTCTCCTGGACTAACCAGGATGAGGATTTAGGTAGTTATATATTAGGTTTACTTCAATCAATGGTCCAATAAGATTAAGATGGTTGTTTTTTAATTATGTATATTTTTGAATAAATTAGTTATATTTTACTAAATTTTGTTTTAGTTATGTACACCATGTAATGTCTTGATTACACTTTCCCTGATACCATAAATGTAGAAGTTTGTTATTTCCTGACAGCTCTTTGAAATTGTCCATTACTGATGTTAAGTCCTGAAACATAAAATTATATTTTTAGCTTGTTGTTGTAAGTGGTAAGCTGGAGTACATATCTTTAATGTGATTATATTATTTGTATATAGAATACTGACAGTGGCATTTTTCAAAGAGAAGCCGATAGGAAGCGAGTTATATGGAAGCTTCGCCACTGATACACAGACAGTTTCTAAACAAGTGCTGTAACTGTCAAATTTTTGTTCCTCAGATGAATGTTATCTGAAGATTAAAAACATTGGTAAATTAAGTCTTGGTGTACTGTTTATTCTTCAAAAAATAAAACTGCATATCTATGTGTACAGGTAAACTAAGTATAAATTAGCTACTTGTGTAGTATTCTGTATTCTGATTTAAAAGAGTGTCCATGGAGTTTCTTGCCTGTTCTTCTCCATAGAGATCTGCGTTAGGGAATGGGCAACTACAGTACTTTCACAGTTTTTATGCCTTGTGACTGGGACTGTAGCTATTGTTGTCTTTGTTTCGACAATTCAAAAGTGCCTGTAACTGGCCTGGTTTGAAATAAATGCTTTGATTTTGATTTTGTGTGTCACTAACTTTTATTCCAAAGTAACCTACCTTATTTGGTGTCATAGATGGTGGGATAAGCCGTCTGAAGTCTCCCTTATGTAAGGCTTCAGTGTGGGCAGCCAACAAGTTCCTCTCCAGTGTTTCTCTGATGCATGGTTTGCAGAGGCCGCACAAATCCGAAGCGTCGCAACGTTCCAAGCAAGTTGTCTTGCATTGGTCGCCGAACACAGCGATGTTCTTCTGGGTAGACACCATGTTTTTTGCGGCTTGAGCATCTCTGAAAGAAGATGTAACATATCAAAACAACATCACGCCTTTAAATTAAAAGTACACCCACATTTCACCAATCAGGGTGAGCCTATTGCCATCAACGCACAAATCCAGACTGGAGCCGCTACTGAGAACTTAATGATTGAAAAAAACAATTACATTTTGTCCAACCAGGGAATCGAACCCAGGACTCACCAGTAGCGCTTTCTACCACTACAACATCGAAGCAGTCAGAAAGACATTTTTCTATTTGGTAGAATGGTATGGCTTTTAAATAAATAAATAAATATAAATAAAAAATCTTTATTAACAGGAGGTTGTACAAACATCAGTGTAGCCCTGGCTCTTGTACTAGGATTCCCATTGCTTTTGCCACTATAGACCGGATGTACCACGCGATTGTTCCTGCTTGTAGCACAGTGCTACGCCGTAGTCGGCGCGTATTGTAACCGTAGGCCGACAACGTGGACAGAAGTGTTCGAATTTTATGTGATTTTTGAATATTTATACAGCGTGTAGGTACCAGAAAGGACGTGGTCATATTTCAGAATGTGTCATAGACCATCAAACTGATCCTTAGATCCTCAACCTTTTGACCGCCAGACCATAAACGCACGCGCATGCCCTCCACGCCAAGCCGCAATTTTTCCTACCATTTTGTCACATTTTTGTGTCGTTTGGCGTACAGGGCACGCGCTTGCTTGTCGTATGTAGGTATGTGATTATGGTGGTCAAAAGGTTAAATGTGACCAAACCAGTCTGGTACACGCTATATAATAATACATGTGAATTCTTCTTTCGATTTTAAATTCTATTTCATTCATTCAATGAACTGAGCCTGTCCCGATGGAATGTTTAACATGATCTATTTAAATCTATACGCTTTGTTGTAGGACATTGCTGACCACGTTAGTCGTAAAACAAAAAACTTTTATGTCCCCACAATACTGTGCCTACACAAGGATTCGAATAGTGCCGCTGCCACCACGCAAATTTTAGACTGTAAGTATAGTCACGAGCACCAATATGTATACACTTTCCTAATAGGGATGTTTCCTGAAAAAATCTAATTAGTCCGTCAGATAGATTTCCAAAAAATATTGGACACGTATTTTTTCTTTTTTCACGAAAACTGAAAATGAAGACGATACAGTGCGTCGAAAACTCGTGTGACGTCATACTTGTTAGTAAAGTGTACTGACTTTTTACCGAAAAGTGACGGCACAGGCCCGGACTCCTGATCTTTGATGCGTTTTATCTTCGTCAATTTTTATTGATTTGATAAAACAAAAAATACGTATCCAATATTTTTCGAAAATCTAACTGACGGACTAAATAGAATCATATTTTTTTTACACAGGAAACGTCCCTATTTGTAAAAGCAATTTTCGCGAGAAATTGTAACTAAGAGATAGGATCTATTTCATAAAAAAAAAACATGAGTTCCAGAATACCAAATTCGAAACAACATGAAATTTTACCAGAACAGTAGGAGAAAAACACTTTTAAAAGTTGTTAAGTGTTTACATATTGGTGCTCGTGACTGTACCTACCGTAGTCTTACGAACTCAAGGATTTAAAACGCACTTCTCTTGGTTGAATCAGCGAATATTTGAATAAGGTCGAAGGTCTGAAAATAGTAATTGTAGGAGGTACAAATCAGTCTTACCCCTCATCGATAGCCACAACATCCGCTTGTGCAACACCAACCAACGTAAGCAAGTTGTATAGCACTTGTTCATACAACAGCTGGTTCGGTCGGTAGTGCTTAGAACTCAAGTTAGGTCCCATGTTAGCTTCTAACAGATATACGTTCAAATCTTCATCCAGTATGAAGTCAAACCGCATCATTTCGAAGAAACTGCCGTGTGATTTATAATGCTTCATCTGAAAACATGAAAATCGTTAAAATATAGAATCTATCATAATAGGTACTACACTACTATTTTTGGACTATTTGTATGTAGTATAATATATATTAGTTTATTTCATTTTACTGTATACATGTGTATTAGTATGTACCTATTTATGTACCTATATCAATTTATGTTAACAAAATGGTATTTTTCTTATTATTTTTTTTTGTACTCTATCACAATGCTGTCCTATTTGACCCAAAGGTTGACTGGTAGAGGATGCCTTGTGGCATTAAGTCCGCCTATGTACCACTTTTGTACATGAAGTTATAAATAAATAAATAATAATTCGTTAAATTTTGCCAGTTACTTTGCAGTCTCGGGTGGCGAGCTTATCTTTCCAGTATAAAGGTGTGAATAGGCCTTTAACCGGTCAAAATGCAAACTCCGTGCAGCTGTTCAGAAAAATCCTTATGGGAAATCTTAAAAGCCTCTTGTCCTCACTCTTAAAGTCCGATGGGACCAGCTGCTTAACGTGTTTTCCGAGGCAAGGGGTAGGTAACATATCAACTTCCAAATTTCGAACTGCTTTAAGAAATTCCTTATGGAAAAACCCAATAACACTATCCCCAACCGAGGCATCGAATATTGGACTCCATACCTCAGCAATAGGTCTTACTATATAAATTTATAAACCAACGTGGCAGTCACTGTAGGCCGTTCACACTGACCATTAAGTTATTGGTACCCTCGTACGTTATCGAACTCGTGTGTTATTGCACATAACAAAGAGTGCGATAATGTACCTAAGAGGGTAAGGCAGGGTAGGTATGTACTCACGTTTTCAACAATTTTTTCTTCTTTCTGAAAGAACACCTCTGCTATAGCCGTCTGCACATCCTCCCACATGGCGGCCGGATCTTTGCCCTACAAATGGTAATTTACATTAATAGGTGAATATTTCAGGTAGGTACTACAAAGTAAAGTCTGTTTTTTAATCTCGGTCGGAGATTAAATTGACAAGTACAAATGGCAAACTGACATAGATTTCAATAGCATTTAAGTCAGTTTTGACATTTTCACTTGTCAATTTAGTCTCCGAGATTAAAAAACAGACTTTAGTCAAAGTTGTTGAACCAGGGGGCTGCTTTTAGGTAGGTATCTATCTATACAACAAACAAAAACAACGCATGTATACAAATATATAAAATATACACGTATACGTAGGTATACGTATGTGTGCTATACATGCACACATACAAATAAATAAAATTGAAGTGTCTTTTTGTAATTTCACAATAGCAGCTTTTAACTGAATGAATATGAAAATATTAATATACGGTACTTAAGTACTTAATAGCGTCTGTTTGTTTGTTCCGGATAATCTCCGAATCGGCTGGACCGATTTTGACGAGACTGTTACCGGCAGATAGCTGATGTTATAAGGAGTAACGCTAGAAATTGTACAACTAAAAAGTTTTGGGTACAACCCAAAAAATATTTTAGTTTCGTTCACAAATAATTTGCGGGGTACCCGGAGCTTACTTCTGGAAATACGTTAACATTTATATTTATTGTTGAAGCTTTTGATACCACAAACTATCCATTGGCCAGTTGTCCGAGTTAGGTTCTTTTTGCTCATTTATTCAGAAACTAGCGACCCGCCCTTGCTTCGCACAGCGCCACCTATCGGGTCCAAAAATATATCTAATGTAGTTCTAGTTATGTAGCCTATATTTTAAGCAGTAGAGCGGTGTAAAACTGCGTTTGAATCCATACAGTAGTTTTTGCGTGACGTGCGTACAAACATATAAACAAAAAGACTGTTCAAACATTCTAAAAACTGTTGTTTTGGCTTCTGTCGATTTTTTTTTTTTCAATATCTTCAATGTACAGACATCGGCCTGTTACAATTTTATTATAATGTATAGATAATAATTTGACGCGGACGAAGGTTGCGTTACAGCTAGTTATGAATAAAATCGATGCCTGCAGGAATCGTTTATTATACTATTATACCATTAACAACGAGCCGGCCGAGTTTTAAAAGCATGTTAGAATCTCAGTATGTCTCTCTTGTGGTATTCGTCGATGCTTTTGGGTGTCGGTGCTCAGTATAACTAATTCCTACATGACATGAGATCAGGCTCCGAGATGCCGGCTTAACGTGCTTTCCGAGCCATAAGGTAATTCAAAACCAATCCACATCGCCAGCCATGAGACTCGAATCCAGAACGCCACGCTGAAGTTGCAGTGTGTAGTATGGAGATAGCGTATCACTAAACTTGATGCGCTTACCTTAGATCTAACGTAGATGTCGAAGGCTTCCTTCATGGAGTAACCCAGGGTAGTGTACGAGTGTTTCAATGAGGGCATCTCCCAAGTAGGCCAGTAGTCGTCACCCACGACGTACTTGTCCAAATTAGTTGGATCAAACGGATAATACTCCTCCAGGCAGTATCTGTAATGGAAAATGAAGTAAGAGGACCATAGACACAAACATAAACTAAAGTCACACTTTTTTCTCATAGAGGTTAGACAGAAGCTACAGAACGCCACCTGCTAGGATCCTGATGTTTTTGCTTCACCTGAGAGGACTGTCAACTAGGAACAATAACATCAAGCCTGTAATCCTGTAGGGTTAGACAGAGGTGTACCTAATAGTACACCCAGAGTTCGCTAGTTATCTAACAAGTTCCATGTAATCGAGGGCGAGCCTTTTGCCATCAACCATCTTTCCATCCTAATGGAAAAACCTGATAGCACTTTGCCCAACTCAGGAATCGAGCCCAGGACCTCATGCTCAGCAGTCGCGCTTGTGACCACTCGACCAATGAGGCAGTCACTAGGCATCCCATAACAGAATTCTCATACTAATCTAAAAGCATGCCGGAGGAAATAAAAATCTGTTTCTTTGTCAATTAAAATAATCAATTACCTGAATAGAATATCGCCTTTGTACCAATATACTCGTAGGGGGTTCACTGACTTAAGTACCACGTACACGCCAATATCGAACTTATACCCATCTACTAGAAATGGCTTTTGCACGTACTCCTGTACGAAAGTCGTCGCACTGGTCACGTCTATGTCACTCACGTTCTTTATATACACGTTTCTATGTGTGTTATTCTTCTGTACAAACATGGCATCCTTGTTCTCTGCTGCGTACTTTAAGAACTCCTCTTTTTGTATTGGTAATTTAAAGGCCTTTGGTATGTACTTTGAATTTGTAGTCGCCAACGTGACTTTACTTGTTATGAATCCTGTGCCAGGGAAATGGTTTACTTTCTGATTAGCGGTTACATTTCGAAGGTTCATAGCAGCAAAAGGGGTGGGATAAGACCACAGTAAGTTCCATGGAGTTTCATTTGTAGTTTTCTCGTATCCCAGCCGTTCTAGCACTAAATGCACATGTTTCAGAATACCACTTTTATTTTGTAAATTGGATCTGTTGCTGGGATGAATCCAATATTTTGGTCTTTCTCGATGCGTCTTCTGACCTCGATTGACACCATTGACAATCTCTAAAATAATACCCAACGATATCCCAATTATGCAAACGAGAAAAAATATATTTGTAAATGATTTTTCCGGCTTAGTCTTTTTATTAGGAGCTATGTTTGTATCTTCCTTGACGATTTTATTGTTTGAACTCTTGTCCTTCTCTATTACATTATTATTTAGAGCCTCATGTTCCTTTTCCTCACATTCTGGAAGGTCCTGCAAGGAAAATTTATCTTAAAACGTACAAATCACAAACAGGTGGATGGTTTTGTTAGTGAACGAATTTGCAAAATAAGCATTTTGCAAATGCGTTCACTAACAAAAATTGAAAGTGCCGACTGGCTACCTGTTCCTGTACCTGACAGACATGTTTAAAAACTGTAAGTATCTTTGAAAACTCCAGCAAGATATAACGGACTCATAGGGTACCCAGACAAAGGGTAGGTTAAGCTCAAGCTCCCAGCATATTGGTTTCGTTAGAAAAAGGAACTCAACCAAGCTACAAGCTCCTGCAAACTTATCACGGCACGAAAAATACGGGATAGCCATGACGTCTTCAATGATTCACGAAGGATGGGATAGAGTAATCTAGACTTTAAATTTTTGAGCATAAAGCTGATAGTTATTTTAAAGAAGTACTAGTATTTAGTTGCTAGGTACTACTGTAATACAAACTTGTTTATGCGAACAGTATAAGTAAGTAGGTACCTATTACATGCGGTTGGTAAGCCTACACATAATTACTTACGTAACTTTTAAGGAGCGTTTTAAATGGAAACTACGCATAAGAATAAGTATCAGAGGGAGCTCACAGTAATTGAAAATCACGGAAGATGTCCCGTAAGTGACAGTGTAAATTTTTTAAGAATAAGTATGTTCTAATTAATTACCTAATGCTTTTCAACTTTGCAACAAATACAAATTGTAACAAAGTTTAATTTCCTACACCTGCGGATAAAAGTGCCAAGTGCCAATCAGTATAAACTATAGATTAACAATACAGATTTAGTGTTAGTTTCTCTTTACTCCACTTTTATAAATAAAGGGGCTAATGTTTACCAAGTTACTGCGTCAGATTAAGCTCTGTCAGTAGAAACCTACCTATTAAAATAATTCTTATTTATGTTAAGTAAAAATAAAAAAAACAACTCACCGTTTCATTTTCCATGTTATATTATTTTCGCACACTTCCACACAATTTGTTTGTTTTTAAATGTTTTTTTTTGCCCAAACGCACCTTGCGTACGACGTCTAAGCTTAGAATAAGTGAATGAATCTGTTCTCATATGTTTGTGTGAAGCGAGACGGGAGATGATCTTATTTTGATGTGCGAGAGAGACAGACACCACTTTCTAAAAGATGGCGAACCTGTACTATGGCAGCCTTTTAAGGTCACATCAACATATTGGTGGTATGCATCTACCGGTACTTGGGTCAAGACTTTAAATGATGCTAAGTTATGTGATGAAAAGAAAGTGAAGGTTTTGCCATGCTGCTAAATAATAGCAGCAGCACTGGTCGATCTTCAAGGTTAAGCAACGCTTGCCAAGGTCGGTCCGTGGATGGGTAACCATCCATTACATACAAACTGAGTTTCCTCCGTGCTGTCATTTGTCAATCTTTCACAATTGTTACAGGCAGTCGATGGCCCGAAAGTCTGATAACTAGTCCTATCAAAGGGTATGGTATTACCCAGTACTAACTGGATTGTAGAGGTCCGATAGGCAGTCGCGCCATGTAAAATACCGGTATCAACTGCGTCCGATTAGACTGGAAGCTGGCCCCCACATAGTTGGGAAAACGCTAGGCAGATATTGATGGCTTTGAATCTGATCGGATCCGATCAGGCCCGCGTGGGGACTTACAGAAATACAGGCATTACAGCTCACTGCCTGCCAGAGAGGAGGACCCTATGTCTCAACGGTGGGAACATTAGGTTTTGTACATGAACTAACTTCTGCCCGTGGCTTCGCCCGCGTGATTTTCATGCTTAATGACAATTTTTTTATTATTTTGTTGTGTTGTATGTATTTGTTATTTTATTATAAGCCTGAAACAAAACGTTCCTACAATACGATTGTTTTGGTAAAGGTCTTGGTAGGACCCCAAGACCTTGAAGTATTTAAGAATAGATGAGTTCTAAATTGTTGATGACATGAGTCAAAAGTAGTACCTACATAGGTAGGTACATCTACATACCACTTTTATAATAGGTAACTAAAAACGAAGTTTAAGTTTCAATTAAAGAAGCTTTTGAAATGTATTCTTTGTAATCCTGTACAGTCACGAGCACCAATATTTAAACACTTAATAACTTTTACAAGTGTTTTTCGTCTACTGTTCTGATTAAAATTGCATGTTGTTACGAACATAGTATTTTGGAACTTATATTTTGATGAAAAAGATCCTATTTCTAAGTTACAATCGTTATTTCTCGCGAAAATTACTTTTAAATTTAGGAAAGTGTATACATATTGGTGCTCGACACTGTACAGTAAGCTTATACCACTCCCAGCCATGTGTCTATGCGAAAGCATGGCACGTAATGTGTGTCGTTTTGATGTGTTTAAATTACAAAACCTGTTACTAGCTGGCTGCATACCAGCATACTTAAATCTCTTTTGTTGTCTGTGCGTGTATTAGCTTCAAGGGGTATGCGTAAGCTGGGGTAAGCACAGGTATTTGAGTATGTCAGCGGCCGGTCATGGGAATGTCATGGATGCCACATACTCGACCGCACACCGTTGAAGCTATGCGGAACATGTATGTGACTGGTTTATCTACAAACTGTGCCTACAACTAGTAAAACACATAGAGACCATTTAGTAAAATTATCTACATTGTCTTTAGATGGGAGAGACAGCTTCTGCTATTTCTCTCTGGGGAAATGTTCTCTAGATTCTTGGTCGAGTCTATCTTCACTGAACTATAGGCCATAAACAACATAACATAACACCACGCCTTTGATCCGGACAGCCCACTCCCTCATAAACATAGAGAGAGGCCCTAGTTTCCCAGCCATGGGAACATTATTAGATAATGATGATTATGGTTATGCTAGGAAAAATGTCCACGTAACATACTTTGCAAAGGCTGGCTAAGATTCGAGAGCAAAGTTAAGTACAAGCGCTAGAAGTCCAAGGAAATTCCAGGGCTTCTTCACTTTTGGTGGAGGTGCTGTAGTGAAATAAGCATAAAGCGATTCTTTACCTTTTATACAACATTAGTTTTAGTATATGTGAAACCTGAAACACGTGTCTAGTATTTTTATGTAAAGAATCTATGTACAAATTTTCAAAACTGTAGCATGAAAAATCACAAAGTTATAAGCTTGTTCTGTTACCTGGTTGTGCGCACAAAAACGTGGTTACCACGCGGCGCCGCCGCGCGGGCGCTACCAGCGTCGTCGTCTTGAGCTCATTGATAATAATAATTTGGCAGTAGGTATCTAAATGATTGCGATAATTACTTAGTGTCACTCGGTGTTCAACTTGTAACTTTTCTTTAATATTTTTGGGACAAAATATAACATGGTTTAAAAATTATTGGAATCGATTCAGTGACTTATTCTGAACAAACTATATTCAGGTTTCGCATATACTAAAAATAATGTTGTATAGGGATATACATCCCACAGTTTACAATAATTTCACCATAAATATGACAGAATAGTCAGCATATAGAGACGCAAATATAGGGCAAGGAAACAGGAATAAGTAATGTACACGTGTAGGTACTGTTCTAGAAATCTAGACTATCTAGAATTCTAGATCTAGTGTCTTTGTTTTTATATTGTGTGTACTTGTGACGTCTGCCAAATAAACATATTTTCTTACTTTAACGATAACCTCGGTACTAAGTAAATAACTTTCGTTCAAAAGACTTTGTATTTGATCACTTTATACATTAACGTTTATCTAATAAAGCCTAATATTCATTGACGTGCTCATCTTAAAATAGAAACCATTTTACTTATAGGTACTAAATTGAATAATAGAATACTTAAATAGAAAACAGGCGGTCATTGTACCCCCTGTTTTGTTCGAGATCTATGGAATTCATCGTTCCCCTGCCCTTATCGCAATTTATTTTGGTCGAAGCAGTATGTCTTCTTTCATACTCTTTATTAGTCGTTATCCCATTATTTAAGATATTTCGTTCGGAGTAAAATAAGACTAAAAGTAAGAAAATATAAACATCTAAAAACGACGACAATAGGACACTTAGGCGTCAAAGTACTTCTCCGCATCGCTGTCTTCTGGAAACGTGCCCAGAAGGAAATAGACTGTTTTGACTGTTTTCTGAGTAGTATTGGGGGAAAAACCTGGATGAGGCTGCCACTGGACCGTGGAGATTGGCACAAGAAAAGTGAGGCCTATACCCAGCAGTGGGTGACTTCGGGCTTTGGATGATGATGATGATGAGTAGTATTGTGGGTTTTAAACTTAGGTGGGCAAAGATCTTCGTTCACTGGACGCCATCGAGGTAGAACACTGCGAAAGTGGTGTGATGTCCAGCCCCCGTAGCATGACCACCGTAGACAAGGATTTCTTTGACGGAAGAATAGACAAAATGACAGATAGTGCAAAGAAATCTGTCATTGTGTCGACACAATCTGTCATTTTGTCGATTCAAGATAGAGAGGTTTGGAAGATTGGTATGTGCCCCAATGTGGGACACAAGATAGGATGAGAAGAAAGAACAAAACTGTTAAATAATATACTTAATACAGGAGCGTCTTGACGTAAATCATCTAAATGGATGAGGATCGAACTCGGGACCGCTTAAAGCGGTGATCTATTTCTGTTTCAAATATGTGTTTGTCAATCCGTTCACTCACATCAAATATTTTTACATAGTTTTTATCCACAACACACTGGTTTATGAAATGGAATAATTTTATAGTTTATTTTACAACCGTACCTGTAGCACAAGTTTTAATTGTACTGTTTTACTTTATGGCTTGTAGTTGTAACTACAGGCTATAAAGTAAAAGAAATCCAATTAAATCCATTGTCATTAACACTGAAAACGAGATATTTACCATGTTTACCATTTATTTTGAGTTCGCGATACTTCGGCCACAGTGCTTCGGCGCTTTTGCTAGCATGATCACTGATAAATCGTTGATGTTTTGTTGTTTATCTATGCATGGGGCACCCATTAGGTGTAATTGTTCAAGCGATAAGACCGCTGGGCGCCATTTGCACTGTACTAACGATGTACGTACCATGTTGTGCATATTTTCAGTGCTTATGTAGGTATGCGCCCTTCCATACATACATAACATCACACCTGTAATACCCGAAGAATAAATAAATAAAGAAAACTCTTCTAAGTCCTACTGCCAGGGAAAATAATTGCACGCAAATTGATCCTAGGTACGTTAATTTGCCGTGAATAACAAATTTATACAATTGTAAAACAATTGCGATTTGAATACACGGACTATTTGCTTTAAAATAATTTCCTTGATTTGACTTAAATTTATCTTAAGGTAGCTTGTCCATACAAGCTATAGCACCCATGTGCTATTCACGAACTGGCGGTCTGGCGTACGGCTATGCATGATAGGACATGCACCTGCCATGTATCCGGCTCGAAGGACCAAAACATAAGTTACCTTGCAGGTTTGTGCGGATGGAATCTAGTCAAATGTACAATGAAAAACGGCTGGTTACAAAGTCTCCACAGTGGGATGGGAGTCATGGGAGGCGCGGCTGTTTGCGCGGTGCATTATATCGTCCAAACTCTCGCCTGTTTACTGTCGGCGCAGACAGACTGGCGGGCGCCGGACCGAGATAAACGACGAGAGGTAGATAGCTGGCTGCTGAAAAAAATAACCCAAAAGTAACACAGTCCTGTTACTGTCTCACTGCTGTAAAAAGGTCATAAACTCAAGACGTACGGTGACGGAATTAGTGGTGATCACACATATACATTTACATACATAAAACATACATAAACTGAAAGGAAATTGTAACAGTTATTGTGTAAAAAGATTTTAGACAAGTTAATACTATTCAGTCAGATGGCGCCGGTATTTTTACCTCTGAAAAGGAACACCAATGCAACGGAAGTCGTTGTTTTTGAGCTATTTTTTTGGAAGAAGTTTTAGCATTTAAAAGGTTCATTAAGATGTTCTATAGTTGAATCGGTTAGTGTTATTAGCTTATCCATCAGGAATTTCTCAATAGCAGCAGGAGGTTGATGGTAATAGGCTCGTCCCCTATTCCATGGGACTCAAAAATAACCAGAGTAATGTGTACTCTGTACTTATTACTCTCCTCTTATTATGCATGTATTTTTATTTGACTAATAAATCTTTTCAAGTGTTTCCTCACAGCTACTTACCACTCGCGTCCTCTGAGTCGCGGCGGCGCCGCGTCGTCTGAGGCGCCCATCGATCGCACGCACTCGCATCGCCCGAATCCTCCACAGGCCCACACCGCCATCCAGACGCGCGATAGGGTTGTCTACTTGGCAATAGCATAATGTTGTTGTAAGCGCCAGTACTGAGCATGAGGTCCTGGGATCGATTCCCGGATCGGGCAAATTATTATTTGGTTTTTCCATTACATAATTCTCAGTACCAGCCAGGAGAATGGATTCGTGTCCAGTTGATGGGAATAGGCTAGCCCCTTATTACATGGGACTTAAACATAACAGGGGAACTGCGGATGTAATATAGGTCACCCCTGACCAACCAGTGATGTTATAGAGACACAGGTTTCCCCACTGCAAGAGGGAGTCTTCACGAGGGTCCAGATTTGGTGAATATCACATGTCTATGTCTTTGAATGTTTGGTTCTAGGATATGCTAATCCTTACGATACTTTTCACTCCTCCGCTGCACCGCTCCGCTTCACTGATACGCTGGATGCGAGACGCACGGGACCGGTCAATGTGTCGACACTTGGGGGAGGCCTATGTCCAGCAGTGGATGTCTTTCGGCTGAAATGATGATGATGATGATGATGACTTTTCACTAGGTACTTTGAAAGCAGTGATAATAAAAAAAATACACAAGGCGCCTGCCGCGGATCGTACACATGATTAAACTCGTACGTACATTTATAAAACCAACAAAAAAAAAAAACCCGTCACAGGACGCCCGGCAGATGTAAAACATAGATGTTAATATCAGAATTCATTAAATATTTAAAAAAAACTTTTAACGAAATATAAAGCAAAATAAAGAATGAATATTACATTAAAGTATTTTCTTTTATGGATATCTATCGATCAAATCTGCATATGACCTGACTAAATCACTAATTGGTATCTTGGTACTTTCGAAAACGAAATATGTGGATGTGGTGTTTGTGTGGGGCACAAATTCTGTTTGCTACTGAGAAATACAATAAAACACACAAAACTAGAGATCTAATAAGTAGTATGTTTGCACCAAAAATCTAATCCTAACCACAAACCTAATCTCAATAGCATAAAATTCTTCAGCCCTAGCTGACGTCGAGGTGCGACATCTCGGCGCCGCGCATTGTGCGGACACTTCGTCTGCCGAACCCGCCGCCGCCACCCGGGAACCACAACTAGATCTTATAAGTCTGTAGCCACACTAACGCGATGCGACGCGATTTCACACGATATACGATAGAGAGAATGTGCGGTTTGTTTTGACTGTCGAAGACTGAATCTTCCGAAGACGTATGCTGGCGTGTTCTGATTTGACCTGTTATACCAAACACATCTGATCGTAGACAGATATCAATAACAGTAAGGAAAAGGGACACTAAATGAGACAAGGTCACATTTATTAGATCCAGTAGTAAGTATAAGCGAGACAGAAATATATTTTCTCTTTCGCGTATTGCAAACTTATTGTCGGTCTCAGTTGGTGAACTCCCAAAATATACATTCTCCATCTACGATGTTGATTTACGAGACATATATCCTACAACGAATAGAAGAAATATTAAAGGCAGGGTTAGATCTTTCAGTAGGTAGTAGGTTTATAAAGTTCACTAGCTCAACCAGGATTGTTTAGACAGCTACGGTGTCCGGTAACAAATTGCGTCAGTGTGAACTATCCCTTAGCCTTTAGTAAACACACGTACAGATTCATCGATGAATTGTTACCACGGTATATGGATATCCATTTTAATACTATGTTTTCTGTCTGTTCAACGTTATTGCTGAACATGGGGTCCTGAGTTACATTCTTGGATGAATGTAATGTTGCTGGGCATTCCAGTTTAAGGAACGATTTTTTTTTGTGGCAGCCTGCTGATTCATGTGAGGTAGATACGGTGTACTATACATTGCTGCCTAGCCTTTTTAAGAAATACAGTCGTGACATTATGTTATCTAAAATAAGATATGGATTACACTTTACCAAAAAAGCTTACGCGGCTGCCCATTTCCTGGTCTTTTGTACACCCACTAAAACCATTAACCAGTCAAGTAAGCCTATCATATATCCATGGTAATTTCGGAGACACAAATAAATAAAACATGTTATGTAGTGATACACCTACGAGTCGGTCAAATAATCCCAATTCTTTGAAGTACTTAAAACTTGTGTGGGATGATCTGACACGTTTTTGCTTCCATTCACGAAAGTAGCTGTATGTTTATTATTTTGGTGGGAAAATTCCTGTCTATGGATGTTCTCGTCCTGTAGTGAATAGATGTTTCTAAAGACTCCCGTATGGGTATGGAGCCCGTCTTCTGCAATATATTTCTAACGACTTGGATGTGTCTGCCAAACTTAAGTGGCAGTGGGCAGGGCACATTGGCTGGCAGCACGGATGGCCGATGGGGCCGAAAAGTTCTGGAGTACCGACCGCGAACCGGAAGACGTTGCGTTGGAAGGCCTCCCAGTAGGTGGACCGATGACCTGGTGAAGGTTGCAGGGATCCGCTGGATGCGAGTCGCACGGGACCGGTCAATGTGGCGACACTTTGGGGAGGCCTATGTCCAGCAGTGGACATCTTTCGGCTAAAATGATGATGATGATGATGATGACCTGGATGTGACTGTGAATATTTGGTGGACTCTACACTCGCTTTTTTTTCTCTAGCCTATACCATATCCCACAGCTGGGGGTAGGCTCTCCTTACTCCTCCTCCCTGTCGTGTACATGCCTTTTAAGATATCTTTAGCTCAGTATTACAGTCGATACAAGTTCGATACTATTAAAAACCAAACAGCTAACTAATATCTTACTTTCATACTCCCTCGATTAGCACTTTATTATAGAGTACTGAGTAGATACTTGTAGTTGTACTGGGTGGGTAATAGGATATCATAAATGTGAAAGTAACTCTGTCTTTCTGTCTGTCTTTTATATTTTCCCGCCTTTACGGCTATACAGATTTCTATGTTGAGCACCCAGGTAGACCTGGGCTAGATCATAAGATACCTTTTTATCTCCGTTTGATCTTTTTGTTCCCGTGGGATAATTTCCGAACTCCACGCAGAAGCCGTGTACAAAATCAAGTAGGTATTAAAGATTTATGTATAATAGAGTAGTGTCATTGACTTCTTTAGAGTAATGTTTGGTTTTCATGGAATTCATGGAATCGTTGCGGTGTCTGTATGTCGGTTTGACGTTTTCTCAGAAACTATTATACAACTGATGTAAAAGTACTTATACGGAGTAACGAGAAAATGAGAAACCCATTTCGGCGAATAAAAATAAAAGGTCATCGTGTGGGGTGTCAAATAAAAATGAGTAAGAATAATATGTTGTACTTACTTTATTTAATATTTTTAGCACTTAGGACAGGCTTCCCCCCACGCTGCTCCATTTAATTTGTATTGTATAACGGGCTGGTGTCCGCAACTCCACGAACAAAGCGCGTATTTTGCGTACTCGAACGAAAATATAATATCTTTGAAATCGGGATTTTATTATCTCAGATAGACATTAGCAATCGATCTTTAAGGTTAAGCAAAACTTGCCGAGGTCATTCCATAGTTGAGTGATCCCTGAGCATACCAAGATCCCTCGTGAGACAATCTTTACGGGCAGACAGTACTTCAGTAGCCTGAGAGTCTGACCACCTATATATATTCCTTGACAAGACTGGTATTTTCAAGGAATATCGTGTACTGGGTAATGGAGGTCAGATATGCAGTCGCTCCCTGTAATATCCCTGTATTTTGCTGGATCTGGTACCTTAAACTGGAAGCCTAAGGAAAGCTAAGGCAGATGATGATGAGACATTAACAATACATTACGATAAACGGATACATCATAATATGGAACCACATACTGGCAACAGATCACCACCTTCTCCATGGCCATCACCCGTCCCAGAAGCATCGCAGATGTGTTGCAGACAAAGCAGTAACATGAACAAATACTTATTGAATTACTACCGCGCTTTGCCCGCGTGGAGTTCGGTAAATGTCCCATGGCATCGTACTACCGAGATAAAAAGTATTTTCTGTGTTATCAAGGTTATAAATTATCCGTTTGACAAAAGAACAGTGGGTAAACATCTAAATCCATTCTGTAGTATATAATGCATGAAAGAATAACAAACATTCATCCATGCATATTCACAAAAATTGCAAATTGCTTGTCCCACTCCATAATTTTTTCTCGATGAATTTTTTAGAAGAGATCGTGGCTATACTACAAATAATAATAGCCGCTCGGTTCGACAAGTTAAGATGCCCTACCTGAGTTGGTCCTTGAATGGGTGACCGCCCAATAAATACCGAGTTTCCTCACGTTTAGTCGTTGGTCCCGGCTGTCAAATGTAGATCTTAGGCGTTAAGTAGTGAGTGCCTCGAAAGTCTCACCAAGGGGTATCGTACTACCCAGTACTAACTGGGTTGTGGAGGTCAGATAGGTGAGATAGGCAGTCGCTCCATGTAAAATACATGGGGCGGATACAATTCTTTCGTTAGACTGGAAGCCGACCCCAACATTGTTGGGAAAAGGCTAGGCAGAAGATGATGACTCTAAGAATTTCTCCTGTATCGTGGTTGCGTTTACAAACATTTCAAGAAAGCCTAGAAATTGCTCATGTATCTACTACCTACGTCTATACAAAGTTAAAATGAGTAAAATTCTAAAGATCGCTATTTAAATCACGAGAGTTATTTTAGGAGCCTTTCATACAAGGACAGTTTGTATAAACATCAAAGTCAATTGAAACCTTTTTAGATGAAGTGGTAACAGTCTGGTACATTTTGTTTTAAATAACACACACATCTGTATTCCCTGAAGAGCAGAAGCAAAGGTGTACATACACGTTACTCTGTCAAGAATTGATTGAAACTGAAAGATGTTTCCCAATGGTCTGGAAGTAAGCTTTCAGACCATTAGCTTAAGGGCTACGTACACACTTACAGATACTTTGTTTAGCGCCTAGAGCCTAGTGACTTAACAACTGGTTACTTGCTAGAATACACGGTGGTCCCACTGGGAAGTGACTAGCGAAGGCTC
This sequence comes from Noctua comes, assembly GCA_963082995.1. Classification (NCBI taxonomy): domain Eukaryota; kingdom Metazoa; phylum Arthropoda; class Insecta; order Lepidoptera; family Noctuidae; genus Noctua; species Noctua comes. Next base: position 3,802,584 of record OY720279.1, on the reverse strand, counting down.
CAAGCGCGCAGTGCAGCTGGATGTGAAATACTAGAACATTCATTTCACTTCGCTACCCGCAAGGCGACTTGCTAGGCTGCAGCTGGCTCGAGGTAAGCACTAAGCTAGGCACTACGTGCCTGTTTCTACAACGACGACATTAGCTATTACGTTGACGTTTGCTTTTCGTTAGCTTATGTCAATAAAATAACACATTTTTGACTTGTCCTGCATCATTTTCACTTCTAAAATGTCACTTTGAAACGAACACATTTCTAGCGTGTGTCATGAAGCTTGCAGGTGAATTTATTTAGCAAACACTCTATACCTACATCAGGTATACTTAGGTACTGTGTTTTTAAATAAGATAAGAACTAAAATACCAGGCGCTTGGTATTAGTTTTAAGAATACCCACACGACAATAAATCACTTATTCATGAGGTACAGTCACCAAAAGAGATAAGGATACAGCTTCAATTTTTTTTTAACACTGTATTGTGAGTGTGTTAAGTAGTCAAGTTTTATATAGTACGTCATAGTGTCTTGAGTTTGAGAAATCAGACAAACAGATAAACTAGGAAATTTAGCACCCCGCCTGGGATATACTATAAGACATTAGAAAATACGAAAATATTTATATTTTTGAACGAAAATATTTTCCCAGCAGTGAGTGAAGATGATGATGTTTTAGGAATTCATTCAATTCAATCCTAAGTTAGAGTAATAAATAAAGTACTTTAACTTACCCTGTTACTTTACTTTTGTACATTATTTAGTACAATACTCTAAATTAGAATACGATCGGCAATTAAGAGCGTCGTCTCTTATCCTATCCTAACTTCCTAACTAATATTATAAAAGCGAAAGTAAGTTTGTTTGTTTGTTTTTTACCCTTTCCACCCCTAAACCACTGAACCGATCATCCTGAAATTTTGCATATACGTTGTCAGGTATACAGAAACGGACATAGGTACCTTTCATCCCGAAAACAAGTATTGATCCCGAGGAAAACAACAATAACGTTTATATGGTAACAGATGGCGCCACATGTCTTTCGAATCATGATTGAATTATATAATTACAAGCAGAGTACAACCCGCATTGATTTTCATATTCTAAATTAACGCAAGCGAAGCCGCGGGCAAAAGCTAGTTCTGTATAAGTGACAGATCCGACGTTTTACGAAACCGAACTTTTCCAGAAATATCATGTGTCATTTTTTTGTGGTACCCCTAACTCTTTTGCTGATTGTACAAGGTTTACGTGTTCTCAGTTCAGTATTATATTATCGGGTAGTTGGTATATATTTCCCAACGGAGTGTATTTTTAGAACATTGCCCTTCCATAATTACAATTCTTTCAAGGCATTTGAGATAAAAGATGAATGGAGACTTTAAACATATGTGGCCTTCGTTGGCAAAAACGTAGGTGTAAGCTTAAACATTCATAGACTCAGTTCAGACGCCTATGAAATATATTCATTGAGTAGACTCGAGGTGATCCTGAAACTCATTCAACGCCAACTCGACCAATATTCTGTTATGAGATAAAAGACAAAAGCTTTCTAGGTCCTAACCGATTTAAAACATAAAGGGTGTAAAAAGACCCTTAACGAAGCCGAAAGGCACTTGTTCTTTTCGTGACTGCGATCACATTTTTGTTCTGGACCATACCTGGGAACCTTCTAGTTACGGACACATTGGAGGTCAAAGTTCCAACTTTTTCACAACGTTTTGTTTTACATATTAGTTTTTAAGGCTTTATTTTTCATATCTCCATGACCCGTTCACTATTCAATGCATCCATCAGCACATTGTTTAGAGTGCGTTACATTGAGTTTTTCCGTAAAAGGCGATTTTTCACCACAAAAAAAAAGTCGTTTATCAGCAATATTTTTTGCGTAGGGTTACTTGGTTTGATGTACAGAGTGCTTGGTTGACGGCTTCTTTTACACCCTGTATAGTATTGACAACACTCAAATTGATTTACATATTACATACGTATCCTAATCAATTTTCTATTAGGATGCGTTGCAAAAATACTGTACAAAGAAAGGAGGAAAAGACTAACTTGAACGACTCAACCGTGGTCAGTTAAAGCTGGTTATACCTAGCTATGGTTGCAAGTTGCAACTCGTAATGTGCACTGGTTATTGTTATTATCACTTCAACGCACTATTAATGTGTTTGCTTGGTTGAAAATGGCTATGACATAACATCACCCCTATTGGTTAAGTAGGTAGCAGCGGCGAAGGTTCCATACAACTCGGTTCCTTCCGACTTCCCTTTCAGAAATGGCACAGTCAGTATTCTATAGACAAATAATATAATTACATTAAAGATTATGTACTCCTGCTTACCTCTTACAAAAATTGACCCTCCGCTGCTGGTAGGTAGAGTAGCTGCTAGCTACACCCCGGCCTTCTCGCCAGCTATGTTTAAGTCACATCTAATAGGGAGCGAGTCTGCTGCCATTAAAATTGTTCCCTTCAATTGGATACAGATCCACTGAGGAGTGGTAAAAACACAATAACACTTCGCCTGAACTGGGAATTGAACCCAGTACCTCATGCTCGGCTGCAACGCTAGCGACCACTAGAGCAACGAGGCAGACAGGAAAAGGAATAGGTAGATTATAACTGTCCTGTAATACGTAATACGACAGCCATATTTTTGGTGCTCTGAGCAGAAAGCTGTGTGTACTGTAACACATTTGCTTTATTATCTTCCATGGAATTTATTACTTACATTTTATGGGTTACGCAATGGGTTATATTATTCTCTTTTGTTTTGTAATAACAAACCTTAAGATTTCGATTATCATGGGAATCAAACCCAAGGCACAAAACGTTCTAAATCTAAATAATCCATTTCATGGAACGTATATCCTTGAAAGATAGAACGTCGTAGAATTTTTCGTTTAAAACGTTTTGTAAAAATAATTATTGTTGGTTAATCTAAGCTGTACGTAAGTTTTATGAGTATCATGCATCATGCACTGGTTGACGGGGTATAAAGCAGTGCCTTACGGTGCCACGAGCGCTATTTTGAATCCGAAGGCAGCGAGGGATTTAAAATTAAAAAAATGGAAATAAAATTCGAGGAAAAAATTACAACACTAAAAATAAGTTAAAATTCAGGAAGTTAATTAAGGCTTACGTCGTGTTGTGCAAAACTCGGAAAGTCCCTGCAAAATCAAAAATAATTTGTGTGTGCAGGGACCTACCCCATTGGCATCTAGTCGTACTTAGATTATTTGAGATGACGCTAAAGCTGCTCTACCTGCCTATTAACCGACTTAAAAACAAGGAGGTTATTAATTCGACCCTTATAAAGGGTGTAAATAGGCCCTTAACATATCCGAAAGGCACGTCTTGTTCTCCCCGTCTTTGCAATCATTTTTTTGTTCTAGACCATACCTGGGAACCTTCTGGTTACGGAGATATTAGGGGTCAAAGTTCCAACTTTTTCACAAGTTTTTTTTTATTACATGTTTTTATTGTAAGATTTTTATTTTATACACCTCCACGACCCCCGTACTATTCAATCCATCTATCAGCACAATGCTTTGAGTACTTTCCATCGAGTCCTACCGTAAAACGTGATTTTTCACCCCAAAAAAAAAGTCGATTCCCAGCAATAATTTTTGCGTAAAGTTACTTAGTTTGATACCACCATACAAAGACTATATGATATTACCTACTATACTATACTATATTCGGATTAATTACTTGAACGGTGCGTTGAGTCGTAACTGTGAATAAGTCCCCGACCCGAAGGAAGGTAATACTTATGCTGCTATTTTTTATTCTTGATTTTAATGAGCGACAATTTCAGTGTTGTTCAAAATGAAAATCCAAGATGGCGGCCATGAAATTTTTCCGATTTTTTGGCCATAGGTGTCATTTTCGTGGCTTTCGGGATTGCTGATAACGAAAATGATGGTGTCATTTTAAAGGTTGTCGGGGTTGATGGTAACAAAAATAAGGTCAAATTGAAAATCGAAGAAGGCACCGATGCAAAAGATGAAAATTGAAATGACGAAAAATTCGTTACTTTTTGTAGCCACCATCTTTGATTTTAATTTCGATTCATCGTAAGGAATCTTATTTGAACTCGCAAGTATCCGTTTGCGCTGGTGTCATCCGCGAATGTGTAAAAAACAAAAAAAAAACAGAGATATTAACGTAACCCTTCTTTTCTTTGTGGTCGGTTTAAATAATTAAATAGAGCAGCAGCACTAATTGTGCTGTATCTTAAGATACATTTACTTAGGATATATTTAACAGCACAATTAGTAATAATAAATTGCATATAATTAAGCGGTTGCAGGGTGCAGTGCGTGATCAGGCAATCCATACCTACATATAACAGATACAGAGATAACTTTTGTAAATGAAAATAGTTTAAAATCTCGTTTGTTTCATCTCCTGTTTGAAAGAATTAATTAAAAAAAAAAATATGAAACAGTATATCTGTTTGTGAAGGGTAAATAAAAAATGTGGTAATAATTATGAAAAAGTTGATTTATTATAATTATAATTATAATAATTATTATAATACAGTTTACAATAATTACAAGCGATCACCAAACGGGGTGAAAGAAAACGGCGTAGTATTAAATTATTTAGGGCGTCTACACACGGAGTCGCGAGCGCGCAGACCGCGCCGCGCGGGATCCGTCCGGCGCCGCACGCGCGGCTATCTTACACATAACTACCTACACTACACCCCGGCGCCGCGCGGCGCGCACTGCGCTCACGCGACAGCCCTACGTAGACGGAGATTTATTTATTTATTCGATTTTAGGATATAGTCTTTCGAACGCGAGGAACAAAATATTACACAAGTCGAGAATATTATTTATAATCGATTCGGATTAAATCGGATTCGAGAGCGGCGGAAGCGAGCCGCGGCGGGGGCGGCAGACAGCGGCGGGGCGCGGGACGCGGAGCGCGGAGCGGGCGCAGGCTATGTACACGATCGGCGCTACGGGCAGTCGCACTCCTCCACAACCATCTCGGGCAGGTCGCGTTTGATGATGTTGGAGTCGGCGCCGAAGTAGATGAGTGACAGCGCGGAGAAGCGCACGGGCGCGCAGCACTCGGCGCGCTCCAGTCGCGCCGCCTCCACCACCTGCGAGTGGTAGTTGAGGAAGGGCGCGCACGCGCCGCGACAGTAGTTGGCGTAGTAGCCCTCCGGCGCCACGATCCAGTCGTCCCAGCCCAGCGCGCGGAAGCTCACGTAGTAGGTCTGGCGGCAGCAGCGGCCGTGCTCGGCGGCGTCGCAGTCCAGCGCGCGGCGGCGGCGCGTGGCTGGCGGCTTGAGGCGCAGGCGCAGCAGCGGCCGCGCGGCCTGGCCGCCACCCAGGCGCAGGCGCACGCGCCCCCCACATCCGCTGCAGTCCAGCAGCAGGCGCAGCGGCTCACGCGCGCCCGAGGCCGCCCAGCGCCGCGCGGCCGCGGTCACGTCGAGGCGCTGCCAGCCCCGCGCCGGGTCGCGCCGCGCCGCGCCTGCCAGTGCGCTGATGGCGGCCGTCTCGTTGCCGCTGACGGTGAAGGCCCACAGCGTGTAGCGTAGGCGGCGCGCGCGCGGCGACGTCTCGGCGCGCACCAGCAGTTCGGCCGACGCCACCGCCAGCCCCTCGCCCTGCTCGGACTCGGCCTCGGCGCCCAGCCGGAACTCGATCAGGCGCTGACCGTTTAGGGTCTCACCTGCACATACCAATCACGCTTGTGTAGAGACTGTACATATTAGCGACAAAGATTCGCCGGACACAGCCAACCAACAGGTCGGATCCGTAATCCGTAATCTCTGAAACGGTGGTGTCGCAAAACCCTAATGATTTCTACGGTCCCTGCCTATATCGAAATGGCCCATCTTTAGCGCAGTGGTCGCGACGGAGTGGGACGGGGCGGGTGTAAGGGCCGGGGTGCGCACGGTGGTCGCCCCGGCTAGAGCTGCACTCGCGCGGTCGTCGTGGACTCCGCCTCCCAGCGGTCGGAGGTCCACGCCGAGCCGAGCGAGCGCTAGCCGAGCGCACAGCCGGATTAGAAAAAAAACACAGGATTCGGAAGCTTATAGGTAAGAAAATACTAGGTATTGCAAAACCGTCGCAACCACGAGCACCATTAAACTCGTTTAAAATAAATTTGTTTAAACTACTCCATCGTCCATCGGTGGTACGCCGTGCGGCTGAGAAGATTGAAGTTCACCTCATGTTGAAGAGTCGGTCCTGCGAACAACGAGTCGTCATTACTATGAGAATATGTGACAAATAGAAGCGATGCACATAATTATATGCATGTTCGTGGACAAGTAGGATGGATGCAGTTTGTAACGGACAATAATGATCCGATTGATTGACTACGATCAAAGCGGGCCACTCGTATCCGCGGCGCGTCGTTTCACATCCCTGCCTAGTGATAAATGGCCGTCATTTTTATGAATGTAAGAATATTACCGTACACAAAGCACCTATTAAACCGAAATTTAACGAAATAATTATATGCGCGTTGGCGGTGTGCCAAATCTTTAAGTACTACATAATAAGGTCGTTGGAATAAATAACTGTACTAATGAGATAACACAGAGGCTAACCGTCAGTTAGATTGAAATACTCGTTTAAGTACTTGTTCTATTTTTGAACAAATATCCTTTGAGAGAGGTAAAGTTGAGAAACAGAAGCTGCGTAGGTGTCTCAGTGTCAGTCTTAAGTAAAGCGAGGGTACTTAGTGTATTGCGGAGAAGGTCAAATACCTATGAGCATGAGGGTCGGCGCATTCCTAGAACGTGTCCCTAGAGGTCTAGACATGCAGGGTCATTACTTAACTTAGGCTTACACGTGCCTTCCACGCAGTAGGTAACATGTCACTTGTTACCGTGCTGTAGTGGAATTTCCATTTCCTAATTTATCGGTTGAGTAATAATAACGTTTATAATGTTTATTTGTACACAAAAACCAAACAGTGCAGTTAAGTGATCATGATTAAATTGTACAATACAGAAACTTTATGAACGAACATTTTACTTCTTAACTAGGCAAGAATCCTGTTTCTTATTTGTTCACCAAAGTGCTTTGACATACGTCTATACAACGTGTGTGGTGACTCAGACCATGAAACTGAACAACTTTTGTTCTATGACTTTTGGAAATTCATAACTTTTTTTTTAGTTTTACCATACATGTGGATCAGCTGATTGCGTCCGTTCCTATAGAAAGTAGGTACTTTTTTTTTTTGCGAATTTCAGGAACTCGTAGAACAAAAGATGTTTAGTATCATGGTGCGAGAGACCACACGGGTGGTCTTGCGTTTATTATGTTACACGTTGTATAATAATCGAGCTAGTACATTTAATTTTCTTTGTACAAATAGGTAAGTGACAATTTTGCTTATCGTTTCTATTTTCTTATATTAATTACGAACTTAATTTGTCGGTTGAGTGAAATTGCAAAAACCCATAATGTGCTTATTACCTACTAATCATAGATTACGAAAGGCTTACTACAGTTAAGTAAGACAACAGTTATTTCACGTAATTTTAGTATCAAATAGACGTACAAATTATACAATACAAAATTGTCTCACACGTGCGTGAAAAAAATTTGTGGGTCGTTCGGTGGCGAGATGGGCAGACGACATAGTTGCCATCGGGGAACCCGGATGAGGCTGGCACAGGACCTTGGAGATTGGCACAAGAAAAGAGAGGCCTATACCCAGCCGTGGGTGAGATCAGGCTGTGGATGATGAAGATCCTTCAAACCGAGACGCACTAACTCTTGGTCAACTCCTCGGGATGAGGTCATTCAAAAAAGCTCTAGGACTGCTACTAACATTCTACGAGCAGGTAAAATCACTGTAGTCACCAATACATCTATGAATACAGACTTCGATGGCACGGTAGACGCAGTGGCTGAGCGATTGGCTGCTGCGCTGCATGTCACGGGTTCGATTCCCGCACGTAACATATATTTGTATCGCCTTCAGGTAGTTGTTCCGGGTCTGATTGTTTATGTATGTGAGTTTAAGTGTTCGTAAACGCACCCACGATACAGGAGATCCTATTGTGAGGCAAGGTTTACAAAAAAAGTGAAATCTTGGTCTATATCGGCGATCAATTCAGTTAGCGTTCAACCGACATGTTTCAGGGCCGCTCTACACAACCTAATGCATCTTTAATGCACCACAATACCTCCAAGGTCGACGAGTCTTCGAATTTCTTAACCCATAAACTAGGCTTAAGGAACTATAAAACGGGGCAATCAAAGTCGGCGATTAGGGTTTATGGTATAAAATTAACCATAACATTATGGGGTGAAGTATTGACTGCATGGGTTTGACCGTGTCGCTGCGAACCCCCCTTGGTTGCAAAGTGTTATGCAACACGTTCCACGTTGGTATCGATTGTGATGAATTTCTAGATATAAGTGAATAATTTAGCGTGTGGGTTATAGGCTACGGGGAATCGCGTTTCCATTGGATTCATACGTCGTATTTAGCATTTGAGTTTTCCCACTTGAATGGGTAGTAGGGGTAGTTCTGATTTACGTTTTATGTATTTCATTTTTTCTTCTTCTTTTACACACTTTGCCTACATCTCTTTTTTTTAGTATCTCCTTTCGCAGGTATGCTGGAAGAGATTTCTTTAGAAATAAGCATCACCTTTGTACTATTTTCTGTTCCTTTCTTCTTTTCTGTATTTTAGTGTGTACATAAATTGTTAAATAAATAAATAGGTATTTTGCATATTCTCTTAAATGTATTCCCTGCTGGTCTAGTGGTCACAAACGCGAGTGCTGAGCTGGGATCTCGGGTTCGATCCCGAAGTCGGGCAGTATAATTTTCAGGGTTTTTTATAATAACATATTTCACAGTAGTAGCTTGTGCCTATTACACACAATTTTGACAGTAACTCTTAGGAGTTCTAGTTACTGAAATGGACTGACATTTTAAAGGTTCTTCCATTAAACTGTGATTGAACTGATTCAAAATTGTAGTGCTAATAAAACTAATGGCTTAAACTCTTTAAATAAGCAGTGAATTTGAAAATCTTAGTGAGTTTACGTATAATTAAAGGTATGCGATATACCGACGTCTTTTGCACATGTCATCATGAACCGAATTCATGGAAACGGTTTGCGCGTCGACGTCCCCTTTATAATAACGAAGCCGACCCACAAATCAAAGTCTTAGTATACGATAGAAAATTCCAGTAAAAATAACCTAAAAAGCAAAGTAAAAGTGTTTCCACGAACACAACCCACGAATTACCACATTAGGATGGATATAAAAAAGCTCAATTCACCAACCTATTGTAGGTGCGGAAACAAAAACTCCAGACATAAAATGTTACTATAAAGAACTTGTAACAATAAAATATAACGCAGTACGCAGTACGTCGTCTATGTAACACGATAATGGTGATTTTAACCAAAGTTCAGGCACTAAAGCATGGCGAACGGCTGACCTGACCCCGTTCCGTCTAAGAAAGGTCTTACTCCAGCTATTCTATAGAATTGTGACGCAACTGATGAATTACTTCTAGTTTCGTTTGGCGCGCCTTTTTGGGGCCGATTGATACAGTTTGTATGTAATACCGTGGGTTCCAGGAAAGAACTGCCATAGCTTTGTATTTTGGGTAGTTTATATTTTCAATTGCTGGTTCATTGTAGGTACGTGGAGTAAATGTACTGACCGGCGCATTCTGTTCACTTGTTTTAAAAAGCAAAAATAACGACAATGGGTCCTTTTGTGTCTCTATTTTATAATTAGGGGTTATTTTGTTGCTACAATAAGTATTAGACTACTACGAATATACACATACCCAAATCTGTAACTGCAGTATTTGCACTTCGTGACTTACCTAGTGTAAGCTACTTGGATACGAGGAGAATAAAAAAAAACCGACTTCCAAAAAAAACAATTAAAAAGTTTTAAATAACTTTACTTTCGGAAGTCGGTCACATTGGTTGTTTCATTGACTTTAATGCCACCGACTTCCGAAAGTAAACTTATTTTAGACTTTTTTAGTGTTTTTGGAATGTCCGTTTTTTTTTTGCAAAAAGTTTTTTATTTTTCCCATTTTAGTTGTAGTATACCACACAAATTCTCGTCATGTAACAATTTTATATTGTAACTAGAACTTATTAAGGATCATCAAGTGTTAATAGGCCAGGAAGAAAAAAAACCAAACTACTAAACCAATTTTGCTGAACTTTCTATGGTACCAATCAAAAAGTATATCCTTTCACAGAAAAAAAAAAAAATCAAATCGGTTCATAAATGACGGAGTTATGAGTTAACAAACATAAAAAAACACAACCGAGTTGAGAACCTCCTCCTTTTTTTGAAATCGGTTAAAAAGAAGAATAAAGTATTCCTATGCGGAAGACAACGAATGTTCCTGACGTAGGGCATCTGTCTGCTAGAGGAGGAAACTTATCAATGGATCGTGTCTCAATGGGATTCATTATATCGACGCCGGCGGCGTGGGCAGGACAACAGACAAAATAATACAACGACTCAATTGAATCTATTAGGTTTTTATTTCTATTCTATTTATACAAGACAGTAGAACAATCGGCTGTGCTTTTATTGTTATCTTTGGCCAATCAATTGCTCAAGTAGGTGGACATGTGTCTTTTTTTTTAAGAGGATGATTGAGTTTTCTACATTGACGTGCCCTACATTTATAAAGGTGAGTACACACTTGAGAATTTCCTTGGCTACAGGGTGTAAACAGACTCTTCACATAACCGTTAACCAAGCATTCTGTACATCACACTTTACGCAAAAAATATTGCTGGGAATCGACTTTTTTTTTTGGGTGAAAAATCACTTTTAAAGGTAAGACTGAATGGAAAGCACTCAAAGCATTGTGCTGATGGATGGATTGAATAGTACGGGGGTCATCGAGGTGTGTAAAGTAAAAATCTTACATTAAAAACATGTATTTAAAAAAAAACTTGTGAAAAGTTGGAACTTTGACCCCCAATATCTCCGTAACAGGTTCCCAGGTATGGTACCACTAACTTCCTGTAACGACTGTCAAAGATCTACAAATTATTGTTTAACCCCGTTCCCTTGGGACTATTTCGAACCATAACGGGAGCGAAGTCGCGGGAAAAAGTTAGTAATGTCTATTTGTGCCTACCATGGTAGGAAACTCCATCATTCTGGGTTCATTTAAATAAACATTCATTATGTATTGTACCTCTATAAAATGCAAGTGAAAACTCATTAAAAATGTATTATTAATGAGTTATTTATTGTAACTTTCAGCTCTCGAAACAAAATTGCCATGAAATAAACAGTACCTTTGTGCTCGTCTATCTTATGTAATGTCTTGTTAAGTATTTTGTGTGTACATAAATAAATAAATAAAACTAAATGTTCCAGTTAATACCTACCTTTATATAAGGAAATAGAGCCTTAATTTAATATTTATTTACATACATATAATAATCATGATAAGAAAGAATACTCGCATCGTTTGCCAATATTAACGACCGAGCCTACGGAAATATGTACGGAGCCATGTATCAATATCAATAGAAAAATTTAGATTAGTCTAAATATAATATGAGATTACATTGGTTTACTTTTACACTAGCTTATGCCAGCGTCTCCGCCCGCGTGGAGTTCGGTAACTGTCCCACGGGATCAAGTACCGGGATAAAAAGTATTCTATGTTTTAATTCAGGTTATTAACTATCTGTGTGCCAAATTTCATCCAAAACCGGTCAGTAGTCTTTGCGTGAAAGAGTAACAAACATCCAGACATCCTCACAAATTTTCGCATTTATAATATTAGTAGGAGTAGAATATTTACCATTTGTTCGCTTCCAAAAGTGGCTTAGCCTTACTTTGGGCAACTATTACTTTATATCTGTAAAAAGATTTTTTTGCAATTAGTAAAATAAAAGATTTTGTCGCGGAAGAAGTAGCAGAGTTGACCGAGTGACGGACAAGCCTAGGCCGAGGCCGAGTTGTAGGCCGAGTTGTGGGTACTTAGGTTCGCACTCAGGCTTGACACACTCTTCTCTTGACTTGACTTTGTCTTATTATTTAATCACCACTGCTTTCAAAAACGGTGAATAAAAAACAACGTGAGGAAACTGGCAATGGCAACGAAGACATGTGGCATTCAACCAGCACTGAGTCCGCGTAGTGGATGGCCGTTTCTCTTATTTATTTAAATACCACTTCAACGACTTACTCACTAAAACATACATAAACCTAAATCACAAACTATTTTAAGTATAGTGAATTTGTCACTTATAGAAGTGCACTGCACTCGCAGAATAATAAAAGGGCAAGTAAGATTGGCATTACAGAATTTTTCAAAAAGTATTGGCCTGTGTTCCAGCTTAATTGGCTAATTAGCTAATTATTTCTCAAATCTTGAAGAGAACTATATCAAAATACCAAGTCAAAAACTTAATACAGTAATTGCTACGAGTAGTTAGAAAGTGTAAAGGCAACACAGCAACACACGCCATACTCATACTAGGGCAAGTCTTATTGGCACGAAAAACTAAATACTAATGTTCCACATATTTTACCTCATTAATATGGTACATGACATTATGGAAAGGTATTTAATTTGCATGCTTTGAATTATACCTATAGTACTCGGGCCGAGATTTATAAATGTTACTTAGCACGTACTTCGAGTTACTCTAGTCATAACAGGGTTAGGCAGAGGTGTACCTAATAGTACACCCCAGTAGCGAAGGGTCAATATTTATAAAGTAAGCCGGAGTACATATCTTTAATTTGATTATATTATTTGTCTATAGAATACTGACTGTGTCATTTTTCAAAGGGAATCCGGTAGACCGAAACCTTCCGACCTTAGAATTCGAAACCTTCGCCACTGGTACACCCACTTCGCCAGTTATGTTGGTAATAGGGGGCGAGGCTATTGCCAACAAGCGGGCACAAATACAGACTCCTGGGTAACTACTAAGAAATTCCTGATGGAAAAGCCCAATACCCAGTCTTGTCGCTCAAATGTCAAACCTCAAGAACAAGATAGGGATGTGAACACTTCTAAGTCAAAGCACGTCTAGATATATAAGTACAGATTGCGGTCTTGGACCGAAATTTGATAAAATTCTCTTTGTTTGTCTTAAAACAGCTCATGAAACTCCAAAGTTTTCGGGGTTCCGTAGGCAAAGAGTGCTAACGGGACCCTGTTGCTAAGCGTAAAGGAAACGAACGGGAAGACTCGTTCGTTTGTCCGTCTGTCTACACACGTAGGAAGACGGTTTAAAATTCGGGGATCCATCTTTTCAACAGTAGGTACCCAATAGCAATACTTTGTAATATGTTAATTATGTCCGTATTACTCATCATCTGCCTAGCCTTTTCCCAACTATGTTAGGGTCGGCTTCCAGTCTAACCGGATGCAGCTGAATACCAGTATTTTACATGGAGCGACTGCCTATCTGACCTCCACAACCCAGTTAGTACTAGGTAATACGATACCCCTTGGTAGGACTGGTTGTCAGACTGTATGTCCGTATTACTATATACTGTTAATCTTGGCATGACGGTAAAAGTCAGAACCCAAGGAGATCCCTTCAAAATCAAAATCAAAATATTTTATTTCACATAGGCCTAAATGGTCATTTATAAAACGTCGACATAAAGGTACACGGTTCGGGTTGGTCGTTTCCTATGGAGAAGAACCGGCAAGAAACTCCATGGTTACTCTTTTCAAATCATTTGGTATTACAATATTATCATGTTAAAGCATTTTTACCTATGGGGGGACAGAGTAGGCCCGACAATAAGTCGTTGCAAACTACACAAAAGATGTAAAGCAAAATAAAAAATTAAGAAGCGGCTGGGCTTGATAATAAATGCGAAAAGGGATCCAACGAATTTGGTTCCTGCTCTATCTAATGGGACCCATATATATGCGCATATACAGTACCTGTACACAATTATTATGTCTTTTATTAAGACTAGTAGCTTCATCCTTTTTGTTTTAACAATTCAAAAGCACCTATAACAAGTCTCGTCATCATCTGCCTAGCCTTTTCCCAACTATGTTGAGGTCGGCTTCCAGTCTAACCGGATACAGCTGAATACCAGTATTTTACATGGATCGACTGCCTATATGACGTGCATAACCCAGTTATTGAGTAATACGATACTCCTTGGTAAGACTGGTTGTCTGACTTTCGGGCCACTGTCTATCTGTAACGACTCCCAAAGATCTACAAATGACTGCCGGAACGTATTTGCTTGAAATTATTCTTACTTTGCGTTTGAGTTAATACGGAACCTTCAGTGCGCGAGTCGGACTCGCACAAAGGGTCTTTAACCATCCAAAAGTCGGCGGATATCCGTACACGTCCCATTCCTAACTGCCGAGTTTTGTGTCCTTGGCACATTATGCGAGTAGGCTTTCGACACGTGTGCGCTTGGAGCAACGCGTGCCACGTGTACCATAACCCCTCGTTGTAGTCAAGGTTTAAAACATTGTTTTCTACATGTTGAATGAGAAATCTAGGTTTATCGTTTAAATCTAAGATAAGTTAGTTGCCCTAAATCCCCGAAGGGTAAGGCAGAGGTGTATACAGGATGTAAATAGACCCTTCACATAGCCGTCAACCAAGCATTCTGTACGTCAAACTAATAGTCACTTTACGCAAAAATGATTGCTGGGAATCGACTTTTTTTTGTGGAAATTCACGTTTTACGGTAGGACTCGATAGAAAGCACTGAAAGCATTGTGCTGATGGATGGATTGAATAGTACGGGGGTCGTGGAGGTGTGTAAAGTAAAAATCTTACAATAACAACATGTATTTAAAAAAAAAGTTGTGATAAAGTTGGAACTTTGACCCCCAATATCTTCGTAACTAGAAGGTTCCCAGGTATGGTCTAGAACAAAAAAATGATCGCAAATACGGGGAGAACAAGTGCCTCACGGCTATGTTAAGGGTCTATTTACACCCTTTATAATAATACGCCCATATTTGGCCAGTTATGTTTAAGTCCCATGTAATAGGGGGCGAGCCTATTGCCATTAACCGGGCACGAATTCAGACTCCGTGGATGCTACTGAGAAATTCCTGTTAGAAAAACCCAATAACACTGCCCGACCTGGGAATCGAACTCAGGACCTCATGTTCAGCTATGTATACCTACAATACTTATAGATGACTGCCTTGTTACGAGAGAATCCCTTGTGGCATTAAGTCCGCCTATATACCACTATTGTACATGAAGTTTAAATAAATAAATACTCGTATAATAAAACTAACAACAACAACATTGTTCATTGTTTGTTTGTTGTTGTTTGCTGTTCATTGTTGTTGTTGTTTGTGTTGTAGCTGTTTGTTGTTGTTGTGTTTTGTTTTCATTGTTTAACAATGTTAATATGCTTATGATACATGACTTGTTTTTGACCTCAACACTTGTTTAATTCATGGGTAGTAAATCGATATTTTAGAAACATTGAAATTACTATCTTACTTCTAATATTATATCTAACTCTGACTAAAATTATAAATGCGATTTAAGTTTTTGAAGATGGATCGAAGGATACTCTTTCACGAAAAAACTACTGAACGGATTGTGATGTAATTTAGCACACAGATAGTTTATAACCTGAATTAACACATAAGATACTTTTTATCCCGTGGTCCCGTTCTTTTGGTGTTTTTTTCCCGTCGGACAATTATCGAACTCCACGCGGGCGAAGCCGCGAGCATACGCTAGTGGTATCTAGATTTAAAAATGGCGACGCAGTTGGTTCCTATTATCTGTTTGGCAGTAACATTACTATAACTGTCTCGTAAGTTAACTTTACAAAGTAAAGCGTGGCCGTTGACCCAAGATACACCTCGTCCTTATACACACATACGGGTTGGAAGGGACACCGATGCGAAAACGTTTACCACGTATTCAGTACATCATTCTGAGGTGTTTTTATTTACTTAGCTGAGCTTTTCAACCGACTTCTTTTCTTTCTTTTTCATCACATCTTCCAAGCTCGTCATGCTGTGCTGGCGCTGCCGCTGCGGCTGCAGAGAACCTCAAGCGGCGTTAATATAGAAACCTGTGTGGTATATTTTCGAGCCGTTTGGGGTTGAAACTCTGGGGTCGTGGAGTCCGAGTGCTCATAGCCTGTTTAAGGAAATTTCGAAACGCCTAGTTGACGCTTCCTGTGACCCAAGGGCTTGCTTTACTTTGGCCAGAGGCTAAGTGTTGCCATACAACGTGGCAACGCCGCCAATCTCTTGGGCACATTACCAGCTGACAGCGTTGAGGAGGAGTTTTTTGATGCCCTTTTATAGTTTGTTGTTAGTTTATTAATTTTAGGTTTTTTAATAGTTTTTAATTAATAATGTATTTAGTTAGTTTACTCTACTTAATTAAATAAATACCGACTTCTTATTCTATTTGAAACTTGATTGAACAAGTTATTACTTTTGTAAAGGACTTTTAACCACACTGCTTGATATCGTCTCCTGCCCTCTACGTCTCCTAAGAAATTACTATTAAGTCACAGTAATTGTATATCTATATTTATAAAATGGTAAACTGACTGACTGACTGACTGGGTGATATATCAACACATAGCCCAAACCGCTGGTCCTAGAGACATGAAACTTGGAGGGTGTGTTCTTTGTGAAGAGTAAGTATCCATTAAGATAGGATTTTTGGGAATTCCACCCCTAAAGGAGTGCAATAGGGGATGGAACTTTATATGAAAGTCCGTCAGTTTTGAAGTTAGGATCTTCAAATTTTGTGTTTAGGCTGACGATTGAAAATTAATTTATACGTGTCCCAGCGTTTTTGACAATTCTTCCCCCGAAGGGTTAAAAAGGGGGGTAAGTAATGATATTTATGACATCCACGCGGGTGAAGCTGCGGGCAAAAGCTAGTCAGCGATAAAACTGTAAAATATTGAACATGGTCGTATTGGTCGTCCCTTTGAGAGTAAATTTTTTCAGAAGGAGCTTACTGAAAACTAATTTTACTGATTCTTCGATCGGTTTACAATAATATGACCTCAGTTTGTCCAGAAGTCTTTTATTTCTCAAAAGGTTACCTTAACCTTATAGTAAGAATGAAAAATAAAATCGTCTTCAGAAAAAATAAATCGTGAGATAACGTTATTCTATTGACTATACTGATCTGTGAATGGACTTAGCAAGTTATGGACTGAGAAAGTTTTGTTGTAGCTACAACGGTTAAAGTACCTTTGCCCTTTCTCAAAAATCCACATTGTACAGGGTCTAAGGGACAGTCCTCCGCAAACTGACATGCGTTCAGCTCCTCATTTGAATCATATTCCACCGGAATTTTTCTCAGGTAAATTTTATTTTTTGTATCGTTTTTTCAGTTACTTTTCCTTTATTTCAATGTAAAATTACATTCTCTGTACGCAGAACTACATTTATGTAAATAATACGGCTAAAATCAAAAAACCAAGAACAGATGTTGAAATACTCTAACGAACAACGCGTGAACAAGCTGTGCACTTACAGCTTAACTACAGAATTCATCTAACGATACATTGCGTATGAGGAAATAAAACAAATCAAATCGTTCCTGAAATAATTACTTGTACCGGTCATCTTAGTATGATATATTATACTGAATTCACCTCATCACTCCGCGGCGGGCTGTCCCTTACGGCCTGTATAGTGGACTACCATGTTTTGACTAATGCATTTGCACAAGGATTATTTAAACAAAATATTGTAACGATATGAAGTTGTGCTATGAACCCTTATCTACCGTCTTGAGCTAATTATATTCTGATATAAAAACTTAAATTCTTGCCCACTATTTCCTACTTTTACATTAACTTTCCACTTATCTGGACTGCGCTAAACGGTTGGTCAACACTTCGCGTGACCAGAATGTTGGCCGTTCTTTGGCAAAGGAATTAGCATTGCCATTCAATGTGGCATTGCTGCCAAGATTACGTTACGTAGGACAGCAATTGATTTTCATGCTACTTTGGAAGAAGTAAATTGGTGTCGTTTTGTATATTTATTTATTTTACTATGAGCTTCCTTTCATATTATAAACGGCAATCGTCTTACTGTCTGTACCTACATGTATCTTGTATTGTACAACGGGCTGGTGTCCGCAACTCCACGTCAAAGCGTGTATTTTGCATGTATATTTTAGGTACTTATCTATGACTCGAGAACCATATTTTAGTTTATTTATGTATTCATTCTTTGGATTGGTTTTAGAAAACCTCTAGCGGAGTAGTGTTTTATTTAATTTAACTGACTGGATGGCTAACTGTTATTTATCACTACCAAGGAAAATTAGCCGATTATGTTACGGAATTTTTCTGAAGCACACGGATATACCAAAAAAAAAAGGTGATACGACGACAAAGAGTATCAAAAAGAGATTTTATGCGTCGTCAACAGGTATGATTCGATATTTATTACAGGTTGCGACATCTGAATGAAAGCCAACAAGCAATACACGACTACCTTTTTATTATGACGAAAAAACATTGTGGCTGTGAGCGATTCATGGGTATGAAATCGTCTAAAAGTTTGTTAACATACAGAAATATAACGTTTGCTGCCTGCTTTATGTATGAGACACACTAACTAAAAGTCTAATAAAGTGTAAGAAATATCGTGACGCAAACTTTTACGATGGATTGAGTACAGCCGCCAGCGCATCAAGTAACTACAAACTGTCAAATTCTCTCATTCGATTTTGAACTAAACCGTTTAATGTTATGGTTTAAAATCATTTGGAGTTTGACGGTTAACTTGATGTGCTGGCGACTGTAGATGACCAACCAGTTTAATCTGGTTATTTAAAAATAAATCAGCTGTTCCATACATTTTGACCGTCTTTAGGTTTTGCACTTTTGAATGAAGCAACAGTATTTTTAAATTACCGACGTAAAAACAATTTGTGCTTCCATGTCCGTTACACGGTGACTATACTATGTACATATATTCAAACAAGAAGTTTTAAATAGACCATAAATATGATTCCAATATAATTTGTTGATACACAATAGGACACCGTTATCGATGGCCGTGATACGGCGATTAGGGCGATCACTATTATAAAAACATATCGATATCAATCGAATACCCTAATACTTAGTACAGTTAAAGTACAATTAGGATTTAGTATTGATTGATGTTGCTACTAATAACTGTTAACTCTTTGTATTGGTAGCACATTATTTATATTTTTACCCGACTGCGGTGAAGCCCTAAAGGAGAGTTATGGTGTTTGACATGTACGTATGTGTGTACGTACGTATGTTCGTTTCTTTGTCCCCTCGTAACTCCTAAACGGATGAACAGATTTGGATAAATTATACGTCGTTAGATTCTTCTTGGTGGCGCGAGTGGCACTAAGCGGGCGGGCCCATTCCATTTTCATAATTTTATATTCAATTGAGCCCCGTCTACTTTAAACTTTTGTTTAATTTAAAATGGGCATGTTTTTTGCTTTTCAGTTTTTCCAGTCGGGTTTTGTTGTGTTTTCAACTACTTTTTTTAACCTCGTGTCAAGTATTATCACTTCTTCATATTACCAATAACACTCCTTTAAAATTAAAAAAATATAATAATATAAAAAAGGTTTTCTTTTTTCTTTGCACGTTCGTAGCCTAATTATTTTGTTGAGTAAATCAAGCAGTATTTTACCTCTTACGAGACGTGTATAATAGTGGATTTCAAAGGGTTATAATGCATTAGCTTGAGCACACCTTTTTTGAAATATTTATATGCCCCCTTTGCTTAGGGTGGAGGATTCTTGGACAAGCGTTTCCGAGAATCCTGCGAGGGGTTTTTAGGGGGCCAGCTAGAATAACCCTTCTCTTTCATAATAAGCCCGCCAGTTCAATACTGCAAGTAGTAGCTACCAGTGGCGAAGGTTTCATACAACTTGATTCCTACCGGACTCCCTTTGAAAAATGTCACAGTAAGTATTCTATAGACAAATAAAATAATCACATTAAATATATGTACTCCGGCTTACTTCTTATAAAAATTAACCCTTCGCTACTGGTGGCAAATAATATATTAAACTTTACTTAACTATAACTTGACTAAGTTATTAGGCGTGATGTTATGTTATGTCTAGGTGGAGAGAAACATAATATTTTCTTAAAGAAAATGCTTGTGCATATTTAGGTTTAAAAGCTCCACTAGACCGAAGCCGAGAGCTGGTCAAGGACGTACAATAGCTTCAATAGCTTAGCTTCAGTAGCTTGTTTATTTTGCCGCATACGGAAATCGAACGTGTCACCCCTGCAAGTGTATAATTACTCAGGTGCCTAGCCAGTTATTAGTAGCACATTAGAACCTAAGGTATAAATTATTGTCGTTTAGTATTCTTTTGAGGTTTGTATCGAAAATAGTGTTTATTGTGTAACAAAACGAAACAAACGTATTTTTTAGTTTTAAGTGACTGTTTTTTTAAATACAGTGGGTTTTTAAACGTGAGCGTGTAGTACTTATGAAAATAAGCAACTTTTACTATGGGACCGACCCTGAAATTGCGAAAAAAATATCAGCTGCTTCATACATTATTGGTCGCGTAACTCGAAAAAATGTAGGCAACAGCAGATTTTTTAAATTAAATTTCATAGTTAGCCCCATAGTAAGAGTAGCTCATATTTATGAGTACTTCACTCCCTTAAAGTATTGCCCTCATTTAACCAAACACCCTGTAGAGGTCACAGAAAATATTAAGGGATCCTACCTACTTGCAACTATCTTCCATTTTCGTTATTTACAAAATTTTCATTGAAAATCTCGATGTCCTATAACTTAAATTGAAAGGCGAACCACCTCTAACACTAACTTGTACTAATAAAGTATTAACGCACTGTATATACAAATTTCTGGTTCGAAATAACTTTATGTTACAACTTTCCGACGCTCAGTTTACGACAATTTTAGTATCAAAATAATTAAATTCCTATTTTTATGTAAGTGAAAGAAAACGTGATTTGAAAAACTGCAGCAAAACCTGGCATAATTTTAAAGAAACTCACATGCTTAACTCTAAACTATTTTTAACTCGGAAAATTGAAAATCGATTTAAAAGTTCCGCACTCAATCCTCGGGCTTAATTTCCCACCATTACCGACTAACGATACTGAAGCACTATAACTAGTTTGATATTTAAAAGTAAATTCCATACCTTGTCAAATTGGAAAGTTTCCATGTTTCGTGATACGTAAAAAGTTAATGGGAGCGGCGAGGGCGCGTGCTCCCCCTGCCAGCAACGCCATGGTACTGGCGAGCTTCGGGAAACCCCTGCCTTATATAGGCACACGCACGGTGAATCACTGGGAATGTCGGGAGCCGTCTGCTTTCCTTAACTTTACACAATCAACCTTTTTGAATGGGTGTTTAAATTTAGAATAAACGTTTTTATTACTAACTTATGCCCGCGGGTCCGCCCGTGTGGAGTTCGGTAATTATCCCACGGGATCTTCTACTGGAAAAAAAAATATAGTTAACATAATTAACATTATTACACACAGATACATTATTGCATTATTGCACACAGATACAGTATTGCATTATTGCACACACATAGTTTATAACCTGGATTTACATCCAGGTAGTTTTTCTGTGAAAGAGTGACAAACATACATCCATCCATCCATTCTCACAAACTTTCGCATTTATAATATTAAAGTAGGAAATAGGATTTTCTTCAGAGGTGTATTTTCGAATCTGTGAGTGGGCTTTTAAAAGCGTATAGTCCTTGCGCTGGGCAAGCAATCTCGTCTTTTATAAACCCACTGAATGATTCGCTACTTTGTTAAATACCTTTAACTTATTAACATTTCCTGTCAAAGAAGGAAATACGATACGAAATTAGCTAAGCTAAGAACATTTCCGCGTTATTAAAAATTGCGTAGGAGTGTAAAAAGTGGATCCCAAGTGAATCTACTCAATAGTCTTTAGCCATTTCAGCTCAATTTTGTGCTCCATATCATCATCACCATCTTCTGCCTAGCCTTTTCCCAACTATGTTGGGGTCGGCTTCCAGTCTAACCGGATGCAGCTGAATACCAGTATTTTACATGGAGCGACTGCCTATCTGACCTCCAAAACCCAGTTAGTATTGGGTAATACGATACCCCTTGGTGTTAAGACTGGTCGTCAGACTTCATGGAGTTTCTTGCCAGTTCTTCTCCATGAAATGACCAACTCGAACCGTGCGCCTTTTCTCGACATTTTATAAGTACCCATCAGTAGCGAAGGGTCAATTTTTGTAAGAGGTAAGCCGGAGGACATATCTTAACTGTATGAATTATTATTGGCTATAGAATACTGACTGTGCCATTTTTCAAAGGGTAGGGAGGAATCGTGTTGTATGGAACCTTCGCCGCTGATACCCAAATAGGTTGTATGTGAAATAAAATATTATGATTTTGATTTTGACCCAATCGAAACCTGCGAAATGTGGGTGTACTATTATAGGCCAACTATAACTAACTTCGAGAATTACAGGCACGAAGTTTTCCGTAAAATTACTAAAAATGCCTAAAAAAATCACAAAAGCACTGCGAAATAACAAAAAAAAACTCAGTCCTATTGTCATTACAAACACGTAAAAGCTCTCAACATTACGAAAAATAATCACGTCTAAAGTATCTTCATAAAGAACAAAATTACGCGGTGTCCTTTATCAATGGTAACCCATTGATAAATAAAGGACATCTGAATGTCCTGTCCCGTCCTTTTAAATGTCACCCGTTCGTAGCTCGTAGCCACAGACGCGTAGGCGCGCCTCGCGCTCGGCGTAGCCTCGTAGCTAGCTACGCAGTGCTGAAATGTTGACAGTCGCATAAAAGTGGGCTAGCTTGTTTGATTTATTTATTACAGGAGAGAAAGGGTTCTGTACATATTTTTTTCTTATTTTAATACATAATGCCTAGTGAAAAAGTCTCTTGTCTTTTTTTAAATTTAGTCTAAGTAGCAAACCGCGAACCGGAAGACGTTGCGTTGGAAGGTCTCCCACTATGTGGACCCATGACCTGGTGAAGGTTGCGGGGATCCGCTGGATGCAACATGCACGGGACCGGCCAAAATGGTGACACTTGGCCTATGTCCAGCAGTGGACGTCTTTCGGCTGAAATGATGATGATGAAGAAGCAAAAGGCATATTCAACTCTGGAGGATTAAGGAGATTTTCGTATTGTTTATTTAATCATTATAATTATAATAAATAATTTAATTAATATTGATCAATTTGTCTTTCAAGTTTTCGAAACTTGCTAAATACTTATCTTTTATACTTGGGTTGATCCTTAGATTGTTCCACGACTGCGGAACTCTAAAATCTTCATCGCCATTATGTAAACAATGTAAGTAATACGCATAAGTTATTAATACGAAGAAAGAGAAAGATTTTCATCTTTAAAGCAAATACCTTGAACTTTAACTTAGTTGACCTAGGACAAAGCATTAATAAATATTCTTAGCTCAGAATAAAAAACTAACAGAGACAACCTTTGCACAAGCGCAATACTGCGAGATTGGTCTAGAATTCTAGGTAATTCAAAAGCACTAGTGCTTTTTTTCTACACAGGGTGTAAACAGACCCTTCACGAAGCCGTCAACCAAGCATTCTTTACATCAAACTAAGTAACTCTACGCAAAAAATATTGCTGGGAAACGACTTTTTTTGGGTAAAAAAACACGTTTTACGGTAGGAATGTTACGGACTCAAAACATTGTGCTGATGGATGCATTGAATAGTGTGTGGGTCGTGGCTGTATTTAAAGTATAGTTAAAACATAGAAAAAACTTATATTTATAAAAAAAAACTTGAAAAAGTTGTAACTTTGACCTCCAATATCTCCGTAACTAGAAGGTTCCAAGATATGGTCCAGGCCAAAAAAATGATCGCAATTACTGGGAAAACAAGTGCCTTTCGGCTTCGTTAAGGGTCTTTTACAATCTTTATCTCAGGCATATATACTAAGAGCCTAGGAAGCATGGCAGGCCACGCGTTTAAAGCGTTTAGTATTTCTACAATAACGTTCAACAGGATAGACATAAGCTTTGCGGTAGCTGCTTTTACGTGGACAGGTCTACCTGACGAAGATCGGACGAAGTGCCTCAAAGCTGGACATGTCCCCACAAATACGCAGGGGTGTTAACCCTGATTTATGTAGAAGTAAATACATTAGAGAGTTCACGATAATCCGAGATTCGTTTTGTTCAAGATTAATATCTAGGTGTCTTGTTTATTTCTAAGTTGGTAAATACCTTTTGAAAATCTTGATCGTTCTATAAATAGCATAAAGTTTGAATAAGACACCCCTTCTCTGGTGGCGTGGTAAAAGAGGTTAACGTGAAACAGAACTGGCGGGACAATACTTACGGCGCATTCCACCAATATAAAAACCGGCCAAGTGCGAGTCAGACTGGCGCATAAAGGGTTCCGTACCACCCCGTAGTAGGGGAGCCCCCTTTAATTTTTTATTTATTTTTATTATTTGGTGTTATAGCCAACCCCAATATAGTTGGGAAAAGGCTAGGCAGATGATGATGAATTGGTGTTATAGCGGCAACAGAGATTCACATTCTGTGAAAATTTCAACTGTCTCTCTATTACGGATCATGAGATACAGCCCGCTGACGGACTTAGTAATAGGGTCCCGACCGATTGACGGGACTTTTACTGGCAGATAGCTACTTTCAATATCGATAAAGAATTACAGTTCCGAAACCCTTGAAATTGTTAATAAAATCCAATTCAAATATACAAGCAATATTTTATAATAATTTAACGTGGCCGGCAACAGCTACTACGAAATAAAATACAAAATAGAGTAAATTGTGCTAAACGAGTGGGAAGTTCCATCATCAGCCGGTCAGCCCATGTCAGTTTATAATTATTATTATGTCCATTTGTCCACTTGTAAGATCGTCCCACGTTCCAAACTAACATATTGGTAGGACAGACACATGTCTGGTACTTCCAAACAATCAGTTTGATAGATTGATAAACGTATCTTAGCACGGGTACGTATTACAATACCGAAATTCGAAAGACCGTATTTTAAAATGCCTATGGCAGAAATCCCGAATAATTAAACGCCGAATGATTGTTTGGTCGAAAGTTTTAAATCCCGAAAGTTCATTTGCCCGAAAGCTTAAAATCCCGAAGATCCAAGCGCTCGCCGGCCGGCTGCCGCGACACCACTCGCTCGGCTCGCGCGCATGTGGTCACAGTTCTAACCTAACCTAACCTATTTGGTGGGTGGTGTGGTAAACTGAATGTTCATGTGTGCAGATTCGGAGTTTCATATTCGGCTATCGGCATTTAAAACTTTCGGTATTTTGAATTTCGTTGTTTTGGACGTCAGTATTTCAGTCATAGTTATTATGAAATTTCGGGATTTTAATATGTACCCCTTATCACGTGCTTTGTGCTTTGACTTAGATATGTTCCCATCTCTATGTTGCAATTGTAGATTGAAAGGGGTGATAAATCCAACTTTTTATTAATTATTTATTCCAATACTATGCTATATGTCATAAAATACAACAACATAAATTATAAAACAAGTAAAATTACAATCACTGTTTTAAGCTTTCACGGTTTACAACTAAACTTATACTGTCACTTACGGTAAATGAACAATCACGAAATTTTGTTCTAGCTCCTATACTAGAGTAGCCTAATATCGATCAAGAGACAGACAGACAGATTTAGTATATTCTAAATATAGCTGCAGTCAGATTGTCAATGATTACTTAAATATAATAAATCTATTAAATCAAAATCTTGAAATCATCTACCTACTCACAGACAACTCGCAACCTAAAATTTTGAGGAAAAATTAAAAAACAAAATAGAAGATAAAAGTTTGTATGGAAGATCGTCATTTTTACGCGACTACGGCAAAGCCAGAGTTATGATTCTAGTCTCTATATATTTGTAACATTTTAGAATAGAATAGACTATTTTTTATTGTTTATGTTCCACCATAACGCCTAAACTACTGAGCCGATTTTAGTGAATGAGTCTATGTCAATTGATTCGTTATTATGGTCCGGGTGACATAGGATATATACATTTTATGCGAGAAAATTCAAAATGATGGATATTACATTAAAAAAGTAGGAGTCTTCCTTTTTCATAACCTGTCGTAGTTCGATATTCGTTTTCAATTTATACCTGTATAATGTAAACAGACCCTTCACATAGCCGTCAACCAAGCATTCTGTACATCAAACTAAGTAACTTTACGTAAAAATTATTGCCTTTTTTTTGAGGTGAAAAATCACATTTTAAGGTAGGACTCGATGGAAAGCACTCAAAGCATTGGGCTGATGAATGGATTGAATAGTATGGGAGGTCGTGGAAGTGTGTAACAGTAAAAATCTTACATAAAAACATGTTTTTAAAAAAAACTTGTAAAAAAGTTGGAACTTTGACCCCTATGTTCCCAGGTATGGTCTAGAACAAAAAAATTATCGCAAAGACGGGGAGATCAAGTGCCTTTCGGCTATGTTAAGGGTCTATTTACACCCTATATTTAATATTGACGATGAGAAATCAGACAGTACACACTACACACAGCTTGTAACTAAATAAAATGCAACTAAAACCTCAACATTTACGTAAACCCTACTTATCCTGAACTAAACCATAAAACTATAAAGCCGCAGTCTTCGGGACCGCGTCCGGCGCTCGGTCGGCGTTCGGCACTTGTTTCAATCAATGCTTGGCAGCCTCCCAGAGATGCGAGCCGACAGACCGGCGCCGGCTGATTTTATTAGCTTTGTCTTAGATGACGCGCGGCAAGTAAACATTGGGCTCATCATATTTGTGGGGAGGTTATTGAGATTATGGAGTATTAATGGTATTAGCATTAAGTCTATAGAATAGAAGACATTTAATTCATATGTGGTCCAGAAACTGTTAGTAACACAAATAAAAACCTTATAAAGCTATTGTTAGTAGGAGGAGCTCGTGGCTAAATAATAACAGCCGCTCGGGTCGATCTTTAGGTTAAGCCGTGCTTGCCTAGGTTGGTCTGTGTATGGGTGACCACCCATTACATACCGAGTTTCCTTCGTGCCTCGGAAAGCACGTTAAGCCGTTGGTCCCGGGTGTCATTTGTAGATCCTTGACAGTCGTTAGGTAGTCAGTGGCCCAAAAAGTCTGACAACCAGTCTTACCAAGGGGTATCGTATTACCCAGTATTAACTGGGTTGTGGAGGTCAGATAGGCAGACGCTCCATGTAAAATACTGGTATTCAGATGCATCCGGTTAGACTGGGAGTCGACCCCAACATAGTTGGGAAAAGGCTAGGCAGGTGATGATGATAAAGATATTGTTAGTACAGACTATAAACACCTTTTTATTAATTAAATAAATAAATGGTAACGCTGTCGATGAGGTTGAATTCTGGCTCAAGGAGTTTGAACTTTTTTTCATAGAACCTCATCATCATCTTTGATTCTGCAAAGTTGACAGGTATTAAAACTGTCATTTATGGGCAGAGGACACAAAAAATGTCCTGCCCCCGTAGCATGACCACCGTAGACAAGGATTTCTTTGACGGAAGAATCGACAAAATGACAGATAGTGCAAAGAAATCTGTCATTGTGTCGACACAATCTGTCATTTTGTCAATTCTTCCGTCAAAGAAATCCTTGTCTACGGTGGTCATGCTACGGGGGCTGGAATATCTCTTAAGAGTCGCGCTACCGTGACAGTTTGTGTGAAAATCGTTATATTAGAACTTTACCTTTTAACCTAAAACGGTGTTGAAGCTACACAATTGCAGGTAATTCGTAACAATGTACATAACAGTGGCGAAGGTTCCAAACAACTCGATCCCTACCGGATTCCCTTTGATAAATGGCACAGTCAGTATTCTATAGATAAATAACATAATCACACTAAACATTTGTACTCCGGCTTACCTCTTACAAAACTTGACCCTTCGCTACTGGCACATAAGATTCATTTTGTGTTATTTAATATAATCAGTCTGTAATGTTCCCACTGTTGGTTCTCCTGCGAGAAGAAATGGACCAATCCACGGCAGTCCGCACTGAGTGCGCGTGGTGGAACCCAGACTAACTACCAATGAACAAATTTCGGAAACGGAAAGTACCTTGTATGTTTTGATTTCATCATCATCATCATCATCATTTCAGCCGAAAGACGTCCACTGCTGGACATAGGCCTCCCCCAAGTGTCGCCACATTGACCGGTCCCGTGCGTCTCGCATTCAGCGGATCCCTGCAACCTTTACAAGGTCATCGGTCCACCTAGTGGGAGGCCTTCCAACGCAGCGTCTTCCGGTTCGCGGTCGCCACTCCAGAACTTTTCGGCCCCATCGACCATCCGTTCTGCGAGCAATGTGCCCTGCCCACTGCCACTTAAGTTTGGCTATTCTTCGGGCTACGTCGGTAACCTTGGTTCTCTTGCGGATCTCCTCATTGTTTTGATTTACTTGCGAGAAAATATGCGACAAAAAATGGCAATATTTGTTTATTGTGATGACTAAGAAGCTTGATTTTTAACAGCTCCAAGGGACCGTTAACATAAGTATTTGATATTAATTTCAAATTTATACCACCACGCGTTCTTGAGAAAAGGGTCTTGACAAGAAGACAGACAGACAGGCCGACAACGAAGTGATCTTAAAAGGGTTTTGGTTTTCATTTTGAGGTTGGGAATCATAAAAAATATTAAAATATAATTGGTTACCTTCAAATGATTTTAGCTAGACATCTATTTCTCTCTGCTTCGGTTTAAATATTAAACTTGAGAATTGAATTATAATTTTAGTCAATTATTTATAAAGATAGTTTTAGAACTTGTAAGTGTCTCGACGGTCTCAATCATACCAACTTAGGTACAATTCAAACCACTTAGGAGTTCAATTGACGCAAACTGAACAGTTGATACCAGCTCTTATTTTATAGAAGTGACGCACTGGGCTGTTTAGCTGCAAAGTTTTTTGCTACTATATAACCTTACAATTATTTAATGCATCGTTGGAAACTAAGCAGGATGATCTACTTGCAGTCTGCAAATAATACCGCTGCAAATAATGTCTACACACCAGTAGCGAAGGGTCAATTTTTGTAAGAGGGAAGCCGGAGTACTTATCTTTACTGTATGGAATATTATTGGCTATAGAAAACTGACTGTGCCATTTTTCAAAGGGAAGCCGGTAGGAATCGGGTTGTATGGAACCTTCGCCACTGCTACACACTAATTGTCGTATTGTTGTCGTTGTTTTTGCCATCGACACGCTAAGAAGAGACTTATTGTTAATAACATACATAACATCACACCTGTAAACCTCTAAGGGTTAGACAGAGGTGTACCTAATAGTACACTCACATTTTATTATTAAAGTGGTTTTCGCGTATTGCCTGTTAAGAATATTTTCTATACATCCAAACAATGACTTACCTTATAATTATGTAGGTATTGACTGAATAATTAATAAGGAATAGCTTCCTGAAAAGCCCAACAATATTTTACAAAGAAATTATTGAATGTTCTAGCAACTGTATCTTATGTGAACCTCAAATAGCTAAATAGAATATCAAACAGTGTTGTGGGCGTTGAGTTATTGTCACTATCACGGGTACAATTCCAATAACATTTTTTACCCGACTGCGCGACGCAAAGAAGGGTAAATATGTTTTCTGAAGTATTTCACAAACACGTTCCTTTCATCATTATTTTTATACATGTTTTTAGCATGTAAAGCCCTCAGGGATGTCCTACGACATGGGCTGGGAGAGTCTGTCAGTCTCTTACTTACGAAAACCACAGGGGACACCCATAATTATGGAACTTAAACATACTGACGAAATGTGGGTATACACCTCTGTTTAACCTTTCGAAAATAACGTGCTTGATGTTACATAAAAACTACACGGAATTCTTCAACTACCATTGACCGCGGTTTTGGAGCACTTGCTCACTTCGTGACTTCGTGATATGACTTCCATGTGGACCCCGCCATCATCTACGGCCATATACGACTACAGTTCCTCTTGTGAGGCGCGCCGCCGCCGCCACGCCGTCTTGAGCCAGTGACTGTTCAGGATTATTTTAATACCTATCATATAGGTCCTCTGTCTGTTCGATTATTCGCTTTAACTCCAGAACCATTTGAGATAGTCCGTTTGCCACATAGTAAACGTATTTCTGGAATAGGTATATATTAATGAAGGTTAGGTATATTATACTACGACAGCCACTGTAAAACTGCCGAGTGCGTCGTCATTAGCCACTTAAAATTAACCTTTAAAATGTCAACAGCAATTCAGCATCTTGAATGGGTACTTAATTATAACTATCTACAAGTTCTTCTCCACTTAGAAAATAACATTGAATTCATACACAACGGTTTTATAGAAAACTAGCTTATGCCCACGGCTTCGCCCGCGTGGAGTTAGGGAATTGCCCACGGGATCTTACTTCTGGGATAATAAGTAATCTATGTATCTATCTATAATACATACATAGATTTACATGTACTTGCTTATGACTTGCAATTATTAGTTTAAAGTTATATCAATTAAATTAGATACGTGAAATATTGATACCTTGGTTTGAGATTGGACATCGGATTTATTGGATTTTATCTGAAGAGCATGTACACATTTTCAAGTCAATCGACCCCGAGATAAAAAGTTTCACAGAAAATTCAACACCCCATTTCACCCTCTAAGGGGTAGGAATTTCGAAAAACTGAAACTTACTCTTCACAAAGAATACACCCTCCAATTTTTATATCTTTGGGACCCGCGGTTTGGGCTGTGCGTTGGTATTTCAGTCAGCCAGTCAGGACATGGAATTTTAAATTGGGGGATGATTTTGGAAAAACTGATACACGTATCTCATCATTTTAACTTAAGTATATGTAGACACATTTTCATGTCAATCGACTCGGAGAATAAAAAGTTTCATAGAAAATTCAACACCCCATTTCAACCTATTAGGGGTGGAATTTCAAAAAAACCCTTTCTTAGTGGAAAATTACTCTCCACAAAGAATACATCCTCTAAATTTCATGTCTCTAGGACCAGCGGTTTGGGCTGTGCGTTGGTATATCAGACAGCCAGTCAGGACATGGAATTTTAAATTGGGGGATGATTTTGGAAAAACTGTGATACACGTATCTCATCATTTTAACTGAAGTATATGTAGACACATTTTCAAGTCAATCGACTCGGAGAATAAAAAGTTTCATAGAAAATTCAACACCTCATTTCACCCTCTTAGGGGTGGAATTTCGAAAAACCCTTTCTTAGTAGATACCTAATCTTCACAAAGAATACACCCTCCAAATTTTATGTCTCTAGAACCAGTGGTTTGGGCTGTGCGTTGATATATAAGTCAGTCAGTCAGTCAGTCAGGACTTTGAATTTTATATGTATAGATATGAGCTTTGCCACCATTTTAGTAATCTGTTATACCGATCCACTATTAGGAAATCTTTCCGTTAATTTAATTAGTCCGTCGCGCTCGACTGCTTGCAGCGTATTGAGCGAAATGCATGGATAAATGAAATATAATACTGTGCGTAAATAGTCATCGTGTCAAACAGGTTCTATTATCATGCGTCCGTGCCATTTATCTATCTACTTTTTTGTTTTGTTTTGCACTTTCACGATATTTATTATTTCGTAGTTTATTTTGTAATAATTTACTGTATGTTTATTTAATTTTTTGTACACATCTATTATTCATGTTTAGGTACCTTTGCACCACCACCACTGACACAACACATAAAACTGTTTTACATCCGTGACCTCTCTAATCCAGGTCCAGTTGAAAACCAGCGTCAGGCACTAGTTGCCCGGCATTTTGCTGAACTGGTCCTATTTGGCGCAGCTATGAGGCACACAGTGCTACCTACATTTTTTTTTATTTTTGTTTAGTTTTAAGTTTTTATTTTTTTTCTGTTTTTTTTTTTTATTTTTGTATTATTTTTGTTTTTATATTGTGTGCGCTTGTGGCATGTGCCAAATAAATGTATTTTCTTTCTTTCTTTCTTTCTTTGTATCGTTAATTTGCGGTCGGAACCCCCGTCTTTGCAGACACGTAACTATCGTAGTAGCTATCGCCCGCGGTTTCAACCGCTCAAATTAATTTTTTACACATTAAATTTATTAATTAGGTATAATAGCATATGTGTTATTCTGGTCGGTCGGTATGTGGATAGGTAACCATCATAACATATCGGGTGTCCTCCGTGCCTCCGAAAACACGTTAAGCCGTTGGTCCCGGCTGTATATTTGACAGCAGTTACAGGTAGTCAGTAGCCCGAAAGTCTGGCTTAACCAGTCTGTCCGAGGAGTGCCGTATTACCCAGTAGTAACTGGGTTCTGGGTATTGGTGGTCAGATAGGCAGCGGCTCGATGTGAAATACTGGTATTCAGTTGCATCCGGTTAGACTGTAAGCCGACCCCAACATAGTTCGGAAAAGGCTAGGCAGATGATGATGTGTTATTCTGATGTATGGCTATCATATTTTAAAGTTTCATCCAAATTCGTGCACCCATTTCAACGTGAAGGAGTAACAAACATATACACAATCTTTAATTTTCGCATTTGAAATCCTTCGCCCGCGTGGACTTACACCTGACCCCACGGGATCGTACAACTGGGATAAAAAGTATCCTATGTTTTAATCCGTTCTAAAGTTTTGACGTGTTAGAGTAACAAACACAAGTAATTAGTAAGATTGGTTTGTGTTTTGAAATTAACTGATCCAACGTTATCCAATCTTAAGAATTTCTTCCTTATAGGCATATTCTTTTGTGATTCATGCAGGAACCGAACTTGCAACATTGCTCACACTGCGCCAACCGTGTCGTTTGATCAGACTTATAGAAATTGCTGTAAGGTTGATTAATGATATTTTTAAGTATTAAATAATGTTATGATTGTACTATAAATCAAGGTAGTCCACTTCTGATACGCAATTACTGTCAACACGTTTCAAAACATTGAAAACGTATAGTTTGCATGTTGATAGACGAAGTATCAACTCTGATATCGAATTGACGATTAATCATCCATTTGCCTTCACAAGGCAGTTTTTTCTTTAGCCTTTGACATATCATAACATCACGCTTGATTTTCTCTGAAAGGTTAGTCAGAGGTGATCGATATACCTACACCCACATTTCGCCAGCTATTTTTTTTTTCCTATGTAATGGGGGCGAGCCTATTGCCATCAACCGGGCAGAAATACAAACTCCGATCTGCTACTGAGAAATTCCTCATGCAAAAACTCAATAACATTTCGTGCGACCCGGGAATCGAATCCAGGACCTCTAGCTAACACATACGAGACAGTTCAAAGAATCAGATTTTTCAAATAAACGAATAAAAACAAAAAAAAAATTGAAAAGTATTTTTTTTTTTGTTTTTAATTAAAGTGAATTAGTAATGTTATGTATGTAATGTGACTATATGAGTGTGTTATTTCTATTATGACGTAGTAATACTTGAACTAAAATGAGTTTTTTTTTAATTTTTATTTTAAAGAGTCTTTTGGCAGCTTTAAGGATTTGTCAGTATTTAATACCTTTATTTACCGTTTTTGTTTTCCCGCACCGGCTGATCGGCCATGGAGCCGAAGGTTTCTTTGAGCAAGAACACGGTTCCACCCATAGTGGAACCGTGGAGCATCATTCAGTCGCGGAGACTATTCAAAAATCGGTTGCGAATGTTAAGCGCAATCTATTGGTTTAACATGGAACTATAACAGATGGCAGGTTGGTCTTGTCCTAGCGACGGGGTGCCCTCGGCGTGCAGTCGCTTAGTCTAAGTTTTTTGACCTAGCTGGAGGCCCCCACTGAATTGCGGTTTAGCAGACCTTCTAGGTTGACCTGCTAGATGCCATTCACAAAAAAAAAACGTCAGCAAACAGCTCGTTGGTTCTTGAATACGTAAAATGTAAAAAATACAGGGTGTAAACAGACCCTTCACATAGCCGTCAACCAAGCATTCTGTACATCAAACTAAGTAACTTTACGCAAAAATTATTGCTGGGTATCGACTTTTTTTTTTGAGTGAAAAATCACGTGACACGGTAGGACTCGATGGAAAACACTTAAAGCATTGTGCTGATGGATGGATTGAATAGTACGGGGGTCGTGGAGGTGTGTAAAGTAAAAATCTTACATTAAAAACATGTATTTAAAAAAAAACTTGTGAAAAAGTTGGAACTTTGACCCCCAATATCTCCGTAACTAGAAGGTTCCCAGGTATGGTCTAGAACAAAAAAATGATCGCAAAGACGGAGAAAACAAGTGCCTTTCGGATATGTTAAGGGTCTATTTACACCCTTTATGTGTATGTTGGCTCTTGTGATACAGGGAATCCTAGTACAAGAGCCAGGGCTACTGATGTTTGAACAACCACGTGTTAATAAAGATTTTATTATTTATTTATTTTATTTATATACGTGTTATTTTTTAATTAAATAAATGATGTAGGTAGGTTAAGATTTATCAATAAAAACGCCCGTCTTCTTATAATTACTTTAATATTTTTATATAATCCGTTATATTGAATACAACTTTAACAAGTGAACTACGTCAACTAACACAGATATACATCAGCGACATTATTCAACATTTTACGTGATTTTAAACACACATTTAGGCTCATTAGCACCATCAATCAAACAAGCATTTGGCGCTACAGTTATTCCAGACAAATTTTGACTCTTTCAATCGGTCGAAGATGATAGCTACAGAATTATCTTTTAACCATAACATTACGCCTGTAATCTCTAGGGGTTAGGCAGAGTTGTACCCCACATTTCGCCAGTTATGTTTATGTCCCATATAATAGGGGGGGGGGGGGCATATTACCACCAACCGGGCACGAATTAAGATTCCGTGGCTGCTACTGAGAAATTCCTGATGGAAAAACCCAATAACACTTTGCCCTACCCGGGGATCGAACCCACGCCCTCATGCTCAGCAGTCGCGCTTCCGACCACTAGTCCAAAAAGGCAAAAAGGCAGTCATGCCCCAATCTTTTAAACATATTCTGCGTTGAACGCATTGAGTGATTCATGTTGCCAATGAACCTTAGTACAGTTTGTGTAAATAACTACAGCTAGGTACACGGGTATTTACTACAAATAATAGTAAACATATAAAATAGGATTTTCAATACTGATAGACTTATAAATAGTATACTACATTTTAGTAAAATATCTATAAAGTTTGGACATAAACGTAGAATAATAACAAAATATACTAAATAAGAATAATAAAATTACATGTTTACATTAAACTTCGGGTCAAACCGGCCACATCTAACGTATATCATAAATATGTAAGCATCAACTATAAACAATATAGAACACTATAGAGAAAGATAGAGCACTTTAGAGTAATATAAAGCAGAAAGATCTACACTCTACGATGACAAATGTTGTAAGTAACGTAATGTCTATATTACGTTTACAATATTATTATACATGCAATCTCAACTAGAAGAAGATTATGTAGATATAACAGTTTATATTTCAATAGTCCGGTCATTTTAGACACTTGAAATAAAGAAAATTCCGACAGAGCCAAATCTTCGTAGAGACCTTAGGTTTACCACAAGGAATAAAGTGTCAAAAGTCCCCATCAGTCCCATGTGAGCTTAGGGACTTATTCGGGGCCCAAGGTCAAAATTTTAGGTTTTTTGGATTTTTCTCGAAAACGGTAAGTTTTATCGAAAAAGTACTTCAGAGCAAAGTTGTAGATCTTAAAATTCTCTATAAAAATAGTCCCTATGATTTTTTCTCTAAGACCCACTATTTCCCAGATATTGCGCTTGTAAGAATCATGTTCTACATAGTATGCACACATATGCCACGTATATACATATTTAGGTACTCAAGCAAGCAAAAATGCCTACTCGTGTCTCTTTTATGTATACATTATACTATTCTAAGAAAATTTACTCTAAACTGACCGCCGGTCCCTTACCGAATCCCCTCTACTTGAATAACATCTGGCCTTGAAAAACATCTGCCTATTCTTTTGTCCATGTGGTGTCGTTCACGTATACCTGCTTCTGAAGGCGCAGCAACGGACAGAAATATATTCTTCTAAAAGTTTATCAGCTTATCCAAAATGCCAAAACTTTATTTTATTTTTACACGCGATAACCGGATGCGATACTACGTCAGCAATGTTTAGAAGGGGCAAAAATTCAGTATTAAAATTATTTGAAAAAAATGATTTGATTGACTGCGCAAAAGTATTTACAGAAATTAATTCTTCACCTCAAATACTAATTACTAAAGGAATTCGGATTCTTCTTGCGGTTTATGGAGCTCCAAAAAAAAATAGATTGCATAGATACGTACAGATATTTAACATTTGTAAAAAATACACGAAACAAAAAGCAAGTACAGCTATCTTGTCTTCCTCCAACATCGGCATCTGCTACTCAACATTTGTTTCGAGTATACTATCAAGTTCAGACATGGCAAGGCAATGAACTGAACCCTGAAGACTGGGGTTGGAAATTGATAAATAATACTTTGGAACCGATTCGAACTTTACTGCCCCCTGCTCCAGAAAAACTTCTTAACACTATTTTTTGCAATTGCAAGAAAGGTTGTAGTGCCAAATGTGGCTGTAAAAAAGTAGGGTTGCAGTGTTCTCCAGCGTGTACCAATTGCCAAGGTGTCTCTTGCTCAAATCTTCAATTAAATAAAAGAGAGGAAGATTCATGTGATTTTGATGAAGAGACAACTGATTCATCTTCATTTGAACAATTTCTAAGCGTTCATCAACAGGAAGGAGAAGAAGAAGAACAAGAAGAAATTGAAGAAAACATGATTGTTGAAGTTGAATATGAAGAGTATGAGTCAGATTAAAGTAATAAAAAAAAGTTAGAACGACAGTTAAACTCAGTAACCCATATCAATAATCTTCATACTATTAAATAATTATTGTTCCTGAAAATAACGTCATAAAGGTTCGTGGAATAGGCCTACCGGGGATACCACGTTAAAAAAAATGCGCCGAGTACACTACCTCACAGGTGGTGTGGAAATGTGTGCATATTATGAAGAACGTGATTCTTACAAGCGCAATATCTGGGAAATAGTGGGTCTTAGAGAAAAAATAATAGCGACCATTTTTATAGAAAATTTTAAGATCTACAACTTTGCTCTGAAGTACTTTTTCGATAAAACTTACCGTTTTCGAGAAAAATCCAAAAAACCTAAAATTTTGACCTTGGGCCCCGAATAAGTCCCTAAGCTCACATGGGACTCATGGGGACTTTTGACGCTTTATTCCTTGTGGTAAACCTAAGGTCTCTACGAAGATTTGGCTCTGTCGGAATTTTCTTTATTTGATCACTATTTTTATGTCTAAAATGACCGGACTACAATCATCAGTTGGATCATATTATATCATAAGTAGGGAATGCAATCCGGACTATCCGTAATCTGAAAAATCCGGATATCCGCACATTTTTACTAGACTTTCAAATCCGGATTTGAAAATCGAATCCGGATTTTCTGAATAATAAGAAATTGTAATTCGGCGGCTGCTTTATACAGCCGAAAGCCTGAAACTGATATTCCCAGTTTAGTGCGAATGGAGATGGCGTTATTCGAGGATAGTGGTTCACGAGGACGATACATGGAAGCCGCTTACAAGCATTTTCAGTGCATTCCCCCACAAAAGCGTCGAATCAGAGCTTGCTTTTTCCGCAGCAGGAATTATGTGTAACCGAATTCGCAGCAGGTTAAACGACTGCACTTTAGATGCCTTATTATTTTTGAGGTCACATTTTATGTGTCAAAAAAAGACTTAGTTTTTTTTTGTTGCTAAATTTATGTTGATTAAATTGTTTTGTTATGTTTAATAATTTGACAAGAAGGCATTATTATTTTTGTTTTCCAGAATTTCTTTTAATTTGTACTTATTAATTATTTGACTAACGTTTCTCAGCTCACGAGTCACAGACTGATTATTTTAATAAGAATAAGTATTATGTTGATTAAGTGAAGTTAAATTGTGTAATAATTTTGACAAGAAGTCTATTTGTCTTTATTTTTGATCTCCAGAGTTTATTTTAATTTGTACATATTAATTATTTTATTAATGTTACTCACCACGCGAGTCGCAGACTGATTTTTTTAATAAGAATAAGTATTATGTTGATTAAGTGAAGTTAAACTGTTTCGTTACTTTTATTATGTTTAATAATTTGACAAGGAGTCTATTTGTCCTTTTATTTTTGTTCCTCAGAGTTTATTTTAATTTGTACTTGTCGTTTATGTCAGGATTTATTTCGTAAGGCTCGTACATCATATGGGCAGACGATGGGTTTCGTGCTATGAAAACACACTGGGTGCGATACACTGTTTCTAGCAAAACTTACGAATTACTTGAGATTACAACTTAACACAATAACACGGGGCACAATGAATCGGGTACAGTTCCACAACTCCACCGCGATCAGACATTGACTGTCGCCCTCGCCTCGAGCTGAACATCAGGGCTGTGTAGAAGCACGCTGTGGTGTGGGTAGACTGGTAAGTAGGTCGCGTCATGTCACCAGTGCCCACTGACGCGTTTTCCGATTCATTTTATGTCCGGACTAACGACCGGATCCGACATACTTATTAATTATTTAACCAACGTTACTCAGCACGCGAGTCACAGACTGATTATTTTAATAATAAGAATATTATGGCTATAACACCAAAATTATGCTATTTAATTTGAATAACTACAAACAACAAAAAAAAAAAAAAACATATATTTTTAATTGTCCTGTGTCTTTATTTTAACCCATTTACACAAATATAAGAAAAATCATATAAATAAACAAATATGGGTAGATTTATGTATGTTCATGAAAAATTCGTAAAATCCGGATAATCCGGATTGGACCAAAAATCCGTTCATAAAATCCGGATTTTAAAACAGAACGGATTTGCATTCCCTAATCATAAGGTACAGGAAACAAAAAAAAATCTTAGTAAAATAAATAAAATAAGACAAAACACAACACACACTTTTATTACTTCTACAAATTAAATTATTAAATTAAAATTATTTTATTATTTAAAAATATTATTTAAAATTATTTTATTATTTGTGCTAAAACATTTTGCGCAGTAACACTTTGTCTACGTATACATTGAGTTTTTGAGCCGTTAAATATGGTATGTATCTTTTAAATCGAACCAATATTTCTCATTTTGACCTCCTAAAAAGGGACTCGCTAATATAATAAATGAGCGTCTTCTTGTGATCCCCAAATAATTCTTGAAAAAAAAAACGGGCATACATACATATATACAGGTCAAACATATAACCCTCCTTTTGGGCTTCGCCACAGTCGGGTGAAAAGGCCGGAAAGTCGAAAAGATGCGCATTTATTTTTAAAAAGCGATGACCATTGAAGACAAACACGTTATTACTGAATCAAAAAGGCGATCATCATTAGAAGATCCTTCAGTTATTGAGGATTAAATAAATATTTCCTTCATAATCTACTTAGCAATGTATTACATTGTTTTAATACCCTTATTCATGTTAGTAGAACATCTATGACATTCTCTTCTATCGAAGCCTGCATGCCTTTTTATACTGTACCTTCTGCCGCCTGTTGGATGATCGCCTTCAGCAGTTGGTGTAGCGTCTGAAAAACCCACACACAGCAAAAAAGAACACAGCCTAAACATATATCTAGTAGTTGGTTTAAAAACAAGATTAGGACATCCAATTACTCATTATTGATTGTGAAAACTGGAATTAGTTAAATATAGGTATGTGTCCTATCGAAGCTAGAAATGGTAGTTTAATGTGCCTATGAATACATTATCAGCATTTTAAAAGCGGTCTTATAACACTGTCCCGCATTTGTAACCAACACCCTTCATTTTCAGGGTACCTACCAGTAGCGAAGGGTAAATTTTTGTAACAGGTAAGCCGGAGTACATATCTTAAATCTGATTATATTATTTGTGTATAGAATAATGACTGTGCTATTTGTCAAAGGGAATCCGGTAGGAATCGAGTTGTATGAAATCTTCGCCACTGGTACCTTAACCGCAGAAGAGATTCAGACACAACAACCAAAGAAGAACTAAAAACTCAGTTATTAATCATACATTGCAGATACAATATCTCCAAACTCAGAATCACAAATATCGCAAAACAGATATCTCTGAACTGCAAAAAAATCTTTGTAGGTACATCAGCGCATATAACTCATACATTGAGCTCCTCTCTTCATTCAGGTTATCTGCCGCACCATGATAGCGAGGGCATCATGTGGAGGAGGTACATCGAAGATAGGGGTACCAGTGGAATCTTTGTAGTCCACGTAACGAACTGTGCGGATGACTTCCATGCCGAGGGAGCTGCAAATGCGCTGCGAGTAGGCGCCAGTTGCGTCTGCTTTGAACAACTGAAACAGGAGAAAGCGAGTTGAATTTTTGTTTTTTTTTTTCCAAAATATAAAGCGCAAAACAACCCGTTGTAAGCCGTTGCTAAAAAAATTTTCAGTACTGGGAGTCAGTCTTCCTCTCCGTAACGATAGCCGTACAGTGTACACTCTCACCGAGGCAGGGCGAGTGATAAATAGTAGCGCTCGTCTAGTCTCGGTGTTCCTCTCTTGCTGAAGAGACATCGAAAGAGCTCTCGTCGAAAGTGTATAGCCACCATAAGAGGCAGTGGGCTTTAACCACGCGAGCGCAGTGCGGTTTGGCCGTCACAGGCACCAAGAGCATTCCTATCTTATTCCTGCTTAATGTTTGCCCCGAGTATGAGCTATATTATATACTGCTAGTCTGCTATTATACCTGTTCTTTACGAAGTCTTCACCTTTTTCGGAAACATTTCAATGATTTAGTAATTCATTATTGAACGCCGTACTCCAATGTCCTGTGACGGCTCCCCCTTGTTGACAAAACCCACAGCTATTGCGTCATTGCGTGACTTCCATAGCTCATTACGTAGTAATATAGGTCAGTAGGACAATGAGGGGATCCAAACTAACAGGTCCACATCACTATAATCATATATATCTACGAACTGTATTACCTTAAATCCATTCTCTTTGGCGATGTCTATGCTTCTGGACATCAGTTCCTTAGCCAGCCCGCGTCCCCTTGCATTTTGATCTACGGAAATTATCCTGCATTCCAGGATTTTGTCCACCTGGAAATGGTTAAACAACGATATTTAATTTATCATGGGTGCTGGCTATAGATATTCTTTAATTTCGATATTTAGAGTTCAAAAGATGCTATGAACAAAAAAATCTGTCCCAACCAAAGCGATCAGATAAAAACAGAACACGATCGGATTTTACGAACAAATGAGCGAGAAAAGACGGCGGCGATCTCTTATAATAGGACTCCTGTATACTGCCGGATATTTTTCTTTTATTTGGTCATAAACTAATAGTCCAAAACAATTGTGAGTGTGGCCTGTTTTCAAACTAAGTGCTAGGTATTCGACAAACACCAATAACATCAAACCAGATCAGCACATTTAAATGCAGATTAGATGGTTTTATTAATGAAATTCACCCTTAGTTTGATAACACAAACATCTTTCGCATCTAACAATCTTTGGTTCAACTCACTTGAAACATGTGGAACAGATCCAGCTCCTGGCTAACGGAGTACAAAATGGTGAAGATCTTGTTGTACTTCTCGTCCGAGGACTGCTGGATCTTCTCGATGGACTGCTCAATGTCGCCGGGTCATAAGATGCCGTTCAGGCCCACTCCCAGCACCTGAAAACATATTTGTGAAGAGATTAGGTTACTCGGCAGACAGGCAATGGCTTCGCTTCAGATGGTGTTAAGGTCTCATGCATCGCATTTTGAAGCGAAAAGAGATTGATTTTGAATTGAGTGGTGGAAGTCAATTTGCTTCGATGTGACGCAGATGTTATAGACCCCTTTGTCCTCAGTCTCGCGTTAACGCAGCAAGACTAGATTATTTTGAACTTCCTTAGCGTATACCTATGCCTTAGATGTCATACAGGTTTGCGTCAGAACACCAGCAAAGGTGATGGGACGGTGAAATATCCAAGGCTGAATTCAAAACATACCTACGTGATGTCACTGCCTTACTGAGGCTCTTATATTCGTACCTAACATGGTGGATACTAATACAAGAGGCTCTGAAGTGGAGGTGGACAGGACACTTGGTAAGACATGGTGATATGGTACATGGAGTAGAGACCCCACTAGATGGTTAGCGAGAGACAGTCGAAGAAGTGTTGGCAGACCACCCTCTAGATGTTTGGATGACGTTGCGGATAAGACCTGGTTGATACTCGCGCAGACCAGGGAAGAAAAGCACAAATGGGAGGAGGTCTATACTCAGCAGTGGATAGAACAAGGGTGCCAATGATGATGATGATGTTATCGGATACTGACCGTATCTCCTTCAATTGCAGCGAGCGACATTCCATCAGCGATGGTGACGGCACAGAGCCTCTCCAATTGCGCGTGAGGCTCTCCACGCTGGCACAACGACACTGCCTTGTTCAGAGGCTCGTCAGCGAAGAAGTTGTCCCTCAGATGCTTTATGACAGCCTCGCTCATGTCCGGGGTTATCGTCACGAACCGCGCCATCTGAGGATTTGAAATTCGTAGTATGTGAGGTTAGGACCTTCAGGGTGACAGGAATCGACGCTGAAACTGTTACCATGAATTCAGCAAAAGCTAGGCCTCTAGAGTAGACATTTTTGGTCGGTTACTAAAAAAACCAGCTGTTCCATACACTTTGACGAGCTGGTATTGCGTTTTTGCATGAAACAGCAGTTCTTGCTGGTCGGTGCCGTCACAAGCAGTAAAAAAAGGGATGGTATCACGAGAAGGTTTATGGTAGCATCGTTAAGAGAACCTAGAATAATGTTGGGTAGCTTTTGCACATCACATTTGTAATGATGACAGAATCAACGTGTGTTTACTAGAAAACATAAAACAGATATTGTAGATCGAGGTCTGCGATCTAGGCCAGCACAAATTCTTAGAACTCGTGATCGGCTTCTGTAAATTATGCACGGAGTTC
This sequence comes from Noctua comes, assembly GCA_963082995.1. Taxonomy (NCBI): domain Eukaryota; kingdom Metazoa; phylum Arthropoda; class Insecta; order Lepidoptera; family Noctuidae; genus Noctua; species Noctua comes. The sequence continues at coordinate 3,759,519 of OY720279.1, read as the reverse complement.
GTATAACAACTAGCAATGTATCAACTAAATGAATATATTTAAACTAGCACTGTTTTATGCTTTCATGATTTAAAATTAAACTTACACTGTCACTTACGAAATATCTTCCGCGCGCCATGATCGCGGGATGAGACATCCTGCGATCATGGTGCTTGCAACAGCGTCGAAATATCGGGAGCTCTCAATAGTTGAAAAGCACGGATGACATCCCGTAAGTGACAGTGTAAGTATTATATCAACTACACAACTTGTTTTGATAATCGCTACTTATAAAGAAATAGTGTAAAATCGGTAATTGTTTCTTTAATTCATTCATTGACTGACAAAACCCACACGATTTTAGATAAATCATCCACTAAAGTGCTTAAATAAAGGAGTTATAAGTTGGCATTAAAACGTTCCTAATCCCCTCCCCCCCCTTGAAATCAGGCACACGGCATGTCAATAGATAAAAGCGTCACTATAACTTTGACACTATTTCATCTACTTGCAACATAAACTAGCAATATAATATTCCCAATACATTTACCACATTTACCGGGCGGTGGGTGTGCCTCGATAAACGCGTCCCGATCGGCCGAGCTGCCGAGCTCTCCCGAGCACTATCGAACGAATCAACGATGCAATTATTCTGCTCAGGTTATCTCATAGTTTTAACGATATTTTATACAGGCATTTAAAATGACTCTCTGGTTTCATTTTTTAACCGACGTTTAAAAAAGAGGAGGTCATACATATTCTCGCATTCGGTAGGTATCTTTTTTCCCCGTCATTTTGATCAGTTTTTTGTTTTAGAGCATACCTGGGAACATTCTAGTTACGGAGATATTGAGGGTCAAAGTTCCAACTTTTTCACAAGATTTTTCTTTTTTAATTTAAGGTTTTTTAGGTTATTACTTTACTTTAAATACCTCCACGCCCCCGTACTATTCAATAACTCCATCAGAACAGTGTTTTGACTGTGTTATATTGAGTCCTACCGTAAAACGTGATTTTTTACCCCAAAAGAAACCCCTAGAGTTACTTTATTTGATGTACAGAATGCTTGGTTGCCGGCTTTGTGAAGGGTCCCTTTACACCCTGTATAAAAAGTGAGAAATCTTTTCTTTTGCCATTCAATATCAAAAAATACAAAGTACATTTGGTGGAGGCAATAACCTCGGTTCATTGCGCTCCTACGGCGTAAACCGAATCAAATGAATAATGTAACACTACGAAGTGTTCTACGAATACGTTGTAATATATTTTCTGCCTGTCGTGTTAGTCTAGTGGTCGCAACTGCTGATGCTGAGCATGAGGTCTTGGAATCGATTCCCAGCTTATCAGGAATATATCAGTCGCAGACCGGACTCTGGATTTGTGCCCGGTTGATGCAAATAGGGTCGCCCATATTACTTGGGACTTAAATAATGCCTCATTGATCTAGTGGTCGCAAGCGCGACTGATGAGCATGAGGTCCTGGTTTCGATTCCCGGGTCTGGCAAAGTGTTATTGGGTTTTTCCAATAGGAATTTCTCAATAGCTGTCACGGAGTCTGGTTTTGATGCAAATGGGCTCGCCCATATTACAAAGGACTTAAATAATAACGAATGAAATGTGAGTGTACTATAGGTACAGCGCTGCTTAACCCTTCGGAGATTACAGGCGCGAGGTTATGTTATCTTTTCTGCCTAAATATTATAATTTACTGCTACCGATCAAGGTCAGAAAGGGATGGTAAACGATGAAAGCCCCCAAACTCATTAAAACTTGATATTTAAGGAACCTTTATTTATTCTGCCAGCCCCTCCTTAATCAATAAAGCTTTGTATTTTATTATACGTACTAGTAGCCTCTGTTCGAGACTTCATTCGCTTGGAGGTCGGATATTATCCGCGGTCGTCATACTGGGATAAAGAGTATACTATGACCTTAACCAAGTCATGGTACATCGGCCGTATATCTTTCATCTAAATGCGTGAACAGGTAACAGACAGACACGTCGACAGACACGTCGACAGACGCGTCGACAGACACGTCGACAGACACGTCGACAGACGCGTCGACAGACATTGTTACTATCTCATTTATATAATTAGTATGGAGGTACGTATTATACGAGAGCAGCGGTGGCCCAGTGGTCACGGCCCCGAAATACTAACAGTTAGCCGTGGGTTCGAGCCCAGGCCGGTGCAATACTTTGTGTAATTTATTTTCATCACCGCCGCTCAAAACATCGTGAGGGAGCCAGAATACCGTAGAACTAAAAACTCGAAGACTTGTGCCATCTACCTGTTGCCCTTCAACATCATCATCATCATCATCATTTCAGCCGAAAGACGTCCACGTACACTGTTGCCCTTACCACACTTAAATTGAAATCTCGTGTGACGTCTCGATTATATTTTTTGCCGGCCAGCTGTCCTGTGTCATGAGATGTATAAACCCGAATACGTGAGTAGCGCTCCTAAAGTTAAATGATCCTTAAAAAGCAAAATCAATGCGCATTACAAACAGACATTTAGCTTCACACATCATTAACGATATATTCCTCGTCTACAGGATAATATAACCATGAGCCCCTGTCTCTGAGTCAGCGTGTTTGTTATCACGTTATAAATTGATGACCGCTGTAATCTTCACGGTTCATTAAGTTGCGACGCATGCGGAGGATGGTTCATCAGAGTAAATATACTTTTTTTTTTTTTAATACGTTGCCCCTTACTAGGAATTTGTCCTGTATCGTGGATGCGTTTACAAACATTTAAATTCACATAGACAAATAGCCAGACCCGGAACAACTACCTGTAGGCCATACAAATATTTGTTCCGTGCGGGAATCGATCCCGCGACACGAAGCGCAGCAGTCAATCGCTCAGCCACTGCGCCTACCGTACCGCCAAATACTCCGATGAGTCCTCCTCCCTATGCGTGCATATACAGGGTGGAAGGCACACCAGCACACTATTACTACGTATTCAGTACATCATCATCATTCTGAACATCCCCACATAGATTGATTTTTTTATCGGTAATTAAAAAAAAAACAGATTTAAAAAAAAAACCGAAATCCGAGGATACCGCACAATTGCCGGCGAATCGGCCAACCTCCTTGCCGGATTGCTGCCCTGGGATCTGGAGGCAACTGCCCTCCAGCGCGTCTATGAGTGGCGCGTGGAGGCGCAGCTCCGGGGCGAATCGCTGTTGCCTCGACAAGTCGAGGCGCAGCGGGAAGAGCTCCGGCGCGATCTCAGGGCAGTATGGAGGGAACGACTGTCGCAACCGAGGTCCGGGCACGCCGCAATCGCGGCGGTAAGACCCCTCTTTGAGGAGTGGCTGGATAGGCGTCACGGCGTCCTGACCTACCGCATGACGCAGGTCCTCACCGGACACGGAAGCTTCGGGAGGTACCTGTGTCTGATGGGGAAGGAGGAAACGCCTGGGTGTCACCACTGCGAGGACCGCCCGGAGGACACGGTGGAGCATACGGTGCAGGACTGCCCCGCTTGGGCAGGGCACCGCCGTGTCCTCACGGCGGCGATAGGCGGAGACCTCTCGCGCCCGGCATTGGTCGAGGCCATGCTGCGGGGCGAGACGGAGTGGGAAGCGGTCGCCTCCTTCTGCGAAGCAGTCATGCTCGCGAAGGAGGAGGCGGGCCGCGTGAGGGAGAGGACAGCGTCCTCCCTCCACCCCAGCCGCAGTGGTAGACGCCCACGGCGCCGGACGTCGGCAGACGATCTCCGGCCACCGTAGGCGCGGGCTTGCGGGCGGCGAGTAATGGGCGACTCGCTGTCCGACCATGGACCATGCCCGGGTCGACGGCGCGTTGTGTTCCACGCGCGCCTCAAAGAGTGTCAGCATTATGACGGGGCCCCCCTCTAGAGGGCGAAAGCCTGCCGGGGTCGCGGGACTTATAGAATTACCGTGACCCTGGATCATAAAGGGCTATTGAAGGACACCGTGGATTTTAGTCAGTACAAGTCTGACAGTTCCTCCCACTCTGCCCTGGGTGGGAGGCTCATTTGATGACTTTACCACGATAAAAAAAAAAAAAAAAAAAAGCTAAAGCATTGAATCGAAATTCATGCCTGATTTTTTCTAAGCAATGTGATTTTTTGACTAACCTGTATTCAAATGTTTTTCAAATCGATATTCATGCTTAAACATTTTTTTTTGTTTTTATTACAATCCCTTGATAGAACCCACGTTGGACTATTGTTCAATGCCCTCCAAAAGTATATGTTTATTTGTGAAATCGTTGTTTTGTTTGAGGTTCCACTGCGCAATGTAAAATTAATCTCATACAGAATGGTCTTTGCATTTCGTCATAAATACACAAATCCGCTTTCAGCTTAAGTTTGCAAGCACACACGCCACACTTGCAGAGTTCTATTCACCCCATAACTAACAAAGCGTGAAGTTCTATTGTGATACACAAACGTCTAGTCAGTAACAACAGGCGATGGGGAGGCTCCGAGTTTGGTAATAATTAATCATTTCATACACCCTGTCACTCGCAGGGACGGCGCTACGAGATACGTGCTACGAGCTACGCGCTACGTATGTGCTACGTGCTACGAGGCTACGAGTCTTGTGGATTTGAACATCAGGCTTCAATATTATTATAGTCTGGTTAATGACGGGTTAAGTGTTTTCAAATTAAATCGGTCACTATTAAGTATTTCATGTTACTGTTAGCCTGCGTCATCCCACTGCTGGGCAAAGGCCTCTCTCCATGACTTCCAAATTCTGCGATCCAGGGCCAATGTGGACCACTGATCGTTAGTTTTGTCGAACTGTTGGCCAAAATAACCACGTTGTGGAGCCCTGACACAGACAGAAGGCAATGCGGTAGACCTCGCAGGAGATGGCGGGACGAGCTGGACAAAACTAGTTTTTCATGTACTGAATATTAAAAAAAAAGTTGTCTAATTCAATATTTTACAGCTTACTTCTGAGATTATTGATACGCAAGCTTTATTTCCTTTTCGAAATCATTCGATTTTATTGATTTAAAATTCGTGGTTAAACTACAGAGTGTCATGGCAATATATTTTTAAATCTACTCGCTCGCTATTATAAAGCTGAAGAGTCTGTTTGGTTGAACGTGCTAATCTCAGGAACTACTGGTTCGTATTGAAAAATCATTTTAGTTTTGGAGACCATTAATCGAGGAAGGCTAAAGGCTAACATTACGCTACGGCCAATAGGAGCGGAGCATCAATGAAAAATATTGCAATAACGGGGAAAATTTTAATTTTATAATAATTTCACGAGGACGACGGTCGCGGGCAACAGCTAGTATAGCTTATAATATAGAATCATCGCTCAAAACTCTCACTTCGGAGGCTCAACAGTGCTGCGTAAAAAATCCTCCCCAAAACGAATTAAAAATCCACGAAACGAAACTCCACAGAGGTTTAAATTAAAAATAAAATCAAAAAGTTCTCAATTCTTAAAACAGTCGAGTCTATAGTTTCCCAGTTCGCCGTCCTTATTGAATAGGCTTTGTCGCCGGGAGGGCTCGAGAGGGAATGGGAGGAATTCCTCCCGCTCCCTCTGGCCCTCACGAGACGATATTGCTAACCATTAGTCGGAAAATTTTGACAAGGACGGAATTAAACGTGGTTTTTAAGGCTTGGAGAATGACCCGTTGACCTTTTAATTTTAATTAATTAGATGTAATTAAAGTTATTTTTAAAAACGGTCATCAATTAAGGTACCAGTGGCGAAGGTTCCATACAACTCGATTCCTACCGGATTCCCTTTGAAAAATGGCAGTCAGTATTCTATAAACAAATGATATAATCGCATTAAAGATACGTACTCCGGCTTACCTCTTACAAAAATTGACCCTTCGCTACTGTAAGGTACGAACTGTTTTGCATGCCAAAATGCAATACAAACCTAAGGCAACATTGCTCATTATATAGAATGCATTCTCTATACAAGGAACATGATGAAGACATCGACTTATGTCATACATCTGTGCCTACTCTCAAGAGAGTAACCATGGAGTTTCTTGCCGGTTCTTCTCCATAGGAAACGACCAACCCGAACCGTGCACCTTTTTGTCGACGTTTTACAAGTGCACATCGAGGCCTATGTGAAATAAAATATTTTGATTTTGATTTTTTAAAAGAAAATGTTTAAATGTAATTTGAAAAATAGTTAAGTTTAAAAAAATAATTAAGTTTAAGTTTAATTCTGTTTGGCTTACCTTAACTTGCATAATATTTGGATACTGCTGTTGTTTTCCTTTTTTTTTGTATTTAAATCATTTTTTTTTTCATTGTTTAATTAGATATTTAGGCGCATAATATAGTGCATGTAGAGCTCTTCTTTAAGTAATGGGGCACCTAGACTTAAGTTACCGTAACCTGCTCAGGTGGAGATTCATTGATGACTCTGCCCTGCAGATTAAATGTGGTGCTGTTCTGCAAACGATGGGGCACTTAATATCGTGTCCTGCCTGTCCTGTTGTTTGTTCACTTCAGGAACTGATGGACGCAACCGAAAGCGCCAAACTAGTAGCTCAGTTCTGGGCTGACACAATCTAGATTGCCATCGACACGCTAAGAAGAAGAAGACTTAAGTTTGCAATGTTTTACTATACATATATGTAATAGTGTACTCATTGTTGAAGAGCCAAATAAAATAAATACGTAAGTAATACAGCTGGTTTTGACTCAAGTAAATAACGAGAGGAACATTTTACAAAGAAAGAAAGAAAATTGTGTTTATTCGGCATTATTAAAACAAAAACACATTAAAAATTTAACAAAATACATAAACAAACAAAAATAATAATGCCAGATGGCCACACAAGGTGTACCACCGCGTACCAACGATTTCAAAACTTGTGTTAGGAAAATGAAGAAGAAGAAAAAAATAACACTCCCACTTTTTTGGATGTCGTTGCCGTCATATTGATTTCGTCCGCATAAAATGGAGCCTATATTACTTGGACCTCAATAACGAATCGATTGACACCTCATTCATCAAAATCGGCTTAGTAGTTTAGGCACTACGGCGGATCATGGAAATGTTACAAAAACCTCAATCTTTTTTTTTGGCTTTGCCCAATCGGGTAAAAGTGATACTAAGCTAAAATAAGGTTTTAAATTAGGCCATGAAAAGGAACTTTAAATGTCAAAAAGTACAGGGAAATTGAATTGATTCTAGTTGTCCATTCACTGAACAGAAGGAGTAGACAACAACTAACTGATTCCACTATTAACTAATGTTCTACCTAAATCTTGTTATGTTATCTATAACTCACATAACATAACATGTGTAGTGTAATCCCCGAAGGGTTAGGCAGAGGTATCTCTAATAGTACACCCACATATCGACAGTTATGCTTTCTTTTTCTTAGGGTGTCGATGGCAATCTAAATTGTGTCAACCCAGAACTGAGCTACTAGTTTGGCGCTTTCGGTAGCGTCCATCAGTTCCTGAAGTGAACAAACAACAGGACACAGTTATACTTTAAGTTCCATGTAATATTGGGCGAGCCCGTCACAAATCCAGACTCCGAGGCTGCTACTGAGAAATTCCTGATGGAAAAACTCAATAACACTTTGCCCGACCCGGGAATCAAACCCAGGACCGTATGCTAAGCAGTTGCGCTTGCGAGCACTCGACTAACGAGCAAGCAACTATATCTATATAGGTTCTATATAAGCTGTACACCACAGACACCTAGACACTACGTAAAGTGCCTTGTTCTCGAAGGGAAGCTGGCAGGAATCGGCTTCTTAGATGCCTTCGGGCCTGGTACACGTGTTTAAATATGTATATGATAACACATTAACTTATTACAACACATCAGAACATTTAGTTCATCATGAAAGTCAATATTCTTAATCAATACTTTATGCACTAAACTTTCTTCATTTCCCAAAGGAGACGGAACTTTATTTCAACTAGATAAAGTTGTAGGTTTAATGAAGATAGAAACTTATTACCGAAGTGAGTCCTATCGATTGTGGCGCTGTGAACGTCGATGTCGGGGACAAATTGATTCGGATATACTGACTATAAAAGTCTTTATAGGGTGTTTTACCTTTGTGGCGCATTTTATCATATGTGTTAGGAAAAGACTCATTTGTGCCTCAAGTCATCCTTATATGTGACATCGTCTATAAAAATAATTAAATTGAAGTGTCTAGCTGCAATTTCAAAATAACAGCTTTTTACTGAATCCATATGAAACTATATACGGTAGTTATAACAAAATTACATTTTTTAAATTTTGTCTGTCTGTCTGTTTGTTCCGGTTAATCTCCGAAACGGCTGGGCCGATTTTAACGGGATTTTTACTGGCATATAGCTGATGTTAAATGGAGTAACTTAGGCTTATTTTTATTTTAGAAAAGGATTAGAGTTCGGTGCAAAAAACCCTTGAAACTGTTAAAAAATCTGATTCAAATATGGAAGTACCTAATATTTTTATAATAATTTCACGCGGACGAAGTTACATCTAGTTATGTAATTAAATCTGAATTACTAAAGGGAAGTTTTCCGTACAGAAAATGAGAGGTTCACTTACTATGCGAGAAGAGATCTTTGCCTATGTAGTGTAGTGGGACAGGCACTGTCGCAGTTGCTTTCTTCGAAGAGGAGATGCATTGATTTACGCCTCTTATAGACTATATTATGGTGACAAATAGGTTAACTCAGTTTGAATCTCCATAACTTAACGTCAATGGGCTAATATAATTTGAATAATGTTGATCATGTCAAGGCTTTGCTGGACTTTCTTCATATTTTACGTTCATTTTAATAATTGTCATGCTTAATTCTTTATAATGCTTTTACAGTATACAAAAAATTATTGTCTTGTTTAGTAACTATCTATCTTATGCTATGTTTTATGTCTAGTTTAAATTATAGGTATGTCTACATACTCTAGTTCTGAGTCTCTTTGAAGTCGAAATACGTCTGTCGAGCGCCTGGTTAATTAAATGTTGCGAGAACTGCCAATTAAGCTTGATACGATTTGTGTCTATTCTTAGACATAATTTACTAGCCCACAACTCATTAAAATGTCAAATAAATGCTGTAGGTACTTAGTCCAATCTACCTACATACCCAATCAAAATTATTGATTTAATAGACGCAATGTTTGTAAGTATACAAACTATACGTTGACCGGACATATTGTAGAACGAACGTAGTTACAACAAAAGACGAACGCCGTATATTATAGAATGGAACGCGCCATTCCGGTCGCCATTCATTCGCTGCACATGTCCTTTGAAATCTTCCCCTCACAAGCTTGCAGGGCAGAAATAACTTGCTAGGTGCCATTTATTAAATTTCTATAGTTTAATCTATATTATATTTAATCTATAGAATAGTAATAGGAGATCTCTTAATAAAACTAACTAATTGATAAGAAATTTAATTTGAAAAATCTTAAAAATGTCCACCACAACCAAACCAACAAACTAATACCAAAAAAAAAATGCTTATGGTTCTGTCTACCAAATTAATGCCAAACTTTTAATTAAAAAAATGTCGACTTTCTGTCGAATTTGAACAAAAATACTGTATCTAAAAACGGGTTCATGTAAAACTCAATTCGTGCGTCAAAATGTATAAAACTTTTTCAGAATCCATTTAAGAATTAGAGGCAGCCACAGACTAGTTACAGAATTACTTAAGGAGAAGGTCTTCAACAGTTTCTGTAACGTCTTGTATGAATAATTAAGCAGGACTGTTAGATAGAGGTCACCCTTTGCGACTTTCTAAACCATTGCACTTAAGTACAAAAACGTAGCTGAAATTGTTGCCGAATTTCGCTGAAAATATTGTATGTGTTTAGGCCGTATGATTTGGCAAAGTGGTTCTAAACGTAAGGCTTCGTTTCGATCTTTTAGAACTTGGAAAACACAAAAGTAAGCGGCAGCTTATTTTTTGTAAACATTCTGTTAATTGTTGTTTATAATAAAACAGGGAATTCGAAAGAAAAGCCAGTCTCAATTTTTCACATGATGACCGAATCAGCGATTGGAGTTCGCGTAGGTGAATTTTGGGGCCAAACATATTTGAAATTTTTGCCATCGATACGCTAAGAATTTCTTCTTGTAAAACACATCAATTATAAACATTTCAGTAGGTAAAAGAGTAAAAAGGTGCATTTAACACCGTAAAAAAAAATATTGTCACCAAACCAATTGAACCAAAGGCGTGTGCAAAATTTCAGCTCAATCGGTTGGGGGAACTGGTTTAAAATTCAGTTGCAAGATTTGACACAAACATAATAAGTAACTAACAAGGTAACAGTGGCGAAGGTACCATACAACTCGATTCCTACCGGCTTCCCTTTGAAAATCGGTACAGTCAGTATTCTATAGACAAATAATATAATCACATTAAAGATATGTACTCCGGCTTACCTCTTACAAAAATTGACCCTTCGCTACTGCAAGGTAAGTTAGAAAAATAAAAGCTTGTAAATAAATAACAAGCTAGTAAAAAACAGGCGCACGTGAGAAATTGTTCACCTCAGAGACCGCTATACCGGGTCTCCTTTATCCTCCTCAGTATAATATCGAGCGATTTTACGGGCTCACGACTTCCTTCGAATAAAGATAATATCTATCTTAGTAGGCGATTTATTTCTTTACGTTAGGCTGCAGGTATTGTACACGTTGGCTTTAGTCAAAAGAATTGAACATTATGAAGACCATAAGTTTACGAAATAATAACTCTGGTGCAGTGACTGCGTAATTTCAAACACAGTTTTAGGCCTTCACGGTTTACAAATAAACTTATACTGTGACTTACGAAATATCTTCCGTGATTGCAACCCGCGACCATGGCGCTTGCAACAGCGTCGAAATATCGCGGGAGCTCAAAATAATGAACAATCACGGAAGATATCCCGTAAGTGACAATAAAAGTTTACTACGTAACTTGTTTGTCCACTTGTTGCTATAGTTTCACAACGACTTCTAACTTGACCTCCGATTAGAAATAACACCTATTATAAACCGTTAAAAAACACCTATTATAAAGTGTCTGTCTAATACATCCTAACATAGATATAATAGCGATTGGCAGCGCTGTGTCCAAACTGACTAACCAGACTGAATTAAACCGAATTGGTACGCTGGAAGAGATTTCTTTAGAAATAAGCATCACCTTTGTACTATTTTTATTCCCTTCTTCTTTTCTATATTTAGTGTGTGCATAAATTGTTAAATAAATAAATAAACAGCTAAAACGAAATCAAAATGAAAAAACAAGTTCCTAAGTTCGTTTTGTTTCATTGTTTACTAAACATGACACATCACGCCTGTATTTACCGAAGAGTTTGGTAATGGAGTATTCCTAATTATAGGTAGTAACATTCGCCAGTTAACTAGTCCTAAATAAATAGAAAAAATCTCGTTACCAAGCATAAAAATGTCTAGCTCCATGAAACCCACCCTATTTGAAAATGAATTGCCAGCTCGCAAAACCTTCCAATATAGGATCGTTATTGGCATAGTAAAGCGAGCCGTAAGCGGGTGCTCCCAATATCTATCATTCTTTCACGTATCCCTACCGTTGTAATACGCTGTAGTCACTTTATATACCTATTAAAACCTTTTTTAAACAGAGAGAACGGGGCACCGACCCACAAATGGTTACCACATATTCAGAACTTCATTCTGAACCCACACAGTGTTTTTTAAATAAAAAAAAACTGCTGTTCCATACATTTCGACCGTGTAGGTACTGCAATTTTGTAGGAAACAGCTGTTTTTTAAATAACCCACGAAAAATTTCTATGTGGGGACAGAATGATGCCCGTTGTACCGTCTGCACCATTGACCTGCACCATCAATGGTGCAGAGGAGACTAATTAGTTTCGATTGCACCATTAATGGTGCAAGTGATACTGCATTAATAGTGTGGTCTCATCTGCACCATTGAGAATGGTGCAAACGAAACTGCATTGATAGTATGGTCTCGTCTGCACCATTGACGATGGTGCAAACGAAACTACTGAAACACTACTCTAAACCTTATTGAAACACTACCACGGTACGAAAGTTATAAATCGGTTGCTTATAGACGGATAAATAAAAAACAGGGAGTTAAAAAGACGGCTTATAGTGTCGGAACTGAAGTCGAAATTGGCAACAATCATAAAGATTTCCTTTTGGCTTTGGCTGACTATCATCACGAACGCGAACGTATTTTAATTTTTGCCTCGGAAGTAGCTAGAGAAATGTTTAAAAACGGGAAAATCTTCTTTTGCAACGGTACCTTCAAAAAGTGTCCTAGACCATTCAAACAGTTGTATGTGATCTTTTGTGACATAGGAAGCACCGAGGATAAAAACTTTGTAGTGCCGGTTGCTTATATATTTTTGGGAAAAAAAAAAAAGGAAACATATTTTCTAATGTTGGAAATGATTAAATCGCAAATTCCAGAATGGAACCCTTCTAAATTTATATCGGACTACGAACAATCATTTATCGGCGCCGTAAGAAGTGTGTTTCTTAAATCAATGCATCATGGATGTTATTTCCATTTTCAAAATCAATTATGGAGGAAAGCAAAACATCTTCAACCTCCTTGCCGGATTGCTGCCCTGGGATCTGGAGGCGACTGCCCTCCAGCGCGTCTATGAGTGGCGCGTGGAGGCGCAGCGCCGGGGCGAATCCCTGCTGCCTCGACAAGTCGAGGCGCAGCGGGAAGAGCTCCGGCGCGATCTCAGGGCAGTATGGAGGGAACGACTGTCGCAACCGAGGTCCGGGCACGCCGCAATCGCGGCGGTAAGACCCCTCTTTGAGGAGTGGCTGGATAGGCGTCACGGCGTCCTGACCTACCGCATGACGCAGGTCCTCACCGGACACGGAAGCTTCGGGAGGTACCTGTGTCTGATGGGAAAGGAGGAAACGCCTGGGTGTCACCACTGCGAGGACCGCCCGGAGGACACGGTGGAGCATACGGTGCAGGACTGCCCCGCTTGGGCAGGGCACCGCCGTGTCCTCACGGCGGCGATAGGCGGAGACCTCTCGCGCCCGCCATTGGTCGAGGCCATGCTGCGGGGCGAGACGGAGTGGGAAGCGATCGCCTCCTTCTGCGAAGCAGTCATGCTCGCGAAGGAGGAGGCGGGCCGCGTGAGGGAGAGGACAGCGTCCTCCCTCCACCCCAGCCGCAGTGGTAGACGCCCACGGCGCCGGACGTCGGCAGACGATCTCAGGCCACCGTAGGCGCGGGCTTGCGGGCGGCGAGTAATGGGCAACTCGCTGTCCGACCATGGAACATGCCCGGATCGACGGCGCGTTGTGTTCCACGCGCGCCTCAAAGAGTGTCAGCATTATGACGGGGCCCCCCTCTAGAGGGCCAAAGCCTGCCAGGGTCGCGGGACTTATAGAATTACCGTGACCCTGGATCATAAAGGGCTATTGAAGGACACCGTGGATTTTAGTCAGTACAAGTCTGACAGTTCCTCCCACTCTGCCCTGGGTGGGAGGACTCATTTGATGATTTTACCACGATAAAAAAAAAAAAAGCAAAACACCTTAATTTAAAGAAATATAACAAAATTAATAAAATTGTTTCTCCATGCACTGTCCTGCCTCTTCTGCCTGTAGCAAGTATTGATGAGGGATGGGATTACATAGTTTCGGAAAATGATTTTGTAGAAGGAGATGTTAATATGCAAAAAATTCTAAATTATGTAAAAAGATTTTGGATGCCCAAGAGGACACTATGGTGCTGTTTCGGTGAGCGGCATCCTACGAACAACGTCTGTGAGGGATGGAATGGGTATATTAATAACTGCAAGACCTCCGACTGTAAATAAATGCTTAGCTGTGCTTAAGCAGGATGCCGCTTTTAATGCTGTCAACGCGTTAACAACATACCCATACAAAAACAGGACAAAACACGTCAAGAAACGCAATAAATATATATTGCATGTACAAATGCAATTAACTAATGGCGACATTGATGTGCCGTTGTTTTTAGAAAAGTTAAGGTAAACTCAGTGTTCTTGAAAGTTGCAATTTTTAATTTTAGGCAACAATATAATATAAGTGTTTGTGTGGCGTCATTATTTTTATATTATTGCATGAAGTAGTAGTGGAATTTATTTGTAAAACATAATATTGTTGTTGCTTTTTCGTTGTTTTTTTTATTAAAAAGTGGTTCCGCACACAAACAAAATACGGCCTATTATTGGTTTTTACTTTACCTGTGACTAGGAAAGTATGGTGAAGTAATTTTATTAATATTAATGGTGCAAACGAAACTAATTAGTCCCCTCTGCACCATTGATGATGCTGGTCAAAGGTGCATACGGCAAAAGTATGGTGAAAAAGTTGTATAGATATTAATGGTGCAAACGAAACTAATTAGTCCCCTCTGCACCATTGATGATGCTGGTCAAAGGTGCATACGGCAAAAGTATGGTGAAAAAGTTGTATAGATATTAATGGTGCAAACGAAACTAATTAGTCCCCTCTGCACCATTGATGATGCTGGTCAAAGGTGCATACGGCAAAAGTATGGTGAAAAAGTTGTATAGATATTAATGGTGCAAACGAAACTAATTAGTCTCCTCTGCACCATTGATGGTGCAGGTCAATGGTGCAGACGGTACAACGGGGAATGATGTGCTGAATGCGTGGTAACCGTTTTAGGCCTTCCACCCTGTATAGACTACTAGCTTATGCGCGCGGCGACGCCCGCGTGAAGTTCGATAATTGTCCCACGGGATCACACTACCGGGATAAAAAGTATCCTATGTGGATTAACACAGATAGGTTGTAACCTGGATTACCAGGTTACAACCTATGTGTGTTTTAAATTTCATCCAAATCCATTAAGTAGTTTTGGCGTGATTGAGTAACAAACATCCATCCATCCAAACTTTCACTTTTATAATAGTAGTAAGATAAGATACAGAGTATGTCAGAAATGTCAGTGTTTATTTATTTATTTGGTACACCAGCAGCAGTACATACTATGAATTAATAGGAAACATATAAAAGTGCTGGTATGTATGTCTTTTATAGGTTCATATCTAAAGGTGCACTACAGGCCCTCAAACTGAACAACTTTCTGCATGGAAATCTTCGTTATCAATCGCGAAAAAATATCCAGCTGTCCCATACAAAACTTCAATACCTACTCGATCTAATTGTATGAAATAGGTGACCGAGGGCCTTGATAAAGTGACGTTTTATAAACGGCTAGCTGTGCCCCGCGGTTTCACGCGCCGCTTCTGGCTTGTTTTCTTTTTGCTCGGCTCCTATTGGTCGCAGCGTGATGTTATATAGCCTATAGCCTTCCTCGATAATTGGACTATCCAACACTAAAAGAGTTTTTTAATTTAAACCAGTAGTTCCTGAGATAAGCGCGTTCAACCAAACAAACAAACTCTTCAGCTTTATAATATTATAAGTATAGAAGTATAGATATCGAATGGAAAAAATTGAAAATGTACAGACGCTAGCGCATCAAGCTACCCGAAATTGTCAAATTTCCCGATCAACCTTGAACCTAATGCTTTAGCGATAAAGTTGAAAATCTATTAAAGAAATTTGACGGATTGTAGTAACTTGATGTGCTGGCGTCTGTATCTATTAGATTGACAAAAGCTACCGAAAATCCTTTTTTTAATCACGTTGAAAGTTTATATACAAGGTGGGCACGGACACCAATACACAAACAGTTACCACGTATTCGGTACATCGTTCCGAACGAAAAAATTCTCTGTGGGGGGTTATAAAAAAAAAAAGTTAGTAAAAAGTAAAAGTAAAAAGTAAAAGTAAAAAGTAAAAGTAAAAAGTAAAAAGTAAAAAGTAAAAAGTAAAAAGTAAAAGTAAAAAGTTAGTTATAAAAAAAAAAAACAGCTGTTCCATACATTTTGACCGTGTAGGTATTGCACTTTTGAAGGAAACAGCTGATTTAAAAAAAAATACCAATGAAAAATTTCGATGAATTTAGAATGATGTACCGAATACATGGCAACCGTTTGAGCGTCGGTGTATTCCACCTTGTATAATTATGAAACCATTTACATAGTCAAGCTGTGAATATCGCAAATCCAGTATATGAAAAAGTTCGGCTTCGTAGAGCGTCATCTCTGTCTATTCATAAAGCTCTATGTATCATTTACCGTCTGGAGACTGTAACAGGTGTTATTTTGTGTTTGCGTAAGGACAATACAATCGAAGTCATAACATCTTGAAGATGAAGTAGACATAATATTATGCTTTGAAGATAATGAAAACGTGTATTTAAATTATGAGTACTTTGACGCCTAAGTGTCCTATTGTCGTCGTTTTTTAGATGTTTATATTTTCTTACTTTTAGTCTTATTTTTATCATTAGTTTAGTTCTATTTGTAGTCTGTATATAATTTAAATAAAGATTTTTAATTATATTTATATACGTAAATGTAATTAATTACAAATAACTCAAATAGGTACTTTATAACACCGAATAAAGTTACATTAACCCCTTCTTAATAAATACAGAGCGCGATACCACAAGTAAACGTAGGTCAAAAATCTCACTAAAAACAAAATTTTCATCTACAAAGCCATTTCCAAACTCCCTAATATCCGAGAACAAAACTTCCAGCCTCAATATCACTGGCCGGGACAATAAAACGTCCTCTAATTAAAAAAAAAAACTAAACGTCAAACCAAATAAAAGACAAAACACTGCATTTTTTTCGGAATTCAAATAAAGAACAACATCTTAGACAACACGCAACACGTAGTATAGTGAAGCCTAGTGTAAAAAAGTAAGAAATAAATAAAAAAAGAGGAACGAAAGAGGTTCTACTCACCGTGCGAAGGCCTCAAGCTCCCGCTGCGCACTGATAAGGGTCGCGCGCCCTGCCCCACCGAGCGGTGCATAGATTATGCGTGGACCAGCGAGGCCGGATTGTAGATATCGACAATTGATTTTAGAGGCATTACGGACGTATTGTATGGCTCCTTTATAGGTTATTGAATTGATATGTTTGAGGATTTGCCGATTGAGTGATGGCTTTATGTCGTTTACGATTTATTCTTTTTCGTTAAAATGTACCTAGTAGTGAAAAGTAGGTCTGTTAAATATTGTTTTGTGATTTATCTTGCAATAAAATAACTTGTATTGGAGTCTAATAAAAAAAAAACTTAAACTTTTATAACTTATCTGCGTAGCAAAATTTCGTAGCAAGGTTTCGTAGCAAATGTGGCGTAGCAAACGGTTGGCCAATCTTTGAATATCAAAGTCTTTGGGGACGGTTCAGTTCGGTAGACGTTTTCCAACTGATTTGTTGCGGGGATCTGAATATTAGATAGGTCAAGGTCGTAGCTGAGACATGGATACGGTTGTCCTCTCCACGGGTTTGAATAGGGACCAATTAACAAATGATTAATCTGTTTAATTATCAAAATAGAAGAAAACAAATACATTATTAATATGAAAGACTATTTTAAATCATTTGTAAGTAACAGGTAATGATAATTAGCACACCTTTATTTATTTTGAAGAGGATAATTAACCTTCATATAGTGAGAAATAGGAGTCAGGTACCAGGCCAATTCAAATTGCACTTTATAAAATCTCGGAAAATTCTTAAAAAAACTTTACTAAAAATTCTACTGGAATATATAAAAAGAAAATGTAAGTACTTACTACTCGTAGCGATATTCTTTCAAAAGGAGTAGTGGACTGTAGCATTGTAGTAGACCTTTACGGTCTACGCGTTTGCTACGCCGTAGCAGCTGGCGCGATGTTTTCATCGCTACACTACGGTGTCGTAGCAGTTGACCGTAATAGTACTATTGAATTGGAGATTACTTACATACTAGTTGCGATTTATTTTGAACATTTTAAATTCGGTTGGGTCGGATGAAGTGCACAAACGTTCTAATTTGCTTATGCTCATTTTAACTGAAACCCAAATTTAGAACCGTTACATTTTCAGCGTTCAGCTCAGCGCTGAAAATAGAAAATCCAACAGCAAGCTTTCATGCAGGAATTTATTTAGGCGTTACTGTTAGTCAAAACGAGTTTTATTGTAACTGTAGGTATATCCAAAAATAAAGTTTAAAATTATAAACATAACATCACGCTGTAATCCCCGAAAGGTTGGGCAGAGGTGTTACCTAATAGTTCACCCACATTTCGCCAGTTATGTTTAAGTCTCTTGTAATAGGCGGCGAGCCATCAACCAGGCGCAAATCCGGACTCCGTGGCTACTGCGAGAAATTCCTGATGGAAAACGCAGCGTAGACGCTGTACAAACGAATATAGTAAAACGAGCAAAAGAGTAGTCCACTTTCAAACACCGCTATGTCATAAGTTTTGCGATTTTTTTATTTTGACAGTTAACGGTCTAGACTTTAAAATACTTTGAAACAGATTAACGATACTGAGCCAAAACTGGCTATACTCTGTACAAATTAACATCAAAGTTCGACTACTCCAAAAGAGGCTACCTTTTTCATTTTGCTACTTGCAGAAGTCGCCATCTTGTCGTCAACTCGCAAACACCGCTCTGTTGTTACTTTTTTGTTAGTTTACCATTTTTTTTTCAAAGTCGCACATAGCGCGCTTTGCAAGTGGACTACTCAAAACACCTACTACGTCAGAACGCATTAATGCTATAACAAATCCGTTTCAAAACTATTTGATGCAAGCCCTGTTCAGGTTAAATTCTTAACGGAATCACTCAGCATCTGAATCACAATCATCATCATTTGTTAAACATACATGTATTAACAGTAACGATCTTATAAGCAAATCACTAAAGAGAATTAGTAACATTCATCTCTTCTAATAGTGTTACGTTATTAGGCAAATAAATACTACGTACAATGGGTACAAATCGAATAAAGCCTTAAACTGATTGACTGTTCGATCAAACTATCGGCCTAGTAAAAAGCCTCTTAAGCCGATATCGGACGCTTCACTCAATCTAGTGAACGGTTCACTTAGGCCATGCTTAACAAGTGACGGCCAGTGTATGATTTTCGTTTCATTAATAGGAATGAACGTTCTTCTGATCCTTTCATTTACACCAAGAAACAAGTCTAGCCTAAGTTAGAGGACAGGTTGAACTTATCTATCTAATGCTAAATTAAGAACTTCAATCTGTATACCTACAGTGCAATGTACTCGAAGCTTGTGGTGATAAATATCTATTTATCTTCTATATAAATAAAAATCAATTGCCACTTGTATGACT
The DNA here is from genome assembly GCA_963082995.1 of Noctua comes. Lineage (NCBI taxonomy): Eukaryota > Metazoa > Arthropoda > Insecta > Lepidoptera > Noctuidae > Noctua > Noctua comes. The sequence continues at coordinate 3,740,334 of OY720279.1, read as the reverse complement.
GAGCATCACTTGAGAAAGGCGCCACCGATTTGGCTTTTTTTTTTTTGTTGTGTCCGTAATTTGTAAGGACAAGGTTCGTATGAAAGAAAATTCTGTTTTTTTTTTGCTAACTGCACCTTTCATTTTCGTCATTAGTAAATTGGACCCGAGCGAAATCAAGACGGGTAGTCTTGATTTCGCGCGGGTGCAATTTTAGTTAGTTATTTATAAAGAGGAAGTTTTGATGTAGGAGGAAATCTCCTCTCCTGTCTTCTCTCCTCATCTCCCCTCTAAATTTATTTATGACTTCTAATTTATGAGGAAAGATTTGTATTTTTGTACGTTTGTAACAAATAAACTCGAAAACTACTGGACGGATTTCCAAAATTCACCATTTCTAGAAAAAATACAGAACTCCACGCGGGCGAAGCCGCGGGCATAAGCTAGTTGAGTTATAAAACATTATTTTTTATTAGATTATTGAGATGATGATTCTTGATCTTAGCCAACCCATTACTGCGCTGAAGGACCTATTCCAGCGGTCAATTTCCCAAACTACACCTTATTTAACAAAATCTTTCATTGTTCGGAAGCTACATACATACATACCGAGAGCCATAGGATAAATTTCTTCGATGCGGACGAAATCGCGGTCTGACGCTGTATATAAGGCAGATGTGCAGAAAAAGTGTAGCATCTGAAATTGGTTTTCAGTAGCGCTCTCTGGGACTTAGTGTGCCGCAGTCCTAAGCCCCCAGTCTCCTTTTTGGGTCACGAAGGATGACGCACCCCGGCTGGAGCACTCTCCAGTGTGAGTGCTACTTAAATGCAACTAACAATGACCCTTCAGAAACACTATCATTATATATTCAAGCGTTGTTCTTTTGTGGACTGAGCTATTGACTATTAAGGGTTTTGTAGTTATAGAAATGATTGAAGTTAAAACTTTTCCGATTAAAGGTGTGTTTATTTTTTATATTATTTGTAGCATAAAAAAAAAAAAAAAAAAAAAAAATCATTTAATTCGAGCATCACCGACTCATACAAGAAATAAATAATAATTACACACACACACAGTCACATTACATATACAACACCACATCACTAATTCAATTCAATTTAAAAAGTAAATAATTTAACACAATAATATTAAAAAGTAAATAATCAAAATTAAATTAACACACTTTCTATCACAATCCAAAGAAATTGTCTATCCCTTTGCTTCATGTGTATGAAAAATTCGTCCGCTCGCATTTCCACAGTGTAAAGCCCAAACCTACTCTCCCAGCATAACTCTACTGGTTCCAATAAAAATTCTTGCCGTCACATATTATAGTCCAACAGTTATGTAAAGTTGGTACCTACTTTTACCTGGAAACTATTCCGAAGTTAATGGAACTTTAACAGGTTTATTGGGGGATACACTAGGAAGACTATACTAAAGTTTATTACTAAGTTTTCGACCTCGAGGACCCTGTACTAACTGGGGAAGGGATAAAAACCTCGAAGGACAGAGCGGCGGAGGAGGCACCAGCGGGATGTGCCAGCAGGCGGATCGGGGAGTCTATCGTAGTCGCATTGCACGGTCCTCACAAGTGGTGGCGATGTCTCAGGTGAACCCGGACATCGCCAAAGGAGTTTGGTGTCCGGAGGCGGGCTGCGCTGGATGGGTCGCAAAATTTATGCGTAGCAGTTCTCGCGGCCCATCCGCAAAGGCGACAGTAGGCTCACGACGGTGTTTTTTAGTGGAGCAAGCCCCAAATAACCAAACCGTCTCCCCGGACGGTTAATAAAGAATAAAAAGTGATAAAACCTAATATTTTCGCTTAAACCTCTTAAACTATGCACATTTTGTGTACCACATTGCACGACCAAGTTGAAGCGCATTAAATTTCCTAAAAGTTCGTTGATGAACCAGATTTTCAAGCCCAATATTAACGGAGATACAGCCGATCAAAGTTAGACAAAGTGTCAAATAGCAAAATAATTGATTACCATCATTTCGAAGTTTATGTTGATCAACGTCTAGGAAAACCTATGACCCCGGGAAGGCGGGATGAGGTGTATGATAAAAACTACATACCACTGTTTAATAACGACATTTATTTTGTCAATAATAAATCCATTAATTTAGGCCATTTTAATATTATATAATTTCAATAAAATTAGGAACCTATTTCAAATTATAACTTATATAGTAACATAACTGTTCTATTAGATTTAACTTATATGTCCAATAATAATAAAATATTCGAATTAAAATATCACGCTAAAATGAGTCAATCATTTCATAATAATCAGTACTATTTTTATAGTTTTCCATAGAGCCCGTTGCTTATCCGACTAAGGGCCCGATTACACTATTGAACCTGACCGCTATCATCAGCTGTCAATGTCGTTGTTGTTACGGAATAATGACACTGACAGGTCTAGAACATCGTTTAGATTATGCTGATCGTGGTGAAATTCAGTGATGAACTTCGCCCTTAGGGACATATATCATTTCTACAATAATAATAATTTGCACTAATCAACTAAATGCATAGGACACTATTACATTAACAAAGAATAAATGAAAATAAAATATATTAAGGGGTGTACAAGGTAAATAGGTAACTTAGCTACAAAAATGGAAGATCAAAACATATACTTACATTTTTAGTATTTAAAATTAAATAATACTTGGGATTAATTGAGTAACACCGGTAGGTGGGCTAATGCTATAGTGAATCACAATAGTGAAAGTAACAGAATCATTCACTGACAGTATTCAAAGGATATTTTTTGTTTAAAGGCACAAACGATAGTGGCGACATCTGAAGATATTGTGTTATCTGTCAAAAGCTTTTATTTTTTTGACGGCGCTGTATTTCATTCGTACATAATTCTGATTACTGCCACTAGGTAGCTGGGCGTTACTAAGATGTTGTCAGGGAAATTACTTGCAAATTGGTACCCTACATCAATTTGCCGTATGTATAGAACACACTGCTTTAAAATCACGTTGCTTAGGTGGGAACGCCGCCTAAGAAGATATATTCATATAGATATGTGACAGAAACGACAATGCTCTACGAAGCTAAAATTTTTGCGAAACTCGATGTGCCTATCTACTTGCGATGGCGTCACATTAGTATTCAATAAGTGCCTTAACAAAAAAAAAATACCTATCCAATAGGTAAAAAACACAGAATCATTTTGAAAATATTTTTGTAATCTAAAGAATAAACCTGAAACATTATTCTAAATATTTTAAATAAATGATTTAAGGCCATTGCAGTATAGGACAAGCAGTTGAGACGATGAATTAATTTTACTATATTTACATAAAAGCCATATAAAAGGTGAAGGCACTGATCGGCAGTAGTCCTACAATATCTATAACTAATACGTGAACAGAGAGCGTATTATTTTAAACAGCATTTTACTATAAATATCTACATACTTATTAATATTTAACTATTCATTACCCGACTACGGGAGACCCAAAAAGAGGGTAATGTTTTTTGTACAGTACCTAAGATTTTTAAGGTGGAAGCAGGGTAGCCTGCGTAATTCAAATTGTCTTAGGTTTTTTGCAATTTGCAGGTCAGTTTCAGGCTATATGTGAAACAAAATATATTTCGCGACCGTAACACGTATGTAGTTACAGAATTATAATCATTAAAATCATCAATACAACCCTCTAAGTTCATTTAATCCTTATTACTCTATAAAGCCATATTTGTTACGGTCGCGAATCATATACAGGGTGTTTGGTTAAACGTGGGCAATACTTTAAGGGAGTGAAGTACTCATAAATATGAGCAACTCTTACTATGGGACTAACTATGAAATATGATTTAAAAAATCTGCTTTTGCCTACATTTTTTTCGTGTTACGCGACCAATAATGTGTGGAGCAGTTGATATTTTTTTCGCGAATTCATAGTCGGTCCCATAGTAAAAGTTGCTTATTTTCATGAGTATTACAGGCCCCTAAAGTATTGCCCACGTTTAAAATAACACCCTGTATTAATCAACATATAAACTGACACTGACCTGTAAATTGTAAAAATCGTAAGAAATATTAAATTTTGCGGGCTACCCTGGCGCCTCCACCTTAAACGCTTTTGATAAGTACTTACTTTCTTAAAAAAATCTAATCGCATTATCCAGCCAATTTAGAATTATAAATAAAATCAAGAATCGTGCATAAAATTGCGAGATTTTTTTATAAATAATTAATTTTGTAATATTTATAATAGCCTAATTTAAAATGACAGCCTCAATTTGAGATTAGATGACCCACAAAACATTTCAAACTCGGAACAGAAAATAATAAGTATTTGTTCTTATTCTTAAAATAATAGAATATATTAAACAAGATTCAAAGCCTTTCACTCATTCCTCTTATAAATACTTTGTACAATCAGTACAGGCCAAATATTTTTAGTAGTCTAACATTGATGTCCTTTTTGCAGACAGACATGTATTAGTAACTAATAAACTAATATACATGATCAAATTAAATTAGTTTGTGAACTTTACACACGTGATAAGCATATCAATTGGAATTTCTAACGAGAAACGAATAAAACATTTTTTTTAACTAATAATTTCAAGTACGCAAGACGATCAATCAAGCTATGCAAAACCAGTTTATGCAGATCTCTCATTGTACGGTAAATCTATACAAAGCGAGGCCATATTATACTGGGTGAACTCGATGTGTCTCTGTGGGTACCTGATCACGCGGTCAACGGCTAGTTTAGTTCAGTAAATAACATTTTAATGTTAATAAATATTTTGTTATATTTGACATTTTATGTCGATACTCATCAAGTCTGTGAAGTTCCACCAGCTAATTTAATATGACCCTGTTTATCTAAGGCATTTTAAGAGCTAACTTTTGTCACTATTGAACTTTGAAAAGTTTAAAATGACAGACTAATTCGAATAATTTATCCAAATACCATACTTCACGAGATTTTTGAACGCGCCCGTTTATTTGTCACTGTGACAAAAAAAACAAATCCTAGCTTTCTTTAGGCGGTAGTTTAATAGTAATGCCATTAACAACCCCATTCGTGTCACAACTGTTAATAGTAATCACGAATCTATTCGGTTCCTCACAGGATCGGGAGGACTCACTCTCACTTTCTGGAGGCTTTAAAGTCAACATTGGGAGATCTTTGTCTTCTTCTGGCGCTTTTAATATTAGGGGAAGATCTTTCTCATTTTTGAAGGTCAAAAGGCTTTCTAAAATTGGCAGATTTTTTGACCGTTCGTGGTCGCTTAGTTCTGTATTGTCTTTGGTACTGATTTCAGGGGCCATCCCGTTTGCGAAGTGGACCGGGTAATGCTGCTTTAGTTCTGATAGTAGACGGAATCGGGAGCCGCATATTGTGCATCTGGAAGTTAGAAGACTGTATGTTAGATTGTGAATAATATTTCAGACGAAAAATATGTGTGCTTAACTTACCTATATGTAATATTGTAGTTTAAATAAACTAAACAGACACGCCTTAGAGTGACGACATTTTTTTTCTTGTATCCTTCTCACTCAGCAAACCCTTTCATTTGATACGCATATCATGGGAATGCATACAAAATTACTAGTCCGGCAATTTGGGAGTCCGCCCTATTGGATGAATGACGTCACTTAGCTAACCATGCATTCTCATCCAAAATAAATATGTGTGCAAAATTTCACCTCAATCGGAAACCGGGAAGTGAGTCAAATTTAACTTTTAAGATTTATTTACATAGTTACAGGTGAAGCTAATAAAGGCGTGTTAAAAAAAGCCGTTTTGCTACACTGCCTTATAATATATTTTAGTAATTTTGATTGTTACTCAGAATTCGGAATATTACGAGAAAACACTAGCTATATTCGGTCATGTTCAAATTCTTGCAAAGCTTTATTTCTACATGTTCTCTTTAGAAGCCATCTATTCTACTGCTGGAAAATCTGTATATTCTTTAGAGGTACCTGCAACAGAGCAGAAAGTTTCCCATCTTCTATAGAAAAGGGAGGAAAGAGCAAAGAGGTATTGTGTTTGCTGTCCGACAGTTTGTAGCCGCGTTGTTGTATATCCTAATCTCATCTATAACTATGATTGCGCGATTCAGGTATTTTGCGTGAGGTCAGGATGGTGCGTCGTTCTTATGTGGCGTAAGAGATGCAGCCACAATTTTGAGCCAGAAATAAAAATGTTGACTCACTGGTATATATTCTGTCCGATATGCTGGCGCGTGTGCTTCACTAAGTCGTTGCTCTGTGAGAACGCTCGCTCACAATATTTGCACCTGTAAGGTTTCTCGCCAGTGTGGATTCTGGTGTGGCGCTTCAAATGGTCTTTGCAGGTGAACCTGGAAAAATAATTGGAAAATTACTCAGCAATATCCTTGGGTGAAGATAATACATTAACATCATACCAGAAAGACAAACCGTGGGCTGCGTTCGGGGTACGCTTCTTTATGCCGAAAAGCACAATATATTAATCTATGGGCAAGTTAGTCGTACATATTTTGAACCAGAGCGGTATTCCGATTTTCGGTATTTGGAACAACGATGTTATGACTTTTGTTATTTTATTTTTCAGAAATCTAACGAACAGATCATACCCGATAATACAATAGATCAATTTTTCTTATGCAGGACAGCGTTAGCTACGGAATATAAAAAGGGCCTAAAAAATAACATTCCATCTAGAGCTTCCTCTGGGTAAAAGAATCTTTTGGATTCAAATAAAGCATTTTAATTTACATTTTGTTTCAATATCGTACCTCATTCTACATGTCTCACATGCAAACGGCCGTATAGCGAGGTGAATCATGGAGTGTTTCTTCAGAGAGTTCTGCTTGGTGAAGGCGGCGCCACACTCCTCGCATTTGTAAGGGTGCTCCCCGGTGTGTGTGGTCACGTGCGATCTCATTTGACCTGGAATTTAATTTGTTTTATGTTATCTGCCTAGCTTTTTCCAATTATCTTGGGGTCGGGTTCCAGTGCAACCAGATGAATTAATCTATAGGCAGTCGCCTAACTGACCTCCACAAACCAGTGGTAAGACTGGTTGTCAGACTTTCGTAAGTCTGAGACCTTCTTTCTATGCATGACTTGCTACTTGACCTGGAATCTAATATTTTAAGTATTTTGTTATCTGCGCAATTCATTAACCATTATGTTATTATAAATCTACAAATAAATACAACTGAAGTGTCCGTTTGTAATTTCAAAATAATTTTACTGAGCGCATATGAAAGTATATTCGGTACTTATAACAAAAAACAATGTTTTAAATTTTTGTCTGTCTGCCTGTCTGTTTGATCCGGCTAATCTCCAAAACGGCTAGACCGATTTTGACGGGACTTTTACTGGCATATAGCTGATGTTATAAAGAGAAATTTAGGCTACTTTTATTTCAGAAAAATGATAAGGGTTCCGTGCAAAACAAATAAAACCCTTGGAATTGTTAACAAAATCCAGTTCAAATAGGGAAGTTATATTTTTATTATCATTCGGACGAATGTCGCGGGCAACAGCTAGTAGATAATATTTTAGGCAGTCGAGACATGTCGTTGGCGTCGGGGAAAAACCGCGTGTACATGTGGCTTCCTATGAGTATTATTGATATTATTACCACTTCAAACGTCAAGTGCCTACTAATAATAAGTACCTACTAGACAAATTACAAAGAAACAATCTGAAATTACATTTCAGTTAGGATTGTTCTGTAATTCGGACGAGCTGAGATACGGCGAGGCGTCACCGTTATATGGTTCACGATCATTATAATCTAGATCTCTTCAAAGTTTGAGTGAATTGGAATCTTCTAGGCGAGCATGCTCCACCCCTGGCCGCGTCATCACTTCACATATGGCGAGTTACCGCCAAACACAAGCAATTTGGCATAAAAAAAATTGTTCTACTTTCTCTGGAATTGAATTGAAAGCTATGTGAAGATTAATTATCTAGTATCTCTTACCTTTAGTACAGAATGTCTTAGGGCACAAGCTACAAGCATACGGCTTGACTCCAGTATGCCTCATCATATGCTGCCTCAGGTTGGAGTTGTTCGAGAAACCCTTGCCACACTCTGAACACAGGAATGGGGTCTCCCCGGTGTGGGTCCGGAGATGGTCCTTTAGACTGCACATTTGACCAAAACCTGGGAAAATAATTTTAAAAGTTTGATGAAACAAATGTTTCGTAAAGATGGGACCTCCATATAAATAGAATATTTGTATTGTATAGATACAAAGCATCCAGGCATTCAAAAGGTTAGCTTAATATTATTTAACATGAAAGAATCTGACCCTCAACTTGTTAGAAAAAAAGCCAATCACTTATTCAGTCTTTCATATACTGTGAAACTAATGTGGTTGCATTTTATTTTAAAATCTAAAAGATAGGAAAGGGGATAAAATGGCTTCCGGGGATGCTTAAAGCTAAGGGTTCGTAGATGTAGAATAGTAAAGTAGCTTAATAAAACATTCATTCTTAATTTCTCTCTAGTGTAAAACAGCATATAAATATATTATAGCTTACTTTTCTTGCAGTATTCACAGACATAAGGCTTGTGTTCTTTATGAGAGTACATGTGAGACATGAGCTGATCCCGCCTTGCAAATGTTTTAGAACATTTCTCACATTTGTGTGGTTTCACCTCACTGTGCATCACCACGTGCCGCTGCAACAAATGTTTCATGGCGAATGTCTTGCCACAAGTGTCGCAAATGAATTCTTTCTTTTCATCTTTACTTCTATGTTTTCTCATGTGCATTGAGAGTGATCTTTGCTTTGTAAACGTGAAAGTACAGTGTGGACATTCTAGTAAGGATGATGGAGTCTCATTTTCAGTTTTTATTTCAATTTCTTCAGTATGTTCCACTATATTATCATCTTCCACTAATTGTGTCTCATTAACAAAACTTTGATTATTAACTAAACACATGTTCTTAACATGTTTGGCTTTGTGTTTATCCAATAGTGTCTGATTAGCATATAACTTTTTACAAATATCGCATTCTAGTGATAAATCCTCATGTGTTGCTAAATGTTTCAAGTATTTCTTCTCTTTTGTAAAATGTTTGTTACATTTACTACATGTGTATTCTTTGTCTTCGATCTCAGTTTTGGAAAAATCGGGGTTGAAACTGAAGTCTTCATAAGTAGCAAAATAGTTGTGATCATTTTCTGTTTTGAGATCAACTTCATGAGGTTCTGTTTTAACGTTACTTTGTAGGAGTTTTTTGAATTCATCCTGTGCCTTTTCCGCCTGCTTACGGAATGAGTATGCAAGTTGCAGCACCTTAACACAGGCATCACAGAGGTGCTGTGGCAACCCATCCTCTTTGGAGACCTAGAACAAAAATACTTTATATTCTTACACTCAAAATTAAAACAGTATAGAAGTAAATATAACTCTATTTCACAGCTACATACCTCAGTTGTAGTACACTGCACAAGTAACTCGGCTAATTGAAGACGATTTTCCTCAATTTCAACTTTTTCATACAAATTCACCAAAGTCACGTTGTCCTTCATACAAGTCCGACACGACGTCGTTATGTCTAACATTATAGCTCAAAAATTATATGTTCTAATTAATATTTACGAAGATCTAAAGATTACAAAAATTAACAATAAACATCGCACTGTCGCACACTCTGACAGCCAATTTGACATTTAGGTTTTGACAATTTGACGTGACGACGACCGTTGCCATCATTGGTCATTGACGTTGGACTTTTATTTTAAACTTTTGTCTCTTAGATGTTTTTGAGAAAACATGAAAACAAAGCTAATGTTAATCTCATTATTAGATTAATAATCAAAAATATAAATAATCGTCAATTTCAACATCATAAAGTGGTTCCGAATAAAACTTTATGCGTGTAATGGAATGAAGAGGTTTTTAATATCACGCGGTTTTAAAGATTCCGAAAAATTCATTCAGCGGTAAATTAAATAAACTCAATTTTCTAGAAAATAAAAGTTTATGTTCCATTAGGATTTTATTAATTAATTTACAATGCATCTATGGTAAGAGTTTTAAAACGAGTACACGATTATTAAATTAAAAATAAAACTTTGTGTACATTTTTTTCCTGTTGACCTTAAAAAAACCTAGTTATCAAACAAAGTTTCGTGATCTTCGCGATATTCGTGTTTCTGTGTAAACTGAACGTAAAGTTATTTTTATATGTAGCCTAATTCTTTGGCTTGTGTTTTCCTGTTCTGTTTTATTGCCTAGTGCAATAGTCATGGACGACATAATCTTTATTGGTGATTGGATAAAAGAAAGAGAACTCGGAAAAGGAAGTTTTGGAACTGTCGTGCTATGGAAACACAAAAAGACTGATGAGAAACTGGCTATCAAGACTTGCCAATGGGGTAATGAACTTACTGAGAAACATAGAGACCGATGGTCGAAGGAAGTAGAGATGTTACAAAGTTGCAAAAACCCAAATATCGTGGGTACAAAAGACTTGCCTCCAGAGTTTATAACTGGGCTGGAGCGAGCCAACCCGTCGCGTCTGCCAATTCTCTGTATGGAATATTGCAGCGGTGGTGATCTTCGGCAGGTGCTAAACAAACCCGAGTCCTGTTCAGGCCTAAAAGAGCAACAAATCAGACAAATACTCAGTGATCTCCGAAATGCTATGCATTTTCTGCATCAGAACAAAATTACACACAGGGATCTCAAGCCAGAAAACATAGTCTTGCATTTGTTGGACTCAGTACAAACCAATGTAGCTGTTCAAGGCCAAAGAAAGGTGATATACAAACTAATAGACCTTGGTTATGCTAAAGAAATAGATTCTAACTCTGTATGTGCCAGTCTGGTTGGCACATTACAATATCTAGCTCCAGAGATTATTTACAGCAAAACCTACAGTAACTCAGTTGATTTTTGGTCATTTGGCTTAGTAGTATTTGAACTTATCTGTGGGAGAAGACCATTCCTGCCTTTCATGGCTCCTGTGCAATGGATGCCACATGTTAAGAAGAAGGCTCATGAAAACATTTGTGTTTATGAATCTTTCCATGGTGATATTGAATGTTCCAATGAAGTGTTCCCTGAGAATTACATTTCCAAACCATTCAAAGCCCTGATCGAACAGTGGCTGAGAATTGCTTTAGAATGGGAACCCAAATTGAGAGGTAGAGACACTCCCTCTCGAGTCACATTCAACATACCAAGTGAACAGAGGGAAGCTGCTAGCAAGATAGTGATTTTTGATGTCCTTGAAAAGATTTTAGCAAAGAAAATTGTCAAGATTTTTTCTGTAGCAACTTTATCCCAGCTAGCTTATGAAGTAGATGATGCAACTACCGGGCTCATGCTGAAATCTAAGATTTACAATGATACCAGAATTCCTATGAGCGAACAAATTTTAATAACTCAGATGAGCTATATGGAACCCCCAGATAATGATAGCATTGTTAAATATTGGAATGAAAATGTCATGTTGTTCCTGTATAGTAAGACATACATTGTCCAAGATAATGTAAAGCCGATAGTGCCATTGGCTGTACAAAGATGTTTGGAAAACCCAAATGCATTATATAACTTTAAAAACAGCCAAAATTTATACAAGAGTGCCATGTTTCTTGTCTTGTCTCAAATGGAATTATACGACTCGCTTATCAACGGATTGTATGTAAGAGCTGAGTCATTGAAGTATGAAGGCAAACAATTGTTACTCAAACATAATTCAGTTGATAAAAATCTTGGTAATCTCCTTGCTAGACAAGAAACTCTCAAAAAGTTGACAGATTCTGGCAAAACACACATTTCTGCACTAAAAGAAAATCCTAACGGATCCCATTTACTTGGTGGCTTTGACAAAATATTTAAAGATGCGGATGATATAACAGAAAGAATAAAGAAATTGCAAACTGCATGGAGCCAACTTACTGTGAGGCTCCAGTCTGCAACAAGACGCAGCAATGAAGTAATAACAGCCGATATTAACAACTTTGTCACTAAATTCAACTACCAAGCTGTGTATGCTAATGCTTATAAAGAATATCTAGCTTACAAGAAAAGCGAATCTGCTAACCGAGGAAGGGAGAGGCCATGTAAAGACATAGGCAGTGTATGTTATAAGTGTCTCAAAGTCGGAAGCAACATATTGAAAGAAGTACGTCAGCAAGCCTTTGTATTGAAACTTATGGATGTGAGCACAGAATTCTGCAAGATTGATGACATAGTGTTAAATGCAGCCGATAATACCAATAAATGCGCAGCTGACTTAACAAATGTGCTAGATGAACTTACAAAGTGTACATGGTCTACTATTAGTGTTGCAGTTAAAGATGCTGAAGGTTTTACAAACGTACCTTACAGTGTGGTCTCTTTTGAAAAGAAGGATTTCAAGATTGGAGAGCCTGTGTCTAATCATTGCATCAAAGTGGCCAACAAGTTAGAAGATGATGAGGCACTGAAGTCTCTTATTGAGGATAGTCTAAAGTTAAGGAAGAGTCAAGTTAATTTGTCTATGAAAATAAATTCCCAAAAAGAGCTGCTGAATAAAACAAGTTTAGATTTTAGCTTTTTGAATGATGCTTGACCTTTTGTTAATTTAAAATCTTTAAAATTGTGATTGATTACGTAAATAATTGTGCCTTATCTTTTAAATAATAAGATAGATTAAGGAATTAAAGAAAACGTATATAAATGTTATGATTATGTATCCGGTGCTAAATACACCGTGACTTTTTAGTCGTCTTACAAAGCTGGTCCACTCAATGTATCCGACGTAAAATACCTCTAGGCGCCATTATTTTTATTTTAGCATTAATTAAGATAATAGGTACAAAGCCAAATAACGTACCTATCCAGCGCACGAGTCGAATAGATCATCGCTCGCAACAGGGGTGTTTCAACTACGTACGTCATGCGTCGTAATAATGAATAATATTTTTATTTTTAAATTATTCAAATCTCATAAATACCAATTTTATTTTATGAATATTTAATAGTCATTGGATACATGAAGTGGGCTGCCGTTGTAAGACGACTAAAAAAATTCGGTGTATACTTAATATAAACCTTATATAATATCTTGTTGATATTAATAAGTAGGTGCCTATCTATCAATAGTTTAGGTTCGTAATTTCAGTGTTTCTAACATTTGAGAATGCTTACTTTTGAAAGAATTTATTACTAACCATTGTTTTGTGTTCTAGTCAAAAGCATAAAAATTATTTACATAATTAAGTATATAAAAAATGTATCCCTACTTAATTTTTTTAGATGTGATGTTTATGTAAAACTTTTTCAAACATTGTCAATTATTGTCTGTTAAAAATAAAAGCGATTTGATTTAATAGTATTTTTTTAATCAAACAAAAGAAAATATGATCATTCACCAAGTCAAGCAAAAAGTAAAATAAGTACCTACTTATCCTTGCAAAGCAGGAAAATCTCAAAGCTGACAATTACCGGTAAATTGTTCTAACCAATCTTTGAAGCCGTCAATTATTTTTTGTAATTTTCTCACGTCTGCCGGGGTTTGTAAGTATTCTTCGGGGGCGAACCGCGGCTCGGGACTCCCGCTGACGTGCAACCAAATAGCAAATACTGCGTCGTCAACATTAGCAACGTTCCTACGACACAGCCTGGCTGAAGTGAGGCAAATTGCTACTAAAGCGCTCATGCTGCCAACTGAAACACACTTAGTATTCTCCTTACGAGCCGCTAAGAAGTAACTTCGCAACAAATTCTCTGTTGCATCATCTAAATCAACCTCTATTCCTGCCACTAAATCGATATACTTCTCCACGTCTTTCAGGGCTTGTATTTCTTCCTTACTTATACCAACCGGCTCTACGGCCTGTTGGAGAACAAAGTCAACAATTTCATCGTAATATTCGCCGCAGTCCCCGCGGCAAACATTCCCAAATACACTCGCTACGTTAAATAGTATCATCTTCTTAAAATCCATTCCTTGCGCCCAAACTACTGTCTTCACCTTTGTTAATCCTGTACCAGTATTTATATCTCCTGTTTCAATGGCTGATAGTATAGATGAGATTTGCTTGTTGTGGTAGACATGGAGGGGTAATGGCAGGACGCACACTCCACCTGAACTGCCTACCAGAGCAGTGGACGCCAATGAATTAGATGCTCCCAAAATCACAGATCTGTCTGCAAGTTTCGCTGCTTCGGTCATTATTTCTCCAACATATCTGGTATCAAAACCTCCTACTAGGACGTGTACGATACTTGCGCCCGTTATCGCGTTTGCCTTGATACTCGTAAGACTTAATAACAGGTTAATCTTGAGGTGCATAAAGCAATTCAAAGGGCAAATATTAATTCCTATAGTTGAAGCCAGACAGTATATGAACTTCCAAGGTTTTCCTTTGCATGCTTTGAACAGTTCTTCTACGTCCTTAGGAATAGGGCTAGTGATCGGTGCTGGCAAGGGGATTATTTGTTCTAGAGACCAAACTGTTGTAATATTTTTTGTTACAACAACGTGCAAAATATATCTTGTGCCTAGGCTTAATTTGGTGAATAAATCATCAATAATCAGAAATCTTTTTGGTAGTAACTGATCTTTTACTTTGAATGTAGCAGCCACTTGTTCTCCGCATCGTCTCAATCCACTGTTTTCGAAGAGAATACTTTTGCACATATAGCACTTTGGTGGATGTTTTGGTATGTAGTGTAGAATAACTTCACTGCCCTCACATTCCTCTGGACACGACCAAACGGAATGGTAAACATAGCTCTCTGGCTTCGAAAAAGTTAATAGCAACCCGTCGATTGTCACCAAGCCTTTGTAATGGTGAGGATTAGCTGTATTAAGTCTAGGTACACTCTTCAAACGTATTGTAACGGCCACCTGAGCATGTTTTATATTGTTATTTACCTCGATATCGGTAGCCTGAAGGCATGCAAACAAAATATCGTTGCACATTTTTTGATATTTGATTGGTTCTGTGATCAAAACCTCCCCAAGGTCGGGAAATCCGTCTACTAAATCCATGACGTCAAACTCTAATATAAATCGCAATGGCGGGAACTTACACAAAGTTGTCTCAGTTAATTGTTCTAGGAAATTAACGCAGTTTTCTTTCATGTCATTTAAGTAACTCCTGTTGTCTAAGTATAGCAGCAATTTACACTGCAGTTCCATTGCTAGCGAACACTTGATTAAAGTCATGGTTGAAGTAATTATTGGCACAATTATAACAACGGTAAAGATAAAACTGCCGTGATAAGTATTTCCGTTAATTCCAATTATGCTTTTCCCGCCTTATTAATTTTCTTCTTTTAATTTTTAATTGGGCTGTTGCTATGGCTCGAGTGTCTTACCAGACAGCCAGTTTAGCAGCAAGTAAGCATGTATTTTTTTCATTTCTTATAATTTGGATTAAAAGTAGGTACCTACCTATAGGTACTAACTGTTTTTTTTTTTTAATTAATTACTTTAGTTATTCACTAATTGATTCTTATCTTAGTGCCAAAAATATTAGGAGTGCCTAAATCCATTCACTTCACAAACTTAGACGCTAGTGGGCGTAATCAATGCAAAAAAGAGAAACTGGCCGTTAACATTGCCTACTAACTAAAAGTGCAAAGGGCTAAATTGTAACCTATGCAGGTGAGTACATACATAGTAGCATTACATAATGAGACTTTGCGTCACCAATGATCGCCTACACACGACTTGATCATAGCCCACGTAGGTAAGTAGGTAGGCAGGAACAGTCGAGTATCTATGTACTTCGTTTGGCAAGGTCGGTAAACAATTAGTCCACACAGAGCCTTCGGAACGGAAATGCCGAATCGAATATGCAAATGATATCAATCGGATTACTAGCCATTACCCAATGAGTTATGTTGCTGCGATGTTGTTCATTCATTGTGACCGAGGTACAAGGGAGTGCTGAAGTTTTATGTGCTTACGGGTGACGGTGCATCTTATGATCTTACTTATTTTAACTGTCGGGTTGTAAAGCTGTTTTTTGTTAACATTACAGAATGCTTTCCCAAAAGCTCATATGTTTTGTTTTATAGAAAAAATGTGGGATTTTACCACTCCTTAGATATTTAGGTATATAAATACCTAAATATCCCCAAAAGAGCGAAAACCTAAACGAACTACCACTTCGTCTTAGTCATGGCATGTATTACAGCACTTATTTGTTCCTGTTAAAAAACATTTTTTCTTTTTCTGCAGCAATAAAATTGACCTAAAAATCTCGTGTCATAAATATTGCCTGTCTCATTTGACAACTCATACATTCCATAATTTATGTTTATCGTAAATGTGTAGGTTTAATTTCAATACAATGCAATGGTAAAAGCTCTGTGCGCGACTGTACATGAACGGAGCGGGGCAAGTGGGCGGAGTGAGCGTATTTTTCTTGCGGCGTCGCTGCGCGGGCGGCGTGGTCGCGTGGGGCGGCCGCCGGCGGCACTCGGCACTCCATGCCCGATCACGACAAGTACCAGCTGCGACCGCGCGCCGCGCGCAGCCGAGAGCCGCGCGCGCGCCGCACGCCGCAGCCGCTCAGCAAGTACAGGAGGAAAACAGCAAACGCACGCGAGAGGAGCCGCATGCGAGAGATCAATCGCGCGTTTGAAACCCTTCGACGCGCCGTCCCAGCAACAGCCATCACCGGGACGCCGGTGCCTTGCGAGAAGCTGACGAAGATCACGACGCTGAGGCTGGCCATGCGCTACATCTCGGCGCTGTCGGCGGCGCTGCGGGAGTCCGGACCGGAGGACGGCACGCGGCCGGAGCGCTGGCCCTCGCCGCTGTGCTCCGAGTTGTCGGAGTTCTCCACGGAGCTGGAGCAGGAGACGCCATCCGAGTTCACGGAGGACTCGCTGTCTCCCTTCGACTCGTTCTTCGCAGAGTTCGACTGCGACTACATCGACCGGACATTCGCGTGATAGTGTTGTTGTGAGTGTTGACTGCCGGACTATTTCCAATTAGGTACCTACTATTTAATTCTCTTTTTGCCATACTATTAATTATTAACTATATTTTATTTTGTATGAGATATATTTTGAGATTTATTTATTATTATTAATAAATTTTAATTGTTATCGTTATTACCTCATGTGTTTGTTTTTAACTCCGTAACTAACGGTAAAGTTTTCTAGTAGTCTTTTCCTGTATGGTTCTACATTGAGCCATAATATTTTCAGACAAAGCTGACTTGACTCTTGTTTTATACTAAATATCCATCTTTAGCAGATAGTCCACCAACAAGAATATAGGGTCCACCAACAAGAATATAGGTTTATGGCAGGGGTTTTTGCAAGGTTTATTATTAAACCATTTTTTTAAAAAAACTATTCTCAGCTGGTTAAACTGGGAATCGACTGATCGACACCAAGATTTATGGGAAAGAGTTGACGCACAGATTACCTAGACACTACAGGAACCTGCTGTTGATTACTAAGGCTCCAATTTGTCTCTCTTCTTATAAGCTTATATTTAACTTGCCTTATTAGTTAGTACCTACCTATGTATTGGACAAATCTTGTAACTGAATTTCAAACCAGACCCCCCAACCGATTGAGCTGAAATTTTTCCCACACCTTTGGTTCTAGTAACAATACATTTACTGACAGACATGACAAGTCCTGTCTCATGTCATGCCTGCAGCATCGTCTCCTCACGAGAAAACTCCTCAATCTAATAGCACGGGGACAAGAAACTTTGTACGCGTGTAACGAGTTGGTTCATTTTTGACAGTTAAACCTAATTTAATTGAGTTCTTTTCATTTTAATAAAAAAATCGGTTGTCTGTAAAGTCGGTTTACTGACGATAGTTGAACGTGATAACGTCATATGAAAATACTGATGGAATGGTTGCATTTTTCAAAAAACGAATCTGCGTTGAGCAATTGTTTTATGGAACGCCTCATTTTTTTGTGCGTGCAGCCGGCTCCATCGAATTATAAGACGTTGTCACGTAAAAATGTAAAAAAAAAAAATAGGTTTAGTTTATTTCCCCCAAGGCATCAACTAAATGCGTACCTAGTGTACCTACCAATAAAGAACATGTTATAACAATTTCTCAAAAACGTTTTATTTATGTATATACACGCATCTATCAATTTATTTAGTTTACTACAGGTAATATTAATCCCCCAATAAATTAATTAATTTAACAACAACACATTAAAAGTTTAATTTTATATCGTGCGAGCATCTCTGACAAAGTATCGTAAAATTTTAAGGTGTCCACCTACGTGCCTCGAAAACCATCACCCAGCGAATTTAAAAAGTAATTGTTTTTTTTTCATGACTGTTTTGTTTCTCGAGTCCAAGTTGCCAACCGATGCGGAATGATCGTTTGATTATGTAAATAATAGGCTGCGGAAGCGTGGGCTTGGCCGATTTATTATGGTACGACAAAAAGAAACGTCTCTTAAAACCTTGATTGTAAAGACTGTGTCACATGAAGTCATAAGGATTATTTTCCGGCGAAATTCGTTTAGATTGCGGTAACTTGATAATTATGCGGGGATTTTTTGAGAAAGAACTTCTAAGTGTTGCCATTAGTATTCTACAGAAAATTGCTTTGAATAGGAGGGGTGTACTTACCTACCTACCTACTTAATCTTGTGCGAATTCAATAATTTTTACCTCCGCTACAAAATTCGCAGAAGATTCAACAAAAACATGTTTGTAAAAAGGCCAAGTTCGAGTAAAACCGAAACAACATCTGATAAGCGGCCAAGTTTAATCACTTTCACATTTATTTTTATTGAAACGATGAGTAAAAAAACCCTCTAATAAACTCGATACCTCTACGTCGAGGTAGCTTAATATATTATCATCCTGTAATAACTTTTTTGGGGACCCGCTTCTTCTCATCCAGAGAAGAAATACTTTAATCACAGCGCTTTCAGACCATTATCAGTACCTACATCACCAAGTTCCCTCAAGATTTATTCCTATAGCAACACTCAACAGTGTTTACGATTAAATTAAAAATGACTTAAACCATGCATTTGCTGCCACACAATTGGGTTCTAAATTCCTCTTCTTCTCGAATCGATGACTCAGATCTTGTCTGACCAGTATGTCGACCTGAACAGCTATATCGTTTGCCTCATTCAACTTCTGGAGGATCCAGTTGGTTACTCACAACCGGCAGGAGAGAAGGTGCACTGGCATATCCTGCCGCTGGGGCTCCTAAATTAGCGAAATCACATTAAACTCTAAGATTGAGTGGCGGATCTGTTCAATCTAGTATATATAATATAGTAGTCTTATGTATTCCATCTTCGGGCTGTCAAGTTAAAAAAAAAGCTGTTAAAGGGAGTGCCCTTTGACAGCTTTTTTTTTTAAAAACACGGTTTACTAGTTAGTTTAATAAAAGTTGTTCAACAATGTAGCTACGCCTTAAAAGTGATGTAGCCGCCCAGTGCCCACGCGCATCGATCTCTCTCATTGTTTCGGTGCGAGTTGCCGGTAGGTAGGCACCAAGACGAATGTAATCACTTTTTACTACTACCCATCGTTAATTCTGCGCGGATGAACTGCTATTTAGATGTGATAATTAATCAGGTTTTAGAGCTTGGTAAATTATTGACATTTCTATTCAAGAACTGCGTGTCCCTAATAGTGACCTTTAGTAGGAGTCTGTAAGAGTACCTATATAGCATAGGATTATGTCTAGTCTTGTAACTTAGTTGATTCCGCAGTTTCGCTAGACTTTTTCCGTGTAAGTGTGTTTTCGAGTAGAATCCAAACGAACTAGCATGACGCAGACCTCAAGAAACTTATCATCTGGAATTATCTGTGTAAGTACCTAGCTAGGCAAAAAACTAAAACAAGACTTTCCAATAGACGTCCATTCAATTCATCAAACAGCTTAACCCATCCCAGAAGTGTTTAATCGGGTTCTTTTTAGAGTTAGGTGGAAATCGTCGAAAAATTAACAGAAAAAAGCTACGTCTCAGCTTTTGGGCCAATCATTTTCCATCATTCCGATTAAGAAACATGCAGGTATTCACGTAAGCTGAGTTACGGAGGACAGCCTGTCGATTAAAGCTATTACGTTAGAGCAGAGCCTACCTCACGTCGGAGGAACTTTATTTTGTAGTGTGTCAGTTCTTAAAACTGTATCTATTTAATTGCAATTCGTAGGTACTCACATACCAAATAGTACAAATATCATGTCAAAACGTTATTATTATTATTTATTATTCCACACACATTTGTTTTTACAGGTAAGACCCAAGCTAACAAAGTTGTCATAAATTACAAATAATCCAGTCCAAAATAACAGAAGAAGCATAAGTTAAACAGTAGACAACATACTAAGTGCCACCCTCTGGAATTCCGCCAAAGAGCAAGAAAATATGTCCAATCGCCGAGAGACACTATTTAGTATTCTTAATGCACGAAATACAGGTGCAAACTTTAATAAGTTCGTACGGGTTGCCTGAACTTTAAAGGGCCCCTCCCTTGGAACACAATCAACATACACACAACATAACATTTAAGCATCTTTCGACTTTCCGAAGTTTAGTTTTTCATAGGCAGTAAGTCTGACTTGCCCACTTATTCACTCTAATAACACGCACATATCAATAATCTGTCACGCCACTGACCTCAAAAATTTAAAACATGCTTTAAAACCTACACTGTTTATGTAAGACCAAATTAAAGTCAACTAAAAACATACATAATCACGTAACTTGTAATTAGTAATTTATACCCCGTTGCGTTAGGTAAAAATGCAGTACTTATGCAACACCATGCCACGCAATAAAGAACCAAACCAAAGAGTGGTATCCCAGCGCATGCCCATTTGGGCTTAAGCGGATTGCTTTCCCGCCAAATACGGCAGCCATGACAGTTCCCTGAATTATTCGATTATCTGACGTGATGGCGACGCGGGCCGCGAATCATGATCACATATTATTATGATTTTGTATTCATATTGACAGTTACACATGATCTGTACGTAGAAGGAACATTGATTAAAGTATTGGCATTGCCAAATTGAGAGTTCGTGCCTTTTCAGGACAATGAAATGCTTACAAGTTTAGCTTAGATTGACACTAATTTTGTTTATTGTGTTATGATAGTCTAAACTTTGTTATGTGCAAACTCCTTGAGTTGCTTTGAACTGTTTCTATAGCTTAATCAGCACTTTAGCAGTCGATTATTGAACTTATCTTAAGGTCATTGTAACCGATTTAACTTACTCATAACTTCAGATAGTCAGACTTTCATGTTCTGGGCTAGGCACCACAATCGAACCTCCTGTCCTGCTCCTTTGAACCTCCACTATCACCTTCATAGACCGGTCCAAAGCCACTACTAAAGCTGTAGAGGTACCAGAGTTCTGATCGAAGCTCATTTGAATATGGAATCATCGACACAACGAAGAAGTAGAACCGCAATAGAGATTTAAACTTTGCGTACGAAAAATGAAGAACAAGAAAGCTCTTCTTCTATGCTTACACAAAATCTGAACCTAGGAACTTAGAATCAGTTCTAATTTAATTCATTTCGTGCTACATTTAAACTTTACCACCGGCATAAGTATTTTTACAGGATAACCTGAATTTTTACCTCGTATTTTAATCAGGCATAAGGAAAAAGGTAAAAGAATGTTATTATGTAGGCACTTCATTTATCAAAAGCAATCTGGTGCTGAAAATTTTAATGGCCGAGTCGCAATACTACATACAAAAAAGGCAAAAATAAACGGTTGTTGTTTAATGCCTACCTACTACATAACTTTATACAAACTACAACATATTCAAAAAAGTTGACATAACACCTCAAAGCTCAGACACAAACAAACAAGCAAAACATTTATTTTATTTAACATTTAAATGTGTCGTTATAATTAACAATTAGTGAGTTAAAACTAGGCCAAAGTTGAATGAGTTAATCACACTAGTAGGCCAATGTAACGAGGTGTAAACACCTTGGTATTTATACTTAGAATTAAAGGATACTAGGTTATAAGGAACCATTAAAATTAAATGAGCAAAATAAAAACAGTTCTCCGTAATTAAAATAGTCATTCATTTATAAAGGAAAATTATTTATATTTATAGGTCGATTTAGCACATAATGCATATCACTGGCCGTATAGGTAAAGTAAATACGTTAGTGTGGCCATAATAAAAATATTTTTGCACCTCCAGCTATTAAAAAACTGTGTTTATGGGTCTTATCTTCGCCATCATCGATGCAGAAAGGGCAATTGGTGATTTAATTGATTTGATAAGCGTTATTGGTCTTGGTATAAATACTTACGTCAAATACAGCTTTAGATCTAGCGTAACTGGGCACAGCAAGGCTGCTCCAATGTCTGGTCAACACTCAAAACTTTCAGAAGCTCGCATGACTGATGATCGCTGAGGTGGCACACCAACGGTGCTTATTTGTACTAGTATATTGAACCTTCTTGAATTTTAGCGGCCCTCCTTCAAAAGACGCGGGTAAAAGCTAGTCAACAACAAAATAAGCTTAAATCTTCCTTGCTCAAAAAAGGAAGACACATTCAAATTTATCTTAACAGTCGACAGTCATGCAAAAATTGCATTACACAAGCCCGAGATGAGATGACAAGACGCCCGCAAAAATAACTTCACATTCAGAGAAAGTTTTTTTTCATCCAAGATGAGATGTAAGACCGATTAATAAACCTAAAATTGTGTAGGTCGCCTCACACGTGTGGTTTGCAAGGTCACCTGACATCACACATGCAGTAAAACGACATTTTTGTCAAGCTCTGTTGGCGGGAAGCGTGGGACGTCAAAACGAGAAAATAAGGCACGCAAAAATACATTCAACGATACAATACACCCGTTTTGGTATATTTCGGGGCTTATAAATGATTTTGATTCTTTTCCTGGTGGTCCTTTGAGTGAGATTCTGCGTTTTGTTGAACCTTTAAGGTGAATGGTCTCGTTGGGTGGGTAGGAACTTAATCTCAGAGGTAGTACCTACGGAAATTTCAAAGTTATGACCACTTTGAATTACCTACTGATACTTGGCCGAAAATAAATATTTTGTATCTTCCTAAGTACAACTTTCATTGTGCTACAGCTTATCTTCTGCTTTTCAGAAAAGTGTAGTTTTAGCCATTTCTTTCAGAAGTAAAGCTTCTGTGTCTATTTGTCGATTGACAGAAGACACCTTTTAAATAAACAGCCTTATCTTACCACACACAAAACCAGCCCTAACGTTCCTACATCACGGACACAGCTCACCTCTCTATGAGAGGGAGTGGTCCATAGTCCACGAGGTGTAGTTGGAGTTGGTAAATGTCACATGACTTAGAATTTTCAGTTCTAGGACAAGTCGGTTTCCTCTCGATGTCTCCTTCTACATCTTACCACGACACCCAGATTGGTGAACATGAAAAGAAACAAGAGGCCTTCTTTACCCTGGCTATGTGTAAATCAGCCGTCATATCTCACGGTCCGGCTCCGTAATAAATAGCGTCGCAAAGGATAGGCGAAGCGCTGACGGCGCCTGTCTATCTAGGTGAGGGTTAGCGCATTTTTCTCACACTGCGCTTAGTGCTAGCGCCCCGCCACGAGCTACCGCCCGCTGGCAAGTAAAGCCTAAAGCATAACATATCTGGGTTTTATTTTTTTCTATTTTATGCACAAGTTTTGATAAATGCAAGAGAATAGTAACGAAGAGTGTAGGTATAATGAGAATTATGGAAGTGAATGCGCTGATCCTAAATAAATTGGGATAAAAGCAGGAGAATGACGATCAACAGCGTATAATGTAAAGTGATGTTGATCTGATAGAAAATTGATCTCTTCACTTTAGAACTTCCACTGAAACTGTGACACTTTAATCAATCAAGCAATGACCGATAGTTTTGACTGGGACTAATCTAGTCGAAAAAGATACTCAAGTACATTATATAAATCAAGAGAAACCTACGTGATGATATTGAAATATGGAGCAAATTGTGGATCGCTAAAACGGGGAAGATTACTAACAAAATACAGGACAAATCTAGATATAGCGTGCATATGCTGTTTTAATGTAGATACTAAATTACGTGCTTCACAGTTACCAGCAATGAGCTCACTGGATACTAAAGCACAAAGGCACAACATAGACATCCCTTTACAAATAAGCAAATATTACGAAGTCTTCAGCGTAAACAGCGAAGCATTATAGCTAATAGTAGTAATCGCCATACAAGATTCCAGCTCACAAAAACTGCGCCTACCGTCCTAACGCCTGCTGGGTGACGAACAGTTTATGCGTTACCTAGAAGATATTTATCGACTCCCTAATAGCAGAAAACATTGCTTATTGCCATTTTATGCGTGAAATTCTCACAAGAATCATTTAAAGTGTGACTTTTTGCGTGAACTTATAAATATGAATGAAATTAATTGGTTTTATTGCCAGACTGCACGGAAGCGAATGGGCTGTTCTGTTTTTACCAGCATTACCTAAGCTGTCACATTAGTTTCTATTACCTACTTACCACCTCGTCTGGGAAATTCGTCGTTTATCCCACGTAGTTCTAAAGTGGCCCAACGACGTTTATTTAAATAGGTTATTACCAATTTAGATAAATAGGTTCTTGCCTTATTTAGATTTCCGTCTCAGTTGTTAGGTTATAATATTTTGATGAGCAAGATGTTGATGAGATGGAAAAAGCCTAGTTTCTGATTTCAGTCAAACTGTACTTTGATTCCATCAATGTAATGTAGCACCCGAAATTCAAAGTAGAGTTTGACAAGTCTTACACCCTTATCTATAAACAAGCCAAAGTGATTACTTGAGTAAAAGTATTACTTATGATACGATTTTTATTCTGTAATAACTGCTTGAAATTAGAACTGTCAAAAGTTAGAATTCTTAGCTTTGCTTTCTTTGACGGTTCTTACTTCGGTCAAATTCTTGACTATTGAATAAAAGTGGTTGCTTAAATAATAACTTTCGACACTAACTTGTCCATAATGGGTGTAAAAAGACCCTTAACATATACGAAAAGCACTTGTTCTCCCCGTCTTTATCATTTTTTTGTTCTAGACCATACTTGGGAACCTTATAGTTACGGAGATATTGGGGGTCAAAGTTCCAACTTTTTTTAAAAACAAGCTTTAAATGTAAGATTTTTACTTTACACACCTCCACGGCTCCCGTACTATTCAACCCATCCATCAGCACAATGTTTTGAATCGAGTCACCCCAAAAAAAAAAGTCGATTCCCAGCAATAATTTTTGCGTAAAGTTACTTAGTTTGATGTACAAAATGCAGCAGAATGCTTTGTTGACGGCTATGTGAAGGGTCTGTTTACACCCAGTATATACGAGTGTTAAACTTCAAATACTCAAATCAGAAACCGACAATTATGCTGGAGAAGTTTTAATTACTATTATGTCAGAGCTTAGATTGACTGGCCTATACCATCCCACACATTTTCGCTTATAGGAAGACTAATCAAATCACTATAGGTAGGTAGGTAGATTACGAAACGAATTCACAATTACTTTACTAGTCAGAGAAACTAGAATTTAAAGAATACCTATCAACAGTATTATATGCCATATCTAATCCTGTTTATCTTACAGTTTAGAGAGTGCAAACAGATAGTACATCGCGAGTCAATCAACGTCTTGTGGATGACGAAATAGCGCATTGCGAATCTGAAGTCTGAATACAGCTAGTTAGCTAAGTTTACGAAAGATAGAATTATCCATAGCTCAACGAAAAATAATGGCCTAGCTAGGAAATTCGGAAAGGAAAAAGTTTGTTCGGTTTGATAGATTTATTAGTTGGTTTCTTCAGGGTAACATCTTAGGTCTCACTATTTCTGAGAAGTCAAATATTCAATTGGCCCAATTCAGTAAGTCACACATATTGTTCAACCACAAACAAGTTCTACGAAATAACTCCATTTTAATTCTTGATAAACAATAACTGGCTAATAAAACCTTAGCGACATTAATGTCTTTTTCTGTTGACAATGTTTTAGAGCGAATATCCGAATATGGCAGGAAAAATGATCACGGTAGCAATTATCGAGTCAATATAGTGTTGTTATTTCTTGACAGCTTGACACCGATTATGAGCATAGACTCGTTCATACTTTTATGGTGGCTGGCTGTCTATTTGACTACCTTGGCTCTGTTTTTTTTTAAATTCTGTGATGATTATTTTAGTTAGGTTATTCTGTACGACAGACCCTGGGCCTGGTGACCATTGCCTCAAAAAAAAAATAAAAAAAGCAAAAACAATTGAATTAAAACCGGTTCCTAGTTTTTGTTTAGTTTAGTTTTTGCGCTGTAACTGAATAGAAACTTGATTTCAGATTAGGGTGCAAAGGATGGTAGTTTGTAAATAAATAAATAAAAATTTTGTTAAGTGCTTGGATTTGCTGTAGGTAAGTAAATAGCGCAGTTACTTGGTATGGTAATTGGCTCATTAACTTAATCAAGTGGTTTAAAAATAACTGCCTTTTTAAAACGAATAATTGGCGCTAATGGTCATAAAATGACGCCACAAGTTATGCTATTATAAGCTTTAGTTAGAAAAACGAGCTTTTGGAAATGTAACTTAATTTTTAATTGTTATAATTTTCTGTGAATAATTAATTAAGGACAGAATGCTCCCGACATAGCTTATGTCCTGTTGGTCCTTATCAGCTAATCTTAGGGTTGTCTTTTGTTTTTTTTTTCACTTTATTAAAAGTTTAAAAACGCTGAGCTATTGAATTTACAACGCCGACAAGACGATGACTTACGACGAGCTTTTATTTAGGCAGTAACCCTTGACTTCGTCCGCGTCTAAGAAACACAATTAAGTCACTATGTTGGAGTAAGTTTTCCATCAATGAAAGTAGAAGAGTAGTTTCGGCGATAACCTTCTACATCCAAACTTACAAAGTTTACCTCTTTATAATGTTAGTATAGATTTAAGTGGAAACGAGCTTTAGTCTAATATGAAAGAGGAACTAATTAAAGAAGCTCAATACAGCCAGACATCCTACAAAGAACTCGTCAACCTGTCACTCTCCCAAACATCCCTATACCTACAATTTGACAGATGCTATGGCTATGCTAGTTATAGTTTGCACTGATCTGTCCCTACTTAGTGAAAACCATAGAAGCCATAGACACATAGAAAATCGTAACATTCCCACGAACCCCCCAAGGTTTACCAAACCTGTACAAATAGATACGTGTGCCATACCATGTCACACCATTATGTTCTAGTAAACTTTTATATATGGTCATGCGCTCATTTTTGTTGACGTTTATAAAGAAATACAATATGAACTATTGATCGTGATCTTTTGCACACGACTTGTCTATGGTGACAAGTTATTTGCCGCCAATAGATTCGCCTTCCAACCTCTATGGAACCAGCAACAAGGTACATAATACTTTGGGTATGATTTTGTTGGCGGTAAGTTATCTTGGTCGTCATATAGGGTCGGTCCACATGACATAGTCGTATTAGGAATGGTGAGCGTGTAAGAGGCCTAGGCCCGCGGTCCATGGTACAATGCTAACGAACTCTATTTTTTACTGTGTCTATGATTGAGGTGGTTGGAACTAGAGTAGTATTTGAATTTGGTATGGCTCTGACCTCTGAGACATAGGTTCGCTAAAAGCTATAGGATCTTTTTCTAGTAAGGTTACTGATGGATCTGGCTTGAAAGTAGGACCACCACATTACCTACTTATACTATGAATGAATAAAGAAATTCGGGAGTGTGTTCTTGTCATCATCATCTTCTCTTGCCCTTATCCCAATTCATTTAGGGTCTGCGCAGCATGTCTTCTTCTTCAATACTTCTCTATTACTCGTCATCGCATCAGACTCCTCCTTTCGTGCATCATTCTTCACATAGTCCATCCAGCATTTCTTTGGTCTTCCTCTACTCTTATACCCATTCACAGTCATACTCAAAACTTTCCTCACGACATTTTTCTCATTCCTCCGCATCAAATGCCCATACCACGACATGCAAATAGATATTTCACCAAAATATTGTAGTGTTACATTGAACTGAAGAAACTGGCCCTAGACCTGAGTTCTACTCGCCTGTGATCCCCGAAGGGTTAAGCAGAGGAGAATACACACATTTTCCCAGTTATGTTTAAGTCGTGTGTAGGTAATCAATCAACTAAGCACAATTTCTGACTTCGACTACTGAGATATTCCTGATGAAAATGCACACATTCCCTCGTCTTGAGAATCGAACCCAGAACCCCATGCTTAGCAGTAGCGCTTGTGACCTCTAGACCAACGAGGCAGTCTCAATGAGGACTTATTAGTAATCCTATTAGACTCGCATTGTCAAAGTTTGGGATTACAATAATGTTAAATTAAATATTTGTAACATCGAACCATGACCTTTAGAGGTCGCAGTAAGCTGCATTGTATAATATTACCATTTTTAAAACTCTGACTCACTACTTGCAAAGTTCAGAAGCTGACTGATCCTACTTATTTAACTTTTTGTATATCTGAAAAAAAACAAAAAATACTACGTACCTACCTATATCTTTTATTACTGAATATATGTTTTTTATTTTGCACAAAATTGTTGTGTGACTGCGACTGCGAGGGATCTCAAGTTTTGAAACTAAAACTAAAAAGATGGGCATTGTAACAATATTTTTAGATTGTATTGTACTCAGTCTTTACTGCGGTATCCGTGTTCAAAAGGTGCAGCCAAAACGACATCTACGCTGCCACCGACCGCTACTATGCCGTGGAGATAGCGAAGTATTTGGTAAATAAAATTGTATAGTATCTACCTACCGTAAACACAGACAAGTAGAATACTATTAATTATGTTCCTCAAACTCAGTAGAGTCGAACTAGACCAACGGAATTGGCGAAACTAAACATGAATCTGATCTATCTGCGTGATTGCAGGTTATTTAAGAAGAAACGTCCATATTGAAATTGCCCTCACTAAGGGTACAGTGCCTCGCCCTGTAGATGACGACAGTGATGCACCAGAAGAGTAGGTATTCATCAACTGAACTGAACAGGAACCTACAGGTAGGTAATGTATGTTGTGACAGGTTTATACCGTTAACAATTTTTTTCAATTTAAATTGAACAAAGCTTGACCAATATGACCTAATCAAAAAAGTGACTCCATAAAGTCAAATAAAGCAGTTTCATTTTTGTTTCAACACCCACAAGCTGACGCATCATTCATCATAAATAGACACTAAGCTATACTTACTACATAGTCATTTTCGTGAATCCGTAATAAATAAACTTAATATTATAAACATGCGAGAGTAACTGGTTCGTCTGTCTGTTACCTTTCCACGCCAAGAAGACTGAACGGATGTCGATGATATTTACCCTAGGTTACGACATAGTATACTTTGTTTTCCAATAGTCGGTTCCTGTGGGATAATTTTCGACCTTCTAGCGGTTGGAACGGAATTATGAGTGCTGCTGAGCTGATCCACGTAGCAAAAGACAAGGATACATATTCGGAGTTGATGTCCAACCCTCTGGAATTGGAGAGGCACCAGAAGAAGAAGGAGACGCGATCCAAGCCACGGGCAAAATGAACCTATATGCAGGCGCCATTACTAACAAAAACCATTCGACTTTAGCTACACATTCACACGATAAAAAACAGTTTCTAAGTAAAACAAATGAAATCGAAAACTACACGATAAACTAAAACTATGACTCAACAAGAATCACGACTGCCGGGGGATCGCCGCTCCTTAAAAGGCAATACAACCATATTAATGTCCTCGTGGTGAAGATTTCGATGGTAATGATAAGCTCGGGACTGAGATTGAATCATTAACAACGACGGTGGTAGATACGGTTAATGATGGATTCATTAGATGTACAGATATTAACACAGGTTGCGTACTAATTATCTTGTTTACAAATCTTAGGATAAATAAAGTTGTTTTGTAGGTGTAGTAGGTAGGTACTTATATAAACTTCTTCTTCGTCGTGTCGACGATTCCCATCGAATTATATCATCTTGGACTAGAACTCAGCCACATCAATGGCGTTGGAAACTACTGAGTTTGAGAAGAAGGGTCTGCAATCTCTCTTTATACTCGGCCCCTCAGAGTTGAGGATCGTCACCCCATCTTGTGGTTTCTCGTCCTGGCTTGACGCCAGACATGCCAGTCCTGGGCTATTCTTGAGGCTTCTTTTATACAAAAATGCTGGAGGACCCAGTTGATTCTTCAAGCTAAGTAGGTTTAATTAGTTTATTCTATTCTGAGCTACAGCAATTCAAAGATCTTTCAGAAATCTCAAAGAAAAGGGAAAAATTGAAGAAATATCAATTCCAGGATTTACTTAGTATTGTTTTAGCGGCAACTGCGGCAAAAGAATTCCCTGCATCAATAAGATCAAGATGGGGAACAGAGGAAACATTAAAAGACCAAGGGCATGATGATAATTTATTGTTATGAATGTGATTTCTTCCAATTTTTGATGACTTAGGTATTCATGGTAAATCTTTTCGCAAACTCTTGCATCATTCTATTTTCGTCCATATAGACAACGGAAATGCTTTATTAGTTTTGACCATAAAGTCATTATGACGTCATCATAGTTTAATGTCACATTGAGAATGGATTTTGTATGCAAAAAGGCATTAAAAGTTTCGTAACATCCTGTGTTAGCTGGATAAAGTTTTTTTTATGAAATAGAAATAAATGCCAAGGTATTGAAGTAAAAAACAGAGGCAGGAAAGTGTGATTTGGCTCGTCCGGTTCCTGTATTGAATAAGGATAGATATAATAAGTTGAACCAAGCGAGCATGGAGGACGTTTCTGAGGACTCTCTCATGGCGTCCTGAGAAGAGTATGAGTCTAGAAAGTTCCTTGAAACGGTCTCATAATATCGGTGTAAGTCTTCCTAAGACGACCCACTGATCCTTTCTTTATTTTTTTTTATTTGGCCGTTCCTTATAACACTGTGAGCTGCCTTTAAATTTACTTCTGCGGGCGGATCGGATAATTTTCCCACTCGTACGCCAAATACGCGCTTTGGACGTGGAGTTGCGGACACCAACCCGTTTATCATGTGCCTCTGTTCTACGAAAACGTGATATGTAGATTCCTTGTCGGTCGAAGTTACCAAATTATTGGTTCAAATGAAAATTGAAAATCAAATAGCCACACAATCTAGGATTTAGAGTCTATAAACATTTCAATTAGGCCACAACATTGATCATTACTCACCCAGGTGCCTAACACTCGGATCCGAACTTCATCGAGTCGCATGCGCATAAGAATGATGCAGATTTCCCATATAAAGGATGAAACCGACCTATTGTCTACAATCTTTGCTGGAAACTCAATAACTTAAACCTAAGCAATCCTCAACTCTATTGCAAGAAGATAAAGTTTAGCTCAAAGAAAAGCGGCGGAAAATTTAAACTGGTTAATTCCACCGGACCCAGCCTTAGGTAAGAGACTGTTTACATTAAAATTAACGACCAAAGTGAACTATCAACACATACTAACACTTATGTTCTAGCCAATAAAAGTACTTATTGTAAATCTAGACAGGTGTCGAAGTGTATAGTACACATTCATTCAAATGAATGGGATCCAATTACATATAAATGTTTCGTGAAGGCGATAGATACTGTGATAATTGAGTGCTAATTGATTGTGTGGTAGAGCACTTATAACTACTTACGATGGCTATTTCAATGACCGGCGCCCCTAAGGAAAAGGTAATGGTCTCATCTTTAGAATTTTCTGAGATAACATGAAAACTCACTAGTAAATAGGTGCATAAGTAAAAACCTCTTAAATTTAAAATTAATTAATGAGGCCGTAAAACTAAGAGAACACCACTTGAAAAAAAAATATTCTCAAACATAAAACGAGGACCGTGAATCCGTCATGCACTAAGCCACAGATATAGATACTAAGCACAATCAGTGGGAAAACTCTGGTGGACTACCTAGAAAATAACGTGTTAAAAGTACGGTAGCGAAAAGTACCACATTTCACAAGAACAGTAGCAGGACTTTATAGGAAAACTGAAAGATTGTAACAACTTACCTACTTGAGTAGAAGTTACAGAGGCTCAAGCAAGAGCTATGAAAAGTTATAGATACCTAGTTCAAACGTAACGTCTGATTCGTGAATATTATTCTCCAAATTATATAGCACGTATCGAAGCGTATCGCTTTATACATAGTTATAAACAAGTAAGTAATAAAACAACTAGAACTCGTCTACGAAACGCGTTCCACGTCGCTTCATTCATGAGTTTGTTCACCGAACAAAAACCACTGTAACAGAATCTGTCTTCATTGAAGATAAGTCCAGTGTTTGCACTAATTGGTCATTACTTGAAGGGCAGGAACAAATAATAACATCTAATAAAACCTTTAACGGCTTCTAACACTCAAGAAATAAAGTCCAACTTTCAATGGAAATTCTCAAAATGGCCGCTTTTGACGTTAGTTTTCTTTGCAGAAATAGTTACAATCCAAAAAATCTGAACAAAAACAAACCCAGCCACCGATAGCATAGTTTATTGGTAATTTATCATATTTTCTCAAGTTTTAATGATATATTTGATTCATATAGTTTTTCCACAGATTCTTTGATTGCATTCGCGATAAGTTTTAGTTTTTCATTTCCTGAGCTGACATTAACAGTTTCGAACGTGGTAACACTAATTGATAGAGCCAGTAATTACTTGGAACCATGTAGATTGGTATTTGTCTAATATTATTCGTATTGTAGGTGTTTTGGAATTCTATTTAATACCTATCGAGTTTCTTAGATACCTTGTTTGTACATACTTTTCAAACACTACTTGTATATCATTGTAATCACTACATAGTATAAAACAAAGTCGCTTCCCGCTGTCTGTCTGTCCCCATGTATGCTAAGATATTTAAAACTACGTAACGGATATTGATGCGGTTTTTTTTAATAGATAGAGTATTTCAAGAGGATGGTTTATAAGTATATATTGCACCCGTGCGAAGCCGGGGCGGGTCGCTAGTACAGAATAAATTAAAAAGCTTTTCGCATTTAAGACATGCGACTTTAAAGAATTCATTGCAACAATTATTGACTTCTCGAGGGTCAATCGAACTTTCATTCATTTTGCCTGTTAAGTAATTCAGTCAACCATTGACTGGAGAACATCAAATTTTAAATGGCGCCTAAAATAGAAATAACCAACTTTACCTTGATCAATTACGTACCTACCTACACCATACACACATCCATAGACAAACATAAATCTTTATGCTGTCACAGTCTATTAATTCCGTGTCCCGTAATTCCTCATACTTCCGTCCCGATTCCCATGTCGCGTCGGTTGCAGCAGTTGATCCCAATTAAATAATTATAGCTTTATTGATGAAAGTCCTGCGCGATTGATTGGCCCAATTAACTGATTGATAGCTGCTAATCTATGGGCTATAGTTTGCAACTTTCAAGGCAGAAAGAAAAGTCAGACTTAGGGTCTTCATCATCATCCACAGCCTGACTTGATCCAATGCTAGATAGGTACCTTTAAGGCCGCTCTTTACAACATTTGAACTGTAATTCCGTATGCCTAAAGAATCTGAAGACATGAAAATAAAAATGTAGGTATCAACTACGCACCACAATGCACACATGAACAAAAAACAACAACATTTTAATTAAAAATAAAACGCACATGGAGTGTATCGCTTTTAGAACGCGTTATTTATAAAATTAAGATACCATTTGGATATAAGTAAGTACGTAATAAAAAATATACAAAAGAAATATTATAATTTTAAGGAAAAATATGTTTTATTCATCTTGTTATCGACCATTACTTCACGGTGTGCGCTCAGTCTGAATTAGTTCATTTATTTCTTGTTTTATTTTTATCTCCAAGTTCTAAATCATGTCAAAACATATTGCGCTGTAGATTTTGAATTTAAGAATTATTTATTTAAAAAGTATTAAAAAAGTGTACATTTAGGCGAAATAACAGGGTCGTTCCCGCTGGTTAATACCCCGTAGTTAACACTATTAACTACTGGGAATGATGCGTTCTACTGGTTAACAGTGTTGACGAACGCGACATTTTTTTCCCAATAGTTAATACCCTCGTCTCACGAATAGTTCAGGAGTCAGGTTAAAGAAAAGTAAAAAGAAATCTATATCTATACTAATATTATAAAGCTGAAGAGTTTGTTTGTTTGGTTGAACGTGCTAATCTCAATCTATTCGCGAGACGAAGGGTATTAACTATTGGGAAAAAAATGTCGCGTTCGTCAACACTGTTAACCAGTGGAACGCATCATTCCCAATAGTTAGTGTTAACTACGGGGTATTAACCAGTGGGAACGACCCAACACAGTAGTGTTATTTCTTATTCAGTGGTATAATTAGTGAATATACTTTAATTAATACATTCAGGTAAATAGGTACATTTCTTTAAATAGTCCTGTATCTACGAGGTATGGCATAAATGACCCCCTAATCATTACAAACTGTAAGTTATCTATTGATAATGTTGTACAAATAATTTAATCGACAGGTCGGTCCTGTCAGTTTGGCAGCTACTTAGGTAAGCAGCCGCTGCTTACCGTTCGGGTCCAGGATTTTGGAAGAAGGTATATGCCATATGGCAACCCTGACCTTGAGCCGTGCTTCATTTTTAGTCTGCTGGATGATCTTTGTCATTGGAATAATCACTCAGCCCTTTCCAGCTTCAGTGGTTATCCTTTATTTGAAAGACGGTTGGCGCAGTGGCTGAGCGATTGGCCGGGAATCGAACAAATATTTGTATGGCCGGCAGGTTGTTCTAGGTCTGGCTGCTTGTGTATGTGACTTTAAATGCTCGTAAACACATCCACGATAAAGGAGAAATTCCTAGAGGTGGATAACATTTGTGTTTAAAAAAACCTCACTTAATTCTGTTTCCTACCTGTCGATAAAAGTTTAATTTAAGCAACTCCATTTACCAACTTACTTGGCTAATTAAGCTCAAGCTTATCGGCCTTCGTAACTAACTATTTAATACAGCATTTTTGTCGCGTTTCCACAAAAATGTCGAAGGCGCCAGATCGTCGTCCGTCGAACCAATTAGCCAAGTGTCCGCCATTCAATTCGATCTAATTCACGTGAATATTGTGACTGGCAGCCATTAGCAGCTCACTATCTTACGATCATCTACAGATTATCGGCATTGAGCGGTTGTTGGTACTAAGGTACCAGTGCAAGTGATGGATTCTGTGAAGTAGAACTCAGATTTAGATGATTTTATTTATAACTAGCTGTTTCCCGCGACCTTCGTCCACATGAAATTATTAAAAAAAATATTACTTCCTTATTTGAATCGGGGTTTTCTCAATACTTTCAAGGGTTTTCATTTTTTGTGCGGAACCCTAATTCTTTCTGTAAAATAAAAGCCTCCTCTGGCCTAGTCCGGTCAAAATCGGTCCAGCAGTTTCGGAGATAAGCCGGAACAAACAGACAGATAGACTAAAAAATGTGTTTTTGTTATAAATACCGCATTAGACTTTCATAACAGTCAATAAAAAGCTGATATTTTGAAATTATAAATAGACACTTTAAACACTAGAAACGGGATATTTACCATGTTCACTGATTTGTTTGACAGACACTTTAATTTTATTTATTTCTACGGATGATAGATTTGTTTAAATCAAGTAGGTACAAAAATCGTTCATACTGAAACTTTTAAATGTTGGACTAAACTTTGTCCACATTTTTACAGAAATAAACCAAAACTTAAGCTTTATCCCCCGCGTCATCGTCGAAAGCTCATTTTTAGCGTTTTACCCCTAACTGAGAGTAGTCCAGCGTGACAACTGGTTACTGGTACCTCAGTCTCATGCTTCAATTAGTTATCATAATTATCCATAATCATCATTCATAATCATCTAACTAAGCATTAATTAATCTGCAATTTAAATTAGAGTAGATAACAATTATTACAAAAAACATAAAACTTCATGCTTCGCTCGATACAGACAAACATAGAACCACAAAGCTGAACCAATTACAGAATTTGAATAACGAATATAGACATAAGATTATAATAATTCCTAATTAAAACCTGCAGATGAAATACTTATTTTATATTATCTTCAGTCAAAATTCTAAAAAAGTTCTTTAGTCAAATAACCTTGACCGAAATGCCCCCAAAAACCATTCAGATGCCATTTTCACAAAAAAAAAAGAATTGAATTTATTTTTCTGTGGGTATTATGGCATTTTCTTTTTTTATTTGCTGATGGTGCCGGTTACCTAGGTACTCATTATTTTTTTCTAATTGTTTGGAACTTTTTGTTGTATGTGCTGAACTGAAACAGCAGACAGGGTCTTGCCAGGCTGAGAATCACTACCTATATCGACTCCTAGGTACTCCTAGGTAGCAAATTAGTAGACGCGAAAAGTATACATAAAAGCCTGTACCTGTATTCTTCAAAGAAAAGGCTAGAAACAACAAAATTAGAAGGGTCGTATCAGAGAATTGAAACGTCATTTTGTCAACTCTTACTGAATATTAATTTCATAAGAAAGACTAGACGAAAACATAATTATTGCAACTTTGCAACTGCACAAGCAGTACCTATCGGCGTTATAGTGTGAAATGACACTAATCGTTCTTTACCTAAGAATTATCCACTCAATAAATACAGCCAGATACGTATAACTTGATTAACATTCATTTTTAAATGACTGACTTGTCAACACTTGCCACCATATAAGTAACGAAATTACTCCGCTTCGGTATCACACCTAGAAATCTTATAAAACCTACTATTTGCATTTAACTCGGGATAAATTCACTTGAGGTAGAGTGATTTGGATCTTTGTCATTTCCGAACGTCATTGGTGTGGACTAATCGGCTCGATCTTGTGACATAATTGTGTGGTAGTTAATGTTATTATCCAGTTACAGCATTGCAGACCTTGACAATATTATCGCATTTGAACATCACAAGACTGCATAACTACATGAAGCTGGCAGCAAGTTCTAAAACTTCAAGTAGGTAAAAGCTAGTGTAAACATAAACCACCTTAATTCTTTTGATGCCATCTAAAAAGTCATTATCAGATTAGATGTCAAATTCGGCAGGAGTCTGCAGGAGTATATCTGTGCTTATGCGATCAAAAAACAGTCCCGTTTTCGTACATTAATAGATTTTTGAAGGCAAATAATTGCGCCTGCCTATATATTACTGATACAGAAGCTGAAAACTTTTTGGAAATAGTAGCTAGCGTTAAGTAGTACGAGTAGGGCTTGAAATTATCAATCAAAGCAGCCCATCGCAGTTTCCTGGTGGACATAGGATTTTTCAAACCGGCATCGCAACATCCTATACTTCACCTTTCGCATCCACTTTAAATTGAATATGAAGACCTAATGAGTGTAAAACACCCTTAACGAAGCCGAAAGGCACTTGACAATTTTTCGAGTGCGTAGTCCTACGGTGAAATGTGATTTTTCGCTCTAAAAAAAGGTCATTTCCCAGTCTATTGCATAGAGTTACTTAGTTTGATGTACAGAATGCTTGGTTGACGCCTTCGTTAAGCTTCCGTTTACACCTTGTATACTAAACTCCTATAGATACTAGAAATAAGTTATGTCATGGGTGTTAAACCAGTGAGATTACCGTCGAAGTAATCGAGTTACACACAGACCCAGGCATTTCTCGGAACAGATTTGATTTAATAGCTGTACAAACTCTTAACGCAGCTCGTAGGCACTCGTAGGTGTCCAAATGTTATGGAATGGATAAACGATAAACGTGCCTTGATTGACTTTTAGTTTCTGCGTCCTAATTACTGAACACCTTAACGAGAGATGCTATGTACCTAGTGTAATTAAAATATTTTTGACACTAGGTACTTATCCTACCAAACGTCTAACCTATTTTCTGACGCAGCTCAATCGGCACAGACCTATAACCAACGGTGTTACACTATGCCTTTTAATGGCAAGAATGTTATAGATAATATAATAAATTGCTTAATCGGAAGGGTAAGCAAGAATACAAAAATCATGCAGTCAACATTTTCGTCTCCGAGGCAGATAGATAACGGGAAGAGTTATTTACCTGGCTCATATTGCGTCCAAAATCCTGTCTGTAATTGCCATAGTTGGAAGGTTAGCCCTTTGCATAATATGCATAACCAGTGTATAACTGTATCATCACCTGCCTAGCCTCTACCCAACTATGTTGGGGTCGGCTTCCAGTCTATCCGGAGGCAGCTGAATACCAGTATTTTACAAGGAGCGACCGCCTAGTGTAATACTATATGAAACACACACACACACACACATCGCCTTTGATTCGATTCAATTTAGATTGACATCTACTCGCTGAAAAAAAGAAGCGTTATTAACCATTAAAATTATTTAAAAGGAAAACCATAAAGAATATGCATCATAAAATTCTGTGAAATCATGCATTAGCTGTCAGTTGCTAACCACTATAACTCCATCTTTTTCGCCCATGCCATGTACACTCACAATAAATTACTAAGCATTATAAGTTGGCCAAAGTCGTGCTATTAACTTACTCACATTTTCTATAAAAAGATTAAACATATATAAAATTGAAATAATAATATTGTTAATAATAAACAGAGGGCCGTAATCGCTTGAAATACGACGGCAAGTCATTCATTTCTCTCGAACTGGTACTCCTGACCTCTGAGGCATGAATCATACGACCTGATACTGCGAGTGTGCCGAGCCTCCTACGTACGCGTATGCTTAGAACATTACACATTTTACGATTTATTAAAAGCTCAGGAAGGAACGAGTTGACTGCGTGATAATGGTATTTCCAACTGCGATAAATCTCTAATGTATGATTTTAGCTAAAGTATTTATTTCAATAAAACTATTTTCAGGCTATGGCCTATGGAGAAGAACGGCAATAAATTCCATGAACGATAT
Source organism: Noctua comes (assembly GCA_963082995.1). NCBI lineage: Eukaryota > Metazoa > Arthropoda > Insecta > Lepidoptera > Noctuidae > Noctua > Noctua comes. The sequence goes on along the minus strand of OY720279.1, from coordinate 3,701,454 downwards.
CAGAACCATAACAAAAGGTGCACCATTCGCAATCGCGGCAGCAGCTTTAAGAAGTGACTCAGTCAGTGATCTATCTATGCTGTGTGAATCTGCTCGCAACATACACATCGAAAAAGAACTCAACATCAATAAAAATGCCTCCTTATCGCCCAGGTCGTCCTCGGCAAGGCAAAAAGCAGACTCCTTTACCGTTACCGACAAATATTTCCAAAATGTCCTAAGTTTCAGCTTTCAGTGGTGGCAGTGTACCACCACCGGCGCCAGACAGTTACACCATACACAGATTTCATCTCCACGTTATTTTGGCGACAATACGTGACTCTGCCTTATTCGGACGCTTTTATACTTTTTCAGCTCGACTTGTGCCTTAAAAAAATATTTATCTCTCTTTATGGTAGCTGTAAAGTGTCTATTGTTGTTAAAAGATGTTAAAATTACAAGGAGTCACGATAAAATTTTGCCTTTTTTAGTAATTAAGTAATAGTTAAACCTGCAGGCGTTCCAGAAGCTTTTTCATTCTACTATGGAACTTGGATCACTGATGAGGACGATGTCTCTTTTTATTATAAGACCACTTCAGACCAGTGCATCTGAGCATTAGCCAACTAAGATCACTGATCCTGTTATTTACTGCTGATTGTAGATTTTGAGATAATATTTCTTGCAGGCGCTTTATTAGATTAGTTAATTTATTTTGTTACCAACCTAATCTCAGTTATTTCGGGATCCATTTTGGCATTATTTAATGTACCTAAGTATTTTATGTTTTTCAAGACGAACAACTCTTGATCGTGTCAATAGAGTTTCTCTGCCACCCTCCACTAGGAAGAAGCGTGATGTTAACTTATATGTATAAGTAACTCCTATGATGCAATGGTCACCAGAATAATTCTGCAATAACATTGCACGCAGGAGCCTTTAAATATTTATTCGAATTTTAATTTCACCCAGTTACAACGACAAACTTGGAAAAGTAGGTAGGCCAAAAGGTCAAGTAGGTATACTGCAGACAGCAGATAAAAATAAATTGCAAGACTTGAACTTTGTTAAAATTAATTACGATTCACCGTGACACAGACAATTTACGCCTAAAGCCCTTAACATCATACATGCTTCCATTTTAGGAGAACGGACGACCGGTTGTGCCTTATACGGCGCGTTTTTTGGCTTTCGAAACATTTGCGAGATATCGGACTCCTTGGATCGCGTACTCCTTAATGAAGTACCTACTTACTTTACATACCCAGTGTAGATAGCCAAATGTTAAAACAATATTGATGTTACGGACGCCAGACGTGCGAACTTCTTCGGGAGTTACGCGTCAAGGGAACCTTATCGCGGCTTCCATCGGTGATTTGTTTGCAGAAAGTATTTTGTCCGTCCTCAACAATGCTTGCGCGTGAACGCGTACAAGGTTTTCCAATTTACGCTGTATGTCTTCGCTTTTCGAAAACATTGGTGGTAAAGCGAAATTAGAGAGTTCGTTTGCGTCGCAGATACCTTTTATCTCTTCCCATATCTTTTGACTATTCCTCCTTGTGATGCCATTTGGTCCTGCTGGAAATACAGGTGTGAGCATTTTCACCCACCCTATTATGTACAGACGCCAGTACATCACGCTACTACAATCTGTCAAAATTTTCTTTAATAGATTTTCAACTTTATCGTTAAAGCATTAGGTTTAAGGTTGATTGGGATTTGAGAGTTTGGGGTAGCTTGAAGTGCTGACGACTTTACATACATAGGTACTTAAAAAGAAAGGTTATTATAGGTTACAGTAGCGAAGGGTCAATTTTTGTAAGAGGTAAGCCGGAGTAGTATCATATTATTTGTCTATGAAATACTGACTGTGCCATTTTTCAAAAGGAAGCCGGTAGGAATCGAGTTCTATGGAACCTTCGCCACTGATAGGTTAGTGTATAAGTTTCTTGGGTTATAGACATTCATACTGTACTGGCCGGAGATAAGTACTGTCAGATAGCTGATAGATGTAATATAATGCAGGACTTAGTACACCAAAATTGTAACGCAGTTCTTTTATTTACTCTTCTGTATAAATAAAATACGAATACGAACTTTCTAATAAAATACTAAATTGCAATAGGCTCCACACCTATAACCACACCTCATCTGCCTGCAACTTCGGGAAAAGTTTCGTGTTCCAGTATTTCATCATGCAAATGCATGAACACGACGGCACAGTTGTAAATATTGTTTGTAGTTTTTTAGTATAAGTACTTAGTTGCGGCACAGTTGCAAAGAATGTTTGTAGTTTTGTAGTATTATTATTTTTTTTATTTTAATCAAATAATCACTTGAACTTTCTTATAATATTTGGTAATGGTAACTATCATAGTTGAATAAATTGATAAAAAAATTAAAAAGTCGACAACAGGCGACACCCTCAACCGGACTGCAATGTCATCTGTTTTCTTTTCAGACTGGCAACAATTGCCTTTCTGTCAGTACACTCCGGTCAATGAATAAATGTCAATTTACCATTCTCTTTCTGTCATTCGACGTCACCTTTAGCCGAATTTACTTCTATGCATTTAATTTAAATAGGTAATAAATTAAAATACTAATGTATTTTGCCTGTACAAAAACAATGAGGTGACGTGAACCTAACAAAAAACTAAAACTTATGCATTCCAATCAGTAAGTTACATACATTTAAATAAATATATTACGATGGCTCCGGTTGCGGTGAGGTTCGGTTCGATATTGTCGTTCTGTGTGGTGATGTACGCTGTTTATTACCACAACAATAAAGTTGAGGATGTTAGATTGTCTCCTGTGAAGAGCCATTTGCTGATTTTGGAAAGTGAGAACAAGGTTGGTGCGGGAATATTGCAGCCGAAAGTCGCGCTCGGGTATGGCGCGTGCCATGATCTGTTCGTGAACGCAACCTCGTTATTGGACTATAAAGACCTGAAAGGAAGCCCGGAACATTTCAATGAAATCTCAAACAAGGATGAGTTCCTCAAAAGCTTCGCGTATTTCTTCAGACATGGCGCTGCGGCCGAGTAAGTTATCTAAATTATTAATGACCATTAAATTGTATGTTTAACGCTTGGAATAGTTAACTCTGATAAGAATTACAAGCATTTCCATTAATTTAGTCCTTAGTGTTATCTACATTAGGTTAATTTTGTTTCGAAATTGTATTTTCAGATGGCCTTCTAACCCAGAACATTTTAAACAAAAATTTAACCAAGTACCATTATAATTCCAGGCGCTTCGTGTCCAATGCAACACTGTATGACGATTTAATAGAACAAGCCTTAAAACTGCCTGACTCAAGATGGGCTATTGGAGGCAATGCTCCGCTGATGGCTAAGCGTTTCTATACAGAAGGCTGGAAAGTGCTGTTTGCTGCAAAAATGAGCAATAAGCTGAAGAAATACATTCCAAAAGATATCCAGATAGTTGGTGGAGAAGAAAATGAAGAAGTCAGGGATGATGTTCACATGATCCTGGAGTATAAGGCTGACGAGGAGTTTGGTGCCCTGAAGGCACCGCGAGCAAACAGATACATAGTACATAATGATGAGAACAATCCCCTGCTCAGTTCCCTGGAGAAGTTTGATGTACACTTGCCAGGGTTCAGCCCTAACTTACTAGTCATTAGTGGTCTCCAGATGATGGATAACTACCCTTTTAAAGTTGGAGATGGCAAAGGTATGGTAAAGGTTTTTTTTTCTGCATTTAAAATATCACTCAAAAGGTACAATTTGTTGAACTCTAGTTAACAATACAGCCACTTTAGTTTCAATTAATTACACTTCTTTATCTAAATAAAATGTATACTTTTAAGATACCAGTTTGTTTACAAGCTGATAAATGTAATCCTTTTATTGTTTACAGACTTAAGAGCTGAAAGACTGGACTTAGTTAAGAACCAAATCTTATCACAACCCCTGACTACACTGGCCCACTTCGAGATGGCAAGTTATGTTGACTTGGAGCTCCTCAAACACCTCACTACTAAAATATTGCCATTTGTAGACTCGGTTGGTATGAATGAACAAGAATTAACGAATCTTTACAGTGTCCTCGATTATGGTGAAGTCAGTATTGTTGCAGACTCCAACCCAAGAATAGCAACGGCCTTAGATCAAATGCGTAAAACATTTTTATTGATAAGACGCCAGAACGAAAGCTATCAGAGCAAGAGAAAGTTGACACGCATCCATGTGCATACTTTAGCCTACCAGGCAATAATGACAGTCAAAGACTCAAGCTGGAAGAGAACCGAAGCTGCCGCTGCTAAGGCATCGTTGACAGCTCACAGATATGTGTGCAACAGCCAAGACATTGCTTTGAGTAAATGTAAACTGCTACTTGACGATAGTTTCTCAACCACTACTGATAATGATAACACCAGTAGGGTGTTCTTTGAACCCACAAAACCTGTGTCATGTTGGGAGGAAAAGGTAGACGGGGAGAATGTCGACATATGTGTGGCTCCTGTACTTATATGCACTGAAGCACAGCTGACTGCTGGAGCTGGCGACAATATCTCTGCAGCAGGACTGGTGCTGCAAGTTGAAAAATAAATTGCCACTAAATATTTATTGTCAAATGAATTTAGTTCATTGACATCACTTTATTCATTCCATTTGAACAATAATGTGTATGTATTTGGTGCCATTCTTTCAGGATGATCTTATTAAATATTTTTATCAATCAATAATTATGACTAGGAACTAAAGAGTTATTTATTATTAATATTTTATGATGTTTCACTAATTTATTCAATTGACAGAAGTACAAGACTGGTGGATGACTTATTTATTTTAAAAATAATGTAAATTGTGTTTAGTTTTGCAATTTTTGATTTATTCTTATGAGTTAGTTTGTTATTTTAATCACTATTTAGAAAATCTGACATGAGCATAAGAACAAAATCTTATATTTTTTCTACTTCATTCCATTGCAAAACTAGATTATAATGATATTTTTATACTTTGTGATTTTGAATAGAAATGTAATTTCTTGCAATACATGTTACATAATCAAGTTTTGAAAATTGTTAAAAATTATGGATACTGTAGATTTTTTGCACAACATTCCTAAAATTGTATTTGGCTAGTTTGATCTAAAGATCTGGGTGTTAATTGTTGTTCGAATAAAATTCTTTTTTATACATAATGTTTTATTTTATAAAAACGTTTGTACATTTATATACATAGATAATTGTCTACAAACAATTTGATAAAGTAAAATAAATGAGTAAGTTCAAAGAGAATTAATTAAAAGTTATGAACAATCATTTTAACAAACAATTTTATTCTAGTTAATGACTATAACAAGTTATCAATCTAATATTGGCAGATCTTATTCTAATTCACATGTTGAATGTTTTGTCATAACAAAATGAAAACCATTACAGAAAATCCAATGAAAAATACTACCGGATTTAAAATACATAATGTACCAAATACTTTATTCTGAAGAGTGTGAAACAATTGGCCAAAATAGATGGGCAGGGTCAGGTGGTATAATATTTAATTCTAAACTTACTTGACTTCAATATTTTTTTAAGTTATCTACTTTACCCTTTTCTTAAATATTTAAATTTTAAAAAAAAACAACAATAATATACCATATCTTGGTCACACAAATAAATATAAAGTTCTCCCACTATTGTATTAGCACAAGCTATACATGATGTGGTAAAAAGATTAAATTAGAAATACAAGTAAATAACGCAAAGATTTGGTCAGTGTAAACACACATTCTTACAGTAGGACTAAAATAATTGGTTATCACTAAATCCCCAGTATTTCTAATGTGATAGGTAGGTACATGCATAAGTAAAACTAAAATATAGAAAACAGCTAAAATACTTAATAACTAGGTAAATATAGTATTGGAGTGGGAATTACATTTAGTAGATTGTTGATTGTGACAGACTACCATTTTTTGGGTATCTTAAAATGATGCCCTAAGAAATGGGAACTGCTTCAGTTCATAGAGATATGTTTGTGGATATTATTTTAGATTTATTCACATAAAATATGCAGCCAAACAAAAATCTAGAATTAGGGAGTTAAAATATGGGTAATTATGTATAAAACATTGAGACATAAAATAAAAACGGTGAATAGGACTGCCAGCAGGAATACGGACAAAATGAGGCAGAGTTACAAAATTAAATTAAAATAGAGAAGTTTGCTGTTAACAGCAAAAAAACAATACACTGCAACAATACAGAGCAATATTAGTAAATCCTTTCCCAGTTTTGTCCCTATATCCCATGCAAACCTCAAATTAATCAGTTTCCAGGCAATTTCCAATTCTTTTATATTTGTATGTTTTTAGTCTCATAATAATCTTATTTTCAGTCTTAATGAGTTTGAATTTTAGATGACATAATATATTATTTACTCATCATTGTCAGAGAATTTGATTTTCTTGTTCGGTGGTCTTGCTGTAGCCTTATATGGATCATAGAGACCACTTTTGATGAACCTCTTTGCTGCTTCTACATCCACCACTGGTCTTTTCTCTCGATCTTTTACTTCTTGCCACTTCAACATCACGGCTTTTATTCTTTGAAGCTCATCTTTAATTGGGTGCTTGGTTGGATCGACGCCTTGTATCCTCAAATGAATCCAATGGAGGGAATTCAACGTGAAGGCCAAGAACAAATCGAGTTCAATCTGGGCGGGTAGTGGCATATTATCATATTGTTGCTTAAGCGGCAACAATTGATCTAATACCTGTTGTACTTCCATTAAATTCTCCTTGAGACTCTCACAGTTGTTGACGAAGTCTTTATCCTTGGCTAACTCGCCGTATTTCAAATCCCAATCCATGTTTGCACGGCTTCTTTACTATCACACCACCCTTAATTGTCTTTCAAAGGAAAATATAAATTTTTAGCGGGATACACGACTGTACGATCAGGAGGATACCACGTTTTAAATCTAATCCAATTTATAACCTGACCCTGAGTTCTGAAAATACAAATTGAAAAATGACGGACCAATTGACACTGACAGAGACAGTAATTATAATTACTGTCATCTTCGGTAATTTGTGTGATAACGACACTGTGAGCATGAAACAATAATTTTAACTCTTCTTTCGTTTACGCTAAGTATGGCAGATGATAATCACAATGCTATGGAACTTATATTTGCAGTAGTGGAACGCTCGTAAATATTTCTACAGCGTGCCCCATATTTTTGCCGATATTTGTCAAGATTGCCGACTACTTGTCTTGACTGACAAAAAGTACTTTTGTTTGTTAATATTACACAGGTATACTTAACCCAAATCTATGATTCACAATATTTACCCGACTGCGATAGAGCTCAAAAGGCGGTTAATCGTTTTGGTTAAATCGGTATTTTTTAAATCTAGTTAGTTTTTAAAATGGATATAAGATATTGAAGATCAATACTCCTACCTTCTTTGTATAAATAGAAGAGGCCCCACTCAGGCTGAGGCCTCATTAGTGCGTTGCGTTGCATCGTCGCTGCGTGATTTTACATTACAAGTTTTATGACATGCCACATTATGCGTTGCGTCGTCGCACGCGACTTTTCAAAGCATCTACGAACGAGAGACGAAGCGGGTGGAGGGTGATGCGCTGCATTGTCGGAGCTCCGTTGTGACGACGGACAGTGTTCCACTGCTAGAGGGGCAAACTAGACGTTTGTTTCGACGGTAGCATAATAATAGCAACAATAGAACACGTTGGTTCAGATCCATTGTCGAATGAAGACTGAAATCCACACTGAGACGCTGTGCTAGTGCACTGCGATGGCGTGCATTGCGTCGCCCCCTTGACGTCGTGCGTCGTCGCAACGCAGGTTTGGCATACAATGCGTTGATCCGTTGCGCTTTGTGACGACTCAACGCAATGTACTAATGGCTTCAGCCTTAGCCTACTTTTGCCCGCGGCATGTCTTTCATGGAAGTTGGAAATCCTAGGGACAATCCTATTCTTTTCTTCCCTCTTCCTTCTCTTCAGCCATGACAAACGAATATACAAATTCGGACACATTATTTAGTAATAGCAATTAAGCAATCATGGTGATATACTTCTTGTACTGTCACCATACGTTATATCATAAAAATCTAACAAATGAGTGACTTATACTATTGAATTTAAAAAAAATTCTATCAACTTTTACTTTGCGAGGCGACGACGCGATGGTGAGAAACGGATATTTTTATACTTATACAAGCGACCCGCCCTTGCTTCGCAAAGCGCCACCTATCGGGTCCAAAACTTTATCTATTAAAGCCTATATTTTAAGGCTTCTGATGCTCTAATAAAGACCCCCCATTTATATTTTTAAATGTCTTTAATGTACAGACATCGGCCTGTAAGGGTGCGTCCACATCTGGCGAATGTGCAGCTCGCGAGCTGTTTGCGAGCTGCGCGCGTGCGGTTACAGCCTATATTTGGTGCGCCGCTCTAGTGCAACCCTAGCAAGGCTCAAGTAGGGCGCCCGTGCAGCGCGCGCGCTGCTCGTGCACACATACGCGTGAAATTGAGCCTCAGTAGTGAAGTTGTTTGAATTTGTGAGGTGCATCGCGGCCGGCACGCGCGCAGTTCGCAAACGGCTCGCGAGCACCCTAACAATTTTATTATATGAACAGATTAGAAAACTTAAAAGTGTCGTACTACAAAACGAGTATTTTTCATTTACGACTGTTTTTGGAACGCAGGTCCACGGAACATAAAAAACAGGACCCGTCGGTATGTAAGGTGTACGCTGGAGTCCGCAGCGTACACCGTTACATGCCATGGCGTCCCTCAGCTTGCCGTCGCGTCCCTAAGTATGCCGTTACCTCCCGTCGCATCCCACCACGGCATCTAATTATGCCGTTGCCGTAGTCGGTGTGCGCTGGCCTTTAGGGGCTTATATGATGCTCTGTGGTCCGCTTCCACCAGGCGGAAAATCGTCGCGCACTTTTCTGATGTCACTTAATAAACAACTGTATCAGTATTGCCTCTAAGTACGACGCAGACAAAACTGTTCCTCGCGCGTGCTCGAGTATGTGAGAGCGCCCAATTTACAGGCAAGTATTATTTCCAAGGCACTAACTATAACTTGTGTGAAAAATGTAGATATTGAAATAAAATTAAACAAACAATTATATTATTAGATAGGTACATTTATTTATTTCTGAAACACAATAATAATTTCCTGTTAGTAATCATGTACTTCAACATTAAAATCTAGATCATAACTTGTTCAATACATTGAAAATGATTCATTATCGTCCTATTACTAGATAGCATCATGACATGATGACGCTTAACTAAAGAGACAATATCAATCATCCAAATACTCAAAAGGTTCCGGGGGCTCGGGTTCCTTCTCTTCTTCCGTCTTGGGACCGAAGGCGGCCACAGGCTCAACCAGCTGCTGTTCGATATCGCCAGAGTGGTTCAACATCACGATGCCGCCTATTGTAATATCTTTCAATGGCATAAACCCTGAGCCCTCTACAGCCGTTAAGTTCTTCAGCTGTTGTCTCATAACTCTCGCGGGATTGTTCAAAATTTCAAAAGTAGGCTCTGGCTCCTTCTTTTCTTTAGTTTCCTTCTCTTCGCCCTCTTTTTCCTCCTTCTTTACTTCTTTAGACGAGCCAGCAGCAGCTGCATCCTTATCAGATTTTCCATGGACTGTGATGTTAGGGTTTGGAGACTTAGAGGGCTTCTTTTCTTCTTCATCAACATCCATTTTGGAAGTTGAGGATGAGGTCAAGCTGCCTGAACCTTCAGTTCCATGCGCCCGCCTGCGAGCTTTAGCTGCGGCGATACTCAACACAGCAGTAGTCACCCTCTCCCTCTCCTCGCGTTTCTTTTCTTCTAATGGCGCAGGGTATGCGTAAAGAGAAGGTTTGGAGTTGGATTTAAAGTCCATCTGAGGCATCTTCAAGTCAGAGTTAAGGGCAATTAGGCAAGTCGGTGTGAAAGCCAGAGACAGGCAGTGAGCCAGAGGGAACCAGTACCAGTACTGGGTAAAGACTAGCATGCCTACCACAGCAAGCATGTTCATGTGGCCAGTCCTGTTTTGCAGAGACACAGTTACGTTGCGGCCACCAGCGTCTATGATACCCTGAGCCAGGATAGCTCCGAATTTAGCCATAACATCTTCGTGTTTGTTTGAAATCACCTGTGCGTAAAGTTGACGGAAATATGTTACTTTAGGGCACTGAACTTCAGTTTGTTGGATAAGAATCATGGCAGACGCAATCAAGGCGCCTTGTCTCACAAAGTTGACAGGGTCGAACTTGACCATAGGTTCCAAGAGGCCAATAGCCTCGCGATTGCCAGTACCAGCGCAAGCAATACCCAGGGCCATAGCAGCGCCATAACGAACATGAGGGTTGTATGATTCAGCTAACAGAGATACAACTGAAGGGCACTGTTCAGGTGTCCTGAATAGAAGGAAGCCGAGAGCTGTGACGGCGGCACGACGTACGTCGTCGTTCACGTCGGAGACGGCGACGTGAAGAAGTGTGCGGATGGAGTCGTTGTTGCCAGTACCACTGTAGGCAGTAGCGATAGTGTAGCAACCGGCGCGACGCAGCAGAGGGTCCTTGTCCCTCAATAATTGCTGCACAAGGGCATCAGCCTCCTCAAGTCGCCCATACATAGTAAAGGCTATACCTACAGCCAAACCTCTTAATATCTTCTCATGCTGAGTTTCTTGAGCATATGCTACCATGTCTTCAATAGCAGCTGCATGCCTAGAGCCCAACATGACCATTCCCATGGCTATACCAGCCGCTTCGCCGGTTACCGCGTCATCTTGGTACAGGTTAAACTTGAGCTGTTCATAGACATCCTGCCTGTGTGTGCCCATAGCAGCCAGGCCAAGACCGAGACAACCTCCATGGCGCACCATCTCATTCTGAGCATCTTTTAATTGTGTTAGAAGATAGTCAATGATATTTGCACCATGATTGGCATGAATAAGACCGAGGGCATATAAGCCTCCTCCTTCAGAGTAGCCTGATGAAGGCCCTGCCTCTTTTGGCAAGTAAGATTGCATGAGAGCTAGGGACTCATTTTCGTGACCCCTATGGATAACTCCAAGGGAGGCTGTTACTGTTAACTTGGCCCAGTTTGTGGCCCTGGCAAGCCATTCTAAGTTGTCTCTCAAGAACTGATCACTAGTTGTTCCTGAGTGCATGAAGGCATTGGCTATGACAGTGGCTGTGTGACAAATAGACACCCTAATGGCATCTTTGGTGTTCTTCAAGATAAGTAAATCAGCATGGTTAGATCTAATTAGAAACTGTAGTTGTAGCCCTATGGAGACTTCACCTCCTAATATTGAAATTAACTTTTCTACTCTCCTTTGATGTTCTTTTTCTTCATCATTCAGACTTTCTATATCTCTCTCTGGTTTTTTGGATTCTTCAGCAGCAGGAGGAGCAGCAGGTTGATCAACCTCCATGCTAGCCTCTGGGAATGGGCCACCTTGAGGTTGGGGTTTGCCACCAAGAGCACTAGGGATGGGTGCTGTTGTCCTAAGAGCCTGTAATACTCTGCCAAGGAACTGTTGTGTGGCTGAGTCATATAAGTCGAAGGCTATTTGGTATGCCATGAGGACAGATTCTTGAGGTCCATGTGTGAGTTTGTCAAGGATTTCTGCTACAGAAAGTGGATCTTCCAGGAAGATAAGACACTGGCACATGTTGACATAGTCGGGGATGTTGAGACCTCGGTAGAGACCCACCAGGGACCGGAGGACTGTGCTGCGGAAGCCCCTGTTCTGCAGGAGGCTCATGGCAACAGTGAAGGCATACTGAAGCATACCTGAAAAGTTAATAAAGTAATATGACAACTATTTCCATTTAAAATTAATGCATATTATAAATATTTAATTATGATAGATCAATAACTCAAGAAAAACATTTTTTTTCATCTAGTACTAAATGACGAAGTGTAGTAGTGTAGAATTAATTGTGATTTTAAATTTAATTGGTTGAAATGACAAATTAAAACAAAACTTGTTTTTTGTGTCAAAACTTATTTTTTGTTTTGTTTTGTTAATTTTGCATGCCGTAAGGCAAAATGTATCGGAATGCTCATCATATCTGTATACCTACATTATTGGCAAATAAATGATTTCTTTTTACTATATCAGCAGTAAGTATAATGATAAAATCACAAAATAGGCCCTCAAATGTGCCTAATTATATTTACGTGCATGAAGCCTATGTGCATTATTGATTCATAATCCTTTTCAACTCTTCTTTTGCATGAAAATCAATTTCTTACAAAAGAATAGTTTCAACGATGTTTTAATAGTTTGGTCCCAGAAGTTTATTTATTTTAAGGAATCCAACTTGTTATTTCTTTTTTGTGTTGTTTAAGTCATGCTTCTTTTGTTCAAAACAAAATACTTTCATCAATTTAAACATTCCCCATGAAGCTACAGCCAACCAGTAATTGTTGATTTTGAATATTTTTTTTTTAAATTGGGTAATAACAAAGAGCAAACAAGCATTGACCCTAAAATGACTCATGAATTTTCACCAATTAGATGAGAAAATTGATTAACAAATATCTAAGGAATAGATACTGTAAAAATCAAAGTTCAGTAGATGAAGAATGAAGTTGATTGATACAAAGGTATTTTTAAAAGTTGTTTTCAAACTTACCAGCTACATCATCAGATTTCATGATGGATTCCTCAAAGATGTCCATGCGACGGGTCTCTAGTGCCAAGCCAAGCGCCTGCCTGTACTGTCCATCTTCAAGACAGCGCTGGAACATTCGATTCACGATGGCTTCCAGCCGAGGATCTATCGTCTCCGCCATGTTATCCACGAACAGTGCCTTCCTCTTCTGGGTGTAGAAGTCGATCGCCTTTGCAATCGTAGTATCGACATACTCATTTCTTGCGTTCACGTCGAACAAATCCCCAGCGCCCAGCGCATACGTCAACGAATCTTCGAAGGCTCCCAAGTGATAATATACTTTACTTGCCACCAAAGCTGCGAGCTGGTGCTGGGAGAACACTTTGTCTTCATGCAGAATTTCGATCTTCTCAATAGATTCTGATATTTCTGGCCAAAATTCGTCGACTATGTTGTCCAACCTCTTCAATGCGAACTCTTTCACTTCGGACATCGGCTCATCCAGCAGGGATATAATCCCCGCCGCTGATGTTATGTTCATCTTGCTGTTTTTTTACTTTAAAATTCTGATGCAGAAACCTTTTGCAGATACTTTTTGCTTATTAATCGGCAATTTCTGAAATGAGTTTATGAGTACAACAAATAATACGATCCCCGATGATTTGACAAATTTCTTTAACCCATAGAGAAACTAAAATTGACTGGGTTGCCCCGTTACCAAATAAACTGCATTTATGCCGATATTACAAAATAAAAACAATGATCTAACTAAATCATTTTTGTTTTAAAATTTTTAATCTAAATGCATGAAAAAGATTTTACTGTTAAGTTTTGAATTAGATATCACACGTATCTACTTTGACTTCACAAACATAGCGAGTATATGCGAACATGACGTATTGCATTTTACTTTTTGTAGTGAAAACACTGAAGCATAGGCTATAGAAACCAAACACATCAGTCAGGGTACGTTTTGAATATGAACCTGACAACTGTTTTTAATTAATTATTTTGTATTGAATTATAGAATTTCGATTGGTACGAATTACTTATAAAGTAAAGAGATAAAAATAGTGCTAGTTTTTTTTATTTAAAATAGTTTTGATGATTCGGTAAATTTTAATTAGATAATTTTGCTTCAATTATGTCTTGGTCTTCAATCAATTTTTACTGAATAGGCATTCTGAATCCACCTGTATTGTGACATTGTGAGTTGTCAATTTTCTGTCAAACACATTCCTACGTAGTACGAACGAAACATCTGTGAGTAACTCTCTCTGTGAATATCGCAATAATTCTACAAAATGCTAGACTTATTCACCATCTTTAGTAAAGGAGGGATAGTGCTATGGTGTTTCCAGAGTACGAGTGAAATTTTTTCGCCATCGGTGAACGCTCTAATTCGTAGTGTGATATTACAAGTAAGTACTTTATTAAGTTGGGAAGCCCCTGGCGGATAGTGGTTTAATCCTATTAAGTATTCACAACGTGGATAATTTACATATGCTAAAACTTTGCCTTTTGTTTTATCGTGAAGCTTGATTTTACATATTAGTTGGGTCTACCTGCAATAATGTCCTTGGCTTATGTATATTGCGTTCTGTGAATGTTATCATAGTCTTGGGGGCCTTATCTTGCGCATACCTTGTATGTGTACCATATGTGACTGTATAAAGACTTGTTTACTGTGTAATAAGGTATCAGGGTCTAGAGAGCTATGCATCAATATCAACACATTGTAATTTACATTCATTTTAAACCCCTCCACTAGCCATAAAATAATAAGGTTAGGTAATGCTACATTATGCTAATTGGATATCCTTGCGCAATTTACTTCTACCTTTTCTTTCTCACACCAGATTTTATAGACAAGTTTTTATTTTTCCAGGAGCGTTCAGGCAACAATACATTCAGCCATAATGCCTTATCATTACAATATAAACTCGACAATGAGTTTGAGCTGGTGTTTGTGGTGGCTTACCAGCGCATTCTGCAGTTATCATATGTGGACAAGTTCCTCAATGATATCCACCTGGAGTTTAGGGACAAGTACAAGAATGAGCTACAAGGAGGCCGGCATATCATGGACTTTGATTTCAAGATGACATTCGATAAAGTGTTGCGGGATTGTGAAAAATGGGGTAAGAGTTTTTTATTTAACCTAGTTTGTTTCCCATAGCATTCCAATCCTCCTTGTAGTTGTGCTGTGAGAATTATACAAATCTTTCTTCTTTTATTAAAGTTATTCATCTCATCAAATATCAATCTATCCACATTTGCAGATGTGTGAAAATGAAAACTTAATTTATCAATATTTGTAAATACCCTACAAAACAAACAAAATTAGCCCCAGTGTTACAAATGTTTGAAACTAATTTTCTAACATTGAATTTTAGCTAAATCGCAAGCTAAGATTCCAAAACAAATGAGAACATTCGAAGACTCACAGAAGTCCAAAAAGACTGTTGCTTCAATGATTGAACGCAGGGGAGATGAAAAGCCGGGGAAGAAATCTGGTAAGTCTCATTAGAAATAATGTTGGTTTTCATATTACCAAGGAATATTGTGTTACATAGTAACTGGATTTTAGAAGTCAGATAGGCAGTGACTCCATGAAAAAATACTGGTATTTGACATCTGGTTAGACTCGTAGACTTACCACAACGTAGTCAGGAAAAATCTAGAAAGATTTTGATGTTGTTTTCACATTATTCAATGAGTTACAGCAAAGTAAGCGCTAGAAGTTCTTAAATGAGCTGTGATAAACATGTTTCTGATATATCTAAGTATATTGATAGTATGTCTAGTAAATCAGAATGACTAGCAACTTTGAACTCATTATCTGGTTTTCCACCTGTAATCCTGTTACTAAGAGTGAGTTAATTGGCTTATCTGTATGTTTCTTTGTATTGTAACAGTAGAACTATTTTATAAAAAAATTAAGTTTAGGAAATAATAATATTATGTCTACTAGACATTGTTTATGTCTAGGAGTATGTAGCACTTGGCTTGACATATAAGTTGCCCGCGGCGCGTAACCTGGGTGGTAATCCAGGTTACAAACTATCCTTGTGCCAAATTTCATCAAAATCCGTTCAGTAGTTTTTGCGTGAAAGAGTAACAAACATACATCCATACATCCAAACTTTCGCATTTATAATATTAGTAGAATGTACTATCTACCTGCATGGATTAGTTACGAAAAGCGTTGGTAAATTTAATTGACGATAACCACTGGCCTTATTTTATTATGTTTTATTGTGTGTTCTATTTTGTTGTTTTATACCTCTGGTTTTCCGGATTCATGTGCGCTTTGTATAACTATCACTTGCTTTGGTGAAGGAAAACATAGTGAGGAAAGCAGCATGCCTGAGAGGTAATTCTCGACGGCATGTAAAGCCAAGTCAGAGGCCCATGGACGGCATTAAAACTCTGACACCAGGTCAGGCACTAACCGCACGATAAAGGAGAAGAAGATTGATTTTCTATCAAAAGTCCGTGAGCAAAACGTTTTCCATATAACAGTATGTTGAAATTCTTTTTCAGTAAAAATAGTAGAAAATAAGAGCCTGACTAATGGCAAAGTGGAGGAATCTCCTGAACCTGAAGATGATGTGATCGCCTTGAACAGAGCCAAACTGGCTCAGAAACTCGCCTCCAAAGGCAAAAAGGAGTTGCCTAAGTAAGTAACTTGGTTACATTAATGCAAATTTTTCGTACATCTAAATGCATGCCCAAATAAAAGTCCAGTTGGATTTTCAACACTGTGCTCAGCGCCGAGAGTCTACAACAGTGCAGTTATATTTAAGCATTCATTTTGATGATGGTTAGTGTTAGTAAAATGTACATACGCTTGCTAGTTACGTGTACTATACAAGTGTAACGGGTTTTAATATCGAAACATAAAAATATATTTAATTAAACACTGTTTTAAGCTTTCACGGTTTAAAACTAAACTTATACTAACACTAATATTGGGAGCTCAAAATGACCAATCACGGAAGAGATCCCGTAAGTGACAGTATAAATATATTTTATTTTCATAATTGCAACGGCTACACGTTGCGCGAACTATGAGAAATAATGAATTTCATCTCTATACCTGTCAAGTTGGTGAAGTTTGGGCAACTAAAGTTAGAAACTTGAAAGAATTCATTTGAATATAAGAAGGCTTTACAAGGTAGACCAGTAGCATATAGAATCAGTAGCGTAGTATTAGCATTTGTGTTTTAGGAAGCCTGATAGACGAAAGACGTAATAAAATGTTTTGGAATTTCTGTCTTGAAGACAAACAGGATAATATAACATTTTCCTGTTTGTTTGAGTAAGAGACTCGTTTTATTCTTCACAATAATATGTTTTCCTTGAGCAGGTAACAGGTTTTTTTTTGTTTGGAATGAATTGTAATTACTTCATGCATTTCAATTTAAAGTAGTTGTAATACAGGTTATTTAACTTAATATTTAAAAAATATATGACTTACATCACATGTGATAAGTCTTTACACTTATCACATGAGATGTAAGAGTGTCGGTAACATTTTATAAAGAGGAATTCTTATTTTTATAAAATATAGTCTCATTATACGGGGTGGAAGGGTCACCGATGCGAAAACGGTTAGCACATATTCAGCACATCATTCTGAGCCCCACCAGAATTCACCAGATAAAAATTTTTCATCGGTTATTAAAAAAAACAGCTGTTTCCTACAAAAGTGCAATATCTACACAGTCAAAATGTATGGAACACCTGTTTTTTTTTCACGAATGTCACATGGTGCGCATCCTATTTTGCAACCACTAAAATTAAACGTTATTTATTCAAAGCTGAGAATAAGCAATTTATCGACGTCAACATCACAAAGAGAGTCTTCCCCCGACTTTAACGACATCTAGTGTTTTAAGATTTTAAACTATCATGGTCACTAACATTACTATTAATACTAACGGGATATTTACCATGTTTACTGATTGTTATGAGTTGGCATGATAAATATCCCGTTAGTATTAATAGTAATCTAGTGTTTTATCAGTGAGTGAAGTGAAGAAGTGGCGTTCATAGCTTTTTCTCTGGCTTGAATTCCTCAAACAGTCCCAATCGTGCAATTTATACCTTATGTCAACGTTAAAACACTCACACCACGCGTGCTTGTATTTCACAACTGTCGACATTGGAACCAGAGTGATCTAGGGCACAACAGTCAGTCAGTCAACTTAGATCACTCTGGTTCCAACGTCGTCAACTACCCTATTTGTGATGTTGGTTTCTCTCTCTTATTTTTCCGAGTAGTTATGTTACCATTGGTTGGCTAACCGATGGTAACATATTTCTACTCATCATCATCATCAGCATCAGCTGGGTATAGGACTCTCTTTGCTTGTGCCGCTCTTTGTTTTTTATTTCTACTACCTAGAAGTAATTATGAGGGTGGTATGGGTACGATTTCAATTACCTGACGTCACTAGCTTGACTGCGTTTGTATTGCTTGTTGCTCCGCAGGAAGTCTCCCAAGAGCCCTAAGGTGGAGCGCGTGAAACAGCCGCGCGTGTGGGAGCTGGGCGGCGGGACGCGCGACCTTCCTTCCTTGGACTTCAGCACCGACAAGCCCGAGGATGCCAACAACGAAATCACGCCGGATACACAGGTCAGTTTACTACGATTTTTTAAAATGTGAAACGCATTGAAATAGAACCACCCGTTTTGTAGCTACGGTGCCGCACAGATCATAAAATTAGAGAGCGTCAAACTACTTACTAACATCCCTCTTTATACGTCAGGATTTAAAAAGAAAAAATATAGATAGTTTCCATCTATACAAATAAATAAAATAGAAGTGTCTGTGTTTAAATTAAAAAAAAAAACAGCTTTTTATTGAATGCATATGAAAATATATACGGCACATAACAAAATAACATTTTTTTACAATTTTTGTCTGTCTGTGTGTCTATTTGTTCCGGCTAATCTGCGAAACAGCTGGAGCGATTTTGACGGGACATTTACTGGCAAATAGCTGATGTTATAAGGTCTAACATAGTCTACTTTTATTGAATAAAAATAGGGTTCCGTGCAAAAAAGTTAAAACCCTTGAAATTGGTAACAAAATCCGATTAATAAAAAAGGGATGTAATATTTTTAATAATAACTTCACGCGAACGAAGGTCGCGGGCAACAGCTCGTCTCCCAGAAATATCAGATTTGATAGATATGGTTGCCAGTGAAATCTACTTGTCCGCTTAATTACATGGCGCATACCATGTACTCAAGCCTCTGACGGAGCTGATCTCCCGAATACTGATACGCTATTCAATTTGAAGTCACCACTAAGGTCGTATTTTTTTTTTTGAGGATGTGAAGGTAGTTTCAGTCTTGTACTGACTAAAATCCATCTATGTTCCTTCTGTACCCTTGTGTTCCAGGGCCGCGGTATCTGTGTCGAACAGTCCCGCAGCCCAAGGTCGCATTTCACCAACGAAACTGTACGCGTTCAGTCATGCTGAACGTGATGAAGGTTCTTAATTCGAAATCTAGTTTTATTTCGTGACATAACAAACAAGCAGTTTAAGTAAACTCACGGTTTTATTCTCCGTAAATGAAAAATCGGAACCTTTATAATCTCTCTTTCTTGTCCGTCTGTCACAGAAGTTTTTATTCTTTTTTTGATGTCGTTATATTGGCCCCGCAATATACAACACGTTAAGCTGTTGGTCCCGGGTGTCATTTGTAGATCTTTGACAGTCGTTAGGTAGTCAGTGGCCCAAAAAGTCTGACAACCAGTCTTACCAAGGGGTATCGTATTCCCCGTATTAAATGGGTTGTGGACGTTAGATAGGCAGAGGCTCCATGTAAAATACTGGTATTCAGCTGCATCCGGTTAGACTGAAAGCCCCTGCCATGACTTGCTGCCTGTCATTGTAGTTGTATTTGACACCCGAAAAAAAGTCATTCGTGTATTTAATCTACTAAAAGAAAAAACAAAAGAACCCAAGTTCAAAGATATTAATTTCTTGTTACCATTCCAGCTGATCGGTCAAATGACGGGCGCTATCCGCGACCTGGAGGTGGAGTCTGACGAGAGCAGCAGCGACGAGGAGGAAGAGCACTCTGCTCACCCCAGCCCCAAGAAGACTGGGGGCATGTTCAGTATATTTAAGGGTAAGTGCTGCTGAAAAACTATTTGGCTTTAAGATTTCATCATCTAAGCTCTCTGAAAGCCTGGCTTAATAAGCGGTACCCCTTGGTAAGCCAGGTTTTTTAATACCCAATACTGGATGTGATGTGGAGGCAGTTTCTCCATGTAAAATACTGGTATTCAGCTGCATCCGGTTAAACTGGAATCCGAACTCAACATAGTGGGAAAAGGCTAGGCAGATGATGAGTAGCCCTATCAAAGACATTGATCATTCGCAAGGTTTATTATTACTAGATTGAGATCAAGACTAAGCCCATAATATATATATATAAAATAGTAAACTGACTGACTGACGATTGATAATTAATTTATACGTATCTCGGCTTTTTGATAATTCTACCCCCGAAGGGTTAATAAGGGGGGTGAAGGTAAGTAATCGGATATTTACGACATTACGATATTTACCACGCGGGCGAAGCCGCGGGCAAAAGCCAGTTTAATATAAAAAAGGTTAATTAGGCCTGACTTCCTAACGAAATTGCTTATTTTTTTGGTAAGTTTTCAAATTATTTTCTATCTTTTCGTCAACAAACAATAACTTGTAACTTTTTTTCCAGGCTTGGTAGGTTCTAAGGCCCTAACCGAGGACTCGATGCGTCCCGTGCTGGACAAGCTACAAGACCATCTGATCGGCAAGAACGTCGCCGCCGACATCGCGATCAAGCTCTGCGACTCTGTCGCTACCAAGCTGGAAGGAAAGGTGAAATATTCAATAGCTTGTGAAATAACAGATTGCGCCGTCGCTGCTGTGACTTGAGCACAACACCTTGCAAAAAGTAATGAGGTTGTGACCAATTGGCATCCAAGAGCTGGAGGTAAGAATTTAGGTCGATCTATGACCGTCACTGCATTACCAGACTAGCACAATCTACAGCGAGATTCGGGTGATGTTGATTACAGGAACAGATATTTCTCTGGTAGAATATTCATTTGTCTCAGTTGTTATAGAGTTGAGTCTTTTTTAATACGTGTATCTGATAGGTATAAAATAGAAATAAAAGAAAACAACTGTTCAGAGGGTCAAATGACTTTTGTCATTTAGTTTATTTCATAAACAATTGTATCGAAAATTCATTAAAAACTAACAACAACACGGCTTATAAGGATTTCAGTTTAAAAAAAAAACTCAATTATTCAATTAAAATTCGGCACATTTCAATTTTAAAAAAATCATGTTAATAAAAAATAAATCATGTCAATAAAATATGTCGCACGTAGAACTTACATATTATTGTGTTTATTTACCGCACCCAACAAACCAAGTGGATATTTTAAAACGCCATTTAGAAGAAAAATAAAAAATAAATGTTTTTGCGCTAGATATCATTATGATTATTTTGCTACAGGTGCTGGGAACATTCGACAGCGTGGCCAAGACGGTCAAGGCGACGTTGACAGAGTCGCTGGTGCAGATCCTGTCGCCCAAGAGACGCGTGGACATCCTGCGTGACTGCATCCACTCCAAGCAGCAGGGCAGGCCTTATGTTGCTGCTTTTTGTGGGGTAAGTTACTTTACTATGTCATACTTTAATCTTTCAACAATAATAACAGCCGCTCGAGTCAATCAGCTTAGTTAAGCAACGGTTGCCGAGGTAGATGCGCGGAAAAGTGCCCATCCACTATGACTACGGACAGCACGCTAATCCATTGGTCCCAGCTGTCATTTGTAGATCTTTGACAGTCGTTAGGTAGTCAGTGGCTTCGATAGTCTGACAACCAGTCTTACCTGGCAGTGGCGAAGGTTCCTTAGAACTCGATTCCTACCGGCTTCCCTTTGAAAAATGGCACAGTCAGTATTGTAAAGATAAATAATATAATCACATTAAAGATATGTACTCCGGCTTACCTCTTACAAAAATTGACCCTTCGCTACTGTTACCTGGGGTATCGTATTACTCAGTGACTGGGTCGTTAAGGTCCTATATGACCTTCACATCTTTTGCACCATGTAAAATACTGGTTTTAAGATGCATCGGAACGAGTACGTACCATATTTTCACCGTCGATAAATAGTTGCTCCACCACGACGCGACGTTAGCGATGATAGGTCGTGTAATAGTACTACAGTCTCATTGCTAGACAAAATAACCCATTTTACTTAAAACCAACCCATATTTCTGTAGGTAAACGGCGTGGGCAAATCCACGAACCTAGCCAAGATCTGCTTCTGGCTGATCGAGAACGACATGTCGGTGCTGATCGCGGCGTGCGACACCTTCCGCGCCGGCGCAGTCGAGCAGCTGCGCACGCACACCAGGCATCTCAACGCGCTGCACCCGGAGACCAGGCACGGTGGCAGGAAGATGGTGCATCTGTATGAGAAGGGATACGGTAAGTGGTTTTGGGATTTTCCATCAGGAATTTGGAGCCAGGAATCTAGATTTGTGCCGGTTGATGGCAATAGGCTTGCGAGCCTATTACATGGCACGGTCTCGAACATTACTGGTGAAATGTGGAGTTAATATAATGTACATCTCTGGCTACCTCTTCGGGGATTACAGGTGATGTCATGTTTCCCTGTGCGAAAAACTCGTTGCACTGTGACTGGAACGAGATTGCGTACATTTACCGCTCCCTTCCACTAATTATAGTGTGTGTGCATTTATCAACCAAAGTGCAAAATTTATAGATCTCCCAGGAAAAGTATGCGCTTCGACAATCATCGTTTGTCTTCGGGTTACTTAGAGGTGCAAGTACCGAAGTTCGTGCTAATTCAGTAGCATGAAGATTACCAAAGCGTGTACCTTTTCTGGTTTAACTGTACCGGCGAATCGTTGTATAAAAACAAATGGTTTGTAAATCTTCATGTTAATTATTGATTCGGTGATCACTACCCCCAATTTATCTCTTTCTTCGTAGTTAATGCACCATTTAATTAATACTAGATTATGCCTGCGGCTTCGCCCGCGTGGAATTCGGTAATTGTCCCACGGGATCGTACTATTGGAATAAAAAGTATCCTATGTTAATCCAGATTACAAACTATCCGTGTGCCAAATTTCATCGAAGTCCGTTCAGTAGTTTTTGCGAAAGAGTAACAAACATCCATCCATCCAAACTTTCGCATTTATAATAGTAGTAAGATAAGATACAGAGTATGTCAGAAATGTCAGTGTTTATTTATTCAATCCTCGCAAACTTTCCCATTTATAATAGTAGTAAGATTATGACCTGTTCTCAGTAACTTTAGTATTGTAATTCCTAATTCCCACACTCTATCCCCAGGCAAAGACGCAGCCGGCATAGCTATGGAAGCGATCCGCTACGCCAACGACTCCAAAATCGACGTCGTGTTAATCGACACAGCCGGCCGCATGCAGGACAACGAGCCCCTCATGCGGGCGCTCGCCAAACTCATCAAGGTCAACGAGCCCGACATGGTCCTCTTCGTCGGCGAAGCGTTAGTTGGTAACGAGGCTGTCGACCAACTAGTGAAGTTCAACCAAGCGCTGGCCGATCATAGTTCTTCTACGAATCCCCATGTTATCGATGGCATAGTGCTGACCAAGTTCGATACTATCGATGATAAAGTTGGGGCAGCGATATCGATGACGTACATCACTGGGCAGCCGATTGTGTTCGTGGGTACTGGGCAGACGTACACTGATTTGAAGGCGTTGAACGCTAATGCTGTGGTGCATGCTCTTATGAAGTAAATGGTGATTAGGATCGAAGTGTGCTGTTGGTAGGTGTCTGGTCTATGTCTGTGTTGTATATGAGTTCAATAGGATGTTTTAATATTGAACGGGAATGTTATAATTAGGTGAAAAGGTTGACAGAAATGAGAAAAGCCGTAGATTAATGTAAGCAAAGGACCCTTTGTTTGAATTTATGGAATATTTCGTAAACTTGTAATAATAATATAATAATGGTATGTGTTATGAATTCAATTAAATGGTATTCTGTTTTTACTCAACAATTTTGTATAGTTTTACCTGCCACTGACGTTGTAATTTACTAAGTAGAGTTTTGATTGATTATGTGATTGATGGATTTCCGAAAATAATACCTTGGTCTCGAAATACAAATGTTATTTACTCATTTTAATGTTAAGCACGCCAACAGCACACACAAGTAACAAGTGGAGTTTGTAGTACATTTAAATAATTGATATATTGATGAAACCTGCGTTCAACCAGTGTGGTGTAATGTTCACAAATAAATGTTTTATTTTCTTATGTTTTGTTTTTATTCGGGATATGTTACAGGGTTGTTGTATACTGCTGATTTATGTTTATTTGTACATTAATTATCTTATTTTAGTGATAAATATTCGCTTTTTCTATTAATAATGTAAGTATCTGTGTATATTTTTATAGATATAATTTTATCTCGAAATGTTGATGCAAGTAAATGTTTTGAATAATGACTATTATAAAAGTTACACTTACAGAAATCAATTTAAATAGTGGTATTTTTATTTTTACAAAAAACAATTGACCTCCAGTATGCATCTAAAAATGTTTATTTTGGTATTCTTTTAAGATTAAACGTAATGAAATAGTTTTGTGTACCTACTACTTCATATTATTATAATAATTTTGTGATTAATGAATTGATTAGAATTAATTGTTTTCGATACATGTTATGATAAAAACAAACAGTTGTTGATACATTTTATGTGGGAATTATAGCGAAAAAACTAATAAAATTCCAAAAAAATATTTTCAGAATAAATAATCGAAAAACATTCATTTTCAAGAACGATTTTGCAAGCTTCATTTACTAAAACTTGGTCACACTGATTGCAACAAGTTTGCACGAAATATAGCGAATGTTAAGCGCAATCCAAAAAAGAATAGTTAAGACCTTATATTGATAGCAAAGCCAAGAACTTCATTTAGGACATTTGCATTCGGTGTGACCCAGTCCTAATCCTATGACATCTATAGAATATTATAAGAATACATCTATACACACTATGTCTATTCGTAACAGTTCTCATTATTTCTTATTTAACAATACTCAATGTTTATATCTCGAAGAACTAATTCAACTCAGCAGTTTTTTCTAATACCGTAATTTTGACTTATCACTCAAATAAACAGGTTGTAACGCAAAAAGCGCCAGACCTCTTAGGTGGTGATTCACATCATGAAACTGCACAACATTCCTTAAGCAACATGGGTCGTAAAAAAATAAAAATGAACTCTTCAAAGGGGCCATCCTTTAATTACGTAAAGTTTTTGAGGCCACTTTTATAGCCGGGGTGGCTTCCCTTTGGTGATATGTCGTGAGGGTTTAGACAACCCGTCGTCCCCCCTCCCGAATCACGTGTATTTTTTTTTTTAAAAAGGTTACATAGTTTAAGAATCAGTTATAATTAAAAATGGTTTTTTTTTGTCAAAAAATCCTTGCTCGGGTTTCTAATTCATTATTGGTTAAAAATATCTTACACGTCAAATATTAAATTCAATTTTTTAGTCCCACGTGATCTTTTTCTAGCCTCCCCCAAACCAAACCTCACGTTAAAGGACGACCCCGTACTAATTGCGTCAGCTGATGCGATATTTTGTATGTAGTACGCTTTTTGCGTTACACGTACTACTTATTAATGTTAAAGCGACATAAGCACGCCATATTACATTCTACAGTCCTTATATTTTAGTCTTTATTACTTTAATCTTGTCAGTAGATATGTATTTTGTAGTAAAGACAGATATACTCAATCTTTTATTGGGAATTTTATTTTTAACCTTTTAGTGTCACAAATGGACAAACGAAATTTATAGAAATTAGTGTCTAGATTCAGAGATCACAAAACGTTCTTTAAAATTAAAAAAAATGGCTTAAAAAATGGAATGTAACACAAAACATTGCTTGGAGTCTGGCGAGCAAATATAAAGATTGAGTAACCCTGTCGTAAAACAACTAAAAGATATAAAATAATAGCATTAATTTCGAGTGCCTTGTACTGCTTATATGAGAGCGATGATTCAGTTGTAACATGTTGTTATATTTTGATGTTGTAACCAAAACTAGCTTTTCATTACCAGAACACTGCCCATTGGCCATTACCTTTTTGGGTGATAATAAACAATTTATAAATACATATACCGTTGGTTTTGAAAAAGAATAATAATGTCCTTAAATGATGATAATGTAGAATTTACATTTTCCTAAACTTAGTAAAGAAAAACGGCAACAGACGCTTCGCTATCCAATATTTGTGACATTTTATTGTATACTTTGTATAGAGAAATATTTTCCCGTTTCCAGTGATACGTACCGACTCCTAAATGAACGTCTAAATGCAGGGTGTAAATGGACCCTTCACGAAGCTGTCAACCAAGCATTCTGTTCTGTACATCAAATACTACGCAAAAATTATTGCTGAGAAACCACCATCACGTTTTACGATAGGACTGAATGTGACAAAACATTGTGCTGATGGGTGCATTGAATAAGATGGGTGTCGTGGAGGTATTGAAAGTAAAGTTATAACAAAAAAAACTTGTGAAAAAGTTCGAACCTTGACCCCCAATTTCTCCGTAACTAGAAGGTTCCCAGGTATGGTCTAGCTAGAACAAAACAATGATCACAAGTCGGGGAGAACAAGTGCCTTTCGGCTTCGTTAAGAGCACTTTTACACCCATTACGCCCTGCAGGAGTTTCAACTCTAAGCACTAACCCGAATAGTGAAAGTCTAACATAGTACCTACTTTAATTCCGGCATTAATTTAAATGTGTTAGTGAAAACGGGTATAAGAAGACGACAGTAATTAAATCAGGGGGACTACCATGACGTCAACGCAGGTGTAATTCCAGTGTGGGAAAGAGATGGCGTTAGACGACCTGTATAGCTCTCTCTTTCCCACATTGGAATAACTCCTGCTTTATGACGTCATGGTACCCCCCTGAAGTGAAATCATTCAACGACATAAGGAATCCTATTTTAAAAATGAACCTTAGTAAAATATACACCCTGCGTAATTTTGGCAATAATCGTTTGATATACAATTTATTGAGATTATTAACCTACTGCATGATTAGCTGTTGCAAGTATTTGTAAGTCAATTAAGGCTAAAGAGGGTTTTTTAAATAAAAGTTACTGCAGTTACCTTCTTTTTTTAAGTGTTGTACAGTCAACCACACATTGGTGGTATGATATAACATTGAAATTTCCTTTAAGACCTAGCAATAAAGGTGTTTTTCATAGTACAACTGTCTCACTGAAGTGCAGTTGACTGTAATTATTGATACCAATATCTATTAAAAATGCAGTACTTCGATTCCCCACCTAGTTATAAGCCAAATTTATGTCAAAATGCCATATAATACAGGTGCTGCATGCAATTAGAAGAATCCTCTTGATTTGCCGAATTGAACTTAAGTTGAAAGAACCACGAAGGCGTTACGGCCCTGTAAACAATTTTATTATAAATACAAAAGTTTTAAATAAAATTATTATACTTATCTATTACTGTGTATGGTTTTATTTAAGTATCTATTTATGTGACCCATGTCTTTAATTCCGAATTTATAATACAGGAAGGAATTTCACGTTATTCAAATATAATGAGTTTAACTTTAGATGATTTCCTTAAGTTTAAACCCTCCTATCTTTTCGGAATTTGCCATCGTATTCTTCGTAACTTCGGACCCAAGTCGGCCGGACCAAAGACAATCTTAGCAGATGGGGGTTCATGGATGGCTCAGAAGTCAAACCTCAAGTGCGTATGCGGCGTCTCCCCACAGACAATGGCCCACCTTCCATCTTGCACCGCATGCCCTACCACCTGCGCACTTGATGATCTGCTTACTGCATCAGTGAGCGGGGTTCGCGTGGCTGAGTTTTGAGCTAAACATAACATTTGAACTTTTTGCAATCGACACGCTAAGAAGAAGATCTCTTCGAAAGATACAGGCGTATCAAGTATATTAGTATACCGTAAAAGGGTACCTACACTCTACACTGTGACGCTCAACCTGTTACCAGGAATTCAGTACATGCTTCTAGATAGAAAATCGGCTGCGTTCATTTCGTTTTTCACTGCGTATTTATTGCACATTTAAGAAACAGCAGAAACACTTCACAATTTTTCTACAAAGACGTGTCTGGTAATTCTAGAATCATGTATTCAATTCATGGTAGCGCGGCGATGTCGCATCACCTAAGGTCGTGAGGGCGAATAAGTACACCGCTGGCCCTCAAACTGACCACCACACAGTCCCTCAGTAACCGCATAGAATTAGCTCAATTACTAGCACATAATAATTCCTAGTGACCTTCTAATTAACCGACATCCTAATTAAAACAAATAATTACATTGCGGCGACATTTTCGGTACAATTCAGTTGAATGTCCAACCGTGCAAACGTACAAAATGGGGTTCGAATATGTGAAGAATTTTGTGGTTAATTTTAAGTTGGATTTTTGTTGCTGGTACTTCCCGGTTAAAATTGGCTTGATGCTAACAGGATATTTTAATGTACTTTCAGCGGTAAGTGTTTTTTTATTGTCATTAGCAAAAATTTTCTACAAACTTGCAATCTTATAGTTTGGAGCGCCGCACGTGGATAGGACACGCCGTATATATGCGCAGCTGTCTTGGGTTCGATTCCCAGTCTGAAATAGTACTCGTATATTCTATTTCTATAGTCTATTACATCGATTTTGAAATAATCGTATTGAGTACAATAAGCGTTGTTTGAATTATTTCAATTTGATTCTTAGTCAGAAATACTGTCAGGGGAAGCCTACGAAATTCAAATTTTCTTACGCTTTTTGCAATTTGCTGGTCAGTGTCAGGCTGTATTCTGAACAAAATATTGATTTGCGGCCGTAATAGGCATTCATTTACAGAATAATACAACCCTAAGTTAATTTAACCCCATTGAACGACTTTTTCATGTAATCGTTGATTATAACTCTGTAAATCCATATTTGTAACGGCCGCGAATTATATTTTAATCAACATACAACCTGCTAATTGAAAAAAAACATTGAATTTCGCGGTCTACCCTGGCGCTTCCCCTTAAGTTCTTTTTCTTTAGAGATGCGCACGTGGTCAAGTTTCTGTTACTATTTACTGTTTCAAGATCACAACACATGCTTTGTTTTAGGCAATCTCTATTTTAGGTATAGCTGACGATAGTTTCACACCACTTATATTACAACTTCAAGCCGCCATAATGGAGGATGATGGCACGAAACCTGCACCAATGATTGCTTACACCGCCGAACTGGCCTTCAGCATCGTTTTACTATGCGGTGTACATCGAGTAAGTGACTTTGCCAGAATTCTACATTGGCAATCATTTAGTTCTCACCTAGTGTTATATTATCATTCATTTAACGAATATAACATCCCGGCTGTACTCTCCAATAGGGAAGACAGAGGTGTTTGGTTCTACAACCATGGGCGAGGGGGAGCTGCTGCCTCCCCCTAGAGTGGCCTAGAGGCTCATTAGTAAGCACCTACGTAATAAATTGTAGCGTACAGTAGAATCATTTTAGGCATTTAGATTCTTAGATGAACTTCAGTTGCATCCGTAACTAGTTAACTTAACCACAGATAATATAATACACTTAACTCTTAGTGATCGTGTGCGTTACCCCAGCGAAATAATGTCGCAAAAAGGTCATTTAAATTTTATAGATAATTAGTTACCCAGCTTCTGTAATTTTTTTTTTTTTTTTTTTAAATAATCCCACACTAGGAATTTCTCCTGTATCGTGGGTGCGTTTACAAACATTTAACCTTTTCACCGCCACGGACTTCTATTGAAGTCCGTAGCGGTGAAAAGGTTAAACTCACATACACAAACAGCCAGGCCCGGAACAACTACCTGTAGATCATACAAATATTTGTTCCGTGCGGGGATCGAACCCGCGACACGCAGCGCAGCAGCCAATCGCTCAGCCACTGCGCCAACCGTGCCGTCAAATTGTTGCACACGTTTTTAAATTCGTTGCACTTATAGTTTTTTTAGTAAATTCACAAAAACATTTCCTGCTGGAATAACGATACCGCAGCCAATATTGAAATAGATATTAGCTATATAATTAGTTGTCTAGACGAGGTAAATGTTGCAACCTAATTTGTATTAGTTCTTTCTTCGGCTGCGAAGTTATTCGAGATCTTGCTGGAGTAACGTTTGTGGTTTTGCTGGATCTCTGAAATGATTAAGCGGATTCTTATCTTCTTTTATACATTTCTTAAGAATTAGTTTTAATTAGTGTGCAATAAAAAAAACAAAAATAATGCATCGTTCAAAGGTTACTTCAATAGGTCCTAACACTTTGAATAAGAGCTCTGAAGACTTACTTTAAACTCTATTATGTAGCTTGTAATAGCCTTCAAATGTATGTGAAGTTTCATTAGGTAGTATCCTGTTAGTAATTAACAAATTATGATGAAATTCTGTTCTCCACGTTCGCGGTCACATGCGCGCGGAGTTATTTGGCCACCGATAAACCTGTATGTGGGTATTTAAACTGAATGATATATCAATAATTAGTTGATCAGTTCAGTTTTAAAAATTTCAGCGTAGTACATACAATAATTATGCTATCTCGTAAAATATGTATGAAATGTTTTGTTCATCCAGTGACTAGAACCTAGATGAACAAAACATACTCCTAATAATGAATGTACATATTGTGTTGTACAGGAAGACATTCCGCTACTGCGAGTGTACATGAAGTACTGCATCGCAGCCATCATCATGTCGGTATTGTTCTACTCAATGGTGGTGCCAGTTATAGGCGTCATCGTCAGCATCGCTATGCTGTTCAGCATAAGTAAGTCAAGTCAAAATAAGCCATTATGTCAATTGTGGTGGTATGGCCCACTTTCTCTTTCAGTTCTGTCACAGAGAGGCGTGTCCCGGCGTTGGAAAATTGGTAAAATGATAGTCGAACTGGCTTTTTAATTCAAGTATCCAGGATGAAGACTAGCCAGGTTCTAGGCTACCTATGTTAAATTACACAATGATCTGTTCAATGGCTTAGGTGAGAAACAGACTGACAGAGTAACTTTCGCAATAATAGTACCTATTGGTATGGATATGATGCGGAGGAATGACGAAAATGTCGTGAGGAAAGTTTTGAGTATGAATATTGAAGGATGATATAGGTAGAAAGGAGGTTATGGTAATAATGAAGTATCGTAAATACATGCTGCGTCGACATCAGATAAATCGGGATAAGGCCAAGAGAATAATGATGATGTTGATGAATATGGGTATGGATTGTGCTCAACAAGCACTCGCTGCTTATTTAACCTGCTATCTTAATCCACTTGATAGAAAGTGGTCACCGCTATCTATGAGCATCCGCGATATACTAGGCTTCGCAGATGCGTACCTCGGGGATGCAGAGGTAAAAGAAGGAGCTAGCCTATTCACTGTTTGAGCATGAATCCTGAAATCCCAGCTGCTACTTATAAATTGAGCATTTCCGAATGGGCATTTCCTAGACCCGGGTACTGAACTTTTCTTGAGGACGATAGCTATGCAGGGTTCTCCTTCCGTTTAATATGGATGGAGGGAGAGGAAGATAAAAGAATGAATGCGTAAGTGACAAGGGAAGATGATGATTTAGTTATTACATTAATTTAATTTCACATTACAGTTTTCCAAATATACGTGCTCATACTGGTGCGAAGCATGTTAGTACAAATTAGACTTGAACGGAAAAAGCTTGAGCTACCGACATTAGTCATGAGTACTCTCATTGATGAAGAAACAGAAAAGGTGGACAAAGAGAAGGCGGAAAATGAAGTAGGTGTGGAAGCCGATGTGGAAGCCCCGGTGGAGACCGAAGTCGAAGTTGAAGTCAATGATGAAAACAAACCCGAAGCTAAACTCGAAACTGTGGATGAACACCCGAAAGACGAGACGTTGCCGACCCCTGTGTTCCGAACTGTTCGTAAACTAAAGGAATAAGGGAATTTGTGAATCAATTAAATATTTATTTCGATTTATTCGTGTAGTTTTTTTGTACATGTTCATTATTTTTTTAAAGGTATGTTGACATGCATTTAGTATTTTAAAAGAATAGATTTTAAATTTATGAAAATAAATGCAAATTATTGAAAAAAAGTACATAGATTTACACTTATTCCTTAATGAAAGTCAAAATCGATTCCAATTATTTATTTTTAAATCAATTACATATTAGTAACATCTTGTCTTTATCACATAGTGCCGATTCAAAATCCGCAGTCAGATCAATAACTACTACTACTTAAATTAATTTATATGACACTAGTAATGTATTTAATTATAAACAACAATGTAAAGACTACATTCATTTAGCCATAGTTGCTAACAAAATCGAAAGGAAATTAAGAAATAAAATCACAAAAAAATCATGTACCAATTGTAAGTAATATTCAACAAAATTGACGTCGAGAATACAATCATATTTTAATATTTATAATATCTTACACAAATTGAGCCTTGAGGTTAAGTCTAACAAATAAATAGTGTGTTAAGTTAATAATAGCACTGGTTAGAACTCTTAATGGCTAGATGGTAACTTTGGCTATCAGAATCCTCAGAGAAAACTAAACGCCATGATTTGTGGCACTCGCGAGCAGGACGGTGAGTATTTTCAGTACTTTCACAATTAGTTTGCGTGTGACAGTAACAATCTCCCAATAACCTTTATGTTTAAGCTTTTCACCGCCAACGTACACAGAACGCGATGCCTCGCCAGCGCCAAGGTATAAATGTTTTTGCCGATTTTAAGACAAATAAGGGCTACTTTTGTGTGGAAAAGTAAAACACAGGGTATTAGACCGTGTTATATTTTATAATAAAATGAAACGAAGCTTTTAAATACAGTTCTTTTAAGTTTTTCTATAGGAAGTTAAAAATTAAGAGCTTCTAATGAAGTCGTGGGCGCTGGTGGCACGGAAATCTGGAACTTCTATTGAAGTCCGTGGCGGTGAAAAGGTTAACTTACTTCTTTTCTGATTAAATAATGAGAATAATGGTTATTGACATTTTGACAGTGTTGCCAATCAGAAATAAACTACTGTGAAAGACACACAGTCTTTGTAGTATGACCACTTTAAGTGTGCAATTCAAGATGGCGTTGCTTGTCAAGAAAAGTTGCATCGATATGTCAAACTTGGTACATTTATTTTAGTTCTGTGAATTCGCGACTGCACAGATTGTAGTACCGAATTTATGTTTTTTTGACAACCAATCGTAGCTGTTGTGAGAAGAAAGACACAAGAACCAAGTGAACTTAGTTAGTTTTAATTAAATTCTTGGCTTACGGTTTAGCGAGGGTTTTTTCAAGGTAAACAAAAAAATGTCGTACACACGGCGGCTCATCAAGCTATACATAACCAGTATAACCTGACTTCGCTTTGTATGAGCTTCCCGTACTAGGAGAGATCAGCCTAACTTGGTTTTGCATAGCTTGATTGGCCGCCGTGCGTACAATGATAGTATACTAACATTTCTGGCAAATTCTACAGTGTATGACGGGAGAGAAGCTTCTTACAAGGCTACACTATTACATGTATGAATATACTGGCATTTGGCGCTTATGCTAACATAGTAACACATATGTTCACTAAGAAGTTCTTTTAGAGAGGCATCTATGTCTAACATATAAGAATACCTTACCAAGATAGATTCAAAAGTAACCTTAAAACCTATTCTTTGGTTAATGGTTTAACTGGACACAAAATACTTTCTAGTACTTATCTACATTTTATTATATCACATATAGAATTTTAGCAAATGGTTAGTAAATACACCAAACATGTAGAAAATACGATATAGATAAATGCTACTCAGTACATTTATAGATCTACACTCAGCATTGGGTGGCTAAAGGTTGAAGAAGAAAGAGAAGACAGACAGACAGAGAGAGACAGAGAGAGAGAGAGAGTATATTTATAAGTCACGGTTGTGCCCTATCAGCACGGAATCGCATGCTGCCGCGTGCGACAGCACTCCCGCCGTCTCTCGCTATAGCAAATATCAACTTACCAATAGGGATGTTTCCTGTGTAAAAAAAATATGATTCTATTCAGTCCGTCAGTTAGATTATCGAAAAATATTGGATACGTATTTTTTGTTTTATCAAATCAATAAAAATTGACGAAGATAAAACGCATCAAAGATCATGAGTGGGGCCTGTGACGTCAGTTTTCGGTAAAAAGTGTACTGAAGTATGACGTCACAAGAGTCTTTATTTTTAGTTTTCGTGAAAAAAGAAAAATACATGTCCAATATTTTTTGGAAATCTATCTGACGGACTAATTAGATTATTTCAGCAAACATCCCTATTCGGCTAAACCCGATATCTCGTCGACATTTAGTGTGGCCGCTCCGTCATCATTTACAAGCATAGTGACACACATCATCTGCATTTGTTAGGAGTTTGTGCACCGTTCAGGCCGCCTCGTCACTTTAACGGCGGTTTATCGTTCTGTGGTACAGGAATGTGAGCAGTTCCATTCAAATATGTCGCAGGATAGTTGAAAAATCGTTATTTTTTTTGAAAATTTTAAGATTTTTGGAAACTAAGACAGATAGAATCAGCTTGTAGCTGATTTTGAATGTTTGTAAATATGCAAAAAAACGAATTTGCAACTATTCTTCGACGTATACAGGTCAAGACACTTTCGGCTGGATAACCATCAGTCTTGCTATGCCTTACACATTCATATCCAAATTATTAAATAATTACTGTACTAAAGCCAAACTTAAATATAATATCAGTTGGTTTTAACCAAATTATACTTAACACTAGTTTTATAAGCCAGACCCTGTATCAAAATGTGTACTAAAACAATATAGATAGTATAAAAAATACATTATCTGACATATTTTTAAGATTTCTTTTAGAATTTCTTAATTAAATTAAAGTTTTTGTGAGTTTAATGAAGTCGACACGTGGTTCAATCTGGATTAGATTATTTTACCTTTAGAGTACCATGAAATAATTATGTAACGATTTATTGTAAACAGACGGACTGCAAGTTTTAATATAATTGGGTATTAACCTTTTGAACGTCAGTGCATAAACGCACGCGCATGTCTTTTGCCTTTTTTAAGCTTGTTTTTTCTGTTGCAATAAGCTTGTTACTGATGTCATCTACCCTATTCCTAACGTTACGGTAATACATTTACACGTACAGATTACCATTTTGCATTTTTCTTTCTTTTCTGTCGGCCGATATCAAAGATTTAAACGTTAGATTCGCTCGACCGCGTCAAAAGATAGTCACATTTCTGTTTGGTTTACAATAATATTTAAACAATATTGTCTCGCTCATTCATAATGATTGAAAATAGCACCATTTTACAGCATGTGTGAGCTGACTTTCCTCAGTGCAATCACTTTTAGTAGGTGAGAGCAAATCTAATGCTTCAAATCTTTGGCTGTACTGGTCCAGCATCAATCATCGCCCATTTTGCCTATAAATAGAGGAGAATATAGGCATAGGCAAAATGCAATCCCTCTGTTTACACAGTAATAATAATAATGTCAATTTCTTAATAATAGTAAAAAATATAATAATTTGGCATTCAATGTTCCTACTTCTTGAGGTTCATCTTTCCGAAGCTACCAGATAAGCTGCGGCCTGAAAGTGGAAATAAAAAATGGGTATATGACATGAATGATATAAGACTTCACAGATACTTTATACAGCATAACAGTGGCGAAGCTTCTAAACAACTCGATTCCTACTGGCTTCCCTTTGAAAAATGGCACAGTCAGTATTCTATAGCCAATAATATTCTATACAGTAAAGATATGTACTCCGGCTTCCCTGTTACAAAAATTGACCCTTCGCTACTGCAGCATAATATATGAGTCAGCTGTGGTCGTATTTAAGAGTGTGACACAGATCATATAACTGAACAACTTTCAATGGGATCAAAAACGTTACAGCAAAAAAGATTCAGCTGTCCCATACATATGTGCTGACTAGGTATTCAGTTTATATGGTACAGCTGATAATTTTTCTTCGATTATGGAGAAAGTTGTTCAGTTCGATGGTCAGTACAACAACTAAATTATATAATTATGACAATTTTATGATTCATGCTGTATACAAAATATGGAAGATACAAGTGGTCTGCAGTAGGAAATTATAAACCTTGAAGTATTTCATGACAGGAAATATTAATGTATTTGAAGCAGCCTCAGATATAAAGTTGAATTCTGGAGAACATTCCAGATGGCATGCTTTAAAAAGTAATTCAATAATTTGCTTTTGTAATTATGCTTATAAGTAATCCTTTGTATAATAGACATACCTCGACCTACTCCGGAGGACAGCGCAGGGAAGTCGTCTTCAGTCAAGGCTGGAGGGACACGGATATTCTTCGCATCTGTTAAGAGAAATATGTACTTAATGCTTTTGAACATAAGTCATATTTAGCGTTGATAGTTTATATTTCGGAAACGTGACGGTTTATATTTTGTCCCATACAATACTTGCTTGTATTGATGTCAGCTATTGAATAATATAGGTTTAATGGCGGAGCGTGGCCAATATTTTAGAAATAAAACCGGTGGAAGTTACGCAGGCTAGGCTTCTTACACAAATCTTTCGATCGGTTTTTTGGCTGGTTTTAAATAGATTAGAAATATGGATTACTTTTTATAGGAATACAACATATTATACACTGTATTATTTAAGAAACCCCGCAACGCGGGTAACAAAAATATTTTAAGAAACCGTTTCCATACTTTTGTACACTTCGCCAAGAAAAAACTTATTTTAAGTATACAATATGTTTAAAAAACATGTCCAATCCGAATGGCTTTTTGGTATGCCAATATGACATTACCAAATAAAATAAAAAACATAAAAAATCAGTTAAAAATATTAAAATGAATTTTAAAATGCATGATTTTTGTCCTAAATTACCCATCGCACACGTAAAAACACGTTTCCCTAAATTTTAACAAACTTAAAACGTGACAACACCATCTTGGGCATAAGTATGTTCGTTCGTCAATTGTTATTTTTATGACGTCACTACCCGAGAAGCGACCGCTCGCACCCGTGTGTTGCCATATAAGATTCCTCATTTTCATACAATTATTTAATTTTCATCTGGGTATATTTTTTACTTGTTCTTCTAAAAGAATTACATTAATACAATCACATCTTGATACCTAGTAATACCAATAATACCTAATAATTAAAAAACACTGATCCATGGTCCGTTTTTTTTTTTTTAACATTAACATTTAACATTTTGTATATGCATTCGAATATCCTATTTCTAGTGGACCTAGTCTATCCAAAAGCCTTGATTCCATGGTTCGTTTAACAGAGCTTAATGAAAAAGAAATATGGTATAATACTTACAGTCTTCATGAGGCGGACGTAGTGGCGATGGAACCGGCTGTTTCCCTTTTCGCGCCACAGCTGCAATAAAAAGAATTTAGTCAATGCCGGTAGAAATTTTACATAGTCGCTTTTACTACTTTTATGAATGTTGCCATAAGGTAGGTGCCAGAAAATTGTAATGACGATGCTATAGTTAAACATGAATCTATTGGCAGGTGGCCCAAGCTATCAGAACGAACGCCTGCATCTTGATATTCCAATACAATTTCTGTAGTAAATTTCACAAACATTTACCAACGTGGCCTTCCTGTTGACGTCATTCAAACACCAAAGGACCCACGTAGTATTTAACACTAAGGATGTCTGGAAGTATGTATCTGCTGGATGCGAGTCGCACGGGACTGGTCAATGTGGCGACACTTGGGGGAGGCCTATGTACAGCAGTGGACGCCTTTCGGCTGAAATGATGATGATGTCTGGAAGTCATGGGAAGATGCCTTAGCCCAGAAGTAGGAGCAAGCTAATAGTATCAGGTATTAAATGTAATGGTGCTGCATCCTAAGCCTGGATCTTTTTCACGAAATTAACACGAAATATTGTGCATAACATTTAATGTCACGGAATTCCGCAAAGTAACACCCTGATTCCATAACTTAGTATCAGGCCCTGGAACACAAAGGGCAAAGAACATGGATGGGTTTTAGTCAGTAGAAGTCCGACACTCCCTCCCGCTCCGCCCAGAATGGGGCGGGGGGTCATTTGATGATTACCCATCAGAAAAAAAAAGGTATAACATACATCGTTCGGATAAACTCGAGGCAGTTGAGTTTAGGTCCTGGTCGATCGTGGAGTTACAAGACGACGGTGCACCCTGCAACCAAAAATGGATGGATTAAAGGGAGAAGGAGAGAATACGTGTCCGACGTGTCCGACGCTTAACCTTTTCACCGCCACGGACTTCAATAGAAGTTCCAGATTTCCGTGCCACCAGCGCCACGACTACATCAGAAACTCTTAATTTTTAACTACCTATCAAACATAAAAGTACTGAACTTATATTGTCACTTACGGAATATCTTCCGTGATTAAACCGTGAAAGCTTAAAACAGTGTTTATAAAAGTACTGTATTTAAAGCGTATAAATCTCATTCATCGATATGACGATACCCTCATCAGTACTGTTTACTTCGTTATACAATTATAGCTTGGCGCTGGCGAGGCATCGCGTTCATTGTACGTTGGCGGTGAAAAGGTTAACAATAAACAATATTTATTTGTTTAAGACTTAAACCTATTTACAATTATTGTACCTTAAATTAAGACTATAACTTTGTGGCAAGATACAAGACAAGTGGAACTGGGCTTAAACTAGGAGGACTCCTGTGCTATTAGCACCAGTTACTTCCGTCACCACCGTGATCGAGCTGCCATTACAAGTGTGGTGCGGTGCAAATGTAAGTATTACAGCATTCTAATTTTTCCATCACGAATTTCTCTGAAAAAGCTCGGAGTCCGGATTTCTACCCGGTTGATGGTGATAGGCTCACTCCTTACTACATGGGACTTAAATATAACCGGTGATAAGTGGTGATGTGTGTGTGTGATGTACTCTGTCGAACCTTCTGGGTAATCCAGACGTGATGTCATGTGTTTGTATGAGAACCATGAAGGATAAAATCAGAAATGGCCCTTTTGAGGAAAGTGTCATCATCATCATGGATTGGCTCTGACAGTTAGTCAAGTCAGTCAGCATGCATGAGTTAGTCAATTTTTATGATAGTTACCCCAGCCGCGGCCAGCGAGGGTCCTCCCCAGCCCCTCTTAGCGTCCTTGAGCTCCATGATCCCCTGGAAAAGAAATACAATTCGTTAAGGGTGCATTAGTCATTGTAATGGAAACCTTATGCAGACATTGTATTGTATAACGGGCTAGTGTCCGCAACTCCACGACCACAGCGCGTATTTTGCGTACGAGTGGGAAAATCGACCAATCCATCAAACCCAGCTACCGAGAAAATCCAGCAGCGCCCTTATGCATGCAATCATAAAACTAATAATTTAAATCAAGCTACACAAAACCAGTTTACACGGATCTCTCATTGTACGGGAAATCTATACAAAGCGAGGTCATATTATGCTGGAAATGTATAGCTTGATGGGTTGCCGTATGTACTATTGATATAAAGGGTGTAAATAGACCCTTAACACAAACGAAAGGCACTTGTTCTCCCCGTCTTTGCGATATTTTTTTTGTTCTAGACTATACCTGGAACCTTCTAGTTACGGAGATATTGGGGGTCAAAATTCCAACTTTTCATAAGTTTTTATTTAAATACGTGTTTATAATGTAATATTTTACACACCTCCACGACCCCTGTACTATTCAATCCATCCATCGGCACATTGCTTTGAGTGCTTTCCATCGAGTCCTACCTCAAAACGTGATTTATAACACCAAAAAAAAGTTGATTCCCAGCAAAAGTAAAGTTACTTAGTGTGATGTACAGAATGCTTGGTTGACGGATTTGTGAAGGGTCTGTTTACACCCCGTATGAATTTTCAATAAAAGCATGAAGTCTGCTTACCTCAACATCATATTCGACCGGCACGTGCTGTCCAGGCACGACCGGGATGCCCACTACTGGGCAGCAGCTGTCTAGGATGGTGAAAGCCCATCGTTTTGTTCTTGAAGTGGTGCATTCTACTGCTTTTTCGGTCGTTTCGTGGTGCTGTTGGATTATTTATAGGATAATTTTAGTTTATTCTGATTAAATTCGTGGACATTAATGACTGGCAACACAATCATCTTTAAATCGGTCCACGGCGATACTAAAGAAACTACTAAGTTAGGCTTGATGAATTAAATATTGTCTGTCCAGTACACCTAGATTATTTATTTATTTACAAATCAATTATATTTTTAAATATTCCTTACAAAAACAATATAAAAATATTTGAAAATATAAAAAAAAAAAAAATCTTAAAATATATTATTATTATATTTTAAGAAATATTTAAAAATGTATAAGATTTGTATGAAAATAAATAAAGGAAAAAATAATAAAAATAAATCAATGCCATGTAACAACAACAACAACAACAAAACACAAACAATAAACACAAACATTAACACAAACAACAATTAACACAAATATTGTATAGTATTCGTCGGAACTTACCTCGCATCCCAGCCCCGGGCTATACTTGAAGGGGTCCTTCCGAAGCTGAAACAGGGCCAGCGACTCTTTCGGGAACCCTTCGTCCGAGCTATTTTTTATGCTATTGATCAGATGAAAAAATAGGGTATCGAGCTTATATACTCTAAACAAGTATTCGTCCTCGCCTGAAAAGAAATGAAAGAGAAAGTGAAATAAGTGTGTTTATACAACGTGTAACATTATAAACGCAAGACCTCCCGTGTGGTCTCTCGCACCATGAAACTAAACATCTTTTGTTCTACGAGTTCATGAAATTCGCAAAAAAAAAAACTTTCTATAGGAACTGACGCAATCAGCTGATCCACATGTATGGTAAAACTAAAAAAAAATTATGAATTACCAAAAGTCATAGAACAAAAGTTATTCAGTTTCATGGTCTGAGACACCACACGAGAGGTCTTGCGTTTATCATGTTACACGTTGTATACAGCGGTGTTTTTTTTTCAACACGGGCTTTAATATTCACACTTTTAAAGCAAAATATGGGGAAAAAATACTCTCGTTTTATATTTGAGACTATTTTTGTAACATTTTGAACAACTTTTTTAGTTGAACATGTCTGCTAACCTATGGCATTTTTAAAGATACATTTATAAATATTTTTTTTAATAGAAGGAAAATGTTCCTAAACTCGACACGATATCGTCAATTTTGTGAGAATTCAACGGATAATCGTCTTTCCAGTATTTTTTTAACACACAAGCAAGAACATCATTTGAATATAATCTATCTATAGTAAATATTAGTTACGTTACATTTAATCGCTATTCCGAAAAAAAAACAGCTTATTTTTGTCAGATTTGCAAACGCCTCCTAAGTTCCATCTAATAGAGGGCGAGCCTATTGAAATCAACCGGGCACAAATCCAGACTCCGTAGTTGCCACTGAGAAATTCCTGATGGAAAAAACCAACAAAATTTTCCCTGACCTGGGAATCGAACCCAGGACCTCATGCTCAGCAGTCGTTCTTGCGACCACTAGACGACCAATATCAATCAAGTACTTCATTTATTTTGATATTTACCTGTCATTTGGCACATTTGTCGTATGAAGTCCTGGACCGCCAGCACCTTCTCAGGCATGGTGTACAGGGGCGGTAGAGTTTTACCGTTGGGGTCCTTCTGTTTCAAGTAGTCGATAATGTTGGCTAATATCTGCATAAAGTTGCTTTTTTCAGTCTCGTCAGGCGTCTGCAGCCCGAAGTCAATGCAGCCTTGCTTGACATCAAACGCGTAGCCAATGGGGATCTGCCCTGTTTCGGTCATAATGGGTGACATAAGTTAATTATGATTTATAAAGAAGTATTGTGGAGCAATGGTGGCTCAGTGGAGACGTCGTGCAGATCGCGGGATAGAACTCAGACAGGCAAAACAATGAAGAAAAACATTTTGACAAAATCGGATTCGGATCGAATTTTGAAAGAATTTGAAGACATGTAACATCCACCAACGCACACTCGATGTGTGGTATCCACCGCGCATCTCCATTGTGCGTTGGTGCTCTAACAGAGAGAGTGCCTGTGTCCCAGCCGTGGGATCTGTATCAGCTGATTTTGCTAAAGAAATGTTGGGGCTGGACAAGTCAGATGCGTAGCATTCGCAGCAGGTGCACGCTTATGATCAGGCTATAAACGTGGATAGAGAAGTATGCATCATTACAGACGGTGTTCTATTTGATTAAATGTCTTTAGTGAATAATTGCGTGAGGATAAAACTGTTTACTTTTGAAAATTTTCATATTTTCTGCCTACCCTCACAGGGAAAAGTTGCGAGAAGTTAACAAACATAAATGTTTGTTAATTTCTCTCCAGTTTGCTTGTTTAGGACTGTTGTTTCATTCTACTGTTACATAGTGTTGTAGTTCGTAGCACGGCCATGAACGCATTCATTAAAACTTTAGATGGTAATAAAATCTTTTTAATTTATACTATTTTATACCACTAATTATAAATTTTATACCTCTCAATTGTCGTAGATATACAGGTCATGCTGGGAAGATTCCTTCCCAGCACGACCACGCTAAAATTCTAGATTGCTTAAAAGTTGGTGAAACGGGAGCATGCCTAAAAATTTTTACTCATTATGTAACCCTTTTTCATATGTTAAAATTAAGAATATACGTTCAAACAACAATAAAAATATACGGTCGTTTGTTTTTTTTTTACATTTAACGCCATCTACTGTCAAGTATACTAATCACATACTTTAAAAAGGCAGAAAATGTTTTATTGCTTTTCTTACAATTTACCAGTAATGAAATAGGAGTTATATACTCCTATTTCATTACTGGTAAATGAGTAAAAATTTTTATTACCGTCTAAAGTTTTAATGAATGCGTTCGTAGTCGTGCTACGAAGTACAACACTTTACATAATAAGGCAGGAAAGCCATTCAATCTTTTAATTAATAGTGGTCATAATCTTTAACTGCTCTGAAATAAAACTTATGCTTCTGTATTAGGCTTCAGAGATGAGGAAACCACAAATCTCTAGTTTTGTTGTTTTCCTCCGTGTTACGTAAAATTATTGTAAAGGTACCAACCAGATATTAATATACTAACACTTAATTAGATTTATTTATTTCAGCTTGTTAATTTTTCCACGACTTTAAATTGAAGACAATAAATAATGATATACTAGATGTGCCCACAAATCTGCTCATTTCGAATATTAGCATTGAAAGTCCTAAAAGGGTGGATTTGTGCAGGCCTAGTCATCCAGTAAAACACCACGTGTGGTTCTTCAAGTTTTTATAATCCGACCGGAGTAGGTAGAGTACCTAAACTTCAAGAAAGAAACATGTTGTTCAGTGTGGTTAATACCTCCCTCTCATTTAACAGTTTTATCTATACTTATATTATAAAGAGGTAAAATTTGTTTGTATGTAGGGGGTAATCTCCGGAACTAATGATCCAATTAAAAAAAATCTTTCACTGGCAGACAGCTACATTATTCGTGGGTGCTATAGACTATAAATTATATTTATGTCATGCGTATTAGCCGAGCTATAAAAATTTTCGCGGACGAAGTCGCGGGCGAAGTGCTAGTTATGGGATAAATTGCTGGATTTTAGAGGGAGTTATTATCCACATGCAATTTTATTATGAGTATGTTATGATTACCTGGGTTGACCATCTCAGGGTAACAATCCACGAAGCCATTTTTTAGGTTGAATCTCAGGACAGTGCTCTCCGCAATCAAATAATTGTTTCCCGTTTTGCA
The DNA here is from genome assembly GCA_963082995.1 of Noctua comes. NCBI lineage: Eukaryota > Metazoa > Arthropoda > Insecta > Lepidoptera > Noctuidae > Noctua > Noctua comes. The sequence goes on along the minus strand of OY720279.1, from coordinate 3,657,916 downwards.
GTAATAATTTACATCTATTATGTAAAAGTCCTCTTCTAATATACCTGTTTAACACAAAACAAATATTATTAGAATACAATGTCAGAACCGGGGTGCGTGTATCACTAGATGTATAAATGTGGATGAGACAAAAGGAGTACCCGTATGTAAGGATGTCGTGGCGTTTTGTGGTTTCGGCCTACCCTCATGCATGTGAAAAAGGCACGAATTTACTTATGTCTGCGACACATGTGCTCCTCGACGGGATAGGCAGAAGGTGTATATCACACTCATATTTTGCCAAGCCCATCAGCAATGCGGGATTGAACCAAGGACCCTATGCTTAAAAGTTCCACTTGCAACCAACAGACTAACAAAGCTGTCAATGTCATTAAATGTAGTAAACGTTTTAGGCAGTAAATGTTATGCCCAGTTTCATGTTATATGGATAGTGCCTACCAGTATAATAACAACACTACAAATCACCAAAGTAGTCAGAGTATTTGTAACACTGGAAAATTTATTATTGAATAAACTATTTTGTTTTTTTTTTTCGGTTTGTCACTAGACCTTTGCCTAGTGATAAAAATATGGTGTAGTCGACTCATATCCTGCAGTGGGGATTCCCCAACAATATTTGGTGTGGTCTATAATACCAGTACCTACACAGATCTGCAAAGCAAAGACGAAAGATAAAAAACAACTTACTCTTGTTGAACGCTTTCGTTTTAACCATATTTTTTATATCCTGGATTTCATATTCTATAGCGTCTTGTAATTCTTTTTGCTGCGCTTCTATCTCACTTAACGGGATCCCCGTTGACGTGAACTTTTGGATTGGTATATTCCTCTTTTGTTTCTCCTGCTTTGCCCGCGCCTCGTATTGGGCCCTTACTTGAGGAGCCGCATTCTGCAAGTGACATATTATTAATTACATGCGCAAATATACAGCGCAGTGGTGGCCCAGTGGCAACGGCGCCTAGGTAGGTACCACTTATTGGTCATGAGTTCGAACCCATGCTGGTGCATTTCTTTGGGTAACTTTATTACCTCATCACCACTGAATTCAAAATGGTGAAGGAAAACATAGTGAGAAAACAGGCATGTCCTAGTACGAAAAATTTTAAGGCATGTGACATCTACAAACCCGCGCTAGGCTCTCATGGTTGATTACAACCCATTCTCCCTCATAGAGAGAAATGTCCCAACAGTGGGAACATTATAGGCTAATTAGCCCATTATGCACAGCGGCAAATAAAATTTGATGGTGAACTCCAAAGACTTCATGAGTATGAATATCTAATGTTGTGAAATATTTTGCAGGCAGCACAAGTCAGTGTACATGGACAAACATACTGACTGAAATTTGGCACACATGTTTAGAAGCCCACACAGACGAACATATTCGAGTATTGTATGTAATGTTGTTTGGAACTGCACCCTACTTGTATATGTAAATAAACTGAATTAAATTATTTCCAGCATTTTAGTTTAGATATTTGAAAAATTTCACTTTTATTTGTTTTTGTCACGTTTTATAAAATTTTTTAAATCAGAATCTCACGCAGTCTGCCCAATACACCTAAGTAGTTTCTGTAGACTAATCTCAATATTATCCCCAAAATCCTAATTGTTAAGGACTGCTGTCTTTTATCATCCATTCAGCTTCATGAGACGATGACTCCTAGACACAAACACCTCAATGGTTTAATAGTTTTGCAATGTAACTGTTACCAATAGCAAATAACTCAAAAAAGGTTTGGATTATTCTAATCCTTTGTCGAGTTGCATTGTTCATGTTGAGAATAAATCATCAGACATTGATATGATCGAACATGCACAGGCTTGGCAATGTAAGTAGTACCAATAGTACCAATAGCAAATACATGGGACAACCTTCAGGACACCCAGATCATTTGCAATGTTCTGAACAAATAAGGAGACCTAATCTAATTCTGGAGGGAGGGTGGGTAAGAATGATGGCCAAGGCTCATATACAAGTACTAGCTGTGCCCGGCATGCATTGTAATGCACCTTTTTTAACCTACCCAACTTACCTACCTACGCTTTGGAATGAGCAACTACAGTACTTTCTCAAGTTATAATGCTTTGTGACTGTGACTGTGGCTCCCTATTTTTGTTTTTTTTTTGTCATTCAAAAGTGCCTGTAATGGTCTAATTGAAATAAATGCTTTGACTTTGATTACCTACCCACCCTACCTACCTACCCTACCTACAACTACCTACCTACCCTAGCGGTGAGAAATATAGTTTAATACCTATTCTCATACCTACCAAATATACATAAAAAATTTCATCAAAATCTGTTGAGCCGTTTCGGAGGAGTGCAATCACTATCACCATGACACAAGATTTTTATATATTAGAAGATGTATTTGTTTTATTATTTATGTACCCACATGTAAACCTTTTCACAGCAAGTGATGAAAATGACCTACCTACCCTAGCGGTGAGAAATATAGATTAATACCTATTCTCATACCTACCAAATATACATAAAAAATTTCATCAAAATCTGTTGAGCCGTTTCGGAGGAGTGCAATCACTATCACCATGACACAAGATTTTTATATATTAGAAGATGTATTTGTTTTATTATTTATGTACCCACATGTAAACCTTTTCACAGCAAATGATGAAAATTACCTACCTACCCTAGCGGTGAGAAATATAGATTAATACCTATTCTCATACCTACCAAATATACATAAAAAATTTCATCAAAATCTGTCGAACCTTTTCAGAGGAGTGCAACCACTAACACAGTGACATGAGATTTTTATATATAAAAAGATGTATTTGTTTTATTATTTATGTACCCACATGTAAACCTTTTCACAGCAAGTGATGAAAATGACCTTCATTGTCATCACTTGCATAAAAGTAAGAATAAAAGTGATAAGCTAAACATATTAGTTACACTAGGATCAGCAGTAGTGAAAGGTATTAAAGCTTTCATTAAAGAAACTGGTAAAAGTGTTGGCACGGTAATATAGACCAGAGCATCATCTTAATACAGATAAACTCAAACTGTACATCTACAATGTTCTAGAAGGAAATATGGCTAAGTTGTGTTGTAAGGTTAAGTTTTCGGTATATTTTGGAACGTAAGCAGAAAGCAGTTGAGGTTGGACTGAAGATAATATGTCGAATACCAAAGTTATATGCAATGAAACTCCTAAAATAATAAGAGGAGACAATACAACATGTCCATAAATACCTTGATTTGGGCCAAGTAGTCTCTGTCCAGGTGAGGCAAGACAAAGTAGTTGTAAGACGAACAGAAAATGCCTGGAAGCGCTACTAGTCCATAAAGGAACTATTCAAGGGTGTTGCCTATGGCACTGAAATGGAAACTTATGGACATGCGCATTCATTCTCCCCGTATTAATCTATGGTGCACAGACTTGGTCTTTGACTACCATCCAGAAGTCCGAACTCAAGGTTTGCCAATGAGCGATGGAGCACAGCACAGTACGCTAGCTGTTAAATTAACAGATTGTGATCGAAACACAATACTGCGCTCCTAAACAAATATCGCTGACTTAGCTCAAAAGGCTGCCCAACTCAATTAGGACTGGGCAGGACATGTCTGCCGCATGACGGACAAACTGTGAGCCAAAATAATATTAAACTGGTGTTCTGATACAGTGAGGCGGGGTCGCGGCAGGCCACGAAAAGGAGATGGCAGGACGAACTTGACAGATTCCGCTACCGTCACAACGGGAAAAGCAAACTTGCGCGTCCCCCGAGTTTGCGTCAGATGAAGGGAGTGGAGGGAGGCCTTTGCCCAGGAGTGGGATAGAGCAGGATAGGAAAAAAAAGCAGAAAGTAATTGTAAAAATATCGTTACCCTCCACTCGGGATCCGCGGCCTTGGCAACTTCAGCCAAGTTCGCGTAGTTGATGCCCTTGGCTTGTTGTTCTTGTTTGAAATCTTGCATGTAGTAGAAGAATGCGTTTTTCGGCGCTTTTTTGGGCATTTTGAGGAGTGTTCTTTCACACTGCAACTACACACGAAATTGAATATCGATCGATCGAAAGTGCGGCGGGAACAGATGCAGTCGGCGTCGCGCGTCGTCGGCGGAATAAAAGCAAGAAGTCACACACGAAATTGGATATCGATCGATCGATCGAAAGTGCGCCGGGAAAATGCACTCAGCGTTCTGCGTCGTCGGCAAAGTAGGTAATTTAAAAAATACCAAAAGGAAGGAAGTTGTCAGCACTCAGCGAGATAAAACCAAAGAGTAAGTATTGATTGCCAAAGAGTAAAATAATTATTTTAATCTATCATGCGAAATTGACTTTTCAACTATTCCTGTCACAGAGCATAATGCTAGTACTGTACTCAGTACTGGGGTAATTCCTGTGTTTATATAATTACAGTTTGACACTGACACTTGACACTTTAAATTGAAAATGTTGTAAAGCCGGTCCCAAACACCTGGATTCTGTTACCTTTTTGCAGGAGGTGAGTGGGGTAACATAACAGCACACAGCACATACAGCCCACTACGGGAATTTGAAAATCACACACAGAGACACCTGTTGCTACAAACGCTCACGAAGAAAAAAACAACCACGCAATAAACAACACACATAGACAAATTAACGTGTACATATCAATTTGGCTTACGTAAAAAAAAACAAACAGTGCTAGTGATAACGATTTTATTTATTTTAAAAAACATTATATTAACAGTATTTTTATAAGCGGTGCAGCAGCGGGTGGGCAGAGTACCCGGCGCAGCTCGGGCGCGCGCGAATTTCATACGGCTGTTGTGTTATTGTGATAGTGAATGAGTATAAAAAAATGTTTCTTTGGGAAAGTTGTTTGTTATCATATGTACAATCACGTGTTTAAGTATCGGTCACTAATTAAAAGTCACCCTATTTAAAAGAAAACCAGATAACCTACTGAACATCTTATAAGTAACTTAAAAACATTTATTTCATTCGATCGCGTTGTCCCCAAGGAACATACATACTCTAGGAGGTTGTCCTAGCCCTATGGTAAATCACCTACCTGTTAGCCCCTGTACTACGTTTGAGCTACAAATGTGTATGTACACGAAATTTTTCAATCGTTGCGTTAAAAAGTATTTCGACATTGTACTTAGATAAAATTATATAAGTGAATATTTAGAACTTACATGTGAAACGAAACACCATGGTTTTGCAGATTTGAAGTGGCAGATCGTTTCTTACAACAGGAAACTGCACAATTTTTTGAGAGTACTTGTTTGCGATATAAAACGATACACAATGGCGTCGGTCGGCGAATGTTCTAGTTTTATATAACGTGTATGGTCAAAAGGCCAATTTAGAGCTTTACAATTTTTATTGAATGATTTCTGAGAAAAATCACCTTAATAGACGGGGGAGGGGAAGCAGGCTATAATAAAAATGCGTAATCGACGGAGCCCCACTTGGCGGGACTCTTACTCCTAAATTGTTTTAAAAAAAATAACCAATAGCGATAAATAAACCCTTCTAACCTATCCTGGTCGAGTTGTGGTGCCCTACGTCCTGAGCTCGCTTCGCTCGCTCTTGCACTCAATAAAACACCAAAATATTAAATAAAAAAAAACATTAACTTGATAAAAACGTTAGGGAACACATTCATGTAAACTCGGAAGCAACGGAATGACGTAAAGTATATCTGTCACTGTCAACAAAATGGCCGGCCTAGCGATTCATTTTACGCACTTTGAGATGATTTTGAAAGATGCAACGTCAAAAACTTTAGAATTTTGTTAAATTTACTTTCCGTTTCAAGATTAGTTGGTGATTTACCAATATTTTTAGAAAATAATTTTAAATACTTCGACGCTGCTCCGGCAGCTAAAATCAGATGGGGCGCTACAGGTAAGCCCCCTTGACCCCCTCACAGTGTGAGAAGCCTCAAATTCAGGTGACTCGATACCAAACCCAACCCGACTTTGGCAGAAGGGTAGGCCCAGCTATTGCAACTCTATGGCTTATTCCTCTATGGCCTGTCCCTTTCCCATAAGAATGACTCTACAAGTGGCTTAAACGCAACGTATTTACTAATAATAATAATTTATTTTTTATTTCAACTTAACTCCTATCTTTTTGTTCAGACACAATGTTCTCAAGAAAACTTGCGATAAAGTGACAGATAATGGCGACGATCGGCGAATGAACAGGTTTTATATAACGTGAACTACTGAACTATTTTGGCAGAGGGATGAGCCCGGAAATGCCGACTCCTTAGCTTATTGTTCTATGGCAGAAGGGTATGCCCGCCCAGCTATTCCATCTCCTTAGGCCCAGCGCACACCACTGGAGGCATGGCGGAGAGCAATTGAAGGCAACAATTTAATAAACTTTATCTACCTTTAAATACGGTCAATATAAGAATAAATTCGCATGCGGTGCTCGGAGCGCCCTAAAGCTACTACAAGAGCATGCGCGCGACTCAAGAAAATGCGCTCCGCCGCGCTTCCAGCAGCGGTGTGCCCTGGGCCTTTCATGTTATTAGTGTGTACCATGGTGGGTACTGTTCATACCACAGAGTACATAGTCTATACATATATTGGTAAATACCTAGCATTCAAGCAAAGTGTGTGGAGCCGGCTTTAGAGTTACATTCAGAGCCGATTTTGATTTTCTACCAGAAGTCCAGAACATACGTTTTGTTAGCACGTTAGCTCCTTGTTTCTTCTGACGTAGCAAGTTTGACTGACGGATTCGCGTTTTTTTTATTATCAGTCTGTGTCATGGGGTTGGTGCTTGGGTGTTGAAGGTGTGAATTTTAAAAATTAATTTATATCGTAATAGATCAATACAATTCTCGAAACAATTAAGTGCTAAATAAACTCTCATGTGATTATTGTTGTTAGTTTATTGAAAATTAGATCGCGCATCTAAACAGGTATGTTTATAAATTCTTAATTCTGGAGATCCAAAATCTTTCTCATGACTTATTTTACTCTTGTTTTTATGAATTTGAGAAGCTACCTGCCTCTTTATTATTTGGTATAAGTGTATAAAATGGGAGTTATAATGTTGTCTGTTAGTGCGATGGATAGATTTGATTTAAATCATCAATATCCGCCAAGCTGGGAAGTTGTTGCGCCGTCCGTTACCACTTGATGTGATAGAGTAATAAATATTGCGGTGGCGTGTCGTTGACGAAAACCTATTAGACGCTATATAAATATTTGTGCATGGTACAGGTCAAGCGTATTTTCAATATATTCGAAATGTTTGAAGAGGCAGTGGCTTCATTTATGTAAACAACAGAGTGCTTATGTGTGCTTATGTGCTTGTTTCAAGAATCTATGTTTTTTTTTTAAATTCGCGTTAACATTTTATTCAAGTGGAATTTGTGATCCTGTTTGGCACCAGACTTGCTTAACATTTGTTTTTGCTACTAGATGAAACAGAAAACACTATTAACTACTTATTTAATTTAAAACACGATAAAAAACTCAATCAACATCCTTAAAGAATATAAAATAGTAAGTAATTTCAAGTTATGAATGGTTTAATTTAAAGTTTAATTTTAGTAGTAAAACAAGTAATATTTAAATTGTTGAACATGAACCTGGTGTGGCATTTAAAAACTTGTTATTATAAAAACTGAACACTTCCACTATTTGCAAAATGGCCAAAATAGTTGGTGGGTTTATTATGGGCCTAACTATGCAATAAGTACAAAGTTAATAAGTAGATCTAAAAAACAATGACATGTGTGTGACAAAAACAATGCTCAATTATTATTACATACTGAAACAACAAACATTCATATGCCTAAAACTATCAGTGTAAGAACATTTATCTTTTGCCTGATATTAAATTATTAGAGACTAAAAAAGAGGAATTAAAAAAAAAAATATCCCCTGTGAACTCAGTCTAAATAACAATATTTTTTTAAACATCCCCTTATTCCTGCACATTGCCACGTAGAAGACCCCCTTTTATTAAACTGAATTGCTACAGGAATCTACTACAGGTTTAAAAAGTATCCTATGGCCCAACTCAAGTTGTGGTCTATTTGTATCTAATCTCATCCAAATTTATCCAGACATGAAAATTTATCAGGCAGAAAGTTATTTTCACATTTATTTTATTAGTATTAAGATGCATACTCAATTATGTATGATGTATCATTCATGTCTAGCCCAATTACACCATTATGTAAAAATGACCTTAAGATCAATCATTCTACCTTTTTAGAGTTCAGTAAAGCTAAGTTGACTTAGCCTGATCCAATCACTGTACCCATAATCATCATTCCTCATATTGCATCAATATGGTAAAACTAAGGTTTGTGGATTTACTGTGTATGTTCTAAGCTTTCACGGTTTACAACTAAACTTATACTGTCACTTACGGGATATCTTCCGCGATAAGCTCAAAATAATGAACAATCACGGAAGATATCCCGTAAGTGACAGTATAAGTTTACTGTGTATGTGTCTACTTAACTTTTCAGGGGATTACAGTAGCGATGTTATGTATTATAATACTACTAACAGTATAAAAGGTATAACAATAATAATCACTATGTATTCAAGGTCTACATTTAAATAGCACTCGACATATGCAGTGAATCTCATATCATGCCAATGTTATTAGTTATCACTAAATCAAACATATTATGTGTGGCATTGGTTCACTAATAAATGATATCAGCAATTACTTAACTGAACATGCAACCAATTATCTACATTAAAATATAAATAATAAATCATTCAGACACTACTGGTATTTTTTTTACTTTTACCAGTCAATGAAGCTTAATATTTTATATTATTATTGATTGACCTGAGAAAGCCGCATGTAGAGTAGAGTGGAAGGCTATGGGGGAGGCCTTTGCCCAGCAGTGGGACAATATAGGCTAATAAAAAAATATATTGAGCGGTAGCAGAGCTTGTGTATTGTATTAAGTTTTTACATTGAAAAGTATCCTGTTCTCTACTGTCGCCAAGCTATTATTATAACACTATTAAATGTCATCAAATACGAATTCTACTTGCACACGTAACATGACCGTCGTAGAAACGGGTTTTGTCGATGGGAGAATCGACAAAATTACAGATCAACAAAAAGAAATCTCTCATTTTGTCGATTCTTCCGTCGACAAAACCGTTTCTACTGGTCTTGCTGTGTCCAGGTAATGTTGTTATGATGAATTTCTAAACTAAACAAACATGGACATTATATTACCCAGCTATAGTATTAGTAAGAATTACACAACTAGACAAGTCTTTTGTTTGAGTGCTTTCTTTGTCTGTCTTGCCATCAATTATTATATTATCAGGAACGATGCTCTCATTAGCATTCATACATAAAATATTACTGGTTTTCTCGTATGCCATGACTAATATCGCTATGTTATGTTAGGTCATGTTTTTAATTTTCTTATTCTATTATCAATTAACTAAAACAAAGACCAAGGAAAAGATTAATGGATTGTGTGAGGAATGATATGAAAGAGAAAAGAGTAAATGATGCCGTGACGTCTGACAGGAGAATGCAAGAAGAAATCGTGTTGAGCCTACCCCAAATAGAATGGGACAGGGGCAGAAAGATGATGATTCTATTAACAATTTAATTTCTATTAGTATTGGCCATTATTGTCATCATCAGCATGTATCATACACTGCTGGACATAGGCCTCTCTGAACGCCATTTTACTTGAATTGCCTGCTCTTATTCAGCTGCTTCTAGACACATTAATCGTACTGACTGACATATAAATGCAAAAGTTTGTGAGTGTGATGTTTGCTACTCTTTCAGGCTAAAACTACTGAACGGATTTGTATGAAATTTGGCACACAGATAGTTTATATCCTGGAATAACTCGTAGGATACTTTTTATCCCGGTAGTACCTACGATCCAGTGGGACAATTACCGAACTTCACGGTGAAGCCGCGGGCATGAGCTAATTGATAATAAGACTCACAATAGCAAACGCTTAACAGTGGGTCATTATAGGCTAGTTAGAATAAATAATCACCGAAACAGATCAAGGGTCCACTAGCAAGTGCACTTGTTGCTACAACGATAATGTTCTTCAGAGCGACAAACACATGTTTACGGCTTTACGGTTTTACGATCGTGGTTGTTATGGGACTCCCTGAAAAGTTACGGAATCGGAACCTAGCCCTTATCGCGTTTAACTAACAGGCAAACTTCCAATAATTTGACTTTTATTTGGTCCGAAACGAGTCGGACAAACCATTAAAAATGCACACGTAAAATGTCGGGTTGAGTATTCTTTCACAAACCCAACTTGTATCTTCTTTATTCATCTGTGTTCTCATCGGAGAATAATTCTTAAATCGCCCTCGCATTCACAGTCATGGTGCAAGCAAAAACCTAATACCTGAATTTCTGCTCGCTGATAATGACACATAATTGCATAATGCAATCAGAGCGTTCCCGTAACTGGCTGCATGTTGCGATGTTTACATTTCTCTTGGAGTTTTTTCGTGGAATGATAAAGGTATGATGGACTGGTGATTTTTGAAACTATAAAACAATCTTCGTCTTTCGTCTTTACTGTTTCAGAAAGCTGTTTATTATCCTCCTGTCGGCCTCTATTCCAATTTATCTGAGGCAGTCTTCTTTTATAATTACATGTGCATCTCGGTATTCAAGAAAACGGAAACGAGGATAATATTTTAAGTGCAAAGAGATCATTGTCTTGTCCTTACACCATTTTATTTGAGGTCGGTGCAGCACGTCTTCTTCTTCCATACTTCTCTATTACTTACTCGTCATCTCAGCAGTCACCTCCTTTACAGTTAAATCATATTACAAAAGGACAAAACCCCATTGTTGACACCCAAGAGCTGCAGTTCCAATAATAGCTGTATTATTCAAATCAACTCTGTCCAGATGATTTACGAAGTCTCCTCAGGATGCTAATAGAATCGCGGTTGTTCTATTATTAACTCAATAATAACAACGATACACCTACTCTTTGTTTACTCAATCATGTAGGCGTCAAATCAACAGTTGACTGGACTGGACGATACGAGATTAACTCGTAATTCATTTGAGATGGCACCCACTGTACTAGGAATCCTAGAGTCGTGTTTCTCTGTCTCTAAACAGTATTAAACCAAGTCGTCGGTCTGGGTATTAGGTACTGTATTCGCAAATCGTACTAGGATGAGTTAGTAGATTTTGATGTAGTTTTTGCTAGTATCAAAGTTGTATCATTTCTCGAGAAAGGCTTGCAATTATAATAAATTGCCTGAGCGAAACCGACCAAGGTGTCTGAAAGAAACCTTGACTGTGTTAACTTTTTGCTGCGTGTAAGAGAGCAGATGTTCTCATGACCGATTCTTGATGACTTAACAAGCAACCGGTGTTTTTCATTAGCATACTAACAACGTAGAAATAGAAGCGAATTTTCCAAAGCTTTAACTTGAGATAAAAGAATCTACATTTTATCCTGGAGTAAACAAGTAATATTGCGTCCAGAATCTGTTCATAACACCGTTTAGTAAGCAAAACAATCTGTTCAGACGGCGGATATTAATCAAATGCCAGTCATACCGCGTACGTGGCCGTAATAGCCCGACGCGACATATCCGATCTGCACCTGCAGCAGCTAAACTACATGTAGTTATGCCGTGATAATTAGGCCACGTTCCCATTAGCCTGGAACGGCTGTTTAGTCGGGAAATGGCGTCCGTATATCATCATATAGCGGGTATTTTACCGGAACGCTTTAACGGCCGGAAGCTGCTTGCAAATGGTCATAAAATTTACTATTCACTTGGTTTTGGACGCTTTGCTGGTCCAGTTTTAGCGTTATTGCCGTTTTTTGCGAACTATCTCTGAATTCTATGTAATTAGGTTCTGGTTTCGGTAAATTACAGTGATTGAGATTTCGGGAGGATAAACTTTTCTGTCTAATCTCATGATTTGTGACCCAGTCATTGTTCAACAAAAGCAACAAAAAATTTAAACGAATTTCATGAAAATTCAATGTAGGTACCTAGATTTTAAAAACCATTGATAAACGACGCAGTAAGTATCTAGCCCATTTCAGTGTTTAACCATTTTGATGATCAAACCTCTATTAATTCAAGGTGACATGAATTACGATGTAATCTTTTAACTCTGTGGTTTGTTAATACGCGATGAGCAGGATTGAGGACTCATGTCACTTTATGTAGACAGATTAGTGGATTTAGGTGAAGAAAATTCTATACACGTTTCGTTTAGGAGAATAAAACAAAACTGTTCTTTACGGGATACCATGTTTCTTGGAAAGTCCGTTTCTTACCCGAACACGTAAAGGTTTGTTATACGATTTATTAGCTGTGTGGTCTTGGTTATCAATAGGCATTCGGACATTCCTTGTGCGTGTCGTACGACGAGGCTGAGGGATTAAAAGAGATGCAGTACCATCTGGCTATGCATAGTGTCGTATTGAAAGGATCCCTAATAAACCTCCCCCTAGTAACGAGTGCCAGACGAAAAAATGGCGCTACCAGACGGGGTGGTGCCTATTGTTCCTTACGGCTTTGTTTTTAATTAAAGGTGCGTCTTACTGCGGTATTACTACCCGCATATCAAGGCTCTTCGAGAGGCATTAAAGCCCTTAATGGTGTTCTTTGTGGCTTTACATTCAATTTCTGATAATGTGCCAGATAAGACTATAAAATATTTGCTTTCAACATGTTTGCCGGTACCTGTGTCACCAAGCATGACATGTTCCACTCTCATGACTGATGGGCATAATCACAATTTTCACCAAGTTCCATTAAACATTCCAATAAGTCTGTATCGTGCAGTGATAAAGTTGAAATTTGATTAATCTGTTGTAAACGAGATATTTGTGTATTCAGTAATGCGTATGATAATGTAAAATGGCTCAGGTTTATCATAGGAGTAATTGTTTCCACTCCGCATTCAAGGATGCGGTGAAGTTGGTACAAATAGATTATGTTTGCATAGACTTGCTTACTATACAACATTATTTTTAGTATATGCGAAACCTGAATATACTTTGTTCAGAATAAGTAACTGAATCGATTCCAATAATTTTTAACCCATGTTATATTTTGTCAAAAAAATATTTAAAAAAAGTTACAAGTTGAATACCGAGCGACATTAACTACCTATCGCAATAATTAGGTACCTACTGCCAAATTATTATTATCTATGAGCTCAAGACGACGCTGGAGGCGCGTGCGCGGGCGCGCTGCGTGGTGACCACGTTTTTGAGCGGACAACCAGGTAACAGAACAAGCTTATGACTTAGTGATTTTTCATGATACAATTTTGAAATTTTGTATTTAGATTCTTCACATAAAAATACTAGACACGTGTTTCAGGTTTCGCATATACTAAAACTAATGTTGTATATAGTTTTCGCACCGGTAAAACAGAACATTTATGTTCAGAGATAGTGAAAAGTCTTTGCACTTTTTATGCCCGTCTGAGGTTGAATGAAAAACGCCACAAACTGGTGTATTCAATGCATGCCATTCCGCGGTAGTTTTATGAAAATGAGATGCTTGAAAGCAATACTCTAGCAGTCTGCTGGTGTTTATGAATGTTTTGACTCTTCTTTACATATTTTTTGTGCTCAGTGGTTTCATAAATGAGTGGTTCATTAAAGTATACAGCAATCTGTGAACGAATAACACTAGAATAGGACATTTACTAGCGTTTATTATTACTGTCCAAAGCCATAAATCATTATTTCGTGACATAAATCATGTTGATAGTATAACGACTGAGTTCAGTGTGCTGAACAGTTGTCGAAAATGTCGTAAAACTTGTGTTTGATAATATTTATCCGTACTAAACAGAAGTTGTGTTTTATGTCAAAGTAGGTTATCGATTTGGTACCAAACTTTATGGTCACATATAATGAGCTTTAGTATTCCAATAGTGATAAGACTTATGTTTGTGACGCATGAAAGGTGAACCTCCTCACCACTTTTGCAGAAATATTGATTAATTAATATCAGAATTATACAGGGTGTAAACAGACCCTTCACATAGCCGTCAACCAAGCATTCTGTACATCAAACTAAGTAACTTTACGCAAAAATTATTGCTGGGAATCGACTTTTTTTTTTTTGGAGTGAAAAATCACGTGACACGGTAGGACTCGATGAAAAAAACAAGCATTGTGCTGATGGATGGATTGAATAGTACGGGGGTCGTAGAGGAGTGTAAAGTAAAAATCTTACATTAAAAACATGTATTTCAAAAAAAACTTGTGAATAAGTTGGAACTTTGACCCCCAATATCTCCGTAACTAGAAGGTTCCCAGGTATGGTCTAGAACAAAAAAATGATCGCAAAGACGGAGAGAACAAGTGCATTTCGGACATGTTAAGGGTCTATTTACACCCTTTATAGGCTGTCATCATCATCATCACGCACCTGTCCTTATCCCAATCTATTTGAGTTCGGCGCAGCATATCTCCCTCTATCCCCTATCCTCTTTCTAGCCAGCCCATCCATCTTCTTTTAGTATCAGAAGGAATTTATTTATTTTATATCATTGGAGCCTATCGCGGAGATAGCGGATCACAGCTGGCCGTATAAGTTTTATACTAACCAGAAGCGCAGAGATGAAGTATGTGTCAGGGTTGCCACTTCAGCTCACTGGCTGTGTCTCTCAATCGCCACAGGGCCTACCACCCATTGTAAAAAAGATACTTAGGTTTTTGGTGTCGGTCCATATTTTCTGGCAGGTAATGCGACGCGCGGGTTGGATAGCAGGTGTCTTTCATCCATTGATTATCTATCATCTTTAAAAAAATATCCACCATTATTCTACCTCTACTGATGGATCATTATTTACCAAAAACCATTCGTAACCCATTAAAAGCTCTCATTATTGTGAGGTCTGTCGACACGGGCGGAATGATTAATTTTTTGCAGAGATCGGAATTGTAGTTTATTTGCCTAAACTTCAAGGAATAATTACAACGTGGGGGAAGTCCCTATAAAATCCCAAAATGAGTTTTAAGTTCCGATATAACGCTGTTAAATTAGAGGGAAGGCTCAGGGAGGTATTATCCACATGTCACTTATTTCCTCGGAGTTCAGGCAAATATACTCGACGTATTCCGATCTCCGGTTAATGGATAAAAATATGGTAATGCATTAAATTAATTTAAGCTTCTAATCTTTTTAGCAAATGTTAAAATTACAATAATTTAATAATCTTGCATACACCTAAATGTCATTGATGTTTCTGGTTACAGTCGTTTGTAAACCCGGTTCATTATATAATACCTAGACCAGCCTAAACACATGTAGGCATTATGTAAGAATTTCCATTTTTAATACGACTTTCTACTCCAAATTCCAAGGACATAGAACTAACTTATCAAAGTTAGACCATGACATTTCTATTTATGCAGAGCATGAATTGAAAAATCTGGCTCGAATCTTTATAAATTACGAATGGCAAATTGCATTCAGTAGCTCGGACGTGCAGACGGTTGGCCTGGCTGGGAATGCAATAGTGGAGACAGGACAGCGAATCTGCCGTTAAGCTGATTTTTTACGACGAAGGCTTAGTAGTCGCATATTCACGAGCTGACGACAAAGTTCAATGTTGTTATAGGAAAGAAATGCAAAAAGGTTCGGGAATATAGGTACCTATTGAGAAATGAGTACTAATGAACCGCAGTTTTACTCGCTAGCAAAGGATCCTCTCCGAAGAAAAAACCTTGGTTCAGAAACATTCGTGTATGAAACAGTCACGAGTTTTGCTGAGCTGTTCCACTAAGGAAGGGACAGGGAGAAATATACAGGCTTCAAAAAGAAGAATTGTAGTCGCTTCCTAGAAGACGAAATAAATCCAGTGTTGAACCTGCACAGAAGAAGTAGCGTAACAAACTTTCAGCTAAATGTAAAACTAGAGTAAGGATGTTACTACACAGGGCTCTAATCGCTTTAGTACTTCCTTAAAAAGGCGAAGGCCCCGCTCTCACGAGGTCGAAGTTTAATATAGGATCATAGATTGCTTCGCTTCACTGCACCGACCTAATTTTCTCAGCTGATTTAATTTGCGTGAGAATTTTATCTGGCACGATGTCCTTCTCTTTGCTTATACATATTTAGCTTACCTCATGCGCTTTAGAAAAAACATCGAAATGTTTATATTAAAAATTGTTTTTGCCTGCAGATGGCTGTAGATTTAATTATGACTCATTGTTTGCCACCGTCCATTCAATTGAAGTGTGTTTTTCAATTAGTGTCAACGTCATTTTACGGTTAAATCAATTTCTTATCTTTTGGCACTACAGTCGACAATAGTAACGGAGTGAAAGTGGTTGGGAAGCATTTAGAGAGGTGTAAACCTGAGTGATTAGGACAGGTTGAAATTTTATTTATGGTTTTTTTTTTTTAAACTTTGCCCCACACTAGGAATTTCTCCTGTGTCGGGGTGCGTTTACAAACATTTAAATTCACATTCACAAATAGCCAGACCCGGAACAACTACCGGTAGGCCATACAAATATTTGTTCCGTGCTTTCTTCAATATTGAGACTGTTTTGTGCAATTCATCAATCCATACAGCGTAGGTACTTACTCAACACATACAACAGTATAAGCTTTTATATACAGTACTAAACAGGAAACTTGGTTTATGTGTGTGGTGTGTATAAAATATGTATTCGTGGTAAAGCTAATTTCGTTTGGATAATAACGATCAAGCGTTAATATCTCTCGTGTGTGGCAATTCTTGGGAACATAGCAAACGTAAAAACGTGGGTCAACGCTGACTACGCAATCAGTATGACACTTCATTATACCCTTTCATCACAGTATCCGTATCTTCTCCTTCTTAGCGTGTCGATGGCAATCTAGATGGTGTCAGCCCAGAACTGACTGAACTGACAGTATCCGTATTAAGTGGGAGTAATAACCAGAACCAGATCCAGTAATCCTTCAATGGTTTTAATAATGCTCCCATTCTGAAATGGTTTTAATCGACTTCCAGAGGAGGTTATCAATTCGCCTGAATGTTTTTTTGTGTGTGTATGTTCACCGATAATATGTTTGCTAATTGTGAATCGATTTCGATGATTCTTTTTTTGTTTGAAAGAGTACATACGTTCGGGGTATAGCGTTTATATTTGGTGAAGATCTGAGTCTGACCTTCGGTGATAGCCATTAGACTTCAATAACAGACCGCAGACCGCAAAACAAAAAAAAAAATCAGTCTTCATTATTTTAATGTCTCAAAAGTCTTAACAACAAGCATTTAAACAAACCTGAAAGTCAACTGAGGATTGCTCGAAACAATTTAAAAAAAAAAACAAGAAACCACACCAATTCCGAGAATAATACTTTTCAACAAATAAATCGAAAACGCAAGCGATTACGGGCACTACCTTATAATCTCTTTGCTTACACAAAGAGATTTAAGTTTAGAAATGCCTGGCATAAAACAAAACACATTAAAATTACAACAACATACATTTATGTCAATTAATGACATAAGGTTATCAGCATTATAAAAAATGCTTCCTTTGGTTTATTAAAAAAAAACCACTTTCTATCAGATCAGGAGCACAAGCCAAACGTCGTTTCCACAATGGTTTATCGAAGTTTATCAAGAACGTTGTACACAAATGACCAGTGGGGTGAATTTTTAAAGTGGGCGTGGGTGGCCAAATCCGAAATTATGAAGCATAGCGAAAAATTCTCCAAGGAGTCTCGAGCCCGATTTTGATGAAAACGAAAACTGCATCATTAGATTTTTGAAAAATCAATATTTCTAGCCAGGAACCGAACCCATTGATTTTGGAAATTAAAAACACTATTATGACACCATGTCATAGTGTTGACGCTATTAAGGATCAAATTCTGGGAAGTAATGGCATAATTATGGCGAACTAAAGAAAATTGTTAAATTTTATGTTTTTTCATATTTTAAATTGATTTCCTTGATTAGAGACACCAGCAGCGCAGTTGGTCTTCACAACATTATGTTCTAACTTAAATTTTGTAGACTCTTAGGCTCTGTAGGACACAGTAAAAGAAAAAAATCGTATATAATTGAAATTCGAACTTAAAAATGAGTTGGCGCCAATAGTGATTTTTTTCGACGACGTTTCGTTGATTACTATAATTTATTTTTATTTTTATGTATTTTATCAAAATTGAACTGTTTCCTTTACTATCGCACTATCGAATGGTGTAATAATACAGTGTGTATTTTTTTTTCTGAAATCAATGTTTTCGATTCATGGCTAAAAATATTGATTTTTCAAAAATCTAATGATTCAGTTTTAGTTTTCGTCAAAATCGGGCTCGACACTCCTTTGAGTATTATTATAAATATGTTTTTTTTTCTTTCTTTCTTTATTCGCTATTCCTCATACTTTCGGTTTTGGCCATCCACGCCCACTTGAAAAATTCACCTGTGTGTACTATTTCTAATCACTGTCAGTTTAGTAAATGAAATTCTTGTCATCGGTCTTCCTATGCTCTGTATCTGTCTTATCACTCAATTCCGATAATCTGTGACGGTATTTGAACAAGGTGCCAAACTAAACCAGTGGAGCAGAACAGTCGCTTCGCTGACTTTTTGTTTTATCCTAAAATAGTTACATTCATCATCACGTATTTGTCTGACTTAGTCCGTTCCCTCAGTTTAAATGTGTCTGCTTAAGATAAAAAGAACTCCTCTGCATCATCTGTACTCAGCTGCATCTGGTTAGACTGTAAGCCGACCTCCAACATCGTTGAAAAAGGCTAGGCGGATGATGAAACTTTGAAAGCTTTTTTATATTTCTTCGTCCATCAAAGAAACAATTAAAAGTATCAAAAAACCTGACTACAAATTGTATTATGTACCTATGTATATTTGTAATCTCCTTTTAATTTTCTTCATTTCGATACCCTACTCGATAGGTTTGGTTGGAAAAAAAATATGAACGACTTACACTTTAGCGCCAAAAATCCGCCATTTTTTTTCAAAACACCTATCTAAGGAAATTGGGTTTTTGGGACGAATCAAATGATACATTAATCGTCGAACTGCATCCAGCCATTTGGAACATACGAGGTAATAAAGAAATTTACAAAAAACAAAGATACAGGATACGCGCGAAAAACATAACCCTTCCTTGGCAGTCGGGTAAAAAAGCTTCATTAGTTTGCCTCGTTGATCAGTGTATGCAAGCGCGACTGGAGACCGCGGTGTTTAGATTTGATCCATGGGTTAGGTATTTTAGTAGCATCCTAGAGTCTGGTATTGTGCCCATTAAAAGACAATATCCACGCTTCCAAATATTATATGGGCCATACAGGCGTTACGTCACGATACTATAGACTAAAGTTCTCATGTTCTTTGTTCCAGTTTGTGACGATGCACCAGCACTGAAGGCGCTTCGCCAGTATGCCGCCGCGACAATGACTCACTACTCCAGCGGCCCCGTGACAGTCAATGACTACTTTATGATGTACCTAGCGAGATGGAAGCGCGCCGCTGTTGTGTTGATGTTCATTTGGATCGTCGTCACGTACCTCGTTATATCGCCGCTCAGGTGGGTACTTAACGAAACAAAACTTACCCTTCTTTTTGGGACCTTCACTCCCGGGTGAAACAGGACCCAAACAAGCGTTTCCCCAGTCGGTTCTACACATGGGGTGTTAACTTATTATTTCGCTGTACCAACTGATTGATGGTTGGCATCTAAACTAGTGCTTCGGTCAGTCAGTGGCTATAGTGGATTCATTGAATGATTAGCCGAATTACAAATCTGCAGAATTTGCTGGACCCTTGGAGGAAACGGAATCAAAGTTCATGTAGCATTAGAACATGTCTTGGGCCAATAAAGTCTTAAACGAAAAAACTTAACCTAAACTGTAACTTATCCATAATGTTACGTCTTCGCCTCTTTGGTCATAGTTTGCAGTATTATCTTGTTATTTTTAAATTAGCAATACTTTATAAATTGTCTTAAGTTTTTTCTTTTTATATTACAGTGTCAAGGACGGGTAAGGTTTAATATCATGTAACACTTGTGTGTACTTTGCTATTTTGTTTGTGTTATAATTTTATTGCTTCGTTAATTCCTTTGTTGTCTCCTCTTGTGTGGAACTAATTGTAACATCTGCTCGTGGATTCTAAGGCTAGAAAGAAAATAGTAAACCTGCATACTCATGACTTAAACGCATTGTTATTTATTTATGTAAATTCCATAAACAAGAGACAGACTTAATGCCGCAAGGCATTCTTTAACAGTCAACCTTTGGGTCAAATAGGACGGCATTGTGATACGAGTACAAAAACAAATATTATGATGTCAAATTGCAATAATAAAATTGTCATTTAAGTATGATGCTCCTGCTTCTCCATTTTTTTCTAGGATTAGACTAGATCTTCTTTACAAAACGCTTTCGAAGCCTTTCGAATTTCAACAACAACTTTCAAAAATATTAGCACAAACTTTTGGAAAGCTTATTAAATGTCAATTCAATATTATTTTATCCTTATTGCTGACATATTGTCATCATTCTACAAGTTCATTTTAACTGGTTAGAAACACTTCGATGCTCAAACACTTTTGTTTTTCAGATGCAGTGGGAACCAAGATGATATCTCAGACTTGAAGGAGAGGTTAAAAAGAGTGACCTGGCATTTAGAGACCTTGAGGCAGCAGCACAGTAATCTTATATCACAGATTAGGAAGTCTTCGAGGTAAGTGGGCGAGAAGGCTTGCTTTTTCATTTTAATCTTTATTTATACAGGGTGAAAGGGACATTAATGCACAAACGGTTACCACGTATTCAGAAATTCATTCCGAACACAGAAATTATTCATTGATAATAGAAATAAAAAAACAGCTGTACCATACATTTTGCCGAGTAGGAACTTTTGTAGAAAACAGCTGATGGTTTGTGCGTCCCTGTATGAGCGATTTTTGTCCACATGTGTATGTATCTAACACTGTTTAACTAATTTTATTAAAATATATCCTATTGTCAATCGTTTAAAATTAAATTATTTACTGCATCTACCTAATGGGCCATGATTGCATTGGAAGAGACATTGAGAATGCGGCCGATAATGTGACTGTGTGAATTTGACGTGTAGAATATTTTTACCAATAATGAATTAAAGAGAAAGCGGAGGCCTTTGCCCAGCAGCGGAATACTCAAAGGGGCTAACAAAAAAAAAATGAATTAAAAACGCGAGCAGGGAAATGGTGTCAAGAAAAATCCTTTTTTTTAAGTTATTTGCTTATTTTAGAATGTGGATCTGATCTTTTCAATACTAAAAATTACACGTGATGCTTGGAGGGGGTGGCAAAAACCTTTGTGCCACCCCCTCCAAGCATCACGTGCTACGAGCATTGCGTGTAATGAGGGTTCATTACGCATCAAAAACGGGGGAAGGCGGGCTAAAAAAATGGCCTGAAAAAAACTCACTTAAAGGATGGCCCCTAAAAAATATATTTTTTTAGAGGGTAGTTTTCTCTTTCTAAAAGTCGACGTGCCATACTTTAATTCTAGAATGAAGTATTTCTACTACCAGAGGAGTCAATATTCCCATACTAAGGCTGCGTTTCCACCAGAGATGTACAGTCACGAGCACCAATATGTATACACTTCCCTAAATTTAAAAGCAATTTTCTCGACAAATAACGATTGTAACTAGGATTTTTTTTTTATAAAAATATGAGTTCCAGAATATTATGTTCGTAACAACATGAAATTTTAATCAGAACAGTAGGAGAAAAACACTTTTAAAAGTTGTTAAATGTTTACATATTGGTGCTCGTGACTGTACGAGGATGCGTAGCGAGGGATGTGTTTGTTAAGAACTAATAGAATCACTTCATTTACCTAGCCTCGCTCAGCGCAGCTTGCACAAATAGCAGTCAGTCTGAAAGGACCCCGCCACACATCCTCGCACTGCTCATCTGCGCACCGTTTCACTGCTCACTCTTCTTGTGGAAACGCAGCCTAACCCAATGTTAGTTCACCATAAATATGCCACTTCACAATCGACCTGATGATGGTAAAACATCGACTCCTTAGTCAACAGCCTGTTAACGAAGTTAAATAGGGCGTCGAAACGTGTCTCATTAAAATATGCAGTATGCAGTGATAGAATTATGTAGGTCGTCATTAGAGAAACATCGTTGAGTAAAAATGTATTCATTAGTATTGCATCCTCATTAAGTTCACTTTCAGAGTGCACCCTGCTTTCAGAAAGTTGGCAAAGACGCAAATAGCTGTCATATATTTCGCTGTTTTTATCAATTAATCAATATTACATAAATAATGACTGATCTTCTAAAATGGCAACACATAGTGGTGTCTGTCTACTACTACGTGTTGCCATTTTGGAAAATAACTTTGGTAGATCTGGAACCAAACTGGTAGGTTCTTGATTACAGGCACCAACTCCTGTTAGTAAATCCTAAGATTTATCAATAAACAGTACAGGCACTCACCAGTAACCACACAAAAAAGAAAGACAGAATATACACTAAGATAATTTTAAACAGATTTTGATTCTGCTAAAGCGGCCTTTTTAGGCCCCCCTAGATAAGTTAACTTAAGAAACTGGCCGAAACACCAACTAGTTTAGTAATGAATTAGTTAAATTGACAAAAATGTTTTCATTTACCGGGAGGCAGGCTGACGAGTTGATTGTTGATTGCTGCCTACAAATTTAATCAAATATTGATGGATTGGTCAGTTTGGTCAGTTTGACAGAACTATGTTTAATTCATTCAGTGATTAGAGCAAGATGCCTTAAAGACAGTTGGCTGTTTTTTCAGCTGAAATAGTAATGTCAGTTTCAGAAACTGAACCGGCTTTCTCATATCATCCACCTGAAATTTTCGAAATACTAACTCTTCATTACTTTCCAGCCTCAATGGAAACCTGCAGGACATAGACACAGGATTCCTGTTCCTAGACGGACAGGGACCAACGGAAGACTACGAGAATCTCAGAAGGAGGTTATACTCCAACACTAAGGAGCTATGGTACTACATACACCATGAACTGACTAAGGTGATACAGCATGATAATAAGGCCGAGAAAGTGTCGACGATTTTGGAACAAATTGGGGAGAGGAAAAGGTTGGTTATACTTTTAATTACTGTTTTTAGGGATCCGTACCTCTGTCGGCAAAAACGGAAACCCATCATTTTTTTTTTCCGTCTATCAAGACTCTTTTTCTCAGGAACGCGTGGAGGTATCAAGCTGAAATTAATATCAAATACTCAAATCTGCTATCTCTTTGCTTAGAGCAGTTAAAATAGAACTTATAAGTCAACGCGATCAAGATATATGACCATTTATGTCGCATATTTTGCGATTTCACAAGGGAATCAAAACTTATAGGGTACTTTCCGTTGACCTAGAATCGCGTAATTTGGCAAGAAGCAACGCCTTAGAGCACATGGAAAAAAACCTAAATATGTAGTTTAATAACAAAATACCTACAAGTTGGTACGGAACCCTCGGTGCGCGAGTCCAACTCGCACTTGACCGGTTTTTTTTCAGCTTACGCCGCCGCCGCCGTCTCACTGTAGGGCGACTGCATCCCTTTCTCTATCTCGTGCAAATGTCGACCAATCCTGCCTGTAGGTATCAATCGTGATCCGCCATCTACGCCTAGGTGACGCGCGATGTCTCTGGACAATTTCCAGATCGACTTGTGATTGATTTAGCCGAAAACCCGTTTTGCATGGGGCAGATGTGTCTGTTCCAGTCCCGATTTATCTTGTTTTTTTTTTTTAAAGCTGTACCTAATTGATTTAATTACTAGGATTTTGTAAAATGCGTAATCAAGAGGAATTCCCGCCACAAACCATGTCCAATGCATGCTTACGTTACGACACATATTATTATGTAGATATTTAATGCAAATCAAGCCTGACTGTACTAATACAATATTGCAGTAAAAACAAACACAATGTTTTCATGCGAAATCAATGTAAATACACGTCAAAGGCAGTTGTTAGATTGTAAATCTATAAAAGACCAGCACGTGTTACGATTAATGTAACAACATAACACCATTATTGTAAATGCGAAAGTTTGTATGTATGTGTGTGTCTGCACTCCTACATGCTGAAAGGACTGTGCGGATTTGGATGAAGTTAGTACCAGGCATAACACAAAGGCCACAAAAAATCAAAGTTAACGCGAGCAAAGGTGCGGGCAAGGGCTAGTAAAGCATATACAGCATGTATCAGATAGGTGTGGTCATATAATAAGAGCCTTAACGACTTACGGAATTTAATTTCATACAAACTTTCAACTCCTTTTTTTTCGAAATGCCTGAACCGATTTTAATGAAATTTCATACTCATAAGCAGGATACATATGTCTAAAAAGTTATCACAGAACATTTTCGAGAAATAGTGTAACAGCTAAATTAGACCGACCGATTTTAAATTAACCATAGAAACAGAAATTTCCGATTATCTTTTTTTAAAAAGACATTTCGAAAATATTCTCTGATAACTTTTTGGACTTATGTATCCTGATTATGCATATGAAGTTTCATTAAAATCGGTTCAGTCATTCATGCGAAAAAAAAAAAGAACTTGAAAGTTTGAATGAAATGCCGTAAGTAAACGCTCGATTCAGATCATCCAATTGAAAAACTTTCTCCTTTCTCCATACATCATAAGCGCGAAAAAATAATTAGCTGTCCAATATAAAAGTTCAATCCGTAATTTCTGACACACGCTGTATAATTGATACGGGTGTGGCCGAGATAAACATGTAACTGACGTTTAACTGTACGTCTGATAAAACCGGTTGCAGTTTGCGAATTTAAAGTGTGGACGAAACGTGGAAGCTTCTCAAAGAAGGTTATTGGGTCTCAAGTTTGACGGATTTTTATGTAACGGAATTGAAGTGAATAATAATATAGGTGTGATAATAGTAATTTTGGTGGTAGCAGGCTGTATACTTATAAACTTTATATAATCAGACTTCAATGAAGTCCACAGTGTTAGTGACAAAATAACTTAGCATATGTACAATATTTACCATATTAATTTTTGGAGATGCATACACATACACACACCCACACTCTCACCCCCTCACACACGCGTTCACACACTGGCCTCCACGACACAGGGAATCCTAGTGTGGAGACCAGAGACCTATTTTTGACGTAATGTACCTACCTTTGGAACAATAAAGTTATTTGTATATTTTGTATGCAGTATTTGTAACATTACTGATACAAATCAGCTACTAAAAACGCCCTTATTTTCTGTACATTGGTATGAATTGTTTTAAGACAGATAGCGTATTTATCGCTGGTCAGGCTTCTTGTGCAGACAGACAACTCCCAATTCATCATTCAACTGCCCTTATCCCAATTTATTTGGGGTCTTCTTCTTCCATACTTCTCTACAGTAGCGAAGGGTCAATTTTTGTAAGAGGTAAGCCGGAGTAGATATCTTTAATGTGATTTTATTATTTGTCTATAAAATACTGACTGTCCCAGTTTTCAAAGGAAAGCCGGTAGGAATCGAGTTGTATGGAACCTTCGCCACTGCTTCTCTATTACTCGTCATCTCATCAGACACCTTATTTCTTGCAACACAACAAACAACTCCCAAATATCTTTTGATGATACACAATCAGACTATTCCTTAAGAACCTTTCATCATATTTTTTTATCGGAACAAAAATAAAGTTAGTAATTTCGAAGCACGTTTTTCCTTTTGTTTTTTATTGATGACAGTAATTTAGAATCAATTACACTATCGATTATTCAGGGGGTCGTCGTCGTGCCGTACTCAGTTCTGGTTGGTACTAGTAAATTTTGGGCTGAATATATAAGTTGATGAATTAATGTAATGATGATAATGTAATGTTATGTCAATAATGAAATGATATGAATGAATGTTATGGAATTAATTTAATGTTGTCAATGTAATATTGATATGATTTGTTACATTTACGATGAATCGAGTTTATATGTTCTATGTATTTATGGTCGAATTGAAGGCTTTAGAAAAAAATTAGCTGTTGTATATATAGCTATTGCAGTTTTCAACTCTCATACTCACTGCAAATGACGCATCTTAGGAGAAAGACAAGTCATGTTCGGTTAAATTTAGCGACACCCATTAAATGGCGATGATTAACCAATCATAATTTCATCACAGCTTTGATACACAAACAATAAAAAAGGTCCGCGTGTGCTTGTTTAAAACTAACCTTGACAGCGCATGAGTCATTGATTTGTTTATACAAATTATACGATTATGTCCAGTTAGCGAATCAAAACGACATTTTAGTCGCCGACGCGCTTTGTTTCGCTGATCGGCTGCTTTTGCATAGTACAGGGTTTTAGTACTATGAGAGGCCAGCTTAGAAATGAATAGGTTGATATTTCTTGTAATAAGTCTAAGGAACCCCGAACCTCCAGTCAACTTGATAGGCTTGGCTTATTTGGCTCTAATTTCGTTCCATCATACACTATCAAAGACTGTATTGCCACTGGATTTTTGGCTTTCGTCTTCCTTCTCTCTCGTCCATTACCATTGCGGTCAGTCTTACCCATTGCAGCAAGTTCCAACTTCCCTCCATTGTATTCTAATGTTTGGACTTCCTTATACCTTGTGACCTCCACTTTCTCTTTCACATGTGATGTTACTGAGCCGCGATACAATCAGCTTTTCTTTGTTTTATTCTTTTTTATCGAAGAAGTCTTTTTAATTCCGAACATCACTGACAAAGGTGAAAGAAAACTTGGTGACTTGGTGTGGAAACATGGAATTAAAAAAAAAAAAAAACAAAACTACATCGCGTATACGATTGGGGCATTGTGATAATTCTCGTAGGTTCTCTTTTATGAGAAGCCTAGCAATAAGTCGATGGCATAAATTACATCTCCTTTATTTATTTTCTTTACATATAATTTACATTTTTAAATATTTCTAAATATAAAAAACTTTTAAAAATATAAAAAAAATAGTAGCCCACCAGCATCGGGAACAGGGTCCGAGCTACCGGTGGTCAGGGCTCTTGAGAGAGGAACCTCCTAACGATACGCGCCGTGTCCAGAAGTACTGCTTTCTGAATCAAGCCCTTCATTATTATACTAGCGACCCGCACCGGCTTAGCAAGAGTCAAAATTTCGGACGTACCCATTGTGTTTTTCAAAAAAAATCTTTTTAGAAACCTTGTCTTGAAAATTTTGAACACAACAAAAAAAAAACAGCCAGATCAGTTGACTCGTTCTCAAGTGATGTTCCGTCATACATGTAGCAATTGGTTTTTATTAATATGAATTGTTCTGGTTTTCCCGTCCAGCTCTTTTATGTATAGATTAAATACAAGTCGGCATGTCACATGGTGCCTGTCGAAACAAGGTTATCATGTCGTGACCCCGTGTTATTTCATTCTATATGATACAACACGTCAACGGGAACGTATACGGTTTAACCCAAGGAAATTGTTATCAGGTTTTAGCGCTAATTTTCCTGTTAACTCTCTAAAATTAAGTATTTAATAATTATGCATATAGTCGTCGTCGATAGTGCAAAGGTGTAAGAGTAATATTTTTCCAAATCAGACTTTATTCCCAGAGGTCTAAGGACCACCTTAGTCTGTTCTAATTTTTATCTTATCAAGGCTTATTCTACTCTCTCTTTATCTCTTATTCAACCTCCACCTTTCAAATGCTGAATGCAGGTCAGGTAGTCTCCAAAGCGTTGGAACCTCTGGAATCCTGCCCTTTCTTACCTATAAACACTTCGTCCCTCTCTTTCTTTCATAGAATAAACGAAATTAAGACCCTCCTTTTTTCAGATCGCTGCTATCCGATCAGCAACAGTTTGAAGACCTGGACGGCTACAATGTCTGGCGGCAGGCGGAAGCTGCCAACGTCAGCGACCTGGTGCAGAGACGCCTACATTATCTGCAGAACCCATGGGACTGCCGGGGTGCTAGGAAACTCATATGTAATCTGAATAAGGTAGGTGCAAATATTTTTTTCATTCTAAGTGCAACTGATAAATAAATGCAAAATGGTGAATTGTAAACATAGGAAGGTGACACAGAGGTGTACTTGGTTACAGTACACCCACATTTTACCCGTTATGTTTTAAGTACCTTATAAAATAGGATGCGAGCCTTATTAACATACCACTACCACCACTACCACCACTGTTTCCTACCACTGTTTGTCTCTGCATCACCCAAAGGTTGACTGGTAGAAAATGCCTATGGCATTAAGTCCGCTATTGTACTTTTGTGCTTGAAGTGTACCTAAATAACACCAACGGCACAAATCCAGGGTCCGGACTGCTACTGAGAAATTCACAAAAAATATCGTGATAGTCATGCAAACTATTGCTTACTAGATATTGCCTTTACCTAGTAATAGTGCATGTCTATCAATTGCTTTTCCTTTGAATTTTAAATTGCTACGATAACGTTTGCATTTCATTGAACTGGAACATGCTTTACAGGTAACGCTATACAGGGTGTAAACAGACCCTTCACATAGCCGTCAACCAAGCATTCTGTACATCAAACTAAGTAACTTTACGCAAAAATTATTGCTGGGAATCGACTTTTTTTTTTTGGGGTGAAAAATCACGTTTCAAGGTAGGACTCGATGGAAAACACTCAAAGCAATGTGCTGATGGCTGAATTGAATAGTACGGGGGTCGTGGAGGTGTGTAAAGTAAAAATCTTACATTAAAAAATGCAATCTTTTGTTTTGCAAAACATTCATGCCGTCACAAAAAATCTTTGATTCGACTTTCTTTTTTCGACATCGGTACAAAAAATATCGAAAACAATAAAACAAAACAACATTCGTTAGTCAGTTGTTTGTTCTGGATGTTTCCCCAACTGTTGCCATCAATCTATATTAGCCCATTTAATCCTTTCTATATTTAGCGAGACAGGAACTGGGACTTAGGGCGAGAATTCGCGATCACTGAGCGAGTAAAAAGAAATCTATGCTATACTTATATATTTTATATATATATATTATGTGTAGTATGTAGTTTATAATATTATAAAGCTGAAGAGTTTGTTTGGTTGAACATGCTAATCTCAGGAACTGCTGGTTCGAATTGAAAAAATATTTTTGTGTTGGATAGTCCATTTATCGAGGAAGGCTATAGGCTATATAACAACACGCTACGACGCTTAGGAGCCACGCAGCGTGTGACACCGTGGGGAACAGCTAGTCTAGAATAAAGATGGCAGTATGAGTATAGTATCTCGATCGGAGATATTTTATGGATGTAAAAGTACCCTTAACGAAGCCGAAAGCCGATATTTTTTGTAGACCTCAACTGGGAACCTTCTAGTTGCCGAGATATAAGGGGTCAAAGTTCCAACTTTTTTACATTTTTTTAATGTTATAACTTTACTATAAATACCTCCAAGACCCCCCGCACTATTCAATGCATTTAGTAAAATATTTTGAGTGCGTTACATTGAGTTCTACCGTAAAACATGATTTTTCACCCAAAAAAAAGTCATTCAATATTTGTTTATAACTTTACATTAAATACCTGCAAGACCTTATAAACCCATTTGTAATGGTAAGTAAGTAGCTTTTGTTCTTATTTTATTAATTTGTTATGTTTTTTTTTTCTAATTTTATTACATTTTGTTAAATTTTTAACTAATACTAGTACCTAAACCAAGAGTACATTGTGTCAGGTATTTTAATTTTAAGTTGGCATGCTGAAGGAAGTCAGCGAAATGTGTGAAACCTTTTATTTTATAAGACCATCATGTACCATATTTCATGCAAAATAAAGAATCTTGTTTCTTGACCCCCGCACTATTCAAGGCATTCATCAGTAAAATATTTTGAGTGTGTTACATTGAGTTCTACCGTAAAACGTGATTTTTCATCCAAAAAAAAAGTCATTCAATATTTTTTGTGTAGAGTTTCTTAATCTGATGTACCAAATACTTGATTGACGGCTTCCTGAAGGGTCCCTTTATACCTTGTATAGTGGCTGTACTTCCTCGGACGAGATTCAAACCACTGCCTGATGGTGGTTATTACTGTAGTGCCAGTCAGCATGGTTTTGATAGATCTGACTGCCCAAGTTCCGACATTCCTACATCTAACTAAGTTTGAGTAGGTAGTAGTATTATACATATAGTCGAAGTTTCCTCTTAGGCTTACTTGCACAGCTTGCACCACAAATTACTAAAACATTTTATGCTAATATTAGAAACATCACACTGAATGAGTTTGCCATCTTCCAAAGATTGTCAGAATCACAAAGATGTTTCAAATTTATTTAGCTTTAAATGTGTTCAGCGATTAGCCCAGCGAAAAAAAAAAGAACAAAGAAAACACGCTGCTATGTTATTCTAATCGCCCACCTGTTCCCATACATCAGGGGCGCCGGAGCCCTACAATCCCTGCGCTATGTTTAGATCGCAAACAAACGCACGAACGCACCGGTAACCATTCGTCACCCGCAGAGTCGCGGTGACACGCGCGTACGCATGTAGCTATCCGTCATTAGGTCATTGACATCGTGACGTTTGTGTTTACTTTACGTTTTACTACTAAATAGGTAGTTTGGTAATTGTGATTTTTTTTGTTACTATCAAATACACGCGGAATTTGGGGTAGTAGGGGTATGTGTTGACCAACAAAGCCGATCCAAGCAATAACTACACCTACTCGGCTTTCGTTCGGTTTGTGTGCAACGGCATCCGTTCGGCATTTACTTTCGCTGAATCACGTTCAGATCGGCTTGGCGAAATTCGAACGAAGTCTAGGATACAATTCTGCCGCCCATCTTTGTCGAAAGAACCGAACCGACCGTGTTTGTTTTGTAATATGTCGTGAGAAACTAGAACTGGCAGCGGATCTTTGTATCTGTTTATTAACTTACCGGATTCCGTACCAATTAAGAGCCTACAGCTTTTAAAGGCCATTGCTAATTAGTTAGAATACTGTCATAAATTGGAACAGTTGACGACAAATGGGTGGCAGTCTCGATGTGAACGCAACACCTGCATTAATTGATTGCCCTTTTTCAAGATTATTATGTGTAGGTAGAAAATTATTATGTGCTAATAACCCAGTGAATACCTACTTCATTCGTAGGTTTGTTTTCTTGGTACATTGTATACAGGGTGTAAACAGACCCTTCACATATCCGTCAACCAAGCATTCTGTACATCAAACTAAGTAACTTTAAGCAAAAATTATTGCTGCGAATCGACTTTTTTTTGGGGTGAAAAATTACGTTTTACGGTAGGACTCGATGGAAAGTACTCAAAGCATTGTGCTGATGGATGGATTGAATAGTACGGGGGTCGTGTAGGTGTGTAAAGTAAAAATCTTACATTAAAAACATGTATTTAAAAAAAACTTGTGAAAAAGTTGGAACTTTGGCCCCCAATATCTCCGTAATTAGAAGGTTCCCAGGTATGGTCTAGAACAAAAAAATATCGAAGACGGGGAGAACAAGTGCCTTTCGGCTATGTTAAGGGTCTATTTACACCCTTTATGTGTAGGTAGACAATTATTATGTGCTATTAACCCAATGAATACTGTATCCATAGGTTCGTGTTCTTGGTACATTGTAAAGGTTGTTAAATAAATTTGTCCCGGTAAATAAGACTAAGGTCGATATCACAAACCCTGGTTTTGCAGGTTTCCAAAATTGTATCGGCTGTTTGATAAACTTACTTGTTTTCGAAAAAAAAGTTATCAAATATTCCATAGCGCCAAGATCTACAATACTCGTAAAAGGTAAGCCGAGATAAACACAAGAAAAGTCGATAAAATAAGCAATTCTGCCAACAATTCGAACGCGGAAATTGCTAGGCTAAACGCCTATTATTGATAAAAAAAAAGTAACGGCATGTGGTCGAAAGATTTCAGTAATAGGATATTAGTTAGTCTGTAGTAAGTGGGTGTACATATTAAATCTTTTCTTTTATAACCTCATCAGAATTTTAATCTATAGGTAGGTAGGTACTTATAATATTATAAAGCTGAAGAGTTGTTTGTTTGATTGAACGCGCTAATCTCAGGAACTACTGATTCGATTTGAAAAATTCTTTTAGTGTTGGATAGCCCATTTATCGAGGAAGGTTAGAGGCTATAAAATTTCACGCGGACGAAGTTCACGGGTAACAGCTATAGTGATATAAAACATCCAGCAGCAAATAGCTCGTGTATCTATCTAAAATACTGATTAGAAATTTCGTTTTCACTCTGATTATAAAATGGTTAATTTAATTTGATTTTTCCGCGAAACAACAAAGCTGGCTGGCAAGACTTGCATCGTTCTAAACATAAACCTATAGAACCGAAATAGACTTTTAAAAAATACAGGAATACAGTGCAAAAAATGATCCACATTCTAAAAATACTTTTTCTTTCGGAATAAACAGTAATACTAAGAAGAAAAGTCAACGCCTTTTACAACATAGTGTGGGCGCTAAACAAAATCATTTTGAATCGTATCGTACGCACAAGGTCAATAGTATAATAATGTATTTTGATTTGACCTCATGACCCCACGCGACGAACAAGCCTAAAGAATTGAGTTAACACTTATCAGCAACATTGTAACTAAGCACGAATGATTGATGATATAAACGCTACATTTTAGCACATTTTACGCTAATAAAACACAAATTGATACGTTAAATTGGCTCGTTTTTGTGCCAATTAATTAGTGGTTTTCGCGTGATTGTTTCACGTTAAATTAATGGAAATGTTCGATATGCTTTCGATTGTTTGACCGCGTTTTGGGATTGAGTAATCTATCACTATTTCTATCCGTAGAAATCGGACGTCAGAGAACAGTCAAGATTAGGATTGTTTGGCTCCAGTTCCTGTAGATTCCTAAGCCGGAATCTGGACCGAATCATCGTATACAGGGTGTAAAGGACAGCCCTCCACAAACTGACAGTGTACATTCAGCTCCTATTTTGAATCATAATATTCCACTGGAATTTTTCTCCGAATGTTTTTTTTCAGTTATTATTCCTTTATTTCAATGTAAAATAACTAACTATATTTTCGAGCCGTTTGGGGTTGAAATTCTGGGGTCGTGGGGTCCGAGTGCTCATAGCCTTTTTAAGGAAATTTCGAAACGCCTAGTTGACGCCTCCCGTGACCCAAGGGCTGGCTTTTACTTTGGCCAGAGGCTAAGTGTTGCCATACAACGCGGCAACGCCGCCAGTCTCTTGGGCACATTACCAGCTGACAGCGTTGAGGAGGAGTTTTTTGATGCCCTTTTATAGTTTGTTGTTAGTTTTCTTATTTTAGGTTATTTAATAGTTTTTAATTCATTATATATGTAGTTAATTTAATAAATAAATAATTTTCACAACAAAATAATACGGCTTAAATCAAAAATCCAACAGTGGATATTGAAATACTCTAACAAACGACGCGTGAAATCAGCTGTTCATTTCCTGCGTAGGTACAGAGTTCATCGAACTCGTCGTCGCGCTTGCCGTTCGCTGCGTGCGTTTTGCCACGTAAACAAACCATATTTATTGGATTCCCATAACATTCCTGAAATAATTTCTTGTACCGGTCATCTTAATTTGATTTACTGAATTCACCCCATCAGTTTGTGGAGGGCTGTCCCTTACACCCTATATATCGGTCAAATAACTTTACAAAATACGACATAAACTGCATTTTATTATATACAGATGAATTTTGGATGGCTATGTTAATTACTGTCCCCGTACATGGTTTTGTTTACTTCGCTAAATTG
Organism: Noctua comes; assembly: GCA_963082995.1. Taxonomy (NCBI): domain Eukaryota; kingdom Metazoa; phylum Arthropoda; class Insecta; order Lepidoptera; family Noctuidae; genus Noctua; species Noctua comes. Next base: position 3,624,195 of record OY720279.1, on the reverse strand, counting down.
TTAGTATAGCAGCGGAATTTCGAAAGCTGCATTTCACACGTATTCGTGCTTGTCTAAAGGTCAACGCAGGAAGCTTGCATGCCATGCGAACATGCACTTAAGTGGGAGGTGCAGCTTTGTATGACAGGTGGAAATAGTTGGTAGATTAAAAAAGGTTCTACAAAAAATGTTCATCGTACTGTTCATCACACCTTGGATAGTCAGCTTAATGAATGGGCATAGCTTATGCCGAGTAGCCGACATAGAAGTGGAAGTATTATTAAGCTTCATAGTTTTAAATGCATTAGGCAGAATGGACGTGTGATTTCTATACACCGTGTTCTTCACACTATCCATAAACTTTGGCAAACATTTCTATAGCTTTTACAAATCAAATCTTACAATGGAAGTAATACTTAAAAAGGCTCCGTTACAAAGATATTTGTAATTTCATTTAATGAAATTTAATTGAGCTATGCAGTAAGGAAGGGTCTTAATTAGGCCTATGTTGCCGCTTAGTGCAATTAAATTATCAAATGCTATTTGCATTTCATTTGCGAGGAACCCGAGAGTAAATAAAAAATAATAATAATAATAAGAATTCATTAATGTGTCCATAATGAAAAATGCTTATTTCCGTGGTCTGAACATCTGGTCGAACTTTATGTATATCGTCTGGTACACGGTGTATAACTGTTATCGACAAACTCTACAGTCTACATACATACTGGTTATAAACGCGTTTAACTATTATTCTACCGACTAACAAGGAAATCCAGCATTACCTACAGTCATCCGGCATCCGGAAAACGGTATCGCACATAGCCATCTCTTCCGGCCAACTTTTGGAAAAGCATTATCCGTGATTGTTAAAGACCGGACTTTTAATTATAATGCATTTTTTTTTGTTAAAATCGCCTGATCGCTGAGAGCTATTTCCTTTAATTTTAACTACATCTAACTGGAAATATGCAAAAATGTGCCAGAGGTAATTCCCGCAAAGAAAGCAAACCTAAATTCAAATAGTGTCCATTGACCTCAGTGGATGTAAAACGATCTTTTTCGATACTAATATGTAGTTTGGAACTAGGAAATCCAATCCCGCATCAAAACCGCGATCCTGCAGGCACGATTGAGGTTATCAATCCCGCAGATCCCGCGGGATTTGCGGGTTTGAGATTTTTTAAATATTCTTTTGTTTTGAGTAGTTATTTAAAAAAATATATATGATTTGTTTTTCTAGTACTTATTTAATTTTTTTTGGCATATTTTGGCACTCATGTTGCATATTACGAGCATTTATGATGCATATTTCGACGGTCTTAAGTTGCATATAATCCGGTCTGTAGTGATTCTATAGCGCGATTCTATAGTGCTTGTGAATAAACCATAGCATATTTTCACCTCAAAAGTCCATATTACAAACGAGCGAAAACAGGCGCACGCACACATAGATGTGTACGTACGGCGCGGCGGCGCACAGTGGTTCCTCCCATAGGTCATAATTCCAAAAAATGCATTGCCGAAATATGAGTCATTGTTTATGTATTTCATTACTCCTATGAACAACCTACCGAGAAGTATAAATATGTCATCCCTTTTTGGTATTTTTCACTTATTAACTGTCGTCGGAAGTGAACACATCGGCTTTGTTGCACCGCGCTGTTATCAGTGACTCATTTTTTGTCGTTTTTAAAATTACAATTCCCAGAATTCTATTGTGTCTTTGACGTGTTTGTGAAATGGAAGTCCAAGAACAAGGTATGTTTTTACAAATTTATAATATTTGATTAAATATTTTGTTTAATTTTTTACATTATTGAAGTGCTACGCCGCACTTATGATATTGTATATTTTTCTGCGAAATTGAACTTCATGTAGACTTTTGGAAAGTTATCCGAATGAATGAGACATTGAGTCTACCCTCAAAATAAAGGTCTATTAGTATACTTTCTAAAACAGATATATTTGTCTGCACGTAAGAGCCCATTTGTGATTTAAAGAGGTGCTACACCGTCAGTTCTCTTCTCGTAGCAAGGTCTACGAAACAATTGTTAATTGATTTGTTTTCTTTTCAGGTACTTTGACAAAATGTACGTTTTCAAGGATGCATTTCTTTGAAGTTTGGGCTAGTGTACGTGGTAGTTTTAGTGAAAAATGCCAACACATACTTCTAGTTTTTCAAGATACTATTAGTAATGAAAATTTAGATATAGGTCCATTACAGAAACGTGTATTTCTATTGTGTAAACGTATGAACGATTTATGGAAATCTGTACATAGAACCAAAACAACATTTTTGAATAAATATGCGGATTGGCTTAGTGTAATAGAATGTGTAGAGTTAAAAATATGTGACGAGAATTGTACTACTACTGAACACACCGTGATTCAACCAAGCACAGTTCCGTATTGTCTAAGGAAGAAGCATCTTATTTTAGAGAAAAGATACAAAATTTATATCCAACAACGTTTACCCGTAATGATAGCCAATTAACAATCAAACATTGTTTACAATTAACTATGGTAGATGGTAAAATATGCAGTGCCTTGAGTGAATGATCTTCTTCAAGGTGCTATATCTGTAAAGCAACACCCTCAGAGATGAATAAAATAGATTACTGTTTAAAAAAACCGAGTGAAGAAATATGTTATGAGTTCGGTTTATCACCGTTACATTCGTGGATTCGTTTCTTCGAATATTTTATTCATCTCGCTTACAGAGTTGACATTAAAAAATGGCAAGTTCGTTCTGATGAAGATAAAATACTATTCGCGGAAAGAAAAATATCTATTCAAAACCAATTTAGGTCTAGATTAGGTTTAATTGTTGACAAACCGCGAAGTGGCGGAAGCGGGACATCTAACGACGGTAATACCGCGAGAAAATTTTTCATGAATTTAGCTATAGCTGCTGAAATTACCGGGTTAAATAAGAACTTGATCGACCGTTGTTCGGTTATTTTACAAGCTATGTCGTCTGGTTACAATATACATCTTGATAAATTTAGGGAATATTCTTTAGAGACCGCACGACTTTTAGTTTATGAATATCCGTGGTATAATCTTCCTGCTTCTGTCCACAAAGTACTTATTCATGGTCCCGAGATTATGCGAAATGCAATATTATCGATTGGGGAACTTTCCGAAGAGGCAGCAGAAACTAACAATAAACACATCAAGGCATATCGACGGGATCATACTCGAAAAATGTCGCGGGAGTTAACAAACACCGATTTAATTCGTAGACTCATGCTCAGTTCTGACCCTTATATAACCAGTCTTCGGAAACTTCCCCAAAAGAAAAAGAGCTTATATACAAGGGAGGTGCTAGACCTATTACAGGTGTAGCTAATTATATTGTAGGTAATATTAGTATTAATTATGTATTAGTTTTCGATATCAGTCACTTTGTAACTTGTTTTAGTCTCAAGTTAAGATAGTATATTTTGTTGATTAAAGATAGTTTACTAAAAAAAAATATTTATTTTATAATAGGTTTATGATAAAACTGTTAAGCCATAATTAAAACCACATCAATGTTTATCTAATAATTGTCTAGAAAATTTATGAATGTAAAACAGAAATATTTCTTTTGCAATGTATTGATATGTCAATGTCATAAATATATTATTTTGTGAGTAAATGTACTAAATTAAGTAGATATTGTCTATTTATATTATTTTAAACCTAAAATGCACGAAAAACTAGCGCCATTGAAGATTTAAGTATTTATGACCGCCTTTGTTCGGCCGCTGAACCACCGTGCGGCGCTCTCAAGCAAATGGTAGTCGTCCGGAGTTCGCGTGCACTTGTACGTGAAGCGTGTCTGTGTGCGTTTTCGCTCGTTGTAGATTTATGAAGTCGACCCTCTGTACTATTCTATATCCAAACACTCGGGGATGCATGCCTGTTATGCTAAACACGTCTGAATGTCAATAGACGAGCTGAAATTAACACTGGTATGTTAGAAGTGTTTAGATAGTTGCGGTTGCGCCGTCGCGGTTCACGGCGTAACGCTAAATGATGACAACAATATGTTACAGTTTAAATATAGGAGGTGAAAAACCTCCGGAAGGTCGTGAACCGGGGAAAGTACATGTTTTAAAATAATAGTTAAATAGATTGACAACAATAGGACTTTCTGGTTGTGGAGATTTTCGGATCTCTGCCTCATATGACAAACTAGCACTTCGCTTGCGACTTCGTCCGCAAAAATTGTGATAGCTCGGCTAATATAAAAATCATTTATAGCCTATAGCACTCACGAATAATGTAGCTTTTTACCAGTGAATCAATTTTTAAAATTGGTTCATTACTTCCGGAGATTACCCCCTACATACAAACCTCTTTATAATATTAGTATAGATTAGTATAGATGAAACGTAGGTTTTGTAAACTCTTAGGATGGTCAAATGCATACTAAGTTCATTTAACCATTTCACCCCTTTAAATCATTCAATGGGATTAAATGAACTTAAAGGTGGTATTGATGGTCGCGGGACTCATAGAATTTCCGTGACCCTGGAACATAAAGGGCTACTGAAGGACACCGTGGATTTTAGTCAGTACAAGTCTGACAGTCCCTCTCGCTCTGCCCTGGGTGGGAGGACTTATTTGATGATTTTAAAATGTTAAAAAAAAAAAAAAAAGGTGGTATTGATGATTTCTTTTTTTTTTTTTTTTTAATGATGCTTATTCTGTAAATATACGTTTACGTGTTACGGTCGCGAATCATATTTTGTTCAACACAGCTTGACACTGACCTGAATTGCAAAAATTGTAAGAAGATTTGAATTTCACGGGGTACCGTGGCGCTTCCACCTTAAGATCCTGTTGCTTTTTCCACGTTCAGTCAATTAGTTTTCTTTTTCTTTTGTTCACAGGGTTGCGGCTTCGGTTGCCAGTTACACCACATAGTGTACTGCTTGATATTCGCGTACGCCACTGAACGGACCTTGATACTCAACTCTAAGGGGTGGAGATACAATAACAAGGGCTGGGACTACGTGTTCATGCCCATCTCTGATAGCTGTACCAAAACTTATAATGACAGGGTTGAGCAGTGGCCAGGTAATTATGGATCAGTTTTTATAATTATTTTTGTCTATTGTTGCCATCTGCCATTTTTACAAGCTTTTATTTAATTTGCAATGTTTATTAAATATGTTTGTTTGGTTAAGATCAAATCTTGCAACTAAATTTTAAAACAGTTATTCCCAACCGATTGACCGGAAATTATTCATACACGTTTAGTTTGGATGACAATGCATGGTTAGCTAAGTGACGTCATTCTAAATTCAATATGACGGACTTCCAAAGATGGCGGACTAGTTATTTTTTATGCACCCCCTTGATATGGCTATCAATTAAAAGGGTTTGCTGAGCAGAATACGAAAAAGCGAGAAAGAAAAAATACAAATAAATTCATAGTAAAAGAAACATTTAAAAAAACCAGATTTACCTGTGTAAACACAGATATTCTATGAAATACATAATTTTTTTCTTAGAATTACTTTTGTCAAGGTCAAGTTAGATCAGATATTGTATTTTTTTGTACATTTACACAAGTAAATCTCGCGACAAGCTTGTATATCATAAAAATGGTATAATGTTATAAATCGAAAGTTCGTTTTCTTCTTTTTAGAACATTTAAATATGAGCTTAGTTTTAAAAATGTTTTTTTACTATTTATGTATTTTTAAGTAAAAATGTGTACTTGCACACTATTTGTATGGCAGGGTATTTACTATTTGTATGCCTCAATATGCACGTGGTACCTATTTTACCATATTCAACGAAATAAATATTTTCTATCGAGTATAAGGATTTTGTCAGCTATTCTCATCTGCACCTGTTATTTACTGGTTGGATCACAAAGATGCAAAATATTGTGACTTGGAACATTCAATATGACGATTGCGTCTCAGAAAATGATAACACGTCCATATGTTCTTCTAATAATGCTGAATGGGAATGTACCGCCAGTATGGTCTCACATAACTCCGTACATTACACGTGAAACACTGATGATGTCCGTCAATTGATTCGTTGATTACTATCAATTTTATTAGTTTCAATATTAGTGGGATTGGTCAACTGTGTTACATATTAACCAGTATAAAACAAAGTTATTATAGTAATCCTACAAGGTGTAGACGGACCCTTCACGAAGCTGTCAATCAAGATCAAAATCAAAATCAAAATATTTTATTTCACATAGGCCTCGTTGGGCACTTATAAAACGTCGACAAAAAGATGCACGGTTCGGGTTGTTCGTTTCCTATGGAGAAGAGCCGGCAAGAAACTCCATGTTTACTCTTTTCAAATCATTTGGTGTTACAATATTATTATGGATTCAGCATTTGTACTTAAGTATGGGGGGACACCATAGGCCCGACAATAAGTCGTTGCTTACTACACAAAAAATGTAGAACAAAATAAAAAGTTAACAAGCAGCTGGGAATCTACAAAGCCTACAACGTCCAGACATTCACAAACAATCGATAATAGAATCTATACAAAGGTAAGAATATAGTAAAATACTAAATTAAACAAGTGACACAAATACTGTTATCAGTGCTGTAACTATTTTGAGCAAAAAATATATGAATGATTTGAAAACTATTGTAAAAATCTGATTCGAAAGAAGAGAAAAAATTAGATTAAGAATAGTTAGAGACATCCACATATTTACAAGCATTCTGTACACCACTGTTTTTGGGGTGAAAAATCTCGTATTACGGTAGGACTGAATGTACCGCACTGAAAACACGTGCCGGTAGATGCATTGAATAGTACAGGGATCGTGGAGGTATTTAAAGTAAAGTTGCAACATTAAAAACTTGTTAAAAGGGAACTTTGACCCCTAAGGCTCAGCGCGGACAGAACGGAGCGCAGCGGAGAGGATTTTATTAACGCACTTGAAAATAAAACTTTAAAATTATTACAATAAAGTGCATAAATGCTTGAACCTAACAAAAAATGCCCGCGCGTCCTCGAAAATACGCGGGAATCCCCGCGAGCATACGCGATCCGTAAAGAAAATGCCCGAGACCGCGCGGGGATCATTCCTCTCTGTCTGCGCCGACCCTAATACCTCTGTAACTAGTAGGTTCCCAGGTATGGTCTAGAACAAAAAAAATATCGCATTGACGGGGAGAACAAGTATCTTTCGGCTTTTTTTTCGCTTCTTTTACACCTATTATGCTAGGTATATTATTCTGTGGATAGTGTGAATATATGTTTTTTTATGTTCAATGCTCTCCTGGGTTATTTATACCCAACAGCTGTTGGTTGCCCACGACTTCGTTCGCAAAATTGACCAAGTTTCTTACAAACTTTCAACCTCTCTTTTTTACCCTCGTTTTAACCCCTTAGGAGATGAATTTCCAGAAATCCCTTCTTAGTGCACACTTCCGTTATTTAAGGAACGTTTGTGCAAAAATTTATGTTTCTGGACTCAGCGGTGGGTTGGTCGATCAGTCAGTGAATCAGTCAGCCAGTACTCAAGTACATTTTTTTTTTAAACTAGACTTGACCGTCTTAATATGTACGAGGAAAGATGTAGCCTATGAAGATTGTCCTGAAGAGTTGATAGAGATAGCACCAGAAGTAAACATATCATGTAACTTTTTTTTTAATACGGGGATATTATTTTCTGTGGTATGTGTTAAGCATACTTTTTATTATATAAGATCATCGCACATGTATAAGCACTGCACGGTATGAGCAAAAATAAATGTAATGGGAAATATAATGTACTATCTATACAGTGATTTTTTTGCGCACTTTTATTTCGATAATGTGTATTTTTGTTCCACTTCTGAAGCAGCTGATGTTTCGAATTATCCTGGATTTCCTGGGCCTGAAGGGTATGGGTAAATTAGACACTTTTACAGCAGTAATCTAATTTATTTTATATGTTTCGATTCAACAATGCAATCCGTGCTAGCGGCGCGACACAACAACGAAACTTACAAATTACATAGTTAGAGGGCACTGCTCGCGCGCTTCGTCATAGCTTAACACTTCATCCCCCTTTTTAACCCTCCGGGGGAAGAATTGTCTAAAACGCTGAGATACGTATAAATTGATTTTCAATCGTCAGCCTAAACACAAAATTTTAAGTTCCTAACTTCAAAACTGACGGACTTTCATATAAACTTCCATCCCCTATTTTACCCCTTTAGGGGTGGAATTCCCAAAAATCCTTTCTTAGTGGATACCTACCCTTCACAAAGAATACACCCTCCAAATTTTATGTCTCTAGGACCAGCGGTTTGGCTCAGCGCAGACAGAACGGAGCGCAGCGGAGAGGATTTTATTAACGCACTTGAAAATAAACTTTAAAATTATACAATAAAGTGCATAAATGCTTGAACCTGACCAAAAATGCTCGCGCGTCCTCTAAAATACGCGGGAATCTCCGCGAGCATACGCGATCCGTAAAGAAAATGCCCGAGAACGCGCGGGGATTATTCCTCTCTGTCTGCGCTGACCCTAATACCTCTGTAACTAGTAGGTTCCCAGGTATGGTCCAGAACAAAAAAAATATCGCATTGACGGGGAGGACAAGTATCTTTCGGCTTTTTTTTCGCTACTTTTACACCTATTATGCTAGGTATATTATTCTGTGGATAGTGTGAATATATGTTTTTTTTATGTTCAATGCTCTCCTGGGTTATTTATACCCAACAGCTGTTGGTTGCCCACGGCTTCGTTCGCAAAATTGACCAAGTTTCTTACAAACTTTCAACCCTCGTTTTAACCCCTTAAGAGATGAATTTCCAGAAATCCCTTCTTAGTGCACACTTCCGTTATTTAAGGAACGTTTGTGCAAAATTTTATATATCTAGACACAGCGGTGGGTTGGTCGATCAGTCAGTGAATCAGTCAGCCAGTACTCAAGTACATTTTTTTTTTAAACTAGAATACTTGAGCGTCTTAATATGTAAGAGGAAAGATGTAGCCTATGAAGATTGTCCTGAGGAGTTGATAGAGATAGCACCAGAAGTAAACATATCATGTAACTTTTTTTTTAATACTGGGATATTATTTTCTGTGGTATGTGTTAAGCACACTTTTTATTATATAAGATCATCGCACATGTATAAGCACTGCACGGTATAAGCAAAAATAAATGTAATGGGAAATATAATGTACTATCTATACAGTGATTTTTTTGCGCACCTTTGATAATGTGTATTTTTGTTCCACTTCTGAAGCAGCTGATGTTTCGAACTAACCTGGATATTTTCGTATACTATTGAACTAGCCTAAGTATTGATACAAAATGTCATATTTAGTAGGAGTTAATGAGTATCTTGACAAAGGAATGGGAAGCGTTTGAAAACATCTAAATAGTAAATACATATTTTACTAGCTTTTGCCCGCGACCTTCGTCTGCGTGAAATTGTTAAAAAATATTACTTTCCTTTTTAAATCGGTATTTGTTAACAATTTCAAATTTTATAATTTTTTTTTGCACGGAATCCTCATTATTTTTTTTCTAATATAAAAGTAGTCGAAGTTACTCGTTATAACATCAGCTATCTGACAGTAAAAATCCCGTCAAAATCAGTCCGTTTCAAAGATTAGCCGGAACAAACAGACAGACAGACGGACAAAAATGTAAAAATAGGTGTAGAACATTTTGATACAAGTGTTATTGCAACCGAGTCGGAATTCACACCCAAGCTGCAGGCGAAGGTGTTATGAAATCCGAGAGCTGCAGTAAGAAATGCCCTCGTGTATCAAACAACGTTCTTCAATACACTTTCGAAGAAATAAAATAATAGAACGAAAAGTATTTTTGTCATGAATTATTAGGAAATAATGATTTATTTTAAGGAGAAGCAAAGGTATGAAGCCGCTAAACAGCCTAATATATCTCTACATATAATAAAATCGTTAAAATCCGGTCCGATGTTCCGACCTGGCGCGAAAACTACTGCATAGATCCTGTTCAAATTTTGCACAAATGTCTGTAATAGGCTTCTTCAAATGTTAGGCTATATATTATTACGCTATTTGCTGAAGGGGATGAGCAATACTGCATTATGTCAGTATTATTCAATTGTTTATCGTTTCAGTCATGATATGCGTAACAACGTCTATTTCAAAATATATGTCAGCGAAGCAAATAGAGAAACGGTTTCATGACCGCTTTACGTGCATCACGTCGCAAGTTCGATCCCCAGTAAAATTATTATACTTTTTGTAATTTTTTGTATTTTTTTGGCAGAGATTATTATTATTTATTTTCTCTTTTTTATGTAAAATATAATAAATTCTTTTGAATAAAGTTAAATCATTGGTGAAATCTCTTTCCTAATGTTTGAATCTGGCCGTTCGATGGTGTTCTGAACTGACAACGTCGTTGTGTGCTGTCCACAGGTGCTGTCAGACTCGATGTTTTCAATTTCACCTATCGCTCCCAATAAAAATAATAGCAGTTATTGAAATTAATTTGAAACTATTTTGTTGTGTCGTTGTTCTTAGTTTTGCACAACTATTATTTACGGTTAGGTCTATTATTGTTAGGTCACAAAAATAAATTCGTCTTTGTTGTCTTTGTTGGAGGGTGGATGATTGTAATGTATGATTTCTGATGCGTCTTGATTGTTAAAAAAACACGTAATTCGTTACTTGAAAAATATTAAGGTATCTTTATCATATCTGTCTTTTGTATCTTACTTCTATTATAAATGCGAAAGTTTGGATGGATGGATGGATGTTTGTTACTCAATCACGCCACAACGGCTGAACGGATGTAGATGATATTTGGCACAGAGATAGATTATCGTGCTAATAATTATGTCCATATTCCGCAACTGGTTGCCAACTGGCAACTGTCAAACAATGCATTAGAAAAGAACGGCTATTTTAGCCCATTTGTCATCGAAGCGAAGCGAGGTAGGCTGACGGTTCACAGACCTCCCTGTAAACCAGGTTTCGCAATTTCGAATGTTTTTTTCTAATGCTTTATGATTTTCAAATCATTATAAAATATGCTTTTGGTTTTTTTTAACCATTCAAAGACAGTTAGGTAATCATAAATTAACAAATATTAATTGACCAATTTTCAGTGGCGGAAAAAAAATCTCTAAAAACTTTACAATAAAAACAAAAAATAAAATTAGATAAAACCAACGACGTTGTAAATTTGTTCCGTGCGGGAATCGAACCCGCGACACGCAGCACTGCAGTCAATCGCTCAGCCGCTGCGCCAACTGTGCCGTCACATTGCATTTGTGCTGAATCTTCTGCTGGCCCAACTCCTCAAGGACCGCTATATACAGCTTTAAATTTTTTTTTTAACTTTGCCCCAGTCCAGGCCCACACTTGGAATTTCTCCTGTATCGTGGGTGTGTTTACAGACAGTTAAACTCACAAACAGCCAGACCCGGAACCACTACCTGTAGCCCCTGTAGGCCATACAAAATGTGATCCGTGAGGGAATCGAACCCGATACACGCAGCGCAGCAGCCATTCGCTCAGCCACTGCGCCAACCGTGCGGTCACATAGCTGTGGCTGTGGCTCCCTCGGACATTGCTGCAACTTTTATCGGTGGCCGGACTGCACATTCCGTTTTCATATTGCCGCTGAATCTTGCAAGTGAAGATACCTCAACATGCAACATTACAGCGGCTGGAGAGTCCTTTTGCAGCAGTGCAAGTTTTAAGTGCATAAGAGGCGTTGAACCGCAGCTTGCAGGACATTCGCGGCAACCAGGCGCTGATGGGTGGCGTTGTCGTTTTGCTCGCAGGCGACTTTAGACAGATACTGCAAGTTATTGAGAGGGGCACAGCGGCGGATGAAATAAACGCCTCAATAAATGTCTCAAGGCGTCGCCACTGTTGTCTGAGATCGAAAAGATCCATCTTACTTGCAACATGTGCGTCCAGCTGTACAACGACCACGAAGCAGGTGTCTTTGCGAATATGCTGCTGCAAATGGGAGTGGGTCGTCTAGAATCGGGCGCAGATGGGAAAATGCTATTTTCCGAAGAATTTTCCCATCCAGTGGCTACAGAGGATACACGCACATCCACATCATCACATCATGCACGTTTTTCCAAATTTGTTAATATAAAAAATGAAGGGTGGTTGTGTGAGGGGTAGTGCTGTCGCCAAAGAACGAGTGTGTCAATCAAATAAAAAAAAATGATATGATCGTCGGCGTCGACATTCATAGACCCTGTGATGGCTAATGATGATAGTACTGAGAAATTCAACGGGGTAGCCGTTGAATTTCTCAACTCCCTGGGGTTAACTCCCAGACTATGCAATGGAACCAGGCTTCGTATCACAGAGCTGGGCAGTAATATTATAACAGTCACCATTATTACAGGAGTGGCTAAAGGAGAGAGCGGTTTAATTCCCCGCATACCCTTTATTCCAAATAACTAGCCATTTCAATTTAAGAAGTTGCAATTTCCCTTAAAATTGGCTTTTACAATGACGGTCAACAAATTCCAAGGAAAAGCCTTAAAAGTGGCAGGCATTCTTTTGGGTGCTTCATGCTTCTCACACGGTCATTAAACAATTCATTTAATGTTGTATACAAAACGGTATTAGAATAAATAAAGAAATAGCGCCCAACAAGGCGTTTGATTGTTCACTTTGAAAAAAAAGTCGTATGGCACCATAATGTTCCAGTTTTTAAGCCATATCGTCGCCTCAACGCCGTTCAGACCTCTGCGGCCCAGAATTACAGCGCCCAAAAACACGCCTTTTGTAGTCATCACCCACATTATCACATTTTGATCAGGCCTTCAGTTCTCACACACATCCCGCCTGTAATCCCCGAAGGGTTAGGCACAGATGTGTACCTAATCGTACACCCACATTACACCAGTTATGTTGAAGTCCCATGTAATAGGGGGCGAGCCTATTGCCATCAATCGGGCACAAATCCAGACTCCGTAGCTGCTACTGATAATTCCTGATGGAATAACCAAACAACACTTTACCCAACCCGGGAATCGAACACGCATACACGACAAAATTTCCACGCGAACGAAATCGCGGGCAACAGCTAGTATATAATAATAATTCAAATATTTTGGAATTTTTAATGTTTTCATTAAAGTAATATTTAAAAAAAAAAGTGTTTATTCATGATATTCTATGTATAAACACAAATTAAATTTTCAAAAAATATTTATATCCGTAAGCATAATATGCTCCTCTTTGCTGAAATTAAACACCTATAGGAATTGAATCGGATTGGACTTAGTTTAAAGTTAATTTCCACACTAGTTGTGAAAAATGAAAAAATTGCACGAGTGTGAAATATATTGCATGTTGAACCTAATCGTATTGCTATAAGAGCCAGTTTTCGAGGAAGTGTTTTGTAAAATGTTTTTTGTTGTTCTTAGTACCGTATTATACATGTTCTTAGTACCGTATTGTATTGTGGATCACTATAAATCATCATCATATTCCTGCCCTTGTCCCACTCTCCTTGGGGTCGGCGCAACACGTTATCTTCTTCCATTCTCCCCTGTCTGACGTCACGGCATCATTTACTCCTTTCTCTATCATATCATTCCTCACACAATTCATTAATCTTTTCCTTGGCCTTCCTCTACCTTCATCATCATTCTTTAGTCACATGCGTTTCGTATTATCATATGCATTTTTCATATGCATTCAGTAAAAAGCTGTTATTTTGAAATTACAAACAGACACTTCAAAGTTAATTTATTTGTATAGATATCACAAACGTCAAGAACCGCACCTCAACGAAGCTAAGCAAAGATCTTCATCTAAGGAGAAGAATAAAATGTAACTTAGATACATGTACTTACTTACTGTACTTAGAGAATTGTAACTTAGGTTTTTTCCTGCTAGATGAACTATATGTCAACATGTGTTGTGTCTTCTTGTATTCTATGTAAGTAAATTATTTATTTATTTTGCAGAATTCTCGCTTCATAATGTTATTTACTTCTTTCAGTGCCGCACGACGCCAAGGTGTTGTCTCTATCGTTCATAGACTCGATATCTCAGAAGCCCAAGTTCTTACCGCTCGCTATACCCAAAGATTTGGCTCATAGGTAAGTTAAAATTTATCGTTTTTGTAGTCGTGAAAGACCTTAGTTAAGATTTTCTAAAAGAAGGTACAACGAAGAACGAAACATGTTATATAACATAACATCACGCTTGTTATTTAAATTTGCCATCGTGGTGAAAGGGTTATCAATCGACTACAGTCGATTGCCCAGGGTGCGCCGGACGTAAGAGGAGGTCGGGGGGCACGTCGTTCGAGGACCTTTCTGCAGATGGGGGTTCATGGACGGCTCAGACCTCAAGTGCGTTTGCGGCGTCTCCCCACAAATAATGGCCCAGATTCCATCTTGCACCGCATGCCCCATCGGCTGCGCTCTTGATGATTTACTTACTGCATCAGTGACAGGGGTTCGCGTGGCTGAGTTTTGGGCTAAACATATTTAAGCTTTTTGCTATCGATACGCTAAGAAGAAGATCACGCCTGTAATCCATAAAGGGTTAGGCAGAGGTGTTCCTAAAAGTACACTCACATGCCAAATTCACTGTGATAGGAGGCGAGCCTATTGCCATCAACCTGGCATAAGTCTAGACTACGTGGCTGCTATTCAGAAATTCCTAATGGAAATACCACCCGAATGCTCAGCAGTCGCGATTGCAACCACAAAACCAACGAGGCGGTTTAAACATATTTTATGATTGTCTTTTAAAACGGAAAAGGGTCAATGGAGCTAAACGCTCCAGCTTCTTTAAAATTACAATTTAAAATCGTGCTCCATTGAAAATAAGGTAAATTTTTGCTTAAAAACGCTGTAGCGTATGGAATCATGAAATGGAGGACAACATTCCCTTTGTTATCACGACGGTAGCAATAGGGAAGGATTTTTGACAATTTACCACCGAAAGGGGGTGAATGTTTGTATGGATGTTCAATTGTTCATACAAACTTTAATTTTTGTGCCGGCAAACCGATGAGATCACACTTCGGCTTGATTTCCATTTATTTGTTAATTTAATTTGTAGCCATTTGTGGCCCACTGAGGGACAAAGACCTCCGTTTTCCTCTTTCAAGCTCTCTCCTCGTATCCATAATATAATCAACTATTTTTTCGATAATTGCGGAAAATAACGAGGTAAAAAAGTTAATAAACGGAAATATAATAGTTAAATTAATTTCAGGATAACGCGGTTCAATGGCGACCCCTCGTCGTGGTGGATCGGTCAGATGCTCAAGTATGTGCTGAAGCCGCGGCAAGCGATGCAGAAGGCCATCAACGAGACCATCGCTAAGATGAACTTCAAGACGCCTATTGTTGGGTAAGATATTTTATTCCACTGGCTTTTGTCCGCGGCTTCGCTCGCGTTAATTTAGAATTTGACCATTAAACTCTTAACACACCACTAAATCTATACTAATATTATAAAGAGGTAAAATTTTCATTGTATGTAGGGGTTAATCTCCGGAAGTAATGAACCAATTTTAAAAATTGTTTCACTGGTAGAAAGCTACATTGTTCGTGAGTGCTATAGGCTATAAATTATAAAGATATCATGCATATTAGCCGAGCTATCACAATTTTCGCGGACGAAGTCGCGGGCGTAGTGCTAGTTTTCTATAATAATATAATTCAATCATGATTCGAAAGACACGTGGCGCCATCTATTATCATAAGAACGTTATTGTTGTTTTCCTCTGGGAGTACTTTTTATTTAGGATAGTTAGGAAGTTAGAATATTGAAAATATTGTACTCAATTCATGTTGTTTTCACTTAAAGGGGTACCAACTTTTACATACAAAATATTCCTTAAAAATAGGAGCCAGCACTGTGAGTAATGAGCTCATTTCTCCTCTCTCTTCTGCCATGTTCAAGCCCAATGCAAGCGGGTTCTATTGTAGCGGATTCTATTTTGGAATTAATAAGTCAAGTGGGAAATTTTGGCCAAAAACCAAAAAAAAATCGTGAAATTCAACAACCACTTAAATTGATAAACCATAACAATTTTATTTATTTAAATTTCATGTACAAGAGTGGTACAAAGGCAAAATAATGCCACAAGGCATTCTCTACAATTTTCTAATATAATAACTGAGACTAAATACAATCATCATCTCATCATCATCACCTACCTACCACCTACCTACCACCTACCTACCACCTACCTACCACCTACCTACCACCTACCTACCACCTACCTACCACCTACCTACCA
Source organism: Noctua comes (assembly GCA_963082995.1). Taxonomy (NCBI): domain Eukaryota; kingdom Metazoa; phylum Arthropoda; class Insecta; order Lepidoptera; family Noctuidae; genus Noctua; species Noctua comes. The sequence goes on along the minus strand of OY720279.1, from coordinate 3,607,988 downwards.
CCTACCTACCACCTGCCTACCACCTACCTACCACCTACCTACCACGTACCTACCACCAACCTACCACCCACCTACCACCTACCTACCACCTACCTACCACCTACCTACCACCTACCTACCACCTACCTACCACCTACCCCTACTTACCACCTACCTACCACCTACCTACCACCTACCTACCACCTACCTACCACCTACCTACCACCTACCTACCACCAACCTACCACCCACCTACCACCTACCTACCACCTACCTACCACCTACCTACCACCTACCTACCACCTACCTACCACCTACCCCTACTTACCACCTACCTACCACCTACCTACCACCTACCTACCACCTACCTACCACCTACCTACCACCTACCTACCACCTACCTACCACCTACCTACCACCTACCTACCACCTACCTACCACCTACCTACCACCTACCTACCACCTACCTACCACCTACCTACCACCTACCTACCACCTACCTACCACCTACCTACCACCTACCTACCACCTACCTACCACCTACCTACCACCTACCTACCACCTACCTGCCACCTACCGATTAAAAATTTCTATGTAGGTTCAGAATGATGTACTGAATACGTGGTAACCCCTTATGAAAAAGTATTTATTTATTTATTTTGAAATAAGACGAACATCACCTAATACAGTCAACCATGTCTCCATGTTAACAATTTGAAATTCACAAGCCTTTCTTTTCTAGCAGTAAGAGTGATTTTTTAGTTTGCACTTTACAATGTATGTGTGCTTGACCGTACCAATAAACGGTATTGATTGGACCAATTTAACAGCTACGATAAGATTCATTTATTCACAATGTTCCATAAAATTAATTACTTTTGCGTCGTTTCTGTTTCCGTATAGCGCATTAGGTACTAGTTTTACGACCTAGCACGTATTGTTCAACGTTTATTTTCCGAATAATGTGCGGTTATTAAATGCGATAATGGTTTCCATTTTGTTAATTTATTGCTCATTTTTCATATTTTTTTGCTACCTTGTAATGAAAAAAATGCAAATATTTTAAAATGATTATGCACATTCTTGTTCAAAAATGAATTTAAATAATGTCTCGTAGTATTTAAATTATTAACATTGTAAAAACAATATGTCAGCTCCATAAATATCAAATTATTTAAATGACTTCCTTGATGATTATTTTCATGTTTTTTTTTTAAATATTTACCTTATCAACAAAAGTCAAATTATATAATAACATCGTTGCATTAAGAAGGCTTTTATTCGTTCGTTTATAAAAAAAAGTAGTAGCAAAACTACTGGGACTTTAACATAACTGGCTAAATGTGGGTATACAGGGTCGGTAAAAAATCGTGGATCAAACGAATCAGGGCGATAGTTGGGGGTTTTCAGGGTAATTTTTTGAATGGTACAATTTTTTTCCATTAATTCTCTAAAGTAACAAATAAAATATATATATAATATAATTTTTCGTGAGACTTAAAAGATATTGAAAAAAATGACAATACTCATAAATCATGATACCCACTGTCATAAAAGCATTTTTGTAGTGATTATTCATTTCCTAGAAACAACTAAACACCATTAATTGTTTTAAAATACAAATTTTTGTAATTTCACAATAAAACACTAATACTCATAACTTTTAAGAAGATCAAGTTAGGGCTCTGCCACAGAGATATGTTTTACTGCAAATAACCCCAACTATCGCCCTGTTTCGTTTGATCCACTATTTTTCACCCACCCTATACAAAAGATACAACTCTGCCTAACCTTTCGGGGAACAGGCGTGAAGTTATGTGCTATGTTAAGTGACAGTAAACTGGCAAGTTTCTAGGTAGTTTTTACCAGTAGGTACAAACACAGTCTTGGAAGCTTGTGTTTTACAACTCTGACTAATCCTTCTAGGACTAGAAGCGTAGTTTTATGTTATGCCTAAGTATTAATCTACCTTTTTCTTCACCTTAACATTCCAGTGTACACATAAGAAGAACAGACAAGGTGGGCACGGAAGCCGCGTTCCACCACATCAGCGAGTACATGGCGCATGTGAAGGACTACTACGACCAGCTGGAGCTGACGAGCAAGGTGGACGTGCGGCGGGTGTACCTAGCTACTGACGATGCTAACGTTAGTACTACACAAACTCACGCCTTTACAAAGTCTCCCGATACCAACTCTCTCTCACACACACACACAAAAGCTTGTGGACACATACATATATAAATCCACACACAAATATACATCCACACACATACGTACATACATACATACACATCGCCCGCACTCAGTCGCATGCCCTACAGAAACTCACTGCCTTACAAAATCTCCCGATATCAACTCACACGCACACAAAAGCTCCGTGAAACCGTAAAAAGAATGTTTTGAGATATCAAAATGTTCGTTTTCGAATCCAGAAAAGGTAAATATAATAACGGCTGCTTGAATGGAAAGTCATCCAGGACATTATGGAATTTTAACAACCACAGCTCCCTCTGGTGGTGCTTCCTTGTACAGATAGAAGGTCTGTGTCACTGAAGTAGAAACAATTTATAAACTGAATATGTACGGCGCGGCACGGTTGGCGCATTGGCTGAGCGATTGGCTGCTGCGCTGCGTGTCGCGGGTTCGATCCCCGCGCTAGTAATGTCTGGCTGTTTGCATATGTGAGTTTGAAGTGTTTGTAAACGTACCCACGAAACGAGAAATTCCTGATATGGGGCAACTTTTAAAAAAAGTTTGTAGATTCGATTATGCACCGTTTTGTATTGCAATTTTATCAATTGGTTGTTATGTTCTAAAAAAAACTTTAAATATAGCTTATTTAAATACTGAATTTTTATATTCCAGGTCCTCGAAGACGCCCGCAAAAAATATCCAGAGTACACATTCCTAGGCGACCCATCCATAGCTAAGACCGCGGCCACACACCGGCGCTACACGCCGCTGTCGCTCACGGGTCTACTGGTGGACCTGCACATGCTATCCATGTGCGACTACCTCGTCTGCACCTTCAGTAGTCAGGTACGGAGACGAATGGTTCATTTTTGAACCTTAAAACTTGGGGCATAAGGCGGATAGTGGTTATTTTGAAAATCAAGAACAGCTTCAGAGTTACTATAGAGACTCTTTTGCCAGTACTTCTTTATTAAAATGTATGCTCTGGAACAGGGCATTCCTGAATTGAGGGATTATGAAGTTACTTAATTTGTTTCGCAATTGCAGAGTCTTAACATGATTTACCTCGATCGTCAGGGTAGGGAATTTGCAATGTGAATTTAATCATTTATTTTAGTTTAAACAATATGCCACTAGTGCTCATAATTGAATATTGTCTAAAAACTCAGCCAGTTTTGACCTGTACGGTTATCAAATAAAGTTATCCACCATTTGTATAAAAATATCACATTACTTTTCGCAATATTCACTTCTTTAACCTTTTGAACGCCAGAACATTATCGCATGCGCGTGCCATCCACGCCAAGCCACAATTTCACCAACCATTTTGTCACATATTTGTGCCGTTTAGCGTACAGGGCACGCGTTTGCTTGTCACGTATATGTGACCTGTAAGTTCCAGTAAACTTATAACTAATCTGTGTCTTCTTATGCCACAGGTCGGTCGTGTAGCGTACGAGATGATGCAGACGAATCGTGTGGACGCTTCGAACAGTTTCTTCTCCCTGGACGACATCTACTACTTTGGAGGACAAAACTCGCACGATCGCATCGCTGTCATGCCTAATGAGGGCGGTTATCGGGATATACCGTTAGAGGTACACTACATACATAAACTCACACATTTTTCTAGGCAGAAAATACAGAAGTAACACGTACATTATTTTGTAATATTCAGTTATGCTGCAAGTGTAGTGTAGCATTGTAATAGTCGACAATCATAATTGATCGTAATAATAATATGTGAAACAGTTTAGCCATTTTGATACTAAAGGTTACTGATACTCTTGCGCCATCCCATGTTCCTAGCTCAGCGTGTAGTGGTGCTGCACAGACCCTCAAGCGGCGCTAGTACAGTACGCTGGCGGGTAACTATATTTTCGACCCGTTTGGGGTTGAAACCCTCGGTCCGGTTAGATTTTAGGGAAATGGTGGTAATTTGAACAGAAAAATAAGGGGTTTCAAAGTTCATTAACACTTTTATGAATATTTCTTATTATAATTATTTGGTAATGCCATTGGTATACGTAAATGGATATATCCTGTCCGATGTCGGACAGGTTTTTTTTTACATATTGTGTAGTTACAGAAATAAAAGGTACTTCCTTAAATAAATAAAAAACACTTAAAGGTTACATAATCCTGATGTTTCAAATGTTCCTGATTTCCCAGTAAATCCTTGGCTAGCTGACATCATATCGTCAAGGGTATCACGTAAAAGACTAGTAGATTGTTACGGTAGATATAGTATTGAACTTAATTTGTGTGTTTTTTGCAGGTTGGCGATTTAATCGGCATCGCAGGTAACCACTGGAACGGTTACGGTCGGGGAACCAATAAGAGAACAAACATGGTGAGTTAAATAACGGAGTGATTATGATATAATTAGAATAATATTTGAGTTTGTATCTAACTAGATCAGGATTCCTGCAAGGAACATATGACGAAATTGGTTCTAACAGCCGTGGGAAAGGACTGACTCTGTATCCGTGGCTTTAAGTGATTTGATGATTCTCATAGATGTGTATTTTACATCCGAGATACATACAAGGTGTAACATAATAAACGCAAGACCTCTCGTGTGGTGTCTCAGACCATGAAACTGAACAACTTTTGTTCTATGACTTTTGGAAGTTCATAACTTTTTTTTAGTTTTACCATACATGTGGATCAGCTGATTGCGAGTATTGACAGCTGAGTGCATTCCTATAGAAAGTATTTTTTTTTGCAAGTTTCAAGAATTCGTAGAACAAAAGATGTTTAGTTTCATGGTGCGAGCGACCACACGGGAGGTCTTGCGTTTATTATGTTACACCTTGTATAATACCACACTCTTAGGCGCTAAAAGGTTCTCAATGTTGAATGTACTGTAATTCACCCCAGTCTCGTTACAGTACTTGGTGGGTAGTATAAAATTGGGTTACCGTTATAGTTGACCCTATATTGAGCACCATTGCAATGTTGCCAACGACCTTTTCAGACGTTTTTTTCTATACTTGTCCCAAAATGTCCATCCACAGAGTTAGCAACGAAACTTTAGAACCAAGTCCCTCACCTAACATTTGGCTATTTGTTCCAGAACGGGCTGATCCCGTGGTACAAGACCGCGGACCACCTGGTGCTGTACCCGTTCCCGGAGTACAAGCAAGTGCCGATGTACTCTGACACGCGACAAAAGAACTTATAATCACTGTTAAACGTCAAAATGGACTAAATAACGCGTGCACAGCGTTACAAATAGTTTTGTTTTAAATAAGTCAAGGAGTTTTTGTTCTACTGGTCGTCTGACAGTGGAGGTACAGTTAGTGAAAGAGATATGTGTGCAGGTGGGATATGAATGTTTTGACTATGTAGGCAACCTATTGATAGATAACATGACATTGATATGCATTAAACGTGCTTATTAGAAGTAATTTGTTTCGCTTGCGCATTGTGTCATTCGTTCGAATTGGAAATGTGCTAAATTCTTTCTTGATCTAGATCAAGCACTAGTGCTCAATCTGTCATACAAAAAGTACTACGGGCACTAGGATCGTCATGTTATCTCTGATTTGGATACCGTCCGCAAACTCTCAAAAGGTATAATTTGATCACGGTCGATCAACGATATTGTGACATATTTTCAGTCTATAAGAGAAGACATATTTTGGAGTGACTTTCGAATTCGTTCGACCGCGCTCTGTTTATAATTAAAGTAACATCTTAAGCGTTGTTTTTCCTCATAATGTTACCATCACCGCTCAACTGGTAGAATAATTATATTCTGTCTCACTCTAACCTGTGTACCTATCTCTTTCGCGCATCGTAATAATATTTATGTCGTGTACGATCGTTAAAGTTTTCGTAAGCGTCTTTTACGGGCTTGTTATTGTTAATGACTGTCAGTGATTACTATATTGTGAGCGTGAAATACTTTTCATTTGATTTCTGTTTAATTTCTGACGGCCTGCCATCACTACTTATAGCAGTATTACACTTGCTTCAGTGTGAGCGTGAGTTGGAGAGCTCGTGGCTAAATAACAACAGCCACACGTGTCTATCTTAATGGTTATGCAGCGCTTGCCAAGGTCGGTGCGCGGATGGATAACTATCCATTACATACCGAGTTTAATCTGAAAGCTCGTTAAGCTGTTGGTCCCGGCTATCATTTTCAGATCTTTAACAGCCGTTACAGGTAGTCAGTGGTCCGAAACTCTGACAACCAGTCTTACCAAGGGGTATCTTATTACCCAGCTAACTGGGTTGTGGAGTTTAGATAGGCAGTCGTTCCATGTAAAATACTGGTATTCAGCTGTGTCCGGTTAGACTAGAAGCCGACCTAACGTAGGGTGTTACCACACCAATCGAAGGATCGCCGATCACCAATCAATCGATGGTAGAAATGACGACGATCGATCAATTGGTGTAGTGGAAACTGTCGATCGACGTCGACTTATCCATTCTACCATCGATTGATGGCCTCGATCGACGATCGATCGATTGGTGTGGTAAAACCCATAGTTGGGAAAAGGCTAGCACCATAGGTGGTGGTGTGTAGACAAGAGATGGGGCTAGATGTCCTGTATAGCTCCATCCCACTCTGAAGTGACATAAAAGTAACACTGCTATAAAGGGTGGGGGTAAAGGCGCTGATAATATTTAAATCATAGTTTAGGATCGAATGCTCACGTTTGTTAAATGATCTACTTACTTGAATTTTTAAAAATGGATCCACAAATTAACAGTGTAATTCGAAATAAGATCTTTGCCTGTAATGACACAAATATATACTGCCTTTAACGGGCAATAAAAATAATACTCAAAATTTCGGTACTAAATAATTTGTACTGCAATAAAAAAATCTGTTGCCAAATTTCATGTAAACGAGAAATTGTTGATACATACAGGGTGAAAGCCACATCGACGTACGAACGGTTACCAATTCAGCACATGATTTAAAAAAAAGAATCATTGAAATCGGACTTCTCTGTAAAAGTTATGCGTGGTTATACATAAAAAAATAAAATAATATACGAGTCGAATTGAGATAATTCTCCTTTTTTCGTCGCTTAAAAACATAGCTGATCGATCAACGAAAATTGATTTTTGTGCTGAATTCATAGAAGCCGTTTGAGCGTCGATCCCTTACACCATGTATTAGCCAGCCAATTATAACAACTGGTACAGATTTGGCAGTCGATTTACCTGTCTGGCTCTCAAAAAACCGGGGTTTAAGCTAGTTGCCTACTAAAGTATTAATTCACGTTTTGACTTCCTTTTAATGTTAGATTTTAATGTCACAATTTGTCACAAACATTGGCGCTGGCGTCCTATAATAAATACAAGGATTTTTTTGCGTGAGGGCAAAATCGGTACTAATCGCGCCATCTTGTTTTTCCCAGACGAATGTGCAGCAACAACGCCCCCAATCAGTTTTACCTACAAGACATTTCTGAATAGATAATGTCGCATTTGTGATTGTGCATAATATCCATTGTGTGATACATTACCGCTCTATTTTTTAACTACTCTGTGGTTTGAAGAAATGTTTCGTTTATAGGCTTATAATTTTAGTAGGATACTGTTTATCTGGATATTTTTTTTTAGTCTCATTCCAAACTAATTTTGGTGTCTGAGAATATAATAAAACTGTGTATACTATATTCCGTTTCCCTAAAATTTTATATCAAGTATTGCATTTAGTTTTTCTGTAATATATGTTCATGTTTACTTCAAATACTAAAACCATGTCTTTGTGTATTAGAAGTTTCGGTTCTGGGACATAGCTGGGATTTCTTACACAATAACATTCTAGCTGTCAGTAAATACATTCCATTCTAACTTGTTCTGTAATATTTTATGAATTTAACATGAATAACAATTTAAACCTTTTGAGGATGATTTTATTATTATTAAGCAGAAAATGGCGCTGTAATTAGCAGCCACAAATTGCCTCGTGTCCTAATATAAATGATTCTCGCGTAACTTATGCAACTGTCGCAATCATTTTGACACTCATTTGTTTTGGGAAACCGGAAGGTGCACTCGGTAGGAGCGACGATTCAGTTTGCGTAAAGTAAATAGTTTAAATAACATTAAAAGTAATTGATTTCCGCAAAGTAACGTCAGATTCCATAACTTATCAAAATTAACGCAAGAGTCCCGTATACGCTCGATGATCGCTTATATTAGGACACGGCCTTACAAGGGAAATGTTGGTCAACTAGTTAACTTATGAATTGGAGAAAAAAATGTCAGTTTCACTAATAGTTTCTCTCTCACAGATAATGTGTGCGAGGGAGAGGCGTGTACTGAGAAATTGAATAAAATCTGAATAATTCCTTTAAATTCACATTCTTACATTCTAATTTTGACCTAAAATACAGTGTCACAAAATTTTCTGAAATACTGCAGCTCGAAGTTGTTACAAAGTACACATCCACAAGAGTTTCGTAAAGCAACATTTATTTTTTTGAATATGGGGTACATGCCTCACCACATGTTCGAAAAGACATTGCAAGGAGAGATGGCGATTGATGGTATTACGATTCCTGGAGCTCCATCTCTCAAATGACTGTTCTCTCTCGCAGCTAAAGCGATTCAGAAACGATGACACTGTAAAACTAACCACCATAGTTCAACTAAGATAACAGTACTGATAAAAAAGTTACGTTTCTAACGCGGCCTATGTGTTGATAACATGTCTTTGTGTTATTCTTGTATGTAAATTGTGTTCCTTTTATGTAAATGTGTATTTCGTTGGCGCTGCTGTGGTTTCAAGGCCTCAGTTTATATAACTTGAAGTCAGTCCGCCTTAAATAGTTGCACGCAAGCTGAGTCAAAGCAATATTGGCTCAAATGTTGGCTGGATTGGTCTGAATCTGTTTTGTTGAGCCACACATTGGTTGCAAAAGTTTGTAATGGGGATGGTAACTGTGAAACTAATGGCGCTAGCATAGCTAGTTCCAAGCAACGTCATTGGTTGAAAATCTGTTAAGGTCAGTTTGAATTTCAAAATCGTTTGACCTCATTGGTCAGAATCAAAATCAAAATATTTTATTTCACATAGGCCTCGATGGGCACTTATAAAACGTCGACAAAAAGGTGCACGGTTCGGGTTGGTCGTTCCCTATGGAGAAGAACCGGCAAGAAACTCCATGGTTATGGAATGTGATCTAGCTATGGTCACGCCATCTACTATGTGTTTTGACAGGCCTTCCTCATTGTTGTGTAGCCAATCTTCACATTTCTTTATTTGTATACGTAATGTCAATAACCGCAAGTATTCCCTAGTTGAATCCAATATGCCAGCAGCGCCAAAAATAAACTTTTGTGACGTCATTTAAAATAATTGCAATGATAAAATATATTTGTGAGTCTCCGTGGTTACCTCGCGAGTTTTATGCGGCAAAATTCGTAAAATCATAGGTACCATATAAAACTGTTTTAATTAGGTAAAATCTGAACTAACTTTTATATGAATCTAGTATTATTTCCAAAATTAGCACGAATTCTAAAATAAGATCTGAAATTAAATATGGCCCATGATGAAACCCCATGACCTGACTTGATTAGACAAAATACTGAATACTTAGTTATTTGTACAAAGATTTAAGTTTTGTTTTATTTACATAATTATATTTGGCCATTTCTATTTTTAAAATTTAAAAAATTATGTAACTTTTTATTAAAAAAAGAATTTGCTCATGTAAGTTAATCTTTTTGTTGAGTGTTTATTTATGAATGTACCTTCGTTAATATAGTTATTATCTACATATAATATGTAGCCGTGTATGCAATTATGTCTGAAAAGCATTTATGTATGTGTTACGTAATTACCCAAAATGTGTATCCGAGTGCTATTAAACGTACATGCCTTATATCTGTTAATAATCGGTCATATATAGAAAATAATATGTTACAAATATAAAAAAAATATATAAACAAAAATTAATAAAATAAATAATATTCTCGAATAGTGCAATTCTAAACTTTGTTTCGGTAATATATTCGTGGGTTAATTTATTAAATTTATAAGAGTCAAATAAATGTTTTTTTAAATCTCTTACAGCAGAGTACATGATCACAGGTATACTTCCAAGTTTTAAATATTCCCATTTTTAACGAATAATAGCAGATACTTATATAAAAGCACTTCAACATATTTTCATGTTATTCCATAATATTTATTTTTCCATAGTAAGTAATAATAATAATAGAATTTACTAGAACGGTGATATCTGGAGTATTTTTTAACTTTGTATCTATCGGAGCTTCTGTAAGATGTATGATAAAGTAACATGGACCTAAAATGTGTGTATATAGCTTTATAATATTATAGTGTATATAGAAAGGAAAAATAATATAAATAAATGGTAACATGTGAAGGTATTCTCAATTTTATTTCATCCAGAACCTTTTTCTACCTCATTTTACAACCATTAAGGTTGCTTTAGATAACCATATCCCACCAAAAACATTCTATAAAAAACTAGCCAAGTCTTATGGAGCTGCTTGTTTATCTCTAAAAAGTAATGAAATCTAGACAAAGTCGTGTCAAGTCTAAGGTTCCTTGCGATTCCTTTATTATTATAGTTAATGTTGTGTGACTTGGCCGTTGAAGGGTACACAAGGGAAGTCAGTCTGTACTGGATATAATTTTTTATACTGTTTGTTTCAGGCTAGCCTATACATAAGTATTATTCAAATACGCAGCTTTATCAAGCCTACAATTGACTGGTTATTGAATCAACGTTTTCCAAGTGGCAATTTTCCATCGTCAATGGGTAGTGGTTCTGGCGACAGATTGGTGCAATGGTGTCATGGAGCACCTGGTATTGTGCCCTTGTGAACCCTTCAACGGCCAAGTCACACAACATTAACTATAATAATAAAGAAATCGCAGTAAGGAACCTTAGACTTGACACGACTTTGTCTAGATTTCATTACTTTTTAGAGATAAACAAGCAGCTCCATAAGACTTGGCTAGTTTTTTATAGAATGTTTTTGGTGGGATTTCACTTCTTTTTGTAGAAACGTGGGCATATTGATTTATTTGATTTATTTGGCCGTTGAAGGGTACACAAGGGTACAAAACCAGGTGCTCCATGACAACATTGCACCAATCTGTCGCCAGAACCGCTACCCATTGACGATGGAAAATTGCCACTTGGAAAAGATATCCCATGATCTGAAAAAAACTATTAAAGACCCCTTGATAGACCCCTTTATGCGTCTTTATGCAGGTTGTTTTTATCCAGATATCCTTGATATTAAGATAAGATCTCATGAGTCTAACCGGATGCAGCTTCCAGTCTAACCGGATGCAGCTGATTACCAGCATTTTACATGAAGAGACTGCCTATCTGATCTCCGCAACCCAGTTACTGGTGTTTACGATACCCCTTGGTAAGACTGGTTGGTTGTAACACTTTCGGTCTTTCTACTCGTAATTTTCATCTTAGCACATTCTAGCTGCCTTCCTGCTTATACTACTACTATGAACTCGGAGCGAAGATACACGACGTTTTTCCTCATACATTTCTTGGAATCGTGCGCGTGTGTGAACACATTCACCACTTACCCTCTTTGTAAGGAGTACCGCTACTTTTAGGCGCTCAGCAGACGATGGACCACTTGTCGCTTGATCGCTTAAATGAATCCTGTTCATTCGTTGCTTCAATGTTTTTTAACCTTTGGTTGTCGTCTATTGGTTGTTGCAATTTGTCCGCATCTGTCCAGTGGACAAATAGTCCATCGTCTGCTCAGAGCCTTAATTAGTTTCCATGTTACCGTACGGAAGCGTAAGTAAGTAATGCATCTCGATGGCTGGTTGCTGCCAACCGGGATTTCCATAATGCAATTATGTAGAAATTTTATTGATTGCAATAAAGGCCACGAGAGCAGCGTGTACGGAGAGCGCTTGTAAATAAACAAGCATTAAAATGGGAAAACTGGATTCGTGTTTGATTTAATGTCAGGATTTAGTAAGACTTGGTATAGATTAACAGTAACTGGGGTTATCAATGACCTATATTGTTGGGGCATGTAATGATTTTTACGATCAGTAAAAAGCTCATTGATCTGATTTGCTAAACAGATTCTCGGCTTAGGTTACCTATACGTAATATCAATTGGTCCATGATATTCTCGGCTGATTTTACACTCCTGAATAACTAGTAAGATCTGCAGACTCCACAAATCGTTATTCAATTTATTCGACGGACCTATTTCCCGCAGTGATTTGCTTTAAGCATATAAACGGTGTAAATAGACCCTTAACATAGCCGAAAGGCACTTGTTCTCCCCGTCTTTGCGATCATTTTTTTGTTCTAGACCATACCTGGGAACCTTCTAGTTGCGGAGATATTGGGGGTCAAAGTTCCAACTTTTTCAATTTTTTTTTTTGAAATACTCCCGTACTATTCAATCCATCCATCAGCACAATACTTTGAGTGCTTTCCATCGAGTCCTACCTTAAAACGTGATTTATAACCTCAAAAAAAAAGTCGATTCCCAGCATTAATTTTTGCGTAAAGTTACTTAGTGTGAAACCAAGGTTGACGGATATGTGAAGGGTCTGTTTACACCCTGTATGTGGTTTACAGTTGTAGCTAGCTTGACACTCTTTTGATACCCTACGGAAAAACCCATCCTAGCAAAATCTCTTCTAAACAAATGCACTCACAAAAACAAACACGTAGTAATAAACAACTCACACCATAAACCACTTTCTTAAACCTCACTTTTAATGGCCTCGTAAAAACCGATCGCGGCGAAAGTAGCCCCTCTCGTCCAAGTTCAATAGCACGGCGTAACAGTACCGCGTCGACTCTTGCGCAAGCTGCATCTCACCTGCAGTCATCGGTACATGGAGCCAGGATGTGGACAGTGCTAATAGTTGTCGTTTGTTGTGTGACCACCGTATTGCCGGCTAAACATCTGCCTAAATGGAAGAAACAGGTTGGTTTTGGTTTTTGGCTTTCTGTGTGTTGTACGACTCTGTCCATCTCACAGATATATCTGTGGTCTATCTGTTATTTTGGGACTTTTGTGGCTCTGCCTATCTAAGTATTAACTTGAAGCAAGAGTTAAGACAGCCTTGTCCAAGAACAATTAGGAAGTAAATCAATACAGAATAATTATAGGTAACAGTGGCGAAGGTTCCATATAACTCGATTCCTACCGGCTTCCCTTTGAAAAATGGCACAGTCAGTATTCTATAAACAAATAATATAATCACATTAAAGATGTGTGCTCCGGCTTACCTCTTTAAAAAATTGACCCTTCGCTACTGATAGGTAATCCACTAAAAATTCTGTTCTTTTTTCCATCTTTGATAGAATAAAAAAACAAATATTGACGGTTTAAATTGGCGAGTAGGGAAGTATACTACTGCATTTAAGCTTTGAATTATTTCATCTAAGCAACGTATTTTCGATGACACCTAAAAACTGAAAAATTAAAACATAATTTACCGAATTAGTTAGGTAAATGAGCAATTTAAAATGCTAATTAAAATAATAAACAAGATATGAGTAAATATTTTCACCGGCGTTTTCCCGCGACCTACTTTCTCGTAGCTTTCTCGTGGCTTATATTAGAAAGTTCCTTGGGTGACTCAGCGAGATGCGTGCGATCCTGTAGTTAGGACGGAAGGAGACCCATCGCTTTCTATACCTCAACATGTAGCACTTTACCTTGAACTTGAAATGTAAATTAGCAAAGACCTGCGTAATCCGAGCGAAATAAAGACCGGAATTGACTGTGGGTCAGCTTATAGTGCAAAGCTTTCTAAAGCTCTAGCTATCTTATCAACCAGTTCAGGTCGAGTAACTGGCAAAGTGTGTCGTTGTCACAAACAGGTGGGTCTCAGGGCTGGCTAGCAGTCACAGAGTATGCACTTTAATAAGACTGATCGACTGCAGTACGTTTGTAGGTAGGTACTGATCAAAACAAGAGTGCTTATAGATTTCGTAGCTCAACTATGACTCGTAACACTTGTTCTATAGGGGCAATAATTATGTCCAGGCAATATAATATGTAAATCTATGTTCCATAAATGTAGAAAAAATTATATTATGTCTACTGATCAAGATATTTATTTGTATAAGTATAGTACTTAGGCCGCACGTCAATAGTAACCGCCAGTATAGGCTGATTTCTTATTTTTAACGAATCTTCTTCAGTCAAAGTGCTACCATTGACCGGACCGATGTATATGTATATTCGGAGAATCTTGGCTTCCTCTAGTTACAATTATTTCTGGTGTTATTTTCTTTGGAAACCTCTATATCTTCTGAATGTTTTTGTGTTTGGTGATAACAAGCTATCTTGACGCACATTTCAACCCTCATTCACTACCTTCGCACTAACCTCTCCTCTTACGACGTTTGTAAGACGGTACAACGAATCCGACAGGCGTGCGAGCTGCCCGCCGTGCAGAGTGAGCATAGCCACTACATCTGCGATGACAAGGGGGAGCCGAAGTGCTTGCCCGGGTGGCAGGGAGATCTGTGTGATGTGCCGATCTGCAAGAAGGGGTGTGATCCGTTGCAAGGTAAGCTTTTATGACAGTAAAACGTAGATAGATGGAATACTTTTTATTATGTACACCATACAAATTAAAATTTTTATACAGAGTGACGCATTGGAAGGTCATATCAATAAAAGCGTTCTTTTGAAGACAACGCACCGATTATTAAAGTGCCCTCACTTGCGTTATCTTTTATGTTGTCAGTCTTTACAAGGCATTAACGCAGTTTTTGTCAGAACTATGTCAATGGGTTAATCAGGTTGTTGGTGATTTAAACAGCAATCTATGTTACTGTAGCGTTTATACAGGTTTTGTATCTGACGATAGCACAATATCAATGACTGCGAAAGGTACCTACACTCATCGAAAAGGCTTTATCGAAGTTCAGTACAACAGTAGGTCAAAAAATCACTCCAGGTCATTGACTGCTAGTGATTCAGCGTACAGATTGCATGAAGGTCTAGAACTTTCGCGGAGAAAGTTTAGCTGTTCAATATTTTACTAAGAAAACTTTCAGTTGTAATTTGTTTGTCACGATTTTGATTTTTAATCACAATTTCACATGACCTCATTAGTGGGACTGTTAGCTTGTAGAGAGCGACTATAGCTTAAGGCTTAGATAAGCGGCCATTTTGTATTTCTCGTTATCGGTTATCTCAGATGAAGACATTCTAATCGTGATAAAGTCGATTCACGATTTTAGATAAATCTAGGTAATTTGTCATTTTATCTAGGCCCTCTAGATCACTCTACGCAAAACACAAGAAATGATTACAAAGAACGGTTTGTGACAAAAAATGTACCGCAATGCTAACACTTCCAATTGACATTTCATTAACAAAAGCTCTCATTGAAACTGGCACAATGTGTTTAAACGCTGATCGCTGAGAGTTAACGGCGCGTTCTGTTTTATTTAGCTCATTAGCGATCCGCTATGACTGTACCGATACGGGGAAAGTTTTGTGCAGCGTCCAAAGATATTTAATAACTGTTTTATTTATGTTAGCTAAAGCGTTAGTAGGTGACACTTTGTCTTTAACTGGTTTATAATTATTGGAACTCGTAGATTGTCATTGTGGTGAACTTTTGCTGTAAAGGTATCGTATCGATATCCGTACGGTAGCTTCTTACTATCTACCCTTGCGGGTTTAGCTACATCTCTCTGTTATCCGTTGAAAAACAAAAAGATATAAACGCTTAGTTGCATCCTAAACTGTATCAAGCGACAGAGGTTTGCAAAGATCCTTTATCGTAATATGAGTATTAAGAGAATGCAGTTGCTTTGAAGTAGTACCAAAGCCCTATTTCTCATCTCGTAGAAAGCAGGATAAAAATAAAACGGCATTTCTTTGTTATGATTAACAAGTTGAGACAACAATATTCTGACTATTTGTGGTTACCAGGTTACTGCAAACGCCCCGGCGAGTGTCGCTGCAAGTTAGGCTTCTACGGCGAGCGCTGCAACAAGTGCATCCCCCTGCCAGGCTGTCAGCACGGCTACTGCAACGAGTCCTTCGAGTGCATCTGCCGAGACGGCTGGGACGGCCTGTTCTGTTCCGAACGTGAGTACATTAACAATGTCAGCTTGTGATTGTTCAGCAGCAAGTGCATTCCACTGCCAGGCTGCCGACTCAAAATAAACGCAGCCAATAAACTGGACTTCACTTTTTATAATTCGCCAGCTTCTAATCCTCGGGCAGCTATTCTAACATAGTGTCAAGGAACCCGACCTAGGAACGGTAATTCCAAGTCAGACTTGACTCATTCTCAAAGTCTGGAGGATTGCGGCATTCAGGACTGTACTGTGGCAGTAGTAGAACAGTTTTTCATACCTAAATAATGCACGTTTATCAGTCTTATTCAATTGATCAAATCAACTCAATTTTCTAACAGCTATTTGCCGCTCTGACTGTCACGCAACCAGAGGATTCTGCGAGACGCCAGGAGAGTGCCGCTGCAAGCTGGGTTGGGCAGGACCCATCTGCCGCTCCTGTCAGCAGTTGCCAGGATGTCAGCACGGGTACTGCGACAAGCCGCTGGAGTGCAAGTGTCTGCCGGGGTATACTGGACTGCTGTGTCAGACTCGTGAGTATTGGTTTTGGGGTTGGTTGGTTAGTCACTGTAACCAATACTGGGACAACTAACTTATCAGTCGAGTAACTTACAGTCAATGGGTTATTTGAACTAAAGTAACAAATAGAATAAAATAAAAATTCTGTGACCCCGCAATGTTTATAACACACTTAACGTTCTGTCTGTACAGGATCTTGATCTTGACAGTATGTGTTGCAGGACGGATTTTCATGGAAAGAATCGCGAAGGTTTCATGTTGATGATCATCATCATCTGCCTAGCCTTTTCCCAACTATGTTGGGGTCGGCTTCCAGTCTAACCGGATGCAGCTGAATACCAGTATGTTTCACGTTGATGATGCTGATCCTAAACGATTCTTGACGGCACAGTTGGCGCAGTGGCTGAGCAATTGGCTGCTGCACTGCGTGTCGCGGGTTCGATCCCCGCACGGAACAAATATTTGTATGATCTACAGGTAGTTGTTCCGGGTCTGGCTGTTTGTGTACGTGAGTTTACATGTTTGCAAACGCACCCACTATACAGGTGAAATTCCTAGTGTAGGGCAATGTTTCCTTAAATAAAAAAAATAAAAAAAACCCTAGAGATCCTAAATAGTCCAGTGGTCGCTAGGGCTACTGCTGAACACGAGGTCCTGGGTTCGATTCCCAGGTCTTGCAAAGTGTTATTGGGTTTTTACATAAGGAATGTTGAGACAGTCCATTAGGATCGCCCCGGCGAAATGTGGGCCTAATTACTCTCTAGGCAAAGACTAGAAGGCTAGGTAGTCTGGGTTAGGCAAAGACGAAGGCATAGACGCTGTGTTCTGTTATTAAAAAAAAACACTACGGCTTCATTTCAATTCATGCTTTTATTCAGCAGAAGATGACGAAATCAAAACAAGGGTCTTTTTACACTTTGTATTTAAATAAATAAAAATAGCCTTTATTTACTCTGACCTTCGTATAAACAATAAAGTAATAAAAAATAGTAATTTTGAAAAATAAAATACAAACTACACTTATTTGTTTTTTACATCTAAACTTAAATTATAAGATTAAATAAACTTAAATTATAACTTAACTAACCTTAGATTATACATATTTCATTTATTTAATCATCTTATCAGCTACCAGGTCTGTATTTACATTTATCTAAATAACCCTTTCTTCCAGCTATCTGCGCAGCCGGCTGCCACAATGAACGCGGCTACTGCCGCCGCCCCGGCGAATGTCGCTGCAAGGTCGGCTGGACCGGCAAGTTCTGCAACGAGTGCCACAAGTACCCTGGCTGCGTGCATGGAGCCTGTAACAAGCCCTGGGAGTGCAAGTGTGAAAGTGGTTGGGGAGGCATGCTTTGTGACGAAGGTAAGATTTGAAGCGAGTTTTTGTTGTTGAAATTGTTTCATAATTAAATTAATTAAATTTCTGAGTTTTGTACGACATCACACAGCGCAGCCTGTTTGTCAAGTTAGACCAAAGATACTTACCTACGCTACGAGTGGTCTCCTGACCCATTTCCAATTTATTTGGCGCTATTATATTCAGCACATCTCTATCTTTTCTCTCATCCATGTTTGTTAACCGCCATATCTGGAAACACTATGTTTTCCCAATTAGATATACTAAGTTAGACACTATAACCTGTATCTACTTGCAGAGATTCCTAAAGCCTCGTATCCACGAGGCAACAATTGACGCGCAACACGTGCCGCTCAACATGTTCGGCAGCGTTGCACAACATCGCGCAAAGTTGCCAGTTGGCGCGCAACATGACGCACGGCTTGTTGTTTGTTTCGGTGCAACCCGTGCAACATGCAGTTGAGCATCAAATGTTGTCGAGTGGAGACGTGACACGCAGAAATGTCCGTGTTGTGTCGCCGTTGAAATCAACACTGGTTCCTCTAGCCTCTGTTGTCGACGACTGATGCGAGGGAAATCATGTATAGACAGACAACGTTGCTAAACAAAAGCTCCGCGCTGACTTTCAACACGTTGAGCAACATGTTGTGCAACATGTCGCGCGCCAAATGTTGCCTAGTGGATACGAGGCTTTAACCTCAACACCTTGAAACCTCTTAACTGAAGATAGAACACGACACTTAATTAAAATGGTATTTACAGAACTCAACTACTGCGACAAGAACCCAGACACTTGTGAGAACGGTGGAAGGTGCGTTTCCTTGGAGTCCGTTGACGGCTACTACAAGTGTTACTGCCAGCCGGGCATAACAGGCAAGCGTTGTGAAATGGTGCCCGAATTAGCCACGCCTACCAACGCAACTATTACTGAAGAATCGAGCGCCGAAGGTCAGAGCTCGTCAGAGACCTCGTCAGAACACGGGAGCACTACGGAACCCAATAACGGGGAAAATGAGACTGAGTGATGTATTCTTTAAGTGGTTTGCAGTCATATTCTAGGGAATAAGTTAAAAATACTGGTAGACTGTGTATATCAATGCAAAAAGTAGTTTTATGATACAATTGTTATTGGAAACAATGACGTAGGTCTCAGAGTAATTGTTTTGGAGTTCTTTCTAGATCAGCTGAACTTTCAAAATATTTTTTCAACTTTGAAAATCGGTCCCTGCTCATTATGAATGATGTGCAGGTCTGTACGACTCTGCATTCCAAATACTGATAATGGTATGACTGTAATGGGTAATAGAATGATGACTGTTTTATAATTAGATTTTTTATTGACGGAAAGTGTAAGATAGTTTGGTTCAGGTGATGTGATGATGTTATTTACCGGCTTTGCCTATGTTCGTGTTTAGAAAATACTTAATTGTTGATGTCTTCATTGTAACTTACAAGAACGTGAATGTTATGTTGCAAAAACTAGTTCCAATTAACTTGCATGCTATCTACTTAAGACTGTCCAGTTATAGTATGTAAATCTTTAATTATACCAGTTTGAAAAATTAAAAAAAATATTAAGTTGACAGAATTTAATTTAGGCGCCAATTTCATATGGATTTGGCTTTTCCATTCGTAGGAATTAAAGTTTTTATTCCTGAAGGTTTTTAGATATTCAATTTCGAGTACTATGTAGGTAAAAGCAATTAGTGGACTGACTATGCAGTCAATAATAAAATGGATATCATCGTTGATGTTAATTTTCTGAACACGAACGTATAATCTGTTACAATTTACTCATAGAGACAATGACTGTCAAATAATGTATTCAGCAGTTTTGTGAAAGTGAATGTTAATTTATTATTGCGAATTGATGCATGATTGTTTTATATTGACGATTTAGTTGTAAGTTATTTATTTTAAAGTAAAATATTAAAGAATGTTTACGTGATTTTTTGTTTGTAATCTGCTTTTGTCCGTTCCATTAAAATTGGTCAAGCGAACGTGAAGAATATCCACAGGGTCACGAAAAACAAAAAAGGGATAATTTAAGGTCACTCTGAGCTCAGTTTAATCCTGTACACGAAAAGTACGTAAAGTAATAGAAGAGCACAAAGGGTCTTGTTAACACGTTAAATGTTACCCATAGATATATTACCTACTTGCTTATGCTCGCGGCTTCGCCCGCGTGAACTTAGGTAATTGTCCCACAGGAACGTACTACCTATACTGGGATAAAAAGTATCCTATGTGTTAATCCAGGTTATAAACTATCTGTGTGCCAAATTTCATCCAAATCCGGTCAGTAGTTTTTGCGGGAAAAAGTAACAAGCACCCAGACATCCTCACAATCTTTCGTATTTATAATTTTAGTAGGATGATAAGTAAAAGTGAGTCAATCTATTAAAAGATTAAGATGTCAGTTGGAACGAAATTTTGAGCTCATTAACTCTGAATTCACAAATCAATCCAAGTGTCTAAACTCCACATACAAAGTTAAGTAACTCTAGTGACAGATCCAGGATCGTTAAAAGCGTCCACTGGTAATTGACGGAAACACATTTGAGCATTTTGAGCAAACAATTTCAATAATTTCAATCTAAAACCAATTCATATTTGCAACAAAATATTCGTCGGTGAGAAATATCGGGAACTAGAAATCTAAAATGATTGGTAAACCAGATGTGATCGATCATACCAGCTGGTTTCCTCATTTCAATAGGTACCTAGTTATCTAGGTACTCTATGACATGGTGGATGGTGGTCAATCTTAATCCTGATCTCCTTACAACATAGGTACATTAGGTATTTCGTCAAACTTGCCTGTGCCTATGAATTCATGCGCAGCCAAATTGCATCATTCGAAGTTAAGCTTGGAGTAAGTAGGTAGTAGGTACCTACATAGTGCATAGGGATTGCGTTCTGATTCTACAGGGTGTAAACAGACCCTTCACGAAGCCGCCAACCAAGCATTCTGTAAATCAAACTAAGTTTTACGCAAAAATTGTTGCTGGGAAACGACTTTTTTTTTTGGGGTGATATATCACGTTTTAGGGTAGGACTCGATGGAACGCACTCAAAGCATTGTGCTGATGGGTGGATTGAATAGTACGGGGGTCGTAGAGGTGTTCAATGTAAAAATCTCACATTAAAAAAATGTATTAAAAAATACTTTTTTTTTTTTTTTTTCTCGTGGTAACATCATCAAATGAGTTCTCCCACCCAGGGCAGAGTGGGAGGAACTGTCAGACTTGTACTGACTAAAATCCACGGTGTCCTTCAATAGCCCTTTATGATCCAGGGTCACGGTAATTCTATAAGTCCCGCGACCATACTTGTGAGAAAGTTGGAACTTTGACCCCCAATATCTCCTTAACTAGAAGGTTCCCAGATATGGTCTAGAACAAAAAAATGATCGCAAAGACGGGGAGAACAAGTGCCTTTCGGCTTCGTTAAGGGTCTATTTACACCCTCTATAGTAATAATTGCCAACCTTTGATTAAAGAATCCTTCAACATCTGTAACCTAACCGTTAACTAGGACCTCTTAAGGCTCTTTCTGGAAAAATATTATGCTGCTATCCGATTTTCAGACCTCAATTTTTTTTTTCAGTCTGTTCTCACTGAAATCCAGACTTCAGACTGAGGAGCTAGTGGCTAAATAATCACAATACAATCTTCAGGTTAAGCCGCGCTTGCCCAGGCTGGTCTGTGAATGGCTGACCACCCATTACATACCGAGTTTCCTCCGTGATTCGGAAAGCACGTTAAGCCGTTGGTCCCGGCTGTCTTTAGTAGATCTGTGACAGTCGTTACAGGTTGTCCGTGGCCCGAAAGTCTTACAACCAGTCTATTCCTCGGTGAGGGTTCTCGTATTACCCAGTACTAACTGGGTTATGGAGGTTAAATAGGCAGTCGGTCCATGTAAAATATTGGTATACAACTGCGCACGAAGCCGACCCCAACGAAAAGGCTCGGCACATGAACATGATGAGATGATGATCCAGACTTCAGAGTTCCCATAGTCGCCTTTAACGACACACACACAAGAAGTAGTCAATTCCTTTTACATTCGAAACCTACTTGAACATACTTGCGATCAACGGTAAACGTAGACGGTATGGTAGAAATGGATATCAATATCTATTAACCGAACAAAAAACTATAAACATATCCTTCATCACATAACCGTCGATAAATAATTTTAATTATTAATGAATTATTCACATAATCAGAACAGATGTTAGGCAATCAACGTTTAAGTAAACTGATTAACTTATGACCAGTGGATTACAAATTCAAATTGATCTCGATCACTGTATAAGGAGGGCCCACGCCCGTCTTGAAAACTAGAAAATCTCCGTTTGGGAAATTCTTCTAACGTGGCGGGACCAGTTTTTGTTATTCATGACTTCATGTTTATTAGCGCATTAACTGTCAGCTGTTTGATTTAGTAGGATGACACAGAACTTAGCTTTTACAGAACAGCCCCCGTAGCATGACCACCGTAGACAAGGATTTCTTTGACGGAAGAATCGACAAAATGACAGATAGTGCAAAGAAATCTGTCATTGTGTCGACACAATCTCTCATTTTGTCGATTCTTCCGTTAAAGAAATCCTTGTCTACGGTGGTCATGCTACGGGGGCTGACTGACCCAATATGCCAGACGGATTATTCTATTTATTGCACTAGTCTTTTTAATTTATATAATTATTATTTTTGGAACTTGACGACAAATAAGTGCACGACCTTATGATGAGAATTTCTTCATGTTTCTGGCGCAGATTTCAGCATATTTTCTGTATGAGAAACGTTCCCCCTAAGCTAATTGTATCGTTCCACCAAAAACGCTGAATAATCATTTGGTTAAGTTCTTTTAAACGGAATTACAAAAAACAAAGCTAGTAATTTTACAAAATGGCGAATCGTTGGAATTCGAGCGTGAATTGATTAATTTTTGTCTAAAAACATGTGTAATACTGCGGATGCCTGAGGACCAACGGCTGCTACCGCTGCGGCGCGCCTTTAGGTCACCTAGAGCATGTGTCCATACGCTTTCATCGAACGATAATCTAAATCCAAATTGTCGAACGGTACGGGAATGTAATTTTGACATAAAGATCTGGATGAGGACCATCGTGATAAAGACTTGTTTCGTATTAATGCTTTACCATCACTTAAAATAGCCAGTGCATTACAGAAGCCTTCATGACGCGATTCCGGACAGGCGACCGCGCTACCATCTTGTGCAGATTGGCAAATATTTCCACCACGGCACGAAAATCTATTCTCTTACCGATGTGAGAGAAAAGAACTTCCACATTCAGGCCTTGGTCTTGTAGTAGTTGGTACCTATGTAGTAAAACGTATAAATTCATAACACTGTTTTAAGCTTTTACGGTTTACAACTAAACTATACTGTCACTTACGGGATATCTTCCGTGATTGTTCATTATTATGAGCTCCCGAAACAATGAACAATCACGGAAGATATCCCGTAAGGGACAGTATAAGTTTAGTATAAATTCATATTGGTAGAGATTCTTCATGGTTTGTTCATTAGAGTGAGGCTGCTGGTACATTAGGAAGAAATGTTATCCGGCAAATATATATGATATTCACTCAACTTGCCGAACTTGCGAAAAGTCTGGTTCACCCTTTCGCCAAATGGCAACAGGAAGATCAAATCAACGAGGTAGATTTGACGCAACAGTTTAATAACACGGACAGCGTTAGTCTCCATTAGGAGCCTTGTTCAGCACTCCATTCGGACTGGGTTCCAGCAACTTTCCATTAATTCAGTCTTCAAGTTCTGCAACATTAACTTCACTAACAACTCATCAAGACGCATTAGGTGTTCGATTAATCATCCAATGCTTCAGATTGCCACAAAAACTAAACAAAACTGATACTTTTAACAAATGGTGTTTTTCCTAATCTAGTTGTATAAAGGGTGTAAATAGACCCTTAATGAAGCCGAAAGGCACTTGTTCTCCCCGTCTTTGAGATATTTTTTTTGTTCCTACCTGGGAACCTTCTAGTTACGGAGATATTGGGGGTCAAAGTTCCAACTTTTTCACAAGCTTTTTTTAAATACATGTTTTTAATGCAAGATACCTCCACGACCCCCGTACTATTCAATCCATCCATCAGCAGAATGCTTTGTGCGTTACATCGAGTCCTACCGTAAAACGTGATTTTTCACCCCAAAAAAAAAATCGTTTCCCAGGAATAATTTTTGCGTACAGTTACTTATTTTGATGTACAGAATGCTTGTCGGTTGTCGGGTTGGTCGGTTAACCGGATGCAGCTGAAGACACGGAGCGACTGCATATCTGACCTCCACAACCCTGTTACTGGATAATTCAATACTCTGGTAAGACTGGTGGTCAGATTTCAGGCTGACGATTATTCGTAACGACTGTCAAAGATCTACAAATGATAGCCGGGACCAAAAGCTTAACGTGCTTAATAAATGGTACTAATACTTGCAATGGAGCTGTTTTGGCATACAGGAGTAGCGCCTTCGTCTATATAAGCGCGGGGCCGCCTGCGTCTGCGCAGAACGTTGGCACACTCGAATAGTTGCTGAAAGTAATGTGATACAGTGATCTCGGATTTTTATTTTTATAATATATAACATACTACATAATAATATATAAACTTTGACAAGATGCTGATTTTTGTTTTGATGGTAAGATGGTTGTTTTTATGATTTTTTAATTAAGAATGAGAAATCACCTTTAGGTAAACTAGTCCACAGATTGAATAAAATATTAATGAACCCAACAAAAATGACGCAACATATTGATTGATTTACGCAAATAGGATTAGGGACCAAAACGAAATTGGGTTAAATATGATTAATTATATTTACCGTTTATCAAAATTGATGGCTAAGTTTAATTGCGTTAAGTAATATAGAAGTAAACAATTTAGTGATTAATCTTGATCCATCGATCATAGTACACTAATTTTCTTTAATTTGTTTGAAAACTAAAATGATTAATGTTTTATCAAGAAAAACTACTACATATAAATTCTTCGAAATCGTTATTGAATTAAATATCTAAGCTTTGAGGAAGCTTGTCTATAAAATTAATATCTAAATCGAGTTCAATAACAATGATTTAGACCTCATTATTATTTTATGTCTAAACAATCCTACGGTTTTAATAGGGCCTCGGATAAAACCTTTTGAACGCCAGAGCATAAACGCACGCGCGTGCCCTCCACACCAAGTCACAATTTCACCTACCATGTTGTCACATATTTGTGTCGTTAACGTACAGGGCACGTTGCTTGTCACGTATATGCGACAATGGCGTTCAAAAGGTTAAACCAGGTTATTATTGTCATCCTTAAAAGCTCCCCCTACGTCATTACCACTTTAAACGTGTATGTAAACCATGTTTACACTATCATCATTATCTTGCCCTAATCCCAAGTTATACTAGTTCGCTTCAATACTTAGATCACCAAGTAATCTACTTATAAGGTGCATGCATAAATAGTTGCATGCATTTGCATACTAACAAGTGTAAGTTACTTCAGTGCCCATATGGGTCCATTACTTAACATCCCGTCATAATGAGACGGATCGCCTTTACATACATGGATATGTGACATTAATTGAAGCAGACGTTTCCGTCAGCTTCGGAGGTGGTTGGGAATTTAGAGGTAGGTGGTCAGTAGTGGAATAGGTAGTCCTGTCATATCCTGTGGATGTTGCGTCAGATTGCGAGGTGAATGGGTACCGACTTATACGGATACCGAGTCCTTTTCGAGGAATCCTAAGATATGCACAACTGCATATGGTTTTTGAGTTTTTCGGAACATGATTTTAGGGAACAAGTTTAACTGATGGGAATATAGAAAATAACCAAATATTGACAACTTATGGAACTACCTTGTCATATCCTTTGGGTGTTGGATCAGATGTACCGGTTCTTGGTATTGTTGAGTTATTTCCAAAGTCACTGATTGTCACATTACGGAAGATAGATGAGTTCTTGGAATTTTTAAATGGGTCTTTGGTGTATTGAAGACATAACTGCAATTGTTAAATGGAATCAGTCCTTTTGAATAATCAACGTTCAATCGTGATGTTTCCCCGACTTATCACATCCCAACTCAGCCGATATTTACTGCAGATGCAGCTATATTATCTGTGCTGCAGATATATGTCACTTTGGAGACTCATTTGGATGTTCCCACTTAACCTGCCATATCTTACAGCACCCTCAGGAAGCGATAAGGATCTATTACTGACACGGCAACACAAGTTACATACTATTACTAATTACTTGTAATGATTGATGAAGCTCTTACATCGCTATAATACTTACTGCACGGTAGATCAGGCGCGTATTCGCTTTTTTTTGTGTAGAAAACTGTACGTAACGTCTTCAGTGTTACTGGCGTTAAGTAAGGATTGCTGTTAATCATATTCCTCATATTCTAGCACGTAACTTTGGGTAGTGATCGGTGTAATGTGCATGTTCGTGCACACTTTAAACGAAAATTAAGCAGTTAGCAGTAGAATTGTTCGCATTTTTAGATGTTTTAAGTGGCGTGTGAAGGTATAAAGAAAATTGTCTAGCTGGTGTACGTGCTTCGATGAAACTAAATATTGTCGTTTGTTTGTTGAGTACGGGTGGACGGCTAATTCCTTGCAAAAATCTTGGAATGGGTACCAAGCTTAGTAGGTCCCCATTGCGATAAATGGATAAAACACTCCATACTCTAGACTAGGCCAAAATTATACTCCAGTTTAAGACCAAGTGTATTTCAAAATCTTATAGCCACTTGAAACTAGTTAAATTAGTGCAATCAATCATGGCAGGAAAAATAAACTATGTATTTACAATTACAAAATCTGATTCAACCAAACCCACCTCATATAAAGTCCTCCCATCCGGTATTAGGCAACGCCAAATGCAAATGAGGCGGGTTCGTACATGAACACCGGAAAATGGGTATTAGATATTTATATTAGGCCCTAACTGATTCTAGAGCAGCTATGTCCTGAATGTAAGGCTGTATTTCGACATGCCTTCAAATGAGCTTATACGGTGACAGGCGTGTAATTTGATACCAACTGTGTTCAAATAGGCACTTGTGTGGCGCGTGTTGTGTGTTTCAATGGACCTGCTGTAGATTGGAAGATAATGATTTTGCTACTGCTTTTTTGGTCTTAAGTAAATCATATTTATTTCTGTCGTCGCATTAGGTAATGTTTTAATGTTTCGTACCCGACTACTCTGAGAAGAAACAGCCGAAATAATCTTGATCAAGTCACATGAGGACCATGAAGACAAGTGTCTGAAGCGTATGAAAGGACCACACAGATTAGAGTGGGGTGTCAACTTTTTCTTGGGTTATTATGAAGATTTTTGTTGTGTGAACAGGCCTAATAAGCGTGTGATTTAATTTTCAATATTAAATTGGGCATACGTTAAGCTGCCTATTTCTTTAACACTGCATTTGCTATGTTACAAATAATATAGCTGACCAGTGCAAGTTAGAAAAAACTGACGTCACTGACCTCCCAAGAAATTATAGCCGTACGAGTTCTCGTTTACTCAACGGTGTAGTTAAGTGAGTGAGTACTTTTATTTGGAATATTAGGTATTATTGACGTGACAACGTTTTATAATTCGATGGACCCGGCTGCACGCACGAAAAAACGGGCGTTACCTCGTTCTGAGGCGTTCCATAAAACAATTGCTCAACGCACATTCATAATTGTAAAAACTATGTACATTGTAAACAAAAAAAAAAAAAAATTACATAATTGTATTTATGCGTACAAATAAATGTAACTTGATCAATTCAATTGTGATTTCCATTTAACTCCTTCTCTATATCCATACAAAATATCTATCAAACAAATAAAATTAAAATTTTCTTTTGAAAAATGCAACCATTCCATCAGTATTTTCTTATGACGTTGTCACGTTCAACTATCATCAGTAATCCGACTTTACAGACAACCGATTTTTTTTTGACTAAACAAAAGTCATGCTTGATAGTCGTTTTGTAGATTTATTGCACATAATAAAATAATATCCAGGAAGTTAAGTCAAGGTGTGTCAATCGCCAGGTGACCCTTGCAAATAGCTGACTCACCCAGTAATATTCGCTATAAATCCCACCCCACACTTCAAGCTAAGCACGTGTTATCACGACCTTGTGAGCTCGCCTTGACCTCAGCTGTGGGCTAGTGACTAGGCAGGACTAGGCATCGGACACTGATGTATGCCACTGCAGTCTTTAAGGTAGATATTATGGGAAATTAGTGTTAGAGGGATTTCTTTTTTTTCTTTCTGCGCTTGTTTGAATAATTAAAGAAGCTGTTCTGCCGACCCCAAATAAATCGGTATAAGGGCGATATTATATTATAATATTATGTGTGTCCTGCAGTGGACGTCTTTTGGCTGAAATGATGATGATGATGATGAAGGGCAGGACAATGATGATGATTTGTTTGCGTAAGGGTAACTACCCTTACGCAAACAAATCACCATTGCAAATCTCGGGACTTGGGGCACCCCGACTTTAGGTTAGGTTAGGTTACTTTAAACCCTGCAATCAGAAATAGGAGACCCGTGCGAAAATGTGGCCGTAAAATAATACAATTTATCTCTCGTTTAGAATCCTACGAAAGTTTATAAATTTCCTAGAAAATTTATAAATTGGCGGTTCTTGTTATTTTCCGGTGACATATAAAATAATATAAGAAAGAAGACTAACCATACTAATAATAGACAATAAGCAAAATTACTAACACCCTTCTAACAAAATTTGTATTTGTAACCGATTCTATGATTTGTATCAATTCTTTCTACTGATAGAGGTAAGGAATAAACGGCTGCTTTTTTATTTTATTTATTTATTATAAGGGTAGTTTTCCCGTGCTCGCTGGCCACTTTTCAACGCGTCGTACGTAATGTTCTTAGGTGATAATTGATCACTAATTATTCAACAGTTTTGTTTCGTCTTTAGGATTCTGTTGGTCCAACAGAAAAATAATGAGAGAATGAGAATGAGAGTGGAGCTGAGCTGAGTTGAGTTGTTGCTGAGTTGTATCTTCTACACTACAATAGGCCCTTATTTCTTTGCTAAGAATCTTCTTTGAATTTGAAAGTCCTCGTATACAAGAAAAGTGAGAAGACTGTTTATGTAAAAGATTTTGAAATTTATAATTTTACAAAGCTTCTGTTTAGTTGTCCTGCTATTGCAACACTCACTAATAAAATGTGTCTTGAATTAAACCACTAAAGGTACTTGCGTTCTGTTAGCTACGTAGATTGTAGTTAGGCTAACGTTAAATGAAATGTCTATATTTAAAATTAAGTTGTCAACCGTATGCAATTACAGTTAGCTATAAACTAGACTACGCTTAGCTGTGGGTTTACTTGCCTCTGCTTCTGTCATATTTATGTTTTTAAAGTTATAAATTTAAAGTAGGGTTAAAACTTAAATTATAAATTTATTGTTGGATGACTCCATTGTGTTCGAATACTATTGTTGTATCTTAGGATTTGTCTTACCTTGAGCCAATCAACTCAGATTTTTTGCTTGTATAAAATGATAAATAGACAGATGCGTCCCTCTGAAAGGGTGTACCCATCTGGGTGAAGACCTTTTTGGGGATTTGCTAATATCTGCAGGTATTTTCTTTTCCTGATACCATTATCATAGCACATGATGTAACATAATCTCGAAAATAAATAAACAAACCAATTTAAAAACAGTTCCAACATTACTTAAGGTAGCAAAGGGTCAGAGCAATCGACTCGGGCGCAAGTTCCGTGAGCTGTAGCTTGCTCGCCTCGCCCCCGATCATATCGCAAGCGCAGCCTAACTGGGACACAACTGACATATTAGAGATATTCACTGATATTTTATTTATTTAGCAGATTTTATCGCGAACGAATCTTGCAATCGAAAGGATTGGTTTTCTTGTGGTATTAGGTACCAGGTCATTTTAGTAGTTGTCTTGGTTTCGACGTAACTTGCCCTTATTCTTACCTACGTTGTATCACAATAATGTTAAGGCAATAATGTTAATGTTAATTGCAATGGTGTTGTTGTTGTCATAATTGTAGAACCCCTGAAATTCTGAATATTAAGACACGCCAAAAATATTTGGCTAAATAATATTATTTCTTTATTTATCGTAACATAATACTAGGGCATTATACTTACTGTTTTATAAAATTACTGATCTATCCTTGTAATCAAAATATTACCTGGAACGTTTTTTTTTACACCTCAACTCATGTCATCTTTCTCTTGGATTCCAGGTGCTGCTTTCAGCAAGCAGTCTATCAACATCAAAAGAAATAGCAGACAAATCTAAAGTATCCAAACTCCTTATCGTCGAGGGGATCAAGAATGAGGCGGTTTCTGATAAAGGAGTGAAGAGACACATCCCATCGTACGGCTACGGAGGTCACTCTATCGGCTTCTCTTCACCAGCTATTGGATTGGGCCATTCCATTGGAATTGGCAGCTCAGTTGGACTCGGACACTCTGTTGGATTATCCGGATCCGGTATTGGAATATCTTCGGGTGGTATCGGAATCGGTGGATCCGGCATCGGAATTGGCGGCGGCGGTATCGGAATTGGCGGCGGCGGTATTGGTTTCGGAGGAGGAATCGCGGCAGGACCCGCAATTGCAGTTGGTGGTCCAGCCATCGCTGCAGGTGGTCCTGTCGCCGTGGGTGCAGTAGCCGCCGCTCCGGTAGCAGTGGCAGCCCCAGCAGTACAAACATCCGTTAACATAGAACCCAACCCAGTAATCTTACGTCAGGAAGTACCTCGCTACATTACAAGAACCATCACGCGAGATGTGCAAGTACCGGTACAAGTCCCCGTTCCAGTCCCTGTAGACCGTCAAGTACCATACCCCGTAAGAGTCCCTGTACCAGTGCAGGTAGATAGACCCGTACCTTACCCAGTCGTACAAAAAGTCCCCGTGGAAGTCACAAGGCAAGTGCCTGTGTACTATGAGAGGAAAGTGCCATACCCCGTGAGGGTCCCCGTTAATGTGCCAGTTCCGTACCCAGTGACGGTTGAGAGGCACGTGCCAGTTGACAGGCCTGTTTACGTAGACCGACAGGTACCAGTCCCACAGCCTGTCTACGTGGACCGTCCCGTGCCCGTTCAGGTGCCCGTTCAAGTGGACAGGCCCGTGCCTGTGCCGCAACCCGTTGTGGTAGACAGGCCTGTCCCAGTGCCCCAGCCTGTGGTTGTTGAGAGGAGAGTCCCAGTGGCAGTCCAAGCGGTTTCCGCGGTTCCCGTTGCTGTTGGCGGTGCTTCTATAGTTTCGGGAGGAATTGGGGGCATTGGAGGCGGAATTGGAGGTGGTATTGGTGGTGGAATTGGAGGTGGGTATGGGGGTATCTCGGGAGGTATTGGAGGCATATCGGGCGGTATCGGCATTTCGGGCGGGATCCCGATCTCCGCAGGTTACGGCGGTGGCTACGGTGGCGGCTATGGACACAGCTACGGTGTCTCGACTGGTGCTTATGGAGGAGGCTTCTCCAAGACCATCTCGTACAACTCTATTGGTCACCACTAATATGTTATAACCAGTTGTATCAAGTTGCATTATATCTTTGTAATTAAAGTTATTTTACCAGTTCCTTGTGTTTGTGTGAGCCACCCTTTACTAATTTTAATTTTGTAACCCCAGATAAGATATTATGTACGTAGCAGGATTTGTTTTTAATCAAAGTCCTTTAATCATTAACAACAATACCTAAAGATTGTAATGGAATGAAAAGATGGATGTATTTTTTTTGTTTAGGACCAATTAACAGAACGCAAAGCTTATATTATGAGCATGCAATTTTCAATAACTTAGAATCATACAAGCGTCAAAAAGCAAACGAAGTAAAAAGTCGCTGTCAGTTTTTACATACATTTAATGTAAAAATCACAAAATGTACAGGTACTAATTAGGTCTATAAATAAAGGATAGGAGAAAATATGGAAACACACGAAATTTTATAAAATATTAGGAGGAGTGCTACAAAAAGGCACTTCAGTCAACATTTTGTGCGATACAAGAGAAGTTCCACATAATTAAAATAACATTAGGAGAAGACGTATAAAAGACTTATCTTTTAAAGTAAAGGAACATCACGCATTACCCCGAAAGGTTAGACAGAAGGGTACCTATATGACCAGATATGTTTAAGTCCTATGTAATAGGTGACTAGCCTATTGCCCTCAAACGGGCACCATTGTAGACTACTGGTTCTTCGTACTAAGAAATTATACATGAATAAATGCATAACGTCTATGTATATAATCTATGGCACACACATTTACAAAAGTTTTTTTTTTATAATCTAAAAGTTCATTGCTAGAAAATACTGCTCGATTTTATTTACAATCTAGTATCCGGTCTTTTGCTTCCCACCAGAAGTTCAATCTGCAAGAAAACACATTTTTAAGAAAATTAGAAAATTACATTCTGAAGACTAGCTTAATTGCGACTGCACCGGCTAAATTAAGAACTTTCTTAAGCTTTGTTTTACTTGATGGCCTTTTTTTTATAAAAAAGAACCGATCATCATAAACAGCTGGTTTTCTTCATAATTTCTTTTGTTTTTTTTTTCTCGTATATTTACTTTTTTTTTGCATAATTTTGTTTTACTGTCAATGTAACCATTTTTATTTGTTTTTTCAAGTGCAGTAGACTAATAAATTCTTCTTCTTTCTTTCTTTTTGTCTCAATTCACCTTCAGAAGATGACACATCGTTTATGGGGGTTCATAACCGACCCCACCGGACAATGCCAAGCTCTGGCAAACTCTTCACTGTTCTGCAAAGCGCCGCGAGCTCGGAACATCTGTGGCGAGTGCTCGTCTTCTAGGTCTGACTTCAAGGAGTCTTTGGTTGATACTCCACACCATAGCTGAAAAAAAAAACTGTATTATAAAAATCAAAATAAGCAAGCAATCCATGGAACATATCTGATACTATCTACTATATGATATACACGACTTATACTGAGACGACTCTTCACAAAGCCGAACTATTCTTGAAATCCCTGATATATGAACCGCCGCAGACTCATGCCGACTACCTACATCATGAGTCTGCAGATATTATACTACTACTAACAAAAATTATATATAACATACTAGCATATAACTTATATCTACAGTACTTTAGACGTTTTTGGCTACTTGTTTTATGTATTACAAAATATTGATAAAACTTTAAACCAGGCCTTTCTAATCAATTTTTCTTCAAGTAATATTGAATTTATGATTCCTAATATGTCCAAAAGTCATTGCACATAATATAAATTAAAATTTCAAGAAACTCATTAATATGATTTATACTTACGTTTCCATACGACAAGAAGAACAGTTGTTCAGGCGTCATGTGCTCGAATCCTGGTAGTTTCAGTTCTGGCCCTCGTCTCTTCAAGTGATGCTTCAAAGCCGCCAGAGCTTCTCTCAAGCCGCCGTTGTCTGCTATGTTCTCTCCTAAAGTCTTTTTGCCATCTACCTGTGGGTTAAGACAGGGTTTTTTTAATATTAGGATACAGAGAGCTAAACAGGTCCGTGAATTTACAATAATGCAGTAACTCAAGCAAGTGTGTCATGAAATTCACTCGAAAGGACCTAAAATGGTGCCTTGTGGAACTCCCGAATAATCTGTTGTCTTTTCCATAACACAGGCATATAAATCAAGAAAAAGTGCGGGTCTAAAATGCTACCTTGCGGAAATCTCAATTGTATCGTTTTTTGGTACACAGTCTAGTAGGTAGTGCTTTTGGGTACCGTACGTCTGTGATAAACTATTTTCAAGAAATACATATAACTCACATGGTCATCCAACTCAGGCAGGTAGTACCCGGAGTACTGTTCGATGAAGCAGTGTGTCATGTTGACAAACGAGTCGATCGTGTTGTTCGACCACCACGGCAGCATGTTGCCGTTCTTGTCGAACTGACGACCTACAATGTTGATAATGTTACTCTAGTATGGATACTGGTTGGAAGAACCCAACCCATCAAATTCCACTACTGGACTTGGACCTCTCCTTAGACGCGCCATAATACCCTGTCCTCCACCTTGGGCGTCCAGTTTATTCTAGCCAGCTTTTTAAGATCGTCGACGTGTGGTGGCAAATGTATGGCTTAGGGCATGGGTGCATTGTGTCCGGTGATTCTGGGCTGCTGAATGGGCTATGACGTTTTTAATTTCAATCAATATTTATGGTGTTTCGATGATATGGCTAGGCAGTGAGTGAATACTGAGTTGACGAGTAATACAGAAGTAAGAAAGAAGAAGGTTGCCGATGATGATGTAAGTGAGAGAGAAAGAAGAGACTTAGAGTAAGAAAACCATTTTACCAAAGTTATCGAAGCCGTGCGTTATTTCATGTCCAAGAACGGTGCCCAGAGAACCGTAGTTAAGTGAGCTGGACAAAAGGAAAACATTAAAGAAAAGTAGGTTAATTTACCAAAATACAATAGTAAAGGACATACTTACTCAAGTCCTAAATCAAAGAAGGGATGTTGTAACATCACCATAGGGACAGCTATAGGAAACATCAAATTATTAAATAGAGTTGCTCTTCTAGAAGTGAAGCGAGACACAAAACTTCAGAAAACCTTTCTAGTTTTATGAATAACAAAAGTCTATCTCTATACCAACTACTCAAATGAGCTTTAACATATATTCTAGCCTACTTTACTGGACCCAAAACTAAAACTATAGTTACTAATAAGACAGTAAAAATACTATTGAAAGAGAACGAAACACTACACGCATAATAATATCAATCTTCTTCATCTGATTGTTCATACTCACTTATAGTATTCTCCTGGAAAGTATGATAAGCGTTAACTTCAGTAGGATCAGTAGCCCAAGTAAAGTTATTCCCTTCTCTAAACCTATTGAGAACCTTCTTCGTCTTCACTTGATTTATATTTATCATGTTCTCCAAATGCTTTTCAGCATCTACTTCTATGCCTTCATAATATTCTTCAAGTTTCCCTTCCTCTAGCAACCAGTCTGGGAATCCTATAAGAGTCTTCATTTCGATTATCTTCTGGTATGTTGCTAGTTTTGTGTTGTCATCCATCCATCTTGCTTGACCGACGAGGTGGGCTAAGGAGTTCTTTAGCTCATCGATCATCGTTATTATCTGAAAGTATAATGTTGGTTAAAGTCTATCGTTGGTACAAACAGGCAGCTTTTTAAAGTAGTTATAGTAAGTGGTCAGAAGTATCGCAGGTGCTGTACCATTAGAGTATACAAGTGACAACATCTCATTTGTCATATAAGATTTTAAACTATCATGGTCACTAACATTACTATTAATACTAACGGGATATTTACCATGTTTACTGTTTGTTGTGTCCCGTTAGTATTAATAGTAATCTCATTTGTCTGTATTTACACCCGTACACACACCTGTAGGTGCCTACCCATACTTTACAAATTTAATTTAGTCACATTACTTCATCATCCTCCTCCAATTCCCCATATTGGGGTAGTTGGGGTCAGCACAACACGTACTTTTCTTCCATTCTCTCCTGTCGGTCACGCCATAATTTATTTATTTTTTTAAATACTATTCTATCACTCATACTTCTTGATGGTTGAAAGACGTAAAAGTTTGGTAGTAACTATTCAGTCAGTCTTACAGTCTTCTCTATTTCTGCACATGCCACGAGGTCTTTAATCACATACTACTAATACTAATTGAACTACTATGTCTACTTCCTCACCTTAGGCTTAGTAACAATAAAGAAGTGTGGGTCAGCTATGCCATAAGACACCGCCATGCCGAGCATATCATTGACTGCGTTGGCGCACAGCAGGCTGCGCGGCGGAACCGTCTCGTGCGCGTGACTGTGTTCGTACGCGCGTTGGAATAGATCACGGAGCTCTGTCGTGGTGTGGACTGACATTACTTCTACCACCTGAAAAAAGTAAACGTAGTAAACAAGTGACAAGGTGCGGGAGAAATAGAGAGATGGGGAGAGTGAGAGAAAGAGAAGGGGGCGGCATGGCTGGAGAAAAATATGTAGATAGATATAA
This sequence comes from Noctua comes, assembly GCA_963082995.1. NCBI lineage: Eukaryota > Metazoa > Arthropoda > Insecta > Lepidoptera > Noctuidae > Noctua > Noctua comes. Next base: position 3,571,785 of record OY720279.1, on the reverse strand, counting down.
CCGTTATAAAGAAAAAAACAAAACGACGCAGTTCAAAAATATGAACAAGGTAAAACAAGGGGAACAGTGGAAGGCTTTGGGGGAGATTTTTGATAGAAGGATCCCAGCAGTGGGATGACATAGCATTAACAAAAATAAACTCATCAAAATTGATTAAAATATATGCTTAGGTATTTATGTTGAGTTTTGATTTAGTACACATAGTCACTCACCTTAACCCAAATATAAAGCTCCAGTATTACAGGAGGCGTCTTTGCTACATAAGCGGCCATCAACGACATGTACTTCAAATCAGGATCAGACACCAGAATCTTATCCTTTTCGAAGTCCAGCACAGTATCACTAACGTTAAACAATCCTTCTAAGTACTTCTTCCATATCGGTGAAGCTGTACCGTTGTTGCTTTCGACAACGGCATCTGTGTGAGCTTGTATTTCGTCTACTGTGTAGTCTGGTATGTTCATATAATCGTCTTCGTCTATTTCTGTTGAATTGTCTGATTCTAGCTGAAAATATTCAAACAGTTACTTGTTATCGAATTGACCTGAGTTCATAATGGGCCGACTGATCTGATAAAGTCAGAAATTGTGATAAATATAAGTTTTAATGGCAAAATCATATTTGCGTGGTTTTATTACACGACGATAATCTAGCTACCAGGAAATTCTAGTTTTCGTAAAACAACAAATAAAAAACTAATTTTTATCATCGATTTATTCTATAAACACGTTTCACATGTCACACGCGAATATCGTTCTTTATAAAAGCTGGTTCTAGTTCCATAATTATGCCATTAGCTGTTCAATTTATGAAGTCCGATATTTGTTTGTAGATAAGATTTTATTGCTGATTCCTACTTTTTATAGTTTAAACACTAAATATTATAATAATTATACTATATGCAATGAAATTAACGTTATTAGGAAGATAGAAAGGCAGCAGCAATCGATTGTACAAAAACGATGGGAGTAATGAAGGAGATTAATCATGGCTAACTCAATGGCTTCTCTGTAGACATTCGAGTTCACACGTCAGTCGAGAATCCGAATTTATTGCAAAGAGACCTATATGCCACTCTCACAAAATATTGTGATTAAAGAAACGAATAAGAATAAGAAAACTTACTTCATAAATATCATTGCTTGTGTCATAATATTCATTGGCAGTTAGTATAATATTCTGATCTAATTCTATTTCAGTTAATTTTGAATTTTTGACGCCATCTTCTTCCAAAACGAACAATTTCATAAGCTCTGCGTAGAATATCTTATGCACTTGTGCTAACTTCTCTTCATCAATATCGCCTTTGTCACTGCGACGTTCGATCTTGTATAGAAAATCTGTTGTTTTTCTTATAAAGTGTATTAGATTTTTTAAAGTTTTTCTACCATTGTGGCGTTTTCTTTCTGTATGTGTGCTGTAAATTAAGAATAAGTTTCAAAGAATTAGGTAAAAACTAAATTATCAATTGCCTTAAATTCTTACAAGCGCATATTTATAATGCGTCTTGTTCTAGCATGACTGCACGTAAATATTCGTCATTCTTTTTTGTAATTATTGTTGTATTTTCATCGGTGAAGGAAAACATCGTGATGAAACCTGGACAATTAGTATAAGTCTGAAATCGCCAACCTATCTTGAGCAAGCGTGGTGATCAATGCTCGTGCCTTCTCTTTATGGGAAGAAGCTTTTGCCCAGCAGTGGGACAGTCATAGGCTGTTATTATTTTTATTGTCTTTTATTATTATCTATGACTCCATGTAGCACTTCTAAGGCATCTATGGGGACTAAAGTTTTCTTACCTTGGAAAAGGATTAGTTGCCTCAGGGGATCCCATAATAAGTCTGTACACCGAAGAATTCTTTGGATCTGTGTAGATATCGAAGCCTATCAGTACATCCATACCGATCTGCGTCTTCACCTTGATGACTGTTTCCAACCAGTCAAAGGTGTAAGCAGAATAGTCGAAATCTTCTGTTGCGTTTATAAAGGTCGGGTATGGAGGGAGTCCTAGCTTTTCTAGGACAGCTATCACAGGTTTCATTCCTCGTTTGTCTAGAGTCTCTGAAAGGAAACTAATGATTCAAAAGAATAACAAACACAACATCACGCCTGCAATCCCCGAAGGGTTAGGCAGAGGTGTACCTAATAATTATAAAGTACCCACATTTCGCCAGTGATGTTTTAAGTCCCATGTAAAAGGGGCGAGTGTATTGCCATCAACCGGGCACAAATCCAGACTCTGTGGTTACTACTGAAAAATTCCTGATAGAAAAACCCAATAGCACTTTGCCCGGGAATCGAATCCAGGATCTTATGCTCAGCAGTCGGGCGTGCGACCACTAGACCAACGAGGCAGTCACAAGAATAATAATAAATTAATCGGCCTCAAGTGGTACAGTTATACCTACCCGTTTAATATTTTATTGAATTTTATAGCAATGACGTGTTTCAAACTGAAAGGTCAATATTTGACCGAAGCCAGGGCAAATACCTTCTCGAACGAAAACTATTCTCGGCATCATTTTTATTAATCATTAACGTTTTCTTCAATACACTTCTTTGAAGAAATTTCTTCTTGACTCTTTTTCTTTGTGAGTTAAATAATGCTTTATGGTGGAGATCTGACCTATATCTAAAGGGTGTAAATAGACCCTTAACACAAAAGAAAGGCATTTGTTTTCCCCGTCTTTGCGATCATTTTTTTGTTCTAGACCATACCTGAGAACCTTCTAGTTACGGAGATATTGGGGGTCAAAGTTCCAACTTTTTCACAAGTTTTTTTTAAATACATGTTTTTAATGTAAGATTTTTACTTTACACACCTCCACGACCCCCGTACTATCCAATCCATCCATCAGCACAATGCTTTGAGTGCTTTCCATCGAGTCCTACCTTAAAACGTGATTTTTCACCCCAAAAAAAAAAGTCGATTCCCAGCAATAATTTTTGCGTAAAGTTACTTAGTTTGATGTACAGAATGCTCGGTTGACGGATAAGTGAAGGGTCTGTTTACACCCTGTATAATATCTGAAAACAGAACAACTCCTCCCATCCAACTTACCCGTATTCATACACCCAACATACATATCCTTAGCCTGCTGCACCGGCTTGGGTAGGTTGCTAGTGTTTCTGTTGAGGAAGTCCCTCACTATGGAGTACACCTTAGTCTGCTTGTCTCGGAACCAGTCGTAGGACTTGTACGCGTCTGGTCGCGGGTGGTCAGAGCCCCAGTTGCCGCATATGTACTGGGAGAGAAGAAAAGCTGACTTTGCACAGAGTTTGGAGATTACAGGACCTAGTTATACCACGACACACTTTGCTGATGAAGGGTATCATTTGTAGCCAGTAGTGTAACAACAATAAGCCCCGGACTCCAACGCGGAGACGAGCGGAGCGAAGAGGAGACGTGCGGAAACCGAACAATCACATTAATTGATATCTACATCGTGTCTCTCGTCTCTCCTGTGCAGATTGAATCTTGCTGATCTCCTGTCCGCTCCACTCGTCTCCGCTTTGGTGGAGTCCGGGCCTTATTCTTCGTTCCAACAAGCTGAGGGGCGAGACAAGTGCCAATCACTTTTGAAGCGTTTCGTATTTCTACATCGACTTTCAAAAAGATTCACATCTGCTTGTAGTCACAAGCTGATGTGAATGTTATGTCAATGTGCGTGTAATCTTATGTCGATCCAATACATTTTTCACTTCTCCGTCATAATTATTGCTGATAGTATCTTACTTTGCCTATCAGGTGTTATTATTTTATAACAAAACTCAATCAACATTACAATCGAAGCACATTCAAAACCTTGGTTACAGAAGTTATTAGGAAATGTTACCTGATAGAAGTTTTCGCAAGGGTTTGCAGTCATATCCATTGAAAGGGCGAGGTTTGCAGCCGAACGCAGACATTCTGTGCTCTTGCATATCTTGACTGGCTTCCTATGTATTGCTAACGAGTCTAAAACAATCGTTGGTGATATTAGTTTTGTGGATCTTTCACAGTCTTTACGGGACATCAGACAGGCAGTCGCGCCACCCTTGTATAATACTGAAATTCAGCAACATCTGTTAAGAAACGGCTGGGTGAATGATACTTAGGTTACATACCACATATACAGGTTAAGTCTTTTCACTATTTATAAGCCTCTTACCAATATACAGAACTGTATTAGACTGGATTTTTTTCTTTGTTAATGTTAATATCTGAACTTACTACCACAACAAAGGTAAACAATTTTATAGAAGTAGAAGAAAATGCGAGTCTAGGTTTAACAAACTACATACTTACAGCATTAATGTTGCCTATGTTTCTCCATAATTCAGTAAAACAAAGTGCTTTCAGTTTAAAAGCAACATAGACTAAGCACAAAGTAAGTTTATTTTACTAACATTTTCTTTAACATGACCGGAATTTTAGCATAAGTAAATTCTAGAGTAGAAATTCTAGTATATACCCATTTGTGGGCATTATCAACCATATGCCTGCACTTTTTGTTCATTTAATTTACATATTATGAGGGCAATTTGAATGATTTACAAATTGCACCAAATGCTTGCTAGTTATATAAGACTAGATGGTTTTACCTGATTTTATAATGTTACTAGCGGTTAGCCCCAGCTTCGCTCGTAAGTATAATATTATAAACTAGCTGTTGCCCGCGACTTCGTTCGCGTGGAAATTTTGGTGTGCATGTGTGAGACTGCCACGTTGGTCTACAGGTCGCAAGCGCGACTACTAAGCGTGGGGACCGATTCCCAGGTCGGGCAGTGTTAAAAAAAAATGTTTATTTCAATTACATAAAGTTATCACACACATGATTTGGAAGATCACCTTTTAAGCAAGGAGATGCTTGTTTTAGGGGGCATCCATTAATTACGTGAGGCGATTTTTCGACCCCCCTCCTCCCCTGGTGGGATGTCGTGAGATTTGGCTTGACCCCCTCATCTCCCTCCTAATCTCACGTGAGATTTATCAACATGAGATTGGGTGATATTTGGCGCGAATCTGGATTTGTGCCCGGTTGATGGCAATAGGCTCACCCCCTACTACATGGGACTTCAATATAACTGGCGAAATGTGTGTGTACGATTAGGTACACGTGTGCCCAAACCTTCGGGGCTTTAAGGCGTGACGTTATGTTATGTGTGAGAACTGACTGCCAGATCAAAAGGTGATAATGTACTGATGACTATAAAAGGCGTCCTTTTGGGTGCTGTAATTCTGGGCGGCAGAGGTCCGAAACAAAATTAAATGGCGTTGAGGCGACGATATGGCTTCAAAAATCGGTGTATTTTGGCACTATACAACTTTTTTTCAAAGTGAACCTTGTTTAGTGCTTTTTATTGTAATACCGTTCTGTATACAACATTAAATGACTTTTGGCGAGCCCTTAGACCTCTTTAATTCGGCCCTGTCGCAAAATCCCCTCTTAGCGAACGTCTACTAACTATAAACTACCTCACTGCCAAATATCAAGTTGGGAGCACAAAAAGTTAAGGACTTTCATCCAAACTTGCGAAAGCCCTTAGTCCTCCTTAACCCGGCGCTGACGCAAAATCCGTTCTAAGCGAATGTCTACTAACTATAAAGTACTTCCCTGCCAAATTTCAAGTATGTAGCACAAAAAATGACGGACTTTCATACAAACTTGAGAGAGCCCTTAGATCTCCTTAATCCGGCCCTGTTGCAAAATCAGTTCTTAGCGAACATCTACTAACTATTAACTACCTCCCTGACAAATTTAAAGTTTATAGCACACAAAATGAAGGACTTTCATACAAACTTGCGAGAGCCCTTAGACCTCTTTAATCCGGCCCTGTCGTAAAATGCATTCTTAGCGGACGTCTACTAACTATAAACTACCTGCCTGCCAAATTTCATCTTTATACGTCAAGCGGTTTTCGACCTTTCGCTTTCATAATTATATTTAGATAGATTTCTCATAATTAAATCTCTCTTTCAGTACCAAATATTTAGTGCAAAGAGTAAAGACAAAAGGAAACAAAAACTGAACCAAACAAACAAAGTCACCGACTTCTGAAGCTAAAGTTATTTTTCACTTTTTTGTGTTTTTGAAGGCGGTTTTATTTTTTGCAAAAAAGTTTTTTATTTTTCCATTTTTAGTTGTAATATCCTATACAATTAATATTTGCTATGCATTTATTTTATATTGTCAACAAAAATAAACAAATCTGGTTATACTGCACACATCTGTGTACACCCTCGGAGCACACAGGCGTTATGTTAGGATATTGTGTAAACAATAAACATCTAAGCGATTGCAGCAATCACGGCAGATTTGCTGCCTAATTTTGTTGAGTTCCATTGTACCTATATCTCCGAAGATCAGCATCAGATCTTCACCAAATTTAAACGGGGCCAGCGCCGTCGAATAATATTCTTCCAAATAAAAAAGAAATCATTGAAATAGGTTCTCTATTGGCAAAGGTATCGCTGAACTTACACACAATGATGATTACCAGGCATAATGCCTGCGAGTATGTGTGCCTATACAATTTAGAAAATTCCCTTGATTTCTCCAGGATCCCAACATCAGATCCTGACCTGATGACCATGGGACCACATGGGAAGTATACTGTATCAATCAATGCCCATAAAATTTGAGGGTTGCCCTTAATTTTCCTGGGACCCCATCATCAGATTCTGACTTGATGACAATGGGACCACCTCAGGAGTATAAACTTTCGAATAAAAAAGAATTTTCAAAATCGGTCGACGATTGGCGGAGAAATCGGTGTACATTAAAAATACATACAGTCGAACGTAGAACCTCCTCCTTTTTTGAAGTCGGTAAAAAATTGTCAAAGGAGTTTTGGTTAAACATTAGATAACCGTTAACAATACATGTCATGGTAATAGGCATATCCCCAACAAAATGGCACTGGGCATACCTAATTATCAAAATGTGGGTGCACTGTACACATCTGCGTAGTCCCTCAGAGCATACAGGCGTGATATAATGTTATGGTGTTGTGTAAACAATAAACATCCAAGCGATTGCAGCAATCACGACAGATTTGCTGTCTATTATTGAAGAGTTCCATTGATATCTCCGAAGATCACCATCAAATCTTCACCAAATAAAAAATGGGACCACCGCGGAATAATATTCTTCCAAACAAAAAAAGAATCATCAAAATCGGTTCACAATTGGCGAAACTAAAATCTATTTACGTAAATTATTTTTATCATAGAAATCGCGCATGAGGTTACCAACTAAATTTTAAATATTAATATCTTTTGCGTCTGTTGGTCGATTTTGATGAAATAAACGCTAAATAATACCCAGAACAATGTTTCTTATTTTGTAATATTTCGATTTTGAATACAATGAGGGGTTTTTACGTGATGCGCGCACAAACGAACAGACAAACCGACAAACCGACAAACAGACAAAAATTTAAAAAAATATTTTTTTACTTTCTACTACTTATTTCTAGCACCTTCCAGTGATTTTTTTGTAAAAATATGTAATGTACAGACACGGTAAGTCTACGATTTTATTATATGTATTGATGACAAGCGAACATGAAATGTCACAGAACAGGGTACTCCTCACACAAGGTTTGTATTCCCTGAAGACAATTTGCCCTTTTACATAATGACACATATTTTTCGGCATATAAATTTGGTATTATCATTAACACTGAAAACGGGATATTTACCATGTTTACTATATGTTTCGAGTTGTCCCGAGTTTTCAGTGTTAATGATTAATAATGTTAGTGACCATGTCAGTTTAAAAACATATCAATTTGATACTCTTCATTCTTTTCCCTGTGGTTAGTGCCTAACCTGGTGTCAGTGTTTTTATGCCACCCATGGGCCTCTGACTTGGTTTACATGTCGTCGATAAATATCTCTCAGGAATGCTGGTTTGGTTTACTCCCGATGTTTTCCTTCACCGAAGCTAGTAATAATTATATTTACAATACGCACATGAATCAGAAAAATCGGAGGTTTGGTTCATTTGGTACTCTAATTCGAGACCTCATAATCAACCTATCAACGTTCCCACAGTTGGGACACAGGCCTCCCTTCTGTAAGAGGGGGTGGGCCATACACCAAGCAGGCCCAATGTAGGTTAGTGGATGTTACACGTCTTCCATATTTTGTACCCGCAAATTACGTTATGTGGCTTTCACAGTTTCTTCTCGACACATTCAAATATTGATAGTTGTGTTTTATAAATGCTATTAATAGACCCTTAACATAGCCGAAAGGCACTTGTTCTCCCCGTCTTTGCGATTAATTTTTGTCCTAGACCATACCTGGGAACCTTCTAGTTACGGAGATATTGGGGGTCAAAGTTCCAACTTTTTCACAAGTTTTTTTTTTAATAAATGTTTTTAATGTAAGATTTTTACTTTACACACCTCCACGACCCCCGTACTATTCAATCCATCCATCAGCACAATGCTTTGAGTGCTTTCCATCGAGTCCTATCATTTAAAGTGTATTTCACCCCAAAAAAAAACTCGATTCCCAGCAATAATTTTTGCATAAAGTTACTTAGTTTGATGTACAGAATGCTTGGTTGACGGCTATGTGAAGGGTCTGTTTACACCCTGTATAAGGAGGAATTGTGTAAATAACCTCAAGCCTAATACAAGTTCTTTTATTTTCATTACCTTCGCATCTAGTATTTGTTAACGGCATAGACAATGGTTAATCTTTGCGTCGCGTCATCTACTAAATGGAAGCATCCGTTTTGTGGCAGATGAACGTCATGTATAAATGATACTAGTTACATACTTAGCTCTCTGGTTAATTGTAAAATGTCTATCAGTGTCAATGACCCAATAGACACTACTTTGGTAGAAATATGCGCTCAGCTTTGGGCAGTAGACTATTTCATAACACCACGCCTGTAATTCCCGAAGAGTTAGGCAGAGGTGTACCTTATAGTACACCTACATTTCGTCAGTTATGTTTTAAGTCCCATGTAATAGGGGGTGAGCCTATTGTCATCAACCAGGCGCAAATCCAGATTCCGTGACTGCTACTGAGAAATTCCTGATGGAAAAACCCAGTAACACTTTGCCCGACCCGGGAATTGAACCCAGGACCTCATGCTCAGCAGGCGCGCATGCGATCACTCGATCAATGAGGCAGTTCGGGTAGGCTATTTCATTGTCTTAAAATACTGCTTTTCATACTTACATAAAATAGTTACGATTATAAAAGCTATCAGTAACAGGATTAATATTATTATAATTACTATGAACGGTAATCTCTTCTTATATTTTCTTCTAAATCTGAAAGGGAAAAATAATTTGTAGTCAAATTGGACAGGCGAGGAATTTGATGAATACAAATGATAATCAGTTTTACAATCAACTTGTTTGAGACCACGCTGTTTTGAGCTTATGATATTTAAATACAAGCAAGGATGTAAACAAAAATGTATGTAAGCAAGCTGCTAAAATTTTAGGTGAGCTATTAATGAAGCTCTAAGCAAATACTCAGCAAGACCCGTGTCTCTTATCTTCTATGTCCTTTATGTTTGTTTTAGACCGAATTCTTTTTGAAAGATCATTCTATTAGCAATGATAAGTCGTTACTAACCTGGATGTTCTGGAGCCAACAGCTATTAGATACCCTGACTCTCTCAAGTCGTTGCCGTTCTTCAGAGGAGGAGTGTTGGGCTTAGCGCTGCTGGCTGCACCTTTGGAAGCAATAAAAAACGTGTATGTTACTGAGGGCCTATTCATTTAATTATGTTGCTGTTAGGCCGTTGGTCCTGGCTGTTTGTAGATCTTTGACAGTCGTTACAGATAGTCAGTGGTACCAAGGGGTATCGTATTACCCAGTACTAACTGGGTTGTGGAGGTCAGGCAGTCGCTCCATGTAAAATACTGGTATTCAGCTGTATCCCGTGAGACTGGAAAACGACCTCAACATGATGAAAATGATGTTGTTGTTAAATATTTGAATGGACCCTTCGTTTTTAGTAGGTTCTACAAATTACAGTAGGTACCCGGATGCACGGTTTGCCGATAATAACCTAACTCAATGATTTACCTGAAACAATCGTTGAACGTTAAAACGTTTCGACTAGCAATAATAATTGTTAAACACTAGTATTTCATAAAACTATCGTTAACTGAGAAGAGTCCTTTAATCTATTTATATAAAATGAATCCCTATTTCCCTTGGTCACGCCATCACGCTTGAACGGCTGGACCGATTTCACTAATTCCTATTTTGTTGTGTTTGTTATTGTCAGGAGAAGGTTCTTAGGTAGTGGGTAAGTAGTGGGTAGGTAGTAGGTAGGTAGTAGGAAAAGGTGCATTGCAACGCATGCCGGGAACAGCTACTCCTGAATAAATGTCAGTTTGTAAATAAAGGAGTTTAAACTTTACATACACACATCGAAGGTATTTCTATATCGATGATGATTCACGATTACGATTAAAGCGTCGCGATCAGATACATTGCGATGCAAAATCGTGATTGTGTGGGCGACTATGCACAACCAGCGACAGCATCGTGATTGTATTGCGGCCATTTTACGTTTGCATCAGTGCAAAAAGTCGCGATAAGCGGTCTGTTGTTGGGTCTGTAGGGGGCCGCACTGCGTCACAATATTTAATTCTCCTACATCTTGGTTGTATGAACTAAAGATAAATCCCAGTGCAGATTTATCATCGGGATTATTTTTCATCAGGCATATATACTGTGTGAAAAGTCCATTACGATTAATATCTTGTACGAAAAATAGGTCCTGAATATTTCATAAAACCAACGTTAAGTAATGTTACCACAAGTTTATTTCTAAGAAAGTACCACACACAACTGAAAGGCCGCAGCGTGCTTTGTTGTCTCCAAATACGATTCGCTGCGGCCCGAAGCGGCTGTAATATGCGCTCACCTTTAAATCCGTCATCTTTATTTGTAGCTTCGTGTTATTGTACTAAGTGCCCATCTTCCTAAAATAATCTCTTGATTGCATTAATTAACTTCACTTATAATAGTTACTTTGATTAAAAAACGAATTAAAAAGAAATTAACAGCAAGAAAAACAATGACCGAATAAGATGTTACTTTATTGGCATTTCAGGCAAAATTCTAAATTCCAAAACTTTCAAGCCGCATTTTTTTTAATTTTAACGAGGTCTGATTCGCTTGATTTGGTTTTAAAGGAAATGAATCACGTTTCCGAGTGAAACGAAAACATCATGTTAATGCAATCTTTGATCTCTGGTAGGCACATATTTTCGTAGAATTTATTTGTGTGGATACAATCAATATATCCTTGAAGTTGTAATTACTCAAATGAAATACCTCAACGCCGTAAAAGAAAAAGAAATAAACGTGAACTTTTTTATTTACGTAATAGCTTTAGAATAATTTTCTTTGATTAAAGTGGCCAGTGTTCTATTAATGATCTTAATCTCTAATAAAAATTAATTTATTGCTCTCGAATTTAATTTATTATTGTGTTTTTTATGCATTATGCACTTTAATTAAAGCTTATCACAGTCACTAAAACAAAAACCTTTTTAGTAAAAAATAAGTACAAGTATTGTCTTTGGCACAAATACGAATACCGAATTTTTTTTTTAATTTTCATCGTATCGTGGTAAGTGGCTAGTACGAAACTTACCTTGAAAATTTACGATATTCAGTACAAAAACTATCGTTTTAAGTTATTCAGCTGGTCAAGTAGGTACGTTGGACGTAGGAACTAGATAAAATCTTTCTGGCTAGGCTATTTAAATGATTTACGATAACTAAAACGAAAACTATGTAAACCAAGAATGCTTTTAGCTGCCAGAATTCTACAAAGCCTTTATATATTTTGGTGAAAGAAATAATTTTAATATAAGAAGTAGCCGCGTAAATTAATAAAGCAAGCTGTATTAATTTACGCGGCTACTTCTTGACAGTCTCGAATAGGCTTCGTTTTTCTATCTATAGAAAACTAGCATGAAATTCGGAGTTCCATCTCTAATCTGATCAGAGTTTTCGTGATTTTTTTATTTATAGTATATATCAGCCCGGCAGGAGGCCTATGCCCAGCAGTGAGGCAGTACAGTAATAAAAAAAATAAACCCGAAGTCTGACTATGTTCCCGGTAAACAGCAAAAGAGTAGAATACGGAATGTCGACGCACAAAATATCGATGAATGCTAGTACGATGCTACAAAATTAATAATAATAATGAGTCTAAATTTAAAAAAAAAAAAAAAAAAATATTTAAATTTAAAATTTATTATTTTTTAATTTTTCCTACCGTAAAACGTAATTTTTCACCCCAAAAAAAAAGTCGATTCCCAGCAATAATTTTTGCGTAAAGTTACTTAGTTTGATGTACAGAATGCTTGGTTGACGGGTATGTGAAGGGTCTGTTTACACCCTGTATATTATTATATATTAAAAGGACGTGACATCAACCATCAAGCTGGAGGATTCTTCCCTTCCTGTATAGGATGAGGAACTTTACCCTATTCCCCATATATCTATACCATTACCAACTACGGGAGAATCACAGGAGGTACCTAGCTTATGTCACTTCTAAAAAGTACAACACTATCTTGTCTATTCTTCACCCAGAACCGCCCAGAACGCATACATAGAACACCATTTCTTCAGTTGTTTAGTTTTATCCGACTTGTACGAATTAACTCGACAGCAATTACAACTAATTGTGCAGAGCTCTCTTGCTGTTTTATCACGTGCTACCAACATGTTTCGAGAACCTGCGTTTACACCTTTTACAAATTGTGATACACTTTTTGATAAGTTTTCAAATCAAATCAAATCATTTATTTGCATGAATATGGGTAAGTACATGAGGTGATACAAACAACAGAAGTTCTTTAAGCCATATCCTACCATAACAGGTGTGCAAATATCTAATACAGTAAATAAAAATAAAAAAAATCTTACATTAATGACATTAGTTTTGTAAAAGACCTGTTAAAAACATGCACCATGCAAATATTGACGTTTCAGACGCATTGTTAACTATTTCATTCACCTTTTTGTATGTTTTTTTTTTGGCTGTAAGGGATTAACGAAACAGAAACAACATGTATAAAATTATACATGTTTATATTTTTGTTGTGAATGCGGATTAATAGTATTTATCTTGCAGACAAAGAGTTTGGCAGTCTGATCCATGATCCACTGATCTTAGTGCTATTCTTTTGATTACTTGGATTACTATATTCAGTTGCTAGTCCAAGCATACTTACGGGTAACCGTAGGCCCCATAACATCCCCTTCTTCTCCCGACCACGCGTTCATTTTCAACCCTTTATCTTCACGGTTCAAAACATAAACTTATAAGTTTCATTGTCAACTATAAAACTTCTTTGTGCGGCTTGAGTTCACATCATAAACTTTTTATTGTTTGCAATAGTTAACCTCATAAATATCCACTGTTCAATTTGTATTATTCATCAGAAATTTTCTTTCATGCGATATGCACAGTTATTTTAAAAGTTCCACTGAAAATATTTTCATAACCCGATACCAAACAAAAACACACCACGTTCCTTTTATTTAAAATTCTTTAATTTATATACATTGCTTGTAACACACGTCTAATATCAAACAACATTCTTATTCACCCGGTAATGTACAACAGACTATGTACACCGATCGTCATTTGTTAAGTTAGGCTACATTGCCTTGTGGTGGCGTTTAGCTTACTGAAAGCTCGCTGTGCTACTGAAACTTGTCTGTAGTTTCAGTAAGGTAACTATGATTAAGGTTGTTTGTAGGCTTTTGAAGAATTGTTTGTCTATATTTGTTGAAGTAAACATTGAGGGTGAGTATGTTGATTAAATAATGGAACTTAGGTTTATCTTTCTAGTTATATCATCAAACACAGGGTAGCCTTGTTTAGGCATTATACAGACAGGTAATTTGGGTGACGGATTTGGTTAAACTATAAAGTATCGTTCTTTATTTGATTTTCAACACAATGTGAATTCGTTAACCGTGTGAAACAGCTGGCAATTCGCAGTATTGTATGCTTGAATTTTTCTGAAAAACCGTTTATCATTTTGAGTTTGCTAGATGTTACAAACGAGACCAATCTTCAAGCAGATCCTAATCCCAGAGAAGACATCAATTTCTGGTTTTAAAAAACAGCTACTTCTAAATTATCCCAACCTTCCCCAAAACCATGGCTCCCATTCTACCCGGTTCACAGGACAGTTGTGATGTGCAGGCCAGCACGCGATCGCTAGTGATGTGCCACTCCGGTATCGATTCAACGACAATAAGCCGTAACAGTCTCTCATTCAATGCACGAAAGATTGCGTCGTACCTCTGTGAGTAAACAACCACAGCTTGCTTCTATTTTATTGTTTATTTTTATGCTTTCCTGGTATCAAGGTCGGCAGTACTTGAGTGGGGTTACGATTTTTAAAGAGGGTCGTAAATATGAATGACTTTTGTAGTTCAAAGTGAGTTCTCTGCTTATGAGTTATGGTTTTTTTTCTAAATTACATTCTAGTTCTGTTAGCTCTTCAAATAGAGGGCTAACTCTTAGACCTCCTTATAACTTGTAACCTTAATTTTCTTCTTTATTTCCTACCTCTCCGGGACAAACAGCCGATATATTTTGTGTGTGTCTTTGTGAGAGTTCTGAAAAACTGGTCTTAATATCGGGGTCTCCTTACCATATGAGTTTTGAGTTATTCGCACTAATTCAGATATAAATTATCTTTAAGAAAAACTGACTGGTTCTTACGATTTGTGTTTCTTTCGTTTTGTTTTGAAAGTAAATATCGATATGTTTTAAAACAACCCACTCTATTTAAAATATTCTATATTTAGGTTAATCCATTACCGTCAAATTTTTATAGCTTCGTCAATTTAGTAGGCGTGGGTGTAAACTTTTTCTTTTAAAGGCATAAGTTAGGCGTCCTAGGGTGCCTAGAACATCACTATTCCAGGTCGATAGTCTCACATGAATATTTCATAGTTTTTTTAACGTGATTAGGGTCTTTTAAGTCAAGCTCTAATCCAAGTAGGCCATAAGCAGTCGACACAGATATGGGAACTGGCACTCCCTTTCTTCTCCTAAAATTGTTTGTCCGAAAATCATTATCCATAACACGTTTGCTATAAACTTCAGTAACCATAATGTTCAAAATCCCGAAATTTTGTTTAACATAATTATCTTTAGTTCTAATAGTATTCTGTCATAATATCGAGTACTATAATAATTGAATCTCCTAATTTTACATGACCTAAAGTCATATGTCCTAAGTATTGTGTTAAATAATGAGTATTATTCCGAATGTTCATTTATAATAAATTTTTTAGTCTTAAAAAATTTGCTAAATATTTAGTTTTAGGCTGAGCGCAGACTTGAGTCAAGATAGTCTTAAGACAGACTATTGCTTCACAGAAAGTATGAAGCCGCGCAAACTTGAAACAAAACGTCTCATAGACAAAATTGTTTAATACCTACTAGAACTGCACTGCGACAAGTAGGGTTGCCAACTTTTATATTTTAGAATAAATAGAGTATATCTGATTTAAAACTGTCGTGACTCAAGTCTGCGTACAGCCTTAGTGACAGAAACGAATCGCTGTAAATCCGACTCCACGCAGTCTTGTCTGCTCTACCCCTAGAGTGTAATTTAAAATCGCGTAGGCGCGGAGGGTCGAGGCGGCCCGCGAGTTGAGGAGCAGGTGGTTGTGACACTCGCCACCGCGGCTGAGGCTGGCCGGCGAAGCCGGCCAACAAGCCGAAGCTGCGGTGGTGAGCGTTAAACCCATCTGCGACGATAAACTCGCGTGGGACCGCCGGAGCCCCGCAGCGCCGGAGCCGTGACAGAAACCATGCCTGCTGCATGTTGCATGCTTGCTTGCATGCTGCGTGCTTGCTTGCATGCTGAATGCTGCGTGCTTGCATGCTGCATGCTTGCTTGCATGCTGCATGCTTGCTTGCATGCTGCATGCTTGCTTGCATGCTGCATGCTTGCTTGCTTACAATCGGTTCTCTATTGTGTCACCTAACTTTTTTATTCATAATTTAAAGTGCCATAACTTTTTTTGTCCTAATCATCATTTGTCCGAATGATAACTTACCCGAACTTAATATCACATAATGTCACATGCCATAAAATTGAAATCCCTAAATATAATATGTTCTAAATCCCTTTGTCATAAATATTACAATCAATAATATACAAAAGGCATAAAACCGTTTTCAATAAAAGTTAAAAGTCCTAAATTCAAATTACAGAAGTAACGTTTATTTATAATAATAATATTCTTCGGGATAAATATATTATACATGGACTCAGTAAAGCAGCTGATTGTAAGCAAGCAAGCATGCAGCATGCAAGCAAGCATGCAAGCAAGCATGCAGCATGCAAGCAAGCATGCAGCATGCAAGCACGCAGCATTCAGCATGCAAGCAAGCACGCAGCATGCAAGCAAGCATGCAACATGCAGCAGGCATGGTTTCTGTCACGGCTCCGGCGCTGCGGGGCTCCGGCGGTCCCACGCGAGTTTATCGTCGCAGATGGGTTTAACGCTCACCACCGCAGCTTCGGCTTGTTGGCCGGCTTCGCCGGCCAGCCTCAGCCGCGGTGGCGAGTGTCACAACCACCTGCTCCTCAACTCGCGGGCCGCCTCGACCCTCCGCGCCTACGCGATTTTAAATTACACTCTAGGGGTAGAGCAGACAAGACTGCGTGGAGTCGGATTTACAGCGATTCGTTTCTGTCACTAAGGCTGTACGCAGACTTGAGTCACGACAGTTTTAAATCAGATATACTCTATTTATTCTAAAATATAAAAGTTGGCAACCCTACTTGTCGCAGTGCAGTTCTAGTAGGTATTAAACAATTTTGTCTATGAGACGTTTTGTTTCAAGTTTGCGCGGCTTCATACTTTCTGTGAAGCAATAGTCTGTCTTAAGACTATCTTGACTCAAGTCTGCGCTCAGCCTAAAACTAAATATTTAGCAAATTTTTTAAGACTAAAAAATTTATTATAAATGAACATTCGGAATAATACTCATTATTTAACACAATACTTAGGACATATGACTTTAGGTCATGTAAAATTAGGAGATTCAATTATTATAGTACTCGATATTATGACAGAATACTATTAGAACTAAAGATAATTATGTTAAACAAAATTTCGGGATTTTGAACATTATGGTTACTGAAGTTTATAGCAAACGTGTTATGGATAATGATTTTCGGACAAACAATTTTAGGAGAAGAAAGGGAGTGCCCTTACAATCAGCTGCTTTACTGAGTCCATGTATAATATATTTATCCCGAAGAATATTATTATTATAAATAAACGTTACTTCTGTAATTTGAATTTAGGACTTTTAACTTTTATTGAAAACGGTTTTATGCCTTTTGTATATTATTGATTGTAATATTTATGACAAAGGGATTTAGAACATATTATATTTAGGGATTTCAATTTTATGGCATGTGACATTATGTGATATTAAGTTCGGGTAAGTTATCATTCACATTATTATTATATATTATTATTCATAGACAAATGATGATTAGGACAAAAAAAGTTATGGCACTTTAAATTATGAATAAAAAAGTTAGGTGACACAATAGAGAACCATGGGACCTACTTAGAAAGCAATTTTTGAAGTTACTGAACCTTTGTTGATTTTAATAAGGAGACTATAATGCTTGTCTGCCTCGTTAGTCTAGTGGTCGCAATCGCGACTTCTGAGCATGAGGCCCTGGGTTCGATTCCCGGTTTCGGTTTGGGCAAATTATCGGGTTTTTCCAACAGGAACTTCTCAGTAGCAGACATGGAGTCTGGATTTGTGTTCAGTTGATGACAATAGGCTCGCCCCCTATTACATGGGACTTAAACATAACTGGCGAAATGTGGGTGTACTATTAGGTACACTTCTGATTAACCCTTGGGGGATTACAGGCGTTATGTTATATTACTAATGATTGTTTTCAGTAACACTAAAAGTGCGCTGTTGCATTATCAACTCTCGGTGCCGTGCCGAACATCGAAAATACAACAGCACTCTTTTATTTCTTAGTGAAAACGGGCAATATTTGGCAAAAATCAAAACAAATGGCCTCACCAAAGAAACTACCCAAACGACAGATTCCTCAAACGATAACATTCCAAAATTATGCTCAATACAAAAGCAATGAGCATAATTTTGAAAATTCTACCATTACGACCAACTTCAACCATATAACATCCATTACATATTTATGTCCATAGGAACCCTAACAACTTCTCTATGACCTAGCCTGTAGGTGAACACGCCATGTTTGCATTGGCTTGATTAATGTCAGCCCATCCATACTGAGCTGTCAATTACTTTGGTATGACGAAGGGGAACGTTGGGCGATTGATTATAAGACGTTTCCGGAACTATTTACGTCATTAGACTTATGGGGCGTGTAAATAAGAAATTAGTTTAAAAGTGATGGTTTCGAAAACGGACAACTTTCCGAAAATACCTGCAGTACCGTAATATCGTATTAGGTACCTAGTACTAACTGGGAAAAATACCTGCCGTGCCGTAATACCTGGGACTAACTGAGTTGTGGGGGTCAGATAGGCAGTCACTCCATGTTAAATACTGGTATTCGGCTGCATCAAGTAAGACTGGAAGCCGCCCCCAAGATGCGAAAAAGGCTAGGTAGATGATCACCTACCCAAATAAAGTTATTTTGGAATTTTAGGTATTTTTGCAAAATTGACCACTTTCGAAACTCACATATACAATATGAGTGAAAGCCAATTTCAATTAGTTGTAAGTATTCATTTTAAAGAAAACTATTATTAACGAATCAATCATATGAGTTGAGTGATTCAACTTACGTAGAAGAAAAAATGGAGTAATTTTTTTCCTAGAACATAATCAAAGTGATTATCATGACTCACGTTCCCACACAACATTACATCACGCCTGTAATCGCCGAAAGTTTAGGCAGAGGTGTACTAGGTACCTACACCCACATAGTTTGGATTACAGAAGGTAGTAACTTTGCCACCAACAAATAAAACCACACAATTCAGTACTGATGAAAAAACTTTATTTTGCACCACAACAACAATACGGACACGATCTCAACGCTTACAGAAAAATATTTACACAACGAACGACATCCGACGGAGATTACCATCCATGGCCGTATCCACCGCCATATCCGCCGCCATAGCCACCGCCATAGCCACCGCCGTATCCACCGCCGTAGGAGCCGACCGACACGTACTTCTGGACCACGGGCTGCGCGTACGTCTGGACCACAGGCTGGGCCACCACGTGTTGGGCCACGGTCTGTACCACTGGGGCAGCGTGGACCACAGGCTGAGAGATCACTGGAGCAGCGTGGACCACTTGCTGTGCTACTTGAACTGGGTGCACGATCTGTGAAGAAGAATGTGAGAGGTTGGTTTGATAGGGAAGAATGTGAGTGTTTCCCAGTAATTAAATAATAAGTATTTTTCACCTTATCTCTCATACAGTTGATGACACTGAAACAGTAATGTCTTCATAATAGGGCTGAAAATAAGGTCATTGACTTGACCGCCTTCACTCAGTTGAATTCTAGTGTACATTGTAGTGATATCCAATATCTTTTGAACATAAATTGCCCGACTTCTGCCAGAATTGGCAACAACCGTATTCCCATATGCCATTTACAAAATAGGGACGACGGTACTTAGGTACCATCGTCCCTATTTTGTAAAACAAATAGAAAAGTAAACGAAGTACCAACGCTTGCGGTTCTCACGGAAGCTATAGTAATTATGTTGATTAGCGGTAAGCGATGCGACCGCAGCAATGATTAAACGGAATGTTTACGTTTGAATTCACAATTTATTTTGTTTTCGTAGCACTTGCTACGAGACTCGTAGCACAAGGCTGATTGTAAACTGAAACTAGGTTTTGAATTTTTTGAACACAAGAATTATTGGCTTTAAGATAGTCGTATTGATGACTGCTAAGTGCTGCATGTTTTTCAAGTTGAGCCGCTGCTACGGGCGTAGCATACATTTGTAATATAATCACGGCTTCGAGACGCATTGTGTAACTGCTACGAAGAGCGTAGATGATTAGCTTCATGACTGCTGGAATGAGACAAAGCTTGTGGAGGCCATATATGCAAGGAGTTTAACTACTGCCACGAGCAGATATAGCTATAGGTTACCTGCTGGAACGACGCATAGCTAGTAGCAGGCTTGGCGATAGCTACAGGAGCCGCGTGCACTACGGGTTGAGCCACTGCTACAGGCTGAGCTACTGCCACCGTTGGCTGGTGTACGTAGCTTACTGATGATAGTTGCTGAAATTAAGAAGAATATTTTAATATGACTGTTTATCTTCAGGTAAATAATCAGACCAGTTAAAATATTTTAGATAAGGCAACATGTGAAATCAACTATATCAATTGGTATTACAACTTTCGTGGCACAAATCTAATTAAGCAATCAAGTGCTATCTGATATGTTTTAGATAAAGCAAAGTGAGTTTTATTTATACAGTATTGTGTTAAATTAAAGAAAGAATAAAAATAACCAAAAGTTTTCTAACATTTCAGGGCTTATTCACAAACGTTTATTAATGAGTAATGTCTGCATAACTATAAAGTTTTTGACGTTTAAACGTCTCTTAACTTTAAGAAGAATTTACGGATAGTATAAACCGCCTAGAGCTCTCAAAGCACTGATATATAAGCCTTTAAAAAATATTAAAAAGATATCTACCGTCATTTACGTGCTTCTATTTGTGAAAGATGTTAAATAACAACTTATAGTAATGATAGACTGCAAGCTTTTCGAACAATAAATAAATACAGGATGAAAGGGATACCGACGCTTAGACTGTTCCCACGTATTCAGTACATCATTCTGAATCCCCCTCCATACAGGGTGTAAACAGACCCTTCACATAGCCGTCAACCAAGCATTCTGTATATCAAACTAAGTAACTTTACGCAAAAATTTTTGCTGGAAATCGACTTTTTTTTGGGGTGAAAAATCACGTTTTAAGGTAGGACTCCATGGAAAGCACTCAAAGCATTGTGCTGATGGATGGATTGAATAGTACGGGGGTCGTGGAGGTGTGAAAAATAAAAATCTTAAAAAAATGTTTAAAAAGAAACCTTGTGAACAAGTTGGAACTTTGACCCCCAATATCTCCATAACTAGAAGGTTCCCAGGCATGGTCTAGAACAAAAAAATTATGGCAAAGACGGGGAAAATAAGTGCCATTCGGTTATGTTAAGGGTCTATTTACACCCTTTATGAATTGTTGATGTACTGAACACGTGGTTATCGTTTTTGCGTCGATGTCCTTTCCACCCTGTATATCGTAGAAAGTTCTACAAAGTCAGTACTCACAGCAGGTGCGTGCCAATCGTCAATGATACCGCCGGGCTTCGGTCTGGCTGCCACCACCGACAGGATCGCGAAGAGGATCTGTAAATAATGGTGGTGTTATGATAAGTACGAGTTGTAGTACAGTCACGAGCACATTACTGATTGTAATTTTATGTTGTACGAATATAGTATTTAGCCAGAATGAACACGTGGATTATGAAATAGGTCTGATCTCAAAGTTTCAATACTTCATTTTAGTTCATATGTCTACCACCTACTGTAGATGTGTGTCACCACGCCTGTAATGCACACTTAGGTAGAGCTGTCCCTAGTAGTACACCCAGATTTCGCTAATTATGTTGTTCCATGTATGATAAGTCCCATGCAATAGGGGGCGAGCCTATTGCCATCAATCAGGCACAAATCCGGATTCCGTGAAAAACCGAATAACACTTTGCCCGACCTGGGAATTGAACTAAGGACCTCATGCTTAGGCTACTAGACTAACGGGGCAGTCAGTACATTAACATTCCTAATTATGATGTTTGGAATAATGACAATGGCCCTGTACATTGTCGCAAGAGTAAGAGATGTTATAGGAATCGAACTTGCATCATAAGTATTACACAAAGCTGGTGTTCAAAGCAAATTACAGTAATCTGGTTTATTATAATCAGGATACTTTCGGAAAAATACAATTATTTTCCCATGCTTTTCTTTCAAGTTGTAAAATAAAACAAATGTTCTAATTATCATAAATGACTCCTCTAAAACCCCAAATGAAATCCCCGAAAAAAACAAAAAACCCTGAACCCTGTGCTGAATGACCCTGTCTTTAATAAATTATGTTGTCCTAACAAGACATACAGGGTGTAAACAGACCCTTCACATATCCGTCAACCAAGCATTCTGTACATCACACTAAGTAACTTTACGCAAACATTTTTGCTGGGAATCGACTTTTTTTTTGGGGTTATAAATCACGTTTTAAGATAGGACTCGATGGAAAGCAGTCAAAGCATTGTGCTGATGGATGGATTGAATAGTACGGGGGTCGTGGAGGTGCGTAAAGTAAAAATCTTACATTAAAAACATGTATTTAAAAAAACCTTGTGAAAAAATTGGAACTTTGAACCCCAATATCTCCGTAACTATAAGGTTCCCAGGTATGGTCTAGAACAAAAAAATGGTCGCATTGACGGGGAGAACAAGTGCCTTTCGTATATGTTATGGGTCTATTTACACCCTTTATTTACCCACAAACAATATTTCATTTACTCATATGAAAGTAAAACAATCGATTTCTTATATCTGACGAGGGTACTTTACTCTAGAATATACAATCATGAATAAGTTATGATTTCTTCAAAGTGTCTCATCCATTATTAACTTTTCTTTGTCCATCTATTAATGTCAGCACAGTTTGTTGACTTTTATTAATTATTCATTTGAGATACACGTTATTACAAATTGTATAAAAAAATACTTTTCTAGAACATTCTCAATTGGTGGTTAGGGCTCCAGAGAAGACCATTTATAATATTAATTAATTTTGTTGAGAATATGAAAACTTTTATTTTATACTAGCTGTGCCCCGCGGTTTCACCCGCCGCTTCTGACTTGTTTTTGCTCGGCTCCTATAGATCGTAGCGTGGTGTTATATAGCCTATAGCCTTCCTCTATAAATGGACTATCCAACACTAAAAGTTTTTTTGAATTCGAACCAAACAAACTCTTCAGCTTTATAATATTAGTATAGATTAGTATTTCTCGTTAGATTAAACTTACGATACATCTTTTCATACTTTCTTCATGAAAAGGTCATGAAATGATCGAATAACGCTGTAGGTATTTAGTGTTACAAGAAATTTAAAAAAGCAAAATAATATATCATCATCATCATCATTTCAGCCGAAAGACGACCACTGCTGGACATAGGCCTCCCCCACGTGTCGCCACATTGACCGGCAAAAATATAAATAACAGCTGAAATGTGAAAGCTTCTTTGAAGCTTTTTAAATACCTACCTAGAACAATACAACAGGTTTTCCGTAGCCAAAATAATATACAGGGTGTAAACAGACCCTTCTCAAAGCCGTCAACCAAGCATTCTGTACATCAAACTAAGTAACTTTACGCAAAAATTATTACTGAGAAACTTTTTTTTTGGGTTGACAAATCACGTTTTACGGTAGGACTCAATGTAACGCGCTCAAAACATTGTGCTGATGGATGGATTGAATAGTACGGGGTCGTGGAGGCGTTTATAGTAAAAATCTTACGTTAAAAACATGTATTTAAAAAAATCTTGTGAAAAAGTCCGAACTTTGACCTCCGATATCGCTGTTACTAGAAGGTTTCCACGTATGGTCTAGAAAAAAAAGTTCGCAATGACGGGGAGAACAAGTGCCTTTCGGCTTCATTAAGGGTCTTTTTACACCCTTTATATCTACTTAAAATATTTTGGCAAACAGGTCATCAGCTATTTGTTGGTTTAGCACGAAAAAGCCCATCTCTTTACAGATTAAGTCTAGAAGATTTGTGATTTAATGTAACAGTAGTAATATAAGGGGTTTTATCGACAGAAAGTACCCCAACGAAGAGATATCTTAAAATAAATCTCATAAATAAAATAAAGATAAATTTAAAAAGCTGTACTTACAAGGGCTCGCATGGTAGACTGTTACTATTGAACTAAGAATGTAGAGTGTGCAATTATGATCGCCTGCGCACCTTATATACTCTCACGGAATTTTCAGCCCATTCCGATCTAGGTCTGACATCTTTAGTACCTAGGTACGTGTCTAGGCTGAGACCTAGCGAACCTAGCTTATGTATTATTGATAATTATCATAAATTGGTCTAATATTTATTAATAACTTGAAGAGAAGTTGGAGTTCATCGCCTTTTTGAGATGCTTTGGCGTATTTACGAGATAATTTTTAAGTGGGATTATTTTAATTTGTTATGTCCAAAATGGTGTTTTAGCTGCTTGTAAATACCTGTAATTTATTAAGATGATAGATACGTCGATAGGAGTGCTATAGGAGCTCGTGGCTAAAAAAATGGGTCGATTTTCAGGTTAAGCCGCGCTTGCCTAGGTTGGTCCTTGCATGGTGACCACCCATTCCATACCGAGTTTCTTCCGTGCCTTGGAGAGCACGTTAAGACGTTGGTCCCGGCGGCCATTTGTAGATCTTTGACAGTAGTTATAGTTAGTCAGTGGCCCAAAAAGTCTGACAACCAGTCTTACCAAGGGGTATCGTATTACCTAGTACTAACTGGGTCATGGAGGTCAGATAGGCAGTCGCTCCATGTAAAATATTGGTATTCAGCTGCATCTGGCGTCGACAGGAGTGTACTGATTGTAGACAGTGTGCGAATCAATGTATATGAATTCAATTAGTAATACAAGGAAATTGCATTGAAGTTCTCCTTAGTGCTATCCGCCGTAGTAGTTTTATTTTTTTTTGCAATCTAAACCAGTTAAACTATCAATTAGGTACTGATGTAGGTACCTTTACTAGACTCATCTAAACTTTATATCCCTAATGGTTGTCCTAGGCAGGGTTTATGTGAGCTGTATGAACGTTACAAAACATGGATCAATATCATATTATTCTCTTGTTTCTGTAACACTTTTTATTTATATATTTTTCTGTTCAATGTTCCACGCATTGTTATTAATTATGACAGCCCCATTTTTTCCAAGATGTCCTTTGTCTGTCTTTGGGTCGATTGAAATTAATAATAAAAGGTATTTTATATGAGCATGTAGGTACGGTTGATTGTTTCAACTACCTTCACGTGTGTTTTTATACGGGGTGGAAGGACCACCGACGCGAAAACGGTTACCACGTATTCTGTACACCATTCTGAATCAGCTGTTCCATACATTTTGACCGTGTAGGTATTGCAGTTTTGTAGGAAACAGCTGATTTTTTTAATAAACGATGAATATTTTTTACGTGGCTTAGAATGATGTAATGAATACGTGATAACCGTTTTCGCTTCGGTGTCCCTTCCACCCCGTAGATGATCCAATTTTCCATGTAATGGTAAAAAATAAAGATGTGTGTAGGTCATTAAACTTATACTGTCACTTACGGGATATCGGGAGCTCAAAATAATGAACAATCACGGAAGATTACTAATTATTATTATTATTATTATTACTATTATTATTACCAACAAGTTAGCGCTGATAGATCGACTGGATACAGGCTGGGGTGAGTCAAACAAAATCGAGGTGGTGATCTACGGCATCACGGATATTCAGGTACGCACAGAGTTACTTAAAAATACTCCAACAAATTTTATGGAACTTGATAGACATTTAAGTACGTACCCTAACATGAAGAGCCTTAAGCGACATTTTGATAAAAGTGAAGTATAAGTTTAGTTGTAAACCGTGAAAGCTTAAAACAGTGTGTGTAGGTCATTGTCCTAAAAGTCACATTAACATTCAATCTCTATTTTACCTTATTATGAAATCATAAATCACCAAATAAATAGCGTGACAAAGGTAACAAAATAGTTCGAAATCCTAAAGATTTCCTTCTGATAAGAATTAATTTGTACAAGTTGAAATTAATTTATATTCTATATTTATGGAGTTATAGTCGAATATTGATAAAGCCATAACATATTTTCATGCCCATAAAAGTGATGAATGGAAAATTATTTTATGATTAATAAATTATGGCAAATATATAGTTACTTAATTAATAATGTATGAATGAAACTGATCTAGAGGTATGGGCTCGCCTAGTTGGGAAGCTATGTTGGTATCATTAAAAAAAGAATCCGGACCAGTTCAAGAGCGTTCACTTAAAAACGATTTGGCGATTCTTACAAGTATGTAGGACTGTAGGTATCAGTCGTTACGACATTTTAGGATTAGAGCTTTAAAACGGGGTAACGGAGGGTCCGTTACCCCGTTACCCTTGGTTGACGGCTTCGTTACCCCCGTCACGAAGCCGTCAACCAAGCATTCCGTACATCAAACTAAGTGAGATTGAACATCATAAGAAAAACAACTCGTGGACGGATTATGAAACTAGGAACGCTGTATTCACTCACCTACAAGGACGCGCCAAAAAGTGGGCTGCGCGTTCGTATCCATTGTGCAAGACCTGGGAAGAGCTAAAGGAGCGACTTACTCGACAATTTGTTGCAACAAGGAGGTTCTACGATTTGTTTCGCGATATGGTGGAGTACAAGAGCGACCAGGTGGCTACGTACATCGAGTATTCTACCAACAAGTTAGCGCTGATAGATCGACTGGATACAGGCTGGGGTGAGTCAAACAAAATCGAGGTGGTGATCTACGGCATCACGGATATTCAGGTACGCACAGAGTTACTTAAAAATACTCCAACAAATTTTATGGAACTTGATAGACATTTAAGTACGTACCCTAACATGAAGAGCCTTAAGCGACATTTTGATAAAAGTGAACATGAATCTTCTTATTCTAAACGTCCTAAAACTAGTGATAAATCTACAGATCTGCGTTGTCATTACTGTAATAAAGTAGGTCATTTGAAACGACATTGCTCACTATTGCGCAATAAGAATAAAAGTGAGGGTACCCCCCAACCTCAGGTGTCTCTTGATAAAACTAATGATAAGCCAGTTGGTATACAATGTTCCTACTGTCATAAACCTGGGCATTCCGAATCTACTTGTTTCACGAAGCAACGAGAAGAAAAATGAAAAGATTCTAAAGACCCTAAGTTTCTAACAAAGTCGGTCAATGTTTGTTCACCCTCTAAATGATTCTTTAATTGAAATATGTCTAGGTGGCTATAATCTACAAGCATTGATCGACAGTGGTTCGGAGTGTTCAATAATTAAAAAGATTTCCTTTTTGCAGACTGTTTACCCGAAAAGACAGAAATCTCGTTTACCCGCTTTACAGGCATTGGCTCGGAACCATGTTTTTCATTTCGGAAAATGACAACTTAGCCTGAGTTTGATGGGCTCCATACCGAGATAACGTTCGTCATTGTTGATTCATATTTGTTACCGCATGACGTAATCTTAGGTAGGGACATATTTAAGACCCCCGGTTTTATTTTCACCCTTAATAGTGACGGTGCTAAAATAGTACGTGACATCAATGTCAATATGTGTCATATCCAAAACACGAACGTGGACTTCCACCACATTAACACAGATCTGAATGAACAGTGTGATATTGATAGGTTGAGATCTATACTAAAAAACTACGAAATTAATTTTGTCAGCGGCAATTCTAGGTCCACCGTCAGTACAGGAAAGATGCAAATCAAACTTAAAAATCCTGATAAAATCGTACAACGACGTGCGTAGCGGTTGGCTCCTTCTGAGCGAGCCATAATGCGTGAAATAATAACAGACTTGGAGAGCAAAGGCATAGTGCGTGAGAGTTCTTCGCCTTTTTCAAGTCCTGCTCTACTTGTTAAGATGAAAGACGGATCTGACCGTCTTTGTGTAGATTATAGGGAGCTTAACTCCAACACTGTGCGTGATAGTTATCCTTTGCCGTTGATATCAGAACAGATTGATGCCCTCAGTCAGGCGACTTATTTTTCAAGTTTAGACATGAGTTCCATGAAATCGCCAGTGGCATTTGCCGTGCCAATGGACAGGTAGAACGGATAATGTCCGTACTGACTAATTGTATCACAGTCGCCGAAAATCACGAAAACAAATCTTGGAAGTCTGTTATCGGTGAGGTCCAACTCGTTTTGAATTGCACAGTGTCCAAAAGTACGGGCAAGAGTCCATTCCAGTTGTTATTTGGTTATAACAAAACCCCACCCAGGTTAAACTATCTCGCGGTGGATCTCGATATTCACAATGAAGAAGACTTGATAGAACCAAGAAAAGCAGCTAAGAATAGGATGGACGAGCAAGCGAAAAAAAAAAAAAAAAAAAAAAAGATAAAATACGCTATGACGCTAATAAAGCCGCGATTCGTCCTTTTGTAGAAGGAGATCTAGTGTTAGTTCAAAAAAATCCCCGCATAATTAATAAATTAAGCGAAAAGTTTAGTGGTCCTTGTAAAATCACGAAAGTTTGTCCGAATGAGCGTTACATGGTTGAGTTACATTATCTGGGGGACGGGATCAATATGTGTGTCCTGAAATTTTACGCGAATATCCAGGTGGCCTACCAGAATTGTCCGAATGTCTTGACCCTGTAGAATCCAATGATGATTAACTTTTATTTGAACAAATTGTTAAGTACTGTTGCCACAGCCTGGTATGATAATTAGTAACGAATTATTGAATTGTAAATTTGTGCTACATTGTTTGTAGAATTGTTGAGATGTTTTAAGTTTTGTTGAAATGGAGAACTCCTATGTTTATCGTTTTGTCGATTACGAATTTGGAGCAATGAACATGCGACTATTGCTGATTTATAAAACGTTTTATGAATACGCTGGAAGCTATTACGCTTCGTCAGAGAAATGGACTGAAAGTTTTATCGCTTTGTCCTGATGAACTGTTGAAAGTCGCTACGCTTTGCGGTGAGGTTGAGCTGGATCATGTATTGATCAATGAGTATTGTTGAAAGCTTCGACGCTTTACGATTTAATGAAAGCGCTGTCTTCTAACTAATGCTGAAAGCTTTCACGCTTTGCTTTGAGTTCCATTGACTTATGAGAAGGTTGAAAGCCGTTTGAAACGCTTTGCCTACAATGGTGCCGTTTAGGCTCAACGCGAGAGCGCGTTGACTAGCAGAATGGCCGTGTTAGAGAAAGAAAAAAAGCATAGACGACTTCGAGCTTGTCAATGTCGTAGCAGTCAACGTCAGTTGTATCTGTCAGTAGTGCGTTTGTCTATTCGTAGGGCTTCGCTTGCTCCTGAGACAGCGTCTGTGCCGGTCGTGCGCACTGATTGATAAAATAACAACATGACGGACACCAACATCGAGCATGTGGACGCTAATCCAATTGAATCTGCGACATATAGTTACTTAATTAATAATGTATGAATGAAACTGATCTAGAGGTATGGGCTCGCCTAGTTGGGAAGCTATGTTGGTATCATTAAAAAAAGAATCCGGACCAGTTCAAGAGCGTTCACTTAAAAACGATTTGGCGATTCTTACAAGTATGTAGGACTGTAGGTATCAGTCGTTACGACATTTTAGGATTAGAGCTTTAAAACGGGGTAACGGAGGGTCCGTTACCCCGTTACCCTTGGTTGACGACTTCGTTACCCCCGTCACGAAGCCGTCAACCAAGCATTCCGTACATCAAACTAAGTGACCCTACGCAAAAAATATTGCTGGGAAACGACTTTTTTTGAGGTGAAAGATCACGTTTACCGGTAAAACTCAATGTAGCGCACTCAAAACATTGTGCTGATGGATGCTTTGAATAGTAAACGGGTCATGGAGGTAATTACATTAAAAATTGGCCTTCAATATCTCCGTAACTAAAAGGTTCCCAAGTATGGTCCAGTGCAAAAAATGATCGCAATGACGGGGAGAACACGTGCCTTTTGGCTTCGTTAAAGGTATTTTTACACCCTTTTGGCTTGCCGTAGGATTACAGGAAATATAACGTATATGTTTTAAATTTAGAGCCTAGCAAATAAATTGCTGATTATTGGTTTTACGGAGCTGATAACCGTAACCTGAGGGCATAGACAGGCGTTAATAGCTTACTAGAGGTGACTTTCAATAGAATTGTCATAGGTAGCATATGTCAATCCAATAGAATTTATGACTTTTCTTTTCCATCATCGTTTAAATCGTGTATAATCAAAACTTATACTGTCACTTACGGGATATCTTCCGGGATTGTTAATTATTTTGAGCTCCCGATATTTCGGCGCTGTTGCAAGCGCCATGATCGCGGGTTGACTGGAGAATGCGGGTGGATGGAAAATAAAGTCGAAATATCGGGAGCTCAAAATAATGAACAATCACGGAAGATATCCCGTAAGTGACAGTTTAAGTTTAGTTGTAAACCGTGAAAGCTTAAAACAGTGTTCGTGTATAGTCACTTTGTCTTGGCCCTACGGTGGCTTTTATTCCGACGACAAAGTTCAAAAGTGCAATACGGTTGCTCAAAATGTATGGAACTACTGTTTTTTTTTCTTTTGTTTTATAAGAAAAAATATCTATGCGGAGGGGTCCGGAATTATGTACTTAACACGTGGTAACCGTTTGGGCGTAGACGACCCTTCCACCCTGTATAGGATGACACTAGATGGGGTCATCCTATACATCCATAATTTCTACGTTTCTGAAACCTACATACGAATAAATTGCCTATAAAATTGGCCATCAATCAAGCTATTCTGACTCAGACTTCACTAAAATCTAGATAAAGCCTTTGATTATAGATAACAGACGTCGCTATGTCGACTAAAGTCGACGGCAACCTGTCTGCAATAGAACCTACATACACGCAGGTCAGTAACCGGAGAATAATCCACATTATGGACAATGTTTCGATCAATATTGTTAACGAGGGCGGCTCTATAAGCATACTAAGTGATAGGACTGCTCTGTGGGACCACCTCATACTCACCTTTATAGGTGACCAAGAGATTACCTCAAGAAGATGAGTAGCAGTTTCTCTTGTCTTTAAAACAAAAGATGACGGCATCGGGTTGCTGAATTATCAAGTGAATTTTCTTGAACTAGTCAAAATTCTTTATTTAATGATGCATTGATTTCCAACTAGGCATCTGGCTCCCGATGTTCTCTTGTCCATGTCCTGTCAACCATGAGTGGATGTTATGTCTGTTTTTCATAAATACAATTCATTAAATTGGTAACCGAACATGGATTATCACATAGGTACTATTTTCTGTGCCAAAAGTATCTGATGACTGGTGATGATGAGCGTAAATCAACCCCGTTCAGGTCTAACTCTCGCGAAATGACTCACTAAAACGAATTAGTAATATTCATCTCTTTTTTTAAGGTTTCAACTTTATACCTGACCACTTTTGCCATTGTGTGTACATGACACAATGTTTGTTATAAATATTTATATCGGGCACAGATCAAACTTTCATGTTGTGTCTTTGTTGTGTTGTTGTTGTTTGTTGTTGTTTTTTTGTTATTGTTGTTGTGTTGTTGGTTTTCTTTGGAAAATAAACGGTATTTTTCTGAAAATGTTCCGAATAGAAAAACTCAAAATATTTAAAGCCATAAGGAATTCGACTTCACGACCATCATCAAATTCATTCATAAGTCTCACGGCCACTTTGCCTTTAAGGCAGTGGATTCCATTTCAAGTTTATTCAATACTGACGTAGGTGAACCTTAGCTAGACGAAGATGACCCAAGTGACTCATCCTTATTTGCACTTTATAGTATCTCAATTAGATTCATTTAAGCTTACCTCTATGTAGGGCAGGTTTCCGCCATTACTACATTGATGAAGACTGGTGATCTCCAAACTAAGGACGCAGCTATCGAACTTATGCGGATGTGCCAAATACTAGCAACGGAACGGAACAAAAGTTTCATGGAGTAGATTTTTTACAAGATTTTTTTGACTGCCCATAGGATTATACCCGATTCTTTGTTATCAATTTTTAGATATTAAGTAACAGTTTCGTACTTTCATTTAAAGTGAACTTTGATAGTAAAATGTCTGACGAAATTGTCGGCTGAGATGTTTAGAGCTCTTTGAAAGGGGTTTCAGGTTAATTACCAAGCTAAACACCATGATAAGACGATCCGTAGCCCACTCGAAAAATAGAATTTTCTATTACACATTCACATGCCCCAGTTTGTATGGGCGCAGCATTTGACTAGATTCCAACGAAACCCCAATTAGTTTAGATTTAGAAAAGCAGAAACGATGGCGAAATGGTGATAGATTAATTTAAGTAATATCGCACTGGATCCTGACGTTTCTATCCCCTGATAAATTACCTTGTATGTGGAGCAGGCTTCCGGTCTCAGCGAGTGCATACAACAGCTGATCTCGAGCTAGGAGTTAGGACATCGCACGCCTATCGATCTTGTGCTAGCAATGGGTGGAGGAGGGAATAGGAGATGCGTGGAGTCGAATTTGTGTTAAATATTTGGAAGGATGAAAGAAGGGACGGGGAAGAAGGGCGAGGATCTTCTTCGTCGTGCCGATATTTACTTTAAATGAGTTTTGACCAGGACTCTGCCACTGCGACAGCGTTAGTAGTGCCTGAAGACAACTCGCCCTCAAGGGCGAGGGTGAAGTCAGTGTAGCAAGTTGTATGTGAACTGTTTTGGGAGGCCGGCAGTGGATTTTTTTATAAAAATGGTTGATTGATGGTAGTATAATATGTGAGAGCGGTAACAGCAAGTACTATGATTTAAATATTATCTTTAAATGGTACTTGCTGTTACTACCTGTATCTACTACCATCGGAGAAATAATTCCCTATTGATTTGCAGATGATCTAGACCATGTGGTTCGCAGGAAGGCAATCTGGTAAATTAAATGTTTGTTTTCAATGGAACCGCTCCATAGATTTCCTAATCCTCATCCATAGACTCACAGCGCTACATATCAACCTATCAACAGTAATTGGTTCAAGTTTTGAAGTTGTCTGCGCAAGAGTCGACAAAGTTATTCCAGTCAGGCTTCCCATCAGAATCACAAACTATGCTGTCGCTCTGATTCTTAGAAAATGCATTATTTTTGTGAAAATACGGGATATATTAAAGACGTTTCAGATTCTTCGCTTTGCTTCGACGAAGTATCAATGTATAAATATCGATGTTTGTGAGAAATCTATGTTTTTTCCCCGAGTTTTTGTCATGTTACAGATAGTATCGTATTTATTAGCAGTTCAATAAAAAACTGTATGTCGTCGATATAGAGATTTTGAAATTGTTTTACAAATGTTTATGTCCGTGTGTTATATAGAAATTGTATTTTATATTGTGGGCGCTATTTGTGTCAATCGATAGTTGATGATGTGAAAATATTTGAACTGAGTTTATCAGTCGCACGATCTGTTGCTTCATGCCTGACATGAACTGATGAATAAAAGAAATTACTTGAAAAGAATGTTCTAGTTTGCGCTCGTTTTAGATAGTGTGCCATCGATAACTATGTCACCAGAATATTTCCTTTTATTTATTGTCTTAGGCCCTTTGTCTGATTGGATTTGAGTTGTACTCAGATAGTAAATATACGTAATTAGTTTTAGCGTTATAAGTTCTACTAGAATAAATATCAGTTATTTTTTTATGGTAAGCTTGTCAGACACAAGCAAATCAAAAATAAGTAATCCAATCAAGCAAAAGCAAGCAAGCAAAAATAAGCAAATCCATATAAGCAATCCCAAATAATAAGGAATGGATTGTTCCCGATACCGGTGGGGTAACATTTTTAATATTTTTAAATGTGTTTTATATTGTTTTTATTTTAAGAAATATTTGAAAATGTATAAGATTTGTATGTTAATAAATAAAGGAATGGAAAAGAGAAGAATAACCGATATTGCCCCACTGCTGGGAAAAGGCTTCCTCTTAATCTTTTCCCTGAGCCAACTCGAAGCAGCCCTTGCGGTATGCGTCTCCGTCATCTTGTCACTTTAGGGGGTTTAAAATGGCCGATTTAGCAGATAAGAATCACAATAGGATAATTATTATGAACAACACAACAAACACTATTCGATAATTCATAAACTTCTTTCTTTCTTTGACATTCATTAATTTTTCTTCTTTTTCATTTTTTTTATTTTTTAATGGTTTGCATGCCGAATGGTGAAATATGGCAGAACTTTTATGTATGCCTACTACTACCTACTTATGTATTACCCATATTTGCAAATAAATGCTATTCTATTCTATTCTATTCAATACACTTTACAATTCGTAAAATGTTCACAATTAGACAATTCATAATATTAATTGCGTCTGTGAGCATTATTGTGATTCATGTTATTATCCCATAATGATTCTGCTCAAGTGGCCATTTTAGGGTCCCCGTTCTGTTTAAGATAATGACAAAACCATTCCTACAAACTCCTTAAAAGCATGACAGAAAAAAGTCTCGCGACATGTTTTCACACTGCACCGCATGCTTTACAGTAACAGTTAGCGACATATGATTTATCTAATTATGTTATGTAGTTATGTCTGATTGCCACATTAGGCGTTTACACACCATTAATTTTACACGAATTACAACACATTCCAGAATGACATTATTTTACCGACCGACAGATTTTGTCGGTGCGGTCCGAATACGGCCACCGATCACATTTCCGACCGCGTCTCACACTGACATACATTTAATTAGGTATTCAGTATATTGCAGGGATACATTTGAATTTTAAATTTTTTACCTAAATGTATCATACTATTTTTTGTAATTTTACGGTAGGTATGAGTTTTCGTTTTGTAGGAAAGGTTTTTGAGCTTAAATTTTTCTCACGACATGGGCATGTGATGCGGAGGAATGAGGAAAATGTCGTGAGGAAAGTTCTGAGTATGACTGTGGATGGGTGTAAGAGTAGAGGAAGACTAAAGAAACGATGGATGGACTGTGTGAAGGATGATATGGCATTAAAGGAGGTGTCTGATGAGATGACGAGTAATAGAGAAGTATGGAAGAAGAAGACATGCTGCACCGACCCCAAATGAATTGGGACAAGGGCTAGAGAATAATGATGGTTTTTGAGCTTAAATTGTAGAGCGATGCTCAAATATTAAGAAAAACACTATTTCGATGAGATGAGGTATCATTTGATAGGTTTGTCTAGCAGAAAAAAGATTTGTCTTTAACAGAACAACGCTCAATCTTTTTTTAGAGTGTTCGGTTTTCCCTGATTCGGCACGTTTCGGCACAGCCATTAATTTTGCCGCCTAGCTAATGCCGAATACTGACCCTGACTGACCTTCATTTACATGTATTTTAAAAGTTCGGAATTAGGACCGTTTCAGACTAGGAATTCTGATGTTTCTAAGCCACTAAACAGTATAAAAATAAACAGCATGGAATACCTACGACTACCCCACCCAATAAGTTTGGCGCGGAACGCATAATGAATTGCCCTCATTAATACGTATACGCACTGCTCCTTATGGTCAAACTTGGAAGGCGGAGTGTACGTATTAGGTAAATTTTGAATAATCGTGAGCCAAGTGTTTCGAAGCCTAATGTATTAATAGTATTTGGTCTAATGGGTGGCGTGTGCTAGAACTATGCTAGGGTTTTTTTGTAGATTCCTACATGGTTTTTAAGTAAAGCGACGAGTTGCTGGCTAAATTGAGTTAGATATGTTAGAATATTACTTAATTCATTTATTGATAGACAACGCAACACAGTTTAAACCATAACAATATTTTTTTTAAGCTTAAAATGAATGTTGACTGTTGACTGCCTCGTTGGTCGACCGGTCGCAAGCGCAACTACTGACGATGAGGTCCTGGGTTCGATTCGGGTCGGGCAATGTGTTATTGAGTTTTTCCATCAGGAATTTCTCAGTAGCAGCCACGAAGTCCGGTTGATGGCAATAGGCTCTCCCCTTATTACATGGGACTTAAACATAACTGGCGAAATGTGGATGTATTATTAGGTCCACTTCTGCCCAACCCTTCTGGGATTACAGGCGTGATATTATGTGCATGTAAAATGAATGTTTGTAAAAAAAGTCCACCATTTTGTCGATGTGAAATACCATCGCCTGATGGTATTTCGCAAAGCGTATAGAGTCATGATAGTTTACAGTAGGTATATTTCTCAAAGAGTTAAGTAGAGGTCTTTACTCCGTGACGTGTTATGTTTCAATTGTCTTGTTATACTGCACCTGAAATATACCAACAAGGTACTAAGGTAAACGTTTTTCCCACTAAATACATAATACATTTATGACTACAAGCTCACGATAAGTTACTTCATCCTTTATTTACAGCATTCTTGGAAAACTCGATGGATGACCCGATAGATGTTTGTCAATATCACATTATGCAAACGATTGCGCTACGTGTAGGTTCCTGCAGTCCGAGCAGTCCAAGGGTTTTGGAGAAAAGACACCATGGCTTGGCCACAAACTACAGGATCGAGGAACAGCGACCGCGGACAAAACAAATGAAATAAATTCGAGTGAATAAAGGAAACAAGTGACGAACGCGCATCGCATGAGGTCGTGGGGTGGTAGGCAGTTGTCTTTTTACAAAAATCGTGTAGGATTTTTTCGGGTATCATTTAAGCTATCGCCAATTTAATTAGTTTTGTGTTTCTTAAATAATAGGGTTTGCCCGCAAAATAGCAGATTTGTCACTAAAATTTAGTCCCCAAACAATATAAAATCAATTCCACAATAAATCACCTAAAATCATGGAGATATAGGATCCAGTACCAAATAAATGTTTTTGTATGTATTATAATAGGTTTGTCCTAATAGATATTTAAGCAAACTAATAAATTTTCTAGGAAATTTATAAACTTTCGTAGGATTCTAAACAAGAGATAAACTGTATTATTTTACGGCCACATTTTCGCACGGGGCTCCTATTTCTGTTTGCAGGGTTTAAAGTAACCTAACCTAACCTAAAGTCGGGGTGCCCCAAGTCCCGAGATTTGCGATAATCGATTTATTTGGTGACAGACATTCTGAGCACAAAGCTATTATTTAAGTAATGAAACTACTATTATAACAACGAAGTTTATATTCATCTAATGCACTACAATTTTATTGGTAATCCATCTCTTATTGTACACATATATTAACGTTAATTTGATAATTCATACCTGGGAACACTTTTTGTTTATTTGAGAACGAAAATATTTCGTGGCGATAGATCTATTTATTAGATGATACAACTTGATGACAAATATAAATTTTGGTGACAAGAAATATAGTCCCCGATTTTTTCTCATCGCTTGTGGAAGTTATTATGATGCACCCAAAGAGATATAAGATACTAAAGAGAGGTTGCCAGCAGAAATGTCACAGAAAAACCGTGATCCCAGAATCCAATGAGGCCATATAGCAAAATTACAGAATTGTGTAAAAGTTGCACTTTTACCGCGTTAACCAGTTATTGCAAGTAAATTATGAGGTTGTTCGCTTTTCCCACGGGCTTTGGCCCGTGTATCGCAATTATATTGAAATGTCTTTAGACAGCAGTTTATAATTCTATACTAATATTATAAAGCTGACAGCGACCCGCCCCGGCTTCGTACGGGTGCAATATATACATATAAACCTTCCTCTTGAATCACTCTATCTCTTAAAAAAACCGCATCAAAATTCGTTGCGTAGTTTTTAAGATCTAAGCATACATAGGGACAGACAGACAGCGGGAAGCGACTTTGTTTTATACTATGTATTGAAGAGTTTGTTTGGTTGAACGCGCTATATATGTATTTCAGGAAATGCTGATTTGAATTGAAAGATTCTTTTAGTGTTGGGTAGCCCATTTATCGCGGGAGGCTATATAACATAGGCTACAGCCAATGGGAGCGGAGCATCAATGAAAAATGTTGCGAAAACGGGGAAAATTGTATTTTTTATAAATACTCGGATGAAGGTCGCGGGCAACAGCTAGTTTAAATTATAAAGCAATTGTCAACATCAGACATGACGACCTAGCATGCACCGCATTAGTGGGTAGTATAACAGCTAGTATATATGGGTCACGAGTGGTCGATACTCATCAATGATGCATGCCCTCGATCAGCCATCGATGGTGGATGATGGTTGTTGGTGGCCGATGATGGTCGGTTGTCACGCGATGCCCCCGTGCCCTGTCAACGTGGTTATGGAGTTATTAACATAAAGTTTTTAATTTTTAAGTTAGTACTCGAATATAGCTGTGTGCGTAAATCAGCTGGTCCATACATTTTGACCGTGTAGGTACTGTAGTTTCGAAGGAAACAGCCGTTTTTTTGGATTCAGAATGATGTACTGAATATGTGGTAACCGTTTTAGCGTCGGTGTCCCTTCCACTCTGTATAATATATCCACATAGTATTTAATGTGCGCACAACAGTGTGCGCTACAGACGCGTGTGTGGAGTACAGACTCCAGAACTAAAATTGCCAATGTAGCTGATAAAGCTGCGAATTTAAAATGGAACTGGGCAGGCCGTGTGTACCGGATGCCTGCGAAGCTGTGGGCCCCATATATCGCAAAAATGGAGCTCAGAGACAGCTAGACCGGGTCGCAGCACACCGAGGAGAAGATGACGGGACGCCATGGATAGCGTCCTCATTAATTGGCGAGATCTCGAGAAGTAATACAATATCAATAGAAGTGGAAGAAATGGGGGAAGCTTTTGCCCAGCAGTGGGACAGAGATGAATTAAAAAATAAATAAAAATAAAGCTTGTAAAATTTGCGCTCTTTGTATGTCCGTTCGATCGCGTAGTGCTTCTAAAATAGACCACGGATTTTGATGCAGCTTTCGCTATAATTTCGACGATTTATTCAGAAAGACGTTGCATGATGCATATAACTCTCCTATCACAAAATTTACGATGCTTTGTTAAGTCGTCAAAACCGAGCAAAGCAGGGGCGGCTCGCTTGTGGAAGTATAATATACTTAGGAATATGTTACGGAATGCCTTATGCTGAAACCTTCAGCATTCCGTCACATACCTCCTAGAATTCAGCAGCTGTTATTGATTTTATCTAGGGTTAGTAACACAATTGACTGGCTCGCCAGCTAGTGGTAGCAAGCGCTACTTTTGAGCATGAAGTCAAGGTTCGATTCCGAGGTCGGGCAAAGTATGATTGGCTTTTTCGGTGGCAGTCCGAAGGCTGGATTCGAGATTGATGGAACCTAAACCGAGCCAAACCAACCAAAACCGTCATGCTATCATTAACTCCTTCGATTTTCTTGAATATTTTTAAATATTACGTCTTAAACAGTACTTAAAATCCATTTGATACCAATCGAATCCGTTTCGTGTGCGTTTGTCGTGATTTCTGTCGTCTGATGGAATAAGTGCGATTCGCAATATTAGCTCACAGTTATAACCTTTTTTGGTGCTCGATCATTTAAAGATTTCAAAGGTAACCTAGATGTTACTCCGCACCAAAATGCTGGGAACCTAGGTCGTTTTGAGTTACTAGGATTTTGTTGAGGCGTTTAATGGGACTAATTATAGCTACAACGTGGCAATGCCGCTAGGCTCTTGGGCACATTAAGGATGATTTTTTGTGTTTCATGTCATATTTTAGTGTGTTGTTAGTTTAGTTATTAGACATGTGATGCGGAGGAATGAGGAAAATGTAGTGAGGAAAGCTTTGAGTATAAATGTGGATGGCTATAAGAGTGGAGGAAGACCAAAGGAACGATGGATGGACTGTGTGAAGAATGAGATGGCTAGAAAGGAGGTGACTGCTGAGATGACGAGTAATAGAGAAGTATGGAAGAAGAAGACATGCTGCGCCGACCCCAAATGAATTGGGATAAGGGCAAGAGAATGATGTTGTTACTTTAGTTACTAACAAATAAAAATAAATAAAGACAAAAGAGTACATTGAAGCAATTGGGGGAGGCCTTTGCCCAGCAGTGGGACAGTACAGGCTAATATAGTAAATATTTAAAAAAAAAAAAATATAATAATTTGCGTTTTTTTTTATTATTTTGTCCTGTGTGATTATAACGAATACTTTTTTTTTCTTTTCTTTAGTATAGTTAGTTAGTTAGTTAAGTGTCTAACTTTTATCAGTCTAAATGTCTTTTTGATTTGTTACGGAAAATTATTGACCTCTGCTTACTATAACGCTGTAAAAGACTTTCGCTACACGCTATAGTTTCTCGACTAGTTGGATGCCTTATATGCACGTCATTAAATGTGTGTGATTTTAGCCTAGACGAAACCAAATGGTTTCTGCCCGGCGTCAGAATTGTTGCTCATTGAATGACGAAAGTATATTTTTTGTTTCGGGTTTAGAATAAATAGTAAGTAGGTATGTATGTATATATTTTTATTAGTTTATACATCTTAGCATTATGTACGTATTTGTATAAGTATATATTAATATGTATTTATAATTGTATTTATATACAACGTGTAACATAAGAAACGCAAGACCTCTCGTGTGGTGTCTCAGACCATGAAACTGAACAACTTTTGTTCTATGACTTTTGGAAATTCATAACTTTTTTTTTAGTTTTACCATACAATGTGGATCAGCTGATTGCGTCCGTCCCTATAGAAAGTATTTTTTTTTTTTTGCGAATTTCCGGAACTCGTAGAACAAAAGATGTTTAGTTTCATGGTGCGAGAGACCCCACACGGGAGGTCTTGCGTTTATTACGTTACACCTTGTATAATATTTTAGGTTAAGTTAGGTAAGACACATAAACACCTTATTCTCTTCCGTTGCTACACTGTATTGTCTACATTTCTTTTTTTTACTTGTCCTTTGCGGGTCTGCTGGCAGAAATTTCTTAGGAAATAAGCAGTACCTATGTACTCAAGTATTATAATGTTATTTTCCTGTGTTGTATATTGTGTGTACATAAACAGTAAAATAAATAAATAGGTATTCGATTGTCCTTAGTTAGACAGGCACACATCATTATGTAAATATAGGACATACTCATTATCTAAAGTTTTCAAATTCAAATAATAGCTCCCTTGTTTTCAAATCCATAATTAACCTAGATATAGTTCAAAACTAGCTGTTATGGTGGCAGAATCATTAGTTATTTACAATTTTTATCGTCCCACACAACGTTTCAGTCTGAAAGCTTTTAGTTTCAAAATGGTGACTAATACACAGACCATAATAACACCATGACTTTTCCCAAAGGTACGGACAGAGGTATGTAAAGAGCAGGTAATATTAGGACCACCCGGCACGAGAATCGAATTTGGGACACTACGTTAAGAAGATGCAATAGCGACTAGATGAATCTCTTCTTACTCTCCACTATTCTTATATTTTTTTTTTTTAATAAGTTAGATTATAAGATACTTAAAAGATAAGTCCTCATCTCCACATATTATTATCTTTCTTTTTTTGTACCCGACAGGGTCCACGATTGTTTCTTTTGAAAAAATGTCTACCACCTAAGTCTACATTGTGCAATGCAATAAAGAATTGAGTATTGAGTATATTTGAAGTCAGATCTCTTTTTATTGTATCTCCTGAAAGTAAATATCATTCAAACTGTGAACTAGTAACAGTCGTTGGTCCAGTGGTTGCAAGCGCGACTGCTGAGCATGAGGTCCGGGGTTCAATACCCGGGTCAGGCGTGTTATTGGGTTTTTTGTTATATTATGTTCATCATCTGTCTAGCCTTTTCCCAACTATGTTAGGGTCGGCTTCCAGTCTAACCGGATGCACCTGAATACCAATATTTTACATGGAGCGACTGCCTATCTGACCTCCACGACCCAGTTAGTACTAGGTAATACGATACCCCTTGGTAAGACTGGTTGACAGACTTTTTGGGCCACTGACTACCTAACGACTGTCAATGTTCTTCTAATGACAGCCGGGACCAACGGCTTAACGTGCTTTCCAAGGCACGGAGGAAACTCGGTATGTAATGGGTGATCACCCATCCACAGAGCAACCTAGACAAGCACGGCTTAAGCTAAAGATCGACCCGAGCGGCTGTTATTATTTAGCCACGAGCTCCTCCTTTTTGTTATGTTATGTTATGTAATTCAAATTACTGTCAAGATTGATAAGATTAGGTAGTTGTTGAATAGATACACAATGGGCAACATTTAATAGAAACCATATCTAGGACTCGAAAGTTACAAATTACTTTAGATGCTACAGAACAATTAAACTAACACTGTTTTAAGCTTTCACGGTTTACAACTAAACTTATACTGTCACTTACGGGATATCTTCCGTGATTGTTCATTATTTTGAGCTCCCGATATTTCGGCGCTGTTGCAAGCGCCATGATCGCGGGCAAAATATCGGGAGCTCAAAATAATGAACAATCACGGAAGATATCCCGTAAGTGACAATATAAGTTTACAATTAAACTAATCGAAAAGTTAGATTTTGATGAATTGTTTTACTGTATTGACAATATATATGTCCCACTAAACACGATAAGTTTTCTAGTCTTATGGGAAATTGATGTGGGTGCCCTAGTAAAGTGTCATTTGTATTTGAAAAGTAGTTTTCTTAGAATTCTCGGATTTGTTTGTCGTCTGGAGGTCAGGCAGGTCATTTGTGAAGCTCTGTGTCGATAGTTTACTTTCCTTGGTTTTATTATTTATTTAAGCCAGTGGTCTGCAATAGCCAACCCTTGCAAGGCATGATCTCCTAGTAGCATAGCAAAACTACATAACATCAGACCTGTAATCCCCGAAGGGTTAGGCAGAGGTGTACCTAACAGAACACCCCTACTTTGCTAGGCATGTTGAAGTTCCATGTAATAGGGTGCGAGCCTATTTCCATCGATCGGGCACAAATCCAGACTTCGTGGCTGCTACCGAGGAATTTCTGATGGAAAAACCCAATAACCATTTGCCTGACTCCGGAATCGAACCTAAGACCTCATGCTCATCAGTCGCGATTGCGACCACTAGACCAAAGAGGCAGTCAAAGAAAAACTATTCTGCTGCCATTTGTAGATCTTTGACAGTGGTCTGAAAGTCTGACCACCAGTCTTACCAAGGGGTATCGTATTACCCAGTACTAACTGGGTTATAGAAGTCAGATAGGTAGTCGCTCCATGTAAAATACTGGTACTCAGCTGCATCTCGGTTAGACTGACAGCCAACGCTAAAAAGAGCTAAAAAAGCTTGGCAAATATAATATCGTAGCGACATCTATCCTTCGTTTAGAACATCAGCGTACTAGCCGCTAGCTACTAACTGGTGTTACGTTTTAAGGACGTATGTATGTAATCCTAGTAACTATCTAGTTACTGGCAATTATGTAATGCTTACAAACCTAGTATCGAAATAGTACTGAATTCGCAGTATAGATGGACGTTCTAGGCTGTTCCTGAAAGTAATTCGGATGTTACTTTACATTACTTTTGTAATTCTTTTCTTCTTATCAACATGTTCATATTTTTGTTATTAATTTATGTTTGTATAGTATGTTTTTGTAATTCCTTTTTATATATCGACTATAAATAAATTATGACCGTGCTCCTTTTTCTACCTCAAGATTGTATCTTTTCATGTGATGTGCATGTTAGCCCATGCACACAACATAAATATCATCAATGTGTCATCTCTGACGTTTTCCGGATGTTACATAAAAAAGCTATTGGATCTGAAAAGGACGTTAGAGAAAGCGGGGCGATCTCGATTTTTGTAAACATTTTTGCTGTTGCGGTTCTCTATAATTTAAAGCTCTCTATAATTTTCTATTCTTGGATATTTTTGTATACCGGGTTTAAACAGACCCTTCACATAGCCGTCAACCAAGCATTCTGTACATCAAACTAAGTAACTTTACGCAAAAAATATTGCTGGGAATCAACTTTTTTTTTTGGGTGAAAAATCACGTTTTACGGTAGGACTCGATGGAAAGCACTCAAAACTTTGTGCTGATGGATGGATTGAATAGTACGGTGGTCGTAGAGGTGTGTAAAGTATGAAAATCTTACATTAAAAACATGTATTTAAAAAAAAAGTTGGAACTTTGACCCCCAATATCTCCGTAACTAGAAGGTTCCCAGGTATGGTCTAGAACAAAAAAAATATCGCAAAGACGGTGAGAATAAGTGCCTTTCGGTTATGTTAAGGGTCTATTTACACCCTTTATTTTCTTCTAAATCAGTTAGCAGGGCACTCTCTTGCCCCCCTCCCGGAAACTATACCAACACCCTGGCATAACATATCAACCACCATTACGAAATCTGTCACACCAACCAGACCAAACTGCACTAACTATAGTTGTCAAATTCGATCACTATGTTTAGCCTACTGTTCCTGGTGACCCATAGACGACCGACCTCTTTCCCCCATTGCGCAACGGTAAGCCGTCGGTAAGTGTAG
Source organism: Noctua comes (assembly GCA_963082995.1). Taxonomy (NCBI): domain Eukaryota; kingdom Metazoa; phylum Arthropoda; class Insecta; order Lepidoptera; family Noctuidae; genus Noctua; species Noctua comes. Next base: position 3,527,534 of record OY720279.1, on the reverse strand, counting down.
CGGGAGGTTCCGCGTTCGATGCCGGTCACGGCATGTTGTGCAAGGTTGTCCTTTGTGTCGTGGGTGGTTTGTGGATTGACTTGTACAGTTGCGAGGCATTGTTAATTGCATATTTATGGACGAAAACCCGTCATTGATGCATCAATCGTGATGCTGAAAGATCGATTTTTAGTCGTGAATATCGATTGGAAACTACAAAAAGTAATAGGCACAATGCGAGAGGATTAGTATGAGTAAAGTGTAGCAGTAAGAATGCTGAATAAACATTGATTAAGGTACAAGCGCCAGGGTAGCCAGAATTCAAATATCCATAAGTTTTTTGAAATTTGCAGTTCAGTGTCCGGTTGTATGTTGATGAAAATATGATGCCCGTCCGTAACACATATTTAGTTACAGAATTATAATCAGCAGCAGCAGTGATAGTCTAGTGGTGTGACCATTGGACTGCCAAGTCATAGGTCTCGAGTTCGAACCCAAGACACACACCTCTGATTTTTCGGATTCATGTGTGTATTGAATAATTATCACTTGTTTTCGGTGAAGGAAAATATCGGGAGGAAACCAGCATGCCTAAGAGATTCTCGACGGCATGAAAAGCCAAATCAGAGGCCCATGGGCGGTATAAAAACTCAGACACCAGGCTAACCGCACTAATCACACGATAAATAATAATAATAAATAATCATTAAAATTACCAATACAACTTGAAATTGAATGAAAATTTCACGAAAAAGACACTCAGTGAGATTAACTGGCGCTTTCGATTTGCGATTCATTTCTCGGCTGGCTGATCAGCAAATAGTATACTTCTTTTCTACAGAAAGATTTACTCAAGCGACAGAAACCTGCTTGACATATGTTTTATCATTGGTTATTTAATCTTATCATTCGATGTTTAGATGCAACACAACGAATAACTTAGAGTCGCCATGCAGTCTGAAGTTGCATCCTCACATGGCAAGATAAACAACGACATAAGCATAAGGTTTAGTGCCACTGACGTACAGTCACGAGCACCAATATGTAAACACTTAACAACTTTTAAAAGTGTTTTTCTCCTACTGGTCTGATTAAAATTTCATGTTGATACGAACATAGTATTCTGGAACTCATATTTTATGAAAATGATCCTATCTCCAAGTTACAAGCGAAAATTGCTTTTAAATTTAGAAAAGTGTGTGTGTGTGGGTACGTTTAGTGTGTGTGTACATATTGGTGCTCGTGACTGTACAATGAATATGTGAATGTAAAAGCTATGTACTGTCAATTCTCGTATAAATTGCGATACTTGATCTGACCTATCGATACGACTCTTTGTCTGTCTGGTACCGGGATCAAGGTATCCTATGTCCTAACCCATAAATGTAATGTAAAAAATAAAATAAACTTTAATAATATTTATTATATTGACTCAGGTTCAACTTCAGTCAAAAAAGAATAGAGAGCTTTCGCCCTGTGGTGAGACAACACAGGTTGATCATAAATAATAACAATATATCCCAACCTAGGTCATAAATTCATGCTATCCATGAAATGGAAACAGACAGAAAAAGCGACAGAGTAAGCTTTATCATTTATTAAATGCTCTTTTTAGATTCATCTCAAGCGGCGTAAACGTAACCTTTGTGAAAATCATATTTTCAAGCCGTTTGGGGTTGAAACTCTAGGGCCGTGAAGTCAGAGTGCTGGAGAGGAAATTTCGAAACGCCTAGTTGACGCTTCCCGTGACTCAAGGGCTGGCTTTTACTTTGGCCAGAGGCTAAGTGTTGCCATACAACGTGGCAACGCAGCCAGTCTCTTGGGCACATTACCAGCTGACAGCGTTGAGGAGTTTTTTGCTGCCCTTTTATAGTTTGTTGTTGGTTTATTTATGTAATTGTTTTTAATTAATAATGTAAATAATAAGTTTACTCTATTTAATAAAGATGGCATAGATTCGATTTCCATTCAATTCGAAGATTTATTTTCCGGCTATGTTTCAGTATTTTATTACGTAATGAAGCAATTATAATAGAGCACAGCTATAAAGGAGCCACTATTAATAATGCATGCTTCATACTAGTCCTTCTACACTTTCCTGTGAGGCAACCAACTCCATGTCTTCGCTGTTCATGGTTCATTACATAAGGCGACATAACCCGCTCCATTTCCAACGATGACATCACCTACTAGCCTCAGCCAGTAACCATGGTTCAGGTATTCGATTCACGTCCTATTTCCTATAGAAAGTGGTTGCACCACTCATGGTAAGGGACGGTGATGTAAAAACATGTTTGTTTTTATGAAGTTTTGTATGACAGATAGTGGTTGATGTTTTGAAGGACTGCCTCGTTGGTCGAGTGGTCACAAGCGTGACTACTGAGTATGAGGTCCTGGGTTCGATTCCCGGGTCGGGCAAAGTGATATTGGGTTTTTCTATCAGGAATTTCTCAGTAGCAGCCACGGGGTCTGGTTTTGTGCCTGGTTGATGGCAATAGGCTCACGTCCTATTACATGGGACTTAAAACGTAACTGGCGAAATGTAGGTGTTCTATTAGGTACACCTCTGCCTTACCCTTCGGGGTTTACAGGCGTGATGTTATGGTGTTATGTTTTGAAGGATTTTCTAGTTTAATGCTTTAAGGCTATCATCTGGGCCTATTTTTTTAATGAAATAAAAATGTAATGTATTTTATGTGTTACGTATTTTGGCTTGAGTTTTCATAATAGTTGATAGGTTGAGGTCCCAGTCATTTTACCAGGTTTTTTTTTTAAATTCATTGTGTACCTATTTTATTTCTATTAGGTACTTATTGAGCCACACTAATAGCTAATTAATTGATGCTAATGTTTCAAATACTTTGGAGATATTAATCTGTTTAGTTGGTTTTTGAAGCAAAACTTACCCACAGCTAGGTATTGGTTTTGATCCTGTATTTCTAAATTTCATATTATAATCAATCTATTAATAATAATCCATTATAATCCAACACATGAAGGTAGCTATCTACCTTATTCCCTGTTTGAAGCTTTTACGGTTTACAACTAAACTTATACTGTCACTAACGGGATATCTTCCGTGATTGTTCATTGTTATTTTTTTTCTCCAGTCGTCCCGCGATCTTGGCCCTTGCAACAGCACCAAAATATCGGGAGCTCAAAATAATGAACTTGATTGTTCATTGTCACAATCACGGAAGATATCCAGTAAGTGACAGTATAAGTTTATCACCCTTATTTACTTTTACTTTTCGCATTAGGTTTTTCAGGTAAGTAAATGGAGAAAATCAAGAAAAGTCAAAAAAATACTTGATATACATTTTATTACAAAAAAGGCCGTACATTAAATAGTTTTTAGTCGACTGCGGTCGAAATAAACTCTTGTTCTTCATCATTAAAGCTAGAAAATAGAAAAAAGACATCTATATACAACAGTGCACTACCAGGTACTTGCTTTCGAAGCCTTTTCGACCAAAAACATACAAAACGAGATCATGTGAAAACATGAACCAACATTGGTATACCAAAAGGCGTAAAATAACATAAAAAATACATTCAACTACATACAAAACTTCAGGTTCTGAAAATAATATTTACATACACTTTTTACATATATAAATAAGTTGTTTTCTTTTGAAAAAACATTGATGTCGCGGTTTTACAGCTACTTGTCATGGTAGGCTCTCTACGTTTCAAGTAAAATCTTTATAAATACACAATAATGGCAATTTTCAAGCTAACTGTTCAGTATACATTTGATAATGTTAAAAATATATTTGAAGTAGGCTATACTTATTTAAGTTCTCTCATCGCCAAAAGTTTGAAAATACGAACTAAAAAGTTTTTCGTTTTAAATATGGCGGAATCACGGATAACCTACCTCGAATATAGTTTAATTTAAAATGGCGACAGGCTTCGTTGTGATTGCACTTTATCCCTAACTTCTCTCACAAAACCTGGACTTATATCTATATGAACGGTTACGTCATTTGACGAGCCGCTATTGGTCGAGTTTAGTTTTCGCGGCTTTTCATTGGCCTATTGTTCGCAAGTTGAAGCTAGCCTCGATCCTTACAATGCTGGCATCATTTTCAGGCCATATGTATCGAATATTCCATATAACATAAGTCCTTTTTATCATACACTCACACCTAAATCTATACTTATCTACATCACAAATATCATTCTGACTACGCACAAGAATCCTATATGAAAATAAGACATTTCATTTTGTTGGATTTTGTCTCTGGTTTGATGACAGATTAAACGAAATACTCCACCTTTATTCATCAAGGGCTAAACAGCACACAATCATTTAAGAACATGGCGTCAACTCCCAAGATTTTGATCCAAAAAGGTCTTACACTTACCCGAAAAAAACACATTCGAATTTTAAATCTGTCTTCAAGCCAGTGACGTCACAATACCGTTTACCATCCGAATTTGGAGTGCAGTGAGTGTCCATGGGCAAGTCCGTGTCCTAAGCCATGTCCGTGTCCTAAGCCGTGGAAGTCGCTGATGAGGGGTGCACTGCCGTAGGCCTTGATGCCGACGGGCACGGCGACTGGGGCGGGTACGGGTACAGCTACGGGCCTCGGCACGGCCACGGGGTAGGGTTGGGGCACTGGGACTCCGACCTGGGAAGGAAGAGTGGGTTAGATAATGAAAAATGTAAATTCTGGTGATCTTGATTTGTCTCCATCGTTGGTCTAGAGGTCGGAAGCTCGACTGCTGAGCGTAAAGAGCGGAGCGATATTGGGTTGTTCCGTAAGGACTTTCTCAGTCTGGACTCTGGATTTGTACCCGGTTGATGTCAATAGGCTTGCCCCCTATTATATGGGACTTAAACATAAGGAATTGTATGTGCAATATAGGTATACCGCTGTCTAACACTTTGCGGAAAGCAGACGTAATGTGATGTTATATGTACACAGATTCTTATTTTGGAAAGTTAATTTTAGACATCACTTCCCAATGTAAAGGCATTTAACAGTTCAAACTACTCTTTCCTAATATACCGCCATAACTAACTAGAGTAATAATTACGTTCAAAGAGACCTAGACAAGTAAAGTAACAACTAAGTACTCTTGTCTGTGGACCGGTCTAGTATTATGTTCAATTGACCGGCGCGGGCGACGCCGCATGACGGAAGCGTCGCTTAATGCTGGTCATTACCTGCTTTACGCTCTGGGTAACCTTATTGATTCACTTGGACGGTGTGGTTTCACGTGGGTTGAATTTGTTTTATTGCAGTGGTAGGTTTTGTCTTTTGCAAATGAAACGCGTTGGAGTCTTTTACGAGAGAAGTTTTCAAATGCGTTCATTTCTTGGAATTTATGGTGTAACTACATGGACTAAATACCCATTTAAATTAAATGTGTGTCCAGTATATGATATTGCTCATTTTATTTATCTGTCGATACTCAATATTAACTTTTCCTCTTAATCTTCTTTTCGCGGAAAGCTTCATTTGCTAAAAAAAACTGGAAATAAGCTATCATTTCTTTCTTTAGGGACCTAAGAGAATTTCCTAACAGACTCTTAATTGTTTACTTACATTTGCCATATTAAACTATGATTCAATAACACATGCAGGTCGCCAAGGCCATATTATGGAACACTATCAGGGAAGTTATACAATACACATTAGCTGACACCGTTCAGTAATCCTAATCACTTCATTAACCTACTAGGTGTAACACGTCGGTGCTTCTTCTCCATCGGAATAACTTTACGTTGCAGCACGGCGATAGAATCTTAACTAAATGTCAGTGGTTCACAAAGAAATGTTCTGTTTTGAGTCTGACTGGTTTACGAAGATTCAAGAGCGAGTCAATGATTTTGGGTGCGCAAAATTTTGAAATTCAAGCAGCTTTATTTTGTCAGTCTTGGATATTTTGAACTCCTACCGATATTAAAAGATTTCACATTTCTGGTCACAACACGGGTCACATGTGGATTTGATGTTCTCTTATCAATTTTGCTTTCCCTTTTATTACTTCTCCAAAACCCTATCCAAGTGTATCAGCTCATATGGTGCAGTGTTTTGCTAACAAATTGAAAATAGTCCAGACCCTATGATATGCAGGGTGTAACTGACTTAGTTTGATGTACATAATGCTTGGTTGACGGCATCGTTAAGTCTTGTTCCACCCTTTATTAACGCATTCCCTCGGTCTAGAAAATCTCGGCACATATCCACAGCACACTGCGATGATTACCGAGGTTAAACACTTACTTGTTTAATGACGGGGTAAGGCACGGCATGAGGTACGGGAACGGGCACGGGACGGTCGACGGGCACGGCGACGTGCCTCTCAACAGTGACCGGGTACGGCTTGGGGACCGGCACGGCGTAGGGACGGTCTACCGGGTAGGGGACGCCAACCTGAAATAGAGATGATGACGTTGTTTTATTTGTATGTTGAAGAAGGGCGACTGGTTTAAGCCTTGTCAATGGGATGATTTTAGTCTCCAATGCAGAAAAGGTAAGACTTCAGTAGTTCAGCGTAATCGTTCTTAGAGCTGAGCTTTTAAATGGTGGCGATTTATTCACCTGCATCCGTCGATGAAGTGAGTCTACATATTAAATGGCTTTCAAAAAAGTTCTTCAGTATTGTGGGTATTATTAGTATTACCACCTTGACCATTGCAGGTGACTTAATTCCCAACCTGTTTATTTTGTAAGGTATGTATGTTTGTAAGCGATTTAAAACCCTCGAGGAAACCCACCTTAACAGCAACGGGGTAGGGCCTGTCCACAGGCACAGGGTAAGGAGCGGGCACTGGTACTCCAACATGCTTCGTCACAGTCGTGTGAACATCAGCACCAACTATGGTCCCACCAATAGGTCCTCCAACCAATGCGCCGCCGGCGTATCCCGCTGCAATAGGTCCCGCGGCATAGCCCGCCGCGATGTGCCCTCCGCCGAAGTGGCCACCGTAACCGTGGCCTAGAGCCAGGCCATGGCCTATGAGTGGGGCGCCATAATGGCCGACAAGGCCACTTCGCTTCTGGACAACTTTGCTCGGTTCCGGTTCCGCCAGAACTGAGGCTGTCAGGAAAAGAACTGCGATCTGGAAAAAAGAAAAAGATTTGCTTAAGAGGTTGCTATCAAGAAAAACGTAGACGACGTACGTTAACTAAAAGATGCTAAACACGGAGGTCAGCTACATGCACCAGCTTTATAATTAGATCGTGGCTGTATAGCTGTAAATGTACGATGAACTCATTGCTTTTAAACAACCCCGAGGCTTCATTAAGAGCCTATCAGGAAAATCCTACATCATTACCGCTAACACCACATCAAAACACCAGCAGGGTCACTAGCCTCTCAAAAACCAATGCAAATGAAGAGAAAAGTGTCAACAACGCATCCATCACCAAAATCGAAGGTTCGGATGCATTACCGCATAAATTAAGCAGGACAATGCATCCGATATTACTTTTACTTGTTGCGTGATATGACTCCATCAACCGACTTGATATGCAAAGGGGTACAGGCAGAAACGAAATTCGTAACGCTATCAGAATGTTAATGAAGGGATTCCTTGCTATGGATATTAGAACATGATTTAAGCGTTTTGTCGGTTACGTGTACAGTCGGTGACAGAATACGTTCATTAGTAAACCATACCGTAACGATTGCAGTGACAGTTCTTGGTGGATAAGGCAATATTTTGTCAAATTCAGTACATTTGGCATCTAGTTTCATATTTTGCCGCTGTAAAAGACTGCGTTAAGAAGCGGTATTGGTAAACATTTGTGAGCATAAGCCTTATGAAAAATTTTGAAAATAAAGACAAGATGGCGGAGTACGTTTTGATTATGGCCATGCTCTAGGGGATCCATGTGTGTGCATGTATACATGCACACACTTATATTCGGCGTTAGTGACAGGCTTAGAAGTACAGCCAACAGAGTCATTGTAGCACGGAGAGCGTGGGAAATCAAATGATTGCCCAAGCACATTATGTTTCGTTTCGTAAAGGAATTCCTGAAGTTTTTAGAAGGAATTTTCATTGTGGTATTGCTGTGACACTTTACTATCGTGAACAGACTTGAATATACATTTACTTTTTTTTTTTTATTTTTTTTTTCATTATTTTTTTTTATTTTTTTATACAGACCTTTTACAAGCACTAAATGACTTTTATTAAATTATAATAGTCTACAAATAACACTGTTAGAATTTTGACTTTTTACGAGCTGGGGTTTGAAAATTTAACATGGGCTCGAATGACTAGCATTAGGTAGTCAATTAGAAGACGTTGCCTAGTGTTGGTTTAAAGGGACACCAGGTAAATAAACTTGCAGGTAATGTGAACAGTTAGATCATAGCTCCAATAAAATGTGGATCAATTAAGGGGACCTGCGTTACTTATACGGATATAGTTCGAATTAAGTCAGGGAAAGCGACATTCAGAGAAAAACAACCCGTGTGTTATCTAACTACCCGCAACTTGTTAACTTATGTGCGTAGCGAGTTTTTAATGATGTTGCTTTTTATAGTTTAAGTATAAACATATTAAAATCGTTTTTTTGTTTGTCATGTTTTTTTTGTATCTTTTTTATTCTGTGCTTAATGAACTGACGTCAAATAAACTTTATTGTTTCTTTTTTCTTTCCAAAATGGAAATCGGAAAATGTGAGGAAAATGTTGAGTATAATAATGAAAAAAAAGTTGATTGATTCATGAAGTGTTACAATATTAAGGTATGACACTGAACCCCGCACTAGGATACCCTGTGTCGCAGGATCCAGTCTCTTTCGACCGATATGAATGATAAAATAAAACGTATGAGTGTAGATAGAATATGAGTAGAGGAAAACGAAAACAGCGATGAATGGACTGTGTGAAGGATGATATGGCTAGAAAGAAGGTGTAATAGAGAAGTATGGAAGAAGAAGACATGCTGCGCCGACCCCAAACAAATTGGGATAAAGGCAGGAGAATGATGAATGATGATGATATTGAAAATATGTAGCATCATGTTCATGCATGTTGTTGTTTGTTTGGTGTGTTGTTGTTCATTCCGATTTTTTTTAGAGTAACAAGAATCATGTTATTTATACGAACTGAATCATAACATTATCAGTAAGTATGTTGTATGCTTTTAAGACATAACATAACATCCTGAGGCATCCTAAGGCACAGATGTATTTATAGCATAGGTACCCATATTTCACCAGTTATATTGAAGTCCCATGGTAAAAGGGGCGATCCTATTGCCATCAACCGGGCACAGATGCAGACCCGGACTTTTAAGGTGCCCATTAAAATGATCGAAATGCGAAGACAAGACACGAATGACATTTATTTGGAGTGGTGGACTTGTCGGACACGTTTTAAGGGAGCTTCAGCTATCTTTTAATTAATAAAGAGATTAACTAAGAATTGACTAATCAATGAAAGCCAATGAGTGATTAGACTACCGATAGCAGTACGGTGCGATGCTTTACCGCGATCATTAAGATTGCATTCTGCATTAATTAGTCCGTGGGAAAAACGCGCGTAAAGCGCATAATTAATTAATATTTGTTATGGTAGACTAGCTAAACGACATTTGATACATTGCAATAATGAATGAGACAGTTTTTTTGATCGCTATTGTATTTTATATTTCAGCGAAATCTTTGAATTACTTTTAATTCGGCTCAATTAAAATAAAATCTTTTTGATATACTTCGATTTAAGTAGAGCTGCCTTTTTTGACATTCGTTGCAACAATGAATGAGATTTTTTTGGTAGATATTGGATGATTTCAGGGAAATATTTGAATAGTTTTTATTTCGGATTAATTAACGTTAAAATTTTCTATTTATTTTATTCCTGTGCATTTAATGTAAACTTAATTTAAGTTGAACTAAAAGCTAACTAAATATTTTTAACAACACCACACTAAATATATTTTTTAGTAATTTTAACTAAGATTTATTTGACCTAATTTACACTTACATAAGCCTTCATATTGAAACAAAACACTGCACCACAACTGTTTAACACTGTAAGGATCGAGCCACACTGTGCATATGTGCTCTAAGGCCCACAAACCACTTATATAAGGCTGGCAGTACACCACCCCACTATCAGGCTCATTGGTTTTAGCTCCAAACGCCACTATTTGCGACACTTAGTGCTTATGCTGCAGGTATGCTTGCAATTTGGACGTTATTCAAATTAGCTGAGATTGAAGTCATTGTTTTTGTAATGAGTTCGTGTATGTAGGTTGACCTGAATTGTTGCCGGATTTGATTTCATTTGGGAGGGTTAAAGATTGAAAGAGTAACGGTCAATTCCACATTTGATTCTTTATTTGAAAAACATGGTTGTGGAGTAGATCTTCAGTTGTTGATTTTGGACTCTGAATTTTGACCGTGCCCGTGAGTCATCGAAGAAATTAATATAATTTTATTTTAAGGCACTGTTCTGTCCTGTTTTGCCTAAAAGAGCTCGTCTTGAGTTCATCAGCTATATCTGCGATAAAGAAAAATGTTTAAAATAAGACCAATGGCACTTGAATTTGGTGTTATTGTCATTTCCCTGTTTGGTAAACAATCGTATTTTATGAGAAAATGATTTTATTACTAAGCTACCAAATTCAATTTATTGTATTCATAATTCCACTGTTACAGTCTCCATTTTGAAACAATTCATCAACTAAAACGTTCCAATTCCAACTTTAACAGCGACACATTTTAACAGCTTCCCTAACCAGCTAACAAAGACCCGTGTCCATAGTTCGTCCACGCAATCTATATCTTCGACCAGCTCCTTTTCCAGTACCCTATATACCTGGACAGGTCATCCTAACTGGTCGTCTCTGAAAGTAATAGTATCCGAAGCATTTAGACCAACTTATCTGCGAAACGGTTAATTTTGGAACTAACATTTTGAATGGAACGCACGGCCGTCTTTTGTTCAACTTTTTGATTTTCAATTGCAACTAGCGCCACTTATAACTGTATGTGCAAGTTTGTTGAATCGTGTTTGTCTATTGCTTTAACATTGACGGTAATTATAGCAGAGGTAGTGTACTGTACAGGATATTTTTGACGTGATCGTAATGATACCTAAGTAATAGATAGTATCCTTATTGATTGGCATCTAAGCTGTTAACGGTAGCTGCTATTTGCTTATGAAACTGAGAGGAGGTTTTGTCATATCCTGCTTTATGATATGTTTGAATGTTGTATTTGTTGGCAATCAGGCTGACTACTTCCCTGATGGTAATAGGTACCGCCATCTGTACACAACAATACACTTTCTGAGGCACTGCTAAACGGAGAGATGAAGCTGAATTGTCTACTCACCATCGTCCATCATCATCATCTGCTTTCCTAATAAATGTAATCCTATTTTGGGCTTCCCTTTAAACGGGTTGTAGCTGAATACCAGTATTCTGCATGGAGCGACTGCCTATCTGACCTTCATAACACAGCTACTAAGTAATTCGAGACTGACGAGAGCACCTACCCGTTACAAGTCCCGTCTGGGATCTAGAATTGAAACCTCATCTTTTCGTGTGGTTAGTGCCTAACCTGGTGTCAGAGTTTTTTTACCACCCATGGCCCCTGACTAGGCTTTACATGCCGCCGAAAAATATCTCTCAGGCATGCTGGTTTGGTTCCTCACAATGTTTTCCTTCACCGAAGCAAGTGATAATTATACAATACGCACATGAATCTAAAAAATCAGAGATGCGTGTCTTGGGTTCGAACTCGAGACCTGTGACTTGGCAGGTTACACCACTAGTGCTGGAAATGAATGAAGGGATCAACTCATCTTCGCCCTTAGTGTTTAAATAAGTATGAAAGCAATTTTTCAGATAATCTCTTTACAAGGGTGCATGATAAAACAATCATTGATCCTTCTGAATATTTGTTACCGTTAATGAGTAATTCTAAGTTTCATGTTAATCAAAGGCCAAGAAACAATAAATGCTCAGTTTAATCAATTCATAGCACATAGTTTAATTAGTTTCACGGTAATTCCCACGGTAACAAGTTAGTCATACTTAGGCCGAAGTAAGTGTAGGACGCAACCTAGGTCTTTGTGGTGACTAAATATGGGGACATTCGACATTGGATGTCTTCCAATTGACATGACGTATGTGGGTCAGTAGTATAGGTGCCGTAATTAAAATATGCTGGTAATTAGGGAGTCATAGCATCAGCATACTATGCTTTGATCCACTCCGCGGGCCAAGTGCGGGTTGGTTGATGTCACATATCTACGAATTTTTAGTGCTAGGACATGGAGCCTTAGATGTTGTTGCAAGGCTGTACTACTCTGTGTTAGTCCTGGGACGGAGTAGACCAACTAACAGGATAACAACTCTGCTGCTTTTTATGCATTATTTTTTTTTTTACCCCATAGTCCGTGATTGGGACGTAATCAGACATAACCGTACAAAGATCAGCCGCAGGACCAACTGCTTAACGTGTTTTGCCGATGCACGGGGGAATCCTACCGTCAACTAACAAACTTCGTACTGCTTTTGAGAGATTCCTACTAGGCAAACACAATAACACTGCCTGTACTGGAAATCGAACTAGGGACCCCACAGTCAGTAACCACACTTGCGACTATGACGCGGCTGCGCCTTAATTTTCAGGTATTGTCTGAAGTGTTCTTCTAACAAATCTTTGGGACTCATTACCTAAACATGTATCTTTGAATGGATCTAGGTACTACTGAGTTCACTGACGGTCGACGACTTTTCAACCTTAAGACTTAGGGCATAAGGGTGAAAAGTCGCAGACCGTTGTACCTGTAGGTCTGTTGACTCACTCACTATCGTTGATCGGCCTCCTTGTTTGGTCAAGTGGCGTGCTTTGTGTTTTACTTTCATTTTCTTTTGGACGTGAATAGGTTTACTGAAGCTATCGGTGATTTCATTTGGATGGTATAATATCTTTAGTTTCATTATGAGTGTCTACCATGGTCCATTATTTTTGTTTTCAGTAATATACAAGGTGTAAACAGACCCTTCACGAAGCCGTCAACCGAGCATTCTGAACATCAAACTAAGTAACTCTACGCAAAAATTATAGCTGAGATACGACATTTTATTGGGGTGTAAAATCACGTTTTACGGTAGGACTCAATGTAACGCACTCAAAATGCTGTGCTGGTGGATGCATTGCATAGTACGGGGGTCGTGGAGGTATTGTAAATAAACATAAAAAAATTGTATTTAGAAAAAACCTTGTGAAGATGTTGGAACTTTGACCTCCAATATCTCAGTAACTAGAAGGTTCCCAGGTATGGTCCAGAATAAAAAAAATATCGCAATGATGGGGAGAACAAGGTGCCTTTCGGCTTCGTTAAGGGTACTTTTACACTAGCATAAGCAGCCTATAATGATCCCACGGTAGAGACACAGCTTTCGTCACAGTGAGACGGGTTGCTAGATATCACATCACAAAATCCCTTGCGAAATTTTATTCTTTTGCAGTTTTCATGACATAAAGCCCCTGAACAGCCATCTTCACGTCTAGATGAATAGAGTATAGCAGTTATGTCCCAGAACTTAGGAGTCAGTGGCGAAGGTTCCCTACAACTCGATTCCTACCGGCTTCCCTTTGAAACTGGCACAGTCAGTATTTTATAGACAAATAATGAAATCTCATTAAAGATATGTACTCCGGCTTACCTTTTACAAAGATTGACCCTTCGCTTCTGGTAGAAGTACAATGTCTACCACTGTATAAGGGTATCTTACATAAAGGGCCTTCGCCTCTGACACCGGATGAAATGTCACGAGTTCACGCGGCGACATTGTGGGTCACGATACTGTGCTAGTGCTCCGCCTAGCCTAGAGCCTACTGACCTTTCACTGGCAGTGTACAGTATGACTTAGGTCTACGTAACTTTTAATGCTGAGGTGTTTTTAGTCCGTAACGACTTATCATTTTTTTCTTCAATTATGTTACTAGAAGATAAGATTGGGATTACAATTACGCGCTCAGCCTTATTTGACCCACATTCATAACATCGCGCCTGTAATCCCCAAAAAGTTAGTCAGAGGTGCACCTAATAGTACACCCACATTTCGCCAGTTATGTTTAAGTTCCATGTAATAGGGGGCGAGCCTATTGCCATCAACCGAATCTATACTCCATGGCTGCTACTATGAAATTCCTGATGGAAACCCCAATTACTCTTTGCCGGACCTGGGTATCGAACCCAGGACCTAATGCTGAGCAGTCACGCTTGTGATCACTAGATCAATGAGGCAGTCAACATATCAGTGGCGAAGGTTCCATACAACCCGATTCTTACCGGCTTCCTTTTGTAAAATGGCACAGTCAGTATAGCCAATAATATTCTATACAGTAAAGATATGTACTCCGGCTTACCTCTTACAAAAATTGACCCTTCGCTACTGCAACATATAGGTGCATATTTACACGGTTACAAAAGCAGCTAAAAGTTGATTATACCTACAGGTCTGTTGGTGTACCTAACAAGAAGACGCCTCGGCGTCCACTGCCAGATGCGGCATTTTTAGCTTTTTCTGTACAAATAAAGTGATTCACGGTTTACTTGCAGTGCCAAATAAATAAACTTAAATAAACTCTCGGTTTTGAAGAAGGTCCGTGACAGAAGTTGTGCTCTTGGTACACTTTCAGCGACATCGTCTCTACAACGCTGCTGGTCATTCCCTGATCTGTAGTTGCCTTTCATAGCTTGCGCTTCACACCAGAATTTTCATTCTGAGGGAGAATTTGGGGTAGCCTATTTGCCACGATGCATCAGGAGTATTGGTAACGCATTTTGGGACACACAACGTATCTCCACGAATTGGCCTGGCCTGATTTTCACCTTCCGACACTGACCTACAAATAAATATAATTTTAAATTAAGAATCTAGAATGCTTGTGACGGTAAAGTACCTAGGTACTTAAAATATGTCCATTACTATCAACATTCCAAAAATATATTGAAGAATGCTTCCACACTTGAAGGTTACTGAACGCTGATAATACCGGTGATTACTCCTTTGATCACAAGAAGGTAAAGTATGTTATTAAACCTTTTCCAATCAAGTGAATGCTTGTAAGGACAAATACAAGTCTAGCTGTACAAGTATGTTCTGGCGCGTGGGCAAAATCAAAACTAACGCCACCATATTGTTTATTTCAAATCTCAAAAATTTATAAACTGCATCGTCTAGTGGTTACAAGCGCTGCTTCTAGATTCTAAATTCTCCAGAATCTGGGTTTGATTCACGGGTCGGGTAAAGTGTTCTTGAGTTTTCCCATCAGGAATTTCTTAGCAGACGCTGGCTTTGTGTTTGATGGCAATAGGCTGGCCTCCTATTACATATAATTGAAACATAACTGGCGAAATATAGGCGTAGTATAGGGTACACCTCTGCCAAACCCTTTATGTATTACAGGAGTGATGTTTTGTTACACAAAATAAAGCAACAAATATTAACGCAACCTCGCCCTTCTTTCAAAGTGCCAAAAGATCCGTGTAGCTTTATAGGTATGCCCCTATTTATCTTTAAAACTGTCGACAACCTTTACTTAGTACAGCAATCGACGAAGTTAATTACAATTTTGTAACAGAACTAAGCTAAGTATCGAAACTTCAGGATGTATATCAAAAAGGCATTAGTACTGTTGCACAATGACGCATAAATTAACTATTAGGACCAAGGAAGGCTGTATCGATTGAGAGATTAGAGCAATGATGGAGATACGTTTTGTTTTTGTTGGACAAGTGAATTGTCACTTGTCACTTTGACATCTTTTCGTTTTTCTACAACGCTTGTCAAGATTGACATAAACTCGATAGCTTATGTCAATTCAACATTGTTGCGGAAAGGTTTTCGTTATTGCTAGGATCTTTAGATGAATACAATGGCTATAAATGAATAGTTTTTTTTACTAAGATATTTTGCAAAAAGTTAAAGTTTTGTATTTAGTTTTGTAGGTTTAAAAAAATCCTATAATCTTCGAAACGCATGTGACTAAAAGAGTGATGGCGTTGAATGTTGATGGATGGAGAGGGGCAGAAAATGGAAATGATGCCGTGACATCTGACAGGGGAGAATGGAAGAAGAAAACGTGTTGCGCCGACCCCAAGTAGAATGGGACATGGGCAAATCGACGACGATACTACTCTTGACCTGTCTTTAGTAGTAACATAATTAGTACAACAGTTTGATCTTTGACAGTCGTTACGGGTATTGACAAGCCAGTAAGTCAGACAACTAGCCTTACCGAGGAGTATCGTTTATACTACGACCACTTTAAGTGTGCAGTTGAAGGTGGCATTGCTTGTTAAGGAAACAGCATGGATATGTCAAACTTGGCATATTTATTTTACTTCTGTGGTTTCTCACCTTGGCTAAGTTGTCTGAAGAGTATGCCCAGTTACTGAGTTGTGTTTGGGGTCATCTATTGTCTATAGGTGAGTTTGATCAGTTTCCCATCAAGTCAGAAGCTCTTTGTCAAGTCTCCGTAATTTTCTAATCTGCGTCGCAAGTAACCGCGGGAAGGCATGATGCAACCCGGACGCGAGTCAAACTGGTTCCAATTTACTCGTATCTGCCCATTATTAAGGTGCTATATTAAATTCTGCCATTCTGCCCCGTTCATTACCTTGAGGATGTCGTTAAGTAATAGTATTCAATCCTGTGCGGTATGTATATTATTAGAACTGGGCCAAAGGAAGCTAATACATATGTCGATCAATATGTCCAGAGGAAAGATAAATGGGTATGTGTTTTATGCAGATGGAAACTACTGTAATATCTTGCAGTTTGGTTAGACTTACAATGTTTATTTTCGATCTATAAAAATCTGTGAAGTATTGCAGTGAAAATAAGATACGACTTCCATTTGATTTCGCAACCCAATGTTCAATAAAAACTATACTAAAAAAAAGTAAGTCCGTTTGCCTGTCTGTTACTAGCTGAACGGTCGAAGTTGCAGGCAAAACTGTAATGTATGGTAATATGTGGGTACATTGAATTATTATTATATCGACGGGTGCAAAGTAAAAAAAGTCAACTGCAATTTTAAGATTTTTTTGTATAAACTAACTTAAAATATCATGTTCTACAACACAGCAAAAACAAAAATACAAATATCACCTTATTTTTGGTAATTTTGTCACGTAAAAGAAGACAACTACGCCTGTTTTGTGAAATTGCACGATGTAGATGCGGATAACTACCGCTGGCCGTTTATACGCGGGACGCGCGGGGGGCTTCGCCGGCCGGCACGAATATTTGTTTGTTTTGGTTTCCTTAGTGATAAAAGTGTTATCATATTAGTAAACAGTTTGGGTTCAACACAATAGACATGGAAAGACGAAAATTATTGGTGAATTTGGGCAAAACGAGACGACAATGCGCTATTAAGAACCGAGAAGATCTATTACAACTTATCGATAACAACCGTGAAACTAGTTCTGGTACGTATTTTGTATAATACAAGTTTAATGTTATTGTTATTTTGAAGTTAAGTCATATTTAGTTGTTGTAATTATGAAAATAAGTTACGCATAAGCGGCTATCTGCCATATAGTTTTCTCTACGTTGCGATTGTGATGTAGATGTCTCAATTTACTTTTGTAAATTAGTATTGTTTGTTATGTTTATGAGTACCTAACTATGTTAATTCTTATTGTTAGCTATATTAATTAGCTTATAATTAAATTATATACTACTACTACTGTACTTACTATTGTTTCATGTTCAGAAAGTCCGGAACGACCTTTTAAGATGTAAAACGGTCATTAACTAATTTTATAAATAGGAAGTGTTACACTTTTCGTATTTACTGAAATATACTAATCAAACTTTACTAAATCTAAATTATTGAATTCCCACGTAGAAACGACCAAGTGGTAGTTAACACAGTTGTCATATTTTTAAGCGCAATGTAGTTGCAGATAACTACAATATCTCGTAAATTAAAGATAAATCGAAGAAATGAAATATACATGTGGATATATTATTAAATAATGAAGCAATGATGAAAATTTCAATAAATTTGGTTTAAAATTGACTAAATGGGAGCATTTTTTCCTATTATGCGCTCTCCTGAAAAGTAGCTGTTTTGTAGATGACTCTTTTTACTTTGCACCCGTCGATATGGTGGTAGGTTGTGCTAAGGGATAGGACCAGTCTGCGATTAAACTTGAATTTGTCACTACTAGTATTATGTATTCCCGTGTCCCGGACTTCCAAGTGTTCCAGAATCCCAGAATATCTCAGGGGCGACGAGGATATCACGAACTCAGTGTGTGTGTGCGCTAAATAAAGAAAAAAAAAACAATGTCGATCGGGAGAATTGCAGAGTTCAATATTCTCAAAGCCGATTGCAGGCTATACGTGGAACGTCTTGAGCAGTATGTTTAGCTAATAAAATAATAAGTCCGTTACAAGTGCCGCAAGTTTGTATGATTTTCGTGTAATGTATTTAGATTTTTAACTTATCTTTACTGTATGCACCTAGATTATAAGTGAATGATGTGGTCTCCTAAAATTGGAAGCGCACACTTGTACTTGTCACTGTTTAATGTATACTTGCATGTAATTGGGTAGTTTCTGTTGGAGTTCCAATAAATAAATAAAGTGCTTGTGGGTTTTAATCCTAGTCCGGTTGATCTATCATGATAAAGATAAAAACACCATAATTGACATCGTGCCTCAGCTCCACAAACAACCTGCTTAACTTTAATTTATTATCTCGTAAGACAATACAATCTAAGGCATATTGTTCTAGTTGCCCAATTGTAGCAGTTCGTACAGCCGAGCCGTAGCCGGAGACAGTCCGATCAGTTTGTGCAATCAAACGTGCGCTCTGGTGGAATGGCCCTTAGTAATGGATGTTCGCGGAAACCGTGTGCACGTTTACATTAAATGGTGGTTTTTAATGTAGTTTGGTTGAATATAAAGGCTCGGAAGGATCTCGTGGCTAAATAATAACAGCCACTCGGGGCGATCTTCAGGTTAAGCCGATCTTGCCTGGGTTGGTCCGTGGATGGGTGACCACCAATTACATAGCGAGTTTCCTCCGTATCTCGGAAAGCATGTTAAGCCGTAGTTCCTGTCCAGTCGTTACAGGTAGTCAGTGGCCCGAAAGTCTGAAAACCAGTCTTACCAAGGTGTAATGTATTACCCAGTACTACCAGTACTAACTGTGTTGTGGAGGTCAGATAGGCAGTGGCTCCATGTAAAATACTGTTATTCAGCTGCATCCGGTAAGACTGGAAGCCGACCCCAACATAGTTGGGAAAAGGCTAGGCAGATGATCGTTGAATATAAAGCTGGCTGCTGTTTCTATCTGACACGTTACCGTATCACTTCTAAGACACACTATTTGGACAATAGTGGGAATCTAAATTAGTCTTGCTTGCAAAACAATGTACGGCTCGTTATTCAGAAAGGTTGCCCCCAAACTGGGTGCACCTGCACGACTTGCTTTTAGATTCAAGGGTTTCAATATTACCCTACGCAAAAACTACTGCTGGAAAACTACTTGTTTTGGGGTAAAAAATCACGTTTTACTGTAAACTAGGTCTAAGTGTTGGGGTCCAAGTTTTTCACAGGTTTAAATAAACTTGAATAGAATAGAACAATTTTTATTTGTGTAAAAACATTAAGGTCTTTTAAATAAGGCTGTGAACTTACATGTTTCGCCATAGAATGGCATACAAATATTCTTGGAACTTTGACCTTCAATATCTTCGTAACTAGATGGTTCCCAGGTGTGGTCCAGAACAAAAAACTGATCGCAATGTTGGAGAGAACCTGTGTCTTTCGGCTACGTTAGGGTCTTTTTACACCCTTTATGTAATTTCAGCAAACGGTCTTGGGTTAAAATTTTCTTCTGCCTGAACTCAAATTATAGACGTTTTACCTAATTATTAAAATATATTAAATATCGCACCTCAATGCTCCGCACGTACATGTAGATCGTTGCATCAACAAGCATAGCTCTAGTCACACAAATCTGATAATTCTCATGGCGTCGGCCGTTCCACGTAACCTAACTGCTTACTACCTATATAGTTTTAAAGTGTTACTTCAGTAACAGTATCTATAGAGTAAACTGTGTTAAGTACTTAGTTATTTACTTGATTATGAGACTTCTAGCAAGGAAAATACTTCTTGAATATTTCCGTGAGTGTTCAGGGAAATATTCAATAATATTCAAATATTAATGAATTGAATTAGAGTTAAAAGGAACGGTAGTAAAAAAGTAACAACACGAACACATTTTTGTTACACTTAATTATTGTAACATAATTTTATGTCACAATAATTAAGTGTAACAAAAATGTGTTCGTGGAACGAACGTGTAACATAACATAACGCCTATAATCCCCTAAGGGTTAGGCAGAGCTGTAAATAATAGTACACCCACATTTCGCCAGTTACCTTTAAGTCCCATGTAATAGGGGACGAGCCTATTGCTATCAACCGGGCACAATTCCAGACTCCGTGGCTGCTACTGAGAAATTCCTGATGGAAAAACTCAATTACACTTGGTCCGATCTGAGAATCGAACCCAGGACCTCATGTTTAGCAGTCGCGCATGCGACCACTGTATCGACGACGCAGTTAACGTAAAAATAAGTATAATACCAGCCTGTTACTATCCCACTGAAGGGCAAAGAGCCCTCATCAGGGAAGGCATGGTGGGCTCAAGGTGTATTGGCAATTTCAGACTCTAAGCGCTGAGCCGAGCGTTCCAAATCCCAGAAGTGCAATACTAATTAAGCACTAATTTCGGTGTCTATTAGTGTTAGTAACGGGATATAGGACCTTTATTAATGAATGTAGATTATAAAGTGTCAACTTAGTACAGTTACAACTTGCGATGTCAATCGTTACATCAGTAAGCATCTCTCGCTCAGATCTCGCATAGATAACATCGCCTTGCTACGCGATTGTCACCCTAATGGGTATCTACGTTTGTTTGTTATACAATAGGAAACGATCAAATGAAACGGTGCACCTACACTTTAGAGATTTTGTGTAGGCCTGGTTTATATGTAACTAGAAGAAAAGATTGGGATTACAATCAGGCAGGTCAGCCTTATTTGAGCCACATGCATCACGCCTGTAATCCCCGAAGGGTTAGGCAGAGGTGTACCTAATAGTACACCCACATTTCGCCAGTTATGTTTTAAGTCCCATGTAAAAGGGGCGAGCCTATTGCCATCAACCGGGCACAAATCCAGGCTGCGGATTGAGAAATTTCTTATGGAAAATCCAATAACAATTTGCCCGATCCGGGAATCGAACACAGGACCTCATGCTCAGCAGTCGCGATTGCGAACACTAGACTAACGAGGCGGTCACTATTTGACCCACTGCTAATTATAAGTCTAAAGTGCAGGCCACACCGCCAGCTAGCGAGTGAGCGAGCCAGGCGAGGCATCGTTTCACCTCTTTTTAACCGACTTCCAAAAAGAGGAGGTTATCTTACTTTGGTTTACACCGCGAACTACGAAAGAGCCGAAACGAAGTATGAAAAGAGCTTCGCCCGGCTCGCTCGCTAGCTGGCGGTGTGGCCTGCTCTTAATATGCCATGTTTCCTTGGTATGTACGGGTCTCAGTCCAGTTTTCGCTGTGATCTTTTGTAGGTCCACCCACCAGGCTGCTGGTCTGTCTTCACTCCTTTAACCTCAACATCCACACCTACTCCACCTTCTACTTCAGTCTCGAAATATCACAATACATTTTTAATTTAGTTGGTCCTGTGTAAAATAAAACATCACTCCTATAATCCAGAGGTGTAGCTCTGGGAGTACTGCAGCTACACCTCCTAATTACAGGCCTATGTAGACTTTGAAATTTTATAAAATCAACAATGATAAATCAAAGAACCTAGCCTATCTTGCCGCATGTTACCGTATGTATGCAATGCGTTCATACAGCCAATCACACGACAAATCACTTGCTAATTACTAAACAACACGATTAATTAGCATTCATTCATATAGTCTCACGATGACAACTTGGTAGGTCGCCAGCCGTCCCGGATTTCATAAGTTTTGTAAGCAATCGCCCCAAAGGACTGGCCGATTGAGGGCGAACCTTTATGTAACGGAGCCGGTAGTCTTAGTTTGTGGGTCACGATAATGCTTTATGAGAATCGAAGTGGTTTCGAGATTTGATACAATTGTATTAAAGCCAATTATGTTTCACGTGTTCAACCCGCGATCAAGGCGCTTGCAACAGCGCCGAAATATCGGGAGCTCAAAATAATGAACAATCATGGAAGATATCCCGTAAGTGAAAGTATAAGTTTATTATTACTTTTGTTGTTTTGTTTGGTAGTATTGTTAGGTGTAAGGGCCGCATTTTGCGGTGAAAGGCTCCTCCGAACTGTTCCAACTGACTCTGTCTTTTGCCAGTCTGGTCCGTCCGGCTAAGACAGCCGGAAACCTGGCCTTACCTAGTAAAATTAATAGACATAACACTCATGTTTCGTAAATTATGTTAAAAGTTTTGTGTAATAGGGGATGAGCCTATTGCCGAAAACCGAGCACCAATCCAAACTCCGCGCTGCTACTGAGAAAATTTCTGGTGAAAAAACCAAATAGTACGTTATCCGTCCTGGGAACGAACACGTGATGGCGATTACAAGCGTGTTTCTTCTTCTGGTATGTGTTGTTGTAACACTGTTCTTAACGGTCAGTGAGAATCTTAATTTAGCCCGAAATGACGACGGAATATTCGATCGAAATATAAGGACTAAAATATTACAGGTATACTCTTTTTTAAACATCAATTAAATAGCTATTATTTTTCCTTAATATAAAAAAAAAACAAAAAAATACAAAATAAATATAAACTTCTTAAGATCAATTATGGACCCCTCTTTGGGTAAAGGCTTCCTCCATTTCTTGCCATGTAGACTTTACTTAGATCAATACTACTATTGACTTGGGTTGACGTTAAATCCGCAGCCAAACTTGTTAAATACATGTCACGTCGAACACGTCGATTAATCATGACAATATCAGGCTCAACGAATCTCTCAACTCACTCCCACATAGTGCGACATTCCAACCATTTCTACATCCTATGGTTTAGCATACTGCCACCAACACTGCACTAATACTATAAATAACAAACGCTACATTTGAAAGGGACGCAGGCGCAGTTCCCACAGCTCCTTACAATATAGATCTAGACCCTACTCGGTTTATTTATAGAGGGGCTTATGTAACTCCAGAACTGCAATAGATTTTGTACTTTGTTTTGTACACGGTATGATAGATTTTAGACTTGTGTAGATGCTATCAATTGACACGCGAAGAATGCATCGATGCTCTACTTTCCATAGTGTGTCTCAAGGATTTTATTGCTTTTAGTTAGTGTTTGTTTACATTTTCTTCTGGGAATAAGGACCAGTATTAAAAGTAAAATTTAAGATGATCATTAACACTAGAAACGGGGTCTTCTTCTTCTTAGCGTGTCGATGGCAATCTAAATTGTGTCAGCCCAGAACTGAGCTATTAGTTTGGCGCTTTCGGTAGCGTCCACCAGTTCCTGTAGTGAACAAACAACAGGACACGCAGGACACGATATTAAGTGCCCCATCGTTTGTAGAACAGCACCACATTTACACTGCAGGGCAAAGTCATTAATGAATCTCCACCTGAGCAGGTTTTCCTTGCTGCGACCAAACTGAGTCTGGAGTCTATTTAAAGACTTCCAGGTCAGTCATGGCAACTCATGTCCAGGTAGGAGATTTTTAGCAGGTGGAACGAATGGGTTAGGTAAGGATGCACTACCTCGCCACAGCTTTAGTCTTTTCGTAGACCGCTCGCCAGTAAACGGGGTATTTACCATGTTTACTGATTGTTTTTAGTTCCCAATTGTTGTTTTTTTTCCGTTTGGTTTGATTGTTTTAATATCCCGTTTCTAGTGTTAATGATATAATATTAGTGACCATGATAGTTTAAAAACTTGATTTTTTAGAGTCTTGAATTTAGCTACATCACCTTCTACACAGGAGGAGCTCGTGGCTAAATAATAACAGCCGCTCGGATCGATCTTTAAGTTAAGCCGTGCTTGCCAATGTTGGTCTGTGGATGGGTGACCACCCATTACATACCGAGTTTCCTCCGTGCCTCGGAAAGCACGTTAAGCCGTTGGTCCCGGGTGTCATTTGTAGATCTTTGACAGTCGTTAGATAGTCAGTGGCCCTAAAAGTCTGACAACCAGTCTTACCAAGGGCTATCGTATTACCTAGTACTAACTGGGTTGTGGAGGTCAGATAGGCAGTCGCTCCATGTAAAATACTGATATTCAGCTGCATCCGGTTAGACTGGAAGCCGATCCCTACATAGTTGGGAAAAGGCTAGGCAGATGAAAACTTTCTACGAAAGAACGAAACTGCAGGGTGTGGTGTACATGTCAGGTCCATAGGTAAGACCAAAGGGAGGTATTGTGACGCTGTTTATAAATTAAACTGTATTTACTGTTTAAAATGACTAAGTAGAGAATTGTCGCGATAAATTGAGGATTTTTGAGGCGGCCCCAGAAAAAAAATACAAGTATCTCATGAATGTTTTCATTAAAATGTACATAAGCGAGAATTTTACTTTAAGTATCACTGGCGTCTACAAGTCATACAATAACGTTCTTCCCTTAGTTACGTCTTGACAAGTGACTCCCATAGCTGGCACAGAATGACAAGTCGATGATACGATCATCAGGTGAACTATCTCATTAGAGGCTATTAACGCGACAGAGGAATTTTAAAGTACCTAAGTATTTGATGAATAGGATTTAGGACAGTCTACTCGTTAGCTGTGGTTGGTAAGCGAAAGGCAGTCGCGCCATGTAAAATATTGGTATTCAGCTGCGTCTGGTTAGACTGGAAGCTGACTCCAACAAAGTTGGCAAAAGGCTAAGCAGATGATGATGAGGGAAATGTAGGGTGGCTATCGAATCAACAGCAAATAAATACGGTTCAATTTAAAGTAAGATAAATTGTTTAAATGGAACTTAAAAAAAATAGAACCAATTGGTTGGAAACATTGTTCGTATCTTAGATTAAGCTTGAAAGATATCTAAACTTCAAATATTCAGATTTTACGAAGACACCTTTGAAACTGATGTTCTTCAGCATTACCATCAAATCAGCCAAAATATGTCCACATCTGGACAGAGACCTCATTTCCTTATAAAAAAGTTACAAATGTTTCCATAGAGCTACCCATCCAGAAACGTCCAGTGACACGCTTGACCATAACTAATGAGCAATCTAACTAACGAGCATTACCGATGTCTATTTACGCTCACACATAAATACGAACAACTTCATCCAATCTGTATCAGTTATGTTGGGAAATTTTCATTAAAATGCTGATGGCGTTCATATAAATTAGACTAGATACATACTTGTGAGATTTTGTTTGATAAAATATGTAATTGGATAATTGTGTAGTTTAATTTAATTCAAGAAGTATGAACTGTAACTTTCCTTGAACTGGCTCATAACCTGTTCAAGGAAATTTCAAAAAGCCTAGTTGACGCTTCCCGTGACCCAAGGGCCGGCTTTTACCTTGGTTAGAGGCTAAGTGTTGCCATTCAACGTAGCAACGCCGCCAGTCTCTTGGGTACATTACCAGCTGACAGCGTTGAGGAGGAGTTTTTCGATGCCGTTTTATAGTTTGTTTGTTTGATGCCTCTAGAAGTATGAAAGAAGAAGACATTCTGGATCTGAATTGGGATTAGTGCAGGAGAATGATGATCAATTGATGATAAATTTAATTGAAACATCAAAATGCCTTTACATCAAAGCGGTGTTAAGTGACGTTACTTGAAACTAGTACGGCGTGAACTTTACAAAATTCAGAGAGCAAATGGTAATCACGTTCAAGCCGTTTCATCATCATCATTATTTCAGCTGAAAGACGTCCACTGCTGGACATAGGCCTCCTTCAAGTGTCGCCACATTGACCGGTCCCGTGCGTCTTGCATCTAGCGAATCCCCGCAACCACGCCGTTTCGTATGTCTACAATTAGATTGAAATTAGCCATCATCGTTAGAAAATCTTTATGTACACCATAGAAATTACAGGCATTACAATATAGAACTTATTAATACGGTTACACAATCTTAATCTCAATGTTATCACGAAAAGCGATATTTTCAAGAAAACCTTTGGATGGATTTAAGAGAGGAAGAGAGACAATACTATGTTAAAATAAATATATACATACATTTATAAGACAATATTAATGATATAATTATCACTTGCTTCGGTGAAGGAAAACATCGTGAGGAAACCAGTATACCTGAGAGATATTACTCGACGGTATGTAAAGCCAAGTCAGAGGCCCATGGGCGGCATAATACTCTGACACCAGGTTAGGCACTAACCACACGATAAAGAAGATGTTACTATGTCTGGGCCCTGAGGCTACTTTCTTTTGTACAGTACAGCCTCGAATCGTAAATAGACTGCATCCTTTTTTTTTACAA
Source organism: Noctua comes (assembly GCA_963082995.1). NCBI lineage: Eukaryota > Metazoa > Arthropoda > Insecta > Lepidoptera > Noctuidae > Noctua > Noctua comes. Next base: position 3,501,069 of record OY720279.1, on the reverse strand, counting down.
ACTCAATATAATAAAAGTTTACATAGTAACTGAATGGCTCAAGTTACTATATAAACTTATCATTATGCTTATAATGATTAGTCTAAATAGCGGTAAAGTATGGCTTAAATCACTAGTCATAGCCATAACGGCATTACCTTTAATGATTATTTACAAGCTGTCCATTATACTTCCAATATAGACGATGTCTATTTTTTTACTTAGTTACTTCGATTATTACCAGATGATGTAATACTACCATATGTATGTAAATATACCTTTAACATAACCGAAAGGCACTTGTCCTCCCCGTCTTTGCGATCATTTTTTTGTTCGTAATACATGTTTTTAATGTAAGATTTTTACACATCTCCACGAACCCTATTCAATCTATCCATCAGCACAATGCTTTGAGTGCTTTCCATCGAATCCTACCGTAAAACGTGATTTTTCACCCAAAAAAAAAAAGCCGATTCCCAGCAATAATTTTTGCGTAAAGTTACAGTATGATGTACAGAATGTTTGGTTGACGGCTATGTGAAGGGTCTGTTTACACCCTGTATTTATATCTTGTTCATTATAGCAAATTCAAGGCCCTGAAAGTTGACTTATGCTTATTGCCTCGTGCCTTCTCCTCTCTCCATCCTTGCATATTCATGGGATTGCAGTACCCTACGTAGCCTACTCTGTCCCAATTCTGGGTAAGGGCTTCCCTCCTCGCCTTCCATTTTTCAGAAGCTCGCACTTCCCCCTTCTGTTCTGTTACATGCACATTATATTACTTCTTATTAATATTAGTGATTCCATATATCCCTGCCCTCATAATTCAAAGGAATGCAGGCCCGTGCTAGATCGTATCAATTTTATTGCATTTTCACTCGTCAATGACATAATCTTCACGCCGCTTCGTATAAGGCGCCTGCCAGTCAGCCAGCTCTAAAAAATGAAATAATTTCTAACTGCATGATGTCATGTTACGGCAGTCCCTGCGATTACGACATGGGTGACACATGATTGGTACTGTTTGTTTACACTTTAGAGTTTCCCATGGAGTTTCTTGCCCATTCTTCTCCATAGAGATCTACGCTTTGGAATGTGCAACTACAGTACTTTCTCAAGTTATTATGCCTTGTGACTGTGACTGTAGCTTCGCTTCTTTTTTGTCTTTTTTTGACATTCAAAGTGCCTGTGATGGTCTAAATGCTTTGAGTTTGAGTTTAAGAGGCACACAACCAGCCCAATACATGAACATATATGTTTCGAATACATGTTTGATTTCCGTGATTTTCGGTTTTGCTTTTCTCGTAAAATTGAGATGGTTCGATAGTTAGTAGTGGTTGAATGCCTGTACTAAGCTCATCTTCATTCTCTTGGCCTTATCCCAATTCATTTGGGGTCGGCGCACTATGTCTTCTTCTTCCATACTCATTACATTCATCGTTTCTTTGGTCTTCCTCTACTCACATACCCCTGTGGATACTAAGCTAGGAGTCGAAAAAGCAAGATTTCCTCCCCGATGTTAGTGAGAAAAATAAAGAAAATTAATGGTCTTTTTGGACACCTTTATGCATCGAACTGGACTTACATGTTGAAGAAACGTAATGTAATTCTTCTTTCTTCTTTCTTTATCGTGTGGTTAGTGCCTAACCTGGTGTCAGAGTTTTTATGCCGCCCATGGGCCTCTGACTTGGCTTTACATGCTGTCGAGAAATATCTCTCAGGCACGCTGGTTTCCTCACGATGTTTTCCTTCACCGAAGCAAGTGATAATTATACAATACGCACATGTATCCGAAAATCAGAGGTGCGTGTCTTGGGTTCGAACTCGAGACCTATGACTTGTCAGTCCGACGGTCACACCACTTGACTATTACTGCTATGTTATATGTCAAACAGATAATTTCTTGGAAAATTAACAAAAACCTTCCACAGTACATAATAATAATAGTGCAAGACCTCGTTGTAAAGACAATCGGCATCGGAAACAAAGTTACGCGTATGATTACACGCGATACATGGGAGTTTTTACCCACCTATGTATGTCTATTGTTAATTGTTGTCTTTGTCTTCTAGTCTTGTTGAAATGAATTTGATTAACAATGCCATAAACGAGTAAATTAGGTACTAATTTTTATGTGTGACAGCTTTTTATTAATCTGGAAACTATGAAGTATCAAATGATTTTCACAATGCTATTGGGCAACACTTCTTTGGTTTTTAAAATGACATGGTCACTAACACTATTATAAACAGTGATCGGATAATCGGATGCATATTTACCTAAAGTGTAGGTGTTGGCTATTATGGAATGCACTTTTGTATCGAAAAAATCCCGCGATTTCGGAATCAACAAATTTACTGTTTTTGTTATAGAATCAAATTGGGTAATAAACTCAATATTCCTGCCTGTGTGCAGGTTCCCGAAGGAAGTTCCTATTGTTCATTTTAACATTAACTATAAGTAAATACACATTAATAATTATGTAATCCCCCTGTTTTAAAAAAAATAAATACCACATGCTAAAGACGACGTTTCCTCACCATGTTACAGACTTGTTTCGAATTCCCGAATTTTCTGGAATCCCGGGATTTATATTTAAAAAAATATGTTTTAAGAAGCCGCTTCCATAATTTCCTAACCAAAAATGAATTAGGTAAATATGCATCCGATTATCCGATCACTGATTATAAACACTAAACACGGGATATTTACCATGTTTACTATTTATTTTGAGTTCCCGATATTTCGACGCTGTTGCAAGCACCAGTTCTTTAGGCGTCATTTCTATTTGATTATAAGGTGTTTTCGGAAGCGCTATTCTTACATCTTGGTACTTATGTTCCGTCGAAACTGAAATGTCTCATCTTCTTAGCGTGTCGATGGCTATCTAAATTGTGTCAGCACAAAACTGAGCTAGGCGCTTTCGGTAGCGTCCATCAGTAGTAATGAACAAACATGCCTCATGGGGCTGTATCTTATTTGTATATGATAAACAAGCCCCATATTGTTCCATGAGTGTGGAAATCCTCATGAATATTCTTTGCACTACGGACGTGGCGGGTGGAAGAATCTGGTATACCTACTCTCACTGACTAACACCACAATGTGTTCTCCAACCCTTTGACCAGACCCTGGTTCACCAACTCCTCTCGTTACCCCGTCAGAGACTGTCATAACATTGTTTTATGTACAAAAATGAGTATCATAAGCATAATTGGCCTATGCTGTTCCCTCTGCTGGATCCCTCTTTGTGAGGAGGAAAGAGCCGTAATCCACCACGCGGGCCCCGAGCAATGAGTAGGCCAACCTAGATTCGTGAAGCGGTTATCAAACCCATAACCCTCAAAAAGCGGATGTTCTACTATTGCGGCGTTATGAAATTAATGACTCAAAACAATTAAGGCATCGTTATGTCACCAGACTTAAATAGACTGTATTGTTGCATACATAGGTACATATTGTGAGGTCTGGGCTCGCGTGGTGGTCGACTGCCTCACACTGAGAGGACTCACAGAAGCAGTAACATTAAACGCTGATTATGATGCAGTATAAGCCAAAATTGAAACTATGTAGGGACCTGATAGTATCTAGAAATGCAAGGTTTGGGTTTAAACTGAAGCAGGACCGCATTTTATTTTACAATCTCATCACGATTGTAATCCCCGAAGGGTTAGGTAGAGGTGTACATTTAGTACAGCCACATTTCGCCAGCTATAATGTTGTAAGTCCCATGTTATAAAAAAATCTAGTTGAAAGACCTTAATAATACTTTGTCCGACTTGGGAAATGAACCCAAGACCGCTACTGCTGAGTATGTCGTCACTAGTACATACACGAATTCACAACTTTTTCCCATCGTAGCAGGTGGCGTCCTTTAGTTTCTACCTAAACCCAGGGGAAAAACGAATCACCTAGTATCGCATTTTCAATCTGATTCACAAATAGCAACTCATAAGTCATCTACACCGATTTGATACGTCATACAAGCGTCGTCGCGCGTGTCCGTCGGTATGCGTCGCACGCGCACGGATTAACGGCGTAGGTGTCAACACTGCGCGGTGCTAGTGTGAGTTAGGAGGAGGCTTCAACGACGGATAGATTAGGAATTAGGATTTATAAATAACTAGCTTATGCCCGCGGCTTCGCCCGCGTGGAATTCGGTAACTGTCCCACGGGATCATACTACAGAGATAAAAAGTATTCTATATGTTAATCTAAGTTATAAACTACCTATGTGTCAAATTTCATTGAAATCCATTCAGTAGTTTTCTAGTGAAAGAGTAACAAACATCCATCCTCACAAACTTTTGCATTTATAATATTAGTCAGAAGTAAGATGTTTATTATTACAAAAGTAAAAGGCTGCAAAGGAGGGTCGGGCTATGTAATTATAGCCGCACGTTGCGGATCTGTGTGTGTGTGCTCCTCTTCGGTGAGCCCCATTCATTGTATAGATACCTAGACCCCTCCGTGTCTCAGAAAGCAGTTACATCGTTGGTCCCGGCTAAAATTTTTCGCTCTTGATAGTAGTTTACAGTTTGACAGTCAGCCCGAAAGTCTGATAATTAATTAGTCTTACCAATTGGTATCATATTAAACAAGTAACTGGGCTGTGGCGGTCAGATAGGCAGTTACTCCATGTAGTCTTCAGCTGCATCCGGATAGACTGGACGCCGACCATAATATGGGAAAGAGCAGCATGCCTTGTTTTCTTGTATGAAAATATATGAAGTGTTGCTAAATCATGCTTGGGGACACCTTCAAGTCCGTGGGTTATTTATTTAACACAAAAAGTTAACTACACTGGAATTTTGGTCTACAATAGTCTCTGCAATGTATGAATAGAAAATAAAAATTGTAGGTCACATTACTTTATAATCGTTTTGTATTATTTTGTGATCTAGAATTTGGGTTTATAACCTTGCTTGTTTATGTGAACTTTTAACAATAATTACGTAGATATTTTTGAATGACATAGTAAAATATTTTATTTCTTGATCAAGATAAGGGATATCTTTAATTAATTCGCATTAATGAATCCGGGCACAGAAAAACAATATCAAACAATATTTCTCGTAAAGGGTGTAAATAGACCCATAAACGAAGGCACTTGTTCTCCCCGTCTTAGCGATCAGTTTTTTTGTTTTAGACCTTACCTTCTAGTTACGGGGATATTGGGGGTCAAAGTTCCAACTTCTTTTTTAAATACTTGTTTTTAATGTAAGATTTTGACTATTTAATCCAACCATCAGCACAATGCTTTGAGTGCGTTCCATCGAGTCCTACCGTAAAACGTGATTTTTTCACCCCAAAAATAAAAGTCGTTTCACAGCAATAATTTTTGCGTAAAGTTACTTAGTTTGATGCACAGAATGCTTGGTTGACGGCTTCGTGAAGGGACTGTTTACACCCTGTATAAGACAAATTCGCCCAACCGATATAGCTACTACATATAATAGATGCACTAACAACGGTGAAGGAAAATATCGTTAGGAAACCAGTATTCCCTACATGTGACAACAACCAACCCACATTGTACCTGGTGGGTTACAGCCTGCTTCTTCACATAAAGGGGCCGGGCAGTGTCCCAGCTATGGAAACATTATAGCCAACATCACGCCTTGTAATCCCCGAAGGGCTAGGCAGAGGTGTACCTAACAAGTACACCCACATTTGGCCAGTTAATTATGCTATCGATGCATTTGCTCACGTGTCCTAAGCACAGTCAATATGCAATGCTAATGCGAAGCGGACAAAGTACCGTAGCCCGTAGTAAATACTTTAACAATTACTCAATATTTACTGGCCCCGTATTCTAATAATATTAACTGTTGATATCTAGAGGAATTCATGAAAGTTGTATCTCGATGTTGTACCTATATTTCATTTTTGGAATCTGCATTATTCTGCATGGCGTATAAAATCGATTGAGAATTGCGCTATCGCAGTGTAATCAAATGAAACAGGTAACTACCGGGTTGGCACAGATTTTAGAAAAACACTGAATTGTCGAGGTAAACATTAAAACAGTCCGATAAAAAAAAGCCTGGATTAACTTATACTGTCACTTAAGGGATATCTTCCGTGATTGTTCATTATTTTGAGATCCCGAAATTTCGGCGCTGTTGCAAGGGCCAAGATCGAGGGTTGACTGGAGAAAAAAAATGTATGAAAAATAATAATGAAGATGAAGATATCCCGTAAGTGACAGTATAAGTTTAGTTGTAAACCGTGAAAGCTTAAAACAGTGTTTAAAAGCCTGGATGTCCTACCGACCGAATATTTTATACATATTTTTGGCAGTTTTCCAAATAATTGAATAAACATAAACGCAAATGTATTTTCAATACTTGATTGAATTTGGCTCCGTACATGAGGAAATCGTTAGCAACGTGCCTCAAGTTGGCCAAAATTGACAAAGGCGCCAAACAACCTAGTGTGCCAAAATGATGCATGTCTCGTGCAATCAAGGTCGAGCTTTCATCCGAAACTGAGGTCCATCATACACAAGTAGGTACGTGCACGGTTCTTGTGGCACTTTATTGACATTGACGATATTGGTTAACATTTGTGAAATTATCTGTGGAAATCTAATTTTATAAAAATCACGTGACACTTTGTTCGTACACGCCAATCTCCGAAACCACCCAACCGATTTCAATGAAATTTTGAACATGAGTACGGTTGGTCCCAGCTTGAAAGATAGGATATTGATTTTGGACCCAATCAGAGACGCCGGGCGAAACAGGGTCGAGTCGCTAGTTGTATTAAAAAAACAAGAATAAGTTAATTCCGACTAAGGATTAAGGACAGGCGCCAACAGATCCATGTACTATACAAGTATGTGTTGTTTACCTTTGTAACCATGGTTACATAAGAAGTACGTGTGATGACAAAGACCCAGGGTGTTGAGATCACCAACTTACAGTGTTAGTAGTGCAATGATTACGTTACCATGGCATGCGCTTGGAATTTCGTACATATGTCCCACATTCTGTGGGGGTTTACGATTTGTTTTTGTATTCCTTGTTGGGCATTGTTACGATGAATTTATCGAGGCGGTGTTGATTGATGTGTTTGGCTAGAAGCCAAAGGAATTAGAGTAAATATCGGTTTCCTCGGTAAACAAATAAGCTGTTCTTTTCCTCAACTTATTCGTCAAATTCTAATCGTCTATAGTAAATGCGTTTATTACATATACGAATAAATGAAGCAGAAGACTGCAGTTTTTAATCTTCTGTGAAGTTATGCAGGAAGACTGATCTAAATCTTGTGGATCTCATCAATCTCACCATCTGGAAGAGACTTCTAGTTTTCCGATCCTGCCTCGATTCAGCTAGATAGAGTTGATGACGAACCTGAGACCAAGGTGAGATTAGTAGTACCTATAGAGACCCATAGCTATTTATTTTGAGTATATAACAAGCCCTGATCTGAATGAACAATACCTTCGTACGACCTTACCGTCTGCTATGGTAAATAGTTGATTATCATGCGAGTGCGGTGTTGCGGTGATGAATCAATTGGGGCAACTGGGGCAATGCTGCGCCTGCGTCGCAGGCGGTGCTATGCGGAAGATTCACGCGCCGACGACTGCGTCGATTTAACTGGACCGATTTGATTTATTTTATTGATAAGCTTTTCTTTTACAATACAACAGTATGTGTTAGTGATTTTACTATTTTTTTAACTTTTTCTTTTTTCGGATTTTTGCGATGCTTGTGGCGTTGTTGATGAAGTCGTCTATAAAACTAGATTGCACATTAAATTAAAGTGTTTTCAATCAGCAATTCTTCAACACTAGCCTCGATTTGTGCCCGGTTGTTGGCAGTTTGGTCACCCCCTATCAGATGGGAATTAACTATAACGGGTAAAATGTGGGTGGGTGGTCTGTAGGTTCAGTCTTACCGAGGGGTATCGTGTTACCCAGTACTAACTGGGTTGTGGAAGTCAGATTGGCAGTCGCTTCACGTAAAAAACGTTTAGTCAGCTGCAACTGGTTAGACTAGAAGTCGACCCCAACATAATTGGGAAAAGCCTAGGCAGATGATGATGTTCTGTAGGTTCATCTTTGTCCAACTTTTTGCGGAAAACGGGCATGAAGTTTGTTGTTTTCTTTTATTAAGAAAATTGTCAAAATCAGCACACTTAGACAAATCCGTAGAAGGTATTCAGATCAAATAGCTTGGTTAGTTCGCTATGATTGTAGTCAGCCGAAGTAGCCAAGTTCTCTCGCTATCGCGAAAAGAAAATTCATCGTTTTAACATGTAAATGAGTTGATTACCATGCATCTGTGACATCTAGGCTACTGTCCCAACGCGGAAGATGGCCAGGTGTTGATTAATTTTGGTCACAAACGACCGTCGCCAATTGTTACATTTTCGCAAGAATTTCAATTGATTTAGATGCGTGTGCGCAGGGGAACACACGTGTGCTGTTTGCTTACCTTCTACTCATTTGCGTGTAGTTAATTTATGCTAGGCAATAAAATATGTGACCAGGGATGGCTCAGTGGCATAAGCCCCCAACTGACATTATAAGTCGGGTGTTGTTGGTCCTGACTTCCTGAGTTCGATTCCGGGCAGGCACTTTACTTTATGTTATTTATTACAAAAGCGCGGTTTCAAAACGGTTAAGAAGACATCATGGGAAGACCGAAAATAAGACAACTGAATTAATAAAATATTATGAGGTGATCTGGCCTGCTACATATGTTATTCTTTCGAAGTCTAGTTAGTTGATAACGTTGTTAACATTTGAACTGCTTTATTAATAAATGGCATTGCCAGCATTTCTCCTCGCGTTTAAATGGTAGATTGTATAAAAGGTAGCTTGTTCCTGCTTGCATGAAGTCCTGGGTTCGATTTCCATGTCGGGTAAAGTGTTTTGATGTTTTTTCATCTGGAATGTCGTAGTAGCAGCCCAGGATCTGGGTTTGTGTGCGGTAGACACAAACATAACTGGCGATAATTATAACAGGTGTACTTAATGTACACCCTACCTAATTCTAAGGGGAAACAGGCGTGCGTGATATCGTTGGAATTGTGGGTTCGATTCCCGGATCAGGAAAAAGTGTTATTTTTTCATTTAGAATTTTTCAGTGGAAGCCGGGAGTTTCGAAGTCGGCGGTATGACACCCCCGTGCCTCGGAAAGTACGTAAAGCCGTTGGTCCTGCGCCAGATCTCTCTGCGGTCATGTAGGATTCCCATCGGACTATGAGAATAAGCGAAGAGAGAGTGCACCTGTGCCTGCGCACACACTTATGTACTATAATAACTCCCGCGCGCGCTAATCTCCGCTGAGACTGACCGACGACCTTTTTTTTTTCACCAAAGACCGTGTTAGTTTCAGTGTTAATGATAATGTTAGTGACAATGTCAGTTTAAAAACTTATATTCAGCGTGTTACAGTTTGAAGGTAACGGGTAGCAGTTACAGGTGTTGTTGCAGGTGTCTATAGACGGTAAATACTTTCCAGACAGCCATCAGCCAGTTTGTCAACATATTACATAAAAAAAAACATTACGTTGTAGTGTTGTCCACACCTAACCGATCCTCAGAACTGGCTGTATCATGTCACCGTACTAATGTATTCTTGCTGCCTCCGATCCTGTATCTTGTCGTGCGGCAAAAAGTTGTGTGGCTATCCGCCATGTTAATTAGGTAGGAAGCTGTAACAGTTAGATCTTATGTTTTAACTAGATACAGAGATACTGTAATGTAAAGCTGGCGTCACATGAAGATTTAGTTCTGGTTTTTTTGTTGAAATGTGTACACCGCTTCGAAGGGCTATTTAGATAGTGTATGCATGGTACGGTTGCAGTAATAGGTAAATTTTTTTACCAAATTTTTCAATTTCCGCTGTAAATAATTCGATGAGAGCAAATGTGACTCTTTTTAACAAGGGTCAAGTCTGGAACTGTTTTATCCTTATGCCATCAAAACTGAGATACACACACCACGCCACACCACGCCCCTAACACGCCACTATCATTTTGCCCGAGTTTAGAACAGATATACCTTAAGTCGGATTCAACTAAATCATCGCGCGCCGTTATATACAAGGTCCCATTAAAATAGATGGACAAATTTTAACACAGCGTTCAGTACGTCTAACCAAATATATCCAAGCAAAAAAAACACTGATTAAAGTGATTTTATTTTGACCTGAAATCATTGGGTAACCAACATTTTTAGTGAATTTTCGTTGGCTGTTTTTTTTCTTGTAAGTTCCTAATGCATTTTTCTTTTTTTACCATTGTCCTTATTTTGGTGGTCGGAATGATTTGTAAAAGTTTGTCCATCTATTTTAATGGGACCTTATAATATACAACATTATTTTTAGTATATGCGAAACCTGAATATAGTTTGTTCAGAATAAGTAACTGAATCGATTCCAAAAATTTTTAACCCATGTTATATTTTGTCCCAAAAATATTTCAAAAAAGTTACAAGTTGGATACCGAGCGACATTAAGTACCTATCGCAATCATTTAGGTACCTACTGCCAAATTATTATTATCAATGAGCTCAAGACGACGCAAAAGGGGCGCGCGCGGGCTTGCTGCGTGGTGACCACCTTTTTGTACGGACAACCAGGTAACAGAACAAGCTTATAAGTTTGTGATTTTTCATGATACAGTTTCGAAATTTTGTATATAGATTCTTTACATAAAAATACTAGACACGTGTTTCAGGTGTGCTAAAACTAATGTTGTATGACGAAAAGATTTGGTCAGAGTGTCGTCTTGGAGGCACTATGAAAAATATACTTAGAAAAATTTCGCGACCAATTTTGGGGTAGCGCTCGCCGGCCGCTGCCGTGGCACCGCTCGCTTCGCTCGCTCGGCTCGCGATTAGTTAGTCACAGTTCTAACCTAACCTAACCTATGGATCCCTTCCACATCGTTTTTACGACAAACGGTGAGTCGGAGAGAAAAAACACCAAGACACCTTTAGCCTTATATTTAGGTGTTTTATACGATAGAATCTAGAAAATAAACGATTTGCAAAAATAACACTTTTTTGGCAAAATTTTTCTAAGTCCTCGCGCCGTAGCGCCCCCAAGGCTACACTCCAACCAAAGATTTCTATTAAATACTTCAAGAAATGATTGTTATATTGAATCAACTTGAATCCAGGTGCACTTAGCAAACTAGACAAAAATATATACAGCTTTCACTGTAATGTGAACACTAATCGGTCAGTCAGTTCGTGAAAAAACCAGAGGAGGGAAATGTTTGAGCCGTATATGTGTAGTGACAGAACCGCATTCTACCGCTTATGGTGCACGCGCATTCAGTTGTAGGCTACGTAACTCTTCTTAAGGCTGCGGCTACAGTGGGGAAGAGAAGCGGGGCTTAACATGAAAACGCTTGGCGTTTATATATTTTTTTTAAGGAAGTTAAAATTACGATAAGAAAGACAGGTAAATTGTTTTTCTGGGACTTCGTCGAGCTTCATTGTCTCGGCTTTTTTCTGGTGGTCGCCACTGTTGATCCTGGCTTACAGGACTTGCAGCGGTTTGGGAACAGAGTGGGGCATTATTCCAAAAAAAAAACTTAAGATAATCAATAGTATGTGTTGGGAGGACTATTTCAAATGTATGTATGAGTGTTTGCATGATTGTCATTATAAGATTGAAGATTATAGTGTTGGGTACTTGTACGGAGACCCCAAAGGTAGTGTTCATGTTATGTATTTGTAGACCACAGTAATTATCCGGTGTCAGAGGCGGCATTTAGTAAAAACAGAATTTTCACTGTAATTTGACTACCATTTGGCGATGTTATAAAAATTTTCAAATGAATTCTCCTCCAGCATTTAAGAAAATAAAGACTCCCCCAGTTTAAATCGTGAACGACCAAAGTTGTAACCTCTCCGCGTCGCAGCTTGTCCTCTACCTATCCACACCACCTGTGATAATAAGGAATCCTACGTTTTTACGAGCTATTCGTATTGAATGGACGCTCAGTGTACAAATATCCTGCGCAGATTATGTACTGGACATAACACCGGCTGATTTATATACATAGTTATGTTAATGCATTACTTTGGTAAGTTGCAAGCTACAACTTACGTTCATGCATTATTGAAAAACATTCTCTGTAGAATTACCTGATTCATGTTAGGGACTTGGTTTGTATTTGATTCAGATGGGTAATATCTAAAGCAAGCCCGTCCAACATACGGCCCCCGGGGCACTTAGCGGCCCGATAGGTCTTTCATCCGGCCCGTAAGCTATACAACGTGTAACAGAATAAACGCAAGACCTCTCGTGTGGTGTCTCAGACCATGAAACTGAACAACTTTTATTCTATGACTTTTGGAAATTCATAACTTTTATTTTAGTTTTACCATACATGTGGATCAGCTGATTGCGTCCGTTCCTATAGAAAGTCATTTTCTTTTTTTGCGAATTTCAAGAACTCGTTGAACAAAAGATGTTTAGTTTCATGGTGCGAGAGACCACACAGGAGGTCTTGCGTTTATTATGTTACACGTTGTATAAAACTTTATAAGACATCAATAATATTGCGCGAATATTGTTAAAAAAAACGTCCCTTATTCAGTTATTCCCGCGCCATACTTACCTACCCGCCCCGCCTGATCTACCCGTGAATGCAGACCGTATCTTGGCAGTCTAGTCCGGCGAAGCTTGTTTTTTTTTAATTTAGGGGCCACTTTGCTTTTTTTTGGCCGACTACGGTTACAAAAATACTAAACTTGGCCCTCCATAAGACTATGTTGGACACCCCTGATCTAGAAAAATGCGATTCCTTTTCTGGGCTCAAAAATCCATTAATCTTCTTAAAAGTCAACAAAAAGTTACTAAAACCTTTTCGGAATAAAATTATGATTTCTTTTCTTTCTTCTCTTATCTTCTATTTTCTTCTTTCTTTTTTCTTTCTTCTTCTTTTGATCTTGAGATCGTCCACCGTTTTGGTCGCCAGTCGCCATACATTGTGTTCTGGATATCTTCGTTAATTGTTACTTATACTCTACTTTGGCTTTGAGCTTTTGCCATATTGGTTGGACGGAGAGGTTTATCAAAAGTTACCAAGGCGCAAAAAAGGATGAGGTAGTGTTTAGAATTCTCTCTCGTTACTGTGTCCGGTGATAGACACCCAGACTAATTTTCTTTATTTTCGTGAGCTCTCTGATGCCTAGCGAAGTCGGAATAAAAAACTCATATATAGTGTGGTGGGCTTGTCCCAAAGAGAAAAGGCATCATTTAAACCAACAAGATAACTGAACTAAGTCAGTTCAATCGCCTTAAACTCATAGACTTTGTGTCCACACTACACATCATTATCTTGCCCTTATCTCAATTTAGTTGGGTTCGACACAGCATGTCTTCTTCTTCCATACTTCTCTATTACTCGTCATCTCAGCAGTCACCTCCTTTCTAGCCATATCATCCTTCACAAAATCCATCCATTGTTACTTTGGTCTTCCTCTACTCTTATAGTCTTTCCACACTACACAGAAACTAGAAATCAATTCAGGCAGCGTCCAGTTCAAGTTTTAGTTCATAAACTATTAATGTCTCAATGATACGAGTTTACAACGTAAACAATTCTCCTGTTACGTAAGAGATAGCGGTCAGATAGGCTATTACGTGTCTCTTACCGGTGTACGCTGTAGTGGAATAGCCTAACTGGTCGGTGGTCTGTAGAGGACCAGTTGGCTATAGGTAGGCTAGGCGAACTAGATCTGGAGTGATAGGTGACGCCCGTATGTGTCACCCATGAGGATCTTTATAGAGATGTTGATATTTGATATACAAGGTGTTAATAAATAAACCCAAAACCTCTTAGGTGGTAACTCGGACCATGAAACTGAACAACTTTCATTATTGGACCAACTCTGAATTCGCGAAAAAAAATCAGCTGTTCCATACAAAAGTGCAATACCTACTGACCCGAAATGTATGAAACAGCTGATTTTTTTTCGCGATTTCAGAGTTGGTCCGATAATGAAAGTTGTTCAGTTTCATGGTCCGAGTTACCACTTAAGAGGTTTTGGGTTAATTTATTAACACCTTTTTAAATATTTTTTTAATAACCTTGTATGTTCCACTGCTGGGCAAAAGCCTCCCCCATATCCTTGGAAGGATATGGGGGAGGTACTCTTCTCCTGCGCCACCTCGAACCAGTCTTCGTGATGCGCGTCTAGATCATCTCGCCACCTATTTCTAGGCCGGCCTCGGCGGTGCCGTCCTTCCTCAGGCAACCATCGTGTTGAGACCTTTGCCCAGCGGTCGTTATGCATGCAGAACTATTGATATTAAATGTTAAGAAATTGAATAACCGACTGCTTCGTTGGTCTGGTGGTTGCCAGTGCTGCTGCTGCGCCTGAGGTCCTGATTCAATTCTCAGGTCACCGATCGGAGTCAGAATATGTGCCCGGTTTGTGGCGAATTGGCAATAGGCTCGCTCCCTATAGCATAAAAATATCTCGTAAAACGGGTGTACTGTAGGTCTCTATCTGTACATGAGGCTTCCGTGGTTAATTAGCAGTGACTGACAGATACGATGAGGCAAAAAATATATAATGGTGGATCATCATCGACGGTCCTTGTTTGACAGTCGATTGCAGTTTGTATTTTATGAATTTTGATGGATGGAGAGACAGAGGAAGGCCAAAGAAAAGATGGATGAATTGTGTGAGGAATGACATGATAGAGAAAGGTGCAAATGATGCCGTAACGTCTGACAGGGGAGTATGAAAGAAGAAAACGTGTTGCGCCAACCCCAAATAGAATGGGACAAGTGCAGGAAGATGATGATGCAGTTAGCATTAGGAAAGCAAAACTGTTCATAATGAAAAAACAGATAACACTGCCCGATCTGGGAATCGAACCCAGGACCTCATGATCAGCAATCGCGCTTCTAAAAGTTACCTATTCATTAAAAACAGACCGCTCGAACGATGAAGCTAAACCACTTTAAGCCATCAATGCAGAATCTATTACTAATTAACATATAACTACTATTTGCCCCCACTATCTTACCAGAAATTTTACATCTAATTTACATAATACATCTCCAAGATCACATTCCCTTACCAAGCTAACTTACACACGATAAGCATCGCCGTCAATTCCTGGTATTATCAGCTCCATATAAATCCTTGGCAGCTTTCCTATACAGGGTGTATAAGCCGTGTTTCCGCTAAACACATGATGTTATAAATACCTTTACTTTCTTAGATTTGATCACTTTCATTCCTCAGTTGGACTTGAGTAGTTCGAGAAAATGTTTCGACTGTCTTATGTAAGTTTTTTTAAGTTTTGATATTTGGTTTTTGGGTAATTTAATAAATTAATCGAACTGAAGAGCTCGTGGGTCGATTTTTAGGTTAAGGTGCGCTTGATTTAGATTGGTCCTTGGATGGGTGACCACCCATTCCACACAGAGTTTCCTCTGTGCCTCAGAAAGCACGTCAAGCCGTTGGTCCCGATGCCATTTGTAGGTCTTTGACAGATAGTCAGTGGCCCGTAAGTCTGACAACCAGTTTTACCAAGGGGTATCGTGTTACTCAATACTAACTGGGTTTTGGAGGTCGGACAAGCAGCCACTCCAAAAAAAATACTGGTATTCAGCTGCATCCGGTTAGATTGGAAGCCGACCCAACATAGTTGGGAAAAGGCTAGGCAGATGAATAAATTAATCGAATTCCATATAACTATGTATATGGAATTCAAGTTTAAGTTATCGTTAAGTTTTTCTGCCAGGCATTCAAATATTTATATATCTGGCAAATGAACTGAACATATACGGAGGCAGTAAAACAACGTCGTAGCAATGATAGCCTGGTGGTGTGACCGTCGGACTTCCAGGTCTCAAGTTCGAACCCAAGACACGCACCTTTGATTCATATGCGTTTCGCACGCACCTTTGATTAATTAATTATACTATTAGGCACACCTCTGTCTTACCCTTCGGGGATTACAGGTGTGATGTTTTGTAGTATCAGATACAGAAATTATCGACTTTGAGCAGAAGGCGACGCTCTGCTATCTAGCAACTTTCGATTCCATACCATTACGAAGTTACCAGTCAATTAGAAGGTAGTTAGTACCATCGTGATATTTTAAGTACCTTGTAATAATAAAACTTACAAATTATACAGTCGATAAGGTGATGATTAGTCTCAAATGTATGTACAACAACCTCTGCTTATCTCAATGGACGTTAATTATCATTGTTTATGTTTATGTAGCTCATTATAAACTGTGGACGATAAGTCGTGGAAGTTGGTTAGTGGGCATTGTTGCCGGAAGCTGGCTGATAGTGAGAGCATTGATAGTTTAGTTGGTAGTTCCATGTGTCAGATGAGAGATGTATCATGTTGGTACTA
This sequence comes from Noctua comes, assembly GCA_963082995.1. NCBI lineage: Eukaryota > Metazoa > Arthropoda > Insecta > Lepidoptera > Noctuidae > Noctua > Noctua comes. Next base: position 3,484,724 of record OY720279.1, on the reverse strand, counting down.
AATATATGGTTTTATAACTTACAACCAACCTTAAATTAGGAAGCCTGCTTATGGCTGCATTCGAATTCTGAATGCAAAGGATTTTGAATTAAAAGTAATTTAAAAAAAGTACAGTTTTTATCAGGCCACGGAGTGTCAATGGAATTTTATCCTCCCGAGCTTAAATCGTTGAAAGCCCTTTTATTTAAAGTAGAATATAGCCGTCACGTCTATATTCTACAATTTTGCCACATCCAGGCATGCGTTTATCAACAAAATTTAACGAAGGGAACCCTAGGCGATTTAGGAAAACATACGTTAAAAACTTCAGAGTGTTACAAGCGTCTGATAAGGAAGACGTTATGAATTTACCTGCTCTTAAATGTGGTGAAGAAGAATAAAAAATAAGTGCTAGTAAAAAGAATGGAAGTAAAGTCAGAATGTAAAAGGCATTGAAACATTTCCTACAGGGAGAACTTATGGTGGACCAGTAAAAATATAGCCGAATTGAGAATCTCCTCCTTTTGAGAAGTCGGTTAAAAACGGTCAACCCGCATTTTTCTCATTCTTATTTTATTTATTTCTTGACAAATTTTATACATTTTAAAATATTCCTAAAAAAAACAATATAAAATATATAAAAATATAAAAAGTTGTAGCCTACCAGCATCGGGAACAGGGTCTGAGCCTAACCTAACAATACGCGCCGTGTCCAGAAGTACTGGTTTCTGAATCAAGCCTTTGGTCCAGGTACCAAGCGAGAGCCTCCTCAGATGTTGGTCGAGGGTATTGGCCATTAAGCCATTGGCCGACATGACTATCGACAGAATGGCTGTACTCACATTATTTTATTATTGTTCTTTGTAGTTATAATCTATTAAAATAGATAACGTCTATGTTTAAAAATGTAGGTCGGTATGTGTGACGTCTATTCGAGGGATTAAAGTTTATCTAAGCCCAGGCCGGCTTGAGATATAAAGAGTGACAGTCCTCATTTATATTGACCTTAAGGGGCCGTCTCTACGAGCGAGAGAATCGCGGCGATATTATCGTCGTGCCACGTATTTATATACGAGAATATCGCCGCGATTCTCTCGCTCATGGAGACGGCCCTTAAGAGAGTGTATAGAAATACGTGGCACGACGATAATATCGCCGCGATTCTCTCGCTCGTGGAGACGGCCCCTTAGTGATTATTTCTTCATCAAGCATTTGACCTATTTGCATTGTTTTATTTATTTATTTTAATTTGTCGGAAGCGTCGGGATTGTTTGGGTTTCGTATAAAATGGCAAAAAGGAATCTCTTATAATTTGACCGTTGATACTTCTTTAAACTTTGGCCTTTGGTTTGGGCTGCAACATGTGTCGAAACCCTTGCGCAGTCCCGTCTTCCAAGCACGGCGGGCTGTGCTGTGGCGGCTGCCGAAGGGGCTGAAAACCTCAAACGGTATAAATATAATAACCTCATTGGTAGCTATGTGTTTGAGCCATTTGTGGTTGAAACACTAGGGCCGTAGGGTCCGAGTGCTCACCTAGTCTTTCTGGACATCGCCAAGCGGTTATAGACCGACCGCATGAATGAGTCCTCGCGAATTATCAATTTAAATAGAATATTCTGAAGGTGAAGGCGAGGTGATCAAACGTATCGGTTCAATTAGTACCTTTTGGCTAGAAGTAGTTGAATTGTACTTATAAGTATCCGTTTGGAAAGTTTAGTTCGATAATAACGCTATCTACCTACGAACACAGAGGTTAATCTTTTTATATAAATCTCCTTCATAAATCTCGATTAAAAAGGACAGATATCGTGTTAGGTAATTGCCACTGAAATTGTTTTAAATCGCTTTTGATGAATGACCGAGGATTCTTCTAGAATGAATACCTAATGGACTTAGTGCACCTAGTATCTAATCATTATACCTACGTGCGTAGTAATTATAAGCAAGTAGCTGATAAGATAACGTTATCGATTTTTCATAACGAGGCAGCGAAATTTTTGGTGGAATAAACACATTGAAAATCTTTTCTGAACATTTAGCAAACTGCAAAAGACAATGCTCTTGTTGCTCTAAAGGACGCGGCTCCAGAAGTTCGGACCCTGGACACAGACAGATACTCCGCAGCCGGTCCATGATTAATTTTCCACACCGGTTTGATCGAACCTAACAAATATCTTTTCTATTCTTACGTATGATTTTCCTTATGTATAGTTTGAAGAATACATGATGCTATGAGCGCAGACACCGTAAATATTTGTAAAAGCCCGTACCTAACAAAAACTCAAATTCTAAAGAACCTTCCCTTTGTTTCAGATTCTGCTGTTTCTCAGCGTGCACTACGCACAATGCGCTGACCATACCAAACGATCTATAAGTGGTGGCCATACCATAGGTGGCATAGGAGGCGGCGGTGCTGTCATAAGTGGCATTAGTAGTGGCGCTGTCATCGGTAGCAGCGCTGGAATAGGAGCCATAGGTGGTGGAGTTGGAATTGGAGCTATAAGCGGCGGTGCTGGCTTAGGAGCCATAGGCGGCGGAGCCGGCATCGGCGGCGGCAGCTTCCCAATCCGTCACACATACTCCGAGTACCAAAACAGAGTCGCCATACCCGTCCCTCAAGCTGTTCCCTACGGCGTACCCCGTGCGGTTCCCTACCCCGTCCATGTTGGGGTACCTGTCGACCAACCGCGTCCTGTCGCTGTCCCAGTACCACAACCTGTGGCCCATGTTGTATCTAGACCTGTAGCTGTTCCTGTGGACCGTCCGTTTGCTTACCCGTATGCGCAGCCTGTGCCTGTCAGCGTGACGCAGGCTGTGGGGATCCCTGTGCCTCAACCGTATGCTGTAGGGGTGCCTGCTCCAGTCCCGGTTGGAGTTCCCCAACCTGTAGCCGTACCTGTGGCTATTGGGGGCGGCGGCGGAGGTTTAGGACTTGGGGGAGGAATCGGGGGAGGACTTGGCGGAATCAGTGGCATCGGAATAGGAGGGATCGGAGCTATATCTGGGATAAGCAGCATTGGTAGTTTAGGTGGAAGTATTGGCCACATTGGTGGCCATACTTCAGTGATTTCCTCTCCAGTAATTGGCCACGGTTTAAGCGGCGGTGGTTCAATCGTGGCAGCCCATGGGCATGGCTACGGCCATGGCTATGGCCATCATTAAGTACAGACCTGTATTTTTTGGATTTGTACAAGTCTATTACTTACATTTATTTATTGTAATTTACCAAATATTGTATGTAAATAAGTACAATCGACGCTAAGTTAGTTTAAATCATGATTTCAAGTTTGGATTAATTTTACTTTGCTTGTAAATCTTATCCGCTACGTCATTTTTTTTTAATAATATATGTAGTTTTACGGATAAATTGCATCTGTAATAGAACTTTTGAATATTTCTCTGTTTGAGTGTTTAATCTAATTTGTTGAAATGGACTGCTCAACAAATAGTAACATAACTTTAATGGGTATGTCCTATTATATAATGTACTATTATGTAATGTACTATTGTAAAATAAAAAATTGACCACATTGTAGCTTTAAGTAACACATATTCAGCATTCATGTTAATTTACTATGCCTACTTATTTTAAATTGACTGATTTTCATAGTTGTAAAAAAAGTAAAGAATGAAGCTTTAATTATTTTGTTTTAAGGTTGTTTACGATGGAATAAAGAATACTTCATCAAAGTTCTACTTTTATTTTCACCCCAAATAGTGAATATTTTTAAATAGCCAAAATGATAGGGCCTTCAAATTATTTATGTAGCCGTTAGATTACAAAATATCGTAGTGAAAGAGCCTACTTACTTATGCATTATGTTCAGTTTCGTCACTAATTTGCAACACTTGTTGTTTAATATAAATTATTGCTTCATCATGAATACATTATTTATGCAAGATTTGCAGCAAAGAGGTAAACTGAACCAATTCCTTATATTCAAGTATCAAATGACGGCATTTCATTAGGTAGGCATTTAAAAACTATAATGAAGTTTTGTAGATTCTTCTGCCGGATAATTTCTTAAGTCCGCTTGCTCCACAAATGTATTTGCAGACCTTAGTGGTGTCTTACTATTTATTTTGCAATTATCACCCCTTTAAACATAATATTTATTACAAAAAAAACCAAGAAGATTCATAAAATCATCATTAGTCGATCATTCAGTAATGCATCTGTTTGTGTATATGAGTTTAAATGTTTGTAAACGAACCCACGATGCAGGAGACATTCCCAGTGTGGGGTTTTAACGTTTTTGTAACGTTTTTTTAAAAAAAGAAAGAGACAATAAAAAAAATAAAAAAGAAGAACGATTATTTTTGGCAAAACATAATTTTCACCATCCCACCAACTAATTACTTTTTCCAATTTGTAAATAACAATGTTTTTTTTTTCACATCACGAGTTATACAGGGATAAATAAAGGGATTATCTATCATTATCGTTAGTGCCGTTTCTAATACCGATATTCCACTGATAAAGCTGCTGTTATCGCGAACTGATAGCGCGGTATCAGTCTATACTATTTAGGCGAACGGATTGGACTTCTGTTGTGATAAAATTAATTATTTTAAATAATTAAAAACTTTCATAGTAGTGTAGGAAGTGAATAGTGTTTGTTTATGTGTTTGTGATAAAGAAATGAGAATGTATTCCAGTGAGTATTGTTTTTTTTTAAATAGTTTTTTGTTCTTTTGTAAAAATATTTTAATTGAAACTGTGTCCATGGAGTTTCTTGCCCATTCTTCTCCATAAAGATCTACGCTTAAGAATGTGCAACTACAGTACTGTCACAAGTTATTATGATTTGTGTCTGTGACTGTGGCTTCGCCTTCTTTGTTTTTCTGACATTCAAAAGTGCCTGCTATGGTTTAATTGAAATAAATGCTTTGAGTTTGAGTTCGTTTATCGGTTTATTGTGTTGTGTGGTGTGGTGAAATTGATTAATTGAGCATTATAGCTGACCTTGTTTACTAAACAATTATAATCAGGATTTTTTTTGCAAAAACAATCGTTGTTAACATTGTTAACAAGAGCCAGTAAACTATTGAAGTGAACAGACTGTTTTCTAATAAATACTACTAAAATTTACATAAAGGGGAATAAATGAAAATGAGTAGATATAAATAAAAGTAGAAAGTATATACTTTAGATAAGATTATGGAGCGATGCTAAAAGTCATACCTTTGAAATAGGCATCAACATAATCATTGAAAATGAATAAAGATAACTCTTGCGAGCGCCTGGAGTAAAATGCATTTTAACTTGCTCTTGAATAACTTAATGCCTTTGTTTGTTACTCAGTCATACCTGCATGGTAACCATTACATGATAGCTTAAGTTTCTAATAGTAGATAGCATAAGCATAATAATACTAATATAAAAATAATTTTAACCGCCTCGTTGGTCTAGTAGTCACAAGCGCGATTGCGGAGCATGAGGTCCGGGATTCGATTTCCAGGTCGGGTAAATTTTTATTGGGTTTTGCCATCAGGCATTTCTTAGTTGTCAGACTGGATTTGTGCCCAGTAGATGACAATAGGCTCGCCCCCTATTACATGGAACTTAAAACATGACTGGCGAAATGTAGATGTATTATTAGGACCCCGTGGGATTAAACAGAGGAGTGTGCACCTCTGTTTAATCCCTGGGGGATTAAAGGCGTGATGTTATGTTTACAAATGAATTTCTCAACGAATCAGTTTTTCATTAATTCGTTTTGAATAGATAGAGGATATACTAACCCAGTAACGCCTTTATGTTGTTAGATAAACATACATTAGTACTGTCTAACCATGAACTAGATTTTCTGATCCTATATGACCTCTTGGAATACCAACAACTACTTAAATCCCTTTGTTCCCACTACGTTCCCACACTGAGCGGTTCCTTGTACCGAATAGGCGTTGACAGACAAGACACATGCATAAACACTAGAAACAAAATCATCTGTTGTGAGCACGCAAAAGTTCTTCCATAGCAAAAAAAACACTCATTTTTACGAGTAACTAAAAAAGTCTTCGTGATTACAGTGGTTTAGGCGCAGAAGGCCTAATTCTCGTCTAAGAGTAATGAATATGAATGTTGATGGGTGAAGAGCAAGAGGAAGGCAAAAGAAAAGATGGATGGATTGTGTGAGGAATGATAGGAACGAAGAAGGAAATAGCGTTACGGCTGACAGGGAACATTGGAACAAAAACGTGTTGCGCCAGCCCCAAGTAATTATAGACAAAGGCAGGATTATGATGATATTAATAATTATTATAATCGACCTTTATTTTTTGTTCGGAGTAATACATACTGGAAATGAGCTATATAAGATTTTAAACTATCATGGTCACTAACTTTATTATTAATACTCGAAACGGGATATTTACCATGTTTACTGTTTCTTATGAGATCCCGATATTAAAAAAAAAAAAAAAAACGAAATATCGGGAACTCATAAGAAATAGTAAACATGGTAAATATCCCGTTTCGAGTATTAATAATAAAGAAATGAGCTAGATGTTGCTGAACATAGTCTACCAGTGGCGAAGGTTCCATACAACTCGATTCCTACCGGCTTCCCTTTGAAAAATGGCACAGTCAGTATTCTATGTATAGACAAATAATATAATCACGTTAAAGATATATACTCCGGATTACCTCTGACAAAAATTGTCCCTTCGCTACTGGTCTACTCTATGCCCATGATCTTTAAGGAGACCTGTTTGCCTGTGATTATCAGCTATATGTGATTGTCGCCCAAGTGCGTTAAAGGGATTTTCTCGATATCAATATTTCATTTTAGCTTTTTCAATGTCAACACATTGTTTGTTATTCGAAATACCTGGTACCAAAAGTCATAATGCAGATATAGATTAAAACATGTTATTCGCAGATTACAATCTGATATTGTTGGTTGGATACATGATTTTTTCAGAATTAATCAAATCGATGTCCGCATCCGCTGATAGCGTCGAAACCACGAAACTATGATGATTACGATATAACAGGCTATCTATACAATTTGCGTTCTTTCTTACAGTTTATGTTTTAAGTATTTTAGGACTAATCAACCCCTGTTTAAATAAGATACTTTGATTACGAAGATGAAATTAAATGCACATTTTTTTCTTAGCTTCATAATCACCTAAGTATACGTTTCCTCTTACACCCGTATCTATAAACAAGTCAAAGGGATTACTTGCGTAAGCGTTATAGCTTAAGATTCGACTTGAATTAGTTTAGTAATTGCTTGAAGTTAGAACTGTCAAAAGTTAGAATTTTTAGCTTTGCTTTCTTTTACGGTTCTTACTTTGTTCAAAGTGTTGTGTATTGCATAAAAATGGTTCTTTCTTTCTTTTTTTTTAAAACTTTGCCCCACACTAGGAATTTCTCCTGTATCGTGGGTGCGTTTACAAACATTTAAATTCACATACACAAACAGCCAGACCCGGAACAACTACCTGTAGGCCATACAAATATTTGTTCCATGCGGGAATCGAACCCGCGACACGCAGCGCAGCAGCCAATCGCTCAGCCACTGCGCCAACCGTGCCGTCATTACTTAAACTCAAGTTATTACTTTAAGTTGACTATAGATGTCAGGGTTATTGTTCTCTATTGAAAAACCTTGCCGCAGAAATCGTAGAAAAACACTACATCAGGTAAGGGCAAGGGCAGTCTTAGCAAATATATAGGGTGGTTTTTTAAACGTGGGCAACAGCAGATTTTTTAAATCCCATAGAAAAAGTTGCTCATATTTATGAGTACTTCTACTACCAAAAACTCTGTATAATAATTTATCGTCATTTAATGCTCCTCTCCAACAGTGAAGGAAACAATAAATTAACACCATTTTCTAACCAAGTGTTTTATATATTTCCAGAGATCCCATTAATCTTGGACAACATCCCGAGGCAGAAGAGCTTCGGCTGCCTCTCGCTCAGATTTGGATGCTTATTCTCTGGCTTAGTTATTATAGTAAGTATGATAGCAAATACCACGGTAGGAAATCAACCACCAATAAGAAAGGGTAGTATTTAAACGAGCGAAAATAAACCCGCTACGCGGTGCTTCTATTTCTGTTTGCAGGGTTTAAAGCATAGAGTAAAGAAGTTTAAAGTAACCTAACACGAAGGGGATTCCGGGGTCTTAGTTCGATCACTTCGCTCGTTCACTAGACCCCGCCATCCCCTTCGAACCTAACCTGTCCGAGTCCTGCCACAAGTCTCTCTTAGTCTTCGCCCGCTCTTGCTTCCTATATTGTCCTTGCCGCAATGACCGGATAAATAGTTACTTACTTGGTACAACAGTCGCCCATTCAGTATATTGGTCGCCAATTAAATTTTTATTCGCCCGATTAATAATTTCCCAATAAGAAATAACAGCAAAGCATCTGCCAGAACGCACGCGGTGCCAGAACGTCGTCAAGATTTTTTTGGCCTTTCGTTTGTTTTTTTACGTGTACCCAGTACAAGACATAAGCTCCATGATGGTTTTATGTTTATTCTTTAACATATCATAATATGTTAGTTATGTATATTGCTAATTATTTTCAATTTAAAAATCAATACATCTCCTGCACTCGGTTCTGAATTGGACCCCTCTTCAAAAGGCCCTGAACTATTAAAGGGTTGCTCTAGAGATGTCAGCAACAAGGAAGGGGTGCGCAAGGGCCGATGCCTGCCGGGGCTGCGGGACTGTTCCAAAGAGATACCGCGGCCCTGGAACACAAATGGCAAAGAAGGAACATGGATGGGTTTTAGTCATTACAAGTCGAGACACTCCCTTCTGCTCCGCCAGGGGTCCGAAAAAAAAAGGGGTGCTCTAACCGGTAAGGACATGTCACAGCTACAGATATTGAACTCTGACAGATAATGCAGGTACTGCAGTAACTTTCAGTACCTTGTGGCCGCACTTCCGCAGCCAATTCACAATAATATCTCCGTACCGGTGTAACCGAATCTTCATCCGTCAATACAGACCAGTTAGTTTATTCATGTATTCTTAAAATTGTTTTAATCTAAAATCATACTCCTACACTAATCCCAGTTTAAGACATACACATCTCCAATTTTCACTTCCAGTTATACACAGTCCTAGCCCTCGCACAATGCCTGGCGACCCTGGACACGCAGATTCCCGGCCCCGTGGACACGGACCACTGGGGGAACGTGTTCGTGTCCTGCTTCGAGGTGGCTGTCATAATCTGCCACTGTATTACTCTGATCCTTACTACCATCATGCTGGTTGGAGTTTTGAGGGTAGGTAACGTAACTATGCTGTTTTTTAGAGCTGGTAGTCATTCCGTATTCTGTCTCCCGGTAAGCACTTTGAATGTATGGGCTGTCACCCATACAAATCCTAATACAAATACTTTTATTTGTTGAACATAGGTAGGTACAGATGTTATAATTATTAGCCCATCCACAGACCAACCTAGGCAAGCACGGCTTAACCTAAAGATCGACCCGAGCGGCTGTTATTATTTAGCCACGAGCTCCTCTATACAATAGGCTATTACAGACTGCTGCTACTAATTAACCGATACTAATTAATCAATGTTTGTACTTTTCCAGGAAAGAGCACACCTGATGAAGCCATTTATAATCTGGACCTCTTGCATCGTGCTGGGTAATCTGCTGCTCATCGTGTTCTGCACGGTGCTCATGATGGTGTTCAGCCGCTTGGACTTTGAGCCCTCGCTGATGCTGTATTATATGCTGGCTTTCATAGCATTAAGTGAGTATGAATCTAAACTTCATTATCAGTAGATGTTCTCTTGTAAGTGATAACTAAATGAAATGAATGTTGAAATTAGTCACACATATTAAATATTGTTATTGTCTCGTTGATCGAGTGGTCGCGACTGCTGAGCATGAGGTCCTAGGTTCGATTCCCGGGTTGGGCAAAGTACTATGGGGATCCATTAGGAATTTCTCAGTGGCAGCCACGGAGTCTAGATTCGTGCCCGGTTGATGGCAATAGGCACGCTCCGTATTACATGGGACTTAAACATAACTGGCGAAATGTGGGTGTAAACCTTTGCCTAACCCTTCGGGGATTAAGGGCGTGATGTTAAGGCATGCATTTAGACTGTCGCCGAGCGTAGGGAACACAAAGAAGGGCATGAAAAGCAGTAGGTGCAGTGTGGGTAGACCCCGATTAGGTAGACCGACGTATGGTTGCAGGAATTCATTAGATACAAGCAGCGTTGGACTGGTCGGTAAAACGATGCTTGGGAGATACCTTCGTCTAGAAGTGGATATCAAATGATGTTGACTATAATAAAGAATAATATGTGAAGATTAAATGTATGATGTATTTGGGAGACACTACCACCCCATTTTCAAGACGATGAAACAATAATAAATTCAATTTAATGATCCACATTCTCTGCAAGCGAAAAAGTCCAAGGAATATCTCTTACGCGTCAAAAACTAACTTTCGTGTATTTTCCCACAGTCTTCAGAATCTACATGCTGACTCTGGTGTCGAGCCACTACCTGGAGCTCGTAGAAGAGAGGGTGGAGCGCCTGCGCACGTTGCTCACCACAGATACGTGGCACAGTACTGCGTAACATCGCTATCAGTTTATAGTTAGGTGTTAAGTTTCATTGACATAGTGCCAAAGAGCCTCCGAGTAAAATGGCTGTGAGACATCTAGGCGGACGGACAGAAGGACATGATTAAATAATAAAGGTTCCCATTTTAGCATTTGGCTACGGAACGCTTACAAACGCTCTAAAGGTTCGGCTAAGCCGAGTGGACGGGACTGCTGTCTGCACCGGACAAGGACGGATACAGTTTCCGGTATCTGGAGCCGTGTCTGCAATTTGTCCGTACCGGTTTAAGTTTCTTCAAGTGAAGTCACAATTTTATTTCTATTTGCGTTAATTTGGTAGAAACCTCTTTTTACATGTTGCCTGGTCAACTTATTTACTGACTTTTAAAATGAAATTGGTCAAACAACATGTAAAAAGTAAAACTGATTTACATAATTATTTAACAAGTTAAACTAAATAAAAGCTTGTAAAATGTGATGACTAAGGGGCGATTTTTCAATCATCAGATAACTTTTGCCTGAAGAGTAAATGTGACATTTTAACGAACTTAACGAAAACTGTCAAAATGACAAACTTATTCATCGGATAGAAGTTAACTGGCGACTGAAACCTGCCCTTAATGTAATTAATTAATTGTGTTGCAATTGTTTTATTGCTTCTTTTAAAAAAATCTTTAAAGCGTGTGTTGCCTATGTCTACTTGTAAAAATTAGGTATTCTAGTTCATTGTCATTTTGTAAATATTTTTCACTGTCATAAAACTATTTAGAATTTAATTTTTATCAATAAAAGATTTAATCATTTGAATTATTCGTTTTTATTTGGCATAACATTTCTTAGATTCTTAAATAAAAAAATCTACATTAAGCTAAATATTTACAATTCCATTTAAATGTAACGTGGTTTCAAAAATATTCATACACATTACTTTCATTCATGTAAAAAAATATATATTTTAACCTCTCACACTCATTCAAATATCGAGAAACATTCATAATGGTCAAATATTAATAATCAATGTCAATAATCAAGGTTTTCAAATAAAATATTTAATTTTGTGGGTCATGAACAAAACTCATCTTTGATCTTTCCAAACTAGGTATTAGTCATTAAAGTATTGGATAGGTAATGTGAAGGAAAAAACCTCAAAAATGGAATTATATCATCATGTTTTTTTGTTATTGGGACATGCACTATTTATATTGCCAAACTATACCCGAACCACTTCTGAAAGACAATCAACAGTGGAGACCACCGGAAAAGTGCCGAGACAATGAAGCTTGACGAAGTCCCACAAAAAAAAAATATCTGTCTTGGATCCCGCAACGAAACTAATCAGAAAAAATAGCGAAGGATTAGGAAAAACATCAATATTAGGATGATGAGGTAAATGCATCTGAAAATATACCATAATTTACCTATTTACATTTGATTTTTGAATCAATATTTATGAAATGTGTAGATATTCAAGGAAGCCTACAAAAATACATAAACACTAATCTAGCGCTTTAAAACTATGATCTAAATAAAGGTAACCTTCAGATTTCAGTATAAATTTCATAAAAAAATATCGTCTCAAAAAAAACTACTTAGGACTTTTATGAAAATTACTTATATTATTAACTGATTTGTATAATATATAATATTTGTTTTTATTTAAAATTGTATTTAATTCTTAGATGTAACTGACAAAGTTTTGGTAGTGGATTTTGAATAACTACATTCGCCATTTTGAATTGGTCAAACCGCACAAGTGCTGCCGCATTAAAAAAAGAAACTATTATTTACAACCCTTCAAAAACTTTTTTGTGCCATTATGAACGTTGCCTAATTTTACCCTTACTAGTAAATTAACTAAAGTGGTCGAATTAATACTAATTTAGACGGCGCCCGTTTCTCTTGAATACTTTACTGAACCGTCTCGTTCCATCTTTACTATTGAACTCCAAATGAGGATCACCAGGTACATTTGAAGCACTGAAATTTAGAGAAAAATACAATGTTTACTAGACTGTTTAAAGTTCATTATCAGATGGCGTAGCCCGACTTCACCCACACTAGGCATAAGCCTCCCCTTGCTTGTTTGGTGATGCCAACAATATCGTTTGCCCAGCGAGGCACCAGTCCACCAGTAACGCTAACGAGATGGAAGAGTTCTGGTCGAAGCTTAGACGATAAAGAAGCCTTAATGACAGTTATTTTGCCGTCAGCATTCATCATCGTCAGTATCGGATTGCAAAACCCTCTTTTACCTTGTACCAAGATATTGAAGCTGTTATCTGTAAACATCTTTGACACTGAAGCCCCTAAACGATGGTTGAACGTCAAATCTATCATTTCAGCTTTTAATTTCAGCTTTTAATTTCTGTTCAACTAAAAAAATCATCTATGAAAGTACAATCACCCAAAATCAACAATGAATACCTGCAGCAAATTCTTTGAAAATGTAAACTTACTAAGTTGGAACAGCACCAGGAACAACTCGCTGGCAGTCTCCTTGGTGAGGAAGGCGAGGCTGTACACGAACCCAAACACCGAGTACACGATCTCGAAGTACAGGTACATCTTCATCAGCAGCACGTGTTTCTGAAACATTGAGGGGATGGCAATGTTAATGACAGGTGCGGGAAAATTAGGCACAACAGATTCCAGTCAGGGGTGAGCGCGAATGTACATAATTATATCTCTCTGGTTCCATGTCGTTTTAGTCGGTAGGAGTCCGATATAAACCTCCGTTCTTCAACGGAGGGTTTCCATAAGGATCACGTCACATAAAAAACTGCCCAATAGTACGTTAACAGTTGAAGCCCTGTAGATTTTTTAAGTTATTGGGGAGCAAGTAGAAGCAGAATGTAGCCCATGAGTATTTTAGTTTGTTGAACAATCACATAAACCGCACATCGATATTAGGCCAAGTTTGAATGTGGGACTAGTTTATCATTATCAATTGTGGAAAAGGGCAATTGGCTTTCGGCCTAGAGCCGAATGAGACGAGTTTCCTTATAATCCTTCTGAACCATACATTATTAAACATACATACATTGTGAATGCAGTACGCATTCACAATGTATGTATAAAAAATTATAACATCAAAATATCCACTCACCCTATGCAAAGCCACAATGAAGGTGACAGTCATGATGACCTCAACCAGCAAGGCAATGACATCAGTGATGAGCCTCGCGAACTCCGAAGCCAACGCAGCCTGGTCTGCTTCTGAAGAGTTGCGGATGTAGGAGATGTAGAGTGACAGGAAACATGTCACTACTACTGTAAGGATCTGAAAGGGAGAAAGAAGATCAGGATCAGGTCAGGTTTTATATTTATAAAGAATTGCTCGGAACAGTTGTGGAACTGGATGGGTCTCTTAATTTTATTGACGTGGATTCTTAAGAGACGAATTATATATTGAACGAATAATTGGAACGCAGCGCCATGTTAATAGTTTCTTATTGTGATCTCTCGCAATCTGTAGTTTGAAGCTCTCATTCCAATGCTTCGCATGGTGGATGGTAGCAACTGGATGAGAGTTGCTGAGAATCGAGTTTAGTGGCGTGTGATTCTGGAGGCCTATGTGGACAGTGGACTGTTGTAGGCTAATGATGATGATGATTCCAATGCTGCTCAAGTCTTTTACAGGTGTCGTCTCAAATCCGAAGTGTGACGACATATCCCTTGGTTTTGAATTGAGGATGACTGCTAAAAATTATTTGCTATCACCAATCTGTCCATCAAATTAAAAAGATTTACAATAAACGGCGTCTAATGTTATTGCAAATTGCGACATTCTTTGAAAAAATATTCAAACGACAAAAACATTGCCGTCGTCCGGACAATGACACAACTAACAGCCATAGGAAGTTTGTACTCAATTTCTATAGAATGTTCAATAGTACAAAAATAAGTAGTAACAGTATTTACCAAGTTTATATAAGCGAAGGCTATGAGGCCCTTCCGCAGTGGGAAGCAGAAGCAGCATCTTGTCAGCAGAGGGATCTCCACCGCATCCTTGATTTTGTTTCTGTAAAATTACCAAAAAAAAAATTCTTAATACACGATCACTCAAAACTGAATTCTTCTTTGTCTTCCCGATATTCCAGTTGCTAAGTATTTTGTCACTCTAGTCCCATGGTTTGGTTACCCTGGCCTTACTTACCTGGACGAAAGAGATAAATAAGTTAGGTGTCCTGCAAGGGTTACTCCCTTGCAGGACACCTAACTTCTTTTTCTCTTTATCTAGAGTCTAGACCCGAGTTTCGTCGTTGATATTGAATATAAAACGAACAGCAATGTTGCAGGAGTCAGAATATAATAACAGTGGTAGAAGATTTCTGGACACACTGCTTTTCAACTACGAGAAAGAAACTTTGACTAAAAAGCTTTCTCATATACTATGAACAGGCTGATAAAGTGCATGTAAGTACAAAGGTTAGTTACGTAGGAGGTCTGATAACGACTATCGGTTCCTTATCACCGGACGTCCATGATACTTGCACTCTATTGATGGGTATGATGTACCTACGCTTAATGTTTTCAATTTGTATTAGAAACGTTCACTGGAATTCTTCCTAAACAGCTGTTTGTTTGAGATAGTATGTAACTTTGATGATAATATTGCCATCATTGGTTATTTTTTAATATTTAACTTGTAAGACTACACATTAGTTACTGAAAGTTAGGAGATGCTTAAACTTCTCACAACGATATTAAAGTTGTTGTTTAAGCAGACATAAATAACCTTTTCGACAACGTTTGTGATTTGAGATTTAGGATATATTACTAAGTTGAATACTTACATTGGATAAAAGAACTGAAATATACAACTGAACATGATTGTTAGAATCTTAAAGTTATGTTAGTAGGTATACCGTATCAAGGTATTCAGGCGGTTGTGTGGTTTGGTGACGATGTTACTTTTAAATATATAATTTCGCATAATAAGGCTGGTATAGCAAGGCCAGTATAAAACGACGGTTAATCATACATGTTTTCCTTAACGCCTTCTACAAACAACGTCAGCACTGACGTCTGAGCAAGATTTAAACTGGTTTGATCAAAAAATGCGCAAAGACATAACCGTTTCCTTAAAATAATGGTGTTTCTAGAGTTTATTGACCTTATTGTTCAAGTTCAAGTCAATTATGAAGGTAACGGCACCACCGTGCACCGTAACAAGACAATATGTCACAAGGCTTTTTATTTTGAAGCCTAACAAGCAGTCGGATCACGTGATGGCTAGTGACCACGGCTTACAACTGCAATATCAAAGGCATTCCAGGGTACGTCAGCCATCTCTGTAAAACTGGAAATATCTTATGTTTCTCACACCAGCATCCTTCAGACTGGAGCACAGCAACGCCGCGACTGGTGCCAGAAAAACGCTTTGTCGATATTTTGCGTAATACTCGTAACTGGTGTGTGTGTATGACCAGATGTATGAACGTGGATGAGGCGAAAGGAGTATGTAAGGATCGTAGCAAACAACAGAACGCCACCTCGTTCTGTTGTTTCTGCCTACCCCTATGGGAACAAGGCGTGAGTTTATTAAGGTATGAATAAATTCTATGTCACATTGTCTCTGGAGTATGAATTATGTAGTGCACTGCTGTCTATCATTTGAATAGGTTCCTACTACAGGCTTATGCTTATACCATGTTAGTGGCAGTTAGGCGACGTTCCATATTCCAAACAATTAGCTG
Organism: Noctua comes; assembly: GCA_963082995.1. Classification (NCBI taxonomy): domain Eukaryota; kingdom Metazoa; phylum Arthropoda; class Insecta; order Lepidoptera; family Noctuidae; genus Noctua; species Noctua comes. Next base: position 3,468,493 of record OY720279.1, on the reverse strand, counting down.
ACAACACTAGATAATGATCGCAGGCGACTGCCGCCTGTTGTTATAGATAGGGCACTGCCCTACTAGCAGCGAAGCGATAGGGTTGCTTCAGTACTTAATCAGCGTATAAAGTTCTCATTGATAGATATTGAAATCTACTTTAAATCTCTAAGACAAAATATTGTGAAAGGTTGTTATGTGGCTATTGGCACTGTTTCCCAAAAACGAACAAATACAAACCCGTTGCATCATGCATGCTAATTGCCAATCCTCCAAATACTGATACTTCAACAAAAATCTTAGAATAGCGATAATCTAGCTTCAAGCTAGCTTTGCTTGCAGTGGAGCCATTACTAGAGGTACAAGACTGCAATCCGTGCAGGTGACAACCACTACGTAATCGCTGTGACAGCACGTAAGTCATAAAACAATCTGTATTCAGACATTACACAAACGTAAGAGACGGGCGGGCATTCACCAGTTAAATCAATGACAAAACACGAAATTTCAACAAAATATTCAATTGTTCAAACAGCATTTGAACAAAAGAGATATTTACGCCCAGTTACAGTATACAATAAGCGTATACTGGTTGGTATTTTTAAGGATCGTAGTCATAGCAGTCAATAGATCAATAAACTTTTCAAAGGACTCATTTGATGATTTTAAAACGTTAAAAAAAAAAAAAAAAAAGGGTAAATTGTAAAGATCATGAACGCATTTTCGTTTCATCATCATCGCGGGTACTGATGAAGAGCATTCGAAGGATCCTTTAATAGAAACCAACCTTACTGTCCAGCGTAACTTTTTGCTACAGTTTAAACTAGTTCCGATAGCAGAAGAATGTATGAAGCATGTCAAGAACATAGGAACAGTTAAAAAGACATTGTCTATGGGCCGTTTGTAATTATATCACTTTAAAATAAGAATACGGTTCAGCAGTTGAATGACCCACCAATGTCTCGGCAGCTGCACATAAGGGAAACCCAACGGTTTGTTTGAATTGGTGCCAAATATTTAAAATAAGTCTGCGTAAATGTGTCAGTATCACAAAATTCTGTAATCAAAAACTTCGTTGATGTTTTTAAAGTAAGAGGACCTTTGTTATCAGTGGAAAGAATAAGAAAACATAATAATTATGCAATCGTACGATTTTCCTCAATTAAAACAGTGGTAGAGTTACTCCCGTACGTACACACGGCGGCTTATGAAGCTGTACATTACCAGTTTAACTTGGCCTCGCTTTGTATAAATTTCCTATACAATGAGAGATCCGCATAAACTGGTTTTGTATAGCTTAATTGGCCGTCGTGCGTACAGACAGAAACAGAAAAATATCAGCATATTTAGAGGCTTTTACGCTAAATTAACAAATAACATAGAATTAACAAAATAAGCCAATATTGACACAATGAAAAAATGCAAGCTTGCCCGTTTTTAGTATTAGTGACTATGTCAGTTTTAAAACTTACGTCCACAGAATTCAAATTGGCTTAAAGAATTGACCAAGAATAAAGAAGCAACGGAAAGATCTAAAAGCACCCCTAAAAGTAGCCAGCCGTAAAACCTGTCAAACTGAGACAGATTCATTACTATTGCTCTATACTGCATTCACCGTGAACATTATCCGCAGATCAAAAGGTAGATAAACATCAAATTAATTTACTCATCCGGTGTAGAATAAAGCAATTGTGGAATTGTTTTGTCTAACAGCGGATTAGGTAACCAAACCAAAAAAAATGTAGTCCTAGCTTACCAGCCAAAGTCTATCAAATCGACGAGTATCAACGAAATAGAGCAAAATGAAGAAAATACATCAGGTAAGAACTGTTTGACTGTAGTCTTGTAAAACATGACTTAATAAAACCATAATCAGACACAGTACTACTCCTAGAACTACACCAGAGAGCCACAAGAGACAGACACAACATTTCGTGTTACTACGACGTTTTTCATTTGAATTGGCATAGGTAAGCTTTTTCAAGCATCTACATTAACACTTTAGTTCAGTCCAGAGTTCCTCTTGTGCAAGAATCAGCACAGCAAAGCGCTGACTAGACCCGAATCTAAAACACACCGTGGTACCATTGATGTTCAACTGTTCAAGGCTTCGATCATTTCCAATTTCAGTTCACAAGCACATGACTTGTACCACAAAATTGCAACATAATTTTTCTCGACAGAGGTTATCCCACCATCCTCATTAGATCTCGCTTATGTAATAGCTACGTCACTTTTCATGGTACCTGGTTACGTTCTATGTAACCCATAAACTACTACTATTAACGTCTCTATTTTCAACGTAATAATGTCCATAATTAAAGGAAATGTGGCCGGTTTAGCGAATAGTTTTTGTCATTATTTTAGCAGTGCCTTTCGCAATTGAAAGTGACTTTTACGGGTCATCGATAATAATGGTGTCATTTCCGGAGAACAAAATGGTCTTTGTTCTAATTTACACGGGCCATTGAAAATCAAAATTATTTAGTATCTGCCGTATATTTTTTATTCACCTTTACAGAGGAAAATTCTTAGCTGTGACGTGTGGGTAAGAGGATTACAATATTTGATGCCGAGTAATTTTTGATGCAGTATCTAATAAAATTTTCCTGATCCTTTGAATATTGCAATCAGGTACTTTTCTTCTTAGCGTGTCGATGACAATCTAAATTTCGTCGGCCCAGAACTGAGCCACGAGTGTGGCGTAGGATCAGGTAGTTATTTATCAACAATGAAATCACGCGAGGTAAAAGCTTCCAATTTGTTTAATGTCACTTCCAAATTATATTTTTTTACTGTCCCATCTTTAGTGCTCATACCGTGACGAAGCGATGTGCGTATGTTTGCGTACACACGGCGGCACATCAAGCTACATATAACCAGTATAACCTGACTTCGCGTTGTATGAACTTCCCGTACGGTAAGAGATCAGCTTAATTAGGTTTTGCATAGCTTGATTGGTCGTGGTGCGTACCCGTAAATGCAGAAACGTGACCAGTCGAGAACTGAATGATGACAGTTCATTAATGAGCGAAGGTCGGCGATTAGCTGTAATTCACCGGACGATAATTCCCGACAGTTTGCGGTCTCGGAGCCTTTGTTATCAAATTGTCATATATATTTACATAGTACACAGGATGCACGTCATTGTCTAGCTATGGGAGGAAAATGTGGAGTCGGATGACTTCGGCAGACTATGATAATAGACATGAATACACTGTTGATACGATGCACGATGGTAGACAATCTAGCAATAGCAAATTATAAGATACCAGATTTTAAACTATCATGGTCACTAACATTACTATTAATACTAACGGGATATTTACCATGTTTACTGTTACAACAAACAAAACAACTCATAACAAACAGTAAACATGGTAAATATCCCGTTAGTATTAATAGTAATATAAGATACCAGTTTGATTTCGGATAAATTGAAGTCTAACATATAATGTAGTGGTAATACCATACATACCAGATATAAAATGTGGAGTCGGATTAGTAGGAGAGAATACATTGATGTAACAATGTTAGACAATTTACCGACAATAACAATAGCATGCAGGCAAAGTGCCCTCTGAGCTGCCACTGTGGTAGTTGCGAAGTTTGGTCCAACAATATTTAAAATACTGTCGTGCCAGCGACACGAAGAAAATACCAAAAAAGATAAATTTATGATATGTGACACAACAATTTTGTGTTTAAAAAAAAATTGATGCTCAATGAGCTGATCGAGAAATGAAACGATGTTGAGCAAACAAGAGATTATTACTTACAAGTCTACGTGAGACGATGTAGATAACATTTATAAGACGGAAAGTAAACACTCTTTTTGTTTCCATAACTCATGTATAACATTGACAATACAAAGAAACACAATAAATGGCGCCTGGCGCAGGTACCTGAGTTTAATGACAACAAAGAATATGAAATGTATATTGTAAGTAAAGTTGTGTAAGGAGGGAAAATCTTATACAATTCATTTACCTTCATAGCCTTGTATAATACAATGATATTTATGTAGGAGGTATGAAAACTAACTTAAATAAATATTGTATTATTAGTACATACTTAGTGTGAATGATATGAAGATAAGTCAAAACAAAGAATTGTAGGAGGGCCAAACATTGTAAAGAGGTATAAAAGAAAAAGTGTTTGTTGAAAAAAATATTTAGTTGAAAATAATAAAAGATGTAACGGTAAACCTGCATTGTGATCATCTATTATAATATACAGGGTGTAAAAGACCGTTCACATAGCCAACAACCAAGCATTCTGTACATCAAACTAAGTAACTTTATGCAAAAATTATTGCTGGGAATTGACTTTTTTTTTTGGGGTGAAAAATCACATTTTACGGTAGGACTCGATGGAAAGCACTCAAAGCATTGCGCTGATGGATGGACTGAATAGTACGGGGGTCGTGGAGGTGTGTAAAGAAGAACGGGGAGAACAAGTGTCTTTCGGTTATGTTAAGGGTCTATTTACACCCTTTATATACAAGGAACTGATGAATATACCACGAAGGTGGTTTACTTATGTGTCAATGCAAAACCCCTTTGAAGGCAAAACTATTTCCACGATGAGTATTTCAGATGGTGTCCTTAGCACATTTGTTTGATTTTTATTCATTTTTGTTTCCACGGTCATTCTGTTAACGCACTCGTTCATTACAATTTTCGCAACCGTAATGATGATGAGGTACGCTCGCCATGGTTTACGAATGTTGCAAAGAATTCAATTCCCACAATTAAATGTTACAACATGCGATGACAGACAGACAGTTTAAGCGATGGTTCCCAACGGAAACAATATTAAAAAGACGTTTCACACTCATACAATTCCATACTCATACCAGGATTTCCGGACAAGTTGACAATAGCGGGATTATAATGAATGTAAATGAAATGCACACTTATTAAGTTAATCAACTTTGTATATAAATATCTGTAGGTCATACAAAACCTGCTTTGATGTCATGCAAAACTTGACCCAAAACACTTAATTAATTTTTTTGCTGAAACAGCAACAGCTAATCATGATTTTAAAATGGAAATACATAGTTTTTATTAAAATATCTATAACCAAAATAAGAATAATAACAAAAATATGTACATATAGAAAAGAAGAAAAGCATTAAAGAGCGTTAAAAATTCGTCCACATCGCTGTCAACAGTGTCCTGCAGGCTGGCAGCATTGCCATATTGGATGGCAATGCTGATTCTTTGACCAGAAAATAGCCCAGCCTTCTGTTCACGCAAAGAGTCGACCAACTGCTTGGCGATGTTCCAAAACACTCGGGCCATGGGGTCCGAGTGCCCACCTAGTCTGCCCTAGTGTTTCAACCCCCAACGGCTCAAGCACAAAGCTACCAATGAGGTTATAGTATTTACTAAAGACATTAAAACCATTGGTACACCATGAATAGATACTGCAGATAATAAAATCAATGTAGATGGTAAAGAAGACGCACCAGACGATCGAGTTTCAATACTTAACGGTGAACTAACGATCGACCATTAAAATATTCACAGCGTTTATCGTCGGCTTTCTACTGACCCTTACTTTACTTCGTCCATTAAGTGGGCCACTATCCGCCATGTTGAAGCAAGAGAAAATGGTCTTCTATCAAATTCTTTTGTATGCAGAATGAATGACGAAAGGTTATTGATTTGCTATTTGATTAACACTTGATGTCAGAAGGTTGGTTAGTTTTAACCTCACTCATTAATTAATGTTGTTACTTAGATTTTAACGCATTGATGTAATCTGTGTACTTCTTCACAGTCTTGTCTTTTGCAGATTGCCAGATTTTCGTAGCTCTATTAACTACCACTACCAAGAGACGGTAGGTGTGTTGGCTGACGACCATTGAGATGAGTGGACTACCTAAATATCGTAGACTGACATAAACTAGAGAAGCATGACACGTAAGAGAAGAGCAACAAGGCGGCCAATGATGACGAGCTCGAGCAACTACATGAATCTTTTCTCTTTTAGCTCTATTGGAATTAAGAGATTAAGTTGAAGCACCTCATCGATTCCTCGATTTCCCAGGCGAACCATGTAAGGGGAGGTGCCAATACCACGCGATATAATTTGATTTAGACACACGTTCGTGCATGCAAATTGTTTAGATTTCACATTCAAGCTGATAGATATGTAAATACTTGTATATCGTATGTGAATCAAACATTTGCTGTTAGCAAGTTCGTGGTGAAATCCTGTGACAAGATGACATGGATCAGAAAGCCAATGAGCGAAGCGAAAGTCCTTGTTTCGAATTTAAGCCTATTATCAATCAGATCCGACGGTCACGTCTAAAAAGTATTTTTCATGATGTAGCAACTTTCGTGTCCCGTGTGTATATTTCTCTACAGGCTGCTGTTCCTTCAACGAAAGAACAAGGCTGGAATATTGCTTAATGACTACCAAGACCTCCTCGAAGAAGAATATCATAAAGAGGTAAGGACTGTTTGTAAGTTTGGATGTAGGGGATAATCTCCGAAACTACTGATCCGATTCCGAAAATTCTTCCACTTGTGGGAAGCAACTTTATCCTCGAGTATCATAAGCTATATTAAAAACGTTCCCGTGGGATAATTTCCGACCACAACGCGAGCTAGACCGCGGGCAACAGCTAGTACGTAATTAATATAATTATTAAGTATTATTTCAATTAAGACAGCGGAGTGGACTATCAACTGTCCATTCTTCTAGTCTTCGATTCCTATAAAAAATCCCAGACGTTTGATGGATCTGCAAACGCGGAAAGGTCGAGAATACGTTTTTATACAAATTAATTAGCCAACTTTATTGCAAGCTGACCTTGAATTTGAATCGAACACTATCAAAAATGTTGAATTCCGTTAGTCCCAACCAACAAAGTATTCATTTTGAATACCTAAGTGTTTTTGTAAATACGGTTTCCCGTGCCATTGGACTTATTGAATATTTAGATAGCTGTACGACACGTGACAATTCTATTTCTATGTCAACGAAGAACAAAAATTTACATAATAATGTTAATGTTTACATAAACTTTTCACCCCGGCTAAAACACTAGGAAATAGTAAAGGGAAACTGAGTGGGGGAATATCATAAGCGTGTGGTGTGAGAATTTGTGTTAATCCTATTAATATGATCTCCTTACCTTGCAGTCAAGACGAATGCTCCTTGATGTTATGACTCTGTTTAGTGTATGCCGCAATAAGTTTGATTGTCCTGATTTAGTAAAGAACCTATGTTACCTTGTTCCTCGAAAAGTACATGTACGTGAGGTGCGCACAAGGCGCTTGTTGGCTACGAGCTGTTGTAAATCTACCGCTGGCTCGCGCTCACCTCTTCATCGCTTGGTTGAGACTTACAATAAAGAGTTTTGCTTAATCGACATACTTTTCCTCAGTAAAAACCAATTCAGGAAGCAAATCCGTGCAATTCTTAAGGATCGGCAGTCGAACATTGTGATGTAATGTGAAATATGTATTCATATGTTTATATATGTACTGTATGTCCTGTTTATGTGACTTTTTGTATATTGTGCATCACGTATTATTATAAATGTTGTTTTAGTTTACATCTTATACAAATGTCTCTCTAGTTACTGCATATTTATCATATTTTACAATGTAAGTCTTATTTTAAACCTCTAATATGTTACTGTTTGTTTTTCCTAAATAAATAAATAATAAATAAATGCGAAAGTTTGTAAGGATGTATGTATGAATGTCTGGATGTCTGGATGTTTGTAACTCTTTCACGCAAAAACTACTGGCCGAATTTGGATGAAATTTGCCACACAGATAGGTTATAACCTGGATTAACAGATAGGATACTTTTTTATCTCGGTACAATTACCGTCCTCCACGCGGGCGAAGCCGCGCCGTTAACAAGTAAATTATATAGTTGAATTGCAATAAAATTTAATATGGTTCTGTGTAACCCTGGCACGCAATAATTAGAACAATGCTAAATTAAACCACTTAAACCACATTGTATTCGCAGATTCCCGAGGCACAGCTATCGTTAATCTAGTTGGCCGAAAACAGTCAATTGTTTTCTCAAATGGTGTTCTTTTGTCATATGTTTTTTGGCTCAAGGAATGTATTATAAAACATAATGTCAAAAAAATTACATCAAATCTCGACGTTTAATAAAATTTACGACCAACTCACGTTCATTTAAGCTTAACTGGTTTTTGCTTCCAAATCAACGTGTATGATTCTAATAGATTTTTTACAAGACTTTTAAAAGATTACCTAATCAAAAATGCATCCAAATTGTTATTTGGAATAGCAAATAAATTGACAATCCGTAAAATAAATAAACAAAAATCCGCTGTGTAGTAGTGTGTAGTATATATTGAAACAAGAAAGACAAGAAATACACAAACCGAAGTCTTAATACTTATCAACAAGTCCAAATTAAACAATTTTGCGAAACTCCAAAGACGTTACGAGTACCGGTAATTCTATGTAAATATTAACTAAAGTACGAAAAACAATGTTTTATTTAAACACTTAATTTCAAATAACTCAGTGCTGATAACTGCGGACGAAGTCTGCTAGTAGTGTAAGTTTTTATTACACTATTGTAAAGAAGTAAGTTACCAGTAAATTGTACATATTTGGGTCATTTGCATGAAATCTAATGCACATTTAGGTATACTGATTACGTGAATATATGTGATAAAAAGCGCATTATCTTTTAGGTGGTGATTAAGACCATAATACTGGACAACAGTGGCGAAGGTTCCATACAACTCGATTCCCACCGGCTTCCCTTTGAAAAATAGCACAATCAGTATTCTATAGACAAATAATACAATCACTTTAAAGATATGTACTCCGGCTTACCTCTTACAAAAATTGACCCTTCGCTACTGCTGGACAACCTTTCCTAGACTTCAGTTAGCCCAGAGAACTGACAGCATCAAGTCATAAAACTTAATATAGTCCTTTCTAGGCATAATTATCTCAATTGAATGCTAATCAGGTTTCATTTGCTACGACTCTTATACTATCTTATCACAATCTCAAATTTTGTCATTACCGTGTCTTAGGTTTGGTTGATTCTGGTTTCCGCAACCATCAAGGTTGGCAGACGTCTGTCCACCGTGAGATGCGAAACCAGAAGTTTCCCTCAACATCAATTGAACAGTATTGAAACAATGTGCATCCTTGTGACTGAGAAAACTCTGGGAGGAACAAGTGAGGTCGTCCACTCGTTTGTTTTTGTCAATAAACTTTATATTCAACACAATTTACAATGTAGTGTCCTTTACTCAATACTGACCTTCTAGGATATGGCCTGTTAGAATGTCAAGACGTTTAACGTTTTAATTAAGTAGTCACTTATACCTATTGTTAGGTAAAAAAGCGAGGGGCCCATGAGGTTACCGTTGTCAAAAGATACCTACATCAAAACTAAATATGAACCGAGAATCGGCAATTTTTGAACGTAAAAATTATATTGGTGCCATAACACTGTGTCTGACCTGGGAATCGAACCCTCAGCAAACTCAGGAATGCCTTGCAGTCACGTTTGTGACCACTAGACCAACGTGGCAGTATAAAGGGTGTAAATAGACCCTTAACACATCCGAAAGGCACTTGTTCTCCCCGACTTTGCGATCATTTTTTTGTTCTAGACCATACCTGGGAACCTTCTAGTTACGGAGATATTGGGGGTCAAAGTTCCAACTTTTTCACAAGTTTTTTTTAAATACATGTTTTTAATGTAAGATTTTTACTTTACACACCTCCACGGCTCCCATACTATTCAATCCATCCATCAGCACAATGCTTTGAGTGGTTTCCATCGAGAGTCACGTGATTTTTAACCCAGAAAAAAAAAGTCGATTCCCAGCAATAATTTTTGCGTAAAGTTACTTAGTTTGATGTACAGAATGCTTGGTTGACGGATATGTGAAGGGTCTGTTTACACCCTGTATGTACTACTCTATCAAAACGCTCAATCTACCTATCTATACATTTGTCGGTCTAAAGAAACCGAGGATTTCCAAAAGAAGGAAGTATTGCCAAACTTAGTAAAAATTGGAATGGGCTTGCCTGTAATTTTATCCGTAGGTACTCATAATCTTCTTAGTATATGTAGTTATAGGGTTTCGAATGCGGCTGATCTTTAACCCGACAAGTGTACCTAAATTGCATGATACAGCCAGGAATGCAGTTGCATCTTGTCTCGCAACACCGATTTCCTCATGCTCAATACATTCTCATACGGATTCCTGTGCTCACATTTCACATAAATGTCAATTTAGTCGGTACTAATGATCAGAAAAAGTTGAGTTTCATCGATTTAGTTTCTTCATATGACCTGGTCAGATTATTTCTGGAGTTCTGGTCATTTAAAGAGTCCTCTGAATTTGTTTCGGTGTTTCTTCTCAGAGTAACCAGATAGGAAAGTAATAACCGACCTCATCGCGTACGCATTACAATACATTTTTAAACATAATTTATTGTAATGCGTTATGGAGTATTTAAACCAGATTTAGCCAAAAAAAAAAACATTTATCATGCATACGTTGCAGTCTCCCTAGAAATGGGGGTTTTAGCTGAAAGGTTCATTATATACCTAGACCAAGGTTTCTCACGGTGTGAAAACTTGTTCAAGAGTAATGTTTGGTAATAAAAAAAAAAACAAAACATTGCTCTTTACAAACAAAACATTGCTCTTTGCGGTGTAAAATTAAACCGTTTATAGAATAAAATACATAATAAGAGATTAACTCATAACAGTCTCCACCTTTCTAGAATAACATAACATCACCTAGTTAAACCATTTAGGTACACATCTGTCCAACAGTCTAGAACCTAGCTAACTTTAATATACTATAACTAGCATACCATCTGACGCTCGAGACGACTTAAATGCTTTCGATGACGTAAACTTAGACATAGCAATAGAACATGAATAATTAATAGACAGAGACCAAGCTTTACTTAACATTAAATTGCGTTATTAGATCTATTTAGTACCTCGGGAAGGAATGCAGGAGTGCAGTTCCCACGTCATAGGTACTACAAGGGTGTTGGAGGTACAACTTCTTAAAGGCTGTGCCATCGGTATTACACAGGCAGGACCGCAATGCATTCTACGGTAAGACCCGGAGCCACCTCCGAAAGAGTTGAGGACGTATAGTTACAGTCGTCAGTAGGTTTACAGTCAATAGGTTTACGGGGACATAGAAAGAAAAATACGTTGTATTTCATAAATGGATTTTGTGAAGGAGGTGTATGGTAGTGAATGTGGAAAATGTTGTGAGGAAAGTTTTGAGTATCAATGCGGATGGGTATAAGAGTGAGAGGAAGACTAAAGAAACGATGGATAGACTGTTTGAAAGATGATATGGCAATAAAGGAGGTGACTGATGAGATGACAAGTAATAGAGAAGTATGGAAGAAGAAGACATGCTGCGCCGGCTCCAAATGAATTGGGATAAGGACTTAGGAGTAAGGAGGATTGGGCAGGAGATTGATGATGATGTGCGAAGGTACTGACTTCAGAGATGATGGTTAATAGAGATGTACGGAATAAGAAAAGAAACTGCGCTGACAACAAATAAATTGGCATAAAGGCACGAGTGGTTATGATATTGATGTCTTTAAAACACGAAGGCACCGAGGAGGATCTTTATAATGTAAAAAACTTTGAAGGCGTATTAGTACTGAATGATACGACTTGTTTACCTCATGCCACGTTTGGTTTCTGTACGTATTTCCACTCTAGTGCTGGTTTATCGTTCAAGTATCATCTGATAAAGTATCTATTACATCCTCATGTTTGACATTGACGATATTTATAGATGTATTTACAATCAAGTAAGTGGTGTTACGAAACCTTGTTATATGTAGTCAGTATGTCTTCTTCCATCTGTGAGTTAATTGTGTAATCAGTGACTCAATTTCTTTCAAAGGGAGTCATTCCTTTTTAAGGGAACTATCCTCAATTACTTATTTAAAAATTTGTGTAGGTGAGAAGGTAGTTATCTAGCTATGCCTTCCAAGCAATAAATAAAATAAGTTTCGCTCCCAAATCAATGTCGAATTGCGATAAATAATGTTAGAATGCTAAATTGCTATGCCCATCTCGAATCGTTTTGATAACCATGGTAAATTGTTTATTGCTTAACTGAATCTTTTCACTTTCAAAAGTTACTTGTGAATCTATGGGAATTTCGGCCATGGCATATCATCATTCATCATTCACCCTTATCCCAATTCATTTGGGGTCGGCACAGCATGCCTTCTTCTTCCATACTATTACTCGTCATCTCATCAGACACCTCCTTTCTTGCCATATCATTCTTTGCAATGCACTAATTTCCTGCTGTAGATTCCTCAAACAAATCAAGCATTCAAAGATTAGGTTGAAGAAGCACTAGTCAAAAACCTTGGTGTTATGTTTCTGAAACTGAAACCTGATAGGCTTACATCATTCTATTCGCAGAAGATTATCATGGTCTTAAAGACCAAAATGAGCAATGGTAAAGGAAGATTAATCTTAATAACTGTAGGAGAAGAGTAGGTTATCTCAGCACTAACATTCGAAACTCAGCGAGTGACTCACAGGTGATAAAAAACTTTCACTCATGAATGCACGAAAGACGCGATCACCTTGACCTCGACGATCTACGTCATCGGTTCCAAAGCAACGCGCTTCTTTTGTTTTTTTTACAAACAACCAGTACTCAACTGTGTGGTTCTATTCGTTGCATAAATACATAATAATACTTTTTGCTGTGATCATAACGTGTAAAACTGGCCATTAAACATTGGATAAAAAAGTTATGACGAGAAGATTGGAACAAGAAGCTGCGTTTTTCTTTCTTGTTATTTTTAGCGGTAAATTCGGGGAACTAAGTCGGGGATTTTCTCAGGCCACATATTTGAGTTTTTTTTTTTTTATAATTTATGGATTTTTGAAGAGGCAACAAACAGATTTAAATTTTTGAAGAATGCAAAAAAATATACCTATTGATCGCTTAAGATTTGGGGCCGGGACTTTTGTTCGGATTGAATTCTTGTGCTAAGCTCTAATCTTTAAAACGATATTATTTATAGAAGTTTTTAAAAAGCGCTGCGATATGACGGCTCAGTGCGGGTTGCAAAGACCCACAGTGGGTTCGCTTGGTAGCTCGCACGGGGAAGAGGCGTGTGTCCCAGAAATGAGGCCGTTTATTACTTTTGTATATTTATGTAGCGCTTCAGAAATGTACCTATAGCATAGCTCAAGTCGACTCATTTAATGCCGTGCAAAGGAAAGTGATAGCGTCCTTTATGTCCTGTCTGTATGTTCGATAAGTGCAAAAATGCTATAATTAGCACTTTGGCACACAGGCTTATGACGACAGTAAAAAAATATGTCCGCTGGGTACAGATGACGTATCAATGTACCTCCTTGCCTGTATTTGGCTTTATTTTATGATACTAATACTGTTAGCCTGCGTAATCCCACTGCTGGGCAAAGGCCTCTCCCCATGACATCCAGTTGCTACGATCCAGGGCTAATGTGGGCCACTGGTCGTTTATTTTGTCCAGCCCGTCCCGCCATCTTCTACGAGGTCTGCCGCAACGCCTTCTGCTTATTTTAGGTTTTATTGTAATTATGTTGTCTTTTCTTTTCTGTATTTGTGTTTTTTTGTTTAGTTGTAAGTTTCTGTAACTCAAATTATGGACCTCTGACATCCATAATAATTTAAAGAAAAAAAAACGAATCATTTATTTCCTTGAATTTGGGTAGGTACATGAGGTGATACATACAACAGAAGTTCTTTAAGCCATATCCTACCTTAACAGATGTGAAAATATTTTTTTTTACAATAAAAAAACAACACTGATGTGTTGATGTAATATTAATGTAAGATTTATTATTTTCACTTTAATAATCGTCATCAAAAAAAAAAAAAACATCATTTTTTTTTTTTTTTTTTTTTTCATTTATTAAATAAATTATTATAATTCATTTTACTAGCAGGTACTCTTGTATCAGGCAGACGTGTAAATAAATAGTTTATGAAATGTGATGGTATATCTTGTTAATTAAGACGTGCAATATAAGTTTCTCAATATCCGTACTGCCATCTTCCTAACAGTATAGTATTAAAACATCATTTCCATGTCTCGGTGGGTAAGCACAACTGTAGTGATTGCTCTAAGGTTGTGTCCTCTTTGTGCAGTGAATCCGATACAACGGGGTTTTTGTCAAGTGTCTTGTGATTATATTGTTTTACAATAACGGAATGTGAAGTTGATAATAAAGTGTTGAGAATGGGTGGGGAATCTTTTAGTGTGATTTTTGTTTCAGAAAAGTGTGTTGCTCTGTGTCATTTAGCAAAATAATGCGCTTTTTGTTTTACCTTCCTAGAATTGTACTTTTTAAACAGTCTAAAGGTTCAGGTCTGTTGGTAACATAAGAATGCTAATGATTTGTTTTGTTTCATCAACAAAACTCTTTAACGTTACTCTATCGGCTACAAGTACCAATTTTTTTTTTTCTTAAAGAATTCTTTAATGTGTTAAGGTGTCTTCATCTAAATTTAAAAGTATAAAAACGATCACGCTCCGAACAAAGCGCATCTCAAAATAGACCTCACGCATCAAAATCGAAAAAAAAACATTCAAATAATTGTAAAAAAAACTAAACTCAGCTTTGTATGATTCGCATCATACACAGCTGAGTTCAATTTTTTCCTTACTGGTGCTAGTACGTGCTAGGCACTGTTTTCCTGTTCTTGAAATCTGCACGACAGATAGTAAAATATGCATGCAGTGAAGAATAATTATTTACGTTATAATATGATCTTGTATGTATAATGAGGATTTATTATATACGTAGGTAATCAAATACAAGGTTATTCATCAAGCTTTTTTAAAGATTAAGATACGCAAGGTTTTTCCGTTTTTCAGATAGAAATATTTGAACAAAACGTATTGCTGGGGTTTTTTTTATTTGATGCAGTATGAGTTCTTAGAAAAAGCGATCGTCGTAATTAAAGACTGTTTTTGCACGATCCCTAGTTTTTATAGCTAGACGTGACATTTTGTCTTATTGCATAAAAAGTGTTATAAGCCAAGTTTTTTTCTGGCCGCCACTGCAAATAATGAGTGCATTGCAAATAATACATTATACTTAAGATCTAAACATTTAGTATGAAATGTGACTATTTTAACCGTGTGTTAATTATCATTTTATTTTTATAACAATCAGCAGCGATAATATGTTATCACATTCTCGCAGCTGGTTGTCACAAAAATAAATGAAATAATATTTGTAGCTCAGTGGTAATAAAAGTCATAAATATGTTTACCAAAATATGACAAATCAAAAAAAAAACATCTGTTCCTACACAAAAATTAGTCAGTAAGTAAACGCCATTGTAGTTGTACCGGAATACAGAAAGGCTTATATTCAGCAGAACAATGAACACTTGAACAAACATTATTGTCGACACAAACCAATTCGGAAGAAGTTGAAAAATACGGATGTTACATTAACCTATCGTGGCCTTGACTGCCTTAAGCTGGCTTCGACAAAATCGTTGACAAATTGTGTGCAACCTAACTGTAGTGAAAATTACCGATTTACGGAGAAGTATGAAAACATTTATTCGAACCTCGCTCAAAAGAATATGTTACGGCTAAAAGCCGAAGTATGGTTGGCACCTAGTTCTAGCCGGCTATACCTTCCTTGGTGCGGCCGGTAACAGTTAAGCAAATGGATTAGGTTAGGTTGGATTAGAGCTGTGACCAAACGCGCATCGCTACATCCAAATAGGTTGCATGTTCTAACCGAAGATAAATAGCATACATCTTAGTTTAACCGGCTGCACCCAGTTGTATCCGGCTAAAACTAGGTGTAGCCGCACTTCGGCTATTAGCCGTAACAAATACACAAAATTCGAAAAACGAACACTCATTTGTTTTTTCTATTAAATCCTGTCCGATTCAGGCGTCGACATCTTTCTAAATTCAAAATGTAGCTCAGAGAAAAAGGGCTTGGACAACTGACAACCGTTTTAAAAGCGTTTTGTTGTTCTACAGCGACATTTTTACATTTTTCAATATTTTAATTATTATCCTAAACATTATTATATAGAAACCCACATGTGGCAGTACCACCAATGAGCATCAATCAGTCCGTCAAGTGTCGTAAGATCACAAGTATCATAAAACAAGTTTTAAGTGACATCAATAACAGGCATAGAAGTAGACTTCGATTACGAATCGATGTTATGTCTACTTAACTTGACAACATATTCTATTAGCTAATACTAACCTTCAGTACTTACATATTACGTCACATGTCACCTATATGACATCATCTGAAGAGTAGGTGGGTACTTCAACCCATTGACCATTGACATAAGTCACTATTTGTGTTGAATGCAGGTAATACAGAGGTCACTGACGGTCTACCATTTTGAAGCTTATGCTATTAGTAATAAGATTGAAAAGTATACCTAGTTCAGTAGTACCTAGACGTTTGTTGTGTTTACATTTACCAATAGATACTGTTCTCAGTCTAGACAGTTTTCAGTATAGTTGGGTCTAACCAGAAGCGGCCTATTTCGTATCTACTAGCAAGATGTCTGCTAGTGAAGCATAAAATTAAAAAAGCGCAACGATCGTGTTCGAAAAATCAAATGAGAATTAAACATGGTCTTTATTTCAACAACAGTCGGCATCTAAATGATTGAAAGAAAAAATAAAAACGTTACTTATACAGTTTTTTCGAAAACTCAGGTTAGGATCAGCATTTTTGTAGGTTAAAGGTTATAAAAGGCCCCCAAAACTCACCACATCTTAGTTTTTTCGTGAATGACCACATTATCAGCCTCCTCCGAGATTATTCAACAAACTGTGTTATCTCCCACTAATCATTCCGAACATCCAAATAAACCAAGATACGCCACGTTCATACTGAGCGGCGTTCAAATATCGTTGCGTTGTTACGACTGCGATAGATAATACGGAACGTATGATACAGAAAGAGATAGCTATTGCGCTCGAACTAGGTACTTAAATTACGACAATTGTCTGAATTTGTCTGCAACAATTTGCGCGCGCTAGTGCGATATCTACTTTTTTTTATTTATTTATTGCCACAGCTGATAACAAAACCATTTAAAATAGATAGCAGTAACATCTCGTTAGAAACGAGACGATTTCGACATTATAAAACTATTTAAGTGTTACCACCGAGATATGTATCTAGCCTTTTCCCAACTATGTTGGGGTCGGCTCTCAGTGAAATCAGATGCAACACCAGTATTTTACATGGAACGTCTGCTATCTGACCTCCACAACCCAGTCGCTGGGTAATACGATACGCTTTGGTAAGACTGGCATATACATTATAATTAACTTCCAGTTTCAAAACGCTTAGTTCACACTTCCCGTGGCCCACGGGCTGGCTTTTACCTTGTCCAGAGGCTAAGCGTTGCCATACATTGTGGCAACGCCGCCAGTCTCTTGGGGACATTACCAGTGACAGCGTTGAGGGGTTTTTTGATTATTGTTACGCTAGTTGCTTACTTACTTTAGGTAATTTTAATTTATAAATGTCTGTAATATGGTTGTATTCAAATAAATTCCGCTTGTTCTACTTCTAAAAAAATAAAACTAGTACAATATCTTATGTTGCTGTTATCAACGAAAAATGTAGGTACAATAAAAATAATAACGTACCTACAGAATGGCTACGGTTGAGATGGTTAATTGGCTATTAATCATTTTTAATTACTTACTCGTTTGTGTACTAAGTCTCTCTTCTTAGGAGCAAAATTTATGTGCGTATAATCGAGAATTTGCAAAGAATTTTTTTTTTATATTCACACACAATAACTACACTATATAGGGTGACTATATATAGTGACCGATACTTAAACACGTGATTGTACTCATGAAAACAAACAACTTTCCCAAAAAAACATTTTTTTATACTCATTCACAATAACACAGCAGCCGTATGAAATAGCGCGCCCGCTTGTGACCTATCAGCTGTTGGCCGCGTGACGCCGTTCTGTCTCCCACTGTGCTCTGCCTACCCACTGTTGCACGGTACGAAAGTA
The DNA here is from genome assembly GCA_963082995.1 of Noctua comes. Lineage (NCBI taxonomy): Eukaryota > Metazoa > Arthropoda > Insecta > Lepidoptera > Noctuidae > Noctua > Noctua comes. Next base: position 3,450,417 of record OY720279.1, on the reverse strand, counting down.
ATGAGATATTTTAAAATACCTTTTTTTTTGTGATGATATTTTTAAATACTCATTCACTTTTATCACATTTCCAGTATAACATGGCCTCGGTTTGTAAAGGTTTCCCGTACAATGAGAGATCGCATAAACTGATTTAGTATGGCTTGATCGGTCGTCGTGCGTACAACATGTGCAAGATTCTATTCGCCAATCTTTATCTGATAATAACTCTTAGACAATCCCGAAACCGATTTGGAAAACCATTTTTTGTAGACCTTTCAACTACTATTTACAATCAATGGTGAAAACCATGGTCTAATCTAAAGCCTCAATCATTGATTTTTATGAGCAAAGCATACCTTGAGGCCTATGTCCAGCAGTGGACGTCTTTCGGCTGAAATGATGAAGATGATGATGATGATACCTTGAAGGTGAACAATAAGATTTTTGGGTAGCATTACAATTATCCACCTACCTACCTAACCTCATACCTGCACTTATGAGCAAAGAGTACGTTCAAGTAGAACCACTAACGCGAAGGGACTTTCACTGGATGCCGTGTTGCGTTATAAACCAGCAAATGCCAGATTTACCCAACCTGAGCACCGAACAGGTGACCCCTAGGTCACCGCGGTTGAGCAAGAAAGGCAATATTGAAAACAAGCTTTGTTATATTATACTAAACAGATTTCGGCGCAGTGAAACAAAGCACGCCATAAACAAAAACAAAAAAGGTGTAAAACAAATGAAAGAATAATAAAGACTGATGTATGCGATGATACGCAGAAAAAAATTGAGTAATTTAGTTTTTCTCGTGACTGTGAGGATTTTTTAAATTAGGTAATTTACGTTCATATAAAAATACGTGAAAGTGGCGTATTTATACAAATGATTGTTCAAAACTGACTGCCTCGTTGACACAAGCGCGACTGCTGAGCAGCGATTCTCGGGTTGGGTAAAGGGTTTTTCTATCAGGAATTGTTATTAGCCCACCCGGCCCTGAATATTTCCAGTTAGGCAACGGACGGACTGCACGAACTACGTCTTGATGTTTTTCTTAAAATAAAAACATTTAAAAATATAAAACATTGTAGCCCACCGGTATCGGGAACAGGGTCCAAGCTACCGGCGGTCAGGGCTCCAGAGAGAGGAACCTCCTAACAATACGAGCCGTGTCCAGGAGTACCGCTTTCTGAATCAAGCCTTTGATCCAGCTGCCTAACGAGAGCCTCCTCAGGTATTGGTCGAGGCTCTTGCCAATTAAGCCATGGGCTGATACAACTATCAGCACAATGATCTCTGAGTCCACATCCCACATGTCAACAACCTCGTGAGCCAAGTCAAGATACTTGATTTGCTTATCTTACTCGGCTTTTACGAAGTTCTCATCATGCGGGACCGTTATTTCAACAATCATTGCGCGCCACTCTGATCGATCCACCACCACTATATCAGGCTTATTGGCTACAATAGTCCTGTCAGTGATGATGGATCGATTCCAGTACAATGTGATACTGCCATTTTCGAGAACTGGGTCGGGCACATACTCATAGTACGGCACTTCCGATTCCACAAGGTTGTATTTTAGAGCAAGTTGCTGATGGATAATCCTGGCTACAAGGTTGTGTCTATGCAAGTACTCTCCGTTAGCCAGACGAGAACACCCGGAGATAATGTGACGGATTGATTCGCCTGGACGGTGGCATGCCCGACATAATTATGTCAACCGTACCGTCCTTCACAATAAATCTCCGGTAGTTATTGTTATTTTCATTAGTTGTTATTGATTTGATTGAATTATTTATTTATTGCTGATGGTAATTGTTAACTAGTTTTTATTTTTATTAATTGTTAATGTTATTTGTATAGAATGAAACAAAGCTTATTCATTCATTCCTTCATTCATCATTGTGAACGAACAAAACAGGACTTAAATTTTTGCGATACTTATCACCCATAGTTGTGAATAAATTTTTCATAACTATGTTAATATTATGCGAGAAACGAGTATTTTAGATATTTTAGAATACTTCGGCTTTACGTTAACTCCGCGCCTTTGTGCTTGCCTCATAGATAGCTAGGCTTGTTGTAAATACAATAAACTAGAATACCTAGTTATTTATGTTGAACAAAGCGTTTTTCAATAAAATAGCCTACTTTTGAAAAAATGTGCATGCTATTGTTTTACAATAAAAAACAGATTTATATTTATAAATAGGTCAATCCGGAATGAAAATATTTATTTAAAAATTGTATTGTAGTTCTGACTTACAAAAAGAAAATAAAAAATCGAGTTAAAGTAAAAATAGTATAGTGGTAATTATGGTCCTTTAAAAATTTGTATATATGGGGCATTTCAACTGTTCAAAAAACCTGAGCATCTACCTAATTCAGATTTGTATTACCACAGTGTAACAAGATTTATAATAATAAAATGTAGGTGCATGTTACACTAAGTGAGAACGTCTTCCTTAAAATTTTGCCCATAATACCTATTCCCCATTAATTAGGAAGCTTACATTTAGAGATGATTGATGAGGAATCATCAATGCTATCACACAATGACCTCAAAGGAAGTAACAAAAGAAAGATGGATTTTGGGTTGATAATTTTGTTCAATATTCGAGGAGCTCGTGGCTAAATAATAACAGCCGCTCGGGTCGACCTTTAGGTTAAGCCGTGCTTGCCTAGGTTGGAATGTGGATGGGTGACCACACATTACATACCGAGTTTCCTTCGTGCCTCGGAAACCGCACTAAGCCGTTGGTCCCGGGTGTCATTTGTAGATCTTTGACAGTCGTTAGGTAGTCATTGGCCCAAAAAGTCTGACGACCAGTCTTACCAAGGGGTATCGTGGTATCGTATTACCCAGTACTAACTGGGTTGTGGAGGTCAGATAGGCAGTCGCTCCATGTAAAAATACTGGTATTCAGCTGCATCCGGTTAGACTGGAAGCCGACCCCAACATAGCTGGGAAAAGGCTAGGCAGATGATGAATTTTGTTCAATATTCATTAACTGTGGTGGTGACCGTAGTTAGCACAGTTTATCAGTACAAAATCTCATAGATAAGCTCTGCACATAATCAACAGACTGATTCTCAAAAACGTAGGTACAAAGTGACGCTGGATAAAAAAGAATAAGAAGCCTTATACCCATGTAGTTAAGATTTTATATAACACTAGCTTGTATATGTAATTAGTGGAAATTGTCTGACGTATTGTTTAATTTGTTCTATATTTGGATTGCAGTATAAAATTCTTGGAAGATGGAAACAATCTCGCTAACGCGAGGTACGAAATTCGCAAAATTAATTCGCTTTGCTTATTCCATTGCATTTGCAATGTCAATCGTTTGGCGGATTTCTGTAAGCAAGTATGTATTAGATATAGGAAGAGAATGATAAATGTGTTTTTATTCATGATGTAACGTCAAAGATTTAACAAACAGAATTTTGAGTAAAGAAAAGTAGACCTAAATCTCGTTTTAAGTCCAACTATCATCATGTCTCTTGCCCCGTAGTGTGACCACCGTAGACAAGGATTTATTTGACGGAAGAATCGACAAAATGACAGATTGTGTCGACACAATGACAGATTTCTTTGCACTATCTGTCTTGTCCACGGTGGTTATGCTACGGGGGCTGGTGTCGGGTTTTGGCCTCCCTGGGTGTAGCTGTACCTGTATTTGAGATTTTAGTAACTGCCTATCAGACCTCCACAATTCAGCTACTGGGTAACAGGCCACCCAATGCTGGTAATACCGATTGTCAGTCTTTCCAACTTCTGAATATCCGCAACGACAGTCCAAATATCTACGAATGGTAGCCGGGACTTGCTAAACCTGCTTTCGGAGGCACGAAGGGGCCTCGCTGTGTAATGGATGGTCACTCATCCACGGACCGAGTTCGATAAGCATAGTTTAGTCTTGAAGATCGACCCGTGCCGTTCTTATATCTTAGCCACGAACCCCTCCATCTATTACGGTAAAAAGACATGACTCAAAACAATAATTATGTTTTGTGTCTTGTCTTAAAATAATCGTCTGCTATGTAATAAGAGTAAGCCTGTGCTTATCATTAAGAGCACTCGTAAAAGTCAAACAAATAATTAGTTATTCTTTGTTTTAATGATAAGTAATTGGGCTTCTCGCTTGTTACGACTTCTTTATAACAAGACAACTCCTAATGAAGCAACTACTGTAATTATATCTTAAATAGTGCTTCTCTATTGACAATGTATTTTTAAGACACTCATAAAGTAAAATAACAACAAATAAAAAAGTAAAAGTAGTAAAAAGTGAAATAACGATTGTTTTTCGTTTTTACTTTTCAACTTAATTGTAAAGAAAGTACATATTCGTTATTTATATATTAATTGTTGTAACCGTTGTTAGTTTCATCTTCTGTGTTCTACATTTGTTATACAAAAATATCAATTTTTTTGTTCAAATTTGAATTTACCGGTTGACAGCGTTGAAGAGGAATTTTATGACGCCATTTTTTTTAAAATTGATGCATAGTTAGCTTAGGTTATTTTAATTTATAAAATGTATATATATAAAATCTCGTGTCACGGTTTTTGTGGTCGCACTCCTCCGAAAAGTTCGACCAATTTTTCTGATTTTTTTTTCTGTATAATTGGTAGGTATGGTCGTACAGTATATTTCACACCGCCAGGTTGTCCAATTCTAAATGAACGCGAGCGAAGCCGCGGGCAAAAGCTAGTATGCATATAATATTGTATACATTAATTGAAATAAACAAAATATTTTATTAAGAAGTTCATTAGTCTAAATAAATAAACAACGTCAGCGATGGAACTTGAAAACTATCTACAAACGGGTTTAATACTGGTATTTGGATGTTTCGCCTATTCAAATAATTAAGTAAGTATATGTAAACCCATTTAGTTTCATCTTCTACCATATTTCAAGGTCCGTTTTATTTGCGATAACATTTTGGCAATAAAAGTGCTTAAACCGGTTGATGGACGTCAATACGAAAACAACATAAAAAAAACACGCAAGATTCGCGAAACTAATCATTTTGTTCGAAAGACGATTATAACTTCTTGTTTACGAGAAATGAGGTGATTTAGAGATTAGCAAGCAGTAGGCAGAATGTTCTACAGTAGTTAAATATCAAGTAGTTTATCGCTGAACGGATGAATCTAAAGAAGTATATCAAAGCTGCTTTTAATTTTGGTTCAGTACAAGAATATGGATGACTAATTCCTCCACATTCTTATGCTGAACCAAATATTGTGTAAAGAATTACACAGATTGCTAGGAAGAAGTGAGAACTGATAAAAAGGCTGATGAAGATGTATCAAAAGAAAAAAAACGGCCAAGAGCGAGTCGGAATCGCGCATGAAGGGATACCACCGTAGTAGAGGAGCCCCCTTAATTTTTTTTATAGCGGCAACAGAATTACACATTCTGTGAAAATTTCAACTGTCTATCTATTACAGATCATGAGATACAGCTCGCTACAGACAGATGGATGGACGTACAGCGGAGGCTTAGTCATAGGGTCCCGTTGGTACCCCTTCGCGTACGGAACCCTCAAAAAAGACAATGCGCTGACTCTTAATACATTAAATTGGCATGTTTACAGGCAGGGGTGTGGTGATAATGATTTTTGGTACAAGACAATACAATTTGATGGGGATGCGAAAATTTTCGAATTCAGAGAAGGTACAGACTCAGCACATTAAGCTACTACAATCTGTCAAATTTCTGTAATAGATTTTCAACTTTATCGCTAAAGCATTAGGTTCAAGGTTGATTGGGAAAATTTGACAGTTTCGGATAGCTTGATGTGCTGGCGTCTGTACCTTCTCTGAATTCGAAAATTTTCGCAACGTCAAATAAAAATTTATGCGGGAAGATCCATCAAAATTCATATAGAACCTGTTTGAAGTACATCATCGTCTTCCTGTCCTTGTCCCATTCTATTAGGGTCGGCGCAACACGTTATCTTCTTCCATTCTCCCCTGTCTGACGTCACGGCATCATTTACTCCTTTCTCTTTCATAACATTCCTCACACAATCCATCCTTTTCTTTGGCCTTCCTCTCCTTATTCATCCATCAACATTAATATCCGTCTCTTTTCATAACATGCGTTTCATCTCTCCTCATTACCTGTCCATACCAAGATAGACGACTTCCATTCAATTTTTTTGTAACATTCTCCACTTTCAGACTTCCTCTAATATACTCATACCTTACTTTATCCATTCTTGTCACTCCACACATCCATCTCAACATTCTCATCTCCGCTACATGCAATCGTTTTTCATCCATATTTTTCACAGCCTGTTTCAACTTCAGCGATTGAATATTCAGATTTGAATTTAATTCATCATCATCATCATCTGCCTAGCCTTTTCCCAACTATGTTGGGGTTGGCTTCCAGTCTAACCGGATGCAGCTGAATACCAGTATTTTACATGGAGCGACTGCATATCTGACCTCCACAACCCAGTTAGCACTGGGTAATACGATACCCCTTGGTAAGACTGGTTGTCAGACTTTTTGGGCCACTGACTACCTAACGACTGTCAAAGATCTACAAATCACAGCCGGGACCAACGGCTTAACGTGCTTTCCGAGGCACGGAGGAAACTCGGTATGTAATGGGCGGTCACCCATCCACAGACCAACTTAGGTAAGCACGGCTTAACCTAAAGATCGACCCGAGCGGCTGTTATTATTTAGCCACGAGCTCCTTCAGATTTGAATTTAATTCACAATTAAAAGAAGTTCTCGTGCTCAAGCGTATGCTCCAACTTCAACAGCGAAGGCGAGACTCTGACCCCGGGTTCTCCGTCAGGATATCAAAACAGGACCTCACGTTCAGTGGCAACGAAGCGAAGCGGTTAGCGTGTTGATTACATCTAGATAATCATCATAATGACGTTGATACATCTAACAGATAATACTCAGTATTATGTAAAGCCTATTATAGAAGATGCGGAAAAATCTTCGACAAGATTTATATCTTTGTAAGGATATTTTCGGTCAGAGTTGGTAGGTAAGAGTCAGATACGGGAGGCCTAAGTTCGGGAACAGCGCCTTGTAATGGAGGAGACCTACCTACACTCAGTATTTGGTGGATACGGGTTGAAGAAGAAGAGGCTATTTCGGCGTGTAAGTGGAGAAGGCCAGGTCCAGTATTGGACAGACGATTCTGAAGGTAATTTTTTAAAACTCGTTATCTTCCTGCCCTTGTCCCATGTTACTTGGGGTCATCGCAACACATTCTTTTTCCAATCTCCTTTATCAGCCGTCACGCAACCATTTACTCCTCCTTTTTCCTTCATATCATTCCTCACACAATCCATCCATCGTTTCCTTGGTGTTCTTCTCCATATCCATCTATCAACCTTTGTATTAATCACTCTTTTAGTCACATGCGATTCTTCCCTCCTCATCACATGTCCATACCAAGACAGTCAATTCCCTTTCAACTTTAAATTGTAATTTTAAGGTAATTTTAAAAGTCCCAAACAAACATGAACTTTGTGCACTCAGCGTGTCCCATCTACTTAATACTTAGGAACTACTTGGAGGTTGTTGAACGTGGACCAAAATCCAAGATCCCAAAAATTCTAATGATCTTCGGATTCAGCCTATCGTTTTTTTGTAACTGGGCTATTGGAAGAACGGAATCAAAGAGAATCCGTTACTTCATTATTTACAGAAAATAGTTTTAATGTTAATTTATGATAAGTTTGTGTTCAATCGTTTTTATTTTAACAGCGTTTAATTAAATTTTCTCAAGGCTTGCTGCCCCTGTTAAACATTTTTACTACATACTCACTGCATAGTATAAGCAAATACACTGGATCCAAACTATTAAAGCAGCATACAATTTCTAAACGAGCAAAATCGCAAGAAAACTGGAATCATTTCTAAACATTTCCGGCGCAAAAAATACGGTACTTTACGTTAAATGCAGCTCTAAACCTTCGCCAAAAAAAAATGTTGACGATGTCACCAAAACACACACGGCCCAAATTGCGTAGATTTGTAAAACTTTCGCTCACAACACTTACTTCAAACTAGTTTCGATAGTAGTAGACATATTGACGCGACGGCGCGTGCGCGAACGGCAACGGCTGGTGCAACACTGCCTGCGCAGGAGTTGATGTTCTGCGATGCTCGGTTTGGTATTTTTATGGAGTGCTAACTCGTGTTTATTTCTGTTTAAAGAAAATGTTGAGAACGTCTGTTGTCGGTTGAGCTAAAAACAGACCCATTGTTCAGGTTTTTAAAGAAATCGCTCAAAACACGTTGACGTTATATTTTATTTAAAAATGTCTGAAAGAGAAATCGTTTCAATTTGCTTCGTAAAGGTTAATAAAGAAGTTATCCATTAATTTAATTGACACACCTAAACACACACAGACACACTGAACTGTCAACTCCTTGTACTTCGTCAGTTAAGGCTTGTGCAGGCTGCGCAGACGCATGAAAAGATCACATTATTATGTATTATTGAACATTTGATTCCTCATTTATCTTTTTTCAATTTCACTTACTATAATATGAGACCATAAATATTATGGCTTCAATTTTCTTGCTGTTTAGACTTGCTCGGCCTAGTTTAGATAATAGTCGAGGCATGTTTAATTTGTGCTGCATCTTTAAAAATCAGTTAAATGTGCGGAAAATGGACTGAATTGTTGCTTTCATACAGGCTGAGTATAAAAAAATAATCCACATACACCGTGACTTTTTAGTCGTCTTACAACGGCAGCCCACTTCATGTATCCAATGACTACTAAACATTCATAACAAAAATGGTATTTATGAGACTTTAAAAATAAAAATAAATTCAGTATTATGACGCATGACGTAGATAAAACACCCTGTTGCGAGTGATGATCTACTGGAGTCGAGCGCTGGGCAGGTATGTTCTCCCGTTTGACACGTAAACATCATTAACAGGAAGTTTCATAATTTTATTCTAATGTATTATTTGTTTTTCTTTGTACCTATTATGGCAGGTAAAAAAAAAAATCGCGCCTAGAGCTATTTTATGTCGGGTACATTGAGTGGACCACTTCTGTAAGACGACTAAACAGTCACGGTGTATAAACAGTAGTAAAAACACCTATAACGAAGGTGAGAGGCACGTCTTCTTCCTGTCATTACTTTATTTTTTTTACTTCATCATTTGTAGGAACCTTCTAGTTACTTTACTTTAGATACCTCCATGACCCCTGTCCTATGCGTTACATTAGGCGCTACCATACACCGTGATTTTAAGCCCCAAAAAAAAGTTTCCCAGTCGTTTCCCAGCAATAATGTTTGTGCTGTGATACTAAGTTTCGTATAAAGAATGCTCGGTTGATGGGTTTGTGGTGGGTTCGTTTACACCCGGTATAGAGGCGATAGGCTTCGTAAGAGAAGTTATCATTTAGCAGGCTTATTTTGTAGTCGGTAGGGGTTATAATAATTACAGAACGGATGGTCAATGGGACCGAAACTTTTTCTTTTTTAATAAACTATTTTAATGTAAACGATGCCTCGGGGGTAGACGATAGGTACTAGATAGGTGCTATCCTCCCCTGTAGACGCCGCCGTCACCGGTTGTTTAGGGGACGATGGCACTTTAACTTTCCATCACCCTATGTGGGGACGGATGGGAACAAGTAGTAGCGATCGTGTACAGGAAGGCTGTATGCCTCCCTCAAGGTGGACCGACGAACCGATGACCCTATGAAGGCCACGAGTATCTGCTGGATGCGAGAAGCACTGGACCTGTTCAAGTGTCTTCATTTGGTTGAGGCCTACGTCTAGAAGTGGACGTTTTTCGATTGAAATTACTTTCAATATTTTTATTTTTGAATATGTGACACACTTCACGCCTGAAATACTCAAAGCCTTAGGCAGAGTACCTCATAGTACACCCACATTTTAGGGAGCGACCCTATTACCATCAACCGGGTGCACATATTTGGATTTTAAGTGTTCTAGATTATCTTCAATGGTTGAAGATTATGCCAAAATTACAAAACACGTGTAAATCAGTGTAAGCAACGTTGCTCCGGAATTGTTGAGTTTCAAACAAGAAACAATGTGTTTCGTCTAACTGTTCTACGTCACGCACCTTAATCAGTATAATACCATGTTCCACTGTTCTTGTAACAGCCTCATAGCTAGTTCACTTGAGTATTTTAGTTAAAAAACGAGCTATATCTTGGTTACCTTTATCTAGACTTTTTTTTTTTATCGTAATAAAATCATCAAATGAGTCGTCCCACCCAGGGCAGAGCGGGAGGGACTGTCAGACTTGTACTGACTAAAATCCACGGTGTCCTTCAATAGCCCTTTATGTTCCAGGGTCACGGTAATTCTATAAGTTCTGCGACCCCGGCAGGCTTTGGCCCTCTAGAGGCCCCCCGTCACTATGCTGACACTCTTTGAGGCGCGCGTGGAACACAACGCGCCGTCGACCCGGGCATGGTCCATGGTCGGACAGCGAGTCGCCCATTAGTCGCCGCCCGCATGCCCGCGCCTACGGTGGCCGGAGATCGTCTGCCGACGTCCGGCGCCGTGGGCGTCTACCACTGCGGCTGGGGTGGAGGGAGGACGCTGTCCTCTCCCTCACGCGGCCCGCCTCCTCCTACTTTATCTAGACTTTCATTTGCCTAGCCTTTTCTCAACTATGTTGGGGTCGTCTTCCAATCTAACCAGTTTCAGCTGAAAACCAGTATTTTACATGGAGTGACTGCCTATCTGACCTCCACAACAAGTTAGTTCTGGGTAATTTGTTACCGCTTGGTAAGACTGGTTGTCAGACTTTCAGGCCACTGACTACCTGTAACGACTGTCAAAGATCTACAAATGACTGCCGGGACCAACGGCTACGTGCTGAGGCACGGAGGAAACTTGGTATGTAATGGGCGGTCTCCATCCACGAATCCATGGACCAACCTAGGCAAAATTATATAAAAAAATAGTTTTCTTTTTTTTTTCTATGTTGTGTGCAATTGTGGCATGTGCCAAATAAATGTTTTTCTTTGTTTAAATAATAGTTGCCAGTCTGCCTTGAGCAAGCGTGATGATGGTCGCCTTCTGAGTGAGAACAGGCCTGTCTGCAATGGGACTGTACCAGGCCGAAACAGTTGTTATAATAATCATTCTTCTGCTTTCTGGCTTAAGTTTAAAACATATTTCAAGTAATGAATAAATGAAATCTCAATTGTATTTATTGTGAGTTCATAAGCATAATATTATAGTTACAACATAAAATTAATTTTATACGACCGTCATGATTCATCCAATACTTCATTATTTCCTTCTTTATTCTTTATTTGACTTTGATTAGCAGTTCATTGTTCGTTGTTGATAGTGTAATGTAATTCTTCTTCTTAGTATGTCGATGGTAATCTAAATTGTGTCAGCCCAGAACTGAGCTACTAGTTTGGCGCTTTCGGGAGCGTCCACCAGTTCCTGAAGTGAACAAACAACAGGACAAGCAGGACACGATATTAAGTGCCCCATCGTTTGCAGAACAGCACCACATTTACAATGTAAATAATAACATTTTTTTTTCCTCTTTTTTCTCAAAATCATTACACAAACAAAACATGTTATTTAAAATTTTATTAGAAATCGTTATCTTATTTACAACGCTGTCATCCTCACGTGCTTGGTTAATGATGGCCGAATAACGTCTACACGCTGGTCCGATGCTGCTCGTAGGCTATGTACTGGATCTCTCTGCTTTCCTCTCTCACGTAGACCACGTTATGTACCAGGAACAGGAGGTAGATGTTCAGGCCTTTAAAATAGAAATAAATTTATTTAATTTGTGGTTAAAGTAAATTAAATTAAATTAAATTTCCAGATGACAGCGATGCGGAGGAGTACTTTGACGCCTAAGTGTCCTATTGTTGTCGTTTTTTAGTTGTTTATATTTTCTTACTTTTAGCCTTATTTCATTAGTTTAGTTATATTTGTAGTCTGTATATAATGTACATAATTTGAAAATTAAATCTATTTAAATTTGTGGTTAAAGTCGCGACTCTGTCTCTATTGGCCATTACTAACGGGGAAGCGACTGCCTATCGACTTGTATTTTCTAGCTCAACAAACGAGCAAAATATTGTAGAACCTGTGTCAGAATAAGGTTACATAAATTAATAAAAAAAAAAAAAAAAAAACTCATTTAATTCAGACAAAACAGTCCATAGACAAGGCAAAGGTTGTTAGTGATAAAATTTTTGCTTTTTTTTTTTTTTTTGTTATTTTTGCTTTTTGCTTAATCTCTGTCTGTTAACACCGCCGAAGAGGACTGTGGCAAACAAACAACTTGTTGTAAATAGTGTATGCCCTAATGGGTACTTTTTTGAGTTACCATAACCATAGGGAATGGGCAACTATAGTACTTTCACAGTTTTTATGCCTTGTGACTGGGACTGTATCTATTGTTGTCTTTGTTTCGACAATTCAAAAGTGCCTGTAACTGGCCTACTTGAAATAAATGCTTTGATTTGATCATAACTAATAAATACTTTGACTTTTGACTTTGTTTTCAGTTGCTAACTATACTCGCTTCTTACTAATCGTCGGGGGTGAGACAAGTACAGTCGCCAACACATCAAGTTAGCACAAACTGTCAAAGGAGATCGGGCAATCTTCTATAGACTCTGGTCCAAGAAGCTTTGTTGATTCTAGAATACACAAAACACTTGTTGTGTTTGATGCTTTTCAATTACCAAAGCTCATGGAAATCGCTTAGTACTTTTAGTAAATCGAATTCTTCATTTTTATTAAAATAGCAATACAAGGTAGTATGAAGCCCTCAACACTTCATCACTGATAAACATATGCGTAACCTTCACGACCATAATCCTTAGAGGGGCAAGCAGACAAGTTTCATCGTTTGCCGAAGTTCACAGTTGGTTGCATTAGTTATTATGAGTTGAAAACGATCTGTTTGCTAAGTCCTGGAGACAATCTTCACGACTATAATCCTTAGAGGGGTAAGCAGACATGTTTCATCGTATCCCGAAGTTGGTCGCATTAGTTATTATGAGTTGAAAACGATCTGTTTGCTAAATCCTGGAGACAAAATGTTCACGACTTTAATCCTTAAAGGAGTAAGCAGACATGTTTCATCGTATGCTGAAGTTCACAGTTGGTCGCAGTAGTTGTCATGTGATGAAAGCGACCCTTTACCAAATCCTTGACACAAAAACCTTAGAGCTGCTTGAGAGTAATCTTACAGGACAGTTGTCCGCACAACCTAAGGGGCCTTAAACAAATGATTCGACTATTAACTATATGCAATAGAGTCGAGGAAATGCACAGGATGGCACTATTTCTTCTTGATGACGTGCCTAGACCAAAGTCCATAATAAAGACATTATTATGTGCGCAATGGTACATTTACCGGTAACGCACGTACAGTAATAATCACCGACGCTCCTTATATCTATTGAATTAGAAGATTTTGTTTTCACTAATTGTGCATTATGGCGTTTAACTTTTTTCTCCCGGCGCTGATTTGCTTATATTCTTAACAAAGAATAACCCTCTTCTAACAAGCTTTAAAATGATTTGCGTCTGAATCACCGACGCTCCTTGTATCTCTTGAATTAGGAGATTTTGTTATCTGTATTATACATAATGGTCTATAACTTTTTTCTCCCGGCGGTGATTTGCTTATGTTCTTAACAAAGAATTACCCTCTTCTAACAAGTTTTAAAATTATATGTGTCTGAATCACTGACGCTCCTTGTATCTCTTGAATTAGAAGATTTTGTTTTCACTAATTGTGCATTATGGCGTTTAACTTTTTTCTCCCGGCGCCGATTTGCTTATGTTCTTAACAAAGAAATACCCTCTTCTAACAAGCTTTAAAATGATGTGCGTCTGAATCACCGACGCTCCTTGTATCTCTTGAATTAGGAGATTTTGTTATCTGTATTATACATAATGGTCTATAACTTTTTTCTCCCGGCGGTGATTTGCTTATGTTCTTAACAAAGAATTACCCTCTTCTAACAAGCTTTAAAATGATATGTGTCTGAATCACTGACGCTCCTTGTATCTCTTGAATTAGAAGATTTTGTTTTCACTAATTGTGCATTATGGCGTTTAACTTTTTTCTCCCGGCGCCGATTTGCTTATGTTCTTAACAAAGAAATACCCTCTTCTAACAACCTTTAAAATGATGTGCGTCTGAATCACCGACGCTCCTTGTATCTCTTGAATTAGGAGATTTTGTTATCTGTATTATACATAATGGTCTATAACTTTTTTCTCCCGGCGGTGATTTGCTTATGTTCTTAACAAAGAATTACCCTCTTCTAACAAGCTTTAAAATGATATGTATCTGAATCACCGACGCTCCTTGTATCTCTTGAGTTAGAAGATTTTGTTATCTGTATTATACATAACTAGCTTATGCCCGCGGCTTCGCCCGCGTGGAGTTAGGGAAAAGCCCACGGGATCTTACTTCTGGGATAATAAGTAATCTACGTATCTATCTATAATACATACTTACATAGATTTACATGTACTTGCTTATAACTTGTAAATATTAGTTTAAAGTAATATCAATTAAATTAGATACGTGAAATATTGATACCTTGGTTTGAGATTGGACATCGGATTTACTGGATTTTATCTGAAGAGTTTGTACACAAATTTTCAAGTCAATCGACCCCGAGAATAAAAAGTTTTACAGAAAATTCAACGCCCCATTTCACCCTCTAATGGGTAGGAATTTCGAAAAAATGATACTTACTCTTCACAAAGAATACACCCTCAAATTTTTATGTCTCTGGGACCCGCGGTTTGGGCTGTGCGTTGGTATATCAGTCAGCCAGTCAGGGCATTGAATTTTAAATTGGGGGATGATTTTGGAAAAACTGTGATAAACGTATCTCATCATTTTAACTGAAGTACATGTAGACATATTTTCAAATCAATCGACTCCGAGAATAAAAAATTTCACATAAATTTCAAAACCCCATTTCATCCTATTAGGGGTGAAATTTAAAAAATACCCTTTCTTAGTGGATACCTACTCTCTACAAAGAGTACATTCTCTAAATTTCATGTCTCTAGAACCAGCGGTTTGAGCTGTGCGTCGATGTATCAGTCAGCCAGTCAGGACATTGAATTTTAAATTAGGGGATGATTTTGGAAAAACTGTGATACACGTATCTCATTATTTTAACTGAAGTATATGTAGACACATTTTCAAGTCAATCGATACCGAGAGAGTTTCACAGAAAATTCAACACCCCATTTCACCCTCTTAGGGATGGAATTTCATAAAACCCTTTCTTAGTGGATACCTACTCTCCCCAAAGAGTACATTCTCCAAATTTCATGTCTCTAGGGCTAGCGGTTTGGGCTGTGCGTTGATGTATCAGTCAGGCAGTCAGGACATTGAATTTTAAATTGGGGGATGATTTTGGAAAAGCTGTGATACCCGTATCTCGTCATTTTAACTGAAGTATAATATGTAGACACATTTTCAAGTCAATCGATCCCGTGAGAGTTTTACAGAAAATTCAACACCCCATTTCACCCTCTTAGGGGTGGTATTTCAAAAAACCCTTTCTTAATGGATACCTACTCTCCACAAAGAGTACATTCTCCAAATTTCATGTCTCTAGGGCCAGCGGTTTGGGCTGTGCGTTGATGTATCAGTCAGCCAGTCAGGACATTGAATTTTAAATTGGGGGATGATTTTGAAAAAACTGTGATACACGTATCTCATCATTTTAACTGAAGTATTTATGTAGATACATTTTCAAGTCAATCGACTCAGAGAATAAAAAGTTTCATAGAAAATTCAACACCCCATTTCACCCTCTTAGGGGTGGAATTTCGAAAAACCCTTTCTTAGTGGATACCTACTCTTTACAAAGAGTACACTGTCCAAATTTCATGTCTCTAGGACCAGTGGTTTGGGCTGTGCGTTGATATATAAGTCAGTCAGTCAGTCAGTCAGTCAGTCAGTCAGTCAGTCAGTCAGTCAGTCAGTCAGTCAGGACTTTGAATTTTATATGTATAGATGGTCTATAACTTTTTTCTCCCGGCGGCGATTTGCTTATGTTCTTAACAAAGAATAACCTTCTTCTAATAAGCTTTAAAATGATATGAGTCTGAATCACCGACGCTCCTTGTATCTCTTTAATTAGAAGATTTTGTTTTCACTAATTGTGCATTATGGCGTTTAACTTTTTTCTCCCGGCGCCGATTTGCTTATGTTCTTAACAAAGAATAACTGTCTTCCAACAACCTTTAAAATGATGTATGTCTTAATCACCGACGGTGTTTGTAATTAATGCCATCGTTGATTACATAGTTCATTTTAAATGATCAATAACTTTTTTCTCCATAGAGGAATTTTTTTGACGCCATAACAAAAAATGATGCTCTTGACATCAGCTTCAAGAAAATATAGGTCTAGTTCACCGACGCTACTTGGACCGCTTCGGCCCGATCTCCTTTCTCCAAATGATTTTAGACCTCAAAATGTTGATGGTTAAGTTCAAAATCGAATGAGACAATTTGACAGTTTGTGGTAACTTGATGCGCGGGCGACTGTACATCTCGGTATCAAAAAAGGTTTTTATGAAACCTGCCCCCGTAGCATGCTCACCGTAGACAAGGATTTCTTTGACGGAAGAATCGACATAATGACGAAGGATCGACAAAATGACAGATTGTGTCGACACAATGACAGATTTCTTAATCAATTATCTTATATATCACTTCTCTCTAATTATAACAAGGGTACCGCACCAATCCACAATTCCAGAATAATCGACGATGTTGTGATACAAGTGTTTCCATGCCTCTGTTTCCAGTATGGTGAAAACCAAAATAAAACTGAATTATGATGTAGAAACTATAACAATAACATAGCTATAGATCGACCGCTTTAATGAGTTCTGAGTATCAATTTGAATGGGATTTTCTGAAGGTTGATCACGTATTGTTTCAATTAGTATCGTATTACCTACGTGGATTATGGTTATTTTAAAGCAAAAACCTGTGGGATATTGTAAGGACTTTGTGGATGCTTAATGTGCCTTTGATGGGGCAAGGCGGAGGACTCGTTAAAGCGGTTGGTCTATAAAACGTACATAGGATCCGTGAAACTAAGTTAAATACCAGTTTCACATTACACATTGTATATTGAATCGAATTATGTTTTGAAATCCAAATATTGTGTGTGCTATCACTGTGTCGAAATGCGTCCATGAAAGTGCACAATCGGCACTGATGCAACTCGGACGCCGATGTTATTGCATAAAAGTATTGAAAACACGTAAACTAAGGTATTTTATCGTCCTCTTGGCCTTCAAGAAGTTGAAGATCCCTGAACTGTTCAGTTTTGGAAGTGGAGGAAAAGTGTACCATGGAATAGAAATGTTTAACTGATTAGGATACCTATTTGTGTAGCAGTAGCGAAGGGTCAAATTTTTGTAAGAGGTAAGCCGGAGTACATATCTTTAATGTGATTATATTATTTGTCTGTTTGTGTATATAATACTGACTGTGCCATTTTTTAAAGGAAAGCCGGTAGGAATCGAGTTATATGGAACCTTCGCCACTGCTGTGTAGGTACCATTATTAGCAGCTGGATGAGAATTGCCGAGAAGCGACTTGCATGGCGTGCAATAGGAGAAGCCTATGTCCAGCAGTGGACTGCTGTAGGCTGATGATAATCAATCCTAAATTCTTACAGTGGAAGGTAACCGGAGTGTATTAGATTAGACCAGCTATGTAGTTCTTGGCACAAACGAACAGTCGACCTGCGCAGGCATACCTGCACATATGACCCCTCCGGTGGACCGTGTCGTGTATGCACGCACGTAATATTTACTGGAAAATTAGTAATTTAACAAGTAAAACCACAGACAATAAGATATATATAACATAACGCCTGTAATCCCGGAAGGATTAGGCAGCGGTACATCTAATAGAACACCCACATTTTGTAAACTATAATTAAGTTCCATGTAATGGGTGCGCCTTTTGCCACCAATCGGGCCCAAATCCAAACTCCGTGGCTGCTATTGCGAAATTTCCTGAAAACCTCTTTAATAACATTTTGTGCGACCTGGCAATTGCACCTGGGAACTCGTGCTCAGAAATCGCGCTTGCGACCACTAAACCTACAAGGCAGTCTCATGCAAGGCTACTTTTTTTTTTTTTTTGGATGGGAAATCATCAAATGACCCCCTCCACTGTGGGCGGGGCGGAAGGGAGTGTCAGACTTGTACTGAAAAAAACCCATCCATGTTACTTCTTTGCCCTTTGTGTTCCAGGGCCACGGTATCTCTTTCGAACAGTCCCGCAGCCCTCGTGCAATATGTACGTAATAAGTAGTAACCTTGGTTATGACAAGTGAAATCACAGAATATCATTATTACGCCTGTAATCCCCGAAGGGTCAGGCAGAGGTGTTTCTAATAGTACACCCTCATTTCGCCAGTTATTTTTAAGTCCCGTGTAATAGGGGGGGAGCCCATTGCCATCAACCGGGCACAAATCCAGACTCCGTGGCTGCTACAGAAAAATCACAGATAATTTCATATTCATTTATTCTAATACATACGATTATGTACTAACCTACAAAGAAGATGTAAATGACGTTCTTCTTATACTCTGTGTAGTCGAAGAATGGCAGGTCGGCGAGCAGCGTCATCAGCTGCGAGACTGTCGCGAAGTAGAAGTAGATCTTCAGCATTAATTTGTTTTTCTGGAATTATCGTAAGGACATCATTTAGTTGAGGAAGTTGTGTTTCAGCTGTACCTGTAACCTCAATTCATCATCTGCCTAGCATTTTGCCAAATATGTTGGGGTCGGCTTCCAGTCTTACCGGATGTAGCTGAATACCAGTATTTTACATGGAGCGACTGCCTTGTTATAAGGGGCCGTCTCCACGAGCGAGAGAATCGCGGCGATATTATCGTCGTGTCACGTATAATTCTATACACTCTCTTAAGGGCCGTCTCCATGAGCGAGAGAATCGCGGCGATATTCTCGTATATCGCCGTGATTCTCTCGCTCGTGGAGACGGCCCCTTAGAGTACAATAATAAAGGCAAGGTGCAATAATAACGCTTGACGAGGTCAGTTCTTGGATCGATGACTATCCAGTATGCATTACGTAGTGACACCCCTCCGTACCTCTGACAGCACATAGGCAGTTGGTCTGGCTGGTCTTGGCTAGTCAGAAGCACAAGGAAGTCTGATAATTAGTTTTGATAATGGGTATCGTGTTACCCAGTGACTTTTTGCCTTATATAATACTGGTATTCAGCTGCATCTAGTTACACTCAAAGCGCACCCCGAGTTCGTTAACTTAGGCTAGGCAGAAGATAATGAACATAGTCCACGTTGCACTATTTTTACAGCTCTCGCCTGATAAAAAAGTCTTCGCAAAAGTCCATTCGAGTAAGTTAGTATTAATAAATTACGTTTTTGCACTCCATTAGTGTATACTGCTCATGGAGGTAAGAAGCTGAAGTAAGAAGATTGATAACATTTATTACTAAGGTAATAATCTGCTTATTTATAACTCGCTTTAATACCCTTAAATACAGATGACTGCACCATCCATGTTTCCTAAACTGCAATGGATAGTTTAGTAGGCGACGATTAAAAATGTTGCTGGCTTATGTATGTTGTTGTTCTTTAATTGTGTGTCGACTTTTTCTCTTATTATAGTTATTGTAGATCTGAGAGGACTTACCCTTTGTGCACCGACCAGTAAAACTACAGTCAGCACATTGTATGCTAAAGCCACAGTCACTATAACAGGGAGGAGTCCCACAGGGTCAATTTCGATTTAACAAAAGCCTTTGACTCACCCTATGTGCGCCAATCAGTAGAACCACTGTCAGCACAATGTCTGCTAATGCCGCAGTCACTATGACAGGGAGGTGAACTGCAGGGTCACTATAGTTCATGGCACCATGTGGTTTGTCACTCGTCAGCTCATCTACCATCTCGTACATCAGCATCGGGAATGCTACCAGGGCCAGCGTCTGGAATTTAGATTGGAAGAACTTCATACCTGTCTTCTACGAGGAAACGAGTGAACACAAGAGTAAAGACCACAAGAGCACTTATATTTTGGGTAGGTGTCGGGGTGTCGGTATTGGGTGATGGATTTTATGAATCCATGAGAAAGTCCCTCTGTTAGCCCTCTGATCGTTGTAAGCATTGTGCTTAGATTTCCTGGCAGACATACTCTTCACATAAACCTTTTTTTCAAGGATATTTTTAAGGAAATCACAATGATTATCCTTTAGACTTTACAAACCTGTACTATAATGACAAGCATTTTATTATGTAGCCAAAATATATCGGATCATGCGTCATTTGTGTTTCTGTTTTGTCAAAACTTGTTGGGATTCAATGCTCCGTACGCAAGATTCTTAGAAGCATTGTTCCAAAAAACATCCTAATTTTGAGGCAATAGGTAGAAACGAATCAATGAGCAGACTAGGGCTGTACAAGGTTACAAACTGTCACACTTAATTAAGTAATCTGATCAGTAACCAACAAAAAAAAAACGATAGAAAACTGGATTTTGAGACCTTGACAAACATCTGAACTTCTCCAAAGTTAAGATGTTTAAAAATCAATACAAAGAAATGCAAAAGCTATACAGATCAGATCAGCAGATCAAAACAAGCATCCAAGTAACATTTATAAACTTCTTTTGAAGGAAAACTTCGTCACCGCTCATTCTCGTTGATATACTTATCCTGGCATCTCATATCAATAAAATCTATAATAAAACTCAAAGTGTCGAAGGCACACAATAGTGAAAGGCCACCAGCCAACCCACTTCTGCAGCTACCAACCCGGTTGCAGCAAGTGTACGTGTAACTGTAATGGAACCTAATGCCCTTTTACTAACCTTTGTTACAACATTAAAGTTATCGTTTCAAAATAATGATAAACTTGCTGAATAATTTTGTTTTCTATCTTCTTTATAATATTGTGAAGATGGGAAGTTCCTAATAAGAATTACTTTCGTTATCGTTTGCTTACAACAATGATTACTAATTAATTTCTGTGCCCTGTGTGTTATGATCATAAGAATACATCAATATGATATAATGCTGTCCTTATGGATAATCACTACTACAGCTGCTTACTACACATTAACGTGACCATCATCACTGGCCTACCCTTATCCCAAATTATTTGAGAGCAGGGCAGCATTTCTTTCTTTTCCATTCTTCCTCTATAAGTCATTCATCGATCATTGCTCTTCAAATTACTAATTATAGCACTTACTAGATCGGCATACCCAAACACAGCTATCCCTACGTACGTAGGTATACAGAAACAACACTTTCTTACTACAGGTATCTTAGGACATTTTAATTTACACAAATTCTTCATATTTCTTACACTTTAGATACATTTCATATCAAATCTCATCACTGACTGGGTCTGAGCGTCTCTTATCCAAAATTGCATCCTCTTAGATCGTCTTTTATAAGATACTTCCGGTACTTAAAGACACATTCATCCTAATATGTGTTGTACAAGTTTGGTTATCCATTGGTGTGTTTATAATGAACGATAGTCTTACAAGCCTAAGCATGATGATCAGTGGATGTTGCTTTAGAAAATAATGTCGGTAATGTTCTTGTTTATGTTGGTGGCTTAGTACAGGGATTTGAATGAATTCCACGGTTTTCTTTAATTTATAAATTAACATTGCATTGCTGAAGCCAAGAGTTTTATGCTAACTCAAACAGGATTGAGTTTTACTTTAATTTACTTAATGTGTCTAGTTATTAACTTTGCTTTTTAAATTAATTTCTTGCTTATTTTAATCATTTACCTTCTCACATTTCTTTAAAATTTTTTATTAATTTATAATCCTGAACGTACCTATACATTAAATACAACTTTAATCCTAAGATCAAAAAGAAAATTAAAGTAGACCGGTACCTATTTTGTCTAAGAAATGACTAGTGGTGCCATCTGGTTTGTTGAATACGAACTATCACACATTGATGAACTATTTTTAGATTTCTTGGTAAGTGTCCACAATGATAACCAAGTCTTTTGTCCAGTTGTGGACGCCGTCCGGTTCAGATGAAGAAATATCGAATTGGGCGTGACGTTTTATAACCAGCCTTTATATGTAGGTTGACAACAATGGTGTTATGCGTGCCACCTTAGCACCGTTTTCTGCAAATGATGACTGGAAAAATAACGGTTTAACGAGAGTAGACATCAGAAAGAGGACTTGGGCAGTAAACTGCCAGCGTGGAATACGTACCTAATCGTTTTATTTTCTAAAAAATACAAAGAGTTTTTCAGAAGGAAGTGTAATTGGATCGAATCAAGAAGATAACGAATTATCTTAATTTTTGAAAGACCCGTGACAAACCTTTATAAAGGTGAAGGATACCGAATGGTTGGTCCTGTTTAAAACTTTCGCTAAAAAGAAGAATGCACCTTGGAACTCAAAAATAGATTTTCAAGTAATCTACGTGAATGACGTAGTTAATATAGGAAAATTCCTTTAGAAGAAAATCATGAGCTCCTTCGAAGGAAGACATCATCGAGTTCAGAGCAGTGTATCACGGCACACGTCCTCCAACGCGACGAGTCAATAAGATAATGATCCTTTAGGGCTGCCGACTTAAACAGATAGAAGTTTATTTTTCCAATCATGATCTTCTTGCCCCTTGCATTTAATACTTGGGGACGGCGCAACACGGCGTTTTTTTTTCTACTATCCTCCACTATTAGCCGATTTTTCCTGCTCAAGAAAATGAGCATTAATCGACATGCTTTTCAATTTTTTGAAAGCTTCCATTACTGCAAAATTATTGGTCAGATTGCCTCTGGAAATATTTTCAACATAATAATTCCTTTGAATGAAAATCCAATCCATCCAATCATAATTCAAAATATTTTGTTTAAACTGTCCATTATTATCCGCTATTCATATAAACGTATACGGGCATTTCAAAACATCAGAAACTACTAGCGATCGTGGCGCTAACAGCGTCGAAATATCGGGAGCTCAAAATAATGAACAATCACGGAAGATACCCCGTAAGTGACAGTATAAGTTTATCAGAAGCTAAATGTAGAGTTCCAAATGGTCATTCATATGGAGAAGAACCGGCTAGAAGCTCCACGGTTACTCTTTATTACAACTCTGATTAGACTAGGTCTGCCAACCCTAACGCTCGACGAACTAACTCAGTCACTATTGCCCGTGCTGTAGTCCACACGTTGCATTTAGAAGCAACTACCAATGTCACACCAGAAATAAAAGTACCATGTATATTTCTTAGTGTTTGTTACAAACAAATATTAATATGTTGATAGAAATACCGGAGTTGAAGCGGTGTTGTTTCTTCTTGCCGCTGCGACGTGGGATCCTTGTGTTTGCCTACCTGAGCTTGGTTAGTGTCATCTTTTGTATCTTTATTAACTTGTTCTTTATTGGTGAACTGAATAGGAGAAGATGTGTGTTGCCGGCCTATGCAATGTGGATGTCCCGTCATCCACGTTATCCTTTTCGGTATTCTTGTGTTCGCATACCTGAGCTTGGATAGTGTCATCATTCATACCCCTAAATGAGTTTATTGTGGATAGACGAAGATGTTCCGGTGCATTTTTCTTTGTGCAGCTAAAGTAAACTTTTTTCGTAATAGCTGCTGCTGGCACAGATAATTTGGATGAATACATTTCCTCATCACTCCCATTTTAGTTGCACAAAAGCAATCATTCGTAGAGTTGAGTGAGTTGGCTGATTATACGTGAAGATGTAATCAACCTGAATGTGCCTGAGTGGGTGCTGCGATCATGTTGGTAAATTGATTGAGTGTCATCATCATCAACCTACAGTAGTCCACTGCAAGACATAGGCCTCGCACTTAGCTTGAGTCTCGGCAACTTTCATCCAGTTGCCACTAGCTACCCTGCGGAGACCGTCGCTCTATCTAGCCTGAGCCTGATTGAGTGTAACAGACATTATTATCATTTCACCCTCGCACTGTTACGATAAATATGGTAGTGTCGTTTGCTTTACTGGTAGTTGTATTTTGACTTAGAGGTATGTATTGTCAGGCCGATTATCCAAGTGAAGTCGAAATTAAAAGTTAAAGATTGTTTTGTCTTTATCTTTCATCAATCATTAGGTAATAGTTTTTTGGTAAATTATGTACAGACCCCAGCACATCGAGCTACCCGAAACTGTAAAATTTTCCCAAACAACGTTGAACCTTATGCTTTAGGATTTTTTTTTGTTTTTTTTTTAGTTAGCCAATTATTGTCCCACTCCTGAGCAAAGGCTTCCCCCATTCCTTCTACTTCTCACGATGGTGTGCTTCTTCTCGCCAATTCGCGAGGAAGCCATGCAAGACGTCCCGCCATCTTCTCTTCGGTCTACCGCGATCCCGTCTAGCTGTTTCAGGGCTCGAGTCTTGCGATATTCGGGCCCACAGCTGTGCATCCGGCAGACATAGCCTGATGACTATTCCTGCTTTAGGAATAAAGTTGAAAATCCAATAAAGAAATTTGACAGATTGAAGTAGCTTGGTGTGCTGGCGTCTGTACACTATTAAAATTTCAACTCTAAGCGCTGGCGCCGAGCCGAGTATTGTGGGTGTTTTTTTGCCTTGTGCGAGACAAATAAATACTTTTCAGGGTTCCGTACCCGAAGGGTTACCAACGGGACACTGAAAACAAGCCTCCGCTGTCCGTCCGACCTCCCGTCCGTCCGTCTGTCTGTCAGCGAGCTGTATCTCATGATAAGTAATACATAGGTTATAGTTGAAATTTTCACAGAATTTCTATTTCTGTTGCCGCTATAACAACACATAATAAAAATAAATTAAATATTAAAGGGGGCTCCCCCTCTACGATGGTGCGGAACCCTTAATGCTCGAGTCTGACTCCCACCTGGCCGGTTCTTCTTTCTTTCTAACAGTGCGGTTCTATTTCGGCATTCATTGAATGTCTTTTAGTGTGAATGAAAATGGTCATTAACTTTTACATAAACGGATGAATTAAGAATCATTTATTTGCTTAAAGTATGGGTGTTACCAGATGTAAAAATGGTGAAGATATCAATACCCATTAATTAAGTATTGTCAGAAACTCAGGAAACCAAGGAATTGTCCTTATTTCAATTAGGAAAATTCCTTGGTTTGTCTATAGTTCTGTAAGGCACCTAGCTATTATATTTAGCTGGTTCATTTCCTCCAGTCTTTTCCAAGAGTCCTAGATGTAGCAATCTCTTGTGTTCCTAGACAGAAGAACGAGACAGGACACTCCACTTACAAGATTAATATGCATAGCTAACGACACACATGACCTTAAACTTCGTTTGTCTTGCAATTCAGCCAATTATGTACTAGGATGAAACTCCAGCTGCATGATCTTTGTCGAGTTCTCTACTGATAGTATTTACGTTGTAGCCGAAGTTATTGGAAGATGTTTTGAAAAGATAAGTACCACTGTTTTAAGCTTTTACGGTTTACAACTAAACTTATACTGTCACTTACGGGATATCTTCCGTGATTGTTCTTTATTTTGAGCTCCCGATATTCAACAACCCGCGATCATGGCGCTTGCAACAGCGCCGAAATATCGGGACCTCAAAATAATGAACAATCACGGAAGATATCCCGTAAGTGACAGTATAAGATAAGTACCCCGTAAAAGTCCAACGTTTAACAGCTGTTATGATGAAGGTTAAGTTATTATACAGGATGTAACACGACCCCTAACGAAGCCGTCTATCAAGCATTATGTATGTACATCAAACTAAGTAACCTTACGCAAAAATTGTTGCTGGGAAACGACTTCTTTTTTTTGGGATAAAAAATCACGTTTTACGGTAGGCGTAGGACTCGATGTGACGCACTCAAAACATTGTGTTGATGGATGGATTGAATAGTACTGGGGTTGTGGAGGTGTTTAGTGTAAACATCTTACTTTAAAAACAACTTGTGAAAAAGTTAGAACTCTGACCCTCAATATCTCCGTAACTAGAAGGTTCCCAGGTATAGTCTAGAACAAAAAAATTGCAATGACGGGGAGAACAAGTGCCTTTCTGCTTCGTTAAGGGTCTTGTTACACCTTTTAGATAACCATCAATATAGCCTATCGTAATCTTATCATAGACAGGGATTAGGCCTTTACCAAACTGCGCCACCAAACCCTGTCCTCCGTTCCACATTCAGTCTGCCCATAGATAAACGAACAATGATTACTGATGCTTTTCTTTGTATAAAAAAATGCGCGGTAGGTGGAGGATGTGTGTGCGATCTTTCCGAGTTAATATAATAAACTAGCTGTGCCCCGCCGCTTCGGACTTGTTTTTTTTTCTCGGCTCGGCTCCTTTTGGTCGTTGCATGATGCAATATATCCTAGATCCTTCCTCAATAAATGGGCTAAACCACACTAAAATAATTTTTAAATTCGAACCAGTAGTTCCTGAGATTAGCGCGTTCAACTAAACAAACAAACTCTTCAGCTTTATAATATTATATATATAAGTATAGATAAGGAGAAAACAGGGATTTTCGAAGGATCTATGTAACGCATTGAGATTGTCACGGGAAATTAGTTGTTTATTATCATGTTAGTTGTTTGTTTGTATGAACCACAATCCTGAACTGGAATGTTCAATGTTTGGTTTGGAATTTCACAATGATCGTTAGTTATTCCCTATATATGTAGCTAAGTGATAAGAAGTATTTACTTCATTAGCTGTTTATTTGCTAACTGTCTCAAGTAACTTCCTTGAATTTTACGAGATAGCGGCTATCTATATTGTCCGATTGTCACAAAATTACTCGTTGGGTATCTCACTTAGCTTACAAAAACAAAGTTTTACGTTTAAATGAGATGTTTGTAAACAATATTCCCTCATGCTACTGATAATGATTAATTAAGTGGAAATGCTACAAATTATTTATATAAGTCTCTAATTATTATTATTTTGCAAATTATTGGGAGCAGTATATTTTTGTATGGTTTATTTAGGTGTAAAGACTAAATTATAAGACAAATTATGTAAAGTGAGGAAAATGAATTGCTTAGCAACTTAACTGCCGATGTGTATAGCCTGTATAAACACTGCTGGGGATATTTGATGGATGTCACTAAATATTTCATTGGTTTTTAGAAAGAAAGAAAAGAAGAAAGATAATACATTTATTTGGCACATGCCACAAGTGCACACAGTATAAAAAAATAACAAATAAAAAACAAAGAATTTAAAAAAACTTAAATCTAAACACAAAAATAAAACAGTGTGACACAGTGTGCCTCACGGCTGCGCCAAACAGGCCCAGTTATCGTATGTTTCGTTTTTTATAGCAGTGGCGCTGGTGATTAAATAAATGACAAGAAATTAAGTGCCTACTTGGATTTCGGGTCTGATCCTGCTCGGGCATCACTCTAACGAAGACTGGTAGAAAATGCCCAAGGCATTAAGTCCGCCTTTGCACAGTGTTTTGTTATATTTGTGCATACAGTTTTAAGTTTAGTTTTTAAATAAATGAATATTCTGCCCACCACTTCGCTTGCGTGGCAACTGTCGTCGAACCATGTCATAAAAAAGTAACCTATGCATTTATCCATATAAAGAGGATATATTATGAGGTAGTTTTATCCAAAACCGTCCTGCCGTTACTGCGTGATTGAGTAACAAACATCAAAACATACAATTTTTTCATATTAATTTATTATTATTAATTAATGGGTCAATAATTCAACATGTCCTGTTCCAGTTGGTGACATGTGTGTTCGCGACCCTGCAGGTGATGGTATGGATTTACTTGAGCGACTTCGAAAACTCCTTCACCATCACCACCGCGCTGTACAGAGGGGTCATCATGCAAGCCCAGCTCTGCGTCATATTCATACTATACGCTGTGGATATCGTGTTCCATGTTGTTTTAATTTTTGGAGCCCATTTTGTAAGTGTATTTCTAATAGATTTTGATTTTAATCGCGTCGGTGCTCCTCTCGGATAGGCAGTTTAATCCTAATGCCCTTGGTTGGGCATAAATCCAGCCACCGAGTTGCTATAAAGAAATTCCTAATCGGCAAACTGCATATAACCAAGACCCGGGATCAGACCCCCGGAACTACGCCGAGCGGCAGAGCTTGCCAGCACTAACCTAACGAGTTCAGTTGGACTTATTTCTCCCTAGCCCCGGTATTAACGAATTCACTCAATGACTACCAGCCCAGGAGCCCCGGGAGGAGGGGGATTCTGAGCTGCTGCCGTCTGGCAAAGGCACTGCAGTCTTTTTAGGGTCCCGTACCTCAGTCGGCATAAACGGAACCCTTATAGGTTCACTTTGTTGTCCGTCTGTCTGTCCGTCTGTCAAGACCCTTTTTCTCAGGAACGCGTAGTATCCAAATATCTGAAATTGTTTGTTACCCCTTGAGCAGTGAAAAAACAAACTTGTAAGTAATTTGTACCATTTATGTCGCAAAATATGCGACATAAATGCTACAAAAAAGGGATGCAAAACCTTCGGGTACTTCCCGTTGACCTGAAAACCATAAATATGAGGTTTAATAACAAAATACCTACAAGTTTATACGGAATCCTCGGTGCGCGAGTAGAATTCGCAAATGGCCGGTTTTTTTTAAAGCTCTTTATTCATTTACACTACATTAATTCACGTCTTTTCCAATAATCGTTTATTACGATTTAATGCGCTGCTTGTGCCATTTCTTTTTGTTCTATACTTTAATCGTGTGTCAGGAGGAGGTCAGATTGGCAGTCGTTCCATGTAAAATACTGGTATTCAGCTGCGTCCGGTTAGACTGGAAGCCGACCCTAACATAGTTGGGAAAAGGTTAGGCAGATGATGATGACTTTAATTGTGTGTCCACATCTTTCAGAAAAGACGTCGTCTCCTCCGCGCGTACTACTACTACGAACTGACTACGATGGTTGCCAGCTTCGTGGTGGTGCTGATTACCTACATAGACCTGGACAGGTTCCCGAGGTGGAACTTCGTCGTCATTGAGTTCTCTCTCGCGTTCGCAGGATTTGGTAAAGGCACAATTTAAATTAATATTTAAAGAACATCACCCCAACTTAGGCAATGCTCACACGACAACAATCGTCCGCGCGGTCGGGCGGAGGCGGCGAAGCGGATGCATGGACTGTGTGGCATCAACACCGGGCGGACGAGCGTTTGTGAGATAACCGCCTTAGGCCAGGAGTGGAGATCGTTGGAAGTCTCGCAACTAGATGGACCGGCGACGGTAAAAAGATGGCTAGGTCAGGCTGGATGTGGAAGACGAGGGCAGGGTTTTGTAGCGCAGCTTGAGAAGGGCGAAGGCCTATATCTAGCAGTGGACCTCGTCAAGCAGAGATGATGTGCTAGACCCAAACAGTCTCCGAAGGATTTGGAAATCCAAATTACCATTTATTTGCTGTGTGTGGGTTTACCCTCATTGACATCCACACGTGACATTAGCATTAGCATGTTATAGACAAGCTTGTTCCTATTATTCGGGCGAAGGTCGAGACTCTGGGCTAAAACGAAGAGTGTCTTAAAGGAAAAGTCAATATCCATTCCCCGACCCGGGGAGCCATACACAAAGCGTCAGTAAGTGCTAACCCCTCAACCTTGAAAATGTTAAAGCTTGAGAGGTTAGCACTTACAGACGCTGTGTGTTCTATGACAGCTTGGAGTGTTACATAAATATCTACCTACTTTTGTACGGGGTCAAAAACTTCATTATAAATATGATATTGTAACATTATAACTGTGTAGTACAATGATGTGGTGAGGTGTTAAAGCCTACTTAAGATTAGAGGTCACAATCAGCAACAAACTGGAGTAGCAGTAAAAATATGTACGACCAGCAGTGTACCCTGAGGAGTTGGAGGTTTTCTTAAGCTAGCTGATAGAAGGACCGAGCAGCCCTTCTATCACCTTCTAAGAAAATGTCTACGTGGTCGGGCAGAGGCAGCGAAGCGGATACATGGACAGTGTGCCGCGCGGAGCTTACGTGAGTTAGGCATCAACAGATTTCATACAAGCCAATGAGACGTGAG
The DNA here is from genome assembly GCA_963082995.1 of Noctua comes. Lineage (NCBI taxonomy): Eukaryota > Metazoa > Arthropoda > Insecta > Lepidoptera > Noctuidae > Noctua > Noctua comes. The sequence goes on along the minus strand of OY720279.1, from coordinate 3,420,353 downwards.
ATCCGCTTTACCCGACCGCCGCGCGTGTGTCACATTAGAACACAAAACTTATACTGTCACTTAAGGGATATCATCCGTGATTGTTCATTATTTTGAGGTCCCGATGATCGCGGGTTGACTGGAGAATGCGGGTGGATGGAAAATATATTGTTAAGAGCAGACAACTCTGTGTGTTGTAGGGTACACACAACAACACACAACAATCACGGATGATCGTAAGTGACAGTATAAGTTTAGTTGTAACCCGTTAAACCTTAAAACAGCGTTTGATTAGACTACAATATCTCACAAAAAAAAATGCAGTGTTACAGATATATCTGCTGCTCCTGATCCGCAGTGAGCTTCGCAAGGATCGCTACCAAGAGGGACGGTCCAGCTACACCAACCACATAGCCGAGGTGTTCATAGAACCACCGCTGAGGCGGCAATGGAGGACTTTTATTCTATAGAATTCATAAAAACATAGTCATAATTGTTTGTATTTTTTTATTGATCAATCTACATTAAGTATACGTCATATATAAATAGCTATCACTTACTTACAAATAAAATACACGAGAATGATTGTTTAATAGAGTGCAATAAATGATTATACTATCTAAGTGTAGAAGGAATTTTCATTTCATATTTCACCCTCAAGAACTTTTCTCTGAAACGGCTACTTTCCTATAAGTAAATCAACAAACAAATGCCTAGACATTTTCACAAGATGTCGTGATACTGTATCTGTTTATCAACTTCTTTATTAAACATATCAGCAATATTTCCAGACCTGCAAAAAATGAAAAAAAAAACATGATTTTTTTGTGGCCAAATACGTAACTGTCAAACACTGTGGGAAAAACATGATTTTTTGTGGACAGCTGTCAAACACTTTGTGGGTACTCCGCAATATCTTCAAATATTTGGTTCTAGGTCATGTTGCTTTCTTCACAAGGGAGCATTGACGTCGTAATAAATGACATAAAGTAAAATAATTGCTTCGATTCAAACCATCAACCCGTGATGGTGTTCCATCATTTTCATCTGCCTAACGTTTTCCTCACTATGTTGGGGTCGACTTCCAGTCTAACCGGATGCTGCTGAATATCAGTATTTTACATGGAGCGACTGCCTATCTGACCTTCAGAACCCAGTTAGTGCTGGGTAAAACGATTTCCCTTGGGGGACCACCATTGCTCCTCAAATAGTTAACAAATTTTCAGAAAAGCAAAAATATTACTGTTTTCTTTGTCTCAAACAAATTTTCTTTACAATATAATGTTGTCGACTGATCAAATCACAATTATTTTAAAGTAAAACGTGAAGATCCGTTGCCAAATGTTACTTCTAGTGACTAGTGTCGTAAATTCTGGGTACTTACCAACAACGAAAACGGCAAGAAAGTCAAATACAAGATAAAAGTATTCGTCAACCACCGGCAATTCATTAACATGATAAGTTAAGTAGATCTCTCCGAAGTAGTGTCCTTCATCATAGACCACAAAGGTACACAGTATCACCGCTATGATGTAGATAATAAGGGTCAGTATGCAATAGCGGTAGTAGGCGCGGTAGAGACTGGCGCTTTTCTGAAAAAAAAGAAATCAAATGAATCAATGATTTTTTGTTTTTTTTTTTTATAAGACGTACCAATAATTGGGACTAAAGAACACACAGTCAAAGGCAGGTAACCCAGGTTAGGGACCCATTCCATCATCGACCAATATTAATCTTAGTTACTGTAGACACCCGGGCATCATTGGCGTTTTTACCTTATGCCCAGGATGTCCACGGCTCGGTCATGCAAGGACTAAATCTCTTCCAACCTGCTGCCAAGTAGCTTCTATATCTTATTTTACTTCTTACTAATATTGTAAATGCGAAACTTTGTGAGGATGGATGGTTGTTTGTTACTCTTTCGCGCAAGAACTACTGAACGGATTTGGCTGAAATTTGGCACAATTTAGTTTATAACCTGGATTAACATGATAAGATAATTTTTGTCCCGGTAGTATGGTATCCCGTGGGACAGTTACCGAACTTCACGCTGGCAAAACCGCGGGCATAATCTAGTTAATAGTAAAAGTAAAAAAATAACCGACTTCCAAAAACAAAGCGCTAAATTCATTGAGCTCGCTTCGCTCGCTCTTGAATTCTATGTTCTGTTTTAATTCATGTTTTTATCCGTAAGTGACCAAGTTGTCTACTTGTTAGAGCACTATACCACTCCTGCAGTAGTTAAGTATTTTCATATTTGATAAGAGGCATCTACCATCAGAACAATAATTCCATGAATTTCATAAACGTACACACGGTGACAAATCAAGCTATGCATTTCCAGTATAACATGGCGTCGCTTGGTATAAATTTCTCGTACAATGAGAGATCCGCATAAACTGGTTTTATATAGCTTGATTGGACGCCGTACAAACTAATATTACGCGCAAATTATAGTAGGTGTCAACGCTTGACAGGAAGCTAATAATAATAAGCGTAAATTAATGTTATGTGTAATTACCGTTGGTTCAGCATAGACACAACGCAAACACTTCAATAACTTAGTCTAATTCAATGTGCAACGCTCTATTAGCCGCTGCTTTCATAATTGGTTAATAAAATAAAAATAAACCAACACTTAAGGTGGACGCAACAGAGTAGCCAGCGAAATTCAAAGTTTTTTGCAATTTCTAAACTACACTATTATTCATATTTCATGAAAAAGTCATTCAATGGGATTAAATGAACTTGCAGGGTTGTATTGATCATTTTAATGATTATAACTCAATAAAGACATTTATTACGATCGCAAATCATATTTTAATAAACATACCTCCTGACTCAGACCTGCAAACTGCAAAAAAACGTAAGAAAATTTCAATTTCGCGAGCTACCCTGGCGCTTCTACCTTAAGTGGTTATTACAATTGATTTAATATAACACAACAAGACACCTGCCTTCCCTGAAGGAAGGAACACATTCAGACGATGGGCTGCTGCTAAGAAACTAATAGAACCCCATAGGACTTTTTCCGAGGATGCAACGGATCATTTTTGAAAGAATTTATTTCCAGCTAATTAATAGGCATTAAACTAACTAAATACATTATAAATTCTTTTTTTTTATCGTGTGGTTAGTGCCTAACCTGGTGTCAGAGTTTTATGCCGCCCATGGGCCTCTGACTTGGCTTTACATGCTATCGAGAAATATCTCTCAGGCATGCTGGTTTCCTCACGATGTTTTCCTTCACCGAAGCAAGTGATAATTATACAATACGCACATGTATCCGAAAATCAGAGGTGCGTGTCTTGGGTTCGAACTCGAGACCTATGACTTGTCAGTCCGACGGTCACACCACTAGACTATCACTGCTATCACTGCTATTATATTAATTAAAAACTATTAAATAACCTAAAATAAGTAAACTAACAACAAACTATAAAAGGGCATCAAAAAACTCCTCTTCAACGCTGTCAGCTGGTAATGTGCCCAAGAGACTGGCGGCGTTGCCACGTTGTATGGCAACACTTAGCCTCTGGCCAAAGTAAAAGCCAGCCCTTGGGTCACGGGAAGCGTCAACTAGGTGTTTCGAAATTTAGTATATATTTTGAATAGTTTACCTTGATTCCAGCTGTGATGAAAGTGATAATCATTCCAAATTCCACAAGTTGTACCAGAATAGCAAATATATCGAACCACAATCGAGCTCTGTCGTGATCGTAGGTTGCTGCAGTTGTTTCTTGGGGTTCGTATTGATATCTATGTAAATATTCAACAGTTCCGATCATTATTGTACCGGTCCATAGTACTGACACTATCTGTAAATTAAAATAATCATTTTCATTATTTACTTAGCGTTATCCATATAAGGATTATCAACCTAATCTCCGTGGGAAGTTGACTATAACGAAAGATATTGTCATAGAAAATTTTCATACAAATGCTACCTGACATTGTGTATGGCGCTAGCAAAACTTCCGTGGTACTACTGGATCGCTTGGTAGTTCTACGGTTTTTTTTTACCCGTGGTAACACTGCAACTGGTAGTAATACTGGTAGTACCACGGAAAACAAACGGACAGACCGACTTGTTTTAAAGTAGTCCTAAAATTTTCTTCGTCTTGTCCCGTCTACCGCTCGTAAAGAGTTGAATGTCTTTCACTGTAACTCATCATGAGGTCTCAATGCGGGTTGGCTGATGTCACCAGTTTTAGAATTTTGGTTCTAGGACATGCCAGTTTCTTCACGTTTTCCTTTACAGTTACGTTGGGATTTTAACAGCAATGGTGATGAAAACTATGTAGATTTTGGAAAAAGTTAGAAGCAAACATTCACACACACACACACACACACGCATACACATACTCACACATACATACACACACACATTTTGATGATAATTTTTACTTACCAATCGCAGAATCGCCCATACCAACAACCAGCACCTTAGAGTGCAACATGAACTCTCATCCTGTTGTTTGATTATTTGAGGTGTCAATTTTGGGTTATACATTGTGAAAGTTAAATCTTTTAGATTTAAAGAGCTTGTATGAAACCACCAGTAATTTATTTGGCAACACCTGAGAACATTGAAAAATACACTGTTTAACTTATAATGTCACTCACAGGATATTTTCCGAGATTATGAATAATTTTGAGCTCCCGAAGGGAAAAACCGTGAAAGCTTAAAATAGCTTAAACTGCTTTTGAGTAAATTAATAAAATAAATAAATAAACATTTATTTCAGAATCACTTCCATATTTGTTACGATACGTAAGGGTACTTTGATTGCTAAGTAAATAAGGTCAGTTAGGTCGCCTGAAAGTAATCTTCAAAAAAGATAAGGCTAGATACCAATAGTTTGTGGCGTAAAATAAAATGATCTTACATCTACTTTTCTAAGCAAAACTGATGATTTTTATTACTCCAATTTCCAAGTTCTAAGTAAGGACAAGTGGTTTGTCGAGCCAACTTACCAATTTTTTTATTTTTCACTAAAAGTCACTTAGTAATCACTCTTACAGCTATACCACTCGTAGATAAGTCTGCTGCTCTCGCAGTACTTATCAACACTGTTTAATTAATCTGTTTAGTACTCTTAATTTATATAATTGTATCATCAATGTGTGTGTGCATAAGTTTGTTTGTAAACAACAAAAAACCCGTTAATCCCGTACAGTTATTAACTATGGACCAAATGCTTCGGTGGGTATTTTTGATGACTTGTGAACCCATTGAGTTGTTTATTTGCAATTCTTGGTTATTTCCTAGTTTTATAAAGAAACCCACCCCATGGTACGATTACGGAACCGAGGAAATACGACGGTCTTCAGAATTGAAACAATACCGCGGCAAACCGTAGAACCCCCGTGTCTGTACATTTAATATAAAGTCTCCCACCTGGACATGAGTTGCCATGGCTGACCTGGAAGTCTCTAAATAGACTCCGGACCCAGGTTGGTCGCAGCAAGGAAAACCTGCTCAGGTGGAGATTCCTTAATGAATCGATGTTGATTTATGATTCATTTTTGATGATTTTTTCTGCCCTGCAGTGTAAATGTGGTGCTGTTCTGCAAACGATGGGGCACTTAATATGGTGTCCTGCGTGTCCTGTTGTTTGTTCACTTCAGGAACTGATGGACGCTACCGAAAGCGCCAAACTAGTAGCTCAGTTCTGGGCTGACACAATTTAGATTGCCATCTTCATCGAAGTTCTTTTCATACACGAAATATTTGAAGGGTAACTTCTATAACTATTAAAGAGGCTATAGCAACGAACAAAAAAGAAAATATCTGAGTGTTTGTTTTTACGAAATAATTATTATAATTCAAAAATTTTTTGAGACCTTTTGCATTAGGACCTTTACTCCTATATTCTAACAATGACAGTAGGTAAATACGACGTAGTAAACTAGCGCAATGGATGTTCAAAATAAGGAGCTAGTATTTATTTTGTGGGTCAAGTAATTTTAAATTATTTATTTTACATAAAAATGTACTCAAATAAAAAAATAAAATCCTTTGAAATAGCTTCGTTATAGCCGTTAGATGATTCCCTAAAAATATTTCGTGTATGAATAGTTAGACCTTATACAACGTGTAACAGAATAAACGTAAGACCTCTCGTGTGGTGTCTCTGACCATGAAACTTGATGTTATTTTTCAAGCTTTTCTGCACACGTGTACACAGTAGGCAACTCATTAATCTGTCTGTATGAAGGATAAAAAAGGGTTGGGTGCTAAAAATTTGGAGCTCACATAAGTCGCCAAAGCATAAGTACTACTCTGTCAAGAAAGTACCGGGTAACGATCAATAATACACAAAATGTTAGTTATTCATCCGAAGTTATTTTATCGCTTTCAAAGTATGCTTCTTCAGAAACGATACACTTACGCCAACGAATAATCCAATCATCAAATCCTATTTTAAAGGCTTTTTCCAGAATTGAGTTCAGTTCTCGTAGCGAATTTCCCTTTATGTCTTCTAACGAATGAAAATGGGTGCCACGAAGTGATAATTTGAGTTTATGAAAAAGAAAGAAGTCGGCTCGCTAATATGGTGAATAAGGTGGTTGCTCGATGATATTCGTTGAGTTTTTGGTCAAAAATTCATTCACTATGATGACCTTGTGCGAAGGCGCAATATCGTGGTGCAAAATCCAAGAATTTTCATTCCACAAATCTGGCCTTTTACGTCGAATTTGCTCTCTTAAACGCCGCACAACGCTCAAATAATATTCTTTATTTACTGTTTGACCTTGCGGCAATAATTCCGAGTGCACAACACCGCGACAGTCAAAGAAAACGGTCAACATGACTTTGACTTTTGATTTACTTCGGCGTGGTTTTTTCGGTTTCGCTTCAGTTAGAAGGCGCCACTCCGAAGCTTGTTGACTAGTTTGTATGTCAAATCGTAAACCCACGTCTCGTCATCAGTGACAATGCGTTTCATGAATGTTGACTCGGAATTCACTCGTTCTAGCATGTCTTCAGCGAATCTTAAGCGATTGAGTTTTTGGAGAAAATCAGGTCTTTTGGGACTAGCCGAGCGGCAACATGTTTAACCCAAGTGATTATTTAAAATGGTACGTCTCGACTCGTGAGACATAGAAAGTTCAGCGACTATATCTCTCAAACTTGAATGACGATTTTCAGTCACTATTTCCTTCACTTTTGCGATGTTAACTTCGTTGTTCGTTCGTTGAAGACGTTGATGGCCTACCAGAGCGAGGCAAATCCTTCATCACATCTTGACCGCTTTTGAACGCTTTGTACTACTCATAAGCACGTGTTTTTGATAAAGTCGATTCACCGTAAGCCTTCTGTAACAGTTTCAGGGACTCCGAACACGAAATTCCATTTGCAAAAAAAAAAAATGAATTTGGAACCATAAACAAATCCATACCCAATACTTTTTTTTTTGTGAATGTTTGTGTAAGGTTGGTGGTGATAGCCTCGTCCTAATGGCGAAATGTGGGTGTACTATTAGGTACTCCTCTGCCTAACCCTTAGGAACTGCAAGCGCTCTGTATTTTTGTATGAATGGACAAAAGAAAATCCCAGGCTTTACCAGGCCATAAATGTTGCCCTCATTCAGAGTAGAGGGGATAGCAGAATTCTCACCCTCGGCGCCTGCCCATCTTTTCCACTGGGCACACTGGGCACGTGCCCAGGGCCTCGCGATCCAAGGGGCCCTAAGTTATAATACTTAAATGTTCGAGCTCGCTCCGCTCGCTTTTGCATCTATCTTTTCAGCATAAGTCAATAGTTACATATAAAGGATGTTTTTTAGAGGCAGAGAACGTTTAATTGAAACCAAACACAAAAAGTTTTTGATATCCTTGTAATTGGCTTTATTTGATTCATAATTTTATCCCATCAATCTTTGTTTGCCATGAACGAGCTTATGAAACTCTCCCCATTTTGACCAGTGTAGATCTATAGATCTCAGACTTGGTCCTTTAAACCACATGTCTGCAACATTAAAGCCTTGCAATTGAGACTGTTACGTTCTGACCATCATCATGTTTGAATCTTTGACGAAATTAGGAGCATTGAGCACTTAGAAGCCAACTTTTAACTCATTATTGCCGAAATACATAGTGGCCCTCCAGATTTCGGCATGTTCGCGCCACGAAATTCATTCATCGCATAAAATTATCCGTAAAACAAAGCCCATTTCGTCGATGTCAAAAAAGAACTATGTTTTATTTCAAATTAAAGTTCTCCGTCTGCTACAAGAAAACCTGACCTATCCCAGGCGGGGTGCAGAAAAATTGAGTTCGCTCCGCTCGCTCTTGCATCATAAAGGGCCCCATTATTCTAAAATGCCCAGGGTCTCCAATTGGTTAAAGACGGCCCTGGCGCCTGCATTAATAAAACAACCGCTGAGGAGTCAATGGTAGTATTTCATAATATGGAATTAATAAAAATATAGACATTATTGATATTTATTTTATTGATCAATCTACATAAATACTTAATGAAGAATATTATCTTACAATAAACATAACCATATCTTATTTACAAAATCGAAATGAAGAACAATGAAGCTCGACGATGTCCCAGAGAAACAAATATGAAGAAGAAAGGGAAACAACCAGCTTGTGAGTAGACAACATAAAACATTTCAAACAATCTATTTAAACTATTTTTCTTTATATTTGACACTCGTACATATACTACTTTATTCCTATCAATTTATAATTAAATAAAATATTAAATGACTAGACGTTTTCAGGAGGTGTAAAGCTGTATCTCTGTATCAACTTCTTTATTGAAATTATCAGCAATATTTCCAGACCTGTAAAATAAAAACATTACTATTATAGAAAAAAACGACAAATCACATTATAACCTACGTACCTACCTACGTAAAAACCCTTTGCTGAGGTACTCTGTCTTTTAAATACCAAATTATTAAACACTAAGTTTACACGATTTATAACTAAACTTACACTGTCGCTTGCGGGATATCTTCCGTGTGAGAATCAGTTATTCTGAGCTCCGGGACAGTGTAGGTTTAACAAATTAATAATTGCACGATAAAATTAAACTATGTAGAATAATCAGCTGCAGGGAAGGTTATATTCTACTACTGGGACACAGTCCTGCTTGCCGTGAGAAAGAGCGAGACATAATCATGGGATGTCACATGTCTGGTTGAAGCTCATCACATTCCGATTTGTTTACAATGTTTTGACTCATCGTGATTTAAGTTACACAAAGTTATATAAGTGAGGGTTCGAACCTACAACTTGCGACAGATACCACAGAGTCTAATTACTTCAAGAAAAGATAATCAGATACAACCTTTGACTTAAAATGATTTTCTTGACAATGTTATATACTAGTTTTAGAATGACACTGCGCAAATATTTTTAACCAACATAAATTTTATATTACTATTAAATTTTATATAAATTTAACCAAAATAATAAATTTTTAACCAAAAATATTTGCAACCAACATTTGAATTTAATATGAACCAACATTTGGCAATTAATGAAAATTCTATGCCAAATGTTGGTTCAAATGACTACTGTCGTCGTTCCGGGTACTTACCGACATCGAAAATGGCTATCAAGAAAAATACAGCGTAAAAATAGAAAAAATCTCCAATAATCGGCCATTCATCAATATGATAAGTTAAGTAGACCTGCATGAAGTGCTGTGCAATTCCATAATAGTCGAGTGCGAAACACAGTATCACCGCTGTGATGTAGATGATAAGGGTCAGTATGCAATAGCGATAGTAGGCGCGGTAGAGCTTGACACTTTTCTGAAAAAAATAAAACAATCAATCAGTTCTTTGTTAATTTGTAAACTTAGGTAGTACCTACCAACAATATGTTTACAAGACTACATAGTTAGATATAAGATTTTAAACTATCATGGTCACTAACTTTATACAACAACACACACACACATCACATCACATCTCATTAATTTATGTACAACACCTAATCTGTACCTACTTTCATAGCAAATAAATTCTGATTCTGATTCTGATTCAACAACAACTACAACAACAACAACAACTTTATACTTTACATCCCGTTTCGAGTATTAATAATATACATAGTCAGAGATATGAAATAAATAAATTTTATTAGACTTATGCTTAAAATCCTATACTATTTTTAGTTAGCCTATTGCCCCACTCCCGAGCAAAGGCCTCCCCCCATTTCTTCCACTTCTCACAATGGTGTGCTTCTACCACATTCGCGAGGAAGCCATCTAAGACGTCCTAAACTATTAAATGAGCAATATTTGTAATCACGTTTTCGAAAACGGCTCTAACGATTTCGATGAAAAATCGATCTAGCTAGGTCTCATATCTGGGAAAATTCGTTTTCTCTATTCTCAATCGAGCAAAGTTCGGTCACCCAGGTACTTAAATTATTACGCGCAAATTATGGTGCCCACGTGTCACCGTTTGACAGGAAGTTTATAATAATAAGCGTTAATAAACGTGATGTCTAATTATCGCTAGCTTAGTTACATAGGCGCATAACAGACAATACAATAACGAAGTCTAAAGGTGAGGGAACGCCCTCACCGGGAGAATTCGACTGTAAAGTAACAAATCAGATTTGAGCATTACCTACATCAGGGAGTGAGGAGAAGTGAGCGCTACAGTACAGTGTGCAACCGGTTATAAATGTTATGATACAATTTGTAAGAACGATCTGTTTCTATACTAAATCAAATATAATACAGGGTGGAATACATCGGGGCACAAACGGTTACAAGAATTTTTTCATCGGTAAATAATTAAAAAACTGCTGTTTCCTACAAAAGCGCCATACCTATAGGATCAAAATATATGGAACAGCTGTTTTTTTTAAATAGCCGTTGAAAAATTTTTTGTAACCGTTTGTGCGTCCATATCCCTCCCTTCCTGTATTGTTACATTACAGGCGACAGCTGTCTCACCGGGTGTGTGTATTTGTAACATGGTGCTCACCATAGAACCTTGTATTGTCATATTACAGGCCAATGCTCCGGTGAGGCAGCGCCTTTGCTTAATATTTCATGCTCTAGTATCCGCGGCATCCGCAAGACAATCGATCCAGGATTCTTTTGTATTTTTTTTTATTGGGATATGCCCGCTACGCTATTCCCAACGCACTGCAACTCCTGTGCGCTAGAATGAACAGTGGCGACCACTAAAAAAGCGCCGAGACCATGAAGCTCGACGAAGTCCAAGAGAAACAATTTAACTGTCTTGGATCCCGCAACGAAATTAGTCAGAACAGAATAGCGGAGGAGTAGGAAAAACATCATTTCCAGTTCCCTCCATATCAGCAGGAGATAGAACAAAACAAGACGATCCAGTAAAAAAAAAACAAAGAAGGTGGCCATTTTTTCAATCCTGCCTACGTTTGAACTTAACAAAATATTTTCGAATAGTTTACCTTGATTCCAGCTGTGATGAAAGTGACAATCATTCCGATTTCCACAAGTTGTACCAGAATAGCATATGCAGAGGTCCATAAATAAGTTCTGTAGTGATCGTAATTTGGTGAAGTTTTGTCTGGGACTTCGTGTTGTAAAATTCCAAAAAATCCGAGCGTTATTGCACCGGTCCATAGTACTGACACTATCTGTAATAAAACACATTTTTATTATTTACTATAGGATACGTACAGACGAATAGATGAACAGACGAACAGACATAAATATATAGATTAATTTACTTCCTATTCTTAGCGTTAGTTATAAGCATAATAGGGATGTTTCCTGAAAACATCTAATTAGTCCGTCAGATAGATTTCCAAAAAATATTGGACATGTATTTTTTCTTTTTTCACGAAAACTCAAAATGAAGACGATACAGTGCGTCGAAAACTCGTGTGACGTCATACTTCAGTACACTTTTTACCGAAAAGTGACGTCTCATGATCTTTGATGCTTTTTATCTTCGTCATATTTTATTGATTTAATAAAACAAAAAAACGTATCCAATATTTTTCGATAATCTAACTGACGGACTAAATAGAATCATTTTTTTTTACACTGTAAACATCCCTATTAGCCTATAAAGCTGGGACACAGGCCTACGGTTGGTCGACGTCACATGTTGTCGAATTTTGGTTGTAATCCATCCCAGTTTAATCACGTTTTCCTTCATCGTTCTGAGACTTTTGAGAGCAGTGACAATATAATTAATAACAGAAAATATCCCGTATACCTTACCTACGTTCGAACACACGGCCTTATCTCATAAGTAAGGCAGACCATGGCTTTTTTTACCAGATTATAATAAACGTTTTTAAGCAATGCTTTTTAACAGGCCATCATGTCGATTAATTGTGTTTGTAGATTTTACTTTAGTTACGCGATAACAAAATTAAACCAAAACTTTACAGAGAGTAAGAAAATTGCTAAGTTCGATGTCAAAAAGGCAGAAGCATAAATATTATACTTTTTTTTTTATAAAATAAATTAAGTAATTAATCGTTTAAAAAAATTTCTATGCACTTACCAATCGCAGAATAGCCCATACTAATAAGCACCACCTTATAATGCGAGTGGAACCCTCATCTTGTTGTTCGACTACTGGAGGTCTTAATTTTGGAGAATGCATTGTAAAAGTTCAATCTTTCAAAATAATAACTTGTAATAAGTTAGCCTTGTGCCTGAAACCACCTGAAAAATTTGGTTACACCTGAAAAATATTATAAAATGTTATTTGTATCTTAGAATTGATTTTGAGGAAATAAAATAAACAAAGAAAGAATGCATAACTTTGCAATGGACATGACGAGAAATAATAAAACGAGAAGTAATAAATAGCTATTTAACAATATTGCTAATTCGATAGGTACATTCTTGTCGCTGATAGCGATATCTTCCAGTCAACCTTTGGATGGCCTTAACGAACTTTAAATAAAAAGGGCGTAGTCAGTGGTTAAGTCAGTTAGACTACTTGAAATTAATCTCCGATTAAGGTAACACTGTTAATATAATAGTTAGCACCTCTGAAATAATAAACGAAATTTTGAAATAAATATTTTTTTTTTTTAATTTTTTATATATATTTTTTTTTTTTTTTCAGGGATCCGCTGGATGCGAGACGCACGGGACCGGTCAATGTGGCGACACTTGGGGGAGGCCTATGTCCAGCAGTGGACGTCTTTCGGCTGAAATGATGATGATGATGATATATATTTTTTATATATATTTTTTTTGTGTGCAATAAAGAATAAAGAAGAAAGAAATTTTATATATTTTGTCAAATAAAACTTACGGAATCTTAATTTTCGCTAAAATGACACTTTTATAATTTGTATACGTCTGCTGCTCTCACAGTACTTATCAACACTGTTTAATTAATCTGTTTAGTGCTCATCATTTATATAATCGTGAACTACATAATAATAACTAGTATTTTCAATGTGTGTGTTGATGTGTTTGTTTATACACAAAACCCAGTTATCTAATATGTGGTCCATATTGACTGTGGGTATTTTTACTGACTTGTGAACCTATTTATGTTGTTTATTTGTTATTTCCTACTTTTATAAAGTTCATTCCTTGGTAAAACATCATTCTATACATGTCATGATCCATAGAGATCTACGCTTTGGAATGTGCAACTACAGTGTTTTCTCAAGTTATTATGCCTTGTGACTGTGACTGTAGCTTATCCTTTTTTGTTTTTTTTTGACATTCAAAAGTGCCAGTGATGGTCTAATTGAAATACATGCCGCCAAAGCCGCCAAAGCCAAAGCCGCCAAAGCTTGCTATAACTGAGTTTGAGTTATAGTAAACCGGTAACAGAACCCAGCTGTAGATGATCAAGGCACAGCTGGTCATTTAGCAAGCTTTGGCGGCTACACTTGAAGTCTCGTGGATGGCAATGAGGCAATCCTGTGAAAAAGAGAGCCCGATATATACCATAAAATATGCAAAGTTAATATCATAGATACCAGCCACAGAACGGACACCTTTTCTGGTACTGTAATCTAGAGGGGAGGCTATAGATATGATAGTTCTACTACTCCTAATACTCAGTATAGGACGGGCAGATGCTCCGTACCACGTCCATGAGGGACTGCTATATTTCGGACCAATCCGCATGATATTGAAGCTGCTAAACCGATGACTACTACTGGTAAAGGCAATATTTATAGCATTCCAAAATGTGAACTTAAGTGGAAGATTTACTAACACACAATCTTAGACCCTGTCGGACACAGCAAAGGAGAAAAGAGAAAGAGGTATTTTTGACAATAGTGTCAAAATCATGCCACGGTCAGGATAGCCACATTCTTCACAGGGTGGCTCATAGCAGATGAACATCGAGAAAATATGATGCGCGATGAGGCAGGCTTACGTCCTGTGGACTGATTGACTGAAAAAAGAAGTAGATGCAGTTACGAATTGAATAACTACATAACCTAATACTAGTAATATTGTCGAAAATAGTTATATTTGTTTAACAAACTTGCAATCCAGTATACCTACTCACTGGATGCTTGTTTTGTCCAATCTGTTATGTTGCCGTGACCTAACCGGGTTTCATGTTGGAACTTACTTACTTATATGTAACAACTAAATGTACACATGAATGCAATAAAGAGTTTTGAGTTTTGAAGGACTGTACCTAGATGGCTTGGTGATGTGAAGAGGATGAATAAAAAGGTGACTTACTAAAGACACAAGGCTGAGATATGAGTGGAAGCGGAAACGCTGGGACGCTCTAGCTAGATGGACATTATAATGATATCCTTGTTTGTAATGTTCTTTAGAAAGGTCAAGTGCGTGGTGCTTTCAACCGGCGTGCGTGTATAACCAGATGTTTGAATGAAGACGAAGCAGAATATCTATGGATGGAGTAGCTGGTGGTATTCTGTAGTTCTGCTTGCCCTTGAGAAAATGCGATAGTTTATTGCATATAAGTAAAGCCACTGGTAACAACTAGCTATTTAAAAATACTGTTTTTTATTAATTAATCCCGCCTAGGTATTAATGCTAATGAATTAAAAAGGTCATGTCAGATGCGATTATGAAGGTCAAACTGATGGATTTTTTAAAGGCTGATATAATTATCGGGGCACAAAAGCTGGTGGAAAAAAACACAATTCGAAATTTCATACTCACGACTTTTTCCCGTGGGGGTAGGCAGAAACTACAAAACGCCACCTGCTATGACCCGTACGTACTCCTTGCGCATCGTCCACGTTCATAATTTGGTCATACACGCAAGGTACAGTAGCGTGTACAACGCAGCTTGAAATTATTAACAAAAAATACAGATGGCGCTCCATGCCTTCTAAAATAAAATATATTAATATTTATACTTTTATGAATAAATGTTTCTTATTTTATTTGGCAATGTCATTGGTATAATGCCGCTTTCGGTTCGGAAAGGGGTTTTTTTAACATAATTGTACATAAAAAACAATGTATGTTCGGTCGCAATCCTATAGTCTCCTAAACTACTGAACCGATTTTGATGATATTTTGCACAGTTATTCAAATACGCCAGGGCATAGCAACGCCGAGCACACCTAGGAATTTATAAAATCACGTGTCACTATGTTCGTACACGCTAATCTCCGAAACCATCCAACCGATTTTAATGAAAGTGAATGTGTATGTTTAGTCCCAGCTTGAAAGACAGGATGGGTTTGGAGAGATGCGGTTGTCAACATACATTCGCGAGGCGCGGATCAAGTCGCGGGCGAAATGCTAGTTTTGCTGTACAACGTGTAACATAATAAACGCAAGACCTCCCGTGTGGTCTCTCGCTCTCTATCTTTTGTTCTAAGAGTTCTTGAAATTCGCAAAAAAAAAAACTTTCTATAACTGACGCAATCTGCTGATCCACATGTATGGTAAAACTAAAAAAAAAGTTATGAATTTCCAAAAGTCATAGAACAAAAGTGGTTCAGTTTCATGGTCTGAGACACCACACGAGAGGTCTTGCGTTTATTATGTTACACGTTGTATAATGTTGTGATCACGCGGCACTTTCATACAGCATTTGTTTTTAACCGTATGAACACTTGAACAGTGGGTCGAACGGTCGCTTATGGGTCGTGTCCCAGCGGTTTTTTCCATCCAGCTAGTTTTATTCACAGTACAAACACAATGATCGTTCCCGTTTCTATCTGAACCTTTAAATAGGTATTTCCTTCTTCCAATCCTACATACTACATACCAGCGGCTATTCTTAGCCATGTGGTGTCCTGTTAGCAAATAGGTGTACTTGTCATTCATTTGTTTAGGTGTTAAAACTGAAGTAGGAATTCCGTGTAGCTTATTGTTTTTCTCGTACTTATAAATAATGTGAGAGTTCCTTTTAAAATGGACTTCATACAATACTAGCTGACCGGCGCAATTTCGTCTGCGTCACATAAGAGAGACCGAGAACATAATAAAAATGATGTTATATAGCCTATAGCCTTCCTCAATAAATGGGCTATTCAACACTAAAAGAATTTTTCAATTCGAAGCAGCAGTTCCTGAGATTAGCGCGTTCAACCAAACAAACTCTTCAGCTTTATAATATAAAGTATAGATAAGTTCTTTGTTAAATACTGGTACTCAGCTGCGTCTAGTTAGACTGGAAGCTGTCACTAACCCAGGAAAAGGATAGGCAGATAATGAATTCAAATGTAATAAGCACAATGGAGAACGCTACAGCCGGTACTACTAGAAATTACGTTTTTATCGCCTTTGATACCTATGAAAGTAAGAATATGGAATACACCACTCGCACTGCATTAGACAGTTCGAAATGAATCAATCACAAGCTCTTCGGAATCTCCAACTGCGAGTGTTATCGCATCGGGCTCAGCTCCCGCTGACGGTGACGCATCAACCGCCCGCGCGTTTGTCAGCTCGGTTCTCAAAAACACGGATATGACCATCATCCTTTAACTCAGTTAATAGACGCATCAGTTTAGCTGTCCATGTGCACTGTCTGATTTAGCTAGAACTGAAGCAAATGCATGTACTTAAGGAAATGGCTGACTTTTTAAGAAGACAACGATGAGGTAAATGAAGGAACAGAATGAAATGAAAATTCACATCGAAGTCACTTATTCTTCTTAGCTTGACGATGGCACAAGGCTTCTGAATTGTGTCGGGCCAGATTTTGGCTACGAGTTTGGCATCAGAAGTGTCAATCAGCTCCTGTAATGAGCAAACGAAACAATATTAAGTCACTAGTAATGGATTCCGTAAAAATAATTGTGTCTTTATTTTTGCGACAAACATTTTGTGTGAGCCACTTCCGTAGGTCTTCTAGGTTATAACGAACGGCTAGTATAGCCCTATAATAGTCACTTTAAGATGCGCGGGCGCCAGATTCCACGGACCAACCACTTAGCAAGCGTCTCGTCGTTCATACAATTTACAAAACGTGAGCGCGCTTACAAGTCTTTCTGCTCCTATTTTAAATAATTTACCTTTACATAACGATAACGAGGGTAGATTCATGTTTCAAGGCTTTTTGTGTTTTGGATCAAAATCTAGTGTTTTTGAGGATTTTTTACGGCCCTAGTATCATCTGATGAATTGAGTTTCCTTGAAGATACGGTTTCAAAACTGTTAGTGCAATAGTTTGAGGGTTATTTGAAAAGTGTGTGGTTCAAGATGTGGTTAGAACTGCCAGTGTGCACCAGGTGTTGTTTATGTCTACCGCTTCGATATGGATTGATAGCATGGGGATATCTCAGATTGGTGAGTAGGCACTACTGTTATAGATAATTCTTTTTTTTTTTCAAGAGAGTACAGTTGTGTCTGTCGTTCGGTATTCTTTTTACAGTCACAAGTACTTTATAGTTATGAATTTATAATTGTATATCTATGGAAACAATTTGACTTTGACAGCGCCTTCGTACTTTAGTAACAAGAGCTGTTTTCATTGCTGTGTTACCACTGATGAGAAGGAGACTGCAATGTGCATTCATTCCCAGTCGCCCCCGCGGGGATTGCCACCGGAGGCAAATGGGAATAAAAATTTCCAGTCGCCACCGGTGGTGACTGGGAAGTCATTGCCCCCACTTCAGTTTCGCTATACATTGCTTTGTTTCTTGTGAAGAATAAAATAATAAGGAAATTTATTCCGAACCTGCATCTATCTAATTGATGATTAACACTAGAACAAATTGGTTCTAAATAAAGTGTTTCAATCGAATATTTACGTGGAGAGACGCACTCGGCTGCTTCTTTGAATCGATTTGCATTTGATTTTTTTTTATTTTCCTTTAAGTGCATTTTTAAAAATGCCGCCATTTTATTTATTCTTCCTAGGTGGCATCATCGGCAATTGTATTTATGTATTAATGATGTGTCTACTTCTTTTGTGATTTTAGACCTTTCCATATTATGAACTATTTTGTAGTCTTTTTCTTTACGACACTAATTGTTACGATTCTTTCTGTGATTTATAATTATATATAATGGTTCATTCAGTATTTTCTATTTTTTTTAGAGATTAAGCTTATTTATTGCCTCCGGTGGCAATCCCCGCGGGGGCGGCTGGGAATGAATGCAAATGTTCTTAGGTTTAAAAATGACAGTAATTAATTTCAATCTTATGCATGATAACTAAATGTTGATGGATGGAGAGGGAAAGGCAGGTTAAAAAAAAGATGGATGGATTGTGTGAAGACTGATATGAAAGAGAAAGGAGTATGTGATGCCGTGACGTCTGACAGGGGGAATGGAAGAAGAAAACGTGTAGCGCCGACCCCAAATAGAATGGGACAACTGCAGGAAGATGATAATGCATGATAACTTTGTTCTCCAAAAAAAGTAAATGCACAAGGATGTCAGTTTTGAGATAAATCAAACTAAAGGTTTTGTTTTTATTTTCTCAGGTAATATCTGCCCTGGTTATGGTTGGCGCTGAAAAGTCATTTTCAACTATGTTGGGATTGACAAAAACTGAACCAGAGATAAGTTACAAAATCTATGCGGCATTGTTGGCATTATTAATGTTGTTTACATTGGGGGATATTATTATGAACATTACCTTTGTTATTGCAGGACATAGGGTAGGTACTCTGAAGACATTATTCAAAGAGCCTCTCATTTTGTTAATAAAGAACAAAAAGGGGTGATGCTGGTAACTAAAATTAATTTCCAAATACCTAGGGTTTTTAGAAAAAAAGATACGATTTATTCGTTGGAAGAAAAACTTTTATCTTTGAATCTGCGATGTTGATTTGTTAGACCCAAGATACTATATTTTCAGCAGATGACACAAAGTACATTTTATCAAGAATATAAATGCACATCATCATTTAATACTCTGTTTTTACTCCGTTTACCGATTCCTTCATCGTTTCAGAAAATCCTGAAGCTGTTGAGAGCATACTACGTGTACAGTTTCGTCCTCTGGATAACGACGGCTCTGGTTGGCTTCGGCCTGTCTGCGTACACCGTCTACTGGTTTAACCTTCAAGAAATCGATAAGTTCCGCACTTGGGTGCTTCTCGTTGACTTGGCTACTTTTGTAGCTCAGATCTGTAAGTTGTGTTTATACTGATCAGCATCTGAGTATCGCTGATAGTGTCTGAACCACAGATAATATGACTGCGTAGTCTGAACGCTGACTTTGTTTAGGTCCTCCGGGCTCCAGCTAGAGGGTGTAGTGCTTTAGAATCATAGCTCCCTTGCTTAGCTTGCCAACCCCATCGAATGATTCCGTTGGATACAAACCAACCAACACTATGGACACTCCCACTAACAAACATTAATTAACAGAAGTCACAAGAAAATATTATCTATATTTAAGATTTAGCTGAGTTTCTCCATGTAGACAGCAAGTTAACCTAATGAATATTAATTTTATTTCAGCAATCCAAGCATTTATTCTTCTACTAATAAGAAGTCAGATGATCAAGATTAAGAAAAGCTACGAGTTCAGGTTTATAAGAAACGCAGCTGAATGTGAATGTTCCATGCATTCTGAAGAAGAAATAGTCGATGAAGGGAAACATGCAAGTTGTAAGGAAGGATTGAAAGAGGCTCACGGGAAGACGTCGACGGATGATTAGAAATACCGAAACTTGTTGGAATACTGAACTTTTATTTTATAAGTTAATATAAAAATTACGACGGCAGTTGGTTTTGTTTCCTCTATGGTGAAAACGGTACTTATTTCATGCCTTTTTCCTGTTTCCAGTCTTATATTTTTTTTATTTTTTTATTTATCATTATATTTAGTACAGCATAAGCCATTTACACTAAATTAAGTAATCCTTTTACTCGGTATTCTCACAGAACCACAAACATTCTAACATTATCGTCTTCCATTCATCAGCAAATAAATCCAGATTAAACAGTATTTATCTAAGGCCCCAATTGAAATTCTATAAAACTCAAACTGTACCGCAGAATCTTGTAACCTGACTCGTCCTTATTGCCTAAAGTAGCCTAAGTCAAGCTACAAATTCAATGAATCTTAAGGACATTAAAAATATGGTCAAGAAAAAAGACATTATTGTTGACAAAAGAACTTCTTCCTAGAATGGCAAATGCGAAGTTCCAAGACGTAAATAGATTCAAACAGTTTACTGGAATGGCTCAGAGTAAAGATGATTACGGTGCTATAAAATGCCGCAGGATAGCGGTGCGCGGGTTTGGGGCCACCACTTAGCCGCTGCCTTGTGTCGCTACCACATACCCTATTAATGCACGTAACGTGCTCATGTATACGAGTCTGTCTACTTCCTAATTTGTACTCATAGTTAGTTGAAGTAGGATGAATATCTTTGTTGGTCTCGTCTAATTTATTGTCTATGTGTTCGTGAATCCAGTTTAAAAAAAGTGAATATTGTGGCGTTTTTCTTTTGTTTTTGTATCGGGGTTTTGAGAATGTTTACTGATTTTCTTGACTTGTGAAGTTATGGACTCGGGTTTGCACCAGACATTCAGGTTTTTCCCAAACTGACAAACAACGCATTTTAGTTCCGTCAAAGATAATGGTTTTGTTTTTAGCTAGGTCCAAAATATTATTGTTGTGATTTCTGCTAATTTACTATCGCTTGTTTTTGTTATTGTATCGTATAAATGGGGGAAGATACTAAGGTACATATAAAGTTAGTGGCGGATTCTTGAGAGTTTAATCAAAGTAACTTTTTGACCTGTGTTATTGTGAATAAAGAACTTATTATTTGTGTTTTTGCGATTTCAAAAGTGAAAGTGTGATAATTTGTAAAAAGTGATGGACAAAATGATGAGAATTCGTGGTGAGATACCAACGTTTAAAAGATGCTGTATGTGTCTGCCTCTAAGACATGGGCTGATTGTGTGGGGTTATATCAGATTGGTGAGTATCTGTATTGAATTTTAAAATATTATAACATATCATCACGCCTCTAATCCGCAAAGTGTTAGGCAGAGGTGTACTTAATAGTACTAAAACACGCCAGTTGTTCAAATCCGGTGTAAAAGGGGCGAGCGATTTAAAATATCAATCATTAGCTAATATAATAATAATTATGCTAGTTCACTCTTGCTTGGGAATTTATACTGTAACTGGCGAAACGTGGAAGGAAGTAAAAAAAATTAAGACATTCACCAACTCAAATGATGCCCGCGTGGTGGATTAAGACTCATCCTTCTTCGTGCCTCGGAAAGCACGTAAAGCCGTTGGTCCCAGTTGTCATTTATAGATCTTTGAAAATCTTTCTTTCTTTCTTATCTTTCTAGCAGCCTGAAAGTCGAACATCCAGTGTTATCAAGGGGTATCGTATTACCCAGTACTAACTGGGTTGTAGAGGTCAGATAGACAGTCGCTCCATATAAAATACTGGCATTCAACTATATCCGGTAAGACTGGAGATCGACCCCAACCGATGCTGATGATGAAAGTACTTTTAGTAAAAATATAACTCTATTGCTTGCTTTTATACACCATCATCATCATTTCAGCCGAAAGACGTCCACTGCTGGACCTAAGAGAACCAAGGTTACCGACGTAGCCCGAAGAATAGCCAAACTTAAGTGGCAGTGGGCAGGGCACATTGCTCGCAGAACGGATGGTCGATGGGGCCGAAAAGTTCTGGAGTGGCGACCGCGAACCGGAAGACGCTGCGTTGGAAGGCCTCCCACTAGGTGGACCGATGACCTTGTAAAGGTTGCAGGGATCCGCTGGATGCGAGACGCACGGGACCGGTCAATGTGGCGACACTAGGGGGACCAAGTGTCGCCACATTGACCGGTCCCGTGCGACTCGCATCCAGCGGATCCCTGCAACCTTCATCGGGTCATCGGTCCACCTAGTGGGAGGCCTTCCAACGCAACGCCTTCCGGTTCGCGGTGGACACTTCATACACCAGCTCATACTTTATCCTTTCTTTCAGATAATAGGAGTCATACTCTTGGTTGGAGTCACAAACGGTTTCCTTGAAATGCTAGGAGTATCCCAAGAAAAAGAAGGTTACGAAGTATATGTAGTGTTGTTTGGAGTCTTTGTAACAGTAGCAGGAGCTGATATTGTGTTAAATGTTGTATTCGTCTATGCAGGTCATACGGTGAGTTTATTTATTTGTTTTACGTTAACATAAGTAACACCGCTTTTAGAATGAGTTAAAGACATGACAGTACTGGAAAGAGAAGTGTTGGTCGTCGGAGATGGCCAGACGGCATTAGAAAGCAAGAGAGAAAAGCAAAGAGAGCTCTATACCCAGCAGAGGGTGTAGTCGAGATGTGGCTGCTAATGGTGATGAAAGACATGATGCCAAAAACAAAAATGTCACTTAAAATATGTATACTATTCCACGACAGCCATAATATGACACGCTCAATTCACAGCAGGTACCTTTTTCGGACATACAGACAAGATCAAGTCGGGTTTTTCCATTAGAAAATTTCTCAGTTGTAGCCACGGAGTCTGGATGTATGCCCCGTTGATGGCAACAGGCTCGCCCCCTATTACATGGGACTTAAATAACTGGTAGAAATGTGGGTGTACTATTAAGTACACTTCTGCCTAACCCTTCGGGGATTACAGGCATGATGTTATGTAAACACATCACAGAGAGCTTCGATCGCGGATAATGTGCGTCTGTGTGCCTGAAGGCCCGGAGAAACACCTGACTTTGATGGAATATGGTAACGATGAGGGAAAGCCAAATTATTGGTCAGACAAAAGCTGCCGAAAAGCCTAAGTCAATCCTGTTGACACAGAAGTTGATGAAAGACCAAACGCTTTTTAAGCAATTGTCACTTATCTTGGCCCTATACAGGGTGTAAGGGACAGCACTCCATAAACTGATGGAGTAAATTCTACAAGAAATTATTTCAGGAATGTTATAGGAATCCAATAAATTTGATTTGTTTTATTTCCTCATACGCAATGTATCGTTACCGTGGCAAAGCGCACGTAGCGAACGGCAAGCGTGACGACGAGTTCGATGAACTCTGGAGCAAGGCAGGAAGTGAACAGCTAATTTCAAGCGTCGTTCGTTAGAGTATTTGAACATCCATTGTTGGATTTTTGATCTTAGCCGTATTAGTTACATAAATGGAGTGCTGCGTACAGGGAATGTAATTTTATATTGCATTAAAGGAACAGCAAAAGAAAAAAAAAATAAAAAAAGTCGGCGAAAAATTCCAGGGGAATATGATTCAAAATAAAGAGCTGAATGCACCGTGTCAGTTTGTGGAGGGCTTTCCCTTACATCCTGACATACGAGTATAAGAAACTAGCACCCTGTTTTAGAAAGATCAATCAGACATAATATAAATCTTACTCCACTCACGGAGAGGATGCCTGTGCTTCACCAGTGGGAACATTGTGGGCTGATGATGCTGTGATTGGCAAACTTAAACAACAACAGCCATCAATTAGACCACTGACATGAGTTTGGCGATCTGTTTTATTGGTTTTTTTTTCTGTTATTTAGCCTTTCAGGAAACGTTTGCTACCATTCCGCATAATTTTTGTTCAATCCCTTTTTTTCAGAAAGATCTAAAGATGTTAAGAGCGTACTATATCTACAGCTTCATCCTCTGGGTCTTGCTGATAATCATGGGCATCTCTCTCTGCTTGTATGCTGTGCATATTATTAACCTCTACAAGATGGAGTTCGGACGAGTCTGGCACATATTGTGTGACATAGCTACATTTCTGGCGCAAGTCGGTAGGTAATATTTATTTTAGTCGTGAGACCCATGGTTAGACAATTAATTAGTTAGTACAGCAACAACAAATAACCCAAACCATTCCACCAACCCGTCTTTGCGTCCTCTCCCTCACTGAGAGGACGCAACCCTCCTCGGGTTGTGTCCTAGCAGCGACTAGCATCAACCATATTGTACAGAAATGTATAGCTTCTGTCAATTCGACGGCAAGGTTGGCGCAGTGGCTGAGCGAAAATTTCATCAACCTTGAAACACATATTACAATAGGAATGACAGACAACCACAATAGTCTTCTAGATAGTAAGTAGGTGGTAGGTAAGTGGTTGGTGGTAGCTCATGTGTACCTTTAGGCCTATTTGGCGCGGCCATGAGGCACACAGTGTTACATTTAAGTAATTTTTATTTTGGTTTAATTTTTTAGGGTTGCGTACCCGAAGGGTAACCAATGGGACCCTATTACTTATAAGCTTCCACTGTCAGTCCGTCCGTCTGTCTGTCAGCCGGCTGTATCTCATGATCCGAAGAAGAAGTTGAAAATGAAAGAGAATGATCTGAAAGAATTAATGAATGGTGAATGAGATGTGTTGAGTTGAGTTGAAATTTTCACAGAATGTGAATTTCTGTTGCTGTTATAACAACAAATAAAAAAGTTAAAGGGGGCTCCCCTACTACGATGGTACGGAACCCTTCATGCGCGAGTCCAACTCGCACTTGGCCGGTTTTTTATATTGTGGGCACTTGTGGCATGTGCCAAATAATGTTGTTCTTGCTTTGTATGGGGATAAATTCTCACACAATGTAAATGTGTTTTGGTACAATAATACAGGTTTTCTTTTAGTGGCATCTCGTGTGATGGTCCATTGGATGAAGATTAGATGAAGGCATGAAATGCCCTCAATATACTGAAAAGAAGGAATAAAGCCCTAATATTATTCTTTTCAGTGATTCAAGCATACGTCCTCCTACTAGTAAGAAGTGAATTTATAAAACTATCAAAGGACTGCGAGTTCAGGTTTGTAAACAACGCAGCAGAATCAGCATGTGAGATGAAATGTTTAGAAGAAGACATAGGCAGTGAATATGATGAAAATATTACAGTCAAAAGAGATGTTTTAGCCATTACAGATACTAAAGCCGATGGAGATATTACAGCCAACAGATATATTGTAGCCAATGGAGATAAAGAAGGAGTTTACAAAAATGGAGCAAGTAAATCTAATGACACATTAATATATTAAAAGAACATTCTTATGTTCTTAAGACATGGGACTTCTAACGGATAGACCTATGGAAGAAGCATTGTAATCCGATTAAGAACGGGTAAATTTGTTTGCAAAATAATTGTTATTTAGTCAAAATTAATATATTATATTAAATACAAATGTTTCATTTTATTGTTATTATTGGACAATTAGGGAACATTAAGACAACCAAGCTCCACCAAATTGTTTCATTGCAGCCAATCGACCTAGCAGTCATTATGTGTGTCACAAAAGCAATGTGTCTGTCTATCCGGTAGTGTACTTACAATTTATGAGTGAAGAACCACTTATTCCATTTACGTAGTTTTTTATTCCTGGGTTCGTTCTGTGGCTACGTTTTAGTATATCCACGCCTTCGGTGTTGTGCGCACAGCTATTCTAGTATATTTAGCTCTATGGCAAATTTGCTTTCAACTCTTATGCCATCCATATTGAAGTTCACCAATTCATTAATATTGTTTTCAATACTTAGGCCTGCTACTCAAAAAATTAATTGGGAATTGGCAACAAGATCTGAAAATCATAAATCGTCTGGAAAGCCACTTGTTTTTGTTATTGAAAATGAAGATATTTATTTTTAAATTCCGAGTGCGTATCTTGTAACGATTTACAAATAGGTACTTATCTATATTATTATTTGTACCAATCAGTCTAAAGACAACCGTTGACCTCAGTAGCTGTATATCAAATAATAAATAGTCAATCAGTTTTAAAAGTAGTAGTAGTAGTGAAATCATTTAAAGTATTTATCAAAGGAATCAACTTTGAAAATACAAAAGAAACAACATGCGAATGGAGCTGCCAGTGTTTAGCAGATGTTGTTTCTGTTTCCCGCTACGATACGGACTAATAACATGGGGTTATCTCAGACTAGTAAGTACTATTTTTACAATACCAACCTTTATTCCGTGATTTTGTTACTGAGGGCCTAGAAAAGTGACATTCAAGTAAAAATTATTTATTGATGACTTTAGCTAAGGATTTGGAACCCTTCAGGATGTTCTAGCTAGGAGTACGCTGGACAAGGACTATTGTAGAAGTGCAGTTACGTACCTGGGCTCGTGTATCTAAGTCAACTCTTAGTTGACCTAATCATTATTCTTCTACATAGCGTGTCGATGGCAAAAAAGTTCAAATAATATTTTGTTTGAAGCCCAAAATTCTGCGGCAGAAACTCCACTCACTGATGCAGTCAAAAGGTCATCAAGTGCGCAAATGTCAGGGTATGCGGCGCAAGATGGAAGGTAGGCCATTGTTTATGGGGAGACGCCACATACGCACTTGAAATTTGAGTCGTCCATGAACCCACATCTGAGGAAACTGCCTTCGCTCCGGCGGATTTGGTTCAGGAGTCTGTAGAGATTTCCAAGTCGGCAACGGCAACGCGAACCGATAATTATTTGCAATCAAATCTTATTTCGATTTATTTGTTCTTTCATCTGAATTAATAAGTTGTGTTGTATGTTTTCAGGCATCTTCCATGTTCTTCTTCATTGGAATGTTTATAACCTTCTACAGGATATGGGCCAAGATTGCAAAAGAAGAGGATCCCAAAATAAATATAGCATATACAGTAATAGTAGGATTCCTGCTTCTGTTGACAGTGACAGATCTTGTATTAAATACTATATTCGTCGTCGGTGGTCATAGGGTGAGTTTTCAGTTTATCAATGATACAATTGCAGTATATCACTTGAGGATTAGGCAAACTGGCACGAATAAATTGTGGATTGGGCTCGGACACCGGACATTGACAGATAATTCAGTAAGTTTAGTATGGAGCTGAGCGTATGCGGTGTTGCCATCCGCAATTTGTCCGTACCGGTTTAAAGGCCCCTTTAAATTTTATGGTGTGGTTAGACCAATGAGGCAGGTTGGTCTCGTGGTTGCAAGCGCGACTGCTGAGCACGTGCTCCTAGGTTCGATTCCCAGGTCGGGGAGAGTGTTATTGCTGTTTTCCATCAGGAATTTCCCAGTAGAACCCCAACTATGCTCCTGTTTGGTTTGATCCACGATTTTTACCCACCCTGTATACAGGGTGTAAACAGACCCTTTACATATCCGTCAACCAAGTATTCTGTACATCAAACTAAGTAACTTTACGCAAAAATTATTGCTGGGTCTGTTTACACCCTGTATACAGGATACAGGGTGTAAACAGACCCTTTACATATCCGTCAACCAAGTATTCTGTACATCAAACTAAGTAACTTTACGCAAAAATTATTGCTGGGATTCGACTTTTTTTTTGGGGTAAAAAAATCACGTTTTACGGTAGGACTCGATGGAAAGCACTCAAACCATTGTGCTGATGCATGGATTGAATAGTACGGGGGTCGTGGAGGTGTGTAAAGTAAAAATCTTACATTAAAAACATGAATTTAAAAACAAACTTATGAAAAAGTTGGAACTTTGACCCCCAATATCTCCGTAACTAGAAGGTTCCCAGGTATGGTCTAGAACAAAAAAATGATCGCAAAGACGGGGAGAACAAGTGCCTTTCGTTTGTGTTAAGGGTCTATTTACGCCCTTTATAACATAACATCCTTACTCATCGACTGTAATCCCCGAAGGGTTAGGTAGAGGAGTATCTACCTAATAGTACACCCACATTTAGCCAGTTATGTTTAAATCTAGATTAGTTTACCCGTCCTGGTCTTTTTACCACAGACATGAGACTTACATTGTAGGACTAACCCCACAGTTTTCGAAAAATCCCGACACTATTAATAATTTTTACCTCATATAATTTTTAGAAAAACCTGAAGTTGTTGCGAGTCTACTACATCTACAGCTTCATACTCTGTGTCCTCTGTACGCTGATGGGCATCGCCTCGGCCATAAGCATCTTGCTTCTGTTCAAAATCGGGGAGATCGACCTGTCGTTCCACATCTGGATCATTCTCGTGGACACAGCTACTTTGTTGGCTCAAGTTTGTAAGTATACATGGTGTAAACAGACCCTTCACATAGCCGTCAACCAAGCATTCTGTACATCAAACTAAGTAACTTTGCGCAAAAATTATTGCTGGGAAACGACGAATTTTTTTTTGGGGTGTTAAATCACGTTTTACGGTAGGACTCGATGGAAAGCACTCAAAACATTGAGCTGATGGATGGAATGAATAGTACGGGGGTCGTGGAGGTGTGTAAAGTAAAAATCTACATTAAAAACATGTATTTAAAAAAAAACTTGTGAAAAAGTTGGAACTTTGACCCCCAATATCTCCGTAACTAGAAGGTTCCCAGGTATGGTCTAGAACAAAACAAATATCGCAAAGACGGGGAGAACAAGTGCTTTTCGATTATGTTAAGGGTCTATTTACACCCTTTATATTACCAGATTAAGATGAATTATCAACTGGCTTGACTAGCTAGCAACTTTGGACCGTAACCTCTTCCCCGATACCGTGTTACCAAGAAACGGGGTTACGGAGATCGTACGGTATATGCAGTCAGATAATTCTAGTTTTAAGCTGCATCAGATTGTACTGAAAGCCGCCCCTAACATGCTTGGGAAAGGGCTAGGGTAGGGATCAGTGGCGAAGGTTCCAAACAACTCGATTCCTACCGGCTTCCCTTTGAAACATGGCACAGTCAGTATTCTATAGACAAATAATATAATCAAATTAAAGATATGTACTTCGGCTTACCTCTTACAAAAGTGACCCTTCGCTACTGGTAGGGATATGATGCTTTCTTCCCCTTATAAGTTGACTTTTACGGTGGACTTTTAAGGTGCCTTTCTGACTGTGGTTCCGATGATTGATATTTATTGGCGATGGCCTAACCATGACGACAGCCCACTTCCAATCTTGTGCCTGAGAGATATTTCTCGACGGCATGTAAAGCCAAGTCAGAGGCCCATGGGCGGCATAAAACTCTGACACCAGGTTAGGCACTAACCACACGATAAAGAAGAAAGATCTTGTAAAGAGAAGAATAAAATCCTAGTAGTAGTGACATTATTTAGCAGACTTTATTCTGATGATTCCTGATGGAGTCGACTGCCTGAGTCGAGATTACTTGTCGCACACAATGACGCAAGCGACTGCTAATGGCGCCTGGACTTAGATTGTCAGTTCGGGTAGCATTGTTCTATTTTCTTTTAGCAGTAGCCCGAAAGCCTGACAACCAGTCTTACCAAGGGGTATCGTATTACCCAGTACTCATTGGGTTGTGGACGTCAGATGGGCAGTCGTTCCATGTAAAATACTGTTATTCAGCTAATAAAAAAAAAGATAATTGAAAAAAGGCTAGGCAGATGATTTTTTCTCTTCTTTCGAATCAGATTTTACAGTAATTTTCAAATCACTTGTATCTTTTGCTCAAAATAGTTTCAGCACTGATAACAGTATTTGTGTCACTTGTTTAATTTAGTACTTTACAATATTCTCTTACCTTTGTATAGATTCTTTTTATCGATTTATTGTGAATGTGTGGACATTGTAGGCTTTGTAGATTCCCAGCTGCTTGTTAACTTTTGTTAACTTTTTATTTTGTTCTACATTTTTTGTGTAGTAAGCAACGACTTATTGTCGGGCCTACGCTGTCCCCCCATACTTATGGATACAGCACAGATGCTGTAACACCAAATGATTTGAAAAGAGTAACCATGGAGTTTCTTGCCGGTTCTTCTCCGTAGGAAACGACCAACCCGAACCATGCACCTTTTTGTCGACGTTTTATAAGTGCCCATCGAGGCCTATGTGAAATAAAATATTTTGATTTTGATTTTGATGATGAGTCTTAATTTGTACCCAGTGCCAAAGATCCAGTCCCAGAGGTAGGTAACATTCATAAGGAAAGTAAAACCGTCTCCTCATAAATTCTTGTTCCTTATTTCCAGTGGCTCAAGTCTACGCCGTGCTGCTCGTCAGAAGCGAGATTATCAAGCTGCAGAGCCACTGCGAGTTCAGATTCGTGAACAACGCCGTCGAAGCGGAATGTACCTTGAAGTGTGAAGAAATCAACGGTGAAGAAGAATCAGAATATACGTATGAAAGATATGCGCCTGAGTTGTATAATAAATGAGAATATATTAAGCGCTAAGCTTGATACTCTAGGAATACTACAACGATGTGATATTAAGTTTATTTTGGGTATTAAGTCGACGGTCCACTGATGTTGAGGATGTGAACAATTCGAAGTCTCATTCACGCAACAAATCAGGAATACCTTCAGCTGTGAGGTTCATTTCTGGATTTTCTTTAAATTCTACGTCTGGCTTAAAAGCAGCGATCGAGTCGTTCGCTACTTAATTTTGCCATCAACGCCTGTGAAATAAAATAATTATAAGTATTGCAATCATACAAGAAGGAAGTACTCATGAAACTGTCTGCCAATGACCAAGTCAGGTGGTGGTGAGTGATCACCGCATACTTATAGACACTTTCAAAACAAGGCATCATGAGAACTTGGCCATCCCAAAAAACTGAAACGTGTTTACGTTACGTTCACTAAAGGTGTAGACAAAGATACTAATACTAGCTTATGCCCGCGGCTTCGCTCGAGTGGAGTCCGGCAATTGCCCACGGATCGTATTTCCGGGATAAATAGTAGAGACTACAATCTATCTCTGTGCCAAATTTCATCCAGGTCTGTTCAACTGTTCTGGCGTGATTGAGTGATAAACATCCATCCAAACTATCACATTGATAAAAGTAAGATTACAGAAGTTTCAGTGCGTACCTCAATACATTCAGTTCCTCTTTGCAATGCTGCTCTAAGCTTCAGTTGACTCAGTATGTGCGTTAAAGTGAACGTCACGGATCTTCACGGATAGGTGCTTCTTCTGAACTCACCTACATTATCAAACAAAGTGAAGCTAAATAGACGTGCGTATCTTAGCTGTAAGACCCTGTGGAGTAGCGATTTAATGATTATTGTAGAAGTGTGTATAATAGATAAACTACTTTGAACATTATTTTTTTTTAATTTCGACCCTAGAACCGTATCGCAAAGTTGTGATATAAGATTTTAGACTATCATAGTCACTAACTTTATTGTTAATACTAGAAACGGGATATTTATTATGTTTACTCTTCATGTGTACAGTAAACATGGTAAATATCCTGTTGTGATCTGAATCGATCCCAAGTATCGTTATGTTACAGTCAAAACTTTTAACCGGTCAAAACTAATTTTCACTAATATCGGTTAAAACCGTTATTAAGTCAAAACGCGTGTCGTGTTTTCTACTGTATTTTTTTTTACGCAACGTTTTTCAATCGAATCACTAGAAAACATTATTTTAAAAGGGTAACAAACAATACCTAACAATTTAATAAGTTTCCAAGAAAATGTTAACAATTGTTATATTAGTTTAATCGTTCAGAAGTAGTTTTGACTGTTATACAGTTTTGACTGTGATAGGATCTTTTTCGTAGAAATATGAGTTCCAGAATACTATGTTCGTAACAACATGAAATTTTCATAAGAACAGCAAATTTTCAAGAAATTTTCTCCTACGCAGCGATAGTGCAAAGAAATCTGTCATTGTGTCGACACAATCTGTCATTTTGTCGATTCTTCCGTCAATGAAATCCTTGTCTACGGTGGTCATGCTACGGGGGCTGTAGAAGAAAAACACTATTAAAAGTTGTTAAGTGTTTACATGTTGGTGCTCGTGACTGTACACCACAACCATACGCATGTACTGATTTGTGGTGCAAACGGACCTTAATCTATTCCTCTGCCTTGGTTTGTCTAGTGATCACAAATGTGACTCATAAATAAATAAATCATTTAATCAGGACCAAACATTTTGTGAATTGTATGCACCCATCAAACTGCGTAGCTGCGTAAAGTGAGACTTGGATTCAATCACCAGGTCGGCCAAAGTATTGGATTAAAAAAATATTGAGCTAAATGCTCTATTATTACATGGAACTTAAACAATACGAGGAGCTAGTGACTAAAAAATAATAGCTGCTCGGGTCGATCTTCTAGGTTAAGCCGTGCTTGCCTAGGTGGATCTGTGGACGGACGGGTGACCGTCCATTACATACCGAGTTCCCTCCGAACCTCGGAGAGCACATTAAGCCGTTGGGCCCGGCTGTCACTTGTAGATCTTCGACAGTCGTTACAGGTAGTCAGAGGCTCGAAAGTCTGACAACCAATCTTAACAAGGGGTATCGTAATACCCAGTTCTAACTGGGTTGTGGAGGTCAGATAGTCGCTCCATGTAGTGTGTAGCTTAACGTGCTTTTCGAGGCACAGAGGAAACTCGGTATGTAATGGGCGGTCACCTATCCAAGGATCAACCTAGGCAAGCGGTTATCATTTAGCCACGAGCAAATATTTCAGCAATCGTTTATTTTAAGTATTTGTTTATTCATTTGATTTCGTTCTTTTCAGATTACCGACATATTACAGTCCAGCAATCATTTAAAAAGCACATAATTTTTTTCACTTTTTTGGTTTATTTGACGCAACACTAACGGTGGTTGATATTGTACTTGTCCTTGTATTCATCATTGGTGCACATAAGGTGAGAATAGCTTATCTTCTTTATTCATTTTCTTTACATACTATTTTATATTTTTAAAACAAAAGTAATAAGTATCATCATCATTCTCCTATCCTTATCCCAATTTATTTGGGGTCAGCGCAGCATGTCTTCTTCTTGTATACTTATCCTCTCAGCAGTCACCTCATTTCTAGCCATAACATCCTTCTCGCAGTCCATCCATCGTTTCTTTGGTCTTCCTCTACCTGTAATAGCCATCCACATTCAAACTCCAAATTCTCCTCACTACATTTTCTTCATTCCTCCGCATCATAAGACTATACCACAATAACTGATAACCATGCAACTTTTCAGTCACCAGCACCACTTTCAGACTTCTTCTTAAGTGAGTACTTACCACATTCCCTCACCCCTCATACCTTTACCTCATTTCTTATTTTATCCATTTGCTTTACACCACACATCTCCCTTAGGATTCTCGTCTCAGACACATGCAATTGCCTTTATAAAATATATCAAATCATTTAAAAATATTTAAAAAATTGTAGCCCGCCGGTTTCAGGAGCAGGGTCGTAGCTACCGGCTAGTGTATTCGTTCTTAGCATAATCAGACTATAATGTTTTCACTACTAGGACACAGGCATTAATTCTGCGTGAGGGAGTGAGCTATAATCCAACATGCGGACTCCGTGCGGTCTTGTGGATGTCACTTGTGGTCGATTTCTTTATTATGTTTTCCTTCACCGTATTGAAAATAGAAAAGTACTAATAAGGCTGATGACAGACGAACCGCATTTCAACTGCAATCTAACCGCAAATTGCAGTTCGGATACAGTTTGAATGCAGTTGACACGACTGCAATAGAACTGCAAATCAAACGTTCACACGATTGCACGCCGACTGCAATTGAACTGCAATCGGACTGCACGTTTGGAATTCTATTGCAGTCGTGTCAACTGCATTCAAACTGCATCCGAACTGCAATTTGCGGTTAGATCGCAGTTGAAATGCGGTCCGTCTGTCTAGAACCCAAGTGTCTGACCAACGTTCGAACCTACCCACGATCTGCGTCACGAAAATCGGGGTCCAGCCCTTACGACTAGCCCCTAATCCTCCTCTGCACCAGAGCAGTAACGTGGTTGAGTTGAACTGTGTTAAACTATACGTTCCCACTAACGACACATTCAGATAAAACACCTTGACGTATTTTCCCTCTCTTAATTGTCTTTCTTGAAATCTCATCAGACTACGTCTTTAACATTATTGCCTTTACATAATCTATACTTATAAAATTCAAAGTCCTGACTGACAGACTGACTTATATATCAACGCACAGCCCAAACCGCTAGTCCTAGAGACATGAAATTTGAACGGTGAATTGTTTGTAAAGAGTAGGTATCCACTAAGAAAGGGTTTTTCGAAACTCCACCCCTAAGAGGGTGAAATGGGGTGTTGAATTTTCTGTGAACCTTTTTATTCTCGGAGTCGATTGACTTAAAAAAATGTGTACATACTCTTCAATTAAAATTATAAGACATTTGTATCTGTTTTTTCAAAATCATCACCCAATATAGTCAATTAGTGCTTCGAAGCTCCCGTAAAAGGGTGCATGCCGCGCAGGCGCGGGGCGCGGGAGTATTTACCTATTACTTACTTAGTAACTTGTACTTGAACTTTATTAGGCACATCTAGTCATATAAACACAGATTTAGAATGTAAAAAAATCTTTTTTCACTATACAATTAACTCTTGTTTATGGTGTACTGTTTCTATTTTATCCCTAGCAAGTTACGGTAATGCCTTTATAAATACACTCATAACCAAAAGTCCACATAATTTAACCAAATGAGCTATCCAGGTTCTAAGTACTGGTCGGTCAAAGTTGAAGTATACGACAAGAAGAAAATAGTATGGATGATGTAAATATCGATACAGTTTTACGTTCTGTATGATTATTTATTAAACAACTGTCATGTTGCCTAGTTATAACATGTTAATGCGACGTGAATACAAATTCAAAATTTCAAATTTATAAAGCGTATATATAGTCTTTTTTTCATTTTCTTTAATAGCACCATTTAACATTTCCTCATAGTTTACAGGTTTATTTAAATTAGCACATCTTGTTACTTTTTCCATTAGGTATCCTGTCATAGATTCACGTCACGTTCCAGTTTATTTTCAAACGTCTTCAATTTCCTTGTCCGGAGAAGGTAAGGAAGTGTCCGCCTTTTCTTTATATATCATGGTACATTCTGCTTCAGCCGCATTGTTCACAAATCGGAATGACTTGGCGTTGTTCCTCAGTTTGATGATCTCGCTTCTCAGTAACAAGATGAAGTAAGATTGCACAACTGAAAAAAAACAGCGATTAGTTAAAAATATAATAGGTTTCAGGCATGGCCTCCGCACTAGCTGGGGACTTTTTTCTTCCCGGCTAAAATACTAGGGAGTGGTGAAGGGCATTTTGGGGGACTGACGCTTGTAGATTTTGACGTTCAAGAGGTAAAGGTAGTTTGAATAAATGATTGATTTAATGACTTGGTTTTTACATAACATAACACCACGCCTGTAATCCCCGAACAGTTAGGCAGAGGTGTATATAATAGTACACGCACATTTTGCCAGTTAAGTCCCATGTAATAGGGCGAGCCTATTCTGGTTTTGGCATCTTGCAAATATTTCTTGTTAGCTCTGCCTTTCTCTATGCCTGCCTCTCTACCTCTTACTCCCTATTCCTATAAAATATTGTCCCAAGTAGGAATCTATTCAGTGGCCGTGAAAGAGCATTCTGTTCAAATGGAGTCCATAGCTGCAAACAATGTTCCGCTATCACTAGCTTAGTTATCATTTTGGTGATGGAAGTACATTAACCCGACAAATATCGTATGAACCAATGATAGTACAAGAAGTACGTACTCGAAACGACAATAAGTCATTAAAACCGTGGAGTTATTACGAGGAGAGGGATAGTAGGCACCCGCTAGGAGGGTTACTAACCAGCATTAGGTGCGGGGAGAAAGATGAAATATTAAAAAAACATCATAACACAAGAACACTCCGAATCTATTACTACAGCCATAACCTTCGCCAAAAGATGCTCCAGGTAACATAGAAATGGAAGGACATTAAATCCACTGTGATATGTATAGGAGATTGATACAAGTACGCTTGATCACTAGTTAATAATAACCGCCGAAGTTCCGTGCATAATACATATTTCATTAAATGAAAAGGTTTGTATAATTATCATTATACTTAACTTTATTAAAAAAAAAAAACAACACTGGCAGCTTCCAGAATAACACATCGAACATGAGCGATAATTGTGTCCGCAGTAATGATTCATACGTAAACAATAATCGAGTCTGATAAGCTTTGTACTCACCTACAATCACGAAGTAAGCTGCGAAGACCATCAAAAGTATTTCCCATGTACGCAGCGCCGTTTCGCTGCCCAACGAATTTGTCAGTGTAAAACAGATTGAAGAAGTAGTCATTAATATCGTCAATACCAACATCACTATGCTGTAAATATAGTACGGTCGTAGCAGCTTCACCTTTTTCTGAAAGATTAAAAAGTTTGTATTAGTTACAGTTTCAGAAAAAATACAATTGGATAGCAAATTTTTATCATCCCATTAAAGTAAACAGTTTAGTGATTTAAGCTTCGTTAGAGGATGGCGTAACTTGGATGGGAAGTAGCGCAGACAGATGGAATAAAAAGAGGAAGGCCTTTGCCAGGGTTTGTCCCAGTAGCTCAAAAGGAGGAGCCTCTAGCCCTCTACCTCAGGTAGGTATAGGCTAGCTTTTGTACAAAAAAAAGTTTAAATTCTCACCTGATGACCTCCGACGATAAACACTATAGACATTATGATATCTGTCATGAAAGTAATAACTGCAAAGACGAATAGACTAAAATACAATAAAATCCAGCCTAAATGATCCGTTCGTCCAAACATACTGATCATGAATATCACAAGCACCAAATAATACGCCATAATCGGAATGAAACAGATGTCAACAATCTGAAAAAGAAAAAAACACGAAACATTAAGTTGGTATTTAACATGTCAGCAAAGTTTGTTTTAAAGGTAGTCGCGATTTTCTTTAGTTAGTAGTCCTAGGCATATGATGCGATGCATGGAATGATGAAAATTTCGAGAGTTTTGAGAATAAATGTGGATACACAAGAGTGATGGACAAAGAAATGATGGATGAACTGAGTGAAAGATGAAATGGCTAAAAACGAGGTAATTCATGAAATGAAGACCAATAGAGAAGTTTGGAAGAAGAAGAAGAAGAAGAACGATAATAAATTGAGACAATGGAGAATGATGATTATGATGATAAGTGTACGTTGTTAAAAATAAGGAGTCGTAACAATAATATAACAATTGTTAGGAAGATGGTGTTGCACTGACCGTAGCATCTAAGTTAAGGCACTTGTTGTGTAAGCAACAGTAGGATGCAGGTGACAGTCGCTTTGTGCAAATTACAGTCCTTTCTCCTCTTACAGGAACATCCCAAAAACAACCATATACAAGGTGTAAACGGACCCTTCACGAACCCGTCAACCAAGCATTCTGTATCAAAATCAAAGCATTTATTTCAAGTAGGCCAGTTACAGGCACTTTTGAATTGTCGAAACAAAGACAGCAATGAAATGTAGCTACAGTCCCAGTCACAAGGCATAAAAACTGTGAAAGTACTGTAGTTGCCCATTCCCTAACGTAGATCTCTATGGAGAAGAACGGGCAAGAAACTCAATGTACACTCTTTTGAATCAGAATACTTTTACAAAACCTTGGTTACATCATTCATGTTGAGATGGTACATTATGCGAGAACGATGTAGCAAGATGTGTACGTTAAAAGTGTCCATAGTAAAAACAATGCAATTCAAATTTAATTCAGTATATCAAACATGAAAAAATTATTGCTGGGAAATTTTTTTTTTTTGGGTGAAACGTTTAATGTTTTATGATAGGACTCAATGTGACGCACTCATAACGTGCTGGTGGGTGGTGGTTGAATAGTACGGGGGTCGTGGAGGTATTTATAAAAAACTTGTAATAAAAATGGAACTTTGATCCCCACTATCTCCGTAACTAGAAGGATCCCAGGTATGGTCTAGAACAAAAAAATGTCGCAAGGCTTCGCTTCGGCTTCGTTAAGGGTACTGTTACACCCATAATATCCAGAATAAACAACAACAATAATATCCATTTATTTTCAGGCTAACATACATATGATAAAATACAAATTGTGTTAGTAAATAATACCACGTGAACAACGTGATTTGGTCAGACTTGTCAGTGGACACTATCCAGTGTCCACTGACAACATCCCAACAGTAGCCTTATTGAAACAAGAAGATTTTCAAAGCAAAGCAGAATCATGGGTAAAATGATTAAGGACTGGTAATTTAGGAAGTGACTGGCACATTATAAAGGAAAAGAAATAAACACTAAGCTTGTAATGAAAATAAGAAAAGTTTAGAGAGAGCTAGGCGTCTGTCAAAGTGGTGACATCTACACTAATATTATAAAGAAGAAAGATTTGTATTTTTGTGTGTTTGTAACGAATAAACTCAAAAACTACTGAACCGATTACGAAAATTTTTCCACCATTAGAATGCTGCATTATCCCTGAGTAACATAGGCTATATTTATTACTATTAAAATAGGGGGGGGGGGAATCAGGGGAAAATAACTGTCAACCAGTGCGAAGCCGGGAGATCCGCTAGTGAAAAAAAAAATTCTATCCCAATATATAATTATCTATATATATTATAGGTATATATTTACAGGATTGTATTTATTTAATATGTGTTTATTTGTATGTATGTTTATTTTATATAGGTATAACTTTTGTTTTAAGATCCAATTTAAATTTTCCTGTTTTGTCTTTTCTACACACTGTGTCTACATTTCTAATCCTACTTTCCTCTCTCAGGTCTGCTGGAAGAGATTTCTAATGAAATAAGCAGTACCTTTGTGCTCTTCTATCATAATATGTCAATGTCTTATTGAGTATTTTGTGTGTACATAAATAAATAAATAAAAAAATATCTGAATTAAATCATCTTAAACGCCTTTTAGTCATATTCAAACACTTATAATTACTTATAAATCACACACAAATCAGTTAAATCCCTATAGGACTGTACTGATATAATTATCAATCCTAGAAGCAAATAATAACGATATGCTAGTCCCGATGAATCATTAATGATAACAGTACAGGGTTAATATAAACACTCACGATCTTGAAGTACACCCAGGCGAGCAATCCATATCGTAGCGGCAAGCAGCAACAACATCTTGTAAAGACTGGAACTTCCACTTTCTCCTTAATTTTCTCTTTAAAATTCATGATTCAGCTGCTCGTAGATCCACTTAGATCTCCTCTTTGATTTTACTTTAGACACAAAGAGAGAATCTTCTCTTGGAGACACTGAAAAAATTAAGATAAACAAACGCTTTTGACGTTACTCAAAAGTTTTTATCACACTCAATTAAAATGGCAACGTAATTAATGATTGACCTCCGGACACAACTGGTGTTGTTAATGATTGCGCCAGTACTACTGCATACGACAATTGTTGATAATTGTAACAATGTTTATCGAAAGCTAACCATTACATTTACGAGTATAATATTGAGAGATAATATAACTATTAACTATGTACAGAATGCACGACTTGCAGAAGTTATTAAATCCTGGAATATGGCCAAATATGAGGACATTTTGATACCGCGCTTGCCTAGGTTGGTCCGTGGAGTTACCCAGTTTTCTCCATGCCTCAGACAGCACGTTAAGCCGTTGGTCCCGGCTGTCAATGGTAGATCTTTGACAGTTGTTACAGGTAGTCAGTGGACCGAAAGTCTGACAACCAGTTACTAAAGAGTGTTGTATTACCCAGTACTAACTGTACTAACGTGGAGGCAGTCGCTCCATGTAAAATACTGGTATTCAGCTGCATCCGGTTAGACTGAAGCCGACCCCAACATAGTTAGGAAAACACACGGAAATTCCGTCGCGGAAGATGCACGACGGAAGGTCATTTGATTTGATTTCCGCATAGTTATTAGTTATTTCACTTTATAAGCACTGCTGCGGGTCACCATATTTACTTCGTCTCATTATAAGTTGCTGATTCCGATCCGAGGCGATGTCGTTAATCCTACAAATATCTTACTAATATTATATGTGCGAATAACCTAGTGTGTTTATAAGTGTGCCATTGCAATGGCACACTTATAAACACACTATGGAGTTTCATTGAAAAAATCCCAACGACTCAAGTTGAGACGATGCTGAACCCATGCAGTGCTTATGACTGCTGTGGTATCCGCTGTGTACCTACATCCGCATGAATCACAGCATGGACAGCATGCTCGGATATAGTTATTGCTAACTAGCAGAGTAGATATCTGAAAGCCAGAATATTCTTATGTAAAGGGTGGATTTTTGAACAAGAATCTCTATGGTAGCATTGGTAGTTGTTCTAAGCCAGAGATACACTAGGGTAAATTTTATTAGCTAACAGAACTTCACGGATAATATGAGTATGAATTTCTAAACACAAAAAAATGGATCTTTCTATCTATCTACACTGTAAAACAACGACCAAAAACTGGTACTTAAAGTAAACAAAACGCAAGCAGCGGGCGATGACCCAAAAAACATATTTTGATAGATATGCTGACCCGCATTCTATGCATTTATGATGACACTTCATTCGTAAATTGGGTTGTGTGTAAACATTTTTGACTCGCTACTGAAACGGGCTATCTCATAATTATTATATCATGCATCTATTTTGCACCGGCTGACGACATCGCGTCAACGCCAGTTTTCGTCGAAATCCAGTCTCTGTTTCGCGTGGAGCATCGTTAAATTTTTCCTTAACTTATTATTTATTTGTGTGTTTTTTATATGCATCATATATTTGTGATTTTTTAAAGTTCTGCGCAAATAATTGTTTTTATCTTTCCTTGAATATTTTGTTACATTCATATTTTTAAAGCTTACACTTTCACGGGCTTTATCTTCTCCTGTTCCTGTTCCTGTTCGATCTTTTTAATATTTACATTTGAGATAAACAAAGGCACTTTATCATCCACTTATTTGATGCCGTTTTGACGTTTTTGTCTGAACCAAAGTAATTCCGTGTTTGAATCCGGCGGTACTCACAATTTCAGAGGCCCTAGCACGAGCTCGCGGTGTAAACGTAAAGTAAATACGTCGACTTATTAATCGAACGGGGCCTGCAGCGGGACCAGGCGACCGTTTGTAACTGGCACCTATCCTCACCAATGCCTGCGAGCAACGTGCAGGTAGAGCCAGCCTGCTAACTGGTTTGGACGAAACCGCAGTGATGGCAGTCGCCTCCACGCAACTCGTATGCTTAGCTGTTTCCCTCGGTATCGTGAAGTATCGAAGTGCAAATGCGCAAAAATACCCTGGACTGCTTGGTTTTTTAGCTCTTTTACAGTTTTTGATACTATAGTGTTTCCTTATACCGTTTCCTCGAGTCACTGTCGCATCTTTTTGTTTGCGTAGAAAAGGGACCAAACCATCCTTACCATTGATAGATAATTGGCTCGCAATAGCCGAGCGGTTATTAACACGAACTTCATTACTCTCCAGCTCTAATTCAGATTTATTTGGGAGTGGTGCAGTATGTTCATACTTCTCTGTTACTCGTTTGGAGTCTCACCCTACGTTTCTAGCCATATCATCTTTCACACTTTCCTTCCATGGACACTTTCATCAGCTGTTAATCATGTGTTGGTTTTGGGGGTAACTATTGAAGGTCTGTGGGGTCACTATCAATTCGGCTATCAACCCCCCTTCTTCTAAATAAAACATTGGAAATGAAGTTATTCAATACATAATAATAAATTTTATCTACTTCATTGTTAGGTCAATCAAACTATTTTTGCATTGCCCTGAACTGATTTTTTTTTCTAGAGTGTTCTTCAATAGTCTGGTCAACGTGATCAAAGGTAGCCGGTTTAAGCTTATCTTACTCCTTTGCCACTTATACTAAACACTTCTACTCTTTATATCGACGCCGTACTTAAGAAAAGTGAAACAAACAACAGGCTTAGCTTTCTTTCACTTGATCCTCGAAAAGACTGTCAGTCACAGCCTGTATTACTTGACCCCTCTTC
This sequence comes from Noctua comes, assembly GCA_963082995.1. NCBI lineage: Eukaryota > Metazoa > Arthropoda > Insecta > Lepidoptera > Noctuidae > Noctua > Noctua comes. Next base: position 3,378,339 of record OY720279.1, on the reverse strand, counting down.
TCTTTTGATTTGCATCAGGCGTCAGGTTATGCAGTGCACGGTTGATACTCAGTTCGTCTTCATGGACGAACACGACAACGACCAACCACCACCGTTCACATGACCGAGAACTTTGCCAATAGTTCATTTTATCAACTGGCAGGAAACGATAGCGGGATAAGCAGGACTCATTTTCAGAGCATTGGCCTACAATTGCACTAGATTGCAAAAACTGGAAAGACAGAAGGGAGGCCTTTGCGCTACAAAGCTTTGGGACAATATCGGCTCATACATAAATAAATAATTCATTAATAACTGTTGCTGTTCACATTCTTGACGATAACTGAGGGGTCATTGTCCTCCGCGATTAATCACTGGTAAAAACACTGACGCATCAGAACTTCGTCGTGCGCGCTCTGAAACATGTTATTAAAAAACAAGTATTGAAATTCAAATTGGGTGAGCGTTTATGGCGACGTTTTGCAACACTCGAACGCTACTTTTTGTCATTTGTTGAATTTACAGCGCGTGATAGAAGCGATACAATTGGCATAGTATAGATTCAGCATCGCGTCTGCATTCATGCAAACGCGTGCCACGGTGTACCTGTATTCATTTAGAATCATTACTAACGCGCGACTGTATTAAACGCGATCAATGTTGTCTCGACCGAGTCCAACTTGCAACTGCAGCGTCCACGGTCGTCGGTCATTCACAAATAGGCATAAGCGACTGTATGAATACCAAATCGCTTCTGTATATTGTTTTGCGTGACTGAGACGCATATTTCAACTGGCCGAAGTCGGCCCGCGGATGAATGACGATCCATTAAATAACGAGTTACCTCCGAGCCTTGGAAAGCCTGTTAAGTCGTTGGTCCCTCCTGTCTTTTGTAGATCTTTGACAGTCGTTACGGGTAGTCAGGATCGGAAGCCCGAACGTCTGACAACCAGTCTTCCCAAGGGTTATTACCTAGCAACTATGTCAGACAGGCAGTCGTTTCATGTAACATACTGGTGTTCAGGTGCATTCGGTTAGACTGGAAGCCGACCCCAATACAGTTGGCAAAAAGCTAGGTGGATGATGATTGTGTGTTAGCTCAAATAAATGTATTTTCTTTTCTTTTCTTGAAGCGCGGGACATAAAAATATCGTACTAATGATTGCCGTGCCACTGTGCCTAAAAGTTGCCATTTAATATAAAGTTAATTTGCCACTCTCTTTACCTTGTATTCACAATTTTAAGAATTTATGATGATACTGATTGTGTTTGTTACAAACAATTTGTTGACGATTCTAATTACGAGTGGTTGCATAGTCTGTTTTTTAATCTCTGAGACTAAACTGACATTACGTGGGTTGCCAGTTTTTTGCAATTCTTAAATAGTGATGTGCCACTACCGTAAATTGCCGTTCATAATATCAAGTAGAATCGTTTTTTATAATAATAATAATATATCATTTATTTCTGGTAACAGAGACCCATAACATATATACCATAGAATGAATGAATGAATGAATGAATGATTTATTAAAAAAAAAAAAAATAAAAAAAAAATACAATTTCTTAAGGCTAGTTACATTGCCCCACAAAACTGCTTACGCAGTTTAACTGTGAGATCACACATACTGACTATCATACATATTTTATATTAACAAGAAAATATAAACTATTGCACACGAAGTGACGGCGTCGTGTTGCGCTGCGTGGTGTCGCGTAGCCTTCCGCGGAAATGCCGATATATGACACCCTTCGGCCAAAACTCTTCCTTGAGGAAAGTCTCAATATGATGAGTCGGAACTCGCATCACAAACGACTAAAAGTAAATTTATCCTGAATAAAAGGTTTAGGTAGTTATTTAAAACGAAATAATACAAAAGTAATAAGATATAGATATATACGATGTGAAACATACATTATTAATAATAAAACGGCGTCCAGTGTTGTTCCTGTTAAATTTAGGGTTGCCGTATTCAAAATCACACTAACTGCTGTATTATGATAATTATTTTCAAAATTGTAATTGTTTGTATGGTGTCAATTTCCAATAATTGTCGTAATTTTTTAAAGTTCTGCCTTTTTTAAGAGAAAAAAGTTTATATATCCCAATTACCGTGTACGGGAACAACACTGATGGCATCTGTATTTTTTTTCTAATCATCTAATAAATATAAAAAGTTACGATTCAACAAAACGGTATCGTAGGTACAACACTACACAAAAGAGCTGGCAACATTATTTGTAAGTTTGACATTTGCATGTGTCAATTTAGTCTCAGGGATTAAAAAACAGACTAGCGGCACTACAAAGAGTACTACAGCAAACTTGGAACAAAAAGTAATACAGCGCCATCTATGACACAGACGAAGAACTAAACATAGAATTACACTTAAATCCTATATCGCGCAAGTTATCCTCGAATTAAGACTATATTGAAGAACCCGACAAGAATTGTCAGGCAGTAGCCCACCAGCACCCGCCTGGTCGGAGGATTCTCCCTTTTCTATTTACACCCTGTTCCTCGTACCCCCCCCAAATGGTCAACAAAATGTAACCTATCCGAAGCGGGATGCCAAAATGTTGAAACTCGCTAGATTCTCTCAATTCATTTGCTTAAATGCCCAACGACGAAGATAGAATGAAAATCTTACCTATCTAAGGCGAATGCTAAAGCTACTCGTTTCGCTCGCTTTTTCTTCATGAGTGGTCAAAGTTACTTTTATTTCTGTACGAATAAAAATAAAAGTCAATAAGGGTAATCTTACTAAAAGTCATAAAGCGCAGGCCACACCGCCAAAGATGGAAAGAAAATCTTACCTATCTCAAGCGCAAGCCACACCGCCAGCTAGCGAGCGAGCGAGCGAGCCGGCATCGGTTCACCTCTTTTCATACTTAGGTTCACACCGCTCGAGAGAGCCGAAACGAAGTATAAATAGAGCCTCGCCCGGCGGAGGAGCCCGGCCGGAGATTACCCTTATTTATTTTTATTTTATTTCTTAAGAAAACCTTTTAAGGTACCTTGATTGAAGTGCTATTGTAAATCTGTCCACGTGTGTAAACCTTGACAGTTAAAGTTAAAATAAAGTTTAATTAATTCTGTAACTATGGGGGCGGCGAATATTTCGGGCCCCTGGGCGGTGCAACCCACATTCGGTTTTTCCCTATTGTTAGGTATTTGCTTATCATTTTGATTATTCGTCATAACTTCAAGGGTTATAACGGAAAGAGTTGTAAATTATCAGTTAACTGTCATAGGGAAGAGTTGTCTGTAAATTAAATAGAAGTATTTTAAATAGCAGTGGAAATAAAGCTATGAATTAAAAAAAACGAATCAGAGATAATAGTATTTTTTCCAAACTTTGATTATTAACACTGGGTAGATTTTTTCGTAAGTGTGAACTCTTCTCCAGCATACTATCGTCATGCGTTTTGAACAGCCGCAGATCAAAAGATGCTGCTTCTGTTTTCCGCTTCGATATGGCTTGATTGTTCTTACTTATTTGGGCTTGGTAAGTTACTATTCCATTTAACTTTTATATCTGATTATGGCAGTACCAAAATGATCTCCATTCCTACCCTTCATTCTTCGCCTCGATGTTTATTTTGTAAACTAAAATTATTTTCAATTTTTTCAGGCTTCAAGCATTTCTTACCTGGGTATTGTTAAAATAAAGGACGTCCATAGTAAGATTATTTCAGACGAATACAATGCTTGGGATATTATAAGCTTAATTTTGGCCATAGCCGACGTGGTTTTCAATATAGTATTTGTCTTTGCAGCTCATAAGGTGAGATTACTATTTATTCGATATTTTTTACCAACTTATTTATAGCTAACTTCACTTACCTAAAATTTCCTAGAAAACTCAGATCGATTAGGATCAAGGATATTATTTTAGTCTCGAAATTGGCTAGATTTTTCGAAAAGTCTGGAGCAGAAACTTGGGAATCTTATCTAGCAGGCGTCTTATACGTTTGAATAGTGGAGGTCCAATGGTATTAGCCCTGACCTAGGTTTTGGGTTGTGGATTTAAACCCAGCCGCATTCATTTGTATAACTCATTTCATCACTACTGTCTACATAATTCCAAAATGGTGATGGATAATATCGTAAGGAAACCGGAATTACCAAGAACCAAAAGTTCGGAGACATGCGGCATCTACCTACTCGCACTGGGCTCTCATGGAGAGGAAGGCTGTTTCCCGGCACTTTCAAGTATGCGAGCTATGAAACGGGCTATACTTGGAGTCTCTCGAAGGGATCGCAACCAGAACGAGGTGATCCGACAGAGCACCAGAGTTGTTGACATAGCTCTCAGAATAAATAAGCTGATGGCCGGAGATGGAGTAGCAATAGGCCGGCCATATTAGCAGTAGAACCGATGACCGTTGGGTTAGACGTGTTCTTGAGTGGAGACCGCGAATCGGCAAGCGTAAAGTGGGACGCTTTCAGGCTCGGTGAAGTGACGATCGACGGTGGCTGGGTAGCAACAAGATGAGAGTCGCCGTGGCATGTGATTGAAGAAGCCTATGTCCAGCAGTGGACTGTTGTAGGCTGACAATGATGATGACTTTCATGATAAGCAAGTGTCATCATCATCATCATCATCATCATCATCATCATCATCATTTCAGCCGAAAGACGTCCACTGCTGGACATAGGCCTCCCCCAAGTGTCGCCAAATTGACCGGTCCCGTGCGTCTCGCATCCAGAGGATCCCTGCAACCTTTACGATGCCATCAGTCCACCTAGTGGGAGGCCTTCCAACGCAGCGTCTTCCGGTTCGCGGTCGCCACTCCAGAACTTTTCGGCCCCATCGGCCATCCGTTCTACGAGCAATGTGCCCTGCCCACTGCCACTTAAGTTTGGCTATTCTTCAAGCAAGTGTAATTCAACCTTATTGTAGTAAAAACAGATATAAGCGCACAGATTCTTCAGTCCACATTTCCACAACCATGTCCTTAATGTTATCTTTGTTATTTTCAGAAAAACGCAAAGTTGTTAAAGATCACTTTAATCTGTAACCTATCAACGGCAATGCTGTGCACCCTGAAACACGTTGGCGTACTAGGTTTTTATTTAGTCCAAGTTCTTGGTGTGGTGCACATCCTACGGCAAATGCCGACGGGATGGTCACTTGCAAAAACTTTCATCAAGGCATTTCTTGTGGATGGATCAGTAGTATTTCTTGTTACCGGTAAGTCATTCTCTTTGAAAAATAGGTTGTTTTATTTTTGCCTTATGTTCGTTGAATTTCATTATGAGACGTTTACACATTGACCAACCGGTTTGACCATTGACCCGTAATCTTATTTTTATAATAATAATAGTCGCCCTGACCGTTTTCGGTCACGGCTCCCGGCTGATTCCGAAAAATTCCTAATGGAAAACCCAATATCATTTTTGCCCGATCCGAGAATCGAAACCAGGACCCTACGCTCAGGAGTCGTGCTTGCTACCACGAGACCAACGGAGAAGTTATGTTATGTTGACTCTTTTTTTATCGTATTATCGTACCTACTAAAGATTTGGTTCACTAGAAGAACAATTATTATAAACAACACAAGACCTTGATAAACTGTAGCTTATTACCCGACTATCGCTAAGGAAGGGTTATGATTTCCAAATAAATAGTTATTGTTTTTGTTTCAGTAATCAATTACTATATCTACTTGATGTCACTTAGTGAGACAAAAAAACTTGAGAAAAACTGTCAGTTCAGATTTGTGAATAACGCGGCTGAAGCGAAATGCGAAGTAGAATTCGAAGAGCTAAATAAAATAACGGATGAAGAAAAGGGAGAAGTAGATACAGGAAAAGATGATATAGAAGAAAGAACGAAAGGCAACCAAAAGGAAGCATGTTCGAAGAATACTGATGACACCAAATGCACGATGACCTGTGAAGAATTCAAAGGTGAATGAAGAGTGGGTAGCGTAAGATTTGGATTCCATTATAATTAAAACAAAATAATTATAAGATGAATAAGTACCTATATTTAATCGTCTTTTAAATAGATTTAGAAAAAAAAAAATTCATCTGCAGACAAAGTCACTTTTCAATTCTATTTAAGAACTATGTAATATTTGCTATATGTTAACCATTTCTTAGCGTCTTCAGCTGTAAGCTTGTTTTTGCAATTAAAACTTTTATTAAATAAGACATACCATTGCAATATCATTTTTTATTGGTTTAATGGATTATATTTTTGATTTAATTCATACATCAAGTTCGAGAATTTCTTATTAATTCACAGACACATACAGGGTGTAAACACTTCACGACTCTTCACATAGCCGTCAACCAAGCATTCTGTACATCAAACTAAGTACCTTGACTCAAAAATTATTGCTGGGAATCGACTTTTTTTTTTGGGGTTAAAAATCACGTTTTAAGGTAGGACTCGATGGAAAGCACTCAAAGCATTGTGCTGATGAATGGATTGAATAGCACGGGGGTCGTGGAGGTGTGTACAGTAAAAGTCTTACATTAAAAACATGTATGTTTAAAAAAACTCGTGAAAAAGTTGGAAATTTGTCCCCCAATATCTCCGTAACTATAAGGTTCCCAGGTATGGTCTAAAACAAAAAAATGATCGCAAAGACGGGGAGAACAATTAGTGCCTTTCGGTTATGTTAAGGGTCTATTTACACCCTTTTCAAATGACAACAGTATTAATCAACCTCCGGACAAAACAGCTAATGCTGTTAATGATAACGTTGCTCGTAGGTACAAAATCACAATTAAGATAATCATAACAATATTTTAAATTTCCTATCCGAAATACTACTGACTACCAACTGCAGTCATAGGAAACAAAACATCGAATGCAACTGACATACGAGCGAGTTGAACTCAGTGTCAAGGTTAGTTTCAGCCAAGTGATGCGCGATCTGATCCGATAGTTTACAATCTACAGTATCGATACAACTCGATGCGATTCTCAGAAAATTTTATAGATACAGACGAATTTACAATGCTTGGATCGATACAAAAGAATCGGAATTAATGGATGACATTGTACCACATTGTTATAAGTTGCATGTTCAGTCAATATAAAATATCATATTATTTATTTAATTAAATGCATAACAAGCATGTTAGGTAATGTTACAGCTCGTGTTTACATACGCGACAACTTAGAACTTTAATAGGTATTAGAGTATAATTTGGGGATAATATCACTCCCACGGTTGTCATTTTAATTGTCTACTACTGCTTCTTAGAATGATATCATAGTTGCAATCTAGATTATTCGATTCGAAGTATCGATACAAATGCAAGTATCATGCCTATCCCTATTTCAGACTGGCGCCCACATGGCGGGCGCCGCGGCGGGATCACCCAAGCTAGACGTGTTTGTTTGGAGTTACTCCAAAACTTGTGAATGCAGAACGAAAGAACGGTTTATTGATCGTCTAGTGTGTCTCTCTCGCTCTCTTTAAGTAGTTTTTCTGTCTGGTGTATTTTTTTCGGTTATAGGGAAACTCATACCACTCGAAACAGGGCCAAGGTCTTTGAAATTGATAGTGATGAACTAGTCCCACATACAGAGCTCACTTGAAATGGTCGACTCGCGATAACCATCGGTGTGGAGAGCATAGTTCGACAATCAGCAATATTATACCTCTAAGTTATTGAGTGCTCGATATTGATTGGCTACAATTTTTTCTACTTACCACCTAACAGGACTTAAAAAAACTACATAAAGATTAAGAGAGTGATGTTATAATGAATAGAGATTGTAAACATCCTAGGAGAACAGACGGTGGGTTCCCAGCAAGTCACACCCAATCGTGTCACAGTCTGACTTGTTGCAACCTTTTATTCCAGGACGGTTAGTTTTCATCAAAATCGAGTACGAGACTATTCAGACTATTATTCGCTATTCTTAATAGATTCGGATTTGGCCATCCACGCCCACTTCAAAAACGCATCCTGTATAACTGTATAAAGGTTGTAAATAGACCCTTAACATATCCGAAAGGCACTTGTTCTCACCGTCTTTGCAAGCATTCTGTACATCAAACTAAGTAACTGTACGCAAAAGTTATTGCTGGGAATCGACTTTTTTGTGGGGTGAAAAATCATGTTTTACTGTAGGATTCGATGAAAAGCACTCAAAGCATTGCGGCGATGGATGGATTGAATAGTACGGGGGTCGTGGAGTGGCGTAAAGTAAACATCTTACATTAAAAACATGTATTAAAAAAAAAACTTGTGAAAAAGTTGGAAAAAATAAAGGAAAAAAAAAAAAATAATAATTCTTTGACTTTAAACTTTGCCCCCCAATATCTCCGTAACTATAAGGTTCCCAGGTATGGTCTGGAACAAAAAAATGATCGCAAAGATAGGGAGAACAAGTGCCTTTCGGCTATGTTAAGGGTCTATTTGCACCCTTTATACCAGGCATTACGAGAACATCAGGTCCATGATTGTTGTGGTAAACTCTTGTATTAACATAATCACAATGGCAATATAAATGATAAGTAACTTTAAAGATAAAACTTGTATAATATTAAAATATTACCGAACACATATTACGAGTTCATAAAAATTACTTATTTTCTCCATTCATATTCTACATGTCGTCACACATCACTTAGGTTCTCCTATTTAAAGTTTCAAGGACACGTTGTGTTGTAATTCTTCCTTCTTAGTTCTATTTCTTCACTTTTTCCTTACTTATCATCATACATTGTGCTTCAGCTGAATTGTTCACGAATCTGAACTCGCTGCTCTGTTTTGTTGTAGTCTGACGACCTCACTCCTCAGCAGCAGAATGTAGTAGGCTTGCACAACTGGAAACAAATGCAAATGGTTTTAGATCATCATCATCGACCACAGCCCGACTTCATCCGTCGTTGGGTATAGGCCTGCCTCCCTTTCGCTTGAGTCAATCGCCGCGTTCCTGGTTTGAGATTAATATTTTATTATTATTATTTGGACTAATATTATAAATGCGAAAGTTTGTTTGGATGGATGTTTGTTACTCAATCACGCCAGAATGGCTGAACGGATCCGAATGAAATTTGGCACAGAGATAGATTATAGTTTGGAATAGCACATAGGCTACTTTTCATCCCGGTAGGATGATCCCGTGGGTCAATTATCGAACTCCACGCGGGCGAAGCCGCTGGCATAAGCTAGTAATAGTATACACGCAGCGACCTGAGTCATCGACAAATTCACTACACTGATTTTATGAATTCATAATCAACCTTCCCAGCGCCATACTAGGGTCATTACAATCGTATGGTTAGAGCCATAAATCATTAATCAATAAGGATGCACAATGAGCGCGAGTTGTTTGTCAATAATCGGCCTAGGTACAGATTTTACGGTAGACCTAATCTAGGACTGCTAAGTCCTAGCACTAAATGAGGAGATACTCAGGAGTCAAAGTTGAAGATGATGATGATGTTTTCTTAGTAAATAAGCAGTACCTATGTACTCATGTATTATAATGTTATTTCCTGTGTTGTATATATTGTGTACATAAATAGTAAAATAAATAAATAAATAAGATGTGTGGTGTGATGTGTGTGATGTGTGTTAATAATTATGATTCAGTATTGTTACTTTTGTATACCAACTAATTAATAGCAAAAATTAAAGCCCTCTTCCTCTCTCCTACCTTGCTGTGCCCTTACAGGGTCCATATTTATGTACCTAGCTTTAAGCCCTTTGTAACATCTTTTTTACAATATGGAATGCAAAATAAATGAAAATGAATATGTGAACAGACAGGGTATACAGTTGGTGGAATAAGAGAGAGATCGGAGTGTGCCTAATGAAGTTAACGCACAGGAGAAAATTAAACTGCCTAACCCTTCGAGGGTTACAGGCGTGATGTTATGTTTATTATGTATCATCATCTGCCTAGTCTTTTCCCAACTTCCAGTCTTACCGGATGTAGCTGAATACCAATATTTTACATGGAGCCACTGCCTATCTGACCTCCACAACCACCACCAACCAGTTAACTTAGACATCGTGCTACGAAATCGTTAGTGCTGGGTAATCGCTTCCCCTTCGTAAGACTAGTTGTCAGTTGTAAGACTTTCGGGCCACTGACAACCTGTAACGACTGTTAAAGACTAATTGTCTAAACACACTATGCCGAAGATACGCGACCGAAGTTCGGTTGCTGATTTTACGTTCCGACGTATTCGGCAGTTCGGCACTTATGGTGTGTCATACACCATAAGTGCCGAACTTACGCGGCAGAAATTCAGTTCCGCAACTTTGTTTATGTATTCAGTGTCTCGAGCGCTGTCGGGTGGCTCCCTGCTCCTCCCCGCCCCCGGATCTTCGTCGGCAATCGAACCGAACTTCGGTCGCGTAGTGTGCTCACAGAATAAGTTGCCGCTGAACTTACGCCCGACTGAAGTTAGGCCGTACGCTATGACGCGACGTAATTTCGGCATAGTGTGTCATTAGTAATTCAAATAGCATTGCAGGCGTAATTGTGCTGATCTTCGGTCGCGTAACTTCGGCATAGTGTGTTTAGACACTTAAAGCCTGTTTATTATGCATAAGGACTGAAATTAATGCTCACCTAGTATCACGAGATATGCCCCGAAGAGTATAAAATGCAGTGTCGAGTCACTGACAACCCATTGTGATACAGCAACGCCTAGACCGACTGCCGTCACAATCAACAGTATAGTCACGATCAACACCGCGATGTTGTACTTGTAGTATCTTCTAATCAGCTCCGCGTTTTTCTGTTAGAGACAAAGATTCATCAGATATTTAACATACAAAAACGACTTTTCCCATGGTGGTAGGTAGGACCCGCAGAACGCCACCTGCTACGACCGTTACATAGGTAGCAGTAGCGAAGGGTCAATTTTTTTAAGTAACATATCTTTAATGTGATTTTATTAATGGTCTACGGAATACTGATTGTGCCCGTTTTCAAAGGGAAGCCAGTAGAAATCGATTTGTATGGACCCTTCGCCACTGATAGGTAGTTAGTTACTCCTTTCGGCTCGTCCACGTTCATACATCTGGTCATACACGCACGCTGGTTGCGGGTACTACGCACCTTTCTGACGAACCTCACCAATATTTAAATGGTTTTAATATTGTAATTAACAGGTTTTTATTTGCACATGCTGGTGCCTATGGCTGCACTCGCGTCTTAGAGGAACTTCATGTGAACTCGTTCAGATTTTCATGCGAAGATTAATAAGAATACAGTTTTACTAACTGTAACTCAAATACGTAAGGAGAAAGAATAGGTAACTCGCATCAGTCGACGAGGCTCGGAAATCATGTTAAGCAGTCCCGTCTATCGTTCAGAAAATTTTGACAGTCGTTAGGTACCAATGTCATGTTATCCAGTCATTTTCACTCCGTATAAATTACTTGTATTCGCTTGTGTCCACCAACGCTTGGACTAACACCTGCGTTCAAATAGAAACCACACTGTGTCGTGTGATCGTGTCGCGCCAGAATTTCATACATTTAGTATGGTAAGAAACACATTCTAGTAATATTGTGTATAGGTATCACACAGTAGTGTGCACACAGTAGTGTGATACCTATAGAATAAGCAATAAAATAAGATAAGTGAACATAACATATGACATCTCACCTTGTCATCATAACCCCCGAAGATAAACAAAATAGACGTCAAGAAATCCGTTATGAATAGAATAAATAAAATGAATATCATAACGATGCATAACAACTTCAATATCAGATAAGTCTTGTTGGTACCATAAAAACCCAGTACTAACGAAAGTAGCAATAAATACCCTAGTGTTGGTATGATCAACACGTCTCCTATCTGAAACATAAAAAAATAAGTGGTAAGGCGATTCTCATACGACACCACTCGTCCGCGCGGTCGGACGGAGGTGGCGAAGCGGATGTATGGGCACGGGCAGAGCGCCGCGCGGAGAGGCGTTGAGCACCCGCTCGTGGCCGGTGTACATTTGTTAGGCATCATCAGATTTAATACAAGCCAATGCGCAGTCAACACATCGCACCAGAGAAATGGACTCGTCGCCTGCGAGTGATGCACAATCGCAGTGACCGCGCTATCCTCCCCCCCACATCGTTGGGACACCGCCGACGAACGTGCTTACTCAGCTGGAGTTATCGCGACTCCTGCAAAACATCAGCGGCACCCAAAAACTATGAGGGGTACCAAGGGAATAAGTTCGAAGTGTGTGGAGAAGGAGAAGAAGGCTGTTCTCAGTAATCAGTGCGCTATTCCATCGACGCAGCTGTACGTGCCCCGTCTACATCACTCCACGACGATAGAGGTCGTGGAGTACACCAAGATGAAAACCAAATTCACCTTAAGAAGCGAGATATTAAGAGTCCCATCATTTGTGGAACAACACCCCATCTGTACCCCACAGACAGAATTCTTGATGGGAAAACATCACGAAGGTTCCTGATTTTCCACGTATTTTCGATTTGTACTTACAAAATACTAATGACCATAGCGTTAACATGTATTGTTGTGTCGTAGACGATTAAGATTATGCAATTGTTCTCTGTTATTCCTTTTAGTTATTTCTACGTTATTGTTCTGAGGTAGAAGTCATATTCCGTTGCAGTTGCAAGAAATAAAGTTACATTGTTTTCTTTTTTATACGCACTTTTTACTAACATAATAACAAATAGGTACTTACAACTTTGAAAACGGCAAGCGCAAACAAGCTACCACGTAGCTTGAAACACAAACAACTCTTTTTGAATTCTGAAGTTTCAGCCATTTTAATCTTCGAGACTGTGTTGTTGGTATAACCGTCAGATATTCCAAGATAACATTGAAATTATCTTCTTCTTAAGAGGATTTTATTAATAAAAAGGCAATCACTCACGAGGAAAATGAAAAGTAAATTAAATCAAATAACAACAATATGAATCAATCTCCTGACACAGCAGAAAGTTTTGTTCATGATTGCGTTGCTTCTATTGAAATTACAATTAATGATAATTGCAGCAATGTTTATGCTTACAACTCTGACTTCCGCGATATGTATTACTAACGAATGCAAGCGGCACACGCACTAGCGACATGCGGTCTAGGTCAAGGCTAGTTTCAGACTGACACGCAAATGGCGGCCGGATCACCTATATTTACTAAATTTGTTTTATTTGGAGGCACTCCAAGAAAACAATTTATCAATGAAGAACAAAATACGGTTTTAGTTTCTTGTAGGACAAAGTTTTACTATCTCTAAGATCGCGAACTCGTTGTGACTTAAGTGAAATAAATGTTCATTTCCTCCCCATATAAAAGAAAGCTTCATTGCCCCTGTGCGTTTCTCGTTAATCCTCGCTCAAACAAGTTCAAACCATTTGGTTCAAACGAGGTTGGTCAAGGTTGTGCCGTTTAATGGCTGGGTGTGGGTCGCAAAATATTTGTTGAGTGCTTTTAACGATATAAGTACCTCTTTAGAAACATAAGTAGATTTTATGCTATAGGATACTGGTTGTTGTTAACCTACAGCGTTTTCCTATATATCTCTCTCTCTCTCTCTCTTAATGTCGTAGTTCTGTTATTCAGGAACAACAAATGTTGAAAATTATCACACGTTCCTAGAATTACAATAATTGAAATTGCAAACAAACAATAATATCTGGAATTATGAATATGAATTATCAAGATCTTGATGATTGAGATATTTATGAAGAACCAAGATCTTGTAAAATATTTTGAGTGAAAAGAGTTCATGGAGCTTCTTGCCCATTCATCTCCATAGGGATCTACGCTTTGGAATGGGCAACTACAGTACTTCAAGTTATTATGCCTTGTGTCTGTGACTGTAGCTTCGCCTTCTTTGTGTTTCTGACATTCAAAAGTGCCTGATGTGGTCAATTGAAATAAACGCTTTAAGTTTGAGTTGGAATTATTCATTAAGAAAGGGTTAACCAAATTTTGATGTTTTTAGGTGATTGTCAGACGACATCGCTGGATTCTGCGATCGGAGGCGGCGTAGATTTTTAGGTCACCAGTCGGGTGCTGTACGTGTGTTAGGCATCAACGGACTTCATACAAAGTAATGTAACGTGAGATCCGCTTCACCTGCACCGCCCGACCACGCGGACGATCGGTGTCGGTTGATAACAGCCTTATTATTGGCAGCTTAGATCCTAGGACATAATATTTTACCTCTTATTTTTGGCAATTTGTCATCAACAATATTATTAGTATTGTAAGTATTTTTTATTGTTGTGCTTAACTGTTTTTAACTAATAGTTTATTCACTGGTATGGTTACGTGGTATTTCGAAAAGCAGGATAGTGAAATATATGGAATAGATGGGGACCGCACATGAGACCCTGTAGTACCCTAGATTTTCCATAACAGTAATCAAAATCTACAACCTCTGATTAAAACTTTTCTCACTCAAACATGAATTACACCAGGTGATACGACAACCGTAGGTAGCCTAATAACATTCCAGTTTGTGTATCCCTATATTGACGACTCACTTTATCGAAAGCTCTGAAAAAGTCACCTCAGTTTAAACTAATTTCACTTTTTTCGATTCGGTTTTGGGGGGTTTCGTAGTCTGTATAATTATATTAATAAAGATATTTTTCTTAATTATAGAAATAGGAAAGAAAGACGTGAATTTAAAGTTCTTTAAATAGTTAAAACAAAATAAATAACATTAAGTACTTAATCGTTTAATAAAATATATATTGCAATAAATTACAAAACAACATTTGGTCATGTACAGACAAAGTCTCAATAAAATTTTAAATAGTAAGTATGTAAATTTTAAATTAGCTATCCTTGAAATGACTCATTGTTTTACTAGAGGGACTAGTCAAGTGGCACATGTTTTGAAAGCGTTCCGTATTTCCAATACGACTAGCACAGGATTTACATGATTGTTAAACATTTGAACATTAACAAACAATACACAGTGCGTTCAAAAAAACGTACTTTCTTAATTCATCTTCTACATTCCGTTACATATCCATTAAGTTATCTTATTTCATGTTCTAGCATTCTGATTTTCCACGACATCACCGTCATGGTGTGTAGTTTTCTTCCTTCTTAGTTCAAATGTCTTCAAACGGTTTCTACTTCCGCTCCTTTCTCCTTATTTGTCATCATACATTGTGCTTCACCAGAATTATTTACGAATCTGAACTCGCCGCTGCTCTCCAGTTCGATGGCTGCACTCCTCACCAGCAGAGTGAAGTAAACTTGCACAACTGGAAAATACATCTGTGGTTAGTGACGAATACCAACTTGCTTGGTTACCAAAAATCTGTCCAAAACGACCACTACTGTCAATCATTGTCGGTATAGATTTTAGGGGAGACCTAGTGCTAGATAAGGAGATACATTCAAAAATGTGTGCCTACCCAGTTGAAATTAGAGAAGAAACATCTCAGTGTGACGATATTAACGATCCATTTCTTACTTGAAATAATGGGTGTAAAAGTACTCTTAACGAAGCCGAAATGCACTTGTTATTCTCCGTCATTGCGGTAAATTTTTTGTTCTAGACCATACCTGGGTATCTTCTAGTTAGGGAGATATTGGGGGTCAGAGATCCAAATTTTTCACAAGTTTTTTTTTTAAATACAAGTTTTAAATACCTCCACGACCACTGTACTATTCAATGCGTCCCTCAGCACAATGTTTTGAGTGTGTCACATTGAGCTACCATAAAACGTGACCTTTCACCACCAAAAAAAAGTCGTTCCCAGCAATATTTTTTGCGTAGTTACTTAGTTTGATGTACAGAACGCTTGGTTGGCGGCTCCGTGAAGGGTCCATTTACACCTTGTAGGTATGTATGATAATCAGATCAAAAATAATACTCACCAAGAGTAAGTATATAAGCAGCAAAGAGTATCAAATACATCGTCGATTCGCTGGAAACCCATCTTGTTACAGCAATACCGAATGCCCCCACAATCAACAGTATCGTCACTGTCAACACCCCGATGTTGTATATAAAGTATCCTCTGATCACGCTCGCGTTTTTCTGGTAAGGAAACAGGTTTATCAGATATATGATAAAGAAAAGGGGGATTATATTTGCTCATGCTTTTATTTAAACAGACATGATGTTGATGACATGACACAGCACGTCGTCGTGACGTAAAATATGGCTGAAAGATATGGATGGATTTTCTTTGTATCTGTTTCTTCTTTATCCGTCTTCTTAATATTAGCAGGAGGAGAACACGTCTAGTGTGGTCTATTTCTCGAAATTAACTGCGGCAATTCTACAAATGCGCCACCGTCAATACGACGTCGTTCAACGTGGCACGTTGCGTTGTCGTAACATGATTATTTACGTTGCCCGACGTCGATTTCCACGTCACGGCACCGTGACGCAACGTGCAACGTCACGTTGCCGTGCGGTGGCACGTTGCGTCGTCGTAACGTGTTTTTGTGTGTGAGCCCTAATTTGTCGGATGTGTAAACAATAGATTTGACCTCACCTTATGGCCAGCGACGATAAACACAATAGTCGCCACGAAGTCCGTTAGGAAGAGCAGAAAGATGAAGAGTATCATACCGGCATACAACAGCATCATGGGTATACGTGACTTGTTCCCTGCATACAAACTCATTACTAACGAAGTTAGTATGAAATACGCGAGCATGAGTATAATTATCGCGTTTGCTACCTGAAACATAAAATACGTGTTATAGTATTTATTTTTTTTGCCCAGTTTCAGACTCGTCCCGTCACTTAGAACCTAATTGGTTTGAGAAAAGGACTGTCGTAGTTCACAGAGTTACTTGATCTTGCACGAAAGCCCACTATAAACTTTGGTAACGTAAATCAAACGAGTTTTTAATCGAAAATACAACCACAGTAGGTGTAAACGATACAACTATGCTGTGGTATTTTTATTTATTTATTGCGGCAAGCCGAAATTTAAATTTTCTGAGGTTTTTGCAATTTACAGGCCAGTGTCAGGTTGTATATTGATTAAAATTATAATTCGCGACCGTAAAAAATATGGCTTTACAGAGTTATGGTAATTAAACTCATCGTGACAACCCTCTAAGTTCATATAATCAAATGGAATGACTTTTTCATGAAATAGTCATTAAATGGGATTAAAATGAACTTAGAGGGTTGTATTGATAATAATAATAATAAATAATAAAATCTTTATTAACAGGTGATTGTTCAAACATCAGTGTAGCTCTGGCTCTTGTACTAGGATTCCCTGTATCACAAGAGCCAGATTGATGTTTTTTTTTAAAAAAAACGTTGCTCCACACTAGGAGTTTCTCCTGTATCGTGGGTGCGTTTACAAACATTTAAATTCACATACACAAACAGCCAGACCCGGAACAACTACCTGTAGGCCATACAAATATTTGTTCCGTGCGGGAATCGAACCCGCGACACGAAGCGCATCAGTCAATTGCTCAGCCACTGCGCCAACCGTGCCGATTTCAATGATTATAATTCTATAACTACATACGCATAAATGTGTTACGGTCGCGAATCATATTTTGTTCCACATAAAGCCAGAAACTGACCAGCAAATTACAAAAAACCTAAGAAAATTTAAATTTCGCGGGCTGCTCTGGCGCTTCCAACTTAACGTGATTAAAGTTTTAAAACTAAGTCAAACTACGTGCGGGACGAGTATTTTCAATTTTAAAATCGTTCTGTAGTCTGTTTTTTAATCTCGGAGACTAAATTGTCAAGTGAAAATGTCAAAACTGACTTAAATGCTATTGAAATCTATTTCAGTTTTTTGTACTTGTCAATTTAGCCTCCGAGATTAAAAAACAGACTTTAGTTTACGTTACGTTACGTTTTCTCCGCAAGTTATGTGGGGTTAAAGCGCGTAATTCTTAACCTTTTGAACGCCATGGTCGGATATAGCCCACAAATGAAATCGTGCCCAACACGGCACGGACAAGAAAACGTTATTTATGTTAAAAAAAATTCGCAGCGTTTGATCGGTCATTAACTCATTAGCATTACTTTTATAGACTTCGTACTAGCCAGTGACTTTCTAGTCAAGTTTGTTATTTTCTGTAAAATGTTTGAGCAGCAGTAGTATTTTTTCACTGTTGGTAATAAGATAACAAATACTCACGATTTTGAAATAGGCCCACCCCAGCAAGCCACCCCGAAGCGGCAAACAGCAGCAACATTTTTTAAACTTTGGTATTTCCACCGTCATCTTGGTCTTCGATACTGTGTTCGTCTAACACTCAAATAACACTGAACACACTTATTAAGAAGTCTTTAGAGCCTCACCGATTTCTAAAAAAGGATAACAGTAAAAAAATAAGTATAAAGAAACCCAATTCAAACGACAATAAAATTCATCAACCTCCGAACACAACAGTTAATGAATGCCTTAAAAATGACAATTGATGAAAATTCCAACCAGCTTTATAGTAACCTTCCTATCCCTAATACTCCGAGATAGTAACTGACTACGCACAATACGCACGAGCAATAAAGATGTTAAGAGCCTGGAACTTTGCCAAAGAATTCATAAAATTTGGTGATAAACAAAACAATGTTTATATTAACCTAACCTAACCCAAACCTAATCTAACATGTGCTGAGATAGTAACAACCAATTACGCACAACAAACAGAACTAGAAAAATAGGACGCGTGATAGAAATAAATAAGCAAACGCCTACGATAAACATTCAAAATTTATTCACAGTTGGCATGGAATTAATAGATAAGATATAGATACTACCAAGAGTGGAATAATAATCAATAAGAGAGCAAAGAAAATCAAAGGGCACTGATATTATTTACTAACACTAGATAATACGCGAATACCTTATAACGTCAGTCATACGAAAGAAACCATGGAACGCAAACGTACAAGGCACAAGAGACGTGCGCTCTGTGTCAAGGTTGGTTTTCGACTGGCGATGGCGCCCACATGGCGTGCGTGGCGGTGGGGCCGGTCGGGTGGGACCACCCATATTTACTAAAGATGTTTTATTTGGATCGGGAAGCACTGCTAAAACAGTTCGTCAATAAAGAACTGTTCCTGGATCGCCTACCATTAGGTTGAAAGACGAAAGTAAGGCAAACGGCTAAGCCAATCTAGATTGAAACATACTTTAGTTTTACTATCCATTATTCGCGGTTACGTCCTTGACTCGACGCATTCCTCGTTCATCCTCATTTGAATTATTTAGTTCAAATGAGGTTGGCCAAGGTCGCTCTCCAAAAATAACTAGTTACTCATTTGTAGGCTAGTGCTGTTTTATGAATAGGCGTGTCTCGCAAAATTTTTGTAGACCGCTTTCTACTAAGAGCTATGGATAGAGGAACAGACGCCAGCCAGCCTGCACATCGAGCTACTACAATCTGTCAAATTTCTTTAATAGATTTTCAACTTTTACTGCTAAATCATTAGGTTTGAGGTTGATTGGGAATATTTGTAAGTTTCGGGTACCTTGATGTGCTGGCGTCTGTACATAGAATTTGCTACAGTAATCCTTTTCTTCTTCTTGTCACTACCAAGAATTAGCATTGCCATTCAGCGTGGCAATGCTGCCAGTCTTCTGGGCACGTTTCCAGATGACAGCGATGCGGAGGAGTACTTTGACTAAGTTTTTTAGTTGTTTATATTTTCTTACTTTTAGCCTTATTTTTATCATTAGTTTAGTTCTATTTGTATTGTCCCAAAACTTCGACGGAATGATGCTAACGACGAGTGTTTCCATCTCTTTCTCTTTCTATCGCACTTCGGTTAATATTTTTATGGAAAGGGCTCTTTATGCGAACGTTGGTGACTACCGTACTGTTCGTGTGATGTTTTTAAATGTTCAAACAAATAAACAGGAACATTAAAATTATGAAAATAGTACACATTCCTAGAAGTACCAGCAATAAAATGGAAAACAAACAACCATCTCTGGGATTACTTAACAAAAAAGGGAAAACCATATTATGGCGTTTTGTTGTTTTCGGCAATTTAGCTCACCGGACATGTTTACCGCTTATCTTTGTTCGTTCGTCAACAATAATATTATTGTAAATTCTAGGCGGGAATTTGGAGAGCTAAGATATTAGTCACTGGTATTTTGAAAAAACAAGCTGGTTGATAAATATTTTGAATAGAAGGGGACCACAACCACACGTGAGACCCTTTGGTACCCCAGCCCCCATAGCATGACCACCGTAGACAAGTTGAAATTGTGTCGATACAATGACAGATTTCTTTGCACTATCTGTCATTTTGTCGATTCCTCCGTCAAAGAAATCCTTGTCTACGGTGGTCATGCTACGGTGTCAGATTTTCCACACTAATGAAACTCATGATCTCTAATGAAACCCATTGCTTTCTCTTACTCAAATATTGTTAATATCAAATTAAAGCAGTACCGATATTTTGTTGATCAGTCGCATAATCAAAAGTAGCAGGAAAGTCAGTGTAAACTTCATTAACTGATTCAATGAAGTAGGTACTATTTTCGGTGCAGTCGTGAGAGTGCTTAATAGTGGAGAAGGCCAAAAAAATTCATTAGAAATTGTGCAAAATTACTCCGGGCGCTCCAGACGGAAGGTATCCATGTGGATTTTCAAACTAAAAAAAGGATAATGTTCTTAATTATATATTTTTTATATGTCGTGTACATTAACAATTAGACCCGGTTACAAAGGTAAACGCGGGCACAGTATAAATATATACAGTATTGTGACTCGCCCCTGTCCTTGAAATAGTTCATAGTGAATTTGAGCAGTTTACAAAAAAATGAAAGAGTTTTTATTAAACAAAAAAAGACATTTCGAAACGTTCTCTGTCAACTTTTTAGACTTATGTATTCCTGCTTCTGCGTGTGAAGTTTCATTAAAATCGGTTCAGTCATTTCGAAAAAAAAAGGACTTGAATGTTTGTATGAAATGCTGTAAGTCGTAAACGGTCTTGAGTTTTATAATTTTCTCCATAAAATGCCTTAGAACAGGAGCTTTCTCCGCCGTTTTCAGGACCCTATTGTTGCTGACCCGCATTCTATGCATTTATGATGACACTTCATTCGTAAATTGGGTTGTGTGTAATCACTGATGCGCTACTGAAACGGGCTATCTCATAATTATTATATCATGCATCTATTTTGCACCGGCTGACAACATCGCGTCAACGCCATTTTTCGTCGAAATCCAGTCTCTGTCTCGCGTGGAGCATCGTTATATTTTTCCTTAACTTATTATTTATTTGTGTGTTTTTTATATGCATCATATACCTATTTGTGATTTTTTAAAGTTCTGCGCAAATAATTGTTTTTATCTTTCCTTGAATATTTTGTTACATTCATGTTTTTAAAGCTTACACTTTCACGGGCTTTATCTTCTCCTGTTCCTGTTCGATCTTTTCAATATTTACATTTGCGATAAACAAAGGCACTTTATCATCCACTTATTTGATGCCGTTTTGATGTTTTTGTCTGAACCAAAGTAATTCCGTGTTTGAATCCGGCGGTACTCACAATATCAGAGGCCCTAGCACGAGCGCGCGGTGTTAACGTAAAGTAAATACGTCGATTTTTTTAATCGAACGGGGCCTGCAGCGGGACCAGGCGACCGCTTGCAACTGGCAGCTATCCTCACCGATGCCTGCGAGCAACGTGCAGGTAGAGCCAGCCTGCTAACTGGTTTGGACGAAACCGCAGTGATGGTAGTCGCCTCCACGCAACTCGTATGCTTAGCTGTTTCCCTCGGTATCGTGAAGTATCGAAGTGCAAAGCAAATGCGCATAAATACCCTGGACTGTTTGATTTTTTAGCTCTTTTACAGTTTTTGATACTATAGTGTTTCCTTATACAGTTTCTTCGAGTCACTGTCGCATCTTTTTGTTTGCGTAGAAAAGGGACCAAACCATCCTTACCATAGATAGATAAGTGGCTCGCAATAGCCGAGCGGTTATTAACACTAACTTCATGATCATCACTCTCCAGCCCTAATTCAGATTTATTTGGGAGTGGTGCAGTAGGTTCATACTTCTCTATTACTCGTTTGGAGTCTCACCCTCCGTTTCAAGCCAGATCATCTTTCACACTTTCCTTCCATGGACACTTTCATCAGCTGTTAATCATGTGTTGGTTTTGGGGGTAACTATTTAAGGTCTGTGGGGTCACTATCAATTCGGCTATCAACCCCCCTTCTAAATAAAACATTGGAAATGAAGTTATTCAATACATAATAATACATTTTATCTACTTCATTGTTAGGTCAATCAAACTATTTTTGCATTGCCCTGAACTGATTTTTTTTTCCTAGAGTGTTCTTCAATAGTCTGGTCAACGTGACCAAAGGTAACCGGTTTAAGCTTATCTTACTCCTTTGCCACTTCTACTACACACTTCTACTCTTTATATCGAAGCCGTACTCAAGAAAAGTGAAACAAACAACAGGCTTAGCTTCCACTTGATCCTCGATCGAAAAGACTGTCAGTCACAGCCTGGATTACCTGACCCCTCTTCTTTTGATTAGCACCAGGCGTCAGGTTATGCAGTGCACGGTTGATACTCAGTTCGTCTTCATGGACGAACACGACAACGACCAACCACCACCGTTCACATGACTGACAACGTTGCCAATAGTTCATTTTATCAACTGGCAGGAAACGATAGCGGGATAAGCAGGACTCCTTTTCAGAGCATTGGCCTACAATTGCACTAGATTGCAAAAACTGGAAAGACAGAAGGGAGGCCTTTGCGCTACAAAGCTTTGGGACAATATCGGCTCATACATAAATAAATAATTCATTAATAACTGTTGCTGTTCACATTCTTGACGATAACTGAGGGGTCATTGTCCTCCGCGATTAATCACTGGTAAAAACACTGACGCATCAGAACTTCGTCGTGCGCGCTCTGAAACATGTTATAAAAAAACAAGTATTGACATTCAAATTGGGTGAGCGTTTATGGCGACGTATTGCAACACTCGCGGCAACGCTACTTTTTGTCGTTTGTTGAATTTACAGCGCGTGATAGAAGCGATACAATGGCATAGTATAGGTTCAGCATCGCGTCTGCATTCATGCAAAACGCGTGCCACGGTGTACCTGTATTCATTTAGAATCATTACTAACGCGCGACTGTATTAAAAGCGTTCAATGTTGTCTCGACCGAGTCCAACTTGCAACTGCAGCGTCCACGGTCGTCGGTCATTCACAAATAGGCATAAGCGATGTGGTATTGGTACAGTCGTACTCTGTATCTGTATACAGAGTACGACTGTATCAATACCACATCGCTTCTGTATATTGTTTTGCGTGACTGAGACGCATATTTCAACTGGCCGAAGTCGGCCCGCGGATGAATGACGATCCATTAAATAACGAGTTACCTCCGAGCCTTGGAAAGCCTGTTAAGTCGTTGGTCCCTCCTGTCTTTTGTAGATCTTTGACAGTCGTTACGGGTAGTCAGGATCGGAAGCCCGAACGTCTGACAACCAGTCTTCCCAAGGGCCATTACCTAGCAACTATGTCAGACAGGCAGTCGTTTCATGTAACATACTGGTGTTCAGGTGCATTCGGTTAGACTGGAAGCCGACCCCAATACAGTTGGCAAAAGGCTAGGTGGATGATGATTGTGTGTTAGCTCAAATAAATATATTTTCTTTTCTTTTCTTGAAGCGCGGGACATAAAAATATCGTACTAATGATTGCCGTGTCACCATGCCTAAAATTTGCCATTTAATATAAAGTTAATTTGCCACTCTCTTTACCTTGTATTCACAATTTTTAAGAATTTATGATGATACTGATTGTGTTTGTTACAAACAATTTGTTGACGATTCTAATTACGAGTGGTTGCATAGTCTGTTTTTTAATCTCTGAGACTAAACTGACATTACGTGGGTTGCCAGTTTTTTGCAATTCTTAAATAGTGATGTGCCACTACCGTAAATTGCCGTTCATAATATCAAGTAGAATCGTTTTTTATAATAATAATAATATATCATTTATTTCTGGTAACAGAGACCCATAACATATATACCATAGAATGAATGAATGAATGAATGAATGATTTATTAAAAATAAAAAAATTAAAAAAAAATACAATTTCTTAAGGCTAGTTACATTGCCCCACAAAACTGCTTACGCAGTTTAACTGTGAGATCACACATACTGACTATCATACATATTTTATATTAACAAGAAAATATAAACTATTGCACACGAAGTGACGGCGTCGTGTTGCGCTGCGTGGTGTCGCGTAGCCTTCCGCGGAAATGCCGATATATGACACCCTTCGGCCAAAACTCTTCCTTGAGGAAAGTCTCAATATGATGAGTCGGAACTCGCATCACAAACGACTAAAAGTAAATTTATCCTGAATAAAAGGTTTAGGTAGTTATTTAAAACGAAATAATACAAAAGTAATAAGATATAGATATATACGATGTGAAACATACATTAATAATAATAAAACGGCGTCCAGTGTTGTTCCTGTTAAATTTAGGGTTGCCGTATTCAAAATCACACTAACTGCTGTATTATGATAATTATTTTCAAAATTGTAATTGTTTGTATGGTGTCAATTTCCAATAATTGTCGTAATTTTTTAAAGTTCTGCCTTTTTTAAGAGAAAAAAGTTTATATATCCCAATTACCGTGTACGGGAACAACACTGATGGCATCTGTATTTTTTTTCTAATCATCTAATAAATATAAAAAGTTACGATTCAACAAAACGGTATCGTAGGTACAACACTACACAAAAGAGCTGGCAACATTATTTGTAAGTTTGACATTTGCATGTGTCAATTTAGTCTCAGGGATTAAAAAACAGACTAGCGGCACTACAAAGAGTACTACAGCAAACTTGGAACAAAAAGTAATACAGCGCCATCTATGACACAGACGAAGAACTAAACATAGAATTACACTTAAATCCTATATCGCGCAAGTTATCCTCGAATTAAGACTATATTGAAGAACCCGACAAGAATTGTCAGGCAGTAGCCCACCAGCACCCGCCTGGTCGGAGGATTCTCCCTTTTCTATTTACACCCTGTTCCTCGTACCCCCCCCAAATGGTCAACAAAATGTAACCTATCCGAAGCGGGATGCCAAAATGTTGAAACTCGCTAGATTCTCTCAATTCATTTGCTTAAATGCCCAACGACGAAGATAGAATGAAAATCTTACCTATCTAAGGCGAATGCTAAAGCTACTCGTTTCGCTCGCTTTTTCTTCATGAGTGGTCAAAGTTACTTTTATTTCTGTACGAATAGAAATAAAAGTCAATAAGGGTAATCTTACTAAAAGTCATAAAGCGCAGGCCACACCGCCAAAGATGGAAAGAAAATCTTACCTATCTCAAGCGCAAGCCACACCGCCAGCTAGCGAGCGAGCGAGCGAGCCGGCATCGGTTCACCTCTTTTCATACTTAGGTTCACACCGCTCGAGAGAGCCGAAACGAAGTATAAATAGAGCCTCGCCCGGCTCGCTCGCTCGCTCGCTAGCTGGCGGTGTGGCTTGCGCTTGAGATAGGTAAGATTTTCTTTCCATCTTTGGCGGTGTGGCCTGCGCTTTATGACTTTTAGTAAGATTACCCTTATTTATTTTTATTTTATTTCTTAAGAAAACCTTTTAAGGTACCTTGATTGAAGTGCTATTGTAAATCTGTCCACGTGTGTAAACCTTGACAGTTAAAGTTAAAATAAAGTTTAATTAATTCTGTAACTATGGGGGCGGCGAATATTTCGGGCCCCTGGGCGGTGCAACCCACATTCGGTTTTTCCCTATTGTTAGGTATTTGCTTATCATTTTGATTATTCGTCATAACTTCAAGGGTTATAACGGAAAGAGTTGTAAATTATCAGTTAACTGTCATAGGGAAGAGTTGTCTGTAAATTAAATAGAAGTATTTTAAATAGCAGTGGAAATAAAGCTATGAATTAAAAAAAACGAATCAGAGATAATAGTATTTTTTCCAAACTTTGATTATTAACACTGGGTAGATTTTTTCGTAAGTGTGAACTCTTCTCCAGAGCATACTATCGTCATGCGTTTTGAACAGCCGCAGATCAAAAGATGCTGCTTCTGTTTTCCGCTTCGATATGGCTTGATTGTTCTTACTTATTTGGGCTTGGTAAGTTACTATTCCATTTAACTTTTATATCTGATTATGGCAGTACCAAAATGATCTCCATTCCTACCCTTCATTCTTCGCCTCGATGTTTATTTTGTAAACTAAAATTATTTTCAATTTTTTCAGGCTTCAAGCATTTCTTACCTGGGTATTGTTAAAATAAAGGACGTCCATAGTAAGATTATTTCAGACGAATACAATGCTTGGGATATTATAAGCTTAATTTTGGCCATAGCCGACGTGGTTTTCAATATAGTATTTGTCTTTGCAGCTCATAAGGTGAGATTACTATTTATTCGATATTTTTTACCAAATTATTTATACGGCATCTACCTACTCGCACTGGGTTCTCATGGAGAGGAAGCCTTTGTCCCGGCACTTTCAAGTATGCGAGCTATGAAACGGGCTATACTTGGAGTCTCTCGGAGGGATCGCATCCAGAACTAGGTGGTCCGACAGAGGACCAGAGTTGTTGACATATCTCACAGAATAAATAAGCTGATGGCCGGAGATGGAGTAGCACTTAGCAGTAGAACCGATGACCGTTGGGTTAGACGTGTTCTTGGGTGGAGACCGCGAATTGGCAAGCGTCAGGTTGACGCTTTTCTTTTCGGACGATCGACCGTTGCTGGGTAGCAACTAGCAACAAGATGAGAGTCGCCGTGGCATAATATGTGATTGAAGAAGCCTATGTCCAGCAGTGGACTGTTGTAGGCTGAAGATGATGATAACTTTCATGATAAGCAAGTGTCATCATCATCATCATCATCATCATCATCATCATCATTTCAGCCGAAAGACGTCCACTGCTGGACATAGGCCTCCCCCAAGTGTCGCCACATTGACCGGTCCCGTGCGTCTCGCATCCAGCGGATCCCTGCAACCTTTACGATACCATCAGTCCACCTAGTGGGAGGCCTTCCAACGCAGCGTCTTCCGGTTCGCGGTCGCCTCTCCAGAACTTTTCGGCCCCATCGGCCATCCGTTCTACGAGCAATGTGCCCTGCCCACTGCCACTTAAGTTTGGCTATTCTTCAAGCAAGTGTAATTCAACCTTATTGTAGTAAAAACAGATATAAGCGCACAGATTCTTCAGTCCACATTTACACAACCATGTCCTTAATGTTATCTTTGTTATTTTCAGAAAAACGCAAAGTTGTTAAAGATCACTTTAATCTGTAACCTATCAATGGCTATGCTGTGCACCCTGAAACACGTTGGCGTACTAGGTTTTTATTTAGTCCAGGTTCTTGGTGTGGTGCACATCCTACGGCAGATGCCGACGGGATGGTCGCTTGCAAAAACTTTCATCAAGGCATTTCTTGTGGATGGATCAGTAGTATTTCTTGTTACCGGTAAGTCATTCTCTTTGAAAAATATATTGTTTTATTTTTGCCTTATGTTCGTTGAATTTCATTATGAGACGTTTACACATTGACCGGTTCTAGACCCGTAATCTTATTTTTTATAATAATAATAGTCGCCCTGACCGTTTTCGGTCACGGCTCCCGGCTGATTCCGAGAAATTCCTAATGGAAAACCCAATATAATATTTGCCCGATCCCAGAATCGAACCCAGGACCCTTCGCTCAGGAGTCGCGCTTGCTACCACGAGACCAACGGAGAAGTTATGTTATGTTGACTCTTTTTTATCGTATTATCGTACCTACTAAAGATTTGGTTCACTAGAAGAACAATAATATAAACAAAAAAAAACAGTCGAATTGATAACCTCCTCTTTTTGGAAGTCGGTTAAAAACACAAGACCTTGACAAACTGCAGCTTATTACCCGACTATCGCTAAGGAAGGGTTATGATTTCCAAATAAATAGTTATTGTTTTTGTTTCAGTAATAAATTACTATATCTACTTGATGTCACTTAGTGAGACAAAAAAACTTGAGAAAAACTGTCAGTTCAAATTTGTGAATAACGCGGCTGAAGCGAAATGCGAAGTAGAATTCGAAGAGCTAAATAAAATAACGGATGAAGAAAAGGGAGAAGTAGATACACGAAAAGAAGATATAGAAGAAAGAACGAAAGGCAACCAAAAGGAAGCATGTTCGAAGAATACTGATGACACCAAATGCACGATGACCTGTGAAGAATTCAAAGGTGAATGAAGAGTGGGTAGCGAAAGATATGGATTCTATTATAATTAAAACAAAATAATTATAAGATGAATTATTACCTATATTTAATCGTCTTTTAAATAGATTTTAGAGAAAAAAAAATTCATGTGCTGACCAGTGCTGACAAAGTCATTTTTCAATACTATTCTTCAATACTATTTAAGAACTATGTAATATTTGCTATATTTTAACCATTTCTTAGCGTCTTCAGGTGCAAGCTTGTTTTTGCAATAAAAACTTTTATTAAATAAGACATACCATTGCGATATAGTTTTTTATTGGTTTAATGGATTATATTTTTGATTTAATTCATACATCAAGTTCGAGAATTTCTTATTAATTCACAGACACATACAGGGTGTAAACAGACTCTTCACATAGCCGTCAACCAAGCATTCTGTACATCAAACTAAGTAACTTTACGCAAAAATTATAATTATTATTGCTGGGAATCGATTTTTTTTTTTTTGGGGTTAAAAATCACGTTTTAAGGTAGGACCAGGCGCGGTCCCAGGGGGGGGGTCACAGGGGTCATGACCCCCCCCCCCCCCAAAATCAAACTCGCCTAATTGATAAACCTTAAAATAGCTTTTTTGGGATATAAACGATTAAGCAGGATATTAGGAAATTATTACCTAATATCCTGCTTAATCGTTCAACAAGACCAACTAACCTTTTTCTAGGTAGAATTCTAAAATTTTCGAGCTCGCTAATACATCTAAGTTACTTTTATTCTCATCTCTGTGTGAATGAACAAATAGAACCTAATACACGGGGCGGAGGCCGGCTGCTTCAATTTTGAGCTCTCTTCTCTCGCTCTTGAATTCTATTAGTATTAAGAGCAGATCCGGGAGGGGGACGGTCATGGCCGGGCGTCATGACCACCCACCTGGGTTGGGCCTAGGTTGACCGTGATGATGTTTCTGAACTCATAGATTTAAATAAAATAAAAAGAGGTCCGGCTCGCTTCACTCGCTCTTGCGTTCTCTCCATCTTATAACTTGAAAAATCTTACTATCTCAGGGGAGGGCTGTAGGCAGGGGGGGCGTTATAGTTCAACCCCCCGAAATCTCCGACAACTATTAAGAAATCAACCTATCCGAGGCGGAATGCAAAAATTTTCTCGCTCGCTTCGCTCGCCAATACATCATATACTGTTTCAATTCTGCAAAAGTTGACAGAGTGCTCCTCTTCTCATTTCTGTATAAATTAAAAAAGAAGTAGTGCCAAAATTTTCCAGCTCGCTAATACATCCTGAACCTTTGAATTCTCCACAACTTGACAGAGTTCTTCCTATACTCAGTCCTGTATAAATGAACAAAAAGATCTTAATTTATCCGAGGAAGGGTGCAAAAATTTTCGAGCTCGCTTCGCTCGTTCATGCGTTTGAGTATCTACACAGCTCCTGTATGAATGGTCAAAAGAAAATCTACCCTAATATTTAAATCCAGAGTTGGTTGGTATAATTTCGTTATTCAAAAGTTGTTGACAGTAGTTTAACACCCCCCCCCCAATCGCTCCCCAACCAAATTCCTGGCAATGGCCCCTTGTGACCCCCCCCAAAAACTTAGGCTGGGACCGCGCCTGGGTAGGACTCGATGGAAAGCACTCAAAGCATTGTGCTGATGGATGGATTGAATAGTACGGGGGTCGTGGAGGTGTGTAAAGTAAAAATCTTACATTAAAAACATGTATTTTTTTAAAAAACTTGTGAAAAAGTTGGAAATTTGTCCCCCAATATATTTATATTTGTCCCGTAACTGTAAGGTTCCCAGGTAGGGTCTAAAACAAAAAAATGATCGCAAAGACGGGGAGAACAATTAGTGCCTTTCGGTTATGTTAAGGGTCTATTTACACCCTTTTCAAATGACAACAGTATTAATCAACCTCCGGACAAAACAGCTAATGCTGTTAATGATAACGTAGCTCGTAGGTACAAAATCACAATTGATGATAATCATAACAATATTTTAATTTTCTTATCCGAAATACTACTGACTACCAACTGCAGTTATTGGAAACAAAACATCGAATGCAAATGACATTCGAGCGAATTGAACTCAGTGTCAAGGTTAGTTTCAGCCAAGTGATGCGCGATCTGATCCGATAGTTTACAATCTACAGTATCGATACAACATGATGCGATTCTCAGAAAATTTTATAGACACAGACGATTTTACAATGCTTGGATCGATACAAAAGAATCGGAATTAATGGATGACATTGTACCACATTGTTATAAGTTGCATGTTCAGTCAATATAGAATATCATATTATTTATTTAATTAAATGCATAACAAGCATGTTAGGTAATGTTACAGCTCGTGTTTACATACGCGACAACTTAGAACTTTAATAGGTATTAGAGTATACTTTGGGGATAATATCACTCCCACGGTTGTCATTTTAATTGTCTACTACTGCTTCTTAGAATGATATCATAGTTGCAATCTAGATTATTCGATTCGAAGTATCGATACAAATGCAAGTATCATGCCTATCCCTATTTCAGACTGGCGCCCACATGGCGGGCGCTGTGGCGGGATCACCCAAGCTAGACGTGTTTGTTTGGAGTTACGCCAAAACTTGTGAATGCAGAACGAAAGAACGGTTTATTGATCGTCTAGTGTGTCTCTCTCGCTCTCTTTAAGTAGTTCATTTGTCTGTTATTTTTTTTTCGGTTATAGGGAAACTCATCCCACTCGAAACAGGGCCAAGGTCTTTGAAATTGATAGTGATGAACTAATCCCACGTACAGAGCTCACTTGAAATGGTCGACTCGCCGTAACCATCGGTGTGGAGAGCGTAGTTCGACAATCAGCAATATTATACCTCTAAGTTATTGAGTGCTCGATATTGATTGGCTACTATTTTTTCTACTTACCACCTTACAGGACTTAAAAAATCTAAATAAAGATTATGAGAGTGATGTTATAATGAATAGAGATTGTAAACATCCTAGGAGAACAGACGGTGGGCTCTAAGCAAGTCACACCCAATCGTGTCACAGTCTGACTTGTTGCAACCTTTTATTCCAGGACGGTTAGTTTTCATTAAAATCGGGTACGAGACTATTCAGAGTATTATTCGCTATTCTTTATAGATTCGGATTTCGCCATCCACGCCCACTTGAAAAATGCATCCTGTATAACTGTATAAAGGGTGTAAATAGACCCTTAACATATCCGAAAGGCACTTGTTCTCACCATCTTTGCGATTATTTTTTTGTTCTAGACCATACCTGGGAACCTTCTAGTTACGGAGACGTTGGGGTCAAAGTTCTAACTTTTTCACAAGTTTTTTTGAATACGTGTTTTTATTGTAAGATTTTTACTTTACACACCTCCACGACCCCCGTACTATTCAATCCATCTTCGTGCTTTCCATCGAGTCCTACCGTATCATGTGATTTTTCACCCCAAAAAAATAGAAAATATTCTATTGTATTGCTTGGAAAAATATCACAATCCTGACAATAAACAGTTTATTGTTGTGTTTATTTCTAACTGACATGTAACTAGAACTAATTCCTAGTAGAACGATAAACAAAATAGTAAATAAACAATCATCTCTGGAATTATTTAATCAAAAAGGGAAAACCACGGTTTAGTTCTCCAAGCATGTTTACCATTTTGTGGCCATTCGCCAACAATAATAGTATTGTAAGTAAACTTTGTATTAAGTATATTATATATTTTGAGAGCTCAGATAAATGTATTGAATAGAAAGTGTGATGCCTTGTGGTACCCCCGATATTATATTACACTAGTCTAACTCTATGAATAATCTTTGATTGCAATTTTTCTCGCACCCATACCTTGTCGATGTTCCACACATTCGCACGAAGTGCTTTTCTACATCTTTTATTATGCGCACAGCCAAGGGGTGGAATTCCTCTGCCTGCGTCGGTGTTCCCAAGTTCATATGACCCCAATCTATTTCTAATTCTAAGTCGCGAGTTAACAGGCTTCTTTTGGGATAGCTCGTTCCATCGTCGGCCTCATCTCTGTCCTAGGTACGACAAGATTGAGGTCAATTTACTATTTAAATATATACAACGTGTAACAGAATAAACGCAAGACCTCTCGTGTGGTGTCTCAGACCATGAAACTGAACAACTTTTGTTCTATGACTTTTGGAAATACATAACTTTTTTTTAGTTTTACCATACATGTGGATCAGCTGATTGCGTCCGTTCCTATAGAAAGTTTTTTTTTTTTGCGAATTTCAAGAAGTCGTAGAACAAAAGTTGCTCAGTTTCATGGTCTGAGACACCACACGAGAGGTCTTGCGTACATAATCACAATGGCAATATAAATGATAAGTAACTTTAAAGATAAAACTTGTATAATATTAAAATATTACCGAACACATATTACGAGTTCATAAAAATTACTTATTTTCTTCATTCATGTTCTACATGTAGTCACACATCACTTAGGTTCTCCTATTCAAAGTTTCAAGGACACGTTGTGTTGTAATTCTTCCTTCTTAGTTCTATTTCTTGACTTTTTCCTTACTTATCATCATACATTGTGCTTCAGCTGATTTGTTCACGAATCTGAACTCGCTGCTCTGTTTTGTTGTAGTCTGACGACCTCACTCCTCAGCAGCAGAATGAAGTAGGCTTGCACAACTGGAAACAAATGCAAATGGTTTTAGATCACCATCATCGACCACAGCCCGACTTCATCCGTTGTTGGGTATAGGCCTGCCACCCTTTCGCTTGAGTCAATCGCCGCGTTCCTGGTTTGAGATTAATATTTTATTATTATTATTTGGACTAATATTATAAATGCGAAAGTTTGGTTGGATGGATGTTTGTTACTCATCACGCCAGAATGGCAGAACGGATCCGAATGAAATTTGGCACAGAGATAGATTATAGTTTGGAATAGCACATAGGCTACTTTTCATCCCGATATGATGATCCCGTGGGTCAATTATCGAACTCCACGCGGGCGAAGCCGCTGGCATAAGCTAGTAATAGTATACACGCAACGACCTGAGTCATCGACAAATTCACTACACTGATTTTATGAATTCATAATCAACCTTCCCAGCGCCATACTAGGGTCATTACAATCGTATGGTTAGAGCCATAAATCATTAATCAATAAGGATGCACAATGAGCGCGACTTGTTTGTCAATAATCGCCCTCGGTACAGATTTTACGGTAGACCTAATCTAGGACTGCTAAGTCCTAGTACTAAATGAGGAGATACGCAGGAGTCAAAGATGTAAACAGACAGGGTATACAGTCGGTGGAATAAGAGAGAGAGAGATCGGAGTGTGCCTAATGAAGTTAACGCACAGGAGAAAATTAAACTGCCTAACCCTTCGAGGATTACAGGCGTGATGTTATGTTTATTATGTATCATCATCTGCCTAGCCTTTTCCCAACTTCCAGTCTTACCGGATGTAGCTGAATACCAATATTTTACATGAGCCACTGCCTATCTGACCTCCACAACCACCACCAACCAGTTAACTTAGACATCGTGCTACGAAATCGTTAGTGCTGGGTAATCGCTTCCCCTTCGTAAGACTAGTTGTCAGTTGTAAGACTTTCGGGCCACTGACAACCTGTAACGACTGTTAAAGACTAATTGTCTAAACACACTATGCCGAAGATACGCGACCGAAGTTCGGTTGCTGATTTTACGTTCCGACGTATTCGGCAGTTCGGCACTTATGGTGTGTCATACACCATAAGTGCCGAACTTACGCGGCAGAAATTCAGTTCCGCAACTTTGTTTATGTATTCAGTGTCTCGAGCGCTGTCGGGTGGCTCCCTGCTCCTCCCCGCCCCCGGATCTTCGTCGGCAATCGAACCGAACTTCGGTCGCGTAGTGTGCTCACAGAATAAGTTGCCGCTGAACTTACGCCCGACTGAAGTTAGGCCGTACGCTATGACGCGACGTAATTTCGGCATAGTGTGTCATTAGTAATTCAAATAGCATTGCAGGCGTAATTGTGCTGATCTTCGGTCGCGTAACTTCGGCATAGTGTGTTTAGACACTTAAAGCCTGTTTATTATGCATAAGGACTGAAATTAATGCTCACCTAGTATCACGAGATATGCCCCGAAGAGTATAAAATGCAGTGTCGAGTCACTGACAACCCATTGTGATACAGCAACGCCTAGACCGACTGCCGTCACAATCAACAGTATAGTCACGATCAACACCGCGATGTTGTACTTGTAGTATCTTCTAATCAGCTCCGCGTTTTTCTGTTAGAGACAAAGATTCATCAGATATTTAACATACAAAAACGACTTTTCCCATGGTGGTAGGTAGGACTCGCAGAACGCCACCTGCTACGACCGTTACATAGGTAGCAGTAGCGAAGGGTCAATTTTTTTAAGTAACATATCTTTAATGTGATTTTATTAATGGTCTACGGAATACTGATTGTGCCCGTTTTCAAAGGGAAGCCAGTAGAAATCGATTTGTATGGACCCTTCGCCACTGATAGGTAGTTAGTTACTCCTTTCGGCTCGTCCACGTTCATACATCTGGTCATACACGCACGCTGGTTGCGGGTACTACGCACCTTTCTGACGAACCTCACCAATATTTAAATGGTTTTAATATTGTAATTAACAGGTTTTTATTTGCACATGCTGGTGCCTATGGCTGCACTCGCGTCTTAGAGGAACTTCATGTGAACTCGTTCAGATTTTCATGCGAAGATTAATAAGAATACAGTTTTACTAACTGTAACTCAAATACGTAAGGAGAAAGAATAGGTAACTCGCATCAGTCGACGAGGCTCGGAAATCATGTTAAGCAGTCCCGTCTATCGTTCAGAAAATTTTGACAGTCGTTAGGTACCAATGTCATGTTATCCAGTCATTTTCACTCCGTATAAATTACTTGTATTCGCTTGTGTCCACCAACGCTTGGACTAACACCTGCGTTCAAATAGAAACCACACTGTGTCGTGTGATCGTGTCGCGCCAGAATTTCATACATTTAGTATGGTAAGAAACACATTCTAGTAATATTGTGTATAGGTATCACACAGTAGTGTGCACACAGTAGTGTGATACCTATAGAATAAGCAATAAAATAAGATAAGTGAACATAACATATGACATCTCACCTTGTCATCATAACCCCCGAAGATAAACAAAATAGACGTCAAGAAATCCGTTATGAATAGAATAAATAAAATGAATATCATAACGATGCATAACAACTTCAATATCAGATAAGTCTTGTTGGTACCATAAAAACCCAGCACTAACGAAAGTAGCAATAAATACCCTAGTGTTGGTATGATCAACACGTCTCCTATCTGAAACATAAAAAAATAAGTGGTAAGGCGATTCTCATACGACACCACTCGTCCGCGCGGTCGGACGGAGGTGGCGAAGCGGATGTATGGGCACGGGCAGAGCGCCGCGCGGAGAGGCGTTGAGCACCCGCTCGTGGCCGGTGTACATTTGTTAGGCATCATCAGATTTAATACAAGCCAATGCGCAGTCAACACATCGCACCAGAGAAATGGACTCGTCGCCTGCGAGTGATGCACAATCGCAGTGACCGCGCTATCCTCCCCCCCACATCGTTGGGACACCGCCGACGAACGTGCTTACTCAGCTGGAGTTATCGCGACTCCTGCAAAACATCAGCGGCACCCAAAAACTATGAGGGGTACCAAGGGAATAAGTTCGAAGTGTGTGGAGAAGGAGAAGAAGGCTGTTCTCAGTAATCAGTGCGCTATTCCATCGACGCAGCTGTACGTGCCCCGTCTACATCACTCCACGACGATAGAGGTCGTGGAGTACACCAAGATGAAAACCAAATTCACCTTAAGAAGCGAGATATTAAGAGTCCCATCATTTGTGGAACAACACCCCATCTGTACCCCACAGACAGAATTCTTGATGGGAAAACATCACGAAGGTTCCTGATTTTCCACGTATTTTCGATTTGTACTTACAAAATACTAATGACCATAGCGTTAACATGTATTGTTGTGTCGTAGACGATTAAGATTATGCAATTGTTCTCTGTTATTCCTTTTAGTTATTTCTACGTTATTGTTCTGAGGTAGAAGTCATATTCCGTTGCAGTTGCAAGAAATAAAGTTACATTGTTTTCTTTTTTATACGCACTTTTTACTAACATAATAACAAATAGGTACTTACAACTTTGAAAACGGCAAGCGCAAACAAGCTACCACGTAGCTTGAAACACAAACAACTCTTTTTGAATTCTGAAGTTTCAGCCATTTTAATCTTCGAGACTGTGTTGTTGGTATAACCGTCAGATATTCCAAGATAACATTGAAATTATCTTCTTCTTAAGAGGATTTTATTAATAAAAAGGCAATCACTCACGAGGAAAATGAAAAGTAAATTAAATCAAATAACAACAATATGAATCAATCTCCTGACACAGCAGAAAGTTTTGTTCATGATTGCGTTGCTTCTATTGAAATTACAATTAATGATAATTGCAGCAATGTTTATGCTTACAACTCTGACTTCCGCGATATGTATTACTAACGAATGCAAGCGGCACACGCACTAGCGACATGCGGTCTAGGTCAAGGCTAGTTTCAGACTGACACGCAAATGGCGGCCGGATCACCTATATTTACTAAATTTGTTTTATTTGGAGGCACTCCAAGAAAACAATTTATCAATGAAGAACAAAATACGGTTTTAGTTTCTTGTAGGACAAAGTTTTACTATCTCTAAGATCGCGAACTCGTTGTGACTTAAGTGAAATAAATGTTCATTTCCTCCCCATATAAAAGAAAGCTTCATTGCCCCTGTGCGTTTCTCGTTAATCCTCGCTCAAACAAGTTCAAACCATTTGGTTCAAACGAGGTTGGTCAAGGTTGTGCCGTTTAATGGCTGGGTGTGGGTCGCAAAATATTTGTTGAGTGCTTTTAACGATATAAGTACCTCTTTAGAAACATAAGTAGATTTTATGCTATAGGATACTGGTTGTTGTTAACCTACAGCGTTTTCCTATATATCTCTCTCTCTCTCTCTCTTAATGTCGTAGTTCTGTTATTCAGGAACAACAAATGTTGAAAATTATCACACGTTCCTAGAATTACAATAATTGAAATTGCAAACAAACAATAATATCTGGAATTATGAATATGAATTATCAAGATCTTGATGATTGAGATATTTATGAAGAACCAAGATCTTGTAAAATATTTTGAGTGAAAAGAGTTCATGGAGCTTCTTGCCCATTCATCTCCATAGGGATCTACGCTTTGGAATGGGCAACTACAGTACTTCAAGTTATTATGCCTTGTGTCTGTGACTGTAGCTTCGCCTTCTTTGTGTTTCTGACATTCAAAAGTGCCTGATGTGGTCAATTGAAATAAACGCTTTAAGTTTGAGTTGGAATTATTCATTAAGAAAGGGTTAACCAAATTTTGATGTTTTTAGGTGATTGTCAGACGACATCGCTGGATTCTGCGATCGGAGGCGGCGTAGATTTTTAGGTCACCAGTCGGGTGCTGTACGTGTGTTAGGCATCAACGGACTTCATACAAAGTAATGTAACGTGAGATCCGCTTCACCTGCACCGCCCGACCACGCGGACGATCGGTGTCGGTTGATAACAGCCTTATTATTGGCAGCTTAGATCCTAGGACATAATATTTTACCTCTTATTTTTGGCAATTTGTCATCAACAATATTATTAGTATTGTAAGTATTTTTTATTGTTGTGCTTAACTGTTTTTAACTAATAGTTTATTCACTGGTATGGTTACGTGGTATTTCGAAAAGCAGGATAGTGAAATATATGGAATAGATGGGGACCGCACATGAGACCCTGTAGTACCCTAGATTTTCCATAACAGTAATCAAAATCTACAACCTCTGATTAAAACTTTTCTCACTCAAACATGAATTACACCAGGTGATACGACAACCGTAGGTAGCCTAATAACATTCCAGTTTGTGTATCCCTATATTGACGACTCACTTTATCGAAAGCTCTGAAAAAGTCACCTCAGTTTAAACTAATTTCACTTTTTTCGATTCGGTTTTGGGGGGTTTCGTAGTCTGTATAATTATATTAATAAAGATATTTTTCTTAATTATAGAAATAGGAAAGAAAGACGTGAATTTAAAGTTCTTTAAATAGTTAAAACAAAATAAATAACATTAAGTACTTAATCGTTTAATAAAATATATATTGCAATAAATTACAAAACAACATTTGGTCATGTACAGACAAAGTCTCAATAAAATTTTAAATAGTAAGTATGTAAATTTTAAATTAGCTATCCTTGAAATGACTCATTGTTTTACTAGAGGGACTAGTCAAGTGGCACATGTTTTGAAAGCGTTCCGTATTTCCAATACGACTAGCACAGGATTTACATGATTGTTAAACATTTGAACATTAACAAACAATACACAGTGCGTTCAAAAAAACGTACTTTCTTAATTCATCTTCTACATTCCGTTACATATCCATTAAGTTATCTTATTTCATGTTCTAGCATTCTGATTTTCCACGACATCACCGTCATGGTGTGTAGTTTTCTTCCTTCTTAGTTCAAATGTCTTCAAACGGTTTCTACTTCCGCTCCTTTCTCCTTATTTGTCATCATACATTGTGCTTCACCAGAATTATTTACGAATCTGAACTCGCCGCTGCTCTCCAGTTCGATGGCTGCACTCCTCACCAGCAGAGTGAAGTAAACTTGCACAACTGGAAAATACATCTGTGGTTAGTGACGAATACCAACTTGCTTGGTTACCAAAAATCTGTCCAAAACGACCACTACTGTCAATCATTGTCGGTATAGATTTTAGGGGAGACCTAGTGCTAGATAAGGAGATACATTCAAAAATGTGTGCCTACCCAGTTGAAATTAGAGAAGAAACATCTCAGTGTGACGATATTAACGATCCATTTCTTACTTGAAATAATGGGTGTAAAAGTACTCTTAACGAAGCCGAAATGCACTTGTTATTCTCCGTCATTGCGGTAAATTTTTTGTTCTAGACCATACCTGGGTATCTTCTAGTTAGGGAGATATTGGGGGTCAGAGATCCAAATTTTTCACAAGTTTTTTTTTTAAATACAAGTTTTAAATACCTCCACGACCACTGTACTATTCAATGCGTCCCTCAGCACAATGTTTTGAGTGTGTCACATTGAGCTACCATAAAACGTGACCTTTCACCACCAAAAAAAAGTCGTTCCCAGCAATATTTTTTGCGTAGTTACTTAGTTTGATGTACAGAACGCTTGGTTGGCGGCTCCGTGAAGGGTCCATTTACACCTTGTAGGTATGTATGATAATCAGATCAAAAATAATACTCACCAAGAGTAAGTATATAAGCAGCAAAGAGTATCAAATACATCGTCGATTCGCTGGAAACCCATCTTGTTACAGCAATACCGAATGCCCCCACAATCAACAGTATCGTCACTGTCAACACCCCGATGTTGTATATAAAGTATCCTCTGATCACGCTCGCGTTTTTCTGGTAAGGAAACAGGTTTATCAGATATATGATAAAGAAAAGGGGGATTATATTTGCTCATGCTTTTATTTAAACAGACATGATGTTGATGACATGACACAGCACGTCGTCGTGACGTAAAATATGGCTGAAAGATATGGATGGATTTTCTTTGTATCTGTTTCTTCTTTATCCGTCTTCTTAATATTAGCAGGAGGAGAACACGTCTAGTGTGGTCTATTTCTCGAAATTAACTGCGGCAATTCTACAAATGCGCCACCGTCAATACGACGTCGTTCAACGTGGCACGTTGCGTTGTCGTAACATGATTATTTACGTTGCCCGACGTCGATTTCCACGTCACGGCACCGTGACGCAACGTGCAACGTCACGTTGCCGTGCGGTGGCACGTTGCGTCGTCGTAACGTGTTTTTGTGTGTGAGCCCTAATTTGTCGGATGTGTAAACAATAGATTTGACCTCACCTTATGGCCAGCGACGATAAACACAATAGTCGCCACGAAGTCCGTTAGGAAGAGCAGAAAGATGAAGAGTATCATACCGGCATACAACAGCATCATGGGTATACGTGACTTGTTCCCTGCATACAAACTCATTACTAACGAAGTTAGTATGAAATACGCGAGCATGAGTATAATTATCGCGTTTGCTACCTGAAACATAAAATACGTGTTATAGTATTTATTTTTTT
The DNA here is from genome assembly GCA_963082995.1 of Noctua comes. Lineage (NCBI taxonomy): Eukaryota > Metazoa > Arthropoda > Insecta > Lepidoptera > Noctuidae > Noctua > Noctua comes. The sequence continues at coordinate 3,337,985 of OY720279.1, read as the reverse complement.
TGCCCAGTTTCAGACTCGTCCCGTCACTTAGAACCTAATTGGTTTGAGAAAAGGACTGTCGTAGTTCACAGAGTTACTTGATCTTGCACGAAAGCCCACTATAAACTTTGGTAACGTAAATCAAACGAGTTTTTAATCGAAAATACAACCACAGTAGGTGTAAACGATACAACTATGCTGTGGTATTTTTATTTATTTATTGCGGCAAGCCGAAATTTAAATTTTCTGAGGTTTTTGCAATTTACAGGCCAGTGTCAGGTTGTATATTGATTAAAATTATAATTCGCGACCGTAAAAAATATGGCTTTACAGAGTTATGGTAATTAAACTCATCGTGACAACCCTCTAAGTTCATATAATCAAATGGAATGACTTTTTCATGAAATAGTCATTAAATGGGATTAAAATGAACTTAGAGGGTTGTATTGATAATAATAATAATAAATAATAAAATCTTTATTAACAGGTGATTGTTCAAACATCAGTGTAGCTCTGGCTCTTGTACTAGGATTCCCTGTATCACAAGAGCCAGATTGATGTTTTTTTTTAAAAAAAACGTTGCTCCACACTAGGAGTTTCTCCTGTATCGTGGGTGCGTTTACAAACATTTAAATTCACATACACAAACAGCCAGACCCGGAACAACTACCTGTAGGCCATACAAATATTTGTTCCGTGCGGGAATCGAACCCGCGACACGAAGCGCATCAGTCAATTGCTCAGCCACTGCGCCAACCGTGCCGATTTCAATGATTATAATTCTATAACTACATACGCATAAATGTGTTACGGTCGCGAATCATATTTTGTTCCACATAAAGCCAGAAACTGACCAGCAAATTACAAAAAACCTAAGAAAATTTAAATTTCGCGGGCTGCTCTGGCGCTTCCAACTTAACGTGATTAAAGTTTTAAAACTAAGTCAAACTACGTGCGGGACGAGTATTTTCAATTTTAAAATCGTTCTGTAGTCTGTTTTTTAATCTCGGAGACTAAATTGTCAAGTGAAAATGTCAAAACTGACTTAAATGCTATTGAAATCTATTTCAGTTTTTTGTACTTGTCAATTTAGCCTCCGAGATTAAAAAACAGACTTTAGTTTACGTTACGTTACGTTTTCTCCGCAAGTTATGTGGGGTTAAAGCGCGTAATTCTTAACCTTTTGAACGCCATGGTCGGATATAGCCCACAAATGAAATCGTGCCCAACACGGCACGGACAAGAAAACGTTATTTATGTTAAAAAAAATTCGCAGCGTTTGATCGGTCATTAACTCATTAGCATTACTTTTATAGACTTCGTACTAGCCAGTGACTTTCTAGTCAAGTTTGTTATTTTCTGTAAAATGTTTGAGCAGCAGTAGTATTTTTTCACTGTTGGTAATAAGATAACAAATACTCACGATTTTGAAATAGGCCCACCCCAGCAAGCCACCCCGAAGCGGCAAACAGCAGCAACATTTTTTAAACTTTGGTATTTCCACCGTCATCTTGGTCTTCGATACTGTGTTCGTCTAACACTCAAATAACACTGAACACACTTATTAAGAAGTCTTTAGAGCCTCACCGATTTCTAAAAAAGGATAACAGTAAAAAAATAAGTATAAAGAAACCCAATTCAAACGACAATAAAATTCATCAACCTCCGAACACAACAGTTAATGAATGCCTTAAAAATGACAATTGATGAAAATTCCAACCAGCTTTATAGTAACCTTCCTATCCCTAATACTCCGAGATAGTAACTGACTACGCACAATACGCACGAGCAATAAAGATGTTAAGAGCCTGGAACTTTGCCAAAGAATTCATAAAATTTGGTGATAAACAAAACAATGTTTATATTAACCTAACCTAACCCAAACCTAATCTAACATGTGCTGAGATAGTAACAACCAATTACGCACAACAAACAGAACTAGAAAAATAGGACGCGTGATAGAAATAAATAAGCAAACGCCTACGATAAACATTCAAAATTTATTCACAGTTGGCATGGAATTAATAGATAAGATATAGATACTACCAAGAGTGGAATAATAATCAATAAGAGAGCAAAGAAAATCAAAGGGCACTGATATTATTTACTAACACTAGATAATACGCGAATACCTTATAACGTCAGTCATACGAAAGAAACCATGGAACGCAAACGTACAAGGCACAAGAGACGTGCGCTCTGTGTCAAGGTTGGTTTTCGACTGGCGATGGCGCCCACATGGCGTGCGTGGCGGTGGGGCCGGTCGGGTGGGACCACCCATATTTACTAAAGATGTTTTATTTGGATCGGGAAGCACTGCTAAAACAGTTCGTCAATAAAGAACTGTTCCTGGATCGCCTACCATTAGGTTGAAAGACGAAAGTAAGGCAAACGGCTAAGCCAATCTAGATTGAAACATACTTTAGTTTTACTATCCATTATTCGCGGTTACGTCCTTGACTCGACGCATTCCTCGTTCATCCTCATTTGAATTATTTAGTTCAAATGAGGTTGGCCAAGGTCGCTCTCCAAAAATAACTAGTTACTCATTTGTAGGCTAGTGCTGTTTTATGAATAGGCGTGTCTCGCAAAATTTTTGTAGACCGCTTTCTACTAAGAGCTATGGATAGAGGAACAGACGCCAGCCAGCCTGCACATCGAGCTACTACAATCTGTCAAATTTCTTTAATAGATTTTCAACTTTTACTGCTAAATCATTAGGTTTGAGGTTGATTGGGAATATTTGTAAGTTTCGGGTACCTTGATGTGCTGGCGTCTGTACATAGAATTTGCTACAGTAATCCTTTTCTTCTTCTTGTCACTACCAAGAATTAGCATTGCCATTCAGCGTGGCAATGCTGCCAGTCTTCTGGGCACGTTTCCAGATGACAGCGATGCGGAGGAGTACTTTGACTAAGTTTTTTAGTTGTTTATATTTTCTTACTTTTAGCCTTATTTTTATCATTAGTTTAGTTCTATTTGTATTGTCCCAAAACTTCGACGGAATGATGCTAACGACGAGTGTTTCCATCTCTTTCTCTTTCTATCGCACTTCGGTTAATATTTTTATGGAAAGGGCTCTTTATGCGAACGTTGGTGACTACCGTACTGTTCGTGTGATGTTTTTAAATGTTCAAACAAATAAACAGGAACATTAAAATTATGAAAATAGTACACATTCCTAGAAGTACCAGCAATAAAATGGAAAACAAACAACCATCTCTGGGATTACTTAACAAAAAAGGGAAAACCATATTATGGCGTTTTGTTGTTTTCGGCAATTTAGTTCACCGGACATGTTTACCGCTTATCTTTGTTCGTTCGTCAACAATAATATTATTGTAAATTCTAGGCGGGAATTTGGAGAGCTAAGATATTAGTCACTGGTATTTTGAAAAAACAAGCTGGTTGATAAATATTTTGAATAGAAGGGGACCACAACCACACGTGAGACCCTTTGGTACCCCAGCCCCCATAGCATGACCACCGTAGACAAGTTGAAATTGTGTCGATACAATGACAGATTTCTTTGCACTATCTGTCATTTTGTCGATTCCTCCGTCAAAGAAATCCTTGTCTACGGTGGTCATGCTACGGTGTCAGATTTTCCACACTAATGAAACTCATGATCTCTAATGAAACCCATTGCTTTCTCTTACTCAAATATTGTTAATATCAAATTAAAGCAGTACCGATATTTTGTTGATCAGTCGCATAATCAAAAGTAGCAGGAAAGTCAGTGTAAACTTCATTAACTGATTCAATGAAGTAGGTACTATTTTCGGTGCAGTCGTGAGAGTGCTTAATAGTGGAGAAGGCCAAAAAAATTCATTAGAAATTGTGCAAAATTACTCCGGGCGCTCCAGACGGAAGGTATCCATGTGGATTTTCAAACTAAAAAAAGGATAATGTTCTTAATTATATATTTTTTATATGTCGTGTACATTAACAATTAGACCCGGTTACAAAGGTAAACGCGGGCACAGTATAAATATATACAGTATTGTGACTCGCCCCTGTCCTTGAAATAGTTCATAGTGAATTTGAGCAGTTTACAAAAAAATGAAAGAGTTTTTATTAAACAAAAAAAGACATTTCGAAACGTTCTCTGTCAACTTTTTAGACTTATGTATTCCTGCTTCTGCGTGTGAAGTTTCATTAAAATCGGTTCAGTCATTTCGAAAAAAAAAGGACTTGAATGTTTGTATGAAATGCTGTAAGTCGTAAACGGTCTTGAGTTTTATAATTTTCTCCATAAAATGCCTTAGAACAGGAGCTTTCTCCGCCGTTTTCAGGACCCTATTGTTGCTGACCCGCATTCTATGCATTTATGATGACACTTCATTCGTAAATTGGGTTGTGTGTAATCACTGATGCGCTACTGAAACGGGCTATCTCATAATTATTATATCATGCATCTATTTTGCACCGGCTGACAACATCGCGTCAACGCCATTTTTCGTCGAAATCCAGTCTCTGTCTCGCGTGGAGCATCGTTATATTTTTCCTTAACTTATTATTTATTTGTGTGTTTTTTATATGCATCATATACCTATTTGTGATTTTTTAAAGTTCTGCGCAAATAATTGTTTTTATCTTTCCTTGAATATTTTGTTACATTCATGTTTTTAAAGCTTACACTTTCACGGGCTTTATCTTCTCCTGTTCCTGTTCGATCTTTTCAATATTTACATTTGCGATAAACAAAGGCACTTTATCATCCACTTATTTGATGCCGTTTTGATGTTTTTGTCTGAACCAAAGTAATTCCGTGTTTGAATCCGGCGGTACTCACAATATCAGAGGCCCTAGCACGAGCGCGCGGTGTTAACGTAAAGTAAATACGTCGATTTTTTTAATCGAACGGGGCCTGCAGCGGGACCAGGCGACCGCTTGCAACTGGCAGCTATCCTCACCGATGCCTGCGAGCAACGTGCAGGTAGAGCCAGCCTGCTAACTGGTTTGGACGAAACCGCAGTGATGGTAGTCGCCTCCACGCAACTCGTATGCTTAGCTGTTTCCCTCGGTATCGTGAAGTATCGAAGTGCAAAGCAAATGCGCATAAATACCCTGGACTGTTTGATTTTTTAGCTCTTTTACAGTTTTTGATACTATAGTGTTTCCTTATACAGTTTCTTCGAGTCACTGTCGCATCTTTTTGTTTGCGTAGAAAAGGGACCAAACCATCCTTACCATAGATAGATAAGTGGCTCGCAATAGCCGAGCGGTTATTAACACTAACTTCATGATCATCACTCTCCAGCCCTAATTCAGATTTATTTGGGAGTGGTGCAGTAGGTTCATACTTCTCTATTACTCGTTTGGAGTCTCACCCTCCGTTTCAAGCCAGATCATCTTTCACACTTTCCTTCCATGGACACTTTCATCAGCTGTTAATCATGTGTTGGTTTTGGGGGTAACTATTTAAGGTCTGTGGGGTCACTATCAATTCGGCTATCAACCCCCCTTCTAAATAAAACATTGGAAATGAAGTTATTCAATACATAATAATACATTTTATCTACTTCATTGTTAGGTCAATCAAACTATTTTTGCATTGCCCTGAACTGATTTTTTTTTCCTAGAGTGTTCTTCAATAGTCTGGTCAACGTGACCAAAGGTAACCGGTTTAAGCTTATCTTACTCCTTTGCCACTTCTACTACACACTTCTACTCTTTATATCGAAGCCGTACTCAAGAAAAGTGAAACAAACAACAGCCTTAGCTTCCACTTGATCCTCGATCGAAAAGACTGTCAGTCACAGCCTGGATTACCTGACCCCTCTTCTTTTGATTAGCATCAGGCGTCAGGTTATGCAGTGCACGGTTGATACTCAGTTCGTCTTCATGGACGAACACGACAACGACCAACCACCACCGTTCACATGACCGAGAAAGTTGCCAATAGTTCATTTTATCAACTGGCAGGAAACGATAGCGGGATAAGCAGGACTCATTTTCAGAGCATTGGCCTACAATTGCACTGGATTGCAAAAACTGGAAAGACAGAAGGGAGGCGTTTGCGCTACAAAGCTTTGGGACAATATCGGCTCATAAATAAATAAATAATTCATTAATAACTGTTGCTGTTCACATTCTTGACGATAACTGAGGGGTCATTGTCCTCCGCGATTAATCACTGGTAAAAACACTGACGCATCAGAACTTCGTCGTGCGCGCTCTGAAACATGTTATTAAAAAACAAGTATTGAAATTCAAATTGGGTGAGCGTTTATGGCGACGTTTTGCAACACTCGAACGCTACTTTTTGTCGTTTGTTGAATTTACAGCGCGTGATAGAAGCGATACAATGGCATAGTATAGATTCAGCATCGCGTCTGCATTCATGCAAAACGCGTGCCACGGTGTACCTGTATTCATTTAGAATCATTACTAACGCGCGACTGTATTAAAAGCGTTCAATGTTGTCTCGACCGAGTCCAACTTGCAACTGCAGTGTCCACGGTCGTCGGTCATTCACAAATAAGCATATGCGATATGCGCTTCGCCACGCATATTTCAACTGGCCGAAGTCGGCCCGCGGATGAATGACGATCCGTTAAATAACGAGTTACCTCCGAGCCTTTTTTTTTTTTTTTTTTTTTTTTTTTAACGTGGTAAAATCATCAAATGAGTCCTCCCACCCAGGGCAGAGCGGGAGGGACTGTCAGACTTGTACTGACTAAAATCCACGGTGTCCTTCAGTAGCCCTTTATGTTCCAGGGTCACGGTAATTCTATGAGTCCCGCGACCCCGGCAGGCTTTGGCCCTCTAGAGGGGGGCCCCGTCATTATGCTGACACTCTTTGAGGCGCGCGTGGAGCACAACGCGCCGTCGACCCGGGCATGGTCCATGGTCGGACAGCGAGTCGCCCATTACTCGCCGCCCGCATGCCCGCGCCTACGGTGGCCGGAGATCGTCTGCCGACGTCCGGCGCCGTGGGCGTCTACCACTGCGGCTGGTGTGGAGGGAGGACGCTGTCCTCTCCCTCACGCGGCCCGCCTCCTCCTTCGCGAGCATGACTGCTTCGCAGAAGGAGGCGACCGCTTCCCACTCCGTCTCGCCCCGCAGCATGGCCTCGACCAATGCCGGGCGCGAGAGGGCTCCGCCTATCGCCGCCGTGAGGACACGGCGGTGCTCTGCCCAAGCGGAGCAGTCCTGCACCGTATGCTCCACCGTGTCCTCCGGGCGGTCCTCGCAGTGGTGACACCCAGGCGTTTCCTCCTTCCCCATATGACACAGGTACCTCCCGAAACTTCCGTGTCCGGTGAGGACCTGCGTCATGCGGTAGGTCAGGACGCCGTGACGCCTATCCAGCCACTCCTCAAAGAGGGGTCTTACCGCCGCGATTGCGGCGTGCCCGTACCTCCGAGCCTTGGAAAGCCTGTTAAGTCGTTGGTCTCTCCTGTCTTTTGTAGATCTTTGACAGTCGTTACGGGTAGTCAGGATCGGAAGCCCGAACGTCTGACAGCCAGTCTTCCCAAGTGCTATTACCTAGCAACTATGTCAGACAGGCAGTCGTTTCATGTAACATACTGGTGTTCAGGTGCATGCGGTTAGACTGGAAGCCGACCCCAATACAGTTGGCAAAAGGCTAGGTGGATGATGATTGTGTGTTAGCTCAAATAAATCTATCTATCTATCTATCTTTTCTTATCTTCTTCTTTCTTCTTCTTCTTTTCTTTTCTTGAAGCGCGGGACATAAAAATATCGTACTAATGATTGCCGTGCCACCGTGCCTAAAAGTTGCCATTTAATATAAAGTTAATTTGCCACTCTCTTTACCTTGTATTCACAATTTTAAGAATTTATGATGATACTGATTGTGTTTGTTACAAACAATTTGTTGACGATTCTAATTACGAGTGGTTGCATAGTCTGTTCTTTAATCTCTGAGACTAAACTGACATTACGTGGGTTGCCAGTTTTTTGCAATTCTTAAATAGTGATGTGCCTTTACCGTAAATTGCCGTTCATAATATCAAGTAGAATCGTTTTTTATAATAATAATAATATATCATTTATTTCTGGTAACAGAGACCCATAACATATATACCATAGAATGAATGAATGAATGAATGAATGATTTATTAAAAATAAAAAAATAAAAAAAAAATACAATTTCTTAAGGCTAGTTACATTGCCCCACAAAACTGCTTACGCAGTTTAACTGTGAGATCACACATACTGACTATCATACATATTTTATATTAACAAGAAAATATAAACTATTGCACACGAAGTGACGGCGTCGTGTTGCGCTGCGTGGTGTCGCGTAGCCTTCCGCGGAAATGCCGATATATGACACCCTTCGGCCAAAACTCTTCCTTGAGGAAAGTCTCAATATGATGAGTCGGAACTCGCATCACAAACGACTAAAAGTAAATTTATCCTGAATAAAAGGTTTAGGTAGTTATTTAAAACGAAATAATACAAAAGTAATAAGATATAGATATATACGATGTGAAACATACATTAATAATAATAAAACGGCGTCCAGTGTTGTTCCTGTTAAATTTAGGGTTGCCGTATTCAAAATCACACTAACTGCTGTATTATGATAATTATTTTCAAAATTGTAATTGTTTGTATGGTGTCAATTTCCAATAATTGTCGTAATTTTTTAAAGTTCTGCCTTTTTTAAGAGAAAAAAGTTTATATATCCCAATTACCGTGTACGGGAACAACACTGATGGCATCTGTATTTTTTTTCTAATCATCTAATAAATATAAAAAGTTACGATTCAACAAAACGGTATCGTAGGTACAACACTACACAAAAGAGCTGGCAACATTATTTGTAAGTTTGACATTTGCATGTGTCAATTTAGTCTCAGGGATTAAAAAACAGACTAGCGGCACTACAAAGAGTACTACAGCAAACTTGGAACAAAAAGTAATACAGCGCCATCTATGACACAGACGAAGAACTAAACATAGAATTACACTTAAATCCTATATCGCGCAAGTTATCCTCGAATTAAGACTATATTGAAGAACCCGACAAGAATTGTCAGGCAGTAGCCCACCAGCACCCGCCTGGTCGGAGGATTCTCCCTTTTCTATTTACACCCTGTTCCTCGTACCCCCCCCAAATGGTCAACAAAATGTAACCTATCCGAAGCGGGATGCCAAAATGTTGAAACTCGCTAGATTCTCTCAATTCATTTGCTTAAATGCCCAACGACGAAGATAGAATGAAAATCTTACCTATCTAAGGCGAATGCTAAAGCTACTCGTTTCGCTCGCTTTTTCTTCATGAGTGGTCAAAGTTACTTTTATTTCTGTACGAATAAAAATAAAAGTCAATAAGGGTAATCTTACTAAAAGTCATAAAGCGCAGGCCACACCGCCAAAGATGGAAAGAAAATCTTACCTATCTCAAGCGCAAGCCACACCGCCAGCTAGCGAGCGAGCGAGCGAGCCGGCATCGGTTCACCTCTTTTCATACTTAGGTTCACACCGCTCGAGAGAGCCGAAACGAAGTATAAATAGAGCCTCGCCCGGCTCGCTCGCTCGCTCGCTAGCTGGCGGTGTGGCTTGCGCTTGAGATAGGTAAGATTTTCTTTCCATCTTTGGCGGTGTGGCCTGCGCTTTATGACTTTTAGTAAGATTACCCTTATTTATTTTTATTTTATTTCTTAAGAAAACCTTTTAAGGTACCTTGATTGAAGTGCTATTGTAAATCTGTCCACGTGTGTAAACCTTGACAGTTAAAGTTAAAATAAAGTTTAATTAATTCTGTAACTATGGGGGCGGCGAATATTTCGGGCCCCTGGGCGGTGCAACCCACATTCGGTTTTTCCCTATTGTTAGGTATTTGCTTATCATTTTGATTATTCGTCATAACTTCAAGGGTTATAACGGAAAGAGTTGTAAATTATCAGTTAACTGTCATAGGGAAGAGTTGTCTGTAAATTAAATAGAAGTATTTTAAATAGCAGTGGAAATAAAGCTATGAATTAAAAAAAACGAATCAGAGATAATAGTATTTTTTCCAAACTTTGATTATTAACACTGGGTAGATTTTTTCGTAAGTGTGAACTCTTCTCCAGAGCATACTATCGTCATGCGTTTTGAACAGCCGCAGATCAAAAGATGCTGCTTCTGTTTTCCGCTTCGATATGGCTTGATTGTTCTTACTTATTTGGGCTTGGTAAGTTACTATTCCATTTAACTTTTATATCTGATTATGGCAGTACCAAAATGATCTCCATTCCTACCCTTCATTCTTCGCCTCGATGTTTATTTTGTAAACTAAAATTATTTTCAATTTTTTCAGGCTTCAAGCATTTCTTACCTGGGTATTGTTAAAATAAAGGACGTCCATAGTAAGATTATTTCAGACGAATACAATGCTTGGGATATTATAAGCTTAATTTTGGCCATAGCCGACGTGGTTTTCAATATAGTATTTGTCTTTGCAGCTCATAAGGTGAGATTACTATTTATTCGATATTTTTTACCAACTTATTTATAGCTAACTTCACTTACCTAAAATTTCCTAGAAAACTCAGATCGATTAGGATCAAGGATATTATTTTAGTCTCGAAATTGGCTAGATTTTTCGAAAAGTCTGGAGCAGAAACTTGGGAATCTTATCTAGCAGGCGTCTTATACGTTTGAATAGTGGAGGTCCAATGGTATTAGCCCTGACCTAGGTTTTGGGTTGCGGATTTAAACCCAGCCGCATTCATTTGTATAACTCATTTCATCACTACTGTCTACATAATTCCAAAATGGTGATGGATAATATCGTAAGGAAACCGGAATTACCTAGAACCAAAACTTCAGAGACATGCGGCATCTACCTACTCGCACTGGGCTCTCATGGAGAGGAAGCCTGTGTCCCGGCACTTTCAAGTATGCGAGCTATGAAACGGGCTATACTTGGAGTCTCTCTAAGGGATCGCATCCAGAATGAGGTGATCCGACAGAGGACCAGAGTTGTTAACATAGCTCACAGAATGGAGTAGCAATAGGCCGGCCATATTAGCAGTAGAACCGATGACCGTTGGGTTAGACGTGTTCTTGGGTGGAGACCGCGAATCGACAAGCGTAAGGTGGGACGCTTTCAGGCTCGGTGGAGTGACGATCGACGGTGGCTGGGTAGCAACAAGATGAGAGTCGCCGTGGCATGTGATTGAAGAAGCCTATGTCCAGCAGTGGACTGTTGTAGGCTGAAGATGACGATAACTTTCATGATAAGCAAGTGTCATCATCATCATCATCATCATCATCATCATCGTCATCATCATCATCATCATCATTTCAGCCGAAAGACGTCCACTGCTGGACATAAGCCGGTCCCGTGCGTCTCGCATCCAGCGGATCCCTGCAACCTTTACGATGCCATCAGTCCACCTAGTGGGAGGCCTTCCAACGCAGCGTCTTCCGGTTCGCGGTCGCCTCTCCAGAACTTTTCGGCCCCATCGGCCATCCGTTCTACGAGCAATGTGCCCTGCCCACTGCCACTTAAGTTTGGCTATTCTTCAAGCAAGTGTAATTCAACCTTATTGTAGTAAAAACAGATATAAGCGCACAGATTCTTCAGTCCACATCTCCACAACCATGTCCTTAATGTTATCTTTGTTATTTTCAGAAAAACGCAAAGTTGTTAAAGATCACTTTAATCTGTAACTTATCAATGACAATGCTGTGCACCCTGAAACACGTTGGCGTACTAGGTTTTTATTTAGTCCAAGTTCTTGGTGTGGTGCACATCCTACGGCAAATGCCGACGGGATGGTCACTTGCAAAAACTTTCATCAAGGCATTTCTTGTGGATGGATCAGTAGTATTTCTTGTTACCGGTAAGTCATTCTCTTTGAAAAATATATTGTTTTATTTTTGCCTTATGTTCGTTGAATTTCATTATGAGACGTTTACACATTGACCGGTTCTAGACCCGTAATCTTATTTTTATAATAATAATAGTCGCCCTGACCGTTTTCGGTCAGTTTCCTGACCCTACGCTCAGGAATCGCGCTTGCTACCACGAGACCAACGGAGAAGTTATGTTGACTCTTTTTTTATCATATTATCGTACCTACTAAAGATTTGGTTCACTAGAAGAACAATAATATAAACAACACAAGACCTTGACAAACTGTAGCTTATTACCCGACTATGGCTAGGGAAGGGTTATGATTTCCAAATACATAGTTATTGTTTTTGTTTCAGTAATAAATTACTATATCTACTTGATGTCACTTAGTGAGACAAAAAAACTTGAGAAAAACTGTCAGTTCAGATTTGTGAATAACGCGGCTGAAGCGAAATGCGAAGTAGAATTCGAAGAGCTAAATAAAATAACGGATGAAGAAAAGGGAGAAGTAGATACAGGAAAAGAAGATATAGAAGAAAGAACGAAAGGCAACCAAAAGGAAGCATGTTCGAAGAATACTGATGACACCAAACGCACGATGACCTGTGAAGAATTCAAAGGTGAATGAAGAGTGGGTAGCGTAAGATATGGATTCCATTATAATTAAAACAAAATTATTATAAGATGAATAAGTACCTATATTTAATCGTCTTTTAAATAGATTTAGAAAAAAAATATTCATCTGCAGACAAAGTCAATTTTCAATTCTATTTAAGAACTATGTAATATTTGCTATATTTTAACCATTACTTAGCGTCTTCAGCTGTAAGCTTGTTTTTGCAATTAAAACTTTTATTAAATAAGACATACCATTGCGATATCATTTTTTATTGGTTTAATGGATTATATTTTTGATTTAATTCATACATCAAGTTCGAGAATTTCTTATTAATTCACAGACACATACAGGGTCACGACAGTAACTTTACGCAAAAATTATTGCTGGGAATCGATTTTTTTTTTTGGGGTGAAAAATCACGTTTTAAGGTAGGACCAGGCGCGGTCCCAGGGGAGGGGGGTCACAGGGGTCATGACCCCCCCCAAAATCAAACTCGCCTAATTGATAAACCTTCTTAAAATAGCTTTTTTGGGATATAAATTATTACCTAATATCCTGCTTAATCGTTCAACAAGACAAACTAACCTTTTTCAAGGCAGAATTCTAAAATTTTCGAGCTCGCTAATACATCTAAGTTACTTTTATTCTCATCTCTGTGTGAATGAACAAATAGAACCTAATACACGGGGCGGAGGCCGGCTGCTTCAATTTTGAGCTCTCTTCTCTCGCTCTTGAATTCTATTAGTATTAAGAGCAGATTCGGGAGGGGGACGGTCATGGCCGGGCGTCATGACCACCCACCTGGGTTGGGCCTAGGTTGACCGTGATGATGTTTCTGAACTCATAGATTTAAATAAATAAAAAGAGGTCCGGCTCGCTTCACTCGCTCTTGCGTTCTCTCCATCTTAAAACTTGAAAAATCTTACTATCTCAGGGGCAGGGCTGTAGGCAGGGGGGGCGTCATAGTTAAACCCCCCGAAATCTCCGACAACTATTAAGAAATCAACCTATCCGAGGCGGAATGAAAAAATTTTCTCGCTCGCTTCGCTCGCCAATACATCATATACTTTTTCAATTCTGCAAAAGTTGACAGAGTGCTCCTCTTCTCATTTCTGTATAAATTAAAAAAGAAGTGGTGCCAAAATTTTCCAGCTCGCTAATACATCCTGAACTTTTGAATTCTCCACAACTTGACAGAGTTCTTCCTATACTCAGTCCTGTATAAATGAACAAAAAGATCTTAATTTATCCGAGGAAGGGTGCAAAAATTTTCGAGCTCGCTTCGCTCGCATACTCTAACGCATGAGCGTTTGAGTATCTACACAGCTCCTGTATGAATGGTCAAAAGAAAATCTAACCTACCCTATTATTTAAATCCAGTTGTGACCCCCCCCAAAAAATTAGGCTGGGACTGTGCCTGAATAGGACTCGATGGAAAGCACTCAAAGCATTGTGCTGATGGATGGATTGAATAGTACGGGGGTCGTGGAGGTGTGTAAAGTAAAAATCTTACATTAAAAACATGTATTTTTTAAAAAAACTTGTGTGTGAAAAAGTTGGAAATTTGTCCCCCAATATATTTATATTTGTCCCGTTACTGTAAGGTTCCCAGGTATGGTCTAAAATAAAAAAATGATCGCAAAGACAGGGAGAACAATTAGTGCCTTTCGGTTATGTTAAGGGTCTATTTACACCCTTTTCAAATGACAACAGTATTAATCAACCTCCGGACAAAACAGCTAATGCTGTTAATGATAACGTAGCTCGTAGGTACAAAATCACAATTGATGATAATCATAACAATATTTTAAATTTCCTATCCGAAATACTACTGACTACCAACTGCAGTCATAGGAAACAAAACATCGAATGCAACTGACATACGAGCGAGTTGAACTCAGTGTCAAGGTTAGTTTCAGCTAAGTGATGCGCGATCTGATCCGATAGTTTACAATCTACAGTATCGATACAACATGATGTGATTCTTAGAATATTTTATAGATACAAACGAATACTTTACAATACTTGGATCGATACAAAAGAATCGGAATTAATGGATGACATCGTACCACATTGTTATAAGTTGCATGTTCAGACAATATAAAATATCATATTATTTATTTAATTAAATGCTTAACAAGCATGTTAGGTAATGTTACAGCTCGTGTTTACATACGCGACAACTTAGAACTTTAATAGGTATTAGAGTATACTTTGGGGATAATATCACTCCCACGGTTGTCATTTTAATTGTCTACTACTGCTTCTTAAAATGATATCATAGTTGCAATCTAGATTATTCGATTCGAAGTATCGATACAAATGCAAGTATCATGCCTATCCCTATTTCAGACTGGCGCCCACATGGCGGGCGCCGCGGCGGGATCACCCTAGCTAGACGTGTTTGTTTGGAGTTACTCCAAAACTTGTGAATGCAGAACGAAAGAACGGTTTATTGATCGTCTAGTGTGTCTCTCTCGCTCTCTTTAAGTAGTTCATTTGTCTGTTATTTTTTTTTCGGTTATAGGGAAACTCATCCCACTCGAAACAGGGCCAAGGTCTTTGAAATTGATAGTGATGAACTAGTCCCACGTACAGAGCTTACTTGAAATGGTCGACTCGCCGTAACCATCGGTGTGGAGAGCGTAGTTCGACAATCAGCAATATGATACCTCTAAGTTATTGAGTGCTCGATATTGATTGGCTACTATTTTTTCTACTTTCCTTGTCCTTACAGGACTTAAAAAAACTACATAAAGATTATGAGAATAATGTTATAATGAATAGAGATTGTAAACATCCTAGGAGAACAGACGGTGGGCTCTAAGCAAGTCACACCCAATCGTGTCACAGTCTGACTTGTTGCAACCTTTTATTCCAGGACGGTTAGTTTTCATCAAAATCGGGTACGAGACTATTCAGACTATTATTCGCTATTCTTAATAGATTCGGATTTCGCCATCCACGCCCACTTGAAAAATGCATCCTGTATATATAACTGTATAAAGGGTGTAAATAGACCCTTAACGTATCCGAAAGGCATTTGTTCTCACCGTCTTTGCGATCATTTTTTTGTTCTAGACCATACCTGGGAACCTTCTAGTTACGGAGATGTTGGGGTCAAAGTTCCAACTTTTTCACAAGTTTTTTTGAATACGTGTTTTCATTGTAAGATTTTTACTTTACACACCTCCACGACCCCCGTACTATTCAATCCATCTTCGTGCTTTCCATCGAGTCCTACCGTATCACGTGATTTTTCACCCCCCAAAAAAAAAAAGTCGATTCCCACCAATATTTATTGCGTAATGTTACTTAGTTTGATGTGAAGAATGCTTGGTTGACGGTTATGTGAAGGGTCTGTTTACACCCTGTATATATTATGCAAATAATAAAAAACATGCACAATAGAATAATGCTTGGAAAAATATCACAATCCTGACAATAAACAGTTTATTGTTGTGTTTATTTCTAACTGACATGTAACTAGGACTAATTCCTAGTAGAACGATAAACAAAATAGTAAATAAACAATCATCTCTGGAATTATTTAATCAAAAAGGGAAAACCACGGTTTAGTTCTCCAAACATGTTACCCATTTTGTGGCCATTCGCCAACAATAATAGTATTGTAAGTAAACTTTGTATTAAGTATATTATATATTTTGAGAGCTCAGATAAATGTATTGAATAGAAAGTGTGATGGCTTGTGGTACCCCCGATATTATATTACACTAGTCTAACTCTATGAATAATCTTTGATTGAATTTTTTCTCGCACCCATACCTTGTCGATGTTCCACACATTCGCACGAAGCGCTTTTCTACATCTTTTATTATGCGCACAGCCAAGGGGTGGAATTCCTCTGCCTGTCGGTGTTCTCAAGTTCATATGACCCCAATCTATTTCTAATTCTAAGTCACGAGTTAATAGGCTTCTTTTGGGATAGCTCGTTCCATCGTCGGCCTCATCTCTGTCCTAGGTTCGTACCTAGGACAGAGATGAGGAGAGATTGAGGTCAATTTACTATTTAAATATATACAACGTGTAACAGAATAAACGCAAGACCTCTCGTGTGGTGTCTCAGGCCATGAAACTGAACAACTTTTGTTCTATGACTTTTGGAAATACATAACTTTTTTTTAGTTTTACCATACATGTGGATTAGCTGATTGCGTCCGTTCCTATAGAAAGTTTATTTTTTTTGCGAATTTCAAGAACTCGTAGAACAAAAGTTGTTCAGTTTCATGGTCTGAGACACCACACGAGAAGTCTTGCGTTTATTATGTTACACGTTGTTTATATTCAGGGTGTAAACAGACCCTTCACATAGACGTTAAACAAGCATTCTGTACATCAAACTAAGTAACTGTACGCAAAAGTTATTGCTGGGAATCGACTTTTTTTGTGGGGTGAAAAATCACATTTTATTTATTTATTTATTTATTTATTAAAACTTTATGCACAAGTTACAAGACTGCACAGCGGCGGACTTAATGCACATTTTACGGTAGGACTCGATGGAAAGCACTCAAAACATTGTGCCGATGGATGGATTGAATAGTACGGGGGTCATGGAGTTGTGTAAAGTAAAAATGTTACAATAAAAACATGTATTAAAAAAAAAACTTGTGAAAAAGTTGGAACCTTGCCTCCCAATATCTCCGTTTCTATAAGGTTCCCAGGTATGGTCTAGAACAAAAAAATGATCGCAAAGACGGGGAGAACAAGTGCCTTTCGGCTATGTTAAGGGTCTATTTGCACCCTTTATACCAGGCATTACGAGAACATCAGGTCCATGATTGTTGTGGTAAACTCTTGTATTAACATAATCACAATGGCAATATAAATGATAAGTAACTTTAAAGATAAAACTTGTATAATATTAAAATATTACCGAACACATATTACGAGTTCATAAAAATTACTTATTTTCTCCATTCATATTCTACATGTCGTCACACATCACTTAGGTTCTCCTATTTAAAGTTTCAAGGACACGTTGTGTTGTAATTCTTCCTTCTTAGTTCTATTTCTTCACTTTTTCCTTAATTATCATCATACATTGTGCTTCAGCTGAATTGTTCACGAATCTGAACTCGCTGCTCTGTTTTGTTGTAGTCTGACGACCTCACTCCTCAGCAGCAGAATGAAGTAGGCTTGCACAACTGGAAACAAATGCAAATGGTTTTAGATCGTCATCATCGACCACAGCCAGACTTCATCCGTTGTTGGGTATAGGCATACTAGGGTCATTACAATCGTATGGTTAGAGCCATAAATCATTAATCAATAAGGATGCACAATGAGCGCGACTTGTTTGTCAATAATCGCCCTCGGTACAGATTTTACGGTAGACCACTAGGTCTACCGTAAAATCTACTAGCCTAGGACTGCTAAGTCCTAGTACTAAATGAGGAGATACGCAGGAGTCAAAGATGTGAACAGACAGGGTATACAGTTGGTGGAATAACTTTTCTCAACTTCCAGTCTTACCGGATGTAGCTGAATACCAATATTTTACATGGAGCCACTGCCTATCTGACCTCCACAACCACCACAACCAGTTAAATTAGACATCGTGCTACGAAATCGTTAGTGCTGGGTAATCGCTTCCCCTTCGTAATACTAGATAAGTGTCTAAACACACTATGCCGAAGATACGCGACCGAAGTTCGGCTGCTGATTTTACGTTCCGACGTATTCGGCAGTTCGGCACTTATGGTGTGTCATACACCATAAGTGCCGAACGTACGCGGCAGAAATTCAGTTCCGCAACTTTGTGTATGTATTCAGTGTCTCGAGCGCTGTCGCCAGACTCCCCGCTCCTCCCCGCCCCCGGATCTTCGTCGGCAATCGAACCGAACTTCGGTCGCGTAGTGTGCTCACAGAATAAGTTGCCGCTGAACTTACGCCCGACTGAAGTTAGGCCGTACGCTATGACGCGACGTAATTTGGGTATAGTGTGTCATCAGTAATTCAAATAGCATTGCAGGCGTAATTGTGCTGATCTTCGGTCGCGTAACTTCGGCATAGTGTGTTTAGACACTTAAAGCCTGTTTATTATGCATAAGTAGTGAAATTAATGCTCACCTAGTATCACGAGATATGCACCGAAGAGTATAAAATGCAGTGTCGAGTCACTGACAACCCATTGTGATACAGCAACACCTAGACCGACTGCCGTCACAATCAACAGTATCGTCACTATCAACACCGCGATGTTGTACTTGTAGTATCTTCTAATCAGCTCCGCGTTTTTCTGTTAGAGACAAAGATTCATCAGATCTTTAACATACAAAACCGACTTTTCCCATGGTGGTAGGTAGGAACCGCAGAACGCCACCTGCTAAGATCGTTACATAGGTAGCAGTAGCGAAGGGTCAATTTTTTTAAGAGACATATCTTTAACTAGCTTCTGCCCGCGGCTTCGCCCGCGTGGATTTCGGGAATTGCACGGAATCTTACTTCTGGGATAATAAGTAATCTATGTATGTACTGTACATACATAGATTACTTATTATCCCAGAAGTAAGATTCCGAGTAATCTATGTATGTATAGTACATACATAGATTTACGTGTACTTGCTATTGTAAATATTTGTTCATAGTAATATCAATTAAATTACATATGTGAAATATCTTGGTTTGAGATTGGACACCGGGACACCAATCAAATGATTTATTAGGAATCTATTTATAGACATAATACTTTGACATAATATTTAATATCAATGTCCCGTATCGGGAGCCAACGCGAAATCGGTGGAATAAACCATATTCACAGACACTTCTACCTCAGAAAAATCCTACCTACTTAGTAATAGGTAAATACTCCCACGCCCCGCACGCCCCACGCAACGCTGCGCGGCATGCAACCTTCTACGTGAGCTTCGAAGCCCTATTTAACTATATTGAGGGATGATTTTGGAAAAACTGATACATGTCTTATAATTTTATTTGAAGAGTGTGAACATCAATTTTCGAGTCAATCGACCCAGTAAATATTAAGTTTCACAGAAAATTCATCACCCCATTTTACCCTCTTAGGGGTAGAATTTCAAAAAACCCTTTCTTAGTGGATACCTACTCTTCACAAAGAATACACCGTCCAAATTTCATTTCTCTCAGACCTGCGGTTTGGGCTGTGCATTGATATATCAGTCAGCCAGACAGGACATTAAAATTTAAATTGGGGAATGATTTTGGAAAAACTGTGATACACGTATCTCATAAATTTAACTAAAGAGTATGTACACAAATTTTCAAGTCAATCGCCTCCGAGAATAAAAAGTTTCACAGGAAATTCAACACCCCATTTCACCCTCTGGGGGTGGAATTTCGAAATACCCTTCCTTAGTGGATACCTACTCTTCACAAACAATTCACCGTTCAAATTTGATGTCTCTGGGACCAGTGGTTTGGGCTGGGGGTTGATATATCAATCAACCAGACAGGACATTGAATTTTAAATTGGGGGGATGATTTTTAGAAAACTGTGATAGACATATCTCATGATTTTAACTGAAGAGTATGAATACAAATTTTCAAGTCAATCGGCTCCGTGGATAAAAAGTTTCACATAAAATTCAACACCCCATTTCACCCTCTTAGGGGTAGAATTTTGAAAAACCCTTTCTTAGTGGATACTTACTCTTCACAAAGAATACACCGTCCAAATTTCATGTCTCTCGGACCAGCGGTCTGGACTGTGCGTTGATATATCAGTCAGCCAGACAGGACATTAAATTTAAAATTTGGGGATGATTTTGGAAAAACTGTGATACACGTATCTCATAGTTGTAACTGAAGAGTAAATACACAAATTTTCAAGTCAATCGACTCAGGGAATAAAAAGTTTCACAGAAAATTAAAATGAAATGGGGTGTCCCATTTCACCCTCTTAGGGGTAGAATTTTGAAAAACCCTTTCTTAGTGGATATTTACTCGTCACAAAGAGTACACTGTCCAAATTTCATGTTTCTAGGACCAGCGGTTTGGGCTGTGCGTTGATATATAAGTCAGTCAGTCAGTCAGTCAGTCAGTCAGTCAATCAGTCAGGACTTTGAATTTTATATGTATAGATGTGATTTTATTAATTGTCCAAGGAATACTGATTGTGCCCGTTTTCAAAGCGAAGCCAGTAGAAATCGAGTTGTATGGACCCTTCGCCACTGATAGGTAGTTAGTTACTCCTTTCGGCTCATCCACGGTCATACATCTGGTCATACACGCACGCCGGTGGCGGGTACTACGCACCTCACCTTTCTGACGAACCTCACCAATATTTAAATGTTTTTAATATTGTAATTAACAGGTTCTTATTTGCACATGCTGGTGCCTATGGCTTCACTCGCATCTTACAGGAATTTCATATGAACTCATTCAGATTTTCATGCGAAGATTAATAAAAATACAGTTTTACTAACTGTAACTCAAATACGTAAGGAGAGAGAATAGGTAACTCGCATCAGTCGACGACGCTCGGAAATCATGTTAAGCTGTCCCGTCTATCGTTCAGAAATTTTTGACAGTCGTTAGGTACCAATGTCATGTTATCCAGTCATTTTCACTCTGTATAAAATACTTGTATTCGCTTGTATCCACAAACGCATGGACCAACACCTGCGTTCAAATAGAAACACACTGTGTCGTGTGATCCTGTCGCGCCAGAATTTCATACATTTAGTATGGTAAGAAACACATTCTAGTAATATTGTGTATAGGTATCACACAGTAGTGTGCACACAGTAGTGTGATACCTATAGAATAAGCAATAAAATAAGATAAGTGTTCATAACATATGACATCTCACCTTGTCATCATAACCCCCGAAGATAAACAAAATAGACGTCAAGAAATCCGTTATGAATAGAATAAATAAGATGAATATCATAACGATGCATAACAACTTCAATATCAGATAAGTCTTGTTGGTACCATAAAAACCCAGTACTAACGAAAGTAGCAATAAATACCCTAGTGTTGGTATGATCAACACGTCTCCTATCTGAAACATAAAAAAATAAGTAGTAAGGCGATTCTCATACGACACCACTCGTCCGCGCGGTCGGACGGAGGTGGCGAAGCGGATGTATGGGCGTGGGCAAAGCGCCGCGCGGAGAGGCGTTGAGAGCTGTACATGTGTTAGGTATCATTAGATTTCATACAAGCCAATGCACAGTGAACACATCGCACCAGAGAAATGAACTAGTCGAGTGACCGCGCTATCCTCCCCGCGTCCGCCCCTCCACATCGTTGGGACGCCGACGAACGTGCTTACTCAGCTGGAGTTATCGCGACTCCTGCAAAACATCAGCGGCACCCAAAAACTATGAGTACCAAGGGGCCCTCCGAACAAGTTCGAAGTGAAGAAGAAGGAGAAGAAGGCTGCTCTCAGTAATCAGTGCGCTATTCCATCGACGCAGCTGTACGTGTCCCGTTTACATCACTCCACGACGATAGAGGTCGTGGAGTACACGAAGATGAAACCAAATTCACCTTGAGAGGCGAGATATTAAGGCTGCGTTTCCACCAGAAATGAACGAGGATGCGTAGCGAGGGATGTGTGTGAAACTGACCAATAACATCGCTTCTTTTTCACAGCTTGAGCTATTCTAGTTATGTGATTGGTTAGTTCCACACACATCCCTCGCTACGCATCTTCGCTCATCTCTAGTGGAAACGCAGCCTAAGTGTCCCATCATTTGTGGAACAACACCCCATTTGTACCCCACAGACAGAATTCTTGATAGGAAAACATCACGAAGGTTCCTGATTTTCCACCCATTTTCGATTTGTACTTACAAAATACTAATGACCATAGCGTAAACATGTATTGTTGTATCGTAGACGATTAAGATTATGCAATTGTATTCTGTTATTCCTTTTAGTTATTTCTACGTTATTGTTCTGAGGGAGAAGTCATATTCCGTTGCAGTTGCAAGAAATAAAGTTACATTGTTTTCTTTTTTATACGCACTTTTTACTAACATAATAACAAATACTTACAACTTTGAAAACGGCAAGCGCAAACAAGCTACCACGTAGCTTGAAACAAACAACTCTTTTTGAATTCTGAAGTTTCAGCCATTTTAATCTTCGAGACTGTGTTGTTGGTATAACCGTCAGATATTCCAAGATAACATTGAACTTATCTTCTTCTTAAGAGGCTTTTATTAATAAAAAGGCAATCACTCACGAGGAAAATGAAAAGTAAATTACCAGTACCTATTTCATAATGAATCACCTAGATTCCCATTTGTATTTCTTTTTTATGGCAAATAAATTTATTATTATTATTATTATTATTTATTATTAATCAATCTCCTGACACAGCAGAAAGTTTTGTTCATGATTGCGTTGCTTCTATTGAAATTACAATTAATGATAATTGCAGCAATGTTTATGCTTACAACTCTGACTTCTGCGATATGTATTACTAACGAATGCAAGCGGCACACGCACTAGCGACATGCGGTCTAGGTCAAGGCTAGTGTCAGACTGACGCGCAAATGGCGGCCGGATCACCTATATTTACTAGATTTGTTTTATTTGGAGGCACTCCAAGAAAACAATTTATCAATGAAGAACAAAATACGGTTTTAGTTTCTTGTAGGACAAAGTTTTACTATCTCTAAGATCGCGAACTCGTTGTGACTTAAGTGAAATAAATGTTCATTTCCTCCCCATATAAAAGAAAGCTTCATTGACCCTGTGCGTTTCTCGTTAATCCTCGCTCAAACAAGTTCAAACCATTTGGTTCAAACGAGGTTGGTCAAGGTTGTGCCGTTTAATGGCTGGGTGTGGGTCGCAAAATATTTGTTGAGTGCTTTTAACGATATAAGTACCTCTTTAGATACATAAATAGATGTTCTGCTATAGGATACTGGTTGTTGTTAACCTACAGCGTTTTCCTATATAAATATCTCTCTCTCTCTCTTAATGTCGTAGTTAACAGAACTTCAGGAACAACAAAGGTTGAAAATTATTACACGTTCCTAGAATTACAATAATTGAAATTACAAACAAACAATAATATCTGGAATATGAATATGAATTATCAAGATCTTGATGATTGAGATATTTATGAAGTACCAAGATCTTGTAAAACATTTTGAGTGAAAAGAGTTCATGGAGCTTCTTGCCCATTCATCTCCATAGGGATCTACGCTTTGGAATGGGCAACTACAGTACTTCAAGTTATTATGCCTTGTGTCTGTGACTGTAGCTTCGCCTTCTTTGTGTTTCTGACATTCAAAAGTGCCTGATGTGGTCAATTGAAATAAACGCTTTAAGTTTGAGTTGGAATTATTCATTAAGAAAGGGTTAACCAAATTTTGATGTTTTTAGGTGATTGTCAGACGACATCGCTGGATTCTGCGATCGGAGACGGCGTAGATTTTTAGGTCACCACCGTCGCGCGTCGCTCGTCCGCGAAGTCGGGTGCTGTACGTGTGTTAGGCATCAACGGACTTCATACAAAGTAATGTAACGTGAGATCCGCTTCACCTGCACCGCCCGACCACGCGGACGATCGGTGTCGGTTGATATCAGCCTTATTATTGGCAGCTTAGATCCTAGGACATAATATTTTACCTCTTATTTTTGGCAATTTGTCATCAACAATATTATTAGTATTGTAAGTATTATTGTTTTTAACTAATAGTTTATTCACTGGTATGGTTACGTGGTATTTCGAAAAGCAGGATAGTGAAATATATAGAATAGATGGGGACCGCACATGAGACCCTGTAGTACCCTAGATTTTCCATAACAGTAATAAAATCTACAACCTCTGGTTAAAACTTTTCTCACTCAAAAATGAATTATACCAGGTGATACGAGAACCACAGATAGCCTAATAACATTCCAGTTTGTGTATAACTATATTGACGACTCACTTTATCGAAAGCTCTGAAAAAGTCATCTCAGTTTAAACTAATTTAACTTTTTTCGATTCGTTTTTGTGGGGTTTTGTAAATTCTGGATAATTATATTAACAAAGATATTTTTCTAAATTGTAGAAAGAGGAAAGAAAGACGTGAATTTAAAGTTCTTTAAATAGTTAAAACAAAATAAATAACATTAAGTACTTAATCGTTTAATAAAATATATATTGCAATAAAATACAAAACAACATTTGGTCATGTACATATAAAGTCTCAATAAAATTGTAAATATAAGTATGTAAAATTAGCTATCCTTGAAACAACTCATTGTTTTACGAGAGGGACTAGTCAAGTGGCACACCTTTTGAAAGCGTTCCGTATTTCCAATACGACTAGCACAGGATTTACATGATTGTTCAACATTTGAACATTAATAAACAATACACTGTGCGTTCAAAAAAACGTACTTTCTTAATTCATCTTCTACATTCCGTTACGCATCCATTAAGTTATCTTATTTCAAGTTCTAGCATTCCGATTCCGGCGTCATGGTGTGTAGTTTTCTTCCTTCTTGGTTCAATTTCTTCAAACGGTTTCTACTTCCGCTCCTTTCTCCTTATTTGTCATCATGCATTGTGCTTCACCAGAATTATTTACGAATTTGAACTCGCCGCTGCTCTCCAGTTCGATGGCTGCACTCCTCACCAGCAGAGTGAAGTAAACTTGCACAACTGGAAAATACATCTGTGGTTAGCGACGAATACACTTGGTTACCAAAAATCTGTCCAAAACGACCACTTCTGTCAACCATTGTCGGTATAGATTTTAGGGGAGACCTAGAGCTAGATAAGTAGATACACGGGATTCAAAAATGTGTGCCTACCCAGTTGGAATTAGAGAAGAAAGATCTCAGTGTCAGTGACGATATTAACGACCCATTTCTTACTTGAAATAATGGGTGTAAAAGTACTCTTAACGAAGCCGAAATGCACTTGTTATTCTCCGTCATTACGGTAATTTTTTTGTTCTAGACTATACCTGGGTATCTTCTAGTTAGGGAGATATCTCTGACCCCCAGGTCAGAGATCCAAATTTTTCACAAGTTTTTTTTTTAAATACAAGTTTATAACTTTATTTTAAATACCTCCACGACCACTATACTATTCAACGCGTCCCTCAGCACAATGTTTTGAGTGTGTCACATTGAGCTACCATAAAACGTGACCTTTCACCACTAAAAAAAAGTCGTGCCGAGCAATAATTTTTGCGTAGAGTTACTTAGTTTGATGTACAGAACGCTTGGTTGACGGCTCCGTGAAGGCAAGGGTCCGTTCACACCTTGGAGGTATGTATACTATGTATGATAATCAGATCAAATAAATACTCACCAAGAGTAAGTATATAAGCAGCAAAGAGTATCAAATACATCGTCGATTCGCTGGAAACCCATCCTGTTACAGCAATACCGAATGCCCCCACAATCAACAGTATCGTCACTGTCAACACCCCGATGTTGTAGATAAAGTATCCTCTGATCACGCTCGCGTTTTTCTGGTAAGGAAACAGATTTATCAGATATAAATGTTAAAGAAAAAGGAGATTATATTTGCACATGCTTTTATTTAAACAGACATGGTCACTAACATTATTTTATGAGGAGCTCGTGGCTAAATAATAACAGCCGCTCGGGTCGATCTTTAGGTTAAGCCGTGCTTGCCTAGGTTGGTCTGTGGATGGGTGACCGCCCATTACATACCGAGTTTCCTCCGTGCCTCGGAAAGCACGTTAAGCCGTTGGTCCCGGCTGTCATTTGTAGATCTTTGACAGTCGTTAGGTAGTCAGTGGCCCAAAAAGTCTGACAACCAGTCTTACCAAGGGGTATCGTATTACTCAGTACTAACTGAGTTGTGGAGGTCAGATAGGCAGTCGCTCCATGTAAAATACTGGTATTCAGCTGCATCCGGTTAGACTGGAAGCCGACCCCAATATAGCTGGGAAAAGCCTAGGCAGATGATGATGGTCACTAACATTATCATTAACACTGAAAACGAGATATTTACCATGTTTACTATTTGTTGAGTGCCGATATTTCGCGCTGTTGCAAGCACCATGATCACGGTGGTTATTAATCCATTTCCATTTTTAAAAACTTCATACGTCTATTAATATTTGCACACCATGAATATGGTAAACATGTAAGCACAACTCAATGTACTTATAACACCTTGCATGCATTTTTTCTTCTTATAATTGTATGTACACACATGTTCAAGCAAATAAAGTTATCTGAATCTGAAACGGATAAACCGGGAACTCAAAACAATCGTAAATATTCCGTTTTCAGTGTTAATTAGCTTGCGGCTTGACCCGCATCTCAGGCTCAGAACACAAGTTAAGTCGGCAATACCGGCTGTAACTCTTAGGTCTTTGGCAGTCGTCACTCGTCACCAAGGTTTATCATGTTGACCAGTGAAACCCCAATAAAGATTGGAAAAAGCTAGACACATTTTCTAGGCCAGCTGTCCTGGCTTTCACTGCTGTGGCGTCAAAATGCCTTAGAATCGACCTACATCTGCGTCATCGTCCTAATTTACTTAGCAATAAAATAACATGAATTAAAAGTGCCTCGTTGCTCTTGTGACCGCGATTGAGGCGCGACTACAGAGCATAAGGCCTTGGGTTCGATTCCTAGCTCGGCAAAATGTTATTGGGTTTTTTCATCAGGAATTTTTCAGTAGCAACCACGGAGTCTGGCTTTGTAGCCGGTTGATGGTAATAGGCTCGCCCTCTATTACATAAACATAACTTGCGAAATCTGGGTGTAATATTAAGTGCCTTCGGGGATTACAGGCGTGATGTAATGTGTTGGATGTAAAAACATTGATTTGCCTCACCTTATGGCCAGCGACGATAAACACAATAGTCGCCACGAAGTCCGTTAGGAAGAGAAGAAAGATGAAGAGTATCATACCGGCATATAACAGCACCATGGATCTACCTGACTGGCCTCCATACAAACTCAATACTAACGTAGTTAGTATGAAATACGCTAGCATCAGTATAATTATCGCGTTTGCTACCTGAAACATAAAATACGTGTTATAGTATTTATTTTTTTTACCCAGTTTCAGACTCGTCCGGTCACTTAGAACCTAATTGGTTTGAGAAATGGACTGTCCTAGTTCACAGAGTAACTTGATCTTGCACGAAAGCCCAACATAAACGTTGGTAACGTAAATTCGAACGAGTTTTGAATTGAAAATAGGTATAAACGATACAACTATGCTGTGGTGGTGGATTTTTTATACTTAACATTGACATATTTTTTTTTTTCTTTTTGTTTGTTATTGTATTACTACTCATGGATTATTAAATGACAAATTATCTCTTGTTATAATTATAAATTTTATTTTTGACATTCCATTATTATTATTATTTTTGTTTATTATTATTTACAGAAATTAGATGATATATTATTAATTATTTTAAATTGAATATGGATTATTACCATTTTTGAATTTTTTCCATCTTTGACATGTTTTTCGATTTTTTATGTTATAATGGTACTTTTTTATTTTACATTTTATTTTCTTTTTACTAAATTTCTATACGATGTATGTTGTTCTGAAATAAATGACTTATGACTTATTTATTTTTTACGACAAGCACAATTAGGTGCCTAATGAAGAATGTTACTAGGTATGCCAAATCGCTTGAAATTGTTTGTTGTCTCAGTATTAAAGCCTGTATGTATATAAATACACTAGTTTTTGTTGTAGTCAAAAATACCTAGTAGTTTTGATTTTATAGGCATTCAAAGTTTTGAAAAATATCGAGTCCCGCTAACAATCACTTGACCGCTTGTGACGTCATGTCACAACGCGCCGTGCAATTGGTAGTTGTATTTTACATTTAGGCACAACACATGATTTCCTAGTATTTGGATTGGACATTTTTAAAAGTATTTAGGTATAATTTCGAAGGCACGGGCGCGCGACCTCGAGCGGCCTGAGTGAGTCAGACTGAGCGTGTTGTGCGATGACGTCACACCGTCACCGGCAGCCCGCGTCGTGCGGTTACAACTTGTTTTACTTCTAAATCGGAAACTAATTGACGTATCGAAGTAATTCTTTCACTAGTATTTTTTATTTTTGAAAATTAGTTAACATTCTTCGGAAGCGTTAGGGTAGCCCACGAAATTTAAATTTTCTTACGTTTTTGCAATTTACAGGCAGTGTCAGGTTGTATATTGATTAAAATTATAATTCGCAACCGTAACAAAATATTTGGTTTTACAGAGTTATAGTCATTAAACTCATCAAGACAACCCTCTAAGTTCATAATAATAATATAATCCCATTGAATGACTTTTTCATGAAATAGTCATTATACGGGATTAAATTAACTTAGAGGGTTGTATTGATGATTTCAATGATTATAATTCTGTAACTACGTAAGTATTACGGTCGCGAAACATATTTTGTTTCACTATAGTCTATTTTTTAATCTCGGAGACTAAATTGACAAGTGAAAATGTCAAAACTGACTTAAATGCTATTGAAATCTATGTCAGTTTGCCATTTGTCTCCGAGTCTCCGAAGTCTCCGAGATTAAAAAACAGACTTTCGTTTACGTTACGTTACGTTTTCTCCGTAAGCTATGTGGGGTAATGGGGTTACAGCGCGTAATTCTTAACCTTTTAAACGCCATGGTCGGATATAGCCCACAAAAAAAAACGAGCCCAACACGGCACGGACATTAATTTAAATTTATATTAAATAAAATTTCGCAGCGTTTGATCGGTCATTAACTCATTAACATTACTTTATAGACTTCGTACTAGCCAGTGACTTTCTAGTCAAGTTTGTTATTTTCTGTAAAATGTTTGAGTAGCTGTAGTATTTTTTCACTGTTGGTCATAAGATAACAAATACTCACGATTTTGAAATAAGCCCACCCAAGCAAGCCACCCCGAAGCGGCAAACAGCAACAACATTTTTTAAACTCTGGTATTTCCACCGTCATCTTGATCTTCGATACTGTGTTCGTCTAACACTCAAATAACACTGAACACACTTATTATGAAGTCTTTAGAGCCTCACCGATTTCTAAAAAAGGATAACAGTAAAAAAATAAGTATAAAGTAACCCAATTCAAACGACAATAAAATTCATCAACCTCCGAACACAACAGTTAATGAATGCCTTGCTTCTATAAAAAATAACAATTGATGAAAATTCCAACCAGCTTTATAGTAACCTTCCTATCCCTCAAACTCCGAGATAGTAACTGACTACGCACAATACGCACGAGCAATAAAGATGTTAAGAGACTGGAACTTTGCCAAAGAATTCATAAAATTTGGTGATAAACAAAACAATGTTTATATTGACCTAACCTAACCCAAACCTAATCTAACATGTGCTGAGATAGTAACAACCAATTACGCACAACAAACAGAACTAGAAAAATAGGAGGCGTGATAGAAACAAATAAGCGAACGCTTACGATAAACATCGAAAATTTATTCACAGTTGTCATGGAATTAATAGATAAGATATAGATACTACCAAGAGTAGAATGATAATCAATAAGAGAGCAAAGAAAATCGAAGAGCACTGATGTTATTTACTAACACTAGATAATACGCGAATACCTTATAACTTTACTCATACGAAAGAAACCATGGAACGTAAACGCACAAAGCACAAGAGACGTGCGCTCTGTGTCAAGGTTGGATTTCGACTGGCGATGGCGCCCACATGACGTGCGTGGCGGTGGGGCCGGTTGGGTGGGACCATATTTACTAAAAATGTTTTATTTGGATCGGGAAGCACTGCTAAAACAGTTCGTCAATGAAGAACTGTTCCTGGATCGCCTACCATTAGGTTTAAAGACGAACGGAAGGCAAACGGCTAAGCCAGTCTATATTGAAACATAGTTTAGTTTTACTATCCATTATTC
This sequence comes from Noctua comes, assembly GCA_963082995.1. Lineage (NCBI taxonomy): Eukaryota > Metazoa > Arthropoda > Insecta > Lepidoptera > Noctuidae > Noctua > Noctua comes. The sequence continues at coordinate 3,307,705 of OY720279.1, read as the reverse complement.
GCGTTTAACATCCTTGACTCGACGCATTCCTCGTTCATCCTCATTTGAATTATTTAGTTCAAATGAGGTTGGCCAAGGTCGCTCTCCAAAAATAACTAGTTACTCATTTGTAGGCTAGCGCTGTTTTATGAACAGGCGTGTCTCGCAAAATTTTTGTAGACTGCTTTCTACTAAACAAATTTCACAGATGGAGAGCTACGGATAGATAGGTACAGACGCCAGCCTGCACATCGACCTACTACAATCTGTCAAATATCTTTAATAGATTTTCAACTTTTATTGCTAAAGCATTAGGTTTGAGGTTGATTGGGAATATTTGTAAGTTTCGGGTAGCTTGATGTGCGCTCTGTACATAGAATTTGCTACAGTAATCCTTTTCTTCTTCTTGTCACTGCCAAGACATGCAAAACTATAATTATTATTACTTCGCGTGACCAGAGGGCTGGCTCTTTCTTTGGCCAAAGAATTAGCATTGCCATTCAGCGTGGCAATGCTGCCAGTCTTCTGGGACGTTTCCAGATGACAACGATGCGGAGGAGTACTTTGACTAAGTGTCCAGTGTCCTATTGTCGTCGTTTTTTAGTTGTTTATATTTTCTTACTTTTAGCCTTATTTTTATCATTAGTTTAGTTCTATTTGTATTGTCCCAAAACTTCGCCAGCTACAGTAACATCTTATGACGGAATGGTGCTAACGACGAGTGTTTCCATCTCTCTCTCTTTCTATCGCACTTCGGTTAATATTTTTATAGAAAGGACTCTTTGTCGAACGTTGGTGACTACCGTACTGTTCGTGTGATGTTTTTAAATGTTCAAATAAATAAACAGGAACATTAAAATTATGAAAATAGAACACATTCCTAGAAGTACCAGCAATAAAATGGAAAACAAACAACCATCTCTGGGATTACTTAACCAAAAAGGGAAAACCATATTATGGCGTTTTGTTGTTTTCGGCAATTTAGTTCACCGGACATGTTTACCGCTTATCTTTGTTCGTTCGTCAACAATAATATTATTGTAAATTCTAGGCGGGAATTTGGAGAGCTAAGATATTAGTCACTGGTATTTTGAAAAAACAAGCTGGTTGATAAATATTTTGAATAGAAGGGGACCACAACCACACGTGAGACCCTTTGGTACCCCAGCCCCCATAGCATGACCACCGTAGACAAGTTGAAATTGTGTCGATACAATGACAGATTTCTTTGCACTATCTGTCATTTTGTCGATTCCTCCGTCAAAGAAATCCTTGTCTACGGTGGTCATGCTACGGTGTCAGATTTTCCACACTAATGAAACTCATGATCTCTAATGAAACCCATTACTTTCTCTTACTCAAATATTGTAAATATCAAATTAAAGCAGTACCGATATTTTGTTGATCAGTCATATAATCAAAAGTAGCAGGAAAGTCAGTGTAAACTTCATTAACTGATTCAATGAAGTAGGTACTATTTTCGGTGCAGTCGTGAGAGTGCTTAATAGTGGAGAAGGCCAAAAAAATTCATTAGAAATTGTGCAAAATTACTCCGGGCGCTCCAGACGGAAGGTATCCATGTGGATTTTCAAACTAAAAAAAGGATAATGTTCTTAATTATATATTTTTTATATGTCGTGTACATTAACAATTAGACCCGGTTACAAAGGTAAACGCGGGCACAGTATAAATATATACAGTTTTGTGACTCGCCCCTGTCCTTGAAATAATTAACTACAGCCAGCCGGTACGTTCGCAAGTGACAGGGCTGCCAGGGCTGACAGGGCTTACAGTATTTTAATTATAAAGTAAAATATGTGTCTTTTGATTACACATAGATGGGCTCGAATTTATTTATTTAAATTATAAATTCGAGCCTTATTTGACGCGAGCGTAGGTACCTAAATCACTCATGGGACACTTTTTCACCCTATCCAATTATATCTATTAATTAATCCATGTATTTTACTCGGTGGAAAAAGCAAAAAACCTACCTATTAAAAAATAAACAAATTACGAAATAACAAATTCTTATTTCAATTCAATCAAATATTCACAAATCGCACGCTTACCTACTGCTTTCAAAATCATCACAACGTTCGTTCGTCAGTGCGGCGCATTCGTGACTTCTTGGGTACCAAACTCCAGGCGTGCAGGTATGACTCGCGTTCCGACCGTTTGTGTGAAGATTACAGTACTGTAGATATTATTACCGTGACGCGGGTAACTGGCTCAGTTCAACAATTTTAATTACACATCACGTTATTGACGTATCCTCAAGTGAGTTTTCTTTTACTAGCTATATGTTGTAATATCCGGTTTTAACAAAAACCATATTTAACCATGAGGGATCAATTAAAAATAGCGGGTATTACGGCAAATTTTCCCATCCCTTATCATGTTTCTACGTAATGCGCGCCTACGCCGTCACTGGGATACACTAGATAATTACTTACAAACTTTGAATCAGTATAAATATTCATGTTATTTCCGACATTTGTCAGTTTATCTGAACCAACGCTGCCATTATCAAGTTCACAACCCGCGAAGCAGATACAATAGCAATCATTGACCATAATAAGTATTTGCGGTCTGTGAAGTTTAATCTTGATGTTTTGTTATTAAAATTGAATGCAATATTCAGTTTGCCTTATGCCTTAAAGAAGTGAATACAAAGTTAATAAAAAGTGATTTAATTGCAATCTAGAAATACTTACACGAGCATCAAAGATCAAAATGAAAGGAGAAATTCCAGTATTCAGAAGATGTTGCGTCTGTGTACCGCTACGATATGGTTTGCTCGCGTGGGGCTACTTCAAAATGGTGAGTTTATTAGCTGTCAATCAATGGAGGTTACACCCGTATCTATAGCCAAGTTAAAGCAATTACTCGAGGTTAAGTAATTACTTACGCAATTATTTTTTTATGAAATAGACAAAGACAAAGGAACATACAAAGACTAAAAAAACTTTTTTACAAAAAATAAAACCGACTTCAAAAACAGAAAAAAGTGAAAAATAATTTTAGCTTCTGAAGTCGGTGACTTTTGTTTGTTTGAATCAGTTTTTTTGTCACCGATTTTTTCACTTTTTTTGTGTTTTTGAAGTCGGTTTTATTTTTTGTAAAAAAGTTTTTTTATATTTCTATTTTTCGTTGTAATATCCTATACAATTAATATTTACCATGCATTTATTTTACACTGTAAACAAAGAAATCTGGTTGTACGCAGATGTGTACATCTGCGTACACCTAAGTGATTGCAGCAATCACGGCAGATTTTCTGTCTATTATTGAAGAGTTCTATTGAATATCTCCGAAGATCAGCATCAGATCTTCACCAAATTTAAACGGGACCAGCGCGGAATAATATTCGTCCAAACAAAAAAAGAATCTAAGTCGGTTCACAATTAGCGAAGAACTCGCTAAAATACAAAAAAAAAATCTTACGAATTGATAACCTCCTCCTTTTGGAAGTCGGTTAAAACTAACATAAAAACACAACAACATAGAGCAACAACACAACAACCGCATAACACAGAATAGACAAAGCAAGAACCATCAAAGAAAGCAAAGCTAACAATTCTAACTTTTGACAGTTCTAATTTCAAGCAATTACTAAACTACAGAATAAAAATGGTATCTAAAATAAATAATTTTACTCAAGTGATTGATTTGTTTAAAGATACGGGTGTTAGAATCGAAGGGTGTCTGGCTTTTGTCAACAATTAAGCTCATCACACTGCCACCATTAACATTAACGCCGCCGACTTGTTTACTAACCACACGACTCGTTTTTTTGTTTCAGATAGCAGATGCGTTTATTCTCTTTTTGATGGCATATTCATTCATAGAAACTTTGATGATGATGAAGATGTTTGGAGTAGGACACCATACTAGTCGGATCTATACAGATTTGATTGTATCAGCGATTGCATTTACCATATTCTTTACGGATATAATAGTGACCGTAGTGTTCATCATTGGAGGTCATCAGGTGAGATTTCAAATCAATTGTTTACCTAGTATCTAAATATTTTTGATAGCTTGAGGAGAAGAGGTGTCTTTAGTAGGATGGATCACCAGCTACACAAAAACGATTTTTAAAAGGTGGTTAACGTTAGCTGAATTTATATTGCCGAAACCAAAGAACGGGGTGTTGAGGTGCACTTAGGAAGAGACCTTCACCATGTTTTCGGACGATGTAAAAGAGATGATTCGAATGTTCTTTTGTCATTATAGGGAGGGTGGAGTTCCCATGACGATTGCATTACTCAAAAAATAAAAACTAGTGCAATCTTGCCTCAAATAGCTAATACAAACAATACAAACCGTGAAATAAAAGATAATAAATATCTTTCTTTTGCAGAAAAACGTGAAGCTGATGAGAGTATTCTATATCGTTAGTATGGGGATGTGGGTCTTGACTTTACTGCTGTCTGTTACAACAGTCGTTCGAACAATAGTGGCTCTGATGACATACATCGCGCACTATTATGGTTGGGGGTTGGTTCTGCTAGCATCCAGCTTTTATTTCGTATGTTTGGGTGAGCATATCTTTGTTGTTTTTTTTATGAAAAATGTGTGTTTACTTTAGATTCATACTTGCCTAAACCTTCAATTGACGCTTCTTTTAAATTTATTGTTAACTCAAAAAAAACTCTCTGTACACCACTGTAGCTTTGGCAAGCGTGGACTTAATCATTTAAATTAAACTATTGTATATTTTTTCTAGTTGTGCAGAGTTACTTCCTCCTGCTACTGAGGAGTGAGATCATTAAACTGAGGAACAGCAGCGAGTTCAGATTTGTTAACAATGCGGCTGATGCAGAATGTACCATGACGTGTGAAGAGAAGGTAGCGGGAGAGGAGATAGTGAAGGAAGTCGTAACAAATTAAAAAGGAACAAGAGTCACACGACCGGCGAGAACGGAAAAGGCATAGTCAATGTCAGACTGAAAGAAGTGAACTAATTTAACATTAAACCTAATTTTAATTAATTTGATGTTACTGTTTTATGCTTAGGTTAATGTATGTATTATGATAATAAAACAATAATAAATTGATTGATTGATGTTATTTTTGTATCATGTGCGTATTGTATAATTATCGCTTGCTTCGGTGAAGGAAAACAACATGAGAAAACCAGCATGACTGAGAGATATTTCTCGACGGTATGTAAAGCCAAGTCGGAGGCCCATTGGCGGCATACTCTGACACCTGGTTAGGCAGTAACCACACGATAAAGAAGAAAGAAGAATAATAAATTATGTAATTGCATAGCTTTTAAGCCTCCGACACAGGCTATCCCGCAGCAAACCAAAAAGATAAAAGGGATTGGTGTAAAAAGGTCTTCCTTTTGAATAAATGTAGCATGACACATGGCACTTACAGAAAAGAACCAAAGAGTTCGGATTTGGATTGACAGCATGTTAACTGTATGATGAGTTCAGTTTACCTTATGTATACCTACAACAACGTCATCAACGACCTCTGCCAACTCTAGCTCTACAAGGGCAAAATTGTTAACTTCGCTGCCGATACTGATCTCATTTTACTAGCCCGAGTTGGGAAGACGTATTTTATGTTTCAGCCGAGTTTGCATATGGCTTCACTCAAATATTCTGGTGCTAAATGTTAATAAAATCTTACCCAAAATATGTTACCATTGCCCACAGTTCAAATACACTTCACGCAACCACCACTCCCGAGGACACCTCCCTGTTAAAATTATAAAATAAATGTTTTTTTTAATAGCCTCGTATGTCCCACTGCTGGGCAAAAGCCTCCCCCATATTCTTCCAGGTACTCTTCTCCTGCGCCACCTCGAACCAGGCTTCGTGACGCGTATATAGAACATCTCGCATAACATAAATAAACGTTAATATTTAAAAAAAACGGCCAAGTGGAAACAATTTTTACGTTGTCTTCAGAAAAAAGCATTTTTCTCCTATAAAAAAACCGGCCAAGTGCAAGTCGGACTCTCACAGAAAGGGCTGCGTAGCACTATATTAACAACTAGCTTATGCCCGCGGCTTCGCTCGCGTGGAGTTAGGGAATTGCCCACGGGATCTTACTTCTGGGATAATAAGTAATCTATGTATCTATCTATAATACATACATTGATTTACATGTACTTGCTTATAACCTGCAATTATTATGTTAAAGTTATATCAATTAAATTAGATACGTGAAATATTGATACCTTGGTTTGAGATTGGACATCGGATTTACTGGATTTTATCTGAAGAGTTGTACACAAATTTTCAAGTCAATCTACTCCGAGAATAAAAAGTTTCACAGAAAATTCAACACCCCATTTCACCCTCTTAGGGGTGGAATTTCAAAAAACCCTTTCTTAGTGGATACCTACTCTCCACAAAGAGTATATTCTCCAAATTTCATGACTCTAGGACCAGCGGTTTGAGCTGTGCGTTGATGTATCAGTCAGCCAGTCAGGACATTGAATTTTAAATTGGGGGATGATTTTGGAAAAACTGTGATACACGTATCTCATCATTTTAACTGAAGTATATGTAGACACATTTTCAAGTCAATCGATCCCGAGAGAGTTTCACAGAAAATTCAACACCCCATTTCACCCTCTTAGCGGTGGAATTTCAAAAAACCCTTTCTTAGTGGATACCTACTCTCCACAAAGAGTACATTCTCCAAATTTCATGTCTCTAGCGCCAGCGGTTTGGGCTGTGCGTTGATGTATCAGTCAGCCAGTCAGGACATTGAATTTTAAATTGAGGGATGATTTTGGAAAAACTGTGATACACGTATCTCATCATTTTAACTGAAGTATATGTAGACACATTTTCAAGTCAATCGACTCCGAGAATAAAAAGTTTCACATAAAATTCAACACCCCATTTCACCCTCTTTGGGGTGGAATTTCGAAAAACCCTTTCTTAGTGGATACCTACTCTTCACAAAGAGTACACTGTCCAAATTTCATGTCTCTAGGATCAGTGGTTTGGGCTGTGCGTTGATATATAAGTCAGTCAGTCAGTCAGTCAGTCAGTCAGTCAGTCAGGACTTTGAATTTTATATGTATAGATAATATTGTTGAAGCTCATTCTTAGGTCAATTTTATTTACACTCACTAAAGTCCCATAACTGAAAAAGAACATTTCCAATTTATTTAAACCAGTTTTCGTTGAAAGTTCGTTATTTCACATCACTTTTGCGGAGCGGTTCATAGGAGACACCTGCTCTCGAAAATTCAACTGTGGGGTGCCAACCGTCTCGGAGTAAAGTGGTTGTGACATACGGACGGACAGACAGGCAGACAGATGGACAGGTCGAAGTTACAATGGTTCCGAACCCTAGAATTGAGCCGGTTTAACATTCTCTCTCACAGAGACCTGGACGTGGGGCCTAGGTCCCAGCATTGAGAGCATAATGAATTATGGCTATGAGTACATGGCTATGGGAACATAATGAATTATGGCTATGCACTATGATATGTATAATTGTAACCAGGCGCGGTCCCAGGGGGGGAGGTCACAGGGGTCATGACCCCCCCAAAAATCATGCACACCAAATTGATAAACTTTCTTGAAATAGCTTTTTTCGGCTATAAATGATTACCTAAAATCCTGCTTCATCGCTCAACAAGAGAAACTAACCTTTTTCCACGCAGAATTCTAAAATTTTCGAGCTCGCTTCGCTCGCTAATGCATCTGAGTTACTTTTATTCTCATCTCTGTATGAATAAACAAATAGAACCTATTACACAGGGCAGAGGCGGGCTGCTTCAATTTTGAGCTCTCTTCTCTCGCTCTTGCATTCTATTAGTATCAAGAGCGGATCCGGGAGGATGACCACCCCGCCTGCGCTGGGCCTAGGTCGACCGTGATCATGTTTCTGAACTCATTGATTTTTAAATAAAATAAATAGAGGTCCGGCTCGCTTCGCTCGGTCTTGCGTTCTGTTCATCTTAAAACTTGAAAAATCTAGTTATCTCAGGGGCAGGGCCGTAGCCAGGGGGGCTGATGGTTCAACCCCCCGAAATCTCCGACAACTATTAAGAAATCAACCTATCTGAGGCGGAATGCAAAAATTTTCTCGCTCGTTTTTTCAATTCTGCAAATGTTGACAGAATGAAGCATGCAAATGTTGAAAGAAGTGGTGATCAAATTTTCCAGCTCGCTTCACTCGCTAATACATCCTGTACTTTTGAATTCTCCATAAGTTGACAGAGTTCCTCCGTTCCTCCATACTCATTGCTGTATGAATGAACAAAAAGGACTCAATTTATTCGGGGAAGGGTACTGAGTACCTACACAACTTCTGTATGAATGATCAAAAGAAAATCTAACCTACCCGACGCGTGCTAAAATTTTCGAGCTTGCTCTGACATTTCTGCGTTCTTTTCAGTACATCTTTATAAACTGACACAATTTCTGAAAGCTAAAGATGTACCCCCCGAATGTAAACCTAAGGCGCCCTTGATTGTTTTGTTTATTTAAATCCAGAGATAGTTGATATAATTTCGTTTTCCAAAAGTTGTTGATAATAGTTTAACACCCCCCAATCAGTACCCAACCAAATTCCTGGCTATGGCCCCTTGTGACGCCCCCCCCCCCAAAGACTTAGGCTGGGACCGCGCCTGATTGTAACGCAAGTTTCTGTTGTGGTGTATGTGTCCAGCTATTAATATTAATTAGTTTTCACCAAAAATAAAGTTGAAAGTACCTACCTATTTAGCTAGCGTGTTTTGCAACAAAATTCCCTCTCGTAATTATGTGTGCAATTGATGCTTAGCAGGATAGATTAGATAAATAGGAGATAGAATTGCGTTAGTGCTTACAATTGTCAGTTTAGCTATACCAGCGTGATCACTACAACACAAAGTGTTTCCAGGCTGCTAATAAATTTTGTGGTTATTTAAATTTAGTAAAATTAGTTACAAGTTCTACGCTTTCTTTCAAAGTGTTTATTTTTATATTGTCCATACTATTTTAAAGTGAAATTGAGTTAGATTATAATACAACATCACAATGAAACTAAAAATTCCAGTGTTGAAAAGATGTTGCTTCTGTTTGCCCCTGCGACACGGTTTGGTCGCGTGGGGTTGTTTCAAAATGGTGAGTATTGTTAAGTTTACTGTTAATTCTGCTTTTGCTTATGATGGTCAATATAACTATAACAGTTAACATTCATGAGACTTTTATTGAATAGGCTTATCCAGCTGTGGAAAAAGAAATTAAAAATGTTTATTTGTCCCAAAAAGAGTTACATGGATTATAAATGAAACACTACACTACTATACAGGGTATTTGGTTAAACGTGGGCAATACTTTAAGTGAGTGAAGTACTCATAAATATAAGCAACTCTTACTATGGGGCTAACTATGAAAATATGATTTAAAAAATCTGCTTTTGCCTACATTTTTTCGAGTCACGCGACCAATACTGTGTGGAGCAGCTGATATTTTTTTCGCGATTTCGTGGTCAGTCCCATAGTAAAAGTTGCTTATTTTCATGAGTACTACACGCCCCTAAAGTATTGCCCACGTTTACAAAAACACCCAGTAGATTGTATGATCATAATGATGTAGACATCTTGACCAATTTGCAATATGGTACAGACGTCACGTCAAGCTAATACAATCTGTCAAATTTCTTTAGTAGATTTTCAACTTTATTGCTAAGGCTTCAAGGCTTAGGTTCTGGTTTTGGGTAGCTTGATGAGCTGGTGTCTGTAAACAGTTCGTGGAAGTGGACTTGTCCATCATAAAAGCAAAGTTGGTTAAGCAAGTGTTGTTGTGCGATTGAGGAGGCCTATGCCTGGCAGTGGACTGCTATAGGCTGATGATGATGTTATTATGTTTTCAGGCTGCGGATGCGTTTCTCATAACGGTTTTATCGATTTCTTTGACACAACTTGTTCTGATGGGCCAGGTATTGGCTCCCAATGAGGACCTACTAAGTATGCTCGCTTCTGATCTGATTGTACCAGCCTTTGCTATGGCGGTGTTGATCATGGATTTCGTAGTGACCTCAACGTTCGTCTTTGGAGGACTTGAGGTGAGATTTATACTTTATAATTTATCTAGATAATATAGAAATTACCTGTTAGCCTCGTTGGTCTAGTGGCCGCAGTCGCGACTGCTGAGCGTGAGGTCCTGGGGTCGATTCCCGGGTTGGCCAGTGTTATTTGGTTTTTCTACCAGGAATTTTTCAGTAGCCACGGAGTTTGGATGTGTGCCAAGCTGATGGCAATAGGCTCGCTCCCTATTACATGGGACTTAAACGTAACTGGCGAAATGTGGGTGTACTATTAGATACACCTCTGCCTAACCCTTCGCGGATAACAGGCGTGATGTTATCTGTGTGTATAGAAATTATGTAGCAAGCTTATCTGGCTCAGTAGCTTTCACTGGAACTAACGGTATCCCTCTGAAAATTAAAAGTATCGTTCAGTTTAGGTTACGTTTAGATACTCCACACGGTTTTACTATTCCTGGCCCTCTGTCAGTTTTTGTTCACTGACAGCGCTGTTAAACTGCATCATCATCATCATCATCATCATCATTTCAGCCAAAAGACGTCCACTGCTGGATATAGGCCTCCCCCAAGTGTCGCCTCATTGACCGGTCCCGTGCGTCTCGCATCCAGCGGATCCCTGCAACCTTTACAAGGTCATCGGTCCACCTAGTGGGAGGCCTTCCAACGCAGCGTCTTCCGGTTCGCGGTCGCCACTCCAGAACTTTTTGGCCCCATCGGCCATCCGTTCTGCGAGCAATGTGCCCTGCCCATTGCCACTTAAGTTTGGCTATTCTTCGGGCTACGTCGGTAACCTTGGTTCTCTTGCGGATCTCCTCATTTCTGATTAAACTAAAAACTTAAACTGCAATCTTTAACTAAATCTTCTTATTTCGCAGAAAAATGTGAAGCTGACACAAGTATTCTACTTCATCAGTATTGCGATGTGGATATTTAGTTCACTGGTGGCAGCTACGTTTTTCGCCGTTGCAACCCTGAGTGCGCCGATTGAGTTGGTGTCGGGATTCCCATTTTATTTACTGAATTTGGGTGAGCAAAATGTTTTTGTTCTTCTATAGAGTGTATCAGAAAGGTGTGGCCGTGTTGTATAGACCATCAAACTGAAAGAGAGGTTAAAATACCTCTCTTTCTAGCACTAACTATCAACATAATATCTTTGATGTTTGCAGATTTATTACATAAGCATCGTCTTTTTTTTTAACTTAACTCTATTTTTCCAGCTGTACAAACTTACTTTCTAATTCTACTGAGGAGTGAGATCATCATACTGAAGAACGTTGGTGAGCCCAGCTCCCAAAACAATGCGGCTGAAGCAGAAAGTACCAAGAAATGTGAAGAAATAGTAGCGGGGGAGGAGCCTGACAAGGAAGTCGTTTGATAAAGGGAAAAATATCTCTGCAGAGAGATAGAAAACACAATGTATGGAAACCTGTAAATTAGTGTGAAATAGGAGTGTTAAATATTATTGTAAACGAATAGAGATAACAACATATATTTTTTAAATACAACTTATTTGACATTAAACGTTAATTTACATAATAAACAATTTTGAATAATAATGTGTTCATATTTTAAATCTTTTAAGTTAATTAAAAATATATTTTTTAAATAAAATGAACTACCAGGTAAGTAACTTATTGCGAAATCTGAGGCACGGGAACGTGGAGATTGAGGCAAACACTGAGAGCCTATAGCCAGCAGTGGGTGTAGCCGGGTTGTGGACGGTGATGATGAAGAATAAAGGGTGTAAATAGACCCTTAACATAATCGAAAGAAACTTGTTCTCCCCGTCTTTGTGATCATTTTTTTGTTCTAGACCATACCTGGGAACCTTCTAGTTACGAAGATATTGGGGGTCAAAGTTCCAACTTTTTCACAAGTTTTGTTTTTTAAACCATGTTTTTAATGTAAGATTTTTACTTTACACACCTCCACGACCCCCGTACTATTCAATCCTTCCATCAGCACAAGGCTTTGAGTGCTTTCCATCGAGTCCTACCGTAAAACGATTTTTCACCCCAAAAAAAAAAGTCGGTTCCCAGCAATAATTTTTGCGTAAAGTTACTTAGTTTGATGTACAGAATGCTTGGTTGACGGCTATGTGAAGGGTCTGTTTACACCCTGTGTTATATATTTATGGAGACTGAAGTGAAATGGCCCAATGAGTAAAAAAGTAATAGAGCCCTTAACTTTTTGACCGCCATAGTCATATATACGTGACTAGCAAGCCCGTACTCTGTACGTCAAACGACACAAATATGTGACAAAATGGTAGGTGAAATTGTGGATTAGCGTGGACGGCACGCGCGTGTGTTTATGCTCTGGCGGTCAAAAGATTAAACCCAAAAAAAGAAAATTAATTTAGTTTTTACTTGTAATAGATTAATTACTTTCGAAAACTTCGTTTACTAAGAGTAAGGACTCTTCGTTTGTTATTCTTCCTTCATGCTCATTCATTCAGTTTGCTCTATATGAATAGTCACGTTTGATTTTGTTACAAGTAACTTCAATTCCTTCTTCTATAATTATCTACTCTCACTTTACTTTTTTCTTCTCCATTTTCCTCAAACTTTCCAATTTCCAAACCAAATTCCGTCTTTCATTTTGATTCAGTCACAAAGCTGAACAGGTCACTATTTCTGGTAATTTTTTTAATATCTTTTATAATAGGAACATCATCTGCCTAGCCTTTTCCCAACTATATTGGGGTCGGCTTCCAGTCTAACCGGATGCAGCTGAATACCAGTATTTTACATGGGGCGACTGCCTATCTGACCTCCACAACCCAGTTAGTACTAGGTAATACGATACCCCTTGGTGAGACTGGTTGTCAGACTTTTTGGGCCACTGACTACCAGTAACAACTGTCAAAGATCTACAAATGACAGCCGGGACCAACGGCTTAACGTGCTTTCCGAGGCACGGAGGAAACTCGGTATGTATACATCTTTTATAATAGGAACATGATGTAAAATTTCATTACTGAAATATAAGTCTCTGCGCCTTTGGAATTCGCTTCCACACTCCTTGCGGGATAGCCCTTCGTTAGAGGTGTTCAAGAGAGGAATAAAGGAACATTTCCTGTCAACATGATCAATACGTATGTATGTATATTATATAGGATTTTATAGATATGTATATATATATATGTGCTGTGTGTGTTGCGTATATTATATTGTATGTATTTAGTTTAGTTTATAACATTAATTAATATAAGTAACACAATGTGTTAATGCACTTAAGTTTATCCTTTACTGCAAATCTCACTGTCAAAATTTGGTTTGCTGTAAGAAAACCCAATTCTGGGTTAAGCTCGCCATTGTACATAAGCTATATTGTTGCAATTTGTATGTATATTTTGTTTTTGTGTGCAATAAAGAATAAAGTATAAGTCTTTCTGTATGAGCGGCGACGAAAACAATGGTGAGTCTCATCTACTATTGATTTTGGGCTAAGAGGGCAGGATAGCAGGTGGAGCATAGTTTTCGACACAGCTCCACAACCCCACCCCGCTGCTGTTTTATTAAGGATATATAAGATATTACTCCAGTGGGGCTACCCACTGGAGTAATATCTTCCCACTTGAGTCCGGAGACGGACGGTGAAAATGGTGAAGTTCTGGGCCCACAAAATATAAAAATTGTCGTGCCAGCGACACGAAGACGAAGATCTACTATCATCATCACAAACTCATCTTTTAAGTAAATATTCTGCCGTCAACAAGTCTTTGTTCAATAGATCATTTGAATCGTCTATTTCATGAGCAATGTTTGCATAATCAGCTTAAATGTTCCCACTTCTGAGACACAGACGGAATGGACTGTAAATCACCACGCGGGCCCTATTAGGCTTGGTAGATATTTTGTCTTCAATTTTTTTGGTTCAGGTGATGCCAGTTTCGTCACGATGTTGGTTTTCAGCGTTGTGAGAGCAGTGATGTTGAAATAAAGAATTCGCTCAGTTACTTACAGATGTGTAGAAATATTTTCTTCTGCTACTGAGGAGTGAGATCATTAAACTGGGGAACAACGTCGAGTTCGGATCTGTAAACAATGTGGGTGAAACGGAACGACCCTGAGTAATATGAGACAAGGGCAGGGCGATGATGATGATCAGCGTTTATGAATAAAACCCACCATGGTTTGCCATAAGCAAAGTTAAGAGTAGCGGGTTTTAAAAACAAAATTCCCGCCACTTATTTTGTTTACAATTAATACGCAGTCGGACAAATTAGATATAAAGGTTAAGTTGATATAAATATTTGTGTTATCATTATCTAGAATTGTCAGTTTAATTGTCGCCACACTGTAACAAACAACTCAATTTAAATCCAGGAAAATAATTAGATTTAAATTTTGCTGCGAAAGTATTAGACTGTTTTGAAACCGAGTGTTGTATTGAATACTAGAAAAAACGAGTGATAATATATCATAATAGTTTAAAATCACAATGAAAGGAGAAATTCCAGAGTGTAGAAGATGTTTTTGCTGCTTGCCGCTACGATATGGCTTGATCGCCTGGGGTTATTTCAAAATGGTAAGTATCATAACGTTTTATATTTAGCTAGATAATTAGTGTGGTGAATGATCCAGTTGAATAGCATGCAACTGGAGATTGGAGAGCTATACCTAGCAGTTGAGTGCCATTTGATTAAAGAAAATCATGTTTGAAGACTTCTTCTACTATTCGTAAATGGTTATCTACAGGTCAATAAAGTGGACTTGCCCAATCATAAAAGCAAAGTTGTTAATAGTCGTGTTTTTGTGTTTTCAGACTGCAGATGCATTTATGATAGCGTTTTTATCTTATTCGTTAATATTAACTGTAATGACAATCAGGGTATATGCAACCGATGATGATATTATACACCGGATGTATGAAGAGCTTACTATAGTAGTCATCGTACTTGCGGTATTCTTAGCAGATTTCGTGGTGACCATAATGTTCATTGTTGGAGTACATAAGGTGAGATAAACATCAAATTGTAAAATAATACAGGACACTTATCTTGCCCAGTAGCTTTAATTTGAACTAACAAAATTTCTGTGAAAATTAACAAAATCAGTAAAAAATCTTGTTCGAATTTCAAAAAACTCTCGTGAGGTTACGCTAACGCCTTTGTCATCTTTTGTTCACCGAGATATATTGGCTAACTGCAATTATACAGGGTGTAAACAGACCCTTCGCATATCCGTCAACCAAGCATTCTGTACATCAAACTAAGTAACTTTACGCAAAAATTATTGCTGGGAATCGACTTTTTTGGGGTGAAAAATCACGTTTTAAGGTAGGACTAGATGGAAAGCATTCAAAGCATTGTGCTGATGGATGGATTGAATAGTACGGGGGTCGTGGAGGTGTGTAAATGAAAAAATCTTACATTCAAAACATGTATTGAAAAAAAAAAACTTGTGAAAAAGTAGGTACTTTGACCCCCAATATCTCCGTAACTAGAAGGTTCCCAGGTATGGTCTAGAACAAAAAAATGATCGCAAAGACTGGGAGAACAAGTGCCTTTCGGATATGTTAAGGGTCTACTTAAACCCTCTATGTTACCTATAAGATCTGTTCTCATCTGACTGCATGATTGTGTTGTAACGTGTATTGAAAAAGGGTTATCTTTGACCAGCAGCAGACTAGCAAAGGGGTGGGTTGGTTATTATGTTTTTGGATGCGATGATGTTACGAAGATGAGGCCTTTTGCCATTAATTGGAGGCTGGCGTCCAGCGGTGTACACGACGGCTCGCGGCTGCTGATTAACCGTCCCCATCTCCACTTTTAACACGTTTTTATTAGCTTCACCTGTAACTATGTAAAAAAATCTTATTAGTTCATCCAGTTCCCGGTTTCCAATTAAGCTGAAATTTTGCACACATGTTTAGTTTGAATGACAATGCATGGTTAGCTAAGTGACGTCATTCTAAATCCAATATGGCGGACCGGCCTATTTTTTATGCATTTCCATGATATGGATATCAAATGACAAATGCTGAGTTGCTGAGCAAAATACGAAGAAATAAAAAGACGTCACTCTTCTTGACTTTGTCTTTTTTGTTTTTTTATTAATTGGTACAATGTGTCAATTGTCTGGACAGTTTTGGTTACCCCTCACCTTGCGCGTGCCGGCTTACAGCGTTAAGTAAAAATAAATCCTGATTAAGTGAATCTTTTTATTTTTCAGAAAAACTTGACGCTGATTCGAATATTCTATTTCACCAGTATTACGATGTGGGTATTTAGTTTTTTGCTGTCTGTTACGTATGCAGTGCTTATAATACAAAGTGGGATGATTTATTATTGGAAAAGGTCCGTGATAGGATTCTCATTTTATTTCTTGGTTTTAGGTGAGCAAATTTGTTATTATTATTTTTTCATCCTTCTCCTTTATTGTCTCGTCTTTTCTTTGCGACTTACATGAAGGATAACTCATTATGGTATCATTCTACGTCTATACAGTCATTTGAATCTATACATCTATACAAATAAATCAAATTGAAGTGTCTGTTTGTTATATCAAAATAACAGCTTATTACTGAATGCATATGAAAGTATAAATGATACCTACTTACAACAAAAAAAAACATATTTTAAAATTTTTGTCTGTCTGTCTGTTTGTTCCGGATAATTTCCGAAACGGCTGGACCGATTTTGACGGGACGTTTACTGGCAGATAGCTGATGCTATAAGGAGTAAGCTAGGCTACTTTTCTTTTAGAAAAATGCGTTAGGATTCCGTGCAAAAAAATTAAAAACCCATGAAATTGTAAACAAAATCAGATTCAAATGGGGAAGTAATACTTTCATAATAATTTCTCGCGGACGAACGTCGCGGGCACAGCTAGTATCATCTATTCTATGATAAGAATGTTTGCACTAGATGGCGCTAAGTGTATTTTAAATCACGTCATGAGGCAGTTAGGCAAGTACCTAAATTGATAATTATCGAACTACAAAAACCAAGTAAATTGATAATTATCAAACTACAAAAACCAAGTAAATTGATAAACACTGTTTCAAGCTTTCACGGTTTACAACTAAACTTATACTGTCTGTAATATCGGGAGCTCAAAATAATGAACAATCACGGAAGATATCCCGTAAGTGACAGTATAAGTTAAGTAAATTGATAATTATCAAACTACAAAAACAAGAAGACGGAAAAATCTCATAGCACAGGTTCCACAAACTAAAACAAAATTTGCTGCCATTCAATACAATAAACTATCATGTCAACTTTATAGTAAGATGAATAAAAAGAAATATGTACACAATAAACATATACACGAGTGTAAAAAAAATCTAACAAATTGGATAAAGACACCAAATTACGCAGACACTGAGGTACCATTGCAACACACAAAATGAAACACACACACACAAACACCCCCCGACCTACACACACACGATCAAACAAACACACTGTTTATATCTAAGGTACTGAATAAATTGTATATTGCTGTGGAAGAGCGGAGTCTCCTAAAACAGGCATTACTTGCTTAAAAGGAGGCACCAATCACCAACTAATGTAAAACTTTTTGGTTAAGATATTAAGATTTGTATTGTATTGTAATTATTTGTTTAATGGACAGGTATGTATGCAGGTACTGTACTAAAACACACAAAAACACACACAAAACACAAAAAAAAACACACAAAAACAAAAAAAAACATACACACACAACAAAAAACACACAAACACAAAAAAAAAACTTAAACTTGTGCAAGTGGCACCGCAGAGATCACCGTGGCTGCATGTTTAGGGACTCAGAGGGCTGGATACGAGGCTGAACATAATTTTTGAGACTGTTCCATACCCACAGTCACAATTTCCAGATGTGCACCATAAGTATGGCCTTTTTCTAAACTTGTAATATTGTTTACAGTTGTTCAAATTTACTTCCTAATTCTGCTGAGGAGTGAAATCAAGAAACTGCAGAAGATCGGCGAGTTCAGATTTGTAAACAATGCAACTGAAGCAGAATGTACCATGAAATGTGAAGAAATAGCCGCGTAGAGCGTAAAGAAAAAGTAGACGTCGGTTTGTAAAACAAATAATTTTGCATCATTATGTCGTTATAATTATAGTAATCTATTTTATACAGAGTGTAAACAGACCCTTCACATAACCGTCATCTGTCATTCTGTACATCAAACTAAGTAAGTTTACGCAAAAATTATTGCTGGGAATCGACTTTTTTTTTGTGGTGAAAAATCACGTTTTAAGGTAGGACTCGATGGAAAGCACTCAAAGCATTGTGCTGCTGGATGGATTGAATAGTACGGGGGTCGTGGAGGTGTGTAAAGTAAAAATCTTACATTAAAAACATGTATTAAAAAAAAAAACTTGTGAAAAATTGGAACTTTGACCCCCAATATCTCCGTAACTAGAAGGTTCCCAGCTATGGTCTAGAACAAAAAAATGATCGCAAAGACGGGGAAATAAGTGCCTTTTGAATGTGTTAAGCGTCTATTTACACCCTTAAAGCCTTTACAGCTCCACATCAGCATCTAACATTGAGTGACTATAGTTTGTGAAAGTGTATTGTTGGAATATTCAGACAGTTTGATTATACCTTTGGTATAAAACGTCTTTTTTTAAGTTCTATCAACACATGGTGCTGTTTAAAATTAAATAATGATTCACGTCTAAACGTATCTGTCATTTACAGGATATGTTCCGGAAGATATCCTGTAAGGGACAGTATAAGTTTAGTTGTAAACCGTGAAAGCTTAAAACAGTTTTTGATTCACGTCTGCTTAACCATACAATTTTTCATTTTCATCAGGTTTATAAATGTTGAGATTGATGTGTGGAGTGACATGAGACGTAAGGAATGAAAAAAGGAATGAGTGGTTTTTAGAGGAAGTTGGAAAGTTTTGAAACTATCATGGTCAATAACTTTATTATTAATACTCGAAACGGGACATTTACGTTGCGCTGTTGCAAGCACCATGATCACGGATAAACAGTTTATCCGTGATCATGGTGCTTGCAACAGCGCCGAAATATCGGGAACTCATAAGTAACTGTAAACATGGTAAATATCCCGTTTCGAGTATCTATATAAATAAAAAGAGAAGTCCTGACTGACTGACTGACTGACTGACTGACTGACTGACTGACTGACTGACTGACTCATCAACGCCCAGCCCAAACCCTTGGACCTAGAAAGCTGAAATTTTGCACAGAGGTTTGATTTATAATTTAGACAAGGAATAAGGAAGGATATTTCGAAATTCAACCCCTAAGGGAGTTAAATAGGGGATGAAAGTTTGTATGGAAAATCGTCATTTTTGTAGTTTAAACCATGAAAACTGCTGATTACAATTCTGGTTAAGAAATTAAAAACGACGTGTTTCAGTGTTTTTCGAAATTCCACCCCTAAGGGTGTTAAATAGGGGATGAAAGTTTGTATGGAAAATCGTCATTTTTGTAGTTTAAACCATGAAAACTGCTGATTACAATTCTGGTTAAGAAATTAAAAACGACGTGTTTCAGTGTTTTTCGAAATTCCACCCCTAAGGGAGTTAAATAGGGGATGAAAGTTTGTATCGAAAATCATCATTTTTGTAGTTTAAACCACGAAAATTGGTGTTTCATTCTGGTTAAAAATCACGTGTTTCAGTGTTTTTCAAATTCAACCTCTAAGGGAGTTAAATAGGGGATGAAAGTTTGTATAGAAAATTGACATTTTTGTACTTTAAACCATGAAAATTGGTGTTTATCATTATGGGGAAAAATTAAAACCCACGTGTTTTAGTGCTTTTCGAAATTCCACCCCTAAGGGAGTTAAATAGGGGATGAAAGTTTGTATCGAAAAGCATCATTTTTGTAGTTTAAACCACGAAAATTGGTGTTTCATTCTGGTTAAAAATCACGTGTTTCAGTGTTTTTCAAATTCAACTTCTAAGGGAGTTAAATAGGGGATGAAAGTTTGTATAGAAAATTGACATTTTTGTACTTTAAACCATGAAAATTGGTGTTTATCATTATGGGGAAAAATTAAAACCCACGTGTTTTAGTGCTTTTCGAAATTCAACCCCTAAGGGGGTTAAATAGGGGATGAAAGTTTGTATAGAAAATTGTCATTTTTGTAGTTTAAATCTTAAAAATTGGTGGTTACCATTCTGGATAAAAATTAAAAACCACGTGTTTCAGTGCTTTTCGAAATTCAACCTCTAAGGGAGTTAAATAGGGGATGAAATTTTGTATGGAAAATCATCATTTTTGTAGTTTAAACCATAAAATTGGTGGTTGTCATTCTGGTCAAAAATTAAAACCATGTGTTTCAGTGCTTTTCGAAATTCAAACCCTAAGCGAGTTAAATAGGGGATGAAGTTTGTATCGAAAATCGTCATGTCTGCAGTTCAAACCATGAAAATTTGTATTAAGCCTTTTGGTTGGTAATTAATAACTACGGCAGATATCACTGGGTTTAATTGAGTAAACATGTTTCTCTACAAATTATTTTCTTTTAGTGAATTCAACGCAATCAAGCACAGATTCCCGTATTTATACTAAACTACGCGAGATTAAGAGGGAGATGAGGGGGTCAAGCCAAATCTCACGACATCCCACCACAGGGGGAGGGGGGTCGAAAAATCAGCTCACGTAATTAATGGACGCCCCCTAACAAAAGCATCTGCTTGCTTTATGTAATTGAAATAAACATATTTTTTTTAACACTTTGCCCGACCCCGGGAATCGATCCCCACGCTTAGTAGTCGCGCTTGCTACCACTAGACCAACGAGGCAGTCTCACACATGCACACCAAAATTTTCACGCGAACGAAGTCGCGGGCAACAGCTAGTTAATAATAAAGTTGGAAAGTGCCCCTGTTACCGTTTTCGTAAGTCTTGGTATGGAGACGTGATGATAAGAGAAGAAACACATGTGACTAAAAGAGTGTGAATGTTAGCGTTGATGGATGGAGAGGGAGAAGAAAGCCAAAGATAAGAAGATTTCAGTGAACTTTTTCTCTATACTGTTTGTTCCGATCCCTCAGACAAAAACGGTTTTGTGGGACATAGTTTTTAAGTTAAGATTTCTGTAAATCGTGTCTTTATAAATAAATAAAAAAAAAAAGATGGATGGATTGTGTGAGAAATGGCATACAACAAAAAGGAGTAAATGATACCATGGCGGCTGATAGGGGAGGATGTAAGAAAAAATGTGTTGCGGCGACCCCAGAGTCTAGATAATAGTGGACGAGGGTAGGAAGATAGCGATGATCTGTGATTATGAATTATTTATTTATTTATTTAAACTTCATGTACAAGAGTGGTACGTAGTCGTACTTAATGCCACAAGGCATTCTCTACCAGTCAACCTAAAAAAAATCCAAGTAACCATCCAACCAATCCAATTATTCATTTTGTTTTATTTATTCAAGTAACAAGGAATCATTAATACACACGAAATTCAATGTAACACAAACACACACAATACATTAAACATACCAATACAAGACAAAACAATAAACACACAAAAAAATATATTTATGTTGACAGCCGACGACTGCAGGTGACGTGCAAGTCACTGCAGCGTCTGATGAATGGACAGTCGAGCCTGTCGGCTATCATCATCAGCACGCTGTTGGCGCCGTCGTGGCAACCTCACGCTCCGCATATTTTTTATTGTAAAATATAATTTATATCTTATTAAATCACCAAACCTCGATACGGGAGTATCATTGGGGACACTGAAACCCCAACATCTATGTTTATTAAATCCGCCAAAGTAGTTTTACCAAAAATAAAGTTAAAAGCAGCGCGTTTTATAACAAAATTCCCGCCTCATTATCTTTGTAATTAATGCAATGACGGCCAAATTAGATATAAAGGTTAAGTTAATAAAAACATTTGTGTTATTCGCTACAATAGTCAGTTTATAGCCACGTTATAACATACAACTAAAAGTGCAGATGATAATTATTTTTGTTATTTGACAGCGTTGATTAGGAGTTTTTTGACGCCATTTTTTAAATTTATTGTTAAGTTAACTACTTTAGGTTATTTTAATGTATAAATGTATATAATATTTAACTAATAAATATCTTTCCTACAATTTTTGATATTATTTAACCCAGTCCAATACTAAGCTTGAAGGTGAAGGTTGCAGTAATCCGCTGGATGCGAGCACGTCGCACGGGACCGGTCAATGTGGCGACACTTGGGGGAGGCCTATGTCCAGCAGTGAACGTCTTTCGGCTGAAATGATGGTGATGATACTAAGCTTTAGACCTTTTTCCGAGAGCACTAGATTGCTAAGAAATTGTATCTAGATAGCTTGAAATCACAATGAAAGTAGAAATTTCAGAGTGCAAAAGGTGTTGTTGCTGCTTGCCGCTAGCTACGGTATGGTTTGCTCGCTTGAGGTTATTTCAAAATGGTGATTATTATTAAGTATAGTTCCGCGTTGGTCTACTGGTCCCAATCGCAACTGCTAAGCACTGTCCTGAGTTCGATTCCCGGGTCGTGCAAATTGTTATGGGGTTTTTCCATCAGGAATTTCTCAGTAGTAGCCACGGAGTCTGGATGCCCGGCGGAGTCTGGATGGAGGCGAGTCTATTGCCCGGTTTATGGCAATAGACTCGCCTCTTACATGCGTCTTTAACATAAAACTGGCGAAATGTGGGTGAACTATTAGGTACCTGCCTAATCCTTCGGGGATTACAGGCGTGATGTTACGCCACCATTCTGCTTACTAATCTTGGCAAATAGAGGGCACTAACCTAACCTTCGTGGTCAGAAATTCATGAGACCGGTCACAACTATCTAGATTGACCTGTTGTAGCATTTCGGCCTGTGATGAATGATAAGCAAAGCCAAAGTAGAGATAACGTTTTTGCCAACGCGCCGCTAAATTATTTTGGAATATTTAGACTTTCATGAGACCGGTAATATTTGGCTATTATGCCTCCTTTCTACGCTTTTGCTAGACTGAATAGTTATAGCGATTTGACCTGTAGTTCATGATGAGCCAGGGTAACATTAAGTTTGCCGACGACCCAGTAAAATATTTTCGAGTCATTCAGGTGAACCTGTTAAGTTTGAAAAACATGATACACGATCTGCGCAGGGAGGCTGTTAACAGTTAGATGATGATCTTCATCTTCTTAAAAATGCCTACGTCAACCAATACATGAGGGTGCTAAGTCCTCTCTTCCGCTACTCCTTCATGAAGTGCCGTTTTTTATTTTTTGCCGTCTGTGGTACAGAACCCTAAAATGCAAGTTCTCAATCAAAATTCCCGCTCTTTATTATATTTACAGTTCGTTAACATTTACTGCAAATAGAACATTAGTATATCTTGGAATATGCTTGATAAATAAAGGTTACTATAAACAATATTGTAATTATCAGCAATATTAACAAAAACCAGTACCAATGCAAAGATAAAAGTCATAAGTTGTGTCCAGTTTTTATTGTGTTTTCAAGAGAGTCCAGAACTTTATCCTGTGACAAGAATATTGAAGTGTGGCGTTATTGGGATCAAGTGAAAGAAAATGTCCGGTGAAATTGAAATAAAGGAGGAAGTTCCAGTAGATAAAAGTTGTTGTTTCTATTTTCCTCTACGATATGGTTTGACTAAGTGGGGTTATTTTAAAATGGTAAGTATTTTGCTGCTCTTATAGCTCGGGGCAAAAGGAGTGTCCAATGTTAGTCTCTGAATCGGTTTGAACCGGAAAAAGCTTTATGCCCAAGCCTGTGGTCGAAGCATTAAAAATAAAACGGTTCCTCGTCGATAAGGCTGCGTTTCGACCAGAGATGAGCGAGGATGCGTAGCGAGGGATGTATGTGAAACTAAGCAGTAATATCGCTTCTTTTTCACAGCTTGAGGTGTTCCAGCGACATGATTGGTTAGTTCCACACACATCCTTCGCTACGCAGCCTTGCTCATCTCTAAAAACACAGCCTTAGACAGTGTGCCTACTACGAAAAGCACCATTCTACAGCAACCCAGAGCTAGCTAAGCTACGCACGTGAACTTAGCTTTACTTTGTATGAAAATGTGGTCAGGATCATCCACTGTGGTTAATGCTACGAGTGTTTGCTTGACTGGCAAACAAATTTTAATGAACCGCGTAGCTGATATTGTAGCAAACTTCTCTGTACCAAATGGAGTGACGATCTTTGTAATTGGTAGCAGTTGGGTGAGGGTATGAGAGGATTAAGATAAAGGCCTTGCAACTGGAGAGGTCCATGCCCAGAGGCCCAGTCCTTGTGGATGAAGATGACTTTAATAACTTGTACTATGTTTCAGGTAGTGGCAGGATTTTTCATATTAGTCATGTCGTACGCGTTGTTACATACTTGTATGATGCTCAGGTATATTGGGAACGGAAACCACCGGAACCGGATCTATGTAGATATTGCTGTTACAAGCGTTGCACTTTCTTTCTTCGTAACCGATCTCCTAATGACCATGCCGTTCATCGTTGGAGCATATCAGGTGAGGTTTTAAACCTTCTGAAGGGAACCAAGTTTGGTTTAATTTTGGAATTCAATAATATCAGAATAGACTTCAAACTTGACCCTCTGGCCATTGGTGGAGTCGCCGGAACCCGCTGGATGCGGGTCGCGCCAGACCGACCGTTGGGGCAATCTTCGAGGGAGTTCTCCCACGAGCCCTAGTGGCCTTCTCTGCCATGATTATATGACATATTTAACTCCAGAACGTCTATATTGCGTCAATCTTATCTATCATTTCTACACTAAGCTTTCCCTTTCCAGAAAAACGAGAAGCTGATAAAACCATTCTACATATTCAGCGTAGTGACTTGGGCCGGGACGATACTGTTGAGCGCTCTGGCCGTGAGTGTGTCATTAGAGTGCTGGTTATCACGATTCATGTCGCTGCGCTCATTGGTCATTACTTTGCTGAACTTCTCAGCGTACTACATTATTATAAGTGAGTACAGTATAGGCTTGCAAACAAGTCCTGCGGGGTTACCATGACGTTTTGAAGCAGTATTGTTTAATCTTGCTTCAGTATCAGAAAGAGATGGACTTAGACGTCCTGAATAGCTTCATCTCTCTCTCACACCAAAGTGACATAAAAAAATACTGCTTATAGAGGTCATGGTAACCCCGTGGAGTGGTAACCGCGTATCTTCAAGCGTAGAGTTGGTCATTCCTCAGCGAGATGGTCCGACGGCTTGAATAGAAGGTGGCCGAGTTATACTTGATTCCCGAAGGCAGACAGGAATTGTGGCACAGCTCGGGAGATGCCTAAGCGCAGTAGTGGCCTACGATAGCCATTAGCGTCTAAGAAAAACATTTTGTTAATAGCGATTCTTCCCAAAAGACAGTCTGAAACTGTTACCTCCTACATTAAAAGTACTAGGACTTCCTCCACATCTTATTACATTATCTACCTCTACTTTTCATCATGCTCTCACTTTTTTCATTCTTTCTGAAAGTAAAACCCACGCGCGTGCAAGCGCTCTTATTATGTTTCTCTTCTACGTTGATTGTTCTGTGACATCATTCATCACTATATTTTATGCACTAATGTATCCAACAGGGTGCCTAGTGCCTACTCATTTATATGTCAAGGATTTGTACTTATTGTTGATGTCAGAACATGCCAAACAAATGACCCATCCCGCTCTGTGCGGAGTGGAAGGTGCCAGACTTGTACTGACTAAAACCCAACCATGTTCTTTCTTTGCCCTTGGTATTCCAGGGCCGCGGTATCTCTTTCGAACAGTCCCGCAGCCCCGGCATGCATCGGCCCTTGTGGACCCCTTCACGGTTGCTGACATCTCTTTGAGGCGCTTTGACAAGCTCTTTGCTCTTTGGCAAGCTTGGACATAATCATTTAAATTAAAATATTGTATATTTTTTTCTAGTTGTGCAAACTTACTTCCTGCTGCTACTGAGGGGCGAAATCATCAAAATGAGGAACAACGTTGAGGTCAAATTTATGAAAAATACAGTTGAAGCAGAATGTACCATTACGGGTGAAGAAAAGGTAGCGGCCGGAGATGAAACGGAAACGGAAGAAGAGTGAAAACGAATGATGTTATAAGTGCATAAAGACTCGATTTCAATAAACTTGACTTAAAGGAGACTTTCCCTTGATGACTGTCTCATTATTAATACCTGGGCGACCGAGCTCTGCTACGGTGAAAATAGAGAAAACGATTTTTTCCAGATGAAAAAAAAAATACTAATATTGCCCATTCAATAGTATGCGATAGGATCATGAGCCTGTTATCGCACTGCAGGGCAAAGGCCTCTCTTTCCTCTTTTCAGTTTTCACTTTAATCACATTTTATAGCAAAAAAACTATACCTAGTATTAAGTAATAAACCTATGTCGTCATAATCATCATTCCAGCCAAAAGACGTCCACTGCTGGACATAGGCCTCCCTCAAGTGTCGCCACATTGACCGGTCCCATTGTCATTAAACCTATGTGTATCTAAATAATGTTTGTTTTTGTGCAACTAACAGCTAAACCCATCACGAGTTGATATATCGTAATCCAATTGTTGGTAATCCAGCTCGGTGCAGAGCAAATAGGCAAGTTAGGTTGAGACAGTAATAAATTGCTGAAAAGATGTAACAAGAAAAGCAGAAAAGAAGATGGAAATTGGGGGTCAGGAAAAAAAAAACAAATAAAGGACTTCACACATAACACAGCCTCGACACCCATTTCTAAAACATGGTCCCAAAGCTCACATTTCAAAGCTACGAGTCAGAGTGGAGTCGGAATCATGTTTACAAATTGAAAACCACGTGAAATTTTACAGATTTATTTAACAAAAAACACTCACTTCTTTCAAAACACAAAAAAAACAACCTACAATTGCCAAATCTGATTCATGTATTCTTTATCCAATTTCGAATATTCTATCTCTTTCTCTCCTGCTTCTTCATCTTTGTATTGGATCATGTATTCTGTTTCTGCTCCTTTTTTCTTTAATGTGGATCCGTTAGGATTCATAACCTCACTTCTTAGTAGGAGTACGAAATATCCTTGTATTGCTGAAAAAGTTAAAAATGTTTTTTTTTCTATCGTGGGATCGGAAGTCTATTTACGCTTGTCAAGGATCAAATTGAACTTGTAGTTTGGTGTGATCAGCAACAAAAGTCAGCAATACTTTTACATAGGTAATCTTCGTAACGGTTCGTTTATACCCTACAGACGCTGACAGTCTATACTTCAATACAAATTATCTATGAGACTGGTGTCCGGAGGCGTGTTTGCAATATGTCCGTAGCGGTTCGACCAAACCTTTAATGAACACATGGACACATTATTTTGTACCGACTTTGTTGCTGACTGTCAGACTAAATACCTACTTAGGGATTCGCTTGTTTGGGAGCGTTTATGTAAATTTGATACAAACCCAAGAGAACTAATTGCGTTTGGAGCCTGTCAAAGTGCTAATAGCTTTGATTCAGTGCCGAATGGTTCGCATGTTATCATAGTCGGACCTGGCGACGCCATCTTGTTTTTTCTTTATAAGTTCAACCGAAAATTTTACAAATTTAATGTTTACCAACGCGGCGTGGTTGGTGCAGTGGCTGAGCGATTGGCTGCAGCGCTGCGTGTCGCGGGTTCGATTCCTGCACGTAGTAAATATTTGTGTGTTCTATATGTAGTTGTTCCGGGTGTGGCTGTTTATGTATGTGAGTTTAAATATTTGTAAACGACACGATATATGCGAAATTCAAGTGGGGGCAAAGCTTAAAAAAAACAGTGCACTCCTGACAATGTCAGTCAAGCGCGAAAATACCACATGCAGTAATACCTATACCGGCCTAGTTGCGTTTTGGGAACAAAGTCCAAAATCTTTATGGTCAAAGTACGCAATGATATGTTGAGAGTGAACCATCTCTGGGCAGACATGCCGATGAGCATGCCCGTCAACATAATCGTCAGTGTGCATAGGCCTGCGCTATACAAGTAATAAGCACGAAGGAGGCTTCGATTTTTCTGCAAAAATAATAATCGAAATCATATTATATCTACTGGTAACGTCCAAAGCAAAATTCTGTGTCCAGAGCCTACCTTAACATTTTGTCCTCCTGCAATATAAAGTAGTGTACCCAGTGAAAAGTCTGATAAAAAGAGTGCGATCACGATGGTTGATACAATACATTCTGGATCGTTGGAGTAGCGACTATATCCGTTTCTGCCCATCCCAGCCATTGCAATATTACTATGTTGGGTCATTTTGACAGCAGAACAGCAATATGCAGTCACTGTGATCTGAAATATAAAAATCTGAGTAAGTACATAAACTTAGTAGGTAGCTAACACACATGCACAATATTAAGCGAACTGACTTTTCAGCAGAAACCGTTGATCTATAATATAAAACTTAAACACAAACAAGCATGGATACCTTTTTATGCTCGGAAACGTTTGCTCTTTTATGTTACAGCCTGTCTATCTACCTACAAAATAATAAAGTTTTGTGACGACCAGAGGTACCTGCAAGCGTGGGCTATACAAAACGACCATCAGCAGTGCCACATACCATACAAGTCATACAAGGTTTAATTTGACCATAGACAATAAACATGCTTAAAAACAAAAATGAGACGAATCGTGAAACGCACATTTAGACATAAACTAGAGTTCAACTAGAGGATGTCACTTGACAAGTTGACTTGACAATGACATTCATAATGTCAGACAATTTTGTTTTGATTGCACCGATTGATTGTGAGATAAAAACAATAACACTGCATACATTTTTCGTTATTTCAACTGAGTCCCATTAAATGACAATAATGGCTGCAATATCGGTTCAATTGAACACGCCAATGAAGAAGCACATACATTTGAATAGACAATACATAAAAATCGATATCACAAGTTCATGATATTGTACTTATTATATTATCTTATGCATATTATAGAAGTATGACTCATCTTGACCGCCATCTCAAAACAGGTATTCCCAAAAAGTTGTATTGAGCAAAACATTAAGGATAAAGAGATATTAAAGGATTAACAGAACACGCGCTCCCATCTTCCCGCTGTTGATCCGTTTCTAATAATAGAAATTATACACATCTGTGTCAGTGTATAGTCACCATTTGCCGCAAATAGCTGCGTATAAAATCCTTAAGTTTTAAAAACCTATTTTTAAAACACAGATCACCTCATGGTAATGAAGATTTGGGATATTTTGAGTGAAGTGCAGTCGTTTTAGTGACTTTAAAAGATCTTCACTTTGAAGATTGACATCTGACAAAATGGATGACCTGCCTGTTCTGAAGAAATGTTGTTTCTGTGTGCCTCTACGATATGGTTTACTAACATGGGGATATATCAAATTGGTGAGTTCTTTGGAACATTGTATGTGAATAAAAGTGTTCCACTTACTTTGACTTTTTCTGCTGTCAAACAACACAATTATTCCATTTTTAAAGGTTATGGTTGCCAGTAAAAGAACCTATATGAGATTAAGCTCAAGTTTACGGCTTTTGAAGTTCTTTCCTTTTATCCACTGACTATTTCTCATTTAAATTTGAGGCCGACATATAGGCCTTAAAAAGGTGGCTGGATCAGACTGGATGGGGAAGGTGGGGGATGGAGTTGTTGCACAGATTGGGAGAGACCTATGCCCAGCTGTGGACTGCGAGAGGATGAGTTGATTGAAGTACGAGGCATCCCCGAGGATATCCCAGATTAGGTATTGTAAATCTATGATAAAAAGCTCAGCACTACTTGAAGTATAAAACATTAAAAAACTTACAGTGCATTCTAGTATTGCAAACTGTCTATTTTCCTTAAAGCCAACAATTGTCAGGTATTTGCAGACAAAACAAATTTTTAATTAGTTTTGTCATCAGGAAAAAGCTAATACTGAACTTAATTAATACAAAATGTATGTGCTTTATTAATTGTTAGGCAAGGCAAGGAACAATAGGTAGGATAAATAATTATTACTTTTCCCTCAAACTGATGGAACAAGTAGGTGTTAACATTATTTTATTCATTTTTCTAATAAAATAAGAAATTCTTGCAATAATTAATAATTTATCTCTCGTGCCTTGGATAAAAAAAGGATTATTTTTTAAATATGTTTTTTTTTGTCTCTTAGATAACAAAAAAATCATAACAAACAAACAAAAACAGTACCAAGTCTACCTTCAATTTTATATCTTCTCTGAATAAGCACTCTGTCCTTTAAATCCGTAATTGAATTAAATCTTTTTTAATACCTTCATTGCCGGGAACGCCCCTGGTGGGTCCACTACTCACTTGCAAAGAAAAGAGAAATTTGTTTTATTAAAAAATCTTGATCAATTTTACGTAATTAACTCTGCTATACACGACATGATAAAAGTTGGAAACACTTAGAAAAATTTAAAAATATTGAAACATTAACGAAATTCTGTATCTGTGGATTTGTTGCAAAAAATTAACTCAAGCGTTTACACAATATATTTTGTACTTTACTTATTTGTCCTTTTGTGTAAAGAAATTCCAATTCATTTTATGTATTAAATATACATTTACAATCGACTTACAATACATAACATAATAACTTCAATGATCTAAACAATGCACCGATCGAAAAAAAAAGCTTAAAAATTAAAACTCAGAGGTTTTCAATAATTTTCTTTATATATCTCAATAAATCACTATGGCGGCCTGGCATTCGCCTTTGCAATATGCATGGTGAGATGGCACAAGTGCTCTTTGAAATGGGGGCGGACACGAATGTGGCTCTCTCTTCTCAAAAGAGACAAACCAAAAGTTCCTGGAGCATAGGATTTTTCACCAATTTGAACGCAATTCTTAATCTATTTCTTCGGTTCCTTATCTCAAAAGGAAAAAATTTAACCTGTCCATCTCTAATTATGTTTGTTTTGTTTACAGGGTATAGCTCTCATAGTATTAAGTTTCTACATAGTAATTCTGGCAGCATTAGCAAGTTTTATCCGAGGAGACAAATTCCTTAACACAATATTTGCCCTGATTGGTTTGTTACTGGCAACTGAAATTATAATACATATTGTATTCATCATTGGAGCACATAAGGTACGGTTTATGGAAAATTTAAATTATTTGTATTGATTGATGTGGGATCACAACCAGCCAAACCAAAAATGTTTATAATATAATATAATAATTCATTTATTCAGGTAATTTACACCCATTGCCATTTATCACAATACAATCACACAACAAACACAAAATTTTAGTCAAAAAAAGAAAATTACAATACAAATGCATATGAAATACATACATTATGAAATAGTCCCAACAAATGGCTGATGAATGGTGTAATGCACTAATCTACACAGGGCCTGAGTGGTTTGTTACGGCCCGTTCCCTCCCTCAAAGAGGAGGCCTGTTATAGGTTGATTCTGCATGTTGCAACGCGAGTGCCGATACCAACGTAAAATTGTATATTACGTGACACCCTTGGTGTGATGGCGTGACGAATTAGACTTGGACCTCAACCTTCAGGATTGGGCCCAAATAGCAAAAGAAAGAGAAAATTGTAATAATAATAACTACGATGGAGATGTTTTCCACTGCCTATCCGTGCCCGAAGATCTCGGCGCAGGAGGTGGCCATGCCGTCTTCGCCCCCCATAAAATGGCCTGCTGGCGATGGACTTGGGGAAGTCCATCGTCTGTCGTTCATCACCTCTGCCTCAAGGTTTCCACAAGCAATGTCACAGGAATAGCTAGAATAAAATTTGAGCAAGAACTGTGTTGCATAGAACACGCATTACGAACATATTATCCCCATTGGGATTAGATACTCTTTTTCTTATGGGGGTAGGCAGAAACAACAAAACGTCACCTGTCAAAGTCTTTGGCTTTGTCTACGATCATACATCTAGTCATACGTGCACATCGAAGATAAATATTCAAAATTAATTTAAAATACTCTATTTTTCAGAAAAAAGTGAAGCTTTTGAAAGTCTACTACTACTACGCGATATTTATGTGGGTGGCTATAATTGTGATGTCCATCATCGGCACTATATTCCTCGGGCTCGCTATATCGGATGATAGATCAGCTGAAAGAACTCTGACGGTCATACTGATCTCTTCTTGCTTCTCCGTTATTTTCTCTATTGGTAAGTATGCATTCTCATCACTGCTCTCAAAACGGTGAAGGAAATCATCGTGGGGAAACCGGTTTTACTACCATCCTATACTTTTCCCGTGAGGTAAATTACAGTCCCCTTCCCCTTATAGAGAGGAGGCCTGTGACCCCTCAGAGGGCTAATTAGGCTAATTATGTATTCTCACCAGTATCACAATGACCATGCAACTTGACACCAACTGGACTAAACATTAAACATTGAAATGTGAACTTTATATCGCATCACATACAGTTTAATACTAAAAAAATATTGATAGTTGTGGCTGTATGAGGTGAGGGAGGGGTACGCTTTGCCTGCTGGTCAACCCCGGTTGCGTGAAGACGCGCCACAAAATGGCGTAGTTTTATGCCATACCATGCCGTCACTTATTTAACGTTTTTTTTAACATGAATGCTGTTTTCCTCACACATCTTATAATGACATTGTCCTTCTACTTTCAGCGGTGCAAACTTTCCTCCTCCTATCAATAAGGAGCGAAATAATCAAACTTAGAAGCAACTGCCCGTACAGATTCGTGAAGAACGACAACGAACCTGAAGGCACTATCAACTCTGTAAAAGAAGAAATGACCGTTGACGATGGCACTGTTCGCATTTTATGAGAGACAAAGGACTTGATTTAAATAAAGAATGGAATAAAGCATGAATGGTCGGATCAAAAGACGAGGAAACTGGTATTACGAACTTTTATTTCTGTCGCACTTTTTTTTGACGCTCTGCAAAAAAGACAGAATCGTTTCAGGATGAACGAACTTGACAGAAATGGGGATGGCGACTTTTGAAACTAATGGTGCTAGCATAGTTAGTTCCAAACATCATCATTGGTTGAAAATCTGTTAATCAAATCATTGTTTATTTCGAACAACATGGTCCATATGGGTTAGTGAATATATACTTAAGATCTATGTTAGTGGCAAGAAATTTGGTGATTCAATTACATTGATTAAATTAATTCTTTAAATAATAATTGCATCAATAGTGTGATGACTTAAAATATGGCAGTGAATTTTTTCCGCAATAATCGCCAGAATGCCATTGCCGCTAGCACGAACTCTGCTGGTCTCTGCTCAATAAGGCGACGTCCGTACGAGCCTCCATGAACATGACAGTAGCGCTGCAGAAACGTGGGAGCCGCTACAGTATTCTGAAGGCACTTTTATATTGGACGCGCAAAGTGTTGAGGGTCATTGTGCCATTTTAAATTTTAAAATAGGTTGACCTCATTGGTCAGATTGGGACTTATAGATCTGTGGTCACGCCATCTACAGTAAGCTTTGACAAGCCTTCACCATTGAAGAAATCATAAATACAAGTTGTTCAATTTAGTCAACCCAATTCAAATAACTTTTTGTGAAGAAATGTACTAATCTGTTTCGGTGTTGCTTTTTGAAAATTTTTATCATGTTTTTGTAACTTGTAGAAAATTGTACATATAAATATTGTTAAAGTGCCATATTATTAATACGTTTGAATGTAAAGTGATATCCTACCGCAAATACAGTGCCTTTTAAAAATAATAGCCGAAACGTCATGGTCAAGGTAGTTACAGTGCAGCATGGCTCCTTTGGCGGTTGAACAGAAGGCGCTTTTGGCAAACATTTATGAAATTTTATTGAAAAAAAAAAACGGTCAAGTGCGAGTTGGACTCGGGCACCGAGGGTTCCTTATAAACTTGTAGGTATTTTGTTATTACACTACATATTTACGGTTTTCAGATTTTTTCCTTTACATGTGCTGTAACCGCACGCAAAATACGCGCTTTGACGTGGAGTTGCAGACACCAGCCCGTTATACAATACAATACATGTGCTGTAAGACATTACTTCTTGCCAAATTTCATGATTCTAGATCAACAAGAAGTACCCTATAGGCTTTGACTCCTTTGTGAAATCGCAAAATATGCGACATAAACGTTCATATATTTTGATAGCGTAGATTTACAAGTTTCATTTTTTCACAACGGAAAGAGATCGTAGACCCGAGTATTTGATATAAATTTCAACTTGATACCTCTACGCGTTCCTAACAAAAAGGCTTGACAGACAGACAGACGGACAACAAAAAGATCCTATGGGTTCCTTTTTCCTTTTGAAGCACGGAACTGGCGTTAGTTCCGATTAATGCCACGCGCCAAAAGAACTATGCACCACTATAATAGTGAAGTTGTTATTGACCAAAAGTATTATACGTGAAGTTGGGACTGAAAAATTGGCTTTTTACAGCAAATGGATTGTAATACTCGTACTTGGCTATTTTGATAAATTTTGCGTATATTTATAAGATTTTGTATTAAGTGTTAAGATTATATCAATGTTTATGTACTCAATAAAATCTTTATGGTACGTTTCAGTACTGAAATGTCGTTTTCTTTATTATTTTCTGTTCAAGCCTTTTTTATTTCAATGCAATCATAAAATGATTGCATTGAAACTGAAACCAATCCCCGTCTCGTCCGATTTGTAAATTCATATCGGATCACGAACCGTTTCTAAAACGTGAAGTAAAATGCGCCGTAACAGTGTGCATGCCTTGTTCGAACCCAATACTTACCTACCGACTGTCGCCACACAAGGGTCACTGCACATAATGTGTGTATTGCACTATAATATATTACCTGCAATGGCTAGTCTTTGCTGAGATGTCGGTCATGGCGGCCAGTCATGACCGAAAAACGATCATGGGGCCTAAAATGAACGCTTTAGCAGGATTACAGTTTTTTTAATTTTCCTATGATTGTAATTAAAAGTCGACGGTTGTTTAATGATCTACAACTACTTACCTACTTATCATATTAGCAAGTTATTATCACAGAGTAAGTTATAAAGGTTAACTTAGTACGTATTTACAAGTAATATGTGAGTATTTAGTACGTAAATAGGATCCTACAATAACAAACATATCAGTATGTATCCGGCAGTTGGCGGGAATAACTGTGTAATGTAATTTCGATAATATTGTTGAAAGCATAAAGCATTTATTTATTTGTTTGCATAAAGATAAGAACTACACATTTTTGCATTTATAGAACACAGTGGGATTAATTTTAGAGAAGGTTTATTTTACAAAAAGGTCAATCAAAATGCGTACGGAGTTGCCAGTGTGTAAAAGATGTTGTTTCTGTGTGCCGCTACGATATGGTTTATTAACATGGGGCTATTTAAAATTGGTAAGTACTTTCCTTTATTTATTTCTACACACATTTGTTACTTTAATATTTCTTTCTAAAATAATATTACCACAAAAACATCGAAAAATATAAAAGAAGGAAGTAAGTAGTTACTTATTATTAACTATTATAAAAGTGATTCTTCTGTTTGTCATGCACAGCAAAGCTAGTAGGTAAATAATGCAGAAGCACTCTAAATTTTAAACAAAGAGTAGCTAAAGATTAGTTAGCTTTAAATTAAAGCATATTACACTCAAGTCATCCTCATCACCTATGTTGGGGTCGGCTGCCAGTCTAACCGGTTGCAGCTGAATATTTTTAGCTTTCGATTTCGTATAGGAAAACCACATAACATAAATATCTAACCACGCCATTCTGATAACTTAGGCCGCTTTCACATTAGGACGTTAGCTGCGCGACAGTAGCGCGGCAGAAGCACATTCGCAAGCAAAAAGTACGTTTTTTACGTTTGGACGTTAGATGCGCGACTGTCGCGCTGCTAAAGTCGCCTAAATGTGAAAGCGGTCTTAAGCTTTAGAAGGTATTATTAGTAAGGGGATGGGTGTAAAAGGATTTTCTAACCAACTTCCTATTGTTGAAGACTGATGATTATAAGTTGATTCATTTTCCTAAACGGTTTGAACAATTCTTCTTTAAACTTATACTGTCACTTACGGGATATCTTCCGTGATTGTTCATTATTTGTTCATCATTTTTAATTCTTCTTTATCGTGTAGTGTATTGTGCCTAACCTGGAGTCAGTTTCTATGCCGACTATGGGCCTCTGTTTAGGCTTTACATGCCGTCAAGAGCATGCTGGTTTCCTCACGATGTTTTCCTTTACCGAAGCAAGTGATAATTATACAATACGCTCTTGAATCCGAAAAATCAGAGGTGCGTGATGGGTTCGAACGTGAGACTTATGACTTGGCAGTCCGACGTTCACACCACTAGGTTGATCACTACTATTTTGAACAATCATACATACAGGGTGTAGACAGACCCTTCACATACCGGTCAACCAAGCATTCTGTACATCAAACTAAGTAACTTTACGCAAAAATTATTGCTGGGAATCGACTTTTTTTTGGGGTAAAAAATCACGTTTTACGGTAGGACTCGATGGAAAGCACTCAAAGCATTGTACTGATGGATGGATTGAATAGTACGGGGGTCGTGGAGGTGTGTAAAGTAAAAATCTTACATTAAAAACATGTATTTAGAAAAAAACTTGTGAAAAGGTCGGAACTTTGACCCCCAATATCTCCGTAACTAGAAGGTTCCCAGGTATGGTCTGGAACAAAAAAATGATCGCAAAGACGGGGAGAACAAGTACCTTTCAATTATGTTAAGGGTCTATTTGCGCCCTTTAACATCACGCCTCTAATCCCAGAGGGTTAGGCAGAGGTGTACCTAATAGTACACCCACATTTCGCCAGTTATGTTTAAGTCTTATTTAATAGGGGGCGAGCCTATTGCCATCAACTGGGCCCAAAGCCAGACACCGTGGCTGCTACTGAGAAATACCTGATGGAAAAACGCTTTGTCCGACCCGGGAATCGAAGTCAGGACCTCATGCTCAGCAGTCGCGCTTGCAACCGCTAGACCAACGAGGATATAATAATTATGCTACTGAAATTTAAACTTGACTCTTCTTTTTCAGATCGCAACCACCTTACTGATGATATCGTTAGTAATATCCGTGGTCTACACAGTAAACATGATGGTTCGCCACGGGGACCGCGCCCGTATCGACGATATTGTGGTCATGAGCATCGTACTGTTCATATTGCT
The DNA here is from genome assembly GCA_963082995.1 of Noctua comes. Taxonomy (NCBI): domain Eukaryota; kingdom Metazoa; phylum Arthropoda; class Insecta; order Lepidoptera; family Noctuidae; genus Noctua; species Noctua comes. The sequence continues at coordinate 3,270,647 of OY720279.1, read as the reverse complement.
GATTGAAATCATACTCAACACTTTGTTCGTCGTCGGAGGTCATATGGTGAGTTTTTTGTGTTTTACTGGTTTTATTATGCCTCGTTGGTCTAGTGGTCGCGACCGCGACTGCTGAGCATGAGGTTCTGGGTTCGATTCCCGAGTCTGGCAAAGTGATTTTTATACAAGGTGTGAACGACCTCTTCATGAAGCCGTCAACCAAGCATTCTCATTTTGTACATTAAACTATGTAACTCTACGAAAAAACTACTGCTTTTTTTGGGGTGAAAATCATGTTTTACGGTAGGACTCAATGTAACGCCCTTAAACATTGTGCTGTGGAGGTATTTAAAGTAAAGTTATAACATTAAAAATTTATAACGTATATAAAAAAACTTCTAAAAAAAATTTGAACTTTGACCCCCAATATCTCCGGAACTACGAGGTTCCCAGGTGTGCTCCAGAACAAAATAAATATCGCTGTGAGGAGGAGAACGAGTGCCTTTCGGCTTCGTTAAGGGTACGATTGCACCCAGGGCTAAGTTCTTGACTTGATTAGTCCGGTCGGCCCCGGGTGGCAAAAACCTCCTAGACCTCCAAGTTACAATCGTTATTTCTCTCGAAAATTTCTTTCAACTTTACGAAAGTGCATATTGGGGCCGTTCAAATATTACGTAAGCAGATTTATTCCATTCCCCCCCCCATTTCCCTTGTCAGCAAAAGTAAGCAAAGCTCTTACCCCCTCACCCCATGCTTACGTAAACATTTTTCAATTATAAATGTAAACGTATGCATTATTTGCGGGAATCCCCGAAAATGCGTTTCGTTTTCAAGCATAGACAATGTGAGGGTTGCCATTCGTGTAAAAAAGTAAATAACTACCGATGACGTAATCATCATCTAGACTCCCCTACCTCCCACGTCATCCAAAATAAGCAAAACAAAGACCCCCCACCCCCCCATAGTGCTTACGTAATAAATAATAATAATAATAATCATTTTATTTCGGACATTTTACATCCATATAGTGTTAGTAAACATGAACCTTAAAAAACTATGTTAGTAAAACATGTAGGTGTGATAAATAAAACATGAACGGGCAATCAAATTTCCCCGCAATGACATTCAGGAGACTGTTGTTGTTGTTGTTGTTGTTGTTGACTGTTGTGTACTTGAACGGCCCCATTGGTGTTCCTGAGTGTACACCTCTGCCTAACCCTTCGGTGATTCCAGGTGTAATGTTATTTTTGTTCTAGAAAAACGTAAAGCTCCTTCGCATCTACTACATCTACAACTTAGTCATATGGGGGCTGTCAATCGCGCTGTTGCTGGTTTTGGTCTGCGTCTCATTGCCCGCTTTTTTGCCTGACCGCATCTCGTATTACTACGCATATCTACTGGTGATTGACGTGTCAAGCTACTTTGTTAGTATTGGTAAGTGTTTATATCTATTTTTTTTTGTTACATAATGCATAGGTAATTGGCCTGTAATGTTTCCACTACTGGGACTCAAGAGAAATGGCCTGTCTGTGAGTAGGAGTGTGCAGCTAATGCACCATTCGGGTGAGGTTCGAGATGGTCTTTGAATTTATTTTTCGTTTTTCTTCACCTTTTAAGAGCAGTGCTGATTAAATAAATTACTCAAAGTAATGGCCTGCTTGGGTTCGAACTTCGAACCTCCTACAAATCGTAAGTCGGAACCAATACCATTGGATCGCCCCTACCCTCTGGGCCACTCTCTGGGTAAAAGCCCCGAAGCCCGGAAGGCCCGATTTGAGACTGAGCTTATCAACTTACATTTGTTTTCGCTTCTTTAACAGTAACGCAATCGTACTTCCTCCTGCTACTGAGGAGTGAGATCATCAAACTTAGGAACAACTGCCAGTTCGAATTCTCTAACAATGCGGCTGAAGCAGAGTGTACCATGAAATACAGAGAACAGTTCCTCGATGAAGAGATGGGGATAGAAGATGATTGTGGGAAAAGAACATGTGGGACAAGTGTATGTCAGAAGAACTGTCAAACTAATGGGAGTTGTCACAAGAATGAGGATCTGAACTGATGTGTTAGGGATAAAATAAGAATATAATGCTTTCGAGGAATAAACAGTGCTGCATAGTTGTTTTGAATGATATTGACAGAAAGGTGCTGGTTGTGAAATTATACAAAAAAGATGGCGGCGATGAAAGCCACGCCCCAGAATAACCATGCAGCACCATGTCCACTAAGTAGTTTTGTACTTATTTGATTTTTAAGTTAATTAAACTGTTTTATACATCTTCACGTATTTTGGAGTTTTTTTTTATGAGTAGCTTTAGCTTTTTGTTAAAATTTCATTGAAGCAACTATTCAAAATTTTACTGGCAATACAATAAAAAAAAATACAAACATACATAAACTTACGCCTTGTTCCCATGAGGGTAGGCAGAAACCACACAACGCAGGTGGCTACGATCCTTACATACTCCTTTCGCCTCATCCACGTTCATACCAGAGATGTTATGGATATGATATTTCGGATCTGGATATAGGAATACAATTACGTCGGTTTCGGATACGGTTACCGATATGTAACTATTTCGGATTATCCGTTAGTTTCGGATAGTTTCGGTTACGGATATTACATTGAAGTAAAATATAAACACAAATAGTATTTATTAATTTGGTTATAATAATAGGGTTTTTTTTATGTTTTGTTTTTTGTTTTGTCAGTTAGGCAGTAGCTCCATGCAAAATACTGGTATTCAGGTGCATCCGGTTAGACTGGAAGCCGACCCCAATATAGTTGGAAAAAGGCTAGGCAGATGATGATGATCTAGTCTGGTTATCATTTGGTAAATATAATCAGTCATATAGGTAAGTAACTATCCGAAACTTGTGAAACGGATACGGTTACGGTTACGGATATATTTTTATTTCGGATATCCGATAGTTTCGGTTACGGAGCTCCATAACATCCCTGGTTCATACATATCGTCATCATAATTCTCCTACCCTTATCCCAATTTATTTGGGGTCGGAGCATGTGTTCTTCTTCCATACTCTCTATTTCTACGTTCATACATCTAAATTGTATTATTGAAATGATAAATTAATAAGTGATAATATAAGATTTTAAACTAAATTATATATCTATATATTATTATAAATTATATATTATTATGAATTATATCATTTAAAATATCCCGTTTCGAGTGCCAATGATGGTCACTCGAAACGGGATATTTACTATGTTCACTGTTTCTTATGAGCACCAAACAGTAAACATGGTAAATATCCCATTTCGAGTATTATTAATAAAGTTAAGTGATAATAATTAGTAATTCCGTGTACGTTGCTCATAAAGCCGCTAAACTGAAGTCTGGACTGGCCACGTTTGCCGCATGCCCAATGAGGTGTGGGCCGAAATAGCCACTTTCTGGATCCCTGACACAGCCAGAAGATGTCGCGGCAAACCTCGTAGAAGATGGCGGGACGAGCTGGACAAGACCAGCGACCAGTGGTCCACATTCGCCTGGGATCAAAGCAACTTTTAACATCATCATCATCATTTCAGCCAAAAGACGTCCACTGCTGGACATAGGCCTCCCCCAAGTGTCGCCACATTGACCGGTCCCGTGCGACTCACATCCAGCGGATCCCTGCAACCTTCACCAGGTCATCATTTTTAACATGGTTTTTAAATTTCATAACATTAAACGTAAGGAGAAGTTGATCTCAATTAATACGTGATGACCAGACCAGTGTGCAGTGTTATCGCAGAGGTCACTGTTATCATCACAAACGACTATAAACAAATACAAAATATTATCTGTGTTCTTAGTTCTATAACAGGAAAAGTGGAGTGCATAAGTATGTACTTACTTGTATATTTATCTCCTGTTCATTTTCGGATTCTCCGTAAAAAGGGAAGAAGGTAGATTCTTCGTTCTTCACAAAATTCCCTAACAATTCGGTTACACGATATTATGTAATCTTACACCACGCTCAAGGAGAGTTTTTTAGAACACGTAGAAAATTTAATTGATCCTTGAAAAAGTCATAAATAAATACAAATAATTTTCAAAATATATTCGGAAAAAATACAAATTAAATGTCAGGAAACAGTACAGACAAAATGTCATCTGTACACAGTTCAGATGACAGTGGCTATTGTCGTTGGATGACTACTCTTTTATGATCTCATTGCTGTAAACTACAATCGGAAGCTTTTCATTATCACATACGCCCGGGGACTTCACCAGAAACGTATTCTGTAAACAAGAGTCATTCGCCGAAATTAATAAAAATAGTCCTCTTATGATAAACAATTCAAATCTGGCTTGCGGCGTTGTTGACATGTGAGACGTAAGTACAGCAGTCAGTCATTGGGCCCATAGTCGTGTCGGCCAAAGGCTTAATAGCCTCGAGCAACATCTGAGGAAGCTCTCGCTTGGTAGCTGGATCACGGGCGTGATTCAGAAAGCAGTACTTCTGGACACGGCACGTATTGTTAGGAGGTTCAACTCTCAAGTGCCCTAACCACCGGTAGCTGTTCCCGATGCTGGTGGGCTACAATAGTTTTAAAATATTTTTTTTAATATTGTTTTATATATTTATTTTAAAAAAAAATGTAATTAATATGTGTGAACACGAATAAAAGAAACAACAATAATAGTTCTCCTGACCGTTTTCTCAGCGGAGTCGTGTGTGAGTGTATCGTGGGTGCGTTCACAAACATTTAAATTCTCACACACAAACAGCCAGACCCCAAACAACTACCTATAGGCCAAACAAATATTTGTTCCGTGCGCGAATCGAACCCTGCGACGCGCAGCGCAGCAGCCAATCGCTCAGCCACTGCGCCAACCGTGCTGTCCGCAACTCTGCTCCGTGGCTGCTACTGAGAAATTCTTGACAGAAATTTGCCCGACCTGAGAATCGCACCCAGGACATCATGCTCAGCAGTACCACTAAACCAAAAAGCCTAATAATAACATAAACTAGGTAGTTTAGTAGAGTTAGTAGGTAGACTAGGTACTCTACCTACTAATTCTGAAAGACGTTGAAAACTTTCCAAGAATGATGTAGGTAATCGTTTGCTGGATACGACAGGACGTAAATATTTTATCTGCACAAAAAGTTGAGTTATGTAGGCTATGATGAAATTGCAACGATACCTAGGTCATAGTGTCGCCCTGACTTGCCTGTAATTTCTATGACCCGATTAGCTGAAATTTTTTAATACAAACTAAATAATTCCATTTTAAGAGCCTCTTACATTTTATAACTTCTGATACAATAAAGTTATTTTTCTATAATAAAAATATTACCTAAACATAATTATAGGTAAATCGATTTTTGGCTACGAATCTGCGTAGAGGGTCTACGCCTTTCATCTTTGATTTGGCTACGCATAGCTACACTACACTACAGCTAAGCTAAGCGGCTACGCTAACAGCATTAACACTTACTAAAAGAATATTCATAATTTTTTTCAATTGCCTTGATTCAGGCGGATGTGGTGCATCATACAAATTATCAGTTAATTTTGTACTTGTTTTTGCAAAAAAAAACAATGTGCGAATGAAACAATAATATACCTTGCATACTCCGCCGATAAAGTTTGTTTTAGATTGCGGGTCAAATGGCAATGGGTATGCATATCGGAGATACTTATTTTTATTTTCAAATCGGGGAGAATAGGACTGACCGATTTTTTTTAATATCAAATTCATTGCATGTGTTGTACTAGTGTTGCCTTACTATCGATTGTCTATCGATAGGTTGTCAATACTATCGTGACCTCGAAAAATAGTCATAATATCGATAGCCCTATCGATAGTATTGAAATTTTACAATACTATCGATAGTATCCATGGAGTTTCTTGCCGGTTCTTCTCCATAGGAAACGACCAACCCGAACCGTGTTGTCGACGTTTTATAAGTGCCCATCGAGGCCTATGTGAAATAAATTATTTTGATTTTGATTTATCTATCCAAGAAATTGAGCAATACTATTGATAAAGTGCAATACTATCGTTAGTATCGATACTATTGGGTATTGATACTATCGATAGTATCGATACTATCACTATTATAGTGTGTTTTACTGCAATCACTATCGATACTATCTTAGTCTTCATTTTTAGTTTTCGTGAAAAAAGAAAAAATACGTGTCCAATATTTTTTGGAAATCTATCTGACGGACTAATTAGATTTTTTCAGGAAACATCCCTATTAGGTACTCACTGTTTTACTGAGAGCAAGAGGTCGAAAATGACCGCTTCATGATAGGATAATAGTAAGAATCACGTTAAAATTCTTGATGATGATCATTCTCATTTCAGGCCTTAATCGTCCACTGTTGGGTATGGGCCTCCCCTTCTGCCATACTTTTCGGTTCTGTGCGTCCCTCATCCATCTGCTTCCCGCGATTTTGAGAATATTGTCAACCCAATGTATTACTGACGGGCCTGGTTTCCTTTTCTTTGGCTGGCCTAACCTTAGCCACCATTGGGTCAAAACCTTACTCCATCGGCTATCATCCTACCGCAGACCTGTACCTTAACATCTGAGTCAGATAAAGGACACATATTGTGTCAAACCACCATTTTTCCAGAATGTTTTGAACCCCATGTTAGAAAATACTCGCGCTCAAAGCATTTATTTCAATTAGACCATTACAGTCACTTTTGCATGTCAGAAAAACATAGAAAGCGAAGCTACAGTCACAAGGCATAATAACTTGTGAAAGTACTGTAGTTGCCCATTTTAAAGCGTAGATCTCGATGGAGAAGAATGGGCCAGAAACTCCATGAACACTCTTCTTTATACTCAAAAGTATATATCACTTGTGGACTTTGAGTAACCGTAAAGTGTTTAGAGAGGAAACTACAAGCGGTTCCAAGAAGATCGACCTATTTAATGCCGCACGTTCAGATTTCCTAGATGTCAACAGGAATAATAAGCGTGATCTCATAGCAGAAGTAAATATTGTGAGTGGCACTTGGCTGGCACTTCCTATCTGACGTGTGGAGAGGACTAATTTCAGTGATACAAGGATATTTGCCGCTCGATGATGTTGCCAGAGGCGTTGTTGCTAAAAAGTTACGAGTGGATAACATTGCGCTTGTAATCTTCGAAGGGTTAGGCAGAGGTGTAAACTATACGTAGTATACCAACTCCGTGACTGCTACGTAGAAACTCCTGATTGAAAAACCCAATAACACTTTGCCCGACCTGGGAATCGTACCCAAGACCTCATTCTCAGCAGTTAAGAAATGCTTCTAAAATGTATCATCCATTGTAACGTGGACTGGATTAACTAAATTACAACTAAGATTTATTGAAGCTCGAATGATGTTTTTAGAGGAGTGTTATTGGTTGGGTGGCCCGTGGCTGAAACCAGAACTAACACGGCCATCTTGAATTTCCACAGACAATTTCACTAATATTTACCAACGGTGACCTCCTGTCAACGTCAATCAAGCGCCAAAAGAACCATACAGCACTGTAATAAGCGTGATCTCATAGTACAGGTAAAATATTGTAAGTGACGCTTCGCCGAGACGAGAATCAAATGGCGCTTCCTTTCTTCCTAATATGTGAATAAGAGGGACTTCCTGAGTGACGTGCACGACGTGTGACGTTCACGGGATAACACTTAGGGCCTGGACACAAAACACCACGGCGCGGCGCCGCCACCGCGTGACGTCACGACGTCGCGTCGTAGCGCGGTACGGCGCGGCGGTGTACGGTGCGCCCGGAGCAGTTTATTTAATCGTTTTTAACTGTTGCACTGTATTCAGTTACCTAGTTTATTAAATAAAATATCGTTTTTATAAATAAAAAGACATCGAATTAAAAATAGTATCATTTATTTTATTGTAAGTATATCACAATGTTCATTAATTATCTTAAACTATATACAAAATATTTACAAATTAAATTATTTAAAACTAATGAGAGCGCAAACTTTGCAAGATAGAGATGATCAACGTCGTGGTTTGTGCATGACTTTTTTTTTTAACAAATGGCACTTTTGACTCAGAGCAATAAATAAAGCGGGTTGCATGGAACGAAACTGGTTATACCCTGACATATGATTATTGTATCCTTAATACAGCTATGGATGAATCATCGCCCTTTGAAAGTTTGAACGCAGCAATTTACAGGTACACAGTTGTCTGAATACCAGATTGAGTGGTCGAAACATACAGAGCTTCCCAAGCAAATAATGTGGTATAGGTAAGGTACGGTGAGCCATGTAAGAAGTAGACCAAGTCCAAAATATACATAGAAGAGAAAATTAATAAATATAAGAAGTTAGAAGAAGAGCAGGTAGAAAAAGAAGAAGAAATCGTCTACCTATCTAACTGTTATTTTAAAGAACAAGTAAAGTATAGTGCGTTTATCTTTAAAGGAAACGATTCAAGATGTACCCAGCACTGGCGCTAAAGATAATTATGTATTTTAGATTATAGAGTACGAAGAGAAAAGATAGAAAAACAGATGATAAGGTATTGTACTGACTTCTTTTTAAATCTACAATCTAAGATACAAAAAGTTTGTTTGGGCTTGACTTTTTGTCTCACTCGTACCTAACTCAACATCTTTTATCTTTGCAACCCGCCATTTATTTCTCGTCATAACCTAGCTAGTTATCTAAATATCCGTACCTACAGGAACTACAGTAGGATCATAAACGCCATTCGTTTCCACCTTGCCTTCGTACACAATCTGTTGCAGCTGGTTCTCGAATCCGTGAGGTTCTGACTCTTCCATCTTCTTCAGTAAACTCTTTAATAAGATTATGAGGTAGACTTGGATAGCTGTAACAAGAAAATACTGTCTTTAGCATATTTATGTAGACTGGGAGTACGTTACGGGCCGTGAAGGCTTACTAAAGCGCAGGCCACACCACCAGCTGGCGGGCGGGCGAGCGACGCGAACGACGCCCTTTTCATACTTTGTTCGTATATTTCGATAGTTCGCGGTGTGAACCAAGGTATGAAAAGAGGTGAAACGACGCGTCGTTCGCGTCGCTCGTCCGCCCGCCAGCTGGCGGTGTGGCCTGCGCTTAAAACACTTTAGCTAACTGGAAGAATTCGACATACATTTCGAAAATTCTCGCAGGACCACGTTGCAGTCCGTTGCATGCTACTGGAGAAGCCTATCACATGCTTGTAGCAGACTGAATGAGGCAGTCTTCATTAGCTTACGGCTTAGATGAACAGCTCAGACGAATTCAATATAAATACTTCAGTTCGCAAGACGTGGAGATGGCAGGTGGAGCCCTCATTGTTACCAAGAGACAGTAGAAGAAATTTTGGCAGACCAACAGCAAGATGGCTGGATGATATTAAGAAAACCGCGGGCAAGACCTGGTTGAGACTCGTGCAGACCAGGGAAGAGAGGCACTAAAGAGAGGAGGCCTATACTCTGCAGTGTTAGGAACAAGGCTGCCGATTTCGAGGACGATGACTTCAGTTTGGGAGTTAAACCTTAATACTACAAAGACAAGTCAATTTAGGACGTGGTATACTTACATAAAGCTGCGAACATCAAAGGCAATACTTCGAAGAGCATGTACAATCCCATGCGATTGGACAAGTTAGCTGCGAAGTCCATGATCTGCACCAGTACAGACGCCACCGTCGTCGTCACCGCGAAGTAGAAATAGATCTTTATATATTTTATTAGTTTCTGAAACAAGAGATAGAATACGTTAAAAATTATTAAGTTGGTAGTACTCGAAGGCCAATGTTCCGAGTTGGTCCCACCAAAGAATATGGCTACCCCTTTGCTACCATCATCAATGACCATTCTCCCGCCCTTATCCCAATAAATTGGGGTCGACGCAGCACGTCTTCTTCTACCATACTTCTTGAAAAGTCGTTATCTTCATACAGTCCACCCATCGTTTCTTTGGTCTTGAAACGATACGGAAATGCTTTAGTTTCTTTTGATCGATAAATGAGGATTTGATCTTAGTTCGATTAAGTAGGTACTTCACTTCGTGGTCTAGTGATTCCCAATTTTCCGGACCAAGCTGTTATAGGCCGAGAGCAATAAAAAACATTAACTTTAAGAATTTCTTGTGCCTACCAGTGGCGAAGCTTCCATAGAACCCGATTCCTACCAGCTTCCCTTTGAAAAATGGCACAGTCAGTATTCTATAGCTAATAATATTCTATACAGTAACGATAATTATCTTTTTTTTTTTAGAGGTAAGCCGGAGTACATAATTCCGGCTTACCTCTTACAAAAATTGACCCATCGCTACTGGTGCCTACCCAGATTTAAAGGTATCTTCGTCTCCTATCTTTTGTATTAATTAATGTTACCATCTTACCACCAAAGAGTAAACTCAAGTTTATAACCTCTTGATTGCAATATTGCTGTCAATAATTGCAATAATGCGGTAAAGTGGCATCCATCATAATGATAAACGGTACTCGCACATGATAGCAATTGTGTCTATCCGCTCATTATCACTTTAATGTTCATATGGACGACGAGTGACGTAGGTAGACGACTAACGTCGGACGGAAAGTTCAAGATCCCAACATACATGGACTTAAAGGTCTCCGAGATAACCCAAGACTAGCGTACAGAAAGGAAATATTGAGGACGGATTATGAAGACGTCATTCATACAAGAAAGGTGGAGGATTTTTAGGACACCGATGTTCGAAAAAAGTTACCAAATATAGCAACAGCTGCTCCAAAGAACTCCTTAATTAAGTTTTGGTTGTCGAATTAGTTCTTACTACTGCCTGGATTGATTCTGATCACTAAGGTTCTGCACTACTTTTTTTTTTTTTTTTTTGGATGGGATGTCATCAAAATGCCCACTGTGGGCGGAGCGGAAGGGAGTGTCAGACTTGTACTGACTAAAACCCATCCATGTTCCTTCTTTGCCCTTTGTATTCCAGGGTATCTGTTTCGAACAGTCCCGCAGCCCTGGCAGACATCGGCCCTTGCAGACCCCTACATCGTTGCTGACATCTCTTTGAGGCGCGCGTGGAACAGGAACGCGCCGTCGACACGGCCTGTCGTCATAAGACGGCCGGACAGCGAGCTAGCCCATAGCTCGTACTCCTTCACTACACTACTTCATGATGACTTATCCATTTTCATTGAAATCGACAAACACCTGCCGGAACAATCAAAGAAGTAATTCTTCACAATCGTTTCTTACGAACTCCTAAATGCAGCAGAGAGTCCCAAAGAGTACGCAGAACATGACTCATTCTAAATACTCGACGTGCAGTGCTGTTGGACGCAGCTCTTCGAAAGCAATGTGCAATGAGTGGGTAATTGGCACAATTCCCATCTTGAACTAGAGTAGGCACTAGACCATCGTAATTGCAGCCCCATTATATCTTACGTTCCCTTGACATTGAATTGTCTATGTTATACCTATGTACATAATTGTGTCGAGTCTAGGTTTATGCCCGGTGTTTGCCAATAGGCTCGCCTAAACATATCTAGTGTAGAATGCTGTTTCGGTTTACAAATAAACTTAAACTGTCACTTACGGGATATCTTCCGTGATTGTTCATTATTTTGAGCTCCCGATACCCAACCCGCAACCCGCGATCATGGCGCTTGCAAGAGCGCCGAAATATCGGGAGCTCAAAATAATGAACAATCCTGGAAGATATCCCGTAAGTGACAGTATAAGTTAATCCAGGCACACTAAAGTTTAGAATGGATTTATACTATAGACTTCTGCCTACCCTATTAAATGATAAATCTCTCGCTATGTTAAAATCAAAATCAAAATTTTTTTTTTGGCCTCGATGAGCACTTATAAAACTTCGACAAAAAGATGCACGGTTATTATATGGATGCTATCTGACGACTCGTGGAGGAAGATATCGATGCTTATCTTCAAATTGCACTGATAGACAAAGTTTCGGAATTATGTCTGACCTTTTGATGACTTTAATAATTCGTGTGAAAACGACCGACACAATGTCTTATCGAGCTCTCGCGTCTCTCAGAAAGCTAACATACCTACTGGATGAGCAGTGATGATGACAAATTGTGCCAGGTATTTCTTAAAGTAGGCCACTGAATGGCACAGTGACATATTTTTGTGTAACAACATTATTCGCCTTGCCTTTTCCCAACTATGTCGGGGTCGGCTTCCAGTCTCACCGGATGCAGCGGAATACCAGTATTTTACATGGCGCGACTGCCTATCTGACCTCCACAACCCAGTTAGTACTGGGTTTACGGTACCACTTAGTAAGACTGGTTGTCAGACTTTTTGGGCCACTGGGACTTTTGGGTTACATGTAGTCGTAACGACTGTCAAAAATCTACAAATGACAGCCGGGACCAACGGCTTAACGTGCTTCCCGAGTAAACTTGTGTATGTATGGGAATAGGTAGCCACCCATCCACAGCCCAACCTAGGCAAGTACAACCTAAAGATCGACCCGAGCAGCTGTTATTATTTAGTAAACATTATTTTAAGTAACTGATTCCGTTTGTTGTCACGCCGACACATGTAGCTCTCTGACAACTACTATTTTCTTTTCCCTAGTGATAAGAGGTGTTAGATAACCCTATAAGATATTACTTCCTAAGCAGTCTAGACGTCATCAACAACATCAACTTGTAAACGTCCTTTGGACCACCTACACCAGGTGTGAGCGATGAGCAACCGTAAGAAATGTTTAGCTAGTCATCATCACCTTGCTTGGTTTACGAATTGTTGATCAGTGTGAATGCGATGCTGCCGACCAGACCATGGCCCATATGCTGGAATATTCAATGTGTTCCTACACCTAAACACCAGAGGACTTAGAGGACTAAAAAAACGCTGCAGACGCGGCGATTAACGTGCTTGTCAACAATTTGATAGGTCGTACTAGCGATAAAAAAGAAGACAAGGCGGCCTAAAATAGCCGCTTTAGCAGTCTTAACTGTGACAGACTCTCGCTGATGCTGACGAACAATTTTCAATCATTTGTGTCCTCAAAAATTATTGCAGGTATCAATAGCGAAGTGTCAATTTTTGTAAGAGGTAAGCCGGAGTACATATCTTTAATGTGAATATATTATTTGTCTAGAGAATACTGACTGTGCCATTTTTCAAAGGGAAGCTAATAGGAATCGAGTTGTATGGAACCTTCGCCACTGGCAGGTAGGTATATAATTTTATGTTTCTCGGCTTTAATATAACTTAATTTGAAGCACAATGATTGGGTACTAAGAAACAAAGTATTGAGTGCATAACAAGATAACAAGATGAATTACGTTACAATTGCGTAAAATGGTCGTAAAGTCACAATTCATTATATAACTACGTCTATCGACCATTTTAAGAATTTTACGTGATTCAGATTATTATCCTATTATGATTCTTCAGGGATCCGCTGGATGCGAGACGCACGGGACCGGTCAATGTGGCGACACTTGGGGGAGGCCTATGTAGAGCAGTGGACGTCTTTCGGCTGAAATGATGATGATGATGATAATTCTGCTAAGCCAATTTAGGCCCCATGATCCGTGTATGTTCTTACGTGAACACATTGTTGAATATCATGGGAATGCTAGTCTTTATAGAAGATGGATGCCGTTGGAGGGTGGTGTTATCCTTATTGATGTGCAGTGCATTATAGCTCACAAAGATGAGGTTAAGATATCAGTAAGATAGTAAATCATCTCATTTACCTTATGGGTTCCATAGAGCAGTATGGCACTGAAGACAATTTCAAAACAGTAGATGGCAACACACACTGCCTCGGGCACTTGGCTGGCCACCCCGACGCTGGTCCCGTGGTAGATCGAGACCAAGCCGTAGTCTGCGTGCACAGCGTAACTGTACACACCCACCATAAACGCACTGAAGATCTGGAAAGGATAAAAGGGAAGATAATTAGAATTCATCATCTTTTTATACAAATACTATAAGAGTAATTCTGAGATATGGAAAAGATATATGTTGTCAAATACATTCATGTTCACATTATCATTTGCCTAACCTGTTGGGGTAGGCTTCCAGTCTAACCAGATGTAGCTGAATACCAGTATTTTATACGGAGCGAGACGATTCGTGTTCACATAAATCGTCAAAGTTTAGGGCCCAGCATGGGGTCAGCTTATTATTTCTCGCGATTTTAAGTGTTTAAGGGGCCCGTTTTTGTTTACTTTAAACCTTTTTACCTTAGTAAAAAGGTCTAAGGTAAACAAAAACGGCTGTTTCCTCATGGTCATACTAGTTTGTCATACCAGTATGACTACGAAGATATACATGTCCTCGTAGTCATACTATAGGCACTTTTTTAAATTTGAATAATTTAATCTTTATGTGGCAGAAGGGCTGAAGATTGATAGAAGAAAAAGAAGGAGTTCCTGTTCCAAGTCCTTAACTAATCGGTCAAAGAGTCTTTCATTGCAATTCTTATCCCTATTCTAGCGTGCATTATTAAAAATAAACACAACTTTTTTCGCTAAACATAAATGACCCTTTTAAACTAACCGTTTCCTAATTATAATATTTAATGCTTTAGTTACCTAATTGCGGCTACAAATTAACTACAATACAGGGAATTTCTTATTTTATAACTAGGGTTAATAAAATAGCATGACAGTAAACTTTCAAATTCTCACCATAAGTTTATTTTTTAAACACGTTTATTTTTTAAACAAGTCGTGCGCGCATTTGATTTTCTCAGCGGCAAATAACAAACTTCCATACAAACTTTCATCCACAAACAGAGGATGAAATAAAATGTGATAAAAGTATGAAACCCCCTTAGGAGGGATTACTTTTCAGAAATTCTGCCTGAATGAATACACAAGGAGCTCTTACGTTACATAACGAACTCTTAAGCAAAATTTCATGATTTTAGATCCAGCAGTTTGAGCTAACCGTTTATTATCAGCCAGGAATTAAAATTTTTTATGAAACTTTTTTTTTAAATTTTTCATCGTCCATTTAAAAAAAAATCAGCTTTTAAAATTACCTTTGTAGGTAACAGCTGTTTTTTTTTTTAAACTACCGATGAAAAATTTCTATGTTTGGGGGTTCAGAATGATGAATGATGAATGATGGGGAATGATGAATGATGGGGTTCAGATGAATGAATACGTGGTAACCGATTGTGCGTCGGTGGACCTTCCACCCTGTCCTTCCACCTACCTACTCTAGCAACCCAACAATTAGGTAGATGGGTGTCCTAAACAAGGGTGCCGTATTACCCAATAACTGGGTCGAGGAGGTCAATTAATAGGCATGGCAATTCAGCTGTACCCGGCTAGACTGGAAGTCGACCCCAAAAAGTGGGATTTTATTTTTATTTTATTTTATTTTCTAGGGAAAACAAACGGCATGGCAGACGGTGTATTAAACAAAGTACCTATAGGCACATCTAATTATCACAAAATCTCGTTATGATTTTAAACCATAAAATTTTAAAGGTTAAGTTCAAAATTGAATGAAAAAATTATAGGTACAGTTTGTGGTAACTTGATGCGCAGGCGCCTGTACCTACCATATCATATAAATAAACCTTAGGTTACTAGCACATTCACGTAAATCACGGAGTTGGAATTGAGACTCTTTGTGTGGCGTCTCAGACATTACTTCCATTAGTTTAAATGCTTGGCACTTAGGACAAATAGGTAGGGTCAGTAACTAAGGCGAACGGTTAAAGTTTGATATGTGCTAACTGCAACTTCCAGGGACTTAGAACTGCAAAAACTAGCTGTACATTATCAAGATTCTTACAATGAACCTAACTATTTGTCCACAACATACCTATTACTTAATTTTAGTTTGAAATACATGTTTATGTGTACCGAAAACTAAAATACATTTTTAATTAAGTAGGGTAATTATGAAAACTCGCTGATTGTGGACTTATAAATTTAATCTAACCTAACAAAATACACCAGACTTAATAAAAATACGTTTTTATTTTTATGTCGACAGTACTGCATTGCACCGATCCAGATAATTCATAAATTATTGCTCTATCTAGATACATGAATGCTTCATAAATTCATCTTAATCGGGCTTTCACAATATTACCTACAAATGACACGTTTGTCATTGATTCTGTACAGTTTGTCGGTCTATCTGCAGGCCATGACCTCAGAGATGAGCATTGACAGGTTAGTGGCGCCATCTAGTACGCATCGTTCTTATGCAGAGAGTTTGGTATGAACTTTAAGGACTTAAAAGATTTTGAATAAGATTGAATCAAACAACAAATCATATTATGGGCCGGATATTATAAGTACCATAAGTACTTACCACAAAATAGTGAGTATGAATGTAGATGGCTATAAGAGTAGAGGAAGACCAAAGAAACGATGGATGGACTGTGTGAAGGATGATATGGCTAGAAAGGAGGTGACTGCTGAGATGACGAGTAATAGAGAAGTATGGAAGAAGAAAATTGGGATAAGGTCAGGAGAATCATGATGATATCCTAATTAACCAGATTTTAGAACAAAAACACTTTACCACCACACTAACAAGACGCGTCCCAAATAACTAAAACACAACTTTGTCTTTACAACACTTCAATTTGACCCACCGTAGGCGTCCGAAAGTTAACACGATTAGATACGTCCGTAAAAAATTACGTCGCAAATACGGAAACAAAAAATACTTACGAGATTCAGATAGCCAAATGTGAGAACACCTCTTCGCAAGGGCATGCAAAAGCAGCACCTCCCAAGAAGTGGCCAGTCGCAATACATGTTTGAAACGAGACAGAAAGTGGTCGAACTGAAACGAGTATTTTGTGTGCGTTTGTGAAACACGCGCGCGTTGTCCCGGGTTATTGTCAGGACTGATGAATCAAGCTATTTGTCAGCGTATTTATCTAATGGAGTAGCCTGCCTACAGTGCCGGACATCTGAGCTGCTGTTACACTTCAGAATGGTGTATGTGGCATTTTTCGAGTTGATAAAATGATTTTTTTTTGTGAAAAATGTGACGGGTAAATCTTACCAAATAAATATGTCAATGATTAAGCATAAATAATAATTTTCTATGATGAAGGTCATAGGATATCGTAACGCTGCATTCTGTGAAAATTTTATTACAACCTGTAAAGAAAACCTTGTAAGTTTTGATTTTTATAGAATGATATTTGTTAGAGCCTGCGCGCACTAGCGATTTTAAGTTGGCCGATAGTTTGATCGGTCAGAGGATCAGTATAGAGTTGAAGACTGCTACTCTGTACTGATCCTCTGACCGATCAAACTATCGGCCAACTTAAAATCTCTAGTGCGCGCAGGCTCTTAGAAAACATTATATTCGTCTTGCGTTTTAGTATCTAAGACGTTGTCCTGAGGGCCATAGGTGTAGATCCACTTCTATTGCAACTGATACAGTTTCTGGGTGATTTCTGTACCTCTGTCTAAGTTTATGTCGTCCATCGGCTCAAAACGAACATCTCGGTACCTACTGTTTTTTAACATGGAGCACATCGTAATTCTACGAAACGAAATGCCGTATATCCGGTTTTGAATCAGTTCATCTGCTAAACTGCATAATGACGGAAACTCCGACACTGAACCCAAAAATAATTTCAACTCTATTTCTACGAAGTAAGGACGTTAATAAATTGTACTTAATTATACTATTTACAAACTACGCTGCCGCTGATAGTAGTGATAACAATTTGACCTCCTGGAAAACCATATTAACCCAGTCATTTGATTTTTGAAGAATTGGCAATCCATTGCATTTTTTGTAGGAGAGGCAATCTAAATTGCTATACAGGAGATTCAATGTATTTGTAACTATTTATTTATGCCGTTGATAAAGCTCCAGTAAACTGTAATTCTAGAAACAGACTCAGACTTCCCTAGTTATTGTTTTGTTTCGTATTTTTATAATGAAACGCACAAATAAGTTTGTTTACGAGCGGACATCATAATATTTATGCCGGTTTTTCGGTATTTTTGTTGTTTTCGAAATGTTTTACATAACAAAGTTTTCGTAAACATGTTTTCAATTAAAGTATGTAGGTTAGGTCTCTAAGTGTACAATAAGTGGGACCCAAGACCCCAATTGCGCCCATCCAATTCTTTGCATGGTCGAAACACTCACATAATCCGTCAGCGACAACAGATTGACACCAGCTATCGTTCGTTTTGAAAGACCCCCATATCACAATGGCGGTTACTCATACTTAGGGTACTAACACACATGATGCTTAGGTAGTAGGTGACTACTATCACAAAGTAATTTTTTTGTAATCTTCCTAGTTGTGGAGAATGGAGAAGGTATTATAAAGGGTGTAAATAGACCCTTAACATAACCAAAAGGCACTTGTTCTACCCGTATTTGCAATATTATTTTTTTTCTAGACCATACCTAGGAACCTTCTAGTTACGGAGATATTGGGGGTCAAAGTTCCAACTTTTTCACAACTTTTTTTTAAATAGATGTTTTTAATGTAAGATTTTTACTTTACACACCTCCACGACCCCCGTACTATTCAATCCACCTATCAGCACAATGCTTTGAGTGCTTTCCATCGAGTCCTACAGTAAAACGTGATTTTTCAATCCCAAAAAAAAAAAATCGATTCCCAGCAATAATTTTTGCGTAAAGTTACATAATTTGATGTACAGAATGCTTGGTTGACGGCTATGTGAAGGGTCTGTTTACACCCTGTATTATCCTTTCATAAATGCGAGCTGGACAGAACCAACAACCAGTGGTCCACATTCGCCCTGGGTCGAAGGAAGTCATGGGGGTGACTGACTCACCCCGGGTGAGGCCTTTACCCAGCTGTGGGATGACACAGGCTAAGAGTAACAGTAAATGCGCACAGAGAACACTGACCATCCCGTTGTCCACCTCCTATTTTCGCCTGGGGGGGGTTACCTAATTCCAGTGTGGGAAAGAGACAGAGGTACTCAGGTCGTCTAGCGCCATCTCTTACCCACTGTTTAATAAAACTAAAACTCATGTTGTTAAAGAACCGAAGAACTGTATTTAGAACAAATCATGCGTTTGCCCTTATGAAATGGCCGAACAGGTAACGATAGCTTGCTTTTTAATGTAGCAACGCCATCTATCGCGCCATGAGGAACTCACTTTACTTAAACACCCACACTGGAATGACTCCTGCTTTAAGACGTCATAGTATAACCCCCCTGACTTGTCGAGCAAAAACTCAACCCTAAGTTCACCAAACGAAGGCTCCTTCTCCTCTACATGGTCACCGGAAATCCTTGAAATCTTTTCACGGTTTATTTACCCCTGGCTATTACGTTAATGGCAATTGAACTATTATTATATAATTCAGTTGACATTGAATAATTTTATTATATTTTTGAATTTATTTATTGTTATGTATTATTATTGTTTTTTGATCGTGATAAAATCAAAATCAAAATCTAAATCAAAATCAAAATCAAAGCATTTATTTCAAATAGGCCAGTTACAGGCACTTTTGAATTGTCGAAACAAAGACAACAATAGCTACAGTCCCAGTCACAAGGCATAAAAACTGTGAAAGTACTGTAGTTGCCCATTCCCTAACGTAGATCTCTATGGAGAAGAACGGGCAAGAAACTCCATGGACACTCTTTTAAATCAGTATACTTTTACAAACTCTTGGTTACATCATTCAAGTTGAGATGGTACATTATGTGAGAACGATGTAGCAAGATGTGTACGTTAAAAGTGTCCATAGTAAACAATTCAAAAAAGAAAAAAAAAACAATTCAAATAAGCCGTGGCAACCAAGAGATGACCAGTCACAACTGACAGCGCCCGTTCACGAACATGACGCATGTATCAGCACCATTCAACTCAACCATTTTGAAGGGAACTAAATGATCCGACACACGCGCCACCATTAGCGAGACATTTGAGTGAGCATGACACACTCCTAACCGCCAGGGCACATTCAAGTCAAGAAAAGACGTAGGTTTCCCGCGAATGACAGCTTTCTATTACATAGTACTCACACAATATGGGCTATGCGGCTATATAATACTAAAGAGATTGAAATGATGATATTGAAATTGGTTTGGATTTTGATGAATGAGATAATAATTGTGTTGCTAATTTTTAATTGTGTTACTTTAATTACGAATGGGTTTATTTTTTACTTTTATTACTACGATTTTTGTTATTTCAAACACAATGTAAATTTATTGTGAATAAAATTGAATTGAATTGAATTGCACGACCAAACAAGGATCCTAGTGTTCTGTATTTTCTGTCTACCCCCATGAGAAAAAGGCGTCATTTTATGTAGCTATGTGGATTCCAGCACAGTCTAACCTAAAAACATTGGCTATATATGCAAAATACCAGAAAAAAAAAAAAAAAAAAAAAAAACCGGAAATATTTCGAAAATACGATTTCCTACAAAGTAATAACACTGTGGGACCTGTGGATCCTGCAATTTCCACATTCAGTCATCAACCAGGTTTAGAATGTTTTTGAACTCACAAATCCTCGCTCATTGCAAATTATTATCTATAACTCTGTGGCTACAGTAAACCGGAAGTGAGTCAGTGCCGGTCATCTTTTTATCATTTTGCTAAGCGGTTTCCCACAATGCGATAATTCCAAAGCCCCACTATTCCCACATCCGCTATTAATACCAAAGTCCATTTTGCACTTTATTTTTCAAACTAACATTTTATTAAAATAAACAACATAACATCGCGCCTGTAACCCTGGAGGGACGGGCAGAGGTGTTCCTATAGCGCATCAACATTTCGCCAGATATATTTAATAGCCACATGTACTAGGTGACTATAAGCCAACGAAAGAGCTGCGCAGCCCCCGTAGCATGACCTCCGTAGACAAGGATTTCTTTGATATCTTCCGTGATTGTTCATTATTTTGAGCTCCCGATATTTCGGCGCTGCTCAAAATAATGAACAATCACGGAAGATATCCCGTAAGTGACAGTATAAGTTTAATAAAAAACTGACAACCAGTTGAACCAGTCTTACCAAGGGGTATCGAATTACCCAGTAACTGTGTTGTGGAGGTCAGATAGGCAGTCGCTCCATTTAAAACACTTGTTTTCAGGGCATCCGGTTAGACTGGTAGCCGACCCCAACATATGTAGGCGGGAACTGACTACGCCTATGATGGCTATGACGATGCATTAGGGATGACAATATTGTACCACTAACTAATTCCGTGGGATGATGAAAAAACACAGTGTCAAAAAGCCATATTCATATTCATATTCATTTATTTTGCATTCCATATTGTAAAAAAGATGTTACAAAAGGCTTAAAGCTAGGTACATAGATATGGACCCTGTAAGGGCACAGCAAGGTAGGAGAGAGGAAGAGGGCTTTAATTTTACTATTAATTAGTTGGTATACAAAAGTAACAATACTGAATCATAATTATTAATTTAAAATTTGTCATTTAGATATTCATTAATAGTATAATAGCATTTATATAATAAATATTGTTGTAATTTATTTATGAATGGATTTAATTTTTGTACATTTTTAATCATTTCTGGTAATTTATTATAAACCTTCCCATAATCTCATCAAAAAGCGTAAAACTGGAATTTGACTTGAGACGTCAATCAAACCAAATGTTGAATTGTTCAAAAGCGCATAGATACTGTAGATTTAATTTATTTTCTAAGATTGTAGATGTGCCCCATACCAATAAAGTGTCTGACGGTGTCGTCGTTTCTGAGGCTATATTCCCTACGATGTGGATGTATTTTCATTTTTATCTGGACCTTGGTGAGTTACAATATGTTGCATAATGGTTCAACGGTGGCTCAGGTGTAACAGCCTCGCCTTATTGTATTACTTTGTGTAATTTATTTCATCAACACTGCTCTCAAAACTGAATGAAGTCATCGTGAGGAAACCGGCATGTCCTAGAATCAAAATTTCGAAGACATGTGCATCTCCCGACCCGCACTGGGCCTGCGTGGTGGATTACAGCCAACCCTGTCTCATAGAGAGAAGGCCTGTGTCCCAGCAGTGGGAACATTATAGGCTTATATGCCACGGGTGAACATGGGTGACCACTGAAAACCATCGCTGTGCTGTGGGCCCCCTATAGCACAGCATCATGCTGAGTGGTAACCTGCTTGTCGCAGTCACGACGTGCAAGCTGTTAACTTTTTTCTATTTTTGTTCCGTCCTGTTGAATTTATAGTTTATTGTTTATTTTTTTGTAATTTTGTATGATGCACGTCACGTCCCTGCGACAAATAAATATTTTTTCTTTCTTCTTTCTTCCTATGCTTATGTTATGCTATGGTTATTGGTTTCTGTTAGTCTGTATGGTCTCTGTCCTTGGGTGGATGGGGATGTCCTATAACTGACTAATCCATCACCAACGATTAGTGAGAAGCAGGTACAGCTAGCAACGGGAAGAGAGTTGTTTGTTAGTGTAGCTGGACCACCTAGTGGATAGAGTTCTCGCCGGCAGTGTCTACAGTCAGCTATCATCTAATAACTATCAATATAAATGCATCTCTTGCACTGACACGGGGCCTACATCCAAGCTTACTAAGCTTAGGTTAGGTAAGCGAGTTTCAATAGGCGACAGGATGCCAACTTAAAACGAAAGGGTCCAGCTCGACAAAATGACAGATTTCTTTTGTTGATCTGTCATTTTGTCGATTCTTCCGTCGACAAAACCCGTTTCTACGGTAGTCATGCTACGTGTGCTGTGACATCCTAGACCCTAGTGCTTAGAATGAGGACAATGATGAGATGAATATGCTGTTACGGTATTTGGCGACCCAAAAAATAATATGTAACTAGAAATGAATCAGACTTCCTGTTGTTAAAATTCACGAATAATTGCCACAGTCGCAGAATACATAACAATAGTTCACAATGAATGGATGAGTTGCAATTGTGTCCATAGAAGAGCACTAACGTATATAAGCTGTAATATAATATTTTGGTGTAGGCAGACGTAATCTTCTATATACAACGTGTAACATAATAAACGCAAGACCTCTCGTGTGGTGTCTCAGACCATGAAACTGAACAACTTTTGTTCTATGACTTTTGGAAATTCATAACTTTTTTTTTAGTTTTACCATACATGTGGATCAGCTGATTGCGTCCGTTCCAAAAGAAAGTTTTTGTTTTTTTGAGAATTTTAAGAACTCGTAGAACAAAAGATGTTTAGTTTCATGGTGCGAGAGACCACACGGGAGGTCTTGCGTTTATTATGTTACACGTTGTATATAAAATGGTAAGCTGACTGACTGACTGACTGACTGGGTGATATATTAACACACAGCCCAAACCGCTGGTCCTACAGACATGAAACTTGGAAGGTGTGTTTTTTGTGAAGAGTAAGTATCCACTAAGGAGGATTTTTGGGAATTCCACCCCTAAAGGGGTATAATAGGGACGAAAGTTTATATGAAAGTCCATCAGTTTTGAAGTTAGGATCTTCAAATTTAGTGTTTAGGCTGACGATTGAAAATTAATTAATACGTGTCTCAGCGTTTTTGATAATTCTACCTCTGAAGGGTTAAAAAATGGGATGAAGGTAAGTAATCGGATATTTTTCGACATCCAAGCGGGCGAAGCCGCGGGCAAAAGCTAGTAAAGCATATTATTCTATCTTTATAATGATCCTGCTCTGTGTAATGTGTTTGATTCTTGCATGCAACCAGATAGACCCAAACGAAGAATTTACTCATTTGAGTCTAATGAATAACTCATTTGGGTCTACAAATGAATGGAAAGATGAAAAATGATTTAAAAGCACAGAGAAAGAGAAATCCAGGTTTGGGGACAACGCTAATGTAATTTTCACATATCTGATCCACCAGCTGCGCTTAGGCCCGGTTGCCACAAAGGTGCAGACGAGTGGAAAAAAAAAGGAGATGCGGAACACGATCAATCAGGAGAGACGGGTGACGCGATGTGCCAAAGTGTTACCAAAGTGAGAGGTCCGGTTCCGCGTCTCCTCTTCGCTCCGCTCGTCTTAAAGAAGGGCCTTATGGAAAGTAGAAAACGAACCTACAACAGCGGTAGGAGACGTATCTAAAAAACCGTGGTCTTCCTATTAAAATCAAAAGTTATGTATTCAAAGTAGGCTAAGAGTCTACTTTTTGAACTTCAAAAATTACTTAATCAGAAAGAAAGAATAAAGTTTATTTGACGTCAGTTCATCAAGCACACATAATTAAAATAATAAAAAAATACAAAATAAAAAATCACAGTTTTTAAAAAAAAATAAAAAAAATGAGATAATAGTACATGTGCTGTGTGCCTCACGGCTGCGCCAAAAAGGTCCATTTCAGCATTCATGCCAGACAGGTGATGCTATGAGTAATCAGTGTCATTGTCAATTTTAGCTAGGAAAATAAGTGGCGAAACAAACTCCCCAGCAACACACCTCGTTTGCCAATCAAGCCTGTCACAACTGTCTATAGACTCATAAATATTCTCCCCTACAGCTCCGGTCGCTATTCTTCCTCGCGTTCTTCGTGCTTACTGCCTTATTGATGTTCATGACTGAGTCGAAGAAGAAAGAAGGCCGGCCCTCAGGCATCTGCTTCTTTTTCGTGTTTGTGGCCTACGTCGCTATGATTGTCACAGAAAGCTTTGTTTTCATCAGCTGTATTTTACTAGGAAAAGGACTATACTTCGTACGCATGTATATTTATTATTAGTAACTTGTACCATTTCTTCTTAAGTAAGGACACTAAATAATTATTTTTAAATAATTTGGTAAATAACGAGTGTAAAAAGACGCTTTTAACGAAGCAGACTAGTTATCGTTTGTTCTTCAACTCGAAGATACTAGACCATGATATCTGCCTGTCAATCAATATCGGGCTACGTTGTCGCCCGACCAACATTGAGTCATTTTGATTTTGACACGTAATTATCGGTCGTTGGTCTAGTGGTAGCAAGCGCTACTTGCTGAGTATGAGGTCCCGGGTTCGATTTCCGGGTTGGGGAAAGTGTTATTCGGTTTTTCCGACAGGTATTCCTCAGTCTGGATTTGTGCCCGGATAATGGTGCTTATTTTTCAGGACAACTCAAGTCTAGTGGCGGGTTACTTAAGATGTCGGTTCTTTACACTGGTGGTCGAAATTCTCGCCTTAGTTTGTCTGATCTTGTGTCACCATTACTTCTTCAAGTGGTACTTAGGGTTCCTTATAATAATCAGTAAGTAAAATATTACTCACATCACTTTACATTATTAGCCTATAACTTTCCCGTTGCGAAAGGCACAAATCTCCTCTTTATGAGTGGGCCGTAATGAACGACACTGACCCAGTGTGGGCCGTAATCAGCCACACGGACCTAGTGTGGGCCGAAATAAGCCACACAGACCCAGTGTGGGCCGTAATCAGTCACACGGGCCCAGTGTGGGATGTAATCAACCACAAGGATCCAGTGTGGGCCGAGCATACTAGCACTACCGAGCATACCGCTTCGAGAGCAGTGGCGATAAAATATTTCACACAAAGTAAAATGCTTGCTTGGGTTCGAACCAGTAATCTAACTCCGTGATTGTCTGGACCGCCACTGACCTACTCATATTAAATTCTACTACGTGTCAGTTAACATGTTATTAAAAACAAAACCGTTACGGCCTGGTACAGACACTGTTTCTTATTATTGCAGTTCTGGAAGTATACTTTTTCATCGTGGTATATAGCTATTACGTGGACATGATGCTTCAGGAGAGAGAGTGGGAAAATCGTCTAAAGTGCCAACCCTACAAGCCCTGCCCCGAGATTTGCGTGCACTATTCGAGTTTGACCGGGAGACGAGAGCCGAGTGTCTCCGGCAAATCTCAGGATACACGAGACATTGAAGCGTCGCAAACAACACCAGATGCGACGGACACCCCAAATACACGAACGAAACGAGACATGAGTACGAGAAGTGATACGCAAAAACCAAAAGATAAACAATAACGAGACAAGCGACATATGCGTGAGCTACACGTATAATGCATTTCAAATGAAAATAGGACTGACCTCGCACCATGTTGTAACGTCACAGCAGTCAATCGAAGAAATTGCATAGGGTCAGAAAAAAATATGTGTCCAGTCAGATAGCAATAAAAAAAATTGCCAAAAAAAAATACAAAAAAAAGGGTTTAGATTGGTCCCATGTTCAAAAATGATGGGTCATATGAGCCACCAGGTGACGTATAGGACGATATAAGAGCATAAAATAATAAGATTCAGCACTATGCCGTCACTTGTAAGCTGTCCAACTGAGTGCTGGTGAGAATTCAAAAGTGCAGGTAGAGTGAGTACATTATGGTCATATATTTTTGTACGGCATTTTACCATCGATAGATCCATGAAAAATAACAAGAAAGCGCGCAGTGCCGTAAAAAAATGGTGCGCCACAAAGTCGGTAATTTTTTTTTGATTTTCTGACAATTTCCAGGGTAAATTTGGTCATTTCATTCTGTACGGCATCAGTTTCATACTGTTTCAATACAGCTTCTAATCCATTATTCCGCAACGCCGTACAAAAACCATGCGACAAGGGGAAAAAATCGAGGGGGTTGCCCCCTCTCTTTCCGTGGTCCGGGGGGTCCATGATAGTTTAAAATCTTATACTGAACTCATATTTACCCCGATTAACTGAGGGAAAAAGTGGTGGACCCCTATCTACTGTGTACATAGTTCAGAATAGTGTGTGATTTACATACTCTACGTGTAACAATAAAGTTTATTGTATCACGTAGGTAAGTTAAAAAGTATAGTTTTTATTGAATAAACAATCACTATACAGTGCTGCATGGTTCTTTTGGCGCTTGAGTGACAGTGACAGGAGGGCGCTGTTGGTTAACCTTTGTGAAAATGTAATGACAAAACAAGATGGCGGCATTAGTTCTGATTAAACCACGCGCCAAAAAAAAACATGCAGCACTTAAAATAATGTGCCCACTATCATTTCAAAATGAATAGCATAGACTGAACTTTTCTACCAGTACGACAGCGGCCATATAACAGGATTTTTGCCAAAATTATTCATCTAGGAAATAGTGTTTTGTAAATGAATAAAACTTGTCTTATTCAAAGTTTGCGTTACACTTATTGCCTGCCTACCTACAGTGCTACACGGAACTGGCGCGCGATTGACTCCGACAAGGAGGCGCGGCTGTGGCTACATTCGTGTAAATTGTTTAGTAAAATGTGTAGAAAAAACAAGATGCAGCCATGTTCCGATATTCGCCACGCGCTAAAAGATTCATGTACAGCCTGACTGTGCAGTTTGTGCACTACAAATAATTTTACTGTTCGGCAGTCCGATTGTGATAAAAAAATGTATATACTATGTAGTTTGTGAACTGTACGTAATTTTACCGTCCGACATTTTACTTTTCCCCATTCCGAGCCGTTTTTAAGGATTGTAGAACGTAAAAAAACTTTCAACGCAAATTGGTTTGAATAAGATTGGATGTTTAGTTTTTGAGAAATGGGTCTTTTTCATCAAACTGCAGCAGTTACTTTATTTTTCAAAAAACATTAGTTTTGCTGTTGAATGTAATACAATACAACATATGCTTTCAAAATATTTTTATTATATTGTTTGGTGCTACGGAACCCTGTGTGGGTGTGAGCACGACTCGAACTTGGCCGGTTTTTTCAAAGAGAGTTACCCTAAACTTCGCAGACCCGATCCAAGTAAAGACGGAAAAGTGCACAAGCCAATCATCCGTCCGTAAAAAATCGCCACATCAGACCGTAAAAAATCGGACTGCCGGCCGGACAGTAAAATTCCTTTCAGTGCACAAACGCCCGGCACGATAAGACTTTAGATAACATTAGGTACTTGCAGTAGGTAACGTAACTTGCCAAGATAAGTTTGTACCTTAGTCCTTGCACTTCTAAATTAGACCACACAGAAGATTAGTAGATAAACATGCTACTTTCACAATACCTACACTAAGAACACACCTAAAATAATCGAGTTTGATAGGAAATCCAAATAGTTTTTTACTAATGGTTCATTGGTCATCCGTTATCGTCATCGCCCTTTCATATCCATATCAGATAACTGAAACTCGGCTAAGTTATTATCAGAGACAAACCCAACACACTGTGACATATTTTTAAACATGCACTAATTTTATATAAAAAAACTGTTGAGTAATATTTGAAAATAGAACCAGTTTGACTGTGTTTATAGTTTTATTTTTTTATTTGTTGTGTTTGTGAAATAAACATGGGTATCCAACTGCCAAGGTACAACAAATGCTGTTATTGCGTTCCTTTGAAAATTGGATTGTTAATCATCGGTTACGTATCCATTGTAAGTATCTTTATTTTATTTTGTTAAGTAATTTTTATTCCACCCAAGAAAAAAGGCCTACATGTTGTCTGTCTATACTAACTCCTGTCATGTCTTGTTATATTTACGCGCCTGTTATTTTTAATTAGCAATAATTTTCACAAAATCATTACAATATAATGTAGGTCATTATGCGTTATACAAACATAAGATCACGCCTGATTTCTCCAAAATGTTAGGCAGAAATATACCTATAGTATACCTACTCATATTAATTCGTCATTTAGTTAGTTCATCAATCATAGACCTTTAAGTAGGTATGCAATACCTACTCATTATTCTCTTGTCCCAATTCATTTGGGGTCGGCGCAGCATGTCTTCTTCGTCCATACTTCTCTATTACTCGTCATCTCATCAGACACCTTTCGTGCTATATCGTCCTTCACATAGTCCATCCATTCATCGTTTCTTAAGTCTTCCTGTAATCTTATAATTTATACTCAAAACTTTCCTCACGACATTTTCTTCATTCCTCTGCATCACATGCCCATGCATATAAGCAATACCTACTACCCATTGGAAAACGGCGAGGTTTGAGTTTTTGTAAATCATCCCTATTTCTTTATTTAAGCTTTTAATTTTGTCTTTCATTTTCAGTTTGCGTCCTGCATGACTCTCGGCGCGGTTTCGTATTCGATCTTCAGAGTGTCAGCATTTGTGAAGAATAATAACAACCAGCCGCATCCTGAGCACCCGCCCAATGAAGTGTCGAAGGCGGCGCTGAGCTTGTACCTGTCTTTTGCTTACTATCTCTTTGTGTTCCTCTTCAGTTTCGCCATAAGCGTCGTTTTAGTTATAGGAACTCATGCTGTAAGTACCTACTTATTTTTTTAATGTTATGTACTTACTTACAGACGCGCGCACCGTAATCTGAAAAAAAAAATTAATGAGAATAATAATTTGACAAAAGGCGTTAATGCTAATTTTTCCCCCGACTTCGTTAAAGTTAAAAGCCTATGTAGGTTTTTACGTATTTTCCACGGTAGCGCCAATTTTTATGTGCCTTTTTGTCTAGTTGGTAAGGCCTTTTTAGGGTCCCGTAGCCGAATAGCAAAAAATGGAACTCTATAAATTCGTCATGTCATTGTCTGTCTGTCCGTCCGTTTGTCACAGCCACTTTATTCCGAAACTATTAGAACTACACCGTTAAAACTTGGTAGGTACATGTATTCTGTGAACTGCTTTACGATTATTATGCAAAGATTAAGGGGGGCTCCTCATTTACCAAAAACGATTTTTTCTAAAAATCAATCGTTTAAAAGATAGACATTCTAATTTCTAAAGTAAGAGGAGGAAAATTCTAAAAAATGAAGGATTGTAGAACGTAAAAAAACTTTCAACGAAAATTGGTTTGAATATGATTTGATGTTTGGTTTTTTGAGAAATGGGAGTTTTTCGTCAAACTGCAGCAGTAACTTTGTTTTTCATTATAATACTATGAAAAATAAATTTAGGTTTGCTGTTGAATGTCATACAATACAACATATGAATGAGCCTTCAAAATATTTTGATTATATTGTTTGGTGCTACGGAACCGGTGCGTGTGAGTACGACTTGCACTTGGCCGGTTTTTTCCTATAAAACACAAACGCTTCGTGTTTCGGTCGCTTGCAAAGTAATGGCTTAGGATTGCTTAGAGGCCTAGTGATTGGTTGATTGATAGTAAAAGCACAGAATAAATGTAAAAGGTTGACTGAGCTAAAACATGATTAAGGTTCCATCCAGGGAATACAGATAATGAATCGGAAATAATTGGCGCTATTCATTGTTATTTCAAAGAAATGATTAGATACACGCGAAAATAATGACAAACTTTTCAACTAACCTCGTAAAAAAATGCTACGAAGAAAATTCTTCGTAGGCATTTATAACCACGATGAATATTGAATTATTGAATCTTTATCTTATCTTTCCCATATACGTGTTCTGTTATTTTTATCTATATTGCATGACTTTTGTAAACACCATGAAACTATCATACAAGGTTGTGAATGAACCTTTTGGCGCCGCTACATTTTTTTTTAAACAGACTTTAATTGTGACATTCATGTGGGTTGGCCATATAAATCCTAGTCTACTCGCAAGTGGCATGTATATTCCAGGCCTAAATATAACTCCATTTTCTTCTGTTTTAGGGTAAACCCAGTTACTTAAGGTTCTACTTCAAAGCAACGATGTGCTTGTTCGCTCTCAGCATCGTTCTCGTCGTGGTGGCATTCGTGTTCATGGGATTCTTGGCCACACTTCCCGTTCTCAAGTGGTCTTGTAAGTATATATTTATATTTTCTAGTTCTTATTATTGAGTAGGTTCAGTGGATTATCCCTCTTACAGAGAGGAGGCCTGTGTCCCAGCGATGGGAACGCTACTAGGCTGATTATGCATGGACAGCCATGGCGTTACATGCGTGTCTTAGCTAGTCACACAGGTTAGGTCTGATTGAGCTACTAAATCATTACTCAAAATAAAAAGCATTCCCTGTCTCAAATTCCAAACTGTGGTTAATTAAATCTCGATTGGCAATCAAGACCTAAAAAAAAAATAAAAAAATATTTTAACAACGTACCTATTGTTGTGATTTTTGACATTTCTGTATTGATTTCAGATTCGTTACAATTAAATGGACTTTTCTCTTCTGTCCGGCTCTGCGGTGATTATTTTTATAGTCGAGAGTCTGTCAGAAACCTAGAAACTTCTAGAAAGCATTAACACGTTTTCTCTATTCTTTCAGTTACTCTCCTGGTTTGTATGATTATGGTTAGAAGTTACTATTTGATACTGGAGGAGAGAGAAAAACCGCCGGTCTATGAGCTACAACCTTATGTTCCTGTACCACAAGGACAGCAACATCAAGCACCATTGATGGCGTAAACTGTACTGGACTTTATTAGTTATGATAAGTTATGTGTTATATTAGTTTAGTTATTTAAAAATAAAATTAATGTTTTGACATAAAAGTTGTTTTTTTTTCTTATCTGATGAAAATTATCTGATTATCTTAAAAATTGGGCACCGCGCATTCATGCCACCGATGCGACAGTAGATTAACAATTTTAAAGCCACCTCTACGCGCTTGACTAAGTGGCACACGTCGAAACGCTTGAAACGTAAATCATAGATTATAGATAGAAATTGTATGGTTTACGTGCCCCGTGGTTAAAGTATGATGAACTAACACCACACCGTCTTGTTTTTTTCTTACCCACAGCGCCTTCCTGGCAATATTATTGAAGCGCCAAAAGTACTAACGCACTCATTTTTTATGGATTGTCGAGTCTGTGCAATCGTGTGGGGCCGGCATAATAGCTATATCTACCAAAGAGGTTTATAACGTTTACCTAGAATTTTTCTTTACCTTTGTAAAGGTAATTATACCATGGACTTAGTATACAAACAGGTATTTATGAGCAAATTCGGTCTGGCCAGTCATGTAAGTAATATAATACACGCAAGGAAATAGCATTAAAGGGTCGCCGTTACCGAAATCGGTAAGGAGGACTATTATAATTATATATTTACCTTTACTTAGCAGTGGAAACTGGCCAATTATGTGGAAAAAGTTGAAAGAAACCATTAATAATTTCTTTTGAATTGTTATGGTTTTTGCATTAAATTAAATGGCTTTTATTTTTTTTTTTGCCAACTTCAGCCTGCATCATGTAACCATATACCAATAATTTGTTTTTTAGAGCAAATATGTTTCAAAGTAGCTATAACCATAGCAGTTGCCTGGAAAACTGATAAATTTCGTTATTTTTCCTAGCCGAAATGCGTTCATTTCAATTTCAACGTTCATTTATTTATTATATTGAAGCCCTTGGCAACACTTCAACCAAATGTCAAGCTATTATTCAACCAAATTGAAAATAATCAAAAACTGCAAAGGTTATCGGATATCTCTTTCTTTTACAGCCCATGATACGTGGTCCATTTCGTTCCAATAAATCATTTTAATTCGATGGCATAATAAGTAAAACGTTGCGATGTGATCGTATCTTTTCATCGAATTTCCTTGATTTCTTCGTAATTAATTGAATAAAAGCAATGAAATTGGTTTAATTTATTATTTTAACATTATAAATAACCTAATTAAAATACAAAATGGCTAGTTTATCTAGCAAACAAAGTATTACCGCTGCCCAAAACCAGGTTCGTAGAAGTGTGAACGCGCGAACCTTAGAAATTATCATTGTTTTTGTTAGAATCCGTCGCTTGATCCGTCGCCTTCCTGTGAAATACACAACAGAGGGTATAATAAAGGTGCTTATGTGCAAGTTGTTTGATTTTTAGCTTGTGCAATGGATAAACGAGGCGATAATGTTAGAAGGCAACCGCAGAGCAGACTGCCTGAGGAAAGCGGTGGAAATCCTGCTTCACCAATGCTCTTCAATGCTTCCGCAGTATATGGAAAACA
The DNA here is from genome assembly GCA_963082995.1 of Noctua comes. Classification (NCBI taxonomy): domain Eukaryota; kingdom Metazoa; phylum Arthropoda; class Insecta; order Lepidoptera; family Noctuidae; genus Noctua; species Noctua comes. The sequence continues at coordinate 3,237,970 of OY720279.1, read as the reverse complement.
TTCTGGCCTATTTCAGCGACAAATCTACAGACGTGAAGAAGCTGGTTATCACTTTTATCGAAGAATTGAGGTAAGTTTCGCTGTGATATTGATGATGACTAGTTGTGATTATTCAAAGATCTTCGTATCGTAAAGTTATCCTACCTGAGTGAGTTCCTATGATTTGAAATTAAAAAAAAAACATTGTTTTAGGTCATACCTAAATACCTAAACAGGATTTACTATTTCACAATATTAGTTAATCAGACATAATTTAAGTTATTTGGGTAAAAAATAATGCATGCATGACATGTCCTTTTTTTTGCTGTAGGGCAATGCTGCCCAACCAATTTTGAAAGTAGGACAAAATTTTGGAAATGTGTCTGCTATTTAGTAAATTTTAATGCTTACCTACATTTATGGTAGTAATTAGGCACTCATAGGTAAACAAATGTGACATTGATAGTAAAACCATATCTGAAATTTGTATGTTTTGCTATGCAAGTACGGTATTTGCTTATCACAATGCTGAGAGTTGAAAACACTTCACAGAATATTACCTGCTACGAATATTATATTTATCTAAACATGTCTGTCTTCTCTTGGTACCGATTTATAACATTTTAAAATGTCTTAAAACTGCTCGGGTGGTGAAGACATATAGACACTGTTTCAGTAAAACCTTGTTTTGAGGAAGTGTGGTTTTATTTCTGTTATTTCTAGCTGGTATGCCCTTGATATGCTTGGGTTTAATTTACATAATTATAAGCGGACATGTCAAAATATAGAGTTTTCAGTGGTATTGTTAACCTAGCATTATAAATTCTCTAAATAATTATGTAAACAGCATAAAAATCCATGATACAGATGATACAATAGCCAGATTCAAAAACACAAAAAAAAAATTTCTAAAAATTTGTTACAACAATGGATGATTGTATTTAGGGACTCCTTTTAAGCAATATTAGCCTGTGTTAGGAGACCCCGCTCTTCCATAGCAAAATAAATACTTCAGTAACAAATATGTGGGTAATTAGACTTATACTTAATTACTTATTTCTGTTTTATTCCTGTATGTATTTATTTCTATTCCTTTATTTATTTTCTATAGATATAATTTACATTTTCAAATATTTCTGTACAAAGTAATATTAAAAAAAAACATTAAAAAAAAAAAAAAAGTAGCCCACCGGTATCGGGAACAGGGTCCGAGCTACCAGTGGTCAGGGCTCTTGAGAGAGGAACCTCCCTAACGATACGCGCCGTGTCCAGAAGAACTGCTTTCTGAATCAAGCCCTTGATCCAGCTGCCAAGCGAGAGCCTCCTCAGATGTTGGTCGAGGCTATTGGCTATTCAGCCATTGGCCGACACGACTATCGGCACAATGACTGCTGTACTCACGTCCCACTTGTTGAAAACCTCCCCTCGGAAAAACCCAATAACACTTTGCCCTACCTGGGAATCGAACCCAGGACCTCATGCTCGGACCACTAGACCAACAAGGCAGTAGATAGCCAGATATGGAAAGCAATTTTATTTTATAATATGATGCTGTTATGTATCTTGCAGTAGCGAAGGGTCAATTTTTGTAAGAGGCAAGCGGGAGTACATATCTTTAATGTGATTATAATATTTGTCTATAGAATACTGACTGTCATTTTTCAAAGGGAAGCCGGTAGGAATCGAGTTCTATGAAACCTTCGCCACTGGTATCTTGTATGTTATATCGATCTTCTTTAACTTAATAATTTAATGTTTGTTGCAGTAAACTCCACCCGGAATTCATACCGAATACCATAACACAACTACGTCAGCTGGTCAGTGACTCGGTGATCGCTGTCCAGAAAAGAGCCATCCAGGCCTCCAGCATTGTGTATCGTAACACTCTGATGTGGATATGTCAGGGTGCCTTGGAAACTACCGATATGCAGTTCGTTTGGAAGAATATAACAGAGCTAAAGGTAAAGGAATTAATTATTTTGTCAATGTATTCTTGTGTTTTTAGAACTTTCTCATGAAAGTGCAGCAGTAACTTTGTTTTTCATTAATAAATAAATAGCTTTTTATTTCTAATCTCAGATAATTTACACACTTTTAACACTAGATACCTTTTAATAATTAAATGTTAATTGACTTAAACTGATCCTAGTTAGTAGTGTTAGTGTTTATCAAGTTTTGGAGATGTAGGCCCATTACATTAAAGACCTTCTCCATCTTATTCCACTTCTCACGGTCCGGTTGTTATAAACTAATTTAATTTTGCTTTTGACTGTAAAATTGACCTATGAATGAGCATTAAAAATATTGTTATCATATTGTTTGCTGCAACAGAACCTTTTGTGCGCCAGTCCGATTTGCGCTTGGCCAGTTTTTTTTTTTTTTTCTAATCATTTTGAAGCATGTAATGGAGTTATTTAGTAGGTTAACGTTATAGCATAAACACATCCGTATTGATTTACATCATCTTGGTGATGTCCCCTCAAATTATAGAAGTATGAGGTTGAATGTACAAAACTCTATATTTGTACATCCATGCCCATAAGCAATCATAAATTGGCTTTTGAATTCTGAATCTTAGATTTTTATAAACTTGTAAAACAATGAATCCAATGTTTGTTACATTACCATATTATGTCCACTTTTTTTATTTTATTTTCTCTCTTTTATATTTTATGTTTGTAAACACTTTTAATGCATGCCATCTTATAGGGTACCCCATTTTTATAAAGAAGATTTTTATTTTTTTTATTGTAAATTAATGGTCACTCAAAATTTAACTAAAACTTCAAATATAAAAAGTATAGTTGATCAAGTGACAAATAAGTGTAAAATTCATCTAATATTCTATTCAAGCACAGTCATAATATAGCACTTTATAAACCACATCTTTTGTCTCCCCAGCTGGTAGTCCTAAACATGATAGACAGTGACAACGAGGGAATCAGGACTCACTCCATCAAGTTCTTGGAGGAGGTGGTCCTACTGCAGACACCCAGCGATGGAGCCGGAGACGAGTTCAACCTGGACACTCTGCCTGCTAACATGACATTTATCAATAGACGCGCTTTGGAAGAGGAGTCTGAGTAAGTAGTTCTTGATAATTCTTTTTTTTTTACCTGGCAGCATAATATGACTTCTATGTACCAGCAAGTACCAGTAAGTTATATTGGTACCCCTTTTCGACCGGAATAAAATAATGTTACTTTGCTTGCCTTCTGACTAGCTTCTGCCGAAAGATGGCTACTACTCATGTATTACTCTAACTCAGGCCCGTCCAACATACGGCCCCCGGTCCAACTACCGGCCCGCATAGGTCTTTCATCCGGCAAGAGAGCTATTTAAAACTTTATAAGACATCAATAAATATTTCTACTCTATGTCAAAAAATTTATGTTAAATTGTCATATTTCTCATAGAAGACCTCATGTCTTTACATGGTGGTAGGAACACTCACGCGAAAACGGTTACCACGTATTTAGTACATTATTCTGAGACCCACATAGAAAATTTTCGTCAGTTATTAAAAAAAACCAGCTGTTTCCTACAAAAGTGCAATACCTAGAGTCTACACGGTCAAAATGTATGGACCAGCAGATTATTTTTTAAATTATCGATGAAAATTTTTCCACCCTGTATATTGTATACTACGTGTAACATAATAAACGCAAAACCTCCCGTGTGGGCTCTCGCACCATGAAACTAAACATCTTTTGTTCTACGAGTTCTTGAAATTCGCAAAAAAAAAAATACTTTCTATAGGAACGGACGCAATCAGCTGATCCACATGTACGGTAAAACTAAAAAAAAAGTTATGAATTTCCAAAAGTCATAGAACAAAAGTTGTTCAGTTTCATGGTCTGAGACACCACACGAGAGGTATTGCGTTTATTATGTTACACGTTGTTTATAAGAAGTTAAGAACTGAACTTTATTACATTTCGCAGTAGGTATAACATTTTTTTTGTTTTTCCACTCTCCAGGACAATATTCCAGTTGCTGGTAAAATTCCACAACTCCCAACACATATCTAGTGTGAACTTGATGGCTTGTATGACGACACTGTGCCTTCTGGCGAAGTTCCGGCCAAAGTTCATGTCGCGAGTCATACAGGCATTAGGCGACTTGCACACAACGCTACCACCAACACTATCGCAGTCCCAAGTCAATTCAGTACGGAAACAACTCAAGATGCTGCTTGTGAACCTAATAAAGCATCCGTCTTCAAATGATGTGATGCCGCAGTTGACTCAACTGTTAATAGATATAGGAATGACGACGCAAGAAATAAATAAAGTATTGCCTAAAGAGAAAAGGAACAAAAGGGTAGGTGAAATTAAGAATGGGGACGCGCCGGCTAAGAGGATTAGGATTGACTCCCCTGCAAGTAACAGTCAGGGAAGTGACAGTAATAGTACCAGCAGGAGTGAGTTCAACGTCTTTGATGATGATAGTCAACCTCCAGCGGTCACCGGTACATCCAGTGTACCGAAACAACCAGTAGTTCCGACTGAGGACTCGATATTCGAAGGTCTGAACAACGTTGAAGATGTCGTCAACCTCGTCACACACACTCTTGTCAACTTTCTACCTAGCGAAATGCCCAGCACATTTGTGAACTCCTACAAACCTATCCCTAACTCTGGTACTAAGGCGCAAAAGAAAAGTCTAGCTAAAATGATATTGGCTTTGATCAATGCCAAAGAAGAGCCCATGCAGGTGGTTGCGCCTGTGGTTGTGCCTGCTCCTGTACCTCCAACTCCTGCACTTTCGGAAATAGCATCAAAAATACCGCTACTAAGAGACGATGAAGAAAAAGTCACGCTCAAAAATGCAGTAGCGAAGTTGCAAGAGTCGACGAAAGCAGAAAGACAAATGGAAAGTGCGGTATCGAAGCTTATGGAGGAGACAAGACAGGATCATTTGAAAGAGGAGGAGAGGAAACAAAAGGAGAAGGAAAAACCTATCCCTCCTCAAACACCTACAGTTCCTAAGCTGAAACAGAAAGTGAAGTTACTAAAACTGCAGGAAATCACGCGTCCGATTCCTAAGGAGATAAAAGAGAGGTTGATCACGCAAGCTGTCGGCAGAATCTTGAACGCGGAGACAGAAAGCGCGATTGGTGGAGCGGCAAACATTCGTGCGAAGTTCATCACGTTATTCGCATCAAGTTACACACCAGAATTGAGGGAATTAGTGTTGAATTACATACTAGACGACCCTACAAACAGGATCGACTTGGCTTTGTCATGGTTGTATGAGGAGTACGCATTCATGCAGGGGTTTAACCGTCACCCAGTTACATTGCAGCCGAAGGTTCACGAGAAACACGACCAGAACTACAATCAGTTGCTATGTGCGTTGATCACACAGATTTGTGAGCGAGGTGATCCTTTGGTGGAGAGTTCTAAGGATATGTTGTTACGGAAGATTTATTCGGAGTGTCCTGTAGTGACGGACGAGGCTGTGGATTACTTGAGGCATTTGGTCACGGAAGACAAGGTGGCGTTGTTGGCGCTCGAGTTGTTGGAGGAGCTGTGTGTTATGCGGCCGCCGCGTGCGCACAAGTATGTGGCGTCGCTGCTGTGTCATATTTGTGAGTACTTCTTTGTAAATCACACTCATAGATTAGGTTATTGGGTTAAAGGCGATCACAAAAAAAAACGGAAAAAATGTCTACCGAAAGTATTTAATAAATATTTTAACAAATGGTTTAGAAAATTTTAATACATACTTATGGATGCCATTATGAAGTGCTTTGAATTGATTTGTATTAGAAGAATTTATTTGAAATACTTTTGACTTTCGTTAAATATCTAATTAATTATATTACGTAACGTTGTCCTTCTACAAAAGACTTCCTGTAGGCCGAAATAGACTAAATAGCAATGATTTCCGAAACTTTGTGTCTCGGAAAATATTACGGCACCTGCGTCGTGTTATCATAAAAATGACTTAACGACCTTTCGTCAAACTTTGACCCTTAGAATGTTCATTAATAGAATAAGCTAATTCTATGACACAGTACTAAACCGAACCTTCAATTTCTAGTGAATGAAAGCGAAGAAATACGCGAACTTGCTCTAAAATCAACTCTCAAGATCTACAAGCGCAGTACGGATTCGGTTCGCAAGGTCATCGAGAAGCATGCGATGCTCTACCTGGGCTTTATATCGCTGAACCACCCGCCGCCAGAGCTGAGCGATCCTAGAGGCGTCAGAGCCGTGTGGACCGACGACATGTACCATATGTGTCTCAACCTCGTGATGGCGCTAATGTCCGAGAATGAAGGTAAGTTTAATAATAAAAGTAATGTTTATTTCGCTGAACCACCCGCCGCCAGAGCTGAGCGAGGCTAGAGACCCCTAGCATCGCTTGGCGCGCTAGGTGGTGAACAGCAGTTTGAGAGTGAAGGTAAAAATATGTTAAAGACAGATTTTCCTGTTCTAATTATTAAGCGTAGGAGAATTTTTAGATTCGTCGTTAGCGTGTTCTAATACTTTCCATAGAAATCGTATTGTGACAGCTATTTTGTCGGGCCTTAGTCGTCAACAACTGCAGGTTGTCAAAAAGTTTTACGCGTAGGAGATGAGGAGTGTTTGATTATATAGTGACTTGTCCATACTATTCTCTGTCTACGTTAATAAGGTTATCAAAATCATAATCCTTCTATCCGTATCCTTATTTATTTAGAAACCGCGCACCATACTAAACCTTGTAACGTTTTCGGTACAGAGCTAATAATCGAAGTGGCGCGCGTGTACGGGTGCGCGGGCTCGGAGGCCAAGCGCTGCGTGCTGCGCGCCGTGGAGGCGCCCGTGCGCGCGGCGCTGCGGCCCGCCCTCAGCCCCGCCGTGCTGGCGCTGCTGGACGAGTGCCCGCGCGGCGCTGAGACGCTGCTCACACGCCTCGTGCATATATTCACTGAGAAAGGTACGTGTCTTCTGAAAACAACGCGATGTGTGTTTCCGAAGCGTAGGAGTGCGTGCTTTCGAAGCAGAGGGTCAAGTACTTTGAGACAGTTGGAGTTTTCAAACCGAGGTGGTGTCTGATTCTGAAGCGTAATAATGTCTGCTTATATAAAACTATTGTTTACTATCATGGCCCTTTCAGTAGGCGTCAAGTATAGTTGTACATGGATATTTTGGCGCTTGACCATATTTTTAACTAATGCCGCCATCTTGTTTTGTGTTTTGTTGGTGAAAAATTTTTTCCCTAAATTTTCACCAACAATGCCCCTTTTTATTTAGACAAACGTCATTAAAGCCTACATTTATTTGTCTTTGTTCGCAGCGCCGCCGTCGCACGAGTTGGTGTCGAAAGTGCGCGAGTTATATGCGACGCGCGTATCCGACGTCCGGTTCCTCATACCGGTACTCACCGGACTATCGAAGAAGGAGGCAAGTAGAAATCATAGTTATAAACAATATCCAAATTAGTTCACTACACCACTTTAGGCACCTGTCCCCACCACAGACGAATACCGAGAATATTCGTACTAACTTTATTTATTCTTCACAGATACTGGCAGCTCTACCAAAGTTAATTAAGCTGAACCCGATGGTTGTGAAAGAAGTTTTCAACAAGTTGCTGGGACTGCAGAATCCTCACGAGGAGAATTCACCAGGTAAACAAATTATTGTTATCATATTGTCTGATTATATGCTAGGATTAACCAGAGAGGAAGCAGAATCCAGCCCAAGTAAAAGACATGACAGTTTGTGTTTGTTTGTTTGCTTGACGAGTATCGAACGCACATTCTTTCCTGTCGAATCTTGTTCATATTATACAGTAGCTTAACCCCGCGGCTTCGCCCGTGCCGACTCCGGGATAAAAAGTATCCTATGTGTTAATACAGGTTATAAACTATCTGCTTGCCAAATTTCACCGAAATCCGCTCAACCGTTTTTGCGTGGAAGAGGCAAACATCCATACATTCTCACAAATTTTCGCATTTAAAATAGTAGTAAGATTAAAGCTACCTTTCGTGTCTGTTTGTGTTCTTTTAACTACGCAAGGGATTTTAATGAGGTTTGCATTGTTAATTATCTCGATTTTTTTATTTGACACGTCGCCATTGCAGTCTGGCGACGCAGTTGCGGATCGGTAGTAATCGCTACCTAGTATAAAATAAAGTCGCTTTCCGCTGTCTGTCTGTCCCTATGTATGCTTAGATCTTCAAAACTACTCAACGGATTTTGATGCGGTTTTCAGTAATAGATAGAGTGATTCAAGACGAAGGTTTATATATATATTGCGACCGTGCGAAGCCGGGGCGGGTCGCCAGTATTAGTATAAAAGAATAAGAAGTTATAATCATATTAAATAAAGATTCTCTTTTTAATTTCAGTGTATAGTATAATGATTTGTAAGTAGTAGTTGGATTATATTTGAAACACAAAGCACTACAATTGTTTCTTTTTGAGTTATTATTTAATTTATAAATTTTCTTTTTCACGGCACCTTGGTGTCGTGTTCATGTAAAACTGGTCTAATACAAGGACATATCATTGGTTTGTCGGAAATGCGAAATTAATTTAAGCTTATTTTTTGTTTGATTTATTACTAACCTTTAGAATTTAGATACAAGGTTCATCCGACCATCCATCAAGGAAAGATACATGTGATCATCCATCAGAGGCTTTCAATTTTCTGAGGGACAATTGGCCGCACGTCAGTGGTAACACTTTGACCTCTGTAACGCGACATAAATGCTAATTCGGAAACATTAAGATAACCAAAACGCATACATTCTCATATGATCACTGGCACGTCAAAAATAGAATACTGCCCATCTTATCATAACCCAGTAATCAAAATCACCGCCCCCCTCCCCCACCTATACATTTAGAGGAGTGACAGTACCTTCACGTATTTTTTAGAAATCCAACTGAATGCCACTAGATATAAAGCTCTCATTTCAATGCTTTAGAAATTAAAAAATTATTCACTTGACCCGTGTTTAAAGCACTCTAAGCTCTCGTCAGAGGACTTAATGCAAGTTTTTAACCGATCGCGTTAACGTCAACTTCAATCATTCTGAAACTGTACTAGCGCCATCTGGTGACGAATATGAGAAACAATCATGTCATACACATTTAAGTTTACTTTAACGCCACCGAGTACGTATTGGCAGTGATGGAATCTCGTTCCCGACCCACAGATGTATAATTAAAAGCTTTTTGTTCCAGTCACTCCAGCTGAGCTCTTAGTGACGCTACATCTTATAGACCCGAGCAAAGCGGATCTCAAGTACATCATCAAGGCTACCGCGCTGTGCTTCGCTGAGAAACAAACGTATACGCAAGACGTAAGTATTAGAGATCTTATCTCGTATTTCCACGAAAAATGTTATACAGGATGGAAGCGACACCGACATTAAAACGGTTACCACGTATTCAGTACATCATTCTGAACCCACTACATAGAAATTTTTCATTGGTTATTAAAAAAAACAGCTGTATCCTACAAAACTGCAATACCTACACGGTCAAAATGTATGGTGTCGACCATGATCACGGATAAACAAATGGTGCTTGCAAAAGCGCCGAAATATCGGGAACTCGAGACGAATAGTAAACGTGGTAAATATCCCGTTTTCAGTGTTAGTGACCATGTCTGTTTTAAAACTTATAATTATTAAAGTTGCATAAAACTAAAAAACATAACCGGTTAACGATTAACGTGAATGTATATTAATATTATACGTGGACCGATTTCCTATCTGATCAACACATCTCTCTTTTCTGCAGGTATTATCAGCGGTCCTGCAGCGGTTGACGGAAGAGCCAGAGATCCCGGTGCTGATGATGCGGACAGTGCTTCAAGCATTGACGCTATACCCGAACATGGCGCCGCTGGTACTTAATATATTGCAGCTGCTTATTGAGAAAGAGGTGAGATATTTGTACCTATAGATGTAACATCCTGTAGTAAATCCCTTACTTTTGGGTTATTTGATTAGTTTTAATGAGTCTATATAATAATAATAGTATAACAGATTGTACTTAGAGTTGAGGGTCTGGTGATGGAGCCAAGAGGTGGATAGTGGTGCTAAAAATAATATACAATATAATTTTGCGTGTTCATTAGTTTTTTTTGACTCATAATCTTTTTGTGCAGGTGTGGCTAAACAAAGTAGCGTGGGAGGGCTGGGTGAAGTGCTGCGAGCGCCTGGTGCCGCAGTCCGTGCCGCTGCTGGGCAGCCTGGGCGCGCGCGCGCTGGCGGCCGCGGGCTCGTCGTCGCGCTTGCACAGGGCGCTGCAGGCGCACGTGGCGCAGCTGTCGCCGCACCAGCGCGCGCACCTGCCGCATCATGTTATTGCTTTCTGTCAGGTTCGTATCTATTTCTGTAGTCAATTTGATAAAAAAATAATTTTCCCGGACTTTATTAACATCTTTACCCGTTACTCCATAATAGCAACAATAAACATTGATCGAAACATGTTCACTGTGTGATTACTAATTACTTCAATGTTCTCCTTAACAGCAAGAGATTCCGCCGCCATTCATACAACCGATGCCAGTGGGAGTGCCAGTAGGAGTACCCGCGCCAGTCCCGCCGCCCAACCCCGTGGAGCCACTGCCTCCCGGCATGGAATGAACAACTGTATTCAAGACTACTACTAAGGAAAACATGAACTTTACCTTATCGAGAGCCGATTATGTCGAGTGAATTATTATAAAATGAATAGTATGTTTTATTACAAAACTCTATTTTAATGTTTTTGGAAACGGCGTCTGCTTGCTAAAGTAGGTTAGTTTAATTAGGATAAAATAACACAATCGCATTTCTATACAAAATTAAATTAGGTAGCGAAACTCCCGAAGTCGTGATTAATATGGTTGGTATAAAAACATGAAAATATCGAAATTCATAATTCAACTCAAAGCTAACGAAACTCTCGGTAGTTTTTTATTAGCCGTTACTGTTCCATTGCTGGAAAAAGGCCTCCCCAATTTCTTCCAGGAGCACTTTTCTCATGCCTCTGCAAACCAGCCCTCGCGGTACGCGTCCAGGGCGTCTCGCCACCTCTTTTTGAGCCGGCCTCGGTGGCGTCGTCCATCTCTCAGTCACTCACCTCCAAAATATAATTCATAATTTTGTCTAATAACAAGTTATCATGGTCTACGCTGTTTCGCTAGCTTATTTAATTTGACCTTGTATCAACTAAAGGTTGTATATGAAAACATTTGGTAAGCACACCCGTTTTTAAAAAAAACGTTTAATGATATTGTGTATTATATGAATAGTTTCTAATAATGACTTGTTAAGTGAATGTTATTTACATGGAATGTTTACAGCGAAAAACTGCTCAAAAGGCTGCGAAAGATACGTCACAATAAACTGCTGAGTAAGCCGTAAGCGTTGTTTTATTTCATATTACAGAGACCTTTCTATTTTACTTCTTGTCTCGAGACAATAAAGTTGCTTTTGCGTTGTTGGCACTGGCAGGTTTGTCAAAATAACAGTGATCTTTATTTTTAGGCTCAATAAGGTTGATTTTGGGTTGTTGCTGTCAAATGTAAAATAACTGAAAATACACTAGAAACGGGATATTTACCATGTTTACTGTTTTCTTTGAGTTCCCGATATTTAGGCGCTGTTGCAAGCACCATGATCACGGATAAACAAAAAACAAAGAAAACAGTAAACATGGTAAATATCCCGTTTCTAGTGTTAATAATAATGTTAGTGACCATGATAGTTTAAAATATTAAAACTGAAAATACTGTAGAAAATATCAGTCATCATAGCTCCAAAGCGAAAAATAAATAAATGACGCTGTACGGTGTATAAGTAACCTGCATAGTTTATAGCTCCATCCCTCTTTTACACTTGACAATAATTTCTTGCTCATTTCCCTTCTTCTACGTCGTTCCCTATTGACAGAGTGGTCGTGGTCATGGGGGGTCGCCCACAACTGCGGTCGCTGCCTTCGATGATACTTTTCCACCGGTCTATTGGCCGCATGGCGAACACATTCTGCCAGAGGGATCTTGGTGACAGATTTGATGGAATCTGTCCATCGTGTTGGTGATCGCCCACGTGGTCTCGTGCCTTCGACTCTGCCCTAAATCACCAAACGCTCCATGGAACCATTGTTAACCATTGTAACGTGTCCAAAGAATCTGAGGATTCGTAATTGCACAAATGACGACAGTCTTTATTGACACGTTAGTCCGATGAGCGGTCCAGCTACGGCCCCCTTTTTTTTTTTTTTTTCGGATGGGAAATCATCAAGACTCCCCCCACTCTAGGCGGAGCGGAAGGGAGTGTCAGACTTGTACTGACTAAAACCCATCCATGTTCCTACTTTGCCCTTTGTCTTCCAGGGCCACGGTATCTCTTTCGAACTGTCCCGCAGCAGCTACGGCCCCTTAATGTGTCTTCAAATTCAATTTTTCGCACTTAGCAGGTCAGTGTCGGGTTGTATGTTGATGAAAAATGAGCCGCGCAAGTAACACGTATGTAGTTCTTTACATATTTATAATCATTAGAATCATCAATACAACCCTCTAAGTTCATTTAAACCCATTGAATTACTTTTTCATGAAATAGTTATTGAATGGGGTTAAGAAAAAAAGTAACCATGGAGTTTCTTGCCGGTTCTTCTAAAATCAAAATCAATCAAAATCAAAGCATTTATTTCAAATAGGCCAGTTACAGGCACTTTTGAATTGTCGAAACAAAGACAACAATAGCTACAGTCCCAGTCGCAAGGCATAAAAACTGTGAAAGTACTGTAGTTGCCCATTCCCTAACGTAGATCTCTATGGAGAAGAACGGGCAAGAAACTCCATGGACACTCTTTTAAATCAGTATACTTTTACAAACTCTTGGTTACATTATTCATGTTGAGATGGTACATTATGTGAGAACGATGTAGCAAGATGTGTACGTTAAAAGTGTCCATAGTAAACAATTAAAAAAAAAAAAAAACAATTCAAATAAGCCGTGGCAACCAAGAGATGACCAGTCACAACTGACAGCGCCCGTTCACGAACATGACGCATGTATCAGCACCATTCAACTCAACCATTTTGAAGGGAACTAAATGATCCGACACACGCGCCACCATCAGCGAGACATTTGAGTGAGCATGACACACTCCTAACCGCCAGGGCACATTCAATTCAGATTCTCCATAGGAAACGACCAACCCGAACTGTGCACCTTTTTGTCGACGTTTTATAAGTGCCATGCCCATCAAGGCCTATGTGAAATAAAATATTGTAGCAACCCAAAGACCAACAAGAGCGTCCCGCGGTCGAGTCATAGAGTGCCGCTACGATATGTCAAATAGCTCTCTCTCTCTTTCCCGCGTGGCTGTTAACAAACGTGTGACCGATGCGCGCGGGTAGTGAGTCCGCTGCTACGCAGTATTATTTATCTGTGCCGCTGCTAACGCGCTAGGCTCTGACACGTATGTTTTTTTCTGAACCTCCCGCGGTAGTCGGTCCGTGACGCCTCGCACATAATAATATACTGTCTACGATTACTGTCTCGGAACTATTTTTTTAAATTATTCTGTGTATTATGGCAATAAACTGTTGAAAACTAACTACCAGTTTCCGTTCCCCTGGAAAATTGAAATGAACTTAGAGGGTTGTTTTATGATTTTAATGATTATAATTATGTAACTAAATACGTGTTACTTACGTTGCGCGGCTCATTTTCCATCAACATACAACCTGACAGTGGCCTGCTAATTGCAAAAAACTTAAGAAAATTTGTATTTCGCAGGCTACCCTGGCGCTTACACGTTAACGCTATCGTTTCGTTACTAGGTACCTAGTAACGAAACGATTGTGTGCGATTGCTAGCATACAAACATCAAGTTTTCGGATATCAAATAAAACTAGTTAAGAATCTAGCAATCATTTATTTATTTTACAATAATAATGAGTAAATACTATACTTCAGCCCCCGTAGCATGACCACCGTAGACAAGGATTTCTTTGACGGAAGAATCGACAAAATGACGGAAAGTGCAAAGAAATCTGTCATTGTGTCGACACAATCTGTCATTTTGTCGATTCTTCCGTCAAAGAAATCCTTGTCTACGGTGGTCATGCTACGGGGGCTGGACACGGCGCGTATCGTTAGGAGGTTCCTCTCTCAAGAGCCCTGACCACCGGTAGCTCGGACCCTGTTTCCGATGCTGGTGGGCTACTATTTTTATATTTTTAAATGTTTTTTTTTATGTAATGCTTTGTATAGAAATATTTAAAAATGTAAACAATATGTATAGAAAATAAAGATAGTAAATACTATTATATTTCCTTATGTGGTTTCATTATCCGTGCTTTGAGTAAGTATTCACTATTGCAAGGGTCAAATTTCCTGCGAAACTTAGTACCTACTTCACCGGTTCGAGTCTTCGACCCCATGGATTCATTCTTGATTATTTGGCTAGGTAGGACCACGGAAGGACCCTCGTTACGTTAGTTTGTAACTGTCTATTTTGGGTGATATCGCTTTGAGTATATTTTCTATGTTGTAAGGATTTTCTGCAACAAAAAATAAAATCATCATCATCTTTCGTCTTCCCGCCAAAAATATACTTGTGACGTGGTGACGTGTGACGTGGCACAAAAAGATGGGGTAGTCAAAAAATATTATTTGCAATATTCCAATAGAACAAATATTTTTAGTTTTTTTTTGCTATTTTTACCATAGCTAATTCTTTCACCACTCCAATATTTGTTGCAAGTACAAAATCATTCAAAAGTCCTGTTTTAAGCTTTCACAGTTTACAACTAAACTTATACTGTCACTTACGGATATCTTCTGTGATTGTTCATTATTTTGAGCTCCCGATATTTCGGCGCTGTTGGAAGCGCCATGATGATCAAGATATCCCGTAAGTGACAGGATAAGTTTACATTCATTAGTCTTTTAAATCTCTTTGTTGCAGTAGTGACATTATTTCGCTTTCAACTGTCAAGTTATTGATTACGATCTTAAATCCAAATAGGTAATTAACTTAGACTTGCTCCTTAAAACCCAGCGAGTGTCAAGAAGGCTTATTATTCATGTCTTAACTACACCCCTCATTGAACATTTCCTAGATAGACCAGTCATGGAGCTATAAATAATACTAGGTACTCTTCTGCTATGTCAAAAGTGTTATTGCTATCACTCACCTACGGGAACCCATTCCTTGTCGGAGTACCCAAACTCGGTCCTGGCATCAAGGATAGCGTCGTGAAGCCCATGAGTTACTACCACGGCGAGGCATAGAGCTGGCTCGCCGGTCGCTGAAAAATTTAAAGTAATGTATAGTCGATCATTCATTGCTTTTCCGTATTACGGTTGAATGTTACTTGGACCGTTAAAAATCAAGGTCGCAGTGACGAATCACGTTGCCGTCGTCCGAACCGAAACGACGCGAATGACGGCCTTTTCGCTTTTATTGTATTTATACCGGTTCAACCCGATTCCTCGTGACTCCCTAGGGCAGATTTTGCCACGATAATTTCTGTTTGTGGTATCTCTGATGAACTAAAGTTAGTTTAGATTTGTTGTCGATCTTAGGAGTCGCGCCAGGATCCGCTCGAATCCAAATTGATGGATTCAGTGCACCACGGTCAAAGGACCCTGTACCCACTCTCCTTACCTTTAGACCGCAGGACTCCAGCAGGATTGCTAGAGTTTCTCTTGAACATGACTCTGAAGTCGACGGGAATGTCTTTAGCTCCTGGCGGCTTGTAGGTCCACGTTCGGTCCGTTAGTAGACGTCCGGTAGGTGGGTCATACAGGATCTTCTCGGAGGTCCAGAGACCTAGGCCCATGACGAAGGCGCCTTCGATCTGTGGGTGTTTGAATGAAGTAATGGTGAATGAAACTAGGTGTAATATTGTATCTACAGTCCCAAACAATTTTTGTGACCAAAAAAAGGCAACTCAATGTTGTGGTTGCGTTTTTAAACACAAATCTAAAATGCATTAAAAAAACCGACCTGAAATGACAGATTTTTTGTTATGTGCAGAAATTCAAAAGAATTAACCAATAATTAAACCATTGTTCTAAAGGGCTTCTTTTTACAGAGCATAAGTCTTCCTAAGTTACAAAGTTAGTGTGTAAGTTACGACTTGCACTGTCGTAAGTTTTTCCGAACCGACCTGTCCCACATCGATCTCAGGGCTCATGCTAACTCCAGTGTCCTCCAACAGGTCCAGCCTCCTCACTAAGTGGTTGCCAGTCAACACGTCTAGCTCCACCTCCGCTGCGCACACGCCGTATACATTGTAGCCCACGATGCCATCGTTTATGGACGTCATGTAGGTTGCTTGAAGGTTTATACCTTTTGGGAAGAAAAAAAAGTGGATGAGAATGTGTGTTATCATATTGCTATAAATCTTCGTTTAAATCCTGGAAGGTGCGACTTATCCTGCGAAGGGACATGGACATACTGATTAGTAGGATTTGATTGTTGTGAAGATGAAGCTAGAAACAGGTGTTTGAAAGTCCGCTCTTAAAATTTGTGGTCCTGTTTTTGTGGTTTTGCTTAGAAACTTATTGTATGATTATCTTTTATGTTCAGTTTTTGGACTCATTGAACACTGTCCGTTTCAGGAAATTTCGGAAAGATGAGAATCCATTTCAAGGGAAATCTGTATCATCGTTATTGATTGGTTTCCATACAAAATACTATATTAAGTAGGTACACCTACAGTTTACCTTTTTCATAAGCCTTTTTCACCGTCTCCTTCCACGGAAGTTCAACAAGGTCAGGCTTCACTGCATCAAATCTCTTCATGAGATCCTCACAAGCTTTCATTGTTGCATATGCAACCGAATCACTGGCGATACTCCCACCGGAAGCTATTGAATTAGGAGACACGAAGCTATCGCTCCCACGAACTGTGACTATCTCCAGCGGTACTTTCAAGGCGTAAGCACAAACTTGGGCTATTTTAGTATTGATGCCTTGTCCCATTTCGATGCCCCCATGGGATATGGCGATGGTACCATCAGCATGATATACTGATATGGTGACGGGGAAGTTGCCAGCGTAGCCTATAGGGTAAGACATTATAGAGATCCTAAGCCCACGTTTCCTCCATGCGTTTTGTTGGTTGAAATTGGCGATTTCAGTTTTTCTGTCATCGAAAGTAGTGTCCATTTTGAATGACGAGATCATTTCTCTGAGGACGTCGTGTTGTGGTGATAGGTTTGTGAGTCTGACCTCAACGTGATCTTTGTTTGTGGCGTGTGAGATGCGCTCCATTATGTGTTCGGCGAAAGCTATGCCTTCTGTCGTTCCTGTAAATTATAAAGCATGTGATGATGTTGGATTGACGTAAGTTACCCACAGATTAGCAAGCTGTAGTGACAATATCACCGGTAGAACTAATGACGTGTAGACGGTGTAGAATGTAGACGTAACGTGTTCTCGATTGAATGGTGCAAATCGGCAAACGGTTACAGGGTTACTGTTGAATTAGAATGGCCAAGAACAGAGCTAAATGGTGTATGATTGAGGAGACCTAAATTTAGCAGTGGACTCTATATCTAAAGGGTGTAAATAAATCCTTAACATATCCGAAAGGCACTTGTTCTGTCCGTCTTTGCGATATTTTTTTTGTTATAGACCATACCTGGGAACCTTTTAGTTACGGAGATATTGGGGGTCAAAGTTCCAACATTTTCACAAGTTTTTTTTTAAATACATGTTTTTAATATCAGATTTTTACTTTACACACCTCCACGACCCCCGCACTATTCAATCCATCTATCAGCACAATGCTTTAAGTGTTTTCCATCGAGTCCTAGTCACGTGATTTTTCACCCAAAAAATAAAGTCGATTCCCAGCAATAATTTTTGCGTAAAGTTACTTAGTTTGATGTACAGAATGCTTGGTTGACGGATATGTGACGGGTCTGTGTACACCCTGTATATAGGCTATAGGACAGGCTGATGATGATGATGAAGGAATAATTATAAACGGTGTGTAGATTTGTCAATCTCGGCTATAGTCACAAAGTCAGATTATTTGAAAAGCTACTTACCAGGCGCTCTACACCAAGTCTCGCTCGGTTTGTCAGTGAGCACACTATAACCGGTGATCTTCCACGTGTCCTTGGAGTAGACGTTGGCGATAGCCATTGATATGTCACTAGACGGAGAGTCGTTGAACGAACAGCCGCAATCAGTGTAGTAGGTTACGTCCAAGCATTGGATTTTTCCATCGTTGTTCACACCAACCTGGAAGAACAAAACACTTAAAGTCGCTGTTAAAAGGACGTAACTTCTACCATACATACTTTATTTTACTTTTTTCCTGTAAAGGAGCATGAGTTACTTATAGGTTTCATCTCTAAAGGATCCGCTTGGCTCGCTATGTGAGTGCAGTGCATGATCCACTTACTGGAATGTGCTAAGAGACCATATATCACTGCACGTTTGAAGACTTAATGAACGCCACTGACACTGCTATTGACGTGGTCACTTACACGGTACTCTAAAAAGTAAAACAGCCTGATCTAAAAAGTACCATCGTTTCGAAGGATTTTCAGTTCATAATACTTCGTCGAACCGGTATCCGGTATCCGGTCGTCGGCTTTCGGGTATGAGAGGCAGTGCTATTGTTTGTTTGTTTATTGCTTTTGTTTGTTTCAGTGTTGTTGTTTTTTTTTATGTTGGGTTTATATTTGAACCTAAAGATTACAAAAAGAGAGGACGATTTCCCCTTACCTCATATTGGAACTCGCAAGCATGTCGCTTGCCTATAGCGTGCATGTTGTGTGTGATGGGCATCACGAGCGTCGCGCTTCTGTTGAGCTTGTGGGCGACCAGAGCGCTGGCGCAAGCGGCGAGCGACGACCGGGACGCCTTGCCGCCGTATCCGCCGCCTACTCGGGGGACTTCTACAAGGATCCTGAAACGAAATAAATGAAAATAATGGTCAGTAACATAATAGTAAGCCTATTAAAGGTCAATACTGAACCTGGGTCTCTCAATGATCTATCATTACGCGTAAGTACGGACCAAGATCTCTTTGAACATGTCCATTGGAGAAACGAAGGGAATGTGTATGTGTAAGAAAGACTCCTGCCGACTAAAACCTCACTCTTCCTCTTCTACTATGATTCAGGAGCCCAAAAAGCTGGGATTATCATGCAACGCACTGTCGCCGTACACATCATGCATGTGCGGCCTCTCTTGTCACCGTATAATAATAGTCTTGGGAAGCAACGCGTAAACATTAAGTATGTCTCTGAAGTTGAAAGAACGTAGAATTCGAGCACTGTCGGAGCTGCACCATCCAATGCATGATTTCGTATCACGGAAAATCTTTCAGTAACATACCGGTTCTCGTCAATGTTCAGCGCCTTGGCCACCGCTACGTGGACAAGGTCCATCCACTGTGTAGAGGAGCGCACCACTAGTCCGTTCTCCGTGACAAGCGTGGAACAGCTCTGAGTCTCCATGGTGTAGTGGTACTGCGAGGGTACCGTGAAGGTACCGGTGATTGTGTGCTGGACGTCCGTGCCTTTAGTGGTCGGTTCCACTGTTACGTCCTTGCGTAGCTGTGGAAATGAGTTGCTCGAATTACAAATTATAAATTTTTTTGGAAACTCAGTGAAAAATATTATTATCTACCAGCTTTATAGACTGAAACCAAAAGAATATAGTTGGGAACCTTTAAGTGGATGGGTTGGCAGGCCCCACTGTATAATCAAATTGACATTTATGTTATCTTTACATTTATCTGTGGGACCTCTCGAACATTGCCACAGCAAGGTCTCTCCAAGCACACTAAGTACTTGATTGGTGATTTTGTTATTGAAGTCAAACACTCACTCGTCTATCCTTGTCAGGAGCTGCCAACGCATCTTTGACGCTCAACACAGGCTTGGCATCCAACTTCTTGTACTTTACTTTTACCAGTTCAGCAGCAGCCTCGGCCGCCTTCCTCGTGATCGCTGCCACCACCCCCAAAGGTTGGCCGTAGTAAGAGATATTCTTTGATGCGAATATTTCTTCCTCTAACCCCAAATAGGGAACCTCAGTTGGAGTAAAGGTATTTCTCCCCGGTATGTCTTTGGAGGAGAAGAAGGCAATGACTCCTGGAATTTTCTGGAAAGAATTATTCATAGTTATTAAAATTTGCTGTGCGGTTCAATGTTGCCTAAATCGGAATTACCTTTTAGTAGTACTTAGCAAGTGGTTTAAAACCCAGGAAAAAGTTGATTACAATCCAGGGCTGCGGGACTGTTCGAAAGAGATACCGTGGCCCTGGAACACAAAGGGCAAAGAAGGAACATGGATGGGTTTTAGTCAGTACAAATCTGACACTCCCTTCCGCTCCGCCCAGAGTGGGGGGGGGGGGTCATTTGATGATTGCCCAACTGAAAAAAATAAAATAAAGAAAAAGTTGATTACAATATTTGCAAAACTATTTCCGCGTTGATTCATCGTACTAAAGTAGGCACCCGCGTAAATATAGCGACGCGGCCACTAAATTGTATTTTCATAAGTACTTAATGAATACCTAACATAACATAACATCCCTCTAGGGTTACGTACACGAGTTCCCATAATAGGTATACCCATTCACATTTCACCAGATATAGGGGCGAGTCTGTTACCATCAATCGGACGCAAATTGTATTTTTTTTAAAACGAGCAGCGATGATATTTTGAAAGACTTTAAAATACGTACCAGTGCTTCAGTAGCGTCAAAGTCCTGTATTTCAGCTCGACACACATCAGACAGCACGTACGCCACGTGGACTGCCCGCGGACCGTTGAACACGTCGCACGCGTATGTAGCTTCCCCTGAACACTGAAAGACGGCAATGTTTTGGGATGTAGAATCGTACAACAGATTTTTTGTGGTTTTCGGAATAAAGACTACCGAACGTAGATTGGGCTCGTTTAAAATCGTCATAGTACCCGCTATGCCGATTTTAAACGAGCCCAATCGCCCAAAGAGGTCGAGGAGTTTTTTAGACCACTTTTACCCTAAAAGTGGTCTAAAAAACTCCTCGACCTCACTGTGAAAAAATATTATTCAGTATTATATTATGACACATGACGTAGATAAAACACCCTTGCGAGCGATGATCTACTGGAGTCGAGCGCTGGGTAGGTATGTTCTCCCGTTTGACACGTAAACATCATTAACAGGAAGTTTCATAATTTTATTATAATGCATTATTTATTTTTTCTTTGTACCTATTATGGTAGGTAAACCACAGTACTTGGCTGAACTATTCTCAAGTAGGTAAGGCGTTATCACACGACACCTCTCGTCCGTGCGGTCGGGTGGTGAAGCTGATCGCTTTGGCTTGCATGAAATTCGTACAGGACCTAAATGCCTAACACACGTACACCGTTCGACGACGGTGCGTTTGAGCGGTGTCATGTAAGAATCGCCTAGGTATGTTCCTTTCTGAATTTCCAGTAATTGAATCTGGGAAACAGGTATTTCAAGTTTGGGACTGGGATATGTACCTGAGAGAGTGCCTCAAGCTTGGGCACAGGTTTGTTCAGCGGCCACAGCTTCTTGTCCGTCTCGTAGGTTTGCGTGCCGCTGGAGACCGCTCGCTCGAGCACACTGCCACCGGACTTGTAGCGGCTGTTCGCGTCTGGGTACAGAGATAGGACTCCCTGCAAATATAACATAGAAAGTATTTAGTAGAGCACGACTGACAACCGATTTTAAGTGTGACCAATATGCTTTGTCGAAAAATTGACAAATACGGAATTCTGGAGGACTCGAATCAGTGACATAGTAGTTGATCTCTATAGGTAGGTAAGCAGTAGGTGTTCTTTCCAAGTAGGTAAAAGGTACTCGTAAATGGAATTCCAGTTGATACTCCTCGCTCAGTTACAGCCTGATGCACCGTTACTCTCATACATATCTGAGAGACGTCTCCTCCATGAGATCTACTATTTTGAAATGGGCAACTACAGTCCATTCACAGTTTGGTCAGTTCAGTTACAGGACTCTAGGTAGCTTATTTTTGACTATGCAAAATCCCTGAATAGACCCGTCTATTTGAAATAAATGCTTTGAGTTGAGTTTGTATCATGAGTGTATGGGAAAACCTTTGGAGCAGCTCACTCAACTTACTTTATAGAACAGCCCCAACGCCAGCGTCTTTCGACAGCTAGCAGACGGTTCAGGCAGAACTTCCACCGGAACCAACTCCTCATCCAATTTCTTCAGTGCTTTCAACAACACTTCATTGCTGAACAGATTCTGGCCGACGAGCAAGGCCTCTGTCTGTGCCGCCCTCGTGAATGTAGAACTGATGTTGCCATAGACTATGTTGGCGGATTTGATTGTCTTTGCCGTGTCCAGTTTAAAAAAAAAACCAGCGTTGACTACGGCGTGTGCGTTTTGCGCTCTTGGCATGATCTGAGGAATTTTAAATGATGTAATATTGTTAAAAAGAGGAGTAAACGATTTACAGGGTGACATAAAATTAGCTAGCTGAACTCTGCAGGTTTTTATATGTATACCGTAAAATGGACTCGTGGATAAATAATAACAGCCGCTCGTCGCTCGTAAGGTCGGCCTTCAGGTTAAACCGCGCTTGCCTAAACACAATTATTATTATTATATTAATCACAAAAATATTATAATATATCCATATTTAACCGTGATAAATTATTATGTAATCAAACTATAAGCACTAAGCAGAAAAATAAAAATAATATGTTGAATGAATCAGATTCATATTAATTAAAACTTTATAATTACCTTAAACGTGCTAATTAAGTTGTTACTGGCAAGAGGAGGAAGCTTCACGTTCGATATCAGTTTATCTTTGAGCTCTGTTGTTAAGAAGTCTTGCATTTTCAATTCAACTTTACTTAGATCGCTATTCACTGAAAAGTCGGAAAATTGGTCATTAGTTTCTGAATACTCAAAGCAAACTCAACTTAGTCACAGTAAATTATCGTGTCAGTCACTTTAACGCCACGTTAACGACCTCAGGTAATGCGATTTCCAACATGCGACATGCGTGTGTGACACTTGTTTACTTCGTGAGTACAACTGTCGACAACGCTGACGACGCTGTCGACGCTGGTCACAAAATGCTAAGAGCGAGTCACGGCTGTTAGCTATTTCTTTCACTTGAGTGCTTATGTCGTGGCCAAGCGGTAAGGTGGTAGTGCAGCACCAGCAACACTTTTAGGAACCTTTTGGTTAACTGCTTCAAGTTACGTTAAGTTTCTTCATCGCTCATACTGGTGACCTCGAAATGACCCAATGTTTTCTGTATAGCCTCGAATCCTTCAGATTCCTCTTGATTTTCAGTAAAGGTGTCTTCTGGAGATTCGAGGTATCACGTCGGGGTCACCAGTACAGGGAGGATCCTGTGACCAGACAGCCAGTAGATCTACCAACTCTCGTCTGGTTGGCCGGTTTTCTATGGAGTATTGAGGATCTTTATGCCCTGTTCCTCATAATATGACCCAATGTATAGGACTACTGTACCTATGGTAACGGTGGCTCCAACAGTTTCCAAAATCAAGAACAGGTCAGACGGAAAGTCGTGGTGTTGGTTTTTCATTGCCAAGTTTCCTCCGATTGTTCCAATCTGAAACCACGAAAGTATATTAGAACCTAAATTTAGAAATATCATTGTTTAAGATCTCCAATATAAGTTGATTGAATGAATTGATTTCGTCTACTCAACGCCTCTGCGTTCTCCAAAATTCGGGATTGATTTATTGTTATGATTATGTTATTATATTGGCTTTAATAATAAGTTCACATTCTTTCTTAGCTGCTAGCAACAATGTCGTAGAAGCTGTCGTGCAGCCTACGATACCGTGTAGCAGTGGTCTACAAAGACCCTCCGTCCTCGGAGACCGTTCTACGCTAATCAGGAATGACGTACACTGCTTGTTACGGACCACTTACATTTCTAACAGGTACATGCGCAACCAAGTCCAGGTGTTTATACAAAGTCTGTAAGTAGCTGAAGTCTTGAGTTTTCTTACTCCATTGCTGGAAGGTTGTCATGATTTCAGTGAGGGGCATACCGGCGCCCAGGATGAGGTTCTCATCAGACGTGCACTGTTTTAGACTCTCTATGGTCGATATGTCTATGAGGATCTGCGGTTCGAGTTTTATTGGGTAAATTCCTGGAATGAGGATAGGTTATAGTATTTTTAGTAAGTCTGAGTGAAGAAAATAAATGTGGTTATCAAGAATATTAACATACCTTTGCCAGTATTGCCTGCAATCAGCCTGTAACTATTTGTACCTTCTCGCGCCAATACCTGAAGAGATTGATAAATGATTATTCTAGTACAAAATATATGATATTAGGTTATAACAACCCTATGGTTGTTATAACCTAATACAGTTTCAAAGGATGATATCATTCTATAATGATATCATCCTTTGAAACTGTTTAACTGATTATTTTCCTTTATTTACAAACAAATTACATTTTTAAATATTCCTTAAATAAACAATATAAAAAAACATTTAAAAATATAAAAAATTGTAGCCCACCGGTATCGGGAACAGGGTCCAAGCTACCGGCGGTAAGGGCTCCAGAGAGAGGAACCTCCTAACAATACGAGCCGTGTCCAGAAGTACCGCTTTCTGAATCAAGCCCTTGATCCAGCTACCTAACGAGAGCCTCCTCAGATATTGGTCGAGGCTCTTGGCAATTAAGCCATGGGCTGATACAAATATCAACTGATTTATTATTACAATATATACAATAAAATATTACAATAATAAGCACTTTTGGCTGACCATTGCCATTGATTTCTGTCGACTGCTATTTGATTCAAGGTTTCTCTATTAGACATTACGAAATAGTTAAAAAAATACTTCTACTACTTCCTTACTATCCTAACTATGATTATAAATGTGTCAGCGAGTTCGTTTGTTTGTTTGTTTGACACCCCTCCACGTATTTCGATGAATTAAGAGACAGTTTTTATCCTGTGAGTACGGTAATCTATAACTTTTGACGTCTACTCGTGCGAAGCAGGGATATGAAGCTAGTATTCAATCAATCTGCGTCACAAAATACCTTAAACACGTCTTCCACAGTGTACGCCTTGTACCACCGCCCCGTTGCCGTGTGGAGTTCCTTCAGCGATCCTTGTGTATGTTCAATGAGGCACCACTCGTCATCCGACGTGCTGCACTTACGACTGCATTTCTTTGCGCATTTCCTAATGTGCAGGTCTTCTAAATCCTGGAGAAGAGATATAAGAGATAAGCTTTAAAGCCGTACTGCAGATAACACCAGACTTGTAAAGATTTTGGACGGTTAAGATGAGCTGAGAGCCTAAAGTGACGTTTGGCCAGCGAAAATCATAATGAAAAGTTGAAAATAAGCTAGGTACCCCTTTTGGTACCATTTACCTAAGCAAAGATAACGAGGAAACAATCAAAACCCTCTGTCTTTAATTATACCTGTAACTTCTCCTGAAGTCGGGGGTCGGTGTCTGTGGCGAAACTCTTGAAGGCATCCAGGATAGGCCTGTACCCAGTGCAGCGACACATGTTGCCGCCGAACGAGTCCTCCACCTGCTGCGTCGTCAGGCTCTTGTTCGACTTGTCGAGGCTGTAACAGTTATTATGATTGGATGAAAATGGAGGTGAAATCAGCATTTGTATTTGGTAAAGTCGATTTATGTGCGTGTACTGACATCATTCAAAAAATGTGCCGTTTCCCACAAAAGTGCAATAAAAACACGGTCAAAATGTATGAAACAGCTGTTTTTTTAAATTACCTATGATACATTTCTATGTGGTATTATGGTCATCAAACAAGTAGCTAGAATCTCCATTGGTTAACTCAGAAACTTATCATGGAAAAAAAAAAAAGAAGTCCCGCAATACCTGTACATATTCATGACCCATCCGGGCGTGCAGTATCCACACTGGGTGCCGTTGAACGTGGCCAGACGATCCTGGATGGGATGGTAGCCGTCCTTGCGGTTGCCGATGCCTTCCACCGTTGTTATGTCCCAATCGTGGCAGGATAGGATGTGGACCAGGCACTGGACAAAACAAATGACAGTTTCAAAAGGTGCTGAAGTTCTAAATTCAAAATCTAGTTTTATTTCGTGACATTACAAATAAGCAGTTTTGGTAAAGTCACGGTTTTTATTCTCCGTAAATGAAAAATCGGATCCTTTATAATCTCTCTTACTTATCCGTCTGTCACAGAAGTTTTTATTCTTTTTTTGATGTCGTTAAATTGGCCCCGCATTATACAGCACGTTAAGCCGTTGGTCCCGGGTGTCATTTGTAGATCTTTGACAGTCGTTAGGTAGTCAGTGAGTGGCCCAAAAAGTCTGACAACCAGTCTTACCAAGGGGTATCGTATTACCCAGTATTAACTGGGTTGTGGAGGTCAGATAGGCAGACGCTCCATGTAAAATACTGGTATTCAGCTGCATCCTGTTAGACTGGAAGCCGACCCTAACATAGTTGGAAAAAGGCAAGGCAGATGATGATTATACAGGCCGACTCCTTCTCGCAGATAGGATAAGTTTTCCCAGTAGTTGAGTGGGGAAATTACAGGGTGGGTGCATATGTTTGATTAAAGACACACTCAGTTGGTCTAGTGGCCGCAAGCGCGACTCTGACATCTGACATTTTAGACTTTTTCCGTCATTAATATCTTAGTAGCAGCCCCGGAGTCTGAATCTGTGCCCGGTTACCGAATAGCCAAGAGGCTCACCCCCTATTACGTGGCACTTAAACATAGCAGGCGAAATGTGGGTGTAACACACATAATACAGGATGTAAACAGACCCTTCACATAGCCGTCAACCAAGCATTCTGTACATCAAACTAAATAACTTTACGCAAAAATTATTGCTGGGAATCGACTTTTTGTTTTTTGGGATGAAAAATCACTTTTTAAGGTAGGACTCGATGGAAAGCACTCAAAGCATTGTGCTGATGGATGGATTGAATAGTACGGGGGTCGTGGAGGTGTGTAAAGTAAAAATCTTACATTAAAAACATGTATTTAAAAAAAAAACAGTGAAAAAGTTGGAACTTTGACCCCCAATATCTCCGTAACTAGAAGGTATGGTCTAGAACAAAAAAATATCGCAAAGATGGGGGGAACAAGTGCCTTTCGGATGTGTTAAGGGTCTATTTACACCCTTTATATAGATATACCTAGATAACGCAAGTTTCACGAACCGTATGAAAACCAAGCGTGCCATTTTTTGACTACGAACTGTGTCGCCATAAGCACAATTTAGTTAATATACAAACAAGTTACTATGCAACTTAGACTACGTTTTTGTTCTTTACCATGCCTAGAATATTAAGTTTTTAACCTTTTTGAGCTTTAACGTTGTTGTTTTAAACAAATCAGCTTGCAGCGACAGTAGCCACGTTAAGTATAACATACATAAGCCGGGCACGCGAAGTAGGTGTACTATTAGGTACACCTCTGCCTAACCTTTCGGGGATTACAACAGGTGTTATGTAACTAGCCCAGTTTCTAATAGATACCAGATGACATCTAACCTTTGTCTACAATCATGGGAAATAGACCACAACCTGTAATTGTTTTCAGCAAGACAAAGGCGTCTTCGCATACACACAACGAGCATCAAGAAATATTGTTCTCATTAATTATAATTTACGTCACCTCTATGGAATACCTATTTACCCCCCCCCCCCCCCAAGGAGGAGGGTAATGTTTTTCGAGCGTCTGTATGTAGGTATGAATGTATGTCCGTTTCATGGTGACCTCGTAACTATTCAATCGATTTGGTTAATTACACGACGTTAAAATCGTCTTGGTCGTGTCTTGGTGGCGCGAGTGTCACTGGCTTCAAAAAGAAAAAAAATACAAATGGCGGATTTTAGGCGCCATATTTGGAGTACGAAATCCGTCGAGTGGGGTATCAAAATGAAGGGTTAATTTTAAATGGTGATTACAAAGATAATATGTATTTAAAAAAATTGAAAAAATCGTATGATAAGACTTGAAAAGTTAAATATGTTTTTTTTGTAGCCGATTAGAACTTAGTTTAGAAATAAGTTTCACTTTTGTACCTATTTTGGTTCCTTTCTTCTTTTCTGTATTATTGTGTACATAAACTTTTAAATAAATAAACACGTATATGGTATAGGCACATAAATATACATACTTATTTGTTACCGGATTACCTGAATTTATTTAATCATGTCTGCGGTTTTAGCACAATTTCATATCGCTATAAGTTTTCCTTAAACAACATGGTGTGTCGCACACCTAATTCAGTAAATCTGTACAAACTTGTAGGTACCTACAAAGAATTCTAAAAATAAAAATGTTGCCCCAAATATAAATGCAAAAACTTACTCAGAGATTAACTCCAAACACTAAGTCATGATTATTGCGGACCCACCATACCACTGGCCATACCTCCGGTGGTATGGTCGGTCTAAAACTATTCAACCCAATTCTGGGTTAAGCTCGCCATTGTACATAAGCTATATTGTTGCAATTTGTATGTATATTTTGTTTTTGTGTGCAATAAAGAATAAAGATAAAGATACCACTGAGAAAATAGTAGAAGATGGATATACATGACAATAGACCATGCCTTGGACAAATTCCGAACGAGATTGTCAATGGCGAACTGCGTAATAAGAGTATGTGTGTGACATATTTTTATTTGTAATAAACTAGTTTACCACAACCCTATTTTCTCAGTGATATAGTTTAAGACCCACCATACCAACAGTGTTATGGCCAGTGGTATGGTGGGTCCGCAATGGTCATGATGACACTGAGGATCTTCTACTAGGCAATTTACAATGATAATGTACTATATTATAAATATAAACCTAACTATCAACGGATGTGTACTGGTTACACCCCATTCCTTCTCACTACACACACCCTACACCTACACACCACATACGCTCCTACACATCCTAAACTTACTACAAACACACTCAGACCCTACATTTATTCACCTCACCACACAGTTAAGTGTTTTTCATTTTGTGTTTTCTTTACATGGAAATCCTGTTTTCTTTTTTACCATTGGCTTATTGTTGTAACGTCCCGTTTTAATATACTATGGCTTTGTTTGTTACGGAGAATCACTAACTCCTAAGGGCTTTATCATACTAGCGGTTTGCGAACGGCTGCGGAGCGGGGCGGGCGCGCATCTTATGCGTCGCGAACATGCCGCGGCTGCACAGCGAGGACGTCGCGGACGCGTGGCAAATACGCAACGTTTTCGTCGCGTGTTTGTAATAATGACGTCAATACACTCAGTTACAAAATGGATTCTGACGAGGAAACACTGCTGTTGGCTTTGTTACTTGGAAGAGGCCGGAGACGAAAACGAAAGCATCGAAGAATTTGGGAAGATCCATTATTCGCAACGAATTCGCTAGGCATGCGCGGAGTGTTCGTTGCACGCCCGCTCCGCTTTGAGGACGCTCGCAATCCGCTAGTGTGATAAAGCCCTAACACAGGCACATACACCTAGTTTAAGAGTCCGAGTATTAACATTATTGTGACCTAGTTATAAGCCTTACATACTTAGTCTGTGGATCTTGTACTGTGTTAGCTTTTGGTGAAATAAAGAATTAAATTATTTATTTTATCTATTTTGTTCCGTGATTTATTGTTGCTTGTTTACATCACAACCTAGCTACTTCACTTTGAATATAATAATAATCTACTGAGTCATCGGTTACACGTCTGTTTTAATTCGTTTACGGTTTCTGCATCTATACTATTGACCTTAGTCATAGTTTTATGTAGCTAAGTAATTCCACTTACATAAATAGCCGTTATTTAATTATTTTCTGATGACTGCCTCGTTGGTCTAGTGGTCGCAAGCGCGATTTCTGAGCGTGAGGTCCTGGGTTCGATTCCCGGGTCGGGCAAAGTGTTATCGGGTTTTTCCATCAGGAATTTCTCAGTAGCACGGAGTCTGGATTTCCGCCCGGTTGATGACAATAGGCTCGGCCCCTATTACATGGGACTTAAACATAACTGGCGAAATGTGGGTGTACTATAAGTAAACTTCTGCCTAACCCTTCGGGGACTACAGGCGTGATGATATGTTATGTTTTTTCCGTTGTCACTAGGCGTCACCTAATTCATACCCATTTAGTTATTTCCCAACTAAATTCTGGTTATCCTTGACACTGAAAACGGGATATTTACCATGTTTAGGTACTACATATTTGTATTGAGTTCTCGATATTTCGGCGCTTTTGCAAGCGTCATGATCACGGATATTTTATAGTGTTATTGATAATGTTAGTGACCCAGATTAAAAACGTATATATTCTAGGTTTCTTAAAATCTACCTAAACGCATAGGTAGGTAGGTAGTTAAAGTCACTAGTACCAATATGTATACCTACACTTTCCTAAACTTAAAAGCAATTTTCGCGTGAAATAACGATTGTAACTTGGAGACAGGATCTTTTTCATAAAAATATGAGTTCCAGAATACTATGTTCGTAACAACATGAAATTTTAATCAGAACAGTAGGAGAAAACACTTTTGAAAGTTGCTACGTGTTTACATATTGGTGCTCGTGACTGTACTAGCTGAATATCAAAACTTTACATTTTTATGAAGCCCATGGGCGGCATAAAAACTCTCGAAACTAAATTTGGCACAACACGATAAAGCAGTAGAATACATTGAGCTAAAGCCCTAGGTGTGTTGCCGTGAATATAATTTCGGTTTGGGTTTTCAAATCACAAAGTTATGATACCCAAACCCAAATGTGTATAGGTATCCATGGATATTATGTTACATTTTTTTCCTCATTCATGACAGTATTTTTTAATACATTATCCTGATATTGTAAAAAAAATAAAACAAATACTTTGTAGTGGGCTAATAAAAACAAATCGAGTTAAAGCAAGTTCATCATTATATATGTGGCAACTTGCATATACAAACTGATTACCACTGGTTTTCCCTAATGACTGGTGGCAAAAAAACTGTCTTCAAGCAAGATGAAGGATGATTTGATCGAAGGGACCCACAAAAAATTTTAGAACAGATAAAACGGCGTCAAGGGCATTAACACTATGCACACTCACACACAAACACACACACACACACACACACACTGTGTTATTATTAACACTTATGTCGCAAATGCCCTTCAAGGAGTGACAAAAAAATAGTATCGACTAAAAAAGTGCCTTCAAAAGCCCATTATAAAAATCTATCACAAAAACGTGACATATTTATTTCGGCTTTGGAGTTGGTGTTGATCTTCATATCAAAAAAAAATGTCACCGAAATATGCCTTACTGAAGTCAGCTTAAAAAAACCGGCCAAGTGCGAGTTGGTCTTGCGCACTGAGGGTTTCGTATAAACTTGTAGATATTTTGTTATAACACTACATATTTACGGTTTTCAGTTTTTTTCCTTTACATGTGCTGAAAGACAATGCTTCTTGCCAAATTTTATGATTCTAGGTCAACGGGAAGTACCCCATTGGTTTTGATTCCCTTGTCAAATCGCAAAATATGCTAAAAAGAAAGAAAGAAATCATATTTATTTGGCACATGCCACAAGTGCACACAACAGACAAAAACAAAAATTATAAAATAAATTAATTAATTAATTACGGTCATATGTTTTGATCGCGATGACTTACAAGTTTGTTTTGGTCACTGCTCCAAGAGGTAGCAGGTATTTGATATTAATTTCAGCTTGATACCTCCACGCGTCCCTGAGAAAAAGTGTCTTGACAAGGGTTCCGTTTTTGCTAACGTAAGGAACCCTAAAAACAGATTTTCAATTAGTTGGTCAAACGAGGTGCAGCCGTATAGTCTAGCAGCTGTGGTGGTCCAGCAGTAACAGCTGCGATTAACAATTTGTACCTAGACGGTTGGTTCAAACCTAGCCAGGTCATTACTTCGTGTAAATGACTTCACCATTACAGCCCGTAGAAAAATCTGAGGGAACCAGCATGTTCTGGAACAAAAAAACCGAAGACTGGCTACTTACTCCTTCTTTACAGTAAAGAGGCCTACAATATTGTTTCTCAGCAATGAGAAAATCAAAGGTTAATTGACCAGGCCTAGAATTCTACTAGTTTTCATAGCACTCAATGAAACTTAAATGTTTGGTAAACATTCCAATCGCTACCATTGTATTGTATTGTGTTGTGTTGTGTATTGTTGTTGTCCTACGAGTACAAAATTGAATTCAGTGCTAGCCCACTCGTCAGATGCATTGTTCGATATTTAGGAATTTGACTATTGACAAACTACTCTTTAGGTAGCATTAATACAATCTATCTTCTATCTATCTACATATACATCTATATCTACGAGTATTACTTATAATAAATCTGTAGAGAGGTCAATTCTGTACATGAAATATATTTCCAAAATAACTATCAGGGGGTGATTAGGGATCGATACTGATGCCAAAAATGCAATCAGTAAAATTTTTGTCTGTCCGTCTGTCTGTCTGTCTGTCTGTCTGTCTGTCGGTCTGTATAACCGTTATAGAAACAAAAACTACTCGACGGATTTTAACGAAACTTGGTACAATTATTTTTCATACTCCTGAGTTGGTTATAGTATACTTTTCATCACGCTACAATCAATAGGAGCAGAGCAGTGAAGGGAAATGTTGGGAAAACGGGAGAAGTTACTCCATTTTTTAAGCTTCCGTCGCGTGTGCAACCTTAATGGTTAAAGCTACACAAAAATTATATATGACAGAAATATTCTCCTTAAAATTATATAAAAAATATCCCACGACAGCATATGTCTATCTTTTATGGTTGACTCACAATATCACGTGTAACTCCCGATAGCTTAGCAGTTCGAAGCTTTCTGATTATATTTGTCTACTCTTACGTTTATAACACTCTCAGTCATCCCTAATTAAAAAAATTAACATTATTAACTATTTCATAAAAAAGAATCATAGAAATCGGTATAGAAACACCAAAGTTATACATGAAATACGCTAATAATAAGCCATCGCGCGTGAATACTGAATCATGCTATAAGGATTATTTTTGTATAAGGTCCGAGAATCGGTCGCCGCGCTCGACGCGGCTCGCGGCCGAAGGTATAAAAAGGCGAGGCGTCCAAGCGCGAGCTTCAATATAGTCCGGTTAAGCAGTACCATCTTCTATGATGACTGCGAGAATGCCCTTTCGAAAAAAAAAAATAAGCGCGAGCTTCATACAATTTTTGCCTGTTGATGCGAATAGACGTTCAGAGCGTTCGACCTTATTGACAGACAATACTTAATTGATATTAACAAACCGTGCTTATCAGCGCGACTTTTAGTCTTTGATAATTTATTTTTAGATTCCATTTGTTGTTATTTTATAAAATAGGTATTAGTTATTTTGGTAGTGTTTAAATATTCGTTCAAATTACAATTATTAATAGTTTACATTTTATTTCTTTTTAGGTGAAGTAGTAGTAGGTACGCATAGATTTTTAGATACTGATAGGTAAGTTTTGGCTAATTTACGTTCACTTTTTTATACCTATTAGTTTTATTTTCATTTACGTTTTAGCTTTATTTTTATTCGCCTGCATCAATGCCACCTAAAAAACGATTATCTTTATCTCGGAATTCGAGAGAAGCTAAGAGAATGAGAAATAGGCGTTCTCAAGAATCGGCAGAGGAAAGAGCACATCGGTTAAACTCTATGAGAGTTAGTGCCTCAACTTTTCGAGCAAATGGAAGCTCTCCCGAGAGAGAGATGCGATTAGCAGCTGACAGAGCGAGACGAGCTTCATCACGGGCATCTCAAAGCTCTTCTCAACGAGAGCTAAGGCTTACCATTGACCGAGAACAACATGTGTTATCCCGAGAAGCTGAAACTGCTTCACAACGAGAATTGCGACTCACAGCTGACCGCGAACGGCATACATTATCTCGCGAGTCCGAAACCTACACTGAGAGGGAATTACGTCTCACAGCTGATCGTGGGAATTCCACCCCTAAAGGGGTAAAATAGGGGATGGAAGTTTGTATGAAAGTCTGTCAGTTTTGAAGTTAGGATCTTCAAATTTTGTGTTTAGGCTGAAGATTGAAAATTAATTTATACGTGTCTCGGCGCTTTTTGGTAATTCTACCCCCGAAGGGTTAAAAAGGGGGGTGAAGGTAAGTAATCGGATATTTACGATATCCACGCGGGCGAAGCCGCGGGCAAAAGCTAGTATTATATAAAATGGTAAACTGACTGACTGACTGGGTGATATATCAACACACAGCCCAAACCGCTGGTCCTAGAGACATGGAACTTGGAGGATGTGTTCTTTGTGATGAGAAGGTCTTTACTAAGAAAGGATTTTTGGGAATTCCACCCCTAAAGGGGTAAACTAGGGGATGGAAGTTTGTATAAAAGTCTGTCAGTTTTGAAGTTAGGATCTTCATATTTTGTGTTTAGGCTGGCGATTGAAAATTAATTTATACGTGTCTCGGCGTTTTTGATAATTCTACCCCCGAAGGGTTAAAAAGGGGGGTGAAGGTAAGTAATCGGATATTTACGACATCCACGCGGGCGAAGCCGCGGGCAAAAGCTAGTGAGTTTATAAGGATTCCACCACGCATTGTGTAACAGCATAATCAGCCTATTATTTTCCCACTGGTGGGACACAGGCCTCCTCTCTATGAGAGGGAATGGGCTATAATCCACCACGCGGGCCCAGTGCGGGTTGGTAGATGTTACATGTCTTCGCTTTTTTGGTTCTAGGACATGCCGATTTCCTCACGATGTTTTCCTTCACCGTTTTGAGAGCAATGGTGATGAAATAAATTACACAAAGTCTGCCTGGGTTCGAACTCACAACTTACTGCTCGTTAGTCTTGGCCTCCACCACTGGGCCACCGCTGCTTTGTGTAACAGAATAAGCGCAACTCGTCAAAAAACTTTGCCCCACTAGGAATTTCTCCTGTATAGTGATTGTCATTTGTAGCGTGCTTTCCGAGTCACGGGAGAAACTCGGTGTGTAATGATCACCCATCCACGGACCGACCTTGGCAAGCACTGCTTAACCTTGAAGATCAACCCCGAGCGGCTGTTACAGAGCCACGAGCCTTATATTACGACTGTAAAGATCTTTGCACAGGTCTTTACAACAAGTCACGTAGGAAAACCAATAAATAACCACTTAAAGCAATAACTTCAACATGACGTCTTAACAAGCAATACGTGTCCATGAACTTGCGTGGTTGATTCACCTCGACTCGGTTGGCGACACTGACCGATGGCACATACGAAAATAAAATAACCTCACACGTTTTTTATTCAAGTACCTACGAGTGGTCAACGCTATCGTCTGTATAGCCGGTTCTCTCTATTTGTCGAGAGCTCGGACTACCTTGTTCAACGGAGCATTCACAATAATGTTTGAGTCTAATTAGCTTCGACCAGAAGTCTGCTACATCGACGGCGTTGGTTGTGGCTAGCTTAAAGTGCAGGTCCTGTTCACAAAGACCAGTACAGCGCGTATATTGCGATTATTCAGGCGTATTCGCTTGGTTAAAATAACAGCTGTCAGTAAAACTGACGACAAATTTCGCGACTCGCGCTGATACGCTCAAAAGCTCAAAAGACGATCTCTTTTCAAGTTGTCGAATGTGCACTGATGGTCTGCGACTTTTCACCCTTAAGCCCTTAGTAATAAGGTTGTAAAGTGGTCGACCGTCAGTGAACAATGTAGTACCTACCTAGGTACATTGTGCAGCCCCTTCACGTCTATTATACCTCTGAGTTAGTATCGCTGTCAAAATCAAAGGGACTTTAATTCGTTGCTGATGCTTTGTTCCCTGGATTACTGTTACACAATCAACACACAGTTAGAGGTAAATAATTGTGAAAAGACTTTAGTTGATGGCCATTATTTTACCAATCTCAGATTTGACGACGCCAACAGCATCAGACTACTTGAAAAGTGATTTTGAATATTTCTACGTCACGTAAGTAGTTGTAAAACAAGTGAGATAACCGTATTTCCGTTATATGTAATTAAAACTTTGTAGTCGCAAGATTAAAATATTATATTCTAAACGGGTCGCGTATTATAATGAATATATCGCAGGCTCTCAGCATACCAAACAGGTTAATCGTCAAAGTAGGTATATTATTCTGTTATTCACACTAAGAGCTGCAATTATTATCAAACAAAGTGTAAATTGTTGTTATTTATATGTTATTGTTTACATGGAATCTTGCCTATCATTTTATTCTTATGATGGAGTCGTACGTCAATAAAAATAAAAGGTAATTTACCTACAAGTAAAAAGTACAGCAATAGTCGTTCGGTCGTAGCTCAAGTAAGTAGGTAAGTACCTACATGTCGCAGTAAAATTCTAAATCTGTCATTGATAAGGTCTAGGTTAAGCTAAACATAGGTCAGACCTGTGGATCAG
This sequence comes from Noctua comes, assembly GCA_963082995.1. NCBI lineage: Eukaryota > Metazoa > Arthropoda > Insecta > Lepidoptera > Noctuidae > Noctua > Noctua comes. The sequence goes on along the minus strand of OY720279.1, from coordinate 3,201,624 downwards.
ACGATGTAGCATTCTCTAGAAGTCATGGCCGAATCTTTTATATGTATAAGGTGTTAATAAATTAACCCTAAACCTCTTAGGTGGTAAATCGGACCAACTATCTACTCTATATATAGAATCGCGAAAAAAAATCAGCTGTTTCATACATTTCGGGTCAGTAGGTATTGCACTTTTGTATGAAACGGCTGATTTTTTTTCGCGATTCTAGAGTTGGTCCCATAATGAAAGTTGTTCAGTTTCATGGTCCGAGTTACCACCTAAGAGGTTTAGGGTTAATTTATTAACACCTTATATAAATGTACTAAACTATTCACTTCAATTCCCTTGGGAATTTACTCCAGGCCCTTGCACACTCGCATAGACAATGAGGCAGAAACTATTATAAAGGACTTCCCGCCACACTATTCTCGAGGCATTGCGAGGTACACGTGTGATGTTAGCTTTAGTTAATCATACTACTAAGTAGGAAGATATTATAAATGTGAAAGTTTGTGAGGATGGATTTATTGATGGATGGATGTAAAGATGGATGGATGTTAATTTAGTTTATAAGCTGGATTAACACAGGATTTTATCCCGGTGGTACCTACGTACCCGTGGGACAAATAATGATAGTAACAAGATAAGGTCTTTTACTTACAGAATTGACAGCGAACACATGTTTCTCCTTCGTCACGGGGTGGACCTGCGCCACAGATACGACGCAGGCGCCGCACCCCCCCTCGTGGCACATCGCCTTCGTGCCATGCAGCTGCAGGTAGTTGCGCAGGTAGTCGTTCAGGGAGGTCTGCGGACTGACCTCTGTTCCCGCTGGAAATAAGAGCGCAATGCATCAGGGACTGGTGAATGGTATGGTAACAACCAATCGTGTGCGATCAGCCAAGGGGGGTGTACACAATGATATCGCTACTGGGCAGTAAAGACAATCGTAATAAGGATGTTTTATGTTATAATCCGAGTCTATTTATTTTCTTACTCTTAGAATCAAAAATTTATGCTGTACTAGCTTTTGCCCGCTGTATCGCCCGCGTGGATGTCGAAAAATATCCCATCCGAACAAACATAGTTACTTACCTTCATCCCCCTTTTTAACCCTTCGGGGGTAGAATTATCAAAAACGCTGAGACACGTATAAATTAATTTTCAATCGGCAGCCTAAACACAAAATTTGGAGATCCTAACTTCAAAACTAACGGACTTTCATATAAACTTCCATCCCCTATTTTACCCCTTTAGGGGTGGAGTTCCCAAAAATCCTTTCTTAGTGGATACTTTCTCTTCACAAAGAACACACCCTCCAAGTTTCATGTCACTAGGACCAGCGGTTTGGGCTGTGTGTTGATATATCACCCAGTCACCCAGTCAGTCAGTCAGTTTACCATTTTATATATTTAGATGGGCTTCCGTACATTTTTTCACAGGTGACCACTGAACACCAGCGCTGTGCTGTGGGCCCCCCATAGCGCATGACGACACTCAGCATGAGTATCGTCATGCACAGTCACACGTGCAAGCTGTCAATTTGTTTTTTTGTTCCGTCCTGCTCTATTCAAAATATTTGTTATGCGTTGTTTGTTTATTGTTTTTGTTTTGTCTGTACGTCAAGAAAAAAAAAATTATCGCAGGGTCATCCCTACGATAATTTTTTTTTTCTTTCTTATTTATAGGGATGACTAGTGCTATCAACTGGTCCGTGGTCACTAACCCAACTGGAAAAACCTCGATTCATAACTAACTGCACTTTGCCCCACCTGGGGATCGAACCGGTCAAGCTTATGAAACCATCCAGTTAGAATTTTTACTATTTCAATAAAATTTATTTTTTATACAAGTTTTATTATGGGAAATTATAAGTCTCGCCACAAAATTATTTATGGGCCATGTGATTAAACTTCTAATTTTATAACTAAGCAACGGGAAAATAACATAGCCTCTAATAAACTAATTCGTCTTTTTTACAACGCCATCTAAATATTCTATAGAAAGCGTCAAGTAAAGATCATCAATTATTGTGACTGTCCTTCTTATTTATACATTGCCACCTAATTTACTTACTCGGTCACGGATTTTATAACTCGCCACCATTTTACGTTTTACAACTTCAAAACAATGTCCTCAAAAAAATATAATTCAAGCTTCCACAGAAAGCATCATTTATTATAAGTTAGCATTTAAAATAATACATCATATTCTTTTATCGTGAAAATAGCCACTGCATGATTTGGCGCGAGTACGCGAAACGACAGAACTCATAAAAGTTCAACTCATTAAATAGGCACAACGGTAATTTTAATTAACGGAACAACAAATACTTAGGAATCAAGAGCGAGTGAAGCGAGTTCGGGACTTGGGGCACCCCGACTTTAGGTTAGGTTAGGTTACTTTAAACCCTGCAAACAGAAATAGGAGCCCCGCACAGCGGGGCTACGTCGACTATGCCTATTACAAAATATTGATATTATTTACCTTGGACTTTAGGTGAATTTCTGCACTAAAAACTTACGAGACTACCCAAACAAACAGCTTAAAACTTTGTGACTGGTTAAGAATATTTACTATAAAGTGATATTTAGATGAAACGTGATTTTGCCGAAAAGAAACAAAATATGTATTAAATGAAAAATTTATAAATGATTAAATATCAACATTTGTAAAGCGAAGCGTTTGCCAAAGGAATGCGTGTAAAGCAAAATTTTGACGATCAATTAATATGGGATGAGTTACATTTTAAACGTACTGAGTTAAAAAATTAGAAGCTAAATAAATATATTTTTTGATGTCATTTAATTTATTTCATGACATTTTTAGCAAAATTTTGATGATCAATTAATATGGGATGAGTTACATTTTAAACGTACTGAGCTAAAAAATTAGAAGCTAAATAAATATATTTTTTGATGTCATTTAATAGTATTTTAGAAGTTTACTGTTAGAATGCATGTTAAAAATTTAGATGCTAAAAAATAACCATCATGCTGAGTTGTATTTAGGGTGGTTTACATAGATGATAACTTGTGGCTAGGATAGTATTATTTAGATGCTCGTTAATTGTGGCTGACTTAGTAATTTAGAAGTCAACCTAATTTTTTGGAGGCGAATAATGCCATTAAAAAGAAGTTTGTTTAATTAGCACCCTTTTATTATTAGGTCCTGCGTTCGACTCCCAGGTCGGGTTAAATTCCAATTTCTCCGTAGAAGTCAGTACTCTGGGTGTTTGCCTGGTTGACGGCAATAGGATAGTCCCCTATTACATTGGACTGCAATCTAACGGTAAAATTTGAGTGTCTTTTCTATCAGTACACCTGTGCCGCACCCTACAAACTACGTCACGCCTGTAATCCACAGGCGTGACGATAATGTTAATGTTTATTCTAGACTAGCTGTTGCCCGCGACCTTCGTCCGCGTGAAATTTTATAGCCTATAACCTTCCTCGATAAATGGGCTATCCAATTCCAAAAGAATTTTTCAAATCGAAGCAGTAGTTCCTGAGGTTTTTATTTATTTATTTATTTGGTGCACCAACATACTAAGCATTAATGTGAAACGATAAAAAAAAACATAACAGTGCTGGTATGTATGATTAGCGCGTTCAACCAAACAAACAAACTCTTCACCTTTAAAATATTAGTAGAGATATGTATGTGTACATACATGCAATGTGCTGCCGTTCTTTATTGTTGCTCCGAATGCTGTTTTCCCTATAGGTACAATTCACAGAATTTTGTAATAAATACTGATCTACATAAAGTTATGTAACTATACCCTAAAAAATGCCCTTAATGACAAAATGAAAGTTGCTTTTGTTGTGGAAGGCATTGACCACTGAACAGTAGTGCACAGGTGGCACTAGACTTAAATACTTTAGCACGGTTTCATTGGCTATGTCACAATCACGATTTTATTGGCTGAACAATAAAACTTCAAATTAAATCAAATCATAATATTTTATTTCACATAGGCCTAGATGGGCACTTATAAAACGTCGACAAAAAGATGTACGGTTCGGGTTGGTCGTTTCCTATGGAGAAGAACCGGCAAGAAACTCCATGGTTACTCTTTTCAAATCATTTGGTATTACAATATTGTCATGGTTACAGCATTTGTACTTAAGTATGGGGGGGCAGCGTAGGCGACAATAAGTCGTTGCTTACTACACAAAAGATGTAGAACAAGATAAAAAGTTAACAAGCAGCTGGGAATCTAACTGATCGACTATTCGCGTAGGAATTTCATTGTTGTACATTCCCAAAGAAATGATTAAGATAATTTATTACGAGCAATAGAGACAGCGGCTGTCAGAAAATTAAATTAAAACCCGTGTCTCCGTGACGCATTAAAGTAAAATGACACAGTTTTACACGTGTCCCAAGCACTAGATTCATCGATTACACGAGTTGCTTGCTCGTGTATGTAAGAATTTGAGGAATGGAGGAATGGCCAGTAGACAAGCAGATAACGATTTTGTTCGCTCGCGATGTCCCGTTTATCGTGTTTTTAAATATTATTGGAATGTAAACCTAACTGGCAAAATGTAGGTGTACTATTAGGTACACATCTGCCTAGCCCTTCGGGGATTACAGGCGTCATGTTATTTTGTTATTACCTACTTAACGTAACTCTTGTCATTTTCCCTGTCATCAAAGTACCTACTTACTTTCTTTTAGAACCAAATTAATTACCGATAACCAAAACAGAATCGTTTAAGTTAAATTTTCATGACAAGTTTCAGTTACATTTTATGGTCCATTTTTTACCCAACTGCCAAGGAATGGTTATGTTTTTCGCGCGTATCTTATTCTTTGTTTATTTTTAATGTATCATTAGGTTCGTCTCATAAACCCAAGTGTCTTTAAAAAAAAACAAAATGGCTGATTTTGGCGCCAAATTATGTCGTTAATATTTTTTTTTCAACCAATCCTATCGAGTAGGGTATAAAAATGAAGGAAATTAAAATGAGATTACAAATAAATGTATAAATATAGGTAAATAATACAATATGTCGTCGGGTTTTTAATACTTTTAATTAAATGTTACTTGTGATCAGGAAAATTCAATTAAGTCACCATCGCTAAATCATATTATTAAAAATAATCTCAACAATATGCGATTCCAATTCATTAACATTAAAATAAATTAATCAAAGTTGAGGTGATAAGCAGATCACATGTTCAAAATATGGCAGCTATTTGTGATAAAATTTAAGCAAAATTTTTCATTTCGAAACACGTTCGTAAAAGGCAAGTTGACGACATCACATTAACTGGGTAATTAAAAAAAAACAATGTACGCCTCATGTAAGTATGTGCTATTTATTATCACAGACATAATTAAAATACTATTAGAAAAATATGGAAGCAACCAAAATATGTACATAGGTATGTATACTACAGGGTGGGAGGGACACCGACGCGAAAACGGTTATATTCAGTACATCATTCAACTTCCGAGTGTGACCAATTGGCAACTGAACCAGGCAGCACTATACTTTTTATTTTTTTAATCCATTTCGTTAGAGCCTGCGCGCACTAGCGATTTTAAGTTGGCCGATAGTTTGATCGGTCAGAGGATCAGTATAGATAGAGTTATATGTCAGTGTGCGCACTTGAAGATTAATAGTTGTACGACCGAACTATATAATAATAATCTTTTTACGATTGCGACTGAACTATCGGCAACTCAAATCGATAGTGCGCGCAGGCTCGTATGCCGGGTACACATTGGTGTAACGTAACGTGAAATGTAACACGAATGAACCGTCCAGACTTATACAATGCAACTTGAAATGTAACCCAACAACAGGCGAATTTGTTTCATCGTGTGTTACATTACATGTTACGTTTCACCAATGTGTACCCCGATTAGATGACTATTGCTGTGAATATTATGTTTTATTTTCAAAAATAGAACAAATCAATAGACAATCTAGAAGATATCGCTTTCGGAGATAAGGCCGCCGTTGTACCCATAGAATAATAACAATATTGTAAAAGAGCTGTGTTATCATTTTGGTGTATATTCTATTTATTATCTCTCCATCTATAAATCAATCAATATGTCACCTAAACCACTTGAGATAGTAAGATAACTCTTGTCACGAGTGCTTAACAAAATGACATGAAATACCGATAGTAAAATTAACAAGTACCTACTAGTACACTTCCTGATTCCATAACAATCATTTTGATCTCATCTAAGAAATCAAATGACACGCTCTAGATCCCTTACAACATGTAAAATGTCCACCATCGATTACATAGAAGCGTCTACTTTTATTTCTAGAAGCAAATTGTACCGGAAGAGTCTATTAAAGGATGTAGGGGACTCTTTGTTACAAATCTGACAATTTCGTAACACCATGGACGAGTCGTAGTGATTACATACGGGACCGAAACGTGGTCGCTCACAATGGGCCGCATCAGAAGGCTTAAAGTCACCCAAAGGGCAATGGAGAGGGCTATGCTCGGTGTTTCCTTGCGTGATCAAATCAGAAATGAGGAGATCCGCAAGAGAACCAAGGTTACCGACGTAGCCCGAAGAATAGCCAAACTTAAGTGGCAGTGAGCAGGGCACATTGCTCGCAGAACGGATGGCCGATGGGGCCGAAAAGTTCTGGAGTGGCAACCGCGAACCGGAAGACGCTGCGTTGGAAGGCCTCCCACTAGGTGGACCGATGACCTTGTAAAGGTTGCAGGGATCCGCTGGATGCGAGACGCACGGGACCGGTCAATGTGGCGACACTTGGGGGAGGCCTATGTCCAGCAGTGGACGTCTTTCGGGTGAAATGATGATGAATGATGATGATGGACGAGTCGTACTTGTTAGGTACGGAAAACGACTGGCTATTGAATCAAATTGTTGCTTGTTTACCATGAAGATTTCTTCCCAGTTATTACTGGCTGGCAGTGGCAAAGGTACCATACAACTCGATTCCTACCGGATTTCCTTTGAAAAATGGCACAGTCAGTATTCTATAGACAAATCATATAATCACATTAAAGATATGTACTCCGGCTTACCTGTTACAAAAATTGACCCTTCACTACTGCTGGCTGGTCTCATCCTAACTACCATATAAATGTGAAGCTGAGTTTGTGTGTTTGAAGAAATGATGAACATTTAGCTTACTGATAGTTCTTGACTAGGGTAAGGCTTGGGGTATACCTAGAATATGATTTTTTATCTTATTCCGGTACTACGTTCTCATGGGTTAGTTCCCGAATTCCTCTCCAGCGAAGTTAAAAAACGTGTAAGATTTTTACTTTACACACCTTCACGACCCCCGTACTATTCAATCCATCCATCAGCACAATGCTTAGAATGCTTTCCATCGAGTCCTACCGCAAAACGTGATTTTTCACTCCAAAAATTTGAAAAGTTTGATGTATAGAATGCTTGGTTGACGGATATGTGAAGGGTCTGTTTACACCCTGTAGAATATGGGACAGAACTATTGTCAAAACTGTCAACGTTACGAAGGGATATCGTATTGCCCAGCAGGCGAAGGGTCAAGTTTTGTAAGAGGTAAGCTGGAGCACATATCTTTAATGTGATTATATTATTTGTCGAGTACTGACTGTGCCATTTTTCAAAGAGTAGCCGGTAGGAATCGAGTTCTATGGAACCTTCGCCACTGTTACCCAGTACTAACTCGGTTGTGGTGGTCGGATAGGCAGTCGCTCCGTGTAAAATACTGGGATTCAGCTGCATCCAGTTGGACTGGAAGCCGACCCTAACATAGTTAGGAAAAGGCTAGGACAAAAGGAAAGAGCGAACTCTAGCTTTTCTTCTTGACGTGTAGATTTAACTCTGTCCAACTAGTATGTAACTATGTAGCCAGCTCGACCTCTGGACAGTAATTCTATCATTGGCTTTTTTTAGTCCTGGAAGGTGGTTGTGCAAGATAGGTAGGAAAAAACGTGAGGTATAAATGGTGTAAATAGACCCTTAACATATCCGAAAGGCACTTGTTTTCCCCGTCTCTGCGATCATTTTTTTGTTCTAGACCATACCTAGGAACCTTCTAGTTACGGAGTTATTGGGGGTCAAATTTCCAACTTTTTCAGAAGTTTTTTTTTTAAATACATGTTTTTAATGCAAGATTTTTACTTTACACACCTCCACGGCCCTCGTACTATTCAATCCATCAATCAGCACAATGCTTGGAGTGCTTTCCATCGAGTCCTACCGTAAAACGTGATTTATCACCCAAAAAAAAAGAGTCGATTCCCAGTTATAATTTTTGCGTAAAGTTACTTAGTTTGATGTATAGAATGCTTGGTAGACGGGTATGTGAAGGGTCTGTTTACACCCTGTATTCTGTGAAGGGGCTCGACATTGACGTTACGTTTGGGATGACTCGAGGATACTCCATTTGGCCAGATTATTACTACATCGGTCAACCTGGACTCAAATGTTCCACTACAATTCGTATCGTAGAAGTTCTGCTAGAGTGATTAAAGTGTGGAAAGTTGGGAAGTCTGTTTCTCCATCTACAAATCCTTTGACCACGATGACTTAGAATCTGCGACTACTGAATGGTCAATAAATATCTGATACAGCTCAGGAAGCCAGGAATTTAGACAGCCGACCAGAGAGGAGAGGCCTTTGCTCTGTAGTGGGACAATACAGGTTTATGATGATGATGTCAAGACCACCACTCTTTCCCGGTTTGAACTGATGTCCCACGGGACTGTTGATCGATATTTTATCGCTTGGGCTACATACAGTGTTCTATGTAATTTATTTAGTTAAGAATCTCATTATAAAAACCCGCAGATGTTTCACAATATTTCCTAACAAGCAAACAGACATTAACATAACTGTTCTAAAAAAAATACCGACGACAACAGACAGCAAGACGTCATGTTTGTTATGCTATTCAAATTAATTTAAAAATAAAATAATAAAACTCACTCAACGAATATTGGTCGCCGTTAATCGTAAAACTAATTCTATCCATTTTGTATCACATAAACACAATGTTTATCATCACAAACACAGCACGGATACGATAAAATAAATAGATAATAAAAATTACAATCACGGGTCACACTGGACTTGATCGCAACGCGCGCTTGCGCATACTGTGAGCTGTGGTACTACGACAGCTTACTATACCGGCTGGAGACGTAAGATGATTATAATCAGAGATAACATACCATACATAAACTACACTGCTTGCAATCATAGTTGAAGTACGCGCTCAAGTACGATGTTCGTTTGTTCAAGTTTTAAGGGGGAAATAAGGGGGCAAGATTAGGTTTGGGAAGGATGAGCCAGGGTCGCCCGCGAATTCAAATTTTGTTCAACATACAGCCTGAATCTGACCTGCAAATTACAAAATACGTAAGAAAATTTAAATTAAATTTAAATTTTAATTTAAAAAAAAAGTTATAATTATTAATTAATTATTATTTTATTAAAATTTAAAATAAATTTGAATTTTTTCACCTTAAGTCTTTTGAAGGTGATTTACATACAGTGCAGTCTAATGCTGTGAGTCGTTATGCACATCTTTACAGATAATAGTGTGCTCAGACGATATCGCATTGCCCTTACATACAAGGTCTAATTAAGTTAACTAGCGGCACTTCGGCGCTAAAAAAAATTAACGTAATTTACATAATTATTATATATAATGTATGTATAAACGTAAATTAAATTTTTACAACTTTAAATATTTTTAATTGATGGTATTGAAATATTCTTCATCATCTTCCTGTTCTTGTCCCAAGTGGGGTCGGCGCAACACGTTATTCTTCCATTCTCTGACAACCGTCACACTCACGCTACCATTTACTCCTTTTTCCTTCTAATCGTTCGTCACACTTTAAATATTCTTCATCATCATCATCATCTGCCTAGCCTTTCCCCAACTATGTTAGGGACGGCTTCTAGTCAGAACCCAAAAAAAAAAATTAAAATAAATGTGTAACGTAATAAACGCAAGACCTCCCGTGTGGTCTCTCGCACCATGAAACTAAACATCTTTTGTTCTACGAGTTCTTGAAATTCGCAACAAAAAAAAAAAATACTTTCTATAGGAACGGACGCAATCAGTATGGTAATCAATGTATGGTAAAACTAAAAAAAAAGTTATGAATTTCCAAAAGTCATAGACCAAAAGTTGTTCAGTTTCATGGTCTCAGACACCACACGAGAGGTCTTGCGTTTATTATGTTACACGTTGTATATAATAAAGTAAATATTCTTACAGGTGAGAAATATTTACAGGATGAAAATAGGAGTTAGGTGTATTTGTAGTAACAGTTCAGTAGTAAGTTTTGCATTACAGTCTTGTAGACTTAAAAATAAAAGAAGGTCTAAAAAACGTTCCACAAACCGCTAAACGCTGTCGACACCGGAAAGAAAAACGAGTGAAAAGTTTCAATTAGAAAACACCAATCTAATGGAAAGTAGAAGCAAATCGAATACAATGAACCAGTGACAAATAAATTAAATCGAGAGCAACTTGGAATGTGTTACGAGAGTGAATAGGTTGCTACGATGCCGACGCTACCTAGCTGGAACGTTGAATGCTAGCTGAATTAAGAAATAAAATATGGCCATATTTCATCACTCATTTGATAATGAGTGATCAACGCGACACATGTAATGTGTTTGAGGAAAACTGATCCAATTTGATGAACAAAACCTAATGGTGCCTAAACCGCAGACATGAATTTTATGCTTCTTAAAAATACTTATTGCGGAGTTTTGATTTACATACACACGTATAGAAACGTCGAAACGCTGCATCCAGGAAGGCTGAAAGCCGAATTTGACATAGTAGAGGAAAAGCTAAGTAAATGATACTCGATACTTACAACGCGATACGAAAATATTATCTATCGCAAAGTAAGAGCAAATTGAATACAACGAACAGTTGATGGCGGCAAAATGAAATCGAGATCAAGTTGGAATGTGTAACGAGAATGCAGCGGTTGCTTGTTTCATATGAACGACGCCATGCTACCTATTGTGATTGTCTTGTCTCGGCATTTTTTTAATTATACCGTTAGATGATTAGGTACTATACAGTCGTTCCAAGTAGTTAATGTCCCTAAAGTCTGTAAACCAATCTTCAAGGTGTGTCGTATTACCCAGTATTAACTTGGTTGTGGAGGTCAGATAGGCGCTCCTTGTAAAATACTGGTATTCAGCAGTATCCAGTTAGACCAGTAGCCAACCCCAACATAGTTGGGAAAAGGCTAGGCAGCAGTGGCGAAGGTTCCATACAACTCGATTCCTACCGGCTTCCCTTTGAAAAATGGCAGTCAGTATTCTATAGACAAATAATATAACAACATTAAAGATGACGTGTACTCCGGTTTACCTCTTACAAAAATTGACCCTTCGCTACTGCTAGGCAGATGATGGTGATGGTTACGTATGATTCCTCCGCGGGTGCTAAACCCACTATTTTTACCTACGCCACAGTAGAAATTCGAAAAATCATTATGATAGACCAAGGTGGTAATGCTGCCAGCCTTCTGGGAGTTTCCCCGTTGACAGCGATGCGGACGAACCTTTGCTCCAGTCTAACCGGATGCAGCTGATACCAGTATTTTACATGGAGCGACTACCTATCTGACCTCCACAACCCAGTTAGTACTGGGTGATACGATATCTCTTGGTAAGGCTGGTTGTCAGACTTTTGGGGCCACTGACTACCTGTAGGTAACGACTGTAAAAGATCTACAAATGACAGCGGGACCAACGGCTTAACGTGCTTTCCGAGGCACGGAGAAATCTTGGAAAAAAAATGTGTTTGTTTCGTGTGAGAAATGAGAAATATTACACCACCAGCACATGCAGAAAGGGACCTTTAACCATTTTTTGCTTTATTTTTTTCAGCAGATCTTTAATATGCCAAAGTTCTTCAAACGAGTATACACTTCATAAAGGTGTAACCATTCGAAGGGCGTGCCAACACATTTGTTTATAATAAATCACTCTTGTATAATGCGGACTATTGATAAGTTTCTGTGACTGAATTACAAAAACAGCACTTGACATCACAGGGACGAATTTGGGTTGTTAATCTAAATCTACAAGGGGTAACATAATAAACGCTCAACCTGTCGTGTGGTGACTCAGACCATGGAACTGAAGCACTTTTGTTCTATGCCTTTTGAAATTTCGTAACTTTCTTTTGGTTATACCATACATGTTGATCAGCTGATCGAGTCAATTCCTATAGAACGTCCATTTTTTTATTGCGAATTACAGGAACTCGTAATCGCAAACAGTAAGTGACCATTGAAATAACCACTAACCGATAAAGCTTAAAGAAATAAATAAAGTTTAACAAACAGTACAGTCGCCAGCACATCAAGTGTCAATTTTCTCCAAATGGTTTTAAACCATAAAAATGTTGATGGTTAAGTTCAAAATCGAATGAGAAATTAACAGTTTGTGGTAAGTTGATGCGCAGGCGACTGTACCTACTCTATAATTACCTACCAATATTGATCCTTACTACTGGTTTTCCAATATTTATGTTTAGAATTACATATTTATAAAAACCAGAAGTGATTTTATCCTTCCTGTTAATGTTACAGTGGTTACTCCACTTTAATATAACAAAATGTAGGTATTGTTTGCGTCAGGAGATAATTTATATCGATTAAGATGATGACGCACTTATAGCGGATTTTCTACATTCAATAAGAAAATCTTAGTCATACCTACAGAGGATTGTTTGCGTTAGCGGTACTTACCTTTATTGATTTAATTCAATAACTACACTAGTAAAACAGTACACCTACGTTTTACCCTGAAATGAAAACCTTTTTGATGATAACCCCTATTTGCATAGAAATGTTTTCACTTAATGAGCTTAATAATATTCTCATGATTTTTAAAGACGGACTTGAAAGACTGCCTTATGTTTTACTTCCCCGTTTTCTAGGTGACTTTCTTAAATGGCAATACCAAATCCTCCACAACACACACAACATTTAATGTTTGCATTTAAAATTTTAGGACATTTCATTGATCACACACTGTGTATTGTGTAACAAGATTAAGACAAAACTGCTGGTGGGTATTATAAAAAAAACTTGACTTGATAAAAGTAGTCACAAAATAAAACCAGCAAAAGATTGGGTAAACGATAAGAAATAAATATTTGTAGAATAGTGTTATCAGTTTCCGTCGATTTGCCTTATTTATACGGACAAATATTAATAAAACACGTAGACAGTTTCAAGTCTAAATTACACTTTAGAGATATATATAAGTAGATATTTCCCAACATGTTATGTAACAGGAATTGTTGCTCATAGTATAAAAAACACATGTCATGTGACGAGGGTTGCATTGAAACGCATATACAAATGTTGATGGATCGAACAAGACTAACGCAGATTTTGTCAGGAATGATAAATTATGTGTAATAAAAGAAAAAGGAGTAAATGACAGCGCGATCGACAGGGGAGAATAGAAGAAAAAAACGTGTTAGTCGTTGGGCTAGCACCTTTTTGTTACTAGGGTTTGCCCTAGAAACACGGGATGAGACCCGGATGATAATAATGATAGAAACACCTAAAAATAATTTTAACAATACTTGCAACTTTAAAAAAAATGTATTTACTAGAACCGAAACAACTGAAACTGAATCCCATCAGGCAGCCAACATGCTACTTAACTACAATATTTGTAATATAATTAAAACAAAATTAAAGTAAATCGTAGTTTCATTTAAACGAATTTTGTCTGTCAAAGTATCACTTGTAACTAAATGTTAAAACAAAAAACCCAAGTTAATAAATCAGAATTATAATCCCCAAGTATGTCCCTGTACTTTTAGGCACACTAATCATAATAGACTGATTTAGTTTCACGAAGTATAGTGTGTGCAATATTAATTTATGTTGTTTACAAACGGGGGGGGGGGGGGCGGGAGGAAAGAATTAAGTAGTAACTTAATATTATCCCTGTAGTCATTTATGTACGGTGGTCTTGGCAGTCTATACTGAGCGTTTCTAATATAAAGACGTGTTGTGGTCCCGCGGGTGCAAAGTTTAAGGGTGTGTGTCAAACATGTGCTGGGCAGAAAGATGCTGTTACGTGATACCGGCGAATTTAGGATGCGTGTTGGTGGGGATTTCCAGTTTTGTAAGTTTGTTTTTATTCTTTTTTTTTTCTGGTTCGTTCCATTACGGAAAAGTGTCGTACCAATGTGTATCCGTCTGTGAATAGTATTTTACTCCTAAACTGTTCGATTAGTGATGATCGTAATCTATAACAGCTTTTTACTGAATAAATACTGTATGAAAGTATATAATACGGTACTTGTAACAAAACAATACATATTTTAAATATTTTTTTGCCTGTCGTTCTCTGTTTCTAACGGCTGTACTGATTTTGACGGAACTTTTACTGCCAGATAGGTGTTGTTATGAGGTGTAAGAGCTACTTTTTTTTTAGAAATAACATATTATTTCTCCTGACCTGCAATGATTTCCTACGAATGTATGGGAAAAGTATTTTGCAATTTCTGACTATTTTAGTACTCCAACCTGGGTTGGTCCCAGAGAACTTTTTGATCAGTATTAGAAACAGGATCGATAGGCATCAATAAACAAAACTGTGTAAAATGGCTATTTTCTTGATAACTGTAATTTTTTTTCAAAATATTAGAATAGGGATCAAAATTTCACGAAAATGTATCAGATGTATCAGATAGTCTCGAAAAACCATTTTCGTGTAGCTACAACAATTAGGGGCCGTCTCCACGAGCGAGAAAATCGCGGCGATGTTATCTTCGTGCCACGTACCTATTTCTATACACTCTCTTAAGGGCCGTCTCCATGAGCGAGAGAGTCGCGGCGATATTCTCGTATAGAAATACGTGGCACGACGATAATATCGCCGCGATTCTCTCGCTCGTGGAGACGGCCCCTTAAGGTAGTTCCCTTTATTTCCCGCTGAAAGTTTCCACCTTGATATTATCATCATCATCCACAACCCGACTTCACCCACTGCCGGGTATAGGCCTCTTTGCTGGTGCTAAGCTCCACCCTCTTGTGCCAGCCTCATCCAGGATATTCCCGCAATGGCAACAATGTCGTCTGCCCATCTCACCGCCGGACGACCAGCACTTCTCTTTCTTCGTGGACGCCACTCGGTCACAGCTTTACTCCACCTGCCATCACCGCACCTTGCTGGGTGCGCTGCCCAACTCGTTTTGAATTCCATAAGGCAATCTCCAATAGAGAAAGACCTTGGTACGTCTCCGGATTTCGACATTTGGAACTCGGTAGTTTTATGTCGACAATAGAACGCTATAATATATTTTACCTGAAACTAATATGATAGATAATGATACATTTTCGAAAACACAAAGGATGACTGATAGAGAATGCCTGTCCGCCTATGTTGTTAGTAGCTGTAGTACATGAATTTTAAATAATAACTAAATAATGATATTAATGTTATTACACATACCTAGTAGGCAAATAGGTTATTTTCGATATTTTTCCTAGTTGAGTCATAACTTGCCAATTTACTTTTTTGTCCCTACATACAAACTGTTCCAGCATTTTACCGCATGGTGAATACAACATTGATATTAATATCCCATACGTTTCGCTGTACTCTTAGCACTTACAGAAAAATCGCATAATGCCATCTCTTCCTGGCATTATTATTATTAAGTTCCCAGTAACAGTACTGGCTTAGCTACATTGTAATTCTTACTATATCCTTCGGGTATTCCCCGTCTACAGCGGTAACGGTGTTTTCAGTCATGTCGTGACAGGTAGGTTTGAACAGTATTTTTAATTGGTAACCCTGTTTTTCTACAAATAACAATAAAAGTAGTACATAGAGCCGGTAAATAAATTAACTCATGTACAATATGCAGGCCTACAGAATCAGGGCTTTATTGCGTCACTTCTTCGTGCTAAAACATTATGAAAAGGCGTGTTAAGGCATTTTAAACAAACTTTCAGGTGACTTTTTTTTCGAAATGACTGAACCGATTTTAATGAAACTTTGTACGCATAAGCAGGATACATAAGTCTTTTTAAAAAAGATAATTGGAAATTTCTGTTTTTATGGAAATACGAAAATCGGTCGAATTTAGCTGTAACACTATTTTTCGAAAATGTTCTCTGTCAAGTTTTTAGACTTATGTATCCTGCTTATGCGTACGAAGTTTCATTAAAATCGGTTCAGTCATTTCGAAAAAAAACAACTTTTAAGTTTGTATGAAATGTCGTAAGAAGGGCGGGTGATTTTCCCGTGCTGATTCACAGCTTAATAATTGTAATATTATGTAATTTAAGATGGTCACCAATATACGTACTTTCCGAGGCACGGGGGAAACTCGGTATGTCATTACATACCTAGTTACTCCCGGCTGTTGTAGATCTTTGACAGTCGTTACAAGTAGTCAATGGCTCGAAAGTCTGACAACCAGTCTTACCAAGGGATAACGTATTGCCCAGTACTAAGGTTGTGGAAGTCAGATAGGCCCTCCGTGTAAAATACTGGTTATTCAGCTGCATCCGGTTAGACTGGAAGCCGACCCCAATATAGTTGGGAAAAGGCTCGGCAGATGATGATGATTGACTATTTCATGAAGAAATACGAATGTAACGAATCCTACTTCTATGAGATATTTGCTTCTTTCTAAAAATTAGTAAAAAGAAGATCGCTCCATGTAAAATACAAGTATTCAGCTGCATCCGGTAAAACTGGAAGCCGATCTCAACATAGTTGGGAAAAGGCTAGACAGATGATAATTTATTTTTTTATAGCATTCAGTAAAAAGCTGTTATTTTGAAATTACAAACAGACACTTAATTTTATTTATTTATACAGGGTGTAAACAGACCCTTCACATAGCCGTCAACCAAGCATTCTGTACATCAAACTAAGTAACTTTACGTAAAAATTATAGCTGGGAATCGACTCTTTTTTTTTGGGGTGTAAAATCACGTTTTACGGTAGGACTCGATGGAAAGCACTCCAAGCATTGTGCTGATGGATGGACTGAATAGTACGAGGGTCGTGGAGGTGTGTAAAGTAAAAATCTTACATTAAAAACAAGTAATCAAAAAAAAACTTGTGAAAAAGTTGGAACTTTGACCCCCAATATCTCCGTAACTAGGAGGTTCCCAGGTATGGTCTAGAACAAAAAAATGATCGCAAAGAAAAATCGGGGAAAACAAGTGCCTTTCGGTTATGTTAAGGGTCTATTTACACCCTTTATAGATCAACATCCCAGTAGCACACAGCATGGGGGTACCTGGCTTCTAGACACCATCCCATTCCACAAAAGCGTGTCACGGTTTAAAGCACTATAATAAACTGAAATACCGATAGCCACATACGGCATTGACAAAAGTACTTTCAGCGACATTTTAATTAGAACTGCGGTCTTTACAAAGATGGCAACAGTCTGGTGCCGTCGGTGCAGTCGGTTTAAATGTAGCCTATGTTACCCGGCCGTAATAACGAATCGATTGACACCTTATTCATCAAAGTCGGATGAATAGTTTAGGCGCTACGGAGGAACATACGTAAATACAATCATACATATGACGGGGCCGGGGCTCTAGAGAGCCAAAGCCTGCCGGGGTCGCGGGACTTATAGAATTACCGTGACCCTGGAACATAAAGGGCTATTGAAGGACACCGTGGATTTTAGTCAGTACAAGTCTGACAGTCCCTCCCGCTCTGCCCTGGGTGGGAGGACTTATTTGATGATTTTACCACGTTTTTCTAAGCCTAAAAACAATAATTTTTGTGCCTTCCAGATACTCTCCGTATTCGCGCTGGCGACATCGATTGCGTACTTCATCATCGAAACTAAAGAGAGTCAGGAGTTTTCAGCGCAGAGCCTCCACTTCGGCAAGGCCATCGGGCTGAACCTGAACGTATCCTCAGTGCACATCATTCTGTCCATCGCGATCATCGTTTCTTTGATGTGGATGCTGTTTTCCATGATGCTGGTGGTTGGCATCATAAAGGTACGGATTATTAAATATTAAAAATCTCTTGAGTAGCATGCGTGGTGAAACTTGGAATTATAAAAAGGTTTCTCCTCACTAGCCCTTTCTCCTGTATCGTGGTTCGGTTACAAACATCAAAACTCACATACAGAAACAACCAGACACGAAACCACTATATGTAGGCCTAGTGGCGTGCCTAGGGACCAACAATACGGCAAGCCCATGAGTCAAGCAGACTGTTCCGAAACCCTAACAGCATGAAGAGTAGTAGGTTATAAGGGCAAGCCAAGCTTAAGGGCTTGTATGAAAGTACCGCCACTATGTAGGCCATACAAAATTTGTTCCGTGCGGGAACCGTATCCGCGACATGCAGTGCAGCAGTCAATCGCACAGCCACTGTGCCAACTAGGGTTTGATGTAATAGATAGAATCGATAGATACTTTATTGTACACCAAAGGCATTACACGGCTCTTTTACAATATTGCTCTTATTCTTTGGGTACAACGGCGGTCTTATCGCTGATAACGATATCTTCCAGGCGATACCACAACTTTGCAGTTTAAACACCATGTTGTGACAAAAAATTGAAAGATGTATGCTTAGATGGTTTGGACTTGTTGAAAGGATGAGTGAAAGGCGCCTAACAAAAGGTATTTACAAAGCAGTAGGAGTAGCAACGCTGCTCCGGGAGTGGACGCCCTAGAAGGATATAATACTCGCAACTGGCGTGCGTGCGCGGTAAACAAACAGGAATAAACAGTAAAATTATGGAATTATGACTAGCGTATCGCGAATGGTTGGCGCGAAATCTTGGTCCACTGGACGGTTAGCTTGGCGGGACGCGGAACTCGCGGAGTCGCGGGTGGCGCGGCGTTGTCAGCTCTTGCCGCCGCGATAAGAAAGCGTTCACACCAATGTTTTTAAGGCAGTGCTACACTGCTTATTTCTTTAAATGGTGACAAGTGTGCTGAGCGTGGGATACAAGGTTATCCATGACCGGCAGAGTGTCATAAGGTTATCGATTGGGAATTTCTCAGTTACAGTCCCGAGCTAGGATTCGAACTCAATTGATAACAAAACTCTCGTCGTATTGCATATGTTACGGCTAAAAGCCGAAGTAAGGTTGCACTTAGTTCTAGTCGGCTATACAAGGATAGGATATATAAGGATACACCTAGGTGCGGCCGGTAACGGTTGTGTATCCTTTTTATTGCTAGAACACACAGACCAAATGGATTAGGTTAGGTTAGAACTGTGACAAAACGCGCGCGAGCCGAGCGAGCGCAGCGAGCGGTGCCGTGGCAGCGGCCGGCGAGCGCTACATCCTACATCATTCGTTGCATGTTCTAACCGAAGATAAGTAGGATACATCTAAGTTTAACCGCATGTGCAAAACTAGGTGTAGCCGCATTTCGGCTATTATCTGTAACATACACATTTAAACATGTATTATGTAGGTACCTGTCTCCGAAGTGGGAAAATTGTTTTTTGATTGTTTCGGATTTGTTAATTGTTATTGTTTGTGGTGAATTTGTTGTTATTAGGTTTTCCATCAGGCATTTCTCAGTAGCAGCCACGGAGTCTGATTTTTTACCCGGTTGATGGCAACTTACATGGGACGCAAACATAATTGGCGAAATATGGGTGTACTATTGGATACACCTCTGCCTAACCTTTCGGGGATTACAGGCGTGATGTTACCTCGGAAGTGCACCGTAGGCCATCAAGTGTAATACAAGATGTAAACAGACCAACCAAGCATTCGAAACCGCCAACCAAGCATTCTTTACATCAAACTAAGTAACTACGCGAAAATGAGTCTTTTTACACCCATTATGTATTATGTCCTTGTTGACTGGCTTAATCTTTTAACAATATTATGAGCTAGAATAACTATGTAGGTACCTACTTCACAATAAAATATACAACGGCAGTTGGTACCTACATAATATTATATTGTCATCATTCGTTTATATGTATTACAACCAATTAAGGAAACACCAGATCAAACATGCAGTAAATATTAAGCACCTACCTACAAAAGTATTGTTTACATTAACATGACAGTCGAATATGTCCACACTGCTGAACATGAAATTCCCTCCCCGCACCCCCCAAACATCGCCTCGGCTTCCGAGAAGCAATGAAAGCAACTGAATACTAATACTTTACATGGGGCTCCTGCCTATCCGACCTACACAACGTACTGGATGACTGGGAAACTATATCCATTGGCAAGACTTGCTGACAGACTTGCGGAATTCTGACTACCCGTAACAACTGTCAAAGATCTACAACCACGATATAGATATACCTATATATAACGCAAGTATTACGATCCGTATGAAAACCAAGCGTGGCATTTTTTTGACTTCCCACTTCATAGTGTGAAGTCAAAAAAATGCCGCGCTTGACCTATGACATCGTCATCTTAAGCACTATCTGGTTACTATACAAACAAGTTGTTTTTGTACTTTCAATGTCTAGAATTAAGTTCTTTAAATAATTTAGCTTGCTGCGACAGGAGCCACGGTAATCATAAAATGCTTAAGCGGTAGTAGGTGCTCTTGCGTTATCTAGGTATATTTATGGGTGTAAAAATAAAATTAACGGAGCCGAGCGGCACTTGTTCTCCCCGTCATTGTGAAATTTTTTTGTTCTATATTATACCTGGGAGTTTATAGTTATGGAGATATTGGGGGTCAACGTACTTACTTTTTCAAAAGTAAAAAAAAAATTAAGTTTTTAATGTTATAACTTAACTTTAAATACCTCCACGACCCCCGTACTGTTCAATGCATCAATCAGCACAATGTTTTGAGTGCGTTACATTAAGTATTTGAGTCCTTTTGTAAAACGAGTTTTTACACCTCAGCAATAATTTTTGCGTAGAGTTACTTAGTTTGATGTACAGAATGCTTGGTTGACGGCTATGTGAAGGGTCCGTTTACACCTTGTATATCTGTGACGGGAACCAACAGCTTCACGGCTTTCCGAGGAACAGAATGTGGGACCACCCAGGAACCGACCTGCATCAGCCCGTTCAGCTGGTATTATTTAATCACGTTTGTCTAGGATTCCGTAGGTAGGTAGATCGTTAAATAGACAGGAAAATAAAAAGACACATTGACGCATTCGGTCCTACATGCCAATTGAGTGTCGTGTGTGATAAAACCACACAACACTTACCACAGATACAATTGGGGATAATGACAGCCATAACATAATAATTTGCTGTATATGGCAAGCTGATTAGGTCGCAGACTATTTTGTTAATTGTGCCAAAGTCAGAGAGAAAATATCAATGCGCCTTTTCATTACGGAACC
The DNA here is from genome assembly GCA_963082995.1 of Noctua comes. NCBI lineage: Eukaryota > Metazoa > Arthropoda > Insecta > Lepidoptera > Noctuidae > Noctua > Noctua comes. The sequence continues at coordinate 3,180,329 of OY720279.1, read as the reverse complement.
ATGAAAAACTTTTTCAACTTATAACAACCAAACCAAATCTTTTATTACTTTGCAAATATAGGTATAAACCCCTACTCGATAGCGTCTGTTTCTAGAGATGCACTTGGTTCGTCATTGATTTTTAGGCCAAACAATTGGCATTCAACTTCCATAACGTATCATCTTTTTCATAATTCTCCTGCTCTTATGACATAACCAAAAATAGAAAAATCATTCGTTTGCTTAAAATACAGGTGTTGCCTGGTGTAAAAATTAGTGGTTTCGGCACAAACCATATTTTGCCATTTCTTCTTCGTCTTCTTCAACCTTTGGCCACCCAATGCTGAGTGTAGGTCTCTTCCAAATCTCTCCACTTTTGCCATTTGAATTGCATGCAAATATAGTAGAAGGCCTAGACGAGAAGTGGCAATCGCTTTATAAGTTTTTCGAATTTCTACACCTTTAATTAGGATTAAATTGGAATTCTTTAAATAGACTCCGGACCCAGGTTGGCTGAAGCAAGGAAGACCTGCTCAGGTGGAGATTCATTAATGACTCTACCCTGGAGTGTAAATATGGTGGTGTTCCACAAACGATGGGGCACTTAATATCGTGTCCTGCGTGTCCTGTTGTTTGTTCACTACAGGAACTGATGGACGCTACCGAAAGCGCCAAACTAGTAGCTCAATTCTGGGCTGAAACAATTTAGATTGCCATCGACACGCTAAGAAGGAAAAGAAGTAGGATTAACGAAAGTTTTTCGGTTTAGGACAGCCCCAAACACTTTTGACTTTACCTTCATCTTTATCGCTGATAAAATAGTGCTTGTCTAGCCCTCAGATAGCGTTCTGGTCTTTTTTAGAACTTCTTTTTTCATTTGCTCCCCATTTAATTACTCTCTAATTTAACCCCCAAAAGTGGCCCCCATGTTTAAAATTCATTAATTTACGTTACACGACCGTCTTTGGGTCACCGACTTACATATGTGTACCTTTCAACTTAATCGATCCAGTAGTTTCGGAGTAAATTGGCTGTGACTGACGGACAGAAAGACACGCAAGTGATCCTATTCGGGTTCCGTTTTTTTCCTTTTGAGGTACGGAACCGTAAAAATATCGATGACGGAAAAAACACGTGCCTCTTGGCTTCGTTAAGGTTATATTTACCTACAACCTCCATATCATAGGTAGCAAGTATCTTTCAAAAGAATCGCCCTCTAATAAGCAAAAAAGCTCAAAATATGATATTTTTCTTTCCAGAACAGACCGAACTTCGTGCTCAGCTACTTCTCATTCGGCATCATCGTCACGATTATCTGTCAACTGAGCGCTCTCCTGTTACTGCTGCAGAACTGCTGGATACTGGCACTGGTCCTCTTCATCTTATCATGTGAGTATAAATAGCATTAAACCTTTGTATACAGCGTGTTTCAGAACGGTGTGGTCATATTAAAGGGTGTGGTAAAGACTATCAAATAGAAAAAAAATCTCCATAGGAACAACATCGTATAATCGTAAAAAATTGTAAGCTCTCCCATACAAAATTCAAATGTATGGGGCAGCTGATTATTTTTTCAGTAGTTTGATGGTCTTTACTTTACCACACCTTTAAATACAACCACATCTTCCTGATACACGCTATACAGGGTGGCCGGAACATTGACGTCCAAAAATAAAATTTAGGTCCCTCGTACCGTGGGGTATCCGAATCACCCCCATGTATGTTCCGCGACTTTTCATAGTTTTCGAGTTATGAATTTTTTTCTGATTTTTTGAGAATGATCGTTAAAAAATTACGTTTGGTAAATTATGACTTAAATTTTCAACTTTAAATAACAAATTTAAACATGTGACTTCATGGTTCCTAAGCAGGCTTCATAATTGAAAATGGCGACACGCGTATAGCAGTAAACACAATGTGAGCACGACTAACGTACTTGTTTTGCGTTGGCTTCGGTTGCGCGCCTTACTATCTCTGCTATCTCTCTCACTCTCGGTGGCGAGAGGGGCACCCCTCGTTACCGTTTACCGAACATAATTTTTTCACTTTAGACCATCTTTTTCATAACTATAATCGCAGTTACGAAGCTGATTATTTTATGCATAAAAGTACTACTCATGAAGATTCAGTTGCAAAAAAAAAATCTCGACAAAGTTTTGTACTTTTTTGTCAGTTCGATCATTCTCAAAAAATCTGAAAAAAAATTCATAACTCGAAAACTACGAAAAGTCGCGGAACATACACGGGAGTGATTCGGATACCCCACGATACGAGGGACCTAAATTTTATTTTTGGATGAAAATGTTCCGGCCACCCTGTATAATTGGCTTGCCCCCTCTAAAAAGGGACTGCCTAACCCGTAAAGTTCATTTTCTGGAAAAAAAATAATGATTAAACCAATCTTTAATTTTATATTCGGTCTGACTATCCTTGAAAAATTATATAAGCTAGTTTCTGCTCGCAACTTCACCTGCGTGAACTCATTTACTAGGATAAAAGGAATACTAATCCAGGTTAGAAACTATCTCTGTGCCAAATGTCATCCAAATCCGTTCAGCCGCTTTTGCGTGATTGATTAACGAACATCAAAACATCTGAACTTTTCCATTTATACTAGCCTATGGCCACATTTTCGCCTGCGTGGAGGTCCACGGGATCGTACTACCGGGATAAAAAGTATCCTATGTGTTAATCCAAGTTGTAAACTATCTGTATGCGAAGTTTCATCTAAATCCGTTCCGTAGCTTCTGCGTGAAAGAGTTACAAACATCCATCCACACAAACTTTTGCACTTATGATTGAACTAAACTAATGATAAAATAAGACTAAAAGTAAGAAAATATAAACATCTAAAAAAACGACGACAATAGGAAACTTAGGCGTCAAATTACTCCTCCGCATCGCTGTCATCTGGAAACGTGCCAAGAAGACTGGCAGCATTACCACGCTGAATGGCAATGCTAATTCTTTGGCCAAAGAAAGAGCCAGCCCTCTGGTCACGCGAAGTGTCGACCAGTCGGCGAGAGATTTCCTTAAAAAGGAGACGCGCACTCGGGCCCCATAACCCGAGCGTTTCGACCCCAAACGGCTCAAAACTGTAATTACCAATAAGGTTACAGTATTTGCGCCGCTTGAGGATCTCAGCAGCCACTTATAATAGTAGTAAGATAAGATCAAGTGGGTGATCCATTTACCGTTTGATTTCTAAAGAACCTTCAACTAAATCTCTATCTTTTCAATTCCAGTGGTCCACATTCACGCGTTGGTGGTTGTGCACACGGTTTACGAGCTTATGTTGATTGGCAAAGACTTCAGATTCCGGCACCACGAAGACGATGAGGATCCGCTTGCTGACTGCTTCGATGGAGACACGTCCAGGATATAGAAATATAGACGTTGTTTGATTTGAGACCGTGCAAGCCTAGTATAGTGCAACATAGTTCTTTTGGTGTTCATTTTGGTTTCTTTTGCTATCAAATTAAAAATCTTTAATTTGAGCGGAGGCTCATATAGGGTTAGTAATGCAATCCTTAAAAACTAAGTGTCAGTAAACAACACGATACGGTGTTACGGTGTTACAGTTACAGTCACCACATAAGGACAGTCCTCGCTGCCAGCAATGTCAGGGCTGCCCAAGACGCGAGACATCATCGACGCACACACACATCGGCTATACTTTTGTGAAATTGTCAACCGAAATAGTAAGAAAATCGTGTTAAAAACAAGAACGCGACGTTAGTACCGACTATGGCCACGAGCCAAGAGAACTATGCAGCACCATCTCTTTTCGTAATGTTAAATTGTAAAAAGTCCAATTTAGTTTCCGTCAGACTTTCACAAACTATCCCGAACCACCACTCTATGGGTCTTTATGCTGAATTTCAAAAGAAAGCATAAAGGTCTGCAATTGTAAACCGATTACTTCGATGATGGTACAGACGCGCACACATCAAACTACTACAATCTGTCAAATGTAATAGATTTTCAACTCTATCGCTAAAGCATTAGGTTCAAGATTTATTGGGAAAATTTTACAGTTTCGGGTACCTCGATGTGCTGGCGTCTGTAGGTACTTTGCGTAGTACCACCTAGGTATCTAAGCATAAATATAATATTACGTACACCTAAAAGTAAGTTGAAACCATTTGCGCGGCGATGCTGACGTATCGCCTATTTAAGTATATTAAAACTAATATTAGTTTCTACAAAGTCGATCCCACCCAGAATCTACGGGAGCCATGTTGATGGTCGGATGCTGAATGGGATTTTTCCCTGCGTTCCAATAGCCATAAGAAACTAGCCGTAGCCAAATAGCCATAAGCCAATTGCCATAACAATACAATGTATAACCTAGATCACATTGAGGAGAAAAACGATCAAAATAAATTTAACGTTTAACTTTTTATTTAGCTAATCCTGTAATAACCTGTTTTACTACCTCGTAAGTTTGAGTTAACTTATCTGGCTAATAGTTTTATAGTCTTCCAAATTTTTTAATATTTAATATATAAGGTCTTTAGGAAAAATACCAAATTTATTGTTACCTCTTGTAATTTTAGCACTAAGTTTTGTACACACGGTGACATCAAGCTATACATTTCCGGTATAACATGGCCTCGCTTTTTATAGATTTCCCGTACAATGAGAGATCCACATTAACTGGTTCGTGTAGTTAGAATGGTCGTCGTGTGTACTCATATTTTCTACTGACCAAAGCATTTAACCTAAGTTAAGATAATAATTAAAGTTAAGTACTTAACTAATATTACTTTTAAGATTTGACATTCATAAGTATGTATTGTGAAAGGTGCTCTGGGTGCTAATAAATAAATATTAAAATAAACTCTCCACGAAAAGGATTAATGATTCCAATAGGTATTACGTTACGATTTGTCATTCGGACGACTGGAGCCTGTACCACCTTTTAAAGATGGAATTGTACTTACTTTTTTGTCACTAGTGTGGAAAAAATATATTTTATCCATTCTTTTAACCATTACCAATACCTTAATAGGAAGGTATAATATAATGGTAAAATCTGTCAATTGTACAAACTAATTATACAAAGTACAAAAGCAAGGAAAGAAAACACTTTTTATTAAAATTTATAACAGTAATATTATAATATTTTTATATAGACATACAGTAACAACAATTAACAAATGTTATGAACAAATACATATTTTTTATAATTAAAATACAATATTATTTACAATAACAAACCGCTTATTAATAAATAGCTTAAGTTATAATTTGACACGTAATTTGGCTTGTTGATGAGCACTTCTGAATTTTTATAATTAATAGTACATTTTGATACAAGTGGGGAAACTTTGTTATTGCATTCGAGGCGGAATTAACTATGGATCCGAGAACCTAGATTCCCATGTCCGCTCTACATGTTTTTTAAATATCTTTGTTGTTATTGAAACTAAACTATAAAATTGTCAGTGATCAAATTGCCATTTCGGAATTTCAGAAGGCAGATTTCAATGACATTAGATTATTTGACAGTTACTTAACGGCTGATTGATTTCTGCTATCAAAAACTTTATAATTACGAAAATTAAGATCACTTTTCTTTTGTCAGACTTCGCCAGTGGTAGTACTTAATGTTATTGAAAACGGAATAAAGATCAGTGTGATTGTGACAATTATTCTAAGTCTGGGGTAAAATAACTGTGAAAGGACTGCGGACTGGCTGCGGACACCGGTTGGCTACACCTTTAGTTGTAATTGAGTGGACCGAACTGCGGACTGGCTGCGGACACCGGTTGACTACGACAGTGTAACAAAACTACAGTTTAAACCTCCTCTCGACTGTTGAGTTGCTTGTAGAAACTGTGGCACAGCAGGATCGTGTAGACGTTGTGACCTGAAAATGTAATGAACACATTTTTTAGCAGGACCTTGTGAGCTTATTACTAGAAACAAGCTACATTGCTTATAATGGACGTAAGCATAACATCCCGCCTGTGTATTTCCTGAGTAATGGGGAGCGAGCTTATTGCCATCAGCTAGGCACTAATCGAGCCTCGACTGAGTAATTCTTGAAGGAAAAACTCAAAAAACTACTCTGCCCTACCTTCGGGATCGAGCCCAGGACCCCCGCATGAAAACGCTGCTCATTAAATAAAGAAAAAAATCTACTCTAGTTTATGAGATTGGTATGCAGCTAACAGCAAGATTTTTTACATTTCTCGAAATAAGCGCCTTAAAGAAGTGTACTCATATCAATTTGTAGTAAGTTCTCTCTTTTTTTTTCTTCAGGCGTTTCTTTCATTAATAGTTTGGTGACATTTTAGTGGTTTATATTGGCTATCATTAAAAGGTCACCCTCGTTGGTGTACAACTGACTATAATATAGACGCACGAAATCGTTTGGCGGTGGCCAAAATTAAAACCAACGCCGCCATCTTATTTTTTCAATACAATTCAAAAACATTCCACAATGGACCACCACAAGATTCTTGAAACACGTTTGTCAGTCAGAAAAACAAAAACATTACTTACCAATATAGACAAGTTCAGTGCAAATCGTCCCGGCGTTGAAGTTTGGAGAATTGAGGAAGAATATGAACATGGAGAGGAGGAAGAACACAATCCACATGATCATGTACGCTTTGATTAATCCTCGCCGCTCCTGGAAAAGCATGAAAAAGATAACATAACATCACGCCTGTAATCCCCAAAGAGTAAGACAGAGTTGTAAGTACGTAATAGTACACCCACATTTCGCCAGTTATGTTTTAAGTCCCATGTAATAGTGGCGAGCCTATTGCCATCAACCGAGCACAAATCCAAACTCCGTGGCTGCTACTGAAAAAATTCAGTTGGAAAAGCCCTATGACATTTTGCTCGACCTGGGAATCGAACCCGGACTTCAACCTTTAACTGTTCATTAATTGTGAGACATGAACCTGACCTCATAAACCCACGAGGATTGCCTTTGCTTGACGTATTCAGTGCCTAATCAATAAGCATAAACGTAATCGACCTATAACGTTACCATTCAGCTCATTGATAATAATAATTTGGCAGTAGGTTCCTAAATGATTGCGATAGGTACTTAGTGTCGCTCGGTGTCCAACTTGTAGCTTTTTTTAAATATTTTTGGGACAAAATATAACATGGTTTAAAAATTATTGGAATCGATTCAGTTGCTTATTCTGAACAAACTATATTCAGGTTTCGGTTGAGTTCGGTGCTTCCTATCAGGACTATGATGTCCTGCATTGAGTTTGTTTTAGTGTTTCTTCACAAAGTAGCCGTATACTTAGTGTCGCTCGGTGTCCAACTTGTAGCAGTTGGACACCGAGCAACACTAAGTACCTATCGCAATCATTTAGGAACCTACTGCCAAATTATTATTTTCAATGAGCTGAATAGTAACGTTATAGGTCGATTACGTTTATGCTTATTGATTAGACACTGGATACGTCAAGCAAAGTCAATCCTCGTGGGTTTATGAGGTCAGGTTCATGTCTCACAATTAATGTATAACATAACTTCGCGGCTGAGTTACGCAGAGGTGCACCTCATAGTACATCCACATAAAACAATCAATGTTAAGTCCCTTGTAATTAGCCGGGCACAAATACAAACAGCTCACAAATCTAGTGTAAATGTAATAACAACATCACGCCTGAAATCCCCAAAGGATTAGGCAGGGATGTACCTAATAGTGCACCCATATTTGGCCAGGTCGTGGAAAGTGCTATTGGTATTTTCCATCAGGAATTTCTCAGTAGCAGCTACGGAGTCTGAATTTGTGCTCAGTTGATGGCAATAGGCTCTCCCCCTATTAAATGGGACTTAAAAACTACTAGTGTAAATATAATTCAGTATATTACCGTATGAACTCCATATACGAAGATTATATCAAATAGGAATTTGAAGAGAAACATGAGGACCAGTATGATGGACATGGCATATAGGCCGGTGAGCCCAGCCTGCTTCTCTATGTCGCCGGGGAACGCCATTTCGGGGTCAATGGCTCCCACTGTAGCTGCCAATACTATCAGTATAGTTAGAAGTGAGAATGACAGCACCTGGAAATAAGGAATATAGGTATGGAGATAGTTTATTTTCAACTGGTGGAGTTTTTGGTCGCTGATCGCTTTTTTCATACATGCTTTGATGGTATTGCCAGTGGAAAAAAATACTTTTTAAAAATTACACCTATTGTGTGTCAAAATCATCATCATCATCGTTCTATCTTCTCTTGTTATGCCCTTATCTCAATTTATTTTCGGTCGGTGCAGCTTGTCTTCTTCTTCCATACTTCTCTTTTACTCATCATATCAAGTCACCTCCTTTCTAGCTATACAAGGTGTAACATAATAAACGCAAGACCTCCCGTGTGGTCTCTCGCACCATGAAACTAAACATCTTTTGTTCTACGAGTTCTTGAAATTCGCAAAAAAAAAAATACTTTCTATAGGAACTGACGCAATCAGCTAATCCGCAAGTATGGTAAAACTAAAAAAAATTATGAATTTCCAAAAGTCATAGAACAAAAGTTGTTCAGTTTCATGGTCTGAGACACCACACGAGAGGTCTTGGATTTATTATGTAACACCTTGTATAATCCTTCACACAGTCCATCCACAGTACGTGTGTAATTTATAAAAAGGAATTTTAACTGCCACGTGTAAAGTCACCAACAGCTTTGGTATACAAAATATCTAAAGAATAGGAAACAGAAGTTGCCAATTACAGGGTAACCAACATTCTCAGATACAAGTGAGAAGTTGATAACTTTTTATAATTTTATTTTATATTTTTAAATGTTTTTATATTGTTTTTTCTAAGGAATATTTAAAAATGTAAACAATTTGTAAAAATATAAATAAAGGAAATAAAAGCGTGTTATGCTGTAAATTTAGGAAGTTATGAACTTATTCTAAACAAAATAACATAAACAACAAAACTGCACTTCAGAACGCCACCAGGTGGTGTACCATGACTTCTAGCAGGAGTAATTCCAGTGTGGGAAAGAGATGGTGCTAGACGACCTGTATAGCTCTGTGTCTTTCCCACACTGGAATTAATCCTGGTTTAAGACATCATAGTAACCCCTCTGGTACGATCTTTACATGTTCCTTTCGCCTCGTCCACGCTAATACTCCTGCTCATTATGCATGTCGCACCTAATATAACTAAAATGGCCTCTTTAGCAGAATCTATAATAAGAAAATAATATGAATTGCGTTACAATTCGTCAAATGGTCACAAAGTTCATAATTATTAACTGCGTCTATGACCATTTTAAGAATTTTAACGTGATTCATATCCTATTATAATTTAATTAAAGCGACCTTTGTGCAGAACTTCACCAAAATGGATGTGGTACTTTTTAAAAATACCAGTAAAAGTTGAAGGAAGAGAGCCTTTGCATTTCAACCTGCAAAATAAACTCCTGATCAAAAATCCATAGCAAACTCACCGCATTGATGCTTCCCATGATGATGCAACCAGTCTTCAGGTCGAATACGAAGCAACATGTTGTCAGTTCAGGGAGCCCCATTTTGTTCTGAAACCAACAGTGGTTGACTATTTAGTGATGAACATTTTAATCTTTAGCTGGGTTTGAGAAAAATAATAACAGCCGCTCGGGTTGATCTTCAGGGTAAGCCGCGCTTGCCTGGCTTGATACGTGGATGGGTGACCACCCATTACATGCCGAGTTTCCTCCGTGCCTCGGAAAACATGTTAAGCCGTTGGTCCCGGCTATCATTTGTAGATCTTTGACAGTTGTTACACGTCTTACCAAGTGGTATCGTATTACCAAGTACTAACTGGGTTGTGGAGTTCAGATAGGCAGTCGCTACATGTAAATATGTTCCATACATTTTGCCCTTTTGTAGGAAACAGCTGATTTTTTAAAATAACCTGGAGGCTAAAAATGATGTACTGAATATGTGGGAACGGTTTTCGCGTCGGTGTCCCTTTCACACCGTATTATGAGAAACAATTGGCGTTGTGCACGTCGCTAAACGGCATTGCTATGTTCCGGTTTGCAGGAGCTTGAATAATTCAAGGCACCAACGCTTACTTCGAATTAATTTAACCAATTAATAGCATTATGTCTTATTGTTATTACAAGTTTTTTATTGCAGTGCCAAACAGGTATTCAATTAATTATTATTTACGTCTCATCTTCTCTTAGTCAAAGTCTTAATCTGAAACTTTATTCCAAAAATCTTTCAATGCTTCAAAGGTTTCCTTATGAAATACTTCATACTTTGTGAAAAACTCATTCCATTACTATAAAACATGATTTTTAGTATTTATATGCGAAATATGAATATACATAGTTTGTTCAGAATAAGTAATTGAATCGATTCCAATAATTTTTAAACCATGGTATATTTTGTCCCATAATTATTTAAAAAGGCTACAAGTTTGATACCGAGCGACACTTAGTACCTATCTCAATCATTTAGGTACCTACTGCCAAATTGGCGGAGGCGAACGCGCGGCCGCGCCGCGTTGTGACCACGTTTTTGTGCGGACAGCCAGGTAACAGAACAAGCTTATAGCTTTGTGATTTTTCATGATGCAATTTTGAAATTTTGTACATAGATTCTTTACATAAAAATACTAGATAAGTGTTTCAGGTATATTACACACAATTATCTTAACTCGCACAAAAACCCCGAACTGACTTAAACAGGAGCATATTTTTTGCGTTTCCATAAATACATAAACATGCAAATTACATATCTACGCATTCAAAAATGGCGCAGCCGGAAGTTTTGAATAGCATTTGATTCGATTTATAACTACACAGTCTTTATCTAAAGTTCAGCTTCTTTTTTGTGAGCAGAGCTAAATTATATGCCAAGGCAAACTAGTATGCATTAGCATCTAGTATAAATTAGCGCGCGCAAAATATACTAAAGATGCATTTGTTGTTGTCGATAAATCAAGTAGGTACTACTGAATAGTCCACTACGGAGGCTTTATGGGGTTCACTTTTCTGGCATCTTTTTTTTTTTTTTCTTGTGGTACCTATCTTATTGTCAGAGTTTTGATGCCGCCCATGGGCCTCTGATTTGGCTTTATACGCGGTCGAGAAATCACTCTCAGGAGTGATGGTTTGGTTTCCTCACGATATTCAAGATATACCTACGGGAGAGATATTTGTAAAAGGGCAACCAATCTACTATAGTTTATTTACCGCTGTCTATCAGTAGCGAAGGAAGCGAAAAAAAACAGTAAAAATACATAAACCTATGTGTCAGTTTGGTATATCACCTAGGCACAAGTAAAACGATAAAACCTTAACAAAAATATGTAAAGAGGCTCTGCAAATTATTGATGACGAAATTATAACCCTCCCTAATTGTTATGTATGTATGTACAAGCTACTCAATATTGATCTAAACGACTTACTCGTAATATATTTTAATGTATTTCATACATAATCTATCGTGGCTATTATATCCTCTCTGTGAAATGAAATTGAATTATACAGAGGGCCTACCATGAAGTCTTAAAGCAGTATAAAATAATAATTAATTAATTAATTTTATTCCTGAGTGGGATAGAGATGGCGCTAGACGTGATGTATAGCTCCTTCCCTTTCTCACTCTGGAATAAGAATATTTAAATAACAATACTACTTTAACAGTAACGCCCCTACCTATAAAAAATCAAGTGATTACTTCAGTAAAAGTGATTACTTAAGATACAATTTTTATTCTGTAGTTTAATAATTGCTAAAAGTTAGAATTCTTAGCTTTGCCTTCTTTAACGGTTGTTATTTCGTTCAAAATCTTATCTATCACATAAAAATGATTGCATAAATAATTACTTAAACCCAAGTAATTACTTTAACTAGACTATAGATACGGGTGTATGACGTCATGGTAACCCCTCAGTACTTTCACAGTTGCCGCTCTTTATAAGTACCTTTGATAGCAGCAACGTTAATGTGACAAAAAAAAGACACTGTTATTTTGACAGACTTGTAAGAAAGCAATCGAACAGCAGCCTTAAAGTCATGAAAATAAGGGACACACTGATAGAATAACCGTGAAAGAGCCGTTAGTTGAAAACCACACAACCTCATTACACTTACAAATCCACAGATAAAAAAAAATCACAGATAAAAATCACTTCAATATTTGAATATAGAACTTCACTAAATATAAAAGTATATAGTGTATTACACATACCTTGCTATACGTTTGCTTTGTGGGATGTTCGGTAGTTACTGTGTCAGTTGCTACTGCTACCCTTACTAGACGGGGTCGCTATGGCGGTTTGCCAAAGAGTATGATCAATTCAGATTGGATAGTAGGTCAAGTATTGGTGAAGTCTCAGAGAGGACCACTTCTTGTGTAAGTTCAAAATGCGGGATATGATATCTCGAGTGTTTTTTTTTAATTATAAGGGTTAAAGGAAATGTGTTCTGACTGGTAAATAGTTGAAAAAAAACTCGATGAAATGTTTTTTTTTACTTTTTTTTTACGAATTTATTCTTTAGATTCTCTGTTGCAAGCTTGTCTTTAATGTTACAATTTACATCATCATCTGCCTAGCCTTTTCCCAACTATATTGGGCTCGGCTTCCAGTCTAACCGGATGCAGCTGAGTACCAGTATTTTACATGGAGCGACTGCCTATCTGACCTCCACAACCCAGTTAGTACTGGGTAATACGATACCCCTTGGTAAGACTGGTTGTCAGACTTTTTGGGCCACTGACTACCTGTAACGACTGCCAAAGATCTACAAATGACAGCCGGGACCAACAGCTTAACGTGCTTTACGAGGCACGGAGGAAACTCGGTATGTAATGGGCGGTCACCCATCCACAGACCAACCTAGGCAAGCAGGGCTTAACCTAAAGATCGACCCGAGCGGCTGTTATTATTTAGCCACGAGCTCCTGTTACAATGTAATTTCCATTATTTAGTGAAAACCCCACACAGAAACCACTGGCAAACGTGCTAATTAGCGAAACCCGTGATATTTAAGTGGATATGGCTACCTACCATTAGGCATTTCGTACTGAAATTATCTCCGAAATTAGCCGCCAGGAAAACGCATTTTGTTTAATTTTATTTATAGATATTGCACGCTTACCTACGCTGCATTCTTCCCGAAATATAATAATTATGTCAGTTGCATTGTTCTATGTTATCTCAAATTCAAAATGTACCTAATTCGTGTGGTATTTTAACAATGAAAGGATAAAATATAATGAAGTAGTTCATTAGGGGCTTTACCTATTAATCCATTTAAATCTGCACAAAGTATAATCTTTTCCAGTATGTACTGTACTTGCACAATAATACTGAAACTTTATTTCTGTTTAAAAAGGAAGTCAAAGAGCATTACCTCTCCTCTATACTGTAATATTCTGGATATATATTATAGGTATATATTTACAGGACTAGTATTTATTTTGTATGTGTATATTTGTATGTATGTATATTTTATATAGGTATAATTTTGTTTTAAGTTCCAGTTTCAATTTTCTTGTTTTGTCTTTTCTACACACTGTGTCTACATCTCTAATTCTACTTTCCTCTCGCAGGTCTGCTGGAAGAGATTTCTCATGAAATAAGCAGTACCTGTGTGCTCTTCTATCTTAATGTAATGTCTTGTTAAGTATTTTGTGTGTGCATAAACAAATAAATAATAATTTATTTCTTTTCGTAACAAGATTAATGACCCGTTAGATATTTCTCTGTAGATTGTATTTCCCTCGGACAGATTCGTCATAGGTACTTAGATGATTTTCCTCTTCAAGGAATTATGACATAAATATTATAAGGAAAAACGACATTTAAATATTAATGATTATCCGTCGTTATCATTGGTATAAAACTCTCCGGAGAACTATCCAACATATAGAAAATTCCGCATTTCGAGCTTGATGAGAAAATAACTTTGTAATAAGTACCCATTTTAATGTCATTTGTCAGTTATATGGTACTTTTTAGATTACCTGAACCCAGTAGAATGCCTCGTTAATCGTTCTTCGCACAGCATCATGCTGAGTGGTAATCTACGTCACGACGCCGACGTCATCATCATCATCATTTCAGCCGAAAGACGTCCACTGCTGGACATAGGCCTCCCCCAAGTGTCGCCACATTGACCGGTCCCGTGCGTCTCGCATCCAGCGGATCCCTGCAACCTTTACGAGGTCATCGGTCCACCAAGTGGGAGGCCTTCCAACGCAGCGTCTTCCGGTTCGCGGTCGCCACTCCAGAACTTTTCGACCCCATCGGCCATCCGTTCTGCGAGCAATGTGCCCTGCCCACTGCCACTTAAGTTTGGCTATTCTTCGGGCTACGTCGGTAACCTTGGACCTCGACGCCGACGTGCAAGCTGTCAACTTTTTTGTTATGGCCTGTTGTATTTATAAATACTAGGTATTTCGCGAAATAGTCCTCTTTTAAGCTGTTAGGCATTTTAAGAATTGGGCTTATTTGTTATGCGTAGTATGTTTTTTGTTTTTTTTTTATCATTTTGTGTGGACTTCATGACCCTGCGATAAATAAATAGTTTTTCATTCTTTCTTTTCTTCAAAAGTGTAGGTGGACACTTCTGCAAAATCAGGGCACCTCCAGACGCCTCCAGGAGTCAGACGACCAATACAGTTTAATCCATGGTTGATGCGTTTCTTCGGGACTCTTCAAGCTTGATTGCGTCGACGCTTTTCTGTTAGTCGCCACTGCTGATTCTGGCTTTCTGAGTGGTTGGAAATAGTATGGCGAGCTTGTCCTATCATGTGTTTTTTTTTTATTTTATTCCAATTCGATTCATACACTACACCGCTCGTCCGCGCGGTCGGGCGGTGGCGTGTGTAAAGCATCAACGGATTTCAAAAAAATCAATCCAACGCGAGATCCGCTCCACCGCCTGACCGCGCGGATGAGCGGGGTCGTGTTATAACCAGCTAAGACATTTGTTTTAAGAGCCGCTAGATATTGATAGAATAATATTGATTCTGTGTAAAGCATTGTGCTGGTTGAGCTTGATTTTACAGTTGAATTAATTTACGAGAGCGAATGGTACAAAAAAACTTGCCTAACGTGACTAATTAAAACAAAATCTACAATTTCTTCCTTGTAGCTATAACAATCTCATAGGTACTAGGTAAGTTGGTCGATACTCTAACAGGAAAATTGTAAATCAAGTTAATAATTGCATCAATCAAGTTTATATGATTAACTCCCTATGATTAAACTTGTTTATAAAGTTATCTACAGTTTTGAATTTCCAACATCATCATCATCTGCGTAGCCGTTTTCCAACTATGTTGGGGTCGGCTAACCGGATGCAGTTCAATACCAGTATTTTGCATGGACCGACTGCCCATCTGACCTCCACAGTTTTGAACTGGGTAATACGATACCCTTTGATAAGATTGGTTGTCAGACTTTCGGGCCACTGACTACCTGTAACGATTGTCAAAAATCTACAAGTGACAGCCGGGACCAACGGTTTTACGTGCTTTCCGAGGCACGGAGGAAACTCGTTATTGACCTGAAGATCCGTACGGCTGTTATTATTTAGCCACGAGTTTTAAATACAACAACAATAAAAAATTAAATCGCAGTCGCTATTTTTTTGGGTTTAGTACTGTTGAGCATGAGATCCGGGGATCCTGAATTATTGGATTGATCCTTCAGGAATTTCTCAGTAACAGCAAGGATTCTGGATTTGTCACCGGTCCATGGCAAAAATGACGCCCCTATTATATGGGATTTTAAGCATAACTGTTTTAAGTGAGGCTGTGATATAGGCACACCTCTGCCTAAAGTTTCGGAGATTACAGGCGTGATACGATGTTTTGTGAAAAAAAAAAACACATTTTTCATAATTTTCAGCGACATAACATAATTACATACATAAACTCACACCTTTATCACATGATATATGATGATAAGGCAAGAAACGAGTAATAGACAAGTATGGAAGAAGAAGACATGCTGCGCCGACCCCAAATGAATTGGGATAAGGGCAAAAGAATAATGACTACACCTTTATCACATGGGGTATCATAAGTTCCAGAACGCCACCTGCTACGATCCTCGCATAGGTACTCCTTTCAGCGACATGTCTCATCTAATTCTTACACAATTTTAGTCTGTGGTCCATCAGGCGCCGTTATGTCTGAAATTATAATCAATAGAATGTACCAGTGTGGGATGTTGGACCAATTAGGTTTTTTTGTAATGTAGGCAGGTTCGAGGGCCAGAGGGTAGCTGGCCTAAAACGGTGGCACGAGGTCGACAATAATACGGGGTGGATGGGACACCGGAAAGGGAAAAGGTTAGGCAGATGATGACGTGGTCACCCACGCACAGACCAACCTAGGCAAGCGCGGCTTAACCTGCAGATTGATCCTTGCGGCTGTTATTATAATATAACTAGCTTTTGCCCGCGGCTTCGCCCGCGTGGATGTCGTAAATATCCGATTACTTACCTTCACCCCCCTTTTTGACCCTTCGGGGGTAGAATGATCAAAAACGCCAAGACACGTATAAATTAATTTACAATCGTCAGCCTAAACACAAAATTTGAAGATCCTAACTTCAAAACTGACAGACTTTCATACAAACTTCCATCCCCAATTTTACCCCTTTAGGAGTGGAATTCCCAAAAATCCTTTCTTAGTGGAGACCTTCCCTTCACAAAGAACACACCCTCCAAGTTTCATGTCTCTAGGACCAGCGGTTTGGGCTGTGTATTGATATATCATCACCCAGTCAGTCAGTCAGTCAGTCAGTCGGTCAGTCAGTCAGTTTACTGTTTTATATATAAAGATAATCTGGATACTTACAATTAATTTCTTGTATTATTTGTATTGATCTCGTCCGCATTCGTTAGGGAAAACTAACGAAGAGTTATGAAGCAAATATAAAATGGCTCCCAGGTCCTTATCATGAGTACAATTACCGAGGCAATTGAGTAATTAAGCCACTTATGAACACGTCAAGGAGACTACTGTATACAACATAAGTCCAGGGAATTATTTAATTTATGAGTCCGTATGGCTTGAGGAGCCAAGGATTTAGGTACTACAAATCCCAAGATCAGGAATTCCTCAGTAGGATCCACGGAGTTTGGATTTGTGCTCCGGTTGATAGCAATAGGCTTGCCCCTATTACATTGGACTTGTACATGTCGGCGCATCATGGCCGTCGCCGTCAGAGTTACACAATAACTCAGCGAATAGGAAACAGCAGGACATATCAGCACAAGTTTGAAGGTAATACCTCAATCCAGTTCAAGGTGTTTATTCCAGGATAAGCGAATTAAGAATGCTCTTTCTTTCGCAATACAACGGCTTTTATATAGAAAAATTCAAACTGAGAGTTTTAGCTAAAGGTAGGATACTGATACTGTTACCCTGCGTCAGTCATCCCACTGCTGGGCAAAGACCTGTCCCCATGGCCTCCAGTTGTTTCTATCCAGGGCTAATAAGGTACGATAAAAATAACAAAATTTAATTTAGTATGCATAACTAAAACACATTTTTCTTTAATTTTTGTCTGTTTGTTCCGGCTAATCTGCGAAACGGCTGAACCGATTTTGACGGGACTTTTACTGGAAACAGCTGATATTATAAGGTCTAACTTAGGCTACTTTTATTTTAGAAAAATAATTAGGGCGGAAGCAAAAAAAAATGTTTAGCAATATAATTTATTATAATAATTTCACGCGAACGAACAGAAGTTGAAACCATATATAACTTAAATCAAATGTAAAGACTTATTGTTGAAGCAAACGGAAATCACAAACTTTTAAATTAAATAAACGGAAATTAGTTCAGTAAATCAACACAATATGTCAAATAAAAACAAAACTACCCTAAAATACAACTATTAATTCAATAAACCTACATAAGACGTAAACGTAAGAACGTATAGAAATTTTGATTTTAATATTTTAATTTTGATTTTAAAAATGTATTGCAATGTGGTATTATTTTAATGTATTTTATGTAATTAGTTATAATTATGGGTTGATACCTGAAATAAACGATTTATATATAAGTCATAATAAATACGTGAAGCCTACCCTTAAATTGTAAACTAACTTAAAATTAAAATCAAAATAATGATGTTTTTGCGCCCATATACACATTTGCCTAACCCTTCGGGAATTACAGCCGTGAAGTTATGTATGTACATAATTATATTGGTAGAATCTGCGTTTAAATATAACACAAGGTTCCTCAATCCATAGTACGGACACAGTTGACGGCACAGTTGGCGCAGTGGCTGAGCGATTGGCTGCTGCGCTGCGTGTCGCGGGTTCGATCCCCGCACGGAACAAATATTTGAATGATCTACATGTAGTTGTTCCGGGTCTGGCTGTTTGTTTGTGTATGTGAGTTTAAATGTTTGTAAACGCACCCATGATACAGGAGAAATTCCTAGTGTGGGGCAAAGTTTTTAAAAAAAAAAAAAGAAAAAAAAGTTTAGGACATTCAACATACTAGCCTCATTATCAAAATACAAAATAAATGATTGATTGATATCTTCTTATCGGAATAAACTAAATAAGAATCACATAATTTAGCTGTTTCTTTGATCAAATACGAAGGGGGTCGTCTGGGGTTTTGGGGGCAGCAGGGGTGGGGTGACCTTTTTTAGACCAATTAATCTTATCGGAGGGGGGAAGGAAGGAGGGAGCCTCATATTAGGCGTCAGCCTGTCACTGCTGGAGATAGGCCTCACCCAAGCGTGTCGCCACATCGACAGATCCTCTGCTTATCTCCTACCAGTAGATTCCATCGCCTTCGCGGACTCGTAACGGATTGTTAGAGGCCTGAATTTCAGTCTATTGTGATTAACTTCGTCTAGGATTCTTGGCAGTACACCAATAGACGTTTGTAATAAGCCCTACCTTCCAACCGACCTATATCCGACCTTTCTTTTCATAATGATTGACACACCCACCCACCCCACCCACCCTTTCCTTTTTGACGTGACAACGTCTTATAATTCGATGGAGCCGGCTGCACGCACAAAAAAACATGACGTATGAGGCGTTACCTCGCTCTGAGGCGTTCCATAAAACAATTGCTCAACGCACATTCATTTTTTGAAAAATGCAACCATTTCATCAGTATTTTCTTATGAAGTTGTCACGTTCAACTATCGTCAGTAAACCGACTTTACAGACAACCGATTTTTTTTTTTTTTTTAGCTTGGTATGGTCATCAAATGAGTCCTCCCACCCAGGGCAGAGCGGGAGGGACTGTCAGACTTGTACTGACTAAAATCCACGGTGTCCTTCAATAGCCCTTTATGTTCCAGGGTCGCGGTAATTCTATAAGTCCCGCGACCACCCACCCTTTACTTTCAGTTGAAATAAGAAAGAGATTGAAAATGATTAAAAGCATCAAGTACGGTAAAAACCTTAAACTTCTTCATGAGCAGCTTAATCAGTGTATAATGTTCCCACGGCTGGGACACAGGGCTGTTCTTTGTGAGTGTGAGCGGGCCATAAACTGCCATGCGGGTGTGAGGTGGTGGGACTGGGGTTTGTGGATGTCACAGTTCTTCAATATTTCAGTTCTCGGACATGCAGTTTCCTTACGATATTTTGCCTTCAATATACTCACTTAGTTTACCATTTAGAGAGCCGTGGTAATGAAAATAAAATGTGAATGAGAGTGTTATTACTAAAAGCAAAAGTACCCTTTTCGCTTACAGCATTTGGTACTTCAAAGCATCTTATCCCGTGGTGTTCTTTACTTACATAAATACATAAACTCACGGCAAATCCCATGGGGGTTGGTAGAAACAATAGAACGCCGCCTGCAATGGGGCTTACATACACCTTTCGTCTCGTCCACGTTCATACATCTGAGGCCTAGCACGAGCGCGCGGTGTAAACGTAAAGTAAATACTTCGATTTTTTAATCCAAAATACAATTATCCCATAGCTTTTTAGATGAATTGTTAGCCACAAGCACAATCAGTACCATCTGTAGATATAAATAAATTCTTAAAATTATGAAAATACTATAAAGGGTATAACAAGACACTTAACGAAGTCGAAAGACACTTGTTCTCTCCGACATTGCGATCATTTTTTTGTTCTAGACCATACCTGGCAACCTTCTAGTTACGGGGTCAAAATTCCAACTTTTTCATAAGTTTTTTTTAATACATGTTTTTAATGTAAGTTTACTTGAAACACCTCCACGACCCCATACTATTCAATCCAACCACCAGCACAATGTTTTGATTGCGTTACATTGAGTCCTACCGTAAAAAGCGATTTCTTACCCTAAAAAAGTCGTTTCCCAGCAATAATTTTTGCGTAAAGTTACTTAGTTTGATGTACAGAATGCTTGGTTGTCGGCTTCGTGAAGGGTATGTTTACACCCTGTATGTGAAAGGAGTATTTTTAATTTTTAAAATCGACGAATTTACGTTACGTATACACCCCGCGTTCGTGTCAGGTCCCCTGGTCATAAACGCACGCCATGCTTACATCATCAACATCAGGCTACAGTAGACCACTGCTGGACGTATGTCTCCTCAATCGCACGCCACTGGACTCGATTCTCAGTGACTCTCATTCAGTTGCTACCAGCCACCCTGCGAAGATCGCTGCTCCAGCGAGCCTGAGGGCGTCCCACCATACTCTTGCTGATTCGCGGTCTCCACTCAAGAACACGTCGACCCCAACGCCATACTTACCATACTATATTTTGTGCAATAAATGACCATGTTTATGAATGTATGTGAAAATCTAGGCAGTTAGCTATGTGCTCCACCCGTATTATAGTAAGTAAAACAGCAAGGGTGTGGTGCTTCCATGTTCTATGGGTGTGACTATCGATTGGAACGCGGTTGCCATGGCAACCCACACAAGTACAGCGTAGGCGGCGAGTGGCGATGATTTGATTGACATTTGTTTACGCAAACCATACAGTTTGCGTTTGGTTTGCGTTAAGTGACTTTAATCATGGTTGGGTAAACAAGATTCGAGGGTGATTATTGTTAGATATAAATAGGAAATTCGTTCCGCGAATTGATATTTTTGGTAAACAACATAAATATCTTTATTTCCTTCTAAATATTTAAAAAATATATGGGCTTATCTTTATCTTACCTAGTTAGATCGTTTTAAACTGGACTAAACAACAAAACGTGTTTGGTATTTATAGTGAGGTAGCTATGAAAATAACAAATTATTCCACAGTCGTAACAAAAGCAATCGTATCACTTTTTAGCGCTAATAGAATAATATCTCTCGGGTAATTAATTAAAATCTATAATAATAAATAATAAAACGGCCTGCCTCGTTGCTCTGACCATGAGTTTTTTTCCTGAGTTCGAATCATTATTGCTTTTAATTGGATTGTTTGTATCCATCCATATATTCCATCTTCGCGTGTTTACATGTAATTTATGTACAACAATAAAAACAAAAGAAAATGTATAACCTTCTAGACAAGGCCTACGCCGTAGCTGTTTTGCTACGAGCCTTCTACGTTCTAGGTAATATTTCTTGTTACTGGGATTGTGGGTCACATTACTTTTACGTGTGAAATCCTCACTAGTACTGAGTTTTACGAGAGATAGTCACATTACAAATCCCCACGGAATAACTCTGAAGACACAATGTGAACGTACCTATTGACACCTCCTTACCATCTACACTAACATGTTACACAGTTTGGATGTTTAATTTTCGGCACTACTGGTCCGATTTTGAAAATCCTTTCACAAATGGGACGCAAATTTTACTTTCGAGTGTAATTGTGTTCATATTAAAAAAAACATGAAGTTTCCTTGAGCTAATTTCTAACCAAAACGCGAGCCAAGTCCGCAAATTCGAAAAAACTTAAGAAAATTTTAGTTTCGTTGGCTACCCTGGCGCTTCCAGCTTAATAGTTTATAAATGTTTAAATTGTGTTTACAAACAGAATATCTCTATGTCTATACAAATAAATGAAATTGTAGTGTCTGTTTGTGATTACAAAATAACAGGTTTTTACTGAATGCTTATGAAAGTAACAAGACCCTCAGGGGCCGTCTCCACGAGCGAGAGAATCGCGGCGATATTATCGTCGTGCCACGTATTTCTATTCGAGAATATCGCCACGATTCTCTCGCTCGTGGAGACGGCCCCTTAACGAAACCGAAAGGCACTTGTTCTACCCGGCTTTGCGCTCATTTTTTTGTTCTAGACCACACCTGGGATATTTCTAGTTACGTAGATGTTGGGGTCAACGTTCCAATTTATTCACAAGTTTTTTTAATACATATTTTTCATGTAAGATTTTTACTTCAAACACCTCCACGACCCCCTTACTATTCAATCCATCCATCAGCACAATGTTTTGATATCGTTACATTGAGTCCTACCGTAAAACGTGATTTTTCACCCCAAAAAAAGTCGTTTCCCAGCAATATTTTTTGCGTAATATTACTTAGTTTGATGTACATAATGTTTGGTTAACGGCTTCGTGGAGGGTCCGTTTCTACCCTGTATTCGGTACTTATAAAAAAAAAAAACATTATTTTTCCTGTCTATCTGTTTGTTCCGGCTAATCTCTGAAAGCCGATTATGCCGGGACTTTTACTGGCAGATAGCTGATATGATGAGGAGTAACTTAGTCTTTTTTTTTTTTTTTTTTTTTTCGTGGCAAAATCATCAAATGAGTCCTCCCACCCAGGGCAGAGTGGGAGGAACTGTCAGACTTGTACTGACTAAAATCCACGGTGTCCTTCAATAGCCCTTTATGATCCAGGGTCACGGTAATTCTATAAGTCCCGCGACCCCGGCAGGCTTTGGCCCTCTAGAGGGGGGCCCCGTCATAATGCTGACACTCTTTGAGGCGCGCGTGGGACACAACGCGCCGTCGACCCGGGCATGGTCCATGGTCGGACAGCGAGTCGCCCATTACTCGCCGCCCGCAAGCCCGCGCCTACGTTGGCCGGAGATCGTCTACCGACGTCCGGCGCCGTGGGCGTCTACCACTGCGGCTGGGGTGGAGGGAGGACGCTGTCCTCTCCCTCACGCGGCCCGCCTCCTCCTTCGCGAGCATGACTGCTTCGCAGAAGGAGGCGACCGCTTCCCACTCCGTCTCGCCCCGCAGCATGGCCTCGACCAATGCCGGGCGCGAGAGGTCTCCGCCTATCGCCGCCGTGAGGACACGGCGGTGCTCTGCCCAAGCGGGGCAGTCCTGCACCGTATGCTCCACCGTGTCCTCCGGGCGGTCCTCGCAGTGGTGACACCCAGGCGTTTCCTCCTTCCCCATCAGACACAGGTACCTCCCGAAGCTTCCGTGTCCGGTGAGGACCTGTGTCATGCGGTAGGTCAGGACGCCGTGACGCCTATCCAGCCACTCCTCAAAGAGGGGTCTTACCGCAGCGATTGTGGCGTGCCCGGACCTCGGTTGCGACAGTCGTTCCCTCTATACTGCCCTGAGATCGCGCCGGAGCTCTTCCCGGTGCGCCTCGACTTGTCGAGGCAGCAGGGATTCGCCCCGGCGCTGCGCCTCCACGCGCCACTGCGCCTCCACGCGCCACGAGTAACTTAGGCTTACTTTGTTTTGGAAAAAGGATTAGGGTTTCGTGAAAAACAATTAAAACCCTTGAAAATTTTAACAAAATCCGATTCAAATAGGGAAGTATTATTTTTACAATAATTTCACGCGGACGAAGGTCGCGGGGCACAGCTAGTCATAAATAAATATTATCTATTTTTTTATACAAATAAATAATAACGTGTTGTGCATGCATAGCTCGTTTTCCTAATGACAAAACCGGTTCTATTCGCTACTGTTCATATAAGTAGTCAATTATAAAATAATACTGAACTGAACACCAGGTCGATTTTTGTGGTGAATTTAGAAATCAATACCAAGTACCTATACAGTTTCAAAACCACTGAAGACATCAGGTTCGATTGGACATCAATTTTATTCCGACATGCTGGCATTGTGTTCGACAAAATACATTGTAATTTGTAATGCTGTGATCGTGGTTATTATTCAAGTTCCTATTTATGAAAAAAATGGGTTGGTATATTACTAGAAATATTATTATTGACAGTGACTTATAAGTATGGGGCACTGATAATCTAATCTAATCTAAATATATAAAAGCGAAAGGTCACTCACTCACTCACTCACTCACTTATAATCACGAAATATCAAAAACCGCTTGACGTATAAAGATGACTTTTGGCAGGGAGGTAGTTTATAGTTAGTAGACGTCCGCTAAGAACGCAGTTTGCGACAGGGCCGGATTAAGGAGATCTAAGCGCTCTTGCAAGTTTGTATGAAAGTCCTTCATTTTGTGTGATTAAAACTTGAAATTTGGCCGCGAGGTAGTTAATAGTTAGTAGACGTTCGCTAAGAACGGATTTTGCGACACGGTTGGATTAAGGAGGTCTAAGGGCTCTCACAACTTTGTATGAACGTTCTGTTTTTTTTTTGTACTACCGACCTTAGATTTTGCAAGTCTAGTTTATGAGTAGGAGACATTAGCTAAGAAATAATTTTGTGACAGCCTGGAGCAAGGGCTCTCGCAAGTTTATATGAAATCCTTGGGCTTTTTGTACCTGAAAATTGGTAGAGATATAGGATATAGTTAAGACTAGACTACGACATGTCAGGTAGGAACAGATTTTATGAGGGCCGGTTTGAGGGAACATAATCGCTTTCGCACCCTATGTGTTCAAAATACATTTATTGATGGCTTATAAATTTATAATACAACAAACAGAAATTACAACTAAATTAAATTCAAATGAGGGCGTCGAGCCGATTCTCACCCAATCTCACGAGGGAGAGAGGGGGTCTCGGCAAATATCACGAAATTTTTTTCCCAGTCACAAACTGTAAAATTGCGAGAAAACTGGGTTTAATTAAGTAAACATGTTTTTCTACTAAAATATGGCCAAATATGGAAAAAAAAAATTAAATAGTTTAACAAATTATTATTTTAAATGAATTCAACGCAATCAAGCATAGCTTACTGAATTTATACTAAACTAGGCATTTTGGTAAATCTGACATGAGATTAGGAGGGGGATGAGGGGGTCAAGCCAAATCTCACGACATCTCACCAAGGGGGGAGGAGGGTTCGAAAAATCGCCAAAATTGCCTCACGGAATTAATGGACGCCCCCTAACACAAGCATCTCCTTGCTTAAAAGGTGATCTCCAAATCATGTGTGTGATAACTTTATGTAATTCAAATTAGCATTTTTTTAACACTGCCCGACCCGGGAATCGATCCTAGGACCTCTTGCTTAGTAGTCGCGCATGCGAACACTCGACCGACGAGGCAGTCCCACACGTACGTCACACCAAAACTTCCACGCGAACGAAGTCGCGGGCAACAGCTAGTAAGAACATAAAAGCTTGTTTTGTTCACGGTAAATATTTAAAAAAGATAAATTCAGTGATAAAAGGAGTGCTTTCTTTTTTTTCGGTTTGGCAATCAAAATCATCAAATGACCACTCTGAGCGTCCATGTTCCTTCTTTGCCCTTTGTGTTCCAGGGCCACGGTATCTCTTTCGAACAGTCCCGCAGCCCTGGCCTAGCAGGATAACAGGAGTGCTAAAAGAAGCATTAAAATACGGGGTGGAAGGGATACCAACGCCAAAACCACGTATTCAGTACATCATTCTGGGCTACATAGACATTTTTCAATGGTTATTAAAAAAAAAAACAGTAGTTCCATACATTTTGATCGTGTAGGTATTGCACTTTTGTAGGAAACTGCTGATTTTTTTGTAATAACCGAATAAAAAAATTATATGTGGGGGGGGGGATCAGAATGATATACTAATAATAATCATTTTATTTCGGACATTTTACATCCATATAGTGTTAGTAAACATGAACCTTAAAAACTATGTTAGTAAAACATGTAGGTTTGACCAATAAGACATGAACGGGCAATAAATTTTCCCGCAATGACATTCAGGAGACTGTTCGAACTGCCCCGGACCCTCTGCAGCAGGACGCGGCACGCTTACGTCTGATCGCTGGGAAGCTATCAGACTGAAACTGAATAGTCGGCGTCCCTTCCAACCTGTATAAAAGAGATAACTACGGTTAAGGTAAAACAATTAAATCTGTCTCCGTACTGTATAATGCTAATGATTCTTTAATTTTCCTTGTGGTTAAGTTGCATTCGTTGCGGTTACCCAACTGATGGGTACCGTACTTGTGCGTAGATTCACACATTATTGGACGAGAATTAAACTTATTTATCGTATGTCATCGCCGAAAAGTTTGTCAGAGATGTATTCATCGTCGTTATGTCCACTTTTCGCCGGTTATGTTCAAGATCCATGTCGAAATAGGGACGAGCTTATTGCCATGTACTGTGAATTATCTGAAGGAAAAACTCACTAACACTTTGCCCGACCTGTTAACCGATCCCAGGACCTCATGCTCAGCAAGTAGCGACTAAGACCTCTTGACCAACGAGGAAGAGCGCAGACCTAGGTGGGCCGCAAGCCATTTTTTCAGAACTTTGCAGAATTTACTGTACGGAAGATCAGTAATAAAGTTTGGTAGAGAGTTAAAGATAAGTGGAGCCATAACGTCTGAATAATTCAATTCTAGGTACAGGCATTCTTAATAGTTTTTTTTAATATTAAATGGGCTTACTCTTGACCTCAATCTAGTCCAGAGGACAGATATGAGGTCGACGATGGAACGAGCTAACCCAAAAGAAGCCTAACCTAGCCTAGCCTGTTCTGAATAGATACTGTGTAACTGTACGTTTTTTTTTAATTCAAGAAGTGAAGAGTTAAACACTGTTTTAAGCATTGTGTTGATGGATCATCAGCGCAAAGCTTTGAGTGCGTTCCATCGAGTCCTACCGTAAAACATGATTTTCCACCCTAAAAAGAAGTCCTTTCCCAGCAATCATTTTTGCGAAAAGTTACTTAGTTTGATGTACAGAATGCTTGGTTGACGGCTTGGTGAAGGATCTTTTTACAGCCTGTATACTGGTATTGAGCACTAACATGAATTGTAGACCAACTAGCGACTGCTTGGAAGCCGACCCCAAAATACATAGTTATGAAAAACCTTGGCAGATTATGGATAATTTTGTTGTGAGTCGCTTGTCTATCTATGAGTTCATCTATCTATGAGTTCATGATAACCTCTAGTCCAAGTGACCCCTAGGTCATAATAATAAACTATGAAAGATTACGAGAGGAATACCCAAAGCGTCTTTTGAGTTTAGGATATATCTAACTCGTTATCTGTAGTTATAGTTTTAACTAGCGTCGAGTATCTGTACTTTCCAGTAGCCTATGATGGTCGAGAACTTGTGATGTGACATTCGCTTGTTTGTTTAGATATAAGTTCCCCAGTGACACCTCTCCACTCCACAAGTCGGGGGGCCACGACATCAGACGTTGACGTTAGTCCTTGCATAGTTCTACGAAATCAAGATGAAAATATCATCAGAGCTGTGAAAGACGAGGATACGAAAGACTCTATTAAAGAGGGCATAGGGCTCAAAACTCGTAATCTGGGTAGCCCGTGAAATTCAAATATTCTTGCGTTTTTGCAATTTGACGGTCAGTGTGAGGTTGTATGTTGAGTACATTACTTGGTAGGCGTGGTATTCGGTATTTTACTCGTATGTTTTATTGCACGTCACAGTCATTGCTTTGCTATCAGCTTTGGCACCGTCGGAATGACGCTTATCAGCGAAACTGGAGTGGTTCTGCAGTTCCATTTTCGCTGACAGGCAAATAGTGGCACACATTTTGCGATGGTGACGGAGTTGCTGACGCTGCGTTAACGCTACTGAAGCGCAACAACGATACGTTTTGAAATTCCTTTTATTTTTGATAAAACACTTTCAGCACTCACAGCGTTATCTTCCGCCGCAACGTTCGGGAAGCGAAATTATATATTTTTAATAAAAAATAAGTAAAACATAAATAAAAAAACTCAAAGGAGTTTAAAAAGGAAAAGTAGAAATACATTATAATTATAATTTATACATTATTATCACACTGAAAACCACTTGTAAGTTGAGTTCTATGAAACAAAGAAGTTTTTATTTTTATGAATAAATAGCTAGTCAATGACGTTTATCTACTATCTGGAATACTACAGATAATGCTGTTATCAATTCCAGTAGTAGACGTGATTGCAAGTTGACACGATAAAGCGCAGTAAACATTCTAAGAAAAAGGTCGCATAGCCTTTATAGTTTTCACTTAATGATTTCATTGTATTTTCAAAATAAATGCAATACAACCCTGTATACACCATCCCGAACGATTTCGTAGCACGATGCCTACTTTCGCACTATGACTACTTTTTGTATTTTCAGGTAATTGGTAGCACAATGCCAGCATTTTGAAACCACCATAAATTAGCTTATAACCGCAAATTTTGACAAATATATTTCTTAATATATCGTTTTATGTCTACTTGGGGGCCACAGAAAATTTACATATGAAATTAATAAAACTGGCTTGATTTCGATCGTGTAGGAATTGCATTTTTGTAGAAAACAGCAAGTTTTTTTTAAATAACCGATAAAAAATTCCTATGTCAGAGTCAATATAAAACAGATAAGTAAATAGCTTTCAAAATAAATGTCAGTAAAATATAAATTATTTCATTCATAATATAAATTCAATTTATCTAAGTAAACAGTCAAATAAAATAATAATCGAAAATGTTATGTCAATAAAATCAAAAACAATATGTCAGTAAAATAAGAATCAAAATCAGTAATTATTTATTACTGATTTTTAATATATATATAGATATTAATAATTCGAATAATAAAAATCACCCCATTTTTATTTCTTCATTAACTACCAGGGTTAATGAAGAAATAAAAATGGGGTGATTTTTTTTTTTCTATAGTCAAATTAAAGTAATTACTTGAGTTTAATTAATTACTTATGCCACCATTTTTATGTAATAGATAAGAATTTCGACGAAGTAAGAACCGTCAAAGAAAGCAAAGCTAAGAATTCTAACTTTTGACACTTCTAACTTCAAATAATCGTATCTTAAGTTATTACTTCTACTCAAGTGATCACTTTGACTTGTTTATAGATACGTGTTTCGGTAGTTTCTAATACCTAATGTTTTCATCTTTATCTCTGTTAGACTGTTACTTTGTTTGACCCTGATTTACTGCGTTCTACCCAATGGGCAAAAAGGCCCACAAAGGTCACCATTACATTGTGGTACTGGACTTATGGCGCATTTAAAGATAAAGATATTTTTTTTGTTAAAAACATGCGTTTACACACAAATTGAGCATGCAAGATCTTAGTGAAGTAGGGTAGGGTACAATTTTTTTATTTTATTTTTTTATTATACAGATTAGAACAATTCTATTTTAGCCATTGTTTTTCTGGGTACATTCAGTATAACTATTGGCGGCCATATTATTTTCTTTGAATTACATAATACAAATTAAAAAAAATTAAAGCCACAGTTCGAACATCTTACTACTAAAACGCGAAAGTTCCTGAGGACGGTTGGATGGACGTTTGTTATTCTTTCACACAAAAATTACTGACCCGTTTCTGATAAAACTTTACAATTATGTAGCTTATAGGTGTACATCTGAATAGCACATAGGCTAAAGATGTTGTGTAAAAATGAATTTACGGCGGCAAAGCCGCTTGCGGAAGCTGATCTGACGTAAAAGGACCTTCAACAAACAAAAAACACTCATTCAAAGTATGTAAAATAGACGAAACCTGGACGCAGGTCACATCAACAATGCCTAAATGTTGTATTAATTAAGCACTGTATATTGTAGCGCGTGTTTTTATTATTAATACTTAACATTCAGCGATGGAGCTCCCAAAATACTCAGCACAATAAAATGACATCATCAGACATGGCAGCCAGCCTGACCTTGTGATCGCCGGCGAAGCGAAGCGAGACGCCATAGCAATTATGTATGTATTCAGTGTTCAACTTCAAATCTATGTCCTATATATTCCGTTTTAACAAATATCAGCTTTATGCTCCAGTTAATTAAGTTAGTTTCAGAATGATTAGAAATATTGAAAATGTTTGAAGATGTAGCGCAAACTAAACTTTGTGTGTGAGTGTTAAAGTTGTTTTCTCCACAAATTCAGACAGATATGTTTGCAAATTTAATAGCAAACGTAGGATAGGTACTATAGCTTTTGAATACTTTTTTTTTGTTCGCTCGTGTCGTGTATTGGGCTGTCTGTAGCCTTGTCATGCTGAATACAGGGAGATGAGCGGTCTCAAGTAATTTATGTGGTTCGTTTGCAATTGTTTAGCCGAGATCGATAAGGACTGAGGAGGTTCTTTTAATTTATTTATTAGGTCGTAATAATGTAATACATAGAGACATAGGCGGACTTAATGCTATAAACAAAGCATTTCAACCCTTGGGTTAAATAGGACGACATTGTGATAAGGTAAATATTTTTTAATGGAAAAATATATCCCATTTGCTTTTTTTTTCTTTATGGCCATTGGTGGCAATTACACATGCAGTCCACCTCATGGTAAGTGGATAAAACCACATTTGGGGTAGAATTTTTAAAGAAAATTTGGAAGTTTGCCCTCCAATATATCCGTAACTAGTAGTTCTCCAGGTGTGATCCACAACAAAAAAAATATCGCAATGACGGAGAGAAGTTCCTTTCGGCTTGGTTAAGAGTATTTTTAGGCCCATTATACCAATCTAAATAAAAACTGTAAATTGTAAAATAACGTGGCATATCCTTTACTTAGTGACCACCCATTACATACCGAGTTTCCTCCGTGCCTCAGAAAGCACGTCAAGCCGTTGACCCTGGCTGTCAATTGTAGATCTTTGACAGTCGTTACAGGAAGTCAGTGGCCCGAAAGTCTGACAACCAGTCTTACCAAGGGGTATTGTATTACCCAGTACTAACTGGGTTGTGGAGGTCAGATAGGCAGTCGCTCCATGTAAAAAACTGGTATTCAGCTGCATCCGGTTAGACTGGAAGCCGACCTCAACATAGTTGGGAAAAGGCGAGGCAGATGAGATCATCCTTTACCTAGACGTTGCCCATCTTTTTGCTATTCACATACGTACACAAAACCAATGCCCTAGAAGGATTATTCACATTTCGCTAGTTACGTTCAAGTCCAATATCATATGGAGTAAGTTATCAACCGAGCATAGATCCAGGATCTCATCAGTAACGTTTGTAACTAAAACAACGAAGCAATTAGCCAGTTAGCTATCAATTACTTCATATTAGGTATTAGTAAGCTCATACTTGACCACTATTTCCTTTGACTTCCAGTGACGATAATTGCGGATGTGGTCGACGCTGATGCACCACTGTGTTTTTTTAATCTTTTTCAGCGTTCAATTGTTTTAAAGAGGTCAACTTGAAGAAGCCAGACCAGATATGCGATGGTGCAATGCAGTCCGTGACCGTACATGCTGAATGAAGGGGTGAATTTATTCAGTATATCATGCTAAGATGACCAGTACAAGAAATTATTTCAGGAATGTTATGGGAATCCAATAAATTTGATTTGTTTTATTTCCTCAGAAGCAATGTATCGCTACCGTGGCAAAACGCACGTAGCGAACGGCAAGTGCGATGACGAGTTCGATGAACTCTGTAGCTAGGCAGGAAGTGAAAAGCTGATTTCACGCGTCGTTCGTTAGATTATTTCAAAATCCATTGTTGGATTTTTGATTTTAGCCGTATTATTTACATAAATGGAGTGCTGCTTACAGGGAACGTAATTTTACATTGAACTAAAGGAATAGTAAATTAATTTAAAAAAAAAATCTGGAGAAATATTCTGGTGGAAGATGATTCAAAATTATACCTGAATATACCCCGTCAATTTATGGAAGGCTGTCCCTTACACCCTGTATTATTGCCTTTTATGTTACTTATTTGACAATATGTGAATTTCTCAGTAGCAGCAACAGAGTCTCGACTTGTGCCCGGCTGATGGCAATATGCTCGCCCTCCATTACGAAGGACTTAAATCATTACTGGCGAAATATGGGAGTACTAAAAGGTACACATCTGCCTAACCCTTCGGGGATTACAGGCGTGATGATGATATTTATAAATATTATCATAAACGTTAACTGCTTCCGGTAAATTTAAGGATAAATTACTATGATTCAAGTGGCCTGATTCACGAGTACCCAGTGACTTAGTAGATACGGTATTAATAGGAAGAAATGTGTAGGTAGCTTTATGGGAAACTCCCTTATCAACAACATTAGATAGGTACTTACATTAGTCACAAATGCACAGTATTAAGCATTCGTCACTAGCATTATTTTACATACCACCATGTTTTTCCTCTACATCAACTCAAAGCTTTTATTTCAATTAGACCATCACAGGCACTTTTGAATGTCAAAAAAACAAAAAAAAGCGAAGTTACAGTCACAGTCACAAGGCATAATAATTTGAGAAAGTACTGTAGTTGCACATTCCAAAGCGTAGATCTCTATGGAGAAGAATGGGCAAGAAACTCACATCATCAATAAACATCATCATCTGCCTAGCCTTTTCCCAACTATGTTGGGGTCGGCTTCCAGCCTTACCGGATGCAAATGCTGCCCCGAATATTAAAAAAAAAAAAACTTGATACCTCTTTTATTTCTAAGCAATATCAAGTTTTTATCCAATTAGAGTTGAAACACCAATTTATTATCTCAATAACTAGTTTGGTTTTAACACTTTTAACAAAATTGTTAACGTACATTCTCATCAATCAGCCAATTTAGATTGGGGATAACGAAGAATAATTCTACGAAAGACAGAAGTGAATAGGTACTGTAAAAATAAGACAAAGTGGATTCTGGCAACACTCAACGGTTAGTCAACTTAACAATATAACGAGTCAGAAAACTACTAATTGACAATTGCATGAAATTATTATTCATTGAATGATTTTTTTAATGATGACATCAAAATGGACTTTTACTATTTATTTATTGAATTTTGTTTTTTATTTTATTGACAAAATGTATTTGATTATTATCTTATAAACATGATTGTATTTTGATTATTATTTTAATGACATGATGTATTTGACTATAATTTTATTTTATTCGACTTTTTATTCTCTATTTTATCCTCTGACATTATTAGCTTATTTAAATGTTTTTTATTTTATTTTATTACAGATGCTACTATCAATCTATACATATAAAATTCAAAGTCCTGACTGACTGACTGACTGACTGACTTATATATCAACGCACAGCCCAAACCACTGGTCCTAGAGACATGAAATTTGGACAGTGTACTCTTTGTGAAGAGTCGGAATCCATTAAGAAAAGGGTTTTTCGAAATTCTACCCCTAAGAGGGTGAAATGGGGTGTTGAATTTTCTATGAAACTTTTTATTCTCTGAGTCGATTGACTTGAAAATGTGTCTACATATACTTCAGTTAAAATGATGAGATACGTGTATCACAGTTTTTCCAAAATCATCCCCCAATTTAAAATTCCATGTCCTGACTGGCTGACTGATATACCAACGCACAGCCCAAACCGCGGGTCCCAGAGATATGAAAATTGGAGGGTGTATTATTTGTGATGAGTAAGTATCAGTATTTCGAAATTCCTACCACTTAGAGGGTGAAATGGGGTGTTGAATTTTCTGTGAAACTTTGTACTCTCGGGGTAGATAGACTTGAAAATTTGTGTACATACTCTTCAGATAAAATCCAGTAAATCAGATATCCAATCTCAAACTAAGGTATCAATATTTCACGTATCTAATTTAATTGATATAACTTGAAACTAATAATTGCAAGTTATAAGCAAGTAAATGTAAATCAATGTATGTATTATATGTAGATAGATATATATTACTTATTATCCCAGAAGTAAGATCCCGTGGGCAATTCCCTAACTCCACGCGAGCGAGGCCGCGGGCATAAGCTAGTATTGTATAAAATTGTTGTGCCCGCAGGATTCATGTGAACGTTGTTATTATTTTAGAATCTATAATTTTTTTATTTTTGGATCTTCTACATGTTGTGTGTGTGTGTGTCTTCTTCTATGTGTTCTTCTTTTACATGTGATATGCAATAAAAAATCAAATTGAATATCTAGCGGTATATAAAATATGAAAGGACAGTTGGCTACCGCAAAGCCTATATCAATCGTGTTGGAAGCCGTTCTGAAAATCATTTTGGACTCTGTGGATCGTTGGCCCCAAGTAGTTTGAACTCTGTTCCCAATATCAGTTTGATATCAAAACAAACTAGCTAGCAACATTTTACATTTATAAAACACTGGATGCATGAGCTCACAGGTGCTATATAAATTCGTTGATGGAAGCCGTAATGTATTTGAAGTGGTTTCTTTATTTATTTTTAGTTTAATGAACCCTCTAGTATCAAAACAGACAAGCCAAGTTCAATTTTTATTTTGACAGGAAATAGACTAAAAACTGTCTGTGAATCAATGCCTAAATAACATTGCTTCTAAGATTGATTAAAAACGCAGATTTTTTCAGAATGGAAAAGAAATCAGCTGTTTCCTACAAAAGTGCAATACCTACACTTTGAAAATGTTTTTTTAATTTATTTACAACCAATTTATACTTACAGTTTACACCACACAATGTATGGAACAGCTGATTTTTTTTTTAAACCGATGATTAATTTCTATGTGAGGAGGCTCACAATGATGTACTCGATACGTGGTTACCGTTTTCGCGTCGGTGTCCCTTATACCCCGTATAGAAGATGGGAAGATGTAATCATAGCCTTAGGGAAAAATTTGGACTATTTTTTTTTTATCCTAAATCGGCTTACTCTTGACCTCAATCTAGTCCTGAGGACATAGATGAGGTCGACGATGGAACGAGCTAACCCAAAAGAAGCCAATTAACTCGCGACTTAAATAGATTGGGGTCACATGAACTTGGGAACACCGACGCAGGCAGGGAATTCCACTCCTTGGCTGTGCGCATAATAAATGATGTAGCTATGCTATGATGATGTAGACTAGAAGAACTAGAACAGCGCAGGATAAAACAAAATGGAAGGAGTTAGTGGAGGCCTTTGTCACAGTTGTAACAGACGAACGGACATCGATTACATTTATGTATAGGATAACAGTGTAGATTAAGCGATTATTTATTAATATCTGTAATAAAGGCCATCAGGGGCCATCTGGTCATTCAGGGGGGTTACTATGATGTCTTAAAACTGGAGTAATTCCAGTGTGGGAAAGAGACAGAGCTGTGCAGGTCGTCTAGCGCCATCTCTTTCCCACACTGCTTTAAGACATCATGGCAGGCCACCAGTTATACATATGATATGACCGAGCCAATGTTGCCTTGGCAACGTGCTGGCTGGGATCACCGGGTTATTTCATGGCAAACTAGCCTTACATGGCGACAGAGAGGCGAAGAACTGTGTCCATTACATAATTTATAGCTGATGTTCCTTGATATATTTATTTTATTTATTATTGATGCTATACACAACGTGTATCAGTAAGACTAATGTGTCTTAACACTCTCACATAAACACTCAAACATTTACACTCTCATATTCGCACTCACACATCTACACACACATTTATCTACACACGCATTGCTTCAATGCACTTTCATCATTCATCTTTCATTTTCATCCCTTTGATTTTAATTTTTGTTTTTGTGTATCAGTATGTACATACATACTTATCAACATCCTATCCCACTTTTTTGTACAATACATATTTTTATTATGCTTGCAAGCATAATTTATATAAATTTATTTTTTTGTTTGGTATGTTTTTACTGTAGTACAACTTTTGAGCTATAAGTATTTCATACATACTGTTCCAGTAGTTTGTTTTTTATGTTAATTTCATATTTTTTGTTTAAAGTTAAATTTCAAATAATTAATTTTAAGCACTTGTTTACCTACTTCCAATTTTAACTCTAGAATCTTGATTTAAATTTTTGCTGTAAATAAAATAGTATATCTGAGCTGGAGAGGTGATCTGTACCTCAGGACATACCTACTTCAGACACCTTTCTCTGTTTAAGATTGTGCATTTACCAGTACCTGTTATTTCTGATGTTGAGATAAATAAAGATTTATGATTATGATTATGACTAATCAAGGAGATGATCGTTTTTTGGAATACTGAAAATGAATGAAAAATATTACGAAATAATGAATACCCGTTCTTAGTAAAAGGAGCAATCATTTTAATAACAATTAAAGTACTAATGATAATTCATCAAAACAGTTGATTTACCTAAATCTTTTAATTATTAATTACAAAGGGATTTTGACTCAGTTTTGGGAATCCAAGGTTCTGTGAATTAATCCACCTCAAGTAGGTATGCCAACGAATATTTAGGTCTTCGACTTATTCCTATTAACAAAATGTCGTCATTAACACCCATATTCCAGAACGCCGACTTAGTCCATTTTTGAACTTAAGTCGACATTTGTTGTCATGGCAACAGGTGAGGAACGCCCACCACGGTATCAGCAACACCCACTCAATGATGTTCAAAAGGTGAGGACAGACTAGCTAGAGCTTGCATTTGCAACAAGACATCGAGCCGCTTGACACTTTGTTAAAACTTGATTTTGCTAAGAAACAAGCAACTTGTGTAACATTTCATCGAGCAAAAACACGAGCGCGGGCAAATCGTGCAACATGGAAAGAGGTGCGTGGACTTAGGGGTCGTGCTGGTCGTTACTTCTCCTAATTCGCTCAGTGTTTTTTTTTTTAATATTAAATTAAATTGCAGCACACGCGACTTGCAAATCCAACATATCAACGAAGAGTACCTAAATGCCACACAGTAAGAACAGTCACTAAAGAACCCCACCGGCTTACTCCTTTTGCTTCGTTCACGTTCATACATCTGGTCATACACGCACGCAGGTCGCGAGCACTGCCACCTGACCTTTTTTAAGAACAATACCAATAATTTTTGTCCTTCTAAGGTGTTCTCTTTCGGGTTTTGTTAGTCGCCTTTTACTCGTCCTCTCAACAAGACCATCATCCAAACATATTCTTTTAATTTTTTGTCTCTACATCTCCTTTTCAACCGCAAGCTTGCAGTATTATATCATTCCTAAATTTACCAACCAATGTTACAATACGTTTAATTGCTCAGATGAGTACTCACCTTAATCTACCTCCAAAACATGCTGTCCATTTCAAACCCAAAATAAGTATTTTGCATGAAGGTTGCAAGCTGCTTTGTATGCTAAAAATGTTACATTAAAATACGTCACAATGCTAGAGAAGTCTTAAATCGTTGTTCTACCGAATGCTCTTGGTTGACATCATTTGTCAAAGAACTTAAACGGATTTACTTGAAAATAAATATTTATATTTTCGTGGTTCATTTCTAAGATTTTCACTTAAAATAATGGCATCAAGAATTTTCTTTTCGGATGGTGAAAACTCCTTC
Source organism: Noctua comes (assembly GCA_963082995.1). NCBI lineage: Eukaryota > Metazoa > Arthropoda > Insecta > Lepidoptera > Noctuidae > Noctua > Noctua comes. The sequence goes on along the minus strand of OY720279.1, from coordinate 3,142,942 downwards.
AAAATACGACGTTGCCGGGCAGCTCATCAGCGACAAAATGTGCTGTGGGCTCGCCTAACCCAAGAGTATAACTCAGTATTTAACTAGCGCGTAAGTACCAAATAACATGTATGCTGTTTTAATACCTGGTCTATGTTTGATGATCGTAATGAAAGGCAATCTTTTCTTTTTATAGAGAACCGAATCTCAGTTATAAAGGTGCTGGTCCAATATTAAGGCTAAGAAAAAGACCACCCTTAATTTAGAAAAAAAAGAAAGAATGAGGACTGGGGGTGGCCCCTATCCTGGCCCCGCGTCCTCAGATCTCGAAGGAGTGAAAGATGCGCTGCCGGCCTCCACCGATTTGAAATCGAGGTTCGCAATGGACTGTGACACTATGCCAAGTGAAACTCCTGCTGACGGTCCACCTATAGTCTAGTAATTTTATTGATTCTATTATTTGTATTAACGAATATATGAATAGATTATTAAAAATATTTACTTTCTTTTTTCAGTTCTGGAATTTCGTCCGGTAGACGTGGTACCGGTACCGGTGGCTCAAGGGCCACCTGAAAATAACTCGACTGACTTGGCGTCAGCAAACTCGCAGTTTATTGGTAGGGTTGATCAAATGATTTTCAGTTCATCTCTACACGTTACAGTACATCAGAAAGTTAAATTATCTGTGTATGGCACCAATACTCTATTTGTATTCATTCGAAGCATTTTATTTTTTATATTCTCATTAGTGTTTTTTGAAGGTGCTTGTACTTAGCAAATTAATACTAATATATGTTCGCGCCCAAGTTATAATAAAGTAGGTACGGGCGAAAAATTTAAAACGGAGTGAGGAACGAGAGGAGGAGTTACATCTGCTGAAAATGGAGAAGCAGAAGTGGTGGTGAAGGCAGCAGAAGAAGCGTACCAAAAGGCAAAACTCGAACGTTTGAGTGCCGCCCAACTACTTCGATTCAGTGAGGTTACAAGGGACTAGGCCGAAAAAATAAATTAAATTATTATTATACAAGCCAACTGGTTTTTATTTTATTTAAAAGTAGTATCACGTATAAAAATATCTAAATTACACATTTATAGACATAGAAAAACAAAGGACATTTTTCATTTTCATTCACGTAGGACTACGTAAGACTGGATCCAATCTCTAGGTTAGTAAAACCCAACAACACTGCATGCATGGGGATCGAACCCATAACCTCACACCGTGCAATTGCTTATGACTAGTTGACCAACGAGAGAGCAAAAATATAAATATGAACATCACACAATTATAAACATACTAGCCGTTGCCCGCGACCTTCTTCCGCGATTATTATATTTAAAAATAAACCCGTTTCCGCAACATTTTTTAATGCTCCGCTCCTATTCCTCAACAAAAGGGTTATCCAACACTAAAAGATTTTTTCCATTGGCTCCAGTAGTTCCTGAGATTAGAAGGTTCCGGTCGTCCAGAGTTGAGGGAAGCATTCAGTTGGACGATGGACCGAGTAGCCTTGAATTTCTTTGGATTCGTTATCGCTTATTCTCTCATCATTACTCTGCAGAATGAGTTTGTGCGGAAGACATGGTTGTGGTCACCCAACATAATGGTGGGTTTCATATCGGCCCTTCTCTTCCTCCGTTTAGCAGTAGCAAGCCGCCTGCTACTCATGTTTAGCTTACTCCTGTCCTTTCCCGTATCATATGAAAACAAACCTAAAATAAGCCGGCTAAACCACTAAACGCAACGGCGAATAAGAATTCGATTTGATTATTTTATTATTGCAATACTCGTATAACAGAAACTGGCCACAACAGCGGCTGACGAGCGCTACATCCAAGTTGGTTGCATCAAATTTGTATTTTTTTCTTTTTCCTTCTATTTACAATCTATAAACTACTGCGATAGTACCGCAAAGGCAATGGGATTATCCGTATTACTACAGGTAGAAGGATTGGTAGTAACACGGGTAAGTCACCCTACTATCGCTTTATTGGCTACTATTTTATGCCTGCGGCTTCGCCCACGTGGAGTTCGGGCATTGCCCACGGGATCTTACTTCTGGGATAATAAGTAATCTATGTGCTATACCAGACTATAATATATCTCTGTACCAAGTTTCATCCAGATCTGTTCAGCCGTTCTGGCGATTGAGTAACAAACATCTATCCATCCAAACTTTCGCATTTATAATAGTTATGTAAGATTTATGTGTAAGCTTTTACTTTTAAAGTTGAATAGGTAATAAATAATAGTTAGTGTAAGTATTTCATTTTATTTGAGCAATACAGACTCGCGTTTTTCTTACATGTACTTACTTATAACTTGTTCATTGTAATATCAATTACATTACATATGTGAAATATTGATAACTTGGTTTGAGATTGGACACCGGTGGCGACAATCGAATGATTCATTAGGAATCTATATAGACATAATACTTTTAATATCAATGTCGCGTATCACGAGTCAATATGGCGACACTTGGGGGAGGCCTATGTCCAGCAGTGGACGTCTTTCGGCTGAAATGATGATGATGATGATGTTGTATCACGAGCCAACCAGTGGCGGACCTCTCATACAAGCCGAAAAGCCTGGCTTGCCTAACGATAAACAAAAAAATAAAAAAAAATTAAAAATTAAAAAAAAAAAAATTAAAAAAAAAAAAAAAATACTCTCCCTGATGCCGATGGGCCATCTATTTTTATATTTTTAAATGTTTTTTATATTGTTTTATAATGGAATATTTAAAATGTATTTAATGTATTTAAAAATAACATTCTTACAAAAACAAAATAATACTTAGTAATTTTTTGTCAAACAATAATAACATTTGGTTTCCACACAACTATCAATCCATAACAGAAATTATTTTAAATTCGCGCGCTTAAATTCTGATATGCCGGCCGCGATATTCTGGCTCGCTCTAACACTACACAAAAGAAGAGTTGAAAAGTTGAAGTTTAGTGCGTAATACGGCCTACGGTCAGTGACCCAGTGCTAGCTAACGTTTTCTCTTTCACACCCGCTGGCTTTTACGTGGCTTCTATGACCTCTCATGTTTCCTAGCAAAATGTGTCCGTTTTTGACAAAATTTTTATGTACTCATGTGAGAATTTGTATCGAGTTTAAAGCTAGGCTTTTCTTTGAATGTGTGCGTGTAACTCTTTGTAAGTTTGAGAGAGAACGCGTGTGTTCGCGCCGATGATTTGCGCTATGCATTTCGTGCGAATTTTGACACAAAGTACGATTTCAAGTTGGTTCGTATTGTTTTGACCTAGGAATTAAGCCAGTAGCACGCGTTAATTATTACGAATGAATGCTGTTTTGAAAATTTTGAGAACAATATTCTAAAGTTAGGTTTTGTTTTGTTATTGTAATTGTGTGAAAGTTATTAGCACGATGTGATTTATACCAATGATTTTGCAAGTTATTAATTGATTGTTATAAAGTGGTCTGTGAATGTGAATTCGGATATTACCGTCGAAAAGGTATGTAAATACGTTGAGTTAGCTCTTTACTTCACTGTTAAAGAAGTCCATCCGAAATGATAGTTTTTCTCGGCAATGTATTTTTGTCGCTTTTCGCATATCATTTTTTAGTTATTTGATAAAGTTCTTCCAAATAAAGAACCATCATCGTAATATTATATCTCTTTGAAATAAGAAAATACGTAAATATGAGTTTAGGTACTTAAAGAGTTGTTCTGCTATTATTTATTAGTGATTTATAATGATTTTGTGAGATCATTAATATTTATGTAATATCAAATATTATCATTTTAGTCGACACTATATTGAATTAATAAAATAGTGTGTACGGCAATAAAATAACAAATCAATAGTGTAAATGCCATCTAGTGGCCATTTTGAATGAAATATTTTGCACGTCTGAATTGTAAACAGCGAAGCGAACTTACTTTGGTGTCACGATTCGTACGTATAGATGGCGCCTTTGTCAATTATGCAAGCGTATTAAGATATCGAGACTAGAAATTAATTGAAAAACTATAACTTATAAAATTGTATCCCAGAACATCGGTAGCTGACTAACTGGGCTTGCCTCCATTCTGACCTAGCGGCACGCCACTGGAGCCAACGCGAAAATCGGGTTTTCACATATATTTACAGATACGACTACCTCAGAAATATTCTACCTACTTACTAATAGGTAAATGCGCCCTGCACGCCCTGCGTAACACTGCGCGCCATGGCCCGTCTACGTGAGTTTAGAAGCCCTATTTGACTCTTGATTATGTTTTTAAGTATAGATAGATGATGAGAGCGACTTTGTGGTATCGTAGGTATAAACAAAACAACATGAGTATGGGCAAGCTCGCTCATAAGCACCATTCGCACCATTTTGTCTGATATTCAAAATGGTTCGTTAGTTTTCTCATGCTTTAGAAATATCACGTGAATTAAGCTTGTATTCATCTTTTATGTGTACGGTACTCCATATTACGACTATTTGTCACTAATATAATTATTTACGCGATCTTGATTACTAATTCATACAATCCCACGATAATGAACACATACCGATACCAATACCTACCGATTTGAAAAAGAAACCGTGCTTAATATATATTTACCACGGATATTTGCAAGTGCTTGCAATATTAATAATCATTTATTAATAATCCCGACTACATACTAGCTGGCTTCGAAATTAAAGGCGACGGAAAATAGTTTTTATCAACAAGGGCCGTCCACGGGCTGTAGGTCAAAATTTCCAGAACGAAAACGTTGGAACCAAAAACGAACCGCGTTTTCTTTTACAGTAGCTTCCCTATTTTATTTTATATCAGCCCTCTATGTCCTACTGCTGGGCAAAGACCTCTCGCATGGCTTCCCAATTTTTGTACGGTTTCCTTCTGAAATCGAAAGTGTCTTTGGAACTGTATATTGATGTCACATTCTAACGAGTTGTCGGCATCGGGTCACGATAAATAATTGTATGGCATATCGTATCCTACATAACCGACATACTCCTCAAAATTCATCTTGCTTTGGCTATAACAAGAAAACAATTTTACACAAGTCGATTCACTTGGATTTCAGTAGGTACATATGTCACCCACAAGATAGGTTTCGAGGATCTTCTGGCGCGGGCAAACATCAGAACTAACGCAGCCATCTCTTTCTTTTCTCAATATTTTTTACAAAACAATTAACAAAAGGTTTACCAACAGCGCCCCCCTGTCAGCTTCATTCGAGCGCCAAAAGATTCTTGTACCACAAAACCCTTGAAAAGTGGGCGTATATGTCAAATTATAAACAAACTGTAGCTGTCAATATGACTTATGAGGTGAAAAGTAGGCGTGTCTAGTCCGACTTAAGTTCAATCCACGACTTAAACTACGGGTGTAAGTGTCTCAGAAATAACAAGAACTCACTGTCATCCTCGATAGGTAACCGATGACAAGGCGCAGTGATAACAGGTAGACTAAGGCTGTCACCGAATGGCGTCCAAGAACTGGCAAAAGGAACGTGGGTCGTCCGGCGGCGAGATGGGCAGACGACATAGTTGAGTAGTAAACCCTGGATGAGACTGGCACGGGACCGTGTTGATTGGCACAAGAAAAGAGAGGCCTATATCCAGGTGTGGGTTAGTGCGGGCTATGGATGATGATGATGAACCGATCACAGCTGCTTTAATTTCCGACGAAAAGCTCAAAGTTCAATATCAATTTGCTTACTCCATTTCATGACACCAATAGCCATTCGTCAGCTACAGCTTTATGAAAGTTCGATGAAATGCAGGTCTCCCGTGCTACCAACGATATCCTCTCAGTAAGAGATAGTACAGTCGCCAGCGCATCAAGTAACCACAAAACGTCAAAGAGCTTGGAAGATTTTTGTTTGAAGCCTGGCCGGCCTAACAAGTTGGGCCAGCCATTAAATTCAAACCCCTTTCTCATTCGATTTAAAAAAAAAACTGTTAACTTTTTATTTGATGGTTTAAAGTCATTCGAAAAAATTTGACAGTTTGTGGTGACTTGATGGGCTGGCGACTGTACCTATACGGGGTAGAAAGGACACCGATGCGAAAACGGTTACTACCTATTTAGTACATCATTCGGAGCCCCCCAAATAGAAATTTAAACGGTAATTTAAAAAAAAACAGCTGTTTCCTACTGTAAAAGTGCAATAGGTACTTACACGGTCAAAAATTCAAAATGTATGGAACAGCTGTTTTTTTTTTAATAACCGATGAAAAATTTTTATCAGCTCAGAATGATGTACTGAATACGTGGCAAACGTTTTCGCGTCGGTGTCCCATCCACCCCGTATAGTATTCGGTAAGCAAATCATTGCTAGCTTTTAGATTTCTCCAGAAAGCTTCGGAACCACGTCGTGATACCTCGCAGACACAAAGCCATCGATAGATACTGTGTGTGTGTGCTGTGTACTAATTTGGCATGGGCAGAAATTAATAGGGGTCACTTTGACCTCAACGTTAGTCCGGACAGGTCATCGTACTGTTTAGAACTTTGAAAATTCGCTCAAAAATACTCAGATCTACCTGTAGATTGAAAGATCAGAAGAGCATCTATCTACAGAAAGGGCTTACCTATACCTAATGGCATCTGCCTCCAGTCGTGACAGAAGTAGGAGCAAATGCGACTGAAACAGATGCATCCACCACCAGTCGTGGTAGATGAGAAAACTAGTTATAACTGCCACCACTGGTGACAGACTCGTGGAGGCAGATCGGTATAAACCGCATACATAGCCCGTATTAGTTTAAAAAATGGTATAAAAGTTATTGGATTAAATAGGTATAGTAGCTCGCTTTTATGAAGATAAGTCTTTTAGGTATTGGTTCAGTGTATTCAATATGAGATAAAAGTGTCAGCGAACCCACAACAAACAGTACTAATATGTGTATAGAATAGAGATATTTTTTTTTAGTTTTGATGTAGGAGGTAATCTCGAAAACTCATCATCTGCCTAGCCTTTTTTCCCAACTATGTTAGGGTCGGCTTCCAGTCTAACCGGATGCAGCTGAATACCTGTATTTTACATGGAGCGACGGTCTATCTGACCTCCAAAACCCAGTAAGTGCTAGGTACCTAATACGATACCCCTTGGTAAGACTGGTTATCAGACTGTTGGGCAATCTCGAAAATTACGCATCTGATTTCGAATTTTTTTTGGTTGAGTGATTTTTTTAAGTGGGCCTGGATGGCCAAACTCGAAACTACGACGAATAGCGAAAAATACTCAAAGGATTCTCGACCCCGATTTTGCTGAAAATCAAAATTGGATTAATGGATTTTTGGTAAATCAATATTCCTAGCCAGGAATCGAAACCCTCGATTTTGGAAAAAAAACCACACTATTAATAAAAAATTCGATAGTGTCGCAAATTCTGGTAAGTAGTGACATGAGGCCCTTGCAATTTCGTGTTTTTTTTTTTTGTAATAACGCGAACACGTGGGCCTTGTTGTTAAGTCAATAAAAAAAACTTGATAACGCGTCTAAATAAACACAGACAGTTTTTTTATGTGCATTCGAACCCCACGCAAAAACGTAGGCGAATCCTTATAGACATAACAAATATATTGTATAGCCTTTAAGCATCTTCGTTTATAAAAATAGATCTTTTAAAGTAAAGGTCATTGGTGTTGTTTCAATTAGCAAATATACCGGTTATCGACGTCTACATGTAGCCAGTATTACTTGATTCTAAAGGGTGGCGCTGCTCGTCAAGGAATCTGTCACTTAGATGTCAAAATCAGTACTTTAAATTTTAGTTCCTGTTTTTTGCCACCATCATGTTACATTGGGCTTTCTGCTATGAAACTTGTTCATTGACTGGTTTTGTTAAGGATTTAATTATTCTTCCCACATTCAAGAAGGTAGGTAATTAAAAATTATTAGAAACACGTTTCATTTTTATTTTTGTGGGTTTTCTCGAAAATCTTGGAAATTAATGATGCTTTTGTGTTTGTATTTTGTTGGTTATCTCTGAACATCTGCACAGTTCTTGTACTTGTTAAAAAATCGGTTGTCTGTAAACTCGGTTTACTGACGATAGTTGAACGTAACAACGTCATAAGAAAATACTGATGGAATGGTTGCATTTTTCAAAAAATTAATGTGCGTTGAGCAATTGTTTTAGGTAACGCCTCATTTTTTCGTGCGTGCAGCCGGCTCCATCGAATTATAAGACGTTGTTACGTCAAAAAAAATATAAAAGCTTTTCGACTACTCGCTAATTTACGAATTGCTTATGGTTTTACCTTTTAAAAATCAGTAATCGAAAATATCTCGACTATCTACATATTTCAAATTTAATTATATAGATTAATAGGGGTCGAGCCTATTACAACAAGATGGTATATGAGATTGATCATCTTCCTGCCCTTGTCCCATGTTATTTTTACTTCCATTCTTCCCTGTCAATCGTCACTCAATCATTTACTCCTTTTCCTATTTTTTTCAACATGGCGTATGAGATTGAAAGCTCGATATCATCCATCACTGCAGATCCAATCAGAAAACAAACTAAAACTTTATTCACTTAGCTAGGTTACCACAAGTTATGCTCAAACATTCGTTTCATTTCATAATCTAGGTAGCCGATGATGTATTCAACCATTATACGCTCAACATCGACTATGCATACGTACGAGGCATACAAATGTATCCGGACGTTTTATTTTTGGATGAAACTTTGCGATGGAAGTTTGGCAACATCGCGTCTTCAAATCTCCAAGGTTACCGAGCTTCGAAACCTGTTCAGCTTCATTTTGGGCATGTATGTACCGAACCTTTGGCCTTCAAACGTAATAAAAGGCATATTGTTTTTAAGTGGAATTGAATTTTGTATTTAGGTTATCGTGTTTTTGCTCTCCTGATAAATTTTTAGTGATGTGCTTCATCTCGTTGCTATGGAAATGAAAGGGAATGGCGTTTTGTTTGTTTAGTAGACGAGTTCAACTTTTTGTAGTCTTTTGTTTACAATCTATCAAAAAAACAAAAAACAAAAAAGATCCTGTTTCTATCACAGCGTATGCCGCGGTGATAAAAACAGTTTTTTTTCACCACAGCGTTCCATGGGGCAAAAGTAATACTGCATTGTGAATGGGTCATATTTATGTTTCAAATGGTGTCATAATGTCATTGAGGGTAGACACTTATGTTGGCGACAGATGTAAAATTGGTTGACAAAGCGAGCCGAATTATTGTAACTGCTTATTTGATCAAGACATTAGAGTGCATTCACCCGACGTATTTATAATGCTCCGACGACGCGAGTTCACAGCTCCGTAAAAGCAGATTCTTGCGTTTGTATCGATTCAAATGGGCGTACAAAACGATACAAACTTGTGTGACAAGCGCGTTCCAATCGCATCTGCAACGGCTCAAGCGCACGTGCTCATACAACATTTATTTTATACTAGCTTCTGCCAGCGGCTTCGCCCGCGTGGATGTCGAAAAATATCCCACCCGAAAACATAGTTATAGTTAGTCATACCTTCATCCGCTGAGACACGTATAAATTAATTTTCAATTGTCAGCCTAAACACAAAATTTGAATATCTTAACTTCAAAACTGACGGACTTTCATATAAACTTCCATCCCCTATTTTACCCCTTTATGGGTGGAATTCCCAAAAATCCTTTCTTAGTGGATACTTACTCTTCACAAAGAACACACACACAGTCTATTCGCATCAACAGGCAAAAATTGTATGAAGCTCGCGCTTGTCGAGCGCGGCGACCGATTCTCGGACCTTATACAAAAATAATCCTTATAGCATGATTCAGTATTCACGCGCGATGGCTTATTATTAGTGTATTTCATGTATAACTTTGGTGTTTCTATACCGATTTCTATGATTCTTTTTATGGAATAGTTAATAATGTTAACTTTTTTAATTAGGGATGACTGAGAGTGTTATAAACGTAAGAGTAGACAAATATAATCAGAAAACTTCGAACTGCTAAGCTATCGGGAGTTACACGTGATATTGTGAGTCAACCATAAAAGATAGACATATGCTGTCGTGGGATATTTTTTATATAATTTTAAGGAGAACATTTCCGTCATACATGATTTCTGTGTAGCTTTAACCATTAAGGTTGCACACGCGACGGAAGCTTAAAAAATGGAGTAACTTCTCCCGTTTTCCCAACATTTCCCTTCACTGCTCTGCTCCTATTGATTGTAGCGTGATGAAAAGTATACTATAACCAACTCAGGAGTATGAAAAATAATTGTACCAAGTTTCGTTAAAATCCGTCGAGTAGTTTTTGTTTCTATAATGGTTATACAGACAGACAGACAGACAGACAGACAGACAGACAGACAGACAGACAGACAAAAATTTTACTGATTGCATTTTTGGCATCAGTATCGATCCCTAATCACCCCCTGATAGTTATTTTGGAAATATATTCCATGTACAGAATTGACCTCTCTACAGATTTATTATAAGTATAGATAGATGACGCGCATTTGCGGCGCAGAATTTCTTAACGTAAGCTGAGGTTTACAGCAGCGCGTGCAATACGCGCCATCTGCTCCGAAGAAATACGTCGTGTGTGTATATGGGGCCTTACTTTTGCCCCATTTTGTATAATAAAGGTAAATACTAATGCAGGGTTTTTGAAAAATCTTGAGTCGGTGAGTTCAACTAACTTCACCTCATCTTAACCTCATCAAACGGCATAATGTATATGCATAGGTAGCAATAACATTTGTGTGAATGATTGGGTTTCTTTACTCTCTTGTATTGTATTGTATTGTATAACGGGCTGGTGTCCGCAACTCCACGTCAAAGCGCGTATTTTGCGTGCGGGTGGGAAATTTATTCGATCCACCCTAGCTCCCCGAGAAAGGCCAGCAGCGCCTTGATGTTGCCGACAATCTCGCGGAGAGTACCTGGGGTACCGAAGTACTTTGCCCTGTATGTTGCAACCACTGGGCAGTGTAGAAGCACGTGGGCTGCCGTTTCGTCACTCTTTACTCTCTTTAGTGATGTAGACTCATATCACTAACTGTCGTCGAACGTTTTTTCCATAAAGAAAGAAAAGACGTCGCACTCACGTGGTGATGTGAGCGAGAAAGTCTGATTTGCGACACGCGTCTACGTCTTTATAACCTCATGAAGGAAACAGAATTGTTTTCCTTAACACATTCTACAAGATGTTTTCAGTCTACCTGAGAGGCTGACGTCATTTGGTAACCTGTAATATACGATAAGACCAAGGTATTCCCTCGACTAGTTGCTAATACTCATTAAAGTTTCCTTTAAACGTCACCTTATCATCATTTGTCTCGTCTTCTCCCCCTACCTATAACTACAGCGGAATACATGGAGCGACTGCATGTATGAGCTACTCAACCCAGTTTCGGGGTCATCTCGTAACGATGATTCCCTATGTTTACCACCGGCTTGTCCACCAGTAGACAACGACACAATAAAAAAAAATAATTCTCGCTGTCCACCAGATGGTAGACAGAGACATAACCTTTTAAAATACCCCTTGGTCACTGGCTTCCATAGTTTCGGGCTTCTGACTACTCGTAACGTCGGTCAAAGATCTAACCTCACCTGACCGTATATAATTTGGAAGCGAACTACCTCATTTTTAACCTTTTGAACGCCATTGTCATATATACATGACAAGCAAGCGCGTGCCCTGAACGCCAAACGACATAAATATGTGACAAAATGGAGGGCACGTGCGTGCGTTTATGCTCTGGCGTTCAAAAGGTTAAAGTAAATCTTCCCAGATTCCCACCTCAAAGCATGACGTCAAATAGGATCAAAATAAAATAACTTTCAGTGGTTGTTTGCTCAAAGGTACTAGAAGCTGTTTCAGAATTTATATACTGGGTATGTCTTTGCAATGCCTCTAAGTAACTGTTACCATTTATGTTAGCCCGTATATGCTGAAGAAAAGCCTCTTCGCATATCTTCTATTACTTTCAATCCAGAGGCCAAGTGGACCAAGTCACTGGCCGTTGGTTTTATCCAGCTCATCTTGCCACCTTCTACGAGGTCTGCCGCGTCTCCACAAAGAGACATATTATTGAAATGTCTTGCTTTGCTATCTTATTCACGACCAAAGTGTTTGGTGCAAATCTCGCTATCAATTATTTATTAGTGGTAGACAAAAAAGAAAATCTTTTAAAAAATAACCAGTTTCATACCAGTTCTGCAATGAGAAAGAAGTCTAATGCCAACTACAGTAGTGTGCGTGTCTCTGTGTGTGTGTGTGTGTGTGTGGTGTGGTGTTTGTGTGTGTGTGTAGTGTGTGTGTGTGTTACTCATTAATAAAAAACGGTAAAAAAACTTTGTTACACTATTATAATAATGTGTCATTCATTGCCCATAAAAAGAGGTTTGTATCGGTAAACGCTTAACATCAATTTACGCTTCAGCCAATTCATCTGTGCAGGCGAGAAAACACAGACTTAAAACAAATGTACCAAGTTTGACATATCTATGCATTTTTACTTGACAAGCAGCGTGACCTTGAACTGCACACTTAAAGTGGTCATACTGTATGCAAATTCGCTGTCTCAGACGTCGTGACGTAAGTGTATAACACGGCTTTCAACGGATTTCTTACATGTGCGTGGTCATGTGGGTGTTTTTTATGATAAAAGCTCGCATTCTTTAAATAACTGATTTACACCGTGGCTAAAAGCTTGCACCTGCAAGGTTGAGATGGGATCAAGCGTCAGAGGACATGAAACCTTCTTCGATAACAGCTCTCTTAGTACAACATAATATCACACCTGTTTGCTCAGAGGTTTATGCAAAGCTATACCTATATATAATGTGGAAACAGACCCTTAATATAGCCGTCAACCACGCATTCTGTACATCAAACTAAGTAACTTTACGCAAAAATTATTGCTGGGAATCGACTTTTATTTTTGGGGTGAAAAATCACGTTTTACGGTAGGATTCGATGGAAAACACTCAAAGAATTGTGCTGATGGATGGATTGAATAATACGGGGGTCGGGAGCTGTGTAAAGTAAAAATCTTACATTAAAACATTTAAAAAAAAATATGAATAAGTTGGAATTTTGACCCCGTAACTAGAAGGTTCAAGGTATGGTCTAGAACAAAAAAATGATCGCAAAGACGGGGAGAACAAGTGCCTTTTGGATATGTTAAGGGTCTATTTACACCCTTTATGTATAATACACCTAAATTTTACCAGTAAGGCCGCGTTCTCTTATGTCGTGACAATTAATTTATCGTTGGTTTTTATTTAGTAAAAGTCGTGGAGGACAGTTAATCGTGTCGTCCTATGTGTGAATACCTCCATTTTAATACACGATACGACAATCTGTCGTCACGACATAGTGGCAACGCGCCATAATGTTTAGGTCCTATTTAAATGACTAGGCACAACTCCAGACTCATGGTGGCTATAAAAATTCCAGGTGAAAACCCTACAGCACTGTCCGACCTTGGCGTCGAACCAATAAGGCAGTACTATTATTAATGATTATGACAATGCAATCGATCAACAGGTCATAACATATCAGGACATACTAAATCATTAAATTCCGGATAATAGCGATGTTTCCTGAAAAAATCTAATTAGTCCGTCAGATAGATTTCCAAAAAATATTGGACACGTATTTTTTCTTTTTTTACGATAACTAAAAATGAAGACGATACAGTGCGTCGAATACTCGTGTGACGTCATACTTGTAAGTAAAGTGTACTTTTTACCGAAAAGTGACATCACAGGCCCCCCCACTCATGATCTTTGATGCGTTTTATCTTTGTCAATTTTTATTGATTTGATAAAACAAAAAATACGTATCCAATATTTTTCGATAATCTAACTGACGGACTAAATAGAATCATATTTTTTTTTACACAGGAAACATCCTATTAGAGATCCGCAACCCTAAGGCACCTATCCTGTTTTTACCGTGTCTTAAAGTCCAGAAATCTATACAACCAAATAAATTTTCCCGACTTGGAGGAATCTTGAAGTATCCAGATGTACATTCTGAAGTACCGGCCGGCGCACACCTCACTATTGGTGGTGCACCAATAGCGGTACGGGCAAGCATGAAATACTTGGGCCTGGTTTTGGACCGGAGGTGGAACTTCGGCGAGCACTTTGCTCAGCTTGCGCCGAAGCTGATCGGCACGGCGTCCGCCCTCAGCCGGCTGTTGCCGAACCTGGGCGGACCAAACGTGGTTTGCCGGCGGCTGTACACGGGGGTAGTTCGCTCGATGGCGCTCTATGGGGCCCCGGTGTGGGCGGAGTCCCTGTCTACCCAGAACAAGGCTCTACTGCTCTACTAGTAAACGAGGAAATTACATGACCATAGGTAACTAATTGAAATCATTGTCGAGCTGAATTAAATATTGTTATCACCAGTTCCAAAATTGCAAAAAAATTACCAAATATGAGTACCTTTATCTGAGATTCTGAATGGCCTTGTATATTTCCGGCGGATAGGTTTTTTCTGAGTATGTTGATTAGAATTTAAAGCACAATTATTGCAAAATTGTGTATAATGAGTATAACCGAACGTTCTCCCTGTCATTGCCATCATTTTTTTGTTTTAGACAATACCTGGGAACCTTCTAGTTACGAAGATATTGAGGGTCAAAGTTCCAACTTCTTCACAAGTCTTTTTTATATTTATTAAAATATTTCCACGACTCCGATGCTATTCAATGCACCCATCAGCACAATGGAGTGCGTAACATTGAGTCCTACAGTAAAACTTGATTTTTCATCCCAAAACAAAATTCGTTTCGAAGCAATAATTTTTGCGCAGTTAGTTAGTTTGATGTACAGAATGCTTGGACGGCTTCGTAAAGAGACTGTTTACACCTTGTATGTAGGTACTGAGTTAATGAATCAAAATATTGATCGGTCTATTTAAAGAAGTCAAGCATATTACATTCAGTCGCGTAGGCTTGTAATTGCGTTGCATGCATAACATGCATTGCTACTTGTGTGTGTCTATACACCCATACTTTACAAAAGCATGCAGCTGACGCAACCGCCATTTACTTAGCCTAGTAAACAAGGATAAAATGTTATAAAATTATATTTATTGCAACACTAGCTTTTCCTGCAGTTTCCTTCGCGTGAAAATTATCGCACGGGATCGTACTACCACGATGAAAACCATAATTTATGTTACCCTAGGTCATGGTCTACCTGATTGCTAAATTTCCACGAAATCCGGTCTAGGATGGGAAATCATCAAATGACCCCTCCCGCTCTGGGCGGAGCGGAAGGGAGTGTCAGACTTGTACTGACTAAAACCCATCCATGTTCCTTCTTTGCCCTTTGTGTTCCAGGGCCGCGGTTACTCTTTCGAACAGTTCCGGCAGGCATAGGCTTTTGCGGACCCCTTCCTGGTTGCTGACATCTCTTTGAGGCGCGCGTGAACACGAACGTGCCGTCGATACGGCCTGTCGTCATACGACGACGGTCGAAAATCCGGTCAGCCGTTAAGGAGTAAAAGGAAACAGACAGAGATACTTTCGTATTTATAATATTAGTATGGATACGTTTTTCTTTTATTTATTGAATATCATTACCCTATAGCTAGAGCGGAATCTTGGTTGGTCACCCAGCCTCACGTTGTATGAGGAAAATGAAAACTGGCATGACCAGTTCTTTTGTTAGGAATACCTAGGTATTTCTTACGTGTGTATTTTTTGCACTAGTGCACGTCAACCTAGGATTCAGAATGACATTGGAAATTAATTGAACAATGGTTGTTTTTACCAATACTTAGTGGCATGATTAAAAATCAATCATTTTAGCAATTTTGAAATCTTAGCTCTCGGTGCTGAGCCTAGAGTTGTATATCCAAGAGTGCGCTTTTATATAATTAGGCTAAATTAAATACGGGATGTTTTATTCATCACTTCTCTTATCTAACACATTTTTAAATATTTTTAAAAACAAAAATAAACCAAATATTTAAAATATAAAAATAATAATAATTGTCGACATGTGGGATACGGAGTCAGCCATCATTGTGCCGATAGTTGTATCAGCCCATGGCTTAATTGCCAAGAGCCTCGACCAATACCTGAGGAGGCTCTCGTTAGGCAGCTGGATCAAGGGCTTGATTCAGAAAGCGGTACTCCTGGACACGGAGGTTCCTCTCTCTGGAGCCCTGACCGCCGGTAGCTTGGACCCTGTTCCCGATACCGGTGGGCTACAATTTTTTTATATTTTTAAATGATTTTTAAAATTAATATTTAAAAATATAATTGAATTTGTAAAAAATAAATAAAGGAATAATAACTAATACATATGAAGCAATCTTATTAAACTGTAACTAGACATGTATCGTTGGCGGCGGCGTCGTGTTTTGCTGCGTGGTGTCGCGTAACCGTCCCCGGAATTGTCGGTACACGACACCTTTCGGCTAAAAGTCCTCTTTCAAAGCTATAGTTAATCTGTGGCTTAGCTACCTGGTTGGTCTATTTCACACGTATGTATTCTGATACGCGTACGATATGATATTTAGCGACAGTTAGTAGGGGTAGCGATATCTATCGTTTTCAACTGCGTGTTTTTGGTACAAGTCGATATTCGTTTGTTTTGCCAGTTTAAAACCATTCTACTATAGTCGTCTAAGGGTGCGTCCACACTATAATAACATAAAATGTCATAAAAAATGGTTTTTAAACATATTTCAATAGAGTGATTAGCAATGTTACATAAGGAAGCGGAGCGCTTCACTATGAAGTTGCCTACGAGCAGCTCGATCAGTCTCCTGAGGGTTTTATCCGAGCGGTGGGACCTGTCCCTGATACAGAGGTAGATGTAGCTTCTTGTCCTCCAGCGCCTCTCCTTGTATTATTTGAGATGCGGGTATGATTAATTTTGTATGTTAAATTTATTATTGTGTGTGTTTAATTTTGTTATTGTTTGATTCATCTAATGTGTATTATTTAAATTTAATTTAATTTGGTTATGTAATTGTAATGTGTAATTTTTTTTTAACTGATTATTTTAATGTACATGTGTTTAGTGTGATTTTAATTTTTATATGGACTACGTCTGAAATAAATTTTTAATAATAATAATGTGGACCTGTTATAATTATACCCAACAGTGCTGTATAATGTTGCTTAATCTGAACGCGCCCTAAATTAGGGCTTCTGTGATCGTGAGTACGGGAATTGTTATAGGCTTTTCCTATCGGGAAATTCCCTCTAGCAACTCAGAGCTTGGAACCGTGCCTATACACCCTGACTTTTTAGTCGTCTTACAACGGCAGCCCACTTCATGTATCCAATGACTACTAAATAGTGTTGCCCAAATGCAAGAACAAGACGAGACTTAGCCAGTCTTGGTCTTGGTCTTGCGCCAATACACCTGGTCTTGGTCTTGGTTTTGGTCTTGCGCTCCCAGTCTTGGTCTTGGTCTTGGTCTTGCAGCAAGAGTCTTGCAAGTCTTGCAATTACCTATTAGTCTATTACTATTTATTAAAGTTTACTTTAAATCTTAGAAAAACGTATTAGAATTGGAACATTGTGAGCTTGAATTAACATAGCCATAGTAAAGATCAAGCAGATTAATAAATAACTGAAGATTTGATAAGAAATTCGAAAAATCAACTGACCTATATGTCGTTTTCCATGGAAGTAACTGTTTCTTAATAAACATTTATGATTTATAAGCTTACATTTGCTAAAACATGTAAAAAAAACAAATTAATTACAATAACTTGACTGTATTTTAAAGAACAATACTTATCTGTCTAGAAAGAGATTGAACCCTCAACTTATAAGAAATTTAATAAAAGAGTTTTACGATTTATCATTTATTTGAATAAAAAATAAAATACAACACAAATCAACAGCTTTATCATTAGGTTATGATACTTTATATCAATTCTTTTGACCAAGAATTAATACAAAGTAACCATCTGGCTGACTCATCACTTAACCTATTTCTATGTTTTCTAATTACTAATGATGCTTTAGAAAATAACCTCTCAGCAGGTACTGAAGTTGCAGGTATTGAGAGAAAATCACGGGCCATTTTCGATAAAATCGGATACTCTGTCTCATGCGTCCTCCACCAATCTAAAATGTCTTCCGAGCTGGCAGTTCTTGGTTTTCTCAGGTACTCCTCCAACTCGTCTATCACTAAGCCTTGAAGACAAGATCCAGATGACGTCGAGGGACATTCATAGAGTTTATCAAAGTCTATTACGTCTTCATCTTCATCACATACTTTATTGTCTTTTTCTGGTAATTCCAGAGATTTGTTCAGTGAGTGTAGACTTTTATATTCTTCATAAAGTTCATTGAACTTGCGCAGACTTTCTGTTTTAAGTTGCTTCCCCCACATTGTCAGGTCAAAAGTCTGAGCCTTATGCCTTGGGTCTAAAATTAAAGAAGTACAATAAATCCAGTTGCTCTTCTTGTAATGTTTAAGCATTTTGTCTCGAGCTGCTTGGAAAGCTAGAATGAGCCTTTCATCCACTTCAGATCGATTAGGTTTCTCATCTAACTGTTTTACCATGGATTCAATTTTATCTAGCAAGAGATTAAATGATACAATGACTAGCGGTAACGTAACATATTTGTCTCCACCAAGTTTTGTACTTAAAAGTTTAAAGTTTATTAGAAATTTATGTAATTTTTCGAGTACCTGCCATTCATTAGCTGTGATTTGAAAATCATTCAATTTGGTGACAGAACTGCACAATATGTCAATGCCCGCTCTCACTTTTAAACCAAATCCAATCATATCATGTGTGGAATTCCATCTCGTTGGACAGTCAAGAATGGCATTTAGATTTGATGGCACGCCAGCTGCTTCACAAGCAGACTGAAACTTCTTCTTCACTATCTCACTTCTTTTTATTTTACTGGAAATACTGCGTAACTTTGTTACAGATGTACGCGAGTCAGCAATATTTGGTGCAGATTCTTCATCTTCCTCATCCTCAGTTTCGTCTGCATAGTCTTCGTACTGCTGATCTTGCGCGTTAGTGTCAGACTCACAGTGTAATGCTAAGGTCTTTAATAAATCTTGTACACCAAGGTTTAAAATGTGAGCAAAGCACCGGAAATGTTGATTGTCTGAATCAAAGTGTGGCGGCAGCTGTTTGCCCAGTTCATACATAAATTTGGTATTTGCAGTTGCGTTGTCGACCGTGATACCTTGTATTTTATCAATTATGCCATATTCCAATAAACATTCATGGAAAATCGTTGCAATATCTTCCCCAGTATGTCGACCGCGTGATGGTATAAAATCAAGAACTACAGATCGATACTTCCATTCGTTGTCTATATAATGAATAGTAACCCCGTAGTAACTCCTACCAGCAATTGACGTCCACCCATCAATGGTAAACGACATTTTAGATGATAATGGTTGAAGTCGTTCCTTGAGATTCAATTGGAGCTCTTCAAATCGCTCTTTGACTTTCCTTCTAAGTGTAGACTTTTTAGGAAACACCATATTAGGGCAAATACGTCGAAAATATACTTGTGTAGCTTCGTCATCGAAAAATGAGAAGGGAAGATATTTTTTCACCACCCAATCAACTGTAGCTGTCGTGATGTTGTCACTGCTGTTTTCCGACTGAAACAAAACAATAAATCTTGTGTTATTATTTAAAACATACTAGGTTTGAGCGTATAAGAGGAGGAGGTTTGTTGTTGTTAAATCGAGAAAATCGTTAAATTGATATTTGTTATATTAAGGTTGCACTGTACTGTAATTTACCAAAATAAAGTACTTAGTTGTTACTGGCCGATTAAATGAAAATATGGGTGTTTATAAAAAATATTTAAGACGATAATTACATACTTAATATGTCGCACCCCTAGATGAAAACACCACTAACTCAAAAATACTTACGTAAGTTAATGGCGTTTTTGAAAGTATCGCATGAATAGCTACGCGGAGTTAAAATTCTTTTAACTGTTAAAAAAATATTCTTACCTGTCCACTTCTTCCAGCGGTTACTAAAAAGCTTGTGATATCTCCACTTAATTTTGGTTTAACAGGAAGAAATATTTCTGATTCCTTTTTGTGGAAAGACATTAGATGTTTCCTTAAGCCTGAAGTGTTTCTGTTTTTCATTTTTATTTCAATCTTTTTATGTTGGCACAATTTACACAAGGCAGTTTGGGATGCATGAATTATTTCGAAAAACTCCTCAAATTTGCTTTTGGGTCTTTTAGATCTGTGACTCAAACTCTCGTTACTCGGACTAGAATAATTTGAATCTTCGTCACTCATATTAAATTGTACACGTGATACGTTTTTACAAAACAACGAGAATTAGTAAAAACAATTATTAAGTTAGAATCGAAGCACAGCTCAATTGGAAATGACTGGAATTAAAATAATTCCTTCATTTATAGTACGTTTCCTTGCTTTTTACCGCGCCGCCTCGCCACGTGCCGGCTCTATGAAAAGGATGCCGCCGCAAATCGAACGATGCCGCGTGCGGCGTACAAACACACACTAAATATTACCTACTTGTACAGACGCGACCCGTGAATAAAATATATGTAAAGAATTAGTGCCAATCACTATTCTTTACATATAAGTGAATGTTTTGGCGTGCATCTATACTAATATTATAAAGCTGAAGAGTTCGTTTGTATGTTTGATGACAGAAGTTTTAAAATAAATAAATAAATCCTGAACGTCACTATACCTCCAAAGTTATTATTCCTCGTGGACGAAGTCGCGGGCACAGCTAGTAAATACTTACTCTCATCATCTCTCTCAGAGATATTCGAACACTTTTTTGCTATTTTTTCTTGTAAAAACTTAAGAAATATAATGACTAAATGTACAATAATAGTACCTAAGTAATTAGTTTAAAACCATATAAGTAATCAATATTATAATTACTTACTAGAATGAATTATTATGACATCTACTACCTATCCTCACCATTTTATCCTAATCATAATACTACTTGCGTGATCAGTATAATGTATTCATTTTCATTCTAAGCACTCTGAAACTTATTTATTCTTTGGAACACCTGTAGGTACTCTTAAAATTCGAAATTATTTTGCATGAATAGTGTCAAATGTTATGATTTCGGCGCGGCGGCAACGATTGTTTTAGATTTCAAAAGAAGCCGCCGGCGCGTGTATCATAACCATGTACTTCCGAAAAGCGGCAAATTTCTTTGAGAAGTAAGTACAAAACCTTTGATGCCGCATTATCAAAGTGCCGATGGTTAAAACATAACTATGCATGCACTCAGTTTGATTTTAATAGATATTTTTTTATTCGCTATGTTTAAGGTATTAGTCGTAATGCGCATAGGTCCAGTTTTTCATATTCTTTGATATAGTTTTTTGCGTCTCATAGAATTCCTAAGCGTACCTACCTACCTATACACCGAACTGTTACACCTAACTACTCCGTGAAATAGCGCTAAGTCCTAGCTGCAAGACGCAAGAGTCTTGCAGGCTATGTCTTGTTCTTGCTCAAGTCTTGCACGGTCAGTCTTGGTCTTGGTCTTGCTAAAAATACGCGGTCTTGTTCTTGGTCTTGGTCTTGCAAAAACGCAAGAACAAGACCAAGACTGCAAGACCAAGACTGAATTTGGGCAACACTACTACTAAACATTCATAAAAAATGGTATTTATGAGATTTTAATAACTTAAAAATAAAAATAGGTATTACTCAGTATTGTGACGCATGACGTAGATAAAACACCCTGTTGCGAGCGTTGATCTACTGGAGTCGAGCGCTGGGTAGGTATGTTCTCCCATTTGACACGTAAACATCTTTAACAGGAATTTTCATAATTTTATTCTAATGTATTATTTATTTTTCTTTGTACATGTCATGTTATGGTAGGTAAAAAAAAAAATCGCGCCTTGAGCTATTTTATGTCGGGTACATTGAGTGGACCACTTCTGTAAGACGACTAAAAAGTCACGGTGTAAAGGTACCTACATGGGACTTTACATAGTTGTGTAACATGAGTGATCATTTGCCTAGTCTTTTCCTAATGATTTATTGGGGTCGGATTCCAGTCTAACCGAATGCAGCTGACTACAATTGTTTTACATGGAGCGACTGCTTATCTGACCTCGGCAGCCTAGTTAACCCCTGGCAAGACTGGTTGTCGTACGTGGTTCGTATGTGCGGTATGAATACAATTCCCATTCCTTTGGTTTTAAGACCATTTGTGCATAGGACGATTTGCTAACAGGACATTTAGCTAAAGCGTTGTCTTGATAAATAGGTCGTTTTGCTAATAGGACCATTTGCTAATAGGACGTTTCGTTGCGGAGCCTTTTGCTCGAATTCGGGTACCGCTAGCATTTTTATTAAGACACTACGAGTAGTTTGGATAAAGTCGACCCATGAACCCGAACAAGATTATACGAAGACGGGCGCCGGGCGTACTCGACCCCGTCCATTTACGCTTGACCGTTTGTCCGAATTCCATAGGTAATAGAATTCGTCGTTTCCTATGGAGAAGAACCGGCAAGAAAATCCATGGTTACTCTTTTCAAATCATTTGGTGTTACAGTATTATGGATACAGCATCTGTACTTAAGTATGGGGGGACAGCGTAGGCCCGACAATAAGTCGTTGCTTACTACACAAAAAATGTAGAACAAAATAAAAAGTTAACAAAAGTTAACAAGCAGCTGGGAATCCACAAAGCCTACAATGTCCACACATTCACAAAAAATCGATAAAAAGAATCTATACAAAGGTAAGAGAATATTGTAAAGTACTAAATTAAACAAGTGACACAAATACTGTTATCAGTGCTGTAACTATTTTGAGCAAAAGATAAAATGATTTCGTTAAATTTCGGATGCGGATATTGATAGATACTTCAAAAAGTATATATTTGTGTGAAGGTGTCCATGTCCGGCGCCGCTTCCATAATGTGTCCGCATCAATTAAGCCGATCCTTAGAAAACTGAACAAACTATTGATAAAAATTTAAAATGTGGGGACGATATTAGTGCTAAGTATACATTGTATATCAGTTTGCACATAATATTAGTTCATATCTGATTATGAGGTTATCATCAGCATGTTTGGGATGACCACTGCGTGTGTTTATAGAACACATATTTTGCCAAATGAATGATACTGAATAAGTAGCGAAGTTTTATATCTTCTTTTTATCCACTAAATAGAGAGTAATTTAAACGCAGTTATAGTCCATTTCACCAGTTATATTTAAATCCCATGTAATAGGGGGCGAGCTTATTGCCATCAACCGGGCACAAATCCAGACTCCGTGGCTGCCACTGAGAAATTCCTGATGGAAAAAACGCAATAACACTACCCGACCCGGGAATTGAACCCAGGACCTCATGCTCAGCAGTTGTGCTGGAGACCACTAGACAAACGAGGCAGTCACAAATGTTTGTGTGGTACTATTAAGTACACCTCTGCCGAACCCTTCAGGGATTAAAGGCGTGATGTTAGGTATGATTTTTAAACGCAGTTAATAACGAGATCATCTATTACCTGGGTTATAATGGCGATTTGGAAACTGCGAGGATCCGAGGAAAAGGCGAATATGGCTGATCGAACTTACGGTCTTGAAGAAGCTAACGACCAAGACAAGTGGGAAAAGAAATTTCAGCTTGGCAAGGGCATATAGGGTGTAAACAGACCCTTCACATAGCCGTCAACCAAGCATTCTGTACATCAAACTAAGTAACTTTACGCAAAAATTATTGCTGAGAATCGACTTTTTTTGGGATGAAAAATCACGTTTTACGGTAGGACTCGATGGAAAGCACTCAAAGCATTGTGCTGATTGATGGATTGAATAGTACGGGGGTCGTGGAGGTGTGTAAAGTTAAAATCTTACATTAAAAACATGTATTAAAAAAAACTTGTGAAAAAGTTGGAACTTTGACCCCCAATATCTCCGTAACTAGAAGGTTCGCAGGTATGGTCTAGAACAAAACAATGATCGCAAAGACGGTGAGAAAAAGTGCCTTTCGGATATGTTAAGGGTCTATTTACACCCTTTGTACTAAAGTATAAAAACTCTTATAACATTAACCTTTTTTGGGGTAGCAGACTGAGGAGTACTCTCAAAAAGTCTGCTTCGTTGTTTCAAAATGTACTTACTTTCCTTATGCTTCTTCGTCCAGCAGGGCCCAGCGTTTGATTCCAAGGAAATACCGAATAACATCTTGCACGACTGCAAGATGTTATTCGGTATTTCCATCAGCAATTTCTCACTGGAAGCCTGGAATCAGGTTTTCTACTCGTAGATGACAATAGGCTCGTCCCCAATTATCTACATACAACTGGTGAAATATTACATACTGAGTTTCCTCCGTTGGTCCCGGCTGTCATTTGTAGATCTTTGACAGTCGTTACAGATAGTCAGTGGCCCAAAAAGTCTGACAACCAGTCTTATCAAGGGGTATCGTATTACCCAGTACTAACTGGGTTGTGGAGGTCAGATAGGCAGTCTCTCCATGTAAAATACTGGTATTCAGCTGCGTCCGGTTAGACTGCAAGCCGACCCCAACATAGTTTGGAAAAGGCCAGGCAGATGAGATGGCATAGGCTCGCCCCCAATTGCCTATATACAACTGGCGAAATAAACAAGCGCTACGTTACGTTTATAATACTTTCCTTACTTCCCTCTAAAAACTTTAATTTCCGTAAATAATAAACTCCACAACATTCTGAAGCAGATGTACATGACAATTTAACACTCATTCATTAACTTTATTCATGGTCTGCTGTTGACAAGCTAAAAGTGACCTTGTGCTCGTAGACTTACAGTCAAATAAATAAGTCTGGGTTAGTCTTTATTGTGTTAAAAATAGAATAACACGTATATTTTGTCGGTATGTATGATGTATGTATGCGGCGTTGCGCGTTGCCATACAACGTGGCAACATGGCCAGTCTCTTTGGGACATTACCAGTTGACAGCGTTGAGGAGCTTTTTGACGCCATTTTTTAAGTTTATTGTTAATTTAGTTTAGGTTATTTGAATTTATAAATGTATATTGTATGTATTGTTGTCTATCTATTAAAAGTAATTAGTATGTAGGTATAAACCTTGTTTAAGCAATGGTGGCACAATGATGACGGGCTCGGCTTACGTGTCGGGGGATGAACCCGGGAAGGCACGTTACGTTGAGTAATTTATTTAATCACTACCGCTCAAAAAGGAAAACTTCGTGAGGAAGCCGGCGTATCTAAAACCAAAACTTTGACAACATGGTGACATTCACCTACCTACACTGGGCCCACGTGGTGGATGATGAACCAATTCCTTTCACATAGAGATCTATGGAATAGCAGTGGGACGTAGGACTGAACGTTATTTGCTGATTATTATTTATGTTTTGTTTATTACATCATATACTAAATTATGTGCAAATTAGTATCAAACCTTGAACTAAAGAATTTAACTGTTACACTAAGTTTATCGTTCAATCCGAAATTAGTAATGAGTGTGTGGTAGTACCTAATGATTAATTATAATTACGTGTTTTTGGTCCTGTATTAGTAAATGGAAAATAAAGCTTCCGAAAAACAAATTAACTTCCAACGATCTGTGGTGGACTGTAATACTAACTAAGCTGTATTAAAATGAATTACCGAAAAATTTATACAAAATTAACCAACGAAAAATGTTGTATTTAATAAACAAACATGAGCTTATTCAAATTACAATTCTCTGAAAAATATTATAAAGGAGATGTTTCATTTTTGTATGGGACTCCGGCTGTAGTATCCTCTTCTAACTTACCTAATAGGTTGATAACACTGTTTACTAACTATATCACAGGCTCACCACACCACCAAGCCCCCAGTCCAGGGTACGCTTCACGTTCCAACTTCCCGCCATTCGTGGTGACTGACAGTTGTCATTAGTGACAGCTACCTGACTACTTGTGACTGTGAGACAGTGTTTCTATATCTATTAAATAGATACACTACACCGGCCATAACCTGTACCTTTCAGAAAAGCTGGGAACCAAACCCCTGAATAGAATAAAGTATTATTTTTTACATAATATTGTATGGTTTTTATGCACACATTAAAAAATAATAATGTTTGACGTTTGTCCTGAGAGCTATGACAGCCATGACAGGTTGTAGACACGACATTTACATTAACCTAGAAATTGTTATCTTTACATAGTACATAGAACAAAAAGTCATTTTGAATTTTGTGGTTAAACGTTCTTAATTAAAACTAGACATTGTGGTAAACAATCATTTTTAATTTTTTCTTGAAAAATATATCACTTCTATGCTGCCCAAGGATTTTACAACAGTCTCCTTATTCAGTTTAAAAAACAACATCAAATTCACGTACCTATTTACTTTTTGAAAATATTAATAGTTCTGTTTATTGCAATTAAAATTAAAACATTTGTCCCGCATAACAATAAGAAGAAATACAAAAATTACTACCATCAATTATTTGAATTCTGTAAAATATTACCTATACATGAAAAAACAAATTTACACTGTTAAAAGAATAGTTTATTAATGAAAATTTAAAGAAAACCAAAACCATGAATAAGAATGATATTAGGACTCGTAGCGTCCTCAATGCTAAGCTGTTACTTCCCAAGTACACGAATTTGCACGGCAAGAGATTGCCTAAATATACATAGATAGCTTACCTTATTAATCAACCACCTATATCATTGAGCGATAAATTAACTCAGAAGAACATAAATACAAATTAAAGCAACATTTTTTACAAAATATAAATACTCGTACCTAAGATATGTGCAATTGTACTTATTAATAAAAATATATTCTTAATTCATTATTGAAAAATAGTTTAAAGCATACACAATGAGGCAAAAATACTAATACCTAACAATTAGAATATAACAAAAAAAAAAACTATAACTAAAAACTTAAACTTTTAGGAACAACCTGTATCAATTAAAAAACTTTCTCCACCACTTCTGTTTTTATGAACGCGGTCGGATTGGTCACCGAGGTTTGCTCGTTAGTATTAGATATTATATCGCATAATACCAAAGGGTATTATGCGATATAATATCTAATACTAATAATATACTAAGTCATATTTTAATTTGTTGTTTATTTTTAACGAAGTACCTACTTAAGTGGATCAAATTCTCTAAATTATGTAGTCTATGATTTTGGTGTACGGTAAAACTCTATTGAGTTTATGTTGGCACCAACTTAAATGAAAAAAATGTATGTGTGTACTACTGAATAAAAAAAATAAATAAAAAAACCTGTATTAATTTTACATTTATAATTGTCTATTGAAGGACACCGAGGATTTTAGTCAGTACAAGTCTGACAGTCCCTCCCGCTCTGCCCTGGGTGGGAGGACTCATTTGACCAGGCTAAAAAAAAAAAAAAAAAGTAGGTGACAATTACCCATTTATATGAAAACAATCAGTTCATGCTTAATTAAATAGTCAAATCATAATTTCTGACACAAAATTAATCACGTCAATTTTATTTCGCTGTCATTCGCCGGCAAAATTCCTCTTTGTTACATAAGGTTGTATACAATAACAACAAGTGAGCACTTTTCTCTTTTTGCCGGTTCGCGGCACGCCACGCCAAGCTCTCGAGCAACGCCAGTTTGTTACCAGAGCGTCCCTAAGACAGTCGCCGCCTTGTGATTATTCCGAATAATTGCACTCCATTTTTATTTTTAAATAAATAAATAGTGACTGTTTGTCCTGCCATCAGCAAAAAAAGTGAGTACCAGTGTTTATTTACTTATTTATTTTTACGGATTTTAGTTTTTTTTTTAGTTTTTTTTTGTTAAAAATTTTTACTTCAGTAAATTATTTTGTTTTTATACCAAATAATAAATAGTTAGGTCATCATACTTTATTTTAATTTATTATTGAAGATTAATACGCGGATAAACATCATGCGCATCCTGATTGTCGATCGACCCACGCCTTCCATTTTTCTACGTGCGGAAATGGCAGTTATCCGCCATTTTGTGAATTTTTGAATATTTGTACAGCAGTCGGTAATTATTTGCCTATTGTTAAATTAAATTTACTTTATATGTCAACTTCCATATCGCGATTGATGTCATATTGAAAGAAAAACTACAAAAAGGCGTTTTATATTTAATTTTCCAATCATTAGGTATTTAAATGTGGACAGCAACTTGTATATTTTTCGACATTAAGGCAGACACCTAATTGAGTTAGGCTTCTGTTTTGGTAAATATTAATTTCAAAAACTTCTAATTTAGTAATTAATTATTTTGAATTCTTGCGACGAATTCTATCGGTGCATTACAATACTAAATTTGAAATACCTACTACATACTCGGAAAATAGAAACAGGCGGTCAAATTCCATGAACTTATTACAATAAGTATCGTTTTAGAAACTACCTTGTAATTTTTCATCGGAGTTTATACTTGTTGATCTTTTTCTTTCGAAAAATTTTTGCGGGATACAAAATAAAGTCAATTCTGTGTTCAACTCGTCTTTCTTCCTCTCAAAGTAACTTTGCTGTTATTTATTTACAACCAAGAATAATAATGATTGGATATTAATTTATAATGATCTTGATGGACATCTGTATCTGGTTTGAGCATGATTTGCCCTCATTGGACCTCGTCAGATCTGTGATGACACGCTATTTTGGGTGTTTATTTTTGTTTTACAATTTTTTTCACACTTCGCTTGTTTAAATAAGGCACAGTGTGTAAGTTACTAACTTGTATGATACAAAAATTCATTATAAATTTATTTGGTACCAAATTAAGTGCAAATCACGTATTTATTGAGCAGTTTTTTTCGCTTAATAAATAATTAGTAACTTAATAATTAAGCATTTTTCTTAAGATTATTAGTTTTTTTCATAATACAATCATTCGAAGCCTTAAGCTATGATTATTAATTATCTACGTTAGTATTTAAACTTAAATCTAGATTGCTCCAAAGCTTATGTAACCGACTGCCCAGTCTGCCACTAAACATCCGTAGAATGCTATTAGAGCTAGCGCGGACTTTGCAGTGCAAGACGGCGCACCGCTTGCGCAGAATAGCATGGAAGCCATTAGCAAAAAATCAACACTTAATTTGAAAAAAAAAACAAAAAATGCCAATTGATAAGGTATTAACAACAAAGCAAAACAGTTTTGTATGTGACGGTATTTTTTTCTTAATTTATCAGTCATGGAACATTCCTCTTAAAACGTTTTTTATCTTAAAAAAGTCAGAGCATAATCAAAACAAGAATGCATCATACTTATTAACTCGAACTGGACACGTGGATGATAGGTGCTTAAATTTGAAGTATTATTTCAGTGATAAATATTGTGCAAGCGATTGTTATTGGATACTTAAAAACGACTACAATAATTGAACATAGTTTTGCCAAAATGAGCCAACCAACAATTTATGATAAATTCCGATAAATACGTCAACTTAATCCATTTTTCTAATTCAGTCCCGTAAATACGTCCAAAACGAATGCCTAAAACAGTTAATATCAAACCGGTTTTAAGCGTTAGTTTTGGATGTAATATTTAAACCTTAACAATGAGTTACTTAAATGAAATAAAAATGGATGTGGGACTGTGGGATGTTGGTACATTTTGACAGAACTAAGCTCATTTTCAAGTGCAAGCATTTAAAAAAGAAAAATACCTATGGATTTTGAAAAAAGTAAGTTAGCGGGTCAAAATAAAAGAGATAGATTTTTTCATCAAAAAGTATGAAATAAGAAGACTAACAGCAATAAGCAGATCCCAAAAAAAAATAAAAAACTAAGTTGTACAATATTCAAAACGTTTTTTTTTTCTTTGTCCAAATAAATAATAAAACTGACAGTGTGCGGCGCCGTGGCGGTCGGCACGTGTATTATCGTGCTTGGTCAAGGTTGTAGCAAAAAAAACCGGGAGCGGTGGGCGTTCAATTTTGGGGCATGGAAACCAACCATCATTAGACATCTATTGGGCTTAGAATAAGATGCTTTGTGGCTTCATAAACACGAACTGTATTTTAAAATGATTAGACTAATTTGATGTAGGTATGTGTCTAGTTCTACAATGTGTGAAAAAAAATACTACACTTAAACTTTCGCCTTTTTCCCATGGGGGTAGGCAGAAACTACAGAACGCTGCCTGCTTAGATCCTTATTCTCTTTTTGCTTCATCCACGTTAATATTACTGGGCACGCAGGAAAAATACTAGTCGTGGTAAAAATATATTTCAAATTGTTTGAAATTAGAGCCGATTCGCTAAACAATTACCACTAGATATTTATCAGAAATACAAAATTTTATGTGAATATGAATAAAAGCCTTGAATGTTGCAATATGGTACCTATTTATGTTGAAAATATGGGTCGGGACGAGTATCACGTTTGACAAAAGTAACACAAGTAAATATTTGTTCTGACAGCTCACATACAGTTGAGCTAAAAACTATAATTATTGTTAAAATTTAATAAATATACCACGGAAGCATTCTATTCTATATGTTAATCTATTCTATTTTATTCACGGAAGCATTAAATTCCTGTTGTAGTTATGTCAGTTATGCATTTATCATTTTGATCAATGACAGGTCTTTTGTTTCCAAATCAGGTCTCAATCCTTTGTTTTTGCCCAACCTTTGCAAAAAAACACCACTGTGTGTGATTATAAAATGCCAAAGTAAAAAAAAGGTCAGATTTAAAAAAAAACAGCGCGTTCTGTTCAGCGTAAAAAGCTTTGCTTTAGCTTCGTGTAGATAAGATACAGGAAGATAAGTCTTTAAAATATACCTAAGTAGTTTCTTTCTTGTTAGTAGGTTATCATGAGTACGAGAGGTCACGTTTATTAATGTGTTTAAACATTAATGATATCTGTCATGTTTATCGGCTGCTATTTATTACTAACGAGTAAGACAGTGATTTACAAATTAAACTAACTTGGCTACATACTGCACAAATGATTTTTAAATTTACCTTTTACCTAGTCCAGTAGGAAAATCGGTCAAATGAGAAAAAAAAAAAACAATAATAATTTACACTGCAACTGAAACACCTTTAGTTTTAATCCTACATAAATACAGCAGTATTTTTTATGTATAGCTGCTAACTACTGTAATATAATTTAAATTAAAGCTAAATAAAAGATATCGAGACATATCCATAACTTTATTTTCATGTAGTATTACTCAAGTTCTATTAGGTCACGAATCCTTTGTTTGCGTAAAGATGAGAAAAATGCTACATGTATTCCATTAGCCCGTATTACTTTAGCCTGTATGTACATTGTTGGGTTTGTGTACTATGTACATAAATGACGTCACTGTCAGACGCCAGGCGGCTTGCCCGATTCATTGTTTACTTGTGTCGTCAAGCGATCATGGTTATTTACGAGTCTATTACTCTTGATCAACCATGACTTAGTGGTTTAGGTTCATTTTTATTTTATGATCTACCTAACAGGGTTCGAAATGATAGGTATCACTTAGATTAGGTTTATAATTATACCTTGATAGGTAATTATCTTGATGATAACAAAAATCATTAAAATGTAATTATTTAACTTTACGTGTATCAGACAGAACGCGATTTTCTGTTTCCACGCGTATCCATACGCGTCAAGAGGCAACATAAAAAAAAACCAGTCACACATAATTATCGTTATTATTTAGTACTTGACAAAATTATCGTTTGTAAATAAATAATAAATTTTAATAAGATCAGCTGTGAATTAGCGTGGATAATTACTGAAGAATATTAATTATATATAATATAATATGATAATTATTTGATAATTTATGACCTCTGGTAATTTTTATACAGGTGTGTCCAAAATTGTTTATAGTGCATCATGGTTCTTTTGACGCATGGCTTTAATCGGAACTAACGACGCCATCTTGTTTTCTCAATACCATTTCGTGTTCTATATTTGGTTTAGGTAGCCTACTTACTTACCTAGTGCCGCTCGCACTTCAAGTAGCTATAAGTACATTTTTAGCGTATAACGTCATCAAAATTCATTCGTTCGTGTGTTTTATCGTTTATTATAATTTTTTGCTTTCAACATGTTTCTTTTCCCGTTCAAAAATAATTTTAATTTCTAGTTTCCGTCAATTATCGTTGACAAACAGTTTTTGTATTAGTAGTTTTTTTATAATTTTCCTTTTTCGCGAATTTCAGAAGGGGACTTTTTTTTTAGTTTGCTCCTAATTTAGTTGTTGTATTGATAGTATTTTGTACTTACTATTAAAATTAAAGGACTAGGTAGTGTAGGACAGTTCTAATTTTTTTTTTTGCGACTGTTTGTTGCCTCCGATAATAAGCGTTATTAAAACATAGGTGTAATAAAATAGATAGAGATGAGCCGAGCACTCGGTTGATACTCGGTACTCGGCGTACTGCGCGGGTATTTTGATACTCGTACTCGGCCGAATAACTCGGTTTGAATGCCGAGTATACTTTGTTTTAGAAAAGCTATATATTTAGGTAGATATAATTAAAACAACAGTGTTAATCAAAAAGTATTTATTACTAATTTAGGAAATCTTTGACAATCTCAATTAATAAGCCGGCCTCTCGACCGGCGCGAACCTGTTTGTAATTGTTTCGTGCGCGCGAAATGGGAATTTGATTGGACCGAGTTACTCGGCCGAGTACTCGGTTGAAAAAAAATTGACCCGAGTAAAACTCTGTACTCGTTACTCTTCAAAAGTGTTACTCGGCGCATCTCTAAAAATAGACAAGAATATTTTAAATTACTGTGCGAGTGCGTGCTACTACATAGATGAGTTTTTACCAGCATGCTACAGTTTTTATTATTTTCCTGTCATTATTTTATTGTATTTGCATTATTTGAAGCAAATTTAAGTTATCATTGAAGTTATTGTCATATTATGAAAGGTACCTACGATGGCCAATCAAGCTATACAAAACCAGTTTATGCGGATCTCTCATTGTATAGAAAATCTATACAAAGCAAGACCAAGTTATACTGGAATTGTACATTGTTCTTCATGTGCCACTGTGTGTACCTACGCAAAGTTTAGTTTATCAATGGGTTTTCATTATGGCTGATAAATCATAGCAGTGACCGGAAAGTAACATCCTGTATAGGTTTTCTATTTCAGAACAAAAAGGTTGAAAATACGATAACCAACTGCATTATGTATCCTTGTGGCATCCAATCTACCTACAAAGCACAAAATAATTATACTATTATACCAATACCTGCCCCCGTAGCATGACCACCGTAGACAAGGATTTCTTTGGCGGAAGAATCGACAAAATGACAGATAGTGCAAAGAAATCTGTCATTGTGTCGACACAATCTGTCATTTTATCGATTCTTCCGTCAAAGAAATCATTGTCTACGGTGGTCATGCCACGGGGGCTGTAGCCTGTTATTTGTTCCGGCTGCCGATTATGTCATTATTATGGAGGAGTTATTTTATAACGCTGTCACTGTATTGGTTAATTTGGCCGTTTCCTCTTCTGTCCACTCCAATTAAGCAGGTTAACAGTGTTCCTGGCCGCAAAAAAACTACACTAATTAATTAGAAACAATAACCTAAATTATTTATGGGATAAATACAGTTGTTGTTTATGGTAGCTATCAGTAGCGAAGAGTCAATTTTTGTAAGAACTAAGCCGGAGTACATAATCTTTAATGTGATTATATTATTTGTCTATAGAATACTGACTGCCATTTTTCAAAGGGAAGCCGGTAGGAATCGAGTTGTACGGAACCTTCGCCACTGGTATCTATTACTTGTAATGATAGTAACATTGTACATTGAACTGATTCCAATGTCCACTACACAGAATCAAACAAAATTGGCTACCGAAACTCTAAAAATGTGATGTTTTAAAGGAAACGAAAGGTCAAATACCTACCCCACATTGTCTATTCACAGTTTATGTCTGTAGTCTATACTCAGTATATTATGTCTGTACACGCTTCCCGCAAATAAAAGTGATTCTGAAGACTGTAGTAGTCTACAGATTCACTTTTATGTAGTGAATCTGTGTTACACGTTGAATCAAAACATGATAGGTACCTTCTCTTAGGGTAATGAACTCGAGATGTAAGTAGGCCTTGTTACAACATACACAATAAAAAAAATGTGTAACATATGAAAGGAAGAGCTGACCTTATCTTTTCACAATTTATTATAACGGTGATTTCAGTAGGACATTGTACTGAAGAGTATTTCAAGGTCAACCAGTATGTTTAAAATGAAAAAAAAATGTTTAACCATTAAAATATTGCACTTATAAAAAAGAAAACGTCGTCATTTAACTCTTACGAAAAAAAATACTATCTATGTTTACTGAATTAAATTTCTGTCTGTACCTACAACGTATGCGTTTAACCCTTGGGACCGGTTTGAAGGATAAAAGACCGATGGCAACAATGCACTGCAGGAGATTTTGCTCGACTTTGAAATGACCGGGTGACATTGAAAAATGCACTCATGATTTGAAACTAATCATAATTTCTGAAACATTAATTTACTTTCTACTCGGTATAGACTTCAGAATACGGATGCGCAAAAAAGTTGCCACTTGAAAATTACCTACTGCTGTAGGTAGGCTCAAAACAAAGGCCACAGCATCTTAATAGGAAACGCTTATATTGCACGGAATGCGTGTCTACATAGAAGTAGTTGTGTTATAAGAAAATAGGTCAAGCTTGTTTTTAAACCGAGAACTCGTAAAAAGTCTATGGAACGGAGGGCGAGCTGCTACCGCGCCGCCATTTTGATGATAAAATCTGACGTCATATGTCATTAAACGCTTTAATGGTTCGGATAGTGATTTTAGAGGAGTAGGTATATTATATTGGTTTGTTAATATTGTTTAGTAGATGTAATCTTCTTACAATAAAACAATGCGTTTCTCAAAATAATTTGTTGTCATATTTAAGAGTGTGATGGTAGATTATTCATTTAATTACTATTAATACTAATAACGGGATATTTACTATGTTTACTGTTTTCTATGAGTTCCCGATATTTCGGCGCTGTTGCAAGCACGGATAGTATCCCGTTTTTAGTATTAATAGTAATGTTAGTGACCATGATAGTTTAAAATCTTCATCATCATCATCACCATCATTTCAGCCAAAAGACGTCCACTGCTGGACATAGGCCTCCCCCAAGTGTCGCCACATTGACCGGTCCCGTGCGTTTAAAATCTTATATTCATTTAATTTTAGTATAATAGCTTTGTTTCAGACATATTTTAATAGAATTAATAAGAGACTGTGGGTTGGCTCATTATTGCGGAGTGAAATCCTTTTAACCACTCAAAGGCACTCTGTGATCGATACGATAGCACTACATAGAGATCTGCCACACACTAGGTGACGTGTAATCAATCAGTCAAACAACACCTTCATCGCCATCGTGCCATCGTGTGAATGTTTCCAGAAGCTTAATCGATATCATATTACTGTCGTTACAACTAAATACCTACTTAGGTAGTAATAGTACCGACAGCAGTTTGTTCTTAGAATTATGCAAGTGCATGCGTACGACAGTGAAAGTTTCAAATGACGTATGGGACATTTCCGTGCTCCTGGATTTTTTACTTTCGGCGCTAAATCAAAGGTTGTTAATCCACCAGCTTGCTCAATAACCCTTACGTCATTTCAAATTAGGTACCACTGGCACTTGTAAACAAGCCAGTCCATGTGGGGATCCTGCATAATTTAAATGTTAGGCAATTATGCAATGCGTGGTTAATAATTACGAGATTAAAGTCTAGATGTCTAGGTAATTATCCTAATTATGTGCCTAGGGGTGACTTTCACTAATAAAATTGAATTCTTCAGTCTTCATCTTCATTTGAGGAAAAAAATATTTTCATAAACATTTTATAGGAAAAATGGTGTCATTGATAAAAAAACGTCACTAAATTAGCAGAATTTAGAGACTTTTTTTACGCATTACGCATTTTAATGATTAATGACACAAAAAAGTTTCTTTTAAATTATAAGGCTGTATGTTCTTTTGTTTTTTTTTCATATTTAATCTGTAAGTAAAGTTAGAGATAGCTAGGTCAAGCTTAGGTCAGTCTGTTAGACTATATGCCTACTTACAACAGAATCAGGGTCGTGTGGTCGTCTTTATCGTGCAGTATCACTTAGTTACGTAATAACTACATAAAAAAAAAAAAACTCAATATACTAGGTTCCAGAAATCGAGGTCGGATGGCATTTTGTGTTTTATTTACTCAGCCGCGCAATATAGCAAATGTATACATAATCGTGTCGCCATTAGATCATTGTTATAGAACTGGTACCTATCAATCTCGCGTTAGCAGAACAATATGTATGGATGGTCCTGAATTGTGGGAAACCGACCATAACACTAATATTAACATGATTTAGGAAAAACGAAAATTTCATCAGCCTAAGGTAATTTAGCAACAGTCAGCTGTGGACTTACGATATCCATCAAATCAAATCAAAGCATTTATTTCAAATAGGCCAGTTACAGACACTTTTGAATTGTCGAAACAAAGACAACAATAGCTACAGTCCCAGTCACAAGGCATAAAAACTGTGAAAGTACTGTAGTTGCCCATTCCCTAACGTAGATCTCTATAAAGAAGAACGGGCAAGAAACTCCATGGACACTCTTTAAAATCAGAATACTTTTACAGAACCTTGGTTACATCATTCATCCATACTAATTGTTTAGCTAGCAATATAAACATACATATAAAGCTTATGTCAAGGTTGTCTCTGGATAACGCGTAGGCGCGTTGCGTGGATCCATCAGCTACGGGCTGCGGAAGACATCGCAGCTACAGTCGTCGACTGTTTCCACGATACGATACGATACGAAAGAAAACTACAAGAAGCTTGGTTGCCAAAACAAACTCGGTTTTTTTATGACGCTTGTCTATCAGCCCCCGTAGCATGACCACTGTAGACAAGGATTTCTTTGACGGAAGAATCGACAAAATGACAGATAAAGCAGTACGGGGGCTGAACCGTGAAATTAATTTGAAAGAAAATTTGTTAAATGTATAGGTAATTTAAAAGGCTACCTAATATTTTATCTTTGCGAATATGGAAGCAAACAGGTAGGATGTGTGGTTTTTAATTGACAATATGTAGGTACCTAATGATTTAATTAAACACACCTACTTTAACGTTTACCTGTTGGTATATGGGCGGAGTTAACCTAGTCTGCTAACTATAATCTTGTACTACTACCTACATAAATGATGTTTATTTGGCAAATAGGTTTTTACAATCATTTTTCACGCCGTCTTTTTTTTAAACTAGACGAGGCCGTAGTATTTCGTACCTAACTACTCTGATAAGAAAGAACCGAAACAAACTCATAGTCTCTTTTAAGATCCAGTCATAATCTTGGTCAAATCACATTAGGACTATACAGCAGTAGCGAAGGGTCAATTTTTGTAAGAGCCGGAGTACATAACTATGCCATTTTTCGAAGGGAATCCGGTGGGAATCGCGTTGTATGGAACCTTCGCCACTGCTATGCAGATGGTCTTTTGAAGAAAGAACTACACTGATTTGAGTGGACCTGTCCAGCCAGTGCAAGCATTTGTTAGTGATCATCATAATCATCTGCCTAGCCATTTCCCAACTATGTTGGTCACGCTCCATGTATAATACCAGTATTATACATGGAGCGTGACTATCTGACCTCCACAACACAGTTAGTACTGGGTAATACGTTACCCCTTGGGAAGCCTGCATTAACTAACCTAACCCAACAACAACTACAGCAACAACAACACAGACTACAACAACACAGACGACAACAACACACACTACAACAACACATACTACAACAACACACACTACAACAACACACACTACAACAACACAGACGACAACAACAACACAAAACGGAACACGCACACCACTCACCATAACACAAGGTACACACACAAACACAAACGCACAGCCAGCACCAGCAGCAGTAGCAGCAGCAGAAGCAGAAGCCAGCCTACAATCAGCCCTCTTGTTAGTTATCATCATACTAAATTCTGTTTCAGTTCTATTTGTAAAAACATGTATTGTTTGTGTAGCTATACAACAGTCATAGTTAGGTGAAGATAACCATTCATTTAGATAACAACTAGCCGTTGTATTATGTTTTGATTCGTTACATAGACCAATAGGTAACTATTTTCCTGTTGCCTGTTTCTCTTAGGGAAAAATCCAAATCTCATAAATACTAATAGGCAAATAATAATTGTAACTAGACAATTTAATTGTTTCTGTTAACGTGATTAATTTATATGTTAATGATAGGATAATTTTATTGAATTCCAATTAATGAAAAGGAAATGAACTTATATTTAGTATAATTGAAATACTTCTTTAGACGTATGACGAATAGGTTTTATTATAAAGGGTGTAAATAGACCCTTTGTTCTACCCGTGTTTGCGATATTTTTTTTGTTCTAGACCATTCCTGGGAACCTTCTAGTTACGGAGATATTGGGGGTCAAAGTTCCAACTTTTTCACAAGTTTATTTTTATTTTTTATAGGTACATGTTTTTAATGTAAGATGTTTACTTTACACACCTCCACGACCCCTGTACTATTCATCCATCCATCAGCACAATGCTTTGAGTGCTTTCCATCGAGTCCTACCGTAAAACGTGATTTTTCACCCAAAAAAAAAAAGTCGATTCCCAGCAAAAATTTTTGCGTAAAGTTACTTAGTTTGATGTACAGAATGCTTGGTTGACGGATATGTGAAGGGTCTGTTTACACCCTGTATAACATTATCCTCCATAGAAAAGTTGAAAAGGGAGGATCCTTTCTGGTACACGCTGTATATACTAATCTCACTTTTCTTGCGCGATGCTAGATTATTTTTAATTCGTATGTAGCACATACTCATAAACATAAAAATAAAATACACTGTACACACTGTATGTACTTTTTTGCTTGAAGTGTTAAATAAATAAAAAACATTTATATCAGACAAAAAAGTCCATAGGCAAGGCAAGATTGTTGGTAACAAGAATTTTGCTTATAACAATGATAGTATGATTTCGTAGCACCATGCCTACTTTCGCACAATGACCACTATTTTGTATTTTAAAGTAATCGGCAGAACTATGCCAACATTTTAAACCACCATACATTAGCTCGATTAATGCATATAACAGTATATTGACAAATATATTCCTGGTACATTATTCTTTTCGCAGCATGCTTACTTCTGTTTACGTCAGTACCGTATTTTTGGTAAGTTTATGGTCCACAAAAATGTACAGTCAACCCGTAATTTATTTTACTTGTGAGTGTTTTGTTTTTGTATCTTAAGTAGGTATGATTTATGGGTGGGTACTAAACAAATTAAAAATATTATCAATCGGTTATTAAATTTAACAAGTATCTACGCATAAAAAAAGAATTGACAATACTTATTATTATTGTTATTTATTTTCTTTTTTCAAATGCTTTTTTATTATTGGTGATTGTTAGTCATATTTTATGGTTTTATTCTGTAATCTTTTCAAAAAAGGAAACGAGTTTGGTCTTTAAAATTATTATTTTGATAAGTCTCGACTGCCACGGAGGTAAAGTCACGAGCAATGACATGTAAACATTTACCAAATTCAATTTCCTCGTGAAACATCGGTTTCGACTTTGAGACAAGGCCCGTTTCGTAATAGTATGGCTTCCAAAATACTGTCTTCTTCCATAAATCTTCTATTGCATTCTTGATAGCAGTTTCGTACTTTTGTTGGAATCGTAGTTTGAGTCTTAAATATGTCAATATTCGAAACTTCGGAGTTCTATTCTCTACTTCTGTTTTTTATATGATCATAAAACTTTATAAATATAAAAAATATCCCGTATTGTATTGTGCCATAAATGGAACACTGATTGATTTTACACAGATACTCGAACAGAGTAGAGTAGTAGAGAGGAGCTCTTGGCTAAATAATAACTGCCGCTTGGGGTCGGTCTTTTGACCCATTATATACCGAGCCTCGAAGAGCACGGTAAGCCGTTGATCCCGGCTGACATTTGTAAATCTTTGACAGTCGTTACAGGTAGCATAGTCAGTGGGCCGAAAGTCTGACAACCGGTAATACCAAGCGGAATCGTAAAACCCAGTACTAACTAGGTTGTGGAAGTCAGATAGGCAGTCGCTTCATGTAAAATACTGGTATTCAACTGCATCCAGTACAGACTGGAAGTTGACCCCAATGTAGTTGGGAAACGGCTCGGCTGATGATGACTCAGACTAGAATATAATGTAATATGCGATGTTCCATGTCAAACCACAATTAACCGAATGAGAACAACACGAATGGCAGTGAATATAGGGGAGGGGGACGCCCTAAATGGCCCCTATAAAGTCACCCACCTCACTGATGTCATTCTAAAGGTCAGACGAGCGTACTCATGGTAGTGGGCTTTGTTTGAACATAGACGGAAAGGTCATGTACAGTCGTGGAGTGAATAGGTTAAGCACTTTTACGTCAATTTTTGTGTTCCACCTTCCTATTTTTCCAACAAAAAGGTGCTGTATGTAAAGGAATGAGTTTGTTTGGAAATTAGTTTTCGTTCTACGAGTGCCCTTGTACTCGATGAATTTGTTATCACAGTTTCGGATTCATAATATTGCAATACTTGCTGAAAATTCCACGAATCTGGTAGTTATTATTCGAGTGCGCGACCCGGTAAATTATACAAGATTATGATAAAGATATTGTTTGTCATTATTTGTCATCTAAATCATCCTTGACAACATGATTGATGGCGGAACTCGCGCCCTTGTCACTCATCCACTTTAAAGTTTATTACTGTTATAATTAATGTATAGTTTAAATATTTAAACAGGCTGTCTCTTTTATTGCCATGCATCTATGCGTCAACGAATCAAATATTTAAAAAATAATTGTTTGATTCTAAAATTGTTCATATTTTATGTGCTGGCAGCACATAAAATATGAACAATTTTAGAATCATCCGTTAAAACTTTGTCAACTTTGCTTACACTTGCGCAAAGATTATAGGCATACTACATTTTATCCAGATCCGTTCAGTCGTTCTGGCATGATTGAGTAATAGACATCCATCCATCCAAACTTTCGCATTTATAATACATAGTAGTAAGATTCAGTATTTGTAATTTGTATATGTATTGTATTACCACCACAAGACGACACGCCGCATATGTTCCGACTACATTTACAATTTTACGAGTCATACGAGTATTTACAATTTTACATAGATCTATGTCACCAGAATGTGCGAATCTAGAATTAGTTCAATGCCATTGGGACACTATTTCATTTACCTACACGTGATTTAGGTGACCCATTTTGTATTTATTTTTAGTCACTTTGTTTTAAATGCTTTTTAATTGAAGAAAAGCTTTGAAACTGTCGCACAGTCACTTAATGAAATTTTAGCTCCACTGACTAATTAATGACGTCATGGGTTGACTACACTGTTATCGACGCAACTACAGTTAGCCCATTAGTTAGCGGGTTCAAATTGCTTTCAATTGAAAAAGGTCTACTATGACAAGAATTTTTTTTTTCAAAAATAGAATGTGATAACAAAATTCCAGGAGCTGTATTTAAATTAAGCTGAAGTTGTATTTATATTTTATATGTGAATTAAAATGAAACTCGAGTTGCTTATGGAAAATAAATTGGGATGCGTGAAACACCCGGTTTCCAGAGCGAAAATTAGTGACGTGTCAATATATGTGATAAAATATTAATAATTCATTCAATCATCACGGCACTGTACTCAGTAGAAAATATTTGACTTTTTCTTTTGTTTATTTTCGTTTCATAAATCTGCTGTTTATTTGAGGAGCTCGTGGCTAAATACATAATAACACCAGCTCGGTTAAGCCGTGCTTGCCTGGGTTGGTCCGTGCATGGATGACCATCCATTACACACATACCTACCTAGAGTTTGCTCTATGCCTCGGAAAGCACGTTAAGCCGTTCGTCCCGGCTGTCATTTGAAGATTTTTGACAGTCGTTACAGGTAGTCAGTGGCCCGAAAGCCTGACAATCAGTTTTTCTAAGGGGTATCATATTACCCAGTACTAACTGGGTTGTGGAGATCATATAGGCGGTCGCTCCTTGTAAAATACAGGTTTTCAGCTGCATCCGGATAGAATTGAAGTCGGCCCCAACGTAGTTGGGAAAAGGCTAGGCAGGTTAGATGAAATCGGTTGTTTCTCTATATTTTTCTTTAATATAAAACTAATATTTATACAACGTGTAACATAATAAACGCAAGACCTCCCGTGTGGTGTCTCAGACCATGAAACTGAACAACTTTTGTTCTATGACTTTTGGGAATTCATAACTTTTTTTTTAGTTTTACTATACATGTGGATCAGCTGATTGCGTCCGTTCCTATAGAAAGTTTTTTTTTTTGCGAATTTCAAGAACTCGTAGAACAAAAGATGTTTAGTTTCATGGTGCGAGAGACCACACGGGAGGTCTTGCGTTTATTATGTTACACGTTGTATATTTTTTTTACTTTTAATCCACATTATTCATTCAGTTGGGTCCGGTACAATGAAACCGTAGCTATATGTTTCCTTACGTCCTTGGAGCTCACTCTGTCTGCAGTAACAATAATGAATTAATCTGCTTAATTTGTTCAGCACTTCACGTTTCCACACACGCCCCTATATGACATCACCGACTAAATTGTCCCAAAACCTGAATAGTGTACATTTACATGCAATGAAGAAGTGAATAAATTAAAACCCGCTTTATTTTACAACGAATCGACGATGATAGTTTATAAATAAATGCAGATATCTGCG
This sequence comes from Noctua comes, assembly GCA_963082995.1. NCBI lineage: Eukaryota > Metazoa > Arthropoda > Insecta > Lepidoptera > Noctuidae > Noctua > Noctua comes. Next base: position 3,100,191 of record OY720279.1, on the reverse strand, counting down.
CCTTAGAAACTCTGAAAGCGAGTTATTTTTGTTAGAGTACGTCTAGATTTATTAAAAATTCATCATCATCTGCGTAGCCAGCTATTTTAGCTTCCAATCTAAAGTACTTCACATGGAGTGACCGCCTGTATCCACTTACTGGGGAAGAATTACTGTCAGCTCAATTTTGACACTGACTGTTCTTGATCTCGGTTTAGATGTTATAATATAACCGCGTTCAGATTCATTGGTCTCTTTTGCCCGTAGTTTTCAAGTAACATATTCAACAAATGGAACTAAAACATAGCTAGCTGTTTGTAATGGACGCATATATTTGCATTCAGATAGGTACGTAGAAGTAGAATACGTCATCCAAACATATAGTTGACGACAATTAAGTGAGTTTGTAACAAATCTAGTGAAATTTGCGTAATTAACAAATTTTTGTTAGAATTTAAAAACTTGTGCGTGGTTGCTGCTCGGTGATTTTAAGGTATTTATGACTTTGTAGTCAATTTATTTTTATAAATGTGAAATCAACCTGTTTTATAACCTTGCCCGTCGAGAATTCAAAATCATATTTAATGATCGATTTACGATCAATTAGAACCTATTAACTTGATTGACCAGTATATTAGTACCTACACCTACTAACTAATAATGTCATGTTTAAAAATGTGTCATTGTACAGTCCATGAATGAAAAGGTTATGGTAGCTTGAGGGTAACTTTTATTTTTACTTTATTAGTTAAAAATATTTTTTACCTTATTAGTTAAAAATATTTTTAACTAATAAGGTAAAATAAAAGTTACCCTCAAGCTAATAGCTTAATGACAAGAAGATAATATGTATGAAATTTACAGTTCCAATGGGTGCCATGTACCATGGCATCGCTGTGACCTTGAACTGCCCTGCACATCGCAGATCTACAAATGGTTATGGAACCGGTACTGGCCGTAATCAGTCTTAGATAAATCGTCCATTATTTTTTTATTGGCATTTGTTATGCATAAAACCAGCCGTTCCATATTTGGAACAAACTATTTCTAGCTAGTCTATGGCGTAATAAATTGCTAGTGAACTGTTCTTAGGCTGCGTTTATGTACGTGACTGTTCAGTACCGCGTGCGCCGGCGCCGGTTTGCATACCAAAAGTGTACGTAGTGCCATAAAAGATACACATGCAACCGTCTTATCAATGTGACCTTACCCTTTCGGCTTTATCGCTCATTTTCGGGTAATCATGAAGTTAGATAAGTTTTCTTCAAGGGTCGTCTTGGGTCAAGCGTTTATAAACACGATTCGTTTATAAAGGAAAGAACGTAAGATTTTTATTAGACCAATGAGATTAAGTACATATTTTGAAAGTACTCACTACTTCCGTACATCTTTGTCCCAGTGTGGCAGTCCACAATTAAGTGTCTCCCAGGCTATCGTTATGAAAAATAAATATGTAGGTACTCTAACAACTGTAACAAATCTAGTAATAGGTAAGCCTTAAAATAATACAAAAGTTATTTTATTCACACAATAGCGTGTTTACACAAAACCGACCTCCATAGTTATATCTGTAAGCAGATGTTTTAAGTCAGTCTAATCTTCAGTTTTGTTCTGAAATTTAGAATGCTCATTATTAATAGCAAGCCGGCTGTATCAATAAAGTTTGTCTGGAAGTGTTAATTGGGCGCATTTTTTTCATTAGGGCTTTTTCGGTACCAAACGTGTTAATTCATTTGTATGTATTGTACCACATAAATTCTAATCTTTTGTTCCAATTCTGGTTTCTATCTTATCTCAGTTTTGTGATTGTGGGCATTTTTTTTTTTCAAATATTTTTTTTTTTATTTTTTTTTATTTTTTTTATTTCGTTTCTGTAGCTAAATGACAAAATGGAATTTCAACATTAAAAGGATCATATTGTTTCTAAGTGATTACATTTATTCATTCTAACCAATGCAACGCGGCAACTGTCTATTTTTCATCGGTAGATATTATTTTCCTTTTTAAAGACCAAAACTACTAGACTTTTTTCCTGTTTTTGTTTGTTTTTTGCTATATGTATGATAAAAAATTACGCTCGTAATTTAATACCTACTAATACCTACGTATCGGTCACCATTATTATGTTTTAATTAGGTAACTACCTACCAAATAGCAGTAATAAGCAACTACAGCATCAGCTATGCAGAAAAATATACGTTACTGTTGAAATTCTTATCAACGAGTCCTGAATAAAATCTGAGTCATACAGACACTTTTACTTTTACGAATATTTTCTTGGATCTAATCCAAGTTTTTCTCTAAACATGGATCATCGCACTCAAGATCAGTGAATATGACCGAAGATCGATAGAATAAAATCATTCACTAATATTAAAGAAAATGTGTGTTTTTTTACAAATAGGTAGGATTTCTGTCCCACAGGATTTTGTGTCGATGTTTTTTTTTTGCACATGTAAGCAATTTTAACCGAATTATTAAAAAGTAAAAAGTGTCTAAGTGTGTAACGAATCATATTATAAATAAAAAGAAGTAGATTCGAACTAGCGCGTGCAAATCGTTGCATACAAATTCAGACAATTGTCGTAATTTAAGTACTTCAAGCGCTTCTAGGCAGCTATCTCTTTCTGTATCATACGTTCCATATTATCTATCGCAGTCGTAACAACGCAACGATAATTGAACGCCGCTTAGTAATGTATGAACGTAGCGTATCTTTCAATAAACTAACATTAGTCTAGAGAATATATTATTCGAAATAGGAACGGAAACAACGATGGGAAGCAAAATAAATAATTAGATTGATTCATGCATGAAATATATTGTAGAAATACGGGACGCTTTGAGAAAGCTATTTTCAGTTATGTCCACAAGGCCCCGAAAACAGGCAGACCTGGAAAGTTTTTGGACCTGGTGGCCTACCATGACGTCTTAAAGCAGGAGAAAGAGATGACGCTACACGACCTGTATAGCTCTCTCTTTCCCACACTGGAATTACTCCTGCTTTAAGAGGTCATAGTAAAAAAAAAAAAAAAACACTGATCATCTTTTTTCGTATCGACGCTATATCCGCATTATACTGTCAAGTAATTGGCTACGCTTATTCAAAAAACACCGTGATAATGTTGACTAACTGCAGAGTAATTTCTCATGAAAATGAAATAATAATATGTTACAATGAATCGTAAGCTAGACTAAGTTATTCGCTCATCAGGGTGCGGCCACCCAAATTCTACTGTCCATTACGTCATTCGTTTTATATACAACCATAAAAGAATACAAAAAAAGCTTTATTTTTTATCTAAATGTTACGACGTCATCCAACATAGAAGGCTGTCGGGTCATAATATTGATAAACGATTTGCGCTAGAATAAGAACAGATATAACCTCAAGTAGAAAGGATGGAATGGATGGATGGATGGATGGATGGGATAGTTGAGAAATTTTTGCAACACAAATTCCCGTAACGACAAATGTTGCTGTGTCACTTGGTTATAATGATAGTCTTTTTTATTATATTTTTCTCTTTGTATAAGATTCTTTTAAACAGATTGTTTGTGAATGTGTGAACATTGTAGGCCTTGTAGATTCCTAGATGCTTGTTAACTTTTCTATCTTGTTTTGCGTTTTTGTGAAGGCAACCACTTATTGTCGGGCCTACGCATACTTTAGTACTAAATAATTTTAAAAGAGTAACCACGGAGTTTCGTGCCGGTTCTTCTCCATATGAAACGACCAACCCGAACCGTGCACCTTTTCTCTACGTTTTTTAAGTGCCTATATAGGCCAATGTGAAATAAAATATTTTGATTGATTTTGCTGGCAACAAAATCCAGGAACTTCTTTTACTATGAATTCAAAACATTACCATACGTTACCATCGTCACCAGGTTGCTAGTAACATGTTGACCGAAACACAAAACATGTTGCTCAACTCTTTCCCAATTCATACGGGAATTACCGAATCGTTCTCAGCTTACCCAATATCCTTAATTAAAACGTACCAGATATGGAACGTTCCCAGGATTAATTAAAAGAACCAATTGTAAGAGTTAAGATAGCTGAATTAGCCATCGCCAAGTTCCTCTAAAATGTTAGGCATTCTAGTTTGCGTTGTTCAATGTCAAATGAGATCATCGAAGGAGTACTAAACTGTTGACATTGGCGAGTAGATAAATGGGCGAACTGTTTTTATTTCGGGCTATTTTTGAACGTATTTTTCTCGTGCGGCGCCGATAACATGCATGTGGCCAGTGGCCGTGGACGATGTAAATTGCATTGGTCCGCGGCGTGAATCTTTTTTTGATAATGATATTTAAATCTAGAATTAAGACATAGTATTATTCTTATGTCTAATTTCTTGTGCTTCCATTCGATTTTTTGCATTCAGTAAAAACCTGTTAGTTTGAAATTACAAACAGAAATTTCTATTTTATTTATTTGATGAATGAATGAATAGATACGAAGAACATTGTACATACTTGCAATAACCAGTTGTAGGAACAAGTGTTGTTAAACTAGGCAATTATGTTACTTTTCATGAAGGCATCACTGACTAATCACAGTTTTCTATCATATTTCTTCTGCCCGCTTCTCTATAGTATGTACATATCTTTCTTTGTGTTCAAGTCAATTTATAAACTTGCGCCTTTATCTACCAGACTGGCCTTAATTAAGCCACAAAGAATTTTACGAGAATGAATAGGTACTTCGGGTTACGACGTAAGTTTAATTGTGTGGGACTGTGGGTACTAGGCTCCCAGATGGCGAGAAGAGATGTTGCCTACATTCCCGATGGCCATAATTGCTATAAATAACTGCTGCCTCACGACTCAAGAATCGGGGCTTCCCATGGGAGTGTTCTTTAATGGGGCCGTGGTACTAAATGTTGGAATAGAAACACGTGTATTCTTGCTAAGCTATTTTAGTCTTTAAAACTCGTCAACGATTGGTTAATTCTTTGTGCAGATGTAGATTTTATCAATTGTTTGCAACTATATTACAAACCATTTTTTTTTTGTAGTTTATATCTACTTAAAAAAATCGTTCTTATGGATGAATCGCATGTGACTCAAAGAGTGATGAATATAAATGTTGATGGATGGAAAGGGAGAGGAATACCAATGAAACGATGGATGGATTGTGTGAGGAACGATATGAAAGAAAAAGGTGTAAATGATTGCGTGACGGTTGACAGTCTCCTGTCAACCGCGCAACATGTTTTTTCTTTCATTCTCTCGAAAGAAAGAAAAAACATGTTGCGCTGACCCCAAGTAACATGGGACAAGGACAGGAAGATGATGATGATGATGATGATGATGATATGATGATGATATGCTGATGATGATGATATGGGTTATTTAAAAAATAAGTACCTACTTACCGCCATAAAAAAACTGCTGTTATCTCTGGTTGTTGGCCCGAGAAGAAGATACTGCAGATACCCATGATATTATTTATAAGAGCATAAATCACTTACTAATGTTAAATATCCCTTGTTACAGATACAAAATGGCTCTTGAATTCAACAAGTGCTGCTTTTGCATAGACCTGAGGACGGGATGCCTGATCATCGGGTACCTTAATCTGGTAAGGAACATCCTCCTGTATATATATTCCTGCTGAATGTTGCAGTGGGCCATAATCCACCTCGCGAGCCTAGAGTGGATTGGAGGACTTCATGGCAAATGACTTCGATTTGTTCACCCATTTCTTGGCGTCTTCATGCTCTTTAATTATATTTGTCATTTACATTGGCCCTTTGATTATTGTTTATCTGTTATTCTTATAGTATAGATATGATGCACAAAAGAGGTTGGAGTTTTTTTTGGGCTATAATAATGCTGGCTCTCCTCCACGAGGAGACATGGCTTTTCACGCCATGTTAGCTCAGGTTACGCGCCGTGGGAAGCGTATAAATGATGAATTATGTTAACCGTGTCAATTGCTTTGGGTCGGTCATCGGTTTGTTTTACGATTGTTTGTCATTTATTGCAAATAAATCCAGCAGACCAAACGTCAGCGGTAACGAAACCAAAAAAGCTGGCCTGTTATCATATTAAAACTCCGTAATACGCCATGCCAGCTCAAGGTCTACGCGTCACTGGAGTGAATCGTTCATTTTTATTTCATTTTACGTTAACTTTTGATTCAATATCTTTTCAGACGTTTTGACTTGAATGAAAGAGCCCGAATGAAAGACGAGTGAAGCCTCTGATTTCGGCATTACGACCGATGTGTACATCTGCTAAATAACTAACCTTTTTAAAACAATGTTCCAGATCGGCGAAATCATCATGATCCTGATGTCGATCCTCGGCCTGGCTGCGGCCGGCGTGGTGACCGCACAAGGCAAGGACGAAGAGGTGCAGACAGTTGGAGCTGTCATGTTCGCGGTGGTAGCGGTCTTACTGGTCTTCCTCATTCTGTTCATGGCATTCACTATAGTCCTGCTTGTTGGGCTGCATCAGGTATTATCTTTTTTTCTACTTATAGCAACCGTTTTTTTTGTCCGTGTCGTATCGTACGTACGACAGAATTTCAAATTTTGCTGGCCCATAACTTTGCTCATACATGACTTAAAACACAAGTGGTGAAATGTGGTTATATGTGGCCTATGGGTCTCCACTGTTCCACTGCTTAAATCTTCGGATAACAACAGGCCTACGTACGTAAGTACATGAGTTTGGTTCATTTGAGACTTAATTTACTGTTAATAGGTAGTAGGGATAAAATTCAACGCATGTAGTGTTTAAAACATTGAGACGTTAATTTCTAATTTTAAAGTTGTAATTTGATGTGTAATCTCGTGATTTCCATACCGACTCTGTTTGTTTAATAAAAATAGCTAGGACAAATCAGATCACAGTTTCCAAAGACAAAGGCAGAACAGAAATAATAGAAAAATTAATTTTAAATTTTAAAATCCCCCATCGCAACAAAGAAAAGCGAACAAACATTTGAAAAGTCAATAAAATGGCTGAGCCGGTTTTGATACAAACATGTCTAATTGTAATGTACACATATTTCATTTGATACCCCACTTGGGTATATTTGAAAATATTCGATGTTTCATTCCCCAAATCTAGTAAACGGCTACACCGATTTTGATAAAACATGTCTAATTGTAATATACACATCATGCACTTTCATTTGATACACCACTTGACTATATTTGAAAATATTCGGTTTTTCATCCCCCAAATCTAGTAAATGGCTACACCGATTTTGATAAGACATGTCTAATTGTAATATACACATCATGCACTTTCATTTGATATCCCACTTGGGTATATTTGAAAATATTCGATGTTTCTTACCCACTTTCATCCCCCGAAACTAGTAAATGGCTGCACCGATTTTGACAACGTATCTAAGAACCATCGCCAAGAAACTAGCTATCAAAGAAAAAAAAACTGCATCCAAATCGGTTCACTCTTTTAAGAGCTACGGTGCCAGAGACAGACACACACACATTGCGGTCAAACTTATAACCCCCTCTCTTTTTGCGTCGGGAGTTAAAAATAATTTTGTTTGTCTTTTTAGCAAGAAGAACGACGTGACAGTCGTTCTCGTCAACTGATAGTGATAGGGCGAGGACATAACTTGATCATTTCTGTACTTCCCCGATGCAACTGACTACTAGATTATATAAATGGAAGAATAACTGAATAACAAGGCTCACAATTGCGGAGCAAATTGTATATAAAGCGGGCGTTCCCGGCATTAAATAGAGCAGGGTTGCCAGGATAAAAGTATGCGGCAACTTAGATCGTTACAGTCTGCTATCGCTCGGATGGAGGAGTAATCTAACCTATGTACTTGAAAATGTCAATCATTGTTGTACCTACTGCTATTTATGGCTAAAATGGTGATGAGCTAAGCTAGATCATACCATAGATTGTTACATATTATTTACATTGCAATCATGTTTTATTTTTGCATTAATGTAAAAATAAAAATAGATACTGATGTAAGTACCTACCTAAATACTGTTTTTAGGTAAATCAAAGATCATTCAAATACCGGCTAAGCTATTAATTTCAACAGTAAAGGTATCGTTATATTCGTCTTAAAAACCAAATTGTCCTTAGACTGGTGTTTGAAAAAAAAACAAAATGGCGGATTTTTGGCGGGAAATAGTAATTCTTGAATAAAAAATCAAACCTGTCAAGTAGGGTATAAAAATAAAGTAAGTTAAAAGAGGATTGCAAAAATATATTTAAATTATTTGCTTAAAAATTAGGAATAAAAAATTGGTTTAAAACGTTTTGATAGCGTAAAAATAGGCCATGTTTGTGTCGGACGTCGTGCTATCATATAAAAAAAATTTGAATAGTCTGTTATAAATATTGTTCAACTAAGAGTGTGCCGGGAAACTAAAAAGTCTAAAATAAAATAAATAATTCAAAAAATCAAAAACCCGACTACAAAAACCTTGTTTATAGTTTTTTTTTTCTGTTCTCAACATTGTTTCGGTCTTTTTAGTGCATTACTTTTAAATTGCTTTTTTGCAGTCGGGTCGGGTTTTTTTTTAAATAAAGTGCTTTTTGTTCTCCCTGAATAACTAACATGTATGACAAGTGTACGTAGAATGTGCTAACGCGGATGCATTTGTTTCAGTATAAACGCGGACATGTGAAGGCCTATCTGATCTACGGGCTGATCTTCATCGTGCTGTACATCATCTTGTTCTTCGCTGGCTTTGCCGCGGCACACATCTCTGCTGGCCAGATCGTCAAGGATCTCATCTCTATACGTAAGTATTTTTTTATTATTTTATGTGTTATGCTAAGTCTGACAACCAGTCGCTCCATGTAAAATACTGGTATTCAGCTGCATCTGCCTAGACTGGAACCCTGGGAAAAGGCTATGCAGAAGATGATAATGATGCCTTATCTTCTTTCCTACTCATCCTGCACCTTCCACCTGCACCTTCGAAGATTTAAACAATGCCAATGCATTAGCTGTTTGGGTGGCTACATACTGGTCAGACTAAATTTGAGTGTAATGCAACCGTAAATAAGAAGCATTTTTTTTTTGCGGTACCCGCGACAGTACTGTACTGTTTCTTTAATTATTTCCTCAAATTACACTATTGCCAGCTTACAACAGTTCGTAGAAATATAGAAGACAACGTATTTGCAGAAAATACATTGTCTTCATAGGGTAAAACAACCTCAGTTGTCCCTACAGAATTCTAAATAGCAATGTCTTCCAAACGCAGATATGTTCACTCATACTCATATCAGAATAATAATGTTAGAATGTTTGTGGTTCTGTGAGAAGACCGAGTAAAAGGATTACTTAATTTAGTTTAAATGGCTTATGCTGTACTAAATATAATAAATAAATAAATGAATAAATAAATCAGAAAATTGCATTAGTAAACAATCAGAATATTTCCTTTAGGATGCTCAAATTTTATTTAAACGAATCTAACAAACTGTCTTCGAAGTCCTCCAAGGAGTATCATCGTGTATTTCAGTACACTAGGTTAACTGGGTTGGGTCAGATTGGCAGTAGCTCCATGTAAAATACTGATACTAAGCTGCTTCCGGTTAGACTGGAAAGACGATGTTCTTGTATAAAGATGCTGGTTTTTATTTTTGGTTTTAGTATTTTCACCTGTATTTTGTATAGAGAGTACTCTTTCACATATACCGATTCGTTTCCACCATGTTCGAAACCTATATCTTTATGCAAGCATTCATAGTTAGTAGCTAGGCAGACGTGTTTTCATGAATTACATAATTTATTTTCTTTATTCATTTTTCATACATATTTTAACATTTTTAAAATATTAAAAAATAACCATGTAAACATTTAAAAATATAAAAGAAGTATACAATGCGAGCTGTATCGAAGAGTACTGCCTTCTGAATCATGCCCTTGATCCAACCGCCTAAGGAGAGCTTCGAATGATGATCATCGTGTCTCTTGGCCATAAGGCTATTGGCCGTTGCGACAATCGGCTAATGATAGCCGAGTTCACATTCCCACATGTCAACACCCAAAGGTGCCAAGTCGAGATATTTTATTTGTTTCTCTTTTTCAGTTTTCACATAATTTGTTTTTATTCTATTTCCAGTTCTGAGCATTTACTTCTTGCTGGTGATCAGAAGCTATTATCTGAAGATGGACGACCCCGCCAACAAGCCAGCCATCTACAACACAGCTTAAGTCAGCCATTTATTATAAAATATCTACTGTATCTATCATATTGGTAGAACATTTAACTATCAGCCACATGTCCTTAAAATTTTAATAAATATATTTTTAATTTGAATATTGAATTTTAAAATAGAGCATTTTTTAAATAAAATGTTCATTGAAACATATTATTTACTGCCACAAAGAGTAATTAAAAAAAATATTTTTAAAGAATTTGGGACACAAAATGTGCCTTATAAATGTATACAATACCTCATAATTTGTAGGTTTTTTAAACAAATGATATGTGCTGATAATTAAAAGTTTGATGAATAAGAATATTTCTAAATGTTGTCTTCGTGGTGAGTTAAATTGCTTCGAATCGATCGTTTGTTTTGCAGCAATGTATTTGAATCAAACGTTTTTGCCGTATAAGCTTATTTCTCAATAATATTGTGCATGACAAAAGTGTTGATGTAAAAACATTGTTATTACGTTTAGTTGATTAAGTTTCTTATACTTAGTTGTAAGATTTGAGTCCTTTTTTTAAGTTTTCAGTTACAGTTACGTTTTTCTTGAAATAGTTACGTACCATTACTTTTACGAATGTTTTGTAAGTTCATGCAGTTACAAATATGCAAATAAAGTTTAGTTTACGTTAATCATTAGATTATGACTTTTATAAAGATATTTTATAAAATAAATATAAAATCTGATCTTATATCTATTTCATTTTGTATTTTTATACTGTTTCTCAAAAGTGAGTTTGCAAAAGACCAACTAAAATAACTTTTTAATAAACCTGGGCAAAGCAAAAGAAAATACCAATGAGACTGTTCTGAGCAACAAATAAATCTATTTTTTACAAAACAGTTTATTTTATTATCACGAAAATAACAGAACGATTCACTACCGATTTTTATAGAAATTGTGATGTTTTAATGAAACTTTCATTTCTTTGCATTTAAAGGGCAATTTTTATAAAAAAGAGGGCAATTGCAAAATTTATATTTCTTATTATACCAAACATTGTTGAAAATCTTCATTGAACAAAAACATTGGGGTACAATAACATTAAGTTATATTAATAGTTATTATATTTTTAATTAACATAAGATATACCTACCCTATTAAATAAACCGCAAATAATGCAAAACCATTTTAAATTAATATTAATTTAAAATGGTACCTAATGTAAACTTAAAGTGCCATTTAAAAAAAGTTAATTAAGTACTTATGTTGAAGTCTTACTATCGTTGCATTTACCTCAAAAGGTGTTTGAAATAAATAAGTTAATATGCGGTTAATTATACAGGCTGTATAAAGAATCACTTTGAATTCAATATATACCTAAATGTGCTTTTATACTTGGCGTTAAGAAAATTGCCTTTTTGTACTAAGTTCGAAAATAACTAACTTTTTTCTGAAGCGTAGTCACGGGGAACTTGAACAGAAAAAAACGTACTAGCGCCTTTATAGTGTTACTAAATTATAAAAAATATTAAACGATCTCTTACAAAACTTGAGTAAGCCACCGATTCTTTGGAAAACAGCTAGTTTTTTCGTCTTAGTAAAAACAAAATTTTTGAACTATTGTATTTAATACGTTTACGAATGTCATTATAATAAATATGAAATATGCTTGAATGTTTAAAAAAGTGTTAATTAAGTGATTTATAAATCAAAATTAAAATACTTTAAATAATTTGATTGTTATTTAATTATGTTCCCTAAGGGCCTCCTGAGCTACAATAATTGTAGAATGTTTTGTTTTTTAAACGTTCTAGGAAATTCTTCTGTATCGTGGGTGCGTTTACAAACATTAAACTCACAAACAGCCAGACCCGGAACCACTACCTGTAAGCCGTACAAGTGTTTGTTCCGTGGGGGAATCGAACCTGCGACCCGCAGCGCAGCAGCCAATCGCAAAGTCACTATGCCAAATACAGGGTGTAAGAGACAGGCCTCCACAAACTGATGGGGTGAATTCAGTATTTCGTACTAAAATGAACGGTACAAGAAATTATTTCAGGAATGTTATGGGAATTCAATAAAGATTTATTTTAATTCCTCATACGCAATGAATCGTAACCGTAGCAAAGCGCACGTAGCGAACGGCAAGCGCGACGACGAGTCTATGAACTCTGTAGCTAGGCAGGAAGTGATCAGCTGATTTCACGCGTCGTTCGTTAGAGTATTTCAACATCCATTGTTGGATTTTTGATTTTAGCTGTATTATTTACATAACTGCGAACAGGGAATGTAATTTTACATTGAAATAAAGGAATAGTAACTGATTTTTTTTAAATTAAATGTTCCGGGGAAAAATCCGGTGGAATATTATTAAAAATAAGGAGCTGAATGCACCCTGTCAGTTTGTGGATGCCTGTCCCTTACACCCTGTATGGCGTCAATACTAATGTATCTTTCAATTAAAGCTGGAAGAATGCTTAGACTTTATGAGTATAATTGCATATTATTTACATCAGTATTCACTTGTGTTCACAAACACAAAACAAAAAAAAAAAATTGAAAGGGGTTGTTTTTCGTTTGCACTTGGCATTGATACCAGCGAGGTATAAAATTAGTTCAACCGGATTTTAAGACACCAGCATCTAGTATCTTAAATTCCTAAGTATCAGTATGACAACCACTGTTTTAAGCTTTCACGGTTTACAACTAAACTTACTGTCACTTACGGGACATCTTCCGTGATTGAAATAAGAAAACACAAAAATTTCAATCGAGAGGATGGCTTCAAATTGTCAAGTACGTGGAATCCAGTTTTGAGTAAGCTCAAAAGTAGCAGCCGGCTTCGTAATAAGGACTCCACAAAACCTGGTGATACTGTGAGTGTGTTTTGCCGTGACTCACCCGTAGTTTAAGTCGTGGATTGAACTTAAGTCGGACTAGACACGCCTACTTTTCACCCCATAAGTCATATTGACAGCTCCAGTTTGTTTATAATTTGACATAAACGCCCACTTTTCAAGGGTTTTGTAGTACAAGAATGTTTTGGCGCTCGAATGAAGCTGACAGGGGGGCGCTGTTGGTAAACCTTTTGTTAATTGTTTTGTAAAAAATATTGAGAAAAGAAAGAGATAGCTGCGTTAGTTCCGATGTTTGCCCGCGCCATCAGATCCTTGAAACCTACCTTGTGGGTGACATATGTACCTACTGAAATCCAAGTGAATCGACGTGTGTAAAATTGTTTTCTTGTTATAGCCAAAGCAAGATGAATTTTGAGTAGTATGTCGGTTATGTAGGATACGATATGCCATACAATTATTTACCGCGACCCGATGCCGACAACCCGTTAGAATGCGACATCAATATACAGTTCCAAAGACACTTTCGATTTTAGAAGGAAACCGTACAAAAATTGGAAAGCCATGCGAGAGGTCTTTGCCCAGCAGTAGGACATAGAGGGCTGATATAAAATAAAATAGGGAAGCTACTGTAAAAGAAAACGCGGTTCGTTTTTGGTTCCAACGTTTTCGTTCTGGAAATTTTGACCTACAGCCCGTGGACGGCCCTTGTTGATAAAAACTATTTTCCGTCGCCTTTAATTACCAAGCCAGCTAGTATGTAGTCGGGATTATTAATAAATGATTATTAATATTGCGAGCACTTGCAAATATCCGTGGTAAATATATATAAAGCACGGTTTCTTTTTCAAATCGGTAGGTATTGGTATCGGTAGGTGTTCATTATCGTGGGATTGTATGAATTAGCAATCAAGATCGCGTAAATAATTATATTAGTGACAAATAGTCGTAATATGGAGTACCGTACACATAAAAGATGAATACAAGCTTAATTCACGTGATATTTCTAAAGCATGAGAAAACTAACGAACCATTTTGAATCTCAGACAAAATGGTGCGAATGGTGCTTATGAGCGAGCTTGCCCATACTCGTGTTGTTTTGTTTATACCTACGATACCACAAAGTCGCTCTCATCATCTATCTATACTTAAAAACATCATCAAGAGTCAAATAGGCCTTCGAAACTCACGTAGACGGGCCATGGCGCGCAGTTTTACGCAGGGCGTGCAGGGCGGTAAGTAGTCGGGTCTGAGGTAGTCGTGTCTGTAAATATATGTGAAAACCCGATTTTCGCGTTGGCTCTTGATACAACATCATCATCATCATCATTTCAGCCGAAAGACGTCCACTGCTGGACATAGGCCTCCCCCAACTGTCGCCATATTGACTCGTGATACGCGACACTGATATTAAATATTATGTAAAAGTATTATGTCTAAATAGATTCCTAATGAATCATTTGATTGTCGCCACCGGTGTCCAATCTCGAACCAAGTTATCAATATTTCACATAAATGTAATGTAATTGATATGAAAATGAACAAGTTATAAGTAAGTACATGTAAGAAAAACGCGAGTGTGTCTGTATTGCTCAAATAAAATGAAATACTTACACTAACTATTATTTATTACCTATTCAACTTTAAAAGTAAAAGCTTACACATAAATCTTACATAACTATTATAAATGCGAAAGTTTGGATGAATAGATGTTTGTTACTCAATCGCCAGAACGGCTGAACAGATCTGGATGAAACTTGGTACAGAGATATATTATAGTCTGGTATAGCACATAGATCTTTCTACCTGTAGTAATACGGGTAATCCCATTGCCTTTGCGGTACTATCGCAGTAGTATATAGATTGTAAATAGAAGGAGAAAGAAAAAAATACAAATTTGATGCAACCAACTTGGATGTAGCGCTCGTCAGCCGCTGTTGTGGCCAGTTTCTGTTATATCTTCTATCTATACTTATAATAAATCTGTAGAGAGGTCAATTCTGTACATGAAATATATTTCCAAAATAACTATCAGGGGGTGATTAGGGATCGATACTGATGCCAAAAATGCAATCAGTAAAATTTTTGTCTGTCTGTCTGTCTGTCTGTCTGTCTGTCTGTCTGTCTGTCTGTCTGTCTGTATAACCGTTATAGAAACAAAAACTACTCGACGGATTTTAACGAAACTTTGTACAGTTATTTTTCATACTCCTGAGTTGGTTATAGTATACTTTTCATCACGCTACAATCAATAGGAGCAGAGCAGTGAAGGGAAATGTTGGGAAAATGGGAGAAGTTACTCCATTTTTTAAGCTTCCGTCGCGTGTGCAACCTTAATGGTTAAAGCTACACAGAAATCATGTATGACGGAAATGTTCTCCTTAAAATTATATAAAAAATATGCCACGACAGCATATGTCTATCTTTTATGGTTGACTCACAATATCACGTGTAACTCCCGATAGCTTAGCAGTTCGAAGCTTTCTGATTATATTTGTCTAGGGGTAAAATAGGGGATGGAAGTTTATATGAAAGTCCGTCAGTTTTGAAGTTAGGATATTCAAATTTTGTGTTTAGGCTGACAATTAATTAATCAATTTTTTAATTAATTAAAAATTAATTTATACGTGTCTCAGCGAATGAAGGTAAGTAACTATGTTTGTTCGGGTGGGATATTTTTCGACATCCACGCGGGCGAAGCCGCTGGCAGAAGCTAGTTGCAATAATAAAACAATCAAATCGAATTCTTATTCGCCGTTGCGTTTAGTGGTTTAGCCGGCTTATCTTAGGTTTGTTTTCATATGATACGGGAAAGGACAGGTGTGAGCTAAACATGAGTAGCAGGCGGCTTGCTACTGCTAAACGGAGGAAGAGAAGGGCCGATATGAAACCCACCATTATGTTGGGTGACCACAACCATGTCATGCGCACAAACTCATTCTGCAGAGTAATGATGAGAGAATAAGCGATAACGAATCCAAAGAAGTTCAAGGCTACTCGGTCCATCGTCCAACTGAATTCTTCCCTCAACTCTGGACGACCGGAACCTTCTAATCTCAGGAATTGCTGGTTCCAATTGAAAAAATCTTTTAGTGTTGGATAACCCTTTTGTTGAGGAATAGGAGCGGAGCATTAAAAAATGTTGCGAAAACGGGTTTTTTTTTAATATAAAAATCGCGGACGAAGGTCGCGGGCAACAGCTAGTATGTTTATAATTGTGTGATGATCATATTTGTATTTTTGTTCTCTCGTTGGTCAAATAGTCATAAGCGCAATTGCACGGTGTGAGGTTATGGGTTCGATCCCCATGCATGCAGTGTTGTTGGGTTTTACTAACCTAGAGATTGGATCCAGTCTTACGTAGTCCTACGTGAATGAAAATGAAAAATTTCCTTTGTTTTTCTATGTCTATAAATGTGTAATTTAGATATTTTTTATACGTGATACTACTTTTAAATAAAATAAAAACCAGTTGGCTTGTACAATAATAATTTAATTTATTTTTTCGGCCTCGTCCCTTGTAACATCACTGAATCGAAGTAGCTGGGCGGCACTCAAACGTTCGAGTTTTGCCTTTTGGTACGCTTCTTCTGCTGCCTTCACCACCACTTCTGCTTCTCCATTTTCAGCAGATGTTACTCCTCCTCTCGTTCCTCATTCCGTTTTAAATTTTTCGCCCGTACCTCCTTTATTATAACTTGGGCGCGAACATATATTAGTATTAATTTGCTAACCACAAGCACCTTCAAAAAACACTAATGAGAATATAAAAAATAAAATGCTTCGAATGAATACAAATAGATTGATGTTATTTCAAATTCTGTATTGGTGCCATACACAGATAATTTAACTTTCTGATGTACGGTAACGTGTAGAGATGAACTGAAAATCATTTGATCAACCCTACCAATAAACTGCGAGTTTGCTGACGCCAAGTCAGTCGAGTTATTTTCAGGTGGCCCTTGAGCCACCGGTACCGGTACCTCGTCTACCGGACGAAATTCCAGAACTGAAAAAAGAAAGTAAATATTTTTAATAATCTAATCATATATTCGTTAACACAAAGAATAGAATCAATAAAATTACTAGACTATAGGTGTATCGTCAGCAGGAGTTTCACTTGGCATAGTGTCACAGTCCATTGCGAACCTCAATTTCAAATCGGTGGAGGCCGGCAGCGCACCTTTCACTCCTTCGAGATCTGAGGACGCGGGGCCAGGATAGGGGCCACCCCCAGTCCTCATTCTTTCTTTTTTTTCCAAATTAAGGGTGGCCTTAATATTGGACCAGCACCTGTTTAACTGAGATTCGGTTCTCTATAAAAAGAAAAGATTGCCGTTCATTACGATCATCAAACATAGACCAGGTATTAATTAAACAGCATACATGTTATTTGGTACTTACGCGCGAGTTAAATACTGAGTTATACTCTTGGGTTAGGCGAGCCCACAGCACATTTTGTCGCTCATGAGCTGCCCGGCAACGTCGTATTTTGAAGAAGCTTGTACTTGCAGACAAGTTCCTGTCCTGACTTTTCACCATCCGAAAAGAAAATTCTTGATGCCATTATTTTAAGTGAAAATCTTATAAATGAACCACGAAAAAATAAATATTTATTTTCAAGTAATTCCGTTTAAGTTCTTTGACAAATGATGTCAACCAAGAGCATTCGGTAGAACATCAATTGAAGACATCTCTAGCATTGGGACGTATTTTAATATAACATTTTTAGCATACAAAGCAGCTTGCAACCTTCATGCAACATACTTATTTTGGGTTTGAAATGGACAGCATGTTTTGGAGGTAGATTAAGGTGAGTACTCATCTGAGCAATTAAACGTATTGTAACATTGGTTGATAAATTGAGGAATGATATAATACTGCAAGGTTGTGGTTGAAAAGGAGATGTAGAGACAAAAAATTAAAAGAATATGTTTGGATGATGGTCTTGTTGAGAGGACGAGTAAAAGGCGACTAACAAAACCCGAAAGAGAACACCTTAGAAGGACAAAAATTATTGGTATTGTTCTTAAAAAAGGTCAGGTGGCAGTGCTCGCGACCTGCGTGCGTGTATGACCAGATGTATGAACGTGATCGAAGCAAAAGGAGTAAGCCGGTGGGGTTCTTTAGTGACTGTTCTTACTGTGTGGCATTTAGGTACTCTTCGTTGATATGTTGGATTTGCAAGTCGCGTGTGCTGCAATTTAATTTAATATTAAAAAAAAAACACTGAGCGAATTAGGAGAAGTAACGACCAGCAAAGTCCACGCACCTCTTTCCATGTTGCACGATTTGCCCGAGCGGCTCGATGTCTTGTTGCAAATGCAAGCTCTAGCTAGTCTGTCCTCACCTTTTGAACATCATTGAGTGGGTGTTGCTGATACCGTGGTGGGCGTTCCTCACCTGTTGCCATGACAACAAATGTCGACTTAAGTTCAAAAATGGACTAAGTCGGCGTTCTGGAATATGGGTGTGTGTCGAGTTCCAGTAGTGCGCGTAGCAAAAGACAAAGAAAGAGGGTAGATAGATTTGTCTGCTCTTAACAATTTATTTTCCATACATCCGCATTCTCCAGTCAACCCGCGATCATGGCGCTTGCAACAGCGCCGAAATATCGGGAGCTCAAAATAATGAACAATCACGGAAGATATCCCGTAAGTGTCAGTATAAGATCAGTATGACAACTTACAGTCGCACGGGACCGGTCAATCTGGCGACACTTGGGGGAGGCCTATGTCAGTGGCAGTGGACGTCTTTTGGCTGAAATGATGATGATGATGATAAACTTACAGTCAAAACTGTTAACGACTCATGAAGAGTTAAACAACGTACGTTGGCTATCTATCATACATCGGATGTTGTGAAACCAAAATAATTACGAATCGAATGTAGTAACGCATATTATGAGGATAACAGCAATTACAGCTTCTTCGTCTTATTAATTATCGGCTACCGGTAGCCGATATTTTAAGTGCATATTATATACTCATTTTTATCGTCAAATACTCGTTTATAAACACTCCTAACCCCACAGCCCGCGAATGGCAGCCATCTTATTTTTTTAATCGCTTGATCTAGGGTATGTTCAATGAAATGCATATATTTGAATCTAAAAGACCTAGAGACGTACAAAATTGATCTTTTTGCAAGGGTAAACGCTGAGGCCTCTACAACCGTTTTTTTTTCAAAATCAAGGTCTCCTGTAGACACGCCCCTGTCCTTTCTTTTTTTCAGAAACTAATAAAATATGGCCATCCATAAATGACAGAAAACGCTCCATTTTTATTTGTCAGGCCGTATTTATAGCATACAAATTGCTGTGTTCTTCTTAGCTTCATGATCATCATGCGCAGCTTTATTCCACCCACTGCTGGACTGGTTTGAATCCTTTGAGCCACGCTTCCCTGGTCTGCGCAAGTATAAACCAGGGCTTACCCGAGGTCTTCTGAAAGTCAGCGACCCATCTGTTGTTCTGCCAAACACCTATTCTACCGTCTCTCAGCAAGCATTCACCAATATGGCAAAAACTTCATATGTTTGGCTCTAAATTAAGCTGAAATCGATGCTAACGCCGCCATCTTGGTTTTCGCAAAACAGTTTCACAAATGTCTGCATACTAGCCCGTACAGGTCCTGCGTGGTGGATAATAGCCCACTCTACCTCATAGAGAGGAGGCCTGTGTCCCAACAGTGGGAACATTAAAGGCTGATTGCTGATGCTTTGTTTGCACCTCCTTGGTCAACGCCATTAGAGCGCCGAAACATCCTCGCTACAATGTAGCAATACAATGTATGCGAAATCCGTATAAGTTCATCATCTGCTTAGCCTTTTCCCAACTACGTTGGGGTCGGCTTCCAGCCCAACCGGAAGCAGTTGCATACCAGTACTTCCGCAGTTCATCATCATCATTATCTGCCTAGCCTTTTCCTAACTATGTTGGGGTCGGCTTCCAGTCTAACCGGAAGTAGCTGAATGCCAGTATTTTACATGGAGAGGGTGCCTATCTGACCTTCACAACTCAGTTAGTTCTGGGTAACTAACTGAGTTGCCCAGATGCCCGTAAAGGGTAATACGATACCCCTTAGCAAGACTGGTTGTCAGACTTTCGTGTCACTGACTACCAGTAACAACTGTCGAAGTTAAAGGCCAAAAATACTTTACTAGTGTAGACGCAGCTTTAATCCCTGTTTCGCCACATCCTCGTTCAATTAATGCATAATAGCGATAATTAGCTACTTCATAAACCGTTGCCGATTAGTGTCAAATTGTTTCCTTTATATTGGTGGGTTCCTCGCGCTTTTGAATCGTTCAGTTCTGATTCAACATGGACAGGATTACGTTTTATGTGAATAAGGATAAGTGCTCCGGTAAGTGGAGATTACCTTTTTTAGTATATCACATAACATCACGACTTGTAATCGCCGAAGGGTTAGGCAGAGGTGTACCTACCTAATAGTCGGTGCACATTCCGCCAGTTATGTTTAAGTCCCATCTAATAGCTGGCGAGCCTATTGCCATCAACCGGGCACAAATCCAGACTCCGTGGCTGCTACTGAGAAAATCCTGATGGAAAAACCCAATAAAGCTTTGGTCGACCTGGGAATCGAACCCAGTACCTCACGCTTAACAGTCGTGGTTACGACCATTAGACTTACGAGGTATTATTCTCTAACTTCTTAGACAACCAAGACATTAAATAATTATTAATTAGGTGGAAACAAACTTTTTTTTAAAATAACTGTTTTACCGGTGCTCCATCGTAAAATTATTCTGAATTTAATTATTTCAAACACGATTTCGTTTCATTTTCCTCACTCTCTAAATTAATCATATAAATAATTTATAAATTAGGGAAAATCAATAGCCGTTTTAATTGCTTAACTATATTCTATGGCCTTGCCTGTGAATCCAGGATAATAAACAGGGATAAAACCCTAATTATTTATGCAGACAACATTATTAGATATTTTATTGGGATTTCGTTTATTCATTTTTTCTTTGACCACTTCATACATTTTTTGGTCCCATAAATCGCTGCTATATTTATTAAGGACTGAGTAAAATTCCCAGGTGACACAATATTGTGTATGTATAGCAACAACCCTCGCTCTCAGCAGCCTCTCTCAACCTAAACTGAATAGCTTTAAAGACGTCGTGGTATGAAATAGCGAAGCAGTTTATTTTAGGTCGTCAATTGAATCGCAATAATAGTTAATAGTAGGCCTCCTGATCTTGAACCCTGCTATAAAACATGACCCAATAACATCCGAATTTACTAAACACCTCTACTTACAACAAGCCATTAAAATCAAACCATTTCAAACTTTAAAACAAAATAAATAGAATTGATTCTAAACCAATTCGCAAGGGTGGTTTCGTATGGAGAAGAATGGGCCAGAAACTTTTTCTCTTTTAAAATATTTAACAATACATCACCTACGACGACGATGAACCTAGAAAAATCTAAACTATTACAAAGTATTTAAAATTGAGCAGTAACCCTTCGAAAAAAACAGGTGTTATATTATGATGTTACTAATTTCGTGAACCTTTACACAGTGGGTTCAGAAGTGGACTCAGACACGTCCCTGAACGACTACATACGGAACCATCTGAACCTGCGCGGCACCAAGTTCATGTGCAAGGAGGGTGGCTGTGGATCCTGTGTAGTGGCAGTCACCGTCAGTGACCCGCATCCTAGGACGTTCTCTGTCAATTCTGTAAGTACCAGATACACTTAATTAAATTCAGCGAATTAGTTTAGTTAGTCCGCATATTTTATGGGCAACTACGGAACCCTACATTGTGCGTGGCTCGACACGCACTTGGCCGCTTTTAAATACTATACAAAGTGCAAAAGCATTTTCTCTCTTACGTTTCCTCAACGCCTGTCAATCCGAACTTAAAACTCTTTATTTACTTATGCCATGTTTTTCAGTGTATCCGAGTGGTCAATGGATATCTTGTGTACAGTTCTCCTTGGAAAAAGATACGTCGAATAAGGGTGCGTTCCCACTATGTCTTGACAAAAGATTATCGTGTCGTTTAAAGCGTCGGGGCTCGTGTATAATGGAAGTGTTCACGTATAGGACGACACGATTCACCCTCGTCCATGACTTTTCCATATGTTATCCAAGGATAAATTAATCGTCACGACATAGTGGGAACGCGCCCTTACTCTGCGGCGCGGGTCGCAACGACAGTGTTTATTCAGATACACTAAGCTTAACGAATCTTTTGTCTGGTTTGAGTGTAATTTTTTAATCTCTTTCTGCAACTGAATATAGTGACGTCATTATATTATTTACTTGTAGATAAAATAAAAGCTTGTTAAAAGTGTACAGTACATGTAACTATTATACTTACAGAAATAGGTGTATTCCCGTTGGCCTCACCGCCCGTGTCCTCAATGATGGGGCCTGCGGGAATCGATTCAATTAATTAAAAACTGTTCCCGCTGGCCCCACCGCGCCGGGAGCGACTACCTAAATGACCTTCACAATCCAGTTGATACTGGGCAATACGATACCCCTTGGTAAGACTGGTGGTCAGACTTTCGGGCTACCTGTAACGACTGTCAAAGATCTACAAATGACAGCCAGCCTGGAGCAACGGCTTTACGTGCTTTCCGAGGCACCGAGGAAACTCGGTATGTTATGGATGATCACCCATCCACGGGCCGATCTAGACAACCGCGGCTTAACCTTGAAGATGGATCCGTCCGTATTTTATTTTTTAGCCAGAAGCTCCTGTAAATAATTTATAATAATTGGATCCAATTTACAATAATAGTAATTAATATCAATTCAAGTGCGAAAACTAAAATGTCAGGATGTATTTAAAATAACGAGCATCAAGAAGCAGTTTTTATAAATTAAACCTATTATTAAATTGTTATACTCTTGAAAACAATTTGCTCTAACCTACTTTCATGATAACCACATAAGTACCTACTTTAAGCGGTGTTAAGTAACAGTTAGGCTGCGGTTCCACTGAGGCGGAGTGGAGCGGTGCGGAGCGGGGCTGAGCTGTGAAAAGAGGTAGGTGTTTTGTTTTTGTTTGTGTGAGACGTGGATTTCAAACCATGTTATTGGTGAATCGCGGCACAGCTCGTCTCCGGTCTGCTCCGCTCCGCCTCAGTGGAACAGCAGCCTTAAGCACATGATCACGCATGCTTTGTCGTTTCAACCTGTAATAATTCGCTGCTGGGTCGACTTCCAGCCTCCTGTCCCTTCCTCCTCCTACCTTGGTTTTTGCAGATATTAACCTTATCCAGATGCTTCCCGGAATTTTTGACTTATCCATTAACTTTACTGCTGATAGAATGTAATTATTGGTCCTTTTGACATCCTACATGTTCATGTATGTCTGTTCCGTATGGATGACGCTGCAATGGACCTTTTTTATTATGAAAGATCGTAATAAAAATAGGATTAACCCTCACCTGTTGGTATTTTTTATAGTAATTATTACTGAAGTTTATTTCCGTATTTCTCCTAGTCTTTTTCGAAGTTGGAACAGGTCAAAAGAAATCGTCGATGGTCGGCAGCGCAGAGTCCTGGGACGCGGTGATGTCCTTCTGCGAAACCGTCGTGTCGCAGAAGGAAGCTGCGGAAAGGGTGAGGGAGATGACGAGCTCCCGCCATTCCGCAACAAATGCCCTGGGCTTTGGCAGAAGGCGGATAGCGCCCTCTTCCGCCCCCCCTAAACAGGTTCAAGTGGTGGGTCTAGTGTACTGGGGGGCGAAGAATGTCCCCGAGACCGTCGCCCCTTATTAACACTATACCCGAAACGGCGACGCGTAGTGTTCCACGTGCGCCTCTCTTAAACGTAATGGGGGGAGTTTTACACCTCACTCCCCTACGGGAAGATGCCCGCAGGTCAAGCGGGCCGGCAATAGTCCGGGGCAGCTGAAGTCGCATTAGATCCTGCTGCTCCCGACGCAAGAGTGCAAGGGAACACCGAAGTGGTTTTAGTCAGTACGAGTCTGACAGACCCCACCACTCTCCCCAGGGCGGAGGACCTCCGTTAAGGATTTTCACATAGAAAAAAAAAAGGTCTAAAGCAATCATAACTGCAGTCCACTTGCGAATTTTCGTCAACCAGAACATCGGTGTTTGTTTTGTCTCATTACTATGCCCGTACTGCAGTAAATTTTATGTTCCGAGAGGACGTGGTAATCACGCCACATTCTTGCCTTAAGGCTTGTAAAAGTCATCTTATTGTACAACCAGGTTCAGCAATGACTCATTAGAGACCGATTTAACCAATATATTTACTTTAACTGTTCCTCAGTGCCTAGTATCCGTGACATCATGCCAGGACTGGGAGGTGACGACGATAGAAGGGATCGGCAACCGTTCCCGAGGATACCACCCAGTGCAGAAGACCCTGGCGGAGTACAACGGTACCCAGTGCGGCTACTGCAGCCCAGGGTTTGTGATGAGCATGTACAGGTTAGTGCAGTTCTGAAAATAGGATGGAAAGTTTCTTGATTGTTTTAGAAAGTCATCATCATCATCTGCCTAGCCTTTTCCCGACTATGTTAAGGTCGGCTTCCAGTCTAACCGGATGAAGCTGAATACCAGTATTTTACATAGTTTTTTTTTTTAGATTGTTTTAGAAAGTAATGACATTATATTTTTGTGAATTACACTTCTTATTCTTTAAACCATATGCATCTACTGCTTGATGTAGGTGTCCTTCATTTAACGCCTGGCGCATGTCCTGCTCATAATTACTTTTTCTGGACGAACTCTCTTGTACCTTGTTACCCCATCTAGTGTCATACTTAGTACCAATCACCATCGTGTTTCAATTATTCCTTTTTAGCCTTCTAGAAGCAAACCACTATGATTTAACTCAGTACGAGATAGAAAATTCCTTTGGAAGTAACACCTGCAGATGTACAGGCAGCAGGCCAATCCTCGACGCATTCAAAAGTTTCGCCAAGGACGCTCCAAAACCTCAACCAAAATCATTTCAAGATATAGAAGATCTTAAAATCTGTAAAGGCAAAGAAGATTGTCACGGATGTGATAAAACCTGGTGCATGGTCAAACACAGTGATGCTGAACCTCCTCGGATAAAAAAGATTAATTTAAAGGATGGCCATGTATGGTATAGAGTTAATGAAATAACTGATATATTTACTGTGTTGGATTCTGAAGGATATGATTCTTATATGTTGGTTAACGGTAATACGGGAAGAGGTGAGTTTATTGAAATATCTATTGAAGAACTCCTAAACCTGAAGCTCGACAATATCATTGTCATTATCACCATCACTTAAGCTGTAAAACGTCCCCTGCTGGACATAGACTTCCTTCAAAGCCTAACTAAGATCGATTGTATGCTTATCGTACTTACGGAGTTTCTAAAAATACTAAATTCTGCTTCTATTTTTCAGGTGCTGTCCCAATTCTGTTTTTCCCAAGAGTTCTTATAGATATCAAGCCGATAAATGACCTTAAAGGATATTTCTTGGATCAGAACTTAGTAGTCGGTGCTGGTATAACCCTGACTGATCTTATGGAGTTGTTCAAGAATGTGTCTAAGGCGCATGAGGAGTTCCAGTATCTTTACAAGCTTTATGAACATTTAGACTTGGTCGCTCACATACCTGTCAGAAACGTAAGTTTAAAAAAATGCATTATTAGTCCAAAATTTAACCATATCTCTAAAATTTTACTGTGCACTCCTTTTTCAGTTGTGGTTATCATAATTATATGGGTTGCATCACTGGCAAAATCAACGTGATCGAAAACATTTTTTTTGAATTTGAGAAAAACTAAACTTTGTACTTAATCAGTGATCTGTGAATCAATTACGAATGGGCGTTATTCCTGTTCATAGGCATACATTTAATATCTCAGAACCATCGACTGGTACTGTACCCAAGTGAATTTCGATTAAGGAATAGTACAGAGACTGTCTCAGGTGATCCACTTTTCGTTCGACTTTCAGATTGGCACTGTTGCTGGTAATCTAATGACGAAGCATCGGTTGCCAACATTTTCTTCGGATATTTTCTTGTTATTTGAGTCTGTCAGAGCCACTTTGGTTATTGGTAAGAATTCAAGATCTCTAGATAAAATAATTTCTATTCTCAAAATACAAATCCCTAATAGGTGTTAAATATTTTAGTTCACAAAGGATCATCATCAGTGGAGGTGACTCCAGAGGAATTTCTAGCACTAGATATGACAGGACGAGTAATAACTCAAGTGAAGATACCACCGTATTCTCATCGTTACCAGTTTGTGTCTTTTAAGGTTTGTATAAACTAAAGCTGCTTATCGTGTTGGGATACTGAAACGCAATTCGATTAATGACCTTGTAGTTATTTTTCGCATTCACAGATCCTTAAATTTGTTTTGATTGGAGTCAGTAACATGAAGAAACAATAAGGCGGAGATCCATAAACGCTACTTACTCTTTAACTCTAACTTTTACTCAAGGTTGTTCAGGTCTACGCACCGACTTCGGCACACTCGGACGACGTGGTAGAGGAAATGTTTGAGGACATTTCCAAGGCCTTGCACTCTACTACTAAGGCCCATTACAGCGTTGTTATGGGGGATTTTAACGCTACCGATTCACTGCCATTTTGTACTCCCAGTACAAAATGGCAGTGAATCGGTAGTAGGATCCTACGGGTTTGGCAGCAGAAATCATAGGGGGCAAATGCTTGTCAACTTCCTTGAGAAGGAGGGGCTTTTCATGATGAATTCTTTCTTTAAGAAACAGCCCCAAAGGAAGTGGACGTGGCGAAGCCCCGACACTATGACGAAAAATGAGATAGACTTCATCATATCGGATAAAAAGCATATATTCAGAGATGTCTCGGTGATCAACAGGTTCAACACCGGTAGCGATCACAGACTTGTCCGTGGCACTCTGAATATTAATTTTAAGCTGGAGCGAACCCGCTTGATGAAGTCTAAGCTCCGTCCAAATATGCTCCAAACCATGCTAGGGTCTGAAGCATTCCAGTCAGATCTGGAGAACCGATTCGTGGCCGTGGAAACCACAAATGACGTTGACCAGGCCCTCGACCAAATTGTGGAAATCCTCAGGGAGGAAGGGACGCGTTTTTGTAAAATGCGGCATACGGGCAAGAAGTCCAAACTTTCGGAGGAGACTCTGGAGCTTATGACGGAACGACGTGAAAACCCACCCATCACTTCGTCAGGACTACAGGCACTCAATAATAAAATTAGGAAATTGGTGCGACGCGTCACGCGACCTTCGATGCTCCAGCACACGCTCAACAGAAAAAGCGATTGAGCAAAATCGGGGGTCGAAAGTGTTCGTCCAATCACTTGGGAGGAGCCACCTGACGAAGTTGACCAAATCTAGTGGGGATATCGTCGTTTCGAAGCCCGAGATTCTTTCGGAAGTCGAAAACTTCTACGGCCA
Source organism: Noctua comes (assembly GCA_963082995.1). Taxonomy (NCBI): domain Eukaryota; kingdom Metazoa; phylum Arthropoda; class Insecta; order Lepidoptera; family Noctuidae; genus Noctua; species Noctua comes. Next base: position 3,072,810 of record OY720279.1, on the reverse strand, counting down.
GTTGTATGCATCGCATGCATCTCGACCTGATCCCGAAAATGAGGATTCCAGAGCCACCTTAACCCGCCACTTCACAGAAGACCTGCCAGAAGTCAGCCAAGACGAAATCGAGGCGGCTCTTAGACAGCTTAAGAATGGAAAAGCCCCTGGCGAGGATGGGATAACGACTGAGCTCCTGAAAGCGGGAGGAAGTCCTGTTTTAAGAGAGCTTCGGGAGCTCTTCAACTCCGTCCTGTTCTCTGGGAGAACTCCAGAAGCGTGGAGAAGGAGCGTGGTCGTTCTTTTCTTTAAAAAGGGAAACAAGACCCTATTAAAGAATTACAGACCCATTTCGCTCCTTAGCCACGTGTATAAGCTGTTCTCAAGAGTCATCACGAATCGTCTAGCGCGAAGACTCGATGACTTCCAGCCACCGGAACAGGCCGGGTTTCGAGGAGGATACAGCACCATAGACCACATCCACACAGTGCGGCAGATCATACAGAAGTCCGAAGAGTATAATCGCCCGCTGTGTCTTGCATTTGTGGACTATGAGAAAGCTTTTGATTCTGTCGAGACCTGGTCGGTACTGGAGTCTCTGCAGCGATGCCAAGTCGACTGGCGATACATCCAAGTGTTGAGAAGTCTTTATGAGAACGCCACAATGACCGTCCAAAGTCAAAACCAGCAAACGGAGCATATCCCATTGCGTCGGGGGGTGAGGCAAGGAGACGTTATTTCCCCGAAATTGTTCACCAACGCACTGGAGGATGTGTTCAAGACGCTAAAATGGGAAGGACGTGGCATAAACATCAACGGCGAGTACATCTCACACTTGAGATTTGCAGATGACATCGTCATACTGGCTGAATCGCTGCACGACTTGCAGCAGATGCTGGATGGCCTAGTTGAATCTTCAATACGCATTGGTCTCAGGGTGAACTTGGACAAAACCCAGGTTATGTTCAACGAACACGTCACCCCAGGACCTGTTGTTGTCAATGGCGGTCCTCTCGAGGTTGTTCGAGAATATGTTTACCTCGGGCAAACTCTGCAGTTTGGTAAGAACAACTTTGAGAGGGAGGCTAAAAGAAGAATCCAGCTGGGCTGGGCAGCATTTGGGAAGCTTCGCCGGGTCTTCTCGTCACGTATTCCACAGAGCCTAAAGACTAAGGTCTTCAACCAGTGCGTCCTGCCTGTTATGACTTACGGAGCCGAAACGTGGACACTCACAGTACGACTGGTCCATAAATTTAAAGTCGCTCAGCGAGCTATGGAAAGGGCTATGCTTGGAGTCTCTCTGAGGGATCGCATCCGAAACGATGTGATCCGACAGAAAACCAGAGTTGTCGACATAGCTCACAGAATAAGTAAGCTGAAGTGGCAATGGGCCGGTCATATTAGCCGCAGAACCGATGACCGTTGGGGTAGACGTGTTCTTGAGTGGAGACCGCGAATCGGCAAACGTAAGGTGGGACGCCCTCAGGCTCGGTGGAGTGACGATCTTCGCAGGGTGGCTGGTAGCAACTGGATGAGAGTCGCTGAAAATCGAGTTGAATGGCGTGCAATTGAGGAGGCCTATGTCCAGCAGTGGACTACTATAGGCTGATGATGATGACTCTTTAACATTAGTCTGTGCCGCACTATCAGGAATAGCAGTTAAAAAAGTACGTGCTAATTAACGTTAATAGATCTCCGCCTAAGTTACTGACTGATCATTTTTCAGATCATGCCTCGTGCTCAAAATGCTCACGCTCAAGTTAACGCAGCATTTCTGTACGAGTTTGATGAGCATGATAAAGATGTGGTATTATCAGCTAGAATCGTCATCGGTGGACTTTCGGCTAAATTTGTTCATGCTTACAAAACAGAGAAGTTTCTTTACATGAAGAAGATATTCACGAACGAAATTCTGCAACAAGCACTAAAGATTCTGGAAGGTGAATTGATCGTTGAAGAAATTGCTGGTGAAATGAAACCGGCTTATAGGAAGAAATGCGCTCTTGGCTTGTTTTATAAAGTAAGCTATTAATTTTTGCTATTTCATGATCGCGGTCATCATCATCTTCCTGTCCTTGGCCCATGTTCCGTGGGACGCCGGTCGGCGCAACACAATTATTTTCTTCCCTTCTCCCTTTTCAACAATCACGCTACTATTTACTTCTTTTTCTTTGTCGCTATCATCACACAATCCTGGATGGATTTAATTTAATTTCTTACGTATCGGTTTTGTACTTGGTTCGTTTTATACAAGTCTAATTTCTCTTTCAGGGCTTGTTAGTTCTGATTCCCAAACAAAGCCTAAAACCTTGGTATCGATCAGGAGCAAGAGACTTCAGAAAGACACGACCAGTATCGAAAGGCTCCGAAGTCTACGACACGAACCCCATAATATGGCCTGTCACCGAACCAATGCCGAAGATCGATGCATTGATACAATGTGCAGGGGAGGCTATGTATTGTAATGACTTACCCACGCAACCTAAGGAGGTTTTCTGTGCTTTTGTCACGTCCGATATTTGTACTGGTGAGATAGAGAGCATTGATGCTACACCGGCTTTGGTAAGCTCCACTCATGCAAATAAAAATCAACTAAATGAATACGATGCCCTCTTTTTAACGCTCTAAACTTAAGCATATTTTAAATTTTCCAGAAAATACCTGGTGTTTTAGCATTCTTCTCAGCCAAAGACATCCCTGGAAAAAACTCGTTTTTATCACAAAGAGTACCTGCTCAATTAGTGCCGGAGGAAGTGTTCGTTGAAAAGTATATTAAGTATTACGACCAACCTGTAGGTCTGATTGTAGCTGAAACAGAAAGATTAGCATACCAAGCTGCTTTGCTGGTCAAGATTAACTACAAAGTAGATAAGAAGAAGCCTATCTTGACGATTAAAGATGCCAGAGAAAGAGAACCGGATCGTGTCACATTGCTCATAGTCTTCCCAGCAAGAGACCGAGGTACGAATGTGCAGAGAGTTTTTAAGGGTACTGATGATATCTATGCGCAGTACGTCTATCATATGGAGACTCAGACCGTGGTCACCAGGCCCAGTGAAGATGGAATAGATGTGTTAGCCAGTACGCAGTATATGGATTCTTTCCATATCGGTCTATCAGAAGTGCTGAATATACCGCAAAACAGGTACGAAAGATTGAATGTTATAGAGCATTTTTCCTTCTCATAATTCCTTGTTTTCTCTATCAATATATTTTGGTGATTTGTTTTAACCAGGTCCAATAATAACCATAGTTACAGACATTAAAACAAAATGACAAAAGGTCATCATCATTCTCTTAGCCTTATCCCAATTCATTTGGGGTCGGCACAGCATGTCTTCTTCTTCCATACTCGCCATCTCCTCCGACACCTCCTTTCGTGCCATATCATCCTTCACACAGTCCATCCATCGTTTATTTGGTCATACGCACGTCTCACTGTACTCAACCCAAATACAACAACTTAAGGCAAGGTCTTCTTCTTGACTCCAGCGGCAGTTTGACTTTCAGGCATGGCAAACGATCTGTGTGTGTGAGCAGTAGACTTACGAGTTGCAGGTCGTGAGTTCGAACCCAGACATGCGGATTACTTTGTGTAATTTATTTCAGCACCACTGCTCTCAAAACGGTGAAGGAAAACATCGTGCGAAAACTGTCGCACTGGGTTTACGTGGTGGATTACGTCGCCCATTCCCTCTGATAGAGGCAGACCTGTTTCCCAGCAGTGGGTGTCCCCACTTATAGGTTGATTATGCTGAAGACTCTGTGCCTCCTACTCCGGATAGTTCGAAGGTTTTCTCATAAAACATTTTTTCCATTTACTTTTCCAGAATAAACGTAAAAGTACCTCGAAATGGCGGTGCGTATGGGCTGAAGATAACCCGTGCGAACCACGTAGGAGCCGCATGCGCTCTGGTGACTTACCTCATGGACCGACCCTGCCGGTTCGTCATGAGCATCCAAGCTAACTTGAGAGTGGTTGGCAAACGCCTCCCTTGTACACGGGACTTTGAAGTGAGTGGTATTTATATATTTTTGGAAAGCTTAAAATATAACAAAAGTCGATTGTTTTTTTTTGAATTCGCCGCTGTTTTATTCTGATTATATTCGCCGCGGGACAGTTTCTCAATTGTTTCTCCGGGACTCGAGTTTCATTGTTTTCTGGTGGTCGCCACTGTTGATTCTGGGTTTCAGCAATTTCAGTGGTTGGAAATAGTGTGGTAGTTTTGTCCTATCAAAAAACATCTTCATTATAATGACTTATACCAATTACATTAGTAGTTAGTCAAATAACTTTAACTAGCTTTTAACTATTAATAAGTGTCCGCAAATAAACTACAAATTCTTCTGTAACACCTTCAGTGCCGGGAAACCTGGTGGGCTCATTCTATAGGTAGATTTTTCTTAGCGAATACCCACCAAATAATGTAAAAATAAAATAACTTGTATATTTTAACTAGAAGACGTAAGAATACGCCGTGGTTTCAAATTACAAGGATTTTTATTTTCAAAAAAAATTCGACCTATTCCTAAATGCCGAGAACCCATGTGGTGTGTTCTGTTTCAGGGGTGGAAAACCATTCGCAAGATTTTAAATCTATTCATATGATACAATGTAACATGATGTCTGTATATTGAAGATATTGACAGAAGCCAAACTACAGTTTTTAGATTTTTTGTCTGCCTTTCTGTCTGTATGTTTGCATGCGCATCACGCAAAAACTACTGCATGGATTTGAACGCAGTTTTTATCGCTCTATTGCTAGAGGCTTAATTTAAAATAAAGGCTACATTAGGTATAGTTTTGGACTCGGTAGGTGGCGCTGTGCGAAGCAAAGGTGCGTCGCTAGTATTTTCTAAAAATTATATTTTTTACATTTTAGGACACGAAAAGGAGTTCAAAATCGAGGCTTTTCAGGGTTCGGTATCAAAATAATTAAAAACTAATACTTATTTTGTGCGATTTAATCTGCCTGCATGTTTATCTGTCACAGCTACATATTTCAGAAACGTCTAACGCTACAGCCTTGATATTTGGAATAAATAACGCAATTTTTAAAGTTAAATTAAATTGTCTAGAGAAACTTAGCAGGCGTAAAACTAAAAAAGTATATTATTTTTTGGGGTCAACTAATAATAATAGAGTGTAGTCACATGAAGTATGCGATGAGAAAATTAGTTTATGTATGTTTGGTACAATATTTGCAACCGAACAGCTCAGCACTTTTGCCTTCGTGCATTTCCATAAATGCATGTATTGTATCGCAAGTTGATTACCATTACATTACCAAGTGAGTGCATGTTCGGACACCAATCGCGTTACTCAACCAACCAAACCATATCAAACCATCTTAGTGCTAATTTATCTTAGATTTACCATTTTATAACCAGCCTCAATATAAACTTTAAATGTTTTATGAGTTCTCTTCTGTAATACGTATTTTATCTTCTTCGTTTTATCGGCTAAAAACTTCTAGTTGCAATGGAAAATGAAAACTCGACAAGAATTTATATGAGATACCATCATGCCACAAACTAAAATGCCAAAACAAATGTTGCAAATAAATATGGAAAATTCGGAAGTCGGTGGCAAAAAGTCAATGAAACAAGCAAAAGGCACCGACTTCCGAAAGTAATTTTCACTTTTTTGTGTTTTTTTGGAAGTCGGTTTTTAGGGTTCCATAGCCGAATGGCAAGAAACGGAACCCTATAGATTCGTCATGTCTGTCTGTCTGTCTGTCCGTATGTCACAGCCATTTATTCCGAAACTATTAGGACGACACGGTTGAAACTTGGTAGGTAGATTGTATTCTGTGAATCACTTTATAAAATTAATATTATATGTATTCGAAAACACAGCAATGAGCCTGATGATGCCTGTAAAAATATGAGAATATCCTCCCAAATCGGTAGGAATATCGAGAATACCTTCTTATTTCTGGTACCAGAAGGCGCCGCTTTGCACTTTACCGCCTTTTCAGCTGTCAAGCGTCATTGCATTCTTGTGATTCTCAGTCGAGGAAGAAAATTTTTACCACGAAAAGACGTGCAAAAGTAGTGTTAACTTTGTTTTAGTGTCTTTTTGTGAAACAGCAGTATAATTATTATCAATGGAGCCGGTAAGTAACGAGAACGCAGAGCGAGCCGGTATTGTTGCTTCGGATGAAGAACAAGTACCGGCAACAAGCTCGGGGACTTCAAAGAGCAGCTCTTCCTCATCCTCGGAGTTTGAGGAGGGCACGGCATCACCCCTACCAAATAAACGTTCTCGTAGCGCGACGCGACGTAAGTACAAATCGAGATCGGTTCGTACTGATCCGCGAGTTGAAACTCTAATATCACAAGTTTCATACATTTCAAACTATTTAAGCCAATGTGGGAGTGTTAATGTTATACCTGGTACTAGTTCGCAACAAGCCAATAATAACGATTACGCAAATAGTTCGGATAATTTTATAACGTTACCTACTCAGCCCGAGTCAATGTGTCTAAACTGGGGTTCTTTGAATACTGACATTGATGATAAAAAGATCATTCCAGCTAGCGATAAGGAGAGGTTTATAGAATTGAACAAGCTGCAGCAATTCAACTCTCAGGCTTGGAAGGGCATACGATACAAGCCCTACAGGGCTGCTTAGCAACCCCAAGTTTTATAGGTCTCCAGATCAATGATGAGCTCTGCCATTTTAATAAGAGCAAGGATTATCTGGCTTCCACTGAGTTATTTTTAGCTGGCTTGTCTAATAAGGTTTTAGAACAGAGACAAGGTTTACGATCGGGTTTACAGTCCATTGTTGACTGGGCTAACCCACAGGGCTTAGATGCTAAGACGCTATTTGAGAAGATTTCGGTTATTTTTGGACCGGGTTCATCATGTCACAAGAACTCGAAGACGACAATGCAGATAATATGTGGAAAGCGTTCCGAGTACATTGAGGTTAGGCGTGAACGCATTTTGAAGGAAATTTGTAATGAAAATTTTAGGAAAACGTTAAGAAATGTCCCACCCAGCTCTGAATACCTATTTAGTAGAGAGGCTCTGCAGCCGGTCATACAATCCCTTGGAGGGTCCCAGGTCTGGTTAAATACTCCTAACTACCTGAAAGAGAGGAAGGTACCAGAGCGGGGGGAACCATTTCAAAGTAGGAGAGGGTACAATAGTACCAAAAATAAAATTAGGAAATCAGAAAAGAAATTTGAGCATAGTGGTCGTAAGACTCGGCCCTTTCGTCAACGTCGTTCCAATGCCGAAGGCTCAAACTCAAAGCCCAAAGAAAATTGACTCACAACAGGGTTTCAGAGGAGGTTGCCTGAGATTTTCCACAGAGAAATGTGCTTAATTAGGGGCAAACCAATTCATTTTAAAGTCAATAGCAGGCCATCGCTTACCCTTCAGGAAAAAACCTCCTCTGAAATACCCAACCAAAAAAATTTTAGAATGCCTAACCACCAAAACATCCCTAAAAATGATTCAGATGGTAGAAGAATTGAAAAACAAGGGGATCTTGAAAAGACCAATAAGTCTAGACCCAGGTTTCTTTTCAAAGATGTTCTTGATAAAGAAGCCGGATGGGGGATTACAATTTTCGACCTCAGGGTCAGGGCTCTAATACTTTTGTAGCAACAAAACACTTTTATCTAAAATCTCAGGTAGTAGTAGTAAATTTTATTCAGGCAGACGACTGGTTGGTCAAGATCGATCTTCACCAGGCATATTTCCATCTGAGTGTCGCGGAGACTCACATAAGGTTTTTACGGGTAGTGTACAGGGGAGAAGTTCTTCAGTTAACAGCACTGCCTTTCGGTCTGTCTTCGGCACCCCGTACGTTTACAGCGGTTTCAAACTGGGTAGCCGAAATCCTTCGAAGTCGGGGGATACGACTCTTAGTGTATCTAGACGACTATTTCCTGGCTTGTCAGGACAGGTCCAAGCTTATGGCACAGGTTGCGGAAACACAACATCTTGGAATCCTTGGGTTAGCAAGTAAATTACCAGAAATCCATAACCGACCCCACACACAAGTTGGAATACTTAGGGCTGGTCTGGAACAGCCAAAAACAGACTGTAGCTTTACCCTCCCGAAAGATTCTAGGTATAAAGAACTCTCTGACAAATATGTTGAGTCGAGACAGCTGCTCGTTGAGAGAGCTTCAGAGTTTGTTGGGCATGTTAAATGTCGCCAACCATGCGGTCCCTCGGGGCCGGCTTCACTGTCGCAGGGCACAGCTCTTTCTGAGAAGGTTTGCTCAAAGAAGGCAAATGAAAGCGCTTTGCCCAAGGGTACCAGAGGACTTGCGGTGGTGGTTGGATGCGATAGAAGGCAGTCCAACCCCACTACACAAGAGAGAAATAACGCATTTCTTGACCACAGACGCAGCGGATGCGGGCTGGAGAGCGAATTTAAACAGTCAATACCTATCAGGCAGGTGGGCTGCCAACCAGAGAGCCTGGCACTCCAATATGAAGGAGATGTATGCCGTCTTTGCTGTCGTCAGGTCCCAGGGTGCATGTTTACGAAATGCCCACATACTAATACAATCGGACAACAGGACTCTGGTGGCATACATTCGAAATCAAGGCGAAACTCGTTCGCTAAACTTACTAGGATTGGCGACCAGGCTATTGGAAGTGGCTTGTCAATACAACATAACTATGACAGCATTCCACTTACCAGGGAACCTAAACGGCATCGCAGATTGCCTGTCAAGGGGAAGACCAGTACCCGAGTGGCATCTGCTACCACCAGCTACGGAGATAATATTCAAACGGTGGGGCATTCCCGAGGTGGATCTCTTCGCTACAAAAGAGACCGCTGTCGTCCCAAGGCATGTGACTCTAGACTCAAGAGATGGCTCCGCGCTTTTCTGCGACGCTTTCAGTCAAAGGTGGGTGTTTCAAAGAGCGTGGGTATTCCCACCTCTAAGCATGATACCCAGGGTCCTAGCACACCTAAACAAGGCAATAGGGACATACTATGTGATAGCGCCACGGTGGACCCAATGCTTCTGGTTTCCGGACCTCCAGGCATGTGCGCTAGCCCCACCCCTGCCGATAGAGAATCTGAGAGAGGTTCTGTTAGACTGGACGACGGGGATGAACCCTCCGCAAGTAGACAAGCTAACACTTCAGGCTTGGAAAGTTGGGGGTGGGAAGATCAAGTAAAGGATTGGAGTAGGGAAGAGCAGCAGTTATTGAAAAGTAGCTGGCGTCCTTCTACTCTGAGCACCTATAGTGCCCCATTAAAAAGATGGTTACATTGGAGTAAGTTACAAGGCATAAACAGTAGGTGTCCAGACGGAAAGGACCTTTTTTTTTTTTTTTTTTTTTTTTATCATCGTGGTAAAATCATCAAATGAGTCCTCCCACCCAGGGCAGAGTGGGAGGAACTGTCAGACTTGTACTGACTAAAATCCACCGTGTCCTTCAATAGCCCTTTATGATCCAGGGTCACGGTAAAGTCCCGCGACCCCGGCAGGCTTTCGCCCTCTAGAGGGGGGTCCCGTCATAATGCTGACACTCTTTGAGGCGCGCGTGGAACACAACGCGCCGTCGACCCGGGCATGGTCCATGGTCGGACAGCGAGTCGCCCATTACTCGCCGCCCGCAAGCCCGCGCCTACGGTGGCCGGAGATCGTCTGCCGACGTCCGGCGCCGTGGGCGTCTACCACTGCGGCTGGGGTGGAGGGAGGACGCTGTCCTCTCCCTCACGCGGCCCGCCTCCTCCTTCGCGAGCATGACTGCTTCGCAGAAGGAGGCGACCGCTTCCCACTCCGTCTCGCCCCGCAGCATGGCCTCGACCAATGCCGGGCGCGAGAGGTCTCCGCCTATCGCCGCCGTGAGGACACGGCGGTGCCCTGCCCAAGCGGGGCAGTCCTGCACCGTATGCTCCACCGTGTCCTCCGGGCGGTCCTCGCAGTGGTGACACCCAGGCGTTTCCTCCTTCCCCATCAGACACAGGTACCTCCCGAAGCTTCCGTGTCCGGTGAGGACCTGCGTCATGCGGTAGGTCAGGACGCCGTGACGCCTATCCAGCCACTCCTCAAAGAGGGGTCTTACCGCCGCGATTGCGGCGTGCCCGACGGAAAGGACCTTGCTAGGTTTTTAGCCAATCTATATTTACAGAACAAATTTTCATATAGTTCAATTCTTTTACATAAATCTGCTATTTCAACATACTGTGCAGCAACAGTAGAAAACTTATCAAAGAATTTTTTTGTTCAACAATTCTTAAAGGCTGTCTCTCTTTGTAAGCCACACCCAACGAAACTCCCTGTATGGGACGTAACCATTTTATTTGACTGGCTAAAGTCATCTGCTTGTTCAAATTCTCTCTTTGACCAGAGCAGACGGACCGCATTGATCCTTTTGCTAGCCTCTGGTCGAAGATTACATGACCTTACCCTTTTGGAACTCACTGAGCAGGGGTTCGCAAAGACTGAGGACACTGTGACATTCTGGCCAAGATTTGGTTCAAAAACTGACACAGCCTCGCACAGGCAGTCAGGCTGGCACCTCATACAGCATCAAGACCCTAAACTTTGTCCAGTAACTCACGTTAAGGAGTTGATTAAAAAATCAGAACCCAGGCGCTGTCAGGGTAGTCAGGTAACATCTCTGTTTATCTCTATCATAGGAGTAGTCAGGCCTGCATCCAAGACAATTATTGCGGGTTGGGTGCGGTCAGCCTTTAAACTTGCTAAGATTGATGACTCCTCAGGAACTATAAGATCAGCTGTAGCTTCTAGAGGATGGTTAGACAATAGACCAGTCCAGGAGATTTTAGAACGGGGAAACTGGAAGAGAGTTGAAACTTTTTCAAAATACTATTGCAAGGAAATAAACCACCGCACTGTTAGTGAAGATGCTACAGCGGGTTTGCTTTATAATAACTTTAAAACTGTTTAACTAAAGATAAGATTGTTGTGGACGGCGAGCTATGGGCTAGCTCGCCGTCTGGCCGTCTTTTGACGACAGGCCGTGTCGACGGCGCGTTCGTGTTCCACGCGCGCCTCAAAGAGATGTCAGCAACGATGTAGGGGTCTGCAAGGGCCGATGCCTGCCAGGGCTGCGGGACTGTTCGAAAGAGATACCGTGGCCCTGGAACACAAAGGGCAAAGAAGGAACATGGATGGGTTTTAGTCAGTACAAGTCTGACACTCCCTTCCGCTCCGCCCAGAGTGGGGGGGGGGGATGATTTGATGATTTCCCATCCGAAAAAAAAAAAAAAACATAAGATTGTTCATTCTGTCATTAATTTTAAAAACAGAATCTTGTTTTGTTTCATGTTATTGTTTGTTAATCCTTAGGGTGCGTCCACATCTGGCGAATGTGCCACGAATGTGCAGCTCGCGAGCCGTTAGCGAGCTACCCGCGAGCTGCGCGCGTGCGGTAACAGCCTATATTTGGTGCGCCGCTCTAGCGCAACCCTAGCAAGGCTCGAGTGGGGCGCGCGGCCGGCACGCGCGCACCTCCTGCGCCGTTCGAGTACGGCGCGTAGAACGCGCACGAGCGGCGCGCAGACGGCGCAGGGGCTGCGTACGAACGTAAAATGCACGCGCGCAGATCGCAAACGGCTCGCAAGCTGCACATTTGCGGCACATTCGCCAGATGTGGACGCACCCTTATAGTTGACTGAGAGATAAGTTTTATGTTTTATGTTATGATTGAGTTTACCTGTTATAGCAGTATGAATGACTGCAAAATTTCTTTAGTTTATGAAAAAGAATAAGATTTATTTTTATGAATACCAAGGCCAGATAGGTTAATGACTAGATAATTGTTACATTTGATTTATTTCTTTTCCCAATGCTTAGAAGTTTAAAAAACTTAATTTCATTTAGGAAGAAATAAAATTGTTTAAATTTTTTTGTTTGGGTTTCAATTAACAATTTGCATTCACATTGCATTCTTGTGTTTTATTATTTCTGTGCACCAGCAGATATCAAACAGGTCTTCATCTCATTGCTGTGTTTTCGAATACATATAATATGACTGTTTTGCATAAAAACAAAACAGGTATTATATGTTGGAGAAAACACAGCAATGAAACAAGGAGCTTGATGATGTAGACGGCAATGACGCTTGACAGCTGAAAAGGCGGTAAAGTGCAAAGCGGCGCCCTCTGGTACCAGAAATAAGAAGGTATTCTCGATATTCCTACCAATTTGGGAGGATATTCTCATATTTTCACAGAATCATAAGGACTGCTTCTTCATCTCATTGCTGTGTTTTCTCCAACATATAATACCGGTTTTGTTTTTATGCAAACCAGTCATAATAAAAAGAAAGATTAAGGGAGCTCCCCATACATAGAACCGAAACAAAAAAATAATCAAACCTATACGTGCGGGGTGTCTATAGATAGGTCTTTAAAAATGACATCTAAGTTCCTAAAACTATTTTTTCTCAAAGTCTATCATTGAAAGATAGACACTTCCAAAGTGGTAAAATGTGTGTCCTCCCCCCTCTAACACATCTTCCACCCCACTAGGGCATGAAAATATACTCACAGATAGTAAATAAAGCGACAAGACTTCCTGAAAACTCTATTTTACCACTTATTTTAGGGTTTTAAATCTTAGTTCCAAACCTAATACCGAGAACCCCCCAGGTAGGTTCACTTTTGCGCAAACGTAATGCTAGTGAACTACCTGGAGGGTGCACTTGCAATATTTATGGTGGGATGGCACAAGAGCTCTATGAAACGGGGGTGGACTCGAATATGATAAACAAACATGCAGTTATTTGACGTAAGTGCTACATCATTTCTTCAGGTGTTGCGATCGTATCCAACGTCCCTATCTCACCGCGCAAGTATGAATTGCTAAAGCAGAATACAGTTTAGTTGCAGAAAGATATAATATTTGGTCTCGTAACGCTATTCCATGAAGTTAACTTCGAGCCATTTAAAAATAGTTGCACACAACTGGCTCTTAAACTATAAATTTACTGTTTGGTTCACAGACGGATCTTCCACTCAGATCCACCCTGTCCCTTTGCTGCCCTCCCCCAGCGACGCCCTAAGCCGAGGCTCGTGCCCTTAGCGTGTAGTCGCTTAGTTTGTAAGTTTCTTGCCCTGGCTGGAGGCCTTACACTCAAGGCACCCTCAGGACAGTCCTGTTAAGCACACGACAACCTCCCAGGTTGAACTGCAAGAAGCCATTCACAAAAAAAGAAAACAAACAGACGGCTCTTGAAATGAGTAGGTACTTCTTTATCTCATGTTGCTTGCGCAGATTGGCGTCAGCAGTTCTGGGCAGATCCAGTATCTGGAGTACCATATCTATGAGGACGATGGGTACGTGGTCAGCGACCTCGTCTCGCCTGTGTTGCTCCCTGCTATTAAGAATTGCTACGACAACCGGCGGTGGCAGTACAAGATATTCGATGTCACGACGGACACGGCTTCCAATACGTTTGCTAGATCACCAGGTAAGATCACCGTTCACTATAAGTATATTCATAAGTATAATTTACTTACATCTACAATTGAGTTAATCGAGTTAAAACTATATGTCGGATATTTGATGACTACGCACTTTAAATTAAACACAAGCGCCTTAATGCTTTAGCGTCTATGATGGTTTTATTTTACAGGTTCATTGGAGGCAATATCAATGACAGAAATGATAATGGAGAGGATATCTTATGAACTAGAGCGTGATCCTGTTCAAGTTAGGATCAACAATCTTGAACCGACGTACGTTGAAGTTCAGGAGATGATACAAACTTTACTCAGAGACGCTGAGTACAACAAACGCAAAGATGAAATACAGAACTATAACAAACTTAACAGGTGGAAGAAGAAGGGTCTCAGAGTAGCTTTCATGAGCTGGCCTGTAACTACTCTCGTTGACTATCATGTTCTTCTCTCTGTGTACCATGGAGATGCTACAGTTGTGGTCCATCATGGAGGCATAGAAATGGGACAAGGGATTAACACGAAGGTGATCCAAACTGTGGCGTATACTCTCAACATTCCCATAGAAAAAGTAAAGTGTAAGCCTCCTACTGTTTCAATAAACCCTAATATCTTCGCCACTGGAGGAAGCAGGACGACGCAGAGTGTCTGTTTTGGTGCTATCAAGTGCTGCCAAATTCTTTTAGACCGTTTGACGGTTGTCAGGGACACCTTAACTGATCCCACATGGGAGATATTGATTGAAACAGCTTTCAATAGAGGAATAAATCTGCAGACTAGCTACAGGGTCACCGCTAACGATCAAGTGCCGTACAGGTGTGGGGGAGTATGCTTGACTGAGGTGGAGCTGGACATTCTTACTGGAGAACACGAAATACTAAGAGTCGATATTGTTGAAGATGTCGGTACGAGTATCAATCCTGAGCTAGATATTGGTCAGGTAAATGTTGATTAATTTGGTTAGCTAAATGTATTCACAAATCTCCCTGTAATTGTGTTACTTACTGAAGTACAGACAACAGACTAAATCACTCAAGACTGCAAGACTACTGGTTTGCTTTAAGAAACTAATGATGAGTGATTTTTGAACATATTTAGGTTACTTTTAAACGCATACATCTATACTATATCCAGATTGAAGGTGCTTTCATGATGGGAGTCGGCTACTGGACGCACGAAGAGCTGATCTATGACAAGAAGACTGGAGAATTGCTCACAGACCGCACTTGGTATTACAAGGTGCCTCTCACAAAGGATATTCCTATAGATTTCAGAATACAACTCAGGAGGAACTCTTATAATCCTATTGGGACTTTGGGTGCTAGGGGTAAGTGAATATTTATAATAGATATTATCGCTACTGGAACTGATAAAATAAAGTAAATACACTCAATTACCACAGAATATGATATTCTGTTAAAAATACAAAAAATAAGTGCCAGTACGGTGCGTCAAACAGTCCGAGTTCATAAAAATACATGACAACTACTGCCAACTAGTTCTGTCAACCTTTTTCATTGATAAGCAAAAGGTCAGTAATAACCTTGAAAAACGACATGATAAAGTACATGAATTTTAATAAATCTCTTGACCACGATCTAAAAATGCGGTAAACGTAGCTACAGCTATGGCGTCGGACCAATTGATTAAACCGAGTTATCTGAACCCACTCGCAGCTCAGCCTTATTTAATGCATTTATATATGCTATAGGGAAAAAAATACCCACCTACGTTCATTTAACGCATAACTATTTTTCCGCCACAGAACTATTTTATCATCTAAAATGATAGGTAAATTATAAACCTTTCATGTTGTCAGTATCATGATCTGTACATACACTAGCATTCTCATTATTCTCTCATACATTTTTAATCAAATATCACATATTTTGTGGTTCTGCCGGCGACTTCGACGGCCTGACTCCATAGCATTTGAAAGATTTGTTGAATTCAGCTGATGAGTCGCCCTTGAAAGAGCTTGGGGTTTCGATCAACTTAATGCTCTCCGGCGGCGTCGTGAACGATGCCGTCGTCGATGTCTTGTATGGGGCTTGTGCCCTGCGCAAGAAGGACGGCGGCATTAGTCCCATTGCCGTTGGTTGCACCGACAGGGGTATATCAAATATGGCTGACAAAATAATTATGTTGTAAGCTATAAAGTGAATCGCTAGCAACTAAGTTCCAACCCCTTCAACTTGGTTTTGGTTCCAGAGGTCCTTATCCTCTTTTCTAAACTCAAAAAAGGTGAGGTTATCCTCAAGGTTGACGTCAAAAATGCTTTCAACTGCGTGAATTGGGACATTTTATTGGCTGAAGTCAAAAAAGTACTATCCGAAATTTATGGTTTTATGTGGCAATGTTACAGGCACCTTTCAAAATTACTTTACAAGGACAACGTGTTGGAAACTGCAGTTGGTTGCCAACAAGGTGACCCTCTCGGGCCTGACACTTTCAGACTGGCTGTTCATCCCATTATTCAACAACTAAATTCAAAATTTAACGTATGGTATTTAGATGATGGAACACTAGGAGGTGATGTTGACACAATGACCGGCAACTCCTCATACAGCAATTTAAATCTATTGGCCTGGATCTGAACCCCTCAAAGTGCGAAATTTACCTCTCTGACGTTACCGACAGCCAAAATTTCATTCCAAATCAAAATTTTAGAAAAAAGTTCCTTACACATCCTAGGTTCCCCTATTTTAGAAGAAAGTTTTTCATCTTTCGTCGATGGCAAAATCTAACATTGTAATGATATTTCGGATAGACTCTCCAACATTAATTTACATTCGGTATTCACCCTATCAGATATTGCTGCTTTGGTCCAAATTTTGTGTATTTTCTCCGTTGTTCTCCTCTTTGGAAGAAACCACAACTTTTGGACAAAATTGACCAAATTACTCGCAACACACTAACATTCATTCTTCATGTGGCCCTGGACGACCTAGCTTGGCTGCAAGCCACCCTACCAATTCGTTTTGGTGGCCTCGGCGTCCGCAAAATTTCTAGTAAGCTTACGGTCTTTTCTGTCCTCCGTCTACAGCACTGAGAAGAATTAGAGTTATATTGTATGCTGGCGATTCATCAATGTAGCTTTTGAAAAATTAATACACCTTCATCATCTTCATGCCGTTGTCCCATGTTACCTACTTGG
This sequence comes from Noctua comes, assembly GCA_963082995.1. Lineage (NCBI taxonomy): Eukaryota > Metazoa > Arthropoda > Insecta > Lepidoptera > Noctuidae > Noctua > Noctua comes. Next base: position 3,056,253 of record OY720279.1, on the reverse strand, counting down.
GTTCGGACGCAACACGTTTTTCTTCCATTTGCCCCTATAACCGTCTCGCAATCATTTACTCCTTTTTCTATCATATCATTCCTCATCCAATCTATCAATTTTTTCTTTGGTCTTCCTCTCCCTCTGCATTCACAAAGATTTATACTTTATAAGACCGCTTTTAGTAATTGCGATGTTACACCAAAACTATAATATTCAAAATAAACAAAAAATAAAGGCAAATCTAGAATACATAGGGTCAAATTTAATCAGCCAACAAAGGAAACTCCACAAAGATGATGATAAAGAAATCAGATAAAGTGCCACGTTCAAACTCTGTTCACATACTAAAGTACACGTTTCAGACATGACATCCTGACGAAGATGCGCATTCGACAGTAATCAGTGAACTTATTAGGTAAAATAATGTAGGTACCCACTGACCATATAATCTAACAGGTAACGCCATATGTGTTACGCTAGCTTATACCACCAATTACAATTTAATTTCCATTGTTGCCATGGATACACAGGGCAAACCAAACTCCGCTACTGAGAAATCCTTGATGCTTTGTCCAACCTGGAAATCGAACCCTGGACCTCATGATGAGCATTTGCGCTTGCGACCAATGAGACAGTTACTCTATATGCTATTTAATCATTTTTATTTTAATGACACATTTCAGCTGTTGCTGAGCCTCCTACATGCTTGTCAATAAGCGTAGCTTTTGCTCTGCGAGAGGCCATAGCAGCGTCCAGGGAAGACACCGGCTATCCCAATAATAAATGGTTTGAAGTGGGTAAGGTACCGCGTCTTTCACTAGTTGTTTTTACACTACTTTAATCCAAAACAGCCACTATGTGGAGACCTGACGTTGGTGTGTTGATCTGGTCAAGATCAACGACCAGTGCTCCACTTTAGCTCTATTCCGAAAAACCTGAAAAATAAGGCGAGGGTCCTTGGCCCAGCAGTGAAATGATGCAGGCTAATAATAGCAGCAGCAGTATCAGTGTAGTGAGTGTGGCAAACGAAGCCCACGATATTGTAAGTGGTTAAATACATGTGGCATTGCAGGACAGTTCCATCTCAGAGAGCAAGTAACCTCATTTTCCTGCACTCATAAAATTCAGGGACTCATCACAGGTGCTAGACAGTCAAAATTGGTATGCAGGAGACACCAATTTCGGATAAGTAGACGAACTCTTTTGACTTCTATATTTTATAAAAAAAACTTCAAAACCGTCCAGCGTCTAAATAAATTTTCAATTTCAAGAATTTTTCAAGTGGGCGTGGATGGTCAAATTGGAAACTATGAGGAATAGCGAAATACTCAAAGGAGTGTCGATTTTGATGAAAACAAAAACTGCATTCATTGGATTGAAGTAATGACAAACGGCTAACTAAAGGAAAATGTTACCAAACTTCCCAGAATTTCACCCTTATTAGCTACACTATCAGTGTTATTAATAGTGTGTGTATGTTTTTTCCAAAAACAACGGATTCGATTCCTGACTAGGAAAATTGTGTTTTCAAAAATCCTATGATGCAGTTTTAGTTTTCATCAAAATCCTGCTTTTAGTATTTTTCGCTTTTACTCATTGTTTCGGATTTGGCCATCCACGGCTTCTAGAAAAATTCACCCTGTATACCATAGACTTATCTATGATCTAAATTAACAAAACAATTTTCTGAATTTCAGATGGTCCGTTCACACTGGCTGTTAACGTGTTAAAAGCGGACGCTCGGCTCGACGAATTTCTGTTTAATTAGTTGATTAATTATTTATTCAAAAATTACTTTTTTCCTACACCTAGACAACCAAATAAATGTCAATGTATTATTATCCTTATAACTTTACTATGAATCCTATCAATGTTTTTTTTTTCCTTATCGTCTAAACGGTATGTTCTATTGTGGTTTTGATTCACAGCAATTTTACTACATAAGTACATAGATACACAATAAAAGTGGTAATTTGCTCGACCAGTTTCATAAGGAACTGGATGTACTACAGATCAATCGCGGCCGCCTAACCTTTCAAGGTTTACAAGCGAGGTTTACTTTAGGAAGGCAAATTGCAAAAAACCTGAGAAAATTGACCCCTTAAGGTTTAGGTTACCCCTTAATATTAAATATTTTAATTTGAAACAGTTGTTGATGTAGGTACACATTTTAGTTTCTTTCTTTAACGTTGCCCCACAATAGGATTGCTCCTGTATCGTGAGTGCGTTTCCAAAATTTTTTAAACTTATATACACAAACGGCCAGACCTGGAACAACTACTGTTGAACATATAAATATTTGTCCCGTGCGGGAATCGAACCCGCCACACGTAGCGCAGCAGCCAACCGCTCAGCCATTACGCCAACCGTGTCGTCAAAAACAACTCAACGTTACACAGAGGAAACTTACTAACTTCAGTTTATCCGTGATCATGGTGCTTGCAACAGCGCCGAAATATCGGGAACTCATAAAAAACAGTAAACATTGTAAATATCCCGTTAGTATTAATAGTAACATTAGTTTTAGTATATGCGAAACCTGAAACACGTGTCGAGTATTTTTATGTAAAGAATCTATGTACAAAATTTAAAAACTGTATCAAGAAAAATCACAAACTTATACCCTTGTTCTGTTACCTGGTTGTCCGCATAAAATCAAATCAAATATCACAAACAAACAAAAACATATTTCACAAAGTAATTGCGTACGTAAATAGTTGCATTAGTTAAAAACTGTGTCACAGTTATTAACGCCCACCTCCAGGAGGGAGACGACAGCGTTTCAGATACAAATATTAAAAAATAAAATAGTAAACAATTAAAATAGGTAAAAGTAATTGATGTGCATGTGGGAGTGTTGTATGTGAGTGTAGTGGGTGTCTGTGGAATGTAAGTGTAGAGTGTGCTTGTGGAACCTCCCCACGAGCACACTCCGCGCTACTTGTGTTTGGTGTGCATGTCTACGGAAGAAAGATCTTTACGATTTGACTAAGTTCTCCAATTCTTTGTTTGTGAGATTATGAAGCCATTTATCAGTAATTCTTTTGCAATCCCGGAGAGTACATGGATAAATAGAAAACACTTTATTTATTCTATTATAAAGCACAGGACTGCAGAAAATGAACTGCCGGCGGACAATTTCCAATTTAACACTTGATGTCGGGCAGACTCTGTCAGTTCTACGTTTTTGTCTTCCAAACTCTGGATCAAAAGACAAGTTTGAGTGTTTTCGCAACACTGTTCTTAGCACAAAAGAGTGTCTTACAGTGGGTAGCTTCCATAGCGCGTACAGTTCGCTGGTAGGGAACCGATAAAGTTTGAAGGCCATTACCTTAAGGACAGCCCTCTGCGCCCTCTCCAAACGCAGTAGAAGACATTTACCAGCACCACCCTAGACCGAAATACAGTACGTTAAAATAGAATGGGCAAGAGCAAAATACACAGTTCTCAGGCTAGAGAAATTGGCAGACGTCCTTAGATTTTTAAAAACAAAAATTAATTTTCTTACCCTAGAGACCAGTGAATCGATTTGCTCACTCCATGTCAACGTGCCGTCGACCCAGACCCCAAGATATTCTATTGAATCCGTGCGCATAACTTCAGGACAGCCACAGGTGTCAGTCCTCATTGTATGCCACGCATGAGCTGTCAGACGGAAGAGTAGGGCTGGCTGTGACGCTTTCCTTGGACAAAAAGTGATAAATTTGGTTTTATCCTAGTTGAGGGTGAGCAAATTCTGTGTGAGCCATCTCATAGTAACTCGCAAGGATGACTCTGCCTGAAGTCGAGCTTCGTTCCAGTCACTGCCACGAACCAGGAATTCAGCGTAAGCAATTAGTTTAGCGTTTTTTAAGTCGAGTTTGCAGAGCGCGTTTATGTAAACCAGGAAAAGGGTAGGTTGTAAGACACTACCTTGCGGAACTCCGTACGTGAGGAATGCTTCCTTACTGGTGTGGTTGTTTATCTTGATGATTTGCGAGCGACCACTAAGGTAACTCTTAAACAAACTAAGCGGTAGGCCTCCTATTCCAATCCTTTCTAGTTTACTGAGTAGAAGGGGGTCAGAGGCAGTCTCAAAAGCTTTAGTAAGGTCAAGGAAGATAGCTATTGATTTATCCTTGTTGTTAAGATTTTGAGCTAGTGAACATATTAATTCTAATATCGCATCCTCTGTGTTTTTTCCTGATCTGAATCCATATTGGTAATTTGCGAGCATATTTTGTGAGCTAAGTTTAGTAATTTTTCGAGGAGCTTGGACAGAAAAGATATGAGCATACGTATATCGTGGTAGTACAATGTAATTATATTAGTTGAATCACACAAATTCATTGTGCGATTGGAGAGGTCTATCATAGAAATTGAGATTAAAAAATAAAGCACCAGTATTAAAAAAAAAAAACATTCTTTAAACGGTTTCAAAATCGCAATCTCATGTCAATGTCGAAAACATAAGAAGGTAAAAGTGCCTATAATATCGAGAGAGATCTTCTGAAGAGAAAATTTGCTTCATACAAAGCGTCACGTTTCCGAGATAATTATCAGCCATAAAAAAATTCACCATCAGTGCAATTTAAAATCTTTTAAATCTTCCAAAGCGTCACATTCTGTTTCGGAAATGTGACGTTTTAGAAGATTTTTTCACACACAATACCTACTTGTTTGTATTGATGCCAGCTATTGATTAATACAGGTCTTACGAGTGGCTAATAAAATAAATGTTAACTGCAAAACGTGACCCTTTAGAACTTTAAAAACTTAGCGGGGTTGAGTTTCCATCTACTTCAATTGCACCGGTAATTGTCTAAACTATGTTAGGGCCATCTTCACATAAATAAAATTATGATAGTCAGCTTCTACTAAAATGTATTCGGCACTAGTGATAGTGTAGCTTACCATCAATGAAATATTTTTTGAAATCAGATGAGTTTCAGAGATGACCTCCTACAAACTAACTTACAAACTTCAAGTCTTTCTAATATTAGTACGAGTAGGCATACAACTGGTGGTAGGTAGGTGTATGCAGATTCCGTCATATTTGGCAGGGATTTTAAAAATCATAATTGTGTGTTCAGTCGCCGATTCGATTTTGAATTTAACCATCAAAATTTTATGGTTTAAAATCATTTGGAGACATTTGACACTTTGTGGTAACCCGATGTGCTGACGACTGTACATAAGCACTTATTCAATTATTTATCCTGTTTCTGTGTCTTAGAGAAAGTCTGACGTACACGGTATGTGAATCTTCAGAAGTCGGTGATAAAAAAACTGAATCAAACACAACAAAAGTCACCGACTTCTGAAGCTAAAGTTATTTTTCATTTTTTTGTGTTTTTGAAGTCGGTTTTATTTTTTGCAAAAAGTCTTTTGTCTTATTTACTGTAGGTATTCGTCTGACATATTTTATGACTAGCTGAGATCACCCAAAAACTCGTGTAAAGTTGTTCGTTCAGTTAACTATACAGCACTTATCATAAAGTGTGGTACTTACCTACAGTATACTTAAGAATACAAACAGCTGAAAAAAAAACAGCTGTTCCATACAATATTTTAATACCTACTAGATCAAAATGTATCAGAAAGTTGATTTTTTTTCGCGGCTACCATTCATGTCCCACGCCGCAATGATTGTTTTATTCTATTTTAGTTCCACTTATTAGGATATTAAGTTGTGAAAGTTTGTCCATGACATCATCATCTGCTTAGCCTTTTCCCAACTATGTTGGGGTCGGCTTCCTGTCTTTCCGCAGTTAAAGGTCAAAAATAGTTTGCTAGTGTAGACGCAGCTTTAATCCCTGTTTCGGTGTATCCTCGTTCTACTAATGAATAATAGCGATAATTAGTTTCGAGTACTTAACAAATCGTTGCCGATTCGTATGAAATAGTTTCGTTTATATTTATGGGTTCCTCGCACGTAAGAATCGTTCAGTTCTGATTCAACATGGACAGGATTACGTTTTATGTGAATAAAGATAAGTGCTCCGGTAAGTAGAGATTATCTTTTCCATTATACAATGTGTTTGGTTAACGCATAGCGATACTTTAAGGGCATTTTAGAAACTCATTTCTATCGACAAATACACGTTTATAAATACTTCTAACCCCCTCTGGCAGGAAAGAATCACACTTAAATGACAATGAAATAGATAATTATACACGGAATTGCTGTCCCATGCGTGAAAATGTGATTTCACCATTTAGCCATATTATGTGAAACTTTATTAAAACTGGCGAAATGTGACTATTGGGACACCTCCGCCTAAGCCTTCTAAAAAAACAGGTGTTAGGTTATGATGTTACTAATTTCGTGAACCTTTACACAGTGGGTTCAGAAGTGGACTCAGACACGTCCCTGAACGACTACATACGGAACCATCTGAACCTGCGCGGCACCAAGTTCATGTGCAAGGAGGGTGGCTGTGGATCCTGTGTAGTGGCAGTCACCGTCAGTGACCCGCATCATAGGACGTTCTCTGTCAATTCTGTGAGTACCTATACACTTATTAGGTTTGTGCTCGGTGTTACTTAGAAATATTATATCCACAACGAAGATATCCGAAAGAGAAACAGGGGTTGACATATCTCTTAGAGACCCTCCCGCTCATCACGGCGGAGGAAATACAAGAGGTCACGGAGATTTGGTTATTTAGGCGATTCTCCGTAGTCCGAGCGGTGGGTTGAAGAAGCGGATGTCACTTCACATTGGCTCGTATGAAATCCGTTGATGCCTATTACTAAGGAGCTTCGCTCACTGGTTAGTCGAGGCGAGGTCGCGATGGCGGCGGCGCGGCGTCGCGGCACGACTGATTTTAGGTCTCTACGTGGAGTTGCATGGCTATGCTTCCTTCCCGTTTCTTTACGTAGCAAAGCACGAAACCAACTAGGTCGGCTTCCAGTACTTTACATGGAGCGACTGCCCATCTGACCTCCACAACCCAGTTAATACTGGGTAATATACCCCTTGGTAAGACTGGTGGTCAGACTTTCGGACTACCTGTACGACTGACAAAGATCTACAAATGACAGCCAGCTGGGACCGGCTGGCTTAACTTGCTTTCCGAGGCACCGAGGACAACGGACCGATCTAGGCAAGCGCGGCTTCACCTTGAAGATCGACCCGTGCGGATGTTATTGTTTAGCCAGGAGCTCCTGTTAATAATTTACATAATAATTGCATCGAATTTACAATAATCGTAATTAATTTCAATTTTAATAACAATTTGTGCGTGTTATATATGTTCCAGATAAATGATAAGCAATTTAGGTTATACTGAATTTGATAAAAGTTTAATAAAAGGTTTACAATAACTCGGTTATATTAATAATACAGTGACGTGGCAGTGGACGATGGTATGTAAGCGACCGGGGAGCCCGGCGGGCTGCCGGCCTGGCCGGCTATCAAAAATGCAATTCAGCAATCGCATCGCCAGGGTCGCTACATCCATCTTAATTCAAGTGCGAAAACTAAAATGTCAGGATGTATTTAACATAACGAGCTAATCATTGCAGCTGTTATTAAGTTGTTATACTCTTGGAAACAACGTGCTTTAACCTACTTTCATGATAACACATAACTACTACTACTTTTAGCGGTTTAAGTAATGCACATATTGCACATGATCATGCATGCTTTGTTGTTTCAACCTGTAATCATTCGCTGCTGGATGTCGACCTCCAGCCTCCTGTCCCTTCCTCCTCCTTCTCTGGATTTTGCATCCCTTATCCAATTGTTTCCCGGGTACTTTAACTTATCCATCAACGTTATTGCTAATTATGTCAAAACATAATTACATCCTTGCTTGTTTTTGCATGTCTGTTCCGTATAAACGACGAATTTTTTTAATATGAAAGATCGTAATAAAAATAGGATTAATCCTCACCTTTTGGTATTTTTCTATAGTAATTAAGTACTGAAGATTGTGGCCTTATATCTCCTTGTCCTTTTTGAAGTTGGAACAGGTCAAAAGCAATTGTCGATGGTCGGCAGCGCAGTCTTAGGATGCGGTGATGGTCCTTCTGCGACATTACGGTTTCGCTGCGGAAAGCTGCGGAAAGGGTGAGGGAGATGACGAGTCTGAGACGCTCTCCCCAGGGCGGAGGACATCCATTGACGATTTCCACATAGAGAAAAAAAGGTCTAAAGCAATCATGACCTCAATCTACTCGCGAATTTTCGTTAACCAGAACATTGATGTTCGTTTTACAACGTGATTCCTCTTTACTTTGCCCATTCTGCAGTAAATTTTATGTCCCGAGAGGACGTGGTAATCACGCTATATTCTTGCCTTGTTAAAGTTATCTTATTGTAGAACCAGGTTCAGCAATGACTCATCAAAGATCGATTATATGTTTACGTTAACTGTTCTTCAGTGCCTAGTATCCGTGACATCATGCCAGGACTGGGAGGTGACGACGATAGAAGGGATCGGCGACCGTTCGCGAGGATACCATCCGGTGCAAAAGACCCTGGCGGAGTACAACGGTACCCAGTGCGGGTACTGCAGCCCAGGGTTTGTGATGAGCATGTACAGGTTAGTTAGTGTAGTTCTGAAAGTAGAATAGAAAGTTTCTTGATTGTTTTAGAAATTAATGTCATTATATTTTTGTGACTTACACTTCTTATTATTAGCCATATTCATCTACTGCTTGATTGATTAATTGCTTAATTTAATACCTGGCGCATGGCTTGCTCATAATGACTTTTTCTGTCCCTAACTTACTCCCTTGTACGTTTTTACCCATGTACTGTCGTACTTAGTACCAATCACCGTCGTGTTACAATTATTCTTTTTAGCCTTCTAGAAGCAAACCACTATGATTTAACTCAGTACGAGATAGAAAATTCCTTTGGAAGTAACGCCTGCAGATGTACAGGCAGCAGGCCAATCCTCGACGCATTCAAAAGTTTCGCCAAAGACGCTCCAAAACCTCAACCAAAATCAATTCAAGACATAGAAGATCTTAAAATCTGTAAAGGCAAAGAAGACTGCCACGGATGTGATAAAACCTGGTGTATGGTCAAACACAGTGATGCTGAACCTCCTCGGATAAAAAAGATTAATTTAAAGGATGGCCACGTATGGTATAGAGTTAATGAAATAACTGATATATTTACTGTGTTGGATTCTGAAGGATTTGATTCTTATATGTTGGTTAACGGTAATACGGGAAGAGGTGAGTTTATTGAAATATCGATTGAAGAACTCCTAAACCTGAAGCTCGACAATATCATTGTCATTATCACCATCAATTAAGCTGTTAAAACCTCCTCTACTCGACATAGACTTTCTTCAAACCCTAACTTAGATCAATTGTACGCTTTTCGTACTATCGGAGTTTCTAAAAATACTAAATTCTGCTTCTATTTTTCAGGTGCTGTCCCAATTCTGTTTTTCCCAAGAGTTCTTATAGATATCAAGCCGATAAAAGACCTTAAAGGATATTTCTTGGATCAGAACTTAGTAGTCGGTGCTGGTATAACCCTGACTGATCTTATGGAGTTGTTCAAGAATGTGTCTAAGGCACATGAGGAGTTTCAGTATCTGTACAAGCTTTATGAACATTTAGACTTGGTCGCTCACATACCTGTCAGAAACGTAAGTTTAAAGAAAAGCATTATTGGTCCAAAATTTAAACATATCCGTAACATAACATAACTTTACTGTGCACTCCTTTCTCAGTTGTGGTTATCTTAATTATATGGGTCGCATCACTGGCAAAAACAACGTGATCAAGAGCAATATTTTTAAATTTGAGGAACCCTAAACGTTGTGGACCATCGTGTCTTCCACGCACAACTACAATCTTTGCCAGTCCATGTGTTAATTAATGCCCGATTACTTAACTGTACCCAAGTGATGTTCCATCTAGGAATACTACAAATAATTTTTTAAGAATTAAGAATTCTCAGGTGATCCACTTTTCGTTCGATTTTCAGATTGGCACTGTTGCTGGTAATCTAATGACGAAGCATCGGTTGCCGACATTTTCTTCGGATATTTTCTTGTTATTTGAGACTGTCAGAGCCACTTTGGTTATTGGTAAGAATTCAAGATCTCTACATAAAATAATTTCTCTTCCTATGGATTCTAGATAAAATAATTTCTATTCTATATCAATTAGTACACCAAATTTTCTCAAGACCCTAATAGATGTTAAATATTTTAGTTCACAAAGGATCATCAGTGGAGGTGACTCCAGAGGAATTTCTAGCACTAGATATGACAGGACGAGTAATAACTCAAGTGAAGATACCACCGTATTCTCATCGTTACCAGTTTGTGTCTTTTAAGGTTTGTATGAACTAAAGCCAGTTATCGTGTTGGGACACTCAAACGCAATTCGATTTATGACCTTTTAGTTATTTTTCGCATTCGCAGCTTCTTAACTCTGTTGATTGGAGTCTGTAACATGAAGAAACAATAAGGCGGAGATTTATAAACGCTAATTACACTTTAACATTTGTGCCACACTATTAGGAATAGCAGTTAAAAAAGTACGTGCTAATTAACGTTAATAGATCTCCACCTAAGTGACTAACTGATCTTTTTTCAGATCATGCCTCGTGCTCAAAATGCTCACGCTCAAGTTAACGCAGCATTTCTGTACGAGTTTGATGAGCATGATAAAGATGTGGTATTATCAGCTAGAATCGTCATCGGTGGACTTTCGGCAAAATTCGTCCATGCTGACAAAACAGAGAAGTTTCTTTACATGAAGAATATATTCACGAACGAAGTTCTGCAACAAGCACTAAAGATTCTGGAAGGTGAATTGATCGTTGAAGAAATTGCTGGTGAGATGAAACCGGCTTATAGGAAGAAGTGCGCTCTTGGCTTGTTTTATAAAGTAAGCTATTAATTTTTGCTATTTCATGATTGCGGCCATCATCATCTTCCTGTCCTTAGCCCATGTTCCGTGGGACGCCGGTCGGCGCAACACATTTATGTTCTTCCATTCTCCCCCGTCAACAATCACGCTAATATTTACTTCTTTTTCTTTGTCGCTATCATCACACAATCCATGCATCTTTTAAATTCTTACGTATCAGTTTTGTACCTAGTTCTTTTTATACAAATCTAACTTCTCTTCCAGGGCTTGTTAGTTCTGATTCCCAAACAACACCTGAAGCCTTGGTATCGTTCAGGAGCAAGAGACTTCAGAAAGACACGACCAGTATCGAAAGGTTCCGAAGTCTACGACACGAACCCCATAATATGGCCTGTCACCGAACCAATGCCGAAGATCGACGCGTTGATACAATGTGCAGGGGAGGCTATGTACTGTAATGACTTACCCACGCAACCTAAGGAGGTTTTCTGTGCTTTTGTCACGTCCGATATTTGTACTGGTGAGATAGAGAGCATTGATGCTACACCGGCTTTGGTAAGCTCCACTCATGCGAATAAAAATCAACTAAATGAATACGATGCCCTCTTTTTTAACGCTCTAAACTTAAGCATATTTAAAATTTTCCAGAAATTATCTGGTGTTTTAGCATTCTTCTCAGCCAAAGACATCCCTGGAAAAAACTCGTTTTTATCTCAAAGAGTACCTTCTCAACTAGTGCCGGAGGAAGTGTTCGTTGAAAAGTACATTAAGTACTACGACCAACCTGTAGGTCTGATTGTAGCTGAAACAGAAAGACTAGCATACCAAGCTGCTTTGCTGGTCAAGATTAACTACAAAGTAGATAAGAAGAAGCCGATCTTGACAATAAAAGATGCCAGAGAAAGAGAACCGGATCGTGTCACATTGTTCATAGTCTTGCCGGCAAGAGACCGAGGTACGAATGTGCAGAGAGTTTTTAAGGGTACTGATGATATCTATGCGCAGTACGTCTATCATATGGAGACTCAGACCGTGGTCACCAGGCCCAGTGAAGATGGAATAGATGTGTTAGCCAGTACGCAGTGGTTGGATTCTTTCCATATCGGTCTATCAGAAGTGCTGAATATACCGCAAAACAGGTATGAAAAGTATTTTTTCTTCTCATAATTCCTTATTTTCTCTATCAGTTTGACTTTCAGGTATGGCAGTGGACTTACAAGTGGAGGAGGACTGCAGGTCATGTGTTCGAACTCGGGCAGGCGCATTACTTTGTGTAATTTCTTTCTGCACCATTGCTCTCAAAACGATGAAGCAAAACATCACGAGGAAATCGGCATGACCCATTGGGCCCGCGTGGTGAATTCCATCCGGCCTGTGTCCTAGCAGTGGGAAAATTATAGGTTGATTATGCTAAACTATCTGTGCCTCCTACTCCGGATAGTTCGGAAGGTTTTCTTTTATAATAATTTCTCCATTTACTTTTCTAGAATAAACGTAAAAGTACCTCGAAATGGCGGTGCGTATGGGATGAGGATAACCCGTGCGAACCTCGTGGGAACCGCATGCGCTCTGGTGACTCACCTCATGGACAGACCCTGCCGGTTCGTCATGAGCATCCAAGCTAACTTGAGAGTGGTTGGCAAACGCTTCCCTTGTACACGGGACTTTGAAGTGAGTGGTATTATTTTTAGAAAGCTTACAAAATAACAAAAGTGGATTATTTTTTTTCTGATTTCGCCGTTGTTTTTTTTTTCTGATTACACAAGGAGTAAACGGACCCTTCACAAAGCCGTCAACCAAGCATTCTATACATCATACTAAGTAAGGGCTTGTACACAAAACTGCGATGCGACGTCGCATCGCAAAAATCTGCGAGCTCCCTCTACGCATCGCAAGAACTTGCGAATTGATTCGCATCGCGCAATCCTGCGATGTTGCGTCACACTTGTTGAAAATCTTCTTTGTTTCTTTTTCCTGTATCTCCTAAGCAATAATAAAAGTGCACATTTCTTTTTACGATCCATGTCACGACCTAGTTTTCAATTCAAAATAAATTTAGTACGGTTAACGGTCGTCGAAGGAATGGTCACCCTGGGAGACGCCTTGCCGCACAAAATCGCATCGCAGCAATTCGTGTCGTAATTTTCTGCGTTGCGAATTCGCATCGCGTCGCATCGCAGTTTTGTGTACAAGCCCTAACCCATACACAAAAATTATTGCTGAGAAACGACTTTTTTTTGGAGTGAAAAATCACGTTTTACGGTAAAACTCAATGTTACGCACTCAAAACATTGTGCTGATGGACGCATTGAATAGTGAATGGGTCATGGAGGTATGTAAAGTTATAACCTTAAAAAAAATATTTTTTTTAACTTATGAAATATCTATCTGAAATATCCTATATCCGTAACTGGAAGGTACCCAGGTAAGGTCCAGCACAAAAAAAAAATTGCAGTGAACAGAAGAACAAGTGCTGTTCGGCTTTAATGAGGGTCTTTTTACACTCATTATTCGAAGACAGGTTTCTCTATTGTCTCTCCGGAACTCGTCAAGCTTCATTGTTTTCTGGTGGTCGCCACTCTTGATTCTGGGTTACAGCAGTTTCAGTGGTTGGAAATAGTGATGTAGGTTTGTTCTTTAAAAAAAACATCTTCATTATTACGCGAATTACATTTGCAGTGAGTCAAATAAGTTTAGCTAATTATTATTGAGTGTCTGCAAATAAACTGCAAATTCTACAAACATGCAGTTATTTGACGCAAGTGCTACATCATTTCTTCAGGCGTTGCGATCGGATCCAACGCGCAAGTCTGAATTGTTAAAGCAGAATACACTTCAGATAGATAGATAGATATATCTAATATTTGGTCTAGTAACGCTATTCCATGAAGTTAACTTCGAACCATTTAAAAATAATTGCATACAACTGGCTCTTAAACTATTTTGCTGTTTGGTTCACAGACGGATCTTCAATTTAGTAGGTACTTTTTTTTATCTCACGTTCCTTGCGCAGATTGGAGTCAGTAGTTCTGGGCAGATCCAGTATCTGGAGTACCATATCTATGAAGACAATGGGTACGTGGTCAGTGACCCCATCACGGCCCTGGTACTAACCGCTATTAAGAACTGCTACGACAACCGGCGGTGGCAGTACAAGGTATTCAATGTTACTACGGACACGGCTTCCAATTCGTATGCTAGATCACCAGGTAAGATCACCGTTCACTATAATTAAATCCATAAATATGAACGGTGATCTTACCTGATCACCGTTCATAAAAATTAAATCTTTAATTTACTTGCATCTCAGAGTTTCACAATTAAGTTATTCGAGTTAAAACTATATTGATTCAATCATAATATTAAATCAGCTACTTGAACTCTTAAAAACAATTGTATCCATCTGACCAATTCAAAAATACAAAAACATTTAAAGAAAAATCAATCAGTCTCTAATAAATTCTTTCTTTTTCCTTCTTTTTTTTTCCAGGAGCATTAGAGGCAATATCAATGACAGAAATGATAATGGAAAGGATATCTTATGAACTAGAGCGTGATCCTGCTCAAGTCAGGATCAACAACCTTCAACCGACGTACGTTGAAGTTCAGGAGATGATACAAACTTTACTCAGAGACGCTGAGTACAACAAACGCAAAGATGAAATACAGAACTATAACAAACTTAACAGATGGAAAAAGAAGGGTCTCAGAGTAGCTTTCATGAGCTGGCCCGTAACTACTCTCCTTGACTTTCACGTTCTTCTATCTGTGTACCATGGAGACGCTACAGTTGTGGTCCATCATGGAGGCATAGAAATTGGACAAGGGATTAACACGAAGGTGATCCAAACTGTGGCGTATACTCTCAACATTCCCATAGAAAAAGTCAAGTGTAAGCCTCCTACTGTTTCAACAAACCCTAATAACTTCACCACTGGAGGAAGCAGGACGACGCAATGTGTCTGTTTTGGCGCTATCAAGTGTTGCCAAATTCTTTTAGACCGTTTGACGGTTGTCAGGGACACCTTAACTGATCCCACATGGGAGATACTGATTGAAACAGCTTTTACTAGAGGAATAAATCTGCAGACTAGCTACAGGGTCACCGCTAACGATCAAGTGCCGTACAGGTGTGGGGGAGTATGCTTGACTGAGGTGGAGCTGGACATTCTTACTGGAGAACATGAAATATTAAGAGTCGATATTGTTGAAGATGTCGGTACGAGTATCAATCCTGAGCTAGATATTGGTCAGGTAAATGTTGATTAATTTGGTTAGCTAAATTTATTCACAAATCTCCCTGTAATTGTGTTACTTACTGAAGTACAGACAACAGACTAAATCACTCAAGACTGCAAGACTACTGGTTTGCTTTAAGAAACGAATGATGAGTGATTTTTGAACATATTTAGGTTACTTGTAAACGCATACATCTATACTATATCCAGATTGAAGGTGCTTTCATGATGGGAGTCGGCTACTGGACGCACGAAGAGCTGATCTATGACAAGAAGACTGGAGAATTGCTCACAGACCGCACTTGGTACTACAAGGTGCCTCTCACCAAGGATATTCCTATAGATTTCAGAATACAACTCAGGAGAAACTCTTATAATCCTATTGGGACTTTGGGTGCTAGGGGTAAGTGAATATTTATAATAGTTATTATCGCTACTGGAGCTGATGAATAAAATAAACTAAATACATTAAATTACCACAGAATAAGATATTGTGTTAAAAATATAAAAAAATAAGTAGGAATGAGTGCCGGTGTACGGTGCGTCAAATAATCCGAGTTCATAAAAAATAAATGACAACTACTGCCAACTAGTTCTGTCTTAAATATACCTATCGTTTTCATTCATCTTTTCATTTTCATTCATTTTTCATTCATCTTTTTCATTGATAAGCAAAAGGTCAGGAA
Source organism: Noctua comes (assembly GCA_963082995.1). NCBI lineage: Eukaryota > Metazoa > Arthropoda > Insecta > Lepidoptera > Noctuidae > Noctua > Noctua comes. The sequence continues at coordinate 3,040,517 of OY720279.1, read as the reverse complement.
TAACCTTGAAAAACGACATGATAAAGTACACGAATTTTAATAAATCTCTTGACCACGATCTAAAAATACGGTAAACTTAGCTACAGCTATGGCATCGGACCGATTAATTAAACCGAGTTATCTGAGCCCACTTGCAGCTCAATCGTATTAAATGCATTAATATAATGCTATATGCTAATGAGTCGCCCTTGAAGGAGCTTGGGGTTTCGATCAACTCAATGCTTTCCGGCGGCGGTGTGAACGATGCCGTCGTCGATGTCTTGTATGGGGCTAACCTGTGTGCCCTACGCAAGAAGGACGGCGGCATACGTCCCATTGCCGTTGGTTGCACCTACAGGGGTATACCAAATATGGCTGACAAAATAATTATTTTGGGAGCTGTATAGTGAATCGCTTGCAACTAAGTTCCAGCCCCTTCACTTAGTTTTGGTTCCAGAGGGGGCTGTGAGGCTGCCGTACATGCCTTATCCTCTTTTCTAAACCCGAAGAAAGGTGAGGTCATCCTCAAGGTCAAAGACGTCAAAAATGCTTTCAATTCCCTGAATAGGGGGACACTTTGTTGGCTGAAATCAAAAAAGTACTATCCGAAATTTATGGTTTTATGTGGCAATGTTATAGGAGTGCCTATAACATTGCCACATAAAACTATTCTTCATTCTTCAAAATTACTTTACAAGGACAAGGTTTTGGAATCTGCAGTTGGTTGCCAACAAGGTGACCCTTTCGGGCCTGACATTTTCAGTTTGGCTGTTCATCCCATTATTCAACAACTAAATTCAAAATTTAACGTGTGGTATTTAGATGATGGAACACTAGGAGGTGATGTTGACACAATGACCGGCAACTCCTCATACAGCAATTTAAATCTATTGGCCTGGATCTGAACCCCTCAAAGTGCGAAATTTACCTCTCTGACGTTACCGACAGCCAAAACATTCCAAAACAAAATTTTAGAAAAAAGTTCCTTACACATCTATTTTAGAAGAAAGTTTTTCATCTTTCGTCGATGGCAAAATCTAACATTTTAATGATATTTCGGATAGACTCTCCAACATTAATTTACATTCGGCATTCACCCTATCAGATATTGCTGTTTTGGACCAAATTTTGTGTATTTTCTCCGTTGTTCTCCTCTTTGGAAGAAACCACAACTTTTGGACAAAATTGACCAAATTACTCGCAACACACTAACATTCATTCTTCATGTGGCCCTGGACGACCTAGCTTGGCTGCAAGCCACCCTACCAATTCGTTTTGGTGGCCTCGGCGTCCGCAAAATTTCTAGTAAGCTTACGGTCTTTTCTGTCCTCTGTCCACAGCACTGAGAAGAATTAGAGTTATATTGTATGCTGGCGATCCATCAATGTAGTTTTTGAAAAATTAATACACCTTCATCATCTTCATGCCGTTGTCCCATGTTACCTACTTGGGTTCGGACGCAACACGTTTTTCTTCCATTTGCCCCTATAACCGTCTCGCAATAATTTACTCCTTTTTCTATCATATCATTCCTCATCCAATCTATCAATTTTTTCTTTGGTCTTCCTCTCCCTCTGCATTCACAAATATTTATACTTTATAAGACCGCTAATTACGTTAGCTGCGATCGGAGGATTTAAAAAAAACCAAAAATGATTTAACTAAATTTATTTTAAAGTAAAAGAATTACATTGATTATATTAAATCTAAAATTAGCCTACGTGCCTATTCGAAGTATGAATATGGAATGGAATTTTACAGTTTTACAATAATTGAGTAATCTAGGTCTGTGCGACAGAAAGTGCTATCTCAGCTCGCCGTTTCCGTGTTCGTTTAATTGCAGCGTATGTTTCTACAATAAAATTATTGAGTGCTGAGTTGGCGATTCCCCTTATGCAGCTGCGTGTAACATCTCCACCCGCAGATCAGAAATTATTTTAGAACTTTGAGAGAAAATGTTTCTGGGACTTTTCCTCTGGGCGCGCGATCCTCTTCTCTTATTTCAGGTTCTTCGTAAGTATGTCCCTTGGTGTTGGAAGTTTCGCAGCGTTTGCAAAACCATTTATTGCGATAGCCCAGTATAGCAATGATAAGTGCGCCTGCACCTAATAATGCAATGTAGAAGGGTATGGTCGTATGATATATGACATCTGATTGCAGTTGGTTAAGCTGTATCGGCTGACTCGTCATGACATGGTTCTGGATACTGTGTAGTCCTCTTAAGTCGATTGAACTGAGATGAACTTGAGTTAAGGCAGCATGCGGTGTGTCCACGTCGTTGTAGGGAATGTTCATTAGTTTCAAAGGCTGCCCTTGTATTACATCGTTGTCATTGACTATAGTTAGTTCCTTTGTACGGAGATAACAATTGATAGGTATAGTGGCGAGGTAGCTTCCCTGTAGCGTATTGAAGTCTTCTCTCCCACAGACTGATTGCACTTGCGTTGGATTTGGGAATGATATGACGTAATGCTGGTCATCTAGTTTTTCCATCGCTTCCTTTTCCAAAAATACTGTTTTAAATTGGCAGGAACTCTTGAGTGCTTGGTTCATGATAAGTTCTTGTATGCAGTCAGTTTTTGTTCGTATTTGATGGGTTATTTCCTTTTCACAGAGATACCAGTTATTAAACTTCGAGCATTCTGCTTCTATGTACACGAAAGAGTTTCCATTAGTTGCTATAAAGGGATAGGTAGGGATAAGGGCTTGACGATTTTTATTGGGTACTATAGATAACTTATATAAATCATAAATGATTTTGGAAATTATAGGAAATCTGAAAACTATAACTATTTGTTTTTCATTGAAATATGATCCGGGCCTGATAATGTCGTAGTATTCTCTGAGCTCTAGACTTAGTATTTCATCCTTACTGTATATTTGTTCTAACCTATTTACCATAGACCTAAGTGTTTCTATATCTATCATAGAATGAACAGTGCTTGACGCATGTATAAACGCTAACATATTCTCTATTCTAACTAATTCTAATCTTAAATCTTCTACATTTTCACTTATAATAGAAATGAGTTGACCAAACTTTGCATAAGTAATTAAACTGCCTGTGGTAAGAGTGTTATTTAACAGTAACTCTAAGGTGCTATTGATTTTACTCTGGTTTTCGACTAACTGTAGTAAAACGTTATTATGCTTAGCCATCCATTCTTTACTGAGACTAATGTGATTATTGAATTCGTTAACTAACTTATTATTGTTAATTTGTAGATTTTTGATAGCGTTTTCATAATTTAAGGCATCTGTGTAATCTAGATTTCCGGTTATGCTTTTAACTACCGATCCGAGACCGTCTATTAGACCTCTCTTTACACGACCGGGCTCTAAAGATTTTAGCTGATGAGATACTTTGCCAATTTTGTTAGTAAGATAACTAATTTGGAACTCAAACAGTGTATAAGTGTCATTACTAAGCCGACTTTTGTATTCTGATATCTGATACTGTAGTGTTGTAATTTGATTTTCAATGTCCCTTAGATTCACGTACTGAAGAATTTATAAGGTAGTAAGCCGGGTCCATTGGCCAAGCTTTCAAGTTTTATCTCCGACGCGGTCGTCTCGCGAAGTACCAGCAATAATAGAATCCTGCAACAAGTTAGGTTCCTTAGGGCCTCTTTTTAATCTATTTTTGGCTACAGGGCCACGTTTTTTGGATGTGTAAACGTGTATGGGTAAATCGGCCAGAATGGTATCTTGGGTATATCGCGGTGCTGTTTTTTGCCGACTTGCAGAAGGGTTCTTAATGAATACCTGTTGTTGAGGAACGTATTCTATTTCAGGTTCGCGGTTCTTATTTCTATTTTCTATCAATGCAGTACGATTTAATAAAGAAGTTTCGTTTATGATATTATAAACTTCCTTCATTTGTGCCCTATGGTTGTGAACGTACTGTTGTAATGCTTGTTGCGTAAAATCGATGTCTAGAATGTCGCGGGGGTCAAAGTGACCAGTTAATAAATCGAATGGTCTGCATCTAGTAAAGCTATGTATTGAAGAATTATAACCAATTATAGCATAAGGCATAAGATTTACGATGGGCTCCTCTTTGTGCTTTAGTTTTAATATTCTTATATGTTCAAGGAGAGTTGAGTGGAACCTTTCTATGTTACCGTTATCGTTAGGCGAATGCGGTAAAACTCTATGATGGTTTATCTTATGAAGGCGTGTGAATTCTAAGAAAAGTTGGTTGGTAAATTCTGTTCCGTTATCAGTTACTATAGTTAAGGGAACTCCGTGGTGGGTGCAATATTGTAATAATGATTGAAGTATGCTAATGCCCGTACCATCTCGGAGATGGTATGCTTGTCCGTATTTAGTAAAAACATCTATAAATGTCACATACTTTTCATTATGAACAGTGAATAAATCCATGTGAACTATCTCGAATGGTTTTGTTGCCGGGGGTACAATATTAAACTGGGGTCTAACAGGTCTCCGGTCATATTTAGCTTGCCCACAAATAATGCATTCATTAATGAATTTAGTTATTTGATCCTTCATTTTGGGCCAGTAATACTTTCTTGAAAGGGCTAAATAACATTCAGTAATTCCTCGGTGATTAGTTTTGCCATCATGGTAGTGTTGAATTATCTCCTGCTGACGTAGATAATCTTTAACGTTTTCTAATTCTATCTTAGCTAGTACTAAGTTCATAGATGAACTCTTAAACTTTTCTTGTATGACTGGTATGATGGTATACATGGCGAGAGGTGGATTTATTAAGATACCGGTTTTTACTTTCGGGTTCACATACTCTTTGAGGGCATTAACTACATCTTGTTCTAATTTAGATGATGATATTTGGATTGCTATACGCGTGTGGGTATCAAATGGTTTAGTAATTACTGGTTTTCGTTTAACATCTTCCACTACAGTGAGGCATAATTGTCTATGAAATCTGTTAAGAGGTTCGTCTGTGATTGGGACTTCTAATATAGGATTTTCGAGGCTGGTGTGAACGGTTGCAGTGGATGAATTCGTGGATGGCGGGTTTTCTGATGGGTTAGGCATCAATGAACATAATTCGTCTATTATGGTGTTAATATCCTCATTGTGAATCTCCACCCGAGATAAGGCGTCAGCGTTTGTATTTGATTTGCCTTTCTTATAGATAACGGTGAAATCGTATTCACTAAGTTTCAGCCTCCATCTAGTTAATCGCGAATTGGGTTCTTTAAGGTTCATCATCCACTGTAGAGGTTTATGATCCGTCAGTACTTTAAATTTACGACCAAACAAGTAAGGTCTAAAATACTTGGTGGCCCAAACTATAGCAAGAAGTTCCTTTTCTATGGTGCTATAGTTAAGTTCACTTTCATTTAGGGTTCGGGATGCAAAACACACAGGTTTGTCGGAACCTACAGGTCCTTGAGATAGAACGGCACCAATTGCAACGTTCGAAGCATCTGTCGTCAATATGAACTCCTTATTAAAATCGGGATACTGTAGTATGGGGTCATTTGTTAAGAGAGTTTTGCACTTTTCAAAACTGTTAATGTAGTCGGAGTCTAATATCACTTTTCTACCTTTTTTCAAACATGCTGTGAGAGGTTTCGTAATTTTTGCAAAATCCGGGATAAATTTACGATAGTAACCTACAAGGCCTAAAAATTGCTTAATTTCTTTTGGAGTTTTTGGAATGGGGTATTTTTCTATGGCTGTAATTTTATCTGGATTGGGTTTTATTCCTTCACTACTTATAATGTGTCCAAGATAACCAGTTTCATGCTTTAAGAACTCGGATTTATCCATTTGGATCTTAAAGTTCGATTCCCTAAGTCTATTGAAAACTTTCTCGAGATTCGTCATATGCTCTTGTAGTGACGTGGAAAAAACGATGATGTCATCAAGGTAGACCAGGCATATGTCATTCTGGAGACCTCTGAGGACATTGTCCATCACTCTTTGAAATGTGGATGGTGAATTCTTAAGTCCCATGGGCATTCGAAGAAACTCGAAATGTCCATGCTCGACATTGAAAGCTGTTTTTTGAATATCCTGAGGGTCCATTTCCACCTGGTAGAAGCCGCTAGCCAGGTCTAGAGTGGTGAAGTACTGGCACCTACCTAGTTTGTCAAGAACATCGCTAATGTTCGGAATGGGATATTTGTCGTTGATAGTTTTTTCATTGAGTTTCCTAAAGTCGACTACTAAACGCCATTTTTGTTTGCCTGAGGCATCCATTTTCTTGGGGACCACCCAAATGGGTGAACTCCATGCTGAGTCTGAAGGCTTTATTATTCCCTGATCTAACATTTTTGAAATCTGTTCCCTAACCTCCTGGCGATGGATGAATGGGTATCTATAACTTTTTGTATAAACCGGGACTTCATCTGTAGTCTTAATGCGATGTTTTATTTGATTAGTAAAAGTTAGTGCTTCGCCTTCGATGTAGAACACGTCAGCATATTTCGAGCAAAGAGCTATAAGGTTGACTTTTTCTTCCTCGTTTAAATGATCTGTTCGTAATCGCGCCGTAACCTCTTGAACTCGCTTGGTACAATGTTCGGTACGCATGCACTCGATATTAAATAAACTCGCGTGCACTGGTCGGTCAAGTGATAATACAATATCATTCGGGCTCGTATTTTCTATTTCCAAGTAGCCGCGATTATTGTCCACGATAGTAAGGCACTCGCGTACAGTACAATTACATATAGTCTGTTCACTTACTAATGCCGCACCGTTTGGAGTGTCGATCGGTATTCTAACTAATTTTGAAGATTGAGCAGGTATGATGTCTTCATACAAGTTAACATTATAGGAATTATACATACGGATGGGATTGGATGATGTGCGCGTTATTAACCTCTGATCTTTTAGGTCTATCTTAGACTCCCATTTAGTTAGCAAATCTAAACCAATTAAACCATCGAAATAATCATGAAAACGGTATATAAATAACTTGATAAACTCTGGATCGTTAAATTCTGCAAAGCAAGGTAAATTTATAGAATAATTATTTCTACTAACCGCGTGTACATTGGTAACTTCAAACGGGTCATAATTTAAGGGAAAATTTGGGAAATATTTTTCTACAGCCTCCGGGCTTATAAAAGATTGATTCGCGCCAGTATCAACTAGTAATTTTAGAGGTGGTTCTGCTATTAGTATATACGGCAATTGACGCTGAGTTTGGAGATTTAATTCTATTTTAACTTTTTTGATTTCTGATCCTCCTGAAAATCCTGACTTGGACCTGCCTGAGGTTCAGACGAATCTGCCATATTCCCTTGAACACTTAAATCGCTTAAAGTCGGATCATAGTTGCACTCTAATGCAGCGAACGGACTATAATCGTGGTGAGTATTATCGTAATTAAAACAGACCGGCTCGTAATAGTACTCCGTCGGGTAATATGAGCTATCGTATGACGCGCACTCATTCATGTTCATCTCTCGATGTTTAAAATAATTAGTTGGTGGCGGATTGCCTGAATTTTGCCAATTATGACCAGATAACATGGGTCTAGGAGTAAAAGGTTGTACTCCACTCATAGGTTTAGGACCTTGATTTTGATTTTGCGCCGGATTGTTTCTAGGGGGCAAACGGAACATGTTACTTTGAGCGTTATAAGTTTGAGGTACCGCACGGAATATTTGCTGTGTACGATTAGGCATGCGATTTTGTGACTGCTGATTAATAAAATTGGGATTAAATCTAAACGGTTGTGGCGGTGGTAGTTGGTTGGGTCTAATTCCTATGGGATTGGGCCAGTTGGGAATTGGTACTGCGAAATTATTATTACGTGGAGGGACTGGATTGGTATTTGTATGAGGTGTTGCAGGGTTAGAATTTTTTTGCGCAGTGGATTTTGAGACCTCACTACGTTCCTGTAAATACATAACGTTAAGTTCTTCCTGTACATATTCAAGGGCTTTTTCGATGGTATCGGGACGCATACACCGTATGCGGGACCCTAATGGTTCCTTTAATCCTTTAACAAAAGCCTGCATAGTAACTTTTTTGTACAGTGTACGTTTCGCTTCAACTGTGGTAGAAATTTGTTCGTGTAATGTTACATACGTCATCATCGTACTAAACAAAGTTTGGCATTCCTCATAAAATTCCTGAGGTGTTTTATTTCCCTGCGTAGCTAAAGAAAGGTCTCTATACAAAGCCGTTTCATCCCGTTGATCGGAAAAGTTATTGATTAAGGCCGTTCTAATCCCTAGCCAACTTTCAGGTATGCCGTTGGAATTGATGGTACAAGCGGCAGAGCCTTTTATTTTATTTAAGATGCCATTTAATAAGCATAAGTTGTTTAACTCGCTACCTGGGGCATTACTAACGTACTGAGTCACTATTTGATCGCATATTCTAACAAACCTAGTCAATACATTTGGGTTCCCATCGAACTCCGGGACCATACGAAGGGTCTTGAAAATTGTATCGGGGTCGTGGGCCATATTTAAACTATTTATACTACTATTTAAATTATCTTCTCTATCACTATTTAAATCTCTACTGTTATCTATAGCACTCCAGCGAGCCGTACGTGATGAGGGCTCCTGGGAGTTAGAATTTTTCGGGTGAAAAATCTTGGAAGTTGGGTGGTACTAGGACTAAATAGGAAGCAACACAGGAACAATTCAAGTGTACTTACAACAATTTCATCTCTGGTTCTCTTGTGAATCGAAGTCTGGATTCTCCTTCCGGAACTGCAGCTGGACCGTAGATTCGGATATTCGGCGCCGGGGCTCGATAGCCACCCAGGCGATTCGCGTACGCGGATGTCGATATTAGAGATCCCTAAGCTCGCGAACCGGCCCGCGAATATCCTACCGACTGCGCCAATTACGTTAGCTGCGATCGGAGGATTTAAAAAAAACCAAAAATGATTTAACTAAATTTATTTTAAAGTAAAAGAATTACATTGATTATATTAAATCTAAAATTAGCCTACGTGCCTATTCGAAGTATGAATATGGAATGGAATTTTACAGTTTTACAATAATTGAGTAATCTAGGTCTGTGCGACAGAAAGTGCTATCTCAGCTCGCCGTTTCCGTGTTCGTTTAATTGCAGCGTATGTTTCTACAATAAAATTATTGAGTGCTGAGTTGGCGATTCCCCTTATGCAGCTGCGTGTAACACGCTTTTAGTAATTGCGATGTTACACCAAAACTATAATATTCAAAATAAACAAAAATAAAAGGCAAATCTAGAATACATAGGGTCAAATTTAATCAGCCAACAAAGGAAACTCCACAAAGATGATGATAAAGAAATCAGATAAAGTGCCACGTTCAAACTCTGTTCACATACTAAAGTACACGTTTCAGACATGACATCCTGACGAAGATTCGCCAGTAATCAGTGAACTTATTAGGTAAAATAATGTAGGTACCCACTGACCATATAATCTAACAGGTAACGCCATATTATGTGTTACGCTAGCTTATACCACCAATTACAATTTAGTTTCCATTGTTGCCATGGATACACAGGGCAAACAAAACTCCGCTACTGAGAAATCCTTGATGCTTTGTCCAACCTGGAAATCGAACCCTGGACCTCATGATAAGCATTTGCGCTTGCGACCAATGAGACAGTTACTCTATATGCTATTTAATCATTTGTATTTTAATGACACATTTCAGCTGTTGCTGAGCCTCCTACATGCTTGTCAATAAGCGTAGCTTTTGCTCTGCGAGAGGCCATAGCAGCGTCCAGGGAAGACACCGGCTATCCCAAAAATAAATGGTTTGAAGTGGGTAAGGTACCGCGTCTTTCACTAGTTGTTTTTACACTACTTTAATCCAAAACAGCCACTATGTGGAGACCTGACGTTGGTGTGTTGATCTGGTCAAGATCAACGACCAGTGCTCCACTTTAGCTCTATTCCGAAAAACCTGAAAAATAAGGCGAGGGTCCTTGGCCCAGCAGTGAAATGATGCAGGCTAATAATAGCAGCAGCAGTATCAGTGTAGTGAGTGTGGCAAACGAAGCCCACGATATTGTAAGTGGTTAAATACATGTGGCATTGCAGGACAGTTCCATCTCAGAGAGAAGTAACCTCATTTTCCTGCACTCATAAAATTCAGGGACTCATCACAGGTGCTAGACAGTCAAAATTGGTATGCAGGAGACACCAATTTCGGATAAGTAGACGAACTCTTTTGACTTCTATATTTTATAAAAAAAACTTCAAAACCGTCCAGCGTCTAAATAAATTTTCAATTTCAAGAATTTTTCAAGTGGGCGTGGATGGTCAAATCGGAAACTATGAGGAATAGCGAAATACTCAAAGGAGTGTCGATTTTGATGAAAACAAAAACTGCATTCATTGGATTGAAGTAATGACAAACGGCTAACTAAAGGAAAATGTTACCAAACTTCCCAGAATTTGACCCTTATTAGCTACACTATCAGTGTTATTAATAGTGTGTGTATGTTTTTTCCAAAAACAACGAATTCGATTCCTGACTAGGAAAATTGTGTTTTCAAAAATCCTATGATGCAGTTTTAGTTTTCATCAAAATCCTCCTTTTAGTATTTTTCGCTTTTACTCATTGTTTCGGATTTGGCCATCCACGGCTTCTAGAAAAATTCACCCTGTATACCATAGACTTATCTATGATCTAAATTAACAAAACAATTTTCTGAATTTCAGATGGTCCGTTCACACTGGCTGTTAACGTGTTAAAAGCGGACGCTCGGCTCGACGAATTTCTGTTTAATTAGTTGATTAATTATTTATTCAAAAATTACTTTTTTCCTACACCTAGACAACCAAATAAATGTCAATGTATTATTATCCTTATAACTTTACTATGAATCCTATCAATGTTTTTTTTTTCCTTATCGTCTAAACGGTATGTTCTATTGTGGTTTTGATTCACAGCAATTTTACTACATAAGTACATAGATACATAATAAAAGTGGTAATTTGCTCGACCAGTTTCATAAGGAACTGGATGTACTACAGATCAATCGCGGCCGCCTAACCTTTCAAGGTTTACAAGCGAGGTTTACTTTAGGAAGGCAAATTGCAAAAAACCTGAGAAAATTGACCCCTTAAGGTTTAGGTTACCCCTTAATATTAAATATTTTAATTTGAAACAGTTGTTGATGTAGGTACACATTTTAGTTTCTTTCTTTAACGTTGCCCCACAATAGGATTGCTCCTGTATCGTGAGTGCGTTTCCAAAATTTTTTAAACTTATATACACAAACGGCCAGACCTGGAACAACTACTGTTGAACATATAAATATTTGTCCCGTGCGGGAATCGAACCCGCCACACGTAGCGCAGCAGCCAACCGCTCAGCCATTACGCCAACCGTGTCGTCAAAAACAACTCAACGTTACACAGAGGAAACTTACTAACTTCAGTTTATCCGTGATCATGGTGCTTGCAACAGCGCCGAAATATCGGGAACTCATAAAAAACAGTAAACATTGTAAATATCCCGTTAGTATTAATAGTAACATTAGTTTTAGTATATGCGAAACCTGAAACACGTGTCGAGTATTTTTATGTAAAGAATCTATGTACAAAATTTAAAAACTGTATCAAGAAAAATCACAAACTTATACCCTTGTTCTGTTACCTGGTTGTCCGCATAAAATCAAATCAAATATCACAAACAAACAAAAACATATTTCACAAAGTAATTGCGTACGTAAATAGTTGCATTAGTTAAAAACTGTGTCACAGTTATTAACGCCCACCTCCAGGAGGGAGACGACAGCGTTTCAGATACAAATATTAAAAAAAAAAATAGTAAACAATTAAAATAGTTAAAAGTAATTGATGTGCATGTGGGAGTGTTGTATGTGAGTGTAGTGGGTGTCTGTGGAATGTAAGTGTAGAGTGTGCTTGTGGAACCTCCCCACGAGCACACTCCGCGCTACTTGTGTTTGGTGTGCATGTCTACGGAAGAAAGATCTTTACGGTTTGACTAAGTTCTCCAATTCTTTGTTTGTGAGATTATGAAGCCATTTATCAGTAATTCTTTTGCAATCCCGGAGAGTACATGGATAAATAGAAAACACTTTATTTATTCTATTATAAAGCACAGGACTGCAGAAAATGAACTGCCGGCGGACAATTTCCAATTTAACACTTGATGTCGGGCAGACTCTGTCAGTTCTACGTTTGTGTCTTCCAAACTCTGGATCAAAAGACAAGTTTGAGTGTTTTCGCAACACTGTTCTTAGCACAAAAGAGTGTCTTACAGTGGGTAGCTTCCATAGCGCGTACAGTTCGCTGGTAGGGAACCGATAAAGTTTGAAGGTCATTACCTTAAGGACAGCCCTCTGCGCCCTCTCCAAATGCAGTAGAAGACATTTACCAGCACCACCCTAGACCGAAATACAGTACGTTAAAATAGAATGGGCAAGAGCAAAATACACAGTTCTCAGGCTAGAGAAATTGGCAGACGTCCTTAGATTTTTAAAAACAAAAATTAATTTTCTTACCCTAGAGACCAGTGAATCAATTTGCTCACTCCATGTCAACGTGCCGTCGACCCAGACCCCAAGATATTCTATTGAATCCGTGCGCATAACTTCAGGACAGCCACAGGTGTCAGTCCTCATTGTATGCCACGCATGAGCTGTCAGACGGAAGAGTAGGGCTGGCTGTGACGCTTTCCTTGGACAAAAAGTGATAAATTTGGTTTTATCCTAGTTGAGGGTGAGCAAATTCTGTGTGAGCCATCTCATAGTAACTCGCAAGGATGACTCTGCCTGAAGTCGAGCTTCGTTCCAGTCACTGCCACGAACCAGGAATTCAGCGTAAGCAATTAGTTTAGCGTTTTTTAAGTCGAGTTTGCAGAGCGCGTTTATGTAAACCAGGAAAAGGGTAGGTCGTAAGACACTACCTTGCGGAACTCCGTACGTGAGGAATGCTTCCTTACTGGTATGGTTGTTTATCTTGATGATTTGCGAGCGACCACTAAGGTAACTCTTAAACAAACTAAGCGGTAGGCCTCCTACTCCAATCCTTTCTAGTTTACTGAGTAGAAGGGGGTCAGAGGCAGTCTCAAAAGCTTTAGTAAGGTCAAGGAAGATAGCTATTGATTTATCCTTGTTGTTAAGATTTTGAGCTAGTGAACATATTAATTCTAATATCGCATCCTCTGTGTTTTTTCCTGATCTGAATCCATATTGGTAATTTGCGAGCATATTTTGTGAGCTAAGTTTAGTAATTTTTCGAGGAGCTTGGACAGAAAAGATAATACAGATATGAGCATACGTATATCGTGGTAGTACAATGTAATGATATTAGTTGAATCACACAAATTCATTGTGCGATTGGAGAGGTCTATCATAGAAATTGAGATTAAAAAATAAAGCACCAGTATTAAAAAAAAAAAACATTCTTTAAACGGTTTCAAAATCGCAATCTCATGTCAATGTCGAAAACATAAGAAGGTAAAAGTGCCTATAATATCGAGAGAGATCTTCTGAAGAGAAAATATGCTTCATACAAAGCGTCACGTTTCCGAGATAATTATCAGCCATAAAAAAATTCACCATCAGTGCAATTTAAAATCTTTTAAATCTTCCAAAGCGTCACATTCTGTTTCGGAAATGTGACGTTTTAGAAGATTTTTTCACACACAATACCTACTTGTTTGTATTGATGCCAGCTATTGATTAATACAGGTCTTACGAGTGGCTAATAAAATAAATGTTAACTGCAAAACGTGACCCTTTAGAACTTTAAAAACTTAGCGGGGTTGAGTTTCCATCTACTTCAATTGCACCGGTAATTGTCTAAACTATGTTAGGGCTATCTTCACATAAATAAAATTATGATAGTCAGCTTCTACTAAAATGTATTCGGCACTAGTGATAGTGTAGCTTACCATCAATGAAATATTTTTTGAAATCAGATGAGTTTCAGAGATGACCTCCTACAAACTAACTTACAAACTTCAAGTCTTTCTAATATTTGTACGAGTAGGCATACAACTGGTGGTAGGTAGGTGTATGCAGATTACGTCATATTTGGCAGGGATTTTAAAAATCATAATTGTGTGTTCAGTCGCCGATTCGATTTTGAATTTAACCATCAAAATTTTATGGTTTAAAATCATTTGGAGACATTTGACACTTTGTGGTAACCCGATGTGCTGACGACTGTACATAAGCACTTATTCAATTATTTATCCTGTTTCTGTGTCTTAGAGAAAGTCTGACGTACACGGTATGTGAATCTTCAGAAGTCGGTGACAAAAAAACTGAATCAAACACAACAAAAGTCACCGACTTCTGAAGCTAAAGTTATTTTTCACTTTTTTGTGTTTTTGAAGTCGGTTTTATTTTTTGCAAAAAGTTTTTTTTCTTATTTACTAGAGGTATTCGTCTGCCATATTCTATAACTAGCTGAGATCACCCAAAAACTCGTGTAAAGTTGTTCGTTCAGTTAACTATACAGCACTTATCGTAAAAGTGTGGTACTTACCTACAGTATACTTAAGAATACAAACAGCTGAAAAAAAAAAACAGCTGATCCATACAATATTTTGATACCTACTAGATCATAATGCATCAGAAAGTTGATTTTTTTCCGCGGTTACCATTCATGTCCCACGCCGCAATGATTGTTTTATTCTATTTTAGTTCCACTTATTAGGATATTTATTAAGTTGTGAAAGTTTGTCCATGACATCATCATCTGCTTAGCCTTTTCCCAACTATGTTGGGGTCGGCTTCCTGTCTTTCCGCAGTTAAAGGTCAAAAATAGTTTGCTAGTGTAGACGCAGCTTTAATCCCTGTTTCAGTGCATCCTCGTTCAACTAATGAATAATAGCGATAATTAGCTACGAGTACTTAACAAATCGTTGCCGATTCGTATGAAATAGTTTCGTTTATATTTATGGGTTCCTCGCACGTAAGAATCGTTCAGTTCTGATTCAACATGGACAGGATTACGTTTTATGTGAATAAAGATAAGTGCTCCGGTAAGTAGAGATTATATTTTCCATTATACAGTGTGTTTGGTTAACGCATAGCGATACCTTAAGGGCATTTTAGAAACTCATTTCTATCGACAAATACACGTTTAAAAATACTTCTAACCCCCTCTGGCAGGAAAGAATCACACTTAAATGACAATGAAATAGATAATTATACACGGAATTGCTGTCCCATGCGTGAAAATGTGATTTCACCATTTAGCCATATTATGTGAAACTTTATTAAAACCGGCGAAATGTGACTATTGGGACACCTCCGCCTAAGCCTTCTAAAAAAACAGGTGTTAGGTTATGATGTTACTAATTTCGTGAACCTTTACACAGTGGGTTCAGAAGTGGACTCAGACACGTCCCTGAACGACTACATACGGAACCATCTGAACCTGCGCGGCACCAAGTTCATGTGCAAGGAGGGTGGCTGTGGATCCTGTGTAGTGGCAGTCACCGTCAGTGACCCGCATCCTAGGACGTTCTCTGTCAATTCTGTAAGTACCTATACACTTATTAGGTTTTTGCTCGGTGTTACTCAGAAATATTATATCCACAACGAAGATATCCGAAAGAGAACCAGGGGTTGACATATCTCTTAGAGACCCTCCCGCCCATCACGGCGAAGGAAATACAAGAGGTCACGGAGATTTGGTTATTAAGGCGATTTTCTGTAGTCTGGGCGGGTGGGTTGAAGAAGCGGATGTCACTTCACATTGGCTCGTATGAAATCCGTTGATGCCTATTACTAAGGAGCTTCGCTCACTGGTAAGTCGAGGCGAAGTCGCGATGGCGGCGGCGCGGCGTCGCGGCACGACTGATTTTAGGTCTCTACGTGGAGTTGCATGGCTATGCTTCCTTCCCGTTTCTTTACGTAGCAAAGCACGAAACCAACTAGGTCGGCTTCCAGTACTTTACATGGAGCGACTGCCCATCTGACCTCCACAACCCAGTTAATACTGGGTAATATACCCCTTGGTAAGACTGGTGGTCAGACTTTCGGACTACCTGTACGACTGACAAAGATCTACAAATGACAGCCAGCTGGGACCGGCTGACTTAACTTGCTTTCCGAGGCACCGAGGACAACGGACGGATCTAGACAAGCGCGGCTTAACCTTGAAGATCGACCCGTGCGGATGTTATTGTTTAGCCAGGAGCTCCTGTTAATAATTTATATAATAATTGCATCGAATTTACAATAATCGTAATTAATTTCAATTTTAATAACAATTTGTGCGTGTTATATATGTTCCAGATAAATGATAAGCAATTTAGGTTATACTGAATTTGATAAAAGTTTAATAAAAGGTTCATAATAACTCGGTTATATTAATAATACAGTAAATTAGGACGTGGCAGTGGACGATGGTATGTAAGCGACCGGGGAGCCCGGCGGGCTGCTGGCCTGGCCGGCTATCAAAAATGCAATTCAGCAATCGCATCGCCAGGGTCGCTACATCCATTTTAATTCAAGTGCGAAAACTAAAATGTCAGGATGTATTTAACATAACGAGCTAATCATTGCAGCTGTTATTAAATTGTTATACTCTTGGAAACAACGTGCTTTAACCTACTTTCATGATAACACATAACTACTACTACTCTTAGCGGTTTAAGTAATGCACATATTGCACATGATCATGCATGCTTTGTTGTTTCAACCTGTAATCATTCGCTGCTGGATGTCGACCTCCAGCCTCCTGTCCCTTCCTCCTCCTTCTCTGGATTTTGCATCCCTTATCCAATTGTTTCCCGGGTACTTTAACTTATCCATCAACGTTATTGCTAATTATGTCAAAACATAATTACATCCTTGCTTGTTTTTGCATGTCTGTTCCGTATAAACGACGAATTTTTTTAATATCGTAATAAAAATAGGATTAATCCTCACCTTTTGGTATTTTTCTATAGTAATTAGGTACTGAAGATTGTGGCCTTATATCTCCTTGTCCTTTTTGAAGTTGGAACAGGTCAAAAGCAATTGTCGATGGTCGGCAGCGCAGTCTTAGGATGCGGTGATGGTCCTTCTGCGACATTACGGTTTCGCTGCGGAAAGCTGCGGAAAGGGTGAGGGAGATGACGAGTCTGAGACGCTCTCCCCAGGGCGAAGATAGAGAAAAAAAAGGTCTAAAGCAATCATGACCGCAATCTACTCGCGAATTTTCGTTAACCAGAACAATGATGTTCGTTTTACAACGTGATTCCTCTTTACTTTGCCCATTCTGCAGTAAATTTTATGTCCCGAGAGGACGTGGTAATCACGCTATATTCTTGCCTTGTTAAAGTCATCTTATTGTAGAACCAGGTTCAGCAATGCCTCATCAAAGATCGATTATATGTTTACGTTAACTGTTCTTCAGTGCCTAGTATCCGTGACATCATGCCAGGACTGGGAGGTGACGACGATAGAAGGGATCGGCGACCGTTCGCGAGGATACCATCCGGTGCAAAAGACCCTGGCGGAGTACAACGGTACCCAGTGCGGGTACTGCAGCCCAGGGTTTGTGATGAGCATGTACAGGTTAGTGCAGTTCTGAAAGTAGGATAGAAAGTTTCTTGATTGTTTTAGAAATTAATGACATTTTATTTTTGTGACTTACACTTCTTATTATTTTGCTTAATTTAATACCTGGCGCATGGCTTGCTCATAATGACTTTTTCTGTCCCTAACTAACTCCTTTGTACGTTTTTACCATGTACTGTCGTACTTAGTACCAATCACCGTCGTGTTACAATTATTCTTTTTAGCCTTCTAGAAGCAAACCATTATGATTTAACTCAGTACGAGATAGAAAATTCCTTTGGAAGTAACACCTGCAGATGTACAGGCAGCAGGCCAATCCTCGACGCATTCAAAAGTTTCGCCAAAGACGCTCCAAAACCTCAACCAAAATCAATTCAAGACATAGAAGATCTTAAAATCTGTAAAGGCAAAGAAGACTGCCACGGATGTGATAAAACCTGGTGTATGGTCAAACACAGTGATGCTGAACCTCCTCGGATAAAAAAGATTAATTTAAAGGATGGCCATGTATGGTATAGAGTTAATGAAATAACTGATATATTTACTGTGTTGGATTCTGAAGGATTTGATTCTTATATGTTGGTTAACGGTAATACGGGAAGAGGTGAGTTTATTGAAATATCGATTGAAGAACTCCTAAACCTGAAGCTCGACAATATCATTGTCATTATCACCATCAATTAAGCTGTTAAAACCTCCTCTACTCGACATAGACTTTCTTCAAACCCTAACTTAGATCGACTGTACGCTTTTCGTACTAACGGAGTTTCCAAAAATACTAAATTCTGCTTCTATTTTTTAGGTGCTGTCCCAATTCTGTTTTTCCCAAGAGTTCTTATAGATATCAAGCCGATAAAAGACCTTAAAGGATATTTCTTGGATCAGAACTTAGTAGTCGGTGCTGGTATAACCCTGACTAATCTTATGGAGTTGTTCAAGAATGTGTCTAAGGCGCATGAGGAGTTTCAGTATCTGTACAAGCTTTATGAACATTTAGACTTGGTCGCTCACATACCTGTCAGAAACGTAAGTTTAAAGAAAAGCATTATTGGTTCAAAATTTAAACATATCCCTCAAACTTTACAGTGCAGTCCTTTCTCAGTTGTGATTATCTTAATTATGGGTCGCATCACTGGCAAAAACAACGTGATCAAGAGCAATATTTTAAATTTGAGAAAACCTAAACTTTGTGGACCATCGTGTCTTCCACGCACAACTACAATCTTTGCCAGTCCGTTTCTTAAACTCGATATGTCAATTAATGCCCGATTACTTAACTGTACCCAAGTGATGTTCCATCTAGGAATACTACAAATTACTTTTTAAGAATAAAGAATTCTCAGGTGATCCACTTTTCGTTCGATTTTCAGATTGGCACTGTTGCTGGTAATCTAATGACGAAGCATCGGTTGCCAACATTTTCTTCGGATATTTTCTTGTTATTTGAGACTGTCAGAGCCACTTTGGTTATTGGTAAGAATTCAAGATCTCTAGATAAAATAATTTCTCTTCCTATGGATTCTAGATAAAATAATTTCTATTCAATATCAATTAGTACACCAAATTTTCTCAAGACCCTAATAGGTGTTAAATATTTTAGTTCACAAAGGATCATCAGTGGAGGTGACTCCAGAGGAATTTCTAGCACTAGATATGACAGGACGAGTAATAACTCAAGTGAAGATACCACCGTATTCTCATCGTTACCAGTTTGTGTCTTTTAAGGTTTGTATGAACTAAAGCCGCTTATCGTGTTGGGATACTGAAACGCAATTCGATTATGACCTTGTAGTTATTTTTCGCATTCGCAGCTTCTTAAATCTGTTGATTGGAGTCTGTAACATGAAGAAACAATAAGGCGGAGATTCATAAACGCTAATTACACTTTAACATTTGTGCCACACTATTAGGAAGAGCAGTTTAAAAGAACGTGCTAATTAACGTTAATAGATCTCCGCCTAAGTGACGGACTGATCTTTTTTCAGATCATGCCTCGCGCTCAAAATGCTCACGCTCAAGTTAACGCAGCATTTCTGTACGAGTTTGATGAGCATGAAAAAGATGTGGTATTATCAGCTAGAATCGTCATCGGTGGACTTTCGGCAAAATTCGTCCATGCTTACAAAACAGAGAAGTTTCTTTACATGAAGAAGATATTCACGAACGAAGTTCTGCAACAAGCACTAAAGATTCTGGAAGGTGAATTGATCGTTGAAGAAATTGCTGGTGAGATGAAACCGGCTTATAGGAAGAAATGCGCTCTTGGCTTGTTTTATAAAGTAAGCTATTAATTTTTGCTATTTCATGATTGCGGCCATCATCATCTTCCTGTCCTTGGCCCATGTTCCGTGGGACGCCGGTCGGCGCAACACATTTATGTTCTTCCATTCTCCCCCGTCAACAATCACGCTAATATTTACTTCTTTTTCTTTGTCGCTATCATCACACAATCCATGCATCTTTTAAATTCTTACGTATCAGTTTTGTACCTAGTTCTTTTTATACAAATCTAACTTCTCTTCCAGGGCTTGTTAGTTCTGATTCCCAAACAACACCTGAAGCCTTGGTATCGTTCAGGAGCAAGAGACTTCAGAAAGACACGACCAGTATCGAAAGGTTCCGAAGTCTACGACACGAACCCCATAATATGGCCTGTCACCGAACCAATGCCGAAGATCGACGCGTTGATACAATGTGCAGGGGAAGCTATGTACTGTAATGACTTACCCACGCAACCTAAGGAGGTTTTCTGTGCTTTTGTCACGTCCGATATTTGTACTGGTGAGATAGAGAGCATTGATGCTACACCGGCTTTGGTAAGCTCCACTCATGCGAATAAAAATCAACTAAATGAATACGATGCCCTCTTTTTTTAACGCTCTAAACTTAAGCATATTTTAAATTTTCCAGAAAATACCTGGTGTTTTAGCATTCTTCTCAGCCAAAGACATCCCTGGAAAAAACTCGTTTTTATCTCAAAGAGTACCTTCTCAACTAGTGCCGGAGGAAGTGTTCGTTGAAAAGTACATTAAGTACTACGACCAACCTGTAGGTCTGATTGTAGCTGAAACAGAAAGACTAGCATACCAAGCTGCTTTGCTGGTCAAGATTAACTACAAAGTAGATAAGAAGAAGCCGATCTTGACAATAAAAGATGCCAGAGAAAGAGAACCGGATCGTGTCACATTGTTCATAGTCTTGCCGGCAAGAGACCGAGGTACGAATGTGCAGAGAGTTTTTAAGGGTACTGATGATATCTATGCGCAGTACGTCTATCATATGGAGACTCAGACCGTGGTCACCAGGCCCAGTGAAGATGGAATAGATGTGTTAGCCAGTACGCAGTGGTTGGATTCTTTCCATATCGGTCTATCAGAAGTGCTGAATATACCGCAAAACAGGTATGAAAAGTATTTTTTCTTCTCATAATTCCTTATTTTCTCTATCAGTTTGACTTTCAGGTATGGCAGTGGACTTACAAGTGGAGGAGGACTGCAGGTCATGTGTTCGAACTCGGGCAGGCGCATTACTTTGTGTAATTTCTTTCTGCACCATTGCTCTCAAAACGATGAAGCAAAACATCACGAGGAAATCGGCATGACCCATTGGGCCCGCGTGGTGAATTCCATCCGGCCTGTGTCCTAGCAGTGGGAAAATTATAGGTTGATTTTGCTAAACTATCTGTGCCTTCTACTCCGGATAGTTCGGAAGGTTTTCTTTTATAATAATTTCTCCATTTACTTTTCTAGAATAAACGTAAAAGTACCTCGAAATGGTGGTGCGTATGGGATGAGGATAACCCGTGCGAACCTCGTGGGAACCGCATGCGCTCTGGTGACTCACCTCATGGACAGACCCTGCCGGTTCGTCATGAGCATCCAAGCTAACTTGAGAGTGGTTGGCAAACGCTTCCCTTGTACACGGGACTTTGAAGTGAGTGGTATTATTTTTTAGAAAGCTTACAAAATAACAAAAGTGGATTATTTTTTTCTGATTTCGCCGTTGTTTTTTTTTCTGATTACACAAGGAGTAAACGGACCCTTCACAAAGCCGTCAACCAAGCATTCTATACATCATACTAAGTAAGGGCTTGTACACAAAACTGCGATGCGACGTCGCATCGCAAAAATCTGCGAGCACCCTCTACGCATCGCAAGAACTTGCGAATTGATTCGCATCGCGCATTCCTGCGATGTTGCGTCACACTTGTTGAAAATCTTCTTTGTTTCTTTTTCCTGTATCTCCTAAGCAATAATAAAAGTGCACATTTCTTTTTACGATCCATGTCACGACCTAGTTTTCAATTCAAAATACGTTTAGTACGGTTAACGGTCGTCGAAGGAATGGTCACCCTGGGAGACGCCTTGCCGCACAAAATCGCATCGCAGCAATTCGTGTCGTAATTTTCTGCGTTGCGAATTCGCATCGCATCGCATCGCAGTTTTGTGTACAAGCCCTAACCCATACACAAAAATTATTGCTGAAAAACGACTTTTTTTTGGGATGAAAAATCACGTTTTACGGTAAAACTCAATGTTACGCACTCAAAACATTGTGCTGATGGACGCATTGAATAGTAAACGGGTCATGGAGGTATGTAAAGTTATAACCTTAAAAAAAAAAAAAATTAACTTATGAAAAAGTTGTAACTTTAACCTCCTATATCCGTAACTGCAAGGTACCCAGGTAAGGTCCAGCACAAAAAAAAATTGCAGTGAACAGAAGAACAAGTGCTGTTCGGCTTTAATGAGGGTCTTTTTACACTCATTATTCGAAGACAGTTTCTCTATTGTCTCTCCGGAACTCGTCAAGCTTCATTGTTTTCTGGTGGTCGCCACTCTTGATTCTGGGTTACAGCAGTTTCAGTGGTTTGAAATAGTGATGTAGGTTTGTTCTTTAAAAAAAAACATCTTCATTATTACGCGAATTACATTTGCAGTGAGTCAAATAAGTTTAGCTAATTATTATTGAGTGTCTGCAAATAAACTGCAAATTCTACAAACATGCAGTTATTTGACGCAAGTGCTACATAATTTCTTCAGGCGTTGCGATGGGATCCAACGCGCAAGTCTGAATTGTTAAAGCAGAATACACTTCAGATAGATAGATAGATATATCTTATATTTGGTCTAGTAACGCTATTCCATGAAGTTAACTTCGAACCATTTAAAAATAATTGCATACAACTGGCTCTTAAACTATTTTGCTGTTTGGTTCACAGACGGATCTTCAATTTAGTAGGTACTTTTTTATCTCACGTTCCTTGCGCAGATTGGCGTCAGTAGTTCTGGGCAGATCCAGTATCTGGAGTACCATATCTATGAGGACAATGGGTACGTGGTCAGTGACCCCGTCACGGCCCTGGTACTAACCGCTATTAAGAACTGCTACGACAACCGGCGGTGGCAGTACAAGGTATTCAATGTTACTACGGACACGGCTTCCAATTCGTATGCTAGATCACCAGGTAAGATCACCGTTCACTATAAGTAAATCCATAAGTATGAACGGTGATCTTACCTGATCACCGTTCATAAAAATTAAATCTTTAATTTACTTGCATCTCAGAGTTTCACAATTAAGTTATTCGAGTTAAAACTATATTGATTCAATCATAATATTAAATCAGCTACTTGAACTCTTTAAAATAATTGTATCCATCTGACCAATTCAAAAATACAAAAACATTTAAAGAAATATCAATCAGTCTCTAATAAATTCTTTCTTTTTCCTTCTTTTTTTTTTCCAGGAGCATTAGAGGCAATATCAATGACAGAAATGATAATGGAAAGGATATCTTATGAACTAGAGCGTGATCCTGTTCAAGTCAGGATCAACAACCTTGAACCGACGTACGTTGAAGTTCAGGAGATGATACAAACTTTACTCAGAGACGCTGAGTACAATAAACGCAAAGATGAAATACAGAACTATAACAAACTTAACAGATGGAAGAAGAAGGGTCTCAGAGTAGCTTTCATGAGCTGGCCCGTAACTACTCTCCTTGACTTTCACGTTCTTCTCTCTGTGTACCATGGAGACGCTACAGTTGTGGTCCATCATGGAGGCATAGAAATTGGACAAGGGATTAACACGAAGGTGATCCAAACTGTGGCGTATACTCTCAACATTCCCATAGAAAAAGTCAAGTGTAAGCCTCCTACTGTTTCAACAAACCCTAATAACTTCACCACTGGAGGAAGCAGGACGACGCAATGTGTCTGTTTTGGCGCTATCAAGTGTTGCCAAATTCTTTTAGACCGTTTGACGGTTGTCAGGGACACCTTAACTGATCCCACATGGGAGATACTGATTGAAACAGCTTTTACTAGAGGAATAAATCTGCAGACTAGCTACAGGGTCACCGCTAACGATCAAGTGCCGTACAGGTGTGGGGGAGTATGCTTGACTGAGGTGGAGCTGGACATTCTTACTGGAGAACATGAAATACTAAGAGTCGATATTGTTGAAGATGTCGGTACGAGTATCAATCCTGAGCTGGATATTGGTCAGGTAAATGTTGATTAATTTGGTTAGCTAAATTTATTCACAAATCTCCCTCTACTTGTGTTACTTACTGAAGTACAGACAACAGACTAAATCACCCAAGACTGCAAGACTGCTGGTTTGCTTTAAGAAACTAATGATGAGTGATTTTTGAACATATTTAGGTTACTTGTAAACGCATACATCTATACTATATCCAGATTGAAGGTGCTTTCATGATGGGAGTCGGCTACTGGACGCACGAAGAGCTGATCTATGACAAGAAGAATGGAGAATTGCTCACAGACCGCACTTGGTACTACAAGGTGCCTCTCACCAAGGATATTCCTATAGATTTCAGAATACAACTCAGGAGAAACTCTTATAATCCTATTGGGACTTTGGGTGCTAGGGGTAAGTGAATATTTATAATAGTTATTATCGCTACTGGAGCTGATGAATAAAATAAACTAAATACATTTAATTAGCACAGAATAAGATATTGTGTTAAAAATATAAAAAATAAGTAGGAATGAGTGCCAGTACGGTGCGTTAAATAATCCTAGTTCCGAGTTCATAAAAAATAAATGACAACTACTGCCAACTAGTTCTGTCTTAAATATACCTATATTTTTCATTGATAAGCAAAAGGTCAGGAATAACCTTGAAAAACGACATGATAAAGTACACGAATTTTAATAAATCTCTTGACCACGACCTAAAAATGCGGTAAACTTAGCTACAGCTATGGCATCGGACCGATTAATTAAACCGAGTTATCTGAACCCACTTGCAGCTCAATCGCATTAAATGCATTAATATAATGCTATATGCTAATGAGTCGCCCTTGAAGGAGCTTGGGGTTTCGATCAACTCAATGCTTTCCGGCGGCGGTGTGAACGATGCCGTCGTCGATGTCTTGTTTGGGGCTAACCTGTGTGCCCTACGCAAGAAGGACGGCGGCATTCGTCCCATTGCCGTTGGTTGCACCTACAGGGGTATACCAAATATGGCTGACAAAATAATTATTTTGGGAGCTGTATAGTGAATCGCTTGCAACTAAGTTCCAGCCACTTCACTTAGTTTTGGTTCCAGAGGGGGCTGTGAAGCTGCCGTACATGCCTTATCCTCTTTTCTAAACCCGAAGAAAGGTGAGGTCATCCTCAAGGTTGACGTCAAAAATGCTTTCAATTCCCTGAATAGGGGGACACTTTGTTGGCTGAAGTCAAAAAAGTACTATCCGAAATTTATGGTTTTATGTGGCAATGTTATAGGCACTCTTCAAAATTACTTTACAAGGACAAGGTTTTGGAATCTGCAGTTGGTTGCCAACAAGGTGACCCTTTCGGGCCTGACATTTTCAGTTTGGCTGTTCATCCCATAATTCAACAACTAAATTCAAAATTTAACGTGTGGTATTTAGATGATGGAACACTAGGAGGTGATGTTGACACAATGACCGGCAACTCCTCATACAGCAATTTAAATCTATTGGCCTGGATCTGAACCCCTCAAAGTGCGAAATTTACCTCTCTGACGTTACCGACAGCCAAAATTTCATTCCAAATCAAAATTTTAGAAAAAAGTTCCTTACACATCCTAGGTTCCCCTATTTTAGAAGAAAGTTTTTCATCTTTCGTCGATGGCAAAATCTAACATTTTAATGATATTTCGGATAGACTCTCCAACATTAATTTACATTCGGCATTCACCCTATCAGATATTGCTGTTTTGGACCAAATTTTGTGTATTTTCTCCGTTGTTCTCCTCTTTGGAAGAAACCACAACTTTTGGACAAAATTGACCAAATTACTCGCAACACACTAACATTCATTCTTCATGTGGCCCTGGACGACCTAGCTTGGCTGCAAGCCACCCTACCAATTCGTTTTGGTGGCCTCGGCGTCCGCAAAATTTCTAGTAAGCTTACGGTCTTTTCTGTCCTCTGTCCACAGCACTGAGAAGAATTAGAGTTATATTGTATGCTGGCGATCCATCAATGTAGCTTTTGAAAAATTAATACACCTTCATCATCTTCATGCCGTTGTCCCATGTTACCTACTTGGGTTCGGACGCAACACGTTTTTCTTCCATTTGCCCCTATAACCGTCTCGCAATAATTTACTCCTTTTTATATCATATCATTCCTCATCCAATCTATCATTTTTTTCTTTGGTCTTCCTCTCCCTCTGCATTCACAAAGATTTATACTTTATAAAACCGCTTTTAGTAATTGCGATGTTACACCAAAACCATAATATTCAAAATAAACAAAAAATAAAAGGCAAATCTAGAATACATAGGGTCAAATTTAATCAGCCAACAAAGGAAACTCCACAAAGATGATGATAAAGAAATCAGATAAAGTGCCACGTTCAAACTCTGTTCACATTCTAAAGTACACGTTTCAGACATGACATCCTGACGAAGATGCGCATTCGACAGTAATCAGTGAACTTATTAGGTAAAATAATGTAGGTACCCACTGACCATATAATCTAACAGGTAACGCCATATTATGTGTTACGCTAGCTTATACCACCAATTACAATTTAATTTCCATTGTTGCCATGGATACACAGGGCAAACCAAACTCCGCTACTGAGAAATCCTTGATGCCTGGAAATCGAACCCTGGACCTCATGATAAGCATTTGCGCTTGCGACCAATGAGACAGTTACTCTATATGCTATTTAATCATTTGTATTTTAATGACACATTTCAGCTGTTGCTGAGCCTCCTACATGCTTGTCAATAAGCGTAGCTTTTGCTCTGCGAGAGGCCATAGCAGCGTCCAGGGAAGATACCGGCTATCCCAAAAATAAATGGTTTGAAGTGGGTAAGGTACCGCGTCTTTCACTAGTTGTTTTTACACTACTTTAATCCAAAACAGCCACTATGTAGAGACCTGACGTTGGTGTGTTGATCTAGTCAAGATCAACAACCAGTGCTCCACTTTAGCTCTATTCAGAAAAACCTGAAAAATAAGGCGAGGGTCCTTGGCCCAGCAGTGAAATAATGCAGGCTAATAATAGCAGCAGCAGTATCAGTGTGGTGAGTCTGGCAAACGAAGCCCACGATATTGTAAGTGGTTAAATACATGTGGCATTGCAGGACAGTTCCATCTCAGAGAGAAGTAACCTCATTTTCCTGCACTCATAAAATTCAGGGACTCATCACAGGTGCTAGACAGTCAAAATTGGTATGCGGGAGACACCAATTTCGGATAAGTAGACGAACTCTTTTGACTTCTATATTTTATAAAAAAAACTTCAAAACCGTCCAGCGTCTAAATAAATTTTCAATTTCAAGAATTTTTCAAGTGGGCGTGGATGGTCAAATCGGAAACTATGAGGAATAGCGAAATACTCAAAGGAGTGTCGATTTTGATGAAAACAAAAACTGCATTCATTGGATTGAAGTAATGACAAACGGCTAACTAAAGGAAAATGTTACCAAACTTCCCAGAATTTCACCCTTATTAGCTACACTATCAGTGTTATTAATAGTGTGTGTATGTTTTTTCCAAAAACAACGGATTCGATTCCTGACTAGGAAAATTGTGTTTTCAAAAATCCTATGATGCAGTTTTAGTTTTCATCAAAATCCTCCTTTTAGTATTTTTCGCTTTTACTCATTGTTTCGGATTTGGCCATCCACGGCTTCTAGAAAAATTCATCCTGTATACCATAGACTTATGGAAGATCTAAATTAACAAAACAATTTTCTGAATTTCAGATGGTCCGTTCACACTGGCTGTTAACGTGTTAAAAGCGGACGCTCGGCCCGACGAATTTCTGTTTAATTAGTTGATTAATTATTTATTAAAATATTAATTTTTTCCTACACCATGACAACCATAAATGTAAAATGTAATTGATATTATTATCCTTATAACTTTACTATGAATCCAATCAATGTTTTTTTTTTCCTTATCGTCTAAACGGTATGTTCTATTGTGGTTTTGATTCACAGCAACTTTACTACATAAGTACATAGATACATAATAAAAGTGGTAATTTGCTCGACCAGTTTCATAAGGAACTGGATTTACTATAGATCAATCGCGGCCGCCTAACCTTTCAAGGTTTACAAGCGAGGTTTAAAGGTGTCAGCGGCCGCCCTGTGAACAGTGGTTCGCAAGTTCAAGCCTCAGCTAAGGTATTTTGTTTTTGTATATTTCGATTGTTTTAATACTGTAAGATTTCAAAAATAATAACTATGGTGCAAGTTAGATCCCCAGCCGGTATCCCCAGCCGGTTTTCGCTTTTGTAAATAGGTATGTTGATTTTTTTAAGGCTTTAAGATTTCCCAATCATTACCAAATAGTTTTATACATACTTTTAGTTTTTTTTTAACCATTCAAACGATGTTTCATTGTAATCGGTGCTCTCTATCAAAAGATATATGAGTGTCTCCGGGTATTTTTTGTTAAAACATCACGTGTGAATTATAAAATCCATGTGGTTAGATTCAATGCACAAATATTGTCCGATGATTAGCATTTATTTCGTCATCTGTTGAATGTAGAGTTTTCGTAAATACATTATTTAAAATAAGAACTAAAAATTTTGTGTTGGGTAAACATTACATAAGATAGTTAATATTATTTTGTTCAAAAACCTATTCTGTCAAACACATGTACCTAAAGATAATATTATGATCATAGTAATAACATGTTTATAAAAATATAATATATTCTGACACCTATTATTAATATTGCTCATTGTTCACTATGCCTTAGATTGGTGGCCTTTAAAATCAATTTCTTAGAGAAATTGATTTGATTTGATTGATTGTTTACCTAGGTAAGAACCTAAACAATGAAACTTCCCCTGTGTTAAGTGGGGTCTGGGGTCAAACTGTGTAAGTTTAACGTTGCTTCCTAAAGAACATCAAAGTTAGTTTTTAAACCAAATGAATCCTTCTTTTACTGCAAAGAATGTTATACAGAGTTTCAACCTAGCCAATCCAACTACATAGCTGTTGACTCCGGAGTTTGACAGATATTTCAGTGCCTGATCAAAGTCAGGTGTCGGAGTCCGGTCAAATCAGTTTGACCATCTTTCGATGATTGTTGCAGCTGTCATCAATTCACAGTTTACGTGTTTGTAGGTATGGTATAGTTTTAAGTACAATAATAAATCTTACACAAAAGGATTTAAAAGTGCCTATTAGTAAAGAAATAAATGTTTTTTTATCACTACCTACTTGTTTATTTTAAGAATAAGAATATTGTGCATAACTTAGAGAAGGTTTAAGTTTTTGTTTGATTGTAATTGGTGCTCTCTATCAATGTATGAATTTAAAGTGTTCAAGAAGAACTTATCATCATTATATATGCAACATGCAACGACATCTATTGAACCAAAATGGTACTAATTAATAAAAATGTGCTCACAGGATAACTTTTAAATCGACTGGCTAGTTTTTTTTTAAGTTATCATAGCAAAAGGTACTCTAGATTAGTCTACATGACGCTGCTTTGAGAATTTACATGGCCTATAGTGTGTGTTCGATCCCTTTGCATGCATTACATGCGCGCTTTGCAGCTTAACTTCGTACTCGGTAGATGGCGTTGTTCTTTTGAGTCCATTTTCTGAATCGCGGTGTTATGATTCTCCGTGAAACCT
Source organism: Noctua comes (assembly GCA_963082995.1). Lineage (NCBI taxonomy): Eukaryota > Metazoa > Arthropoda > Insecta > Lepidoptera > Noctuidae > Noctua > Noctua comes. Next base: position 3,010,956 of record OY720279.1, on the reverse strand, counting down.
AAGGAGGAGGTTCTTAATTAGTCACATATAATTTTTTTTATGTATGGCCACGCACATTTATCGTGTTTGTGCTCATTTCATGCACCTTGATGAGAAATTTAAACATAACTAGAGTATGACTTTCATCGAAGGTCTGACGAAGGAGACAGAAGGCAGTTTCAAGAGGTCCTCAAGAGCCAACAGTATCTATATCGTGTTTGGGCTCATTTCATGCACCTTGATGAGAACTTTAGACCTAGCTGGAGTATGACTGTCATCGACGGTCTAACGATGGAGACGGAAGGCAGTTGCAAGAGGTCCTCAACAGTTTACAGCAGCTATATTGTAATTGGGCTCATTTCATGCAGCTTGGTGAGAATTCTAGACCTAGCTGGAGTAAGAACAGTCTTACTCTAGAATTCTCATCAAGGCACTGTCTTCCGTCTCCATCTTTAGACCGTCGATGACAGCATCGACGGTCTAACGGTGGAGAAGCAAGGCAGTTGCAAGAGGTCTTGAACATTTTACAGCAGCTGTATTGTTATTGGTCTCATTTCATGTACCTTGGTGAGAACTTTAGACCTGCCCTGGAGTATGACTGTCATCGAAGGTTTGACAATGGAGACGGAAGGCAGTTGCAAGAGGTCCGCAACAGTTTACAGCAGCTTTGTCGTGTTTCGGCTCATTTCATACACCTTGATGAAAACTTTAAACCTAGCTGGAGTATGACTGTTATCGAGCGTCTAAGGATGAAGACGTGGGGCTGACGAGGGAAGCCCTTATTTGGGAAATACATAAGTAGAATATTTTAGCGATTAATTCAATTATTTGAATCTATACTAATATTATAAAACTGAAGAGATTGTTTGTTGGTTTGGTTGATCGCGCTAATTTCAGGAACTACTGGTTCGAATTGAAAAAATATTTTAATGTTGGACAGCCTATTTATCGAGTAAGGCAACATCACGCTATAACTAATAAGAGTGGAGCATCAATGAAAAATGTTGCAAAACGGGGAAAATATATTCCTTTTGAGAGCTCCCGTTGCGTGCGCTGCGTAAACGGTTAAAGTTACGCAACAATCATGTATGACGGAATTGCACCTCTTTAAAGTTCTAAAAAAAATTCCGTGATAGCATATGTCTATCTTTTAAGGTTGACTCACTGTAACCTTCGATTACGGTAATAATTTTTTTTTCCAAAATAATGCATTATTTGCGAAGCTGTTTTTGTAAACATGGTATTTATCCTTATCCAAATAAATCCGTTATTCATCGCAAGTATTATATTTATATTATTTCAATGAAAATATTAGGAGATATCACAGTTTTAAAATAACTCCGCAGCAAAATAATGATCAGGTACCGTGGAATGATGTGTGTGATGTGTTAGAATCGTACTATAGGTGCCTACAACCCACTCCCTCTAACCCTCTCTCTCTCTTATGTGACGCAGACGAAGTTGCGCGGGTCAGCTAGTATTAATAAAATTACTTCACCATACTTTCCTAGTCATAGGTAAAATAAAAACCAATAATAGGCCGTATTTTGTTTGTGTGCGGAACCACTTTTTAATATCAAAAACAACGGAAAAGCAACAACAATAATATATATTATTTTACAAATAAATTCCGCAACTACTTCGTGATGATAGTCAGCCAAAGGAAATCTTTATGATCGTTGCCAATTTCGACTTCAGTTCCAATACTATAAGCCGTCTTTTTAACTCCCTGTTTTTTATTTATCCGCAACCGATTTATAACTTTCGTACCGTGTGGTAGTGTTTCAATAAGGTTTAGACCCATATCTTTGAAAGTGGCCACGGTCTTTTTATAAATGGCAGGTACTGTTTCTTCTGAAGTTGTCGCGGTATCTATACTCGAACTAATTAAATGGCATACGGCATTTTTGTTTTCATCAGGCATACAGTTATTGGAATGCTCACGTTTTTTCACAACCTTCGATTCATCCTAAAAAATAAAATGTATATAATATGTATACTTTCCTAATTCCGGTAAAAATAAGCTTGTGAAACATAAAAAAAACCCTGCGACCCGTGCACCCCCCAGCTTTATCCACAAGTTAATACATATTTTCTTTATCATAAAAGCTACGTACGTACCTCTGTAATGGTAATCGTTCCTGTACATTTGTTTTTTTTTTTAAATATCTGCACCTCCATTTATGCTATTTAAATGTTTGTACTGTATGTGAAAATGGTATTGATACCCTTCGAACAATAAAAGTCTTCCTCGACTTTGTGCAACAAAAGTTAAATTAGTTTCGCTCATTGTAATTTGTTCTATAGTCTAAGTTCCGTTTTCCTACTCATGTGGTCTAAGCTCCAATTTTACAATTATTGGCATAAAATGACAGAATTAAAACAAAATATGTAGTTACCATGTCAACACTTAAAGAATATTAGAACATGCAAAGAGGAAATACTTTGAGGGAATACCTACAACCGCATTGATAGTAAAGTGTCATCTCAATGGTGCAGATAAGACCATACTATCAATGCAGTTTCGTTTGCACCATTCTCAATGGTTCAGATGAGACCATACTATTAATACAGTTTCACTTGCACCATTAATGGTGCAAACGATACTAATTAGTCTCCTCTGCACCATTGATGGTGCAGGTCAATGGTGCAGACGGTACAACGAGAAAGCTGTTTGATGATAATAACTACAAAAAAACTAAAGCACACCCCGTACTGAGATAGGAGGAGTAGTTTAAATTTAAAATGCTTTGTGCTTTTGATTTTCAGTTTTTTGGGTTTTTTATTACATACATAATTTGTCATCAGTGCAATTTCAAATCTTATAATCCTCCAAAGCTTCAATTTCTGTTTCGGAAATGTGACGTTTCAGAAGATTTTGTCATACACAATACTTGTTTGTATTGATGCCAGCTATTGATTAATACAGGTTTTATGAGTGGCTAATAAAATAAATGTTGACTGCGAAACGTGACCCTTTGGAAGATCTAATCGCATACTAAGGTACAACTTCAAAAACTTATCGGGGTTGAGTTTCTTTCTATTTTAATTGCAGTGGTAATTTTATTAACTGTTAATGAATTTAACTTTATTCGTAATTTACATTTGTAATTGGAAAATATTTAACTAATCTAAAATTAGATGCACAATTTTTACTATTATGTAACAGTCAAAGGTGAAAGTAAATGATAAGCTTTATTATGTATAGGGTTAATAGCCATCTTCACACAAATAAAATTATTATAGTCAGCTTCTACTAAAAAAACATTCTATGGCATTCGGCACTAGTTTAGCTTACCATCAATGATATATTTCTGAAATCAGATGAGTTTCAGAGTTGATCTCCTACATACTAACTTACAAACTTCATACTTTATAATATTAATACGGGTAGGCATACAGGTGGTAGGTAGGTGTGTGCAGATTACATCATATATGGCAGGGATTTTAAAAATCATAATTGTGTGTTCAGTCGCCGATTCGATTTTGAATTGAACCATCAACATTAAAATGTTGATGGTTTAAAATAATTTGGAGAAATTTGTCAATTTTTGGTAAGTTGATTTGCTGACGACTGCATATAAGCACTTATTCAATTATTTATTCTGTTGCTGTGTCTGAGAGAATGTCTGACGTACACGGTATATGACACATAACAGAACTGAAATAAAACTTGCAGTCGCACAAAAAGTACATCGCTTATAGAGAAAATCCTCTTAGGCGCAGTAACTTAGTGACCGCCGCCGCATCGGGACATACCGACACGATGCCTAACGTAACCGAAGATAATACAACCAATGTTTTGGATTTTGAAGATGGCTTCCTAAACTTAACTAAACTGGAGAATATCTTCTGGATCACCGGGTTGATTCTGTCATCGCTATGCTTAATTCTACAACTGGTGCTCTTTATAATCAGACGCAACACAAGGAAAATAGATCAGAAGATCCTCTCGCAGCTGACATTAGCAAGACTGATGAACTCGATGTTAGAGTACCTGATAACGTACTCGTTGTTTTACAATTACACGAAGGACCTGACGTTTGCATTGTATCTGCAGACGGATTTCGTACTAGTGTGCTGGATGTCTTTGTACACCAAGAACTTGTACGAGAAAGTGGTGCTAGTGTTTGCGTTGCAAAAGTGGAATTTCACTGTTCTATCTCTACTGATTTGGATCCTTACCATACCACTAGGAGTGTTGTGCCCCGTCTCTATAATATTGAATCACTTTGAAGAATTCTATATAGCCTACTCGTGTTTGAAGTTCTTCATTTTGAGCCTAAACGGTATGTTTTTCGGTAGAATCTTCTACGTTATTATAACCAGAAACAATAACTTTAACAGAAATTTTGCCGATATTATAAAAATTTGTGTCATCTCATTCATATTGGTTACTTTAACCAGTTTACAAGTTTTTTTAATTACATATCATGACATCTTATCAAATTTTGAAGTGGTTGAGTGGACAAATAAATACAGTGTTATCAATTCCTATCAGGCGATAGCGGCTACTATTATATTTTTGATTTTAGCTAAGACTAGTGTTTAGAGACTTGTGGATCACTACAGGAAATGTCTCTTGAGTCATAAAGATGTACATTGCTCAAAAAAATATTTTAAGAGTAACTTAGACAGGGGCAAATTATATATAATACTTAAATAAACATTTCTTTTTTAAATTTTTTTTAGTGAAATAAGGTTGTGTGTGCAGTATCGAAAACACGTCTCAACTTTTAGAAGCGATTTTTTTTCTGTCTATTGTAATTTTATGGTATCAAAAAATATTTTGTATTTTGCTAAGTGTTTGCTGTGTGTATTTTGTTTGTGTTTAGCGTGTGTAGTGTAGAGCTCGTGACTCCTCCTCCTTTTTTACCCCTATGAGGTGAAAAAGTAATACTGTTTATGAAAAAAATGTTATTAAGTACTTGTACAGTAACTTGATAATTTACCCAAATACTTTAGGTATTGAAAAAAATAATTGCGATCTTAATTAGATACCTACATATATCAACTTTTGCGATGATAATTATTAATTTAAAAACTACCTTTTATAGAGCACGAAAAGTTGAAATTCGGAGGTGAAAATACTAGTACTAGTGTTTTTATAAAACTGGACAAATAGCAAAATATTTTGCTGATCACTAGTTTCTTAAGATTCTTCTTGTGGAGTGCCATTTTGGATTTAATTTAAAGTAGAAAAAAAATTGATTTGAAAATATTAATTTAATTTGCAATAACTGTTAAGTAGATAATGTTAAGACTTTATAAGAGTACGTTGTACAATTAAATTAATTTGTGAAAAAGATTTTTTTTTTTTTTTTTGTAACACAGCACCTGACGTTACCCTGTATCAACCCATCCACAGCCGCCGGTGAGTGATGCGACACACACTTATTCATCGCGTATCACTTGTTCCCTTTTCGTGAGCACCGTCGCGTCGCAACCACCATGCAGTAAGGCAGGCCTGTCCATCATACGGAACCCGGGCCACCAAACTTTATAAGACATCAATGAAAAGGTATTGTTGAACATTGTCTAAAAAATTTCTATAAGTCAGTTATTTCCGCGCCATACTTACCTACCCGTCCCACCTCACCTACCCGCGAATGCAGACCGCATCATAGCAGTCTCGTGCGGCGAAACTTGTTTTATTTAAATTTAGCTCAGAGGTCAGTTTGCATTTCTTTTGGCCCGCTACGGTTACAAAAATACTAAACTTGGCCCTCTATAAAATTACGTTGGACACCCCTGCTCTAAGGTATAAGCAATTGCGTGCATTTTCTTTCTTTTTCTTTAGCTCGTAGGTACCAGGCGTCTTCTCTATTTCCAGGCGCACCATGATGATATTAAGTTACCACAGTTTTTATAACTTTACTTATTACGGAGGATTTGTTAACATTACGAACATGTCACCCTCATGGGAACACTTTATTACATGCAAAACTTAAAATCTACGCTTAATCCCTAAATTAATTAATTTGTTCATTATTCTAGCAGTTTTAGAGACTGGAAAGGCTAGAATCATATTACATGCTCCCCGAATATTCATATCAATTGGTCTACAATCAAGTATCTTTCCGCCTCATCCCGAACACACTCCACCATACTATGGAAAACGCCTTCTATATTCGATGTTACATTCAAGTTACCACAGTTTATAAATCCGTAGAAATCATGCTTTTACACACACCTTTTGAAAAGGTCCTTTTCTATGGCCGTTATTCTAACAGACTACTATGTAAATCGCTGATCATGACACAACAAAGTGTAGGTATCAGTTTGGGTATTGTCGTTCATGTGCATATTTATTCGGGCGGGAAAGACTGTATCCTGAGTCGAGTCGGAATTAACAGTTTGTATATTGTCACAGTGTTTTATTGTCACACATGGCTGGATCCTGCACTGCAACTGTTAAGACCTACAATATCATGATACGAGTAGGTATCTATACATATAAAGGGTGTAAAAAGACCCTTAACATAACCGAAAGGCACTTGTTCTCCCCGTCTTTGCGATCATTTTTTTGTTCTAGACCATACCTGGGAACCTTCTAGTTACGGAGATATTGGGGGTCAAAGTTCCAACTTTTTCACAAGTTTTTTTTTAAATAGGTACATGTTTTTAATGTAAGATTTTTATTTTACGCACCTCCACGACCTCCGTACTATTAAATCCATCCATCAGCACAATGCTTTAAGTGCTTTCCATCGAGTCCTACCTTAAAATGTGATTTTTCACCTCAAAAAAAAAAAAGTCGATTCCCAGCAATAAATTTTGCGTAAAGTTACTTAGTTTGATGTACAGAATGCTTGGTTGACGGGTATGTGAAGAATCTGTTAACACCCTGTATATTTTATTCGGTAAGTGTTTTTCTTCTCAGTCCTTAGACTGGTTTTCAGCTACATTTAGGGGCCGAAACCAGAGCAAACGTAGCGTGTGGTGGGTAAGTTTTGTGAATGTTTATGTGTTGTGATGTGGTCCTATTTCGTTAGCTTTTTGCTGTATGATGTAGATAGATTCTTTAAGGTCGAGTAATTTTAAACTATGGAGAAGATGATTTGGTATAACGCCTGTTGTGGAAAGGAATAGGCACTACATATACTTTTTCTTGTCGCCAGATTCTAGTCACCTCGTTTTTGAGCTCTGCTTACATACTATTTTTTTCTTTGATTGTCTTCTGTATGTTGTGTGTATTGGGAACAGCAATGTCTATAAGGTAAGTTACTTTGTTTATTTTATTCTGATTATATCCGGCCTATTGGAATGAATAGTCTTATCAGTGAGGATAGCACGATCGTAATAGGGTTTATGTATTGTATTTTCTAGGGTAGCTTCTGGTTTATAATTGTAGCACTCCTTGTGCTGGTATTTTGAATGAGTGTGTGTTTTAGTGCTTGTTTCTGGTGATGGATTATAAATGCTTAATCTTTCAACACACACTTTTTATTCGGCTCACAATATCCTTGTATATAGAAACCAACGTCATTAACATAATAAGCGAGTCTGGTCCGACTTTACCTACCGCTGCACCCCGCAAATGACATTAAACTTGCATCTGTTTTGCATACTAACTATACACAGCTACGCTTACCGTGCCTATTATTATAATGATCATCTACCTAGCCTTTTCCCAACGTTGTTGGGGTCGATTTCCAGTCTAACCAGTTGCATCTGAGTACCAGTATTTTACATGGAGCGACAGCCTGTAGCACTGACTACGTATAGTTAACTACTGACGTAAGTAAAAGACGTATTTGAGGAGCAATGACAACGAGTAAGGCCTACTAGATGCGTCATTTTGTTTAATAATGCTGATTTTTTCTTACACTTTTAATAAGTGTGTAGATTCATAGGTTTTCACACTTTTTAAAAGTGTCTGACAAGTTTGATTAGCTTGCGAATATCCACAGTCGTGATGGGTACCTATCTGATATCGATATCAAGTTATGATATTATAAAAAATATACATAAACTAGGTACGTAGGTTCTCTCCCTTTTTGAGTATCCTTCTGGAGCATACGTATATCGCGGTAGTACAATGTTATTATATTAGTTGAATCATACAAATTCATTGTGCGATTGGAGAGGTCTATCATAAAAACAAAGCACAAGTATTTAAAAAAAAAAAAACGTTCTTTAAACGTATTCAAAATCGCAATCTCATGTCAATGTCGAAAATATAAGAAGGTAGAAGTGCCAATAATATCGAGAGAGATCTTCTGAAGAGAAAATTTGCTTCATACAAAGCGTTACGTTTCCGAGATCATTATCAGCCATAAAAAAAAAATCACCATCAGTCCAATTTAAAATCTTTTAAATCTTCCAAAGCGTCATATTTCTGTTTCGAAAATGTGACGTTTTAGAAGATTTTGTCACACACGATACTTGTTTGTATTGATGCCAGCTACTGATTAATACAGATCTTATGAGTGGCTAATAAAATAAATGTTAACTGCAAAACGTGACCTTTTATAACTTTAAAAATTTAGCGGGGTTGAGTTTCCTTCTACTTCAATATAATAATAATAATAGTTTATTTCCAAAAAACTTAGTACTAGTTTACAATAGTAATGTGGCAACAATTTCAATTAAGGCAACGAGATTAGCGTCTGTAGCCGAACTAGGCATAGCCTGTATTTCGACTATCAGCACCATTCCCCTCGGGTATTTATGATACAAGATTAGGTGCCAAGCAAAAGAGGCATATAATTAAATCAGTACTACTGAAAAATATTTGATAAGTACACTAGATAAGTAAATAGCAGATAGGTAAGTACATAACTCTAATTTAATTATTAAATGGAATGGATGGAATGGAATGGAATAATTGCACTGGTAATTGTCTAAACTATGTTAGGGTAATAGGATTAATAACCATCTTCACATAAATAAAATTATTATAGTCAGCATCTACTAAAATACATTCTGTGATATTCGGCACTAGTGATGGTACCAGCACTAGTAGTAGTAGCACTAGTAGTAGTAGTAGTGCTTACCATCAATTATGTTTTTTTGAAATCAGATGAGTTTCAGAGATGACCACCTACAAACTAAATTACAAACTTCAAGTCTTTCTAATATTAGTACGAGTAGGCATACAGGTGGTACGTAGGTGTATGCAGATTAAGTCATATTTGGCAGGGATTTTAAAAATCATAATTGTGTGTTCAGTCGCCGATTCGATTTTGAATTTAACCATCAACATTTATGGTTTAAAATCATTTGGAGAAATTTGACAGTTTGTGGTAACTCGATGTGCTGACGACTGTACATATTATGCACTTATTTGATTACTAGCTGTTGCCCGCGACTTCGTTCGCGTGTAAATTTTGGTGTGCAAGTGTTAGACTGCCTCGTTGGTCTAGTGGTAGCAAGCGCGACTACTGAGCGTGGGGATCGATTCCCGGGATCGAGCAAAGTGTTAAAAAAAAAAGTTTATTTCAATTACATAACGTTGTCACACACATGATTTGGAAATCACCTTTTAAGCAAGGAGATGCTTTTGTTAGGGGGCGTCCATTAATTACGTGAGGTGATTTTTCGACCCCCTCCCCCCTTGGTGGGATGTCGTGAGATTTGGCTTGACCCCCTCATCTCCCTCTTAATCTCGCGTAGTTTAGTGTAAATACGGTAATCTGTGCTTGATTGCGTTGAATTCGCTAAAAGAAAATAATTTGTAGAGAAACATGTTTACTCAATTAAACCGAGTGATATCTGCCGTAGTTATTAATTACCAACCAAAAGGCTTAAAACAAATTTTCATGGTTTGAACTACCAAAAATGACGATTTTCGATGCAAACTTTCATCCCCCATTTAACTCCCTTAGGGGTTGAATTTATTTAGTTTTGTTTAGGGGTTGTTTTTTTTATTTTATATTTTTTCCCATAATGATAAACACCAATTTTCATGGTTTAAACTACAAAGATGACGATTTCTATACAAACTTTCATCCCCTATTTAACTCCCTTAGGGGTTGACTTTGAAAAACACTGAAACACGTGATTTTTAACCAGAATGATAAACACCAATTTTTAAGATTTAAACTACAAAAATGACGATTTTCTTTACAAACTTTCATCCCCTATTTAACTCCCTTAGGGGTGGAATTTCGAAAAGCACTAAAACACGTGGATTTTAACTTTTCCCCATAATGATAAACACCAATTTTCATGGTTTAAACTACAAAAATGACGATTTTCCATACAAACTTTCATCCCCTATTTAACTCCCTTAGGGGTTGAATTTCGAAAAATCCTTCCTTATTCCTTGTCTACATTATAAAGGAAACCTCTGTGCCAAATTTCAGCTTTTTAGGTCCAAGGGTTTGGGCTGGGCGTTGATGAGTCAGTCAGTCAGTCAGTCAGGCCTTCTCTTTTTATTTATATAGATTTATCCTGTTTCTCTGTCTGAGAGAATGTCTGACGTACACGGTATGTGACACATAACAGAACTGAAATAAAATTTGCAGTCGCACAAAAAGTTCATCGCTTATAGGGAAAATCCTCTAAGGCGCAGTAGCTTAGTGACCGCCGCCGCATCGAGACATACCGACACGATGCCTAACGTAACCGAAGATAATACAACCAATATTCCGGATTTTGATGATGGCCTCCCAACGGAACTGGAGAATATCTTCTGGATCACTGGGTTGATTCTGTCATCGCTATGCTTAATTCTACAACTGGTGCTCTTTATAATCAGACCCAACACAAGGAAAATAGACCAGAAGATCCTCTCGCAGCTGACATTAGCAAGACTGATGAACTCGATGTTAGAGTACCTCATAACGTACTCGTTGTTTTACAATTACACAAAGGACCCCACGTTCGCGTTGTATCTGCAGACGGATATCGTGCTAGTGTGCTGGATGTTTTTGTACACCAAGAACTTGTACGAGAAAGTGGTGCTAGTGTTTGCGTTGCAAAAGTGGAATTTCACAGTTCTATCTCTACTGATTTGGATCCTCACCATACCACTAGGAGTGTTGTGCCCCGTCTCTATAATATTGAATCACTTTGAAGAATTCTACTTAGCCTACTCGTGTTTGAAGTTCGTCATTTTGAGTCTTAACGTTTTGTTTTTCGGTAGAATCTTCTACGTTATTATAACCAGAAACAATAACTCTAACAGAAATTTTGCCGATATTATAAAAACTTGTGTCATCTCATTCATATTGGTTACTTTAACCAGTTTACAAGTTTTTCTTAATGACATCTTATCAAATCTTGAAGTGGTCGAAGCGACAAATACATACTGTGTTATTAATTCCTATCAGGCGATAGCGGCTACTATTATATTTTTGATTCTTGCTAAGAATAGTCTTTAGGGACTTGTGGATCACTACAGGAAATGTCACTTGAGTTTTAAAGGTGTACATTGCTCAAACAAATATGTTAAAAGTAACCTATACAGGGGCAAATTATAATACCTAAATAAACATTTTTTTTAGTTTTTTTTGTGAAATAACGTTGCGTGTGCAGTTACGAAAACACGTTACGTGCTATCTTTTAAAAGTGACTTTTTACTGTGTCTATTGTAATTATAAGGTATCAAAAATATTTTGTATTTTGCTAAGTGTTTGCTGTGTGTATTTTGTTTGTGTTTAGTGTGTGTAGTGTAGAGCTCGTGACTCCTCCTCCTTTTACCCCTATGAGGGGAAGAAAGGCATACTGTTTTTTAGAAAAATGTTATTCAGTACAAAACTTGATAATTTAGCCAAATACTTTAGGTATCGAAACAAATAATTGCGATCTTAATTACATACCTACATACTCAACTTTTGCGATGATAATTATAAATTCAAAAACTACGTTTTATCGAGCACGAAAAAACTACAAAAAAATGTTTTTTTGGTGAAAATACTAGTGCCTAGTAGTGTTTTTATAAAACTGCACAAATAGCAAAATAATTTGCTGATCACTAGTTTCTTAAGATTCTTCTTGAGGAGTGCCATTTTAGATTTAATTTAGTTAAGTAGAAAAAAAAAAAAGGATTATTAGATTTTAAAATATTTACTTTGCAATAATAGTTTAGTAAATAATGTTAAGACTTATTAAGAATACGTCGTATAATTAAATTCATTTGTGAAAAAGAAAAATATTTTTTTGTAACACAGCAACTCAACCCATCCACAGCCTCCGGTGATGCGACACGTGTGTCAAGCGACACACACTTATTCATCACGTATCACTTGTTCCCTTTTCGTGAGTACCATCGCGTCGCAACCACATGTCGCATGCTCTGAGGCAACCCTGTGACAGGGCATGTGTATGTTGGACAGGGTCCCTGTCCAACATACAGCCCCCGGGACACCTAATGGCCCGCATAGGTCTTTTATCCGGCCCGAAAGCTATTTAAAACTTTATAAGACAGCAATGAATAGGCATTGCGCTAACATGGTTCAAAAATGTCCTTAAGTCAGTTATTCCCGCGTCATATAATTATCTACCCGCCCCACCCCACCTACCCGCGAATGCAGCATCGCAGTCCAGTCCGGCGAAACTATTCTACAGACTGTTATGTAAATCGCTGTTCATGACACAACAAAGTGTATCGATTTTGTATTGTCGTTCATGTGCATATTATTGTGGGCGGGAAAGGCTGCATCCTGAGTCCAGTCGGAATCAACAGTTTGTTTGTCACATTGTTTTATTGTCACACATGGCCGGATCCTGCACTGCAACTGATAAGACCTACACTATCATGATACGAGTAGGTATATGAAATAAACATTTAAATAAGTACTGTGACTGTTTGTATGTGTGTGTGTGTGGGGGTGTTGTACTGTGTGTCTGTGTATTTTATTACCAGAACGTTTTTTACCCAAACCCAAATAGTTTTATATATTCTATAGACATAAAAATTAAAATTAACTCAGTGTCGCGGTGCAAACCTGAGAAGACTTGTTTCGAAACAAGAATTGCACCTAGTTGTCTCGTTTTGTACAGGTTTATACATCGGTTGTAGAAACAGGTTTGGTCCAGTTTCTACGACGGTTTCTGTTAGGGCCTTACCCATGTAGCCATCGACCTGAACAACTTTCTATGAGACCAACATCGTAATCTAAAAAATAATCAGCTGTCCCATACAAAACTTCAAGATCTACTCGACCCAAATGTATGGCGCAGCTAACATAAAGTTGATCAGTTTGATAGGCTATACCACGCCTTTCTGTTATATGCTGTAGAACCACAGACAACAACAAAAACTGTGCAACTGGGCTTTACCTTGACGGATGACGTTCTCAGGGTTTTACCGGCTATCACTCAGGGGCCCTACACACATTTGCGCGGCTCGTCGGAAATACCAATGACTAAGGCCCGCTTGCTCTACCAACCACTAACCGCGTTTAGGGCTAAACGAGTTTACCTAACTCTATGATACATTTTCTAAGCCTAAAATATAATTCTGTCTCTATTAACTTCGAAAGATTAACAGAAATGGACTAATTAATACATTTGATGATTTTTGGTGCAATCAGGCGTAAAATAACGATAGAAATAACATGCATGCCGCATGCATTTCCTTCTATTCTGATAATTATATAATACATATCTACATATTATATGCACAGGCATTATTGGTATTACAGGCACCAATGATTTTGTACATATCTATACATATTTGTATAAAATGAAATTTAAATGTCTGTTTGTAATTGTAAAATAACAACTTTTTACTGAATGCATATTATGAAAGTTCTTATAAAAAAAAACACCATATTATTTTTTATTTTTTGTCTTTCTGTCTGTCTGTTCCGGCTAATCTACGAAACGGCTGGACCGATTTTGACAGAACTTTTACTGGCAGATAGCTGATGTCACAAGTATTTTAGAAAAAGAAAATGGGTTCCGTGCAAAAAAAGCACTTGAAATTGTTAACAAAATACTATCCAAATAGGGAAGTTCGCAGCAAACAACTAGTTACCTAATAATGTTATATTATAGTGACATAGTATAGTAGGTACCTACAAAGAATAATAGGAAAACTGATTAAAAAAATAATACAATGGACAATCTTAGTTGATATCGTTAAAAGTGCTTTTAATCACGAAAAACGTCACAGTAACTAATATAAATTGAGTTGTTTTATCAACATTGTTAATCAATGTTTATGTCTCGACACTGATTTTTTTTACCTTATGTTTTATCTTATGTTAACTTCAGTTGGATAAGAGTCCATCAATTCTGAAGTTAACATAAGGGTGGTCCTTCACCGCGAGCATTCATCTGCAATGTAACGTTACAGATCCTAGCATTACATCAGTGAAGGAGGAAAACCGAGCATGTACCGTGCGCAGCCTGTAATGATACAATCTGTAGTAATTTGTTACAACTTGTAACATCAATGAGCACCACAATTGAGTGTGCTGCCACATAATAAATAATATTGTAACGTAATGCTCGAAATCGAATCTTAAATGTTACATTACAGACGAATGCTCGTCAGTTAGGCAGGCAGTATTGTAACGTAATGCTCGAAATGGAATGTTAGAAGTTACATTATAGACGAATGCTCGCGGTGAGGGACGACCTTAAGGAAAAAAAAAGCAGTGTCGAGACATAATCCAATGTATTGAAATAATAAGATACATAGGGTATCTAATTATTTAAATACATTGGATTCTTGTACAGACGCCAACACATCAAGCTATCCGAAACTGTAAAATTTTCCCAATCGACCTTGAACCTAATGATATAGGGATAAAGTTGAATATCTATTAAAGTAATTTGACAGATTGTTGTAGCTTAATGTGCTAGCGTCTGTACATGTACTAGGTTTCTGAAACGCTAATCAACATAGTTTGCCGACAGAACGTAGACTAACAGACTCTCAATCTCTGCTTTGATTATCATAATCCCTATGATGTTCCCACTAATGCGATACAGTTCTCTCAGAAAGGCGTATTATCTACACTAATATTATAAAGCTGAAGAGTTTGTTTATTTGGTTGAACGCGCTAATTTTAGGAACAACCGGTTTGAAATAAAAAAATCTTTTAGTGTTGAACAGTCCATTTATCGAGGAATACTACTATAGGCTATATAACACCACGCTACGACCAATAGGAGCCGAGCAAAAAAAAAACAAGGCAGAAGCGGAGGGTGAAACCGCGGGGCACAGCTAGTATGTAATATGTGTGTTAATTGTGTGTACTTAATAATTAAAGTTGAGGTGCAATCATCTCAGCTTATTGCAGCCCACTGCTGCACATAGGCCTGTCCCAAGCTGCGCCACAACTCGGCTTTCCGTCTCCAATCTGACCTGTCACCTATTAAGGGTCTTGCCAATACGATTCTCCACTCCAGGACTCTTTTGTTCCCTCAGCCATCGATTTTTCGACGACAAACGTGACCAGCCCTCTGCCAATTCAGCTTGCTTACTCTGCAAGCTAAGTCGGTACCTAACTCCAGTTCTTATCAAGATCATTTTGGATCTTACCTCACAAAGAAACTCCGAGCATAGCTTGTTCCATAGTGCGCTGAGTGACCTTGAATTAGAACACAGGCAGTTGGGTTGGTGTCCACGTTTTGCCACGATAAGTCATAATGGGCGGACGCCTGGTTGAAGACCTTCAAATACTATGGCATAAGCGCCGAGAAGACTCGACAAAATGTTATTGAAGTTGAGATTTCTATAGCCTAATTTAAGTTTTTCACGTCTGTTTACACGTCTATGTTTCTCATCTAACTTTCTAGTAGTAGATCATCTAGAAGCAGGCGCGTTTCTCTCATACGTGTTATTAAGCTACCCCTAATAAAAGCATAACATCAAAATACCTGTCAACGATCACAATAATTCATGTCGGAAGAATAACTACAACACAAACAGCGCGTATCTACCGCGCGCACTAGGCTTTGCCGCGTTGAAAGCAATCAATCAATAATTCATTATCTCACAAATGCTGCGCTAATTCGCCGCACTTCGGTGTGCGAGTAGCCGAAAGCACACGAAGTGCAGGCCAAATAATTCAAACCCTTTTGCGCAAGTGACGCGATGACATTTTGTTTGTTGTCTACACTAATATTATACGAAGTGTTAAACGGACGAATAATTAATTTTATTCATCCGCTTAGCGGACGATTAGCAACAGCCTTACAATTAGTTATCTATTCTATCCAATAAATAAAAAGTAAAGTCCTGACTGACTAACTGACTCATCAACGCCCAGTCCAAACCATTGACCTAGAAAGCTGAAATTTTGCACAGAGGTTCCCTTTATAATGTAGACAAGGAATAAGGTAGGGTTTTTCGAAATTTCCCCCTAGGAGGGTGAAATGGGGTGTTGAATTGTTGCGAAACTTTTTATTCTCGGAGTCAATTGACTTGAAAATTAGTATACATACTCTTCAGTTAAAATTATGAGAATCGTGTATCACAGTTTTTCCAAAATCATCCCCTAATATAAAATTCAAAGTCCTGACTGACTGACTGATATATCAACGCACAGTCTAAACTGCTGTTCTTAAAGACATGAAATTTAATGGGTGTATTCTTTGTGAAGAGTGGGTATCCACTTTGAAAAGGTTTTTCGAAATTTCATCCTTAAGAAGGTGAAATGGGGGGTTGAAACTTATCATTTTCTGGGTCGATTGACTTGAAAAAATTTGTACACACTCTTCAATTAAAATTATGTGACATATGTGTATCAGTTTTTCCAAAAGCATCCCTCATCAAAGTCAAATAGGGCTTCGAAGCTCAAGTAGACGGGCGCATGGCACGCAGTGTTGCGTGGGGCGTGTGGGGCGCGGGATTATTTATCTATTAGTAAGTAGGTAGGATTTTTCTGAGGTAGACGTGTCTGTAAATATGGTTTATTTTCCACCGATTTTCGCGTTGGCTCATGATACGAGACATGGATAAATAGTTAAATAGATTCCTAATGAATCATTTGATTGTTGTCACCGGAGTCCAATCTCAAACCAAGTATCAATATTTGACAAATGTAATTTAATTGATATTACTATGAAGTAATATTTGCAAGTTCTAAACAAGTACATGTAAATCTATGTATGTACTATGCTATGCATACATAGATTACTTATTATCCCAGAAGAAAGATCTTGTGGGCAATTCCCGATCTCCACGCGGGCGAGCCCGCGGGCATAAGCAAGTGAAACAATATGAACATTCGGCTGCCAATTAAAATTTCGCTTACCTTAATTGTTTCCTACTCGGTCAGAATTTGGGTAAAATAAAGTTGTTAGTGTGATAGTGACCGGCGTCAGAGCAGCACGTATCAACATTATGTACACTCTTATGAACACTCTTTGGATCACCGGGATCATCTTATCATCCCTATGCTTGATACTGCAAGTAATACTCTACATATTCAGACCAAAGATAAGGAAGATAGACCAGAAGATACTCACACAGCTGACAGTGGCAAGACTGGCGAACACGATCCTAGAAATCTTGCTGAAAAATTGTTTATTTAACTACTATACAAAGGATTTAACGTTCGTACTGTACACGCAAACGGAAGCCGTGTTAATATGCTGGATGTTTGTGTACACCAAGAATTTATACGATAAAGTAGTGCTAGTGTTTGTGTTACAGAAGTGGAATTTTATTGTTTTTTCTGCACTGATTTGGATCCTTACGATACCGATAGCAGTGTTGTGTCCAATTTTCTTGTATCTCTTCCCTAAACATTATTACCATTCATACTACAAAGTTTACACGTATGTAAAGTTCATCGTTTTGACTCAGAACAAGTTGTTTTTCGGTAGACTCTTCTACGTCATCATAACCAGAAGCAGGAACTCGGAACGAAATTTTTCCGAAATCATGAAAACTTGTGTCATCTCTTTCATATTGGTTAGTATAACGAGTTTAGATGTTTTGCTTAATGATATCCTACCATACATTAAAGTAAATAATAAGACAGTGTCCGATTCTTTTAGTATTATTAATTCATATCAAGTGATAGCGGTTACAATTATGTTTCTCATTCTTGCTAAGAACACTGTTTGATCTCCAAGTACTTACACTAGCAGATCAGATACCTTTTAAAAGCTAGTGTGTGTAATCTGTATGTTTTAGTGGGTATAGCGCAATGTGGTTATTTTGTGAAATTGTGTGCATTTGTTATATTGTATTGACAAAACAATATGGCGGCAAAAGTTTCGACTGTGGCCACGTGCCAATAGAGCCATGCAGCACTATACCTTTGTCAACGTTTAAATTGGACCTCACGGCTATCGTGCATCGACTTTACAGGATAGGCAGAAATATTTGTACCTATTTTCAACAAAGTAGACTAAGCACTTGCAGACCATTGCTCGAATTTAAATAGAATCAATCTTGGTATTGGAGAGTGTAGGTTAAGTTAGTTTGTGGCTGGTTTCTCAGCGTCTCATTGTTTCTTAACGTGCTTGTAAGACAATAGCTTGGTGATCCATAACTACGGATATTGTAATTATTATTTGTATTATGCATATTTTTTTCATGTAACACACAGCACACTCACACACGTTTACCTTTTTTACAACAAGAAAAAAAAGGGGCTGAAGTTCTGAAGTACAAGCCTTTGCTTTAGATCTCGCTCTAAATAATTTTAATATCCTAATTCCTGTCAACTTAGTTTTATAATGTTATTTGTGAACATAGGGTAAGCACTTATAATATTATCATTTAGGTATTGGTATTTGTAATGAGGAGGAAGGTTTTAAATAGCTACTGTAGTGTACCAGAGTATCTGCTGGTACACTAACTTATTTTAAATAAAAGACTTCAGCTATTTATTAAATCACCGACTTTGCTTTTTCCTTTCTCACATAAGGGTCCCCGCACACGGGCCAGCGGCCACAGCTACAAACGCCGCCACGAGAAGCTAGAAGCTGCTACAAAGGTAGCTGAAGCGCGCGACAGCCACTTGTGGCCGGTGGTCGCCACTTGCGGTCGGTGGCTGCTACTTTTGTTAACCCATGCATGCAGTATCATAATGGACTCTGACGAAGAATGTTGACTGAGGTAAGGGAGAGAGGGGTGGGGAATCGCGCGAGTGGCGTGTGGCAGCGTTTAGTGGCCGGTGCGGACCACAAGAAGCGAGCAGCGACCATTTGTAGCGTGTGGCGGCCAACGGCGCGGGCGTCAACCGTGTGCGGCGACTCCATATGAAATGTATGAAAACTACAGGAAATATGCCGGAGGCGTCGTTTTGTGGTTGTGGCCGGTGCCCGTGTGCGAGGACCCTTAAAAAACCGTAATATCTATCGCAGTCGTAACAACTCAACGATATTTAAACGCCACGCACCGCTCAGTATGAACGTAGGGCATCTTTCTTTATAATATAATTTAGGCTTTACCGCGTTGAAAGCAATCAATTAATAATTCATTATCTCACGAACGACATTGAATGAATACCGCGCTAATTCGCCGCACTTCGATGTGCTACCCGTCGAAAGCACGCGAAGTGCAGGCCAAATAATTCAAGCCCCTTTGCGCAAGTGACGCGATGGCATTTTTGTTTGTTGTTTAAAAAGAACAGTATATCCAGGTGCTAGTTTCGGTGTAGGAAAGAGAAGAATATTTATCTAAGATGTGTTATTAAAATAGAGCCCAGTGGTGTACCTACATAAGTACCACATGTTTTACACCTGGTACCGCATGAAAGAAATAAAATAACATCACAGTGCGAAACCAGGTCGAAGGCACCTGGTATCTCGCGCACCATGTACCGCACCCCTCGCTAGCTTCGCGCGGCCAGTGTTGGAGTCGAAAGAAACGCACTTGTAGATATGGCGTCAAGACCGACGAAAAGGTGCCGTAAAAAAAATAATTTAAACTTCGATGTTCGTAAAGACAGTGATGACAATATTAAATCGAATCATAGATTGATTTATCAAAGACAGGAGAGTCATCTATACTATTTATTTTATTTACCTAAACCAGATTTCAGTAAAGAAGAGAAATTGTGTCGGATGTTATGAAAAACTCCAAACCTATTTAACAAGTCGCCAAGCTGACAGAAAAGTCAAAAAAATATTACTGAATGTGTGGAATGTAAAAGACACTTCTGTTTGGACTGCTTCAATGAAAAACATTAATGAATGTAGTTTTTCCGTTTCTATCACGTTTTCTCTTACATTAAAACTTAATGAAACTATCGATATTTTTATTTCTCATCATTTAAGTTTCTTAAACGTTACGTGCCCTGTACCGCCACAATGATAGTTTTATGACCAGGTGTACAACGCCTTGTACCGCAGGAGTGGAAAGAATAAAAAAATCACTGTCGCAAGGAACGTGTTAAGTTTCACTTGATTTCCATGAATTGCGAATGTGGGTGTCAACTTGAAAGATAGGATAGTTTTGAACCCGATAGGTGGTGCCGTTATAAGCTGGGATGGGTCGCTATTTATTTATATATTGTGATAGTTGTTACCGCAATGTGATGTTTATGATTTAGAAACTGATTATAGTACAATTTGTTCATTTTTATAACACATTTAAACATTTTTGAATTAAAAAAAAACATTTAGAAATAGTGGTCCGCGCGTCCTGAAGCAGGGTACAAGTTACTGGTGGTTAGGGCTCCAGAGAGAGGAACCTCCTCGTAATGCGGGCCGTATCAAGGAGTACTGCCTTCTGAATCTGGTCTAGCCTAGCAAGAGCCTCGAGAGATGTTCGTCGCGGCTCTTGGCCATCAGGCCGTTGGCCGTAACGCCTGGCGGTCCAATAGCCGAGGTCACATACCACACCACCACCTCGTGCGCCAAGACGAGATGTTTTATTGGTTTTTCTTTCTCAGCTTTGACCTGTGACGACGTCATGCGGATTTCCAGGTCGGGCCCAATGTCATTGGATTATTCCATTAGGAATTTCTCAGTAGTAGCCCGAATTCGGATTTGTTTTCGGTTGATGGCAATAGGCTCGCCCCCTATTACCTACAAGGGACTTAAACATAACTGGCGAAATGTGGGTGTACGATGGTACACCTCTGTCAACCCTTTGTCGACATACAGTCGAGATGTTTTCTTATGTTACATTTATTTATTTATTTATTGGCATATCTACGATTGTTACACTTTTTACTCTGATAATACAGTTAAAAAAACCACACCAAGTGTACTATATGATGCGACAGACACAGCATGCATGAACAAGTTAAAATTAAAAACTAATAAAACTAATTAAACAGTAGTTGTACAGTTATATGTATACATACTTGGTAACTAGACTGTTCAAAAATTAAATACATAGGTTGAGAGTATCATGATTAGGTGTTGTGTTGAATTATTTTCATTATTTTTTTGGACTTGGCGCTTGATGTTTTGTACTGATGTGCAACAAATGAGAAGCCTGCAAAGTCTTGGGATTGGAGAGTTGGACCCTGAAACAGTTTTACGGAATGGGGGACGTAGTAGTTTGATAGGGTGACGCCGGTATTTATGTGGTAGGTTAAAACTAAACTTAGTCAAGAGCTGGGGGCAATCTATTTTGCTGTGAAGAATTTTATACAGGAAAAATTGGTCGTTTTTATCTCCGCATTTTTCGAGTGAAGTCATTTTACATTTTTCTAGACAAATCAAATCAAATCAAAATATTTATTGCACAGCCCAGAACTTTTTTGGCTATTCCCCCCGAGTAAACAAGATGGTTTCATGAACTTAAGTGGCAGTGGGCAGGGCACATTGCTCGCAGAATAGATGGCTGATGGGGTCGAAAAGTTCTGGAGTGGCGACCGCGAACCGGAAGACGCTGCGTTGGAAGGCCTCCCACTAGGTGGACCGATGATCTGGTGAAGGTTGCAAGGATCTGCTGGATGCGAGTCGCACGGGACTGGTCAGTGTGGCGACACTTGGGGGAGGCCTATGTTCAGCAGTGGATCTTTCGGCTGGAATGATTAAGCAAGATGGTTTCAAAATCTTTTTTGCATGTGCTCCAACCTAAGACTATGTGTTGTTGCATAGTGGGGACGCCCCACAACTGAGCAGTACTCCAATACGGTTATGCGGATAACACCATAAGCTGTTGATTGTGCTGCACAGCATAATAATATGGCTGTTTCAGATAGCGAACTTCCCCATTGACAATCATATTCTAATAGACCTTCGTCATCGTTAAGATATCATTTTGTTATTTAATCTATTTTAATTCTGTGATATTTTCTCAGATATTCATACAATATTAATAGTGCAATAGGCAATTTTGGTCTAAATTCAATATTTAAGATGCCAAACATATTTATTTACGAAAAGATTAATACTATGCGGGTAATAAAACTTCACAAAAACGCTTTATTTTTGAATAAAAACTTGTAGGTACATTTTGATACAAGTGGGGAAACTTTGTTATTGCAGCAGTACAGGCGGAATTCACGACGAGACGCAGGCGATGGTGTTATGGAGCCGAACTGCAGTAACAAATGCCCACGTGTATCAAACGACGTTTTTCAATTTTTCGAGGAAGTGTATTGAAAAATAATTAGAAAATTGAAACCTACTATCACTCCGTATACGTACTAACAAGAATTCGACGAAGTCCAACTTGTTATGCATAAATCGTACTGTTTTCCTTATTTCGCCACATGTGCTTTTATATGTATGTATTCACTGCATGTGTTTTATATTCACTGCATTCCTATTCCCGCTTTCCTAAGGCGCGAATTATACAGAAACGGTGTAAGGTGAAGGTGCGGCGCAGGCGCAGCGCTGGCATGATGCCGCTTCAAAACGTTTTCATACAAAATGTACGTAGGCGACGTGTCGTGAATTACACACGAGTGGCGCGACACAGGCATCACGCCGTATTTTCGCTTCGTTATAAATTCCACGCCTGCGCCGCGCCTTCACCTGACGCTGTTTCTGTATAATTCGCGCCTTATGCTTATTTACTGCATACATATTTGGGTAGCATACCCACAACGACCAATTAGCCAGCCAAACGGAAGTGATAACGACTGTGCAGGACCTGAAATACGTAACTTTTTTAACTTATTTTGGTCATACGTGAAAAAGCACGTGTTGGAAAAACCATCCGATATAAAACTCATACCTAACTTCCAATAACATTATAATATACTAGCTTCTGCCCGCGGCTTCGCCCGCGTGGAGTTCGGGAATTGCCCACGGAATCTTACTTATGGGATAATAAGTAATCTATGTATGTATAGTACATACAAAGATTTACGTGTACTTGCTATTGTAAATATTTGTTCATAGTAATATCAATTAAATTACATATGTGGAATATCTTGGTTTGAGATTGGACACCGGGACACCAATCAAATGATTTATTAGGAATCTATTTATAGACATAATACTTTGACATAATATTTAATATCAATGTCCCGTATCGCGAGCCAACGCGAAAATCGGTGGAATAAACCATATTCACAGACACGTCTACCTCAGAAAAATCCTACCTACTTAGTAATAGGTAAATACTCCCGCGCCCCGCACGACCCACGCAGCGCTGCGCGGCATGCGCCCTTCTGCGTGAGCTTCGAAGCCCTATTTAACTATATTGGGGATGATTTTGGGAAAACTGATACATATGTCTTATAATTTTAATTGAAGAGTGTGAACATCAATTTTCGAGTCAATCGACCCAGTAAATATTAAGTTTCACAGAAAATTCAACACCCCATTTTACCCTCTTAGGGGTAGAATTTCAAAAAACCCTTTCTTAATGGATACCTACTCTTCACAAAGAATACACCGTCCAAATTTCATTTCTCTTGGACCAGCGGTTTGGGCTGTGCATTGATATACAAGGTGTTGCTTTGCATCCTCGTCAAATTCAAGGAGGTCACTATACTAATGATTCTCGACCCGAATCAATAATAAAATGAGTAGGTATTTTTTTTCCTATTATCGGAAATAGTAAGTGTAACACCACCCGTATTAAAACGCGACCTGTCTAATACTAGCCCTAAATCGCCAATTCTCACACAAACAAACGCAAACGTTCATTCAATAATTTCGTATTCCCTAAACTCCGCCCAACCGCACCCCGGCCCCGCGGTCAGTGCAATAAAAACCGGCGAGCCGTGTGCATGTGCATGCAAATTACGCTCCCCGTGTACTCGTATGTAGTGCAAGATGACGGACAATTACTCCAATGTTGAGTTGGTGGAAATGGTCCGCTTGTATGCCATCAGCGGAGACAGCCTACGTCGAGCCATCCAGCTGTTCGCGGAACTGTTTCCCAATCGGGAACCCCCATCACAGAGCCTTATGCTGGCTGCTACGCAGAGACTGCGAGATCATCGGCAGTTTGACCTTCCAAGGCATGCTCAAGCTCGCGGCAGCGAAGCCCTGCCTGTCGCCTTCGGCAAGTACGCGAGTACTTGAATGAAAGGTTTGGCAACCAGTGGATCGGCCGCGGTGGACCTGTGGCCTGGCCACCGCGTTCTCCGGACCTGACGCCCCTGGACTTTTATTTGTGGGGAGACGTTAAAAGGTTAGTGTACACGGAGGAAGTCACAAGTGTAACAGAATTACGTGCAAGAGTGATCAGTGCTTTCGACACTTTAAAAACGAATGTGTTAGTGTTGCGTAAACTGAAAGATAATCAGCGACGTCGTGCTAGACTGTGCCTAGAGTGTGGTGGTGGAAACTTTGAACAATACCTCCAGGTAACCTAAGTAGGTAATTTATTTATTTGTACATAGACAATCATTTGTAAATACGTTAGCTAAATCAATTTTATTAGTGTAAATAAGTTGATTTCAAATTTTTAACTACGCCAATAATACCTATCAAACAAAATTACCGCCACATGCCTACATAACTAGCACATTTTAGATTTAGTAGATCGGTCTAAGGTGATTTTGCCGGTCCTAAGCCCGTTAAGTAGGAAGGAAAATTTAAAATCAACCAATTTCAATTTCCAAATTCAATCCACAACTAAAAACAAAATCATAACGGTACGAAAACCTTGGGCTGTGTTTACCTACAATGCGTACTCGGCGCATTTAGGTAAATACGAGCGCGCGCTTATCTATGCAGCAAGTAGCAACATAGCCAACAAACAGCTGTGCGCCTCAGGTTATACTTACCTAAATCTTACCGGTAGGTAGTAGGATTGTTACATGTTTTTATTATTAAAATCTAAGATTACCAATTTTAGGATTGTTCATTCAGCAGAATTGCAATAAAACGCCATAACAAAACTAACATTTTGTTAATCAGCTGATAACCACCGTACTTACAGTAGGTCAGTGAACTTTTCTTTGGGGCACTAGTACTACTTTTATTAGTAAGATTTCCGCATTCTTATGATACTTAAAAATGAATTAATTATTAAGCGAAATTTATGACAATAACGAAAGCGATTTTCGAGTTCGAACTAGGATAAATCATCGCCATTCGGTCACTGTAGGTAAAAAGCGCGCACGTGCTATCCGCATGTTTGTGTGTCGTAGTTGTAAGTGGGCGGTGCCTCGCGCCATGAAAGGCGACGGGTGATTCTCCTCTTTTGCGAAGAGCTTCATTCTGAATTAGTGTCAAATTTAAACAACAAAAAAAAACAGCGTTTATTATTATTGACCAGGTTCCGTAATTTATATTGATTATTTACGTCTTTTAAGACAACCTCCTGAATTTTGACGAGGATGCAAAGCAACACCTTGTATATCAGTCAGCCAGACAGGACATTCAATTTTAAATTGAGGAATGATTTTGGAAAAACTGTGATACACGTATCTCATAAATTTAACTAAAGAGTATGTACACAAATTTTCAAGTCAATCGCCTCCGAGAATAAAAAGTTTCACAGGAATTTCAACACCCCATTTCACCCTCTTGGGGGTGGAATTTCGAAAAACCCTTCCTTAGTGGATACTTACTCTTCACAAACAATTCACCGTTAAAATTTTATGTCTCTGGGACCAGTGGTTTGGGCTGGGGGTTGATATATCAGTCTGCCAGTCAGGACGATTAATTTAAAATTGGGGATGATTTTGGAAAAACTGCGATACACGTATCTCATAATTTTAACTGAAGAGTAAATACACAAATTTTCAAGTCGATCGACTCAGGGAATAAAAACTTTCACAGAAAATTAAACACCCCATTTCACCCTCTTAGGGGTGGAATTTTGAAAAACCCTTTCTTAGTGGATACTTACTCGTCACAAAGAGTACACTGTCCAAATTTCATGTTTCTAGGACCAGCAGTTTGGGCTGTGTGTTGATATATAAGTCAGTCAGTCAGTCAGTCAGTCAGTCAGGACTTTGAATTTTATATGTATAGATAGATTGTATGAACGTGAACCTAATTACTAATAATTAAAATAAGTATATACAGGGTGTAAGGGTAAACACCGTTATCCTTGAAACCAGTGGTTTGGTTTCATTAATAGAACGTAAAACCAATGAAAAAAAGCAACCTTTTTTTTTTTGAAGAAAATCCACTGTTTCCCACAAGATCGTTTCACCCTAAAGCGCGCGCAAAACAGCTGACTGCTGGGCGGCGCCGCCGCCGGCGGCGGGCACACGCGGTTATACCTACACTCGCTACACGCCGCAGACGCAACGAACGAGTGAGTCATGACCTCAGTCAGCTGTCGCGCTAGCAAGCGAGCGCACGTCCGTAACTCGTATCGCAGCACGCCGCCGGCGGCGGCGCCGCCTCGGTGCCGCTTGGTTCTCGCGCGTAAATTTAGTGTACCTACTGAGATGTCTTTCACAAACGAACAGTGGACCGAAATGGTTCGGCTTTACGCCATCGCGGGTGATAACCTGAACGAGGCTCGTAGACTGTATTCAAATGGATTGGTCGGGGAGGGCTAGTGGCGTGGCCACCGCGTTCGCCAGATCTTACCCCTCTGGACTATTATCTTTGGGGGGAAATGAAGCGCCGGGTGTATGCCACTGAATTCCGTAATACGTCGGAACTCAAAAGACGGATTCGTAGGGCGTTTAGAGACATAAGAAATGACACTATTGTGCTTTCTCGAGTGCGAAACAACCTAAGAAAACGTGCGGAGGCGTGTGTAGCCGTAAGTGGATCTCATTTCGAACAGTTGTTAAGATCAATGTAGGTATTAGTAGTGTAGTTAGTGTAGATATTCAATGATTCAATCAGTGTAATCGTTGATTTTTAACTGTACATAAAATTGTGATGAACTTTTTAAATACGCCAAAAATACCTACCCAATTGTATGGATTATTTTTTCATTTTCTTAATTGTCAAATTAAATTTACAATTAGACTCGACACGCAACACCTTAGCAAGGTATTTTTGCCTGTCTTATGCCAGGAAAAGTATGAAGGAAAAGTTCCATCACAGTTACAGGTTATGAACACGAGTATTGTGTAGGTAATAGACGAGCGGCGCGCGGCCATTACGTCACGCGGGCGCATAGGTACCATGAATTCGCGGCCGGTCTGGGATAATTTATTTTAAATGTTTTTTTAAGTAAATTACTTATTCTGTTTTTTTAACTCGGTCCTATAATTTTTTATTTATGTCAACTACCCATGGTTTGAGTGACAACGGTGTTTACCCTTACATGCTGTATAATTAAAATTATGTAGGTATACTTATTTATTTTTGTGAATAAGGTAAATTTAAAATCTCATAGACAGTAAGATCATGAATACGGGTATGATTCAAAACCACACGCCACGCACCGTTCGGTTTTCTATATTTTTATGCTTTACTTTTTTTCGGTTTTGTTGTCATGGGTGTCATTTTCGTGGTTTTTGCGGTCGCTGATAACTAAAATGAGGTCAAAATGAAAATCCAAGATGGCGCCGACGAAAATTTTCGATTTTTTCTTCATGAGTGTCATTTTTGTGGTTTTTGGGGTCGCTGATAACGAAACTAAGGTCAAAATGAAAATCCAAGATGGCGCCGACGAAAATTTTCGGTTTTATCGTCATGGGTGTCATTTTCATTGTTTTAAGGGTCGCTGATAACGAAAATGAGGTCAAAATGAAAATTCGATAGCAAAAACAATTTTTTTGATTTTTTCGTCATGGGTATCATTTTCATGATTTTCGGGGTCACCGAAAACGAAAATAAGTTCAAAATTAACATAGAACCAAAACTAAAAAAAATACAAAAAAAACTTTAATTTGCGGCATCTTGAATTTTAATTTTGACCTCATTTTCGTTATCAGCGACCTCGAAAACCATGAAAATGACACCCATGACGAAAAACCGAAAATTTTCATTGGCGCCATCTTGAATTTTAATTTTGACCTCATTTTCTTTATCAGCAACCTTGAAAACGATGAAAATGACACCCATGACGAAAAAACCAAAAATTGTCATTGGCGCCATCTTTAATTTTAATTTTGACCTCATTTTCGTTTTTTAGCGACCTCGAAAACCATGAAAATGACAGCCATGACGAAAAAACCGAAAATTTTCATTGGCGCCATCTTGAATTTTAATTTTGACCTCATTTTCGTTTTTAAACGACCTCGAAAACCATGAAAATCACACCCATGACGAAAAAACCGAAAATTTTCGTCGGCGCCATCCTGGATTTTCATTTTGACCTCATTTTCGTTATCAGTAACCCCGAAAACCATGAAAATGACACCCATGACGATAAAACTGAAATTTTTCGTCGGCGCCATCTTGGATTTTCATTTTGACCTCACTTTCGTTATCAGCGACCTCGAAAACCATGAAAATGATACCCATGACGAAAAAACCGAAAATTTTCATTGGCGCCATCTTTAATTTTAATTTTGCCCTCATTTTCGTTATCAGCGACCTCGAAATACATGAAAATGACACTCATGACGAAAAAACTAAAAATTTTCATGTGCACCATCTTGAATTTTAATTTTGACCTCATTTTCGTTATCAGCGACCCCAAAAACCACCTCATGTAGAAAAAATCGAAAATTTTTGTCGGCGCCATCTGGTATTTTCATTTTGACCTAATTTTAGTTATCAGCGACCCCAAAAACCACGAAAAAGACACCCATGACGATAAAACCGAAAATTGTCGTCGACGCCATCCTGGATTTTCATTTTGACCTCATTTTCGTTATAACCATCTTCACATAAATAAAATTATTATAGTCAGCATCTACTAAAATACATTCTGTGATATTCGTCACTAGTAATAGTGTAGCTTACCATCAATGATGTTTTTTGAAATCAGATGAGTTTCAGAGATGACCTCCTACAAACTAAATTACAAACTTCAAGTCTTTCTAATATTAGTACGAGTAGGCATACAGGTGGTACGTAGGTGTATGCAGATTAAGTCATATTTGGCAGGGATTTTAAAAATCATAATTGTGTGTTCAGTCGCCGATTCGATTTTGAATTTAACCATCAACATTTATGCTTTAAAATCATTTGGAGAAATTTGACAGTTTGTGGTAACTCGATGTGCTGACGACTGCACATATTATGCACTTATTCAATGTTTCATCCTGTTTCTCTGTTTGAGAGAATGTCTGACGTACACGGTATGTGACCCATAACAGAACTGAAATAAAAATTTGCAGTCGCACAAAAAGTTCATCGCTTATAGGGAAAATCCTCTAAAGCGCAGTAGCGTAGTGACCGCCGCCGCATCGGGACATACCGACACGATGCCTAACGTAACCGAAGAAAATACAACCAATATTCCGGATTTTGATGATGTCCCCCCAACGGAACTGGAGAATATCTTCTGGATCACTGGGTTGATTCTGTCATCGCTATGCTTAATTCTACAACTGGTGCTCTTTATAATCAGACCCAACACAAGGAAAATAGACCAGAAGATCCTCTCGCAGCTGACATTAGCAAGACTGATGAACTCGATGTTAGAGTACCTCGTGACGTACTCGTTGTTTTACAATTACACAAAGGACCTCACGTTCGCGTTGTATCTGCAGACGGATATCGTGCTAGTGAGCTGGATGTTTTTGTACACCAAGAACTTGTACGAGAAAGTGGTGCTAGTGTTTGCGTTGCAAAAGTGGAATTTCACAGTTCTATCTTTACTGATTTGGATCCTTACCATACCACTAGGAGTGTTGTGCCCCGTCTCTATAATATTGAATCACTTTGAAGAATTCTATTTAGCCTACTCGTGTTTGAAGTTCGTCATTTTGAGTCTAAACATTTTTTTTTTCGGTAGAATCTTCTACGTTATTATAACCAGAAACAATAACTCTAACAGAAATTTTGCCGATATTATAAAAACTTGTGTCATCTCATTCATATTGGTTACTTTAACCAGTTTACAAGTTTTTATTAATGACATCTTATCAATTCTTGAAGTGGTCGAAATGACAAATACATACTGTGTTATTAATTCCTATCAGGCGATAGCGGCTACTATTATAGTTTTGATTCTTGCTAAGAATAGTCTTTAAGGACTTGTGGATCACTACAGGAAATGTCACTTGAGTTTTAAAGGTGTACATTGCTCAAACAAATATGTTAAAAGTAACAGTACAGGGACACAAATTATAATACCTAAATAAACATTTTTTTTAGTTTTTTTTTGTGAAATAACGTTGCGTGTGCAGTTACGAAAACACGTTACGTGCTATCTTTTAATAGTGACTTTTTACTGTGTCTATTGTAATTATAAGGTATCAAAAATATTTTGTATTTTGCTAAGTGTTTGCTGTGTGTATTTTGTTTGTATTTAGTGTGTGTAGTGTAGAGCTCGTGACTCCTCTTCCTTTTACCCCTATGAGGGGAAGAAAGGCATACTGTTTTTTAGAAAAATGTTATTCAGTACAAAACTTGATAATTTAGCCAAATACTTTAGGTATCGAAACAAATAATTGCGATCGTAATAACATACCTACATACTCAACTTTTGCGATGATAATTATTAATTCAAAAACTATGTTTTAAAGAGCACGAAAAAACTACAAAAAAATGGTTTTTTGGTGAAAATACTAGTGCCTACTAGTGTTTTTATAAAACTGGACAAATAGCAAAATAATTTGCTGATCACTAGTTTCTTAAGATTCTTCTTGTGGAGTGCCATTTTAGATTTAATTTACTTTGCAATAATAGTTTAGTAAATAATGTTAAGACTTATTAAGAATAAGTCGTATAATTAAATTCATTTGTGAAAAAGAAACATATTTTTTTTGTTCACAGCAACTCAACCCATCCACAGCCTCCGGTGATGCGACACGTGTGTCAAGCGGCACACACTTATTCATCACGTTTCACTTGTTCTCTTTTCGTGAGTACCATCGCGTCACAACCACATGTCGCATGCTCTGAGGCAACCCTGTCCAACATACGGCCCCCGGGACACCTACTGGCCCGCATAATTATGTCTTTCATCCGGCCCGAGAGCTATTTAAAACTTTATAAGACAGCAATGAATAGGCATTGCGCTAACATGGTTCAAAAATGTCCTTAAGTCAGTTATTCCCGCGTCATATAATTATCTACCCGCCCCAGTCCCCACCCCACCTACCCGCGAATGCAGCATCGCAGTTCAGTCCGGCGAAACTATTATACAGACTGTTATGTAAATCGCTGATCATGACACAACAAAGTGTATCAGTTTGGGTATTGTCGTTCATGTGCGTATCATTGCGGGCGTTTAGCACCATCGATTTTTCGACGACAAACGTGACCAGCCCTCTGCCAATTCAGCTTGCTTACTCTGCAAGCTAAGTCGGTACCTAACTCCAGTTCTTATCATTTTGGATCTTACCTCATAAAGAAACTCCGAGCATAGCTTGTTCCAAAGTGCGCTGAGCGACCTTGAATTAGAACACTGGCAGTTGGGTTGGTGTTCACGTTTTGCCACGATAAGTCATAACGGGCGGACGCCTGGTTGAAGACCTTCAAATACTATGGCATAAGCGCCGAGAAGACTCGACAAAATGTTATTGAAGTTGAGATTTCTATAGCCTAATTTAAGTTTTTCACGTCTGTTTACACGTCTATGTTTCTCATCTAACTTTTTGCGCAAGTGACGCATTTTGTTTGTTGTCTACACTAATATTATACGAAGTGTTAAACGGACGAATAATTAATTTTATTCATCCGCTTAGCGGACGATTAGCAACAGCCTTATAATTAGTTATCTATTCTATCTAATAAATTTAAAAAAAAGTCCTGACTGACTAACTGACTCATCAACGCCCAGTCCAAACCATTGACCTAGAAAGCTGAAATTTTGCACAGAGGTTCCCTTTATAATGTAGACAAGGAATAAGAAAGGGTTTTTCGAAATTTCACCCCTAGGAGGGTGAAATGGGGTGTTGAATTGTTGCGAAACTTTTTATTCTCGGAGTCCATTGACTTGAAAATTAGTGTACATACTCTTCAGTTAAAATTATGCGACATGTGTATCAGTTTTTCCAAAATCATCCCCCAAAAAAGTCAAATAGAGCTTCGAAGCTCATGTAGACGGGCACATGGCACGCAGTGTTGCGTGGGGCGTGCGGGGCGCAGGATTATTTATCTATTAGTAAGTAGGTAGGATTTTTCTGAGGTAGACGTGTCAGTAAATATGGTTTATACCACCGATTTTCGCGTTGGCTCATGATACACGACATGAATAAATAGTTAAATAGATTCCTAATGAATCATTTGATTGTTGTCACCGGAGTCCAATCTCAAACCAAGGTATCAATATTTCGGGCACGCCGCAATCGCGGCGGTAAGACCCCTCTTTGAGGAGTGGCTGGATAGGTGTCACGGCGTCCTGACCTACCGCGTGACGCAGGTCCTCACCGGACACGGAAGTTTCGGGAGGTACCTGTGTCATATGGGGAAGGAGGAAACGCCTGGGTGTCACCACTGCGAGGACCGCCCGGAGGACACGGTGGAGCATACGGTGCAGGACTGCCCCGCTTGGGCAGAGCACCGCCGTGTCCTCACGGCGGCGATAGGCGGAGACCTCTCGCGCCCGGCATTGGTCGAGGCCATGCTGCGGGGCGAGACGGAGTGGGAAGCGGTCGCCTCCTTCTGCGAAGCAGTCATGCTCGCGAAGGAGGAGGCGGGCCGCGTGAGGGAGAGGACAGCGTCCTCCCTCCAAACCAGCCGCAGTGGTAGACGCCCACGGCGCCGGACGTCGGCAGACGATCTCCGGCCACCGTAGGCGCGGGCATGCGGGCGGCGAGTAATGGGCGACTCGCTGTCCGACCATGGACCATGCCCGGGTCGACGGCGCGTTGTGTTCCACGCGCGCCTCAAAGAGTGTCAGCATAATGACGGGGCCCCCCTCTAGAGGGCCAAAGCCTGCCGGGGTCGCGGGACTCATAGAATTACCGTGACCCTGGAACATAAAGGGCTACTGAAGGACACCGTGGATTTTAGTCAGTACAAGTCTGACAGTCCCTCCCGCTCTGCCCTGGGTGGGAGGACTCATTTGATGATTTTACCACGTTAAAAAAAAAAAAAAAAGAAGGTATCAATATTTGACAAATGTAATTTAATTGAAATTACTATGAAGTAATATTTGCAAGTTCTAAACAAGTACATGTTAATCTATGTATGTACTATACCTACATAGATTACTTATTATCCAGAAGTAAGATCTTGTGGGCATTTCCCGATCTCCACGCGGGCAAGCCCGCGGGCATCAGCAAATGAAACAATATGAACATTCGGCTGCCAATTAAAATTGCATTTACCTTAATTGATTGTTTTTCCTGCTCCGTCAGAATTTGGGTAAAATAAAAACTGTTAGTGTGATAGTGACCGGCGTCAGAGCAGCACGTATCAACATTATGTCTAACGCAACTGAGAATGCGACTATGGTCGCGAACACTGGCACAGATGTCTCAATTCTTCCAAGCCCGCTTATGAACACTCTTTGGATCACCGGGATCATCTTATCATCCCTATGCTTGATACTGCAAGTAATACTCTACATAGTCAGACCAAAGATAAGGAAGATAGACCAGAAGATGCTCACACAGCTGACAGTGGCAAGACTGGCGAACACGATTCTAGAAATCTTGCTGAATAATTTTTTATTTAACTACTATACAAAGGATTTAACGTTCGCACTGTACACGCAAACGGACGCCGTGTTAATATGCTGGATGTTTGTGTACACCAAGAATTTATACGAAAAAGTAGTGCTAGTGTTTGTGTTACAGAAGTGGAATTTTATTGTTTTTTCTGCACTGATTTGGATCCTTATGATACCAATAGCAGTGTTGTGTCCAATTTTCTTGAATCTCTTCCCTGAACATTATTACCGTACATACTACACAGTTTACGCGTGGGTAAAGTTCACCGTTTTGACTCTGAACATTTTGTTTTTCGGTAGAATCTTCTACGTCATCATAACCAAAAGCAGGAACCCGAAACGAAATTTTTCCGAAATCATAAAAACTTGTGTCATCTCTTTCATATTGGTTTGTATAACGAGTTTACATGTTTTTCTTAATGATATCCTATCATACATTGAAGTAAATAAAACAGTGTCCGATTCTTTTAATATTATTAATTCATATCAAGTGATAGCGGTTACAATTATGTTTCTCATTCTTGCTAAGAACACTGTTTGATCTCCAAGTACTTACACTAGCAGATCAGATACCTTTTAAAAGCTAGTGTGGGTAATCTGTATGTTTTAGTGGGTATAGCGCAATGTGGTTATTTTGTAAAATTGTGTGCGGGTATTGTATTGACAAAACAATATGGCTGCAAAAGTTCCAACTGTGGCCACGTGCCAATAGAGCCATGCAGCACTATACCTTTGTCAACGTTTAAATTGGACCTCATGGCTATCGTGCATCGACTTTACAGGATAGGCAGAAATATTTGTACCTATTTTCAACAAAGTAGACTAAGCACTTGCAGACCATTGCTCGAATTTAAATAGAATCAATCTTGGTATTGGAGAGTGTAGGTTAAGTTAGTTTGTGGCTGGTTTCTCAGCGTCTCATTGTTTCTTAACGTGCTTGTAAGACAATAGCTTGGTGATCCATAACTACGGATATTGTAATTATTATTTGTATTATGCATATTTTTTTCATGTAACACACCGCACACTCACACACGTTTACCTTTTTTACAACAAGAAAAAAAAGGGGCTGAAGTTCTGAAGTACAAGCCCTTGCTTTAGATCTCGCTTAAAATAATTTTAATATCCTAATTCCTGTCAACTTAGTTTTATAATGTTATTTGTGAACATAGGGTAAGCACTTATAATATTATCATTTAGGTATTGGTATTTGTAATGAGAAGGAAGGTTTTAAATAGCTACTGTAGTGTACCAGAGTATCCGCTGGTACACTAAATTATTTTAAATAAAAGACTTCAGCTATTTATTTAATCACCGACTTTGCTTTTTCCTTTCTCACATAAGGGTCCCCCGCACACGGGCCACCGGCCACAGCTACAAACGCCGCCACGAGAAGCTAGAAGCGGCTACACAGGTAGCTGAAGCTCGCGACAGCCACTTGTGGCTGGTGGTCGACACTTGCGGTCGGTGGCTGCTACTTTTTTTAACCCATGCATGCAGTACCATAATGGACTCGGACGAAGAATGTTGACTGAGGTAAGGGAGAGAGGGGTGGGGAATCGCGCGAGTGGCGTGTGGCGGCGTTTAGTGGCCGGTGCGAACCACAAGAAGCAAGCAGCGACCATTTGTAGCGTGTGGCGGCCACCGGCGCGGGCGTCAACCGTGTGCGGCGAGTCCATATAAAATGTATGAAAACTACAGGACTACTACGCCTCCGGTATATGCCGGAGGCGTCGTTTTGTGGTTGTGGCCGGTGGCCCGTGTGCGAGGACCCTTAAAAAACCGTAATATCTATCGCAGTCGTAACGACTCATCGAAATTTGAACGCCACGCACCGCTCAGTATGAACGTAGGGCATCTTTCTTTATAATATAATTTAGGCTTTACCGCGTTGAAAGCAATCAATCAATAATTCATTATCTCACGAACGACATTGAATGAATACCGCGCTAATTCGCCGCACTTCGATGTGCTACCCGTCGAAAGCACGCGAAGTGCAGGCCAAATAATTCAAGCCCCTTTGCGCAAGTGACGCGATGGCATTTTTGTTTGTTGTTTAAAGTATTCTAAGAACAGTATTTCCAGGTGCTAAAGTGATGTTTAAGTTTCACTTGATTTCCATGAAATTTTGGGAATGTGTACGGTGGGTGTCAGCTTGAAAAATAGGATAGTTTTGAACCCGATAGGTAGCGCCGCTATAAGCTGGGATGGGTCGCTATTTATTTATACAGGGTGTAAACAGACCCTTCACATAGCATAGCCGTCAACCGAGCATTCTGTACATCAAACTAAGTAAGTTTACGCAAAAATTATTGCTGGGAATCGATTTTTTTTTTTGCGGTGAAAAATAACGTTTTACGGTAAGACTCGATGGGTAGCAATCAAAGCATTGTGCTGATGGATGGATTGAATAGTACGGGGGTGGTGGAGGTGTGTAAAAATCTTACATTAAAAACATGTATTTAAAAAAAAACTTGTGAAAAAGTTGTAACTCTGACCCCCAATATCTCCGTAACTAGAAGGTTCCCAGGTATGGTCTAGAACAAAACATAATCGCAAAGACGGGGAGAACAAGTGCCTTTCGGATGTGTTAAGGGTCTATTTACACCCTTTATAATATTAATAGTGCTATAGGCCATTTTGGTCTAGATGCCAAACATATTTATTTACGTAAAGATTAATACCATGCCGGTAATAAAACTTCACAAAAACGCTTTATTTTTGAATAAAAAATAGTAGGTACATTTTGATACAAGTGGGGAAACTTTGTTATTGCAGCAGTACAGCCGGAATTCACGACGAGACGCAGGCGATGGTGTTATGGAGCCGAACTGCAGTAACAAATGCCCACGTGTTTCAAACGACGTTTTTCAATTTTTCGAGGAAGTGTATTGAAAAATAATTTGAAAATTAGGTACCTACTATCACTCCGTATACGTACTAACAAGAATTCGACGAAGTCCAACTTGCATAAATCGTACTGGTTTTCCATATTTCGCCACATGTGCTTTTATATGTATGTATTCACTGCATGTGTTTTATATTCACTGCATTCCTATTCCCACTTTCCTAAGGCGCGAATTATACAGACACGGTGTAAGCTGAAGGCGCGGCGCAGGCGCAGCGTAGGCATGATGCCGCTTCAAAACGTTTTCATACAAAATGTACGTAGGCGACGTGTCGTGAATTACACTCAAGCGGCGCGATGCAGGCACGCCGTTCTTTCGTTTCGTTATAAATTCCACGCCTGCGCCGCTCTTTCACCTGACGCCGTTTCTGCATAATTCGCGCCTTATGCTTATCTACTGCATACATATTTGGGTAGCATACCCACAACGACCAATTAGCCAGCCAAACGGAAGTGATAACGGCTGTGCAGGACCTGCAATACATAACTTTATTAACTTATTTTGGTCATACGGGAAAAAGCACGTGATGGAAAAACCATCCGATATAAAACTCATACCTAACTTCCAATAACTACAGCCGGCCTTATATATTATGTGTTGAGAGAATATTCCTTTTGTTGTATCATAATTATAAGGTATCATACATCGAAACCCACCCCCTCTCGGCTATAGAGTTTCGCCAGACTTGAGTCAAGCGACACGAGCGCTCGTCTTTTGTTTAAGGTGAATGCGCCAAGGCAGACGCGAAATTCAAATCTTACATTTTTGCAATTTGTAGGTCAGTCTCAGGTTGTAGGTACGTTGATTAAAATATGATTCGCGACTGAAA
Source organism: Noctua comes (assembly GCA_963082995.1). Classification (NCBI taxonomy): domain Eukaryota; kingdom Metazoa; phylum Arthropoda; class Insecta; order Lepidoptera; family Noctuidae; genus Noctua; species Noctua comes. The sequence continues at coordinate 2,973,356 of OY720279.1, read as the reverse complement.
AAAATATGGCTTTACAGAGTTATAAATGGTAATAATCGATATTGTCTGTAACTACATACGTGTTATGGTCGCGAATCATATTTTGTTTTGCCTGAAAATGACTTACAAATTGCAAAAAACCTGAGAAAATTTGAATTTCGCGGGCTACCTTGGCGCTTACCATTTCATCAGTCGCGTCGCAGTGATTTGCTCAGAACATCCGCTTTATCGGTGTTGCAAGATGCTTATCGCTGGAGCGTGTAGTTCGGGTCCAAGAGATTAGGTAGACGTGTTCTTGGGTACAGCTAATGTGGACAAGTATGAACTTTGTGATGCGGCATAACAAAAATAACAACATTCATTTATGTTGTTGTGTTTTTTTTTAACCATAGGTGTTAGCTGATGCCATCACAATGGCCTGCAATTTGGGATCCAGCATGGCCCAGCCTGCTGTAGAATGCTTGCTTATTTTAATGATACTGACACAATATCCCTAGATTTGGGTTTTTCTATCTTCTTTTCGGACCAATAACCTTCTTATCTTAGGTATTTAAACTACGGTGTCAACTGCGACTGACCTTCAGTCTTATATAAAAAAATACAGTATAATTATAGTACAGATAAAATAATCACGTAAGCTAAATAGTAGGAGTTAAAAAAACAATTTCGTCAATATGATAATTTTACACTGAAATATCTGCTCATTGCTACTATATCTAGAAACGTATAATGTCACTTACGGGATATCGGATATCGGTAAATCAGTGTTTGTCGGGAGCTTAAGACAGTGTTTACTATATACTGTAAGTTGATATAGACAAAAATTGGCATTGTACCATGAGATGAAAATATAAACTACTTTTTCAACGAAGGTCTTCAAGAACAGGTACCAATGTACATGAACAAGGTGTGTTTTTTTTTTATTTTTGTGTTTGCCGCGATGTTAAAATAAAACGGAAACCAGATAAGGCATTGTAAGTATTTATTAATACTATTAAAATTAATGAAGTGCACATTTTCCGGGGGCAATATCCTTCTATATTATTAAAATTAACAACAATATTTTCCGCCTCTCCTTTAAAATCCACGATAGCCATGAGGTAAAATTTTAAACGACGATAAAGGACTATTAGAAATTTATCATATTAATGATAACTAACATTAACTAGAAACGGGATATTTACCATGTTGTGTTGTGTGTTTGTTTGTTGTTTTGTGTTGTGTGTTAATGATAATGTTAGGGACCATGACAGTTTAAAAACTTAATATTAGTTTGTCATTAAAATTTCATTTTCTTTATTCAATCCCAAAAATATGGTGTTACTTAGAGACGGGCTTTGAGAATCCTTTAGTCAAGATTTTGCTGGATTCTAAAAGCGTTAACAAGGTAGACGGGAGCCTACTAAGCTCGCAGATTACTTTTGGAGCCTTATCAGAGATACCCCTGTAAACTAATATAAGATAATAATAATAAGTAGAGTAATAATACAAGAGGAAAACCAGCTTAACCCTTAAATTTTTGCCGTTTCACCAAAACATCAAAATATTAACCTTTTTTTTTAAAGGAAATCGTGGTTAAAGTCTTTTTACATTTTAACCGGGAACTGTTATGTGACAGGAAACTTTTGTTTTCGTATTCCTATTGACACAATACCAAGGAATAATAATGTTTATGAGGGTTGTGCGATCACGGATCGGACACCTTAAGCTTGTGTGTCTAATCTGGATGTTTTAGTAGGTATAGCACAACGTGGTTCTTTTGCCGCTTGAATAGCATTGTCATTCGAGCGCTATTGCTCAACATTTGTGAAATTGTGTGCGGGAATTGTATTGAAAAAACAAGATGGCGGCTAGAGTTCCGACTGTAGCCACGTGCCAATATACGTACGTAAATGTACAATAGCCATGCAGCACTATACCTTTTGACTTTACAGGATATCTTTTTTGCTAAGAACAACAATGTGTTTGCTAAACTAAGCATTCGAAGATCTTTACTCAAATTGAATAGAATCAAGTTCAACCTTGTGAATTGTAATTGACCTGTTAGTTTTTTTTTTTTTTAACTTTACAATTTTCGAAATCAGTGTTATATCCTTGTCAGCACGATTTATTTATTATTGTACTTAATTCTTATAATACGTGCAAGTGTACCAAATTCAAAATGTTATAATAACTAAAAATAGTTTTATTCACTGTTATCCATGAATCAAATACCCTTTTTCGAGTGGCGATGGTGAAAAATAATTTTAGTGTCAACTTAGATTTATAAAACTAGTTCAAGGGTTATTTGTGGAGTAAACACTTTTCATTATTATTTTGGGTAGTAAGAAGTTTTTGAATAGGTAGATACCTATGACGTCGATTTTATATGATGTATAATTATGACGTGTAAATGTGAACACGAACGTGTGTTTAAATAGCTCGTAGTATTAGAATGTATTTGGTTTAAATGCTTTCATGAGGGAGGAGAACTTTGTACGGGTCGGCTTTGAGTCCAACAGGAAGAGGTACCTCTTCCTGTTGATTATGGATGCTTTGACGTCGGACATACAGGAAGAGGCCCTCTGGTGCATGCTGTTGGCCACGACATTGTTTTTGTCGGTGACGATGGACTTGAGATCCAGAGCAGATTGGAGAAATGGAAACAGAATCTGGTGAATTTTGGCTTGAAAATCAGCAGAAATAAAACTGAGTACATGTTCTACGATTTCGGCGGTCTGTCCAGTTCTGGAGCCATAGCGCTAGATGGCGCGCTCCTCCCAGTCTGCTCCGACTTTCGGTATGTCGGTTCACTCGTGCAAAGCGATGACTAAATAGATCGGAGTATTAAGCACAGAATTAACACTGGATGGATGAAATGGCGGCAGGTCACGAGAACAATACAGGGTGTAAACGGACCATTTCAAAAAGCCATCAACCAAGATTTTGTACATCAGACTATGGAACTGTACCCAAATTTTTTTGCTGGGAAACGACTTTTCGTTTTACGTTAGGACTCAATGTAACGTACTCAAAACATTGCGCTGATTGATGCATTGGACGGGGGTCGTGAAGGTATTGAAAATAAAGTTATAACATTAAAAATTGTATATAATTGTTTCATTAAAATATTTGTGAAAAAGTTGGAAGATTAACCCCCAATATCTCCGTAACTAGAAGGCCATACCTGAGAACCTTCTTGTTACGGAGATAATGGGGGTTAATCTTCCAACTTTCCAGAACAAATAATTATCACAATGACGAGGAGAACGTAACTTTCGGCTTCGTTAAGGGAAATCACATAATGGGTGTACCCATTTTGTGATTTCCGTATTCCCCTTAAAGTCAAGGGGCAGATTTATAAAACCATGGTTGGTTAGACCTGCAGCTGTCTTGTATGGATCAGAATGTTTGGCCACAAAAGGGATGAAATAATATTTGATCTTCTTTTTTAGTTATTGGTCTTTTTGGCAAGAGCGAGCGAAGCGAGCTCGGGACTTGGGGCACCCCGACTCTGGACAGGTTCGGTTAGAGGGGGGTGGCGGGTTCTAGAGAGCGAGCGAAGCCAGCGGACTAAGAACCCGCTTTCCGCTTGACTTCTGGGTGAAATTGAAATTGAAATAAAAAAGTAATTTAGATAAATCGAATTATATAAAAAGTATCAAAATATTGGATATTTAATGCTCATTTCTCTTAGTTTTGGGGCCCAACAAGTAACTATCAGACGTAAACACATTAAAATATCGATTGATTTTATTTATTTTATGTCCCAAAGAAAGAGGATCAATCATTAAAAAAGGTGACTGTTTAGTTTTTTTTCTCTGCTGTTTTTGCAAAAATACTTACTAATTTAAATACATGCGTTGACATCATTTGAAATTACAAACAGACACTTTAATTTTAATTATTTGTATAGATTACAATAAATCTTGCCTCTTGATTAATCAGTTTGTTTTGTTTTAGATCTTTGACACCATGTTTTGATAACCTACCATTTTTTATTTTTCTTAAATCATTTAGCCGATATCGTCAGCTGGTCACCCTACACGACTTTATTAAAATCACTTTTCGTATTTATTATTAGGGTTCCGTTCCGTAGTGGCAAAAAACGGGAAAAAATTCTGTCTTTCTATCTGTCCGTCCGTATGTCTCACCCATTTTACTCCGAAACTGGTGGCACCACACAGTTGAAACTACACAAAAGTGATGTGAAATTACGAATAAAACAAAAATAGGAGTGGCCCTCCTCTATACGAATATAACTGAAGGTTAAAAAAAAAAACAAATCAATATCAAGATATTTTATTTCACATAGGCCTAAATGGGCACTTACAAAACGTACATCGAGAAAAGGTGCGCGGTTCGGGTAAATCTTTCTCGGCAAAAGCCTCCATAATTACTCTTTTAAAATGATTTGGTTTAAAATACTAACATGTATTATTATCGGTATTAGTACTTAAATTCAATTTTTTCATCATTCTTCGCCCCAAATTAGCTTAACTTAGTAATTTATCCTAAGGGCAGTATAAAATAAGTTTACTAGGTACCTAGATTTCCTCTGCAGGTCCCTACAGAACTATCTAGGCCTTAATTCAAATTTTCAAGTTACTAATCCTAATATCTTATGATGTAGGCATTGTAGAGGAATTTCCAAAAATCGCATTACTAGTCTGACACACGCACTATCACCACCACTAGTCTTCATTCACTAACGATTCGCCAAAGTAGTTAACAAAAATAAAGGAATTAATGAACATAATTACAAAAAATAGAAATGCTGGTGAGTCGTTATGCATGAACCGTATAGTTATAATACAACATACACGACAGCGCACCGTATCACGCGTGCTCTGACGTCAGTCAAACAGAGATACCACTACTCCGTCTGATTTTTGCACTCGTATCAAATTGCAATTGCGGGTCCATTACAATATTCGTAGTATTGGGCCACTAAGCACTTGTCTCAATGCCCCAAGTAATTTTCCGCTAGAAAGAAGCTACTGAGACACTGAGAATCAAGCCACAAACTAACTTAACTTACAGTTCAAAACAATTTATAAGGTTAATTCTATTTAAATACGAGCAATGATATCTGCAAGTTCTTAGTTTAGCAAACACATTTTAACAAAAAAATTACTTGTAAAGTCAATGCACCAAAGCCATGAATTTAAACGTCGACAAAGGTATAGCGCTGCATGGCTCTATTGGCACGTGGTTACAGTTGGAACTATAGCCGCCATCTTGTTTTTTCAATACAATTCCCGCACACAATTTCACAAATGTTGACCAACAGTACCCGAATGACGATGTCATAGTTGCGGCAAAAGGACCACGTAGTACTATACCTACTAAAACATCCAGACTACACACACTAGCTTAAGGTATCCGATCTGCTAGTGTAAGTACTTACAGACCTAACACTGTTCTTAGCAAGAATGAGAAATATAATTGTAACCAATATCACTTGATAAGAATTAATAATACTGAAAGAATCAGTCACTGATTGACTCAAGTCTAGGTATGATAGAATATCATTAAGAAAAACATGTAAACTCGTTATACAAACCAATATGAAAGAGATGACACAAGTTTTTATAATTTCGGAAAAATTTCGTTTCGAGTTCCTGCTTCTGGTTATGATGACGTAGAAGATTCTACCGAAAAACAACACGTTCAGAGTCAAAACGATGAACTTTACCCACGCGTAAACTTTGTAAAACACAATGTAATATTTAATTGAACACGAAAGGAAAACTGGAGACAACACTCCTATTGGTATCGTAAGGATCCAAATCATTAGGGACAGAACAGTGAAATTCCACTTCCGTAACACAAACACTAGCACTACTTTTTCGTATAAATTCTTGGTGTACACAAACATCCAGCATACTAACACGGCGTCCGTTTGCGTGTACAGTGCGAACGTTAAATCCTTTGTATATATTTCATGATATATATAATTATCTATCATGAATTCTAGGATCGTGTTCGTCAGTCTTGCTACTGTCAGCTGTGTGAGCATCTTCTGGTCTATTTTCCTTATATTTGGTCTCACAATGAAAAGAATTACTTGCAGTATCAAGCATAGCGATGATAGGGTGATCCCGGTGATCCAAATATAATTCTTTGGAAGACCCGCGACATCTGTGCCAATATCCTCGACCATAGTCGCGTTCTCAGTTGCGTTAGACATAATGTTGATATGTGCTGCTTTGTTGCCGGTCACTATCACACTACTTTGTGTTTCCTAAATTCTGACCGAACGGGCAAAAGTTTATCAATTACTTACCTACTCATAAATGTAATTAACACTAATATGTAGGTAATTTAACTCCATAAATATGGACGTAGTTACCAAAATTAGCAGGATAACGACTAATAACTTTTATCGTTCTAAAACTATAGTAATTCCGTTGTTATCATCTTTAATTACATTCGACGAACACGGAATTCCATGTGGTGTCACTGAGGGCGAATTACCGATTCCTTCATTCCTTGGTGGTTCTCGGTCGGACGGTTCTGTTAGAGTCAGCCTCAGTATAATATTTACTTCTAACCTGATCACCTTAATTCTCACTGGAACTCCACTTAGGTACTTAGAATCACAAATTACTATGCGACTAGAAGCAAACTTTGATTAATCGTTTTAAAATTATTATGTACTATTGAGCACTTTCACATTACTAACACCTTGCTGTTGCCATTGAGTTCTGACAGATTGTTATTCTTTTCCTTATTCTACACATGAAAAATGTTAATTACCAAATATGGATTTATTAGTCATTAACATAAATATTTATGTATGTCGATTGGCCATGGACGTTGCCAAGCCATCCAGACAGAAACAGGAGAACGGAACGTACCTACTGTGGAAGTACCTACTCGTCGTTCTCCTGTAATACCAGGTGATTCAAAGGACACACCAATTGCCAGCGTTGTCGTTGTTGTTGTAATCGGTTTTTTTCTAGGCAAGCGTGCTCCACCCCAGGCGCACCATCACTTCAAATCAGGCGAGGACCAGCCAAAGTAAGCTTATTTAGTGTACAAAAAAACTATGTGTATCCAGTGGCTTCTATTATCATAGTCATCTTTCTGCCTTTTTTTAGAATAGAATAGAATGTGACCAATACACCAATATTAATGAATTACTAAGAGAGAAAAAAAATATAAGAATTATGAATTATTTGTTAAAATTTATGATCAATGAATTCGTTAACAGAGTAGAAACACATGTCCAGAAGCCACGAAAATATTTTATGTTTTTTATTCACAGGCATTCCGACTATACAAACGAAGTCTTTGGGCCGGTACTAGTAGTTGTTTTGGCTTTCTTTCTTCGATTCTTTTAGAAACATGTTCAGTGATGGGGAATAAATAGGAATATTTTTTACAAATAAGCAAATTTCAAATATGTAGTGATATGGACGGGTCGACGAGACAACATCTTTCGAGGATGGCCCGCGGAAGGGCGAAACACGTATCTAGTATAAATGTATAGTATAAGATGGGGTTGCTTGTTGCATACTCAATTATCGCGCCTTCATCTATTATATTATGTACGTATTGTGCATATTTTTAATAATAGAGAAGTATAGTAGAAGAAGGCATTCTGCACCGACCCCAAATAAATTGGGATAAGGGCAAGAGAATGATGACGTATGTGCATATTTTGACTCATATTATTGTTAATCATATTATGGATTACAAAACTTTTTTAGGGGGATCTTCAACCAGCTTATGTGATTAGTATTCTTCTTTCGTTTGCTCCAGGATAAGAAAATAAACGGATATATTTCATTAGTATTCACGACGGGGAACATTCCCTGAACATTGATGTGGAATGGGAACAAAATATCTTTGAAGTAGGACACATTACAAGTTGTAATAAAAACTCTTCGGTATGCTTACTAATAAAAGTTCCAGTGAAGAGTTCATAAAGCTTAATTGTTTTTTTTTAGTTCGTCGTGGCCGTTTTCTCTTTTCCACCAGGATCTCTCAGGATCGAGTTAAATGCCGTGAGAATAGAAAGGAAGTGTCTATTAGTATGCAAGGTTGATGATAGTGGAAAGCAGTAGCGAAGGGTCAAAGGGAAGCCGGCAGGAATCGGGTTCTATGGAATCTTCGCCACTGGTGGAAAGTCTGATTCCCAACAGAGAACATCGCGCACTACTAACTGCGTCCTCCAGGACTTGAATTAATCAAACGACATGGGCGTTCAGGTCGATACGTACTGGTCGGACAAAGTCTTTAGTCTTCGGTTCAAGAAAAAGAACAGAGAACAGCGACATTGGGACAATCTCGTTGGGCTTGTGGTCATCAGAGCAGCTGTTACTGCTTGTGGTCATTACCTAAAGGGTGTAAATAGATCCTTAACATAGCCGAAAAGCACTTGTTCTCGCCGTCGTTGCGATCATTTTTTTATCCTAGACCATACCTGGGAACCTTCTAGTTACGGAGATATTGGGGTCAAAGTTCCAACTTTTTCACAAGTTTTTTATTAAATACATATTTTTAATGAACATTTTTACTTTACATAACTCCACGATCCCCGTACTATTCAATCTAACCATCAGTACAATACTTTGAGTGCTTTCCATCGAATCCTACCGTAAAACGGGATTTTTCACCCCAAAAAAAAAAAATCATTCCCAGCAATAATTTTTGCGTAAAGTTACTTAGTTTGATGTCCAGAATGCTTGATTGACGGCTATGTGAAGGGTCTGTTTACACCCTGTATATTACACGCTCAAGCTGCGTGCGTGCGGCGATATTTATAATGTATTTGTAACAGTCAAAACTGTTAATATAGGAGGTACACTCCTTTTAAAAATGTTCATTTTCCTTTTGATTGCAATTGCAATTTCCTGTTAGCACATAGGTAAGTATATTTATATGGAATAGTTTTTCTCATAAAGCCGCATTTATTATTTCACGAGGAAATCCATTTCGACCTTTGTGCCCACATGTTGGTGCTCGTGCGCGAAGGAAACGACAGTGACACACGCGCGAGACGCTTGAGGCAAGAAGCGTGATTCGCGGGAACTGGGTGGTAATGGGATCCTGGATACGGTCTCCAGATTAGGCGAAATAGATTCCATTAAGATTCTGTTCCGGACTATAGAGATATAATCTCAGTTGCAGTTAATCTTAGTAGACATCATCATCGTCCTTCGCCTTTGTCCCATTCTACTCGGGGTCGGCGCAACACGTTTTCTTCTTCCATTATCCCCTGTCTGACGTCACGGCATCATTTACTCCTTTCTCTTTCATACAGTTCCTCACACAATTCATCCATCTTTTCTTTCGCCTTCCTCTCCCTCTCCATCCATCAACAGTCATGTCCATCACTCTTTTAGCCACATACATCGTTTCTTCTTCTTCAGTCATCAGCTTCATTTGAGGAAAAAAAACGACGGACGTCAACACATCATTTACTCCATCCATCTTTCCATCCATCTTTTCTTTGGCCTTCGTCTCCCTCTCCATCGATCAACATTCATATCCATCGTTCTTCTAGCCACATGTGTTTTATCCCTCGTCATTGCATGTCTATACCAAGACGAGTTGCTTTCAATTTTATCAGTAACAGGCGCCACTTTCAAACTTCCTCTAAAGAATGATGTACTATCACTAGTTAGACTCAGTAAACTTTGCTTCCAAAACCCACACTTCAAAAAAAGTCAGACTCAGAAACATTCTTTCAACTGTCACAGTGAACTGACACTGCGACAGTTGAATGAATGTTTTTCGGAAGCATCGTACCCCCAACTTCCAATCTTTGAGCGCCTACTGAGACATTACTTAAGAACAAACCCAATAAAACTGTCCAGCCTTGGGATCGGTCCTAAGGACCCCACGCTTAGCAGTCGGGCTGGAAACCATTGCAACTAGCGAGGCTGTCAATTTAAGAAACTGTAAGCAACGAAAACAATATCGTATTAAATTCAGCACAGGTACCTAAGCACTATCGTACTATATCCACAGCCAGTGATGGCATAGGGGCGTGATTCTATCGCGGTGGGCACCTGGCCCAGTTCCAATAGCCCTTACCTGCAAACATCCATTAGTCATCTTGTTATCTAATGATAAGCTCAATATTTTATTTCTGAATTAATATTTGGCCAAAACCACCGGAGGCCACATTAGCAGCATATTAGATAGGTACTCCTACGAAACAAGTGGAAGTCATGGCGAAAGGCCACTGCCCAGACGTGGGATGTTATAATATAGTAATGAGTATTTTCACTGATTAGCAAAATCTACTAGCTGCTCTTTGTGATACGTATCCTGATTGCTGCATTCCAAATACATGTCTATAAAGTTTTTTAAAGTACTGGAAACAGTGGGCCATTCAGGTGGAACACTCGTAGTGAAAAGACCCTGTTAGAACATTTATGAATGGGAAGCAATCAACCGTACAATTATTTAATAAAATCAAGCGCTGCAGCATTGTCTGGCCGCGGCAAGGCCAGGGCCGTCCATTACCGAACGGATGTAGGAAGCGCCACATCGCTAGTTGCTCACTAGACGTCGCACGGTGTGCTTATCGTGGCATATAATTAAAAAGAATACGACGTTCTATTTTCGATTTTCGCGGGAAAACTTAGAATTTTATTGAAAGCAAAACAGTAATGGAGTCGGTTTAAGAAAAATATTGTTTTACAAATAAAATAAACATGTAACTAAATATGCAAATGTGTTTGGATAACTCTAAAGTTTACAAAAATATGTATTTTTCAAGGAAAAATAAAAACAAGGCCGCCAATTAACAAGATAATTCACTGTAATAAAGCGCGTTTTAAACAACGATTAAATTAATGGCACATTCTATGGGCAGTTGGAAGCGTCATTGAATAAAAATAGACTTCACAAATGCATCAATTCGTTATAATTAAAGTGTATGTAAATAGATCAGTGAACGAATGAGTGTGACCGAATGAAACTGAGTGCAGTTGAGTAAACTTTAGAGTGTAACAATTTGTGTACGTCCATACAATTTTCGGAAATCTTAAGTCCAAGTTTTTTTTTTCCAGTGTACGTTTGTAACAAGTGAAAATGTGTGGTCTGTAGCACTGATGTAGGTAGCGTTTTGGCAAAATACTCGTATTTATAGTTTCTTCGATTCATATGTGGCGAACTGGTGACACGATTTGTGAGTTATTTTCGTTCAGCGTGTTTTTGGGACTTCTTATTACCTAAATGAAACGGTGAGTGCTTTGTTGTTGGGTAAAACTGTAAGATATAGGTAGGTACTTACAATACATCTGGCGATATTAATACGCGTGCATCCATGCGCGAATGTATCAGCAGATAAATGTAGGGTTATCAACAATAATTTAGATTATATTACGAGTGGCGTAAAGTGAGTTAATTAATTATACAAAATATTAACTTTATATTACTAATTCCGGCTTATATTAGTATCATTGCAACAATTAATTTAATTAAGCGATTAATTATTCGAAGAATTTCTAGACATTTATTTGTTGTTTGTTGCCAATCAGATGGTGGAGCCACCCACAATCAACATGGTTTGCAAACCGGTTGTTTGTCGCCATTTACATAAAATTATAGTCAATAATAATATGTTCTACACTATTATGACGTCATACTTGTAGATATTTTGTATTTACAATAAACAGAAATGGCTTAAAACAGTTTCGTAATCAACTAACAAACGAGTCTGTCTTATGTTTTTATTATTTGTTTATAAAACTAAAATGTTATTGTTAGTATGAATGTGCTCGCTCCATCTCATTAAATAATCAGGCACGTCTCGTTTGTACAACAGCAAATCATCCAGGTAATTCACATACTGAGAGTGAGTGATACCGTAAATAAATAAATGAATCCGGTACTCAGAGATTCTACGTCCCGGTGCATTACGCTCATGATAGGATCTACGAACCCAACAGGGCATTACTCAACTAAAAGCCATTTTCGTGACACACTTCGATTTGAGCATAACCTGTTGTATAGTCCTTTGGAAACTCGTTAAATTCCTTTTTCTGAAACTGTACCTGCTCTGCCTACCCTGTTGGGAATTTTGATCTAATCTAGAAAACAACAATTCTTACTGATCCAGCAAAGTCCAAAATTACGTACAGTCGCCAGCACATCAAGTTATCACAAACTGTCAAATTTCTACAAATGATTGTAATCCATAAAATGTTCAAGGTTTAATTCAAAATCGAATGAGAAAATTTGACAGTTTGTGGTAATTCGATGCGCTGGCGACTGTACCAACTAGGTTAATTTTGTTCTTGATAAATAATATTTACTACTACCTATCTTCCGAAGGAAATAGTAGTAGTAAATATTTTTATAATAAATATAATTAATATTATTGACGTGACAACGTCTTATAATTCGATGGTGCCGGCTGCACGCACGAAAAAATGAGGCGTTACCATAAAACAATTGCTCAACGCACATTCATTTTTTGAAAAATGCAACCATTCCATCAGTATTTTCTTATGACGTTGTCACGTTCAACTATCGTCAGTAAACCGACTTTACAGACAACCGATTTTTTTATTAATATAATTTATATTGAGTTTATTAGTTATTAGCCCTTATTTAGTTATACGCAAGGGTGATAAACCATTATCAGCTATTCAGGGCTATGAAAGGCAATAACAGATTTATAATAATTTTAAGGTTGTCATTTAACTCTGTCAGATTACAAAAGAGGATAATGATGCGTGAATCTGATTAATTAATGTTTGTTCGGTAAATTCCAGTGTGAGAACTAAAGGCATATTGTTGGACCGTTTCGGTGACAGTTTAGTGACCTATTGACTTGATATAATAGTTTACTAGCCGTAGAAATAAAGGTAGCCGATGTCCTTCCCTATGATATAATCTATCTTCTTGCCAAATTTCGTTACGCACCGATCAGCCGTTTAGTCGTGAAAACTACTACCTCACAACCTTTGACTATATTGTGAGGGAAAATTTCTTCAGTTTAGTCATCAGAACCAGCATAAGACTTAGCCACGGTCATCACCGTGTCCATGTTTCCCATTTGATTCATATTTTATTAGCAGCATCGCATTATTTCTGACTTTTTGACTATGATTTTCTAACTATTTCATCTTTCAAACAAATGCTTTCATAGTTTCTTCGGCCTCCCCTTACTTTGAAGGCCATCCATAACCAACGCTCGTACAAGTTTAAATCGAGGAGTATACAGGGTGCAGGGACCTGCTTACCGGCATCATACTGAACCCCTCATGGATATTATTCGTAGGTAATTAAAAGAAAAATCTGCCGTTTCCTACAAAAGTGTTTTTACCGTGTAAGTAATACACGGTAAAAATGTATGGATCAGCTGATTTTTATTGAATTACCCACGATTATGTTTGGTATGATGTACTGAACACCTGGTAACCGTTTGTGCTACGATGTCCTTTCCATGCTGTATAATACGTTGAAGTCACTATATGCAAAAATAGAGATATCGTGAAATCCTTCGTGGTGAAACTTTTAACATAATCAAAAAATCTAAATCTAAATATTTTATTTCACATAGGCCTCAATGAGCTCTTATAAAACGTCGACAAAAAGGTGCATGGTTCGGGTTGGTCGTTTTCTATGGAGAAGAACCGGCAAGAAACTCCATGGTTACTCTTTTCAAATCATTTGGTATTACAATATTATCATGGATACAGCATTTGTACTTAAGTATGGGGGGACAGCGTAGGCCGACAATAAGTCGATGCTCACTACACAAAAAATGTAGAACAAAATAAAAAGTTAACAAGCAGCTGGGAATCTACAAAGCCTACAATACACATAAACAAGATAGTAATGATAAATCTATACTAAACACTACTTTTAGACAACTTTGACAACCAGAAAATTATAGACATGCTTCCGTTTCGAACCATACCAAGAAGTACCACTAACGTCCCCATTAACAGAAAATAATTCTGTAATAAAAAACTCTTCGCAAACATCCTCCAAGCAATAACTTGCTCTATCACAAACGCAGTAAGTCCAAGATTCTTTGCTTACACAGCTATAATATTTTGACATCAGAGTCAGTAATATTATGAGTATTTCGTACTCATAGTTTCGGTGGTTCGTGTTAATCTGTCCCGCGCCCGTCGACGTAAATAGATTTGACTGTTCTAGCACGAAATGATCTAATGAAATAGTCACTGACCTTGTTTGCCCACTTTCAGGGATACGATTATTTATTTTGAATTTCTTAAATGTTCTACTCACTCGTAGTCCATAATGTCTTATGCTTAACCTTTTCACCGCCACGGACTTCAATAGAAGTTCCAGATTTCCGTGCCACCAGCGCCCACGACTTCATTAGAAGCTCTTAATTTTTACTACCTATAAAAAAACATAAAAGTACTGTATTTAAAAGCTTCGTTTCATTTTATTATTTAATATAACACGGTTTAATACCCTGTTTTTTACTTTTCCACACAAAAGTAGCTCTTATTTGTCTTAAAATCGGCAAAAACATTTATAGCTTGGCGCTGGCGAGGCATCGCGTTATGTGTACTTTGGCGGTGAAAAGGTTAAAGTGATGCAATCATAGTAAAATTATGCCACCATATGCGGAAAATGAGCGCCATCTTAAACAGATTATTTTTTGACACCGCCATGCCAGCGCAGTTGATGGCTAAACGCTTGCCCCCCTTTTTCATGGTAGGTAAACGAAATGTCAGAGTACTAGATACTATAGGTGTAATTCTGCCAATTCTTCGGGGATTACAGGCGTGATGTTATGTTATATCATGTCAGGTACGCGCCGACATTTTCATGGCTGCAATTATTTTGAGGCTTCTCTGACGGCAGAGGCGGCGCAAGGCGTAGGCGACGTGGGCCACCGCCTACGGCCTCGCGGTACGAGGGCCTTGCACCTCAAAAACCCATTGACAAAATTGGGACTGGAACGAAATCTCCAAACTGTACATGGCCAATTTTGGCCAATATATATATATTTTGTTGACAGTGCACTCTGTTTTATTTTTTCTAACGCAGCGACATCCATCGTTCTTGTACTGACAGAAAGCCATTGTAGTTTCTGATATTTTAAGCTAGACGGCGTTGTTTCGTATAGGATTACTAAAAATGTTTTCCGCGACGGGATTTCAAGTGAATTATTTGCAGTTTATTTTTTCTGTGGTTGAAGTGAAACCTGTTGGAGTTTTGTTTGGTACGTAACATTTTGTTCCTGAAATTATGGCCTTTCGAATGAATTCCGAGTCGATGCCGATTCCGGGCCTCGCTAAATGTACCTTGCCCACATAAAATTGTGGTCTTGCCCCGCCACTGTCTGACGGCACCATTTTATGAGGAAATACAATATTTAGCAATGTTCATTTTATTTAACTTTATTAAAAAAAAGCATTACTGCAAGAAATATCTCCAAAGCACAGTTATTGGATTCTACAGTTAAATTTAACATAGGGTGATTTTGAAAATTCATAGTTTTATGCAAGCATGCTCACGCGCACAACTTTATGCAGTGATGTAGGTATGTACAAGATGATAATGATGTCAAGAAACTGCGAGAACCTGTCATTGAGAACTGGTTCTGAGTTACTGGTCCAACCATAGACCTGCCTGTAGGTATATCTGTGTATTCTCTCTTCATAAAAAAACCGGCCAAGTGCGAGTCGGACTTCCGGAAGGGTTCCGTACCATCGTAGTAGGGGGAGCCCCCTTAAATTTTTAATTTATTAATTGTTACTATTAATACTAATAACGGGATATTAACCATGTTTAGTGTTTTCTATGAGTTCTCGTCTCGTTTCGTTCTTCAGTTTATCCGTGATCATGGTGCTTGCAACAGCGCCGAAATATCGGGAACTCATAGAAAATAGTGTTATAGGGTCCCGTTGGTTACCCTTCGGGTACGGAACCCTAAGAATGGTGAACCTTAAGCTCTCACTTTACTTCACTTTATGTAAATTATAGCACAAACATCATCATCATCTGCCTAGCCTTTTCCCAACTATGTTAGAGTCAGCTTCCAGTCTAACCGGATGCAGCTGAATACCAGTATTTTACATGGAGCGACTGCCTATCTGATCTCCACAACCCAGTTAGTACTAGGTAATACGATTTTTTTTTTTTCGAATTGGAAATTATCAAATGACCCCCCCCCCCCCCCTACTCTGGGCGGAGCGGAAGGGAGTGTCAGACTCGTACTGACTAAAACCCATCCATGTTCCTTCTGCCCTTTATGTTCCAGAGCCACGGTATCTCTTTCGAACAGCCCCGCAGGGTAATACGATACCCCTTGGTAAGACTGGTTGTCAGATAACTATAGCATAACTACTGCTCTCAAAAAAATATGGTAAACGTTGTGATAAAAGATTATAAGCATTATCAGCGCATCCTAAAACTAAAAAATCGAATACGTGTAACATCTACCCACTCGCACTGGGCTGCGTGGTCGAATACGGACTGTGTCCCAGACGTGGGAACATTATAAGCTGATAATGTTAACTCGAACATTATAAGCTGATAATGTTAACTCATGGCTTTATGTGAACAACACCAGGTGGCCTGCTATGACATCTTAAAGCAGGAGTTATTCCAGTGTGGGAAATAGACAGTTATACAGCTGTACAGGTTGTCTAGCCCCATCTCTTTCCCACACTGTCATGGTAGGCCACTATGTATGTTCGATGACCTAAGTAAGTAGTCACTTAGTGAGATAGTGAACCAAGTGACTGGGCGACCAGGGGGATTACCCTGGTCTATACCATATCCATCAGTGTTCATAAATATTCGTCAGGTTATCCTTAAAAAAACATACGTAGACGTGAGTCAAGTCATATTCGCTCCTAATATGTCACTCACGAAACATATTTGTGGTTAATTGAAAATTCATTCTTGAATTCAAGTTTCCTGCTTGTATTCACCGGTGTACTAAACATGCCTGCCCATCTATGTCTGTATGACGTGATGATGATAGCCCAATAACTTAGACTTTCCTTATGCACTACGACCTACCATTAATGATTTATGTTGAATTACCTACCTGTCAGCCATTAAAGTCCACCGCACGACGTAACAAAACCAGTATAAGCTGGCCTTACATTGTTCTAAAACTTTATACTACGCTAGCTCAAGATCTAAGAGCTGTCAATGTATTGCGGTCTACTGAACGTCATATCAGTCAGTTTTTACAACATAACATCACGGCTGTCATGACCCAAGGATTAGGGAGAGGTGTAGCTATAGTTCGTCCACATTTGGCCAGTTGTGTTTAAGTCTCATGTAATAGGGGGCGAGCCTATTGCCGTCAAACGGGCACAAATCCAGACTACCTGGCTTTTACACCGAGAAGTAGGTACGTAAAGGAGAAATTCAAGAACACTGCCTGACCTGGGAATCGGACCTCGTTCTCAGCAATCGCTAGCGACCACTACACCAACGACGTAGTTTTGAAACTATTACTACTACACCATCGTTTACTTTGCAATCATTATTTTACTTACATCATAAGGTTCAACAACTGAGTGCCATAGCCATATTGATTAACATACTACTTCCATTTTTATTCTTCTGGACATCGATAAATCACGTTAAAAAGAAAAGGTAGAAAAGTGCGTAAAAGTCAATGAGACTATAATGATGATGCCATCTAGCCGATTTCGGCCACAGTTACTGCATTCGATGACTTTCTAAGGTAGTTGTTATGAGCTTTGGTGTGCTGCTCTTTCATTATGCTCTCAAGTGACTAGCAAATCCGACTTTAGCCGAAAAACTCCGAGCAAAAAGCGGACTTGTCAGAACACCATTGTAAGCTATACCTGTAATATTGCACGTATCATCATCTGCCTAGCCTTTTCGCAACTATGTTGAGATCGGCCTCCAGTCTAACCGGATGCAGCTGAATACCAGTATTTTACATGGAGTGACTGCCTATCTGACCTCCACAACCCAGTTAGTACTGGGTAATACGATAACCCTTGGTACCTAAGACTGCGTGTCTGACTATCCAGGCACTGACTACCTGTAACGACTGTCAAAGATCTACAATTGACAGCCGGGAACAACGGCTTTACGTTACACGTAATATTGCACATATACGTCATGTAAATTATTACTCAAAATAATTACAAGTCATCGTCATAATTACCAATGCATTGACTCAGGAAATGACAGATTGCATAGAAGTAACAACAGTCTGAAACACTGGGTTACTACTCATTCAGCATGTATTTTGTCACTGTCACACAACTTTGAAACTAGGAGTGCAAGACAGAGACGGGAACATGTCTAAGTGAAAGTACGAGCTATGTCACCTTTATAGATTTTGTCCTAAAATAGTCTTTTAAAAAAAAAAAAAAAATTACTTAGTTTTAGTTAGTTAGTTTTCTATAATAATAAATACATTGCCCTTCCTTATAAGAAAAGGTCTTTGTCCTGCTATTGAACATTTTATTAATATTATTTCCTTCTATTCAATTCAATTAATTTATAACGATCCATAATTTTGATAAGTATTAAAATAAACAGAGACAAAATATGTGTATTTGTGGTGTGCCACAAAATACTGTTATATCCAAATATGTGTATTTGTGGTGTGCTACAAAATACTGTTATATCCAAATATGTGTATTTGTGGTGTGCTACAAAATACTGTTATATCCAAATATGTGTATTTGTGGTGTGCCACAAAATACTGTTATATCCAAATATGTGTATTTGTGGTGTGCTACAAAATACTGTTATAACCAAATTAAACATCAAAATAACATATAAAACTAAATTTAATTTAATTAATACAGTAAATATTTTTATTACTATTATAGATTTGTAGTTAGTAAATAAAGTAAATAAATGTTCTACATCCAAAAAAAATAAAAAAATACCGTTAAATACCGTTAGTTTAGTTATAATTAAATACTCCTTCTGTTTGAGAAACAAACACAAAAAAAGAAATTACAAATTTTTTTCAGGTCAATTGAAAAGTAACATTTAAAAATAAAATTAAAATAAGGTATGGTAAGGTGCTTCTATGTAGCTACAAATGAGCTTTAGGGTTTTTTCATTAATCGGTTCTGTGGGAAAGTTGTTTAATAATAATATGACGGGTGAGTCTATCACCTCCTTGCCTCCATGAAGGATCCTGGTAGCCATACGGCCACCCTAGTATAAAATCGCGAGCGAAGCCACGGGCAAAAATTTATGTCATAACATAACTCACAAAATGTTCCTAAGTAATATCACTTAATGGCACTATTAAGTCTGGCGCCATGGTTACTGATCAGAGGGGAGAATTCGGTACGATGGTGACGTCAACCCTAGACATGACTGGTCAAAACTGGCACAAATAACACAGGGTGTTAACAGACCCTTCACATACCCGTCAACCAAGAATTCTGTACATCACACTAAGTAACTTTACGCAAAAATTATTGCTGGGAATCGACTTCGTTTTTTGGGGTTATACATCACGTTTTAAGGTAGGACTCGGTGGAAAGCACTTAAAGCATTGTGCTGATGAATGGATTGAATAGTGAATACGGGGGTCGTGGAGGTGTGTACAGTAAAAATTTTACATTAAAAACATGTATTTAAAAAAAAACTTGTGAAAAAGTTGGAACTTTGACCCCCAATATCTCCGTAACTAGAAGGTTCCCAGGTATGGTCTAGAACAAAAAAATATTGCAAAGACGGGGAGAACAAGTGCCTTTCGTTTATGTTAAGGGTCTATTTACACCCTTTATTTATTATAAGATAAGTCAGTAGCACACAGGCAAAGAAAAAGATTAGATGTTTTGTTGACCTTAGTTTTTGTCTACCCGTAACAATGATGGATAGAGATACAATGACCCCATTGTATCTCGAATCATCATTATAACTGCCAAGTCAAGTCAAGTCTCAAGTTCGAACCCAAGCCACCTCAGATTTTTCGGATTCATATGCGGATTGTATAATTATCACTTGCTTCGGTTCAGCAAAACATCGTGAGGAAACCAGCATGCCTGAGAGATATTTCTCGACGGCATATAAAGCCAAGTCAGAGGCATATGGGCGGCATAAAAATTCTAACACCAGGTTAGGCACTAACCACACGTTAAAGAAGAATTTTAAACAACTTTTAGAATGGGGTCGAGCCTGAAATAGGCTAAAAAACAGTCGCCTATACATTTTTGTGTTCACATAAATCGTCAAAATTTGGGGAACATTGTTGTTTTTTTAGAAAACTCCAAAATGTTCAACTAAAGAAATGAATTGTTTGATTTCAGCTCCGACATGCCTTTGCCGCTGTTAAGGAGATGTTGTTTCTGCGTCCCCTTGCGCACAGGCTGCTTCATACTATGCATCATGTCCACTGTAAGTATTATAGTTTTAATTATCTTTATTCTAGCTAGATGAAACAGCAACAGCAACTTTTATATTGAGCCGTTGATTCATTTGTAGATTTTAAGGCAGTCGTCAAATGACCCCCCCGCTCTGGGCGGAGCGGAAGGGAGTGTCAGACTTCTACTGACTAAAGCCCATCCATGTTCCTTCTTAGCCCTTTGTTTTCCAGGGCCCCGATATCTCTTTCAAACAGTCCCGCTGCCCCGGCAGGCATCGGCCCTTGCGGATTCCTTCCGATTTGCTGACATCTCTTTCTATCAATTATTTATCACGCGCGTGGAACACGAACGCGCCGTCGACACGGCCTGTCGTGATAAGATGGACGGACGGCGAGCTAGCTCATTACTTACCGTCCACAGACCCGCGCCTTGGTTGCCAGGAGCCACCACGTGGCCCCCGACGCCCAGGGCATCTTCCGCGGCCGCTGGGACGTGAGGCTCTCTTCATCTCACGCTCCGCTACCTCCTTCGCTAGTACGACTGCTTCGCAGAAGGGGGTAACGGCTTCCCATTCCCTCTCGCTCCGGACCATGGATTGAACCAGGGCCGGACGCGGGAGGTCGCCGTCGCTAATCGAAGGGTTACAACCCTTGAGGACCTATTTGAGGTCGCAGTATGTCTTTCTTTCTAGTCTATACTTCCATTCTACACGATCTACTTTGAGAAATAGGCCTCAATTTTCTGATTAACTAAACGGCTCCTTGACAATTCGAAAGTGTCTGTAATAGAAGGTACCCACTATCTATATCTTCTGAAATCCTCTCTAATTACTATGCCCCTAGCAAAAAGGCCGTCCATCAAACCCTGAAGGTCGTGGAAGTGGTGTGAACAGTACAGTTACTGCCATCAATAATAACAACTAACATTAAGCAGGTGATTTATATTCTGCGTCAGTTTTCGCGCGTTTATGAGCCGCTCCCAAATATAATAATATTTTGTTTACGCCCCCTTTACGAGGTCTGACGTCATGGAATTCGTCATGCCTTGATAATCTGTCAATGGGTACGGCCAAAGTCATACACTTCAAATAACTTATCTGTTCAGGCGGGAAAACACAGGACTAAAATAAATATTCCTCATAAAGGTTAGGTGCGTAGTACTCGCAACCTGCGTGCATGTGCCATGTATGACCAAATGTATGAACGTGGACGAGTCAAAAGGAGTATGTAAGGATCGTAGCAGGTGGCGTTCTCTGGTCTCTGCCTTCCCCCATGGGCAAAAGGCGTCAATTTATGTATAAATGTCCGTAAAATAAATGTACCAAGTTTGACGTATCAATGCTAGTTTTCTTGTCAAGCAACGCTATCTTCAACTGTTATACTTATACATTTTCAATTAGGCCATATTAAAAGAAATTTTTGAACGTCAAACTTGAAAACAAAGGAAATAGATTTAATTAATATGAATATTACCCACAGACAGTATAATGAAGTCATATTTTGTGGTCAAAGTACAGGTTGTCATGATGAAATCAGAGTTTTCTTTCATTATGTCCCGACCCCAACATAGTTGTGCAAGGACTAGGCATATGATGATGATGATAATTATGTCCCTTCATAATCTACCACTGCCTATCGCTTTAGAATCGGAAAATCCAGCAGGGTAATGCCTAACACACTTCTTTTTTTTTTTTCGGATCGAAAATCATCAAATGACCCCCCCCCCACTCTGGGCGGAGCGGAAGGGACTGTCGGACTTGTACTGACTAAAACCCATCCATGTTCCTTCTTTGCCCTTTGTGTTCCAGGGCCACGGTATCTCTTTCGAACAGTCCCGCAGCCCTGGCAGGCATCGGCCCTTGCAGGCCCCTACATCATTGCTGACATCTCTTTGAGGCGCGCGTGGAACACGAACGCGCCGTCGACACGGCCTGTCGTCATAAGACGGCCGGACGGCGAGCTAGCCCATAGCTCGCTGTCCACAGGCCCGCGCCTACGGTGGCCGGGAGCCACCACGTGACCCCCGACGCCCAGGGCGTCTCCCGCGGCGGCTAGGACGTGAGGTTCTTTCCCTCTCACGTCCCACCACCTCCTTCACTAGCATGACTGCTTCGCAGAAGGAGGTGATGGCTTCCCATTCCCTCTCTCTCCGGACCATGGCCTGAACCAGGGCCGGACGCGAGAGATCGCCGCCGCCAATCGCCGCTATGCCTAACACACTTACTTCTTCTTCCTAGCGTGTCGATGGCAATGTAAATTGCCTCTGAACTGAGCTACTAGGCATTGCAGCACTTACTGTGGCAATGCCTTTTGTTTTAACAATTCGTTGTTAACAATTTTTTTAACATTATGAAGCACTGGTTTTCCTTGGGGTCTTGATTATTGATAGCATCAAGCCAGTTCGGCTTCAAACCTTCATTTCTCATCATGGATATTTATGGTAAAAATACTGTTTATTTTCACTCACACTAAACGATACCTAATTCAATTCTTCCTTTGCTCTGTTGGATTTTCGACGCTGAGCTCAGCACGAAAAGTTGAAATTCCGAAAATGAAATAACATAATTATTTAGGTGTCTTGTCTAATCTAAAGAAGTAAAAACCCGCATAAGTCTCGAATGGGATGAACTCCTAAAGATTTCATCCAGGCAGTTATCTCTCAACATGACTGTACGAAGCAGCACACGTATGGTTATTTGTGTCTAACCTCGTACGGTGTGGTCTGGTTTCTCTGATAGTGCTGTCTAACACATTACACCAATAGCTTATTCGCTTATTTGAATTGTTTATTTTATTTTTGAATTGTTTTTACTATGGACACTTTTAACGTACACATCTTGCTACATCGTTCTCACATAATGTACCATCTCAACATGAATGATGTAACCAAGGTTTTGTAAAAGTATTCTGATTTAAAAGAGTGTCCATGGAGTTTCTTGCCCGTTCTTCTCCATAGAGATCTGAGTTAGGGAATGGGCAACTACAGTACTTTCACAGTTTTTATGCCTTGTGACTGGTACTGTAGCTACATTTAATTGTTGTCTTTGTTTCGACGATTCAAAAGTGCCTGTAACTGGCCTACTTGTAATAAATGCTTTGATTTTGATTTTGAAGCTATTTATTGAGTATGATTCCACATGATAGCGAATATTATTGATTTGTTAGAGTAGTTTCAGGAATTAGCTCCTACATCCAAACTAGCAAAATTTTCCTCTCCACTGCGTATATCAGATATAACATAACATCACGCCTGTAACCCGTTAGGGTCAGAGGTGTATCTAATAGTACACCCACATTTGGCCAGCTATGTTTAAGTCCCATGTAATAGGAGGAGAGCCCATTGCCATCTGTCGGGCAAAAATCCATACTCCATGACTGCTATTGAGAAATTCCTGATGGAAAAATCCAATAACAATTTGACCAACCCGAGAATGGAACTGGATTTCATGCTCAGCAGTCCTTGCATAATACATGCTGTATAATATTAGTACAGACAACGTTTTAAATGCTTGAAGATGAACATAAAGCTTATTCTCTAGTTTTTCTAGAGGACCTAATCAAACTGACATTTCTAGCAGCTGTAACGGTGATTGAAAAGTTTAGACAACGCTTCTGAAAAACATATTCGAAACGCTTTGCTAACAATTGTCGCTTTGATAGAAATTATTTAGCTAGACGCATTTGTAGCTTGTCTCTCATAATTGCCAATTTACTAATTCAATATCGCAATAATAATGACCTAGTTCTCGTTTATATGGGTTGATGAGTTGATTAGTGAACAGGCGTATTTCAATGTCTCATCAGCATCACACAATATGCACAAAAATATCTGTAGTTTCGTATACTATTAGCTTTTTCCCGCGGCTTCGCTGACGTTATAATCGGAATTTATACCACAGAACTGTTTTAAATATGATCTGAATTTATGATCATTTAGATCAGGAGGAGCTCGTGGCTAAATAATAACAGCCGCTCGGGTCGGTTAAGCCGTGCTTGCCTAGGTTGGTCCGCGGATGAGTGACCACCCATAACGTACCGAGTTTTCTCCGTGCCTCGTAAAGCATGTTAAACCCAGTGACCCAAAAAGTCTAACAACCAGTATGTGGTTGTGGAGGTCAGACAGGCAGTCGCTCCATGTAAAATACTGGTATTCAGCTGCATCCAGTTAGAATGGAACCCGCCCCAACATAGTTGGGAAAAGGCTAGGCAGATGATGATGAATTTATGCTTCCCGACCGGTAAACTGTTTGTGCCCCTTCCACCCTGGGGGCTAAGACAAAGTAACATCACTTGGTAGCGAAACGATATCTAAATTCGTCATCGTCTCTGAGATATCGATAAACATTTCCTAGCCAATGTTACACTATTGCGCGATTGTTGTGTCGATTTGAAACAAATAAATTGGTTATGGTATTGTGTGCAGCCCACAATAAACGTAAAGAATTCATTTTATAATTCATTCGACCTGCAATAATGTCTCTAGCACAGAATAAATACCTAAGAGTAGTAACCACTCAGTGTCAAAAATCTGCTGTTGAATGAAATTCGGCCATATTGTTTCAATAACTACAACGTTTTGACGTTCGTTTCGTTATCTTTTTTGGCGATCACGATCGAAGCGATGGCGAACACTGAAAGCGCTTCGTTATTTTATGGTTTCATTACGAATTTATAACATTGTCTACCAACTTGCGATAACGATGTCGATTGACCACGTGACTTAACGCGGCTTTTGTCCTATACATTTTAGTCTTTTCTAACTTCGTTATCGTTTATAAATTGTTACTTTGTCTAAGCCCCCTGTATAGACAGTCGTAGTCCCCCAAATCACCCTTATTTCGTTACTCCCTAGCTTTTTAGTTCAAAGGAAGAAGTGGAGCAACAAACTCCTCAGTATTAACTCTGTCTGTTAAATTAGAAGTAAGTTTGATAGAAGCAATATCCCAAATGAAGCCAAATATCAATGCAGGAAGCATTGATATTTATTTGGCTCCATTTTTTTCTTCTTCTTTTTAAAAATGTCCCACTGGCTATTCTCCTGTATCGTGGGGCGTTTACGAACTGTTTAACTCAGGTACACAAACAGCATGAACGGAACGCGGAACAACTACCTGTAGGCCATACAAATATTTTTTCCGTGTGGGAATCGAAGTCGAAGAATTACAATGAAATTTTTAATCATGAGTCTTTCGGGCTTCTGAAGTTGATTGAAACATATTCTGGGTGGAAAGGATATTGAGGCATAAACGGCTACCACGTATTCAGTAGATACAATGAGTGTTCTCTATTAAAAATATGTTTGAGAGAGATTAGTTATAATTACCTAGAATTACATACATTACGATGTTTTTCAAAGGGTCACAATAAAAACCTAACAACTTAATACGTTTCGAAGTAAATATAAGTTATTATAAAATAGTTTTAACTAGCCAAAAAGTAATTTCGACTCATTAACAGTTTTGACTGTGATAAAAACAACGATTGGAGTCGGGTCATAAAGCGCTGGCCACACCGCTAGCCGGGCGGGCGAACGACGACGCATCGTTTCGGCTCTTTTCATACTATGGTTCACACAGTGAACTATCGAAAGAATGAACGAAGCAAGTAAGCCGAGCGAAGTAAGAAAAGGGCGTCGTTCGCGTCGCTCACCCGCCCACCAGCTGGCGGTGTGGCCTGCGCATTAAGCTGACGTACCGTGTCAAGTACCACTCAATGAAAAATCCGTGTATAAATACATACCGTACTAGTGTAAACCCACGGTTAAACCAACGTCGGGGAAACAAAATCACCAACTGTTTATATTAAAAGGTGCCTATTCGCAAGACCATAAGATGATCAATTTAGTAAAACCCACAATACAATATTTTTCCGGCGTTAACAACTATTGGTTCTGGCTCTCAGGAGTTGCAGTGGTTATCAATAATGTGAGGGGCTTGTCCCACCAAGAAAAATGAATAATTTACTGTCAACTAGCTTTTTCCAGCGGCTTCACCCTCTTGGAGGATGTGAATTATCCCACGGGAGTGTACTTTAGGGATAAAAAGTTCCAAACCCAGGACCACGCATGACCTGAGTCTAAATTCGTTAAGGTGAAAACGCCAGGGTAGCGCTTTATTTGCCATTGAATGACTATTTCATGAAAAAGTCATTCATTGGAATTAAAAATGAACTAAGAGGGTTGTATTGATGATATTAATGATTATAATTCTGTAAATACATTCGCGTTACGGTCGCGAATGATATATTGTTCAACATATAGCCTGTCACTGACCTGCAAATCGCAAATAACGTAAAAATCATCAAATTCGCGAGCATCCCTGGCGCTTTGGCTTGGCGTGTAGGTAAAGGTAACTGACAGACAAAATTACCTTCGCATCTTACCTTAACACTTTCTTATAAACGCGAAAGTTTGTGGATGGATGAATAGGTGGATGGATGTTTGTTACTCTTTCAAGCAAAAACTACTTCACGGATTTTGCTGAAATTTCGCACACGGATAGTTGGATCCTGATGAGCAATAGTGTTCAAGCCACACAGACTTAATTTTGAGAAAAAAAGCACCTAAAGATGTCACAAGAATCCTAAATAAATTGAATACATCAATATTTCCAAATTTTACTTTTTGTGGGTTGACACGCTATTGCTTATCAGCATCCAGTTTATAACTTGGATTAGCACATAGGACTTTTTATACCAGTAGTACGATCCCATGGGACAATTACCGAACTCAGAACGCAGGCGATGCCGCGGTCATAAGCAACTTTGTAATATTAATGAGTCGGTAAGTACATTTTTATAACTAGGTACCTAGTGCTGCGTTGTTTCCTCGCAATCATGATTCACTGGATGCTATCAACAATGACTTGTCCCTATACAATGCTCATCACGCTCACGTATAGTCGTACATAATGTACATACGCCTACTTTTATAAAGTATGTGTTACACAGGACTTTATTACGCGCGTGGAATGTGGTAACTGATAGTTTAATCAGAGACAGGAAAATAAAAATTCCATTTATTCCTCATCGTTGCATAACATATGTCAAGCCTGTGTATCCCTGAAGGGTTAAGCAGATGTGTACCTATCGGACACTCACATTTTGCCAGTCGATGTGTCGACCCTATTGCCGTTGGCATAAATCCAGATTCCAATAAAACAGCTCAACCTAGCAATTTGGTAGGTACCGAATCGATAAAAGCTTTAAACATAACATCACGCCTGTAATCCCAGAAGGGTTGGGCAAAAATGTACCTAATAGTGCACCCACATTTCGTCAGTTATGTTTAAGTCCCATGTAATAGCGGGCGAGCCCATTGCCATCAACTGGGCACAAATCAAGGCTCCGTGGCTGCTACTGAGAAATTCCTCATGGAAAAACCACTTGCTCCAAACCACCAACACTTTGCTTGAAAAATAAACTTTCATCTTATAGTTGGTAACTTATGTGGTGGTCAGTTAAAGCCCGCCCCTTATTACTCGTATTCATGGGTCGAACCGGCTTGCAGTCATAACCAGATGCAGCTGAATACCAGTATTTTAAATGGAGCGACTGCTTATCTGAGCTCCACAACCCAGCTAGTACTGGGTAATACGATAGTCGAAACCCCTTGGTAAGACTGGTTGTCAGACTTTCGGGCCACTGACTACCTGTAACGACTGTCAAAGTTCTGGCGAAATCGGTGCGTACGTATTCTGACTCCACCTGGCTTTTGACGAATACAGACGTTACAATACAATGGTTGGAAAAAAAATGTTGTTGTTTGTTTGTTTATTGTTGTTGTTATTTATTCGTGATCATGGTGCTTGCAACAGCACCGAAATATCGGGAACTCAAAACAAACCGAAAACATGGTAAATATCCCGCTTCTAATGTTAATGAAAATACCTACAAATTGTTTTTCGCACTCATGAGTACGTATCAGTGGCGAAAGTTCCATACAACTCGTTTCCTACCGGCTTCCCTTTGAAAACTGGCACAGTCAGTATTTTATACACAAATAATAAATTCACATTAAAGATATGTACTCCGGCTTACCTCTTACAAAAAATGACCCTTCCCTACTGGTACGTATTTTAGTAGTACCTATAATGACGCGTTGTTGACAGGGATAATACCTACGTTGAGGTAGGCTTAGGCGTGGCTTGGGTTATACCACTACAGTCTACACTACTGCTAAGTAGGTACTACTACACACACACTACTAGGTACACTACTAAGTACCTACTAGGAAACTTAACTTACTCATAATTATTTATCATCCTTCCGGGCGTTAATTAACGACTTAGAATAAGTAATTTATATGCATTATGTGTGTATTATGTGTGTGTGTGTTTGTGTGCTATATGTCTATAATAGGTATTTTGTTAGTTTAATGTGCTGTGTTGATAGCATCGTTGACCACATTCTCACAAGGATAACTGCTAATAGGTACCTATTTCGATGCTAGCACATAGGTACTTTACAAGTTAGAATAAATGGAATTAACTTATTTATTTAAGCTTAATGTACCTACAATACAAGAGTGGTACATAGGCGTATTTAATGCCACTAGGCATTCTTTTTTCTCTTATACTTATCTTATCAGAATGTATATATTTTTAAACTAACACCATTGAGATACATTTTAAAACTATTTTCTGTTCCTTTCTTCTTCTTCAGTGTTTAAATGTGTACAGTAACTGTTAAATAACAAGTAAATACAGTTATTTTGAAATATTTTAAGCTTTACGATGCAAAAACAAAACAAATCCATTTTCCTGCCCTTATCCCAATTAATTTGCGATCGGCGCACAGTGATCAATTTCAAATATTTAGGGGGACGAAATTATTAAATACTGAAATCGTAATTAAAGGTATATTTATAACATTAAATAGTATCGAAAAATCGTTTTCACATAATTTAACTTGGTAATTAATATTTTATGTACTTTGTTATAATTTATTATATTATCCTCATCTAACACAACTCCTGGTTCTTGTAAAAGATTAAGTACCTCAATTGGCATTATATGTTCTTTGTTTTACAGGTAATATTCTGATGTTAGGTATTACAGGATCTGAAGATATGAGCAAAATTTTCATTAGATCTTCATTAATTTGATTCCTGATCATCTTCCTGGTGTTATGCTTTCTTTAATATCTGATATCTTTGCGGCGACTGTCCTGTGCGTCTTCTCCAACGAAATTTAATAATATTAAGGGAACATTTTTTTCAAACTCTTGAAGTTGCTACAGTTAAGGTTTTAATAACATTTTGAAGTCTATCTCTGCTTGTCGTAGGCAGTTCCGATGCATCTAAAGTCTCCAAAACATAGCTAAGTAGTTTATCTTTATTGTCCTTAGATAGCGGCTTCACTGGTCGATGAAATGACAAAATATTGAATAAATCAATATTTTTTATTGAGGCATCATTACCTCGAAAAACACTTTTTACGATAGAAACCGGCAATCACCGGTAAAAAAATGCATATTTTTATATAGTTAATAGTCCCTGCTACATAATGGAATCAAAATGATGGTGTAATAATTTGTAATTTTAAACGTAACACAGTTCAAACTTAGAAAAGTTAGTAAATACCAGTACATTAATTTACATTTTTTTTTTAAATATAATTTGGTCTATTTTAATATTTGTTTATATTCCAATAAAAAGTATAGACCTTCCTTAATGTGCACCATTTTTTTCAATACACAGTTCATACTGGTAACTTAGCCAACTTAACTTGAATAGGAGCGTAAAACAACGATAAATCAGTCTTGTAATAATAGCTTAGCTTTCGAGATAACTTTGGAATGGCATATCTATTAAACTACTGTCTGCATAATGTTGATATTTCAGTATAATGTAAAGTACTTAACTTCAAGTCTGAAAAAAAATATTTTTCGAACTACCGACACATTGACCAAAAATAATTATGGGACGCTAACTTTTAATAATTGATCACTGTGCGGCGCAGCAATTCTTCTTCTTCCATACTTCTCTATTACTCGTCATCTCATCAAAAGTAAAATAAAAAAACTAAAGTTTATAGGGGATTGGAATATTGTTGTGTGCACCCTGGCTTGCCTAACTTCCGCCTTTTTATATAATTTTCGAAATAGCAGACACGCATTAGACCTATATTAATAATTACATGGCATCAATACAAAATGACCTTGTTTATAAGAATTCTAGCCTACCTCAACATACTATGGATTAATAGAGTTAGCATATTGAGTAGGTAGTAGGTACTATGTGGTTCTATTATTCTGTTTATTGTGTGTTATTATTTTTTTTTTTTTTAACTTTATGGGTATTTGTGTTCGATGCTCTTTTTAATGTATTATGATTTGTGTTTTTACTTATTTCAAAATATGACCAGTTATTTTTGATAATTATTAATAAATAAATTAAACTAATTATTATAAATTATATTTATTTCTGTTTTTCTAACTACCGATCGGATTTCCATACGGTTGTACAATCAATGGATAGAATGATTCATGAGGAAGGTGTTATAATTCATTACGGTTTTGTGTAAATTGCCAAAAAAATAATGAAAAAAAATATCATTATATTTCAGGCATTTACAATTTACTTTGAAGATGTCGGAAAAAGTCATGCCGCCGAGTCCTTTAGTGACGTGCACCGCTCCAACCAATAGAGTTATATGAAAACAATGTACCTATTACGGATATATTCTTCTTAAAAAGATTTATTGAACTGTAGCAACGCTATGGTCTTATTATATGTCTTAGACACTCACAATAACAACGAAACAATATTGCTACAAAATACTTTTAAACATATTCAGTCAATTTTGGGGTCATTATTTACGTATCCTTATTAAAACATAACCCGATAACAATAATGACACAACCCGAAAAATAACAAATACAAGACAGCGTTTTTTCTAGTTACACTAAAAATATTGCCATTGTTAAATACTTACTTTCGTTAATTTTAGGTTCAACTACACAAAACATCGAAAATATTAATTTATTAATTGTCTTGGCTCCCCCCCGCCTCGTCTGCCTATCTGTCTACCTGAACACGATAAACTCAAAACTCAGAAAAAGTCAGGCAGGACTGTTTCTCTAGCCTTTTCCCAACTATGATGGGTCGGCTTCCGGTCTAACCGGATGCAGCCGAATACCAGTATTTTACATGGAGTGACTGCCTATCTGACCTCCATAACCCAGTTAGTACTGGGTATTACGAAACCCCTTGATGAGACTGTCAGACTTTCGGGTCACTGACTACATGTAACGACTGTCAAAGTTCAACAAATAACAGCCGGGACTTTTATGAAAAAAATCCTATCTCCAAGTTACAATCGTTATTTCCCCCGAAAATTGCTTTTTAATTAAGGAAAGTGTATACATATTGGTGCTCGTGACTGTACTAGAATCCTAATTAACACTATAAACGAGAAAACTAGTAACTTTATACAGGGTGTAATCAACGACACACAAACGATTACCATGTATTCAGTATATCATTCCGAACACCGCCCAGCCTGCAAAATGCAAAAAACCTAAGAAAATTTTGAATTTCGCGGGCTACCCTGGCGCTTCCCGCCTTTAAAAGCAGTAACCTGCACTCTGCTGAGTTTGTGGTCCCCCTGACAGAGAGGAGACCTTCCTCCCTGCTCTCTCGTTAATGATTAGTCACAGCAGTTAGACCAATACAAGCCGAGTATTCAACACTTCCTTTTGTTTTTTCCAGCTGGCCTGTGCAGCTAACATCGCAGCCGGGGCATGGAACCTGCCTCGCCACAGAGAGAGGGAGCCCGAAGACAACTTGATATCCATGAGCATGATCATGTTCTCCTCTCTGTCAGCCATCAGCAACCTGATCGCGTTGTTCGGTATTATACTGGTGAGGAGATTTTGTTTGCTTATGACGTCATAGAGAGACTGCTTCGTTGGTCTAGTGGTCGCCAGCGCGACTGTTGGGCATGAGGTCCTGGGTTCGATTCCCGGGTCTTTCAAATTTTTATTGGGTTTTCCATTAAGAATTTCTCAGTAGCAGCCACGGAGTCTGGATTTGTTCCCGGTTGTTGGCAATAAGTTCGCCCCCTATAACATGGGAATTAAACATAACTGGCAAAATGTGGGTGTATTATTAGGTATACCTCTGCCTAACCCTTTAGGGATAACAGGCGCAAATTGTGATGGCGTAAACTTCATGCTCCACAGTCGCGACCAATGAGACAGTCCGTCAGTTTTAGCACTGAAAGAAATGATGAGTTAACCTTGTGATCTCCACTTTTTTCCAGAATCGCCCATCAAAGCTGCAGTGGTCACTGGTGTTCAACTCAGTGTTCATATTCTGCATATTCCTGGTTGCCATAGTGACGTGCCTGTTCCGGCTGGATGACTTCCTCAAGGGGCCAGCGCACATCGCCCTCATCGTGATCCTCTTGATCGGTGGGGCTTGTAAGTATCAGTGAACTCAACTTGACTTTTTGTGATGTTATGTTGGCGAGGCACGCCCAAGAAACGCTCACGTGACGTTTTGGACTCGTTCCTGACCGATTGGCCAGAGAAGGCAAAATACCGAGATTGTGTGAAAGGTATGGGGAGGCTTTTGCCCGGCAGTGGGAACGAATAGACTAAAAAAAACATCTTTGCTTATATTCCCATTGTCATACAGTTGTAACCTTTGACTTTGAGCTGGCCTGAGGTAGTACAAAGTTTCAATGGAATAAGAGGGCAGTTTATACTGGTTTTGTTAACCTTTTGACCGCTATTGTCACATATACGTGACAAGCAAGCGCGTGCCCTGTACGCCAACGACACAAATATGTGACAAAATTGTGGCTTGGCGTGGCGGGCACGCGCGTGCGTTTACGCTCTGGCGTTCATAAAGTTAAGTAGGTACCAACGAGGAGCGGGCTACCGTACTTTGAACTCAATCATGTCCCAGAAGTAGATCCATTATTCAAAGCAAATACATATTAATTAAACCTCCTCGGTTAGTACTTCGAAAACCAAAAATAACTCATTTGAGATAACTACCTATTGCTTTATTTTAAACCACAGAAGATTAGTATGAACGAACAATAGTATAAATTGCCCAGTTAGTTATTACTTTGACCGAGTGGTGGCCAAAGTTTGACCAAAGAAATCAGGGCCCTCCTAAAGATCGTTGGGTCGACGATATCGTCAAAGTCGTGGGAAACACCTGGATAAGGGACGTACGGAACCGGGAAGTGTGGCGGGAAAAAGGGGAGGCATATATCCAGCAGGCGGTGATTCCGGGCTGATATGATGATGTTGATAATTCTGTAAAATAATAATGTGGAACTAGTGATATCAAATTCAAAATTAGTTCCATTATTTTCTGAATCTTTTAAAATGGAACTAGTGATAACAGATTCAAAATTAGTTCCATTATTTTCTGAATCTTTTAAAATGGAACTAGTGATAACAAATTCAAAATTAGTTCCATTATTTTCTGAATCTTTTAAAATGGAACTAGTGATAAAAAAACAATCAGTAGTTCCATCATGGAACTGTTAATGGTACTAGTGACAACGAAGGCTTGTTACGGTCGCGAATCATATTTTAATCAACATACAACCTGACACTGATCTGCAAATTACAAAAAAGTAAGAAAATTTCAATTTCGCGGGATACACTGTTCTTCCCCCTTAAATTATTTTACTAATTAAAAGTTTTATTTATCTTTTCAGTGTACTCCCTGTACTACTTGACGATGATCAACAGCCTCTACCGGTTGATGAAGATGGCGTACTTAGAGACTGCCATACCCATCTGAATCATCCTCGAGAGAATCTTGCCAATATTTAATCTAAATGTAATTTGACTGTAACTTTATGGATTTTAAAGGATGATCTTGCTAAAGTACCTAGCGTGGATATTATAATACAGGGTGTAGACATCCATGTGTAAACTGTTTCCTTCAGATTGTTAGCATGATTGCAGTACTAGCGTAGAAAAGCACCGTCACGATTATTAAAAACAAATCTTTTGACCGTTAGCCATAATGTACTTTTGTATAAAACAGCAGATGTTTTTTAACCCCCGACGCAAAAAGAGGGGTGTTATAAGTTTGACCGCAATGTGTGTGTGTGTGTCTGTCTCTGGCACCGTAGCTCTCAAAACGAGTGAACCGATTTGGATGCAGTTTTTTTTTAATAACTGTCGCGTCGTATTATAGGTACCTTGTATAACTTATTTGATTAATAGGTTGTAAGTAGTTGTTCTTGTGTAATTTTGTATATTTAGACATAAGACGATTATAACAAATGTGTACATTCAAGAACAATGAAACCACTTTTCTCCAACTGTATTGATTAACGTTTTAGTATTTTCGAAGTTATACTATTACGAAATATCTAAATTGAAACCGCGATGCACATGGAGGAGCTCGTGGCTAAATAATAACAGCCGCTCGGATCGATCTTTAGGTTAAGCCGTGCTTACCCATTACGTACCGAGTTTCCTCCGTGCCTCGGCAAGCACGTTAAGCCGTTGGTCCTGGCTGTCATTTGTAGATCTTTGACAGTCGTTACAGGTAGTGGCCCAAAAAGTCTGACAACCAGTCTTACCAAGGGGTATCGTATTACCCAGTACTAACTGGGTTGCGGAGGTCAGAGAGACAGTCGCTCCATGTAAAATACTGGTATTCCGCTGCATCCGGTTAGACTGGAAGCCGACCCCAACATAGTTGGGAAAAGGCTAGGCAGATGATGACATACGCATATGGTTTTGCCCAAGTATGCAGAAACTATTGAACCGCACGTAGCATGATACTTTATAGGTACTTACACCTACCAGTAGCGAAGAGTAAATTTTTAAGAGGTAAGCCGGAGTACATATCTTTAATGTGGATTATATTATTTGTCTATAGAATACTGACTGTGCCATTTTTCAAAGGGAAGTCAGTAGGAATCGAGTTGTATGGAACCTTCGCCACTGACACCTAGAGTCCTTTTGCTTCGTCCACGGTCATCCATTCGGGTCACAGGATGTGGTAACTTCTAATCAATCAAACGAACAATACTGCTATTATAATGCAGTATTACTTATAGTTAATGCGTGTCATTGTATTTTAATTGGTATTGTACTGTTTTATTACTTAGGTATAAATAAACAAGCCGATATAATAAACTTCCATACAAACTTGGTTTAATATCTTCAGTGGAAGATTTTTTAGAAATCCTTTCGTTACCTAAGGAACTTATGTGAAAATATCATGTTGCTAGACCCAGTGGCGTAGGCTGTGCGTTGACAGTCAGTTTATGAATTAATGGTGCCCACGACCTTCGTTCGCGTGAAATTATTATAAAAAGATTTCAAGGGTTTTTTTTTTTTTGCAGGGTCCCTAATTGTTTTTCTAAAATAAAAGTAGCCAAAGTTAGACCTTATAAAATTAGTTATCTGCCAGTAAAAGTCCCGTCAAAATCGGCTTAGCCGTTTCGGAGATTAGCCGCAGCAAACAGACAGGTAGACAAAAATTGAAAAAAATGTGTTTCTATACAAATAAATAACATTGAAAATCGTCCCCGTAGTGCGAAAAGTCATTAACTCGAAAAACCTAGTTTTGAGATATCGAGAGTTAAAGTTTTTAAAAATATAAATATTCATAACTTCGGCTTGTCATTATATATCTTTGCAGTTTCAGCTTTATTTTGAAGATAATAAATTAAAGTTTATATTATAAGCGTTATAATACATGAAAAACTTCTAATAATTGAGAAAAGGAAAGAAACTAAAATTAATTAATTGTTTTCTATCAAATCTTTGGCTTAGTTGCGAATTAATGAATTTTCGACCGGAGTTAGTGACTTTTCTCTCAGATCGAAAGTGTTAAAAAGAAAAATAACTAGAGTTAAGTAAAGTGGAACTAACTGTTAGATGTATCAAATGTGTATAGTAAATACTACCTATCTAAATATACGAAGCTTGTGTGGTTGGTTTGGTTTTAATTAATGACATTAATAAGTAATGGAACTGTTTTTATTAATTCAATTAAAGTTTTATCAAAGTTTTGTGCGAAAAAATAACGAAATACTACAATTATAATACAAAAATCTTCTATCTATTACGTCTTTACTAGTTGGTAAGGATTGGTACCACAAGTGGAGCTCTTGTGGGATTATCTCTTTTGCGCATAAATTATTATGGTCTTTCTTTTTTGCCTCTGAAATAGGCAGAGGCAAACAGTATCCCTGTGATATTTTATAATTTTTCAAGTCTTGGAATAGTTCTTCTGACCCTTGTCCATTTGTTTGTTCTTTTTGTTTCCTCCTCTTCCTATTAATAGGAGTAGTTTCTATCTGATGTATTCCTAAAATATTAAATTCTAGGTAGGGACCATCGTGCTGGTATCTAAACTTACACTCGGACATTGTCTCTCTGGAATAAACAGGGCTATGTCTCTGCTGTCTTTCTATTGCGCTATGCATGGAGTTTACTTCCATATGAGTATGACCATTCCCTAAATATTTTTGAATTAAATGGACCAATAATGCCGTAATGAACTGTTTCTGTTTTGCCCAGTGCATGTGTCGCTATAAATAGTGACTTTTTTATCATCATCATGATCATCATTACAGCCGAAAGACGTCCACTGCTGGACATAGACCTCCCCCCGGTGTCGCCACATTGATTGTGGGTGGCTTTCCAACGCAACATCTTCCGGTTAGCGGTCGCCACTCCAGAACATTTCGGCCCCATCGGCCATCCGTTCTGCGAGCAAAATGCCCTGCCCACTGCCACTTAAGTTTGGCAATTCTTCGGGCTACGTCGGTAACCTTGGTTCTCTTGCGGATGTCCTCATTTCTGATTTGATCACACAAGGAAACTCCGATCATAGCCTTCTCCATTGCTCTTTGGGTGACTTTAAGCCTTCTGATGAGGCTCATTGTGAGCTACCACGTTTCGGTCCCGTATGTAATCACTGGCAACACACACTGGTCATAGACTTTCGTCTTGAAAGACTGTGATAAGTTGGAGAAAGACTGTGATAAGTTGGACTAGAAGATGCCGCGCAACTTCCCGGACGCTGCCCAGCCGAGTCGGATTCGACGATTGACCTCTTTCTCGAAGTTAGACCTACCTAACTGGACCGTTTGTCCCAGGTAGACATAATCGTCTACAACTTCGAGTGTATAGTCTCCGATCTTGATGGGAGTGGGTGTTACATGGGCATTCAACATGACTTTTAAGACTCACTTGTTCGGAAGCTCTACTGAGCTCATCAACATTGTACTGATGTTCTCCATGGTCTCAGCCATGACCAATATATCGTCGGTATACCGAAGGTGAGAGATGTACTCGCCATTGACGTTGATGCCTAGCCCTATCCAGTCCAGAACCTTGAAGACATCCTCCACTGCCGCGGTGAACAGTTTCGGATATATGACGTCTCCCTGTCTCACATCTCGCTGCAGAAAGATAGGTTCCGAGGTCTGGTCCTGAAGTCGGACTGACATGCTGGCGTTTTTGTACAAACACCTTCAACACCTTGATGTACCGATAGTCGGATAGTCGATAGTAGTCGATAGTTGGAGAGACTGCAGTACAGCCCAAGTCTCGATCGAATCGAAGGCTTTCTCGTAGTCCACAAACGCTAAACAGAGGGGAGGTTATACTCTTCGGTCTTCTGTATAAACTGCCGCAGTGTACGTAGGTGGTCTACGGTGCTAAAGCCTTTTCAGAATCCGGCTTGTTCGGGAGGCTGAAAATCATCAAACCTGCGCGCGAGACGATTCGTGATGAATCTTGAAAACAACTTGTAGACATGGCTTAGAAGTGAGCTGGACCTAGCTAGTTCTTCAGCCGGGCATTGTCGCCCTTTTTGAAGAAGAGTACCACAAGAGTGCCTGTGGCGGTTTTCCCTCGAGTATGACCGAATCAAACAGCTTCTGAAGGACCTTAACTACAACTCTACAACAGTTTTTTTTCGTTTTGATTTAATAAATCAAGTAAAAAGTTAGCACGACTCATTGTTATACAGTTTAACACAAATAACCCCGTGTAAAAAGCGCTTGTAAGTGTCGGTTGACGATGAAACCGCGAACGAATGAAAGTCACCACGCTCCGCGCACGTCGCTCTTGAAGCGACAAACTCACTAACTCGCGAGCGAAATTTACTTTATTCTTAAAATCCACGTCGAAGTTGTATAAATAATAATTAAAAGACTTTAATGATCATTCTCAATTGATCTTATGTGCCTCTTTTAATACAAAACAAATCATTAAAAAGGGATGGTGACTTTTTGCTTTTGGAGTATTGCACAAGTAATTAAAAAATAAAGAGTGAGTAATCACTATGTCGAGTTAGTTAATTTTCGCTTTCGTGTGTTTTAGCAAACTATACGTGATAAAAACTCACTAACTCATTTTAGTGATGTTTACGATACCTAAAGGCATTTGCATGCATTAATAATTTAAAAGAAAAAGTAATTAAGTCGTTTTAGTTTCGAGTTTTGTACAATTTAGATAAATATAAAGTAATTAACTAAATTAGTTAATTCTTCCATTACACTTTGGGGACCAAAGGGTAGACTTGCTTACTTTTCACATTTCGTAAATCAAAAACGAGAGCAGCTATAAAGATGACGATTCAACAGATATTTAGAGAAAAAAT
Organism: Noctua comes; assembly: GCA_963082995.1. Lineage (NCBI taxonomy): Eukaryota > Metazoa > Arthropoda > Insecta > Lepidoptera > Noctuidae > Noctua > Noctua comes. The sequence goes on along the minus strand of OY720279.1, from coordinate 2,934,498 downwards.
ATGTGATTCTAATGACATTGATAACTCATTTTGGTCATTTTCGGACTTAGTGACTTTTCGCGCTACGGGGACGAAATGTCTGTTGGACCGTATGTATTTTAAACTTATACTGTCACTTACGGGATATCTTCCGTGATTGTTCATTATTTTGAGCTATTTTTTTTGAGTTTTTTTTTTTTTGTTTTTTTTTTTGCTGTATTTTCATATGCATTCAGTAAAAAGCTGCTATTTTGTTATTCCAAACAGACACTTCAATTTTATTTATTTGTATAGATTTATTTTTTTTATACTTCCACGTTGCGTTGGTCTAGTGGTAGCAAGAGCAGCTGTTGAGCATGAGGTCCTGGGTTCGATTCCCGGGTTGAGCAAAATGTTATTGGGTTTTTCCATCAGGAATTTCTCAGTAGCAGCCACGGAGTCTGGATTTGTGCCCGGTTGATGGCAATAGGCTCGCCCACTATTAATTGGGACTTGAACATTACTGGCGCAATATGGGTGTACTGTTAGGTACACCTTTGTCTAACACTTCGGGGATTACAGGCGTGATGTTATGCTATTTTTTATTACGTAGTACTTTCGACACAAAAGTCGTTCTAATTTACGTCAAGCGCCATCGCGCGTCATCACGCGTTCATGCCTCTGTTCATATTTTTACTCGTGAAATATTTCGACAGCTCTGCCATTAGTTCGCATGTCAGATGGTCGTAAAGTTTCTAATCAATGTTTGAATCTTATCTACAGCTAAGTACCTAGTTATCCTCATAGGCCATTACAATGAACATTAGAAACAGTCGCAAGGGAATTTCGACGTTATTGTCATTACCAAAAGTGCCAATATTTTTAAAAGAATCTTTTGGAGAGTTTTCAAAATTGGAACTAACACCGCCATACTGTATTTTCGACACAATTTCACAATGTTGATCTACAACGCCTTCCCTGCCAATGTGAACTCAAGGGCCAAGAGAACAAGAATCTTTTCTCTACAGTAGTAATAGTGTTCATGTTTCTTTTATCTTTTTTTGTGAACGGAAGAATAAATTCTGTATTTTTAAGAGCACTGCCATTCTAATCAAACAATTGTTATACAAGTACCTACTCATGCAGGTATAATATGTGAAATTAAATAATTTTTTCGAATCAAACACACACACATTTCCAGAAAGTGTTTTTTCAACACTTTTCAAAATTGTATAATTAAACCTAAATATTGTTTCAATAGTGTTTAAGTTAAGTAAATTAACCAAAGAATTTTTCCATTTGTTTTGTAATTAAATAGGTAATGTACCTTCCACAGTTTTGGCTGACTTGCAATGTCTATGATTTTCAACGGTCGCTTTTATGAAAAAAAAAAAATCTGATTGCGAGGGAAGTTTTACATTGGCAGCTATTATTTTATTTCATTATACATGTATGTATATGTATAGTTATAAGTTTCGCAGCTACGTACTTAGAATAATTTGTAAGTGTATATAACCTATATTATAATAATAGTCTTATGTCATGAATAATGTGCAAATACTGTGCCTTTGATGTTGTGAGTGAACTATTTATACTTTGTAGTAAATACTTAAAGTAATGTATTGTACCTATTCTAAATTAGCTTCATAAATATTTCAGAACAAGTTTATCCTGTATAATTTTGTCAGAGTTTAAACAAAACCAGAGGTCAAATAAAATTAACAAGCGAAATGTCCCACACCTGATTGGTATCGATATCTAATGACAAAAAAATATACAATAATTTGTTTTGACCTTTGAGAATTGTTCCCAGCGATGGTTATATTAATTATAAAGTAAAAATGCCGTCAAAAATTCGATTACTTAATCATTATAGAGACTGTCTTATCGAATAAATAATGTACCTTTACCACAAATAATAAATAAGAATCCAGTTTGCTATAACTTTTCTTTTATTTTCCAATACCCATTGCATTTAACAAAGCGTTGTACAACAGTCACAAACATCAAAATTTCTATAAAATTAAATTTAATTCACATTGTAAATAATTGTTACAACATTTAAAGCGTTTATAATTGATCGATAGTTGTGCAAACATTTAAGTTATAGGCCTATTCACATTGGGCATGATGGAGTATCCACTGTTAGTTTAGTCAAATAACATGATTGTATTGTTTTATTTACTCCACCTTAAGTAAGTTCAATTGTGCTCCATAAAATCCACCTTTTTCTTTCATATTTTTATTTTTCCCTAAACTAAGGGAAAGCAAAAATACAATCATTTCTTTATACTTTACCCTCTCTTGTATGCTTTGTTCTCCGCTGTCAGAATGTTTACACATTGACAATAGTATTGCAAACAGTGTTAATATCTACACATAATTAATTTGTTTATTAGTTTTCAATAACCACAATATAAACAATTTCCTGCAGGATTTATTGAGTCCCGATTAAATAAGCACTTCCAGTGTTAAACAATAAATATAAACGTATTTCCACCATTTTGGAATTCCAATGTGAATAGGCTCATACTACATAATAATATACATTTATTATAAAACTTTTCTAACAAATAATTTGAGTACACTGTAAAGGGGAAGTACAAGTTATAATGTAGGTAAATATTCATAAAGATTTTTAGTATAAAATATAAGAAAACCCTTTTATAGTCTTAATTCTGCAATAAATACTGATGATTTAGTTAAAATAATGGTGAATGTTTAGGGGATTCTCATATTTTTAGGATTTATGGGAAGCAAATAGATTTGAAACTAATATTTCTTAATTCAATTTAAGCCACGAATTAAAATATATATATTGTTAAATAACTTTATAAGTAACAATCACATAAAAAGGAATGTTATAAATAATTTTAATGTAAAACATATATTTGCAATCAGATACACTAAATATAACAACAGTTAATCCCATATAAATAAGCGAAATACAACTGAAATTAACACAAGAAGATATTATTTTTTCAAATATGTATAATTGTATAATTATCTATTCGCTTCCCCACAGTGGACAGGTACAAACATGGACACGATAAACTATCAGCTAATTAAAGCGAAGGACGTATTATTGTCGTTATTTAGTTTATTTGGTACCTACAAACATTAAATACACATCAATTTAATCTAATTTATAACCTTTAATGAAATCTATTTAAAAACCTTAGTTGTATACAGTCAGTCAAATAATGCAGTGTGGTATTTTATCTGATTTTTTTTGTATTTTTTTAAATACAACAATTACAAAGTATGATATGGTAATACTCTTCTCCGATGATTTATGTAGGTGTATTTTGACAGCTTACGCCTTGGTAGTATTGGCTAACATGCCAATCAGCAAGTTGATAGAGGCACTGACTGCCCAGAATGTACAAGGCGCACGATAAAATATCGCGTGGAATTTATACATTATACAATTTGCGAATAAAATGCCAGCTGCGTTGTGTAATTTAAAAAATGTTCTCCGTCATATGTTGTTTAATAGGTAGTACGTCTGCAATATATGTATTTACACGTTTACAACCAATTCTAATGTTCCCATCATTATTATTATGGCATACATGGATACTAGAACAATCTCAGGCTATTTAATACATAAGTTTATTTTCGAGATCGCCCACTAACCTAATATTACACAAAAGGGGATCCACATAGTCATTTTAACAATCGTAGCTTGACAACTAGAATTTTTAACGTTTTAATTTAGTAATTTTATAAAAAATTAAAATAAAATTGAATTAAGTGTTTGTTATAAGATACTGAAAGATATGAGACTGAGTGATATTGAAATCTTTGTTAAGAATAATAAATACAAAAATATTCTTAGAATAAGACTGTATCGTAAGACTTTGATATTTAAATATATTTGTTCGTGCAATATAATTCTGTTAAGCTCCTCTTTGTCAACCCTCTGACCGTAATATATGTCCAAATTACGTAAATGATATAAAAGATATGTAGATTTAGTATGTGAGTATAGAATAAAAATCTCGAATGTATATCATTTAAAAATGAATCGTTATTAGATATATATGTATATATTTATAGAAAGAGAGTAAATATTTTCATAAAACTGAATTTCCATTTTGTATAATTTGAAGAATTAATTTGAACTTACTTTGAACTAATTCTGTATAATTAGCAAAAATTGCAAACCACAATTGGTATTTACGACAATACCTGGCATATTCGAGAATTTTTATTTGCATTATTAATTTTAATAAACTCTATGATTTAAGAAGAAAATGTCACACAAACAACTAACCGTACGTCGGTTGTCGAAGAAACGTCGATATCTGAAAATACCCGAGAGCAACATTATACAACAAGCGGCAATTGCTTTGTAAACGCTTTATATTTGTGCAACTAATTTCAACTGGATTGACACATCAAAAGCTTGTAAGTGGATTTAAAACATTTCCATCTTTTTTATACCAAAAAATGTGGATTTGTCTAGCGTCTACCTCTTCGTTTCGTTTCAACGACAACCGATCTAGATTAAAACATGTTATTACAAACATCACAACAAATTATGACCACTTAAATCTACAAAATGGAAGACAAATCTTCATATCAAAACGATATAAAATAACATTTTACTATACATTTTATACAAGTGCCGTATTATACAAATATAGTAATAAAACGATTTTGGAAGCTTTTCACAACCAGTATAAACTATAAATGTTTAATTTTTACGTTCATTAAAAAGTTTGAAAAACTCCCAATCCAATTTTGCATAACCCATTTATTTTTCTTTCAGGAGATTGAATCTGCAGTTTGCAAAAGGTACTTCAGATTCAGTTTCACTAATAATTTTATGAATTATCTCATCACTAGATTATGGGTAGATTTTAAATAAAAGTAAAAAAATACCTTTTATTTCTACTTTTTCAACATTTTTTTCTGCGAATTTTGGACTTGGAGCTGTACTTTTTAAAAGCAATGTAATATTATAACATTGAATAATTAAGGTTAGTAACGCACTTCTTATTTGTCAGATAAATAACATTATAACATTACAAATAATAGAATAACTATTTTTATATTAGTTATATTTAATACACGCAGCACAAACCAACAGATAACCAATCAATCTATACTTATAATAAATCTGTAGAGAGGTCAATTCTGTACATGAAATATATTTCCAAAATAACTATCAGGGAGTGATTAGGGATCGATACTGATGCCAAAAATGCAATCAGTAAATTTTTTGTCTGTCTGTCTGTCTGTCTGTCTGTCTGTATAACCGTTATAGAAACAAAAACTACTCGACGGATTTTAACGAAACTTGGTACAATTATATTTCATAGTCCTGAGTAGGTTATAGTATACTTTTCATCACGCTACAATCAATAGGAGCAGAGCAGTGAAGGGAAATGTTGGGAAAACGGGAGAAGTTACTCCATTTTTAAGCTTCCGTCGCGTGTGCAACCTTAATGGTTAAAGCTACACAGAAATCGTGTATGACGGAAATGTTCTCCTTAAAATTATATAAAAAATATCCCACGACAGCATATGTCTATCTTTTATGGTTGACTCACAATATCACGTGTAACTCCCGATAGGTTAGCAGTTCGAAGCTTTCTGATTATATGTCTACTCTTACAACACTCTCAGTCATCCCTGACTGGGTGATATCAACACACAGCCCAAACCGCTGGTCTTAGAGACATGAAACTTGGAGGGTGTGTTCTTTGTGAAGAATAAGTATCCACTAAGAAAGGATTTTTGGGAATTCCACCCATAAAGGGGTTAAATAGGGGATGGAAGTTTATATGAAAGTCCGTCAGTTTTGAAGTTAGGATATTCAAATTTTGTGTTTAGGCTGACAATTGAAAATTAATTTAAACGTGTCTTAGCGGATGAAGGTAAGTAACTATGTTTGTTCGGGTGGGATATTTTTCGACATCCACGCGGGCGAAGCCGCTGGCAGAAGCTAGTTTATAATAAATAAACGTCGGCAGTAGAAAATTACATGATTTTACGAAAAATATACATTTACCTACTAAATGGCGCTGATGATACTTGAAACGAACACGACGCATGGCAAGGCATATCTTGCCATATTCATGTAATTTCCTCCTTGGAATAGGAGCATATCCCCATTCCTTATGATGTCACAGTGTAAACTTAGATAATTCATCGTAATCATCTGCCTAATATTTCCCCCACTATGTTAGGGTCGTCCTGCAGTCTAACCGGATGCAGCTGAATACCTAAGGACCAGTATTTTACATGAATCGACTGCCTGTCTGACCTCCACAACCCAGTAGCTGGGTTGTGGAGGTCAGACAGGCAGTTCGACAATACGATATCCCATAGTATTATATCCCTGGTTGTCGGAGTATTAGTCCTCTGACCACCCGTACCATATAACTGTAAATGCGTACCATCAGCGCCAACGATGCACTGATCATATACTGATGATGACAGTTATAAAAAAACAGATCTGCATAATTTGGTCCTTTAACTCTTCTTCCTCAGATTCATAATCCTTTTACGTTATTTTATATCCGCTGTTCATCAATCCATTCTATCTTTCTCCAAAGCTCACTTGATAAGTATGTAAAAGAATTTGAAGAACCCAAAATCATCACGTATTAAGAAAAATATTTTTTGATATGTTAATTCTATTTAGCAATACATATCAACATTCTATACGATATAGGTTTCCTACGCTTTAGTAAGTAACGCCATCTATCGGTACATACGGCTAAACACTGCTATTACATTAGCAGTTATCCAACGATAATTTTGTCTAGGACAATATTCAGAGCCCTACAAAAACCTCCGACATGAGTACAATTGAATTTCTTAACATATTTTCTCTTGAAACAAAAAATATACAGGGTCAAATCAAATTAGCCAGCGAAACTCAACATACGTATTGAGTTTCACCATATTAAATATAATCGCTATTTACACCGTAATAAAACAAAACTAAATCTGACGATGATGCAGGTTTTTTTTTTGTTTTATCAGGTATTTTGACCCTCTATAATTATTTAAATAATATAATTCAATCTCGTTTTCGAGTCACAACTCTCGTTCTTGTTGCTCGGTGGAGAAGTTAATTTTCTAGGTAATAATAAAAGGAACTATTTACAGAACACCATCTTCGTTGATTGATATCAAGTAACTCCTGATAACCACGATGTAGTATATGTTTACAGCTGAAAATATATAGAGATACATTTGAGTATGGGGTGCTACCATGGTGCTACACACATATTCGACTCGGCTGATTCGGCATCATTTTATTCAACAACAAAGCAGACCCGCATTTAGGTACTAAAAAATATTCAGCTTTCATTCGGCTCGTGCCGATCGGCAGACTTCGTTCGGCATGTACCCTCGCTTAACCTTTTGATCGCTATAGTCACGTATGCGTGACAAGCAAGTGCGAGCCTTGTTTGCCAAACGACACAAATAAATGAAATTGCGGCTTGGCGTGGACGGCACGCGCGTGCCTTTATGCTCTGGCAGTCAAAAGGCCCGGACTCCACCAAAGCGGAGATTTACGAAGCAAAGGGGAGAGGAGGTGCATATATATATATATATGCATTTTATATCCACCGAAGCTGTGAAGAGATGCGTACTGGCTAGATCGGAGCAGAGATGTGTGTAAAGGCTACTGAGGCTACTGAGGCTACTCACACCCAGTTTAGTTCGATCTAACACGAAAGGTGCTCGTCACAAGCAGCTCACCACACTCCTTTCTTCTCTCCTTGTCTTTACCGTGCCATGCTACCTGCTTGGCCCCTGACTGCCTCAAGAAAATGAGACGACTCAGCTCCTCTCTGCTCAACTAAAGCTAAGCCGAACCGAGAAGTGTAAAGAACGAAATTCTATTGATGGCTTACACCACTCTCATGTCGTCTTGTCTCGTCTCCGCTTAAATGGAGTCTGAGCCTATTCATGTTCAAGTCGGCTTGGCACAATTCAAACTAATTTGATAGATTTTTTTTTTCGAACGTAGGTACACATACATATCTTCATGAATTCTCAACTTACCCAGGAACATGATCTGAGCGATGACATATCCAGCGTCCATGTGGAACAGGGTCTTGAGGAAGCCAATTATGAACAGCACCAGGAATATGATCCAGAAGATGCAGTACTTCTTCATGAGGCCCACTCTTTCCTGAAAATTTACAATGTATTGTTAATTATTAGTCCTCTTTTACTTGGCCAAAACAATCACCTGACTCAAATTAGTTCCGTGAATTTATATCTTTGTTTATTTTTAGGATTCTGTAGCCAAATGGCAAAAAACTGAATGGTGACGTGCAGGCGCATTAAATAATAAAAAAAAAACTTTTATAATTTCGTCATATCCGGTTGCCCGTCTGACCGTAATAGTATCATACATTGTCCTCCTTTTTTAGGTTTGTATTAGAGTTTGAGATTACCATTCACACTCCGTCAAATTATAAAAGCAACGAAACACACCTCTACTTTTCACTCTTTTTATCGCAGGCGTCAAGTAAGTAGTTGAAATTAAGGACCACAAATAAATTAAACGTTTGGTGCTCCAATGACGTTGACATGGGCTGTTAAAAAACAAGATGGCGGTTTTAATTCCGATGACAGCCGCGCGCCCGAAGATTCGTACAGAGCTAGGTATATCCGAGAACAAATCATTACAGCACGCCTGTAATCCCTGAAGGGTTAGGCAGAAGCGTACTTTATGTATAAGTCCCATAGAAAACGGGTGAGCCTATTGCCATCAACCGGGTACAAATTCAAACTCCGTGGCTGCTATAGAGAAATTCCTAATGGAAAAACCCAATAACACTTGGGCCCGATCTGGGAATCGAACCCAGGATTTCATGCTCAGCAGTCGCGACCGGTTTCGTGGTCGCGCCACTAAAATAAGATGGCGAATTAATTCCGATGACAACCACGCGCTAGAAACTCCTTACTTTCAAAACAAAATGGCGGAACCTCACCTTATACCCAGAGTACACAAACACCAGATCCAGCAGGAACTTGATGAACAGTAACACCACCAGTAGCACAACGATGGTGTATACCACGGAGGACAGGCCGGAGTCGATGTCATCACGCTTCATCTGCGCCTCGGTGGGATCCCGGATGTTCACCGCAAAGTTGATCAGCAGGAGTGATAGGATGAATGTTACGATCTGGAGGGAAAACGAAGGTTTTATCGGTACCAGCGTATCATATTTTCCAGTGCTCGGACACAAGCATCTTGTCTGCGAGAGGGGATGACCTGTAGCCCACCACGCGACCCAACTGCGGGTTGGTAGTCGTCACATGGCTTCGTATTGTTGATTGTAGGAAATACCAGTTCCCTCACAATGTTTTCCTTTACCGTTTTGAGAGCAGAATATTAGTCTAGTACATATTAGTGGTACCTAACAATTGTAAATGAGACATACAATACTGTAATTTATGTCGTCAGCAGTAGGTTTGCTATTCACATAAAAATGTAGCCCTAAGAAAATGACTAGTAGAAACTCTTTTAAGGAAATAAAGTACTACTTACGGAATTGATACATCCCATCACAATACATCCCGTCCTCAGGTCGAAGATAAAACAGAACTTGTCTAACACTGGGAGCTCCATCCTTATCTGAAACACATTGTTGGTAGATACTTAAAAAACTACAACAAACCTATGTATTTAAAATCATGCCCCCGCTTGTGAGTACGAGGTGGCGTTTTGTAGTTTCAAAGGGGCCCCTTTGAAACTACAAAACGCCACCTGCTATAATTTGCACATAATTCTTTTTCGACCACGTTTGTACAACGCGGTCACAATATCTCTGCACCTCGCTGGAATGTCATTATTAATGAATAAATATATATTCAATCACAAAATCCTTCAATCTAAACCTCATACATCCGGCAGACGGATTAAAAAAAAACTAGAGTTGCTTATTTTGCACACATTACCGTGAATGTGACGTCATCGACCGAGGTGCAGAGATAATGTGACCGAGTTGTAGATCCTGTGATACAGACACGTCGGTTGCGTGTACTACCCACCTGGCCTATTTAAAGAACATCAACAGTATGCCGTTTCCGCAAAAGAAGAACAATACCCGCCTATTACTGTCCCACTCTTCTCATGCATTAGCATTGCTCAAGGCGGATTCATGATTTCAGACTTATAGAATTAAAAATCCAGATATACATATGAGCGTAATCTACTTAAAGGTGATTGAAAAATGACATAAGTATTTTTTTACCTGTCGTCCTCTTCTTAGCAAGTGTTGTGTAGCTGTGTATAGATAAAGCGACTAAGGTTGAAGCCACACAGCCAGGAGCTAACGCTGTACGCTGTTCACCCAGGGAATGGACAAAGCTCGAACATATGAACCGGAAACAGTTAGAATAACGCGATAACGTGACAAAGTCAGTGTGGGCTAGTAAAATCAGGCGCTAGCTCGCCAGGACCGCTATAGGTATGTTCCTAACGAGCAGAGTAGCACTAGCATTTGTGAGTGAAGTCGGTACCGATGTGGCTTCAACCTAAGTGTTATGAGTCGAATGTAAGCAGCAACGATGTTCTATCCAAAAGATGGCATCTCCGGTATGTCTACCAACAGCGATGATAATAAGCTTCAACGGCAACAAGCTTCTTAATCCTTTTGCGTCAATGTTCTGCTCAGTTGTGGATGTTTGCGGTCTATGATGATGATAATGGTGCAATAGATACAGACGTCCGCACTTATTGCATCCGTCTAACAGATCAGACGAAAACAATGAATGCACGCGTACATAACTAATAGGTCCCGCAGCTGGTATCGAACGGAAAAGCGTGGCAATGTGCTGATGGGAAGCCTGAAAGTAGTAGATTTAGTATAGATGTATAAGTACCTTCTTATTTCTCTTTTATTCCCAGTTAAGCTTGAAAGATGGAAAAATACGGTGATGTTTATTCAAGTTGGTATTCATGCAAATCAGATTAGTTCACAGACGATTAACGTCTGCTTAAATGCAAAACAAAAGGACGGAATATAGGTACGGTTCAAATGCCTTTATTACGCTGTTACTAGGTCATAAAGATAGAAATTGTAAAGGAAATTTTGTTTTTTTTTTGCAAGTACTGGAAGAAGAAGGCTGGTGGCCTTCTCAATTCTCTCATCCTACAATGTCGCTGAAGGTCAGACAACACCTTTCCTACAATCTAGTAACTACGAACAGCGATCACCAATCCAAAGAAAGGTATTAACAGAAGTCTAGGTAATGTCTATGGCAATTTCCCTCCGACCGTTCGTTCCAAGGATCAGCTGACGTGGTGATCCCAGTTTGAGATATTTTACTGAACAACATGAGAATAATAATAAAAAATAAGCATATAAGTCTTTGGCAGTTAACGAAGACTTGGTGTCAGTGATCACGAACAAAAAAGAAAGGCACTTAACAAAGCGACAATTTATTCTAAATGTTGTACTGATCATATGGATCAGATAAGAATATTATCAACATTTTCCTTTTTTATTTCAGAGCGAAATTTATAATCACATCTACTCAAAAAATCAGCTGAAATTAATAAAGATCAAACGGCGACCTTTGTTTCGTCACTCGAGTCTTCGCGCTCTATACTGTAAATATCAAACATAAATACTGTGAATGCTAGTCTCAGCATAAATACTGCCTGATCACTATGAATTGCAGAAACAGTTCCAGTCTCGATAAACCAATCAATCTTCACTTTTAATCTCAGTCCAAAGAAAGCAAACGCACAAAGTTAATCATATCAACGATAAACAAATTAACAATACTTACCATTATCTGATTAATCACTGGGAAAACAAAACTGGGCAGTTCCCCGTCTCACGATATAACACAGAGGTATGACATTTTAATAGATTCACTATTGGAGCGACAACTTCACTTTGCAAGGCGGCTCTGATTGAAGTCAGCACGCCAGTTAAGGGTAGGTTTTAGAATACGGTGTTAAACGTTTGTGGATAAATTAACATGTAGGTTCGATGAGATAGAGATATCTTGTAAAGAGAGTCGAAATGAAATGAGGAAGAGAGACGGCATTAATCTTCAACTTCCTGACCTTGTTCCATGTTACTTGGGGTTGCCGCAATACGTTTTTTTCTTCCATTCTCCCCTGTCAACCGTTAAGCAAACATTTACTCAAATTTTCTTTCATAATTAATTGTAGATAATAATATCACAAAATAGCTTCTTCTTAGCGTAACGATGGCAAACATTTCAAAAAGTATGTTTGGTTTACACAAGGCTTTTACCATTTTACTGGTTGACCAAAGTATTAAATACCACTTTCATAAGATTCTTGGTAAGTCATAAGTATCTCTTTAAAAATCCGAAAGTTTTGAACTGGATTGACATAGTCAGATCTTTACCAGTGGCTCGATTGTTCATTCAACCATTTTTCAATTTGATTTTACGTATTTTAACATGCTCAGGTTGCTACAAAAAAACAACATTATTAGTTTCTCACCTGAAACATCTCACTAACTAAACTTCCTGCGGGCTGCATTATCTTATGCTTATCCCAGCAGGGTCGGAGCAGCATGTCTTCTTCTTCCATATTTCTATTATTACTCGTCTTCACAATAGTCGCCTACAAATTAAATACTACGAAAATAAACGAGCATCAGTCTTGGCCTTAACACGGAGGCTGTACGGACCCTGCGCAGTGTGATACGAAGCTCCGATCGATATCATTCGGCCGCTCCCGCCTTTCGATATCCTGCCGCCATTATTATGTATACAACTGTAATATGTACCTATAGCCTAGCCTCTAATGCACAAATGTATATGTATAGGTGAAGAGTTCAGCACGTAATAGTGTCTCGTCAAACGGTAATGGCCATAATGAGATGATTTCTGTGTGTTCTGGCTATAGCGTTCAGCTTCGGGTTTGTTGATAAGAGTTAAGGCAGTTTTCGCAGAGTATCAACTGTACTTGACATCATAAATTTATCAACGTAACATCACGCCTCGAAGGGTTAGGCAGAAGGTTACCTATAGACCCACATTTCGTCACTTTTGTTTTGCCATCAACCGGCCAAATTTTGACTCCGGGCTACTTCCATATTCATGAAATGTACACTGTACAGCAGTGGCGAAGGTTCCATACAACTCGATTCCTACCGGCTTCCTTTTGAACAATGGCAAAGTCAGTATTCTATAGACAAATAAAATAATCACATTAAAGATTATGTACTCCGGCTTACCTCTTACAAAAATTGACCCTTCGCTACTGCTGTACAGGTAATAACGACCGGACTATATGCAAATACACATTTGCATATGCTGTTTTTTTTTTAAGATAATGCATATTTTAGCTAAAATCGGCTAATCTTGAATTATTTGGGCATTTTGAATTTTCCCTTTATTTTTATTTTAACTTTACTGTAACTAACTGGACACATGTAGAAATGTATTGACCTCAGTGGATGTTCATACAACGATCGTTTTCAAGTTATAAAAATATGTTTGAATGCGCTTCACACCCTCGAGTATTGTTGCTTGGGTGGTACAGCGCAGGCTCTCGCAGCAGCAATCGGGGCAGACCTCTCCTTGCCGGCCGTGGCCATGGCCATGGTCGACAGCAGGGGGCATGGAAGGCATTAGCGTCCTTCTGCGAAGACGTCATCTCACAGAAGGAGGCGGCGGAGCGCGTCAGGGAGGAGGACTCCCTCGCTGACGCGATTCGCCGCAGGAGGACAGGGCGGCGCAGAACGCGCCATGGCTACCTGATGCCGCCCTAGAAGGTGCCAGCTGGCGATAGATCGGGGCGTCTATCGTCACCGCATTGCACGGCCCTCACGAGTGGTGGCGATGTCTCAGGTGAGCCCGAACATCGTAAAATCTTCGTAGATCGATATATTTTTTTGTTCTGGACCATAGTCCAAAAGACGGAGAGAACAAGTGCCTTTCCGGTTCGTGGGTATTTTTACACCCATCATTTAATCATTAGGTAGATGTACAAATGCGGATTGAACAATACAGCATTTTCATTTCTTTTCAAGGCCCAAGAAATGACGATCAATCCTTCAAAGTGCTAAAACTGGTGAAAACAAAATAAGGGTGGAGTAACGATCGAAACCAGCAATAACTTCACAAGCTATTTGCACTAACACATTGACCTAAAAAACCTTATTAAATAATCGTTCAATTCCGACCGACGATCATCATCATCATCATCATTTCAGCCGAAAGACGTCCACTGCTGGACATAGGCCTCCCCCAAGTGTCGCCACATTGACCGGTCCCGTGCGTCTCGCATCCAGCGGATCCCTGCAACCTTTACGAGGTCATCGGTCCACCTAGTGGGAGGCCTTCCAACGCAGCGTCTTCCGGTTCGCGGTCGCCACTCCAGAACTTTTCGGCCCCATCGGCCATCCGTTCTGCGAGCAATGTGCCCTGCCCACTGCCACTTAAGTTTGGCTATTCTTCGGGCTACGTCGGTAACTCTGGTTCTCTTGCGGATCTCCTCATTTCTGATTTGATCACGCAAGGAAACTCCGAGCATAGCCCTCTCCATTGCCCTTTGGGTGACTTTCAGCCTTCTGATGAGGCCCATTGTGAGCGACCACGTTTCGGTCCCGTATGTAATCACTGGCAACACACACTGGTCATAGACTTTCGTCTTGAGACACTGCGGTAAGTTGGACGAGAAGATACCACGCAACTTCCCGAACGCTGCCCAGCCGAGTCGGATTCGACGATTGACCTCTTTCTCGAAGTTAGACCTACCTAACTGGACCGTTTGTCCCAGGTAGACATAATCGTCTACAACTTCGAGTGTAGAGTCTCCGATCTTGATAGGAGTGGGTGTTACATGGGCATTCAACATGACTTTGGTTTTGTCCATGTTCATTTTAAGACCCACTCTTTCGGAAGCTCTACTGAGGTCATCGAGCATTGTACTGAGGTCCTCCATGGTCTCAGCCATGACCACTATATCGTCGGCAAACCGAAGGTGAGAGATGTACTCGCCATTGACGTTGATGCCTAGCCCTCTCCAGTCCAGAACCTTGAAGACATCCTCCAGTGCAGCGGTGAACAGTTTCGGAGATATGACGTCTCCCTGTCTTACACCTCGCTGCAGAAGGATAGGTTCCGAGGTCTGGTCCTGAAGTCGGACTGACATGGTGGCGTTTTTGTACAAACTCTTCAGCACCTCGATGTACCGATAGTCGATTTGGCACCGTTGGAGAGACTGCAGTACAGCCCAAGTCTCGATCGAATCGAAGGCTTTCTCGTAGTCCACAAACGCCAAGCAGAGAGGCAGGTTATACTCTTCGGTCTTCTGTATAACCTGGCGCAGCGTATGTATGTGGTCTACGGTGCTAAAGCCTTTTCGGAATCCGGCTTGTTCGGGAGGCTGAAAATCGTCAAACCTGCGCGCGAGACGATTCGTGATGACTCTTGAAAACAGCTTGTAGACATGGCTTAGAAGTGAGATGGGCCTATAGTTCTTCAGCCGGGCATTGTCGCCCTTTTTGAAGAAGAGTACCACCACACCCCTGCACCATGCCTGCGGCGTTTTCCCCTCGAGTATGACGGAATCAAACAGCTTCTGAAGGGTCTTAAGTACCGGTTTTCCACCTGCCTTCAGGAGTTCGGCCGTAATTCCGTCCTCACCCGGTGCCTTGTTGTTTTTAAGCTGTTTCAGAGCCATCCTAATCTCGTACAGGCTGACATCCGGAATGTCTTCGGTATAGTGTCGGGTCAGTCTAGCTCTTGGGTCGTTAGCTAGATTTGCAACGGGTTTACTGGTTGAAGTGTACAACTGCCCATAAAAACTCTCGATCTCCCTCAGCAGCTCCGGTTTGGCGGATACGATCCTGCCATCGTCGGTCTTCAGTTTCGTGAGCTGGCTCTGCCCAATAGCCAGATCTCTTGAAAAAACCTTGGAGCCTTTATTCCGCTCAATAGCGTCTTTAATACGCTCGGTATTAAAGCGGCGGAGGTCGCGTTTCAAGGATTTAGAGATCCGTCTATTGAGCTGCCGGTACTTCCACGCCTCGTCTGAAGACTGCAGGATCATCTCGCGCCGCTCCTTCATGAGCTCGAGAGTATGATCAGAGAGTCTTTTGTTCTTCTGTGCACGACGTGTCTTGAAGAACTTAGACCCAGTCGTATGGACAGTTTCCACGAACCCATCGTTGCATTCGTCCACTGAGCTTCCCAGGCACTCGAAACGATTCTGGAGTTCAAGCTGAAAGCTCTCGGGGTTTTGGATCTGGATTTGTGCTGGACGGAGCGTAGACTTCATCAGTCGAGACCTTTCAAGCTTTATATTGATGTTCAATGTGCCTCTTACCATGCGGTGATCGCTCCCGGTTTTCACCGAATTGATCACAGAGACATCATTGAACATTTGCTTCTTGGTTGACATGATGAAGTCAATCTCATTTTTAGTTGCACCATCGGGACTCTGCCAGGTCCACTTCCTGTGCTCACGCTTTCTGAAGAAGGAGTTCATCATATACAGGCCCTCCTTCTCCATAAAACTAGCCAGTTGGTGACCCCGGTGGTTCCGACGTCCAACCCCAAATTGCCCCACCTGCAGCTCATCCCCGTCTCGTTTGCCCAGTTTCGCGTTGAAGTCCCCCATGACAACGGTGAAGTGAGTTTTGAAACCATGCAGGGCTTTAGAAATATCCTCATACATGGTCTCCACTTCGTCGTCGGGGTGTGCCGAGGTCGGGGCGTAGACCTGTATGACCTTCAGCGAATATCTTGAGGATATTCTGAGTATAAGGTACGCCACCCTGGTCGACACACTCTCGATCTTCACCACGTTATTCACGAGGGACTTGTGGACGATAAACCCAACACCACCCTGGGACTGCCGGTCACCCTCTCGGAAATAGAGCAGGCTGCCGGATTTCAGGATTATCGTATCCTCCCCCTCTCTTCGGACTTCAGATAATCCCACAATACTCCATCGCAGCCTGCTCAATTCCTCTTCGAGTTCCGTTATCTTCTCGTCGTTCCGGAGTGTACGCGTGTTGTATGTTGCCAGGTCAAGTCGTCGGTATAGGCAGCCTGATCCCGTCCGGAGATTCTTCGCACCCCTTGCCACGCCGTAACCTCGACCGCTACCATAGTCGAGGGTAGACGGGCTGCCGGGTACTAGGGGCCATTTCTTGGTTGCGCTCATCATTGGGGGGGTTTTGCCATAATCGCCACGCTTGGCAGGCGGGTTGGCGATCGCAGTACGGTTGTTAGACACCGCAGAGAACGCTGCTGCCCATTCTCTGGTAAGTCCCTTAGTCGCCTCTTACGACACCCACCGACCGACGATAACACAACTTAATTTTGGAACAGTCATCGATGTTTGACGGTACCTGTTACACAATTGTAACAGGTACTGTCAAACTAGGTCAACTTCTGATAAAAAGAAGATGAATAGAACGGACGAACGGACAGCGGAGGCTTAGTAATAGGGTCCCGTTGGTTACTCTTTGGGTACGGAACCCTATAAAGATAGCCTATATCCTTCCCCAGGATATAATCAATCTCCTTGGCAAATTTCACTACGATCACAGCCGCCGTTTAGTCGTGAAAAGTCATCTAAACAGAGTTAACTTTCGCATTTGGAATATTAGTATGGATTCTGATGTACCTATGCTACACTACTGTAAAGTTTCATCAAAATCCGTTCAGTATTTCTTGCGTGAAAGAGTAACAAACATCCATCCATCATGAATGGACACACACAAACTTTCTCATTTATAATAGGAGTAAGATAAGTAAAACCATATCTACACCCTATCGTTATCTGTGAAACGTCTACATTGTTCTACGCTGACTAATTATTGCCGAACCGCGTACATCGAAGTGACGTATTCGTAACGTAACCATCCAGTGTCAAACATGCGCCCGCGCATCGTGCTCGCGTTCTGCGCGGTTATCGCCGTCGCACAGTCTACGCTACGAACTGGTACGTATGTCCTTGAAATTAATCAATATTACTCTATAATTAATTCTGAAAGTTTATTGTTAAATTGATTATATTTTAATTTGGTTTGAAAAGTGTGTTAGTTTTTAGGTTATGTCGTTAATTTGGGGAGTTTGTGTTCAAGGATAAGTCTTATTTTCCGTGTTATTAGAATGAATGAGTATTGTGCTATAGATGATAATGTATTATTATTGTGCATCAATTCGTTTAGCTTTATTATATTAATACTGTATAAAGAGGTAAACTTTGGATATAGGAGGTAATCTTCGCAACAACTGAACCGATTCCGAAAATTCTTCCACTAATGGGAACCTACATTATCCCCGAGTGGCATGGGTTATATTTAAAACATTTCCGTGGCATAATTCTCGTCCAGAAAGGAGCGGAGTTGCAGACAAATAGTTAATTATTAATAAAAGAAAAATAATGCAGACTTTTTTTTTTTTTTTAACGTGGTAAAATCATCAAATGAGTCCTCCCACCCAGGGCAGAGCGGGAGGGACTGAACTAAAATCCACGGTGTCCTTCAGTAGGCCTTTATGTTCCAGGGTCACGGTAATTCTATGAGTCCCGCGACCAAATAATATAGACTTATGTAAACTTTAATTAAGAATATGATAAAGTATAGATGTTTTACAGCTGGCCACCAAACGTAATACAATATATCGATGCGGTCTGTGTGAGTAGCCATTAAAACCTAGCTAACTATTTAAAGAAAATTGGCGGAAAATCGGGCGTAAACGAAAAGTAAGACAAAGAGGTATCGAGTTAGCATAGCGCCTGAAATTGTGAGCCAAGTTGTAGCTTAAGTTATTTTGTTCTTTAGAATTGGGGGCAAGTCTATGGTCATTAATGGCCACCAAAGATCTGTTAATACAGTAATAAAAAAAATACCTAATTCGGTTTTTGAATAGTAATAGTAAAATAATCACAATACAATAAAGCTAGTTGCCGACACCGCGCCGACTGCCGCGTTGGTCGAGAAATCGCAAGCGAGACTGCTGAGCATGAGGTCCAGGGTTCGATGCCCAGGTCGGATAAAGTGCTATTCTGTTTTGTCCCTCCGGAATTTCTCAATAGCAATCACGTAGTCTGGTTTAATGCCCGGTTGATGGCAATACGATCGCCTTATTTCATGGTACTTAAACATAACTGATTCTACCTACCTTCGTCTTCTCCTGTTCTCTGATTCTTCTTCTGATTCTGATTCAGAAATGTCGGTGTAATAGGTACGATTCTGATAACCCTTCGGGGGTTACAGATTAGCACGAGGGATATTATGTTATATTATTACAAGAAAGTTCTAGATAGGTAAGCATATTATCATGAGTTACTTTTTTCAGATAATTATCCCATACACTGAAAACATGCTTGTTTCCAAAATATACATGCGCCTACGTCGGTTTATTAGTAGGTAAAGACATAACAACCGAAAACATCTTGTTTAAAACAGAGTCGAAAATAAATCAATATCCTTTTGAAGCAAGTTTACAAACAAGCAACTTAAATATCGTTAAACATGCATTTAACATTATTTGCATTGAGATATTATCGTCATTGTTTAGTTAAGTGTTTCCAATTATTCAGGCCACGAAGATGACATTAAATATGTTTGGCCCAAAACTCAGCTATGCGAACTCCGCTCGCTGATGCAGTCATAAGATCGTCAAGTGCGCAAGTGTTAGGTTATGCAGTGCATGCATGCAGCGCAAGATGTAAGATGGGCGATTGTCTGTGGAGACACGCTGCACACACATTTGAGATCTGAGCCGTCCATGAACCCCCATTTGAAGAGATTGTCTTTGCTACGGCCGACTTGGGTCCGGAGTCTATTCAGAGATTTCCAAGTCGGCCACGGCAAAGCATGCCCACGTGGAAGGCTTTCAGACGGCTCGATGAAACCGTCAGCAAGCGGTCAGAGTAACCTTTTTATGTTGCATGCACTATTAGTTCGCTGCTTAGAACTGAACTCATAAACACGTCTTTCTCATCTGGGCATAGAGAACAATCGTTGTATCAAAACATTGAACGAACACGAACATAATTATTGTGAAGTTCAGTACATACAATATTTAAAATAACTTACCATTGCACTATTGTTTAATTCTGTTTTATGCATACACTAGCTGTGCCCCGCGGTTTTACCCGCCGCTTCTGACCTGCTTTGTTCTCGGCTCCTATTGGTATAAAAGTATAGATAGTAGGTAAGTAAATAGCTGTAGGTAGGTAAGTGCAGATATCTGCCTAATAATCATAATCACGTACGTGCATTGTAAATGTTTAAGATAAGAAGATTAATAAGGATCTTGACGCCAAATAGGTTTTGTGTTCCAAATTCTGGATAAATATGATAATATCCTTTTGACATAATTACGACCACGGCAGCCAATATCAACGATTTGAGATTAGCCAAGCACTCAAGAGATATGAACTACGCAGGTGCTCTCTCTGTTTCAACAGGGTCGCGGCACATTGATCGACAAACCATCGATCCAAAATCGGACCCTGTACATACAAAAAGAGCACAAGGATTGGGCGCGGTATACATCCTTTCGCACTGATACACCCCTTTACTCTCAGTCCGATGGAACGGCATTCCGACATGATCGGGGAAAGATTAAGGGCAGGACCAACGGCCTTACATGCTTTCTGAGGCATGTGTGTTTCACACAGTCAACTTCCAAACACTGGACTTTTTTTTTTCAATAGCCTTGAATATCCCACAGCTGGGCAAAGGCCTCCCCCATATCCTTCCAGGTACTCTTCTCCTGGGCCATCCCGAATCGGCCTCCGTGATGCGCGTCTAGATCATCTCGCCATCTCTTTCTAGGCTGGCCTCGGCGGTGCCGTCCATCCTCAGGCATCCATCGTGTTGAAACCTTTGCCCAGTAACGCTGGACTATTACCGTAAAATACCTTATGAAAAAAAAATCAATAAAACTTTGACCAACCCGGTAAACGAACCCATGACCCACACTCAGCAGTAGCGATAAAAAAGGTGTTCATAAATGTTCTTAACTCAAGCTACTGCATAGGCCTGTGCTAGAAATGAATTCTCCCAAGTGATGGTGCTACCACTCTGGTTCTCCACCATCCGAGACCTGACTACCTTTCAAATGTCGTTGGTTCATCCACACTTCTTTTCCTGATAGTATCTACTTACTCCATTTAGGTACATACTCGTATAAGTGAACCCAATACTTCACCCACTATTCCACTATCATTTTGCCAATGTTTAGGTCCCATTTAATAGGGGACGAGCCTATTGCCATCAACCGGGCACGAATCCAGAATCCGGGCTGCTACTGAGAGATTAATGGTTGAAAAACACAATAACACTTTGCCCGACCAGGGAATCGAATACAGGACCTCATGCTGAGCATACCGGTTGCGACCAGCGACCAACGGGGAAGTCTTATATAAGTTAGGTCTACTCATCTATTACCATTGGTTATTGTCATCAGATCAAAAGTTCTGGTCGGATCTCGCACAAAATGAGCTGGAAGAGGCTCTCAAGATCAAATGGAACCTCAACACAGCAAAGAACGTCATCTTATTCATCGGTGACGGCATGGGACCCAATACTGTGACGTCGACGAGGATATTCAAGGGTGGGGAGAGTCACAGGCTGGTGTTTGAGAAGTTCCCGCATGTTGGACTTTTGAAGGTAACTTTTTGTCATGTCATTATCATACTGGCATATGGAGGTTTTGATCCCACTGCAGAATGAATGCCGCTTTTAATAGATACTGAACGTTTATCCCACTAGCTTCTTCTGAAACTGAAAAGGGACAATCATTTCTCTAGCTTTGTCAGGCTATTTTTTCAAGGCAATCACTCAGAAATAGTCAGTAAAAAAAAAAACGAAATGGATTCTTTCGCCTCAGAGGACAAATTCATATTACGTAAATTGATTTCTGCTACGAGCGTAGTGCGTAGAGCGTTGAGTGCTAAACGGGCGACGCGCGTAGAACCTTGAGTGCTTCGAGCGTAATCTAGTTAGAGCTATGAGTGTAGTGCGTAGGGTCTTCAGCGCTATGGTGCACAGAGTTAAGTACACATCAGAATAATTTTATATTTCTAGACATACTCAGCCAATAAAATGGTGCCGGACTCAGCTTCCACAGCCACGGCAATGTTCAGCGGTGTGAAGACCAATCATGACACGGTGGGAGTGGATGCTAGTGTGACGTACAAGGATTGTGACGCCAGCCTCAACCCTGAAGTCAGGCTGCAGTCGCTTGCAGGGTTAGCTTTGAAAGCTGGGAAAAGTGCAGGTAGAGAACCCAATTTTTTTTGCTGCATCGTCCGTTTTATGAAACCATGAAGCAACGCCGTCGCAGTTGACTGGCTGTCGAACGAAATTTTTATTGTACACAGAGGAAAAAATACCTTGACAAAAATACATACCTTTGTACAGTTCTATCAAAGTTATTTTTTAACCCAAGAACAACCTTACAGTCATGATTTTAGAGGTCAGTGTAATTTTGTAATTTACAGACTTGTCAGTGACAGCAACTTTATCGCTAACAGTGATCCGGCTCGAAGGACCACTGTTTCAATGCCAAGCTCTAGTTGTGATACGAAGGTCTCGACTAAATAAAACTACTGCTTTTCGATGTAAAGACAGTATTGACTGTATGGTTAACAAATATTTCTATATGGCCGATGTATCCGAAAGGTACGTGACGGCGAACGAGTGGCCCTCGGTACGGTCGACGGCCTAGCGTTAGCTGGGGCGTTAAGATGACGTAGAATAGGTGAGAACCGATTCTACTGGCCGGCGCGATGTGCTGATCCGGAACAATACGCTTTTGTATTCCTGGCTACCTTAAATGAAGACTTTTCTTTCTCCAGGTCTAGTAACAACTATGCGTGTTACACATGCGACGCCCGGTCCCCTATACGCGCACAGTGCGAGTCGCAAGTGGGAATGTGAAGCCTCCATGCCAGAGGGAACAGCGTGCAAGGACATCGCCAGGCAGCTGGTTGAAGACTGGCCTGGAAAGGACCTGCATGTGAGTTGATACCAACTTTATGATGACATAAATAAAGTTCGTAGTCGTAAAGCAAGCACAGAATGTAACCTCTTAAAGCAGTACTATTTTAATCTTATTTACGTGTGAGAAGCACATGCAGATAGACGTCCTGTATAGCTCCATCGGTTTTCCACGCAGCAGGAAAATAGAAGAATACTGCTATAAGAGCTGGTGACCCTGGTCTTAAAAAAACGTCAACGTGAATCTTGAGTTGGTAGTATGATCATTTTATATAATAAAAAAAAACTGTAGGTATGCTATGGAACTGAACCAGCAGTGCAGACCAATTGTTTCTACTTATGTCAAAAACCCACTACTGGGAGAGTTAGAGCTATAAAGCTTGGAACGGTAGATATTATGCTTGTGCTAAAAAATTGCGACGTTGTTGGCTTTAGCATACCGAGTGCCTACATGTAAAAATCGTCAAGAAACCAGTACCTACCTTAAAATTATAAATTTAAGACAGGTGACGTCTTAACCCCCAAGGTCTTTGTCCCAGCAGAGAACATTAAAGGCGAAGTACGCTTAAAGCTACCTAGTAGATATCAAGAAACAGTTAGTCAGTTATTTTCATAAATGAAATTCCAGGTAGTCATGGGAGGTGGCCGGCAAGCCCTGGTCTCCAACTCGACAGACGCTCCCTCAGATCCCATCAGCCTCATGCCGTGGACCTGCTACCGTCAGGACGGTCGCAACCTCATAGAGACCTACAAGGCCGACAAGACCAGCCGAGGGCTGAAGCACAGCGTGGTTATGAATAACAAGGAGTTGGGAGACCTGAATGTGGATGACACTGATTATTTATTTGGTGAGTATCTACAGGGTGTAAACAGATTCTCACATATCCGTCGACCAAGCATTCTGTACATGAAACTAAGTACCTTTACGCAAAAATTATTCCTGGGAATCGACTTTTTTTTTGGGGTGAAAAATCACGTTTTACGGTAGGACTCGATGGAAAGCACTCAAAGCATTGTGCTGATGGATGGATTGAACAGTACGGGGGTCGTGGAGGTGTGTAAAGTAAGTAAAAATCTTACATTAATAACATGTATTTAAAAAAAAACTTGTGAAAAAGTTGGAACTTTGACCCCCAATATCTCCGTAACTGGAAGCTTCCCAGGTGTGGTCTAGAACAAAAAAAATGATCGCAAAGACGCGGACAACAAGTGCCTTTCGGATATGTTAAGGGTCTATTTACACCCTTAAAACTGTGTTCACCAAAAGTTTAGGTGTAAGTTTACTTTTAGTGCAAAAATATTTCGCCGTTCACGTTAAAGTAATAGGGGTGAGCCTTTTGCCACCAACCGGTCAAAAATCGGCTGCTACTGGAAAAATCCTGATGAAGAATCTAGAAACACTTTGCCCGACCTGGGAATCGAACCCACGACATCGTTTAAGTATTTATAGAATCTGAAAAGAGACTATAATGGGGGATTTCCAGTGTGCCGCTAATCGCTTTACAAAGCTGCAACGCTAGCGCATTTACATAGATTACTGAATCGCAACCGACTAGGTCGTTTTCTTTGAAAATTACGAGCTCAAAACACACCTCAAGCGGAGGGCGATAGCCTGCAGCTGACCACGTACACGGTCGATTTCAGTCACCAGCCGCATGCGGCCGAAGTCGGATGCTATTCTACTTTGGCGCTTGCGACTTAAGTCACTTGCGGCCTAGCCGAATTGCCATTTAGACGGCGGAAATCGACCCGTGTAAACTCCGCATGAATAGGAAAAACCGCGTGATGGTTGACTGGAGTCAGAGCCAGCATTCTTGAATGACAGTGGCGTGGTTATATTGTACCAACAAATGTCTTGAAACTATGTAAGTAACAAGGTGAGGTCCGAGTCCTGACATGATAAATTTTGGTTAATCTAATATTCTCTTTTTTTCCTTCCAGGTATTTTCTCGAACGAGCACTTGAATTACGAGCATCTAAGAAACAAGGGACCAGAGGGTATGCCTTCAATATCCGAAATGACGGAAGCCGCTATAAAGGTTCTACAGAAGAACGAGAAAGGATTCTTTCTTATGGTCAGTACATCGCTGTTTTACTAACAGTATAGACGTTAACATGTTTTAACGTCTGTCTTGTCATGAACAGAGATAAGTCTGTTAATTTTCAACACATCTGTTCTGTATACGTCTATAAAAGGTGAAAGGGACACCGACGGTAATCATGGCTAATTTAAAACAAACAGCTGTTCATACATTTTAACCGTGTAGGTTTTGCAGTTTTGTAGGAAATAGCAGTTTTTTTTTAATAAACGACGAAAAAGCTGGCTACCTTTGGATCAGTATGATGTACTGAATACGTGGTAACCATTTTAGCGTCGGTGTCCTTTCCAGCCTGTATATTATCCTGCCACAATTTTCTCTCAACGGTACACTTTTTGAGATTGGGCCGTAGGCCTGGATTCAATTTGGTGTAGAACTGTAAACCATCCACCATATCTCATAATTTCTAATCATTCAAGGTAGAAGGAGGCAACATAGACATGGCCCATCACCGGGGCTGGGCCAAGACAGCCGTCAATGAAGCTGCAGCCATGGAGGCAGCAGTCCAGCTAGCTGCCGACATGACTGATGAGGAAGACACCCTGCTGATCGTCACCAGTGATCACACGCACTCGCTGGGCATCAACGGGTACCCCGACAGGGGCACCAGTATTTTTGGTAAAGATTTTACTAATCTATCAGCGGAAAGCTAAGGGGGAGATTGCTCATCTGTGGGACAGAACAATTTGGTTAAAAATAAATTCTATCCAGATATTTTTTATAGATCCCTGAATCTCTTTTTTGTGTCAAGTGCCGTGGTTTGCAATTCGAACGCGATGATAAGACTGTCATTAAACTGACTTCCAAAAATCATTGTTTAAAAACCTTGTAAATGTATCCAGGTATTGCCCAGCCTTCCAGCTTCGACGGAGTTAACTACACGACCCTCTCCTACGGCACAGGAGGCCCAGGGTCCTTCCAGTACTACGTCAAGACTGATGAAAATGGCACCAATACAATAGCAAGGCGAGACCCGAGCGAGGAGGATACGGAGAAGTTAGATTATACCCAAGTTGCAGGGATCCAACTCGTTGAGAATTATCATGGAGGTGGTGATGTCGCTATTTATGCCCGTGGTGAGATTTTTTTCTCTTTCTAAAGCATGACCCGCTTGCCGCATGATGGATGCATTGTGGGCACACATAATACGCAGGGGCGATTTCAATTACGATATTTTAACATCACGATCTGGATTTACAACCCGCCACTTACACCAGGTTGAAGGAAGGTTGAAAATGCCATGTGAACGGAACTGAGACAACAACGGTGATACCTAAAACGTTCCATGACACAGGCGGTTTTGGTCCATGTTGGAACGAAACTGAATTGAGGGGAAAAGAAAAAGGAGAAGTTTTTGACAACACAGGCTGAATAATTTATTGTTAAATTATACAGGGTGTAAACAGACCCTTCACATAGCCGTCAACCAAGCATTCTGTACATCAAACTAAGTAACTTTACGCAACAATTATTGCTGGGAATCGAATTTTTTTTTGGGGTGAAAAATCACGTTTTACGGTAGGAGTCGATGGAAAGCACTCAAAGCATTGTGCTGATGGATGGATTGAATACTACGGGGGTCGTGGAGGTGTGTAAAAATCTTACATGAAAAACATGTGAAAAAGTTGGTACTTTGACCCCCAATATCTCCGTAACTAGAAGGTTCCCAGGTATGGTCTAGAACAAAAAAATTATCGCAAAGACGGGGAGAACAAGTGCCGTTCGGCTATTTTAAGGGTCTAGTTACACCCTTTATAACCTCATTCTAATACAACATTTTTTTCCAGGTCCTCATTCGCACCTGTTCCACAACGTTCACGAGCAACACTATGTGTTCCACGCGATCTCCTACGCAGCTAAGATGGGCGCTTACTCCAGCAGTACAGCCGTCTACGTCAACATCTGGAACCTTGCCATCATCACTGCCATCAGCACTGTGCTGTTGTGACTGTGTGGAGTGAAGTAGATTTATTTGTCAACGCATATTTATAAGCACTACACGAGATCAGCATTGCCCCGACTCGAGCCATTTCGGGATTCTATCTATGAAATTCCATGCTGCAACTCAACGGCCTGTTCTCGGGGTCTGGTTACGAGCTTACTTTGGGTGGACGCCTGGTTGGCGACGAGCTGATGTGCCAAGCCGACGCTGATGCCATTTTTTTTTATCGTTGAGCGACTGTCGTTTTCTGTTTTCTGATCCCACTGTAGCCAGGCAATAAATGTTGAGATTAAGGTCTATTTTAATAAAAATCTACGTCACACCCGGTTGGATAGGACCTCTATCATCAGGACACAGTTGGAAATTTGCCTTATTGCAAGGTTTGTTGCAGTCAATGAAAAAAAGGTTCGCTAAATGTTATGTTCAGGGCAGTTGCTAACAGTATTTGGTAGTAGTATTTTTTTTTTTACTTTGTGTCAGACGGTTTCGTTAATTTTTGTATTTTTTCATACTGTAACTTGTATACTGTAAGTAAACGTAACACGCTGTGATAGTTTAATTTGCATTTATGTAGATACTACACGTAAGTACACACGGCGGCACATGAAGCTGTACCATTCCAGTATAACTTGGCCTCGCTTTGTATAGATTTCCTATACAATGAGAGATCCGCATAAACTGGTGTTGTAAAACCTGATTGGCCGTCGTCGTGCGTTACATTTTATCAAAAATATATAGTTATTCTGGAATTAGATAATAGAAATCCCAAAATTACGTATAAATAAAAATACATCAAGTCGCTATTTTCTACTTTATTGCGTTATGTCACATTTAATAAGATAATAAGTGTACCAAACAGTTTTATAAATAATAAAAAAAGATTTGTACATAACTCGCATCAGAAAATAAATGAATGTCATGAAGTACAAATAAATTAGGTATACAACGTGTTACATAATAAACGCAAGACCTCTCGTGTGGTGTCTCAGACCATGAAACTGAACAACTTAGGTTCTATGACTTTTGGAAATTCATAACTTTTTTTTAGTTTTATCATACATTTGGATCGGCTGATTGCGTCCGTTCCTATAGAGTTTTTTTTTTTGCAAATTTCAAGAACTTGTAGAACAAAAGATGTTTAGTTTCATGGTGCGAGAGACCACACAGGAGGTCTTGCGTTTATTATGTTACACGTTGTATAAAGATGCTTTCACTTAGCACCAGCATTACTATTTATTTATTACCATAAGGTAACAATGCAGTAATGACGCATTTTTGGTTTTGTTTAGAAATATTTAGAAATAATATTCCATTAATTAAAAATTCCGTAGTCGAAGCACCTCCATAAATATTTGATGAGAAATATCAATTTAAAAAATTGACATACCGAAGATATATCGAGTAGGTACGCAAGACCTTTATATTCTATAACTTAATTTATATTAATCTAAATACTTTTGTCTTTCCTTGTTTTATATTTGTTTTATGCCATTTGAACGCAATGTACCTAAATTGTTACTGAATAAATAATTTAAATTGAACTAGATTTTTTTAATTTGAATGTCACACATACCTACATTCAGATTTCAAAAGTCTGTTAAACACCGTTTATACACCACAGTATAAATACACAAGACTAATATAGCTAATACACAAAACTACCTCTGGTCATGAAAAGTGAGACGTATTTCCCGCCTACTTGTACAAAATTAGGTAAGTAAGTCAGGCTAAGGGCTTTTGTTCACGATCGGTTTCTGCCGGGCACGGCACGGTGCCGGTACGGTCGACAGTAATGTATATTTTTTGGCGAGCGTGAAGATATATATGTTACGGCTAATAGCCGAAGTGCGGCTACACCTAGTTTAAGCCGGCTAAACCTAGGTGCGGCCGGTTAAACTTAGATGTATCCTACTTATCTTCGGTTAGAACATGCAACCAATTTGGATGTAGCATATGGTCACAGTTCTAACTTGACCTAACCTAATTCATTTGGTCGGTGTGCCCTACCAATAAAAAGGATACACAACTGTTACCGGCCACACCTAGGTTTAGCCGGCTAGAACTAGGTGTAGCCGCACTTCGGCTTTTAGCCGTAACATATACATAATAAACTACCTACTCTATATACTCTCTACTCTAGAGGTAAGCTGAATTGTTTCTACTTTACATAATTAATTATACTGAAATCTATTGAGAACCTTCTTTACGCACGACAGGCTACTCCAGCAATACAGCCAATCCGTGAACATGCGGCACCTTGCTATCATGCAAGCATTGTACTTCTTCTTTTCGTATCGATGGTATGTCGATCATGGGTAGGGTCTACGCAAGGCGAGCAGAACACGAGCGAAGCATGAATTCGCCTGGCGAGAATGCTCGTTCGAGGAACCTAACTCCGCCTGCGCCATGCGAATCCAAGCTCAGCTCGTGCGTGGAACGCCTAACGTAGTTATCAGTCTATCCTGAAGAGTATTTTTTTAAAGCGATGCCGATAATAATAGCAAGACCCAAAGCGAGCAGCGCCCATTTCAGCTTCGAACTGAAAGATAAAACCACGTTTAGTATGTTATATTTGGGTTGCAATTTAATTTAAAAGTGAGGTAGTTATTCCAAAAATTGTTATTAAAACAAACAAAAACATTGTAAAAGTGTACACTAAATATTTTTAGTAACCTCCTGTCAAACAGAATACTAAAATCGCATTTTATTTTATACTAGCGATCCGGCCCGGCTTCGCACGGGTGCAATATACATAAATAAGCCTTCCTCTTGAATCACTCTATCTATTGCTGAAAACTGCATTCAAATCCGTTGCGTAGTTTAAAAGATCTAAGCGTACAAACAGCGGAAGCGACTTGTTTTATACCATGTAAAGATCTTTCACTAATTTACAATGTTAATTAAAACAAAACAAAACAAACGAGTATTATTCATTACAAAATAGTTGTATCACAATATTTGCATTACAATATTTCACCAAGCATTCGCATTAAAAAGGGTATATATTAAAATATTAGTACTGGCCTGCCCACTTTCCGCCACTTTACTTTTTTTTTTGAAATTTTATCTTATTAAAACTTCATAATGAATTTAAAACTTCATTAAAAAATAATTATTTTCAAGGTTCTACTTTTATTTTTTTTTCTATATTTTCATTTATTTTATTTAATATTTTTTTAGGATTATTTCCTTACATTTTTATTTTTTTTGCAAAATTGCGGCCACGCGTCTAACCTATATTAATTAATAACTGGCATCAATACAAAGAAGTTTTGAATAAACTTAATCTTCTAAAGTGTCATAAAATCTATCAATGAATTTGGAGAAAAAAAAAATGGCGGAATAGCAGGCAGGCAAAAATATTCAAAACCCTTTTTAATGACTACGATAATTTTTTGCAACAGTTCTAGAAGCCAATACACAGTACACACACACATACACAGTACAGTACTAAACATTCTACAGGCAAGATAAAATCAAATATTTTCTTACATAACTGCGTCAAGTCCCGTACAGGAGAAAAAAACAATATTAATAAACCTACTCTACAAGAAATAAAATAATTATGTCTAATTACGGGCTTCCAGGTTCTGGAGTTGGTGGACCACATACTGGACATTCAATGCACGGGGTATCGAAACTTGTTGAAACAGGTTCCCTTTTCACAGGTGATCGGCTTCTAACACGTATAAACTCAACATTATTTAAATATTCCAACCGGCACATTTCAAGTACTAAAGAAACTTGAGACCAAAGACAACCTTTTCACCGCCAACGTACACAGAACGCGATGCCTCGCCAGCGCCAAGCTATAATTGTATAACGAAGTATACAGTAAACAGAAGTGATGAGGGTATCGTCATATCGATGAATGAGATTTACACGCTTTAAATACAGTACTTTTATGTTTGATAGGTAGTTAAAAATTAAAGAGTTTCTGATGAAGTCGTGGCGCTGGTGGCACGGAAATCTGGAACTTCTAAAGTCCGTGGCGGTGAAAAGGTTAGGACTCGAGAAGATAGTAAGATAAAGAAAAAAGTAAAGTTTCAAAAATGCCGCATATTTATACCTGTTAGTTGTATTTGGTAAAAACAAATGAAGTACTGGCACTAGATTTAGTTAACTAAACTGATATACCACTCGGAGCTTAGTTTGTGTAGAGCGAGATTACAATTAGAAGCAGGGCAAACGGGGATGGTTGACGCACCCATTTTTGACAAATATTATAAGTCATAGCACAGATAATATAATACTGCGGTCATAGTATCCGTACCAGGTGAAAAATTATTTAATTATTAAATTCGTGTTTTAATAACATAAATATTTGTAGTAAAAAGGAACCATTGTTAAGAATATTTGTTTTACTTGAGTTCTTAGAGTCACGTTTATGAAGTGCAACACATCATCATCTGCCTAGCGTTTTCCCAACAATGTTGGAGTCGGCTTCCAGTCTAACCGGATGCAGCAGAATACCAGTATTTTCCATGGAGCGACTGCCTATCTGCCCTCTTCAACCCTATTGGTACTGGGTAATACGATACCCCTCGGTAAGACTGGTTGTCAGACTGTGGCCCAAAGCCACTGACTAATTAACGACTGACAAAGATGTACAATTGACAGACGGGACCAAGGGTCGTGCTTTCCGAGCAACGGAGGAAACTCGGTATGTAATGGGTGGTCAACCATACAGGAACCAACCTAGGCAAGTTAAGTGCAACTACTGCCCTGAAATATAGTGTTAGTGCTCTTGATACCAATTAACCAAATAAATAATTTCATACTACATGCTACATATCATGTATTATGAAATTACCACGTCCCTTCGTGTTCTGGTTCAGGGAAAGTAAGTGCGAGCGTGAAGAAATATACATAATAAACTACCTACTCTATATATGGGTACGTATTACAATACTGAAATTTAAAAGACCGTATTTTAAAATACCTATGGACGAAATCCCGAAAAATTAAACGCCGAATGATTGTTTGGTCGAAAGTTTTAAATCCCGAAAGTTCATTTGCCCGAAAGCTTAAAATCTCGAAGATCCATATCCCGAAGTTCAAAATCCCGAAATTACATCCCAAAGCCTAAAATCTCTAAGACAATGACATGCAATACGTACCCGTTCAGTTTACTCCGACCAAATAGGTTAGGTTACGTTAGAACTGTAACCAATTACGTCGAAATTGGTCGCAGTAATAAAATTCGGGCACTTCAACAAACCAATTTTTTTTTATGTCGACCACGGGTAGGGTCTACGCCAGGCGAGCTGAACACGAGCGAAACACGAATTCGCCTGGCAGGATTCTCGTCTGAGGAACCTAACTCCGCCTGCGTCATGCAAGTCCGAGCTCAGCTCGTGCGTGGAACGCCTAACGTAGTTTTATCAGTCTATCAGTCTATATAACGTAGTTTTATCAGTGGGGCGCGCACATTAGAACTCTTTCGGGTAGATTAAGCTCAGCTGCATATGCAGTAAGAAAAATAAGGCAGTTAACTGATGTGGCTACAGCTAGGCTAGTATACTATGCTTATTTCCACAGTATTATGTCCTATGGCATTCTGCTGTGGGGATCAGCAGCAGACGTTGACTCGATTTTCATTTTACAAAAGAGGGCAGTCCGCGCGATCTATAAAATGAGTCCTCGCGAGTCCCTCAGAGAAAAATTTAAAGAGATTGATATACTAACCCTGCCTTCACTTTATATTTTAGAATGTATTTTATATGTCCGCAAAAATCGAGGGCTTTTCAAAATTAGAAGCGACTTTCATAAGATAAATACACGCGGTAAACACGAAATTGTAATACCTAAATTTAGATTAACAAAAACTAGCAAGTCTTTTCTTATAAACAGCATACGCTTTTATAACAAGTTGCCAAAGTCAGTTATAGAACTGACCGATGGAAAGTTCAAAAACCACATCAAACGTGTCCTTATTAAAAAAGCATACTACAAAATCAAGGACTACGTTGAAGATAAAGAAGTTTGGCCTTAGTTCCTTCTGCGCTTGCGGCCTCCCTGGTACCTCATAAACGGCACAAATATGTGGATGTCTCTAACTATTCTCAATTCTTTTTCTCTTCTTTCGAATCAGATTTTACAGTAATTTTCAAATCATTTATATCTTTTCCTCAAAATAGTTACAGCACTGATAACAGTATTTGTGTCACTTGTTTAATTTAGTATTTTACAATATTTTCTTACCTTTGTATAGATTCTTTTTATCGATTGTTTGTGAATGTGTGGACATTGTAGGCTTTGTAGATTCCCAGCTGCTTGTTAACTTTTGTTAACTTTTTATTTTGTTCTACATTTTTTGTGTAGTAAGCAACGACTTATTGTCGGGCCTACGCTGTCCCCCCATACTTAAGTACAAATGCTGTATCCATAATACTGTAATACCAAATGATTTGAAAAGAGTAACCATGGAGTTTCTTGCCGGTTCTTCTCCATAGGAAACGACCAACCCGAACCGTGCACCTTTTTGTCGACGTTTTATAAGTGCCCATCGAGGCCTATGTGAAATAAAATATTTTGATTTTGATTTTTGATTTTGATTTATCCTGAAGAGTATTTTCTTAAAGCGATGCCGATAATAATAGCAAGATCCAAAGCGAGCAGCGCCCATTCCAGCTTCGCACTAGAAGATAAAACCACGTTTAGTATGTTATATTTGGGTTGCAGTTTAATTTAAAAGTGAGGTAGTTATTCCAAAAATTGTTGATAAAAATCAAAAGTATTGTCAAAAGTGTTCACTAAATATATTTTTTTAGTAACCTACTGTCAAACAGAAGATGAAAATAGCATTTTACTTTAGATCTGTAACTAATACAACCTTAAATAAAACAAAGAGTATAATTAATTACAAAATAGTAGTATCACAATATTTGCGTTACAATATTTCACCAAACATTTGCATTAAAAAGGGTATTGTATATTTTGGCCTTTTCGCCACTTTATTTTTTTTGCAAACAATGCGGCCACTCATCTAACCTGAATTGATTAATGACTGTCATCACTACAAAGAAGTTTTGAATAAAGTAATGTCCGACCAAAATTGGTTTTTACGACCGAAACCGAAACCGAGTTTCGGCAAAGGTCTCAGTTTCGGCCGAAACTAAAACGGAGACCGACACTTCCTTACAAGGATCATGTTTTGAGGGAAAAATAAAGAAAACGTTAATTAAAATGAACTTTGAAACACTGAATCCATAATATTATCACCGCTAATGCATTATAGTATGTACCAAGTACCTAACTAATGTTTGTTTAGGTATAGCATTAGCGAGAGATTTAAAATAACCAAAAAAATATTTAGATAGTTAGGTTAAACTTGATTCTACTATAATCTATGTATTAGTTTGTTGTATTGAATTATTTTTTTAATGTTTACTACCTACTCTTATGGTATATCACGTGACAAACCTTACCGAGTTCAAAACAAATCACACGAGAACTCACAATAAACAAAACGAACTGCAAACACAAGCCAGTCACGACATGATTAGGCACGTGAACGCGGCAAAATGTCTTCGTCGCTTGGATGGAATTCAACCTCCTAGAGTATATAATGTTCCTTGAATTCAACGCGCCGGCGGCAGCCGAACATGACCGATCATAGCGCGAGAATTCCCGAATTCAGTTTCGGTTTCTTTCGTAGTTTCGGCAGGTTTGCCGTCGAAACCGAAACAAAACCGAAACCTCTTTTTTTTTCGTGGTGAATTTGTTACCTGTCTTCCTCATTTTTAGGAAAATAGACGTGAAGATATGTATGGTATTTAATGTATTACCTTAACGTCTATAATGCAAAATAAGAATTAAATGTCACGGACAACAGTAGGCGTTTCGAAACGACATACTATTTTTATTAGTTCGAACTAATAAATTACCGAACTAATGAGCAATCGCTGTAAGGTTTTTCGTAACAGGATTTTTCGCACAAACGTTACATCGCACCAATAAAGCATCGATGGAATAAAACAACGTACAAATGAATTATCGACACACCGTGTTCGATATAATAAAAGTCGAATCATCAACTTTCGGAATCAAGTATCAACCCGAATCTTTCTAAAGCATCATAAAATCTATCAAAGGATTTAGAGAAAAAAAAATGGCGGAATAGTAGGCAGGCAAAAATATTCAAAACCCTTTTTTAATTATTACTAATCTGCAACAGTTCTAGAAGCCAATTAGTACTTAATATTCTACAGGCAAGATCCAATCAGATCAAAATAAAAAATCTTACATAACTGCGTAGTCCCGTATAGGAGAACAAAACAATATATTATTATTAAACCTACTCTAAAAATAATATAATAAATTACGGGCGTTCGGAGGGGGACGCCATTTCTTTTCTTACGTGTTTGACTTCAAACAAAAATAAACTAAAAAATATCTAAATCTTCAAGCCGCATACCTACAGAAACCGCAGAACTCTTAGAAGTTACAGAAATAAATCAGTTGGAAAATACAAGGAAGGTATTAATGGAAAATAATAAAGCATCCGAAAAAAAAACTTCCGACTCTCTGTGGTTGACTGTAATACTAATAATAATACTGCTTGGTTAAAATGAGTTGCCGAAAAATTTATACAAAATTAACTGGCAAAAAAATGTTGTATTTAACAAACAAACATGGACAATTATTATTTATTATTCAAATTACAATTCTACGAAAAATAATAAACTATTTTTCAAAAAAAAATACCAAACTTCCGAATAAAAAACCAAGTTTTCGAAAAACAAACAAGGTTTCCGAAAACATTAAATTCTGCTAAAACAATCGTTTTCTTAAGCTCTAAAACTTTAGAATGCGAGATCGAGCGAAGCGAGCTCGGGACTTGGGGCACCCCGACTCCGGACAGGTTACATTCGTGTTAGGTTACTTTAAACCCGGCAGACAGAAATACGAGCCCCGGGTAGAGGGGCTACGTCGACTACGCCTTATAACATTTTGATATTTATCTTGACGTTGATTTTATTCCTGTTTATTTATTTTATACGTTAAAACGCAATTTAAGCTGGAAACATTACGTCAGCAAAAATGCTGTATTGATTTTCGGAATTTTCAGTATTTTCTTCTGTCGTTTCTTTGTCCTTTCAGCTATCGCAAGATTAGTATTTAAAGCAGTACATTTCATATTTTGACATTACTCATTTTTTTTTCGGGGCCATTATTACTACCCGGTATTGATACCAAGTATTTTTCATTTGTATTTAGTAGCTGTACCTGGTATTTACACTTGGTTACAACAAATAAAGTAATGGTACTAGGTTTAGTTAACTGAACTGGTATACCACTGGGTGTTCAGCTTGTGTAGAGCGAGAGTATACAGTGAGAAGCAGTAGCAAACTAAAATGGTCGACCCTTCTAGTTTGCGCAACCATTTTGTTGGTATTTTCATTTTACACCAAAAATTCTTCAATTTATGGTTTTCAGGTTTTCGTTACGGATTTAGATTTTTGATCATTTTCATGAATTTTTTTTTTTTTTAAATATTTGTTTAGCTCGAGTTCTTTTTTAGACACAGACAGCTTTACGAAAGTGTGGCATTCGCACTGAAATTTAGTGCCTTTGATACTTATGTATGAACGATATTTATTCAGAGTTCTGCTTAAGACTTGAAATTACGAGCATGAAGACATATACCTACATAATAAACTATATACAATGAATATCTACTCTAAAAGTATCTAAGCTAAATTGTTTCTTGTATACCTACTAAATTATATTAAGTACCTTTTTTGCGGAGGACACGGCAGCCATCGACAACAAAGTTTAGCACCTTACTATCGTCACTGGTAGCAATGTGCTTCTTCTTATTCTCGTATCGACGGTAAGTCTACCAGCCATAGGCTGTTCTTCAATTGGCAAGTTTGAAGCTCCAAGTTTGTCTAGGCTAAGCGTTGCTTGAACACTCGCGATTAGTTCACCTAAAGTTGATCGCAGACGCAGCATATAGTATTAGACTGTTTGAGCCCAATAGGTAAGCACATTTATTGCGGCGCATTAATATTGTGCTGTTGGGACTGTGTCGACTGAAGTGAAAAGTAGATTTAAACACCGCTCCTAAAGTGTTATGTGAGCAGTTTTGTGTATCGTTGGACGTTGTTGTTTTTAGCTGTTCCACTGGATCAGAGGCCCTAGCACGATCATCCATAGACATGAATAAATTATGAAACTATTATACGTGAAACGAGTATTTTTAATTTTAAAATCGACGTATTTACGGTGTTTGCACCGCGCGCGCTCGTGCTAGGCTCCGGCTCTGTACATCAGTAATAGATAACTAAGTCAATTGACATATCGCAGTGAGACCAGGCGACAGTTAATAGTACCGTGGTACATGTGATTAGTAATTAAATACACAAGTCACTACACTTTGAACAGGACCCCTATGTGATGATTCTGATGTCACGACACAGTCACGAATAAAAGAGTTGTTTGTTGTTTCCTTTAAATTTGGTATTTCATAGGTTCTGTATTGTTATGTAAAGCGCTGTGATCGTTTAACATGTATTTAAGCAGGTAATAAATATCCAATATAAATATAAAATTATTAAAATAATTAGAGTGAAATAATTAAAAATACCTTGAAGTAAGTGTTTTCTACTTTATTGCATCATATCATGTTTAAACGAAACTTGTTACAGTTGTGTATAAAGATTGGTACATAAATCAAATCACGAAATAAACTAATAAGTATTAGAAAAAGAAATATCTGATAAAAAAAGCTTCCACTGTTTATCAAAATAACAACAGTTTTTTTTTTAATTTTATAAAACAATCAGTTCAAATTGTTTTAAACAAACAAGTGTTTTTTTTTGTTCCTTTTAGTTTAAGGCATTATTTCGACCTATAATGCTTCATTTCTAGACTAGATCTTTCATATCATATCATCAATTAAAAATAAAAATTACATAACATCACGCCTGTAATCCTCGAAGGGTTAGGCAAAGGTATACCTAATAGTGCACGCACATTTACCCAGTTATGTTTAAATCCCGTATAATAGGGGGCAAGCCTCTTGATTAAAAAAATAACAATCAATCAAAATTGTTATAATTTTGATTGATTTGAAATTGAAATTTTGTATATTCTAAAGCATGTTTCAAAAATAGGTGTTACCTTGTCCCATTTAAATCCTGGAAGATCTAGATCTTTGTTTGATTGAATAACTTATCACAAAAATAATGTTATATTTAATTACAATATCAATAAAAGTTCAAAAATATAACATAGCAATAGCACTGACTCAACTGGTTTATATGTCAAGCTATTTAGACTCGTAAATATTAATTTATTTTCATTTTATATCCATTCATTCGCTATGAAAAGTAGTTTTAAAGCTTGTTTTATTCTTATTGTTTTATACAAAACTTGTTTTAATCTGTGTTTTTAAACGTGTAATAAAAAACACGGATTAAAGTCAAACTGTTTTAAACATATGTTTTAAAACAACTTGTTTTAATCATGCCAACCCTGCTAGTCGACGAAATTTTTCGTTTCGTTTACTAATATTTGGATTTAATATCCCATTGATTAAAAAATTTGGCTAAGCACCTCATTCAATATTTTACTAGAAATATTAATTTAATTTAGCATACTGACGTATCGATGAAATAAATAAACACGTTCATAATAAATAGTAGTGATTTTGGCTACTGACGCACTCACACAACTAACCCAAAACATTTATAAAAAAAATATAAAAACAATTGCATTGCAGATTAAAATAATCTCTGCCAAAATTGGGAGTTTAACTAAAAACAGAAGAACAATGAACTATATATTAATTCTCAGTGTTTATGAGAAGTGAGACATT
This sequence comes from Noctua comes, assembly GCA_963082995.1. NCBI lineage: Eukaryota > Metazoa > Arthropoda > Insecta > Lepidoptera > Noctuidae > Noctua > Noctua comes. The sequence continues at coordinate 2,895,720 of OY720279.1, read as the reverse complement.
GTCCTGTCTACTGTCACATAAGTACAAAAAAGTTAGGCTTAGGGCTTTTTTTCAGACCGGTTGATGGCCGGCACGGCGCCGGGGCAGTGCTAGCCAGGTACGTATGAAGATCATTTTTTTATTAAGAGTATTTTTTTATTGCGATGCCGATGATTATAGCGATGCCCAAAGCCACCAGCGCCCATTTCAGATACGAACTAGAAAAGAAAACCATTTTAATATATGAGCCACAATTTAATTTGCTAGTGGATTAATTATACCACTTTTTATTAATTTTAATTAAGTCATTAAAGTATTTTTAATCCAATAGATAGAGACAACAAGTATTTTTAACCCACTGTCAAATAAAATATTAAAAAATATAATTTTATTTTACATCTATACTAATACGTCTCAATATACAAAAACATACATTTATAAATTACTAAATAATAGTAGGTATCTGAACTCTCGTTTAAAAAAAAATAACTAAACCTTTTATTTACAACAGTAATAGGAGCTAATATTAGTCTAAGCAATATACGATCATCATCATCATCATTTCAGCCGAAAGACGTCCACTGCTGGACATAGGCCTCCCCCAAGTGTCGCCACATTGACCGGTCCCGTGCGTCTCGCATCCAGCGGATCCCTGCAACCTTTACGAGGTCATCGGTCCACCTAGTGGGAGGCCTTCCAACGCAGCGTCTTCCAGTTCGCGGTCGCCACTCCAGAACTTTTCGGCCCCATCGACCATCCGTTCTGCGAGCAATGTGCCCTGCCCACTGCCACTTAAGTTTGGCTATTCTTCGGGCTACGTCGGTAACCTTGGTTCTCTTGCGGATCTCCTCATTTCTGATTTGATCACGCAAGGAAACTCCGAGCATAGCCCTCTCCATTGCCCTTTGGGTGACTTTCAGCCTTCTGATGAGGCCCATTGTGAGCGACCACGTTTCGGTCCCGTATGTAATCACTGGCAACACACACTGGTCATAGACTTTCGTCTTGAGACACTGCGGTAAGTTGGACGAGAAGATACCACGCAACTTCCCGAACGCTGCCCAGCCGAGTCGGATTCGACGATTGACCTCTTTCTCGAAGTTAGACCTACCTAACTGGACCGTTTGTCCCAGGTAGACATAATCGTCTACAACTTCGAGTGTAGAGTCTCCGATCTTGATAGGAGTGGGTGTTACATGGGCATTCAACATGACTTTGGTTTTGTCCATGTTCATTTTAAGACCCACTCTTTCGGAAGCTCTACTGAGGTCATCGAGCATTGTACTGAGGTCCTCCATGGTCTCAGCCATGACCACTATATCGTCGGCAAACCGAAGGTGAGAGATATACTCGCCATTGACGTTGATGCCTAGCCCTCTCCAGTCCAGAACCTTGAAGACATCCTCCAGTGCAGCGGTGAACAGTTTCGGAGATATGACGTCTCCCTGTCTCACACCTCGCTGCAGAAGGATAGGTTTCGAGGTCTGGTCCTGAAGTCGGACTGACATGGTGGCGTTTTTGTACAAACTCTTCAGCACCTCGATGTACCGATAGTCGATTTGGCACCGTTGGAGAGACTGCAGTACAGCCCAAGTCTCGATCGAATCGAAGGCTTTCTCGTAGTCCACAAACGCCAAGCAGAGAGGCAGGTTATACTCTTCGGTCTTCTGTATAACCTGGCGCAGCGTATGTATGTGGTCTACGGTGCTAAAGCCTTTTCGGAATCCGGCTTGTTCGGGAGGCTGAAAATCGTCAAACCTGCGCGCGAGACGATTCGTGATGACTCTTGAAAACAGCTTGTAGACATGGCTTAGAAGTGAGATGGGCCTATAGTTCTTCAGCCGGGCATTGTCGCCCTTTTTGAAGAAGAGTACCACCACACCCCTGCACCATGCCTGCGGCGTTTTCCCCTCGAGTATGACGGAATCAAACAGCTTCTGAAGGGTCTTAAGTACCGGTTTTAATATACGATCACATCATTTAATTACCACTGCATAAAGCACATACAGAAAAACAAAACATTCATAATATTAAGGCGAAAGCGATTCGGTAGCCCCCGAACTTCAAATCTTCTTCCAATTTTTGCAATATGCAGGTCAGTAACAGACTGAATGTCGTGTCCGACCGAAGGTCGATTTCTGGTCAAGCCGAAGCCGAAAGTTTAATAATCCTAAGAAATTCAGTTCAATATTGGCTAAAAGCGAATAACATAGCATATTTTTTTATCTTTTAAATTAAATGTGTTGAATGTAATAAGGTTCACTTTTCTTTGTATGGGATTTTTGAATGAAAAAAGACTAGTTTATTCGTTTTACTAAATGCCTATTAAATATTTCGATATGACATATACCTAGCTATAACTAAGTAGGCTCACACCTACTACGTTGAACTCCATACGTCACAACATGCCCACCAAAAGGCCTGTAGGTCTTTTACGAATAATGACTGCCCCCCCCCCCCCCCCCTAGAGGGCCAAAGCCTGCCGGGGTCGCGGGATTTATAAAATTACCGTGATCCTGGAACATAAAGGGCTATTGAAGGACACCGTGGATTTTAGTCAGTACAAGTCTGACAGTCCCTCCCGCTCTGCCCTGGGTGGGAGGACTCATTTGATGATTTTACCACGCTAAAAAAAAGGTCTTTTATGAAATTATACAAAACAACGTTATATAAATATATAGGTGGAGGTCAGCAAAAAGTTTCCCCACTTACTTATTTTTTTTTTAACGTGAGCGTAGGTACCCAAGTCACCCGTGTCACTTTTTTCACACTTTCCACTTATTTATTAATTAATCCAGGTATTTTACTCGGTGGAAAAAGCGAAATACCTATTAAAAATAGACAAATTACGTATCTACTAGTAGGTATACAGTGTGTTTGGCTTCCGGTTACCGATACTTTAACGGCATATAATATTTTTTTTTTTTATCGACAACAAGTTTATAAATACTCCTAACCCCGCGAATGGCAGCCATTTTGTTTTTTTAATCGGCTGATGTTGGGTTTCTTCAGTGAAATGCTAATATCTTTGAATGTAAGAGACCTACATATGTCCAAATGATCTTATTGAAAGGGTAAACACCGAGGCTATCTCATTATTAAATAAATTTTCCTGAAAAACAAGCAAAAATAGTCTAAAAAATTAAGAAATTACGAAATTTTACACAAAAATTACTTGTTTTTAATTTTTCTACTGTAGTGCAAAATTTAACCCAATATGTTGTGTATGTTTTGATGTTAAATAAAAAGTATTTGAGTCAACCTACAAAATTATATCAAAATATTGACTCAACACCAATAATTTTAAGAGTTATAGCCATTTGAACATAGCCCTGTCACTGCCACGGACTTCAATAGAAGTTCCAGATTTCCGTGCCACTAGCGCCACGACTTCATCAGAAACTCTTAATTTTTAACTACCTATCAAACATAAAAGTACTGTATTTAAAGCGTGTAAATCTCATTCATCGATATGACGATACCCTCATCACGTCTGTTTACTGTATAGTTCGTTATACAATTATAGCTTGGCGCTGGCGAGGTATCGCGTTCTGTGCACGTTGGCGGTGAAAAGGTTAATAGGTAGTTAAAAATTAAGAGCTTCTAATGAAGTCGTGGCGCTGGTGGCACGGAAATCTGGAACTTCTATTGAAGTCCGTGGCGGTGAAAAGGTTAATAGTTAATCACTTGTCATAAAGTTTCTTTATGATACGTCACCTACTGTCATTGTGAATGGCGCCGAATACGATTTTAACCATCAATACCTGAATGTTATAATTAAGTACGAGAACTAAGTAAGTTTCAATAATAGATTACCAACTATAAATTAATAAGAATATTTTACACGGTGATTTACTAGTGAAAAGCTTTTATTTAATATAACTTTTTACATCACCCGAAATATTCCAAGATAGGAAGATTGAGACTGTATAAAGTAATTAGACAACCAGATTATCATTAATGTGCTCATAATTTTGTGATTCTGTAATTATTTAATAGTAACACAATTATTGTAAAGTGTTCTAGTATTGTTTGTAAGTTTTACCGAACTTACTATGTAATGAATTACTGTACTGAGTGTGTGGTGTTTCCGACACAGAGAATTCGCGTAGGTACAACGAGAAGTCGAGTTAGTTAGCTCGCGATGAGAAAACAATTGAAGTATGTAATTAAAAGTGGTGTTTGAAGTGAGCAATATTAAGTTGTGTAAATGAGAACTGTAACACGATGAAAAAGATTAAGAAGTTTCTTAGCTTGTTCTTCTCCTTATAAACAACCATGTTTGCGAACGGGTGGCTCAACTTGTAAATGGTTTAATAGAAATAAACGTTTGAAGTTTGAGTCAAGTATTGTGTACCCAACTGCCTATGATCTACCAACAAAAGAATCATGTCACGCGAAGACAATATGGCGGAATGGCGGATGGCGTCGATATTTGGGAATAGTGTTCTTTCTTATGCTTTCTATGTCTTAACATATATTATTTATTTATATGAAATCACGGGCTCTCGGGTGCAGGGCGACGCCGCCGCGGCCTACGTGGGTTACGTGGCCTTCAAACACAAACAAACTCAACATTATTTAAATCTTCAAGCTCGCACATCTACAGAAGCCGCAGAACTCGAGAAGATACAGAAATAAATTTTGTTGAGTTGAAAAAGTTCAAGGTATTTTTATACACCTAGTACTTATACTTGGTAACAACAAACGAAGTATTGGTACTAGGTTTAGTTAACTAAACTGGTATACCACTGGTTGTACAGTTTGTGTAGAGCGAGAGTTTACAATGAGAAGCAGTGGCAAACTATGGTCGAACGTACCCATTTTGTTGTTATTTTCATTATGCTAACAAATATTCTTTGAATTTGAATTTCCGTGCCATGTTTATTCAGATTTTTTAAGTAGACTGGTTTGATACTATAGATCGTTGTAGTCCAAAGAAGACAATTTTACTACATTTATGTATTTGAGTTCTTACACTCCTATCTAAAAACAGTGATTACTTAAGTAAATGTAATTTCTACATACGATTTGTACTCTGTAGTTTATTAATTGCTTGAAATTGGAACTGTCACAAATTAGAATTCTTAGCTTTGCTTTCTTTGATGGCTCTTATTTCGTTCATATTTTTGTCTAGTGCATAAAAATGGTTGCATAAGTAATTACTTAAACTCAAGTAGTTACTTTAACTTGACTATAGATACAAGTGTTAGAGTCAAGTTTTATAAAGTGACTATTGCACTAAAATGATACTTTTATATTTGAATAAAATAAATCTTCTAAACCGTCATAAAATCTATCAATGGACTTGGAGAGAAAAAAAAAGGCGGAACAGCAGGCAGGCAAAAATATTTAAAAACCCTTTTTTAATTACTACGATAATTTTTTGCAACAGTTCTAGAAGCCAATTAGTACTAAACATTCTACAGGCAGGATACAATCAAATATTTTTCGTACATAACTGCGTCAAGTCCCGTACAGGAGAACAAAACTATATTATATTATTTAGAAACCTACTCTAAAAGAAATAATATAATTACGTCTAATTACGGGCTCTCAGGTTCTAGAGTTGGTCGAGCACATATTGGACATCCGGGGCACGGCTCAGGTTCTGGAGGTGGTGGAACACATTTTGGACATCCAGGGCACGTCTCAGGTTCTGGAGGTGGTTGAAAACAAAATGCACATGGCCTGGGCTCCGCAGGTTCTGGAGGAGTTCGTTGAGAACACTTTGCAGAAACAGGGCGTTCCATTTTCTCACGTGATGTTGATTGGCTTCAAACACATATAAACTCAACATTATTTAAATATTCCAATCGGCACATTTAAAGTACTAAAGAAACTTGAAACCAAAGACTTAAAGAACTCGAGAAGATACAGAAAAAGTCAAGTTTCAAAAATGCCATATTTATACTTGTTAGTTGTATTTGGTAAAAACAAATGAGGTACTGGCACTAGATTTAGTTAACTAAACTGGTATACCACTCGGAGCTTAGTTTGTGTAGAGCGAGAGATTATAATTAGAAGCAGGGCAAACGGGGATGGTCGAACGCACCCATTTCTGACATATATTTTAAAAGCCATAGTTTCCGTACCAGGTTAAAATTATTTAATAATTTAATTATTAAATTCGTGTTTAAATAATATAAATATTTGTAGTAAAAAGAAACCATTGCTTAGAATATTTGTTTTACTTGAGTTCTTAGAGTCACGTTTATGAAGTGCAACACATCATCATCTGCCTAGCCTTTTCCCAACAATGTTGGGGTCGGCTTCCAGTCTAACCGGATGCTGAATACCATTATTTTCCATAGAGCGGGTCCCTATCTGACCTCCACAACCCTCTTGGTACTGGGTAATAAAAGATACGCCTTGGTAAGACTGGTTGTCAGACTGTGGCCCAAAGTCACTGACTAATTAACAACTGACAAAGATGTACAATTGACAGACTGGACCAATGATCGTGCTTTCCGGGCCACGGAGGAAACTCGGTATGTAATGGGTGGTCATATACAGGAACCAACCTAGGCAAGTGAAGTGAAGTGCAACTACTGCACTGAAAGTAGTGTTAGTGTTCTTGATACCAATGAGCCAAATAAATAATTTCATAATACATGCTACACCACGTCCCTTCGAGTTCTGCTTCAGGAAAGTAGGTGCGAGCGTGAAGAAATATACATAATAAACTACCTACTCTATATACTCTCTACTCTAGAGGTAAGCTAAATTGTTTCTACTTTACAAAATTAATTATACTGAAACTTATTAAGAACCTTCTTTACGCACGACAGGCTACTCCAGCAATATAGCCAATCCGTGAACATGTGGCACCTTGCTATCATGCAAGCATTGTACTTATGTTTCGATGGTATGTCGACCATGGGTAGGGTCTACGCAAGGCGAGCTGAACACGAGCGAAGCACGAAATCGCCTGGTGGGAATGCTCCTTCGAGGAACCTAACTAGCAAGACCCAAAGCGAGCAGCGCCCATTTCTTCTTCGAACTGGAAGATAAAACCCCGTTTAGTATGTTCTATTTGGGTTGCAATTTAATTTAAAATTGAGGTAGTTATTCCAAAAATTGTAAATAACAATCAGAAGTATTGTAAAAAGTGTTCACTAAATATATTTTTTAGTAACCTACTGTCAAACAGAATACGAAAATCTTAAGTTCAAGCTAACAGAATTGGCGAGCAGCCCCGTGTGTAATATTACACAAACCATTTGGAGCCACTTTTGTCCCCCTCATAACTCAAAAACTAATTCACCTAAACATGTCAAAGGCTCTTAAATTGAGACTTGCGAGATACATATGTGCTCTTTTCATAAACACATCTCAAACGGTTATTTAGATATTAACGATATCTTATCAATTTAGTCAACCAAGTCAAATCAAGGCACAAGAGAGCATTATTGTAGAGTACAACCGCCTGCCCAGGTTATATCGCCCCGACTTGGCCAAATTAAGTATAAACAGAAAACGCGTAAAAAAATTCCGGATACTGAATGGGCAATTCACTCGAACATTTCAAAGGTACAAGAAAATCTAGAAAATAACACAAATAAAGTCAATTATACCCCGTAAACGTAGGAAAATACAGAAGATTAACAAAAACCATTTGGTACTTATTAATTTTATTATGAATTAGTACCTACTAAACATTTCTGTACAAAAAGTTATGATGAGAAACAAATGTGAAATGAAATGAGAGCTAAGTTCAATAGTGCTTCTCGGCTTAAGCATTTGTTAGTGAAAAGCTTTTTTACAGAAAAGTAATTGTTTGCGTCTGAATTTTTTTTTTAAATTTTTGTTTGGAGTTTATATTAATCGATATCTTTATTTTGTTTAATTTATGTTGTAGTATTTTGTACCTACCTTTTTTTTGTTTCAAGTGTTTATCTGTTGAAATTTGTAAATGGCCTTCGAATACCTACTTATTGTTTAAGAACATTGTTTATATTAGCTGTAAGTTTCCCGAATAGTATAAAATATAAAAGTAGTATCACAATATTTAAGAAAGGGTGTATGTATATTTTTGTACTGGCCTTTTAGCCGCCTGAAATTTTTTGCAAAAATGCGGCCACTCGTCTAACCTGAATTGATTAATGACTGTCATCACTACAAAGACGTTTTGAATAAACAGAATATTTCTAAAGCGTCATAAAATCTATCAATTAATTTGGTGAAAAAAAATGGCAGAATAGTAGGCAGGCAAAAATATTCAAAACCCTTTTTTAATTACTACTAATCTGCAACAGTTCTAGAAGCCAATTAGTACTTAATATTCTACAGGCAAGATACAATCAAATCAAAATCAAAAATCTTACATAACTGCGTAGTTCCGTACAGGAGAACAAAACAATATATTATTATTAAACCTACTCTAAAAGAAATAAAATAAATTACGGGCGTTCAGGTTCTGGTGCAGGGGGTTTTACACGAGGGGGACGCCCCGTTTCTTAAGTGTTTGGCTTCAGACACAAATAAACTAAACATTATCTAAATCTTCAAGCTCGCATACCTACAGAAACCGCAGAACTCTTAGAAGTTACAGAAAAAAATCAGTTGGAAAATACAAGGAAGGTATTAATGGAAAATAATAAAACTTCCGACTATCTGTGGTTGACTGTAATACTAAGCTCATTTTTTTTTCGGAGCCATTATTACTACCCGGTATTATTACCAAGTATTTTTCATTTATATTTAGTAGTTGTACCTGGTATTTATACTTGGTAATAACAAATGAAGCAATGTTAGGTACTAGGTTTAGTTAACTGAACTGGTATACCACTGGGTGTTTAGTTTGTGTAGAGCGAGAGTATACATTGAGAAGCAGTGGCAAACCAAAATGGTGTGTAAATGACCATTCTAATTTTCCGCAACCATTTTGTTGTTATTTTCATTTTACTCAAAAAATTCTTCGATTTATGGTTCTCGTGCCAGGTTTATCACGGATTTAGATTTTTGATGATTCTCACGAATTTAAATATTTGTTAAGCTCGAGTTCTTTTTTAGAGACAAACAGCTCTACGAAAGTGTGGCATTCGCACTGAAATTTAGTGCCTTTGATACTTATGTATGAACGATATTCCTTCAGAGTTCTGCTTAACACTTGAAATTACGAGCATGAAGACATATACCTACATAATAAACTATATACAATGAATATCTACTCTAAAAGTAAGCTAAATTGTTTCTTGTATACGTACTAAATTATATTAAGTACCTTTCTTGCAGAGGACACGGCGCGCTACTCCAGTAGTACAGCCATCGACATCAAAATTTAGCACCTTACTATCGTCACTGGTAGCAATGTGTGTGCGTTACGATTGCTCCGCCAAGTTATCAAAACAGAAAAAAACTTCGCCAAATAATTTGTCGAAGTTTGTCAAAATCGAAGGGTACAAACCAAAAATTTGTCAAAGTAGAAATAAAGAAGTTATAAGGGTTTTAAGTTGGCCGCGCGAACGTAACGTGGAGGATTGCGCGGCCATGGGGATCTTAGCAACTACTTGGGTTAGAGATCTAATTCTTTTTGTCAATTGAAGACTGAATTTGTCAAAATTGTCGAAAAAAGAATTATAAGCTCTGGATCAATATTTTACGAAATATTCACCTTGGAAGTTATAGCCGCGCAATCCTCCACTTGTTGTTTCTTTATTGTTGACTATTTCTTTGAACCTAAGACTTCATACAGTAAAACTATTACTAGAAGAAAGGTTTTAATTTGTCAAAACTAACGAAAGCATTAAATACTACTCAAGTTTACTTTGACATTTTTTTTATTTGAACCCTTAGATTTTGTCAAATTTCGACAAATTTTTTGGCGAAGTTTTTTCTGTTTTGATAACTTGGCGGAGCAATCGTAACGCACACCGATAATTGTATGAGATCGCATAATTTTTAAGATTACAAGCGTTGAAAACTGTTCTGAGGGTAAAACGATATGTCATTCTAATGAGGTTAATATGCCGAATAAATGGATGTTCACACCGAAATCCTAGCAATTATAGATAATGAGATATCAGCGTACAAAGTAACGTTTCGATCGCGCGGCCACGTACTTTTTGTTTTGGACTGATTTCGTCTGTTTAACTAGTTTAGTAGTATTTAATACTTTCGTTAGTTTTGACAAATACGTTCGCGCGGCCATTTTAAAACCCTTATTACTTCTTTATTTCTACTTCGACAAATTTTTGGTTAGTACCCTTCGATTTTGACAAATTTCGACAAATTTTTTGGCGAAGTTTTTTTCTGTTTTGATAACTTGGCGGAGCAATCGTAACGCACACGGCAATGTGCTTCTTCTTATTCTCGTATCGACGGTAAGTCTACCAGCCATAGGCTGGGGTTTCAATTGGCAAGTTTGAAGCTCCAAGTTTGTCTAGGCTAAGCGTTGCTTGAACACTCGCGATTAGTTCACCTAAAGTTGATCGCAGACGCAGCATATAGTATTATACTGTTTGGGCCCAATAGGTAAGCACATTTATTGCGGCGCATTAATATTGTGCTGTTGGGACTGTGTCGACTGAAGTGAAAAGTAGATTTAGACACCGCTCCTAAAGTGTTATGTGAGCAGTTTTGTGTATCGTTGGACGTTATTGTTTTTAGCTGTGCCACTGGATCAGAGGCCCTAGCACGATCATCCATAGACATGAATAAATTATGAAACTATTATACGTGAAACGAGTATTTTTATTTTTAAAATCGACGTATTCTATTCACGTTACTTTAACACCGCACGCTCATGCTAGGGGCTCTGGACATCAGTAAATAATAGATACCTAAGTCAATTGACATATCGCAGTGAGACCAGGCGACAGTTAATAGTACCGTGGTACATGTGATTAGTAATTAAACAGGACCACTATCTGGTGAGATTTCGTAGCACGATGCTTACTTTCGCACCATGACTACTTTTTTGTACTTTTAAGTAATCGGTAGCATGATGCCAACATTTTGAAACCACCATACATTTGATCGCACGTTGCCTACTTTTTAATTTTTATCCCAGTGACATCGCAGTTTGCCAACTTTATGAAAAAAATAATCTGATGCTATCTTCAGATTAACTTTTTCTATTTTTTTTTTTATGTCTATTTTAGTACAGTCTAAAGAAAAATATTTCTTACCAATTAGTAGTTCCATCTAAAGTGACGTAAGTAGGTACTAAATTTAATGTTATTGGCATGGACGATGATTTTAAATAAAATAATTAAGACCTCCTGACATACAATCACAGTTTCACTGAATCACTTTACAAAAAAAACCTAAAAAAAATTAGAGAAGTAAGAAGAAGATTCGGAGATTTTATTTAATTAGTGGAATAATGCACTTTTAGGAAGTTGCTTTTACTTTTATTTTATATACGTTAGTACTAGTAAAATGACCGATTGATTTTATTTTTAATTTGTACCCAATTTTACGATGATAATGATGACGACATTCCTAAATTTACGAAACACCCAAAGTAAAACTAATTTGGTGTGGACTCTTGACTACATATTTGTTGGCCACTTACTATAAAAAGTACTGACAATATCCGAAGTGCCTACTACTACTGCGATTAGAATAATGTAATAAGATTTTTTTTTGTCAATATGCGATTGTTGGCATTACGCGATGTAATGTATGGCGGTTTCAAAACGTTCGCATCGTGCTACCGATTACTCGAAAGTACAAAAAAGTAGTCATAGTGCGAAAGAAGGGATCGTGCTACGAAATCTCAGGTGATTCTGATGTCACGACACAGCCGTCAGAGTCCACGAATAAAAGAGTTGTTTGTTGTTTCCTTTAAATTTGGTATTTCATAGGTTCTGTATTGTTATGTAAAGCGCTGTGATCGTTTAACATGTATTTAAGCAGGTAATAAATATAAAATTATTAAAATAATAACAGTAAAATAATTAAAAATACCTTGAAGTAAGTGTTTTCTACTTTATTGCATCATATCATGTTTAAACGAAACTTGTTACAGTTGTGTATAAAGATTGGGACATAAATCATTTTACGAAATAAACTTATAAGTATTAGAAAAAGAAATATCTGATAAAAAAAGCTTCCACTGTTTATCAAAATAACTAATTGACGAAATTTATCGTTTCGTTTACTAATATTTGGATTTAATATCCCACTGATTAAAAAATTAGGCTAAGCACCTCATTCAATATTTTACTAGAAATATTAATTTAATTTAGCATACTGACGTATCACATAAACACGTTCATAATAAATAGTACAGTGATTTTGGCTACTGACGCACGCACACAACTAACCCTAAACATTTATAAAAAATATAAAAACAATGGCATTGCAGATTAAAATAATCTCTGCCAAAATTGGGAGTTTAACTAATAACAGAAGAACAATGAACTATATTTTAATTCTCAGTGTTTATGAGAAGTGAGACATCGTCCCGTCTACTGTTACATAAGTACAAAAAAGGTAGGCTTGAGGTTTTTGTTCAATCCGGTTTTTGGCCGGCACGGCGCCGGGCCAGCGCTACCCAGGTGCGTATGAAGTTCATTTTTTTACGAAGAGTACTTTTGAATCGCGATGCCGATGATTATAGCGACCCCCAAAGCCAGCAGCGCCCATTTCAGATACGAACTAGAAAAGAAAACCATGTTAATATATGAGCCACAATTTAATTTGCAAGTGGATTAATTATACCACTATTTATTAATTTTAATTAAGTCATTAAAGTATTTTTAATCCAATAGATAGAGACAATAAGTATTTTTAACCCACTGTCAAATAAAATATTAAAAATATAATTTTATTTTACATCTATACTAATACGTCTCAATATACAAAAACATACATTTATAAATAAATTAATAAATAATAGTATCTGAACTCTCGTTTAAAAAAAAATAACTAAACCTTTTATTTACAACAGTAATAGGAGCTAATATTAGTCTAAGCAATATACGATCACATCATTTAATTACCACTGCATAAAGCACATACAGAAGAACAAAACATTCATAATATTAAGGCGAAAGCGATTCGGTAGCCCTCGAACTTCAAATCATCTTACATTTTTTGCAATATGCAGGTCAGTAACAGACTGAATGTCGTGTCCGACCGAAGGTCGATTTCTGGCCAAGCCGAAGCCGAAAGTTTAATAACCTTAAGAAATTCAGTTCAATATTGGCTAAAAAGCGTATAACATAGCAATTTTTTTTTTATCTTTTAAATTCAATATATAATTTAACTGTACGTAAACAACTTAATGAGATCATTTAAATTACCTTGTAACTTGACAAAATATTAACACTTCGAAATGTATGGCAACTGCACCCCGCGCGTCGCCTTTTCCATCTCTCACTCTCGTGCATGCGTAACAGTTCAATAAATTTTGACGCGCGCTAGAAACTTTCAGTTGAGGCCCATTTTGGCCGAAGATGAAGACAAGGTTAAAGCCGAAGGTTCGGTCGGACACTAGCTTAATGTTAATAATAATTATGATTTAGGACCGCAATAATATTAAGTTACAAAAAGTCACTTTTAATAGTTAAAATATTTTAGTTCGAAACCAAATATTAAAATTACATCATTTTATTAAATTAACTTCATAATTGTTACCCTACTGAATAACCTTTTCATGAAATCATGACATTTAAGGCCAACACTTTCTTAATTCATTATGTAAGACTAAAATTTCCGACCGCGAAACATGAAGTTAATTGTACTGATATGCAAGTTGCAAAATATGTAAAGAAATTTGTATTTATACTACTCTACTCTGACGCTTCCTCCTTAAAAATGTTATTTATAATCCTTTTCTAAGAGAAATATATTATTAATATGAAATTACGGTCTCTCGGGTGGTGGAGGGCGACCCCGCCTAGGCCTTCAAACACAAACAAACTCAACATTATTTAAATCTTCAAGCTCGCACACCTACAGAAGCCGCAGAACTCGAGAAGATACAGAAATAAATTTTGTTTGAATTGAAAAAGTTCAAGGTACCAAGTATAAGCACTAGGTGTATAAAAATACACCTAGTACGTATACTTGGTAACAACAAACGAAGTATTGGTACTAGGTTTAGTTAACTAAACTGGTATACCACTGGTTGTACAGTTTGTGTAGAGCGAGAGTTTACAATGAGAAGCAGTGGCAAACTATGGTTGAACGTACCCATTTTGTTATTTTCATTATGCTAACAAATATTCTTTGAATTTTAATTTTCGTGCCAGGTTTATTTAGATTTTTTAAGTAGACTGATTTAATACTGTAGGTCGTTGTAGTCCAAAGAAGACAATTTTACTACATTTTGTACTTGAGTTCTTATAATTGTATCTACAAACAAGTCACAGAGATTACTTGATTAAAAGTAATTACTTAAGATACGATTTTTATTCTGTAGTTTATTAATTGCTTGAAGTTGGAACTGTCAAAAGTTAGAATTCTTAGCTTTGCTTTCTTTGATGGTGCTTACTTCGTTCATATTCTTGTTTAGTGCATAAAAAGGGTTGCATAAGTAATTACTTAAACTCAAGTAGTTACTTTAACTTGACAATAGATACAAGTGTTAGAGTCAAGTTTTATATTGCACTAAAATGGTTTTGATATCAATGTACCAAATAAATAATTTGATATAACATGCAACGTGACGTCACTTAGAATTCTGCTTAGAAAGGAAATTGCGAGCGTGAAGAAATATGCACAACAAACTACCAAACATAAATATAAGTATGTATACTCTAAATTAAGCTAAATTAGTTCTACTTCACTAATTAATTATAATGAACTTACCTTGCAGAGAACTCTCATCACTCTCATAAGTATTGTACTGTGTAAACTGAAGTACATTTAAGCACTGTACCCAACGTGACGTGGTGATATTTTTATTGTTGAACAATACAGTCGTTCAACTATAAAGAAATAAGATTCTATGACTATTCCACTAGCTCTCCAAGTTGTCCCACCGGTAAGGACTAAGAAGAATGTTAAACATTTTAATGTACACTGAGGTTTGGATTGGATCGGAAAAACAGTCAAATAAATAAAAATACACTCACTATTTACTACTTTATTGCAACATGTCATATTTAATAAGGAAATTGTAACAGTTGTATAAAAAATATTTGTACATAATTCGTATCACAAAATAAATGTTAAAAAGTAGAAATAACCAAAGTAAATGTTAAAAAGTAGAAATAACCAAAATAAATGTTAAAAAGTAGAAATAACCAAAAAAAAATGCTTTCACGCTGTCAAAGTTACTTACTTATTATTTTCCACAGTGACTGTATGAATTCGAGACGAACTTTAGGACTTGTTAACTAATATTTAGATTTAATATTGCATTAATTACAAAAAAAATAGACGAAGCGTCTCAATAACCATTTTACTAGGACTATTAATTTAATAAAACTTACTAACATTTATACATGCAGATTTTAAAAATCTGTTAAACACCGAAAAATATAAATACACACTTTCATAATATATGGGACAGCTATTTTGACCACTGAAGTGAGCACAAAATTAAATTGTAACCGTGTAAGTACAAAACATAAATAAAAAACAGTTGCAATTTTGAGTATATAAAAAAAAGCACTTCGAAACAAATTCGTTGCATTCTAAAACAATGTTTGCTAAAGTGAGCGGTGACTTACCTACTTACTTAAGCTAAAAACAAAGCAATATACTAGAACGAACCTTCCTCAGTGGTCTTGAGAAGTGAAACAGTTTCCCTTCCACTGGTACATACATAAGTTAGGCTTACACTAGGCGTGATTGGATTCACCAGCTTTTTTTTTGTACCACTTCTGCGTGTTTGCTATTTATCTCGTCTAATTCGAGTATTTTTTATACGCGACGCCGAGGATTATAGCGAGCCCCAAAGCCAGCAGCGCCCATTTCAGCTTCGAAGAACTGAAGAGAAAAACAGTGATCAAAAGTGTTTAGTAGGTATAATATATTTAAGGCGCAATTTAATTTAAAAGTGGGTAACTATATAGATGATAATAATGATTAAAAATATTGAAAAAAAGGATATGCTAAATTTAGATTTTTTAATTTTAAACCCATTGTCAAATAGGATAATATTTAACTATACAACGGCTCAATAAACCTAAACATACATTTATTACCTTATGACTAAATAATAGTACCCCAACGTGTACAACATTTCATCAAACATTCAAATTTTTTTTCAAATACTATCCTTAAATTTTTAATTGCAACAGTGCTAGCAGCTAATCATATTTTATACGCAAGATACAATCAAATCATTTCTTACATCATTGAGTAGTCTCTTACAAAACATACAGGGTGGATGGGACACCGACGCACAAACGAGTACCACGTATTCAGTACCATCATTCCGATCCGGCCATTTATGTATAAATTAATCATCAAAAAAATCTGCTGTTTCCTACGACAGTGCAAATAAACAACCGATGATAACGGGTTTGAATTAAATGGTCGGCCTAGCTTCTACCATTTTTTTTTTTTTCATTGTTGCGGTCAGGCATAAACCTATTGCTGCCTAGCTGGTATCAATACAAAAAAGTTTTGTGTGAGACCAAATGTTCTAAAGTGTCACGTTTCCGAGATATGAGCTATCAAAGTTTAAGTCCTTTCATTGATGGCATCTTCAGCACAACATTGATTTGATTAGCCACACATAAAACCTGTATCAATCGATAGATGTCATTAATACAAACAAGTTTTGTACGAGACAAAATTCGCTAAAGCGTCACGTTTCCGAGATTTAAGCAATCAAAGTTGTGCTGAAGATGCCATCAGTGAATGGACTTGAACTTTGATAGCTCATATCTCGGAAACGTGACACTTTAGAATATTTTGCCTTATTCAAAACTTGTTTGTATTGGTGCCAGCTATCGATTAATGTAGGTTTTATGAGTAGCCGCTCTTTTGAAAATAAAATGGCGGAAATTAGGCCGGCTAGGCTTCATACAAAAATCATCCATGTCCTTTCTATGTAGGGGGTTCGGAATTATGTACTGAAAACGTGGTAATCGTTTGTGCGTCAATGTCACTCTGTTTAGTATCAATAAATAATAATAATATGAATAATCGACTCTTAGAGAAATATAATAAATTCATCAAATTACAACCTAGGTGGAGGTGACCGTGGAGGAGCAGGCCTACGTGACCTTCAAACACACTAATAAACGCATCGATTTTCAAGCTCGCACACCAATCCGCAGAACTCGAAGAAGTAAAGAAAGAAATCAAGGCTTGAAAAATACAAAGTATCTATACTTGGTAACAATAAATTAAGTATGGGTACTAGGCTTAGTTAACTGTACTGGTATACCAGTCGATGTTCAAACAATGAGTTAACAGTTCAATGAGAAGCAGTGGCTAACTAGAATGTTCGAACGCACCTATTTTGTTAAAAATATAGTTTAAGCTATAGTTACGTGCCAGGTTTATCATGTATTTGAGTGGTTTACCAAATAAATCCCAGTTTTAGAAAAACGGAGGCAGTAAAAAAATGTTTCACTGTAGTCGTAAGAATCTAGTTTTAGAAAATGTTAATACTACACTTGTATTCCTTTTGGTATCAATGGCAATGTACCAAATAAATAGTTTTACCCAATTAGCAAATCTGTTGATCCGCTTAGAGTCCTGCTTAAGAAAGGAAATTGCGAGCGTGAAGAAATATACGTAATAAATTACCTACTCTTAATTTAAGACTAATTTAATACTCTAGATTTAAGCTAATTGTTTCTACTTTACATAATTAATTTTAATGAAATATATTGAGGACCTTCCACACGGTGGACCTCGAGGTCGTGGTCGGCTTGAAAAAAGGAAGAAAGATTAACAATTTATTAAAAACAAAACTCGATTAAGTATGTTGGAAGAAAAAAAACTAACTCCATAATATGGCGCCCGAAGTCCGCCATTCTTCTGTTTTTATTTTTTAATGTAGTGACAAAGACGCATCAAACGACGTATGGTTTATATAAATCTGTTCATCTGTTTAAGAGTTACGAGGGAACAAAGAAACGGATATACATACACACATGCATACGTACTTCAATACAGGTCAAACACATCGTTCTTTTTGGGATCCGCATTCGGGTAAAAATAAAAAAGACTATGTTCTCTAAATGTGTTGACCCCCTGCACTTCTCTTAAGAAGTAACGTCGCCGTGTTATGTTATACAAGGTGGCCGACACTACGACAATAGAAATATTTTTAAACTACTACTAATACCAAACATCGAAATTAAAAAAACGGTTTTTTCAAACAAACTAAATAGCTTAAAACTGTTAACAACATAGAACACCATATATCATAATTGATTTACTAACCTTAGGTATAATTTGCACTTAATCGCACTTAATTACAGATGCGGGGGTCGTTAACCTGTTGGTGCTAGCCTAGTAATCTACATCATGAAGAAAACGCTGAAAATGAAAAATTTCCTGTGACTAAACTACTGGATATATTCAAATGATTATTTGTATATGCAGACTGAAACTCGTGAGGTATACGCAGATTAATTCATTGTCGTGTGTCGGCGCCACCCTGTATACATCCTTAAATTAAAAAATAATTATTGTTCTCTTCTCCCAAATATTCTTTAAAATAAAATAATAAAATACCTATGATCGATCGGCACAACTATTTGTTTGACTCTTCTCTCTGCCCTAGGCGAGACAGGAACTTTAAACTTTGACTTCATAGATTTTGTTGACGGGCTTGGGCTGTTAAAATTTAATTATTAATAAAAAAATAAAAACATTTACTAATCGCAAGTTTACATAGCAATTTTTTTAATCAAATTCAAAATAATTTATTATCTCTTCACAAACATTACATATTAAGTATACAGAGCTTAAAATTACGGTCACTAGATAAGTTTGTGAGAGACTGGTGTCTGCACTACGAACACCTGTATAGCAGATCACCAGTTATTAATGCTACTGAAATTAGTAAGCAATCTAAGCCCTTGTATGGTCAACTTTCTACGTCAAAAAATACTCAAAATTAAAAACTCATTTAACTAATTAAGTTTTGTGCTATAAATATAATGAATATAAAATATTTTGAAACATTTAATGTTTCAAAATTAATGTTATAAAATATTTTGAAACATTTAATGTTTCAAAATAATTTATTGAACAACACCGAGTGCAATAAAACAGTATAATTATGAATATGTACAAGCAGAACTCCAAGCGATGTTTTCCGACATCACAATTATCATCAACAATCCTACATCACTTGAGTATAACATTAATGTTCTTAGCAGACTCTTTATCAAACACAAGCAAGAAAACTCTGCTTGTGTTTTTTTTTCATTTAATAAATAACATAAATCTTCGGTTTTTGTTTTAATATCTAACTGTAATATTAATTTTAGTACGAAATCCAACCTGACTGGCGGGCTGTATCTTAGCCACGGCCTCTCATCGCTTTGGAAGCTGCTGCTGGCAAATGAGGGACAATCATGTAACAAATCACAGTAAACAGAATCCCAGAAAACTTTCATACGTTATTCGACTACCAGAAAAATTAAATGAATATTAGATGATCGACTGATGAAATTGGAGAGATGGTAGCCATCTCTCCAACTTCATCAGTCGATCATCTAATATTCATTCCTGAAGAGTTGTCTGGCGAAAGAACTGTCTCTGCAGTCACCAACCAGGCACGATGATTACGACAGGGTCATTATTTGCTAAGATAAACCAACAAGCTACGCAGTCCAAAAATAGAGCATTCATTAGTTTTAAATTTCGTTATTTGACACAAGATTTGACTGACGTAATATATTCACCTTGAATCTGAAACGCAAACATTATTGAGCATCCGTGTTATAGGCAGTATGTCACACTAAACGTAATTCTAGGAACGAGTGCCAGCTCAATTGTCATGAAATGTATTAAGGTAGGTGAAGAATTATTAAAAAAAAAAACCAATCGCATTTGTGGATTGAATTTGTTTTTTTTTGCCAAAAACTGATCTCGCTCTTACAACACTAGTTTTTTCGCCAATGTATGAAAGGATGCTGTAATCTTGTCGGCTGGTAAATTATTAACCCCTATTTTACAATCTGATCAATTTACATCTTCAATCAGTTTCAGGGATTATTCGATTTAGATTGATTAAAATAATGTATTTCAAATCTACTACAAAAAAAATAATAAAAATAACCTGACACTGGGGACGCATTCGCGGTGGTATTTTGAACTGTTGAGATTACAAAAAAAATATTTTAGAATAATAATTACGATTGAAAAAACCAACAATAAGCTCACTATATTCTACATGTCGAGTGAACCAGTAGAGACAATCTACGGCTCCTAAACTTAAATTCAGAACAATTATTGAATCGCTCAATGACGTACATAACAAAGTTTAAATTCTATTGCGACCAAATTTTATTGAATGGTCACTCAAACATCAACTTAAACTATAATAATAAAAAAAAGTGTTCCTGATCGTTTTCGGTCACCGTCTTCGCTCACGATGACTAATCTCAGCAGAGATTAGCTATCGGCGCCAGAGATATTATAGTGAACAAGTGTGAGCGCAGGCACAAGTGCACTCTCTTCCATCACCCTCTTAGTCCGATGGGACGACAATTCGACACGACCGGAGACAGATCAGGCGTAGGAACAACGGCTTTACGTTTAACTTCCCGAGGCGCGGAGCTATGACACAGCTAACATCCAAACTCCGGCCTGCTACTGAGAAATTCCTAATGGAAAAACCCACTTTAACTTTGCCCGACCCGGGAATCGAACCCAGGACCTCATGCTCTATTGCACGTTGGTCTCGCGGTCGCGAGCGCGACTGCTAGACCAAAGTGCAATCGAGCAGTTAGACTATACAACACTATAGAAGATAGTTGACTGCGTTGCAATAAATGTAATTATCCATGATTCTGAATATAAGTTTATGGAGCTCTACAAATAAGGGCAGAAGTTTTTTGAAACACATGTTTGATTTGTTGAGGTAGAGTTGAATTGAATGTCGATGGAGACAACTTTGAGGAAAACTTATACCTACACTTAAAAATAGCAATATAATAACAAAAATATATCAGATTGAGATCAATTAATGTAGTATGTAACATCAGGGGGTGCGGCAACAAATTACGAACATGTATTTACAAATTATGGGCTTTTTTGATTTAATTCATACGCGAAACTAGGTAGGGAAAGATTACATTAAGAAGAACCGCCTAGACGACAGCTGTAAATTAACTAGTTAATAAAGTATCTATCTAATAACTAGAAATCTAAATGGTAACAAAATAATACAATTTATTGGTACTCACAAGAATAATGTAACGTTATAATTACATGGTTTCATTTTTACACTTTATTTTCTTCACAATTTCATTATCATCATCAGCCTACAGCACATAGGTGGACATAGGCCTCCGCAATCACACGCCACTCAATTCTCGGCAACTCTCATGCGAAGATCGTCGCTGCAACGAGCCTGAGGGCGTCCCACCTTACGCTTGCCGATTCGCGGTCTCCACTCAAGAACACGTCTACCCCAACGTTCATCGGTTTTACGGCTAATATTGCCGGCCCATTGCCACTTGAGCTTACTTATTCTGTGAGTTATATGTCTACAACTCTAGTTATCTGCCGGATCACCTCGTTCACTATGTGATCCCTCAGAGACTCCAAGTAACTCGCTGAGTGACCTTGAATTTATGGACCAGCCGTACCGTGAGGTCTACGTTACGGCCCCCGTAAGTCATAACAGGCAGAACGCATTGGTTGAAGACCTTAGTCTTTAGGCTCTGTGGAATACGCGACGAGCAGACCCGACGAAGTTTCCCAAATGCTGCCCAGCCCAGTTGAATTCTTTTGTTAGCCACCCTCTCCAAGTTGTTCTTACCAAACTGCAGAGTTTGATCGAGCTAAACATATTCTCGAACAACCTCGAGAGGACCGCCATTGACAACAATAGGTCCTGCGGTGTTCGTTGAACATAACCTGGATCTTGTCCAAGTTCACCCTGACACCAACACGTATTGAAGAATCAACTAGGGCCTAGTTGTTGACTTGCAGCAGCTCCTGAAAGGCCTAATTACTATAGGTAATCCCGCATCTGCTGCAAGTCGTGCAGCGATTCAGCCAGTATGACGACGTCATCTGCAAATCTCAAGTGTGAGATCTGCTCGCCGTTGATGTTAATACCACGTCCTACCCAGTTACACACAATTACACAATTTATTTATCACTAAATAAATGATTCTCATGATTACTTATGATTTTCTATAATAAACTACTAAAATAGATAGTTCTTTTATCTGCGTTATAAATACAATTGGACGCTATGGAGATGACATTAGATACACACCTTATTGGCATATCGACTAGATAAAATAACTTAGCAACTAAGATTGGTTTGTTGTCTTGCTAAGCTAAAAATCGTGACTATAAAAACAAACTGTCCTGACCTTGGTCTCCATACTTTGGGTTTCATTTTACAACTGCAAACAATTTACATTACTTTTATACCTATCAGTCCTTGCACTTTCACTTTTTTTGTTAAAGTACAATTTGGGTTTTACAATTTTTTTTAGGTACTGGTTTTCATTTTGTGAATGTGAATCTACCTATGGATAACCAAAAATATTTCGAAATAATTTTATAATAAATTCTTTATGGGACAGTATAACTTTTTGCTTTTAAATTATCTACTTACCAGCCTTCTCCTGGAGCTAGGGATCCGATTTTATATTTCTTCAACATCCCTCTGAAAAAGAAACAAAGTATTGTCTAGTGTTTTTATTTAATAATTTGTTGCGGGATTTTGAATAATTATTTGAAGCAAACCTGATCAAAACCAGGACATCGTTAAAATAACAGGTATTTTTTTAGAGTATAGGTACTTTAATATAAGTACTAATAGTACTAGTTTCTAAACTGTGTTTAAAAATATATATTGTTAAGGCCCGGTATCCACCAAAGCGGAGACGGGCGGAGCGGAGAGGAGATGTGCTAGATTCGACCAATCACAAAAGAGACGAGAGACGCTATGTCCATTTCAAGCAATCTGATTGGTCGGTTTCCGCACGTCTCCTCTCCTCTCCGCTCGTCTCTGCTTTGGTGGAGTATGGGCCTAATACCAGGGTTGTAAAACGCAACCAGTCTTATGCCGGGTACACATTGGTGAAACGTAACATGTAATGTAACACACGCTGAAACAAAGTCGCCTGTTGTTGGGTTACATTTCATGTTGCATTGCATAAGTCTGGACGGCTCATTCATGTTACATTTCACGTTACGTTACACCAGTGTGTACCCGACATGAAAGTCATAATGAAAAGAAAATAGAATCTATGAAATACTATTTACATTGCATCAGCACTGTGGCCAACATCATCAAATGCTATTGTGGCATCTTGTCCTCCTGCCTCCAATAAAGGATCTTCACCTCCAGGATGCTGGATAAAAACCAAATAATGTTATTCAAATGAAACTATTTTTTTTCCGACCTCGCCCGCGTGGATGTCGCGAAAATTTTGACAGTTTTTTGTTCACCATTAATTTTAATAATTACCTACTTAATTAATAATTTTCGGGATGAGAGTTGCCGCAAATCGAGCTAAGTGGTTTGCAATTGGAGAGGCCTATGTCCAGCAGAGAACTGCTGTGAGATGATTACGTATTGTTAATTTTGAATAAATTAACAATGGCAATGCTAATTTGGCTTAAATGCCTGGTGAACAACGAAAGGCATATATTTTTTATTATAATAATACGAGTGACATAAAATACATTCCCTGACCAAAAACTAGTGCATACATGGGAATTCTAAACAGTGCACGAGTTTCATACAAAAATGAACTTAATATTACAAACAAAACTGAAAGTAAATAGATGTTTTTTTGTGATCTATAGCTAAGTACGTGGTATATATCTGATATCTACACTAACATTATAAAGAGGAAATATTTGTATGTTTGTAACGAATAACTCAAAAACTTCTGGACTAATTGCAAAAATTCTTTCACTATTAGAATGCTACGGTATCCCTGAGTAAAAATAGGCTATACTAATTTTTTTTTTTAATGACCACTCGTGCGAAGCCGGGACGGGCAGCTAGTAATGTATAATAGACTGGTCGCAACTCCACTTCCAACGTGATCGGAATTACGGATAGGTGGTGGTTTTAGATATTAATTCTAGTTTCTAGTCTGCCAAGTTTCGCTAGCTAATTTATTTTGACTTGTGTTTTAAGACACCATAATCACATCCTCCTCTGCCCAGTCTTTCCACAACTGTGTTGTGGTCGGCTTCCAGTCTAACCAGCTGCAGCTGAATACCACTTTTTTAAACGGAGCGATAACGTATCCATTTATCTGCCCTTCACAACCCGTTATCACAATAGTGGCAAATATTATCTAAATATAGCTGGCAAATTCAGATTGTTACTTATTTTAATAATCCTACTAGCTGTTGCCCGCGACTTCGTTCGCGTGGAGGAAATGTTGATTGTATACAGGAGAGAAAAAAAAAGTAGCCTATGTGCTATTCCAGACTTTAAGAGGGCCCTTCCCAGTCCGTCTATCGTCATCGCGAGCATGGTCGAAAAGCTTGTTGTTTCATCCAGAGCCACAGCGGCGATGTTTTTTCAACTCCCCCGTCTCAGAGGGCCACGACCCCGAGCGAATCGTCTCTTGCGCACCTCATACCGCCTAATGCGACAACATTGAACGAAAAATAGTTTTCGAAAATTTCATAAACTTGTTCCAGGAGATACGTGTTTTTGAATTAAGCTTACAAGTTTGTGAAATTAATATTTGTCATTTAAAATCTCCATTACATTTACAAGGTTTCTATCACAATGTTTTCTTTACTTTTACAATTTGTGAGTACAATATGAACGGCCAAAGGTAGGTAGGTGGTTAGGTAAATATGTGCAAAATAGCAGATTTTTAGAGGCCTATACTGAATTTGTTTCTCCAAATTTTTACTTTTTGCTTTGATAGAAACCTAGATATAGTGCACAAGATACCCATCAGTAAAAAAAAATCAAAGATAGATGTGTTACCACGGCATAATCACGTAAGAGCGTTTGTATGAAAAGTATGACGGGTTGGCCGCTCTTAATCTATCTCTGTGCCAAATATCATCCAGATCTGTTCAGCCATTCTGGCATGATTTAGTAACAAACATCCATCCATCCAAACTTTAGCATAAAATAAATAATAGTAGGTAGTTAGATGTTACAAGGTTACCATGCAGATAAGAGATTATGTAAGTATGATATTATTACGGCTGTCATATTATCTAACTGATTTATGGGATAAGAATTTGAAGAGATGATGAAATTAAAGTACTTTGTTGTGACATTACAAAAAATAAACTAGAATGCATAGACTTTTCTTGCCTCTCCATAGAGATCTACTCTTTGGAATGGGGCTTGTGGCTGGGCTGTAGCCTTCAACATGGCACAAAGTTACACTCCTATTGAGAAATTTCTGATGGTAAAACCTTGAATACACCACCCCCACCACCACTAATGAATTTAGCAAATTAATATCAATATTATCAGCAGTGTTTTTTAAACACGTACGAACTTAGCGACAGCGAAACATTAACTGCGGGGCGGGCACACCATACACGGCACCGTCCACGACGTCGCGCCGCCACGCGGCAGCGGCGCCATGCCTAGCCGATTTATCCAGGCCCTAATTTCAGACTGCCTAACTTGGGAATTAAATCCAGGACCACATGAACGACAAGGCAGTTGAAAGTGAAATAGCTATAATATGTGTACTTACTTATTCTTGAGACCCTCTTGTGAGCTACCCATGGGTGAATAGAAAACTATAGTGTACTGTACAGTGAGTTACAGCAATTAGTTGATCCATCTTTTTCATAAATGGTTGAGATTTTTTATAATATGAATCGATACAATTTTATAATTCTTTTATATTTTATTTCTTTGAGCAAAGTATATTTTTTAGAATACAAATCGATAGACGTCCAACTTACCGCAGTCTCTCAATACGAAAGTCTATGACCAGTGTGTGTTGCCAGTGATTACAAATATATTGGACCGAAACATGGTCCTCACAATGGGTCTCATCAGAACCTCCTAAAGTCCTCAACAGTGGACGTATTTCGGCTGAAATGATGATGATGAATCGATAGAATTTTATAATTCTTTTATATTTTATTTATTCCAGCAAGGTAAATAAAACATTAAAGAATTACAAAATTCCATTGATTTGTATTCTAAAAAATCTCAACTTATGCAAAGGCGGGTCCTAATTAACTCAATGTACAAAAAACTTGTAATATAATAGTGGAATTGATTAGGAAGGTCATCGCGAAATATTAAATACTAGCGATATCGCCGCGGCATCTTACACAATCTCACACAAAAACTACCTGGATTAAAAGTGTTGTACCTATATCCTAGCTCGAGTCATGGTACCTACGTGGCGTTGCCAGATTTTATCCGAATCCGTTCAGCCATAAAGGCCTGAAATTTCGCATTTACAATATTAGTATGGATCTATTAATGTAGCCAGTAAATCACAGTACCTACTGCAGTTTTCATCGAAGTATAGCTTATTATACAAGTTTTAAAACAAGTTTCAGTTACCAGGCAAACTATACCAGTTGAAATCAATTAGTTTCTGCCGCTACTTCTAAATTTAACCATTAATCAACAGGTGATGTTTACACGAAATTCACTGACGTCATTATAAACAACTTTTCGGAACACATAAGATTTCTTTCTCAGTTACAAAATATACAAATAAACAACAAATACTAAGTTATAGCCCATGTCAGATGGATGATCAAGAATCATTCCTCACCTCGCTAAGAAATGCTGAGACATCGTAGACATCGTTGCGTATCACTATCCACACGCTATTATTAGTATTGTGTTTTTTAACCTCATCGGCCTTAAAAACTTTAGACATCTTGAAAATAAATGCTTTGTAGATTTTTTTTATTTGTAATTTACGAATCAAATTGGACCGAAAAAAGTCAAGGCCGATAACCTCTCTCCGAAGAAAAATTTAAGTCACTGTCACAGTCACAATAAATCGGACGATCGCTGTTGATTGGTTGCGTCAACAGATGACAACAGTGTGGTAAGCACAGAACATTAATATACTCTAGCGAGGTGGTTAGGAACCAATCCAATGTGAAGCATGGCGTGAACAAACAAAGATAATAATATGAACACTTCAACCAACTTATCTGAGCAGGCGGGAAAACGCAAAACTAAAATAAATGTAACAAGTTTGACATATTGATGCATTTTTTCTTAACAAGCAGCGCCACCTTGAACTGCAAACTTATACTGGTCACACAGAACATTTCGTTGATCGTCGTTCATCCCCATCCGCTAATATAACAATAAAAATATTTTTGTGGAAGAACTATGTTTCATTAATTCATTTGAATAACCATTTAACTAGTGGTACTGCTGAGAAGAACACAATATAAACTATAATGCGTTTAATTATTGCATCGAAAAATGTTCAAGTCACATGCATGAGTCAAATTCTTGACATAAAGAAATAAAGATCAAATCACAGAGTACTTATACGTCATATAAGATCAACAAAACAATTTATCGGATAACCTAAATAGTTGTTGTTTTTGGGATTCCGAAAATGTTTTGAGGGTTATAGTCGTCTATTATGATATTAACGAGTCAAAAAACTGCTAATGGCTGAAGAAAGGGATTTTAACGATCTTTTAGACGATATTGTGCTGAGTGAGGAAAGAGAACATAAGGAAAGTTATGATCAAGGCTTTAAAGCTGGCAGTGAAGCGGGAAACCCTGAGGGTTATCACTTAGGATACCACAGAGGAGCAGAACTAAGCCGGGAGTTGGGTTAGATCTTTTTTGAAAAACATGTAACCGTACTGTTGGGACAAGTTAGTACCAAACACAGACAGTGATCACAAATATCTTTCATTATTGTTTCCAGGATACTATCTGGGTATTATCACACACCACATCAACCTCAACAAGGAATCTGCCACGAAATACTCTGATAAAATACTAACACAGCTGGGCAAAGTCAAAGAACTCATTGATGCATTCCCGAGGACTAACTCAGAAGAACATGATACACTGGGCATGGCAGAGACTATAAGATCTCAGTATAAGAAAACTTGTGCTCTGTTGAAGATATCTTCTACAAATCCTTATGATGCAGGGGTTTCCTTCTGAAGATTGTGGTAAGTAAAGTTTGTATCTTATCTTCTTTGTTGAAAAGATAAAGATAAAGTAAGCTATGTATAATTGAAGTGATGACATTAAATTCCTATTTTATAATCCTTGTAGATTACTCTGTGTCCATATGCATGGAGTAAGTCACTTTAAAATGCTGTCACTGACATCAACGGGACTATTTCACTATTGCCATATTTATTAGAACCTATGTGGTCCTGCTAATTAAAATCTCAATCTACCAAATAAACCTCTGATTTACCAACATTTTTTTTTTTTTTTTTGACAAGTTTTTGACATTGATTGATGCTTAGATAAAATTCCAACTAGATTTTTAATGTGGAAATTGGTCTTATCATCTTACTAATACCTTGTTTCATAATTTTTAGGATTGTAACCTCTTACTAAAATACCAACCACTTACTGTCCCACTACTGGGCAAAGGCCTCTTCTCATACAGAGAAGGTAAAAGCATTCATCAACATCCTTGCTCAAGGTGGATTGAGAGTTCAGACTTGTATTAGTTAAGTTTTTTTCGGGTAAATTGTATTAGATTAAATTATATTAGATTAAATTAAATTGTTTTAAATTAAATTAAATTGTATTAAATTAAATTATATTAGATTTAATTAAATTAAATTATATTGAACTGGATTAATTTGGATTGTAAAATTGTACTAACATAGTTCTTAACTACTCACTACTAACCCATATGAACCTTGTTCGAAATATAATTTTTGATTTTATTAGATACCCCTTTTTTTGCAAGGCTGGTGACAAAATAAAATATCAAACTTGAATGAATCCTTTACAACTTATTGCAGGACCATCAGCAAATGCCATGATCAGTAAAATCCGTCACCACATAGAATCTATCACTAAATACCTAACGCCTCTACTGCCTATTGCCAACTGTCATATGGTGGATTTCCTCACTCAAAACCACTGGGAGACCCTCCTGCCCAGGCCCTTGAGAGAAGCACTTGAGGGTTTGGACCTGAATGAGGCATTGGAGGAGTTCTGGAGTACTGCTAGAGGTCAAGATACAAAAGGTAAGGCTTTGTCGGATCATAATTGGATATTAGTCAATAAACTTAGGTTCAAAATTCAGTCACTGCAGTACTTGGATTTAAATCAAAATAACAAGACATTTATTCAGGTAAGGCTGAGAATCAGGATTTTTTGTATTTCAATAATTACATGTATAAGACAGTCCCACGAATCGTCTGCACTTCACTCCTCAAACACCCCAACAATGCATCTATTTCAAAGTTAGTAAGTTGCATTTTAATCCTGCAAGGGGCGGACGCAGGCTGAAAATGTGAACAAAAATAATGTGTCACTATGTTTGTACACGCTGCTCCCCAAAACCATCCGATTGATTTCAATGAAATTTTGTGAATGTGTATGGCTGACTCCAGCTTGACAGAAACGAATGTCTTGGACCCGATAGATGGCGCCGTGCAAAACAGGGACGGGTGACTAGTAAATAACAAATTTAAAAAAGCAGGTTACCCCGGTTATGCCTATCTAGAACTTTACTTACTCAACATCTGTGCCTATTTTCCAGATAACTCAGTCCTGTCCAACTGGATCCGCTCAGCCCGCTCCCACTGCGTGTCTGTCAACAATGAATACTGCCTGACAGCTGAACAGCTGCAGGAGCGCATCAAGGAATGGGGTGGTGACATCAGACCTGAGATACGGGTCAAAGAGTTCATGACTAGCAAGAAGAGTTATGAGGTATAAAAGTAAAATGTTTAAGTTGTGTAAAAATCTGTTGCAAGGGAATAACAATGTGTTTTATTCTGTTTGCCATAAGGTTCATTATTCATGTTGTATAACATTTCACAACTGCAACAACCAAATGTTTACCCTGTTAAAAAACCTAGGCTAAGTGTTTAGAGAAGCAAGGGCACCTAGGACTATGAAAAGGGACTATGGATTCACCAGCTAAAAAGTCACAGCTATTAAATCTGAAATGAGACACTGAATTTTCGTTTATTTTACCCATCATTTCATTATTTTTGTTATCATTTCATTTATTCAATAACAATTACATTCGTGTCTGAATGTTTCATTAAAAACAAATAGATAAATAACCAAAAAAAAAAAATCACATGAATTGGTGAGTCCGTCCACAAAATCAACCCATTTTGAACAACTTTGATCACTTCTTGTGGGAAACACAAGAAGATTTGAACTTTCTTTTTTGTTATTATTAAGTCGAGTTCTTATTCTTGTCGACAGCCCGAAAGAATTTTTTAAAATAATGCATGTATTAATGGCAATCACCCATATTCAAAACCCCATTTCCGCAAAAGTAACGAGCGACTCATGTTTGAACTTCGCTGAACAAAAAACTACAAAATATTCTGAACATTAAAAGATATTAATAGAATCATTCTATGGTCTACTCATAAATGAGTTAAAAAAATTATTGATTTCAAGACGAAGTAAAGCAGAAAAAAATGTTGAAAAAACGTAATTTTTGGAAAACGTCTAGCCAAATATATATTTTTTTCTATACCTTAGAAACACTATTAAGAAAATTTAAAAATTTCACGTTAATTTTAAGTTAACCTTTTAATATAATCTGAATTTTATTTCGTAAATAAACAATAACTTCATTTCGTAAATTAAAGTCAAAGTAAACCATATTGTACCGCGCAAAATCATCCCGTCAGTAATAAGCGGACCTTCCCAGAGTGAGGACATATGATTTTGCTTCGCGGGCGCTCGTGCATTCTACGTAATTATATTCCAGAAATTGTACGCCGACTACCACATTTTAATCCGAAAAGTATTTTTTTTTTCTTATTTTACTCAAAGTGCTTTGCTTGTTTATTAGATTTTTTTTAAATTTCTTTCATCTTCAGTACTAATAGTATTATGAAGGCGTAAAGTTTCCACGTTTGCGTGTTTGTAAGTTTAGAAGTAGAGGGTAATCTTCGGAACTAATGATCCGATTCCGAAAATTACAAGGAACACCTAGTTTAAGATAAAATCACTTTATTTTTTTTTTATTTTACTTCCTCTGCATTTATGCTTTATTTTTTTCGTGGTTTTTGGGGACGTCGTCGCAGATAACTAAAATTAGGTCAAAATTAAAATCCAAGATTGCGCCGACGAAAAATTTAGATTTTTTCTTCATGAGTGTCATATTCGTGGTTTTTGGGGTCGCTGGTAACGAAACTGAGGTCAAAATAAAAATCCAAGATGGCGCCGATGACAATTTTCGGTTTTTTCGTCATGGGTGTCATTTTCATGGTTTTCGGGGTCACTGATAACTAAATTGAGGTCAAATTAAAATTCAAGATGTAAAGTACTTTTTCACTATAAAGTATTTTTTACATCCAATTTACTAAAATACATATCATTGTATCATCACTTTTTATTTATGGTTTTGTTAAATGTCTAAACTTATCTAAATTCTTCTAACACAAAATCGAACCATTTTTGTGTTGATTGTGATAAATATACTGTACACACACATTCCAGATTTTTATTTCTAAGCCATATTGATTTTATAATTATGTAACTCAATAATATCGTCTAAAGGGTCAAAATTGTTGCGATCACAACGCTCGATCTTTACCCGTGTGTGCGTGTATATCTGCATGAACAGCGCACACAAACATAGCATTGCAACGAATTTGCCTAAACTCAAGCGAGTGAATTTTATGCTGGGACTCAATAAGAAATAGAAAAATACACCATAACTATAATAAATTAAATTATAAAAAACACAATAAAACAATATCAGTATAATAAACTCAATAAAATATTTAAAAACATGGCATATAAAATAAAAAATAAACAAAAATGTTAAAAAAAAAAAATGATCATAACTACAATTTAAATTCAAATTCATCAAACGTCACATCACTATCAAAAATAAAACATCATTCGGTAGGTGAATGAAAGAGTCCTTATTTAACCTGCCATCCACAGCGTCACTGTTTTATTAATATTGAAATACGCAATAACTTATCACAGAACTCTCCACTCAGGTACAAACAATGTCCCGACTAGTAGCCTCCCTCCACTCCGCCTGCGGTTCCTCGTGCTGCGTTGAAGCGGGCGGGGGACGCGGTCACCTGCCCGTGGCGTTATGTTTAGCCTACGGAGTGCCCAGCCTGACTGTGGACTGTGATGCCGCTGCCGTCGCTGCGGGACCGGATAGGATCAAGATAATACAAGTAAAGTCTTATGAGAGTGTCGATAGCAATCTAAATTGAATCGGTCCAAAAGTGGGCAACGATTTTGGCACCTTCAGAAAAGTCCATTAGCTCCTGTAATGTGTAAACAACAGGACAGGTAGGACAAGATTTTGAGTGTCCGATCGTTTGTGGAACAACACCACATTTACACTCCAGGGCGGAGTCATCTATGAATCTCCACCTGAACAGGTTTTCCTTGCTTCGGCTTACCTGGATCTGGAATCTGAAGACTTGCAGGTCAGCCATGGCCACTTGTGTTCAGGGGGGACATATAGGTACAGTAGCTTCCCTCCACTCCGCCTGGGGTTCCACTTGCTAGCGAGGTAGCATAATAAGCGTGGTAGGTAGGATAGAATTTAGATAATAAAGGTAATCAAAGTCATAAGTTTCATTAAAAGCACCTTATATGCCAGAATAAAAATTGCAAGATATATTTTCTAAAAATTCTTCAGGATGTTGAGACGCTCTTATTAAATCATCATCATCAAGTTATACAATATTATACATACATATGTATTATATTGTACAAGTTATACAATATTATACATACATATGTATTATATTGTATAACTTGATGATAAAATGATTTAATAAAAGCGTCTACGTTCATACATTTTGTCTTATATGCTCACCCATGGAGATTAATATACACTAGACCGCAGTAGCGAAGGGTCAATTTTTGTAAGAGGTAAGCCGGAGTACATATCTTTACTGTATTGAATATTATTGGCTATAGAATACTGGCTGCGCCATTTTTCAAAGGGAAGCCGGTAGGAATCGGGTTGTATGGAACCTTCGCCACTGCTAGACCGTTATGCAACAAATTTGTGATATATTGCATGTTGTGACTAGACTATCTATATTTTTTTATTATTTCCTTATTATAGAAACAATGGCACGCCATTGCCAAGCGCATAAGAGACGGAAACGAAGAACGTATGAGCGAGAGCATCAACAAGAACCTGCATCGATTCGCGACAGCCTTCATCACAGAACACACAGATTTGGCCAGTGTTGTAAAGGAAAAGTTTCCCGAATTCGCTGAACACGATGTTAAGCTGCTTCTGACAGGTATGTAATAGGAAGAAAGACCTGGAAAAACAAGCAACGAAATAGTATTTAAATGAGTACATAATAATAAGTAGTACTTCAGCAGTCATTGTATCGATAGTCGTGTCGACCAATGGCTTCATAGCCAATAGCTTCGACCAACATCTGAGGAGGCTCTCGCTTGGCAGCTGGATCAAGGGCTTGATTCAGAAAGCAGTGCTTCTGGACACGGCGCGTACCGTTAGGAGGTTCCTCTCTCAAGAGCCCTGACCACCGGCAGCTCGGACCCTGCTCCCGAAGCCGGTGGGCTACTATTTTTTGTATTTTTAATTTTTTTTTAATATTTATTTATATTAGAATATATAAAAATGTAACTAATATGTGTTAAAAAAAACGAATAAAGGAATATAGTAGTACTTTATTTGCCAAGAGCCTCGACCAATACCTGAGGACGCTCTCGTTAGGTAGCTGGGCTTGATTCAAAGAGTGGTACTCCTGGACACGGCTCGTATTGTTACTTAGCCCTCTTCCTCTCTCCTAATGTTGCTGTGCCCGACAGGGTCCATATTGATCTTTACCTTGTTACACCATCTATGCAATAAATATGGAATGCAATAAAAACTAGAGTATTGGAAGGTCCAGATACCGGTAGTTTACCTTTTTTTAAATTTTTGAATATTTTTTAAATATTATTTTAGATTGAAATAATTAAAAATACAGAAATAAAGGAATTAGTCGTAGTTTTTTCTTTAAATAAAAGTTTTTCCGTAAATCGTGTTTCTAACCCAAACAAGTCCTTTCCCTGCAATAATTTTTGCTTATAGTTACTTAGTTTGTTGTACAGAATGCATGGTTGACGGCTTCGTGAAGAGACCGTTTACACCCTGCATTTCATAGTTAATAATCCCATGGGAAAAGTTGCTCATATTTATGAGTACTTCACTCCCTTAAAGTATTGCCCAGGTTTAACCAATTACCCTGATAGGAGCTGAACTTTGCATTTTATGTGTCTGAAAATAAAGTGCATGTAATAAAAAAAACACTCCACTCCTTTTTTCATTTGTACGAAACTATCATTCATTTTTTTTTAATGTTGCAGCACCATGCTGAGATAGGGACCTTTTGGCCTCATACAGGACCAATTTATTTGTTATATATCTTTTTCTTATGTTTACTTTTTATAAAGGGTGTAAATAGATCCTTAACATAAAAGAAAGGCACTTGTTCTCCCCGTCTTTGCGATCATTTTTTTGTTCTAGACCATACCTGGGAACCTTCTAGTTACGGAGATATTGGGGGTCAAAGTTCCAACTTTTTCACATGTTTTTAATGTAAGATTTTTACACACCTCCACGACCCCTGTACTATTCAATCCATCCATCAGCACAATGCTTTGAGCGCTTTCCATCGAGTCCTACCTTAAAACGTGATTTTTCACCCCAAAAAAAAAGTCGATTCCCAGCAATAATTTTTGCGTAAAGTTACTTAGTTTGATGTACAGAATGCTTGGTTGACGGCTATGTGAAGGGTCTGTTTACACCCTGTATAATTTAACAATAAATTATTCAGCCTGTGTTGCCAAAAACTTTTTTTTTGTTTTTCCTGTGTGAGTAGTAAATATTTTTTCTGTCTTTCGTTCTTTCATGCTGTATTTCCGCTCGCAGGTCTCCACACCTGCGGCAACCTAGGCCCAGACTCGCTGCGTATCTTCTCCTCCCAGGCATCCACGCGCGCGGTGTTCAACGTGCCTTGTTGCTACCACCTGCTGAGCGAAACCGTTGATGTCAACTTGTTCGACGTGTTCCAGCGGGACTATGAACGCGGGGAGAGCAGCCAGGGATTTCCTATGTCCGATCACTTAAAGGGTAGGAAATAAAAATCATTTCGCTCTTCTAGGTGTTGCTTAAAGCAGATGTACAGTACTCATCATCTGCCTAGCCTTTTCCCAACTATGTTAGGGTCGGCTTCCAGTCTAACCGGATGCAGCGGAATACCAGTATTTTACATTGATTGATTACCTATCTCTGACCTCCACAACCCAATTAGTACCGGGTAATACGATACCCTGGTAAGACTGGTTGTCAGACTTTCGGACCACTAACTACCTGTAACGACTGTCAAAAATCTACAAATGACAGCCGGGACCAACAGCTTAACGTGCTTTCAGCCTTTTTCCAAATACGTTGGGATCGGCTTGCAATCTAACTAGACGCAGATGAATACTCGGTAAAACACGATACCTTGGTAATCATCTCAATCATCAAGTTCCTGTCCTTTTCCCATGTCACTTGGGGTCGGCGCAACGTTTTTTTCTTCCATTCTCCTCTGTCAACCGTCACGCTATCACTTTACTCCTTTTTCTTTCGTATCATTCCTCACACATCCATCCATCGTTTCCTTGATCTTCCTCTCTCTCTCTCTCTTTCTCTCCCTCTCTCTCTCTCTCTCTCTTTCTCCCTTTTTCTCTCTCTCTCTTTCTCTCTCGTTCTCTCTCATTCTCTCTCGGTAATTATCTCAATATCGGAAATAATAACAGAATGTCGTACATAAATAGATACGATGTAGGTAATTTAAAAAGCATCGAACTTCCACCTGGTCCGGTTCGGGTTTCTAAAATGTGTCACTAAACTAGACTAACTCATTGAATATTTCTTCAGGGTACAACCTGGGCAGGAACGCAAGGATGTTGGCAGCCCAGTCTATAGACAGGGTTGTCAGTCAGCGACAACTGCCTTCTACCAGTTTGCTGTACAGATCCTTATTGCAGGTGTGATCTTTATTGAAATCTTTTTTTATTGAAGTGTTTGTATTACAACTTTAAAACTAATGCGCTAGCAAGCATCGTCATTGGTTCAAAATCTATTAATATTTTTAAAATTGCTTGACCAAATTAAGACTGAGCTATGATCAAGCCATCTTCAATAGCTTTGACAGGCCTTCCTCATTCAAAGTTTTCGTTCCGTAATGCCTGAATCTCATCAGAAGCGTTTACCATGCCTGCTTCTTCATAGCTATTGACAAACGCTTCGATTCGATTTCGATTCGGAAATTCGTGTCTATCTCGCTCGCTTTCGTAATGCCAAAAAAATATAGACTTGTCGAATCGAAATCGAATCGAAGCGATTGTGAATAGCTATGCTGGTCTCGTGTCTCGAGTTTGTTCCATGGCTTTCCAATTTTCTTTAACATTTGCTTTCTCCGACCAATGCGTTAAGAATGAGTCCAGACCACCAGCGCCAGCGTTTCTTAGCCTCCGCTACGATGGCCGTCTTCAGGCACCCACTGTGTGACTATCTCCGCCCATCTGTCCGGCTATTGTTATAGTAATTATATTTAATTCTTGAACTTTTTCCCACAGGCAATAATTCAAGAGCAGCTACCCAACCACAAAGTTTCCGAAGGCAAACTCAAAAGGATAACAACGAAATGTCAAACATTCCAGCAGTACTTCAAAATGGCGGACGATATTTTAAAATTGGAACTCTATGACAGTTTACCGGGCAAATTCTTCACAGAAATACATAAAACTATGGATTGCCAGTGGAAAAAACTCGTGTTATTTTATTTATTAAGGTTATGTTTGGCACAGGTTGTTGAAAGTTTGATATTATTAGATAGATTAATGTTTTTATTTGAAAATGGTTTTGAGAATGTTTATTTGGTTAAGTTGTTTGATCCTGTTTTGTCCCCGAGATGTCATAGTATCGTCGCTGTAAGATAAATAACTTTTTAATAGGTACCATAATTATAAAATTTTACACAATGCATTTCGTATAAATATACCGTGTGTATGTAAAATTTTAATATTGTAGGTATATTGGGTTTTGAATAATTAAATTATTGAAACCCTATTTCGAGTCTTTTTATTTACTCATTTAGACGAGCTGTTCATGCTGAGATTAATCGCGCGAGAGGAGGCACTAATTACATACGTGAATTGTTTTAATAAAATTATTAGAAAGACGCGTGACTATTCACATCAGTCTGAAACTCTGAACATTAGAGAGACTTACATAATCGACGCGAGCAGTGTGTTCTGAGCTTTATCTACTTAATGATGCGGCAAAAACTAGAATATCGTCAAACGAAAATGTTAGGAATCGGATCGCAATGTTTTGTTATTAACTAACAAGATTAGTATATTAAATTGATCTATCTATATATACAAAAATTTATAAACTAAAAAGCATGTCGTCTCATTTGCAACGCAAACACCTAAGTTTAGCTTCCGCAGAATGGCAAATAGGAACGCCTCACGGCTCCCCTCTTTACTTTCTACGGCGCAGCATCGAACAACAAAAAGAAAAAGCCGTATAATAGATAAGATGTCGACCAATTTATGCGATCCTTTGTTTTGGCTTCCACAATCCCCATGGCTCGTACATTTCAGAGTTCTGAGTACCTAACATCTGAAAAAGTTTTGATTGCTCGACAATTCCGTGAATTGAGCGCGAATCGCTTTTCAAGTGAGCACGTAATGCGTTTAGTTTGGACTTTTTCTATGTTGTGGGCAAGATCTGTTTTTGACGTGACAACGTCTTATAATTCGATGGAGCCGGTTGCACGCACGAAAAAATGAGGCGTTTTCTCGCTCTGAGGCGTTCCATAAAACAATTGCTCAACGAACATTCATTTTTTAAAAAATGCAACCATTCCATCAGTATTTTCTTATGACGTTGTCACGTTCAACTATCGTCAGTAAACCGACTTTACAGACAACCGATTTTTTTACTTCTTTCCAATATAGGTAAATCCAGGTAGGTAAGTTCAAAAAAAAAATTTCTATCACATCGTCATCAGCAACAGCTTCGAAATATTCAAAAAGTATATCACTGTCATGAGATAGTAATTAAACATAAGATAACATCACGCCTGTAATCCCCGAAGGGTTACGCAGAGGTGTATTTAGTACACCCATATTTCGCCAGTTATGTTTAAGTCCCATGTAATAGAAGGAGAGTCTATTGCCATCAACCGGGCCCCAATCCCGACTCCGAGGCTGAGAAATTCCTGATGGAAAAACCCAATACCTATGTCTTTACCCGACCCGGGAATCGAACCCAAGACCTGTTGCTCAGCAGTCGTGCTTGTGATCACTAGACCAACGATGCAGTCACAATCATGAGATAGGTAGTAATACTAGTAATTGTAGTATACAACTATCATGAGATAGTAATTAAAATGATTGAAAAGTCCAAATTGACGAAACCGCTATTATCCTAGAAACGTATATGCAAAACCACCTACTAACACGTTTCATAGGTAGGTACCTACCCAAAAAATGATAAGTACTTAAATGAACCTTAAAATTTCCACAAGGGAATAAAACGTAGTTTTCAGAAAGCATCCTAATACCTCTCTATGTAGGTACCAGTGGCGAAGGTTCCACACAACTCGATTCCTATTCTTCCCTTTGAAAAATGGCACAGTCAGTATTCTATAGACAATTAATATAATCACATTAAATATATTATGTAGGTACTCCGGCTTACCTCTTACAAAAATTGACCCTTCGCTACTGGTAGGTACCTACCTATTTATGTATGATTTTGTTACCGGTACCTGCCCATCTAAAAAGATTCATGTTCTTTGTACATAATATAGTAGTAAGTAATTTACGTACCTTTCGCTTCATAAATAAGATTTATCGTGTCGTAAATCCATATTTTGATGTATGATCTTCTTCCAAAAAGAATGAAAGAGTTTTGTATGTTTGTTTCGGCTTCATGACTAAATCGGTTGCAGTGACTAAAGAGTTGGATAGTTGCGCACTGAAGAAAACTGACTTTTTTTTTTTTTTTTTTCATAATCGGCCTGCTCTTGACCTCGATCACGCCTGATGGAAAGCGATAGATGAGGTCTATGATGGGACGAGCGTGCCCAGAAGATGCCTGTTCACTCTTGCTTTGAAGGCTGACGGGTTAAATGTGGGAGGGAACACAGACGCCGGCAGAGAGTTCCACACTTTGGCTGTGCGCATTATAAACGTGGATGAGAAGCGCTGAGTACGACTCGCCGGGATATCAACCAAGTGTGGATGGTACGTTTCGAAAGAGTTCGATGAGACTCAGATTCTGTTTGCGATGTGAATTCCGGCCGATCTTGTGCATGGAAAGGATCTTGGATTCACGCAAATTTTTCGCCATCGTCTTCGGCAAAGTATTTCAAAAACCATTAAGTGTGCTTTGAAAGGTGTTACGTGAAAAGGTACATAAGTATTGTGAGACAACAAGCTCATTAGATTTTTATCGAATACTTAAATGTAGTTTCCGGAGACTAGAAAACAGGAGCGCCTCACGGCTCCCTTATTCACTCTCTACGGCGCAACAGGGCGCCGCGGCCCCCTGTCCTAGAGTGTAAATGTGGTGCTGTCCCACATACAATGGGGCATCAAATATTGTGCCCTGTTGTTTGCTCGTTACAGCAACGCAACTAGATGCGTCAATCTCGTAGGCAAATTCTGGGTAGACTCAAGATTTTTATCGACACGCTAGAAAGAAGTAAATTTTATGATACAGAATAGGTAGGAGAACCTATAAACTTAGGTCTCCTAACTTTGCATCCCCGAAAATATGAAAACGCAAATAACACTGCCAGGTGCAACCGGGTTGCTAGCATGTTTAAAACATAAAAGCGACAATAGAAATGTCATAAAAGTTTATTACAAATGCGTGATATCATAAACAAACATTCTAGGTACCTACTTATTAATAAACAAGATGTTGTAAAGTATTCTAGACTTTACAGGTATACCTAATATACATACAATTGTATTGTTCACTCATTTGGTACCTACTAGGTAATGGATGCATGCCGTTCCATTCAGTAAGTACCTACGTCCCTACCTACTACTGCTAAGTATGTATATCTGTAGGTATACATCCATGCAGATCAGATATAGTTTACAAGTACAGTTAGCATAACACTCTGGCCCCTCTACCCCCACAAGTTCCCTTCTTCTTCTTTGTAAGAGGAGTCAAGGCATGCAAGGCACTGATTTTTTTATTATTTTTTTATTTTCACTCACTTATTTTCTCTTCACTGCACCCTAGTGTTGAACTACAGGGTGTTTTTTTAAACGTGGGCAATACTTTAGGAGCGTGTAGTACTCATGAAAATAAGCAACTTTTATTATGGGACGAACCGTAAAATCGCGAAAAAAATATCTGCTGCTCTATACATTATTGGTCGCGTAACTCGAAAAAATGTAGGCAACAGCAGATTTTTTAAATTATACTTCATAGTTAGCTCCATAGTAGGAGTAGCTCATATTTATGAGTACTTCACTCCCTTAAAGTATTGCCCACGTTTAACCAAACACCCTGTATACTACTATTATACTTGTCCTTACATGCATGTCATCATCATTTCCTCCGAAAGATGTAGCCTTCCCCCAAAAATCGAATTATTGGACCATGGGACGGGACGCACCGAAAACTACTAAGTTGCTATTAACTACCTACATGGGTAATAGGTATATAGGTAACCATGTCATCCACCAGAAAAACCCAATTATGCTCCACCGGCCTACACGATAAACTTCTTTTACTCAGAATAAACACTGAAATAAAAATAGCATTAGGTATATTACAAGCGAACTTTCGGGAGAATGCGGTGTTTTCGGTGTCGGGTTAACAGTTACGTACTTCAGATATTTTCAAGAAAAAAGAAATAACCTATACGTGTTATCTGACTTCATCTAAAAATACTTCGTTGAGGGCGTACGTTAGCAGTATTTTAAGCACTTAGGAATCAGAAACTTATTTTGGGAGGGCTCATATTCAGCAGATAAGTTGTGTTTTTTTTAAACGCTGCCCCGCACTTTAGGAATTTCTCCATAAGGTAGGTATCGTTAGTGCGTGTATAAACATTTTAACATACACAAACAGCCAGACCCGGAACAACTACCTGTAGGTCATGAATACAAATATTTATTCCGTGCAGGGTTCGAACCCGCGACACGCGGCGTAGCAGCCAATCGCTTGGCCACTGCGCCGACCGTGCCGTCGTTCATCGTTAACTGACTTCAAACGGTAAACGAGAATCATAGAATCCCATTTGCTAATTGTACAGTCGCCATCACATCAAGTTACCACAAACTGTCAAACTCCAAATGATTTTAAATGACAAAATGTTGGTGGTTAAGATGACGAGTAGTAGAGAAGTATGGAAGACGATGACATGCTGCGCCGACCCCAAATTAATTGGGATAAGGGCAAGAAAGATGATGATGTAGATGGTTATAAGTTCAAAATCGAATGAGAAAGGGGTTTGAATTTAATGGCAGTCCTAACTTTCGCCATATTTTTTTTTTTCAAAGTTGCGGCCACGCTTATAACCTGTATCAATCGGTAGCTGGCATCAATACAAAAGTGTCACGTTTTCGAGATATAAGCTAACAAAGTTGTGCTGAAGATGCCATCAGTGAATGGACTTTAACTTTGATAACTCGAATCTCGGAAACGTGACACTCGTGAGCTATCGATTGTGGCCGCAACTTTGAAAAAAAAGCAAGTTAGACCGGCCAGGCTTCATACAAAACTCTTCCAAGTCTTTTGACAGTTTATGGTAACTTGATGCGCTGGCGACTGTACCTACAACTCCATTATATTATCAACACCCATTAGAAGACGTGAGGTTTTCACTGCATAAAAAATTCATCTTTCTTTTAGTCTAAAACATTGTATTTAATCCTCTTCCGAATCAAAGACGTTTTGTATTACAATTTCGAAATAGGATTAATAACCAAGCATTGGATCCCGGATTATTAGAATTTCATGCGGTCTTAATTCTAAATCTCGGAGATTAAGTACACGAACTAACGGCAATATTACTTAATTCTCATTTCAAGAATCTGTAATCCCCGAAGGGTTAGGCAGAGGTGTAACTAACATTACACCCACATTTCGCCAGTTATTTTGAAGCCCCATGTAATAGGGGGCGAGCCTATTGCTAACAACCGGGCACTAACCCAGACTTCGTGACTGCTACTGAGAAATTCGTTATGGAAAAACCCAACAACACTTTACCCGACCCGGGAATCGAACCCAGCACCTTATGTTCAGCAGTCGCGCTCGCGACCACAGGACCAACGAGGCAGTGGAGGTGTAATATAATATGAAACTATATACACTGAGGTGCGGTCCCTACTCTTCATGGAATACAAGTGTGGAATATCAAACTCAGCTAGAAACACTAACGCACCGGATTGAACACTAAACAATGGCGTAACATCCCAGATTCTTAGAAACAGAACAGCTATTCCAGTGATCGCTAGATAATTAGAAAATTGCTATTTAACTGATACGGATCTATGTGGGTAGGCTGTGGTTCGGGGAAGCGACGGCCGATGGCGGCGATGGCTAGCCGAGTGATTCAGCATTGTTTCCTAATTAGTCAAATTATGCTAGGTTTGTTTCTTTATGTGTTTTCGACGAAATGGTATTTGGGTAGTATAACGTGTGAAATCAGCTGAAGGCTTAGTGAGGGCTTTCTTTTGCGAAAAGATGTCCAACATAAATTAAGTTTCGTCTGTTTAGCGTGGTTATTCAAGGTCTAAACATGGCAGGTTTACGTTCAATAATATAGATTCTTAGGTAATTGTATTCTGCCCAAATTGTATTTTTTTAATCGAAATTGAAATTGAGAATATTTATTTCAGACCAATCACACTGTAATCGATACAAGTCCATATTATGTTAGTAGATAGATGGATGAGCGGATGGCGGATGGTTGGATGGTGGTGGTGGGTTGATTGGATGTTGATAGGTAGGTTGGTAGACAAAATATGAAACAGTTAATAAAAATAATCACCTATTTAGTTGAAACACAAAGCCTAACTGGTCCTCTCCCAAAATAATAAGAAAACGACTACGACTGGTTGTTCTTGATCCTTTCCGTTTTCTCGTGAAACTATTTTCCTACGCAGAAACTTGTAATATTAGCGGAGTCAGCTACGCCACCTGTTACACTGTTGTTGACGGATATGCTGTCAAACAACATTGTTATGTTTTCCCTATAAAATAGTTATTATACTAAGGGCCCTTTCGGCACATACGGCTCAATGTCCCGTGAGACACTTGACTTTTGATAAACTTTTGAATGCCTGGGTATCAAAATCCAAAAAAGCGCGAAAAAGTAACAGGCAGACAGAGGTACTGTTGCAATTCCTAAACTAAAAAAGAAAAAACTAAAAAAAACTTGACACTTGACTTTTGATAAACTTGTTGAATGCCCGGGCAATAGGTATTCCGCAACATGCTCTGAAGCACAGAAACACTAAGCCCAGGCTACTGACTGAAAGACCCTAATAATGAACTGTGTGTATGCAAGCTTTATGACTCATAATTTTCGTAACGCAGCGCGCCGTAGACCTTCGCCTACGCGGCTACGCAGCTACGAAAATAAATCCTGTGGACTTCGCCCGTTAAACTGATAATATCATAACATACATTCTAGTGTAAATAGATTCAATGAAGTAAATAAAATAGAAAAAAAGGGTTATACATTTTTAAACATTTTTTTGTGATTAATCTCGTTTCACGGAAAATGTGGGAGGAAGAATGTGCTAATTTATTTGTACTGATATAGTGTAGGCGTCGTTATATAATATTAAGACATAAATTCTACTTAGCTTAGCTTACGTGTAACTTCGTCCGCTTTTCTGACCAAAAAGGTCACGAATTAACGCAACGATCGTTGATCGCTTTAGTTAGGACGCAGGACTAATGATGGCACGAATTTTACGGTTGGATATTTCTTTTAAAGAGACAAACGAAGTAGTGCACGTTTGTCATTTAAAAGAAAAGCAAAGAATATTGTTCTATGA
This sequence comes from Noctua comes, assembly GCA_963082995.1. Taxonomy (NCBI): domain Eukaryota; kingdom Metazoa; phylum Arthropoda; class Insecta; order Lepidoptera; family Noctuidae; genus Noctua; species Noctua comes. Next base: position 2,851,454 of record OY720279.1, on the reverse strand, counting down.
CCTTTCTTCCAAGAAGATAGACAGAGGAGTCCGTCTGTTATGAACAAAAATAATATTCTTTTATAACAGTTCGTTTGCCAGTCGTGCTAATTATAATATAAAAGAAACTTGGTACAGAGAATTTTTCACTAGGAATCCACCTCGGAGTCGCACGAGTGCAATTTACAAATGAAGAAAATGAAAAGCGCGCTTATCATATAAATTAAAAATAAATATTTTTATCTGCCATACAAACCTTATCCTATCAATTACGAACACAACAAAAAATCAGCCAAATCGTCAACCGATTTGGCCAGGCGACGGACGGCTCGACATAAATCGAGCCGTTGTTATGTGCGTGTGTTATCCTTCATACTTGCGGGAATTTGATTTTCATTTATATACAGGGTGTAACAGAAAGGGTATAGTCATATGAAAGGATATGCTGCAGACCATCAAACTGAACAACTGAAAACAACGCAACTCATAACGCGTATCGTAATGCGTTATCGAAATTTTGTATGGGACAGCTGATAATTTTTTCGCATTTACGATATTGGACCCAAGGAGAAAATCGAACAGATTGATGGTCTGCAGCATATCCTTTCATATGACTATACCCTTTCTGTTACACCCTGTAGATTAAGCTGAGAATTAGTACTACTTGTACGTCAAAATAAAATAATACAGCACCTAAAAACCCACTCCTCACGACTTCCTAGTTAGAACACTAGGAACCATTGCCTGTTTTTCGCATTTTTTCGAGCAATGATGGATCGACGGTTTTCAAAGTTTGTCGCCTACGATCAAAATGCAAATATAAGCAAAAACAGGGTACTCCTACATTTTATCATTGAAGCAGGTTTTAATTACAGGCTTAATGAACTTTTTGAGCTGTAGGCGTCATGATAGGACTAAAAGTTAGGCGCCATTGTTGTGATGTCCACCCTCAGAGATTTGAGAAATTAATTTAAGTAGTTTGTCTTATCATGTAAATAGTACAGGGGCTCGTGGCTAAATAAAAACAGCCGCTCGGGCCGATCTTCAGGTTAAGCCGCGCTTGGCTGGGTTGGTCCGGGGATGGGTGACCACCCATTACATACCGAGTTTATTCCGCGCCTCGGAAAGCACGTTAAGCTGTTGGTCGCGGCTGTCAATTGTAGATTTTTGACAGTGGTTACAGGTAGTCAGTGGCCCGAAAGTCTGACAAGCAGTCTTACTAAGGGGTGTCGTATTACTATTACCTAGTACTAACTGGGTTGTGGCGGTCAGATAGACAGCCGCTCCATGTAAAATACTGGTATTGAGCTGCTTTCGGTTAGACTGGAAGCCGACCCCGAGAGTTAGGTAAAAGGCTAGGCAGGCAATTGCGTTCATCATAATTAAATGCCTGGTATGCCTCAGGCTTTATGTGCCCATATTATACATATATACAACATTATTTTTAGTATAATTATGCGAAACCTGAATACAGTTTGTTCAGAATAAGTAACTGAATCGATTCCAATAATTTTTAAACCATGTTTTATTTTGTCCCAAAAATATTTAAAAAAGGTTACAAGTTGGACACCGAGCGACACTAAGTACCTAACGCAGTCATTTAGGTACCTAGTGCCAAATTACTATTATCAATGTGCTCAAGACTACCAAGGAGGCGCGCCCGCGGGCGCGCCCCGTTTTAACCACGTTTTTGTGCGGACAACCAGGTAACAAAACAAGCTTATAACTTTGTGATTTTTCATGATTCTGTTTTGAAATTTTGTACATAGAGTCTTTACATAAAAATACTAGACACGTGTGAAAAATTATTGGAATCGAATCAGTTACTTATTCTGAACAAACTGTATTCAAGTTTCGCATGTACTAAAAGTAATGTTGTATATGTACCGCAGCGTATGCGTGTACTTTTCGCGTAATCCATATACATTCCATATCCGGGAAACTCGTAGTTATTTAACTACGAGTTATAATTATGTAATTTACCGCCTACAGCTATTTGACTTAGGCCGCAGTCTACGGCGTAGCTCGTAGGCCGATAATATTATTAACTAACACAATACAATACCGTCTTTGTTTTACGATGTAACCACATGGCCGTTTGACACAATATAAAATTAATCAGAAATCCAACTAGGCCCTGGTTGTGCCCTAGTTGTCACACACACAGCAAGATTCACGAATCATCATACTATCTTAAGTCATCAGCTGCCTAGCCATTTTCCAAGTTTATTGAGGTCGGCTTCCAGTCTTACCGGATGCAACTGAAAACCAGTATTTTACATGGAGCGACTGCCTACCTGACCTGCACATTCCAGTAAGTAGTGTTTAATACGGTACCCCTTCATCATCATCATCATTCATCATTTCAGCCGAAAGACGTCCACTGCTGGACATAGGCCTCCCCCAAGTGTCGCCACATTGACCGGTCCCGTGCGTCTCGCATCCAGCGGATCCCTGCAACCTTTACGAGGTCATCGGTCCACCTAGTGGGAGGCCTTCCAACGCAGCGTCTTCCGGTTCGCGGTCGCCACTCCAGAACTTTTCGGCTCCATCGGCCATCCGTTCTGCGAGCAATGTGCCCTGCCCACTGCCACTTAAGTTTGGCTATTCTTCGGGCTACCCCTTAATAAGACTGGTTGTCAAATTTTCGGGCCACTGACTACCTGTAAATACTGTCAAAGTTCTACAAATTACAGCCGGGAGCAACGGCTTAACGTGCTTTCCGAGGCACGGAGGAAACTCGATATGTAATGGATGGTCACCTGTCTACAGACCGACCTTGGCAAGTGCGGTTCGACCTTGAAGATCGACCCCTGCTGCTGTTATTTTTCAACCTCAAGCTCATCACGGTACCTGATTTGTGCCAAAGCCATCACGACTGACGTTTCTTATCTGTAATAAGGGACTCCCGTAGAAAAAACTTCGGCTTTTATAAAATAATGATAGTCTGCCATTCACAGGGTCTCGGGCCACATAAAACATAACCACTTGTCTTCGAGCGACAACCCCGTCTTACTCACGCGTAACCGAGCTACCTGATGCATGCTTAGAGGATTCTTTGACCACTTGTTCCTAGTTGAAATACTGTATGTCAATACTTACTTGGGTGGGGGGGTCCTTAACTATAAATCGTGAAGATAGTAAAAGGGGGGTTAATCATTCAGATATTATTACTATGAACTGTTTTGTCGTAGCTCAGTGTCTATGTCGTATTAACGGAATATTGCCTTTGACTGTGTAACCCCACATGCTTTTGACTGTGGGCCATAACTTTACTAATAATATAACCTCCGAATACTTGAGAAAGATTGGGCTTTGTTTGGCGTACCATCGTCTACGGCGGCGGCGTAGGCAGACATTGTGTTAATCTAAAACAAAAGCGCCTCGTGTTTACGATTAAAGTAAAAGCTCTGAGAATTCTTGAAATAAAATTAAAATAGTCTTTATTTACTACAACTATTCAAAATTTGACATAAGATTACTACCATATAATAGTACTTATAGGTATTTATGATCACATTTAATAATTATGAGTATGTATATATAAGTTAATTTATATATTATTCCGCACCCAAATACGCGCTTCGACGTGGAGTTGAGCACACCAGCCCGTTATACAATACAATAATTTATATTAGTAGTAGTCGCCGCGTAGGCCCCTCCTAAGCCTTTCCACACATTTCTTTCCCGTGCCTCACGTATCCATAAGGCTCCACAGCTCTGGTTGAAGATGTCTCTCCATCTTTTATTTGGTCTCTCTTTTTCTCTTCTCCGATAGCTTGATACCCATTCTGTAAAACGTTTTGTCCGCTTGTGTAAATCATCCTACAAATGTGGATTCTTAAAATAGTAAAGGAAAAGTGGAGTTCTAACCACAGAGCGGTTCAAGTGAAGTTGTCGTAGCGTCGTAGACCACTGTCTACGGCGTAGCCCAAAGTCGTAGCTTACTTTTATTTTGACTCCATAGTCGAAATTAAAACAAGTTCGGCCGAGTTAGCCTTATAGACTAATAAAGTTGACCAACACCTACTTCTTACGACGCGACGTCCATTGCAGAGTTTTAATTGTAACCGAGACTGTTCTTCTAAGTTTACATAATATCAAAATGGGAAACGTGGCTGCCTCCTTGGTCTAAGTGGTCGAAAGCGCGACTGCTGAGCATGAGGTCCTGGGTTCGATTCCCGGCTCAGGTAAAGTGTTATTGGGTTTTTCTATCAGGAATTTATCAGTGGCAGCTACGGAATTTGGATTTGTGCCCGATTCGAGGAAGGCATACCTTGCTTTTTCCTTTATTCAAAAATTCCTCCGACCCGGAACACAGAATTACGTCATGTGTATACCTCATGATCAAATGAAATATGAAACAGGAAATGTTTATATTTTGATACGAGAGTTACTATCAATAAAATACCTGTAAGATTATCAACTAATCACAGGCATTTCACGAACATGTGCGTCAAAATAAATAGCTACCCACGCAACATACCTACTATGAATAGTACGCTGGCATATTTCATTATAATTTCACGAATACTACGCCCAAAACTATTGTACACTGAAATAAGGTAAGATGTACGTCTGTTAATGTTTTTAGATTTAATTATGGTAATAAATTATACGGTTCATACTTTGAGCTGTCGTTTGTGAAATATGCTTACCCAATACTCCTACACTTATCGTGGGTGAAGCTTAAGAGCGGCCAACCCATCATACTTTTCATACAAACGCTCTTACGTGATTATGCCGTGGTAACACATCTATCTTTGATTTTTTTTTTACTGATAGGTATCTTATGCACTATATCTAGGTTTCTATCAAAGCAAAAATAAAAAATTTGGAGAAACAAATTCAGTATATGCCTCTAAAAATCTGCTATTTTGCACTTATTTACCGTGGAATCGTTCCATGTGCGAAAGAAAGCCGATCAACTAACTACCAACACAAATAATGTTAAGTTCGCGCTAGTATTTTGCGAAGGGCTTAAAGTTTATGAATAGAGATATGAGGAGCAGGGTATAAAGTGTCCCATCCGGCATTGAAGAGGGAGGATCCTCCATCTGGTTTTGTGGCTGGTGGGATACTGCCTTACAGTTGTCGGAATGTTGTATACAGGGTAGATGGGATATTGATGCTAAAACGGTTACTACGTATTCATTCTGAAGTCATCATTCTTAAGTACCTACATCATTCTGTACCTACATCATTCTGAAGTACCTGCATCATTCTGAAGTACCTACATCATTCTGAAGTACCTACATCATTCTGAAGTACCTACATCATTCTGAAGTACTTACATCATTCTGATGTACCTACATCATTCTGAAGTACCTGCATCATTCTGAAGTACCTACATCATTCTGAAGTACCTACATCATTCTGAAGTACCTACATCATTCTGAAGTACCTGCAGCATTCTGAAGTACCTACATCATTCTGAAGTACCTACATCATTCTGAAGTACCTGCAGCATTCTGAAGTACCTACATCATTCTGAAGTACCTGCATCATTCTGAAGTACTTACATCATTCTGAAGTACCTACATCATTCTGAAGTACCTACATCATTCTGAAGCCCCAAGCATAGTATTTTTTTTTAAAACAAGTGTTTTTCACAAAACTGCCGATAAAAAATTATATGTGGGGGGTGTTCAGAATGATGTCTGAATACGTGGTTACCGTTTTAGCATCGTCGGTGTCCTTTCCATCTTCCACGGGCTTTACTCGCGGATCATTTTGATTGCGCGATGCAAGATTTCTAGATCTCATCTTGTGTCATAGATGTCGCTGCTGATTTTTTTGTAGTTTTGCCTGTGTCGCTACAGTAACCAAATTTCGCTAGTTATGATCAGACATTGCCATTCACTGGTCACGAATCCCGACCCCTGATTACCAAACTTGCTGATTGCTATAATCTTGCCTCAGTATCATTCGGATTAGTCGTACATTATGTATGAGTTACAAATAAATTTCTTTTAAGGTAATTTTAATTTTCTAAATGTGCTGCTGATATGTATCAACTACATTAATACCTGCTACCTTTCTTATCTATGCTTTCTACAATCGACACGATCGATATCAGTAGAAAACACCCCTGAGTGTTTTGTTATTTATCGTTGACATGTTATACTCCACCAACCCCCACTGGAAACACAAAACCTATCCCATCTCCATAGATTATGGTGTCGCTAACTTATTTATAAGTGTATAATGCTCATTCTCATACACATTAGGCGACAGTAGCGAAGGGTCAATTTTATTTTAGAGGTAAGCCGGAGTACATTTCTTAAATGTGATTTTATTATTTGTCTATGGAATACTGATTGAGCCCGTTTTCAAAGGGAAGCCGGTAGGAATCGAGTTGTATGGAACCTTCACCACTGTTAGGCGACATCTAAATGAATACCAAATAGTCAGTTAAGCACCAACAGCGCACTTGTATTTAGGCATTACATACTCGTTTTAATTAACACTAAGCAACACCCAGATTAATGCCTAAATACAAGCTGACTATTGGCGCTACTCGTGGGACTGCCCACAAGCCAAGTTGAGAGGTCACAAACTGTGCCTAGATAAAGTTTAACTAGCCTACCACTACCTAGGCCACAAACACCACTATAAATATTCCCTCAGGAGTGAAACTACATAAATGAAATACCAAGTGCTACTAAGTTGTCTTGATCTAGCGTGGGATAAAGAGAAAATGATAATAATAACTAATATTATTATTTCGACTTGGCACACGCGGTTGTCGACATGTGGAATTTGAACTCGGCTGTCGCTGTGCCGATCGTCGTGACGGCAAATATCCTGATGGTCAAGTACCTCGACGATCATCTTTCGAGGCTCTCTCTTGAAGTTTGGAGTAAAGGCCTGATTCAGAAGGCAGTACTCCTCGATACGGTTCGCATTGTGAAGAGGTTCCTGTCTCTGGAACCTTACCACCGGTAGCTTAGACCCTGCTCCTGCGAACCACAATTTTTATGTGTTTTAATTTATTAAGAAAACTATAAGAATATGTTACACAATGAACAAACGGATTGATTATAACAGACTAGCTTTTTACCCGCGGCTTCAACAACGTGGAGGTCGAAAATTTCCCACACGAAAGTGGAACCGGGATTAGAAGTATCAAGTAATCCCTAGTCATAGTTTATTACTTTCATCGAAGCCTGCTCAGCCGGTAAGCCGTGAAAAGGCGACAGACAGACCGTCGCATCATACAGAATTACTCTTGCATTCATATATTTGTTTATAATTTAGTGTCAGGCCATTTAAAACAGTTTTTACAATTATCGGTTCCTGCGTTACATACCCCAAACAGTATACGTTAGGTTGAAAGATGGATGGATGGCTAGACTAGACTTATCACCGGTTCGAGGAGGTCATGTTGTTGACAGCCAAATTACGACGTCCAACAGGTTATCCCAATGGGGCAATTTCATTGGAATTGATGCCTGTAGTTTTACCAAAAAGTACTGAATATTTATTGGTATTTCTTTTTAGCCTCTTCACAATCGTCGATACTTTTATGCCTTAGAACAGACATGATGAGGTGAGCCATAATAAACCTTAAAGCTATGTTGTGGTCAGAATAAAGGTCATTGATGGTATATTTTCGTGATTATATCTATTATGTCTTTAAGCATTACATACTCATTTTAATTAATACTAAGCAACACCCAGATTAATGCCTAAATACAGAACAAGAAAAAAAAAGGGTGTGTATACAAGGTGGAGACGACAATACGACAATTTTGGCCAAGGTTTTTGAAGTAGCGAGTTGGCAACATGTGTGTAACGTTTATCCCGATGCGGGATTCGTTAACCTGTTGGTGGTAGCCTATTATCTACACTATGTAGAAAATATTCAATCGAAAATATCCAGTAATTTTCGATTGAATTTTTGTATGCAGACTGGGAACGTCATGAGTTACATACAGTTTAATTTATTGTCGCATTGTCGTATCCACCCTGTATATAAGATTTATTCATTCGTACTGTCAATGGAAAGCCTTGACACCGCAATGCCGAAAGTACTATACTAAGTACTAAAGTACTATTACTGCTTGCCTGGGAGCTATACACGCTCAAGCGAAAGTGGCCTTTTGATGGCCCGCAGTCATGCACATGTCCTAGGTTTACTTTAGACAGCTTATAGGCATACATTTCTATGGTACGATGCACCGTCGAAGTTTCCGTATCGCCCGACTAAGTGAACGTTTGGGTTTGCTAACTGTCCAACTGTTTAACTCTATTCAAGCTGCATAGTTCGGAGTGTTCACATAGGTTCGTCTGATTCAATGCAACGTGTATATTCACGTTATTGTAGCAGGAACTGCTTATATATGATTAAAAATGAGCAGTGCTATTTCTTTTTTTTTACATTTTTTTGTTTAACTTGCCTTGTTTTTTAGTATCTATGTGTGAGTCAAATCTTGCAAATGAATTTCAAACCAGTTTCTCCCAACCGATTGAGCTGAAAATTTGCACACACTTTTGGTTCTGGTGACAATACATTTTTATGACAGACATGACGTGATCCCTGCAGCCTGGATCGTCTCCTCGCAAAGGAACTCAACGGTTAATAGCACGGACTTTGTGTAATACGCATTAAGTTTTGACAGATAAACCTAATTTTCTTAAACAAAAGTTTAATTTTTATGTGTCGGTTAACTTAGCCGTAATAAATAAGAACATTATTTATACCCCCTCATTATTTTCTCATTTTTTAAACCTCTGAAAAGCCTTTGAATAAAATTTTATGACACACCGCATAAACTCTTCAAAGTACTATTCTTCCAGGAGAAGGAAATGTAAGTTCAATTCCCTGAAATAAAGCATAAAATATACGACGTATCTACTAGTAGCGCATTACTAAAATATGATATCAACTTTCACTCCATGTTTCTGTTAGTCAATCTCGAAAGTGGTATTTGATTAAGTTTTTAACAAAAAATAATTGCTGTAGTTAAACAAGCTGTAAACCGACCCTTCACAAAGCCGGCAACCAAGCATTCTGTGCATCAAGGTAAGTAACTCTCCGCAAAAATTATTGCTTGGAAACTACTTGTTTTTATAAGATTTTAAACTATCATGGTCACTAACATTTCTATTAATACTAACGGGATATTTACCATGTTTACTGTTTGTTATGAGTTCCCGATATTTTTTTGTTTTTTTTTTTTTATATCGGGATATCATAACAAACAGTAAACATGGTAAATATCCCGTTAGTATTAATAGAAATACTTGTTTTTAGGTGAAAAATCACGGGTTTCTTTAGGACTCAATGTAACGAACTCGAATATTGTGCTGATGAATGCATTGAATAGTACAGGAGTCACGGAAGTATCACTACATAGTATAAAACAAAGTCACTTCCCGCTGTCGTGTCTGTCCCTATGTATGCTTAGATCTTTAAAACTACGCAACGGATTTTGATGCGGTTTTCAGTAATAGATAGAGTGATTCAAGAGGAAGGTTTATATACTATAATGCACCCGTGCGAAGCCGGGGTGGGTCGCAAAGTAAAGTTATAACATTAAAACTTGTATATTTTTTTCAACTTATGAAAAAGTTGGAACTTTGAACTCAAATATCTCTGTAATTAGAAAATTCCCAATGACGGGGAGAACAAGTGCTTATCGACTTCATAAAGGATCCTTTAACACCCATTAGTTCAGTGCCATAATTATCGTAAAAGAAAGAGTATGAAAGATAGATTTCAACAAAAATAGACTGAGTAGGAAATAACGAGTAGTTTATTATGTACGTAGTTACCTAAAAAAGAAACCTCAATAATCAGTGGTATAGACTAAAATAGACTTAATTATGAATTCACGACACATCAAAACATAGCAAGCACAAATTGCTTTGAGATGAGATACTGTTTGAGAGCATGACAATGTGTAGGTGGTAATTAAGTCCGTTTTCACTAACACTAGACGACACCTACTTTAATACCTAAATGAAAAAACGTTATTCGATTTTCAACTTTCGGTGCCTTGGGTATTAGTGTATTATTGTTTACAGACAGCCAAAATACATCCCCTGCTAACCCTCTCCACGAATCGCCGCAATGACCGGTCCTGCACTGTCCACATCCATCGGGCAGCATACACAATAGATAACTTGTGGGAGGCCCAATCCAGGCTTCTGGCTGGAAACGCTAACTGAAAGCTTTCCAAAACTTGAATGTACTTAATTTGTTTCATTCCACATTCTCACGACATTGAAATACATATAATATAAATGATAAAAATGAAAGTTTATCTACTCCTTTCGTTTTTAGGGTTCCGTACCAAAAAGGTGCACAACGGAACCCTAATACCAAGGCTCCGTTGTCTGTCCGTCTATTACAGAGCAGATATTTTGAACAGTAATAAGTATGTGGTGATCCTTAGTTCCTCGCTGCACTAGCATAAAACCTTATTATAGTATCGACCTTTTTTTTAATGGAATCATAGAAGAACTGAATCTTTATTTTTACGACAGATGTATATTAAAAAAAAAGGTTTTAAGTTAGTGTAGACGTAGAGGAACTGAGGATCGTCACAGATAGACACTTGCATTATCACAGAATGTGTGTTATTTTATTTATTTATTTTTAATTTATTTTATTCTATTCGGGAAACTTACACCTAATAGAAACAGTGTTCTTAAACAATATGCATTTAAAGGCCATTTACAAGTTTCCATCGATAAACACTTGATACAAAAAGACAACAAAGGTAGGTTCAAAATATCATATCTATACATATAAAATTCAAAGTCCTGACTGACTGACTGACTGACTGACTTATATATCAACGCACAGCCCAAACCACTGGTCCTAGAGACATGAAATTTGGACAGTGTACTCTTTGTGAAGAGTAGGTATCCACTAAGAAAGGGTTTTTCGAAATTCCACCCCTAAGAGGGTGAAATGGGGTGTTGAATTTTCTATGAAACTTTTTATTCTCTGAGTCGATTGACTTGAAATTGTGTCTACATATACTTCAGTTAAAATGATGAGATACGTGTATCACAGTTTTTCCAAAATCATCCCCCAATTTAAAATTCAATGTCCTGACTGGCTGACTGATACATCAACGCACAGCCCAAACCACTGGTCCTAGAGACATGAAATTTGGACAGTGTACTTTTTGTGAAGAGTAGGTATCCACTAAGAAAGGGTTTTTCGAAATTTCACCCCTAAGTGGGTGAAATGGGGTGTTGAATTTTCTATGAAACTTTTTATTCTCTGAGTCGATTGACTTGAAAATGTGTCTACATATACTTCAGTTAAAATGATGAGATACGTGTATCACAGTTTTTTCAAAATCATCCCCCAATTTAAAATTCAATGTCCTGACTGGCTGACTGATACATCAACGCACAGCCCAAACCGCTGGTTCTAGAGACATGAAATTTGGAGAATGTACTCTTTGTGGAGAGTAGGTATCCACTAAGAAAGGGTTTTTGAAATTTCACCCATAAGAGCGTGAAATGGGGTGTTGAATTTTCTGTGAAACTCTCTCGAGGTCGATTGACTTGAAAATGTGTCTACATATACTTCAGGTAAAATGATGAGATACCTGTATCACAGTTTTTCCAAAATCATCCCCAATTTAAAATTCAATGTCCTGACTGGCTGACTGATACATCAACGCACAGCCCAAACCGCTGGTTTTAGAGACATGAAATTTTAGAATGTACTCTTTGTGGAGAATAGGTATCCACTAAGAAAGGATTTTTTGAAATTCCACCCCTAATAGGGTGAAATGGAATTTTATGTGAAACTTTTTATTCTCGGAGTCGATTGACTTGAAAATATGTCTACTTATACTTCAGTTAAAATGATGAGACACGTGTATCACAAAATCATCCCCCAATTTAAAATTCCATGTCCTGACCGGCTGACTGATATACCAACGCACAGCCCAAACCGCGGGTCCCAGAGATATGAAAATAGGAGGGTGTATTCCTTGTGAAGAGTTAGTATCAGAATTTCGAAATTCCTACCCCTTAGAGGGTGAAATGGGGTGTTGAATTTTCTGTGAAACTTTTTACTCTCGGGGTCGATTGACTTGAAAATTTGTGTACATACTCTTCAGATAAAATCCAGTAAATCCGATGTCCAATCTCAAACCAAGGTATCAATATTTCACGTATCTAATTTAATTGATATAACTTTATAATAATAATTGCAAGTTATTACCAAGTGCATGTAAATCTATGTATGTATTTTAGATAGATACAAATATTACTTATTATTCCAGAAGTAAGATCCCGTGGGCAATTCAATAACTCCACGCGGGCGAAGCCGCGGGCATAAGCTAGTAATATACATAAATCAGGAAACAAAATAACGTGATCGATTAATACAAACTACAAACTAAAAATCATTCAGACGCAAACAATTGCTTTTCCGTAAAAAAGCTTTTCACCACCAGAAACACTGGTATTGAAAATGTCCAAATCATGTTAACTAGTCAGTTTATTAAAACTTCTGCTCGCACGGGTTAGAAACGAATTCTGCCTGTAGGTACGCGGACTTGGAATGAGGAATATGCAACAAACTAGGTTTGCGAAACATTTTTCAGTGTGTAACAAATCATAAACTACATTTGCGATTTTAAATAAGTATGCCATATCAGCAATGCGTCTGCGCTCACGCCAGCGTCAACGTCATTCGTTTATGGCAGTTGTAATAAAAAAATAATGGGATCTTTTAATTTAGTTTTAACAAGGTTTTTTCAACGTTTTTTTTTTGGAACTATTTGCGAGTCCGACTCGCACTTGGCCGGTTTTTCAATCATACGATAGGCAAATGAAAAAATGATGCCGAGTGACGAAATTCAACATCGTTGGATCGGTTCACCCATTCATTGCAGGTTTTAGGTTTGACTCATTTATAGTCATTTGAGTCGAAAGGTGCCTGAATAAAAGCTAAGAAAGTAACTCCGCCATAAAACACCATTTCCCATAATGGTAACGTAACATGTCACTTGCAAGACAGAAGTCTTTCCCGGGTATCCAATAGTGAATTAGTGCTTTAGCTTTCTTCCTAAGTTCTCAAGTCAACAGATTTGTGGCATCACGTTGCGAGCCCTCGTGTACTCAGTACATCGAAAGCTAATTTAGGCACATTGATTTATATATTGAGGCGTAACTAAATACGTAAATAATTACCTACGCCCACCGTATTTCTGGAGGTCATTGTACCCTGTAATCGAAAATGTAATAGTGATAAAATAATGTCTCTGTTTTGACGTGACAACTTCTTATAATTCGATGGAGCCGGCTGCATGCACGAAGAAATGAGGCGTTCCATAAAACAATTGCTCAACGCACATTCGTTTTTTCAAAAATGCAACCATTCCATCAGTATTTTCTTATGACGTTGTCACGTTCAACTATCGTCAGTAAACCGACTTTACAGACAACCGATTTTTTAGGTGTGCGGTGTATATTGGGCAACACGTTAGTTGTAACAAAACCAATAGGGCAATGAGCGGCCGGCCGTACGTCTATTTAAAAATAACCATCCTTTAGGGCTCCGCCGCAGTCGGGTATAAACTGGGAAAGTAAATAGCCGCATTTTTACAACTTTAATTATACGTAAATGAAATGCTATTTTGATTGGAATACCTTCATAGCCCACAGCCAATCAGTCTACAAGGAATGCTTAGTAAACATTAAATCAATCTAAAAAATGCAAATGAAACCACAAATTAATAACTCTCCATAAAAATAATTAATAGCAAACGTTTCATTCAGAAAAAATGTAACCAATATCAATTTCTCCGAGATTATAGAGGGAACATATTGCAATTCGATTAAACTCGATACCGATGCGTGTAATAAATATTAGAGATGTGACCAATGACCATAGATTACTCATACCATAGAGAAAAAGGTCGTTGCGTTTTGTTTTTTTCGCGCCAAAAGCCAATAGTGGGTGTGTTTCAGCGCGTAAATTGTTGCGTCAACATTTGTAATTTTTTAATGAATTACGACGTAGTGAAGGTTTAAATGAGACCTAACTCCTATGGCCCCTGTTTTCTTACAACTAATTAGTGAGGTAGGCTTTTGTATAATTGATACTATTTGTAAACTATTAACGAATATGGGGCAATGTGTAGGTTGACTACTTTGTTGGTCTAGTGGTCGCAAGCGCGACTCCTGGGTTCGATTCCCGGGTCGAGCAAAGTGTTATTAGGTTCTTCCGTGAGAAATTTCTCAGTAGACAGCCAAGGAGTCTGTATTTGTTAATTAGCATCGCACGGTATTGTTTAACATGGGACTTAAACACAACTGGCGAAATGGTCAATATTAGGTCTAATATTAGGTTCACTTCAGCGTGATGTTATTTTAATGGTAATGTGAAGTTTGCGTTTGTGTGTCAAAAAAAAAAACATAATTAGCCCTTACTCTACTCTTCTCTAAGCATGACATCTAAGGCCTGTCTTAGAAAGTCTTTGAGCAAGCTTCAAAGAAGCCAAGTAGGTATTTTACAGTTAAAATTTCGGATCATAAATCAAAAGCCCACTACACACCAACCTAGACCCACGGTTAAAACAAATGCAGTATGAAATTCACGAGCGCTAAATATGTATACCTACGCATAGCAACTTTAAGATGTGATTTTATGTTGTGACGAACATAGTCTTTTGGACCCCTACTATTATGAAACAGGTGTTATCTAAAACTTGGAGTTGTATTCCACGAGGAAATCGCTTTTGAAATCTAAGCTATTCAAAATTTACAACATGATTTACAAGACTTTCCGCTAAATCCATACGTCTTTTGCTTACCCTACCACGAAATTAACACCATAAAGCTCCTATTCAAATGGGCTCGAATTCCCAAAAAAAAGGGCTCATCTGCAACACCTACGTCACGATTACGTAGCATAGTTACGCGAGGGAGGTACAGCCCAACAGCTCTTATGTTATAAGGCCGTCCCGCGAACAGCGCTCGCCATTCGTAACGCAACGATGAAACCATACGCAGCCTGCACGACCGCGGTGCTTGCCTTGCTGCTGGCCGGTTAGTTTCACAAGTTTTTTTTTTATATGCTATTTGACTTTCTGTATCTTTTTAGTAGTAATATTTTTGTTGTTTCGAAAAAGTTTTATTACTTTTTTTTTCAAAACTAAAAAAAAAGTTAAGCGATTTTTTATTCTTATATTTTTATTAACTGTATTATTCTATTCGATTTAAATAATTCTATTCATTTTCACAACAAATCGATAAAAATAGAGTAATGAAAACAGGCTGGAAATAATTGTTAAAAAGTTTTCATTTGTTTTAAAAAGTCATCGTTCCTTTTTTCGTTCCAATTTTGATTGTTTCCTTGTGGTAATTACTGTCCGCACATTTTCTTGTGATTATTTTTCAACACAAAACTTTTATTTTTCTCTTGATTTTTAATGTGTTAACAATAAGTTTGGCGCTGTTTGGTAAGTAATTTAAACTATGTTTTGATGCTGGATCAACTTTATTAAGACTAAAAACTTATGTGATCACACTTTTCCTTTTAAGTAAACGGTCTTCAGGACGAATTTTCATGATCTTAGTGAAATTGCTCCCCCACAAAGTTGGCAAAGCGTCGATAACTTGTTGAATTCGACACATAACTATTTACGACTGTGTCATTCAATTCGGATAAAATTTTATGAAGAATATTGAAATGTTTGTTGAGTAAATTCTATAGTGCCATTTTAGTAACTAAAAGTTAATTCATAATGTTATGAAAACTGTAGTTGTTCGGTTGTTGGATGGTATTTTCTTGTTTTCTTTTTAATCAAATAACCGCGTGGTTGTTTTCTTTTTTACGGTTTAGCGGGAAACTAACAATAAAGTTAAGTGGAACCGTTTTCCCATTAATTAAAAAATACCCTACTCGTATTCCATTGCTTTTTCCAACGTAATTACAGACAACGACTTACACTATACTTTGTACTTTGAAAAGCAAGAAAAGTTGTGTATAAATTTTAATTTAATCGCGATTTTTCAAATATTAGGCTCGAGTTGACAATTATTTTGATTATTATTTTTTTATTAAATTCTCCCTTACAACTATCATTACACTTATAAAACTATGAAAAACGGAAAAAACTAGTAGTACTTATAATAACATCTAATCATAGCTTCTATACTATTTCCCTAACTATAAAAACACAATATTTAAATTAAAAACAACAACATTTTGCCCACTCTACACTATAACATAAAATAAACAACAGTATATTTGTGAATTCACTCAAACGGCATGTAAATACATCGATCTTGACGTGAAGATCGTTAATAAACCGAATTACGTAATTATTTGTTACATGATTTTGAACAAAACTAAGACACATCTTTCCCTAATTACTCACAAAATCTGAATCATAATTATTATCCTCCTTCTCGGGACCGTGGCCTCGTGGAATAACGCTATTTAAATATAATATTACCCACATACTCTAACATAAATTATCAAACAACTTATTATAGTTTGCGTATAAAGTCTGTAATGAGCACTCTTACCTTTCATTAAAGCCTAAGTAACTATATGGGCTAGAATATCTACGACTTTTAAGTGAATCTTACGTACGTAATTTTGCGTTACTAACTTACATTACTTGCATAAAATCATATATGGCTGGATGAGAAAAACAATTGCATATAATAATACCATATAGAAACAAAAAATATCATCATCAAATATATCATTCTTCATCTATCCATAATATCCCAAATAATTAGAGGTCGACCCAGCATGTCACCATGCCACCGACCTAGCATGTCGGAGAGCAGCAGTGGTCGCGGCCCCGACTTACGAACAGTAAGACGTAGGTTCAAACCAAGGCAGGCGCATAACTTTGTATAATTTATTTCATCACCACTGCTCTCAAAAACGGTGAAGGAAAATATCGTGAGGAAACCGGCATTACCTAGAATTAAAAATTCGAAGACATGATAAATCTACCAACCCGCACTGGGCCCGCGTGGTGAATTATAGCCCATGCCCTCTCATAGAGAGGCCCTGTGTCCCAGCAGTGGGAACATTAAAGGCTGATTATGCAGCATATCGCCTTCCATACCACTCTAATAGTCGTCATCTTAGCAACCACCCTCTTACTATCCACGTCATCTTTCACGCAGTCCATCCTTCGTTTCTATAGTCTTCCCGTGCTCTTAAAACTATAATCCAAACTCGTACTCAAAATCTGTAAAAAAATCCTTTATTTTAAGGAACTCCTTGCCGAAATCGAACTTGCGACCAACAGCGCAGCAAAACAAGCCCCAATACCAGTTTATCTGGCAAATTCTCTGCGCAATCATACTCATAGGGACCAGTAAATACTTGTAAAGGTACAGGAATCAAAGAGATACCTTTCCTTGGCCCTGAAACCTATGTTACAATATTGACCTAGGATAAAAGTGTTCATGCAAATATTTTCCTAGATATTGAACTATTCTGTCACACGCAACCGACGTGCGTGACGTATGACCAAGCGCAAGGAGTATGTTAGGATCGTAGCACCATGGGAAAATTGTGTGTGTGAGTGAGTTTATGTATGTTTATGATGTAGAAAGTAGATTCATCATCATCACCTTTCTCCTGCCCTTATTTGAATTTATTTGGGGTCGGCGCAGCATTTCTTTGACTATTTTATTAAGTTGCAGATTATTACTTTTTTCCTTTTTTACACTAAATCGGCTTGCGCTTGGTCGCAACGCGCTTGATGTAAAACGATGAAGACCCACCTGCCTGGCCTGTCTTATGCCTGGCCTACGTGAATTTACGAGTATCTCTCAGGCCCTTGACGCTAGGTGATGGTAGGAACCGTGCGGTTTAGTAGGTAGAAGCCTCATAACCCTTAGTTCTTTTATTTTTTTATTTAGGTTAGCCTACAATTGTTTACACGTTACAATTCATTTAAAAGTACAAGATATATATTTATAATTGCAACAATTACTTACAGGCTAACACCACATGCACTGTTTTATTTATATTACATTATAAATTTTCATTATTGTAATTAATTGTTCTCAGTAGCAAACCGCGTGGAAATCAAACTATATCACTAGTTTGCCACTCTGTGCCATTACCGATACACGTACGTACTAACGTCTAGTGGTCGCATTTTTTTAGCAGCCAGGATTTTTGCCCAGTTGTTGGCAATAGGCTCGCCGCCTATTATATGGGACATAAAACATAACTGGCGAAATGTGGGTGTACTATTAGGTACGTACCAGTAGCGAAGGGTCAATTTTTGTAAGAGGTAACCCGGAGTACATATCTTTAACGTGATTATATTATTTGTCTATAGAATACTGACTGTGCCATTTTCCAAAGGGAAGACGGTAGGAATCGAGTTGTATGGAACCTTCGCCACTGGTACGTACCTCAGTACCTCTGTCTAACCTTTCGGGAATTAGAAAGATTAAAATTTGCGGCTATCACAGAAAAATATAAAGTACATTACTACGCATCTCATTCGTCAAATTTAATACGCATACGGTACAAACTCAGGTCGCTCGAATTAGCACTACATGGCATCACCCATATAACCATTCTTTGTTTGTAACTCCATACTGCAACACGCACTTTTATATTACCAGTTCCCACCGCTACTGCTAGTAAACACTTGGTGAGGTGATGCCAATCCGGTACAAGGCTTATACCTGTGCAATGGAACTATATAGGGTGTAAAAGGAACCATCACAAAGCCGTCAACCAAGCATTCTGTACATCAAACTAAGGAACACTGCACAAAAATTATTGTTGGGAAACGACTTTTTTGTGGTGTGAAAAATCACGGTTTCCTCTGCCGCGGTGGTAAGATAAGATAGATGGATAGGTAGAAATGGTGGTAGGACTCAATGTAACGCACTCAAAACATTGCGCTGATGTATTGAATAGTACACATGGGTGATGGAAGTATTTAAAGTTAAGTTAAAACATAAAGAACTAGTATGTAAAAAAACGGGTGTAAAAAATTGGAACTTTGACCGTCAATATCTCCGTAACTAGAAGATTCCCAAATATGGTCCAGAACAAAAACAATATCACAATGTCGGGAAAAACAAGTGCCACTCGACTTCGTTATGGGTGTTTTTCCACCAGTTATAAATTCAATTTTGTAACCCGATCAACGTTTATACAAAACTCCCATCACCACTCAGTCTGTAATTAGATTACGTGTCAATTAATACGATCAATCAACTAATTAGTAGGTGCCAAGTCAAACAACAGCCGAACATCAGAGCGAGCAAAACAAACGCGATAAGTTCGGGACCACCTGTTGACGCCGAAAACTTATAATTTGTATGATATTTTTGTAACAGCAAATGTGTTATTGGAATATTTAGTTAATTTCATACATTACTTTATATTTAGACCTTGTGGTAGTACAAACTCAAGGCTACTTTCAATCTAAAAATATCGTAACATTTGACTTTGTAATTTTTGGGGACGATTCCAAATTCCGGTTTATTTAGGATCATAGGATGCTTGCATAAATATACAATTTCCTAGTACGGATAAGTCGGATCAGAACCGATTGGTTCGGGTAAAATAGACCCATACTTTTTGTATTGAATCGCTCATATCATGTTCATAAAACATTGAAAAATTAAAATAGGGATCGGAAATCCTTCAAACACACATAGCAAACACGATAGTCAAAGCGTTTTACTCGGTCGCTTTTTTGAAGTCTACGGCGAAAGAGCTTAAAAGAATTATAGAGCGGACATTGGGAATAAAGTCATACCCACAGAACAGAAAAAATACCTACACACACGAATGCTACTTGACAAGCAGGCCTGTGACACTAGACAGACCGATTTGTTACTAAGAAAATCGTAATCCAATACTTGTTACTAAAGTATTGGATTACGATGTTCTTCGTCTTGTCCCGTCTATCGCTCGTAAGTATTTGAATTTCTTTATCTTTAATCACGCATTCGGTTGCCACAGTCACGACAATCACTGCATCTGTCAAAGACACTGACAGCAGCGGAAAAAGCACAATGCACTTTTTTTTTCACGACCGAGCAAAACTGTTGAAAAAACGCGATTATAAAGCTAAAACGGTGCCAAAACTATAATGTCTGCTGAAGTACCTATAATGAACATTTTCTAACATAATAGGTCCAGATCGGCAGTGACTTAACAAGTTTACACTATGCTGTGATGAGATCTATCGAATCGTCCTTGCGATCAGAAGCACTGTTAGTTACTTAAATAGCTTGCTCTGTCTTTAGAATAGATAAAGCTATGCTAAAGTAGATGTTTGTGCGCCATTTCTGAGAATTCCTTAGAAAACTAGGTCATTTTACGATTCTGAGCAGCAAGCAGTTACTAATTAAAAAGTAAGCCTTTTTAAAGGGCGCACAATAATGGGTGGGACGCGTACCTACTCGTGTTTATTTAAAACATACGCTGTTTTAACTTAATGAATGTTTTTAACGATTAATACCCTTTTTCAAAACGATCCCATAACCTTTAGCACTATTAATTTATTCGTTGGCCGCAATCGGGAAATGTTAAAAGACTACCAGGCATCGCCCACACGGAAAAATACGTTTAGTCCACTCTCGGCCCCTCGACCCCCAAAATATAATGTGTCCACTCGACCCCTAACTATAGTTTCCTCTTGACCCCTGGGGGTCAAGAGTGGATTTTATTTTCCAGCCAAGTTTTAGTTTCCTCTCGACCCCCGAAGTACAGTTACCTACGATGATAAATAATCAGTCTGCCATATAGTTGTATACTTTTTAACTAAAATACCCTCAATATATTTTTTATAATACTTACTAGTCGAGTGCAATTAGACAATAAGGTGAAACGAAGTATATAGTGCTCGGATTTTCATGGGACTTTTTTATTAAGTTTCTAGAGGACTGGACAAAAAAGGGAAAAAAAAATTCGCCGCTCGCGATTTTTTTTATATCCTTTGGAATTGTTTTTATTTCGTAAATGAAAAACTTCAAATTCGACGAATTCAAATTGTGGCATAAAAGTGTGACTTGCGTGCATCCATTAAACGCCAATTTGGTCTGTTTCTTTGTTCATTGTTGTCGATGTAATACATATTTCAATTATATTTTGAAAATTTCATATTTTTTCAATTATTTATAAAATATCTAATTTTAAGACTAACATTTATTTTGAAATTGGTAACTGATGCGTTTTCACAGATAACTGGACGTAAAAATATTCAAGAAAACTATTTTCATGAGTTGAATTTGTTTGAATTCATTCACAAATATAAGGAAATCGTCTATGTTAATGAAGTCAATGTTTTTTCGAAATGTTTCCATGAAATTCAATGTGCAAATTATTGTTCAAATCCTCGTTTTATTAGCTATCTAATGAGGTACAATAACTAGAAAAAGATTTAAGGATACTTCTTCAACATTAGTTACTGCTGAAAAATTAAAACATGACAAAAGGCCTTTATCGCCGGTCGCGGGACTCATAGAATTACCGTGACCCTGGAACATAAATGGCTATTGAAGGACACCGTGGATTTTAGTCAGTACAAGTCTAACAGTCCCTCCCGCTCTGCCCTGGGTGGGAGGACTCATTTGATGATTTTACCACGTTACAAAAAAAAAAAAAAGGCTTTTATCGCTAAGAATTGGTAGCGGTATCGGTATTGATATTAAATTGCGCGCAGAGACCCAAGCTTGCAACTAATCTTAGATAGAAATCGTGAGAAATGGTTACGTTAGAATTACGATATTATTTGTAAATTTACCAGAAAAAAAAACCCTTTATTTTTTATGTTAAGTGTTGATTTTTGATCAGTAAATGCATACTTTTGCACAGTTTAAAAAAGTATAATTAATAAAAATATACTGATGTGACTTTCATTTAATGTAATATTTTAAATTAATAAAGGTAACTAAACATGGAAAATACGCAAGCGGTCTCCAGGACCGACGTCAGGTGGTAGTGTAACTGAAAAACACGTCAGGTAGCTGAGGGTTAATTAAAATAAATCTGTCTTTTCAAAAGTAATCCTCGATAGTTGAATTATTTCTGAACGTGTATTATAGTAGTTATCAAGTCATTTATACAAGTTCTGTAGTAGTTCTGTTCTGTTATCGACCATTTTGTTTGTTTATATGAGTGTCATCTATGTTGCCATTCAGAAATAACTTAATTTAAATTAAGCCCACTTTATTTCGCAAGAAATTATTATTTTAATATATAGTATTTGAATATTAAATTAATCCCGTTACGATTTACGTGCTAGTTTAGCTATCAACGTGATTTCCGATTACTATATTAAAAATATATATATATATTATTTGTATACTGGCAATTGTTAGACAAGGACACAATCCACTCTGGTCGCTTTCACGCTCTGAAGTTTTCTTACCCCTTTGAATTAATTAAAGTATTATGAACTCTATGTATTTGACATAAAGGTCATTTTCAAACGGTTTTTTGATATCAAAATTTTATTCGTACTCATTCCAGTTAGTATATAAGTTCCTTGGTTTCGCCAGGTTGAAGAAGAAGCAAAGGTATGATGCCGCTAAACAGCTTAATATGAAAAATAGAAAATTCAGATATCTTTGAATTAAGAACACAAATAAATGGTGATTTGTTCATAAAAGTAAATATTTGTTTTAAATAATCATGTTTATTCCCGCGGCTTCGCCCGCGTGATGTTCGGGATTTGCCCACTGGATCTTACTTTATCTTATTACCTTTACCTTTAGCTCTTGCCTTTAGTCTGTACCTTACTGTACCTAAATATTAATTTTAGGTACTTCAAACTAGGGGTTGAAAGTGGACGAGGTATGCCTGTCTTTTGTATGAAAATTCAAACTCACCCCCTGGGGGTCGAGTGTGAACTATGTTTAGGGGTTGAGAGGATACAAATAAACAATTTTTTTTTTAGGGGTCGAGGGGTCGAGAGTGGACTAAACGGAAAAATATAACCGATACACTGCCTATAGGCTGTCAAATATCAATGAAAAACGCTTCTTAAAAAATCCAGTGAAATAATAAAAAATACCTGCGATAATATTGAAAACGTATATTAAAATATCGTACTATAAAAATACACATATTTATTAAAATTATCCTACGCCATTATCAAGAATAGGTGCCTACAAAAATGAGTAAAAAAAGTTATTTTGTTAGCCACAAAGCTTCCTACCTGAGCATCCAAACACAATTGGACCGTACATTTCCTCACTAAATTAAAATATACGACTATAGTTAACAAGATTAAATAACGTGGGTACACGATATTAAAATGCCCTCGTCTGAAATCCCAGAATGTATTATTGAAACCTCTTACTCGTGCCATCCTATACGGTTGTACTGCCTGCCATCTGAGATTTATATTAAGACCGCTTTTTCATAAGAATAAATACTGCTGGAATATTTTGATCTGTAATAGGAGTATTTGTCTTAAGATAAATGAATTTAAGGTCAGATTTTGGAGGATTCTGCAATGACAGCCATGAGACATGATCATGATAAAAGTGCTACGTACTCTTTATCTTTTCTTGGAAGTATCAAGCTAAAATGTTTAAAAAGTAGTTGTTAAAAAGGCATCTGGCTATGACCGGCTAGGACCGGTCTATGTGGCGACACTTGGAGGAGGCCTATGTCCAGCAATGGACGTCTTTCGGCTGAAATAATGGATGATGATGTTGTTTTACATAACATCACGCCTGTAATCCCCTAAGGATTTTTCAGAGGCATATCTAATAGTACATCAACATTTCACCAGTTATAATGTTTAAATCCCATGTAGATGGCAAGTAGACTCCGTAGCTGCTACAAAGAAATTCCTGAAAACCTAATAACACTTTGTCCGACCTGGGAATCGAACCCCTCACCTCATGCTCAGCAGTGTAAATTACAAATTCTAAGATCCGCTTTTCGGTACGTGTCTCACGCGTGGAAAGTTTACTCCACGCTTTCTATAATACAAATACAATAAAGCCATACAATAAGAAATGATTACTCTGTAACAATTGATGGAGAGAACATTGACTTAATTTTATTTCACAAGACTTTTAAGATTTTCATGTCTTGAAGAGGACGCTCTTCAAGACGATGAAGCAGTCAGGTATTAACCATTATCAGTCTAACGACCACGAAGCAAATAATTCTCTAACAACTTACTAAAGAAAGTTTAACAATTAGTGAACGATTTGCGATAAATGTTACTAGAAGTATTTTAAACAAAAAGATCTTAATTTTTCTTATTCAACGCTGAAAAGTGATGAAAAAGTTTTTCTTTAATAAACCCTTGGAAGGGAATTGACGTTCGAAGTAGCAATTACTTCGAATGTCAATTCGCTTTCATGCCACTTGGCACTGGCTGGCCATTAATTAAAGCAAAAATGAAAAAATAAACGGGCCTTGTTTTGAAATGTTACTAAACGTTAAAAAAACCTTTTCATAACGCCAATGAATCAACCTATTTCCATTTTAAGCCATGACTTTTTCTACGAATCGAATCGAGAGAAATAGGCTTGACTAGCAAAACTGTGTGCTAAATACTTCTGTATATCCCTACCCTTGCATGGCATAATAGCATAATCAGCCTGTCATCCTGCCGCTGGGACACAGGCCAAGAATGTCATATAATCTACTAGGAAAAACTCGAAATCTAGATAAATTGCAAGTGCAGACAAAAAGTTAATGGCTGAGCAAAACTATCTAACCATTAAACAATTACAGAAGCCATTCGGGTGTGACAAAACCCAGTAATTGCTCGGAATTAAACCTGTCCCCAGCAAAGTGAAATGAAAGAAAACAGATCTACGTTATCTTAAAATGCTTTAGGTACCTACGCTTTGTTCTTAGTGTTAAGTTCTTAACCGGGATGTCACTTCCCCCCTTTTTATTTTAAAACCGACTGTTTTTAACAGACATATCTCAGGGCGGAAGTAATTCCCTTGTTTTACTTGGATATCTTTTACTGTGTGATTTTGTAAAACAATTTTGTACAGAGATACTGAGGAATAAACTATACTGCAAAGCGTTTCAGATTCTGTGGTAGTCTGAGGGAATTAATTACTTAACGTAATTCACCACATGGACAGTCCGCGTTTGGTGTTGAAGGCAAATAAACCAGAATAAAAATGTTTTTACCGCATTTTAAAAAGTTTGCCTGTCATGCTCGTTTTATGATAAAGTTAAAAATTTACGGCAGGTACCTACACGTGTTTTTCCATCCGCGATTTCATGCACATTTTGATGTATTCTAAATATTTTTACATGCTAGAATTTCACAACTACACAAATAACATAATACGATTGTTAACAAAACTGTAATAAAAACTGTCCTGTAAGAACAGTGGCAAATAACTATTTTATACGGTGACATTTATTCCTAAATTCTCACTGTAGCTGTAAAGAAGACGCTATCTTTTCTTGTGGGGCTAATCTGAAGAAACTAGACAACAATAAAACATAGATATTTATTGTACCTACTATTTATTTATAATTCTGCTTGGGACGAAAGCGACGAAACATTTTTTTCCTAAATTATATCAAGACGTGACCTTATAACAACTCTTTTTCTTTTCTCTCGTCTCGCTAAAATTAATCTTTTAAAAACTTGGAATCATTAATCACTATCAATTTTAACAGAGAATACAAAATGACGAAATTTTAAGATAAGCAAGTTTTTCAAGTAAGAGTTTTAGTAATAATAAACACGTTTACCTACAAGAAATTAACTGTAAAGTAAATTAACTATTAAACGCTTTGTGAGAAAGTTCTATTTTCTTTGACCATCCAAAATGACAGACAGCTAGACAAAATAGCTTCATTGTCTGAAGATTCATAGATCTCATAAGGTTAAAACATACGAAGAACTGTCAGTTTCATATATTGCGTCTGTGAATGCCCTTAGTCAAGAATTCTAGATAAAATTAAGCGTAGGTGCATGCCAAGACATGCACATTTAATTTCTTAAGCATTTATGTTATACAACATTTATACGTCAAATGTATCTCAGTTGTCTGTCAGTCTGTCTTGATGTTAGAAAGAAAGATGCAAACCTACACAAGAAATGGGAAATCTGTACTTACGCATGGTGGCTTTTCGTATTTGTACCTATTTAATCATCACGTTGCTCATCTAAAATAGGAACATAATGGGTTTCGAGGTGGTGTTTCATCATCATTTAGTGACATTAAGGTGGAAGCGCCAGGGTAGCCCGCGTATATTTTTTTTACGTTTTATTGCAATTTTTTTTTTTAATCATTTTGATTCTGTAATACATACGTGCTACGGTCGCGAATCATATTTTGTTTAATATACCATCTGACATTGACCTGCAAATTGCAAAAAAGTAAGAAAAAAAATATTTGGCGAGCTGCGTGGTGCTTTATCCTCCTTAATAACATAGATTAAGCACAGTGACCGGCCAAGTAGGTCCTAGGTGAGTGAATATCTTCGGTTTCTTATTATCATCACAAACTTTTTATTAACAGCCTTGGTAAAAATTTAGCTAGTCTGCAAAGTAGATAGCACTACTGTCCAGAGCTATTTTAAAAATCAAGTTAATAAAAGTTCAAGTTTTTTTTTTATCCACGTAATACATAAACAGGTACACATGAGTTGAGATGTCATAAGTGGCAGATCATTTCAAATACAATATAGGTAAAAACCTGTATATTATATAGTTAACGGTAAACCTTACCTTAATAAGTACTTGATTAACCACATAAATACTTGAGGATACTGCACGTTAAGAACAAACATTTTACGCTACGGATTTTCCGGAGTAGGCCATTTAATTTATAAAAAAGGAGTTATTGTAATTGCTGCACACCTAAGCTATTAATAGAGAACAATCATCACCACAAGTTTGCTTGTTGACATTAATCATCAACCTTAGCTATATATAAAATTAAAACAATATGAATCAGTATTCATGAACAGAAATGGCTAGTTTGGAAGTAAACGCTGAAATAACGACTGCTAAAGAAGGATGTACGAAAAAAGAATAAGTCTGACGTCTATATGAACGCCTAAATAAAAGCATTTCATGTTTTTACCACTTTTTCTAAATATCCGATATCACTAAATAATATTTACCTCATAGTACTACCAAAATGTTTTGCAATAAATCTCATTATCAGTTTACACGTAATAAAACCCTAACAATAAGCTCTGAACGAAGAGTTCGTGGCTAAATAGTAACAGCCGCTTGGGTCGATCTATAGGTTCAGCCGTGCTTGCCTAGGTTGATCCATGGATGGGCCAATACAACCATAACATACATTTCCTCCGTGCCCCGGAAAGTACGTTAAACCGTTGGTCGCGGCTGTCATTTATAGATCTTTGACAGTCGTTACAGGCCCGAAAGTCTGTCAACCAATCTTACCAAGGGGTATCGTATTATCCAGTAATAGTAGCTCCATTTAAAATACTAGTATCCCACTGCATCCGGTTAGAATGGAAGCCGACCCCAACATAGTTGGAAAAATGGCCAGGCAGAAAATGATTGATAAGCTCTGAACGCAAAGAAAATCTTGATAACATATATATTATGTTTACTTTTACATTACGTTACTTACTGCGTAAAGCCGTCGACAACCACACAGCGTGGACAAAGAGCCCTTAATTTATTAACGTCCAATTTTACGCGCAATCAACACCATAATGTCAGATTGTGGGTACTACTGGGAATGGGAACTTGCTGAATAGACTGGTCGTAAAATAGCCCTTGTTGTTATATACAGATTCGTTTATATTTATAAGACATACAAAACTATTTTTTAAGAGGTGGTGCTTCCGACAAATGTTAGACAGTAAGTCTTAATTCATCATCGTCATCATATTCCTGCTCTGGTCCCATGTTACTTGGGGTCTGCACAACACATTTTTTTCTTTCATTCTCCCCTGTCAGCCGTCACGCTATCATTTACTCCTTTCTCTTTGATGTTATTCCTCTCACAATCCTGGATCGATTCAATTTAGCATTTAAATTTGCAGAAAAACCCGGATATTTATTTCAATCATGCTTTTTCAGTACCTACTCATTGAACTCTTTATATGGTCATAAAGAAACTACCTCAAGTAAAAGAGTCCGTATAAATAACAAGGCTAGACGAAGTCTTGAAAAAACAAAGGACCCAAATGCTGGTCATATCCTGGCATTTGCATTTGCCGCAACATACGCCGCAAAAAAATATATAAAATTCTCCCACATTATAAGAATCGACAGAGTTCCGCACGCAAAATACGCGCTTTGACGTGGAGTTGCGGACACCAGCCCGTTATATAAGAATCGACAGCTAGCATTAAATACAATCATTAAAATAACTTACAAAACATAAAGCTTTAAGCGTCTGCATAAATACTTATGTAAATAAACTTCAAGAAATCGTCTCGAACTTACTGGAAGCTAAACTTAGATCATATTAGTTTCACGACAAATTAACTATTATTAGTACGTATTACTGAAGTGACATATTAAATCCTTCAATTATGAATTCAGAAACTAACACCCAGCTTGAGATGTCGTGGAAGATTAGAAGATTTCATTCTTGAGATGGAAACATTAGGGAGATATCTGACTATTTTTTTTTTCCAAATTCTGATGGACCTACTTTTACACTACTGCCTAAAATAGTGTAAAGTCTTCAGCAGAGACATTTAGATATCATTTTGCATTTTGCTTCAAATTCACTGAGACACAGGACCACGTTTTTGTATAACATTTCTACTGCAATTCCGTCTATGGTATTTTAAATCGCTTTCGTTTTCAGGGTCCATCCATGTTACATGTAAGTGTGTGACATTGTGTTTTGAAACAAACTATTACTTTAACAGCTTTCAAAACTGTTTTCTAATTAATTTAATTCTTAATTTATTCATGTTCAGTGTCTGCACACTATACAAATATAGAAAGGGATTAAATTGTTTCTGACACTTTAGATTAAAAATATAATTAATTTTATCTTTGTCAACATTAATTATTGTAACAACGCACACAAACGTGGAAGTCGTTTGTGAGCGGTCATTACTTACATTGTGAATGCATTCATAATCCCTTTTGGATGTATCCACATGTGTGATATTTAATTTATTAATATTAACTATAAATTAAAATCGTTTTTCTAAACTATACAAAGCATTTTTCATGCGGTAATGAAAATTGATGCCAACTTACATATCTCCAATTCTCCATAAAAAAAAACGATTTTAAATTGTATTTACGTATGTAGATTAAATCCCAATTGATGCTGATATTTGGGATTCATGCTTTCCTACACCACTTATTTCAGAATGCAGCTAGTTAGATATTACAAGTAATAGCTCTGATACTGATTCTGTTGTGTTATAAGTTTATAACATTTCATTGAATTGTAAATCTTTTAGCGGTATTTACGAATAATATTTGCTAAGCGTTCCCTGTAAATCCGTCAAGATAATAAGATTATATAAAAAAATCTGCGATTATGGACTAATCCGCTGTACGTAGGAGGTACCTTCTGAAAACATCGGTACATTTTCGTAGAATTCCTCGCTCCATCTCTGTTATAAACAGCATATAACAGTACTTTTTTCTTAAATCGGTAACATGATTTGTGTACGGTTGATAACAATATAGGCTGGCCCCTTATTACGTGCCCATGGTACTTAATAACTGGCGAAATGTGGGTGTCCTTAGGGTAACCTGCCCTAATTCTCCGGGGATGTGCTATGTTATGTTTGTTGTTGTTAAAAATCGTGTCTTGGACAATATGAAAGCAGACCTCATAAGTCGCACGGTGTAGCTATAAAATAATAAAGGGCAATAAGTCCGTTTATTAACGCGCAACATAACTGCGGGAGAGAGCAGTATTGATGTAATAAATGACCTAATGAAATAGTTTTTTCACAATCTTGCTCTTGCTTAATACCAACCTGATAACCAAACTCAAAACCACATATTCACATAATTATTCTTGTTGTGAAACAAAATCGGGATTTCCTACAAAGATCACAATATTTTGATTATGGATTTATATTTTATAAGGAAAGCTTTTGTTCCTAAACCCTATTATATTTATAAATCTGCTTCTGAAAGATTATCTGAAGGATTTTGAAGCTTTGTGAATGATATATGGAAAGAACGAATATTTCGGCCAGTATTCGTTAAATGTTGATGACATAAAACTTTCAGAGTTTTCAAATTAGTTATTCTAGAAAATGTCTTATTTGCCAACTCCGATTAATTATAATCTACCAACACCGTCACTGTTACAATATAGTACTTATAACACGTTGTACACGATCTATATGTTCGCCTAAGACTTGAATAAAAAGTGAAACACTGAAAGAATCAAAGTACATCATCATCATCATTTCAGCCGAAAGACGTCCACTGCTGGACATAGGCCTCCCCCAAGTGTCGCTACATTGACCGGTCCCGTGCGACTCGCAACCAGCAGTATCATCTCAAAGTACATATGACGTTAAATATAACTCACATAATTGGACGATCTGCAGCTAACAAACCTACAAAGAATAATCTACTAAATTAACTCCATTCAACAAATATCTCAGCACAAATGACAACAATATAGAAAATCAGGCGCCATTGTTGGTTCACATATAATCATACGAAACTTGCACGTACCTATGTACTTTGTCATTAGAGGATCAACTTACAAATAAATAAGCAGATATGACGTACATAAGTGAAAACTTCAGAGAATATGTAAAGAGAACAGAGCATCAAGACAATTTCCTCGGGAAGTCATGTCAAAAGTTTTATTTTGATCTTAACAAGCTGGCATTTGAAAAACTTTTGAGAAATGTTCATACGGACAATTTGTCCTTTAAAATAAAGTTTTGAATGGACAAAGAGTCCATACTGTACTTCATTATTTGACTATCCTCAAAAATCAGGTTTTTGGAATATAACTCTCATAACATCACGCCTGTAATCCCCGAAGGGATAGGTATACATAATATAGTAACAGCCACGTATCTCCAGTTATGTTTTAAGTCCCCTGTTATAGGGGGCGAGCCTATTGCCATCAACTGGGCACAATTCCAGACTCCACGGCTGCTACTGCGAAATGTCTGTAGCTAAAACCCAATAACTCTTTGCCTGACCAGGGAATCGAACCTAGGACCTCATGCTCAGCAGTAGCGCTTGCAATCACTAGGCCAACACGAAGAACGTCACGTCAGACCGAGGAACCACCAGAAACAAATGTAAAAAAAAAACCGAACGTTTATTTTTCAAAACACAGTCCGTATATTTTCACAAACACAAGAAAACACCAATAAAATCCGTATGGCTGCTTTACAAATAGAGTGTCCTATTTAAACTGAAAAAAAACCCTTTTCAGCCTTTTACGATTCTTTGCTGAATTTTTAACGGCCACACAATTTACCCACAATTATTTTAATCGGCCACTTGTTGGCCTCGTGGCGAGGTTGGCAACATTACATAAATTACATTAATACCCCCATATTGTTTTAAGAGATTTTTAGGCTGGCAACCCTTTTAGAGCTTGTTTTCAGCGAGTGTTGTAGATTTGTTGCGGGTTACAGATTTGTTTTGAACTTTATGAAGCTTGGAAAATGTGTCGGGTAAGTGTTTCACTTTAAAAGGTACCTTTTAGCTGATTAGGATTTCACGGTGGATATGTTAATTCCCCACTTTTACTGTAGCTTAATATTATTTATAAGTTATACCTACGCTACCTTGGGCAACTACAGTACTTTACAAATTAATATGCCTTGTGACTGGGACATTCAAAAGTCCCTGGTCTAATTGAAATAATGAGTTTGAAATCGGAAATCACCGGGAACTTCTACTACCGGGAATAAACGTAATCCTGTCTTCTAATTCGGGCGTGCCTTTGTCCCGCCTCATTTATGTGCCAAACATCGAAATGCGATCTACCGATAAACTTTGAAAAAGTGACAGACAGACAGACAGCTAATTTTAAACAATATTAGTACTAGAATTTAAAGAATTCACAATACGATTCCAATACAAAATGTTGTTTTTGTTTTAATTCTCTTTTTAAGGTATTTTTTCGTTTATCAACTCTTGACAAATTAATCCCCACAAAACTTATACTGTCACTTACGGGATAACTTCCGTGATTGTTCATTATTCGGGAGCTCAAAATAATGATCAAAAAGTGACAGTATAAGTTTAGTTGTAAACCGTGAAAGCTTAAAACAGTGTTTAATCCCCACGAGATCGAAGTGTTTACCTTACAAAGTTAAATCTTTGTGAAAAACAATTACATTGACACGGAAAGTCAGACAAGTGATTAAGTACTTACTTAAAGTTAATCAGTTTTCTATGAAGACCAAACAGGATTAAAAGTTGAACGGCATTACTAACACCGACGTGATGGATCCATTAAGTAAGTTCGGAAAAAGCTGTTTTTTTCATGTAAAGTTACGTTAAGTAAAATTTGCAGCTGAAATAACTTACGATGAAGACGATGAAATCCAGCAAACCTGTAAAAGAAAGCTAAAATCTAACATAACATCACTCCTGTAATCCCCGAAGAATCAGGCAGAGGTGTGCCTAATAGTACACCGACATTTTGGCAGTTCTACTTTTTAAGTCCCATGTAAAAGGGGGCGAGCCTATCAAAAAAAAAAAAAACAATCAAGCTATATATATATGTATACAAACTTTCGCTTTTACAATATTAGTGTGATATATATATTCAATCACCATCCAAGCTCCGTGGCTGTAACTGAGAAATACCTAATGGCCGCGCCGTTGTCGATTGTGGTACTAATTATTCGGGTCTTAAATAAGCTGCAGAAGAAGTCATCGAAGTTCATTTAACTTGAACTGTTCCCATTTAACATGTGAGTCTTCGACACGACGCGGAGAAAGAACACGCTGTCGAGTAGCGGTAACTGGTGCGTGAAAGAAAGCTAGATTTTAATTCTGAACGACATCGACAGACAAATTACCTACTCAACACTTTTCAAGTTACAAAATTCAGACTTTACGATCTTCAATTGCGCGTGTAAGTGAACTTGACACTCTTATCTACATAATCAACTGCCGTTGAAATAATCGTAGCGGTACATTTTCTGCTGAACCTGATCCGACTTTCCGACCATATCAGTTCATAAAAGATCATTACTATGACAGTCACTTGACGAGGTCGTTTGTACGCCTATAAGGCGTAATGATGGTTAAAAGCTGTATTAACTTTCTAATGAACTTAATAATATTTGTTTACAAAGGAATTTCTGAGGAAAGACGTGAAGCCACGCTTATTTGGAGTCGCTCTATAAGCATTAGCTTTCGTAATCTACACAATGCTCGTTTTGCAGCACTAGACAGTTAGACACCAAAGTGAATGTCTGAAAACACTGTCAGGTTTACGACACAGCTCAGTGCAGAGTTGAAAATCCGTGATTAATTTTGTACGCTGGTGATAACCACTTCAAAATTCGTTGAATAATTTAAAAGAACACATCGCGCAAACAGATCGCAAATCGACTTAAATTATGATATGAATAGACAAGACATACATACAAGGTGTAAACAGACCCTTCACGAAGCCGTCAACCAAGCATTCTGTACACTAAACTAAGTAACCCTACGCAAAAATTTGGGGTGAAAAATCGCGTTTTACGGTAAAACTCAAAAAAATATACTGATGGAGGCAATAGTAAACGGGTCATTGAAGTATTTAAAGTAAAGTTATAATCTTAAAAACTATCATAAAAAAAGTAACTTGTGAAAAAATTGGAACTTTGACCTCCAAAATCTCCGTAACTAGAAGGTATGGTCCAGAACAAAAAAATGATTCCAATGACGGGTAGAACAAGTGCCCTTCGGCTTCGTTAAGGGTCTATTTACACCCTTTAGATGCTATAGTTAAGGTAATCTTAATTATGGTTCTACATTATTGATCTTTAAACCTCATTAGCAGTAGGTGTATCTGCTATTAGAGCTTTTAAATCGGCAAGCACTAGAAGGCTATAGGGGAAGCACTTAGGAAATCAATACTCGATCTGCTTACGACGTTAGAATAAACCTATTAAGTACCTACAAAGGTGGGCTCTTAGCCGGTGCAAATTGATGAAGTTATAGATAGTGGTGAATTAAT
The DNA here is from genome assembly GCA_963082995.1 of Noctua comes. NCBI lineage: Eukaryota > Metazoa > Arthropoda > Insecta > Lepidoptera > Noctuidae > Noctua > Noctua comes. Next base: position 2,817,398 of record OY720279.1, on the reverse strand, counting down.
AAAAGATAATCATAAAAACTATTAATAAAATAATGCCGGGGGAACTTAAAAGAACGTAAATGAAACAATATTAGACCAGAACATAAAGTAATTTCAAAATATTTTTGTCATTATGTCTAGTAGCTTGTTTAGCTATAGACCGACCGCTTTAATGAGTCCTCCGCCTAGCCCCATCAAAGGTACATTAAGCGTCCACAAAGTCCTAACAATATCCCACAGATTATTTGCTTTAAAATAACTATAATCCACGTAGGTATTACGATACTAATTTAACCAATACATGATCGACCTTCAGAATATTCCATTTAAATTGATACCTTCGCCAGGGCTCATAAAAACCGGTCGGTCTATAGATTATTTTATACTAGCTTATGCCCGCGGTTTCGAACGCGTGGAGTCGCGGTAATTGTCCCACGGGATCATACTACCGCGATAAAAAGTATCCTTTGTGTTAATCCAGGTTATAAACTATCTGTGTGCCAAATTTCATCCAAATCCGGTCAGTAGTTTTTGCGTGAAAGAGTAACAAACATCCAGACATCCAAACATCCTCACAAACTTTCGCATTTATAATACCTATTAGTAGGAAGTAGGATGAAAAACATCCATTATTATGATACCTTTAGATGAGGTTGAGGTACCTACGATAGAGTTTGCAGGAAAAAACTTGTTTTTTTTTTATTTTTAGTTGAAACTGACTATATCCTATACAAATATTTGCACACTACTCCAATATGACAGCGAGGTTTCGGACTAAACGTAAATATCATCGATGTATACAAATGTAGATTTTTGTTGATTTTTCAAAAACGGCTTGACCGATTTCAATAAAATTTTAATGGGACTTCCTGGAAAGTATATCCTTTGAAACAAAAAAACAATTTTCCAAATCGGTTCAGGCTTCTTCGAGTAATCGGTGAACATACATTAAAAAAAGATTTCGTCGAATTGAGAACCTCCTCCTTTTTGAAGTCGGTTAAAAAAGAAAACAGTGCTTTTTGAACCGATGAAAGTATATCCTTTGAAACAAAAAAGAATTTTCCAAATCGGTTCGGCTTCTTCGAGTAATCGGTGAACATACATTAAAAAAAAAAGATTCCGACGAATTGAAAACCTCCTCCTTTTTGAAGTCGGTTAAAAAAGAAAATAATGCTTTTTGAACCGATTATGGTGAAGTCTTACGACTTCACCATAATCGGTTCATGAATGAGTTTTGGGTAGGAATGTCTCTAAGCTTCCAAATGGCATGATATCAGAAATGAGGAGTCATTTGATTTGCATTGATCTTCCTAACGTTATCCTTTCGATTTCCCGTTGTCAGATTTTCTATAAGTATACTTGATAATGATTTGTTTATGTATTTATTAAACTCTTAATTGCACACCACAGAACAAAGAGGAAAAGCATATTTATAAAACTAGTGTATAATGAGCGGTCTTATGGCCAAGACGATTTCTTTCAGACAGCCTTTTGATGGACTGACAGAAAAGAGAGGTATTTTGAATTTTGGAAACCTTTCAAACCTGCCTAGATTTACCGGACATTCATTTACAAGAATCTGATTACAAAATTTTACTTTTTTTAAAGAAAATCCGACCTACGTTGGTGTAGACTCTCTACAGAGTGCACCAAATTGATTACCTACCAGGGTGGAGTATCATTCCCTTACTTTTAATTAAAATAGAGTTCGAACGGAAAAAGACCTCCACCACCACCACTCCACCTACCACCACCTACCCCCCCCCTCTCCTACTTGGAGGAGGTCAACAAACCCCAGTGCGCTAAATCAATTAAAACAAGCTTCTAATTATAATATTATGTGTTTGTAATGAGCAAAGCTTTTATGACAACATTGTTAAAGCCAAATATACTAAAACTTCCTCCAGCACTTCTGTTTTTGAATGGACGATCGGATTGGTCACCGAGGTTCGCTCGTTAATACGAGTTTTAGATATAACTTCGCCTAACACCCGCGGTAATTTTGGTTGTTTCTTTTTAACTAAGTACCCAAAGTATCAAGTAAGTAAGTAGTGTGTGTGTGTAGTAGTGTGTAAGTAGTAGTAGTACCTTTAAATTGTGTAGTCGATGGTTTTGGTGCACGGTAAAACTCTAATGAGTTTATGTTGGCGCCAACTTAAATGAATAAAATGTATGAGTACTACTGGATAAATAAATAAATAAATATAAATGTTCTTCTTGATCAGGTCCTGGGTTCCCAGGTTAGGCAAAGTGTTAATAATGGGTTTTTTCATCAGAAATTTTCTCATTAGCAGCCACGAAGTCTGAATTTTTGCCCGGTCGAAGGCATTAGGCTCGCCCCTATTATTTGGGACTTAAACTTAAAACATAACTGGTGAAATGTGGTGTACTATAAGGAACACCTCTGCCTAACTCATTGGGGATTACAAGCGTGATGTTATGTTTTTCTAGATTAACCAAAACAAAACTAAATCAAACAGAGAGCTTTTATTTAGGCATTTAATTAGGTATCGCCTAGTGTGGGTAAAATCGGTTATTACTCTTTCTTACCCCACTAAGGCGAAGCCAAAAGGAAGGGTTATGATTTTAGCTGTCTATGTATGTTTGTATTTACGTATGGTCCTCCGTAGCGCCTAAACTATTTATCCGATTTTGATGAAAAAGGTATCATTGATTCGTTATTATGGCCCGGGTAACATAGGCTACATTTTAACCGATTTCAACAATAGGAGCTTTCGATTTTATCCTGTAAACCCCGAATTTAATTAGAGCGTCATTTTTCAGTGGTCGGGTTTTTTAGTCTTTGTATACCACATAAATTCTTGTTATTCTCATACATCTCAATCAGCCGTCGTGGCAGCGTTCACTTCCACATTAGCCATTTCATCTTCCACACGATGCATCGATCTTTTTTCTGTAAACCTTTTTCGCCCTCATTCCTCCGCATCACATGCCCGTTGGCCACGCCACACCAAGTCACTCTTCAGCATTCCTGTCACTGGCGCTTTTTTCAAACTCCCACGTCAAATGATACAATACATTCTACACAATCAAAGCCAGCAATATTCATAGTAACAATGATATCGATATTAATATCTGGAAGCAATGATGTAGATCACCACATCAGAAAGCAGAGCGCAAGTTATACAGTATAATTTACAATACAGTCTGTATTGTCAACGCTAGTCCATTGATCTAGTGACGTAGTTCCTTGTTTTGTACCTACCAACTTTGTACGGACAGCAACTCAATGGCTGAAAACTATTTAATATTTGAAACTTTATTGGAATACTACCGTCTGTCTTTGTTGGAATAAACGTAGGTGGATGTATGTAGGTATGTACGTAGGTGATAATGTATTCTAGTATATATTTATTTAAACACCATCACGGAATTTCATTATAGGTTATCCCAATATGCAAAATACCTATTTAATAAATATAGCCATAGCCAACTGTTTGTTAACTTTTTACCTTGTTTTACATCTTTTGTGTAGTAAGCAACGACCTATTGTCGGGCCTACGCTATCCCCCCATACTTAAGTACAAAGGCTGTAACCATGATAATATTGTAATACCAAATGATTTGAAAAGAGTAACCATGGAGTTTCTTGCTGGTTCTTATCCATAGGAAACGACCAACCCGAACCGTGCAAAGTGCCCATATAGGCCTGTGTGAAATAAAATATTTTGATTTTGGTTTTTATAATAGTAATGAATATGATTTAGACTATTACTTCAATTTTATGAAATAAAAGGATTTTAGGAAAATTTATCATTAACGAATAGGTCACAGTTATTCGTACATTGCTATGAAGTTCATTATTTATCAAAATACAAGAATTTACAACAAAAACTTCTTCTTACGCATACCATTCTGCTCTACAAATTATAATATTTCATATTACCAACGACTATTTCCTATATATAGTAATTTAATCAGTGTCATTTGCCAACGGTACATATTACAAGAGATTCATATTATACTCACCGGATACCGTCGAATCAGTCATGTGAAGGAGATCGTATAACTTGTCAACATTAAATTGCGATGTATCCGAGGGAACCTTTTGTCAAGCGTCAGCTTCTGACACGGGTCTAGAAAAATTACCCTGCTCCATTTATAATGAGAGGATCGATTTCATATCGGCATATTTTCTTAACAATCTTTTACTTAGGAAATACCTACCTGTCCTAGATTTTGGTCGGAGATTGTAAATTAAACGTTACATCAGGGCTGTATTTTCCTGAAGAGCTAGGCAGAGGCGTACCCACATGTGTGTGTGTATAGTACACCTACATATTTTCGCCTTAAGTCCCACGTAAAGTCGGCGAGCTAATTGTACATACCAAAAATATAAAACACAGGGAACCGAAATTCTTCGATTTTACAAATAAGAATCCAACATGTGAAGATTTTCTTTTTCCCTTCTTTGAGTCAAATCTTTACCATACCAACGCATGTCATCAGAAATTAACTGCAAGCAGAGACCTCTGTATAACATTAAAATTCCTGCCCCAAGCCGACTCGGTGGGCAACATTGCAAGATGAATATGTAAACATACTTGAAACTGCATACGGATTACGAAAGTGATGAATCGCATCATTTTTCCACCGCAGACCTCTTCGTTTTGTTTTTGATATTTCTTGTTGTTGCCCATGTGCTGCAGCCATCCATCATGAGTTTTTCTTCTACAGAGCTAGGATAGTATTTCTCGTCAATATGTGTAAATTTTAAAATATGGTAATAGAGTTCAGTAACTGGTGTATAAAGTACACTCTGTCTATCTATGGTTGAATGAAAAAATAATGATATACCCATAGAATACTTTTAATAAACAACCGAATTCTCACTGCCTTTTTTCATTAATAACTTAGAAGAAAAAGTTAATAACTTATAAAAGAAGAATTAGAAAGTTAATAACCTATTTATTAACTTTAGTGACACCTACCTACAGCAATAGCCTAATAACATACAATCTATATACAGTTACTGGGTTGTAAAGGTAGCTCACGCCAGCATAGTTCGATATACGCTAGGCAGATGATTATGATCAACTTTTTCAAAATTCAATGGGATCTCGATTATTTGACCAGGGGGCCTCAAATGGCGACTTTAGCAGAATCATAATAGGAACATTTTAAGCCTCCTATTATAATCAGAAGTCTGTAGGAACGATATCTCTTTGTATTCTCTCCCCACATGAAACACCTATATTACTTTTCAAGCTCAATATTTGTCTCAAACAGCCCACAATTTTCACGAGCAATATAAACAAGCCTCGATGTGGGCCGAGGGTTGGAGGTCGATAAAATTCGCCCTGTACTGACAGGTTGTCCTTTCATCAACGACCTACTATTAATACTGTAATTACCCTTTCCTTTAGCCAACATTTACGATCTGAAGGAAATATTGTAAGATGCTGACACGATGATTTTCACTGTCTCTCAGATCAGTGAGCAATATTTAATTGCACAAACCTATCGTAAAGCAGAACAATTTTTAAATTGGAGTAATTATACTCGTTAAACACATACTATTTTTATTTAATTTCAAGACTTGTCTTCATATTTTCCAGAATACGTATAATAGGGTGGACCCTGTTGGACCCAACCCACGTGAACTGCTTACGCAGGTGATAGTATTTTGATGGTAACAAACATGGTATGTTGCATAAATAGAGGCCTTTGGGGACAAATAAGAGCTATATAAAAATATGAAGGAGTTTCACAAAGACCACTAACCACCCAGCAACACATAATCCGTACTTTACAACTCTAAACAACAGTACAGACACACAATAAAATTCTACAGAACACCATCAATCTTCGCTCAGTTCCATCACACGTGGCACTACGAATAAAAAACTGCGCTCGTGGCAACACGGAAGCGAATACCTGTGGTTTTGTTTTTACCTGAGTTGGACACATGATCCTAATCCATTCACTCCTCTTTATTAAAAGTATCAGGTGCATATACCTGACGGATCGAAAGATAATGTATGGAGGAGACGACTTGAAAGGTAAAAGCTAACAAGATAGGTGTGAAGTGAAACGTGCTACGAAATAGCTACGACGTAGCAGGATCGCCTACGAAATTTCGTAGCAAGGAAAGTGTTTTTTTATAATCAGCTTAACTTTTGAAAGTTATGAAAAGCTGTTATTGTTTAAGATTAGTTTAGCCAAAATCTCTTGGATTCTTATCAAACCAAAAAGATGTAGGTGACCAAACTTTTAGAGAAAAATCCAGTTTACAAAAATGATTTCGTGTTTGATGATTTTCATAAAAAACCTATTTATACAGGCTGTAAAAGAAAGGGTATGGTCATATGAAAGGATATGCTGTAAACCATCAAACTGAACAACTTTCTCCTTGGGTCCAATATCGTAAATGCGAAAAAATTATCAGCTTTCCCATACATTTGGGTCGAGTAGATATTGAAATTTTGTATGGGGTATTAATGAGCTGATAATTTTTTCGCATTTACGATATTGGACCCATGGAGAAAGTTGTTCAGTTTGATGGTCTGCAGCATATCCTTTCAGATGACTATACCCTTTCTGTTACACCCTTTATAAAGACGACTTAGCATCAAGTTTTAAATATTCACTACCACTACTCGATGAGTACGGTTGGTGGCGGAAAATATATAAAATTGAATGAGATATACACTAATAATTATCTGATGGATAGCTTTTATTGGTGTTAAATAAACACAAGGGACTCTTTATTAGTATTCCAAGTAGGATTTACTAACAGCATACATAACCTAGAAAACATCGTTTTAGCAAATTGCTTCGAAAATTACTGGTCACTTCACACCTTTCTAAATGATTGCCACATAATGAACTAAACATAAGTAAAATCCCACTATAATAACGGAGTATAGTATATCAGTGTGTTTTGTAGTTATTTCCCAGAGGAGGCAAAGCTTTTAGGCGCAAATTAGACGAAATCTTGATGCCACTGACCATTGTTAGTTGTCCCTCGGGAGAGTAGGTGTCAATGAGTCCGTGAAAGTTGTTTTACATGGCCACGTCACGTAGCTGGCGGAAAAAATGTAGACCTACTAAATACGAATATTTCACTGACTTAGAACGCACAGCTTTAACCACTGGTTCTAGAAGGGTGTCTTTTCTTTATTCTTTATTCTTTATTGCACACAAAAAAAAAAACCTACCTAACCTTTTTCTTGTTATTTTTAAGTATTTTATTTAATACTAGCTTATGCCCGCGGCTTCGCCCGTGTGTAGTTCGATAATAATCCCATGGGATCGTACTACCAGGATAAAATCGATTAGCCTATGTGTAAATCCAGGTTATATGAACTAGCTGTGTGCCAAATTTTATCCAAATCTGGTCTGTAGTTTTTGCGTAAAAGAGTTACAAACATCCACACATCCTCACAAACAATCGCATTTATAATATTAATAGGAAGTAGGATTTTTATCATTCCTTATTGTAAAGATTATGTATCTTTTAACTGTGCGATAGCTAGGATTTATCTGTTATATTGTTCATGTTTTTTCAAATAAATAAATACATTTTGCACAAAACCCGTAAAGGGGATAAAAGTCCGTAATTTTTGTTGATGGAGATATCCCATAGCGGACATACCTTGTAACTGAATAATGTATATTAAGATAAGTGATTAAAGAAAACTTTGAAGGCGTTATATCTTCTGAACTTATTACCTACGAAAAAAGTCTTGGATTTTCAACTTTAAAAACACTTAGTCCTCAAATAGATACTAGGCCTATGGGGGTAGGTATCACAAACTTGTTTTTAAGTATATCAACTATCAACCATTAAAACTTCAATCAACTTTAAGTAGATAGTTCATCTAAGATAGCCTGCATTTAATTTTGCCTGATCATTAAAGAAAGAAAACATGATATGCCAACTTCAGGCGCGGTAATTAAAACTTAAAGCGAGGCCTACGTTAAAGAAAGGTGAGCTTGGGGAAAGTTGATCCCTTATTCTTGAGGGGTCAAGTTTTTGCCGTGACATCTTAATTCTTGTGGAGCGAAAATAGAAGGTACAAGGTGAATGACTGTAGGAGTTAGTTTCTTTTAGAAACAATGACAAACTAAACAAACTAAATGTATAGTAATGACTACCTACTCATACAAGCCTAAAAGCTGGGCTCGCCCTTATAACCTACTAATCTTCATGGTGTTAAGGTTTCTGAACAGTCTGGTTGCCTTTTGGGCTTGCTGAATTGTTGGCCCCTAGGCACGCCACTACTATACAGCTATATTTTCTTTAACAATAGGTCTTCAACTCCATACAACGCGTCTACTAATCAATGTGTTGCTTATTCAATAAAAAAACTAAACAACAGCAATCGAGTTTTTTTGAGTCTCCGATGGCCCCATTTTGATTTTGCTTCGGAATTTATGTCATAAGTTTTGCTTTCTCAGACGCAGAACAAATGCAGTTACATTGCTTTTTTATTTCAAACCAACAAAAATAAACAAAACCCGAAAATCGACAAAAAAACGTCACCACTCTCTTTTCCTGAAAAAGTTTGATTCTTTATTGAATGTTCGCTTCACTTCCTTATTTGTTTACCGTCTGTTTTCGACAAGGACGTTATAAATGTTTATTTACTTTGTCTAAATTGACGGAAAACTAATGGGTTATGTTTACGTTGACATGTTGTCCTATAAGAAAACAATAATTTCAATTACACATTAAATTGAGTAACGTTTCTATCTAAGGCGTATTCCTTATTCTGAATTCTTGATTACCGAAACACATTTGTCATTATGTTGGAAAACTTTTAATCTTCGCAGCATTATGCTGAACTATGACCGTTTTGTGTGAACAAAACGCAATTACCCAGAACTCGCTCTTTTTGTCTTTTACTCGTATGTGCTTTATACATAACATGCGTCATGTGTTTGTGCAAATAAATGGTTTTCTATCTTCTTTTATGGTCATCCGAATCCAGCAGCTTCTCTTTTGATCATCAACCTTCAACTAACTTCCATCATCTATCTCCTCCCCCCAGGATCCGCTCAGGCGCAGCACAGGGACTACCGAGGCCAAAGCCTGGACCTCCTTCGTCTCCTCGCTGAGAAACCATGGATAGGCATGGGGCCCCACAACCGCTGGGACAGGGCGCCTCGCATCGACATGGAGTTAGGAAACACTGGCCTCGGACCTCGGCTGCCACCCATACAAGTTGCTGAAGATGGAAGGAACTATCTTGATGATGAATTCAGGTAAGATTTGTTTAAAAAATAATAAGCTTCAAACTTCCATGCACAGTTAATTGGGACTGATGGGATCCAAAAACCAAGTGGTACTGCACTGAATTGAATTCTCGCTTCTACTTGACGAACGTGACATCTGTCTCTCGGTGTCAAATATGCACAACTGTATTCTGAAGGGGAAGCTAGAGGAAGAAGGTATACAGTCCACTAGCTTTACCCACCTACGCCAGTTAAGGTCCCATGAAATACAAGCTAGCCGGGCAGCCATTGACGTTCCTAATGGTAAACTCCAATGACACGTCCCTACCCGAGGTTCAAAACCTACACTCAGCAGTCTCGCCTTAGACCACTAAACCAAACCAATACAATTACTATTATAATAGTATTCCATACCTTAATGTTTTTATATGCACTTGTCTCTGTGACAATGAAATGTATTTTTTTTTCTAAATAATGTCCTTATTTCCAGGGGCGCATCCGAAAAGCGGTCAGCAGTAGCGACGGCCCTGAACTCCGGCCGCCGGAGACGGCAGCCGACTCCGGCGCTCGGTAAGGCAGTCACGCCGTATGTCGGCGTCGGTAAGCAGCCGGGGCACCGCTATATTCCGTCGATGTTGTATCTAACTCGCTCTGTCACTCTTCAAGCTTTTGTTGTGTTTTGGGAGACGTGGCAGTTTTATGTCAAAATGGATGCTGTTCCAAAGGCGCCTGAGACTACAAACCGCAGCATAAACGCCACCCAAGCCATGTCGCTGAGGTCAATTGAAATCAGCGTTGTTTGGGGATTCCGTATACTTCCTTGGGGAATGAGGAAATTTTGGGAAAATGAAATTCTTGGAAAGACTGTAATACTTACACACCCAGACACAAAATTGGGGTGGTGTGCACAGCGAGTTTGCGTGTGACCCCTCCATTTTGTTAATAAACACAGGTTTATATCTCCCTATTTGTTAAATTACCTGTTTGAAAATTGAATGGGGAAAAAGATACGTAATTGAATTAGGGGAAAATTCAGAAACCTGCTATTAGCAACCCTGATTGCAATTGGATGACGTTACTGCAACGTTTTGCGGTCGCTTTCGGAACAGCCGGTGCAACCTGGACGACCAGCCACCTCGCTAAAACACCTTGCTGACAGGCTAATATTTTGAGCATGTGAAGAGCTATGCTCGCATACCTTGAGTCGACACTTGAAAAAAAGGCGCTACTAACCTCACTTACGAGACTGTTCTTAGTGGAAGCCGCTACACAAATAGCACTTAAGATGAAAGCGATTTCCGCTATTCGCTAGCTTTAAACGTAGCCAGCAACACACTCCTTAATCCGTTTGATGTTGTATATTTTCTGAATGTCCAAACGCAAGCCTATTTAGTGTAAAAAAATGTCTCGTCAAACTTTAGACTACACTAAAGTGGACCTACTGGTATAATCATAGCTAAATGTTGCTCAAAAAATAATATTATTCATTAGCTGTCCACTAGGTATAGTCTAAAGATTTCCTTAGTATTTACTTTTAATACTAACGGGATATTTACCATGTTTACTGTTTTCTATGAGTTCCCAATATTTCGGCGTTATCCGTGATCATGGTGCTTGCAACAGCGCCGTAATATCGGGAACTCATAGAAAACAGTAAACATAGTAAAAATCCCGTTAGTATTAATAGTAATGTTAGTGACCATGATAGTTTAAAATCTTATATCCTTCGTATTTATTCTGTACCCATAAAACTTACGTGAAATTACATTCACCTGCGGTGCTTCTTGGTATCTGCTGCAAAATTGCGTCAATCTATTCTAATATGTGTGTTCTAACAAGCTTTTACTTAGTAAAATATACTTGGTGTAATGTTTATGTGTACCCCAGTCCGCCGTTCTTGCTACAAGATAGTCAAAACATCCATTCCATTAAAAATAAATTAAATTACTCGCTTGCACTCCGTTTATGAAGACAAATAAACAATGCTAATGTCTACTTACGCCCCTAATTAGCCTAATGCAAGTCGCAAAGCACTGTAAAACTATGCATAGACGTAAAATATATGAGACCATTAGCACTAAACAGAATAGAGCACGCTACTGAAACATCCAGTTCCTACAGAAAAATATATAGCAACATGTACGCACCGATCACCAACTGGTTGCTTTTATTATCCTTACAGGCGCCATTGACTTCTAAACTTGCTTAGACCTTTATTCAAAACTATAAAAATCATCTGCCTTTAGGGTGGCCTACCATGACGTGTTAAAGCAGGATTAATTCCAGTGTGGGAAAGAGATGGCGCTAGATGACCTGTATAGCTCTGTCCCTTTCCCACACTGGAATTACTCCTGCTATAAGACATCATATGATCATGTCATCATATGACATGTCTACTGAACAGGGGGGTCCCTGTTCAGTAGACATGTCATTTTCTTATCAGCAAATATGAAGCTTTAAAAATACGATAAATTGCGCAATGGACAAATACTTGCTCCAGGCCAAACATGACGTGCAATTAAAATAAAAAAATAAAAAACTACATTCCATTTTTTCCCAATAAGTTTGTGTTCAACATCTTGTACCAATTACCAATTCCCCAAATATACACAGTACCTTACCTACGCAGGTGTGCTAAACGACATGGGCTCGTTCTTTGACTCGCTACGTGACAACCTGGAGACGCTGGTCTCCCTGTCTCCTCAGGAACGGTCCACGCTGTTCCAGGATCCACCTTCCGTTGTGCCAGCACCGGCTTCTAGTAAGTTTTATATTGAAATTTTATTTTATTAGGTATGTGCTGTGGCCTCAGTGAATGGCTGCTGAGTGACGGTAGAAGAAGTGTTGGCGGACTAACAGCCAGATGGCATACTGAAGATCGCTGGTAGGACCTAGTTGAGACTCGCCGGTTCAGCCTTTGCACATCAGTGGGTGGAGCAAAACTGCCAATGATGATATTATGCCAAGTTTGGTCATAAACTATTTCATAACCACTGCTCTCAAAACGGTGGTGTAGGAAGGAGAACATCGTGAGGAAACTGCCACGACCTACAACCAATAATTCGAAGACGTGAAATTCAGCAACCCGAGACCACGTGCTGTATTGTGGATTCTTACAGATATGAGGCCTTTGTCCCACTAGTGGGAGCCTTAAATAATATACATCACATCCGTGCCTCGGAAAACACGTTAAGTAGTTGGTCTCGGCTATCAAGTGTGGATCTTTGACAGTCGTTACAGGTAGTCAGTGGCCCGAAAGTCTGACAAACAGTCTTACCAAGGGGTTCTCAGTACTAAATGGGTTGTGGAGGTCAGATAGGCAGTCGCTCCATGTAAAATACTGGTATTCAGCTGCACTCGCTGAGACTGGAAGCCGACCCCCACATAGTTGGGAAAAGGCTTGGCAGATGATGAAAATGTGTCATATTTTACAAAGAAAACGTTTATCTCTCTACTCCACAGTCTACTCTAATGTAACAAACATTAACATAAAGTAAATAAAAGCTACACGTAGCTACAGAAATTGGGCCGTAGGTTTAGTATTCACGAGCCGTTCTTACGATACTGTACAACGTATCTACCTTGCTGGAGTATGAATGTTATATTAATTGGACGCATAACAAAACAAGCGGACGCAAAATATCACAAAGTTCATAGACACTTGACGGACTAGGCAGGTTTATCTAATACTTGTGTAAACTCATCTCTTTAGTCGCAGAGATAGAATTATGATGAGTTTTCCGACTAACTTCATGAAGAAACCAGTAATATTTAATTAAAAGTATCAAAAAACCCGACTACAAATTGTATTATGTACATATAAATACATTTGTAATCTACTTTTAATTTTCTTTATTTGATACCCTACTCGATAGGCTTGGTGGAAAAAAAAATATTAACGACTTACAATTTAGCGCCAAAAATCCACCATTTTTTTTTAAACACCTGTCTAAGGACACGTTGGTTTTTGAGACGAATCTAATGATACCGTTTAAATCCATGTAGCCATTTGGAACATACGAGGTAACAAAGAAATTTTTAAAAACAAACAAAGAAACATACAAGTTACGCGCGAAAAAGATAACTCTTCCTTAGCAGTCGAGTAAAAACAATTTTTGAAATTATATGGTGTCGCTTCTAAACAACCTAAGGACAAAAAAGTTATTCGCCTATACTATTCTTAGGCCGACACTACCTACAGAAATACCCGCAAAAACACACCCGCGCCTTAGCCACGGGCGTAGGCAGAACTCCACAGCCGATATAACAAACTCATCAATAAAAAAGTAACAACGTTTTTTTTCTAAAAACAAACGCAATTTAACTTTTCATAATGTCACACATCTAATCTAATCTAAAAGTGAAATGCAAACTGGGCATAAAAACGCGCTTTTCATATTAAAAAGGCAAAGTTTCACCGTCACTCGTATAGTTTAGATAAACTCTCACAATAATGTGTTGTGGGCACTCTCCGGGGGCTGGAGATGGACCGACTAGCTCATTAAACTTCGTGCTGTTGCATACGCAGAAAACTTTAGAGTGCAAATTGTAAATTGTTTAATTTAATTACAAATTACAACTACTTTAAATGAAATTTGTCAAGGTGCTTCGATTTACAACATTTACTCTTTCTGTCTGTCCTATCATGTTTCCGCTGCAAGGAAAAGACTCACTCTCACTTTCTAGAACACTTATAAATTAAAATAACCTAAAGTAACTAACTTAAAAATAAAACTAATCAGATAATGTCCCCAAGAGACTGGCGTCGTTGCCACGTTGTATGGCAACGCTAAGCCTCTGGCCAAAGTAAAAGCCAGCGCTTTGGTCACGGGAAGTGTCAACTAAGCGTTTTGAAATTTCCTTGAATAGGCTGTGAGCACTCGGACCCTACGGTTCTAGAGTTTCAGCACGAAACGGCCCGAATATTAATATATACTTATAGTTAGTTATGGACAATACCGGATGATTTAATGACTTGGTTGTGTCTCGACATTTACTCCAAACTGTGGTATGGACCTAATTATACGGGGTGAAAGATACCAGTGGTGAAGGTTTCATACAACTCGATTCCTCCTGGCTTCCCATTGAAAAATGGCACAGTCAGTTTTCTATAGACAAATAAATAATTACATTAAAGATATGTAGGTACTCCGGCTTACCTCTTACAAAAATTGACCCTTCGCTACTGGAAGGGACACCGATGCGAAAACGGTTAGCACATAACAGCGGTATTCAGTCCATAATTCTGAGCCCCCTACATAGAAACTTTTCATCGGTTATTAAGAGTGATGTACTTAATACGTGGTAACCGTTTTCGCGTCGGTGTCCCTTTCACCTTCACACCCCGTATTAAACCGGCACATCAGTAATGACTAGACCTCATATAAATAACTCTCTTGCGAATAGAGATAAAGAGTTGCAGAAACTAATTAAACTTTGCTATCTGAATCTGATGGACTATTTTCAACTTCAACTTAGTAAGATTATCATATCATCTAGCCCCTAACCAGATTACAAGACTATTATTCTCTTAAATTTCTATCAATGGAAAGTGTTTGTGTGTGTGTGTGTGTGTGTGTTATGTGTGTGTCGTCCCCTACATGAGACTTAAACATAACTGGCGAAATAAGGGGGTACCATTAGGTACACCTCTGCCTAACCCTTCGGGGATTACTGGTGTCCACGGAGTTTCTTGCATGCAAATAATGCTAGTTAAAGATTGAAGGCACACATTATGAAACCGCCTGCAGAGGTTGAAAGACTAGCAGCGACATGAAAAGGCAGAAATAAAGAATCAATTTAAGCTTTAACAATAATACGGGTGTATGGGACATCGCATCATTGTTCGTTCCACCCTGTATTTAGCGAATCATGGTATGGTATTTTAAAAAACATCAGAGATATTATTATACGTACTGTAGATAAATATATTATATCCTTCGGTGATCTGGACTTGTTCTAGAGCCAAAAATTAGAAGACAAGAGACTTTCAACAAATCGTGTGGTGGATTATGACCCACTCCTTCTCACAGGCCTATCTGTGCCCCAGCTGAGGGTACGTTATAGGCTAATTATGCTAATACTAAGTGTTTATAAATATCTCCACGAAATGTTTTAAAAGGTTCACACAGTATCAACGTTTTTAATTCATACTCTGTCTCTTGATAAAAAAATAATAGCTAAGTACGCAAAACCTAATAGTCATTTGATAGCTTTGAAAATGTCGACATCAATCATTTTGCAATCGACACATTTTTTTATGTAAGTAACATTAAAATATTGTTAAAATCATGTAATCGTTATTTTGTCCTTCAGAACTTGAGAACAGATTTTATGTAAACAATCTCTAATGTGCGAATAATTTGAGTTAGCCAATTTTATCACGTACCGAATGGAGATTGTGCTACTGTGGTATGCAGATAATAAACGAGATCCGTATCCTCCTAGACACGTAAAATAACAACACATGAACGGACAAAATTCATCAATTGCATTATCCAGTGAAGCGATTAGTTCACAAAAATGTACATACTACAATACATCTTTACTTAGTAGGAGAAACAAGTGAAAATCGAAAGTCATTTATTCAAATTCGGCTGAGGAACTTGTACTTTTCGTATGACAAAATTACAAAGAGCCCCCAGAACACCCACTCTTTACCGCCTTCCTACACTTTTGCTGGAGGTAAGAAGAAGCGGAACGAACTCCCCAGCAATCTGCAACACGTCCACATCTACAACAACTAATTAGTATTCAATACATTTCGGACACAAGTTCCGCACAAAACTATCAACAAACCATCATAATAATCTCACACTAACCTCTCCCGCAGCTCTCAATCGCATCATAATTCTCTTTACGATATCAACGACCTCTGCCGTCACCATTGAGCTCCACGCCGCCGGTATCTCAATTAGACTCGCTTAAGGATACTTTACCGTATCCTCCACGATACTACGGGGGAAGTAGGAAAATATCAGAATGTAGGAACTGTCAATAACGATGTCTATCAAATTGCAACAGGAAGTTGTCTTTTGTTTATGGTGGAGTCTTGACGAGCGATCGTTTCCGATGTAGTGGGATACGCCTACAATGGGGCTTTAAGATCTTTCGTTGGTATATATCATATTGTATTTCTGCTAAACTGTCGTAAAATTCTCGTTTCGTGGGATGACAGTGGGTGTAATGTAAGCAATTGAATGTGTTTTGGAAATAGATTATGGTTCAGTCAATGTCTGAAAGTTATCCGCCGTAAAATATATTCTAAAACAACGAAAACTTTATTCTTCCTTCAAAGATAATTCCGGAAAAATCCACAAGTGTCTCAGATCTCAAAGCTAGTATAATAAATTAAAATAACAGCCCACTTTGGCGTCTAATTATTTCCGTGTACATAAAACGTCAAGGTAATTGCTGCGTTACCGTAGAATCACACTTCTGTTTCTTATTCTGCACTTCCACAAAATGAAAATGAGGAAAACATTTGTATTTATTTGAAGACGCAGTGTACGGTGTCTCAATCGTAATAATAAGTCTAGCATACAGACACAGAGCTATTGTTAGTAAAAGTAATAGAAGCGCCTGCAGAGATGTCTGATATCTCTCAAGTATTTGAATAACGCAAGTCTGCCAACTACAGGCGTAGGTACTGGAAAATGTTGCACTTTGAAAGTCTAGAACATTGACGAGCTGTTGAAACTTAAACTTTATTATGCATGGTTTACAATGTCGATTATATTGGAAATGCAGCATGTGGGCTTTCATGAAGAAGATCTATTAATGGATGAATGAATAACCAGTTCGAAGTAAACAAGTTAGTTAACTGCCTCGTTAGTCCAGTGATTGTTAGCGCTACTACTGAGCGTCAGCATGTGGTCCTGGGTTCAATTCTCAGGCGAAGTGTTAAAGGGCTTGTTCATCAAGAATGTCTCAGTAGAAGCACGGGGTCTAGATTTGTGACCTATTTACATGGGACATAAATATAACTGGCGAAATGTCTACCCACTATTCAGCAATACTCTGAGGAATACTGTATTACCATACTCTGCCAAACCCGGGGAATGTACAGGTGTAATTAAATCTTATTGATAAAATTATGTTTGGAAGCGTCCAATTCTAAAAAGGTTTAAGGGCCAAAAGAACGGTGACACCCGTTCATAGTTCTTAATACAATTCTTCCAAAAAATTACGGTAAGCCCATATACCTTACAGAAGATACACTTTGATTCGGGTCCGGCTTAGTGTTATTGGGCTTTTCCACCAAGGATTTGTCATAAGCAGTTCAACCCAAAGTTTGGATTTGTGCCCGATTAATGCCAATAGGCTCGCCCCCTAATACATGGGACTGAAACATAACTGGCGAAATGTGGATGTACTATTAGGGACTAACCACACTTATTTAGCTCCGTTCAGCTTTTATCCATAGAAAACAACGCTTTTGTATGGAGATGCGTACACATCTGAATAGACGAAAGCTGAACGGATGCGTACGCATCTCCACACAAAATCGTTAATTTCTATGGACAAAAGCTGAACAGAGCTGAATAGTGTGGTTAGTCCCTTATACGCCTCAGCCTAACCCTTCGGAGAGTACAGCCGTAATGTTATGTTATGCTTAACTTTGTTTTCACCAACAGACTCCGGTGGCGGCGGCAGTGGCATCAGGAAGCTGTACGCCCTGCGCCCTCTCAGACCTACTGGCAATATCAGGTGGGCAATTCGACAATATTATACTTTCTTTACTTTGTTTCTGTGTTTCTAAGTCTCTCTATATCTCATTGTACCTGTTTTGTGCACATCGTTTCACTACATTAGAGTCCTTATTATTAATACTCGAAACGGGATATTTACCATGTTTACTGTTTCTTTTGACTTCCCGATATTTCGGCGCTGTTGCAAGCACCATGATCACGGATAAACGGGAACTCATAAGAAACAGTAAACATGGTAAATATCCCGTTTCGAGTATTAATAATAAAGTTAGTGACCATGATAGTTTAAAATCTTATATAGAGTCCTTGTCAATCATTGTGAATGAACCGAATCATACCCTTTTAAGTAATCTTTATGGTTGTCCTAATAAGATATCTTCAATATTAATTCCCTGTTTGCCCCATGAATGATCATGTTGTTGTAAATAATTTGTTAGAAAACATTCATGGGCTGATGAGAATATTTTTGTTTTTTTACTATTATTATTTCCTATCACCTTACGCTTTAATCAGCATTACTAAAATTTAGTTTAAAATATCGTTGTACGTAGATCTTACAACCGCAGATCTCTGGTGGAGGCGGACGGTGTCTACCCGGGTGCCAATCACCACGACCCTGGCCTGCTGTGGACCGGACTCGGCCGGTAGACGCGCATACACTCCCGACCAACTCACCCACACACCGCACGACACATCACACACACACTTCGACACCTACTCATACACACACCCACAGTACGCACTCAATGACCAGCGTATGAAAATGACCCCTGTATTACAGCCGCGGAAACCTCCGCGTATGTCACATTTAAAACCTAATTATTTAGATGTAAGTGGTGTATCGTTACCGGAGATTATTTTAGCGTTGCAAGAATACTGCTATCTGTGAACATTGAGATGGTAACGCTAAGTATGTTATCGATCTCTGATCTAGTCAATTGATCTGATTAAACTTGGAAATTTAAACTATTTCGTAACTACTTCTCTCCGATTTTAGTATCTGTATTTCAACAGCATTCTCAAAGATTCGAATGGGTCAAAAGCATGCCAAAAGTAATTGAATTTTGGTGAAGGAATTCCGTAAACTATCAGAAAAGGAAAACATCGTGGATAGTTGAGAGTTCTTGTAGTATTTCGCATAGTTACTTAGTATAGCCTGATATTTATTGTCATATAGAAAACATAAGTCTCATATCTTTGGATTTTCCAGTTTCATAATATCCTTTCTCTTCATAACTGATCTTCTTCTTAGCGTGTCGATGGCAATCTAAATTGTGTCATAACTGATAGTCAAAACAGATTTCTTCATATTCCTGTGAATAGTATAAGAATTTTACCAATCAATGTCTAATTAAATAAATTAAAATGTAATCATCTTTCATTTTCCTAATCTTAAGTCTTGCTACAAACTGTACCTATAAAAATACCTCCTACCTATGTAAAAGTTGTATTTAATATTACATGCAGACTTTTAAATTATTTTCCAAGTTCTCATTTATTTGTTAACATGTTTGAGAGCTGAATTAAAAAGGCAGATTCCACCCCAATGAAAAGAGAAATCGTATTTCCTCTATCTTTATACATTTGATGATTACAAGATCGAAATAAGCCGATTTGCAATTCCTTTGCAAACATAAAAGACACGGTAGGTGTTTTTTAACTTTAATAAATAATGTACGGCTTCCCGTTCTCAAAGACAAAATTGAATGCAATACAACACTGAAAAGAGCCACCCCAAGTCTTGTGGGTTTCTTTTTAAATTCTTAGGAATTCTTCGGTGTGTGTGATACAATGATTTTTAATCATTAGTACAGGCACCAACGATTCGCTTTTGTCTGAAATGCTCATTTTTATTTGAAAATTGTTTTTGTGAAGCTTAAAGCCTGTGTTTTTTCCTAATGATCCTTTCACTAATAGATTTAGAAACTGTATGTTACTTCAACCTATGAATATGATCTCTCCCTAACAGCATAATACTTACAGTAATATTATGTACTTAATGTAGTTAACTCTTAATACAATTTTACTGAAAATTACTTTAGGCAATTAAGTCGGTATGTAAACTGACATTGAATAATGAACACATTTTATTAAGTTATTTTATAATACAAAATGCCAAAGCCCGCTTTCACCACACAACTCACTAACTGCGTTTAAAGCTAAAGCTATCTAAAACTTGGTTCTACCTCTGTACCTCTCTTTTAATGGTTGACAGAAATAGAACGATGTTTCAAACAGCTAGAATATAATATGTTTACAATATGTGTTTAACAATATTGAAGCCCATTACATTATCCGAATGTTAACAAAATTGAAATTATTTAAAAACAGTGCCACTAGATTAACCTATAAAAAATAATTGATTATCAAAATACAAAACAAATTTTATCTTTATTGTCACAGATAAAAAATAAACTAGCTAAACTAAATTATCATTATATTTATTTAATTTTTTTCATGGTATTGTATTTAAGAATTTGTGGTGCAACTGGGCTTTTAATTAAATGTCAAATCAATTATAAATAAATATAATAAATCATAATACTTAAATCAATACCTTGGAATCATTTCTAATTATTATTATATTGAATGTTAGTTTACGTACAAATTATAAACGTATATCTAAATAAATGTTTCATTATATAATTATTTAATGTAAATAAAATTTATCTTCATTGCATTTAATTAACGTTTTAGCATTAAATGGATAAATTATAGAAATATTTAGCTTTTAAGTATTTAATTGTCGCGATATGTTTATGAAATTAATGATATACCTATTACATTGCTAATGTGTTTTATTTACGAAAATATTCCAAATCTTTAGATCCCCCCTAAAGTTACCCAAGCCGACAACACCTTCGTAGGGGTGTAAGCATCTACCCAGAATATACTTAGTTAATAGCCAGGAGACACGTTTTTTCTGTACATCGAAGATTCAAAAGTATATAGGTAACTACTACCTATAAGACCTATGATTATGTATACGCAAAGAACTAAAAATAGTCACTCCATGTGCATGGAATACAAACAAACCAATATGATGTAATAGGTAACACGACACAAATACTTGGAAATAATTATAATAATTAACACTTCCCGGACATGCACATTTATATGAATCATTTGAAGCTATGGATCGATATGCGCTTAGAGCGCACAATTCGCCCAACTGTACGATGTACGATGGTTCATACAAATAAAAAAAACTAGTATAAGTACTTAGGCACCCAGGTGTTTTGCAATGAGTCTCGGCCCGCTCTAATCTGCGTCAGCCATAAGACGTAAAGCGAATACATTTAATAAATAAAATATCATGTACCAGTCCAGTAAAGTAAAATAGACGACACGGTTAGCACAGTGGCTAAGCGATTAACTGCTGCGTTGCGTGTCGCGGGTTCGATCCCCGCAAGGAACGGATATTTGTATGCCTTACAGATATTGTTGTGTGAGTTTAAATGTTTTTAAAACGCACGGACCCACGATACAGGACAAAATCCTAGTGTGGGGCTACAGCTTTACTGTAAAAAAGTTACTGTTAAAATAAAACTGATATCAAAATCAAAAATCAAAATCAAAATCAAAATCATTTTTATTTGTGTAACATAGGTATTGAATACAGTTCTTAAATTAAAGATAGGTCGCTATGTTATGCCAAGAGGCGTACAAATATATGGTTGCATGCGAATAAAATAAAAAAGATATAAATCATGAGAGAGAATAAACACAAATTATTTGGTAGGTATGTCAAAATTAATAGAATGATGATAAATAATGTAAAACAAAAAATTAAAATAAAAACAAAAATTATAAATGTCAGAATATGGAGTAATTTCTACAGTCAATGCTAAAATAAATAATCATAAATTCCAATTAGTCTCATTATTAAATTAAAAATTGTGTGTATTCTCCGGTCGTATAAATAAATAAGTCTAAATTAATTTATCATTCAGGAATTCATCAGTCGTATAATAACATTTTTCAATTAATAACAGTTTTAATTTTTTTTTAAATTGTGTAACATTCAAATTCTTTATAGTTTCTGGTAATTTATTGTAAATGCGCGGTGCCATGCCTAAAACGCTCTTTCTCACTAAGACAGTCTTACAACGCTGATTGCTTAAAGAGTTTGCGTATTGGCTACGAATCGCAACATCTCGTAATGTCGACAGTTTTTCGAACAACCTCATGTTTGTTTTAACGAAAACACAAATTTCAAAAATATATAATGATGGTAAGGTAAGTATTTTCAGCGATTTAAAGAATGGTACACAGCTATCATCAATTTTCAGACCACACATTGATCTTATGCATCTTTTTTGTGCCTTAAAAACGATTTCTTTATCTGTAGAATTGCCCCAAAAAACAATACCATAACGCAAAATTGAGGCTACTAAGCCGTGATATGCAACTAGTATCGCATCCATATTTATTTTTCTAGCAATTTGGAAAAGTGCGTATGCAGATTTATTTATTTTTTTACTTAGATCATCTATGTGGGCCTTCCAGTTAAGTTGGTTATCAAGGATTAAACCTAAGAATTTTGCTACTTTAACTTGTTCAATGTCACAGTTACTATGTCTAATATTTACTTTTGGTACTTCAGTTCTTTGGTGAAAGTGCATTATTTTGGTTTTCTTTAAGTTTATAACTAAATTATTTTTACTAAGCCAATTAATGATGTCCGATAGTGTATTATTTATGTCATCTTGATAAATATCGCGATCAATGCATTTTACTATTGCAGTACTGTCGTCTGCAAACATCACCATTTGATGTTGAGTTACCTTTGGCAGATCATTTATATAGATCAAGAATAGAGGTGGTCCAAGGACGCTACCCTGTGGGACACCAAACTTTATTAATCTAGAATGAGATAAAAAACTCTTTTCAATCAAAGTAATAACATGGACTTTTCCTTATTCTAGGTATTCTCTTAAGAATAAATACACTTAATTACTAACGTCCACGCAAAATCGTTGTAACCATCGTATGGAAATGACACACATCGAAACTCAACTTAAAAAAAATAACACTATGATGAAATTCCTGTCTACAACGCAATGCCGTTATTTATTAACATTTTTTTAGAGCCTCGAAGAGTCCAAGCTGTCAACAGAGAAGATAGGAGACCTTATACAGCGCGCATCAGACTCAATACTTGACCCAAATGTATTTGACAGCTGATTATTTTTGTGATTACGACGGTCCCATAGAGAAAAATCTTCACTTTGATGGTCTGTAGCTAAACCACATCATTATGTACACACATTTCTGACACAGTCAGCTACTGACAAAAAACAGTCGGCATAGATGCTGACTGATAACACGGCCAATTGCCGGTAATTCCAAAGGCGTACGGTCAAGAAACACTTCCTTATTGTCAACCAATCATCGTAATAGCCCCGTGAACGACAAGCGATCGACTTTTGGGAGAACATTATCTAATCTAGCTAGTTTGCGGCAACGACGCCGCACCCACGCGGTGTTGGAGAGATAGTAAGACAAAAGACAATTTGTGAAATATAATAAATCAGCCTCGTTAGTCTAGTGGTCGCAACCGCGACTGCTGGGCATGAGGTCCTGGGTTCGATTCCGGGCAAAGTGTTATTAGGTTTTTCCATCACGAATTTCTCAGTAGCAGCCACGGAGACTGGATTTGTGCCCGGTTGATGGCAATAAGCTCACCCCCTATTACATGGGACTTGAACATAACTAGCGAAATATGGGTTTACTATTAGGTGCACCCCTGCCTAACCCATCGGGGATTACAGGCGTTATGATGATAAAATAAAACTACATAGCGAGCAACACAACTGAAGAGACAACCCACAACCGTACGGTGCGGCGCAGAAGTACCCGTAAGTGACCCCAAATAAATTGGGATAGGTACTAGCCACAAGAAAGAGAGAGAGAATAAAACTACATACCATTACCTACTCCCATTTTCCCAAAAAAAGAGTGTGCATGAAGTTTCTTGCCCATTCCTCTCCTTGAGATCTACGCCTTCAATGGGTAACTACAGTCCATTCAGTGTTTGTGCCCGTGTTTGGACAGTAGCTAGCTTTATTTTTGACTATTCATAAGTACCTGTCAAATAGACCCGATTTGAATAAATGCTTTAGGATTTTTAAAAAAATCCTGAAAGGGATCGACAGAGGTCGAACCCACATTTCGCCAGTTATGTTACGAGTCTCTGCCAACTCTCCACCCTCAGCTGACTGATAGATAATGTCAAAGGCTTTAAAAATCCAGCTTTGTAACTTGTGTTTGTGAGTCTCTTCTCTGCTAATTCATCCGCCTTGTTTATTGTAACTATCAAACCGCTTGGCACGATTCTCATGACGTGATAAAACATCGAGATTTCTTTACTATACTTATTAAAGTATACCGATATCACGTAAACTTGATAATTAATTATCTACAAGTTTGATGGTATGTCACGATCATTTAGATTCTAAATGATCGTGACATCCCACCATCGTCCTGACTCAACCGGACCGGAAATGTCCTAACCAAACGTTCCCAGCTGTGGGATCGATGTAGGCTGACTATGTCCGGACTAATCTATAACCGCACTATTAGCAGAGCCACTGTGAGTGAAGGCGTTAATTTCACGCTGTAGTTATCAAAGTGTCGATGTAATCGATTTATAGATGCAGACATATGCTAGGATTAATGGCGATTGCCGCCTGACGCCTATTCAGGGAGAATCTAGACTTAGGCCGGATTCAAGGAAGACGTTCAGACGCTCAGTCAACTGGATTTGAGCCGAGATTAGCATTGACGTCAGTTTAAAATAGATATTATTGGCATGAACAACGTTTTAGGTGGATAACCAAAGAGAATAATTTACTGATAAAAAACACAACCTATTCTATTTTGTCTATTCATTATAAATTTCATGCTGTGTGTACTTTTCACATATCTATGTGTATGTATGTTTCTGTCTTACATTATTTTCATCGCGAACCCACTGTAGTTAGCTTATCAGACCCCTTTATTTTTGATGTAAAAGACCGCTGTATACAGGAGTGACAAATGTAAAGCACGTAAAACATTTTACATATGCCGCATGCAACAGTACAGGAGTCATTATTTTAAGTTCATTAATAACATTTCTAATTAAGGTGCAGCGGCGTCGTGTCGTATGAACGTGAATGAGGCAAAAGGAGTATGTTAAGGATCGTTAGCAGGTGGCGTTTTGTGGTGTCTGCCTACGTCCACGGGACAAAGGCGTGAGTTCATGTATGTATGTATGTAAGAACATTCAAAACTTAGGTGGAGGCTAAAACAAATATCAGCTGTCTCATACATTTGGGTCGAGTAGCAGTGGCGAAGGTTCCATACAACTCGATTCCTACCGGCTTCCCTTTGAAAACGGGCGCAATCAGTATTCCATAGACAAATAATAAAATCACATTAAAGACATCTCCGGCTTACCTCTTAAAATTAACCCTTCGCTACTGTCGAGTAGCATTGAAATTTTGTATGGGACAGCTGTTAATTTTTTCACATTTACGATATTAGACCCAAGGAGAAAGTTGTTCAGTTTGATGGTCTGCAGCATATCCTTTCATATGACCATACCCTTTCTGTTACACCACTTACACCCTGTATAGTTAGCTTACTTTACTTAATAAATGTTTGTTAAAACTTATGTTCGTAATAAAAACGCTGGAACTTTCAATATCCCCGTTATCAGGAGGTTCCCAGTTATGATGCAGATAAAAAACTATCGCAATGAAGTGACGACCAAGTCACTGGGTTTTATTAAGTGTATAACCGCTGGAAAAAGAGCAGTTTTAAAGTAATCTTGCTAGACCATCTCCACCATAATCCAGGATTCACTAACTCACAGTGTAAACTAATTCATTAACAGGTTAAGTAAACATGAGTCTCTCCCGTGGGTTCATTCAGCTTGATACATTGTTATTACTGCTATCACCGACACACACGTTGAATCACGGTCATTGCCTTATCAGTTATCACATGAATTAATTGTGATAATTATTGTTGTTAATTAAATAGGAGCTTGGAAGTACTACCAGTAGCAACTGTAGTACGAAGTGATTTGTACTGGACTGGGATTTCGCATCGAAAAAATGATGATCTTCCACACACAACTTTTCATTACTATTGGAACCTCATTTCAATTTTATTTAAAAAAATCAAGCTTCTACGCTCAGCAGTTTGGGCTGTGCGTCGTTGGTCAAGGAAATAATGAATTAAAGGTTTTAATAAGTAAACACAAACGTGCGAGTACGCCTAGATGTATAAATGTGAACGAAGCGTATGAGATCATAGAAGGTGGCATTCAGGTAGCGTCTGCCTGATCCAGGGGAAAAAGCCGTGAGCTTATTTATTAAGTAAATGGGTATGACAATATTAATTCAAATTAATATCCGATAGCGATGCGGAGGAGTACTTTGACGCCTAAGTGTCCTATTGTCGTCATTTTTTTTTTTTGATGTTTATTTTTTCTTTTAGTCTGTATAAAATGTAAATAATTAAATTCCGATAGTTATTTAATACATTTAACATAACATTTCACATAATTGCCTCGTTGGTCTAGTGGTCGCAAGCGCGATTGCCGAGCATGAGGCCCTGGATTCGATTCCCAAGTCGGACAAAGTGTTATTGGGTTTTTCCATCAGAAATTTCTTAGTAGCAGTCACGGAGTCTGGTTTTGTGCCCGGTTGCTGGCAATAAGCTCGCCCCCTATTACATGGGAATTAAACGTAACTGGCGAAATGTGGTTGTTTTAAATTATGTACACCTCTGCCCAACCTTTCGGGGATTACAGGCGTGATGTTACGTTATGTCCTCATGATGGTTTCCTTAACAGTTTTAAAAGAAGAGGTGGTGATATAAATTACGCAAAATGCCTGTCTGAGATTCAACCCACAATCTACGAGTTTAATCCTCCGCATGAATATTGTATTATAATCAAATCTACTTCAAGTACCCCACTCTGTCCACTACATGTGTTTATGTCGGCCGTCACTCAAGATTCTTTACGCACCATTTGGTGTGTAGTCTAAACTTAATCTTGTGTAGTGGCGCACAAGGTTTATTAACCCCCCAGTAAGGGCCTAATATAATATAATATTTATGTGTGTATAATATCATTTGATATGATAAAAGGTGTCCTGTTAGGTAGGGTGACTATGCAATAAGTAGGAGACTTCCATTCCTTGACTTGTAAGAAATTAGAACCCAGATCAGAGGCCCTAGCACGAACGCGCGACGTAATGAATTTAACGTAATTCGAACGATTTTTAACAAGCTTTTATGAACTTCACCTGCAACTAAAATACTACGTCAATGGCATGGTTAGCTAAGTGACATCATTCTAGTTCTGGGCTAGTTCTTTTTTATGCATTCCCATGATATGGGTATCAAATGAAAGGGTTTGCTGCGCGTTTTTTAGTCTTTTTTAACTAAAGGTAATACTATTTTTTTATGAAAAATACGACTATTCTAAAGAGTTTGGTTTTTATTTTACACCCACAATAAGTACACCATAATAGCATATTCGGCCTATAATTTTCTCACAGCAGGGTCTCAGGCCACCTCCGCTAATGACAGGGAGTGGGCTGTAATCCAACACTGGGGCCCAATCCTGGGTTGACTAATGTAGCTTGTCTTCTCTTCTTGTCTCCTTTTTTTAAATATATAAGAATATTATTGAGGATTTTCAAAATAAACCACAAATTGTTTCTCTGAAAATACAAAGATTTGTTTTATTTAACACATTCTTACAATATTACAACAGTAATCGTTTATCTATGATAATTACTCAATAATCTAACCTGAAAATACAAAGAAACGACATTTAAAGTTCACTAATATCGCCTCCTCAATTATATCCTTTTATTTTGTCTCTCCACACGTTTTCTTAAAACAATAAAACACACCGAATATTTTGACCATCATCCGCCATTCAATTCCACAGACAACTTATAAAGGCGCGAGGCGCGGCAAATTCGAATTAATGAAATGTCATTTCATTACAAATATTTAGTAGGATTATCATACTACACAGTATTAACTAGGTTGTGGAGGTCAGTTAGGCAGTCGCTCCATGCTCCATATGAATACTGATATTCCGCTGCGTCCGGTTAGAATTGAAGCCGAACCTGACATAGTTGGGAAGAGGCTAGGCAGATGATGATATAGTGTGATATTTATTTAAAAGAAAGAAAGGTAAAAAAAATTGTCGCAGGGACATGACGTGCTTCATACAAAATTACAACAAAAAAAAAACTATGATAGGTTAAGGTTGTTTATGGTATTTCGAGGATTCTACAACAAAGTAAAGATACTTGTCTTCGAATTTTTAGGTCTTTTGGTGCAACTGGGGGCCAATAGATGTGAATAGAGGCTTAAAAGTAAGATTATTCTATTTTAAAATCGTTCAAATTTACTTTACGTTTACTCCGCGCGTTCGTGCTAGGCCCAGAGTGAAGGTTGTTGAGGTCAATGGCAGCAATTATGTGTAACTAGAATAAAAATAACGATCTTTATTCCGAAGTATTCGTAAGAGTATCAGAAGATAGATTAGATGATTAGACGTTCACCATTGTGTGGGTACATACCCATTGTGTGGAACAGTGGAAACGTCGAGAGGGAAGCCAATAAGGTTAACATAAGTAAATTCATCTGCCTAGCCTTTTCCCAACTCATTTTAGGCCGACTTCTAGTGTAACAGGATGCAGCTGAATTACATGGAGTATTTTAGCATAAGCATAGCATAATCAGCCTATACTGTTCCCACTGCTGGGACACCGGCCTCCTCTCTATGAGAGGGAATGGGCTATAATCTACCACGCGGGCCCAGTGCGGGTTGGTAGATGTCACATGTCTTCGAATTTTTGGTTCGAAGACATGCCGGTTTCCTCACGATGTTTTCCTTCACCGTTTTTGAGAGCAATGGAGTATTTTACATGGAGCGAATGCCTATCTGACCTCCATATCCCAGTTAATACTACAAAATACGATACCCCTTGATAAGACTGGTTATCAGACTTTCGGGCCACTGACTACCTGTAACGACTACCAAAGATCTACAAATGACAGCCGTGACCAACAGCTTAACGTAATTTCTGAGGCAGGGAGGAAACTCTGTGGGCAAAGGATAGTCTCCCATCCGCGGCCCGACCTTGACAAGCGCAGCTTAACCTTGAAGATCGACCCATGGGGCTGTTATTATTTAGCCACGAGCTCCTCCATATTCATGTTAAAGTTAAAAGTTATGATTAGGTACGTAATGTTATTACATCCATTACAGTAAGTAATTATAACTTTTAATAAGACTTTTTAGTGGAGGTTAGAATGTTTTATAATTTTCATCATACTATGGATAATGAGATTGTGACTATTTTTTTATTTATGCAAACACAAAATATTCAACAGGTCACATTAACATTGAAGAGCACAAAGGTACTGCTTATTTCATAAGAAATTTCTTCGAGCAGGCCTGCGAGGGGAAAGTTGAATTAGAATTTGTAACTGTTCCCAATTAACGAGATTTATGGTAAAATAGTTTTGTCTCTATCTTCCATCCATCCATACGCAAACCGGTTACAAATAGGATTAGAAGCTAAGACACTGCCTGCCTCCATTCAGCGGCAACATACCATGTATTGAAGAGATAGCTCACTCGACAATACAACTGTAAGCGCAGATATCGCCGAATATTGCTGAATGCAAGTTGGCGTCACAGTCAGGTAATATCGCTGGATGCAGCTAAATCCAACATGGTGGCAAAATGGGTGATATCGCTTTATGCAGGCGGGATGTTAAATCTATGGCGTTGCTGGATTAAAATATGTCTATAGTGCTTAAATCATGACAGGCTTAAATTATAACTTCTTGGCCACGTTCTACACGCTCAAACGACACGCGTTTTAAATTGACGACTGAGGAGAAATCCAATGCAAGGTGATGATAAGGGCATGCTTACACCCGTAACGTATCTATATAAACAAGTCAAAGTGATGACTTGAGTAAAAGTAATTAAGTTTAATAATTGCTTGAAGTTAGAACTGGCAAAAGTTAGAATTCTTAGCATTGCTTTCTTTGACGGTTTGCGTTCGTTTAAATTCTTGTATATTGCATAAAAAGGTTTGCATAAGTAATTACTTAAACTCAAGTAATGACTTTTATTTGGCTATAGATACGGGTTTAGGAGTCACCGAGCCGTCTTTTGAAACGATGTTACTCACGCGAAAGAAACAAGACGAGTCGCATCGCGCGTGGTCGGTGACGAGGTCTTATGGTGGAGCCTAGAGTTATTAAGTGAGGGGTTTAGTCTAGCAGTAGGTCCCAATATCTACGCAGCCACTTTAGTTAACTGAAATCTAAGACTGCAATTTATTAACAATGGACGTCACTTTAATTTTGGCACCAAATAATCTTGCTAAGCATTACTACTTGGCAATTCTGTTCTCTTACTTTTCATTTAAATTTCTGCCAAAGCCGATTCGGCATTATTATGTAGTTTTGATTTTATTATTTTGTCTGAATGCGAGTCGCACGGGATTGGTCAATGTGGCGACACTTGGAGGAGGCCCATGTCCAGCATTGGACGTCTTTCGGCTGAAATGATGATGATGTAGTAGTTTTGAACTTCTTCTACGGATCATTGTCATCAGAAGTGTTTAACTACTTAGTAAAGTTATACAGTCGCTTTCGGAACGCGGAGCATCCAATCTGAACCAGAAAAATCCCACTCAATTAGATTTAAACTTCAATTATTTGCCACAAAGACCATCATTTAACTTAACTAATTACTTGCTAATTAATTTATAAAAACTCATTTATTTTCCGTTTAAGAAAAAGGCAAAGCTAATATTATATGAAAGACAAATAAATTAGTTTTTGGCATGTTTTTATATTAATTATTAATAAACTTTGTAAAAATGTCTTCCTCCGGTTCAGTCTGAAGCTAGTAAAGAAATACGGTACAATATCTGACCAATAATACGCCAATCTTCTGCAGTTTTTTTGCCCGATTTTACTAACGTCAAACAGAACAATGTTTGGGTAGGTAATTCCAAACATAACAAGATTCCTAAGCATCAACTTCTATTCGACTAATCGTTTTTCAGAAGGTAAGCTTGTAAATCTACATTTCTGATACAATTATAATATTACTATTTATCTTTAAATTAGCTAAATATTATATAAGTAGTACTCTGCGTCACAAAAGTTACGTCGACACACCAGTATGCAAGTAGACGTCCGTCCTCGCTTGTGGCTCTCACGCGACTGCCTACCCCACTACCCGTGTGCCCGAGACAACGTCATGTTTATTGACTAGATTATAGATCACAAACTCTACAATATACATTTATAAATTAAAATAACCTAAACTAACTTAACAATAAGTTAAAAAATGGCGTCAAAAAGCTCCTCCTCAACACTGTCAACTGGTAATGTACCCTAGAGATTGGCGGCGTTGCCACGTTGTATGGCAACGCTAAGCCTTTGGCCAAGGTAAAAGCCAGCCCTTGGGTCACGGGAAGTGTCAACTAAGCGTTTTGAAATATCCTTGAAAAGGCTGTGAGCACTCGGACCCCACACGGTCCTAGAGTTTCAGCCCCAATCGACTCGAAAATATAGTTACTAATAAGGTTACTATATTTACGCCGCTTGAGGTTCCCTGCAGCGGCAGCGGCAGCCCCAGCACAGCACAATGAGCCAGGAAGATGGGATGGCGCAAGAGCATCGACACATGTTGCGACCCACATTAAAGGCTTACCCATCTTCCATGGAGACAAAGACATGCAGTCCGGTCTCTTGCCATCGTCGCGTGCCAAGCCATTGGGTTCTCTGATACTAGTCGATGATTTTTAAGGTAATTTACGGTCTGTCAACAGCTGGAAATGTGTTGCCAGACAAACAGTTTGCTTGGCCCAAAAAAAAAAATTCTGTCCCTAGGTAGTAAGCTAGGGAGCTTCATCCAGCTTCATGTGACGAAGTGACACTAGGACTTTTGCTGACATGAGATTTCGACTATGTATTATTGTAATTTGAGTTGATGCATACTAACGTAGTCTTAAGACCTTTGTTACTAACATCAACTGTATTTTTTCTAGATATTGAATTAGTAATTATTTGAATTTTATTGATTGATGCAACACTAACGTAGTTTTAAGGCTTTGTTACTAACAATTATGGACAATTACTTGATCTGAAATAAATGTATTTTATTTTATTATTAGATATGCATTAGTGATTTTGTGTCGTAACTTTGGTCTCGCTTAATGGGTGCAGAATTGTTTTAATTTTGCGCCATGCAGCTGTGGCTACAGACAATTAGATCGTAAAACCCGTCCTACTTACATCCTTGAAATTGCTGTAGTCACTGAAGATGCGCAATTATAACAAAAAAAATTGCCTCATACTGTCTCAGCCAAAATCATAGTTACCCTACTGTCAGAAATAAACCGCGCCTAATAACGCTTATGCGGTAATAAACCGAGGTGCTTGTTGTCTTAGGACACCGCTTCCATCTTGAGATGTTCACCACGTGTATACCTCCGTGTTACAGGTAGGGTACAGGACATAACGGGGGAATTGAGTTATGACCGTACCCATTACGTTGGACTGGACCCTATTTTTGGCCCCGTTTGATTGTGACCCCAGGCTAAAAATAGAGTTAGCGTCGTGTGAGAAATGGTACGTCGTTGTGTAGTGTTCTTATGTTTTACCAACTGGGTCGCTTTAATTAAGGACATAGGGTCGATTCCCGGGGTGGGCATAGTGTTATTGGGTTTTTCCACCAGGTAATTGGTCAGTAGTCAGAAGATCGAAAGTCTGACAGCCAGACTTAAAAGTAATTGGGTTGTGGAGGTCGAATACACATAACATAACATCACATCACGCCTATAATCCCCGAAGGGTTAGTTAAAGGCGTACACCCACATTTCGCCAGTTATGTTTAAGTCCCATGTATTAGGGGCCGAGCCTATTGCCATCAACCGGCCACAAATCCAGACTCCGCAGCTGCTATTGAGAAATTCCCGATGGAAAACCTCAAAAATACTTCGCCCGACCTGGTAATCGTACCCGCCTGGCTACGATTACTGGGTAGGATTACTGGGTACGTCACATTTCATGCTGATTAAAAATATGGGTAGGACCTGGGTTTGTCTATGTCCACATATTTCACAGAAATCAAGTTAGTCAAGAAATAAAAAAAAAAACAGTTACGTTGACTTACCACTTATCAACGGTCATCTGTTTTTTGATAATTGATTGCAAACAAGTGTAGCAGCATTATACGACTATCGATTGACACAGGTGACCCATTGTAATCAGCGCGTCATGACTTGCCATTCAAATCGAACAAACTTGATAAGAGTCGCACTCTAGAAACGTTTCTTCGAAGGCAGCATGAGGTCCTCCTCATGCTCAGCGGTCGCGCTTGCAACCACTAGTTGCTTGATTTATGAAAGATACTAATACTCAGCTGCAACCGATTAGACTGGTAGCTGACTTAGCGTAGTTGAAAAAGTTAGTCTATGCAGATGATAACGAGTACGGTATAAAGAATCTATGAACAGCTAGGTTTAAAGAATCTTAAGCCTCACAAACATCTGAAGCATGACCGCTGCTTACCTCGTCGTGACGCAGCGCGAAGACACGCCAGCTAACTATCTCGCGACGGTTTCTCAAGAACGCCAATTGTCGCATCGTCGCCGGATGACCGCTAAACGCTGGCTTCCTTTAATCCTTGGTGGTGGAAGTCATAAGCGGGTAGCGGGGATAAAAACGCTGTAAACTCAAACTCTAAGCGTTTATGTCAAATAGACCAGTTACAGGCATTTTTGAACTGTCAAAATGTCATTGAAAAGAAAAAGATTCAGTCCTTAAATCACATAAGGCATTCTACGCCGCTAAGCAGCATCTAAAGATTAAATAACTGGGTTTTTCAGACATTTAATATTGACCCATAATACATTATTTTTTAAAGTTTCCGAAGATATTATTGACAAAGAACTATTAGGTACTTGGTAGGACGCCGATCCTCACAGGGTGGCTGGTAGCAATTAGATGAGTTTCCGATAATTGAGTAGAATGGCTTGCGATTGGAGAGGCCTTTGAACAGCAAAGCACTGCTGTAGCCTCATGATGATTAATTAAGAACTGTTCGTGCACGTGTGTAACGCTCATAAATTAATAATAAATTAGTGATTAATAACTTTGTCATAAATAAAAACTGTCACTTCGTCGGTATTTTCTAGATAACCCCGAAGGATATGAGTCAAACGCTTGTATTACACGTTACTCAATACACACATCTGTGTACTCCACCTTTTCGTCAGTTACCAGCTTGTTTTGAAAGTCATATTTTACTAAAGACTTTTGAAACTTATATTTTTAGTGATTCAACTGTTTTCCTGGTTTTCATGTTGGTTTCATCACGATGTTTTCCTTCACCGAAGTAGGTGATGATGATACAATACGTGCGTATTCATGCGCCTGAGAGATATTTCTCGACGTCATAGTAAAGCGAAGTCAGAGGCCCATAGACGGCATAAAACTCTGACACTAGGTTAGGCACTAACTACACGAAAAAAAAGAAAGAACTGTTTTCCTTCACTAACTATCGGACATGATACAAATGTGACAACTGAGATAATACTGCATCGCTCTCATAATTTAACAAAACTTTATTTTTTTTATTGAATGCTTCTCCTCTTCTAATCAAAGAGAGTTGGGTGAATCGATTAAACTTTAGGGGTGCAGAATCGATTCGATTCCTCATCATTATTCTTTTGCCCTTATCCCAATTCATTTGGGGTCGGCGGAGCATGTCTTCTTCTTTCATACTTCTCTGTTACTCGTCATCTCATCAGACACCTCCTTTCTAGCCATATTATCCTTTACACAGTCCATCGATCGTTTTTTTGGTCTTCCTCTACTTTTATACCCATCCACATTCATACTCAAAACTTTCCGATTCGATTCCTAATCGATCCCGCTATACCTCTTACCTTGGACCAGCCAGCTCTGCCGACCGCGTGTCCACCCACGTGTATTAGCTCACGCTCCGTCAAAATTCCTTTTATCTCACTTTTACCCGCAGTCCCGCACTGATTCCATCTAGATTGCACTTCCTTTATAATTGGACGAACTGTTAAAGTAACACGCAAGTCTTTCTGGGAATTAAATTAATAAACAAGAGCTTAAGAAGGAAATAACTGGTCGACACTTCGCGTGACCAGAGGGCTGGATCTTTCTTTGGCCAAAGAATTAGGATTGCGATTCAGCGTGGCAATGCTGCCAGTCTTCTGGGCACGTTTCTAGATGACAGCGATGCGGAGGAGTACTTTGACGCCTTTTAAGTGTCCTATTGTCGTCGTTGTTTTTATGTTAATATTTACTTTCTTTTAGTCTTATTTTTATCATTACTTTAGTTCTATTTGTACTCTGTATGTAATGTACATAACATATGGTTATTTATAGAAGGAAATTGTGTATTTCAATGTCGTTTGCCGCACTTTCTATACAGCTTGTGCAAAATTTCAATAGCTACTCATATATGACCCAAATGTATGGGACAGCTGATTTTTTTTTCATCGTATAAGATATTGGTTCTCTGGAGAATGTTGTTCAGTGGTCTGTAGTCCACTCTGGAGTATGACTATACCCCCGCTGTATACATATAGTATGAGCGACTTCGACTGTCAACTGTCTCCATGAATACAGTCAGCACCATGATCTTCATATGAAGTATTTTATTCCGTTTCAGCACCTATTTTTTGGGCACCTATGCTTTGAGCAGCAAAGGTATTCCCATTTAAGCACCAATCAATATAAATTATATGAAACAGCAGCTGAATGTTTTTAGTTACTGACGAACTATTTCTGTGGGGGTCTAGGAGAATGGAGAAAATTTTCCCCGACGCTGTCCCAATAACCCTAAATTTTCTGTGGTACCAACTGAAAAAGAGCGTCTGGCATTTGACCTTCAATTTTCTTGAAACTTTCCAATTTTTATGTAAAAAATATTTTTTTTAATTTATTAATCCCTTACGTTCTGGGTTATTAACTAAAGATACCGATTTAAAACAAATACGTGACATACAAGATTTGAATATTCTTTGGAAATATTAGAAAAAAAAATACATTAGCCTTAGGTAGTAAGGTAGTGTAGCTGCCTTGAAAAAAATATTAATGTTGTAATGCGTACTTTATAATTATGTGTAAAAATAGATTTAAAATAATAATTAATTACTTTGTTTATGTTCGCCATAGATGCCACTGGACTAGGCACATTTCATTGGATAACTATTTTTTTAATGAAAATCTTTTAAATAATTAATATTTATTGATAAGTACTTAGATTACATTATGTGTAACAAATAAAAAAACAAAAATATTTCATAATTAATGACCAAAATACCATGCTTAAACAACCAATAATTTCGATTATTTATTTGCAATCAGCAGTACATACCTAGATAACTCACAAACCTTGCCATTCAAATTACGCCTTTGTTTACTAAGACACGCACACATGCAAACATACACACTCATGCATGCGTGTGCGCAAGTTTTCCTGAAACATGCGCGGCTGCGCGCTCTTCCGGTCATGCGCAAAGAATATACAATTAGGGGGAAAATGGACTAGTTTATTTACTTGTTAAGAATATGAGATGGATGGATGGATATACTTTTAGGTGCATACATAAAATATAACATCACGCCTGTAATTCCCAGAGGGTGAGCTCAGGTGTACCTATATTATAATAATCATTAGTTCTATAATAAATAATTCATGTCTTCGATGTGTCATTTAAGACGGATTATAATCTTATAATCATCTTTTTCTGGCTTAAACTGTCTTTTAGGAATAGTCTTCATATCGATTTTAGAGACCATAATCTTAACATTCACAGATAAACGTACCTAAGTTTTAAGTCTAACATAATCGTTTAAGTGTTACCTACAAGGGAAATACTAAATTGTGTGTATGTGTGTGTGTGTGCGTGTAGGGACTATTGTTATACCTCTACCTTTACCATCGGGGAGAATACGCAAAAATAATAATGGTGTTTATGTTTGATATGATGTTAGGTACTAATCACTAGGTAATACTTTTAACTAGCGTTACTACTGTAATAAAAAGGAAATTTGGCCACCCAATTAATTCAAAGAAATTCGAAACAAAAACAATTAAAACAATGCTGTAGTTATCATTTCAATAAAACAATGTCTTCGCTCGATGCTTGAAGTGAACGAATGACTCATGTGTCCCCACTCCTGACCGCTTGCTCTTTGACCGGCGCGCCCGCGCATATTATAAAGCAACAAAGGTCGGCAACGAACCGCTCATCCGTACAGTCCGGTCAGTCAGCGTCGATCGTGCGAGTCGAACACACGTTAGCGCGCGATTTTAAACAAATAAGAAAATAAAACAAAAATGTTGTTTTTCATAACAGTTTCTGTGCTCGTCGTCAGTGCGAACGCAAAGTTCTACACGGATTGCGGTAATTATTTATTTCTTTTTTTTGAATATTTTCGGAAAGATTACTCAGTTATCTGATACAGGCATTTATTATGTTTTATTAGGAAATTGCGTGCATTGTGTGTGGCTGCTTTAAGATGGTTGAGTGCGAAATGTGTTAAATTGTAATGTGGAGGTGTGCGCTTCGTTGCAATTGCAATCATTGGCCGAAACGTGAAACCTGTGTTTTACGTACTCGTACATAAAGTGGCTTTTAACTTCTCACTTACAAGTACCTACCCTAGTACCTAATTTTTGTCAGGGTAATTTTGTGGCCTCATTCCTAAGTGTAGGTAAAATGACAGCATTGTTAAATACAAATAATTTTAAAAGAGTAACCATGAAGTTTCTCGCTGCTTGTTCTTCAAAGAGACACAACTATATTCTTAGCTTAAGACGTTTCGTTGTTATTTATTATAAATCTATATTGTCCCACTGTTGGGGAATGGCCTCCCTTCCCACCTTCCACATTTAGCGATCTTGTGCGATTGTAGTTCAATCCTTTGAGAAAGAGTCCGGTCAGAAGTTTCGTAAGCATATTTAAATTTTTTGTGAAATAATATCTAGAATTTAATCATAAATCAATTTACCCTATAATCTTTTATGTCGCAATTTTTTTTTGGTCTGGACACTGTGCTATCTGTGACTAGTGCAACCTGAATAATTATCTACCTGAAAAAGAAAGGTTTCTGTTTTAGGTTGATTTAAGTACCTACCTTTACATAAAGTAATGAAAACTTGCCAATTAATAGGTATATGATGACGGTGACGTATAAAAAAAACAATGTCTCTTCCCCTTATCCCATTATTCAGATAGGGTTTCACGCAATAGTTTTCTTCTTATACACTCCCTTTACTTGCAATAACATTCCTCATACCAACCCATTCATTATGTCATTAGCCTGACTCTCCCTCTCCATCCATCAACATGCATCCATTCATCTTCTAGTCACATGCATGTAATCCCTCCTTATCACATTCCCTACCTAGCAGTGGCGAAGGTTTCATACAACCCAATTCCTACCGGCATCCTATGAAAAATGGCACAGTCAGTATTCTATAGCCAATAATATTCTATACAGTAACGATATGTACTCCGGGTTACCTCTTAAAAAAATTGACCCTTCGCTACTGCTACCTAGTACCTTTAATGTAAATAAATAAAGAAAATTCTGCCGAGAAAATTGTCAGACGAAAAGATGTCTAACACGACATCCAAACGCATAACTGCGTTGAGCACTAGTCTAACCACCTCCCTACAAGGAGCTAGCTTAATGTTATTGACTTCCCACACAAGATTCCAATACGAGCTTAGAAACTAATAATAGGATGTTGTTTACAAAAATATTCCTTAATCGATTCAATTACAAACTATATTTTAACGCTCTGCTTCACCTGTATGGAGGTCTGAAATTATCCCACGGGATCGTACCACCTGTATAAAAAGTATAAGCTTGTCCCAACCTGGCCCATAGTCTAATTTACTTCAGCCTCCCCTCTTCCTGTAATCCATCCAAAGGTTGTCATGAAAAGATCGTTTCTAGTGATAAGACCGCTCATTACGCTCAAAATCAAAATCAAAATATTTTCATTTCACATAGGCCTCGATGGGCACTTATAAAAAGTCGACAAAAAGGTGCACGGTTCGGGTTGGTCGTTTCCTATGGAGAAGAACCGGCAAGAAACTCCATGGTTACTCTTTTTATCACTTTACGCTTTTTATCATCATCATCATCTGCCTAGGCTTTTCCCAACTATGTTGGGGTCGGCTTCCAGTCTAACCAGATGCAGCCGAATACCAGTATTTTAAATGGAGCGACTGCCTATCTGACCTCAACCAGATGTTTTATTCTGATCTATGTATAAAGCTACATGACTGTAAACTTTTATCAAAATCCGTTCATTTGTTTTTGCCTGAAAGAGTAACAAATAAATAGACTGTCCTCTGAAACTATCGCGGTTATAATATGATTAGGAAGTAAGATAGTCGGGATAACAAAGTCACATTTACACGGTAATGTTTGGACGTTGCTGAAATAAAACATCAGCACCAAAACGTAACGTTACAATGCTTACGAAACTAGTTTATGTTTATTACAATATTTATACGATCTTAAAATAATGTTACGTTTTATGAAGGGCCTCGTGGGTAACTCATAACTGCCGCACGGGTTGCTACGCTTGCCGCGGTCGGTGCGTGGACGGCTGACCATGCATCAGGTACACCAAGACCCCCACCATGCCTCGAAAACACGTGAAGCCGTGGCCCCGGCTGTCATTCGTAGATCTTTGACAGTACTTACGGCTCAGGAGCCCGAATGGCCGAGTCTGAAAATCGGCCTCACCATGGAGTAGAAAGATACTTGTTAATGTGTCCTGTAACTCTGTGGTGAGGCGAGGGTCAGAAAGGCAGTCGCTCAATGTAAAATACTGGTATTCAGCTGCATTTGTTTAAACTGGAAGCCGATACAAACATAGTTGAGAAAAGGTTAGGTAAATAATGAAACTTATAATGTTTGTGACCCAACAATAGCGCTATGTGAGCAGTCATAAAACATAATAGCAAGACGAAATATTAATAATATATATCTATGGAAGCTGCAGTAACCACACGTATAATATACTGCACTAAACATTTAATGTGTCAATGATTACATGGTATTCGCACACATTTATAGTCCATTATCACCATTGCTTAGCTGGTCTTGGCGAACAAGAATTGTTCGTTCAAGGCTCCCTTTATATTTCTTACCAGGGAGGTGTATACATCAGTTTGTGAACGCTTTTTAGGGTCCCACCTTACAGTAAATCGGAACCTTTAAAAGATTCCTTTCTTGTCCGTCTGTCATAGAAATTTTTAGTTACTCCCTTGCATAACTACATAGTTCGTTTGTTATGCAGTGTTTTACAGTCGTATTGCACTGCTGGATGAGGCTTTCAGAAATAGAGTGCTTCTAGATAAGATTAAGAATAATATTTATTTGCATAAAAACATGGTATAAAAAGATGGTCAAATACAAAAGAAACCAAGAGCATACATGTTTTTGCTTAACAGTGATAAGCGTACAAAATTTTCAAGACGATTATTTTGCATTTACTGTCAAAGAAGTCTTTGACACTATAAAAACTACGACTACACAACCATTAATGCAATTTATCCTATTATGCAATTTATTATATATTTATAATTTATTAAATGAACTAGCAATGATAGCAAAACATCATCGCCCTGCCCTTGTCCCATGTTATTTGGGGTCGGCGCAACACGTTTCTTCCATTCCCCCTGTCAATCGTTACGCTATCATTAACTCCTTTTTCCTTCATATCATTCCGCACACAATCCATCCATCTTTTCTTTGATCTTCCTCTCCCTCTCCATCAACATTTATATTCATTACTCTTTTAGACACAAGTGTTGCACATTCCTCCTCATCACATGTTCATACCAAGACAGACGACTCCCTTTCATCTTTTCTGTAACAGATGCCACTTTCAAACTTCCTCTTATTTGCTCATTTCTTACTTTATCCATTTTAGTCACACCACAATTTTTTTTTTTTTTTTAACTCCATCTTTGCTGCATGAAATCTTTTTTCATCTGTCTTCTTCACTGTCCAGTTAAATGATTAATTCGAATCTGTTACGTTCGGTGTCAGCCAGTAATATATCAAAACCAATCTCCAATCTAAAATCTCCAAAAGATTTTTTACTATGTATATGAACCTTAATTTTCACAAAATGTTAGTTATCACTTGAACTATTCTATTTAGATAAATTTCTATCATAAATAGGTACGTCACAGATAATAAAATAATTTCGAATGACCTATACAAATGAACTGTTACTTTGTTTCACATATTATTGTTTGTTTAATAATTGAGGCATCAGCTGTTGTTTTATCACTAACACAGGGGTCAATGGTCTGTTGGTCAACAAAGAAGAATCATGTGATTTTCACTTTATCATAATTATATATGACTGAACTATCCTTAACTTATACTCTCACTTACGGGATGTCTTCCGTGATTGTTCATTATTTTGAGCTCCCAATTTGTTTTTTTTGTTCTTTTTTTTTTGCTTTTTGATTTTTTTCCTTTTTTGTTTAGCTGTAAACCGTGAAAGCTTAAAACAGTGTTTGAATTTTCCTACAACACAGCAATACTTCTTTTTGTTTGTAGAAGATCTTCACTTGTTATTTGTTGACCAAAATATCATCTTCCACTATCGTATGTGGATTCAGTAGCATGTTTCCTTTAAAACAATAAAGAGAGGAAAGGAATTCCGTCACCAAGAATGATATGAATATGAGACTATAATGATTTTCTCTAGACAAAAGTTGTACCTCACTCATCATCTGCCTAGCCTTCTCCCAACTATTTGTGGTCGGCTTCTAGTCTTACCGGATTCAGCTGTATACCAGTATTTTACATGGAGCGACTGCCTCTATAACCTCCACAACCCAGTCAGTACTGGGTAATACGAAACCCCTTGCTTGGAAAGACTGGATGTCAGCGTCGTAGATTAATATACCTTGTCAGCCTTTCGGGCCACTGACTACCTGTAACAACTGTCAAAGATCTAGTAGTGACAGCCGGGACCAACGGCTTAACGTGCTTTCCGAGGCACGGAGGAAACCCATCCACGGCCCAACGCGTCTTAAACTGCAGATCGACCCGAGCGGCTCTTGTTATTTAGCCACGAACTCCTAAAAAAGTTGTAAATAACTCAGGGGTGTACATTACGCCCTGGGCGTCGGGAGTCACGTGGTGGCCCCCGGCCACCGTAGGCGCGGGCCTGTGGACGGCGAGTTATGCGCTAGCTCGCCGTCTGGCCGTCTTGTGGCGACGGCGCGTTCGTGTTCCACGCGCGCCTCAAAGAGATGTCAGCAACCACGTAGCTGCGGGACTGTTCGAAAGAGATACCGTGGCCCTGGAACACAAAGGGCAAAGAAGGAACATGGATGGGTTTTAGTCAGTAGAAGTCTGATACTCCCTTCCGCTCCGCCCGGGGGGCAATTGATGATTTCCCATCCAGAAAAAAAAAGAAAGGGGTGTACATTAAACAACAAATTGAAAAAGTCAGCAATTCACTGACACGTGCATGTTACACTGTTTGTTAGCCCGTACAACATGTCTTTATTAGAGGTGGCACTTATATCTATCTCCTCGTATGGGCGTCGCACTGTAATCATACATAATCATCATATTCAGTGCGTCATTGTCTACCACTAAACACGACTCGTCTAATTGACAGTATTATAAAGGTTTTGAAGAAGCAAGTTTAAAGGCTAGTTAAAAATCGGTTGTCTGTAAAGTCTGTTTACTGACGATAGTTGAACGTGACAACGTCATAAGAAAATACTGATGGAATGGTTGCATTTTTCAAAAAATGAATGTGCGTTGAGCAATTGTTTTATGGAACGTCTCAGAGCGAGGTAACGCCTCATATTTTCGTGCGAGCAGCCGGCTCCATCGAATTATAAGACGTTGTCACGTCAAAAACGTTTGAGATTTTTTCCTGAAACAAAAACAAAAATTGATTTGGAAAAAGGGATACTTAGGGGGTATCATTTAAGCTATCGCCAATTTAATTAGTTTTGTGTTTCTTAAATAATAGGGTTTGCCCGCAAAATAGCAGATTTGTCACCAAAATTTAGTCCCCAAACAATATAAAATCAATTCCACAATAAATCACCTAAAATCATGGAGATATAGGATCCAGTACCAAATAAATGTTTTTGTATGTATTATAATAGGTTTGTCCTAATAGATATTTAAGCAAACTAATTTTTCTAGGAAATTTATAAACTTTCGTAGGATTCTAAACAAGAGATAAACTGTATTATTTTACGGCCACATTTTCGCACGGGGCTCCTATTTCTGTTTGCAGGGTTTAAAGTAACCTAACCTAACCTAAAGTCGGGGTGCCCCAAGTCCCGAGATTTGCGATAATCGATTTATTTGGTGACAGATCTACCATTTATTTATTTATTTATTTATTTATTTATTTACACTTCAAGCACAAAAGTACAATGGCGGACTTAATGCCATAGGCATTTTCTACCATTCTGAGCACAAAGCTATTATTTAAGTAATGAAACTACTATTATAACAACGAAGTTTATATTCATCTAATGCACTACAATTTTATTGGTAATCCATCTCTTATTGTACACATATATTAACATTAATTTGATAATTCATACCTGGGAACACTTTTTGTTTATTTGAGAACGAAAATATTTCGTGGCGATAGATCTATTTATTAGATGATACAACTTGATGACAAATATAAATTTTGGTGACAAGAAATATAGTCCCCATACTTAGGTAACTAAACTTAAGTTATCTACTTAAATATCGTTATCAAGTAAGCATTCATCTCTAAAAGTGACGAAAGAAGAGAACGATTTTGAGTTCAAGTTAACATAAAAATCAACATAGGTACATAAAAATCACCTCGGACAACACTGAAAACAATAAAGAATTCACAGTGCGAAATATCTATTAGCAGTACTTGAAGGAAGACAATGCAATATCGTATCGTTATATCGTATCGTCGTCCAATATCGTGATATAACGGCTAACAGCCACATTGTGAATAAATTCCAACGCCTCAACGCCCATTCATTTCTGCAAACCGTGTGATACCTACTAATCTATAGGTACAGTGAGTTATAGCAATTAGCTGACCCACCTTTGCATAAATGGTTGAGATTTTTTAGAATACGAATCGATACAATTTTATAATTCTTTTATATTTTACTTGGTTTGCTCAAATAAATAAAATTAAAAAAAAAAACTATCGATTCGTAATTCTAAAAAATCTCAATCATTTATACAAAGTGGGTCAGCTAATTGCTATCGCTCACTGTACGTAGTCGTAGTACAGTCAATGGCCAGCATTACGTGACCCCTGTTTCTTTGTTTTTCTTTGCAAGAGGGGATCAAGAAATGCAAGGCTCTTTACTACTCTAATCACTACAATGACCCAAACTGCGCAAAACAAATCGTAATGTATTTGT
This sequence comes from Noctua comes, assembly GCA_963082995.1. Classification (NCBI taxonomy): domain Eukaryota; kingdom Metazoa; phylum Arthropoda; class Insecta; order Lepidoptera; family Noctuidae; genus Noctua; species Noctua comes. The sequence continues at coordinate 2,772,958 of OY720279.1, read as the reverse complement.
TTAATGAAAGTGAGGAATTTAATGATTAACTCATGCGCTATTCCAAAGGACCCATACAGAATCAACAATGATTGAATATCTTATCGAAACCTGAATAAATAAGCTGATTTAGGTTATCTACTACTTGCTTCATATTTCTCTGCGTCATGTCCGTGTAAAATTATCAATGAATTTATAAATAGGCTAATTTCAAAGTAGGTCAAATTATTCCGTCAGATTTTTGTCCAAGCCAGATTGCTGTACAGTACAGACTCGCTCAAATGGGCATAAAATAGAATACCTAAAGTGTATCAACTGTGTGATTGTATTTTGAAATTTATTTGTTGGATTTTGTCATTCGTATTACAGGGGCGACATCTTCAAATTGAAAATGGGCTGGTTCAATGTGATGATGTCGCCCCTCGCACAGTAGATATACGAGTACTTCAGATATTCCATTTTTAATGCCCATTTGAGCGAGCCTGTACAGCAATCTGCCCTGGACAAAATGCTAATTACACCAAAACTTAGGAAAAAGCTAAAAAAACTATTATTTATCGTATTTGGCTATAATTTGTGATGCCAAAACATTTACCACTAAGTAGGCAACCCACCGTACAGATTATTCATATTTGCAATTTCCAAATCACGCCTAAAATAATGATCATGGTTAAAAAATAATAACTACATTACCAACAGGGCCATTAGTTTTTTGCCACAAACAATAATACATAATCATAATAATAGTCCTTATCATAATGTTTATTTAATAGTAGTGAGTTTAAACGGCTATAGATGATCCTGTAAAATGATACGATCATGGTGATATAGCTACCTACTTGGTGAGTAATCAGTGGTACACAACGTATCAAGCGGAATAGCCTTATTTGTATAAAATATAGGTGACCAACTAATGATAAACAATGTAGTGAAACATGCATTCATCAAAATAAATTAGTGTTTATCTTATTAGTAAATGTTCTTTATTTAATAAACTGACTAAAGGGTGTAAATAGACCCTTAACATATCCGAAAGGCACTTGTTCTCCCCGTCTTGGAGATCATTTTTTTGTTCTAGACCATACCTGGGTACCTTCTAGTTACGGAGATATTGGGAGTCAAAGTTCCAATTTTTTCACAAGTTTTTTTTTTAATGTAAGAGTTTTACTTTACACACCTCCACGACCCCCGTACTATTCAATCCATCCATCAGCTTTGAGTGCTTTCCATCGAGTCCTACCGTAAAACGTGATTTTTCACCCCAAAAAAAAGGCGATTCCCAGCAATAATTTTTGCGTAAAGTTACTTAGTTTGATGTTCGTTGTAAGGGTCTGTTTACACCCTGTATATACATAATTATTACAAACTAACAACAAACTACAAAAGGGCATCAAAAACTCCTCCTTAACGCTGTCACCTGGTAGTGTGCCCAAGAGACTGGCGGCGTTGCCACGTTGTATGTCAACACTTAGCCTCTGGCCAAGATAAACGCCAGCCCTTGGGTTACGGGAAGCGTCTACTAAGCGTTACAAAGTATCGAACTATAGGTCTTTTAGGTATGTTTCGTCTTAATTAGTATAAATTCCCTGGCTAGCTAGTTTCATCCAGTTACAACCACAACTCAACCATAGGTGCATGGGACATGTAATTAGGTATAGGTTCCTACCTATCTATCTTATAAGCCATGTTGTTAAATACGAGGCGGGTTTCTGTAGTTCGTGCCTACCCCCTTGTATGTTAAAAAGGTGAAGGAATTAGTGTCCATATCAGAAAAGGGCTACAGGAGCACCCGGGGTTAGGGGTATGGGTGGGGGGCCATACCCTAGGGGCTGTCAGCAGCTGTCAACAGATCAACATCGTCATTCCTTTCTGAAATCTAATGCTTGGACAGAAAGCGTTCGGCGCTTGATTTCGGCCTATCCAAATTAATTTCGCGTCATTGGTTGTTCTGCTGATAACCTTATACAACATGTAACATACGTTACATGTTGTATAGACAGGACGCATTTCGCGACGCCACACAATGGCTGTGTCCAACTAATGTCCTCGGACATTTGAGTCAGTTCCGAATGTTTTAGTTGTAAATGTAATGTGGTGCTGTTGTCATCTGACGATCAAAAGATCTTATCTACTAAAGGTTGAACGAACAGTTATTTCAAGGTTCTAGGGAAATAAATATACAAAGTAGGTACACATAGACAGCGAAAAAGTAAAAATTTACTAATTTAATCGAGATTTGAGAGATTTTGTAGCCTAAGTTTGTATTACTCTAATTTATGGACTATCACATCACATTTCACAACATAACATCACGCCTTGTAATCCTTGAAGGGTTAGGGATGTACCTAATTGTACCCCCACATTTCGTCAGTTATGTTTGAGTCCCATGTAATAGGGGGCGAGCCATTGTAGCTATATTGCCATCTACCTTGCACAAATCCGGAAATTCTGATAGAAAAAATCAATAACACATTGCCCGACGCAGGAATCAAATCCAGGAAGATTTTTATTTATTTATAAACAAAAAACGATCTCATTCACAAAAACTGATAGCACATTTCCTGACTTGATGAAAGAAATTATTATAAACCGAAAACTCTAAATCATAATAATTAGCACGAAAACCGAAAAATGTTGACGTGTAGCATTACTACGGCGTAGCCGATCTACGGCGTAGGCAGTAAGTAGTAACCCCTCTTCAACCCACGTTCTATTTTTCACATAAATTACATTAGCATAAATATATTTTTTATAAAAGATTCACAGTTGGTTGTCGCTATCTCTCTTAATTTTCTCAGTGGAGATGTGTAATTAATTTGGTCCCGGTTTTGCTCACAAAACCTCATTAAGTTCGTTAACTCAAATTACCTGCTTGACGTCAAGCAGGTGCTATTTCTGGAATATTTTAAGTAGCTGAATGGATTCTACTACAATGTCGTACGTATGTCGTATAAATGTCGTACATAGGATAGGTAGGTAGGACCGTAGGATTGTGATTCATTCATTAGACTTCGTACGTCGCAGAAAATGTAAATATTTAAGTCTGTAGATAGGTACTTTATAAAATGACGTAGAATAGAAATATCCTCAAGACACAACCATTTCGTAGAGAAAACAAATCTAGGTGCCTATTAGCTTGTTGCGTTCAGTGAAGTCTGTCATTCTAACTAATATTATAAATTCGAAAGTATTCTTTGGGGAAATACACTTCGACAAATTCTACATAAGTAAGTCCTCATCTAAACTAGAGTTCAATAGAAAAATCAATATCTGTTCGTACCCTATAGACTCCTAAACTACTGAACCGATTTTGATGAAAGCTTGCACAGTTGTTCTGTATAAGCTAGAGAAGGTTTGTAAAAAAAAGGCATTACAGGTAATTGCAACGCATGCCGAGCACAACTAGTTAGTAATAGGAATAACTAGTAATGTACTTGGGTTACACGGGTATCTAACGATACTAATCGCATAACATGCGATACAGAACGGTCTTAAGTAAGACCGTTTTGTATCGCATGTTATGCTATATAATGTTATAATTAAAAATATTTATTGCACAGTGTTAATTAGTGTCATTACGTCATATAGGTACATACCTACATATTTCTATGTTATATTGTTGGTAGTCGCATCGGTAACAACCATATCATTTTATAATCCCAGTGAGTATCTCGCAAAACTATTACCTAGTATTATAGTTGCCGAATTGGTCAAGACCAATCGATGGTCGTACCTAATCGGAAGAATGCTCTCCGTGATATCCCCGAATTGAAACATCCCGGTCAGCTATCAACGATTAGGTAGTAGATATACCTACCTCCTAACCTAAAATATCTTGTATGAGCTAATAGGCCACTGTAGGAAAACAGGTTTCTAATTCTTACACTCGTTATCGTTACGTGATGACCATCTACAGCGATATCCTACAATGTCGTCAATGGTCTTCTGACATTTCCGCTTTGTACTCCGAGTTTTTCAGTAAAAGTTTGATAATAATATGCTAGACACTTGAGAGCATATGCAAGAGCAGCACACCAAAGCTCTCGACAACCACCCTAGAAAGCCAGCGAATCCAGTCGCTGTGGCCGAAATCGGCTAGATGGCATCATCATTATTCGTTTTCACAAACACTAACGGAATGGAATACCCAAAATTATTGCATATTTGTATTATCTATCGTTCTGCTTATATTTGTTATCGGTAACGATGATGAGATGAGCAGTAGTTAAGCATGCATATTTGCAAGGGGAATAGTGAAGTCTCTTGCGAAGTGTGAAAAGATTTTGAACCATATTGACTTGCAATTGACTGTTACATTACTAAAATGTTGTTTCCTTTTATTTCCAGGTTCAAAACAGGCGACGGTGCAGAACGTGAGCGTCAGCGGGTGTGCGGAGGACGCGAAGGAGTGCGTCCTCAAGAGGAACACTAACGCCACCTTCAGTATCGACTTCACACCTAGTGAGTACCTACGCCTATCCTTTTCTAGTGTCGAGAAAACTGTCGGAAAACCACCATTACCTTCTTACCAGAAGTACCTACTCAAATAGGTACTCAAGCAGTAGGCCGTATGCATAGAATAAGAGGCAATATACTCTCTCCCTACCTACTATAATATAGCTATACCTACATATATAGAAGGTGTGACATAATAAACACAAGAACTCCCGTGTGGTTTCTCGGACCATGAAACTGAACAACATTTTTATTCTATGAGTTCCTGAATGGAATTCCCAAAAAAATTGGTCTTTCTACAGGAACTGAGCGATCACCTGATCAACAATGTTTGCAAAAATCATAGAACAAGTTGTTCAGTTTTATGGTCTGAGAGACACCATACGAGACGTCTTGCGTTTATTATCTTACACCCTGTATAGCTAGACCAAGACCACCTCAAGATCAAAATAGTAAGTAGGTACCTATGTGTTGCATAACTAATGTGGTGTGAGGTAAAGTGATGCTGCATCAAGGTTTAACAAGTTCAATAACTAAAACAACAAAATAACAATAGCTAGGTAGGTAACTACACTAACTACCCAAGTATATGTATGTTTTACTGAATGTATGTATGTTATGTTGAACTATGTGAACAATAATAGTTTAAGTTTAACCAAAACACCGTTAACGATACGGTACAGTAAATTAAATAGAGCACCGCCATTTTCCTGTTTTTAAATAACGTTTATGGCGAATAACTAGGTACCTGTTACCAACTGGCCAACCAACATGGGGAAGGATAACGTATTAACGTCCATGTGTAAAGCGTCATACACAAACAATATCAGTTGCTATTGAAGCTGAATATTCTATGTTTAAATTATCAATTTATTAATTGTTTATTCTTTCCTCCAAACCTGCGACTATTTCAACATAGCATAACTTTACGCCTGTAATCCCCGAAGGATTAGGCAGAGGTGTACCTATTATAGAAGGCACACCTACATTTTGTAAGTTCTGTTTCCCGTTCTTTAAGAGGCGAGCTTATTGCCATCAGCCGAGCACAATTATTAAGACTCCGAGTTGCTACTGATGGAAAATCCTGGTGGGAAAACCCAATGACACTTTGCCTAAACTCGGCATGGAATAGTGTTTCATGCTCATAAGTAGTGACTGTTGAAACCTCTAGACCACATGTTGTTTAATTACTAGATTTTGCAAGACAACTTTCAGACGACGAAACCTGTATCTATTAAAATGACCCAACTTACCCATAAAGTTCCTTGAACGCATCATTCCTCACGTGGGTGTGTGTGGGCATTAAATAGCCCCTGGAGACAAGTCTAGTCTCTGCGTGTAAAACTTACGGCACTCTAATTTTACTCAGGTAATCACCATAAACCAGACATTTCCAAGAGCTCTGAAAGTAACTTAGACTGTATTCTATTTTATTTTCCGCTCCTCAAATTTTCTTTTGATTAGTTCTGATTCATTTTGTTCCAAGACAGTATAATTTCGGACTGTATTAGGGACTTCATTGTCGCGACTTCTGCAAGGTAACGTAGTTCCGCTAGCTAATTTAATGACCCGTGTAATAGTAGGTACTTTAGTTGGCCACTGTCGGTTCTAGCTTACATAAGCGGTTGGCGGTCTGGTCCTAGCTAAATGTTATATCAAATTTCCCTCCCTCCTACGCAGTCTGGCCCTAAGTGTAGAAGATCCTCTTGATGAAAGAAAAACTGTTTGTTCGTAGACAAACAGATAGGAATACTTTTTTTTCCTAGCCCGCTGTCTCACTCCTGTACAAAGGCTTCCCTCTACTCCTTCCATTTCTCACGAACCCGTGCGCCCCACATACTTACATTAAAAAAAATAACTGAATAATTTTCAATGGCTGGATTAAAATAAATAAATAAAACAAACTACGGTTTGTTTTTTGACAAGATTAATCCTACCCTATAAGTCCTGGCTTAAGACCCATTACAATTTTGTTTTAACGCAACTTTCTTTATGTTTCCAGACAAAGAAGTGAAAGGAGTCCAGACGGTGGTCCATGGAGTGATAATGAACTTACCGGTGCCATTCCCGCTGCCCCAGCCCGATGCGTGCAAGGACAATGGACTGACCTGCCCTCTGCCGGTAAAAAGTTTACAATTTTATGCATCTTATATCGCTTAGTCAAGCACCAGGTTTGTGTCCATATTGACGGACTGTATCCCCACTGCAACACAACTGCCAAAATGCAGTTCTAATGCAAAATGTCTACATGGCTGAATAAACCTACAACACTTGGGAGGAAGTGCATCGTAATCTACCATGTGGCCCCAGTGTGGGTTGTTGTAAATAGTTTTACACGCAGTTTGTAACAGCAGCCTTTGGATATTATTCTGTTGGCTACACTAGGGAAACTGAAGACGGGGGGGGATTCTTACCACAAAATGTAGTGTAGCTATTAAGTCCTCGTTAGATTACCAACGCCTCGGATTATAAGGAGCTAAAAGTTCAACCTAGCATCGTCTAGCAAAAAACGAAAAACTACACCCTGAATTTTTATCATTATGGAGTACAATTATTAACATATAACCTTTCATTTTCCAGGCGGGCAAGCAAGCAAACTACCAGACAACCATGCCTATCCTGAAGTCTTACCCCAGGGTCAAGGTTGAAGTCAAATGGGAGCTCAAGGACGAAAATGAGGAAGACCTTGTATGCGTCATGATACCCGCCAAAATACATTAAGGAACTAAATACCTGATTTCTATGTCTTTACACCTGGTTTTGAGAAGCAATTAAAAATACATTTAATGACAATTTTTATCACTGACAATACGAACTCGATGGTGTTAAGATAAACTTAATATTTTATGGAATAAAACCTAATTAACTCTACGCCAATTTCTACAAAGCTATTTTAAATAAGTTATTATGAGCAAGTCAGGCCTATGTCCAGCAGTGGACGTCTTTCGGCTGAAATGATGATGATGAGCAAGTCAAATCGCCTTGGGCCTGCAGACTTTTCTTCATGGACCAGTAAACTAGTTAGTGCTTTAATACACCGTGGATGGACATAGGAAATCAGAATCGAACTTAAGTTTTATTATAATTTCTAAATACTTAATTTCATTTCACTCTGATGAGTTTTTAATTATTTTCAAAACATACTTCCGAATCTCGAAGAACTTTCAGAATTTATATTTTTTGTACTGGGAAATTACGTTCTAACGAACAATTATTTTTTCCTTTTTTATTTGTCATAATTTTATTAGTAGAGAAAAATTTATGGTTGTGTTTAAATGACAGTTATTATTTATTTTTAAAGCTTGAAACAATGTCTCTCTAAACTCTATTTCTCTCTCTTTTTGTATTATTTCCACATAGTATAAGAGTCGGTTCCCACGACCTCTTACCGTCTTCATAAAGTATATGCGTTCGTGAGAACAGGCCCTGATACTCAATATGTCTTCATCACCATGTATGAGATTTCCTTAATTTATAACAAATTGTTGTCCGCTAAATATAGGTTAAGGATTGTGGTTTTGTACATTATAATAAATTATAGTAATGTGTAAACATATGGCTTTTATTCTCCAAATATCTTCAGAGAACCCAGATATGAACAGATATTTGCATGTATATTCGACGATCATAACTTATGTGCATCTGGATCGAGGGCCCATTTTTTAAATCCTTGCGAAACGATTATTTATTCATAACAGTCTTAATTCACGTTTAAGATATTCATGGCTTAAGTTTTTACTATTTTTTTATTAATTTCCCTTGAAGTCTTATTTCGTTTCGCATGGATTTAAATGATCGATCTAAATGTACATTCTTAACTTGCAGTACATATATAATAATTCGGTCTCTAAATATATGACAAAGCTCAAACTAAATTACAATATTTCAGGCCGTTTTATTTCAAAATGAAGTCGATTGTCTGTTGTGTTAGTGGGTACATGTTGAAGTAAAACATAACATAAATAATAAGTTTATCTCAAGTTACATTATTTCCACTCGAATATCATTAACAAAAATATTTATAAACAAATCAGTCGTTTTATATTTAATGCCTGTACTTATATCTTAAAGTAGATATAATAATTTATGTACTAACTCCTCAACTTATAGCTGGATACTAGTAACAATTTAGTTTCAAATACAAAAACTCAAATACGGTCTAGTAAGAAAGAAATACCTAATAACACATCAAATTATCACATAGCAAGACGACATTAGAAAGGAAGATAAAAGTAAGTAAGTTGCCCGCAATACTTTTTTCAAACGAGATTCTGTGTCATTGAAGAGGCCTCCTAAAAGTTCCTAGAAATAAATAAATTAAAAGGCCTTGATCCTGTAGGATTATGCAGAAAAAGCAGAATGGGAAGTACTTCGATAACCCAGGTACAGAGAGTACCTGGGTTATCGAAATACTTCCCAGTTCTGCTGCAAGGAGTTAAAAATATACCGTATATACAAAATACGCCCTCAAACACGGAGTAGCGAACATAAGCGACACTAATACTTTTTGTCATACCATGAGTTTATGATAACTACTAGGTCTCAAAAATGTTGGGGTAGTACCGTAGTCGCAAAGACCACATAAAGCGCTGCATGATTCTTTTGGCGGAAACTCGGTCGGAACTCACGCCGCCATCTTGTTTTTTTAAATACAATTTTTTTTTTTTGGCATTCGGCCGTTGTTGTCTATTCTGCCAGCGTCGTGTAGTGACCGTAGCGCAGCAAGGTGGGCCGTCTAATTTTGTACTTTTTGGTAGTGTTAGCTTTGAAAATATTGATTGAAGTTCACGCTAAGTGAAAACACTTACATAACCTCACGCCTTTTTTCCATTTGGGCTGGCAGAAACTACAGACCCACCTGCTACGATCCTTACCTCTTCTGCTTCCTCCTTATCCTTTCGTTCCGTTTCTCGTCCACGTTCATAAATATGGTCATACATTCACGATTGCACGCTGGTTGCGAGAAAACACTTCCCTCTTCAATCGACAATATTCGTCACCATTCGTCAACTTCACCGTTCTACGAAACTTCCCAAGCAATATGAATAAAATTATATGAGACCACCGCGCGAGCCTCCTCTACCAAATGAAAAAAGAATCGCGTAAATCAGACCAGGCCTTACAGAGGTATGAGGTAACAAACATTTAAAAAAATAAAGCCCAATTGAGAACCTCCTCCTTTTTAAAAGTCGGTTAAAAACCCTTGCTCCAAAAAATCATGCTGCACTATAATAACTACAGTTGCTAGGCAGACGCTATCAAAGTCAAAGTATCATTCAACTTTTTGAAGACATCTAGGGACGTCCAATAATCGTGTGTCGTGTCGAATACCCAAGCATACCCTTTTGACCGCTTCAGCCACTGAGCAAGGACTTCAAACTATGTGCCACACAATCTAATAGCATCATTAGACAATTAATACGTCTTCTAATTACAATATAATTAGTCGTTAAAATGATTTATTGACCGTTGTGCTTTTATTCGGTTTTAATTTGGCAGATATATGGGCGGAAGACGCAAAAGGATCGTCGGAAGATCTTAAATGAGATATGCAAAATATTAACATGATATCACGCTTTTAATCCCCGAAGGGTTAGGCAGAGGTGTACCCTTTAAGTACACTCGCATTTCACCAATTATGTTTAAAAAGCCATGTAATAGAAGGCGACCCTCTTGCCATCAACCGAACTCCGTGACTGCTTATGAGAAAAACCTATTCGAAAAACGCAGTAACACAGCCTAATCCGGGAATCGACGCCAGGACCACGTCATGCTCAGCTGTAGCATTAGCGACCACACAACCAAACGAAGCAGTTTAAGAAATATGCAAACCTGTATAAAATAAAACCTTCTGAGGTATGAAAAAAGCAGAAACCTTAAACAAGCAAACTGGATTCCTATGTACCCTATATGTATATAAAAATACAAATTACAACAACATCCATATCATCGTGATAACCACTTGCTTTGCACCAGTCTCGAAAGAGACCATTACGCAGACGATGGCTTGCCAAAATATTTTATTAAGCTTCATTACACCATACTAAAATTGCCAATCAGATAGTGTTCTCAAATCGTTTGCTTTACAATTCGTCAATTAGGTACAGACTTAATAAAATCCGTCAGTTTCAGTATGGTACCTATGCACCGCAACCAGCCACGGCCCTGATAAGGTTACTTTTACAGTTTTTCCTTTACTCAATAACATTCTCTGAGATTCAATCAAGATCCTTCACTTTTTCTTAATAGTACTCTTACATCGACCACACAAAGCTTGTTCAGTCTTCACTTTCCTAAAATTTATGTTAAATTCTTGCCTAAATATCTTCCTATACATTGATTCCTTTACAGGCACAATATTCTCTTTATTGCATTCACTAAAATACATATTGTACATGTGTTTGACACTTAGGCTGGTATCTAAGTATTGTTTTTTCTTTGAATATTGTATGACAGGCTTCGATTCAACTGTTGTGTAAGACATTATGTGCTTTCTCACTCCGTCTTTTGATTCAGAAGGTAATGAGTGTGTGCTAGCCTTAGAATGTCCCCTGCCATCTGGTTTCGGCATATTCAAGTCCGTTTTTCCCATATGTACATTATAAACTGGCTTTTGAGATATAGCTAATGTTCCTAAGTAGAAATTCTTACAAACCGTATGCCGATCAGACTTGAGGTGGAAGAAATATTTAAATGTGTATTTCCTTTTATGACTACTAGACATTTTATTGTGCTTTATGTATGTCCTCTCAGTGGTGCTCAGTAGGAAATACTTCTTATCATTTGCATTGAGGGAGTAAAATGCTCTGAAGATATGTTCACGGTCATCATCACTGATTTTTCCGTTGCATTTATACTTGCAACTCTTTATGCAGTCTTTAGTGTTTTGTATCTGTCTTTCAGGCACAAATTTTCCTCGTCTGCTGATATAGGCTTCTCCTCGTTGGTGCTTCAGCTTGCGTACATTGCATGCCCAGGTGTTTGGGTCTGGTATTTGGCTGCGAGATCTCTTCTTTTGAGGCTCTGCTGATTCTGTTTGAGACATGTCTGTTTCGCATCTGGAAAATAGAATTTGGCGTCATTAAAGTAACAATAAATTAAATTGGTTTAATTTTAATTAGGTATTAAGAAGTTGTACAATATTTTATGAATAAGAAGAGAATAATTTTGACATCCTTCAGAGAAGTGCTTCGTCAAATGCGTAAGGCATGTGCTTTTTTTGTTATATCTATATCAAATGCATTTAAACAAAAACCAAAATTCATATGCGAAGAAATATTAAATCTATAAATCTATAATAATATTATAACGCTGAAGAGTTTGTTTGTTTGGTTGAATGCGCTAATCTCAGGAACTACTGGTTTGAATTAAAAAAATCTTTTAGGGTTGGATAGTCCATTTATCGAGGAAGGCTATAGGCTATATAGCCATGCTACGACCAATAGGATTAGAGTAAAAAAAAAACAAGTCAGAAGCGGTGGGTGAAACCACGGGGCACAGCTAGTAATAATATACTCACTCATTATCCTTATCCCTCAATTGCACTTCAGGCTCCAGCTTAGCTATAAAACACTGCTCTTTCGGATACTCATACTGCCTATAGTACGAGTGCACTCCTGTTATCATATGCTGCGGCACTATCATATGTGAAGCAATCTGCAGAGATTGAGTCATGTCTGAACTCTGCAGCACCTGAGACTGAACTTGTCCCTGAAGAGGCTGGAGACTCTGCAGTCCTTGTTGACAAGACATCACTATTTGATTCTGTGACATTTGTATCTGACTCTGTATTTCGGTAACATGGTGAGATGTTACCGGTATGTGTATTGACTCTGATGTGATTGTCTGCTGGTATGTGACTTTGCCCTGTGATGTTGGCAGTCCTGGGTGCGATATGTGGATGATCTGAGGGCTCTGTATCTTGGTGTTTTGTACAGACGGTTGGTAGACTTGAACAAGATGTGGTATGGAAGCCTGCTGTAGTTGTTCCATGGTTTAAATCTGGAAAAGTTAGAAAGAAAAAAAGTAAATTAAAGTAAACAAGACAAGATTGCTAGTTTTATCAAGATTTTTATTTTATAATACTTCATGCTTACTGCTCAGTTCAATAACTTTGATTTTGTCTAAGACAAGCTTGCTTGTTAAATATACACAGGCAAAACTATTATTTAAAGAAAATTTTACATAATCAGTTGCAATTACCACTTAAAGTTAGAATAACAGCAACAGAAACAAAATGTTACTTTAAAATACGAAGAGAACATTAATTGATATTAATATTGATTCCTATCTTCACGCTCTGTTTTTGAGAGAGACAGCAGAAAAACAAAAACAAGCTATAATATAAAATTATTCATCTCATCCTAGCAAGTAGCTTAACAAGTAGTTTACATGCCTGATTCATATTCATAGGTACGCGGAATGATTTATGATTACAGATACTTACTTCAAAAGACTGATAAACAGTAAATACAGACAAATTCAGCAGACTTTCCCCTACTTGCAAAGTTTTCAGTAAGTATGCCACAGTTCCATCTTACTTCAGGTAAACAAGACAACATGGATGAATTCAATGACCCGATGCAACTTCGGCACATCAAGAAGCGTTGATCAGTTTCGTGTCAACAAATAGTACCCTTTCTCTGTCTCTCAAACGTAAAGCAACAAAGACGAAACATTAAAGCATGCTGAAATTTGGTTACAATTTCGCAAATCTAAAGATGGACATGGAACGCTCGCAGCTGTCACTAGTGTTGTCACCCTATTTTGATAAACCGATAATTTATTAACTTTTCGGTATTCGTCTAATTGACTTTATATTTCAAAATATTTTATTATTTAAAATATTTTATTATTTATACACACCGTAGACAACATAGGAAAATAAATTTGTAAGATTTGAGTACAAAAGTAAAGGTTTGTTCCTAGAGAAAGTTTTACAGGTACGCACGACGGCCAATCAAGCTATACAAAACCTTTTTATGCGGATCTCTCATTGTATAGGAAACCAATACAAAGCGAGGCCAAGTTATACTAGAAATGTACAGCTTCATGTGCCGCCGTGTGTACCACACACCACGGCAAACTTCGATATAATGGTAAACATTTACATTATTTTTAACACAACTATTATCGGACGGATGGATCAAAGTGTATATTTAATTCCTCAAAAAATCTATCATGCAGGATATGGCCCGCTAACTTTCTTTACGGTCAGAGTCCCTCATTTGTGGAGATTGTATTTGCTCCGGGCGACATGGGTCCGAAGACTATTTAGAAACTTTCAAGTTTCCAGTCAGGTTACTCATGCTCCAGTGGAAGGGGTGGAAGGCTATCAGATGGGTCGATAAATTTGTAAGGGGGTTTAAGGCGAGGTTACCCCGAGCGCCGTATGCATTAATCGCTTACCCCAGCCCCCGCACGGAGAGGCGATACGTAACAAATTACGCGGCGCGAAAATGCGCGCGCTTAGCGCACTGGTCATGAGTTCACGAACTCGGATAGGTAGTAAGTTGCGTTACAGAGTAGAGCGATGCAGTAAATCAACTTGAATTGATAAGTATAGTTACGTTCATTTTGTTTTGTTTTTCTAGAAAGTAGTGGTTATAGATAGATTAGGAACCTACGTATTGTATGAACGTATAAAATTATGTAGGTATACTTATTTATTTTTGTGAATTAGGTAAATTTAAAATCTCATAGACACTAAGATCATGAATACGGGTATGATTCAAAACTACACGCCACGCACCATTCGGTTTTCTATATTTTTAAGCTTTATTTTTTTTTCGGTTTTGTTATCATGGGTGTCATTTTCGTGGTTTTTGGGGTCACTGATAACTAAAATTAGGTCAAAATGAAAATCCAAGATGGCGCCGACGAAAATTTGAGAGTTTTTCTTCATAAGTGTCATTTCCGTGGTTTTTGGGGTCGCTGATAACTAAAATTAAGTCAAAATGAAAATCCAAGATGGCGCCGACGAAAATATTCGGTTTTATCGTCATGGGTGTCATTTTCATGGTTTTCGAGTTCGCTGATAACGAAAATAAGGTCAAAATGAAAATCCAAGATGGCGCCGACGAAAATTTTCGGTTTTTTCATCATGGGTGTCTTTTTCATGGTTTTCGAGGTCGCTGATAACGAAACTGAGATCAAAATGAAAATCCAAGATGGCGCCGATGAAAATTTTCGGTTTTATTGTCATGGGTGTCATTTTCATGGTTTTCGAGGTCGCTGATAACGAAAATGAGGTCAATAAAATAATAATGAAACTTTTTTATTTGTATTTTTTTAAGTTTTGTTTCTATGTTAATTTTGAACTTATTTTCGTTATCAGCGACCTCGAAAACCATGAAAATGACACCCATGACGATAAAACCGAAATTTTCGTCGGGCCATCTTGGATTTTCATATTGAACTCATTTTCGTTATCAGCGACCTCGAAAACCATGAACATGACACCCATGACGATAAAACCGAAAATTTTCGTCGACGCCATCTTGGATTTTCATTTTAACTTCATTATCGTTATCAGCGACCTCGGTAACCATAAAAATGACACCCATGACGATAAAACCGAAAATTTTCGTCGGCGCCATCTTGGATTTTCATTTTGACCTCAGTTTCGTTATCAGCGACCTCGATAACCATGAAAAAGACACCCATGACGATAAAACCGAAAATTTTCGTCGGCGCCATCTTGGATTTTCATTTTGACCTCATTTTCGTTATCAGCGACCTCGAAAACCATGAAAATGACACCCATGACGATAAAACCGAAAATTTTCGTCGGCGCCATCTTGGATTTTCATTTTGACCTCAGTTTCGTTATCAGCGGCCTCGAAAACCATGAAAAAGACACCCATGACGATAAAACCGAAAATTTTCGTCGGCGCCATCTTGGATTTTCATTTTAACCTCATTATCGTTATCAGCGACCTCGGTAACCATAAAAATGACACCCATGACGATAAAACCAAAAATTTTCGTCGGCGCCATCTTGGATTTTCATTTTGACCTCATTTTCGTTATCAGCGACCTCGAAAACCATGAAAATGACACCCATGACGATAAAACCGAAAATTTTCGTCGGCGCCATCTTGGATTTTCATTTTGACCTCATTTTCGTTATCAGCGACCTCGGAAATCATGAAAATGACACCCATGACGATAAAACCGAAAATTGTCGTCGGCGCCATCTTGGATTTTCATTTTGACCTAATTTTAGTTATCAGCGACCCCAAAAACCACGGAAATGACACTTATGAAGGAAAACTTGAAAATTTTCGTCGGCGCCATCTTGGATTTTCATTTTGACCTAATTTTAGTTATCAGTGACCCCAAAAACCACGAAAATGACAACGAAACCGAAAAAAAAGTAAAGCATAAAATGCTCAACAAATTAAAAAAACTAGTTAGTACCAAATACTATAATATTACTCATTCTATCTCGTTCTCCCCTACATACTTTCTTTTTCTACCCCTGTCGTAACTCGATAATCTTTGGCTTACCGGACAAATAAACCTAGGCTCGGTGTTTACTTAGTATTATTTTTACAAACTATTTTTGGCTCAGTTCGTAACAGAACTTAGCGGGGGTGGGGTGGCGGGTTCGAAAATTTGGCACACGTCCGACCTCCAACGCGTTCCGCTCGGGACTAAGCACGCGGTGCGAGCGCATGAAATGACGAAAACAGTTAATTTTGGAAATGGTGGTTTAGGTTTTTTTAATATTTCAAATTGTGGTTACCGACGCACCTCACATTTTTTACGACCTTTTTTATGGTATAAGTTTTATTGTTCAACGTCTAATAACACTCAAATGAAATGATAATTGAGACCATAATTTAGCTTGTCTTTGCGATTTAATTGCATGCAGTAAAGTGCAAGTAATCGTGTATCGCATTACCGACGTATCTAGATCAAAGTGTGAACTAAGCAATATGTTTTTTTCAGAATTTTATTATGTGCTATCTACGAATAAAACACAATCAAAAACGTCGTTTATCAGGGTAACCTCGCCTTAAGCAGCTCCCGCCAGAGGTCATATCTTGCTGTGGATGTTTCTATGAGTGTTAAACAACCTGGGCCCACACCATACACTAAATTAAACTTATATGGCCTTTCAGCCTTTGCATTAGAGACTATCAAACAAATTTCAGGGTACCATAATGAAATTCTCAGTTGCCAGCACAACAACAATAGCCACCGGCATTGAAACAGATAACAAGTAAAGGTCAGTTTCCACCAAGCCGAAACATCCCCGCGCATGCTCAGCCATCCTCTTCGCCGCTATTCACACCAAGAGCAAAAGTGCGGTTGGGACCTGCGACGACCTGCCGCGGAAGATCAACAGAATGCTCGAGGCAATGCGCTGCAACTCTCTGGAGTAGCTCCATTTAGTACTGGTAGTTAACAGAGAGGTGACGTGCGGGTTTATTGAAAATTATAGACTGGGATATTATGGTTGTTATTGCACGGTTGGCAGGGAAAGAAGGAAAGAGAAAAGTAACCGTACGGCCCCGGCTCCTGTATGCTCCCGCAGCCTCGAAGACGCTTGAACGGGGACGAGGATAACCGCGACTGGGCCGCTCGAGCATCCGCCAGCACGCGCGAGGAGAAGTCGAATTTTATACTTCGACGCGGACACTAGGTTATGACAATACTGATAAAATACTTTGTTCAGACGTCAAAAAAGTGCGCGAGGATATTTTCGCTTTGTGAAAACTGACCCAAACTCTGCAGAACAGATAACGGTCAACAGGTAGGTGTTGCAAAGAAAACGCAAATATAATAAACATAATTTATGCAAGTGTCAACAAAAATAACATTAATTTGTCCTAAACTATTTATCTAACAACAATAGATATAAATTAGTACAAAAATAACTACAGCATTTACTATGTTTGGTAAATAAATGCTTTAGCAGCCCTATTATCATAGGTACTAAGTAAATAATAACTGCGTCAAGTTAAACATTAAATTAATGAATATTAAATTATCTTATACATTATTGTATTGGTTTACTATTGCATCTAACATTAGTTAGCTTTTATTAAAGGCACTGTTATCACAAAACTATTCGCTAAATTCGCTTAACAATATAATTTTGGAAATTATATTTAACGAGATTTAGTTGGTACAGTTAATCAAAAGAGATGTAGGAAGTGTAAGCTAAGGATTGCGCCGCATCTAGCAATCGGGAATCGCATTTTTCATTCTACTGTCCTTTTCCATCACTCAGAACCGTCATTTGTTAAAGCGAGAAACAAAACAGGAATTTTATCGCACGCGGCAGTATCGACGATGCAGTCGACAGCACGCTGTTAGATGAGGCGCAACCCTAACTTGTTGCCAATTCTAATCAATGTTGTATGTTTACCGAGTAATTCAGTCTTTAATTTAGCACATTTCAACACACATAATATAAAAAAATGTGTATCTATACGTAGGTATACCTACCTAACTCTTTTGCTAACTGTACGTATCCGTAAAATAGATTTTATAAAAATTCAATAGTTATGAATTAAAATTATTAATAATATAAATATATAATATTCTATTTGCTACCCCATCTAAAATAACTTGCCAATACCATGACAACACAACAACGTGACCTTAGACAATAAGTATTTTTTCTAATGATAACAGATTCTACTTTCCATTTGGTCCGCTATAATTTAAAAAAATATAGGTACTTAAAGTACAGTCTAAATAAAATCATAAACAAGACAATCTGGAAAAATAAATGTTTGAAAATAAATGTTTGAAAATAAATGCTTCGTCTCTTTAAGTCAACTGAAAGACAATCTTATCAAGTTATTTTAAACAAGATTATTTTACTTCGTTTTTACTATTTGTGCGTGTATTGAGCGCAGGCCACACCGCCAGCTAGCGAGCGAGCGAGCGAGGCGGGCGAACGCGGAAGAAAGAGCCGAAACGAAGTATGAAAAGAGACTCGCCCGCCTCGCTTGCTGGCGGTTTAGTCATTATATTCTACCTATTTGAACTTTTTCTCTAGGAAGTGGAATACGTAGTCGTATACAACCAGCATGATAGCACCTCCGGGTCCCAGTCGCATGACTTTGGGTAGCAGTCCTTTGTATAACGCGCGGAGTCTGAAAAGAAAAACAAAACTTTTAATTATCACAGCAGTTTTTTTTGCTAAAACAAATTGCTAGCTATGTTTAAGGGTTCGTTCCCACTAGTTCTACCAAACAGTTCTACGGTAGAACTAATGGGAATATTTTTTCCCACTAGTTCTACGATCTAAGGTGGTGCAAAATCATAGAACTAGTGGGACCAAAAAATCCCTTTTGTTCTACTGTTCTATTACACAATAATTCTACTTTAAAACGAATGGGGTTTTTGTTCCCACTAGTACTAAGTTTTGGCTTTGCTCGTACATTCACACGCTTTGGTTTTGCTAGTAGTATATTGGCACGAATAGCTTCAGGTTAATGTGCGAGTTTACACTAGAAGATTACGTAGTACGACATTGGCAAGGATAGGTCTCACAAACTACCAGGAGCCCAGAATCATAGAGGAAGTATTGTATATTGTTCATAGAAATCTCAATTATAAATAAATTCAATAAATTCGATTATCATGCAGCATTCAATGAAGATAATAGTTCTGATCACGGCAGCAACCATCACGGCATCGCACCGCGACACGACGTCGCACCCGCCGCGCAGCGCCGGCGCCGCGCCGTGGTGATGTGTCCAGGCCCTACGGTGAGACTACTGACACCTAATTAATACCTGAACATGTCATAGTACTAGCTCATTCATAATTCTACTTACTAGCGTATCATAATCTAAAATTAAACGTACGTGTACTTAAATAAAACGTATTACGTGGAAGTGCACCATCTAGAAATAAAATTTTATGTTTGACTATAAAATTAAATGATCATGAACCAGAGACATGTCATTTCAACGAAAAAAAAGATAATTGGTAAAAATGGGATGGTATGGCAAAACGGTTAACAAAAATGATACCAAACAATTTTATAACGGTATAAATAGACTTTTTTCCAACTAGACACGGCGAGAGGAAGAATTATAAATATGAAGCATCATCTTCTGCCTAGACTTTTCCCAACTATGATGGGGTCGGCTGTCAGTCTAACTAACCGGATGTAGCTAAATAAGGATGATTTGGGGGACTACGACTGTCTTACAGGGTGGAAGGGGCATAGATGAACATGACGGTTTACATGGAGCGACTGCCTATCTGACCTTTACAACCCAGTTAGTACAGAGTAATAAGTTAGCCCTTGGTAAGGTTGGTTGTCAGAATTTTGGGCCACTGACTACCTGTAACGAGTGTCAAAGATCTACAAATGATAGCCGAGCCAAACAGTTATCGTGCTATCCGAGGCAAGGAGGAAACTCGGTATGTGATAGGTGGTCAGTTGGTCACCCATGCACGGATCAACCTAAGCAAGATCGACCCTAGCGGCTGTTATTATTTAGCCAGCGCCTCCTCCTCCTCTGAATTATAAATATGAAGCACAGCATTTTAAATAATCGTATCGGGCACAGTGGTTAACTAGTTATGTGCCTACTTCATAATTCGGAAACAAAAGCTTGGTTATAAGCCCAGTGGATTATAAATTAGGATTTCATGATAATCATACGGCGCTAAAGTTAAATGCGGCTTATGAGCACCCACATACGTAGGTACCTACAGTACAGTGTACACAAACTAAATATTGTTGAGTCTAAAGTTCGAACATGCGCTGTCAAAGTATGTTACGACTTCTTACAACACAACGAATGCATGTTTGCGGTAACAAGACGCTTATCTTGTTTGTGTGTATCTATTTTATTTGTATACTGCGCTTCAGGTATTTCAACAAACGTGTATATAAAAATACAGGGATAAAGGAGTGGACTGTGTAGTACTGGACCAGACGGCAACTGTGTTACGGTATAAGGTGAAATTGTCGCTCCATGTAAAATATTGGTATTTAGCTGTACCCGGTTAACCACCAATTTTTTTTTGGGAACTAATCCCAACGTAGACCATAGGATATGGCTAGGCAGATTGATTGAGTGGATAAAAGTTGACTAGGTGTCTATTGGCCTAAGGTCGCCGATTAAAATGAGGAATAAGGATATGAAACGTATTGTTACAAAACGTTGGGAAATTACGGCAGAATGATTAATATTATTATTAATGTATTATTTAAATAGACAGACAACCGATTCAATTATTGTTTGGTTTTTCCAATCATACAAAATAATAAGTAGGTATGTTTATTGGCAATGCACTGTAGGGAAAATAATAACCAATTTAGTAGGTAGTTGACTGAGAATGTAGTCAATTTACTTTGGAGGGATATAAAACCAAGAGATTCGCAAAAATGACGACTGGTTTCTGAAACGAAAATTAACGCTCTGCATTTTCAAGCGCATGTCAACAATTGTGATTGGTTCACTGCATTGTCAGTAGCTAATCGGATCACTTTTGTGACACTTCGTTGTTTTTCTTTCCAGAAACCGGGTGTACCTATCTTTTACAGTGGCTCTGCGCCATTTTGCCGATTATTTTTTGTATTGTGGCGGTTATTTTGAAAATAAAATAAAATGGCGGAAGTTCATACCAAAATCTTCCAACCCCTTTCGGGGTTGATACATATCAGTGGCTTTCAAGTTGAAGAGTTTCTTACTGAAGTTGTTCTTGCCTTTTACAAATACCAGGAAGATTTGGCACAGGTTATTTTTGGCAAAAACACTATTCCGGTCATTGAACAATAAGTGACAAACAGAAATTCAAAGAAACATTTCGTGAATAAAAGATTTCTTTGTTACACTTGGTATGAGAAAGTTTGCTTGGCTCTCTGCCCAGTATTCGCGCAAAGAGACAGTATGACCAAGTATATGCAGACTCATATTTATAGACAGCGTATTTACGGAATGTTGGGCAAATTACAGAAATCTTAATGATGTTGTTTGGTACCTTAACAGCAAAATGGTAAAACTAAATTTAATATTAAGTAAAAAGATTAAAAGTAGTTTTTGTCAGCATTTTTTGACTGAGTGTGGAAATTTCCTAAGTATCTATTTCTGATTGGAAATTTAAATTAAGATGGTTTATTTCTACCATTGCAAGTGGAACAGAGCTCTATTCCGTTAGGGCTCTACTGCACTTGGTTGCCGAGATAAGGTAGGTGCGTTGGTAAACCAACAGCCAGATGGATGCACGGCCTATAGAAGATCGCGAGAAGACCTGGATTATACTCGCACAGGCCCAAGAAACTTGGCACAAAAGAGAGGAGCGGAGGGCCAGTACTCAGCAGTGAACAAGGCTGCGAATGAAGATGATGATTATTAACTCTCGACCTAAGCTCTAATCCAACCATGGACGACTACTAAAGGCCTATTTCGTGATAACACTAACACAAAAAAAACCCATGGTAAATGATATCTCTTTAGAAATGATGAATGGAATTCCAATAAAAAAACATTGCTTACCCCTCCTCCTTATACACTAGATGTAAGGCCCCAGTGGTGCTGCCATACTTGATGCGGCCTGGTTCCGGCTGCGGACCCTGGATGCGACTTTTGGCCACGTCGAACGGTATATTGATGCAGGAGCCAAGCACTCCTGATGTGAAGCCTATGGCTAGTTTGCGCATAAATTCGAGAACTGGATCCTGTAATGAATAGCTAACATGAACGTCATCCAATCCCCAGGGGATTACAGGCATGAGGGGTCAGGGTCAGGCAGAGGCATACCTATAGTACACTCACCTGTCCCAGTTATAGCCTTGTAATATAGTGCGTACGTGCGTATAGTGCGTGTGCTCTCTATTAGAAGTCGAGTCATGGTAATTATTATTAGGTTTCTCGTTTTTAATTTTGGTATTTTGTTAAAATATGTATTAGTTTATTTTATTTGTATATATGTATTAGTATCACTTTAAGTGCCTATATAAGTTTTCGAAAGCAATAATTTTTTATTTATGTATTTTTTTTGTACCCTATCACAATGTTTTCTTATTTAACCCAAAGGTAGTCAACCTTGGTAGAGAATGCCTTGTGACATTAAGTCCGCCTATGTACCACTATTGTACATGAAGTTTAAATAAATAAATAAAATAAAATCATGTGTTTTAACTGTCTAAAAATATAAACACATCTAAATAATTTTACAAACCTGATATTCTGGTACAACACCCTTCACGCTGTGATAGAATCCAAAATACACCATGTTAAAGACACCATTTCTGGCTATCGTCGCCGTAAGACCCTTATTAAGGCCTCTTTTCCCCAGACCATTTGACCTCACAATGTCTCTGGTTACCGCCCAGGTGCTGGGTAGTTCTTTTGTCTTAGCCTTGTTTGACATTAAGGTCACTTTGACTACTTCGAAGGGATTGACAAGGATTGCTTCAGTAACACCTGCTCCAAGGCCAGCTAAAGCGAATGTCTGCAGAAAACTTTTAAAATTAATATTGTGTTAGACTATTTTATTATGACATTGTTATGTTTAAAAATAGCTGCAAGTATGAGCGTTTTAGTACCCTTGATTTACAGATATATTAGGATACTTATATGTCAATAAAGTAAAATTTAAAGCTCAAAATAACCCTCCTTTTGGGCTTTGCCGCAGTCGAGTAAAATAGGCAAAATGGACACCTTGTACAATTTAAAAAAAAATAAGCATAAATACATAAAAATTCTTGATTGTAATCTTAAATTATATGTATTATTTATTATCTTGTATAATTTGGAAAATCAATGAAAACAAGCAATAAATATAAGATTTTAAACTATCATGGACTAACATTATTATTAATACTAGAAACGGGAACCAAAATATTGGGAACTCATAGAAAACAGTAAACATGGTAAATATCCCATTTCTAGTATTAAGTAATAAATAATCTAGTAATTTCACTTGAAATAAACATTGTTGACTCTTAAAATAATGTGATTTCATCTTTCCTTATCTGATAGGAAAATAAATTTTGTTTTGTGTAAGTTAACAACAAAACGTTAGATAATAATATTTAAACTCTGTGTCTTCTATACATCTTATCAGTCACTTGACTAAGATTGTTTTGGCTTCTAGATAATGTGCAAGATTTAATTTGTCACTGAGATGTGACATTGGAAGATAATATACATTATAATCAAAATAATTTGCATAACATGCAGCCTATTTTTAGAAAAAAACTGATAATTTGTTTTAAACCTTTCTTTAGTAAGGTAAGGTTTTATTTAAGGTACTTAAGTAAGCTTTTAAAAATAAATTATTGTAAGTAGTGTTTAGAATGGTTTGGTTTTGGTTTGCTCAAGAACTTAACATGATAAGGACTTAAATTTTATAAATAAAAGATAAAAAGAATGAATATTATTCTTTAAGGATTTGTTAAGAAAATAATAAAAAAAAAAAATTCTCACTAAAGGAGTTGGTGAGGTGGCGCCAAAAAGAAAAAGCTTTTTGTACTGCTCAAAGGTAGCAAATTTCACAGCTCGCTTAGGAGTTTCAGCCAAAATAGGAGGCAATATACCCTTCCAAAATGCAGTAACTCCTTCGTACTTATACATTTTGATCAAACAATCCGCCACCCCCGTGTAGTAGTGAGGATCAGAGCGCGCTAACTTGGATCTAGTGGCTTGGAGCTGCAGCCTAGTCTTAACCAGGTCTAGAGGCTGCATGATTAGCACTTCCACAAACCCTGCACTACCACCAGCACCAATCTGCATAGCAGCCTGCTTCAGTAGCCGTTCCATGTCGGCCATTTTAATGAACACACTAAAACCGCTTTGCTTTTACACAACACAAAATAATTATTATTTTGTTAAGTTTTACAATAATAATTGATCCGCCTTTCGCCGGGCCCAAATCACAAAAATAAATAAATCAGTCAGGTGCGAGATGAGATGACAGATGAATGAAACAACTGAGCTCAGTAATGCTACTAAAAAAAATCAGATGACATTATACGGTTTTTGAATGCAGATTATAAAAGTCCCGCACTCTGCGTGAATAAATGGTATTTGGCAACCCAGTCGTTAGCTGTCAATGAGTCTCCAATGGAAAGTGTTGTTTCGCTGATTTCATCCATGTATCTTAGCTCAAATTTATTAATTTGTTTGTCCATATTTTAATTAGGCTAGCCTTATTGTTATTTACAAATGTTTATTAAGATAAGGACTCGCTACTAATGTAGGAAGAGGTGTGAATTTAGCAAACAATCGATGTCTATAAAGTCCATTTTCGCGTGGAATCTATCATTCAAAATGGCAGTGGTATTAACAATTTATTTGCAGATGTGAAAAATGATTTCGTGAGTTAAAAACAGTGTCGGTGTGGGTGGACGGTGAATTAAACGCGGAAATGTGGACATAAAGTGTAAGATGGGTTCCCAGACACTAGAGATATTGCGCCAAGGTGTTTGGGCATCGTTAACTGGGGGATGGTTTTATGATCCTCATCAGAATTTGTTTTGCAACACTGTGCACCTGTATGTGTGGTTGTTCCTGCTATGTTTGCCGTTTTCTATCTACCTGGTGAGTTATATTGTGATCGTACATTCATAGTTTGTAATTATGTGGTTTTGTTAATGGCATAATCAAAAGCAGGTCAGTGGCCAGATTGGTTAAGATGATTGTTATTCAGCATTGTGTCTTAGTCATTATGGTCATTGCCCTTACGAAGCCTTAGCAATAGTTAAGGCTAATCTGTTGAACACTGCACCTTCAAGGTGATTTCTGTTCTTGAAATAACTAGGACAGTGTTACTTGGACTAGTTTTTATTGTTTATCTATGAATGATATTGCGTCTTAATTGGCGTAATTACTTGTAGTTATAATTAGTTTTTAGGTTATATTTTGTAGTGTAAACAGTAATGATAACATGTCATGTTTTCATATAAAATGCATTATAATGATGATTACATACATTCTACCTCATCTTATCTACAGAATCGTTTGCTAATCTACTTATATTCCTATTAGCTAAATACTTGACAAATTCTCATAACATTGAAAAGATTTTACCTAAAAAACCTATTTACCACTCAACTCTAATGGGTAATTGGGTATATGTATAACATAAGTACACCTCTGCCTAACACTTCAGAAATTACAGGGATGATGTTATGTGGAGCTTTCAAATGAAATAATGTACTAAAAACACTACATAAAGTCTTTACAACTAAGATTGTATTCTCATACACCATTCCTGTTTATAAAAGAGGCTTATTTTTAGCCAAAGATGAAAATTACTCAGCTCTATAAACTTTTCTAATAATAAAACAAGAACATGGAAAGATAAAATACTATGTAGGAATATATTCTCATATGTGTTTAGATTTACCCACACATTTTTTTTTTGTTAGCCTGAATCGTGTCACTCCTGGGTCTACGACTCGCCTTGTAGATAAAGTAATAAATCAAAAGTATAGCTGCAGTCACTATCACATCATTCAGAACCATTCAATTGGTTTCATCTTACAAATAGCTTCATCTGCAAACTTATTTGCAACAATACAAAGTGACTCACACACAGTTTAATAATTAGTTTTAAATAAAACAAGTGTCTAATTCTATTGTCCTGCATTTTATTATAAAGTAGGTACCTAGCTGACTCACCATGCCTTACTTACTTAAAATATTATAAAGACAAACCCAATTGAATTGCAACACTGTCATAAGACATTGTGAGAGTAGTGGTGACTCTGTGGTAACAAAAACTGTGACTTATAAGTTGCAGGTTCAATCCCAGTCAGTATTTTAGTTTGTATAATTTATTTCATCACCACTGCTCTTAAAACTGTGACGGAAGTCATTAGTATCATTCTTCTGCCCTGATCCCAATTTATTTGGTGGAGGCACAGCATTTCTTCCTCTTCCATATTTCTCTGTTACTCGCCATCCCAATAGTGACCTCCTTTCTAGCCACATCTTCCTTTACACAGTCTATCAATTGTATCTTTGGTCTTCCTCAACTCTTATAGCCATATATTCATACTATAAAGGAAAATATTGTGAAGAATCAGATTCATCCTAATACCAAAAAATATTAACCCTGTAGGAACTGATGTGTGGACCCATTCCCTGTTACAGAGAGGTGGGCTGTGTCCCAGCAGTGGGAAAATTGTAGTCTGATTGTGCACAGATTATGTGCATAACCTTCAGAGCATTGTTTTTTCCTTCTGTATGATCAGACGCTACATTAAAAGTGTAAACATCATAAACTATTAGTGAGTAGTCCTGTTGTGGGAAGAAATGATGATCAACTTTGAGGCAACATTGTACTTACCTACATGTTTGTATTATTTTTTTAGTAGTCATCAATTATCCTATTGGAGCATGTCAGATTCAATATGCCACAATCATTGTTATGAACTAACCGGTATAAGTTTATTTTGTGACTTATCAACTGTTTTGTAATCTTCTATTTTTAATTCAATCCATCTTAACAAAATTGTGGTCTGTTTTCCTCAGAAGCCACTAATGAAATTTGAAGTTGATCAATCTCTATCTTTTTTCCTGTTAGAATATATATACCAGAAGAATTAATTCCCTATAAAATATAAACTACTAGTGACCACCCACCCAAGTTGGAACCAACCATACATATTTATAAATATTTCATAGAAATCAGTTGGGTAGTTTCGGAGATTAGTGTGTAAATAAATTAAGATTTTGCTACTTGTGGTCCTAAACAGAGAGAAAAACACTTGTTTCCAAAATTTTATGCTATTTACTTAACAAATAACATTACACATTAACAGAGATTTATCAACAGACTACTAATTTGAGTCAAGCTTTAAAAAAAAAAATCTTAAACTCCATTGTACAGACGCCAGGACATCAAGCTATCCGAAACTGTCAAATATTCCTAATCAACCTTGAACCTGATGCTTTAGCAATAAAGTTGATAGCCTATTAAAGAAATTTGACAGATCGTAGTAGCTTGACGTGCTGGCATCTGTACTATATGTATATAAGGTCTAACTATTCATGCACAAAATATTTTCAGGGAATCATCTAATGGCTATAACGAAACCATTTCAAGGGATTTTTTTTTTTTTATCTGAGTATATTTTTATAAAAATAAACAATTTAAAATTACTTGACCCACAAAATAAATACTAGCTCCCTATTTTTGAACATTTATCTACTGTCATTGTTAGAATAAGGGAGTAAAGGTTTTATGCAAAAAGTCTCAAAAAATTATAGAAATAAAATAATTTCGTAAAAAAAACACTCAGATAATTTTTTTTTTCGTTGCTATGGCGACTTTGCGACTTATAGACTTAAAATATTTCCTGTATGAAAAGATAGACCTTATTGTATAAACAAATACCTGCCTACAGGTGTGATGTTATACATACTAATAACATTTAGCCTTCATTAAATCCATTACTTTCACCGTGGACACATAATAGGCAAGCCTACCCACACATTATGGTACCTTAGACTAATTGACATTGAACAAGTCTTTATGTATAGAGAGTATTGTGTATATGTACATATACATTCACCATCAACTTAATGGATATACAGGGTGGGTAAAAAATCGTGGATCAAACGAAACAGGGCGATAGTTGGGGTTATTTGCAGTAAAACATATCTATCTTGATCTTTTTAAAAGTTATGAGTAGGTATTAAGAGTGTTTTTCTTAAGAAATTACCAACATTTGTATTTTAAAACAATTAATGATGTTTAGTTGCTTCTACGAAATGAATCATCACTACAAAATTGCTTATATGACAGTGGGTATCATGATTTATGAGTAATGGCACTTTTTTCAATATCTTTTCAGTCTCACGAAAAATTATTTGTTGTTTTGAACATTAATGGAATAAAAATGCACTATCAAAAAAATACCCTGAAACCCCTAACTGTCGTCCTGTTTCGTTTAATCCACGATTTTTACCCACCCTGTATAATTATGTGTGTGAATTAATTACCTTAACAGCTAGTGCTTAATATTAGCTTTTGCCCACGACTTCGACAATGTGGTGATTGGAAATAATGTCGTGAAATGGGAATACATTAATAGGATAACAGTATCCTACGTCTTGACACTCTTGACCTAGATCAGGTCTACCTGTTTACCGAATTACACCGAAATCTGTTCAGCATTTAAGGCTTGAGAAGGTAACAGACAGATACATGGACAGTTATTTTCGCAGTTTACTATAAAATTAGTATGGATTGTTGATTCACTAATTTAGTAAAGTTTTTACACGGTGTTGTATAAAAAAAAATAGTACCTATCATGTTGCATTGAGCATCCCATGAAATCACAAATACCATAATACTTGTAATTCTCGGTTAAACAGTGGTATACTTAATAGTTACCTCACATTTCGCCAGATATGTTTACGTCTTATGTGATAGGGGGCGAGCCTAATGCCATCAATTGGGCACAATTTCAATCTCCGGGAAAACGTTTCCAAGTTTTTTTATGAAAAAACCCAATAACAATTTACTAGACCTGCAAATTAAACCCAAGACCTAATGCTCAGCAACTTAGCTCTTGCAACTACGAGAAGGATGAGGTGGCAAAAATAATTTCTGGTTTATTTTTTTTTATCTTGAAGGTGACATTTTATCTTTGACCTCTTAGCAAGTAAGACACGGTCACCACATAATTGAGGGCAAAATGCACATAATAAATACATATAAAAAAATGCTATTCTATTACTGTATAACCTGACCCACTGTATCATGTTAATATAAGAGTTTCACCAGTATCAGTTCACCTTCAAGCTAAATATGCGAGTGAACTAACAAATTAGTAAATTAGCAAGTCAATGATTAGTAATTAATTGCGTTGAGTGTGCTTTGATGAGTAGGAAGAGTATGTAATGATTTCAATTGGTGTTTAAAATACCAACAATCGAATTTGAAAAGTACTTTAATTAAGTAAGCGCATTACACGACCCCAACCAACCAAAATATTGGTTGCAAACGCTCTGACTAAAGGC
Organism: Noctua comes; assembly: GCA_963082995.1. Taxonomy (NCBI): domain Eukaryota; kingdom Metazoa; phylum Arthropoda; class Insecta; order Lepidoptera; family Noctuidae; genus Noctua; species Noctua comes. Next base: position 2,743,559 of record OY720279.1, on the reverse strand, counting down.
AATGAACTTAACGACGTGGAATCAGCTTGAGCCGATCACGGAGCACTACATTTCTCGCATGGCGCAGTATCGAGTTGCATCGGCCGAACCGATGTACAAACGCCAGCACATCAAGCTTCCCGAAACTGTCAAATATTCCCAAACAACCTTGAACCTAATGCTATAGTGATAAAGTTGAAAATCTATTAAAGAATTTTGACAGATTGTAGTAGCTTTATGTGCTAGCGTCTGTACATAAAGGTCTTTCAAGCTCGGGCGGCGTGATTGTTCGAAAGAGACACCGCGACCCTGGAACACAAAGGGCAAAGAAGGAACATGGATTGGTTTTAGTCAGTAGAAGTCTGACACTCCCTGTCCACTCCGCCCAGGCGGGAGGGGTCATTTGATGATTTCCCGTCCGATTATGATGATTCACGTCTATAAGTGGGATCACTCCATAAGAAGAAAGTTTGGTGCAAGTATTGCGTGAGGTCTCTAAGGCCACAAACTTTCCTTCCGCGTCCGGTAAACGGACAGATCGTGACTCCTTGTTGACATTTACGAAAGGTCTGTTGCCGACATCGATAGTGACACCGGATCGATGTGAACGACTTTAATATAAAATGTAGTAGATTTCTTTGAGCTAAGGGACAGTCACGACCGTCCCTGACACGGCAGACATCAGCGCATCCTTCGGACCAAACTGCCATCACTTGCCATGTTTAACCGGCTTAAACGAAACGGGACGATTCTCTATTGACTTCAGCGGAATCTTTTTTTTGTCATTAATGTTTGTTTACCGTCTCGAATCAACGAGTTATTAATATGTCATACTCCAAAGCGAGCTCTCGCACTTTCTATCGCTGTAAAGGAACAATCCCCTGTATTGTTACATTACAGGATTCGATTTTGAGCATTACGTTACAAATAGACACTCCCTCACCGAGCATTCGCCTGTAATGTAACAATTCAGGATTCGTATTTGTACAGAAACAAGTCGTTGTTTCAAGTTGTTTCGTTGAAAGTTGTATCTTTACAGGTTGCGCGCTGTAATGCTCATTTCTCTTCCCTCACTTATGTATTGCTCAATCTGAACTGGTACATTACAGGCTAATGCTCCCGGTTCGGGAACGCCTTATACATTTCAAAACTGATTTACCGTCATATTGTGCCAAAATGGCACGTCACAATACATGCTGTATTCTCCATTTCATTAGATTGAGGTAGTCTAACCTCCGTCCCTAATGCGAATTTATGCGTCATCAACTTGATGCGAATGAGATTTGATATGTACTTTGTTTAGATACAGATAAACTGATCGTGTAATGTATGGGTACATTGATAAATGATGGTCCTAATTGAGATAGATTTTTGATGTCTTGAAAATTGGCGGCAAATAGAGCGTATAACTTCCGTCTTAGCAATAATCGACCAATCAGAGACAAGACGAAAGTCTGGGGTGTGGATTTCAATCGATGTGATTGGTCTGTTTCTGCACTACTTCACTGAAGGAATTGAGGGACAGAGGGATCTCGCACACCACGCGGTCACGACCACGAATTATCTTGCGACCGGCTGCAATCTTACAGCAGAAATGACTGGTCTTTACCAAAACCAAGTTGCCCTCGAGATTAGGATATAAATAACCGTCGGGTAGTAGCCCACCTGTCACAACATGACAACACCTGTCTAATTAAAGGATTCTATGAGGGATGAGAAACGCCGAAGAAGGACATACACTGACTTTATTACTTCAGAAAGGTCAGGTGTAGTATCCGCAACTGGCGTCCCTGTATGACCAGATGTATTGACGTGATCGAGGCGAAAGGAGTATGTAAGGATTGTAGCAGGTGGCGTTCTGTAGTTACTACCTACCCTCATCGGGAAAATGCGTGAGTTTGTGTATGTACTTTTGTAGATTGTAATAAAATCTTTTCCCCCTCAGTACTTCCCGCCAGCGAGCCTCGGTTGGATAATATACTGCGCGCTGGTTGCGCTGCTGTTCGCCGTGCTGAAGCTGCTGAACCACGGGCTGCATCACATGTACGACACCACGGAGTGCATCATCGTGCAGCCTCCCACTGATCCCAACGCCGCTGAGAATCCTGCGTGAGTTTTTTACGGTCTTGTAGGTTTTTGGTCGATTGGTCGCAAGCATGAAGTCCTGTGTTCGATTCCCGGGTCGGTGAAAGTGAAAAAAAAGTGTTAATGTGGTTTTCCCATCAGAAAAAGAACCACAAGGAAGAATACTATCGGTTTCTCAAAAACTGTCTAATAGTCTATATTAATGCAAACCCACTTCTTATCCTAATTAATTTGAGATTGGGAAACAAAGTTCTCTACGGTTGTCGCCATCTCAGAATTAACTTCTGTCCTTGCATGTTTTCCTGTACACACGCCGTCCCGCCCATCTTTCTTTTTTCTCATAAATACCGGAATATTCCAATAGACGAATACGATTTCCCTACGGTGGGTCTAGATAACTCTTATTATTGACTGTTCTATTAAAAGACATTCATTTATACTCAGAGGTTGGAATAAAATTTCTCGTAAGAGTTTGAACTATTTTGTACTATATTTTTACCCCAGATACAGTCAGGGATATTAATTGATTAGCAAATTGACTCATCACGCATTTGCCGTGTCAAAGCCAATTGATACAACTGTCAAAAATTGACTGCCCCGTTGGTGTAGTGGTCCCAAGCGCTACCGCTCAGCATGAGGTCCTGTCCACATAACTGGTACACGACACGTAGTAAGTACACCTCTGGCTAATCCTTGGGAGATGACAGACGTGATGGTATGTTGTGTTAAAGATTGACTAATTGCGGATCATTTAAGTTCGTACATAATTGGCTCAGCAATGAATTGCCCTGTCTTTGCATAATCGAATTGTGTACCAAAATGTTTGTATCCGGCAGTGCTGAAGAAGGCATGGAGATGCAAATGTTAAAGCTGGGCGATGCGCCGGCGACGGGCAGCGACAACGAGTCCGTTACCTCTCTGGAGTACCACAAGCCTAACAACAGTACGATAGGTATGTACCCGCAGATATTGCCTGTATTAGAACAACTACTAGCTACGAATAAAGACTCAATAAACAGAGTGAAGATTACTACATACATCTTCGACATAGACCAGACGACAAAATCGAATATAATGTATTTTGCCGCCCAGCTATGCTGAATCATGCCTATGCAGGTCGACCCGTATCATGTTTAGCACGCCTAACAAATGAATGAAGTGCTACATGTTCTATTCAACTATATTTATCAAAGTACATACATGGTTTGATTTTGATAAAAATATGAAACATAGAATAAAGTGTGAATAATATTACCGATACTCGTCAAGTCACATTTACGAGCGAGCGAAATAGCACTCTAATTACTACTGCTCTGTTGTACTCACTATTTAAAATCATTCCAATAAATACAAAGAACAAACGCAAAGCAAATCTTTCTCCATCTTGTTACAGATTTAAAAGTAGATGTCCATCGGAAGAACAGTTCGGAGTCGAGCATAGAGGAGATCCCCATGACTGCCAAGCAGACGCAGACGGAGGTCGTAGCCGCCACCAAGTCAGACCTGTGCGTTCAAGCCGAAATGCCGGGCCCCTCCAAAACCCGTCCAGCTAACAGAAGCCGATCAAAATCCGGCCACAGGAGGGAGCATAGGACCTCTAAAAGAAGGACTGGCACACGAATAGACGAGTTAATCGGAGAAGCGTCCAGAAGCGCGAGAACCGAAAACAACTTGCCCGTTCATATGCTAATCGATGAAGGCCCTTTCGCCAAAGTTAGTCGCCGCTACCACGAGTGCCCACATCGCCGCGGCTCTAGTAACAAAGACTTTTTCAAAGAGTGGCTTTATCTAGACGGTACGGAAGCTTCCGGAGAACCTTACCAGTCGAAATTTGCGCGGCAGCTGAGTTCAGACTCAAGGGATAACTCCGAACCGAGTGTTGGCCCTCCTTCGCCAAAGAAAAGGACAGCACATCGACGGAGGTATGCTAACTACCCTGATGAAAGCTGTACTAAGTCCGCAATGGCGTTAGCAACGCAACAGTCATCGAACATGAGGAGAAATTCCAACTCGACCATGTCCACCATACAGTTACCGCTGTTGAACTCGACTGCGCAACTTGTATCCCACATGAGAAGACATTCGAACAATGCAGATACTGGGTTTTTCGCTAGCGTCGAGCTGGGTGAATATATGATGGTGAAAGCCGAAGCTCCAGTCGGCGAAACAGAGAAAAGTAAAGGGAAAAGTTCAGGGTTCAGACGAATAAAAAGCGCCGCCTTAGAAATTGGTTGCCCACCCCCAAGTGTGTCAAACCTATCACCCCACCCAAATAGTGCAGAAACCATCGGTGGGCAAATGCTTAAAAATCCCAAAAACGCAGTTATTCCACCCCCTAGCAAAAGTTTGACCCGCGGTCCACATTTAAATCTATACCCAAAGAACGAATCAGGAGAAGGATGTAGCTACCCATATTTAACTTACGGTTCGGAAATTGTGTACCCAATAGCTGAAATCTCTGATGAAATGCAGACATCGCAAAAGGAAACTGACCTGGATTCTAGCGGAGAGAGTTATAGTGATTATGATGATGAGAAACAGTTCCGAGGGTTCGATTGGGACGCAGAGCAGTCGCCGGCGATGCGGTCCAGTGACTCTGACTACGAGAACAATGGATCCCGGTCACCGCTACTCGATAGACCTTCAGACGTAAGAGTGGTGCGCAGCAAAACACACGCCGACAGCAAGAAACACTGCTGTGAGCGACACACTAACAAACATAACCTAGACTGTCCCAACGACAAAGGAAAACCTGTAAGACTGAAAAAACTAAAACATGAGCAACAGTATGAAGCTAAACGTTCCTCTGAAAGACCAAATCCTTGCTGCGAATGCAAAAACACCATTAACACTAACGCTGATTACTTTGAGAAAGCCAGCGCGAGCTCTAAAGACTTGCTAATAGAGAAATCCAGTTTAGAATCCAATGAGAACCAAGACAAGTCTGAAAAACAATCCGACGAGAAGAAAGTCGTCGAAAAGAAACCCTGGGACCACGATATATGTAATTCTAGCAGTAGTAGTGATACTTATATGGACGGACCATCAAAGAGCAAGAAAATGATTGTCCCGGAAACGGAAGAGTCGCAGCTGACGGGGACGGAGAGCAAGAGTGCAGACGAAAGGAGCGTGTACAGCTTAGACTGGCTTTTTGAGGAGTCAGAGCAACCAAAAGCAGGATGCTGTAAAGAAGCGGGGGCCTGCGCTCTCCCCGAAGAAGTCCTAGTTCAGAAACTAGCCAACGCACTCGGCGAATCATCTTGCAACGTTCCAAAAAACTTGGGCGCTATACCAAAGCAGATAAAAAACTTAGCACGTTCGCGAGCTTCCTCCCAGAAGGAGAACAAGAAGAGAGATTCTAAGAAGGAGAAAGATGAGAATCAGAACGAGGAGGTGATACTCTTCGACGCGGTGGAAGCTCAGGCTGCTTTGGTACAAGGATTGGAGTGCTTGTTCGCGGCGACCAACGCTAACACGGTCGTGATGCCGCCGCCCAACCGGGAAGAAAGACCGCGAAGTCACAGACAGAGCATTCGCGGCGATAGGGAGAATTCGCACAAAACTAGAAAACGCTCCATAGAAGAAGTAGCACAAACGTCGACCAACACCCTTCTCCCTACGTCCATGCCTTTACTGGCAGCATTCCTCAACTCAAGAGTAGATTTCGGACCTTGCTGCCAACCCTCTTACGTGGCTAACGCTGCAGCAGCGGCCGCTGCTGCTGCTGCCGCCGCTGCGGCTGCTACCGAGTCTGCTGCCACTCAGACTGCGCAACCGGCAGAAGAGGGGCCAAGACTTAGACCGTTAATGGACAGGAACCATAGAAACCGTGTTAGGAAAATAAAGCGCTCGACTCGCCAACGTAACAATCCTTCGCAGCAGAACAACTCGGATAAGAAAGATAACTCGAAGCCACCAGCTCCTGATAACTCGAACAATTCGACCGCCGTTCATTTTGCGACGTCGTTTGAGGACACGACTGACGGCGCAATACATTGCTTCATGGACGAATATGGGAATTGGATGTCGTATACATTTGATAAGCACAGTTCAGGGCGAACTCAGGCGCAGCCTATCCCCTTGCCAGAAAAAGAGGATCAACAGAACATGCGTATTAACAGGGTTAAACCTATTGATAATCCTGACAATTCCCAAGAAACGGCCGGCGAAGGAAGTTGTGGCTCTCTAGAATCCGAAGCTGGGAACAGCGAAAGTATACCTAAGAAACGCGGAGACAGCATCGACCAAAGTTCCTCTAATCAGGGCAGCAACAATCCTCTACTATCGAGCAATAATAACGTGTCAACAGTAGTTCCTATCAACACTAATAACGCTAATAAAAGATTCTATGTGTTTGATGGTGGGACCGGTAGCTCCCACGCCGACCAGCCGCGCTCCCCCGTAGCATACGTCACCGATAGTTTACTAGAACAAATTGAAGCCGAAAGACAATCCCGAATGGGACTGCCGAGTATGCACATCAACTTCCTAATGAACCAACAAAGAGCGCAGCAGTTAGCAGCACAGCAACAAGCAGAGAATCCATACGCGAGTATACAACCAATACCGAGTTTAATGCCTTCCATAGGCGAAGAAAGTGTAGAAATGAGGAGCAAGTTCTCAAAGTTAATGGACGAAATGGAGAAGGCGAACCAGCCGAAACCAAAGAGTTACTACAAGTTTAAACTTTCTAAATGTTTCGAATTGAAAGTGTCTATGGATAGACTGCAGCTAATGGCGTTGTTTGACAGAAACCTGACGTGTAAGGAGACTTTTGTCACGATATTTTTAGCTGTGATGGTGGCCGTTTTAGGCTCTATGGTCTTGAACCTTGGTTTCTACAGGGACATATATGCGTTTTGGTTTTGCTTCATCATGGCGGGCAGTCAGTATTCTTTACTGAAGAGTGTTCAGCCGGACTCTGCATCACCAGTCCACGGTTTTAACAAAATGGTCGTGTTTTCTCGGCCGGTATACTTTTGCATATGCACGGCACTATTGTGCGGCGTGCATAGTTACTTGGAACAGACAGCGCCTTTTACTGACGAAATACACACGAGAAGAAAACGAAGTTTCGATGATACGAAACCTATAACAATATATGGGTTCGAGATGAATGAAAGAGATTTTTTACACGTCATACAGGAGATTCTGTCAAAGTTTCTACTGTTTTTTCCTTTGGCATTCAGCTTGGGGCTGTTTCCTCAAGTTAACACCTTTCTCATGTACTTACTGGAGCAGATTGACATGCATGTGTTTGGCGGTAACGCTACAAGCAGCTTAAGCGCTGCAGTGTATTGCGTCGTACGTTCTGTGGCAGCTATTGGAGTGCTGTACGGGTTCGCTTACAGCGGCTTAGTGGAAGGAAAGAAATCTCAGCATCAGAAACACAACATCCTATTCTCAATATTCTGTGGTCTCCTCGTACCGATAGCGTACCATCTAAGTCGCAGTGCAAGCGACTACACGCTAATCTGGAACCTAATAAAAAAGCACCTACTGCCACCTGAGCTATTCGTCATACCAAATCCAGAATGTTCTCCAGAAATGGATAAAACAGACCCGAACACACTGGCTGACGATAAAAAGAATAATTCAGAAAGTAACATATCAAAACAGAATTCTATTGGGAGTTCGGCGTCAAAAATAAACTTTAGCTCCGAAACTAATATTGCTAAGCAGAAACGGTCACAAACATCGAGCGTCAGCTCTTTGAAGATGGATCCTAGAGCAGGGGACACAATGAACTCAACGACCTCCTTAAAAGCCGACCCACCTACCGAGGATGATAAGACCCAGGACACAAACACGTGTAACGTAAAGTCAGATTCAGAAAAACCTGATGAAGATATGGAGGATCCGTTGCCTAAGAAGCTGCAGGCGACGGTGAACGCTCGGCTTAAGAATGACGTCATTGTGTGCACGTTCCTGGGACTGTTCGTGTTCGGACTGCATTGTACGACGGTGTTCACGACACTTAGACCTCAGCTTAATACGGTGAGTTGACTTTGATTTAGTTTGTGTTGATGTTGTTATTGTGTACATTTAAAGTCATTTTTCATCAATTTGTTGCCGAAATGATCGACTGACCATACCACAAAAGTGAAAAAAAAAACGTCGTTTGACGACGTGACTCAACATCACATCGGTTGCTTTTATAACATGGAAATAAAGCTATTCCTGACTGGCTCGAGTTGATTCTGCGTCGATGAGTCTGGTCAATCAAATATGATAAATGAATGTAAACAATAGTAAAAGAAGAGTCTTTTATGCTTAAAGAATATGATTTTTGCTAATTTTCCCAGACTTTTAGGACTTTATTTTTACATGTCTTATTATTAGGTCCTGTGGATAATTGCGGGCATCCTGGGCTGGGTGCTGCACTACCTGGCCCCGCAGCTGCGCAAGCAGCAGCCGTGGCTGTGCCTGGCCGGGCCGGTGCTGAAGCAGCACGAGCACGCGCAGTTCGAGGTCACCGAGCCCGCTAGGCTCATGTGCTTCGAGAAGGTACGATTTTCTTACTGAAGTTCGTGTGACTTAGTTATCTATTTATATAAAATGATAAACTGACTGTCTGACTGACTGACTGACTGACTGACTGACTGACTGACTGGGTGATATATCAACAAACAGCCCAAACCGCTGGTCCTAGAGACATGAAACTTGGAGGGTGTGTTCTTTGTGAAGAGAAGGTTTCCACTAAGAAAGGATTTTTGGGAATTCCACCCCTAAAGGGGTAAAATAGGGGATGGAAGTTTGTATGAAAGTCTGTCAGTTTTGAAGTTAGGATCTTCAAATTTTGTGCTTAGGCTGACGATTGAAAATTAATTTATACGTGTCTCGGCGTTTTTGATAATTCTACCCCCGCAGGGTTAAAAAGGGGGGTGAAGGTACTATGTTTGTTCGGGTGGAATGCAACTCAATTTTGTACAACCGATTGAGCTGAAATTTTGCACACACCTTTGGTTCTGGTGATAACACATTTTTATGGCAGACATTCCTTAATCCTGCATCCAGGATCGTCTCCTCAAGAGAGAACTCTTCAACGGTTAGTAGCACGGTCACGAAACTTTGTTAACGCGTTCAAGTTTGATAGATAAAGATGATTTTTAACCGACTTCCAAAAGGAGGAGGATTTTTTTTTTTTTTTTTGCTTTTATGTTCAGCGATTTCTTCGCCAATTGTGAACCGATTTTGATGATTCTTTTTTGTTTGGACAAATATTATACCGCGGTTGTCTCGTTTAAATTTGGTGAAGATCTGATGCTGATCTTTGGAGATATCAATGGAACTCTTCAATAATAGACAGCAAATCTGTCGTGATTGCTGCAATCGCTTGGATGTTTATTGTTTACACAACATCATAACATCACGCCTGTATGCTTTGAGGGGGGTACGCAGATGTGTACCAGTGCACCCACATCTTGATAATTAGGTATGCTAAGTTCCATTTTATTGGGGACTAGATGTGCCCGCGGCTTCACTCACGTGAGCGCGTATTCTTTTGGCATTATTAGGGAGCATTACATGGGAACGTGAAGTCGTAGTATATTCCTAATATCCTCTACAAAATAATCCATTTTAATATTATAAATGCGAAAGTTACTCTGTTTGTTTGTAACGTTTTCATGACTAAAGAGCTGATTGTATCGTAATGAAAGGCTAGGAGATAAATTATATCCTGAGGAATGATATAGGCTATCGTTTTTTTCTCACACATACACATCAAAACTTCCACGCGAACGAAGTCGCGGGCAACAGCTAGTGTATGATAGTTTCTTTCCCCTTGGGTTTTTGTCTTCCTTAGATACTGTCACCAGACATCTGTTTTGAGTGTCCATGGAGTTTCTTGCCCATTCTTCTCCATAGAGATCTACGCTTTGGAATGTGCAACTACAGTACTTTCTCAAGTTATTATGCCTTGTGACTGTGACTGTAGCTTCGCTTCTTTTTTGTTTTTTTTTGACATTCAAAAGTGCCTGTGATGGTCTAATTGAAATAAATGCTTTGAGTTTGAGTTTTTGAGGAGGTATGATGTTGTTCATCTCCACGGCAGATTACAGGAAAAATACAGGATGCTTTAACTATTTTTAATAATAAACAGATTGGTACATAACGATGCAGATAAAAATCTGCTGTTACATTATATTTTGACCTAGGTGGTATTGTAGTTTTGTAGGATACAGCTTCTTATCATTTTTTATTTACCGATGTTTCTATGTCATTCACATCAATGATGTACACGTGATAACCGTCTGTGCGTCCATGTCTTACCTGTTATTTTGTCCGCAGATGTTCGTGTACCTATGTTTCCTGGAGCGCAACGTGCTATACCCAGGCGTAGTGGTGGCCGCGACGACGCAGGACGCGCCCGCCATCGCCGCTAAGTACGGCGATGCCGTCGGAGCTCTCATCATATGCGTGTGCGCGTTAAAGTGTACGTATAAGTTAACCTAAAAAAAATCTGGACCTTTACAAAAACCGGTCACCATATTAGTGGATTAGCAGCTTGGATATCATCAAGACTGTGCAGGAATATAGCAGTTCGTCGTGGACGTGGTACAACAGCAACTCTCCTAAAATGATCGATAATCAACCATCGAAGCGACACTAGATCCAGTGTCATTCTTATCCGACCATTTCGGTGTTGCTAGTAACGACGTTACAAAACTAGTCGGCAACACTGCGCCGTCATATTCGTGCAACACGTACTGTATCCCTCGGCGGTAGTACAGCCACTGTATTTTGATTTCGGGATCAAGTAATTATTTTATTTAACTTTTAAGGGTTACACAGTTGACAGACAAAAGTCAATCTTCTCGTCTTAAGAAAAAGGTTCAAAATCGCTCACACCATGCCTAACCCCCAAATCGATTACCCACAGGCCTGCGAAACGCCTACTCGGAACCGGATTCCCAGTACTTAATCCTGGTATTCGCAGTACTGCTGTTCCAAAGAGACCTGAGCAGTCAGAAGATATCGGAGACTTTCCTCGTCGACTATTTCATCACTGCCATCATCTTCAGCAAGGTCTACGAATTTCTTCTCAAGGTAAGATGATCACGGTCTTTGATTTTATGAGTTTCTTGTTTTGGAGCCAGTCAGATACGTCGGTAAATGAGCTAAGAAGTGTCATATTGATCATTTTTAAAACATCACTTTGTTTCTGTAACTTTTTGGGAAAAGTAGCTCTTAATGTGTCCGAAAAAAACAACAATTATAATCACATACTGAGAAATAGTTGGAATCTTATCTTTGTGTCTTATCTTTCAGGCTTTCAATAATCTTTGAAATGAAAGTCATATGCAAGAAGTTCGAGATTGAGAATCTACCATATTTGTCAATTAAAATAAAGTTTGCAAAGTTCCAAGACAACATTTCGGTTATCTTCTTGTTGCCAGTCGTTGACACGACAGTATTTCAAATTTTGTTGGCTCATAACATCGCCACTGCGACGGTGGCGCACTTTGGCTGCACGTTTTGGGACACAGAGGGCAGGATGAAATATGGAACATAGAATTTCGCAAAATAAAGTTTTTAGGACTGCCACGTTGGTCTAGTGGTCGTAAGCGCGACTGCTGAGCACGAGGTCCTGGGTTCGATGCCCAGGTTGGGCAAAGTGTTATTGGGTTTTTCCATCAAGAATTTCTCAGTAGCAGCCACGGCGTCTGGTTTTGCGCCCGGTTGATGGCAAAAGTTCGCCCCCTATTACATGGGACTTGAACATAACTGGCGAAATGAGGATGTACTATTAAGTACGCCTCTGCCTTATCCTTCGGGGATTGCAGGCGTGATGTGTTATGTAAAGTATTTAGGCCTATGCTCCGACCTCTTTAATAGACTACTCTTTACCGTTTCCCCTTCAGGTCCAGTTCGTGGTGACATACATAGCGCCGTGGCAGATCACGTGGGGCAGCGCGTTCCACGCGTTCGCTCAGCCGTTCTCTGTGCCACACTCGGCCATGTTGTTCCTACAAGCTGCTGTGTCGGCGCTATTGTCGTCTCCCTTGACGCCGGCTTTGGGTAAGTGTAGTACAACTCAACACATTTTCCAGTATAACCTGGGACAGGCAGACAAACAGTGATGCCGCACGATGTATTGTCGTCGACGCCTGCGCATGTAAATCATTATGACGTGCCACACAGTGCGTGCGGCGACACCCGTGTTGCTTCGCTCTTACGCGCGCCTTTTGACCACCAATGGACCTTACGAGTATCACTGACAAAACCTTCTGGGTCGCAAGTTCAATATCTTTGGAATCATTTTTCATTTTTGTAACCCGACTGAGTGGTTCAATTTCAGAAAAAAATGTGTTTCCTAACATAATCTGTTATTTGTAGGTAGCGCAATATTCATGACGTCATACGTTCGACCGGTGAAGTTCTGGGAGAGAGACTACAATACGAAGAGAGTTGACCAGAGCAATACCAGGCTCTCATCACAACTTGAGAGAAATCTTGGAGCTGGTGAGAATTCAATATTACTTGGCTATTTGTTATTTATGAGGTCTCAATGTTTTTCTACACTTACGTGCAAGAAAATTTACTCACCCCGAGCTTTCTATTTAAGAGTCTCTTTCACTAACCTAAAATAGAAACTTTCAGGAAGATATTTCTGGAAGGTTATTGTTTTTACAACTTGTTAAATTGTTTTGTTTAAAATCGAAGAGCACGGGTTGCACGCGAGTGTACTTCTTACCACTCTTTTGGGCAATTCACCTAATTCTAGTAATCTTGCACAATTTGCAGACGACAACAACCTGAACTCGATATTCTATGAGCACCTAACGCGGTCACTACAACACTACCTATGCGGAGATCTAATGCTCGGACGATGGGGACAGGTCCAACAGGGAGACTGTTTCGGTAAGAAGACTTTAACTTATCTAGTTGCTTATACACGGTATAATGTAATAAGCGCAAAAGTAAGGAGAAAATTTTTAGTGGCCCAGAAGCACTTTATACTTGAGAGAAAGAATAATATCGCTAAAAAGGCATTGACTCATGAGATGACGAGTAATAGAGAAGTATGGAAGAAGAAGACATGCTGCGCCAACCACTAATAAATTGGAATAACGTCAGGAAAATGATGAAATAGTTAAAATTTGCTCTACTAATATTTACTTTTTTTTTACAGTCTTAGCCTCGGACTACCTAAATTGCCTAGTCCACATCGTAGAGATGGGTAACGGACTGGTCTCTTTCCAACTGCGAGGGCTAGAGTTCAGAGGCACATACTGCCAGCAGAGGGAGGTGGAGGCCATCTCGGAGGGCCCGGAGGAGAGTAGCGGTGAGGGCTCATTCATATTTACTTTATAAAAGTCATAAAAGTGCTGATCCTGGCAGTATGCGCAGGAGTTGGTTACTTAATCTTTACTTAAGAAGTTTCGAGGTCTACAGAAACTTCCTTCTTTTTTCATTAGTAAGTCCCTGTTTCCACCAAAGTGGAAACGAACTGAGCAATGAGAAGATATACGGGAATCGGTCAATCACATAAAGCTTATGTTGACGTTCCACTACCAGTCTGACATTTGTCATACTTATTCATTCATTTTTCTTCATACAATCATTTCATACACTGCATCCGATGCGTGTATGCTTACGTCACGTGTAACGTGTACGCTTTTTGTATGTTCTGGACGTTTTTTTGGTATCTCTGCAGCGTAGTTTATAGAAATGTCGTGGTCCCCTCAGAGGGCGTGTGCACGGGCGTGTGGTGGTGCGGCGGGCGGGCGCTGTCGCTGGGCGCGGCGTGGGCGCTGCGCTGGCTGGCGTGGCAGCTGGTGGCGGCGCGCTATGTGCTGGAGGGCTACTCCGTGTCCGACAACAGCGCCGTGTCCATGCTGCAGGTCTTCGACTTCAGGAAAGTGCTGCTCACCTACTATGTCAAGGTGAGGGTCAGCTTTACCTATGTTTTTGTGACGGCTGTTTCTTTAAACTCAAAATACAGTGACTGGTGATTGATGACCAATACTTAGACGTGAACAACTTTTACTGTGGTACCAAGACTTAAATTGCGAAAAAAAATAGCAGTTGACCTCCATTTAAACAGCTGATTTTCTTTATCAAGGCTTTAGAATTTGTTGCGATTTCTCTTCTTCAGTTTCTCGAATATCATATGTCAAACAAAAAATTACGCCCTGTAGCCCTGTTAGTGAGCGTCATTGGTAACAATGCTGATTTGTAGTCTCGTCACTCCACCGCAACGACAGGCGGCAATGTCACCATATACAGAAGCATTTTTTATAGTATGTAGAAATCAGTCGTGGTATTGGTTGCAGTCTTTCAATGCGATGAGTGATTAAGCCACTACAGCATTGTCAATTTCGGAGGTTATACCTTCAGGAGGATGCGCTAAGGTATCCAGCGAAATTCAAATTTTCTAAGTACAAGTTTAAATGAACTTAGGAGGATTGTATTAACGATTTTAATGATTATAACTCTATAAAATCATATTTTTTACAATCGTGAATCATATTTTAGTCAACAAACAACCTGACACTGACCTGCAAATTGCAAAAACGTAAGAAAAATTAAATTTCGCGGGGTACCTTAACACTTCCCTTTTAGCGACCATTCAAAACTCACCCCTCTCATCTCCCGTCTCCTTCCACAGAGCATAATCTACTACACGATCCAGTCAGCGAAGCTTGAAGAGTGGCTAGCTTCCTCCATGATAGGAGACGCTTTGAAGCCTATGAACGAGAGGAACTTCGTCGATCTGGACCCCATTTTCAACGTAAACTTGGATGAGGACTATGATTTTAGAGCTTCAGGGATTACTAGGTATGTTGTGTAAAATCGCTGGAGCTGGATTATGAATGAATGAACAGTTATTTGAATAGTAGTATACCATTGCAGGAGTCGTTTCTGCGCGATCTACGGCGAGTGGATAGCGCACTGCGGGCTGCGGCGCGGCGCGGCGTGGCGGCGTCGTGCGGCGCAGGCGCAGTCGCCGCTCACCACGCTGTGCTTCGCGCTGTCGCTGCTGGGCCGGAGGGCTCTGGCTGCGGCTCAACATCTCTCTGCTTCCAGGTACCTATCCGATGCAACGTGATCGAACACGCGACGACTGTTGATTAAATCTCCCCAGTTTGTGACACAAAAATCAGAATTTTATCATTTTCATATTAGGCTGTTTAGCGGTTTCATACCTTTGTTTCTCCTTCAACCTGGCGAAAGCAAAGCGCGGTAAAAAAGCAAATTAAATCATAGTTTCCTAATAATTCATGTCAAAAATATGTTTCGTTCTATTATTTTATTTCTTCGAAAGTGTATTGGAAAACCTAGTTTGATACACCTGGGTATTTGTTACTGCAGTTCTCGGCTCGGTTGTGAATTCCACCTCGTATGCAATAACAAAAATTCCCCACTTATATCAAAATGTACTATTCTTTACCCCACTGTCCTAAAATAGTGAACTTAATAAGACTTTCATTTAGCGTGTGAACGACAAGAATCAACAAGGTGCCATGCCATACTTTTGTCATAAAGAATAATTCGTTCTCCATCAGGTTAACGTTCATGACCAAATAAAAAAGCAGAATCCCTAAAATATTAACTTAGTTCAATCTAAGACTGACTGCTTTTATGACGATATACATTATAGGAGGGGAGAAAACGTAATACGTTTGTTTTTGTTATTCCAGCGTGGAGTTCTTCCTGTACGGGCTGCACTCGCTGTTCAAGGGCGACTTCCGCATCACGTGCGCGCGCGACGAGTGGGTGTTCACCGACATGTCGCTGTTACACTCCGTGCTGGCGCCCGCCATACGGATGGCGCTCAAGCTGCATCAGGTAACTGAAATCATATTATCTTTGTCACTGATCAAGCAAAAATAAATCGTAGTGCTTTACATGTGCAATATGCATATGTAAGCACTACGTGTTCATTTTTAAGGACTATGATGATGACGTCATCGTGAACGGCGATAACGAAATTTATAACTACTTACCATCACGGCGCAAATGTTATTTAAAAAAAATGCCGTGCAAATGTTATTTTTCTTTCATATACTTATTTTGTTCAGTACGAATGACTGTGTTGCCAGTCTGCGTGACGGTTTCCTGTCGATTTTCCAAAGATTAGATGAAATTTTATTCTAATTCTTTTTCCTCTTTCACAGGACCACTTCATGTTCCCTGAAGAATACTGCAGCAGCTCAGCCCTGTACTGTGCCATCGCGTCGCACGCACAGCGCCTGGTCATCTGCCACGAGGCGGCGCCGGCCTGGAGGTACAATGTGCTGAGGGGGGCTCCACACTTACTGGCTCTCAGGTAAACAAAGCTACTTAAACCATACACTGAAGAAACTTCTGACTGTTTAGCGATGTCGCGCTAAGCCCCCAGAGAGTCCCCTCCAGGTTTAGCTTTATACCTTAAAATTACCTTAAACCTTTACGTAAGCCTGCAGAGCACCTGCCATGGCTGCGGGACCCTTCGAAAGAAATACCGTGGCCCTGGAACACAAACGGCAAAGAAGGTACATTGATGGGTTTTAGTCAGTACAAGTCTGACACTCCCTTCCGCTGCGCTCAGAATGGGGGGGGTCATTTGATGATTTCTCATTCGAAAAAATAAAAAAAAGCCTGCAAAGCACAAGGAAGATGTATGTAGGCTTTCAGTGGCGAAGGTTCCATACATCTCGATTCCTACCGGATTCTCTTTGAAAAATGGCACAGTCGGTATTCTATAGACAAATAATATAATCACATTAAACATATGAACTCCGGCTTACCTCTTACAAAAATTGACTCTTCGCTACTGAAGCCTTTACATATCCCCCAGACCTATAAACGAAAGCCCGTTCTTTTACTATTAAGACGTAGTCCGATCTCCATCTTGTGCTTGTAGTTTGACAGTGACAGTAATAAATAATGCTTAATCAAAGTATAACATAGTAAGTAACGTTTATAGACCTCAGCCTTTTTGTAGGCTATTTGTGTGTCCCTCTGCTGCGCAAAGGCCTGCCCTTTGTCCTTCCAAACCTCTCTATCCTGTGCAATATCTGGCCATGTTCATTCCAAAAACGAGATCTCGGCTTTTAAATGGCCAAAGTGGCTTTCATAATACATTGCGGGAACAATAGGCTCCAAAGGCGAATCTTTATAAATAATTCTTAAATTTTGTTTCCGCATCCAGGCACGTGATGGACGAAGGCAACGACGACTACAAGATCATAATGCTAAACAAGCGGCACCTGGGCTTCCGCGTCATCAAGCTGAACCGCGAGTGTGTGCGCGGCCTGTGGGCCGGCCAGCAGCAGGAGCTGGTCTATCTGCGGAACAGGAACCCCGAGAGGGGCTCCATACAGAATGCTAAGCAGGTGAGCGGAAATACTCGACTATTCATCATTCTTCCACTATTACCCCAATTAATTTGTGGTCGTCGCAGCATGATTGTCTTTTCTTCCTTACGATTACTAAGCTCAATATTATGTATGCCCTTATTAATCATTAAACTCTATGCAAGCACATAACCTTTTGACCGCCTTAGTAGACCCATATACG
This sequence comes from Noctua comes, assembly GCA_963082995.1. Taxonomy (NCBI): domain Eukaryota; kingdom Metazoa; phylum Arthropoda; class Insecta; order Lepidoptera; family Noctuidae; genus Noctua; species Noctua comes. Next base: position 2,725,985 of record OY720279.1, on the reverse strand, counting down.
TGACAAGCAAGCTCGTGTCCAGAACGCTAAGCGACACAAATATGTGGCAATATGGTAGATGAAATTGTGGCTTGGCGAGGAGGGCACGCGTGTGAGTTTATGCTCTGGCGGTCAAAAGGTTAAATATCCTTTTCTTTCGCAGGCACTCCGCAACATAATAAACTCATCGTGCGACCAGCCAATAGGCTACCCTATCTACGTGTCGCCGCTGACGACGTCCTACGCCGACACTTCGCCTCAGCTGTGCTCGTTGCTAGGCGGGCCGCTCACTGTGTCAGCTATAAGGGCCAGGCTGGCCGCTGCGTGGAGACGGTGAAAAACTTTTTTAAACATATTCATCTTCCCCCTAGCCTTTTCCTATGTTGAGGTCGGCTTCCAGTTTAAACAGACGCAGCTGAATACTCCCTATCGGACTTCCACAACCCATTTACTGTGAAAGAACCTGACTGCCTCGTTTTTCTAGTGGACGCAAGCGCGACTGTTGAGCATGAGGGTCCTGGGTTCGATTCCCTGGTCGGGAAAGTGTAATTCGGTTTTTCTATCAGGAATTTCTCAGTAGCAGCCTTGGAGTCTGGATATGTGCCCGTTTGATGGCAATAGGCTCGCCTGCTTAATAAATGGGACTTCAAACTTAACTGGTGAAATTTGGATGTGCTTTTAGGTAAACCTTTGTCTAATTATCTCTTCGGGGATTACAGGCGTTGTGTTATGTTATGAATGTAACCAACCATAAAAAAATGATGATATCAGAACACGGTATTCAAAATGATCCTATGACAGACTGATGTACAAATAGCGGAGCTTCAGTAATAAGGTCCCGTCCCCTACAGAACCCTAAAAACGCCTGACTGTTAAAATTTCATTTGTCTTGTTCTTTTAGTCACAGAATCTCAAAAGATTGAAAGTGCAATTGAATAGTTGTGTACTGTTGTGTACAGTATCCGTCGTCGCTGCGGCGAGGGCTGCTCGTCGGGCGGCGCGTGCGAGGCCAGCGCGGCCGAGGCGGGCGCCGCCAGGAACAACACGCCGCGACACAACGCGCTGCATCTGTCTAGGACTTCACTAGGTATGGGATTGCTGCCGGTTATAATTAAACGGACTGTTCCGGTGGTTAAGTATTCGCAAGCACTACTGCTAAGCATGAGGTTTGGGTTCGAATCTGTGTTTACTGAAGGTACACGTCTGAGTAACTTAAAAAATTATAATTGTGAACCAGTAGTAAAAAATATTTAAAAAAACGGTTTTTTATATTCATATTTGTTTATTTTGACATATTTATTGAATATTGTTTGATCACATTAGTTACGTAATTTCTCTCATTCTAAGATACCTTACTTAGACTTGTCTACAAAACTTGTTATGACTTTGCAGCGGGTACACGCGGCAGTCTAGCGAGCGCAGGCAAGCCGACCTCGTCGACGCTGGCGTCGTTAGCGGGACTGCTACGGGAACACTCGCACGAGAGAACTACGCACGACGACACTGGTATGAACAACCATAACGTTAAATGATAATTTTGAACAAAATCAACACTTGACTTGTTGCTCACTGACGGAGCTGTGGATGACAAGTGCGTCTGTGTTTTCTGTTTAGCTAGTGAATTTTTCAAGTGGGCGTGGATGGCCAAATCCGAAACTATGAGGAATAACGAAAAATACTCAAAAGAGTCTCGAGCCCGATTTTGATGAAACCTGAAACTGCTTCATTAGATTTTTGAAAAATCAATATTCCAAGCCAGGAATCGAACCCACTGATTTCGAAAAAAAAAAACACACTGTATTATTACACTATTCCATAGTGTCGCTAATAAGGAACAAACTCTGGGAAATAATTAGATACGTCAAACTATGAAATGTTCCCGTAGATGGCTGCATTACCGCCTGTTGCCATTCGTTGGTCCGCTTTGCTGCTGCGTTATGCGATCTGCGGTGGCCATAAGATATTTTTCACCACGTCTTCAATGTTATTGAATCAACGCTAAACTATTAATTAATTTATTTGTTTTTGCTCAAACAAAAGGACTAGATATATTGAAGATTTATAACTGTAAGTGGTATTTGTATAATGTAGTTCTGTTACACTGTAGATAGATTTACATAGTCAATGTATAATATAATGGTAGAATTTGTCCTGTGGTAATTTGTGTCTAGTCGTTTTTGTTCGATTCTTTTTGATAGCAAGCTGATATAGGGTGGTAGGGACACCGACACTCAAATGGTTACCACCACGTTACCAAGTATTTAATACATCATTCTGAAGCCGACGAAAAATTTCTATGTGGTCCCCCACATAGAAATTTTTCGTCGGTTATTTAAAAAGAAACAGCTGTTCCCTACAAAACTGCAACACCTACATAGTCCGGTCAAATTAGACCAAAAAATAGTGGTGAGATTACAAAAATTCATACTTTGCTGAAAATTGGTATTGTTCAAAACAAATGAAATGTGAAAAGTCCTCATCGACCCGACACCTGGACAAAAATTTACTCGGGGTCAAAGGTCACAAAAACGGGTATTTCGCGATTTTCAGCAAAACGGCAAGTTTAATCATAAAATTAGCCCAGACAAAAATTGGATAATTATCTATAAAAAATGTCTTAATACTTTTTTTCCTAAGAGCCACCGTTTTTGAGATATAACGATTCAAAAAGTTGAAAGAGTTGTAATCGTCATAATATGTATAAGTACACCACGTATATACATCACTGAAGCTGTAATACAAGTAAAAATATCGTTCTATCGTTCAGTTACACATAAAATATTATAAATATCAGAATTTCGTGTAAAAAGAAACCCAGTCCCTCATTTTATACGCCAAAAATAAAAAAAACAAGTGCAGTTAGCTTGTCTTCCTCCAACCTCAGCGGCTGCTCATCAACATCTTTTTCGGGTATATTACCAAGTTCAAGTGTGGCTTGGTTATCAGCTAGACCCAAAAGACTGGGGTTGGAAGTTGGTCGACATTCACTAAAGCCAGTTCAAACTTTACTCCCACCTGCGCCAAATAAACTGCTAAACTAAATTTTTTGCAACTGTAAAAAGGGATGTAGTGCTAAATGTGGTTGCAAAAAAGTTGGACTGTTTTGTTTTGTAGCATGTACAAATTGTCAAGGCCGGTCATGCTTCAATGTTGAATCACCAACAATTGAAGATTCATTTGATGCTAACGAAGAGACATGCGATGTGTCATTATTGGGGCAATTTACTTGCATCCAAGATGAAGAAGATAAACAAGGAGAAGAAGAAGAGCAAGGAGAAGAGGAACTAGAATTTTCAGATAATGATGATTCCGATGAATAAATATACCTATTTTTATTTTTTATTAACACCCTTTTTATCATTTTCAACCCTTGCCAATATCTTAAATTATTTAATAGTTTCAAATTAAAAAGAATCACGACAAATCAGTGGAATAGGCCTACCGGGGAAACCACATTAAAAAAACGCGCTAAGTACACTACCTCAAAGGTGGCGTAGAAACGTGTGCATATTATGACGATTACAACTTTTTCAACTTTTGGAATATCTCAAAAACGGTTGCTCTTAGGAAAAAAAATATTAAGACATTTTTTGTAGATAATTATCTGATCTACAATTTTTGTCGGGGCTAATTTTATGAAAAAACTTACCGTTTTGCTGAAAATCGCGAAAAACCTGTTTTTGTGACATTTGACCTCGAGTAAAATTTTTTTCCAGGTGTCGGATCTATGAGGACTTTTCACATTTCATTTATAAAAGTGTTTTGAACAATACTACCAGTTTTCACCCAAGTGTGATTTTTTGTAACCTTGCATATCTAAATTGACCGCACTATACACGGTCAAAATGGAGCAGCAGATATTTTTTTTAAATACCGTTAAAAATTTCTATAGTGAGGGTTCAAAATGGCGTATTGAATACGTGTCAAGTGGTAACCGTTTTAGCGTGCATAATATTGCATCCGCCACCAAATGAATGAATTCGAATTCAGCGCAATTTCAGCTCCTCACATTGAGAAGAACAAATTACGCTGGGCTCTAGGCCCAACTACGCCTTAAGGCTCCGTGAAGCCTGTACGGACGGAAATTGCGGACGCGGCTCCGTAGTCGATCCACAATTTCTTCGTACTAGTTTTACTGGTCCTTCACTTGCATAAAATGACAATTTTTGTAGTGTAATTTAACAATGTGGCTGCACCGCTGAATGTATTTGATGAAATAGTCCAGACATAATAAGATTGCACGCTATAGCGGCAGCAGTATCAGTGTCCAGCAACGGCGTGCTGATGGAGAGCGGCAACTCGCACCGCGTGCTGCGCGACCTGCGCGACCTGCGCGACCAGCCCGCCCTGCGCGACCAGCCTGCCCTGCGCGACCAGCCCGCCCTACCCGCGTCGCGCGACCAGCCCGCCCCGCGCCGCGAGCGCACGCGCGCGCGCACGCCCGCCAAAGAGCCCAACAGACAGGTAACAGACCCTGTCACCTGCCGACCTTATCTTTTAAGGCGCAGCGTGGCTTTCATCTTGACTAATCATCATATAGATGTACTCCATCTGAGCTAGTTCATGCCCCCCCCCCCAGTCGTGCCCTCGCGCGCGCCTGCGTCGTGCGGCGCCGGCGTCGTTCCGCCTGCTGGCCGCGTCCGACAACATGCGCCTGGAGCCCGCCGCCTGCTCCTCACACCCCAACGATGACACGCAGGTTTGTACTGCATTCTATTACCTCTCCGATTTATGATAACACCTGTAATGAAGCTTCTTAGGTGGTTTCGTAACAGGGATCGAAATATTTATTTTAATATTTTGCCCGTAATATTTTGCCAGCGGCGAAATATCACTCTCTCGGTATACTCTTAGTTGAAAACTTTTGTCACCAGACAATTTGTATAATGAAATATATGTGTCGGTAGAGCGCGGCCGGCAGTAACTGGGAGTGTGCGTGGCGAGATCAGCCTAGACGAGCAGCCAGCGCAAAGGTAAACAAATCATTCATATAAAACTCATATGCCACTTGAAGTTCTCATTTGCGCGGGCGTTTTTACTGCATTATTTTTGACACGCTGGGATGCGATCTGTTAGAATATCAATATGTGTACTGAGCGCATTCCAGTGTCGCTCAACCTCGAGAATTTGAAAGTACAAGAAAAATAAAATTGAAACGGTAAAAATCACCGTTGCGGCTGACTGCTGTTCCAACAGCTAAAATACGTCTCATATTTCTGTGAACACCTATTCCATACATCTCGTCCCACATAAACCAACATCTTCTCCCCAGGTATCAAGCAGCCGAGGAGGTCCAAGCGCGGAGTCCTCGCTAGAAGACCTAACCCTCACCCCGACAGGCCTGGACCTGTCGCTGCCCGACTGCAAAATCATCGCCAACAGGAACGCCAGGCAAGACAGAGACTTTAAAAGGTATCCCCTCGCACGCATTCATACATCCACAGTCCACACGCAACGGCAACGTACATGGTGATCGTAGGTACTTTAGGACGACTTCTGATTAGTGTATCTTAAGCGCGTATACGCGCGCCTTTTGTCTCGCTGCCTGATATCGCGCGTGAGCTGCGAAAGACGCGTCCGCGCGAGTCCGCGAGCCCCACGCTAACGTATACACGCGTGTTGGCGCGTTCATTTTTTTGAAGCGCGTAATGTGTCGCGCGTCTACGAGTAAGCCGCTACGAGCTTATACGCGCTACAAAATACGCTAGTCTGAAACCGCTTTTACTGTTAAATCGAGGAAGTTTAAAAAAAAACCCAAAATGAATGGGTATTGTTTTATAGATAGGATAGGACGTTAACATAAGGTACAAAGAGGAAGCAGCGCGTTATTCTATATACAAAAGTTATAGTCGGAACAAAGTTAACAGTCTTACGAGATCCCAATGTTTTGCGACAGAGATCGAACTCGGGGCAGGTACAAAAGATGAGATAATGATCAAGAAGTTGATAATTAAGTCTGATGTTTCTTAAAGCGCAGGCCACACCGCCAACTGGCGGGCGGGCGAGCGACGCGAACGACGCCCTTTTCATACTTTGTTCGTATCATTCGATAGTTCGCGGTGTGAACCAAAGTATGAATAGAGGTGAAACGACGCGTCGTTCGCGTCGCTTGTCCGCCCGCTAGCTGGCGGTGTGGCCTGCGCTTAATAATGTAAAGATATCTGTCGCGAAGTTTTACGTAGAACAAAATATATGTATACAGTTTTGTTATAAAAAATAACTGCAGAAATTCTATACTAGCGAATTGAGGTATGTTTAGGCAACGTGAAAGCGCTGCGCTTTGATCAATATTAATATTATAAAAATGTCACATTTGTAACTAATGATGTAAGGGGTAATTACTCCGCAACTACTGATCAGATTTCGAAAATTCTTGCACTAATGGGAAGCTTAAACCCAGAGATATTGAACAAAGAAGAATCTTATTGTCGCTGACGACAATTACTCCGAAGGAGAAAAAAAAAGCAATGGGAAGCCTACAATATCCCCGAGCTATACGACGTGAGATTAGAAAAAAAAAGCAATGGGAAGCTAAAATATCCCGAGCTATACGACGTGAGATTAGAAAAAAAGCAATGGGAAGCTACAATATCCCCGAGCTATACGACGTGAGATTATTACCGACCATAAAACGAACGCAAATATTGCAATGTTCACACCATTTTCATAAACCATTGTAACATTTTAACTATTTTATAACAAATCACCGCTTTGAATGATTTTGTTTTTTGGTGTGCGAATAAAATACTAAAACGATTTTGATTTTAACCCTGTCATACCATTTTCATATAATGACATCCTTTCCTTTTGTAACAACGAAAGTCCTTTAAACAGTTACTTTATCTCTGACAGCAACAACCCAAAGCAAGCTTATTGCAACTTATATAAAGATCACTGTGGATTGGTCAATGATACAATATCAGAGAAAATGTGAAATCCCTTTATACATGGGTGTTAAAAACTTAACGGACGAAATGTGCGTGTTATATTGGGTTGCACAACATCCAGCAGCACGGAATCACATTTTTCCGTGGTCTTATCCTTTTCTTCCTTTTCTTTTATTTTTTTCCGTCATTTTTTTTTTAAATATTAAATGGGCCTACTTTTAACCTCTATCTACTCCTAAGAACAGAGATGAGGTCGACGATGACGATGTGAGCTAACCCAAAAGAAGCCTATTAACTCGCGACTTAAATAGATTTGTCAAAGCGAGAAACATAGCGTGCTGCCGAGCGCATCATTGATGCTGCCTCGTGCGATATGTGGCGCAACCCTTAAGTACACTTCTACCTAACCCTTCGAGAATTACAGGCGTGTTGTTATGTTATGTTAATTAAGTTAAGTTGGAGGTAAAATAACTGTCATAGCAGCGTAACATCATCTTTCCACAAATACAAATTAATTAACTAAAAATTTTCAATACAGGTATTACGTCAACGAAATGACACCGAAAGACTTATCGAAACTGAGCAAGGAGATCCGTCACGAAAGGGAATCTTATCGAGAGCTAACTGGCCGCTACATAGAAAAACCCGAAGCCATACCTTTGAAAGAAACACACTACTCGGACTTGTCAAACAAAGAGTCAATACTCAAAAAAGAATCGAAAAAAGACTCTAAAGCGAAAGAAATAAAGACGAAGATTAAACGGTCGGATTCTGGCAGGAGTGAGTTGAAAGTGAATGTGAGTGTGGGCAGTAAAGTGTTGATTATTGAGCCGTTGGGAGTGTACGATTGTATTAACTTGGGGAGGAGGATCGATGTGCAGTGGCCTTCCGAAGCAGAGAGGGAAAGAGGGGGCAGGAACTTTTGGGGAAGCTGGGTGCCTCTAGCGGGGATGGATGGATTGGTGAGTGATACCTAGAAATGCTTTTTTTAGTTAGAAAATGGGTTTAAAAAAAAAAACATAGTTACGCCAGCCAGTGCATAAAATATGTCGTACTCTGGGTACTGATTCAAAAAACTTTTCGTGGCATAACAAATGATAATAATAATATTTATTTCTGTAAGTTGGTTTAAAAACACTTATGCACTTCGCAATAAATTTTGTTTTTTAAGACTAGATGAGGTTCTTATCCGAGCCGAGTACTCTGAGAAGGAACAACCTGAACAAACTCGGAGGACTCTCTTTTGCAGTACAGACATAATCTGGGCAGGTCATATCAGTACCAGATAATTTTCTGAGGTGGTCTTTTGAAAATTCTCGAGCTATGGTTCTAAAAAGATTTCGGTGTTCGAAGTCCTAGAACTTCGTACGGAAAAACTAAATGAACTGAGTTTAACGCACGTCCGTTGCGCTTATATGACTATGACTCAAAATTATTTGTTTATAATTGTCCCCAAGAGAGGTACAGAAAAAAAAAACCCCGTAGTATTTTATTTAATTCAAGACTCATCAACAAAGGATTTTTTCCAAAGTTAAGTGTAATAACGTTTTGTTTCCTTCTCAGGTTGTACACAAGTGGACCCCAAACCACAGGGACCCGAAACTTCGATCTCACGTCGACAAAAGCATACTTCTAATACAAATAGACGACAAGTACGTCCCCATCGCCGAAAACTGCGTCCAAGACCTCGGCGATGAAGTCTGAACCTTATCCCAGACAACACAAGGTCGAAATCAATGTGAACGAAGTATGAACTTTTACTCTATTTTTAAAATAGACACCTATGAGCTATGACAGTGAAGTCTGAACCTTATTTGTATAAAAATAAAGGTAAATATCAAAATCTTCTAGACATAATACTTTTATCGTGATTAGGATTAAATATGGCGAAAGAAAATTACACCTTATGTCTACCAGAATAAGTTTAAAAATTGCATGCAACTTCGAAATTGACAACGGTATAGTGGAAAGTTGCGTGTTGTGATCTCGGTGTTGAATTATGAACCTTAAATGTACGAAAGTAAGGTGTATTATGGAAGGCTGTTGTGAAACTGAATCTTATTTTACTAATACAACCAACTGATACAGTTCCTCCAACACTTGCGATATGATTAATGACCAAAGAGAGAAAGGCGATAATTAATTTTTAAAAAATTAGAACAGATATTCCTGTTTGCTAATAGAAAACCCCTCCTTAATGTTACTTACCCCTTCTTTTGGGTCAGCTCGTTCCATCGTCGACCCCATCTCTGTCCTCAGGACTAGATTGAGGTCAAGAGTAAGCCCATTTAGTATAAAAAATAACTTTGGACTTCGATCCCATATTTTAAAAACACTTCGAAGTTGAAAGAAGTCGAGGCCCCTTAAATGGGACTGCGGGACTGTTCGAAAGAGATACTGCGGCCCTGGAACACAAAGGGCTAATAAGGAACATGGGTGGGTTTTAGTCAGTACAAGTCTGACACTCCCTTCCGCTCCGCCCAGAGTGGGGTCATTTGCAGTCAGAAAAAAAAATGGGCCCTTAAAATAATCAGTAGGAAATCATTTGAATATGTATTAAAAATTTAAATAAAAACATTAAATGTCTCTCGGTGGTAATTAATCATACTGCAAAATGTTCTACTAACATAGTGCAAGGTTACTATTATGAGCTCGCTATTAATAAAATTAATAGTACCGATATTACTAAGATGCCAATACCGAAATCCTTTAGAAATAATATACTCCACTCGAAGGACTTGCATTCACCGATGGACAGACAGTCGTCTGACTTTGATTTGATTATATTCATCAATTTTTAAACGTAACTTAAAAACGTCGATTTTAAAATTAAAAACACCCGTTTCGCTTTTAAGAATTTATTCATGTCACAGTCAAAACTGTTAATCAGTCAAAACTACTTTTGACCGGTGAAAACTATTTTAACAAAAACTAAGATTTACTTAGAAACTTATAAGGTTGATAGGTTTTTTTTGTGACCTTTGCAAAACATTATGTTGTAGTAATTCTAGGACTTGGTAATTACAACGTTCTGAAACAACATATTTTAAATGGAGAAAACACATTTTAACATAAGGATTTTGACTGATACAAGTCAAAAGTGGTTTTGACCGATTAACAGTTTTGACTGTAACATAATGTATATCTATGGATGATACTGGTTGTACTTATTGCAAACAATTCAACTCAAATACTATGTTATAATTGTATTTTAGATTCAGAAATCGACGTATTTACGTTACGTTTACACTGCGCGCTCGTGGTAGGGCCGCAGGTGTCAGAAATCCTGGTGTTAATCAGCCAAAGTTCGCGAAAACTTAAAGATTTACTCCCAGTATGACATTATTGAGAATAAAAGGATACTGAAATATGAAAGCTGTATTGTTTTTTTTTCTCGATTCCATATTGGAGGACGGTATTGGTATCTGATGTAGTATTTGGTAATATAATATGAAATATAATGTTCGTGTCACAAAGCAATAATATCAAGCAAAGACAAGTACAGATCTTATGACAACTATGCTATGAATAAGTTAAAATGAGATAGAAATGGACGGTCCAACAAGAAAATGTATTTTCAACCTTATTACTTCAACGGTACAGTGCAATTTTGCATAACGAATGTACGAAATTCAAAGCTCTGAAAACAAAACATTAATGTGATTTTTTATCGTATGAACAAGGGAATAAAATTGAAAATACAATCAGCAGTCTGTTCATATAGGATTTACTTAAAAGCGACTCAAAGTCGTCCATGATTGACTTAAACGTATAATTATGAAACTATAGATAAATTCTCTACCATAAGGCTGCTTGTCTATGTAAGCGGAGCGAATGAGCACACAATGACGTGGAATGGGCTTGACCCGATCAGAAAGAACTTTTATGTCCATGGAACAAGAGCGAAAAAGAAGTTATTCGCTTCTCTTCGGTTGGGACGACGGGACTCGAAACAACGTCGGACTATTCGCTTTTATTGCATGGAAAGCTGCTTCTGTCCTGCTCAAGCCGATTCCATGTCTATAGTTGCGGTCCCTAAACGATCAAGCAGCCTAAATAAAATAAAAAATAGGCTTAAATTAAATTGGATAAATAAAACACAAAATACTTTGTTTATAATTTCGCACTTATGCCATTACGTTTCGTTTAGATGTAAACTGTAATATATTCCCGTATTATTAAATTTAAGTTGCGTTCTGTCGGTCCCTTGGTGTAAATAGTCATGATTGGTTGTGGCACAAGTGGAGGCTTTTACGAGATACTAGTAGAACATCTTCAAAGAGCTCTTTTACAATGTTCTGAAAGTGTTTGTTAAAATAGTTATTTTGCTGTTCACTTCTTGCCAATATTTTAAAATAAAACATTGTATGTAATCACTAATCATAGATAAATACATTCATAAACTCAACGATGTTTTCGCCACCTGTGTTATTCTGTAGTTTCATAATATAATAAGTATAATTTTGGGACAAGCCCAGTTTTTTGAAAATACAGTGAATATCAGTCGTATACAATATGGAATTTTATGAAACATCCAGAAAACATTGGACCATTTCTCTCAAACATTTTGCTTTCAATTTCAAGTGATATATTAGAGAAATTATAAGGTAACTTTCGTGGCCTCTTTTTGTTTCATTCGTCACAGTTAAGGACGATGGGCAATTTTCTTTAAACTCTTTTAAATCAAGTTATAAGGCAGGGAAACATCTAACTATGTTAGATAGATAGAATTAAATTAAAAGCTATCGTACAAGTCCTCCATGACTTGCGCCGCAACACACGCTTTTTTGTATGTGGGTAGCTTTACAATGTAAATACTTGTAAATAATGTAAAAAAAAATTACGGAAAAAATGTATATTCGTCTTTTTAATATATAAAGAAAAAAACATCTTATTACGTACATAAGTAGAAACCTTTTTTATTTTTGTTATAATTTTTTGTCGAAATTCGTTTTATGTAAAAATAAACCGTTCGCTCCAAATGCCCTTTTTAGTCTGACACCAAATGAATGTGTATTGTGTATTTAAATTATTTATAAATTATAAAATTATGTCAGTTACTGTGTGTGTATGAAAGGCTAAGTCGAATATTCTTCTGAAGGCACCCGAACTCAATTTAAACTAAATAAATGTTAAATTGCGCCTTATTATGATTATTTCACTTCCTAATATAAATATTAGGAGCAGTCGAGTCTAGCACTTAAATACTCAACTCCTTACTAATAACGTACGTACGTACGTTTGATATGTACTACATATTAAAATATGTTTCGTTCTAGATTAATCGAGTACATACTCGTTACCAAATTCTTAGGGCTAATTTCACCATTGCTGTAAAGCAATTCTTGAACGCCGTTTTGATCACGTCTCGTGGTTCAGTTTCATTAGTGGAATTCGCCCTTGCTGCCCAAACAACAAATCTAAAAAAGTATTTATTCTATTTCCATGAATATTTGACTTTGCTAAAGCCTGGTATACACGCAGTTTCTCTATTTGTTCACTGTTGTTATGTATACTATATCACTGTATATGTATTGTTTACCAAAATAATGGACAAATTATAATGATGACGTTGTGTTTTGCGAATTTAAAGGGGAGTGAAGTTATTAAATGTTGATGTTCGAATCGCGCAATGTAACTGTTTTAGTATTCTGTGAATTTGATTAATGAGAAATAAAAAATATTGTGAAATAACCTTATGATGATGTATGTTTCATGTGAATTCTTTGCATTTATGTGAACAAATTCATAAGATCTCGAAATAATAACCTATCTTGGATTATAAAATGGTATATACGCCTGTGTATTCTCTCCATTTTCAAGAGAGAATAGCTCGAAGTTTGCGAGCGCAGTGTCCTGAGGGTTTAACGTTGCGGTTCCCCATAGCGTTATTTCATAATATAAAAGTTAAAGAGCACTTTTTAAATCAAAATGAGGAATTTTAAAATTTATATTAAAGTCCAAAAATTTCACTAAATCCCCGAAGCGTTGAGATAATTTAAAAATTATAATTCAATTGTTCACTTTAAATCGTCGCTGATTTGTTATCATCTGCTAATTTAATTATAAGTTAAATATTTATTGATACTGGCCTCAAATTTAATCTCCTAAGCTTCAGACAAAGTAACGAGACTATAACGATGGTGGAAAAGTCAAAAATGGGAGAATCTAATATTCCTACAGTATAAAGAAACAGTTTGAAAGCGATTCCCACCAGGCTAAGCCAGCGGCACATTACTAGTGCTCCGTAATTCTTTTGGCGCTTGTATGATGTATTGAGGATGCTGATGTTCGTAAGCATTAGTGTAATGAGCAAAAAAACATGCAGTCGAACTGACTTCTGCGCAGCCACCGACGACGTTGAGGTGGCGAAGTTCTGGGCTAACAAAATATTAAAACTTTCGTGCCAGCCACGATCGAAACATTGAAAAATCGAAATGGCGGCAATAGTTTGACCAAAGTCAAAATCGAGATGGCGGCAGTAGTTTTGACCAAAGCCAAATCGAGAGGACGGCAGTAGTTTTGACCATAGTCAACATCGAGATGGCGGCAGTAGTGACCAGAGTCAAAATCGAGATGACGGCAGTAGTTTTGGTTACGCATCAAAAGACCCTGATCTAGTCAGTAAATGTTAAAATCTTTTATTTTATGGATCCATTATTAGCAGATGATATTCAAATTCCAAGTGATTCTATGCACTCTGCACTTTGACACTCTGTGTCCCTTGTGGTATTCGTTCGCGTTTTCTATTGGTTTACGTTTCGAATAAATTGATATAAATAAAAGCAATTTCAGTTATTTTTAATTGTTTCATTCCGACATAGTTTATTGCAAGCTGTAAAACGTTTAACTAGCAGTTACATAAATTATAAGTAAATAGTTATATAAAAAGTAATACTTACAATTTTATTTGGTAAAATTAAATAAAAGGTAATACTCACAAGATACCAAATCGAATATGACAAAAACTTAGATGAAATAATTATTGTTTTAATTCCACCCAAATAAAATTGCAAAAGATTCGAAGAATCGAAAGCTTCTTCATTTCTTGAAGTCTATTTAGAAATGCTGTTAAGAATTGATGAATAAACTCACGCCATTTTACCATGGGGGGAGGGTAGGATCACAGTAAATAGTTTACCTGAAACGCGAACGTACCACAACTAATATATTATGAGTATATATTATATTCTCAAGTTGCCTTAATATATTTTAGACTGATTTTTTATAATCGTGATGTGTGTCAAGCCGTTTTATAGATGTTAAGAAGAAACTGCGTTCGTTCAATCATTTCATTGTTAAGATCGCAGTGTACTTATGAATTTAATGTTTTGGCGGTTTACTCATTTACGTTTTTTTGATGTTGAACAAGGATATTTGTCGTTAGCTAAGGAAATAACATATTTAATCAGACTACCATGTTTTTAATGACATTCCTGGGTATTTTTGTCTGCATTTTTGTCCGAATATTTTACTTATACTATGTAGAATAATTCTCTGATTTTCATACTGAATCATAAAGTTTCGTAACTCATTCGTCACTTACAACAAACACGATAAATATCTTTATTAAAAAAATCCGAATTTATATTTATTACTTTGCTAAAACGATAGTTTTCCGTTAAAGCTTGGTGTATTCTGTGTGTTAGTCTTAATTGAACTTTATTGCAATGTAAAAGAGTAGATGTTTGTACAGTAGAAAGGCACAATCCGTCCACAAGTGATTTTCTCTGCATATGCAACAATTTTGTTTTGAATCTAATTTATTTATTGATTCTTTATTGACATCGATGGATGAACAAATGAAATATGCAAGTTTTAAAATAAAAAAGTCTTAAAGACAAGCACAGATAAAATTCTAGTATCAACGACCCCGACGACTGAAAGCCTCTTCAATATTTGCTGTCAAATCATTTGACAGCTGTTTTACTGTTCAGAGACGATGCGACGACGAACTAAAATTAGGAGCCAGTGTTACATTTCCTAGATTTTGTCATCTGGTTAACAAATATTTCTCTGTTTCACGTGTGTAATATTTGTAGCTGGTATCTGTGGATGATATTTTATCTGTGTTTGTCTTCATCATAGAAAATAAATAAAATATAGAAGCGACTGGGCGTATCGTACGCCCAAAACAAGATTAAAAACTGATGTATGTATTGGAACCGCCCAACCAATCACAAAATTACAAGTAGTGCCCTACATCGTTCATACAAAGAAAAAGAGGATCAGGTGTTGCAGGTTGCACCTGGTACAAACCAACCTGACTGTTTGAAAGGAGTCCGGACACCGGACTTTGTCAAAAAATGTACAGTCACCCAAATTTGCTTCTGACCACAATAAGGACTATTCCTGCTTGCAGCGCCCGGCCGCTGTAAACACTTAAAAAACTTTCTCTTCCTTGGTCCTTTTTTGTTTCATTCCTATATTTCCTACTGGTCGAAAAAGGGTGGTCAAACATCTGTGACCATTAACAGAACCTGAGATTTTTTTTTTAACAAGATATCATTATAACCAAAAAGAAGCTCGCATATTTTTCGGTCTTTTGTTGTTTTTGGGGCGGTAAACAGTTGTTGTCATCGTGAGCACAGGGCTTTGTTTAAAAAATGAACAGACGCAGCTTTCGTCGACTGTACCTAGTGAAATATCTGTCATGGTCCGGTGTCCGCAGTCGGTTCGACCTTAACTAGGTCAGTATCGTGATTTTGCGCATTACCTTCTAAAAGAGGTTTCGTTACTTTTTCTATGCCTCTATTCTCATGTCATCGATGTCAGTAAAGCAGCTTCCTCTCACAGCATATGCAGACGAGACGTGGTTGTTTTGTGAATACACGTACTGGTAAACCGCCGCTCCGTTGATTTGTGTCACGTTATCAATATCAGAATTAATACTGAATTAAAATGGTACATGGATAACTTAGCGTTTTATTTCTTATTCTTATTAAAGGCAAACGCACACTTTTCAGAGCCGAAAGAATTTTTAGAATTACTTGTATGAAATCCTATGAACCTCGCACACTTCATCATCGTGTAACGTTCTACGTATGATAGAACCTGTCGTTCGGTACTGTGTTCGGTGCGGACCAGTGTGCGTTTACTTTTATATCACTCTCCAAAACGTCCAAGAGGCCCTAGCACGAGTGCGTGGTGTACACGCAACGTATTTACGTCCTGAATATGAATACACAATGTGTAAAAACGATTACTTTTTCATTTGAAATCGACATATTAACGTTACGTTTTACACCACGCGCTCGTGCTAAGTCCTCTGTTCTTGACGCAAGTGTGTACGTTACCCCAGCAGGAAAGTGTCTCCTAGAGTGATTATATTTTATTACTTCTTTTCTACTTCAGTGTACTCAGGCAAAACACGTTTCAACCGACTCGTGAGTAAGTAAAGAAGGTCATAGATATGTATGAATCCGTCGCTTTTTTGTAGTCTTTCGAATTTGGTCGGATAACCAGCTGTTGTTTACATATTTTGTGTTTTGTTTATATTTACTTAATGCGAAACATTCCAAGCTGAATATTTTCACTATATATTTTTGACTAAATACACTAATTTTTGGTTTACACCTACACATCTTGGGTTGAACCTGTTTCTTGTATTTTGCCGTCAAACTTATGACACCGTCGTTTTGACTTTTACCAATATTATTCAATAACGCATGCATCTACACTTTTGAAACTTTTTATGGTTATTATAAGCGTCAAGAAGGTCCGAATACAGTTTTCAGCGAGCTTCTACGTTTTCTCATTTAGGCGCTGCGATTTTTTTTCGAGTTTTCAAAAAACCGCAATTATTTGAAAATTATAAATATTTTCTTAAAACTTATTCTGTCACAAATTTACATAAATTAAGAGCTACTCGTGTAAGTTTATTCTACACGCGCACATGCAATGGTTTTAGAGGTACACGATTCTGCAAAACGTTACCCTAGCAGGAAATGCAATATCTCGAAAACCTGAAGACGCACAACCTCCATTTTCGGTGCACTTTTTTACACAAATATAAGCTCTCTGGCCATGCACAATATTTATCTCTCTGATCATTCGTTTAGAATTTTCTTGCTGGAAGAACCCCAGCAGGAATCGTTTTTTCCGTTTTTTTCCAAAACGACAAAGCGCACCAATTTTTTATGTGGTGCACATTCACAGCAGATTATACACTAATTATACGTTCCACTCATATCACTCTAGGAGACACTTTCCTGCTGGGGTAACGTACACGACGCAAGTGACTTTTACTTGCGTCAAGATCAAGAGACGTGTGTGAATCACGTTTCCGTGAGTACGGTCGCGTCGCGGCGACTCCTCGAAGCTTGGCCTAAACAGTCTCTTTTGTGTTGTCTGCAGCGTTTCGCATAAGCGTGTGCTCACGGCCAAAGTGGCCAAACTCGGTTTCTGGAACTAAAATCATCAACAAGAAATTAAATGCAATTCAAATGATGCAATAATTGAGCGTTAATCATTCAAGTAACTAAAAACAGTAGTTTAAGCCAGCTTGAGATTTTTTGCAAATTGAATTGATTACCGTTCCTGAAACTGGGCGTAACATGAATATGTAATAGTAAGCTCCTAAAAAAAATAAACGGTAAATAAGGGTCAATTCACACCGAAGTGGCTGCGGTCGGCAGCGCAGTTTCACTGTCAAGCCATTTTATGCTTTATCTCCATTAGCAAATGCACAGTATCGTTTTAAAGATGCGGCGCCGTGAGATGTCACGCGGCCCGAGCCTTTCTTAATACGACGATTTTGTTGTATTTTGTGGACCCCTAAACGTTTTCACAAGAAAATGGCTCAATCTAAATTGCTAATAAGTGTACCTCCTCATAAATTGCATGCAATGTCAGCAATTGCGATAATCTCTACAATTACATATATAAAAAAGTAGGTATGTATGTAAGGTGTGCACAGCCCGACCTGCTAAGGATAGAAACTTGAAATTTTTGGCAGTAGTAATTGTAGTCTAAAACGCAACTGTGTGAAATTGAGGAATTTGTTTTTAATTTTTTTTTCCTTTTGAATTACGAACTCGAAAGCTTTCCGAAAAATTAATCCGTGTTTGGGTTAAAATTAAAAATAGGTTGTATGAAAATTACGAAACTTAGAAAAACTATTTAATACTAGAGCACTTCGACTGCGACTTCGTCCGCAAAAATTGTGATAGCTCGGCTAATATGCATGATATAAATATAATTTTTATAGCCTTTAGCACCCACGAATAATGTAGCTTCTGCCAGCGAATCAATTTTTAGAATTGGATCATTAGTTCCAGAGATTACCCCTACATACAAACTTACAAACAAATCTTACCTCTTTGTAATATTAGTATATCTTGGTTGGTAGGTTTTTATTATCTTTTTGGTTCTTGGGAAATAATAAAACATGAAAAAATGGGACGTGGCGCGGGATCTAGAAGGGTTTCTAAAGTTAGAAGGGGAAATTACAAAATCCAAGCGGACGAAGTCGCGGGCTATGTGAAAGACAAATACTAGTATTCCTATGTAATTGTTTTAATGCCCAGCCCAGGTCAACGCTATAATTGCGTTTTTTTAATGAAATAATGGCAGAACAAATGATTATTATCTGAATGAATAGTTATAAAATCACAATTGCTCAAATTAAGTCTCGATTTTAATTTTTCTGAAAAAAACTCTTCTACAATTAACTTCATTCTTAATTTCGTAACCTTTTTGTTTCGCTTGCAATCATGTTGTTCTCCGATCTCCCAGAAGACTACAAACTTAGTTTTAACCGATATTTGATCCTGTTTAAATGTATTGGTATCGATTTCTTTGACCGATCGAAAAATTATTTTAATCGGAACAATATGAAGTTGTGTTTATTTAGTATGGCCTTCTACCCGTTCATTTTGGGGCAATTTTCTCTGATCTCAAATATCAGAGCTGAGAATTTCCTGGAAAGTGTCCGCGTTGTGCCTGTTGATCTTATGTTTTTACAGGGTAAGTACAGTAATTATTTTATCATCATCATCATCATCATTTCAGCCGAAAGACGTCCACTGCTGGACATAGGCCTTCCCCAAGTGTCGCCACATTGACCGGTCCCGTGCGTCTCGCATCCAGCGGATCCCTGCAACCTTTACAAGGTCATCGGTCCACCTAGTGGGAGCCCTAATTATTTTATAGTTATACTTATCTTATAAATGAGAAGTTAACATCACACGGCTGTAATCCTCGAAGGCTTAGACAGAGTCGTACCTATTAGGTACAACAGTTGAATGTTTAAGTCCCATGTAATAGGGGGCGAACCTATTGTCATCAACCGGGTACAATCCAGACTCCGTGGCCGCTACTGAGAAATCCCTAATGGAAAAACCCAATAACACTTTGCCCGACCTTGGAATCGAACCCGGGACCTCATGCTCAGCAGTCGTACTTGCAACCACTAAACGACTGAAACTTATTAATAGGGAAATGTTTTGCTGAGATGAGAATGCTAAGGGGGATGTGTGGCGTAAAGCGAATGGATAAAATAAGGAATGAGGACATAAGTGGAGGAAAGTGGCGCCGGTGTCTGAAAAGTCGTGTGGTTATCGGTTGTCGTGGTATGGGCATGTGATGCGGAGGAATGAGGAAAACGTTGAGTATGAATGTAGATGGCTATAAGAGAAGAGAAACACCATATAAATGATGGATGGACTGTATGAAGGATGAAATGGCTAGAAAGGAAGTAACTGCTGAGATGACGCGTAATAGAGAAGTATGGAAGAAGAAGAAATACTGCGCTGACCCCAAATAAATTGGGATAAGGGCAGAGAATGATGATATGATGTGGGTGTGCTTTTTAGGTACACCTGTGCCTAACTCACAGGAATCACAGACATGATGTAACGTTTATGCAACTTTATATTTTCAGATTCGGTAAAAATGGCGATAGCTGTCTTTAGAAAGTCTGATATAAGGGACGTGATACTGGAGGTCGGTGAGCTGTGGCCAAAAGACTTGGAGATCAACGACCCTAAGGCGGTGATACTGAAGGCTTGGCTGCGACGCATCAAGATTCCTCTTGACTGTAACAATCTTTTTTTTTTAAAGATATTAGATCAGTCCAAATTTCCAATCATTTTGACTATTTGTGATCTGATTCTGTGCAAAAAGCGATTTTGTAACAATTTAATATCAGCGAAATATCACAAACGATTACCACGTATTCAGTACATCAGATTCCATCATATTTTGTAGAAAACAGCAGATTTAAAAAAAAATTACTTGTAAAATTTTGTGGGGTACCTCCCCACAAAATTTGAATTGAATGCGTGGTAACCGTTTGTGAGTTGATGTCCCATCCACCCTGTATAATTGAGCCGTAAATGTTCGGTGAGAGTTTAATGCTGAAGGTGGAAAACCAAGTGTTGCCGTTGCCAGTGTTGGGGTGCTGCACACTGTTCGGGTCGACATTTGAGTCGGCAGTATTTGTTGAACAATAAAGCCGACCCGACAAGCTATTCAAAACTAAGCCAGCTAGCTTTAGCTATTATTGGGTTTCTTTCGACCCGTGCCGATCATCAAACTCTGTTCGACATTTACCATCGCTGAATATAAACCTAGAGGTTTTTCCCGAGCGAGCGTATAGTCCTGTTATTTAATAATGATATTGAATATAATGATAGATAATATGTATGTTACGGCTAATAGCCGAAGTGCGGCTACACCTAGTTTTAGCCGGGTACAACAAGGTGCAGCCGGTTAAACTTAGATGTATCCTACTTATCTTCGGTTAGAACATGCAACCAATTTGGATGAAGCGCGCGCCGGCCGCTACCGCGGCACCGCTCGCTGCGCTTGCTCGGCTCGCGCACCTTTTGGTCACAGTTCTAACCTAACCTAACCTAATCCATTTGGTCGGTGTGTTCTAGTTCTAGCAATAAAAAGGATACACAACTGTTACCGACCGCACCTATAGCCGGCTAGAACTAGGTGTAACTTTTTCTTTTTTTTTCGGATGGGTAATCATCAAATGACTCCGCCTTTCAGGCACTCCTCAAAGAGGGGACTTATCGCCACTATAATGGCGTACCCTGCACGGGGTTGCGACAGTCGCTGTTTCCATGTCGCCATGACATCGCGCCGGGGTTCTGTCCGCTGAGCGGTGATTTGCCGCGGCAGCGCAGTTTCCCCCCGACGCAGTGCCTCCGCGCGCAATTCGTGCAGGCGCGCGAGTACTATTACCTCCAGATCCCATGGCGGCAATTCGGCAAGGAGGCTCGCTTCCTCGCCGAAGATCGTGCGGTACCCCCGGACTAGCCTTACGGCTACCACCTTTTGGGGCGCGTTCAGGTAGTGGGCGGCTCTCCGCCTCAAAGAACGCGCCCACACCGGGGCCCCGTAAAAAGCCATGGAACGCACGACCCCCTCGTACAGCCTCCTGCAGGAGGCGTTTGGACCCCTCAGGTTGGGCAAGAGCCTCTTGAATGCAGCTCCGGCCCGTTCCACTAGCTGTAACTTTACTTCGGCTTTTAGCCGTAACGGATACATTAAAACATTGCAAATAGGCTACCTAGCTAAATCGCGTACCGATGATGTTAAACAATAAAATGTTTAATTTTTTTTTCGATTAATTTCCCCGATTAGTTATTTATGAAAATCGAGCATAAGCCGAGACAATAATATACCCCAATGAATCGAAAAAATAAAGGTTGCCTACTTTCCCCTTTGCGCAACTATGGAGTTGCGTTAGGGTCGATTCACACCGAGACGAGTGAACTGACCCTAACTGATATCGTTAGTTATTTAATTGAACTTTTTTTTTTACTTTATAAAAAATAAAAGCTTACGTTATTCCCGATCCAACCATATTAGTTTGCCTGATCAAAAAGTTGATTAAATCCATAGTTGCCTAGAGTTTAGATGTAAAATTTGCAGCTCTATGCGATAGACAATGTTGAAGCGAGACAGCTGTGCGCCCGATTCATGACTTGACCGGCCGAAAAGTGTTTGTAGTTTGGTTTGGAGTAGAAGGCGAGTTCGGCGAGTAAACGAAAATCGCCGAAACATTAACTTTAAAAAACAATTCTTAAAGAATTCATTATTAAAATCAATAATAGAATCCTCTAAGCCTCCCAAAAAACACTTTTTCATTTTCAAGTACACGTTATTTTTCAACAAGACAGAATAAGAGCGCGTCTGTTTACGGTACAACGCAATTTACTCACACCAGTATAGTGTGCAGCTGGCCTAACCTTATATTTGTAACTGCACAATGCACATACTAATTATTGGCATTATTACACGAATCGTTGTATTGAACAGTTCTCTTTTATTTTTCCTACATCACTCTAACACATGGCGTCCCTTAACCAGCAATTAAAATTGTGCAACTGACGTGACAGCGAAGATGTCTGTGTAGTTGAAAAAATCATGATCAAGATTTTTACTGATAGAAGTTTGTGAAGACGGAAAATGAGAAGAAAGAAAGCGAAGAAGATATTAAAAATTACAGAAGAATTAGAATCAGAATCCTTAAAGAAGAATTTGTTTGAAGAGGAGAAAACATTAAATAAGAAGAGAGAAAAGGAAGGTTGCTGCCGGGTGCCGGGAGAATGCTCAAGACTTAAGACGAGAGAATAATGCAGGACGCCGGGAGATAAATTGTACGGGCCCGATGGGGAGCAGCTGGGAGTCTGGGAGTCAGTTCGAGTCCAATGCTGAGGAGTTCATTCATCCACGCCACGTGAGACGTCGTGACCCACATATACGTTGCCAGTAAAACACGAACCTACTGCAATGTAAGTTTTGCCAACATATTGCTAACATATTTTTTAATTTTACAATAGTTCATGTTAACAATAACATTAGATCATGCTGTAGTATTTTTTATTTTGTGTTGGGGATTAGGAATGTGCCAACATCCGCAAGATTTGCACGCTAAACTAAAATATTTAGTGAAACTAGGATAGGCGTAGACAAGATTAAGCCATTTATGAAAAATAGAAAATTGAAATGTTTTTGAATTTAGAACACAAATAAATGTTAATTTGTTCATAAATGTAAATATTTGTTTTAAATAATCATGTTTATCTACGATATTCTATCTATAAACACAATAATTAAATACTCAAAAAATATTTACGGCGTTAAGACGCATAATGCCTCTTTGCCGAGATTTAAAAAAAAACAAACACCGCCGACTTTAGTCATTGAACCCATTTGGACTTAGTATATAAGTATAATGTGGAAATTTTTATTTCCACACGTGCGTGTGCGGAAAAATATTAAAAATCCACACGTGTGAAATATATTACATGTTGAACCTAATCGTATTGCGATATAAACCATTTTTCGAGAAAGTGTATTGAAAAATTAATTTTGATAAAAATAAGAATAAGAATAAATTTATTAAGCCATTGTTACAAACATTTTCTTAATCTAACTTAGAGCTACTATGATATAATCGTAACAAATTGAAATTTAACATGGTAATAAACAGAGGTCCCCAAACTAGGCTGCGCCTGTATCTTGGGGGCCAGAGTTGCGTTAATTCAAAATTAAAACACATATTGTTGATGTGATTGTTCTGTTAACAAGGCGTTTTGGTAAGTGGGTAATTGTGAATTACCTTTTACAAAAAAATAAAATTAAATGATAGTACAATAATGAAATTACAATAATGAAAATAAAAAGTACCTATTCTAAAGTTTATTAAATGTCGAGTGAGTGTGTCTTGGTATGTGTGTGTGTGTGTGTGTGTGTTTTATTTGCAGTTATTTAGTCTTTGATAGTTTATTAACTTAAAATTTCTTCCGTCTCTTCATAGGATAGTTTGGTAAACCATTTTATTATGGTTTTCTTGCATGTAAAATTCATGTCTTTAATGTCGCAGCTTTTGCTGATTCTATTATAAATATGGATATGCGAGTAAAACGGGCATCGTCTGGCTAAGAGGCTATTTGCTTCGGGAAGGGGAATGTTGAGTACGCGTTTAGAGATAAGTTTTTATAATCGGATCTAAATGTAAATGGATTTAAATATAAAAGTGGAGATTTAGTTCTAATTAAAAATCAAGTAGGAAATAAGTTAGATTAAATTTATTTAGGACGCTTTCGTACCAGTTTATACCTACCAGGCAACTTCATAGTTGCGCAGAGGGGAAAGTAGACAACCACGGCAACCTTTATTTTTCCGATTCATTGGGCTAATATTGTGTCAGCTAATGCTCGATTTTCATAAATCGGGAAAGTTGATCGAAAAAATTTCATCATCATCATCATCATCATTTCAGCCGAAAGACGTCCACTGCTGGACATAGGCCGCCCCCTAAAAAATTTAATTAAACATTTTATTGTTTAACATCATCGGTGCGCGATTTAGCTAGGCAACCTATTTGCGATGTATTAATGTATATTTCATCTAGCATCTTTATTAAATTACATGAGGGTATATATTTCTTAAACCGGATCTTAGACTAATGGGTACCCTTTACAAACACATACACATATTACAAACACAAACACACACATTACACATCAAACATGTGTGTAAAATACACACACACACGTTTGTTTGTGTATTACACATATATTTATCCAAATCATGCCGACCTGAACTTATGTGTAGCCACTCCTTAGAGGTCAAGTCTCCACTATCTAGCATTTTTTTGCAATAAGCTGGGTTGATGTCCAGCTGATTTAGGTTTACAGGTATCTAAGGAACATAAGGTACTTATTTTCTTAAGATTTAATGGCTTATTCTTTTCCAGTATTCTTCGCATTCGCGGTAACAAACCTAAGTCTGTTCGAAGTGATACCGTTTCTGATGTCCATCTTCAACATGTACCAGGGCGTGGATGTGTATTTGTTTCCATTTCAACCTACCAATTTCTGGGATATCGACTCGCTGTTCAGTTATGTGGTGACTTACTTGTGGGAACTAGCTGGCAGTAAGTATTTTTTACAAAGAAGGCCGCACGTCAGGGGTAACGCTTTGACCTTGAGCTGACCTAGCATATGGCGAAGTTTCAATAGAACAGGAAGCCAACTTATACTGGTTTTCTTACCACTGGCTTGCGGCCTGTCGTACATATTTCCTAGTTACGTTTTAGGGATTTGTGGGAGTGTTTTAGTAAAAAAGAACGACTGATTTTATTAATCGGATAAGATCCTTATTGCTATGCTTTCACCGAACCACGTCAGACCACTTCGGCTGCGTGTTTTGTGGCTCAGAGGGCTGGATCGGAAGTGGAGCATAGTTTGCGACACAGCTCCGCACCCACACCCCGCAACTCCGTTGAGTTAGCCCCATGTTCTAACGAAGCTGGAGTTACCAGTTCCCAGTTGTGTGCCCTAGGTGCGCTACAGCTGCCTTCGCTCATCATACTTACTTATGAAACAACCTGTGTCTTTGTGTTTCGTAGCGGCGCCCGTCCAATTGTGTCTTTACCTGCCTTTCGACCTAACCATCGTGATCATGACATCGAATGTAAGCGCTCTCTTTCGACTACTACAAGAGGATCTGAAGAACGCCGTCACAATACATGATGAAGATAATAAGATGAAGAAGGGCATTAACGTGTCTGATCCTGAGGGCTATGAGGAGGTGAAGAGGATTGTTGCTATACATCAACGGCTTCTGAGGTAAGAAATTCACTATTTAAAAGACACTTGAACTATACAGGGTGTAAACAAACCCTTCACATATCCGTCAACCAAGCATTCTGTACATCAAACTAAGTAACTTTACGCAAAAATTATTGCTGGGAATCGACTTTTTTTTTTGGGGTGAAAAATCACGTGATGCGGTAGGACTCAAAGGAAAGCACTCAAAGCATTGTGCTGATGGATGGATTGAATAGTATGGGGGTCGTGGAGATGTGTAAAGTAAAAATTTTACATTAAAAACATGTATTTAAAAAAAAACTTGTGAAAAAGTTGGAACTTTGACCCCCAATATCTCCGTAACTAGAAGGTTCCCAGGTATGGTCTAGAACAAAAAAATTATCGCAAAGACGAGGAGAACAAATGCCTTTCGGATATGTTAAGGGTCTATTTACACCCTTTATAGGCCATCGCAGTTGAAAAGAAATTAGTAAGTACCTACTTTGTTTAGAAGCGAAACTCCCGCTGTTATCCTACGGATTTTGACAGCCCACATTCGCCTCTATTCCTACCCATATATACTTTGTTTTTTTTTATATTTGCTTAGTTTCTTAGACTGACGCAGACTTGGTCACGCAGCACCGCATTGCAATAATCCTCCTACGTTTCTTTTGTAATGTTTGTACGGACCGTTTCATATGCATTCCTACATTTTGTATGGAAACATGCGCTACTGAAATATTTGCTTATCTTTGTTCATTCAATTTCAAACATAGACCATAATTTTCAGGATAGCAGATCAACTGAGCGAAATATTCGGTTTGGTGATATTCATTCACGCCGCGTTCGCTGCGCTTGAGATTTGCTTCTTTGGATTCTTGACTGTGGTTAGTTGCAATTTCTTTTAATACCTACCTAATTCTGTCTTACAAATAGAAAGCTTTGCCCAGCTGTGAGATGATGACATGCTGACAGTATCCCATAGCCAGTGAGGGGTGGAAAGCACATGTTCGGCTTGACATGTTACGGCACAGCCATACATGCCTTTGAGATAAAGCCCGACTTAGCTCCAATTGTGATGAACCGACCCGAAACAAGATTCAGCTATGGTAGATGCCGACAGCCGAACGAAGTTTTTTGATAGGCACGAGCTGGATAAGTATAATCCCTAATTGCATTGGGTTGGATTAATTGTTCAGCAACTACAGCCGAATCCAATGTCGGCAACCCGAAAAAGAGCACCCTTAATACTTTAAGAATTCTCACCTTGCTGATTTAAAAATCGAACCCAGGTTATCTGTAAAAACGGCTACCAAGCTTATAATGTCGTGATGGCCCAGAGGTTAAGGCCTTACCTCTCATGCACGAAGTTTTGGGTTCAAAGTCGGGCAAGTACCAAAGGGACTTGTTCAATTCATATGAACTTTCTTTACTTTATCTTCGAAATCACTGACATCGTTGATGAAAAACATTGTGAGGAACCTGGACTTGAGCAAGCGTGGTGATCAATGCTCTTGCCTTCTCTGTATGCCCAGCAGTGGGATAGTAATAATTATTATAAGCTTATAAAGCAGTCTATGTTTTCAATGCCCTGTTTCAGGTACATAGTGGAGTCGCAGAAACGATTGCCAATTTGTTAACGGTACTGAATGCAGTTTTCACAATTTTTCTTCTAGCGCTATCGGGGCAATTCTTGTGTGACACGGTAAGTTTTTGTAACAAATATGTTACTGGCCTCTATTTGATACAAAGGGATGGTATTAAAAA
Source organism: Noctua comes (assembly GCA_963082995.1). NCBI lineage: Eukaryota > Metazoa > Arthropoda > Insecta > Lepidoptera > Noctuidae > Noctua > Noctua comes. The sequence continues at coordinate 2,698,795 of OY720279.1, read as the reverse complement.
ATTAACAACTATTATATTTTGCAACTTTTCAGAGCTCAGAAGTTGCCGATGCAGCTTATCAAAGCTATTGGTATGAGAGTGATGTAAAAGTCAAGAAGCTCATCCTGTCTATTATAATAAGGTACCAAATCCATCCCTTTAGCCTTTTGACCGCCAGAGCATAAACGCACGCGCGTGCCCTCCACGGCATGCCACAATTACACCTACCATATTGTCACATTGTGTCGTTTGACGTACAGGGCACGCTCTTGCTTGTCACGTAGGTATATGTGACTATGGCGGTCGAAAGTTTAAATAATGGTAGGTACTATTATCATTTTTATTGTCATACAATTTAAATACGAATTGTTTTAGGGCGCAGCGTCCCAGCTATTTATCCGCACTCGGATTTTCACAATTGACACTCAGATCTTTTTCAAAGGTAATTTCTAAAGGTGACGACCAACAGTCAGTTTTGGACCTTATTGCTTACTTAAATAAATGCCTATATCACGTCCTTCCAAAACAATTCAAATGTTTTTTTTTTGTTATTCTGCCGTCTACAACAGTCAGTTGTGAACCTTAAAACTTTTAATAAATAAAGACCAAATTCGTATCCTTACAAAACACTTAATAATGCTTTTATTTTTCAGATCATGAGCTCAGCTTGGACTTACTTCTCATTGTTGGTACAGGTGTATGAAGAAACCTAAACAAGTCCCTCGCTAGACTACTTACCTACATGTAATACTAGTCCTTTAAGAATATTTTTCTTTCAACTCAATGCACCAATGTGGTTTATTGCATTACTGAATAATTTGTTTCACTCAGCAGTTTGCATTTCTATCACATTTCACATCGCGAGGACGATACTTTTTGTTCATCACCGCTGCTCCCAAAACGGTGAAGGAAAACGTCATGAGGAAACTGGCCTGTCCTAGAACTGGACGTGCGAAGAGAAGATAGCAATCCACGTGGTAAATTACAGCCTCCTCTTGCACAGAGTGTGTCCCAGCAGTGGGTACACTAAGGGCTAATTCATGGCTTTTCATATTGTAGTTGAAGCTGGCACTTGAAGTACCTAATAATACAATATTTTGCTTACCTTACGTACCAAATTAGTGTTTTATTCATTTTTGATTAAATAGCCCCCCATTAGAATAAGGAGACTGTTTACTAAAGTATGAATCTCCGTTTTTCACCGATACTAGACGATATTTTAGTAAGGGAAATTATTAATCAGGCGAGTAAAAATTTAATTGGCAAACTATATACTGAATGGGTGACTATTGTACCAAATAAGTAACTATATATCCGGTCATTGCGGCAGGGAGAATATAGGAAGCAAGAGCGGGCGAAGGCTGAGAGAGACTTGTGGCACCCCGACTCGAACAGGTTAGGTACGAAGGGGATGGCGGGGTCTAGTGAGCGAGCGAAGTGAGCTAACTAAGACCACATGAGTAGGAAAACGGAACAGAGGTTAAGCTTCATACAACCGCGCGAATCGGTTGCACTTCTACAAGCACGCGGGGCATGTGTGCGTGACCACTGGCCGCTTGTCGCGTACGCGGCGAGACTGGAAAAAACCGGTTTACGCTGGCACAGCCAGTGGACAATCTCAGGGTTAGCACGGCACGGTGCCATGGCAACCAAGGGGCACGTTGTTTGTTTTGTCAGTTGCAAGATTGGTTGTAAGTATGAATATTAAAATTAAAATGGTTGTTTATTGTACTGTGTGTATGAATAATAGTAGAAAAAACAAAAATATATCATACTTTAACTATCCCAAGGAGTACAATAGGTAAGTAAATATTTGACTATTACTTTTTCAAGTAAGTACCTATATTTTATTGTATGATCCTTTTTTTTAATAAGAAGAGGATACTACTCGGTGTGTTTTTACCCGACTGCGGCCTGACTTTGACCTGTATGTATGTAATGTCTGTTTCTATGTTCCCTCGTAACTAAGGAGTTAAGGAGCCCGGTAAGCCGAAGATTATCGAGTTACGACAAGGACAAAAAAAGAAAGTATGTATGGGAGAACAAGATAGAATGAGTAATGGTCTATATCGTATTTGGTACCAACTAGTTTTTTTATTTTGTTGACTTATTTACATTTTTTTATTATACTCCCCCTGCATTTTATGCTTCACTTTATTTTCGGATTTCTTGTCATGGGTGTCATTTTCGTGGTTTTTGGGGTCGCTGATAACTAAAATTAGGTCAAAATGAAAATTCAAGATGGCGCCGACTAAAATTTTCGGTTTCGTGTCATAGGTGTCATTTTCGTGGTTTTTGGGGTCGCTTATAACGAAACTGAGGTCAAAATGAAAATCCAAGATGGCGCCGACGGAAATTTTCGGTTTTGTCGTCATGGGTGTCATTTTCGTGGTTTTCGGGGTCGCTGATAACAAAAATGAGGTCAAAATGAAAATTCGATGGCACCATCATTTTTTTTTTGTTTTTTTCGTCATGGGTATCATTTTCATGGTTTTCGGGGTCACTGATAACGAAAATAAGGTCAAAATAAACAGTGATAAAAATTTAAAAAAATTTAATTCTCATTTTTTTTCTTCGGGTTCCCCTGACTGAATTTTCACCCTTCGCCACTGGACTGTATCATACTCAATAATAAAACTGTATAACAAATGTTTTGTTTAATTTGTCTTAACATATTGTGACAACCCTACCAAAATAGGTAACAATTTTGAACGTTCTTTAGAAGCTTTAACTCTGTTCCGTTTACTTACTCATGTGCTAAGACCCCGGAATCCCTACTATTCTTTAACTAAATGAAAGCGTAGGTACGTTGAATTGTCAACGGTCAGCTCAGTCTGGAATGTTGAAAATCCCACAGCGCTTTCTTATTAAGGCATTCATAAAAGTAGATGTCGCCTGGTCTTAGAGAAAACAGGCATTACATTTCTATGGGTATAACGCAAAACTATTTTACCTAGTTACCAAGTGAAGGGTTCTAAATGAGTAAACTTACAAATGAAATAACATTACAAACATTATCCAAGAAAATATATTTCCTTCTAAACACAACTCAGTGTTATTGTGCCACAATGTTTAAATTAAATTCATTTCAATTCCGTTTTTCTATGACGATAAGGTACAATGTTTAATAAATAAACAGTATACATTTAATAAATTTGGACGAGTTTGGGGTTTTCTAGTTGCATAATAATTAAGTTATATTATTTTCTAATAATACTTATGATTCATGAACATTTCTAATAAGTTTAATATTCTAAGGGTAGAGGAATTCGCAAAATGTTCTAAACTATGCAGATGGCGCTACAACCGCTTGTGTCATCAATCTAATTGGTCTGTTACCACGTGTAGAGAAATGCTTCTGATTGGTCTAATGGGGAAGGGCTGTCATAGCTCATTGTAGATGGCGTGGCCATAGCTAGAGCCCAATCTGACCAATGAGGTATAAAATTACTATTTAGAAATATAAAATGACATTAATAAATTTTCAACGCCTCTTGCGCCATTACTTTTGCAAATTACCTTGCCCATATAAGACTTCACACACGGTTGCAGCCAATTCTGCTCTACAAAGCTCTTTTTGGTCTGACTATTCGCGATTTATAATCGCGGTAGTATGTCTACATTTTATTGACGGTCAAAATATTTGGCCCAGAGCAATAAAGTCAGCCTGTAACGAATTTTATGATGCTGGTTTTTTTGGTCTACGAATTAATGAGAAAAAGATGTCTAAAGTTCCCTGTAGAATTTTCGTTACAAGCCAAATTACTAAAACTAAGCAAATTCTGGTTGCCTAATCTATGAATGGACCCAAATATGGTCTGTAGGACATTACTTTATCTAAGCTCGACGTTTTAAGCTACCTACGTTTGCGTATACATTGACAAGCTAAGCATGTGAGCAGCACAACAAATTTAATGTTTACCATTTTCATACAGGTGAATATGGGAACTTATTGGAACTAAGATTTGACACACTATCTGGACAAAAAAGTGGTCAATTTGAGTACAATTTTTAGGTAGATGTACTATTTTATTTATTATTAATATATCGATGGAGGCATGTAGTTAGTCTGTGCTCTACTGCTCTATTTTTATGCCAAATCGGCAAAAGACAAAGGGCGAAAAGCCTCCTACATTGTTCTCTCTGCATCGCGCAGGTCAAACAAGGAAGTTGTCAGCTGACAAACTGAGCAGTCCTATTAAGGTGATCACTAAAGCCTCCAACCAGAGTCCTCCATGCGTAAAAATAATAAACAATTTTACCGACTGCTCACATCAATATGCGGGTTATTAAAAGTTCTAAGTCGCTACAGGTAAAGGGGATGGACTTACAAAGCACCTAGATTCTAGTCTAGATTATGGCCTATGATTGCCGGCTACAACTACACACATTTTCACTATATATTTTTCATTACAGATATTTGAAACAGATTTAGACAAATTTTAAGCCGCCATATACAATTATAAAAGTGTAATCATGGTTCATTAATCAAGCGTTCTCTCAAAACAGTCAATTCGAAGACAAGTGATATCCATCAACCCGCGTGGTGGATTACAGCTCTTACCCTCTCATAGAAAGGAGGCCTGTGTGGCTGTTTCCCAGCAAGGAGAACATTATAGGCTGATTACGCTTATCGTCATTACAATTACATAGAATTAGATAATGCAGCTACAACTGCTAACTGTTTATCAATCCGCAATCTTAAATGTTGCTAGCAATAAAAATACTAGTAGCAAAGGCAATATGTGAAGCGAGAAAGCATTTATTCTACAAGAGATGATTTAGTAAATAGTGTAGTTTAGAAAAATATTTAGTGACATTTGTCAATATTATCCCTACGTTTGATTAATATTAAGTCCAAATATATTTTTCATCTAATGTAGTTTCTATAAAAATGCGTGTAGGGGTTGCTTTAAAAAGAAAAGTGACAGGCCTTGTCGCCGGTGGCGCCATCTACTTTGACGGTTGGTGATCGAGACAGTTACCCTACACGTAAAAAAAAACTAGTTTAGAAAAGATCTCGAGTACAGTGAAAAGTGAAGTGTAAAAAATAGTTATTTATCATTATACGTTATATTGTAGACGTTAAACATATCTGAATATATATCTTTGTAAAATGACAGTACAAAAGGAATGTGTGAATACGTGTAGTCCCTTCTATTTCAGGAGTTTGTATATCACATATAAAATGTTAAAAGATCGAAGTGCGTAATAGCAGTAATGTTTTCAGTGCATTCTCTACTTGAGAAAGTAGAGAATAAGGCAGGCTCAGTTTAAAAAGCCAAGATATGTTTAGTTGCATACAAATTGGAAGCTACATCAGTGATGGAATTTTCTAGATAAAATTTATAACTAAACTACACACACCAGAAAGGAAGAACGAAGAGAAGAATAGAAAGAGTGCTGAAAACAGTTAAAAGTGCGGAATAAACAAAAACTAAACAAATTCATAGAAAAAAATATATTTTTAAACTTACATTAAATCAGACAGACAAGACTAGGCCTATTATTTTAAAAAACAAATAAATGTTTAAACGTAAAAAAAACTCTTATTTTAATACAGTGTTCAAAGTTACACAAATATAAGTTAAAGTTGTTGCACATTATTTACAATAGGCGTTATATTTTTAGAGTTTCAAACAAAAACCATTTCAGGATTTTGAAAGGCAAGTCTTAGCAATAATTTGAACATTACAATATAGTAGTCAAACTCAAAATAAGGGCCGATTTAACCATTGAAACTCAATCAGCATGAGCTGACCAGTGAAATAAAACCATTATTACGGAATATTGACTCCCGACTGCTCTTGATTAGATGCCCAGAGCACCTAGCACAAGCCCGTGGTGTTAACGTAACGTAAATACGTCGATTTTTAATTAAAAATACTCATTTCACATAAAGTATTTTCATAATTTTAAGGAAAACGTCGTGAGAAAACCGTCATGCCTGAGAGATATTTCTTGACGGCACGTAAAGCCAAGTCAGAAGGCATAAAGCTCTGATACCAGCACGCGTAGCATCACCACTGAAGAAACTGGTTTTGTCGACGGAAGAATTGACAAAATGACATTGTGAAAAGAAATCTGTGCAGGTTAGGCACTAACCACACGATTATGAAGATAATAGTTTTAAGAATTTATTCATACTATGGATGATACTGATTGTGTTTGTTGCAAACGATTTAACTAAAATGCTATAGGATTATTGTATTTTAGATTCAAAAATCCACGTATTTACAATATGTTTACACCGTGCGTACGTGCTAAGGCCTTTGATTGCGTTAAGTTTCACAAGCAATATTCGCCCTTAGTCAATCCCTTCAATAATGTGGACCAACCCCAATAAACATTGAATAAATATAGGAACAATAACATGTAAGGTCAAGTACCTTGTAAAGATTTAAAATATATCAATATTATCTATCATTTGGCTATAATAACCTAAGGCAAAGATGTAAACTGCACCTTTAATATTTTTTTTACATTTTCTAGGTGTTAATATTTTATTCAAAAAGGGTTCATTGATGGTATAGATGTTTTCTTAAATGTATACGGGCATTTGTATATGGACACCCTTTTTGGACTTAAACAAAATAATAAATAAAGATAATCAAAATGGCGGGGGCCTACCAATTGAAATATTAACATCATACATTACAAACGAGGCAGACAATGTTATTAAATAGCCGCACTTTTAATAAGAAGCTGAGAGTGTAAAACTATTATGGTAGCCCCCCAGAGCTGTCGTGGTAATTATTACATATGGCAACACTTAAAAAAAAATATTTCTTAAACACCAAAATATTCGCACAAGGAAATAAATATACCAATGACTCATATCATTAGTATTATGTCAAGTACTTAAAAATCGAACATAAAAAATATCAAGACACTGCATGGAAGATTAATGAATTTTTCTGCAACTGCACCTGAGCTCACAAATACATTTGTTTGTAGAAATACTTGATAATAATATTTTTATTTAAGATCATAAACACCAAACAAAATAAAAATGTATTGCTGCAAACTCCAGTGTCAATCACTTTACTGGTACAGTTAGCATCAAAAGTGTTGTTAGTTTCAAAAGTAATTTATCACAAAAGCGAATTATCGTTAAATCATCATAAAACTGGCTTTAGAAATCCGGATAATCTTATTAAAATTCGACAGGTTTCAATTCAAAAAACACATTATTATTTGACTTTTGATGCTGACTGTACATCCAAAACATAAAAATGTACGAAAACAATTAGCTAACTATTTTATTTACAATCTTACATGTCAGCTTGTGTTGTTCGTTTCTTCATTTACTAATTATAGTCATAAGTCTTTAAAAGCTGTTAAGACATTAGTGTTTTAAATACTAAATATTATCTTAATGGATGTGGTATTCGGATAAAATCATTAAGGGACCTCCCTTGCGCACTACGTCGATAAGTTACAATTATGAAAGCGGTCCGCAATAGCAAACCACAGCGAAACAGATTTTAAGTTACACTTTATGCGATAATAGCAACAAGCGGAATTTCACCATCTTTGTAAGTGTTTTAACAGCGTCTGGCATTACGTTTTGATTCATTGCCATTGCATTTATTCAGTTTTTTCAGTAAGACAGCATGTAAAGCCAAGAGGTCCATGGGCGGCATAAAAACTATTTAGACAACAGGTTAGGCACTATCCACACGATAAAGAAAGATGAAAAAAAAATAAACAATCACGGAGGATATCCCGTAAGTGACAGTACAAGTTAAGAAAGAGGAAGTTGCCTTCAGAATTATACCTTATAACTAGTACCCGACAAGTTGTATTTAATTTAAATAAGTAAAGGCATAAACAGCTACCAAGCCCCCCAAAAACGAAACAATTCTAAACACTATAATTATATAGAAATTCGAATCAAACTAAAATCACGCTTGTTTAAATACCACCCTTAGAATATCTGTAAAAACTCCTTATACACACTAATACTATTTGCAGATGACGTCAAATTTAGATTTGACGTCATCTACAAATATTTCAGAGATATGAATGATACTAACAAGTAAGCAAGACCGACTTAATGACTCAGGGCTAAGCGGGCGTGCCGCATTGCAGACAGTTGTCTCATGGACCTTTTTTCCCCAAGGCTTTGCTTTTCTCGAGGCAGGTGGATCGAATCAAAATACGCACTTTGGACGCGGAGTTGCGTACACCAGCCTGATACAATACAATACACGCTTTCCCTAACATTAATCGATATCTAAAAGAGTCTTAAGGCCACTCAAAGATATCCCGGTTAAGGTGGAAGCGCCAGTGTTGCCCGCGAAATTTAAATTTTCTTACGTTTTTTGCAATTAAAAAAAAATTACAGGTTAGTGTCAGGTTGTATGTTGATTAAGATAATTATGATTCCATTTAATGACTATTTCATGAAAAAGTAATTTAATGGGATTATATGAACTTAGAGGGTCGTATTGACGAGTTTAATGACGATAACTCTGTTAAGCCATATTTGTTACGCTTGCGAATCATATTTTGTTTCACATATTATAGCCTGAAAGTGACCTGCACATTGCAAAAAACCTAAGAAAATTTGAATTTCGCTGGCTACCCAGGCGCTTCCACCTTAAGCAGGCGACAACCTCCTAGGTTGAGCTGCGTTGCCATTCATTAATAAATAAAACTTTTCTGCGTAACACAAGCTGACACCTCAAAACAATTTGATTAGATATAATCTGTGCTATATTTACGCGCTGTCCTTCTTCTTGCCCGACATCCGGTCTATGAGGCCGGTGATCATGTCTGTGTCCACCAGGCCTATGAACTTGTCCACTATGATGCCGTTCTTTATTGCTATTACAGCTGGGACTGCTTTTACCTGTAATTTTAGTTAAATACAAATCTTACTACTATTATAAGATTTTAAACTATCATGGTCACTAACATTAGTATTAATACTAACGGGATATTTACGATGTTTACTATCTTACTACTATTATAAATACGAAAGTTTGTGAAGATGGATTAATGTTTGTTACTCTTTCACGCAAAACCTCCTGAACTGATTTGCATGAAATTTGGCATACAGATAGTTTATACCCTGGATTAAAACATAGGATACTTTGTGTCCACTATCGAAGTCTGCGCAGGCGACGCCGTGGACATAAGCTAAGCTATATGTATTTTTTTTTAGCCTTGTGTCCCCCTTCTAATATTATAAATGCGATATTAACTCGCTCTACCTATTACCTTTTCATGCATGTTAATGATTTCGATGTTTATCATATGGATATACATACAGTGACCTGGGATGGAACACTATTTTTTATTTTTCGACTATTTGTAAGTTCCCGTAGGATAATTTCGACTCACTGCGGGCGAAACCGTGGACAAAAGCTATGGCATGGTAGATATGCTCATCATTTGGTATTTATTAAAAAACGTGATCTCATCATACATCGCCATTAGAACAAGACAGACTAAGCCAAAACGAATAAGGAAAACCAGAAATAAATACGGATAAAGCGAAAATTTTAATTAACCTCCAAGTAGAAGGTTAGGCATTCTAAGGTATTGAATAATTTAATCCCGGTTCCACAAAAAAAAAGGCGACACTTAAATAGAGTGCACTGTTTTCATTTTTCAACGCTCGACTCGGCGCCGAAAATTGTATACAGGGTGTTTTATTATGTTATTCAATTGTAATATTGTTATTCAATTGTAACAGACCCTTCACATATCCGTCAACCAAGCATTCTGTAAATCAAACTAAGTAACTATTTTTCAAGCAAACAAAACAAGCAAAAATTTTTGCTGAGAATCGACTTTTGTTTTTGGGGTGAAAAATCACGTTTTGCGGTAGGACTCGATGGAAAGCACTCAAAGCATTGTGCTGATGGATGGATTGAATAGTACGGGGGTCGTGGAGGTGTGTAAAGTAAAAATCTTACATCAAAAACACGTATTTAAAAAAAAACTTGTGAAAAAGTTGAAACTTTGACCCCCAATAACTCCGTAACTAGAGGTTCCCGGGTATGGTCTGGAACAAAAAATATATCGCAAAGACGGGGAGAACAAGTGCCTTTCGAATGTGTTAAGGGTCTATTTACACCCTTTATAAGTCACTTCAGATACTGACAGTACCCTCATCATCATGAACTTCCTGGCCTTTTCCCAACTATGTTGGCGTCAGCATCCAGTCTACCCGGATGCAGCTGAATACCAGTATTTTACATGGAGAACCCAGTACCCTTTGTTATAAAAATGAATAAACACCTACCTCAAATGTATGCACCAGATCAGCATTATCCTCCACATCCACCACAGCAAGGTCAAGATTAGTGAGGGGTTCTATCAGCTCCTTCAGCTTCGGAGTGAGGATCTTGCAGGGCTCGCACCAGTCCGCGTGGAAGTTCACTATCACTGGCTTGTCACTGTTCATTACCTACGAAATTATGTTGGTGGAATTAACATATCACAGTTAGGGCTTTTACACCCGGCAGTTTTCACGCCAAATTCACGCGTGCCTCATTTTGCACTATAAAAAACCGAAACGGGTTCAGTCAGTAGCAATAAGGATCCGATGAGATCGCTATCGCGGTGATTCGTGGACTGCTCGAAGCATATTATTTCATTTGTTTTGTATGTATACAGGTGCATGTTGTAACACGTGAATCGGTCGGACAGTATGTAATCATTAGCATCATATTTTTCCTTTGTCAGTCGTTTTAGCATTGAGTAGCTCATGTTATGCATAATATCAGAATGAACTGACATGATATGATGGCCTAAATTGAATGTTATAATAGATAAAATATTATGCTTATCAGTCACGCAATTATAGTACATACTTATCATGTGGGAATCTAATCCACGTAAAATTACTACTAAGTGATAAAAAATAAGATATTATTTTGCAAAATTCAGTAGCAATTATTATAAAACATCCAAAATCATTTGTTTCCAAATCTGTACGCACGACGTATCTATATTAATTTCTGGTTTTAATTATATTGCATGTATTAATACTTTGTACGCGCTAGAGGCAAAACATAGCGCCCTCAATGCCCAAATAAGACCTTATAATGTACCCAAATTTACAATGAATAAATAAATCTGAATCCGAATCTGAATCTGACCGTGTGTATAAGTAAATAGTCAAATACCTAAAAAAGTATTTTTACCTGATTCAGGTTAAGGAAAATGTGACATCATAAAATAAGTCATGACGTCATCAATGACTGAGTGACATCATCAAGTAAGTTTAAGTTAGAGTAAACATATTAACACTTTATTATTCATAGTCATACAAATGTGGTTTGAATCAACTAGCATAGCACTCATTGCAATAAATTTAACCAATTTGTTCTTTATAAAACGTATTTTAGAGCAAACATAGATTTTATGCTATATAAACTCCCAAGTTTTTGCCATAGGAGTAGGCAGAAATTAAAAAACTAGATTTTATGATTGAACCCATAATGTCTCTTGTTAAGCTAATGGACTGATGATTTTGAAAATATTCAGATTTTCAAGACAAAAATCAAATGGAGTCAGCAAGCAATACATACCTTATTAACAAACTCAGCATTATTCTTAACTAGTATAGTCTCATTGTGCACAACTGACGTAGATATAGGACAGGCCCGTCTCAAGCTCACGAGACATCTCATAGGTGACCGCAAACTCTGACATATTGCACTCGACATTTTGACTGAAACAGAATTTTTTTAACACATTAGCATTTCAGGAGGCCTTATATGTTTTGTAATGCACAATATTTCGTCAAGAAAAAAAATGAGCACCAAAATCATTACTTTTTAATAAGTTATTTATTGTATTGTATTGTATAACGGGCTGGTGTCCGCAACTCCACGTCAAATAAGTTATTTAAAAACATTGAGAACACAGGCCTAACCACTTATATTAGTAGGTCCTATCAAATCAAATAAAATTGAGAGAATATGAGTACTACATAAGGTTCTATATACCATATCTCACCTTCACAAGTATGCAAAATATCTAATATAATAAAAACGAACCACTTTTTAAACAAAATTCAATACCGTTTTAACTAATCTTTATTAGGAACACACATGATACACCCAGTGATGTTAAACTTTTAATAAATAAAAATATATGAACCCAAACACAGTCAAAACAATTGTTATCAATGATTCATTCAACCCAAGTTTATCTTTTTAAATAAACACTATTACAAATTGATTAAATAGTGTATTTACTTTGTTTAATGTTCTTCCTGCTACAGTAATTTGATAATGGCCTAATTTTAGGGTCCATTCTGTACAGTTATAGTTCAGTAAGGTTTTTTTAATATGTATTATTTTATTATTGTTTAAGATTATTTTGTGTATTTATATAAGGGCCTTAGTTGCCTGAAAATAAAATGATTATTATTACAAAGATTCGTCCAGTCTGTCTGTCGTGTATATCACAGCCGAAACTATTAGGATTACATATTTGAAACTTGGTACTTAGATGTATTCCGTGAACCGCTTTACGATTTTTATACAAAAATAAAAAAAATTAAAAGATTAAGGGTCTCCCCATACATGGAACTAAAACTAATAAAAAAAAAAACCAGGGTGTCTATAGATAGGTCTTTAAAAAGGACATTGAGGTTCCTAAAACCATTTTTTCTCAGTCAACCATTTGGAAGGTAGACATTTCCAAAGTGATAAAATGTATGTCCCTCTCCCCTCTAATTTCTAAAGTAAAAGGAGAAAAATTCTGAAAAAATATAGGGTTGTAGAACGTTAAAAAAACTTTCAACAAAAATTGGTTTTAATAAGATTTGATGTTTAGTTTTTGAGATATGGAACTTTTTCATCAAACTGCAGCAGTAACTTTGTTTTTCATTAACATTCTATGAAAAACAAATTTAGTTTTACTGTTGAATGTAATACATACAACATATGAATGAGCCTTCAAAATATTTTTATTGTATTGTTTGGAGCTACAGAACCCCGTGTGCGTAGTACGACTCGCACTTGGCCGGATTTTTTTGTAGGGGTGTTTTGAAAATATTAAAACAAATTCTAACAACTGTTTAAGCAAGTAAATCTGTTTTTTTTTTTGTTTGCCTGTTCTGTCCCATAGCTCGGCAAACACCTCCCAATCCCACCACCGCCACCTTTCCAATCTTCATTATATTTTGCCTTCTCCGGCCAATCAGTTAGGAATGAGTCCAAATCTTAGTTGTAATATTTTCTGATTGATTTTACTGTCTTTTTCTAGACTGTAATAATATTGTTAATTAATTAGCAATGATTACTTTGAATTAACTAGTTTAAAAGGCTGATTGTTTGACTGTTTGGTAAGTCACCATTATCAGCTAATTAGCCTAAGTGTGCTTCATTTGGTTGCTTGTAAAGTGGTAATTACTTATTTATATTTGTAAGTGCTTTTTATTAATTTCTGTTCTTAGTTTTATTTTACTGTTGATTTATATTCTTCTCACTTTAATCAGACGATTTTTGACTGTTTTTAACATAATTCACACATTGTTTCAAAATTAAATAAATTATCATCATCGTCAGCCCGTATCCCAAATTATTCAGAGTTGGCTCTTAATTATAAATATTTATAAAAAATTAATTATATAAATAAATAATACTAATACCAAAACTTGTTGCACATTTCTGTCCAACACAGTTGTCACTTTCTTTCTTATGTACAGATGTTTACATAACATACCATAAAGTCCGCACATGATGTACATCTGCTTAGATAATAATAGCAAATAGCAGCTACGTGCAGATGTTAAGGTAGGCATTGTGAAGATGATAGTGATAACAATGATAACCTGTGTTATATATTATTTAATGTACACACTTGACAGTGATGACATGGAGGTTTAATAACTATAATTAGGTTTTTAGGTGCTGTGTAAAATTATGATTCTAATAGCCCAAATGTAAAAAACTCAATACCTTTCTACAAAAATCCTTGTTTTTAATAAAACTCTCCGATTTAGTCCTACCTACACTATTTACAAAATATACATCAACTGTAAGTTATATATTAAAAGTGAAACAAATTAGAACAGATTTCACATAAGATGATAACAAACACAACATCGCAACCAAACGAACAACTTACCAAAGCAGACTATTAGAAACTCCTTACTTTACGAATTTCGGACGGCCACAACACAAACACAAACATGGGCAAAACAGAGTAGAGCGCCGAAAACGGCACTAAATACCAAAAGCACGAGGAGTACGAGCAGGAGCACGAGCCGCAGCACGAACTCATACTGCTTGGTGTAAAAATTGGCACCGCTCGAATCATGCGACTCGCCTTTTGGCAAACATACCAAAACCAATGTTAATATCAAAGTTACGACCAAAGCAATCTTCCCAATATTATGCCCGGTACGCACCGAAAACCAGCATAACATCAACACTACAAACCATAGCATCATCAGACAATACAAAACCACGAAGAAATTGTCCATTTTTTTACAATAAACAATAGCGGATAGACGATATCAGTAATAAAAATAGCTTAATGATCATGCAATAGGTAATGAATTTGCTAGTTAGAAAAGACGGCACATGTATGTTAGTTATGATAGCTCCCTCCAAAGCAGTTATATCTTGCTTTTCTGTTTAATTATAATGATAAAAACCTTTATAGTATTTTAGTTTTCACAAGATCACAACCACTCGCTGCCACTGTTTGACAAATTGTCATGGACATGACGATGACGTTAGGCAGTGTTGCCTACCCTATCTCAGAGCAAAACTACCGTAGATACTATCTACGGTAATATCTACTACATAGAGTTTTCAGAATACTCTGTCTACGAAAACTACATACATATTATTTAACATGCTTAAAAAAACTGTAAATATGTATAAATTAAAAAACGGCAAATCTACAGTTTTTTTTTAAGGTTTCGTATTTTATATTTTAATGATAGTTGTAATTAAAACACATAATGGAAAAGGAAATATAAATAAAAAAAAACTAACTTTTAATCAAATTAACGAAATAAACTTGGAAATAAAACATGTACAGACGCCAGCACATCAAGCTACCCGAAACTGTCAAATTTTCCCAATTAACCTTGAACCTAATGCTTTGACGATAAAGTTGATTATTAAAGAAATTTGATATATTGTAGTAGCTTCATAGCTTGATGTGCTGGCGTCTGTACAACCATCATTGTTATTATGATACATGTTACAATATGATAACATCATATCATAATATGTTATGATGACACATTATGTTGATGTATATTAAATATTATTAGCTGCTATTTCGTTTTCAATTTGCAAATCGCCTTCATTTTCCATCTCTTCCTTGCTTTTAAAATCACAGATATTTTTATTCAGTTTTTTGGAATGATCTTATTAGTTTTGAATACATCAAATTACACAGTACAGAGCGGCAGAAACAGAAGCTACTTATTAATTCGTTTGACAATTACGTAATCCAGTCCGTTAATTAATGGTAGGTTTTGCTAAGGCCGAGTTACTGTAAGGACTACGTAACAAAGAAAATAAATGACGCTATCATCGTAAATAAAAAACTGTAGATATAGAGGAGTAAACTAAAAACTGAGATTTCCAAAAAACTAAGTCTACAGTTAAAACTGTCGAGTTGGCTACACTGAACGTTAGGAAACGATGAGACATTGTGATTCTGTGGTTGATTGATCAAAATCAATCAATTATTATTAAAAAAAATGTTGATTGATTTTAACTAAAATATTAATGATATTTTAATTAGAACATCATTAATTTATTTCCTGTGAAATATTTTTTTTTTGAATCTATTTCTTCTTTTATGCAACAACTAAGAGCGTCTTCACACTTACCTTTCTCTAGTCTGCTTTCGTAGAGGCGAGGTGCAGCCAAGTATCCGACTTATTTTTCGAGTAATTACATAATGCGGCCTTCTGCGGAGCTGTAAATTGCAAAACGAGAATCAATAATTTACGTCTCAAAAATGTTGTTATTTGTTTGTTGTTGTTATATAAACGTTGTTCATTTTGTCATGCCATGCCGCGGCCGGCGCGGTCAAGCCGTTGACAGAACGCTTACAATGGACAAGGTCTAGCGAGAAGAGGCGCTAAGCAGTCGTATTTTTTCTTTTTAGTTCTTTGTTTGAAAGTATTGTTGATTCAAATGTTTATGATTGTGAAAAATATTAAAATAAATTCTCACGACTATATAGGCCACATGTATTTTTTTTTAATAGCTCCCTCATACCTTTCCAATCTTCCTTATTAAATAGGAACAGGCCTTTGGATTGGCCTCCTCCGGCCAATCTAATATGGATGAGTCCAAATCTTAGTTGTTATATTTTCCCATTGATTTTACTGTCTTTTTCTTGACAGTTTTATAGAGTTCATCGTTTTTATTGTTTGTTAAGACACATAAGCAGCTAATCAGCTGATGCTTCACTTGATAGCTAAGAATAGGTAATGTGGTAATCATTTGTTGTACTGTTTAGTAATTGATGGGTATTTTTTTTAAATTTTACCTTTTCTTTATTATTCTTACTTCTCAGACAGTTTTATACATGTATTATTCACACATGATTGTAAAATGAAAATAAATAATCATCAGCATCATTTCCCAGCCCATTATCCCAATTTATTCAGGGTTGAAACAACATTAAATATATTTATTAAATTTTGATTATATAAATAAATAATAATATTAGTACCAAAATTTGGGGCACATTTCTTTCTAAACAGTTCCCAAAACCCAACTGACGCATGTCACTTTCATTAGTACAGATATTTACATAGCATATCATAAATTTTGCACATGATAGACAGGCGCCAGCACATTAAGCTATTACAATCTGTCAAGTTTCTTTAATTTTCAACTTTAACACTAAAGCATTAGGTTCAAGGCTGATTGGGAATATTTGCCAGTTTCTGGTAGCTTCATGTGCTGCTGTCTGTACATATTATTATGCTTCGATAATAATAGCAAATAGCAGCTCCGTGCAGACTTTAAGGTAGGCATTGTGAAGATGATAGTGATCTGTGTTATGTACTCAAAGAATTGTTTAATGTACACTCTTGACGGTGATGAAATGGAGGTTAAATAACTAATTAGGTTTGTAGGTGTTGTTTCATGCATTGTTAGCCAGGGATGTAAAATTATGATTCTAATAGCCCAAATGTAAAAATCAGAATACCTTTCTACAAATATCCTCGTTTTTTATAAAACTCTCTGAGTTAGGCCTATCTACACTATTTACAAAATATACATCAACTGTAAGTTATAAAAAGTTAAACAAATTAGAACAGACTTCACAAAAGATATTAAAACACAAAATTGCAACCAAACAAAGAACTTACCAAAGTGGACTATTAGAAACTCCTTACTTTACAAGTTTGGACGGGCACAAGACAAACATTGACGAAACAGAATAGAGCGCCGAAAACTGCACTAAATACCAAAAACACGAGGATTATGAACCGCGGCACGTATAGCTGGTCGTAAAAATTGGCACTGCTCGAATCATATGACTCGCCTTTTGGCAGACATACCAAAACCAATGTTACTAATGAAGTTACGATCAAAGCTATTTTCCCAATACTATGTCCCGTACGCACCGAAACCCAGCATAACATCAACGTTACACACCATAGCATCGTCAGAAAATACAACCCCACGCCGAAACTATTCATTTCTGTTACAATAAATAAAGCAGATAGACGATAATCAGTAAAAATAGTCTAATTATCATGCATTAATGAAATTACTAGTAAGAGAAGACGGCACATGTATGTTAGTTATGATAAATCCCTGCAAAGCAGTTATATCTTGCTTTTCTGTTCAATTGTAATGATAAAAACCTGATAGTATTTTAATTTTCATTTCACAAGAACACAACCACTTGCTGTCACTGTTTGACAAATTGTCATGGAAACGAACGATGACACATTGTGATTGACATCTCCAATGTGCAATATTCGGAAAGTCAATCATATAATTCATAATTAATGTTGATTAATTTTAACTAGAATGTTAAGTTTATTTTCATTAAGACATTATTAATTTATATCATGCGAAATAAAAAATACTTTAAAATCTATTTCTTCTTTCTTTGCAGCAACTAAGAGCATTTTCACACTTCGCGTTTCTCCAGCGTTTGCTTTCAGTTTTACACTAATAGAGGCAAGGCGCATTCAAACGTCCCACTCCTTTTCCAAGTCTATCATTACATAATGTGGCCCTTTGCGGAGCTGTAAATTGCAAAACGAGAATCAATTTACATCTCAAAAATTGTTACCGCATCACACCTCTCCCCGCTACAATTGCATCGTTTTCCATCAGGCGTTCATGATCGAGGTCATGAGCAGGCCCATTTTACAATAAAAAAAAAGCGTCGACACGACGAGCGACGACGTCGCCGTCGCGCATGTTGATAGAACGTCCACACTGGACGAAGTGTAGTGTGAAGAGGCCTTAATCTTTAGCCAAATCTAGCCGAATAATGTTACGTTTAGTTAATACGTACGTATTTTTTCTTCTGTTTCTTTGTTTGAAAGTATTATTAATTCATATATATTTTTAAATAGGTAGTGGAAATTAATGATTTGTAAACTGTAGCGCTTACTCCAATAATAGTAAATAGATGAGACTGTGATGAATAATTAAACGTTTTCATGATTACAACATGCGAGCATGAGCTTCAAATTCGTTTTGACATTTATGTTGGTAGCATTGGCAAAAGTGAATTTTCTAGTGCTGTGTATTGCTGTCAATAATTAGAAAGGTAAGTGATTTTCAGAGAATTTTCTCAAGATTTCCATGTTAAATGTGTATTTTCTTCTAGCTTTATTTTTCAGCTATAAGTAAATAATAAATTTACATGGATAAAAGTGGACAAAACAACGAAATAACCGTAAATTTGAAACGCCATTTTCCGCTTCGGAGATCTATTCTAATGTATTTTTTATAATAAGTTGCGGTGACTAAGCTATTGAATTTTATTAGGTCTGTCAATGTTATAAAAACTATTCTATTTGGTATCTTGTACGTCTAGGTATGTTTCCGGGGGTTTGCAATATTTTGATAACTTATTCATTTCTGATGACTAATCTCTGCTAACAAGGTCCAATTTTGCGAGGGCATCTAAACGCCAGACTGCGTTTACATTGTGAAGTTACTGACCTACTATTGATTAGTGTTAATTGTCCAGCCCTATCGCAAAGGGTAATTACTTTGACGCCCTTTTCAAACCTCTTGACATTTTGTTTTGATTTCGATGCAGGTGTTCCGTGTTGTGGTGACAGGCATGCCGTCGGTTTATCACAGATAAAATTATCATAAATTATGATATCACCTTTCTAAATTGAAATTGTGGGTGTTTATTTGCTAAAAAGTTCAGAAACATGTCTACCCCATTTCTCCAAGATACTTAATTTTTAACTACCATGCGACACTTGTTAAAAACCGATTCAAGCTGTTATTAGGTATAGGATAATCATCAAGTATATCATCAAGTACTTATAATAATTTTGTCACTTAAAGTCAGGTGTATTTTATCATACTGCATGAATACCCACTTAAATACAGGTGTATGAAGGGTGCATGCACTCAGCAGGAGTGTAAGGATTCTATTGTTTCTTGTCTATGGAGAAAAAGACACTATGTGTATTTACTATCCTGTAATTAAAACTCCATACCGAACTTGAATTGACTGCTCCCGTCTAGGCTAGATGGAAGTGCTGTTAACATCAAACGGTTTATGGTGGATTATGAAGCATTAGACTCTCACTCCTCAATAGTACCCCATGCATACTCTACATCTATGAATGATAACTATGACCTTACATAAAAACATTTAAAACACTAAAGTTGAATGTAATGACAGCACAATTTCTACATAGTTTGTGTAAGACTTCTAGCATTAGTCTGATATTAAAATATTATGATGTCATGTGCGATGTGGGGTGTGCCATGTGTCATAATAAAGTCTATAAAGTTGTGTCTACATTATCTGTTCTACATTAAATAGAATGTTTTGCTAATGGAACTATACTTGTTAATTATACCTGGTCTGAATCTGTTCTCTGGGTTTTAGGCCAGTGGTGATCATAGCATTCATAGACAACAATGACTGATATTATGACATACTTATTGTTAAAAGCTTGGGGTTCTTCTTCTTCATGTCACTCCCATGGACAAGTTTTGGGCCAGTAAAATTTGAAACTCTGTTAAAGTGATTTAAATTAATATCTTGCTGTCTTATAGCCAAGCAAAATCAGACCTTAACAACTATAAAACCTTCTGGAATGTTAATAGAGTTGAGACAGAACATTTTAAAGTAGCTAGAAACCTGTCTACTAAATTATACACACAAGTGACCTTGACCCAGCGTTTTATTTCTACACATGGCTTAGAACCTTGTTAACTTAATCACAGTCTCACACAGAGTGAGTGTATTCTTATGTACAGACACATGACAGGTACGATAACAAAAACTTGTTTCAAGTGCTTAATAGGCCTTCTGAGAATAATAAACGAGTCTCCTCATAGGTATAGAAAAGACTTGAGCCTTATCATAAATATGACCTAAAAAGCTCTTTAAATATCTTTTCTGTTTAATTTACTACCAGCTTCTACCCGTGACTTCACCTGTGGAAAATACACTAAAAACCGTAGCATATAGACCGACTGCTTTAGTAAGTCCTCGTAAAGGTATCAATTTAAATGGAATATTTTGAAGGTGGATCACATATTGGTTCAATTTACTTCATAATATGGATTATCGTTATTTTAAAGCAAATAATCTGTGGGAAATTGTTAGGAGTTTGTGGACGCTTAATGTGCCTTTGATGGGGCAAGGTGGAGGACTCATTAAAGCGGTTGGTCTATAACATTCCATCTGTGAAAGAATTTTTGAAATCAGATGAGTAGTTTTTCACTGACAGTCTGCTACTTTTCACCCTTATCCCCTTAGTGATAAGGTTGAAAGGTGGTTGACTGTCAGTGAATTCTGTAGTAAATCGAAACTAACAATCTTTACCTCTTTATAATATTTATATAGATAATAAAACCACCGCAGGTTTATATTAGTTTCTTGCACATACAAAAGGTTTATTTTTTTTTAATATAAAAGAATTTTCAAGCTTTATTCCAGAGTACTAAGAACCTTATTAAAACTTATTCCCTCTACAGCAGTAGGTAACATAAACAAGATTTCTTCTTTATGGTTTGTTCATATTAATGCTGCCAGACCACAGCACAATGCAATGAGTATTTAATGAAAATACATTGCACTGACCCAGTTTCTTTTATTAAGAATAGTAGTTGGGTGTAAATAGTTATTTATTCTAGGCAGGTTGTTTATTTTGGTGGACGAAATGAGGTAGTAAATTGGAACATACACGGGGTGGCGTTTTGATTACTTCTATCCTTCAAGGAGGTGTGCCTCCCTGTCATATTAAACGATTTCCCCAAAGAAACTCATATCCTATGCATAGTTGAAAAGCTATTTTTTTCACGTATCATGCAATGAATTCCTATGGGAAAGTTGTTTAATATGATGGGTAAAGATAAAGAGAAAGAATGATGAGAAAGATACAGGTGACTAAATTGCCACACTGTATTATTGCCTTGTATTGTATAACGGGCTGGAGTCTACAACTGCACGTCCAAAGCGCGAATTATTTTTGCCTTATTATGAAATTCCTGGCTTGTAAGGGAAATAAATTTATTTGTAATAGAAGTACCCTTCTTCTTCTTTGTTTCCTCAATGATGAGAAACGCGGCCATATTCTACACGTCTGCAAGTTTCTACAGTATGGAACTATTAACCACTTGGTACACGTTTGGTCTAACAGTCAAAAACAAACAGTTGTTGTTGGCACGGGACCCGCCACGAATGAGTCTGTCTGTTCTAAGCTAACGTAATACTTGTGTTTACCTGAAAAACTAGTACTGCTATAGATGTTGATTATATTCATAAGAAACAATATAATTTAATTCAATATTCAGTATTAACACAAGTGGTTTGATAATTGTAGGTAGCCTCTTAATTCGTAGTTTTTCGTTTACAGCTAGTAATTGCATCTCATTTTCAATGGTATGTGAATTTGAAAGCAAAAACTTTCTATAATGAGCCCTTTGAAATAGAAAAATCTCACTCAACACTAAAACGACCTTGTCAGAAATGTGAATAAACCTTTTAAAAAATTGGCAGAATGTACATATTGAAGAAAAAAACTATAGTCTGACATCGGAGCAGTTTCGCGATAATAAAAACTACCTGCTTGGACCTATGCCAATGTTTTTACTAACACAGTTGTGTTGTGAGTCATAGCTCAGTGTATGACCTAACAAAAATACTAAAGTAAAATAAATTAGTGTTATGTTGGCCTTCATCTTACTGCTGGGCTCTCCATGACTTCTAGTTCTTTCGATTCAGGGCTGTGGACCACTGGTCGTTGGTCTTGCCCACCTCGTCCCGCTATCTTTTACGAGGACTGCCTCGACGCTTCCTGGCTGCATGAGGGTACCATTTTAGTGCCTATATTGGCCAACAATAAAAATAATAAAAAAAAAAATATGCCTTACGTTACCCCTTGAGTTTAATAATAAAAATCAAAATCTTGGATACTCTAAACAGGTTAATGCTCTAAAATATCTAGTGTTTTAATTATTATGACTTGAAGCCATGGTAGTAAATGATCATGAAATATACCGTGACAATATAGACAGACAAAAACGCCCGTACTGCAATTGATTCTGAATTCGTTTCGGAAACTGCAGACAATAGTCAGACGGAACTGTGATTCAGAAATTCTGGTAGGATTCAATATCTTTAGACTGAGTTTACAAGATGTGATTGCTTTTGTGATAGAACACCGAAGGGTGTGTGAAATTGCATTATTTGGTTTTGAGGGATAGTGTTTGTGTAAAGGTTTGGAATGCGCATTCGCTCATTTGGTCTGTACCAAATGGCGAGACAGGCAAACCACATTGTTGTCATCGCGGGAATATCCTCGATGAGGCTGCCACAAGCAAAGAGAGGCCTATATCCAGCAGTGGCCAGTGGGTGAAGTCTGGCTGTGGATGACGATGATGAAATAGCGAATATGCATTCTATTCTGTACCAAATTCTCTTAATGTAAACATAGATCGAGCATCCTCTTCGTTTCGTTATCCCTAAAATGTCAAGCATGTCATGAAAAGAAAGCTCCTGCTCAGTTTCTGAGTTCGTTTGGCCTAAATCCATCATTAATCGCGACCCAACGCATCCCGTTTTAAATCGAGATATAAATAAGACACTAACAAATGTCAATAGAGTGCTTCATCTTGTTTATAATCTTGAAGTGCCCCCCTCAATAACAATGGTTAGCTCAATTGAATAATTCCGTGAGTCAGAAGGTGTCTTTGAAGATAGGTATAATTAACTTAGGTTGTAAGAAATAATCGTGATGTAACTAGTAAACCAGCAGAATCCTCTAGAAATGAACACGCGAATTTATCATCATTTGCCTAGCCTTTTGTCCAACTATGTTGGGGTCGGCTTCCAGTCAAACCACATGCATATGAATACCAGCATTGTACATTGACTGCCGACTGTCTCTCTGACCTAAACCCAGCTACTGGGTAGCAGGATAACCCTTGGTCAAGACTGGTTGACAGACTTCTGACTACCTGTAACAATCGTCAAAGATCCAGGACTACTAGATCAGTTCTTAAAGTATTAACGTGCTTTCTGACACGAAGTGTGAAGTCTTAGAATCTAATGGACGGACTGACTAGTATTATTGCATTGCTCATTTCTTCAATCTTAACAGACCATCTCATTCGTTGGAAAAGACACTTGTATCTCCGTATCCGATGTCCATTGATCCGTAGGACGGAACAATGCACATGGAGGTACGCTGCGCCGGCGCAGGGCTGCGGTGCCCTCGCGCAGAGTTCACGGTCGCGCACGCCGCCCGTTGACAATGACAGACCTGTCCCCGCGACAAGTGGGCGGGTGTTCGCTATAGAGGTTAGGGTTTTTTTAAACTTTAATCGTGAACTTATTAAAGTTAAGGGTGATGGAAGTTGAAGACATCATACATGGCTAGTGGCTAAGTATTTGAAGAAGCCATTTAATTCTATTCCCATAATCCCAGTTTGACTTATAGCGTGTCTTCTTTCAAACTTGGCTATCGATCGTCTTTAACTGTCCAATGAAACTACTTACTGATATTTAACTCTATAACCTTCTAGTAGGAGAAAATGGCTAAAATTAAAATTTACCAGAGTGTGCTAGTTCAGAATTTTGTAATTCATCGTTGAGCTACTTTCAAAAATATTATTACAGAGATACGAATGAATGAGCATAATTTAAATACCCAATAAACTTAAAAAGAAGTAGTTACTCTATCTGAACAAGTTATGCCATTAAAAAACATGCAAGTCTAAAATAGACCGCACTTAATCTTAATAATACTTGGAAGGAAACAATTTGTCCGTTCGACACAGCTTGATGGTCTTGATTATGTAGCAAAGACGACAATGCATCTATAACTGAGAGCTACAAAAACGCCATTAAATTGCCATCAAGTAATTTACGGTGCTAATACATTGCAACGATGCACTGCTATTTGCGAATGCACAGAACATTTCTTCTTTTTACCCGGCCGTCTGTCTACGCGGGCGAAGGACCGGTCGGTTTCAGCCTATTGAATCGATTTAAATTCGCAATTGTATTATGTAGAACCGGCCCTGTATGTATCAGTAACGAAGGATGTCTGGTATGTAGAGGTAATTGACTCCTGCTCAGTACGGTTACCAATTCTTGAGCTCTTGAGCTCTTGACCATATTTCCTGCAATTACGGAGATAGAAACTGTTGGTGGTCAATCATTATCATTAATCAAGTCTTCTCGTTTTATGATTATTGATCACATGGTTAATCAAGCTACAGTTAACTGAACAGTATATGGCGTAAGAATTTCTATTAAACTAGGATAAATCTTTTCACACAATTGTAGCTGACCAATGTTATACATTTGCAGAATTGCTTCGACTTATGCAGTGCTTTTTCAGATAAATTTTGTATCGAACATGGCCAATCTGATAACCGCAAATGAGCTCCTGATTTCGTAAACTGCAAAGGTTTTTTTGTTTGGTTGAAGTTCGAGGAGATATGCCATGAACATTAAAGACATACTTTATGTAAGCTACATGAAACATGTTTTTGCCGCATGCGACATTCCCAAGCTAGTTGCGTTAATTCGGTCCCCGTCCGTTGGTAATGGAATGCTGTTCCATTCTTTTAGCTCCAGGTTTTGTCCCGTATAACCTTGACCTTCTGTAAAGAATCCGAAGAGGGCCTCTGAAATGTATCAAGGAATGGATGAAATATCTGACCTTTTTATGCTCGGCTGCCTTTTGTTCTGGTATTCTTCCGCGCCATTGTTGTGGTTGATGCTTTCTAGTACCCTAATTTTACGTTGCTCAGGGAACTCATCTCTGTCCACAGTTTCTTTATGTCCGTACTCAAAAATGGTATGCTCTTGATTAAAGAGTTCGGTTTTTGTGGTTTAGTTTTCAGGCAAACTGAGATGTTGAGCTAAAATTCTTTTTACTATACTAACGTATCATACAGTGCTCTGCGCTTGTTTCACCTTAGTAACAAAGAAATACTAAAAGCTTATTAAAAAGGGAAAGTAATAGATGGAATAGAAAGGCTGAAGATTTGACCCAATTTTCTCCGTAAGCTTCTAATTCAATTATTTCGTTCATTTGAGCCACCTGCCGTTTTCTGTTTTCACAGCGTATTGCTTATCGCGCTTTATATAACTGATGATTCACTTTAAACCTCTTTTTTATAAGTTTTTACGTTATGAAGGATGTCTAGACTGAATCTTTTATACTTGAGTTGATCTAGACAGGTAATTTAAAAGTAAGATGTTATCATTCTCGCCATGAAAGTTTTAAGAAGACACAGACTCGATTTGAAGTTATTTTAATAATTACCCTTCTTTTTGTCTTCGCCGTAGTCGGGTAAAAATAATGACAATATTATCCGTCTGGATCTTAAAGCAGATATCAAATTCTTGTATTTAGAATATTACTTTGTAAATATTTTAATGAGAAACCAAATTGCTTTCTACGTTCTTTGTTTCTAAGCTATCTCTTAGATTTTCACTCGCATCATCTCTGACATTTAGTTTGGCATTCTTTACTTTCATTTTATCAAGATCAAAAATATATCTTGGAATTAAATAATTGAATATCTAATAGTTATTAAGATAGACGTAGATAATCACACCAATAGCTATAATTATTGCTGCATTGTATCATCTCCTTCAATTACCTGTGATCTGCAAATCTGACTCGGTGGTATTAGCCATTACTTGAGTATCTATTAGAATTTCTGTACTATTCTCGGTACGATTATTTTATTATGCTGTTAAAATACTTTCTTCATGGCTTTCGGTGTCGACTTGCGCGTATCAATAAAGTGTAATGGTTTCATCCAGTATGAGTCATCGGAGCTCTTGTCTGATTGCCTGTAAAATGCAGGGAGAGTATATTTGTTTTGCATGAGGTAGAATTCTGTGAATCATTGTGTGAAGGAAAGCTATGACTGTATTATTTTTGACTTCTATTTTTCTGCTTTCTTTATTCGGGTCATTAGTTCATTCATTACTCACCGAATTCATGTTATGCGATTTCTGTCTCTGTATCCATGTGCACATTTAGGTTTATATTCTTACTCTCATGTATTTTCTACTTTTCTTTGCTTCTTCTTCTTTATTGGAACAATTTCTTAAATGCTTGCACCATTGAACGCTTTGTCTGCCCCACTTGGATATGACTTACAAGTAAGCAGTGTAGCCGTAGTTCCTACTTCCTTTGCCAAGCTATTCTTAACGGCAATTGGCACTTAATTGTGTTTGTCGTTTGCCATTGTGAAGGCTTCAAATGCCTTTCCATTACAGCTACTGAACTTCTAGAATTATCTGCAGAGATAAGGTACGGGTAAGGTTACGTTAATATTTGGAATAGGTTTCTAAACAATAATACGAACAATCGAGCAGCTGTTTATAAATACCGAGCCGAACATATTGAGCAGACAATGTCCATGACCGCTTCAGATCACGCAGCGCTCGGGCCGCCATGACTCATAGCCTAGGGTTGCTAGATTTATACACAGTGTCTTAACGTTGTGATGTAAAAGATTTCACGGCTTATATGGTAATAAGTAGAGGTAGAAGTAATTTCAGTGTTCATATGTTTAATAAATTGTGTAGCTTACTGTCTCAGCCTTATTAGTTAGATAAAAATGCTTGGATGAATTGCATGTTAAAACAATAGTAGGTGCTTTCCTTAAAATAGTAAACTTAATTTTAAAATGGTACATGCTTCTGAAGTTATCGTGTTCTCTATTCTTCTTTTTCGAAAATTATTTTAATCAACAAACGGTAGCATTGCCTTTAGATATATATATATGACTGCAACTAACAATTCAGTTCGATTCCCTGAAATGTCCAAAGACGCAAGAATTGCCTGAATTCACTGATTTACTAGAGCATCTTCTAAAATATCTAGACTAACTGAATGATTGTTGCGGATGATGACCCTACACGTACAACACGATTAATCGCCCAGAATTCGTTCCACATGATGCGACGCTTGAAAGCTAAAGTAACATTTTTAACGACAATTAATTTCCGTTTTCACGACATGGAAGTTGGATTGTAGCATTTGTATCTAAATCATCGTTAGTGTCCATTAATTAAAGAAGACTGTTATTAAAAATTATACCACGCAAATGGTTTATTGTTATATAAAGTCTTATCGCGTGATGCGAGTTGATTCAGAGATCTACTGCTTGTATTATAAGAGTTATTTTTACTTTGTCGCTGTTACTGTGAAACCTTTCAAGTGTCTTGAACCCCTAAAAGCTTACGTTTTAAAACAAATAATAAAGTAGAAGAAAAAGCTACAAAATCGGTCACACAGCCATTTAGTTTACCTCTTTACGCGGTTTAAAATGTAATAAACGCAGTACCAGCACAAATTAAAGCCTCGTAAACGTTCGCTTTATTACCACTGCATGGAAACAAGTTTATTTGTAGTGATGAAGCATGTTTCAGTGAAATGAATAATTTTCGCTCGTATTTTCGTATAATTGAAGTAAACATGTACATTTATAATTTGGTCCTGCTGTAAGCTTTTATTTGCAGCAAAGTTAATTGCAATTGTCGCAGTTTCAGCGAAATAGGTCAAACGTTCATTGAAATCTCATTTCCTTGAACGAAGCTCCTTAATTTTGAAGTCTTATAAGAGTCTAAAGTCTGACTGGTTCGATCTGCTGATTTCGTTTCGCGCAGCACTAGTTTCCTGCGGTTACTTAGAGATGTAACAGCCGGTAATCAGCGAGCTCTAGTGCAGACTCAATTTGCCGATATTATCGGTTTTTGCCCTGCATTTACGTTAGTTACACTTAACTTCGTATCGGAGATCTTAGGTTCTCTTTGAGCTTCTTGGAATACATGTGAAGCCGAATAAGCTACACGACGTTGCTGATTGCGATTGGCTACGGCATTAATCACTTAATATGTGGGTGTCGTAGCAAGCCTGTAACGACAACTGGGACAGATATGCTGTGCTATTTTTAGTTCGGGACCACACTACAAACTTACTGGTCTAACAACCTGGGATATGCACACTTGTACAAGTACAATATAAAAGCATACGATATTCTACCTATATCAAAACTTAGCATAAAACAAAAAGTATGTTAACATTGAGATATTCAATAGTTCAGCGACAAGGTTCTGATCGATTCGTTCTATGACGAACGACCGGCTGAATTATGTGATTGAAATACCGCTTTACTTTCTGTAATAAATGAGATAACTGAAATAGTTTAACAGAAGTTGATGGAACTAATCTGGTTTCTGGATTAACTAAGCTGGGGGAATTTGTTACTGTGATTACTATATAAGCATTGTCTTCTTGCAATATTGATTATATTTTGTGCAGCCTTTTTGCTTAAAATTTTACCGTAGTTCGTCGTGAATATCTAGCATTGAAGATTGAGAGACCACACGATGAAGAAATCAGAAAACCTCCATCCATTCCTTTCTCTATTGGTATTTATTAGTTCCGCCTTAATCGTGATTTACAGTAATATGCACTTCAATCTTTATCTTTGAATAATCAATGTCATTATTACTTCTTATAATCAAAACACGCTATTCGTAATTGGCTACATCACAAGGGAAAGCTGATCGTCTTGAGCAAAAAGTCGACTTGCCTTTGTAGCCAGGCCAGCTATTACAAGATAATGGATTTCTATCTACTGTACACTATTGGCTTAACATTCGTTTAGGGTATTGTTTGTAGAGAAAACCATTTCTTTGTTGGGTTACATCTAGTGAACGTATCGTCTGTGTCTTCAGGGAATTCAGATTCTGGATTCGACATCTGATTACTGTTGTTTAGTATTGAATCTTATTTTGGTTCAATTTTCTCTTTACTTGAATTCTGTTGTATTCAGAAACAATTCTTCTTTGTTCCATTCCTTATTCATTTGAATTTGGATTAGGGCTCTAGCTGTCTTCTTCGAAACTTGTTGTCATTCTTTTTTCCTAAAACAGACTTTCATCGATCGTTTTTATTTGAGACGGCAATTAATTATTTTTGGCTTCCCAACAATGCGTAAAATATACTTTGAAGAATATCTTGGCATTCGACCTTTGTTCATGTCTTCTATGGAACAATATAAAGTCACAAAAAATGGGTTAAAATTAATATACTTATATACACAGTGGTGAGTGAATGACTTCTTAAACATAAGGTACCCCTATTGAAACAGTGCTTGTCTACGTATAAAGCGAGTGAGTCATTCGGAATTCAATGAAGTTTATTGAAAGTATTCGAGAATGCGTTACTTTGTCACTTTCTGGCTTACTGTCAGCTTGATGCATTATTTTCTTTTGTTAACGACATCAATGTATTGTGCTACGATGTTGCAAACATAATACGGAAGCATATAATGCAATGAAACAATAACTGTTGAAGAATAACAATATTAATTACATTTTAGTTCGGTGCGCGCGCTCGTGTTAGTCGCACGCCTTATCCATCTATAACCCCCTCCC
Organism: Noctua comes; assembly: GCA_963082995.1. Lineage (NCBI taxonomy): Eukaryota > Metazoa > Arthropoda > Insecta > Lepidoptera > Noctuidae > Noctua > Noctua comes. The sequence goes on along the minus strand of OY720279.1, from coordinate 2,668,711 downwards.
AGTTACTTCGCATCGCCACTAGTGATGGAAACTTGCCATATAAAAAGGTGTCGATATGGATCGTTTTATGACGCGCTCCAATTCTATTGGCAAACGCCCTCTCGAAGGCCCCATCAACCCCAATGAATGGAAAATCCCGAAAAGAGCTGCGCGTCTAGCTGAACAACGCCCACCTGAGCCGATCAAGACTTCCAACAGTTTCGGCCCTCTCCCAGGCAACCAACCATCTGCCGCTGACTCCAGCACCAGACTTCGTGATGCTGTCACCAAAAAGGCCAGCCGCATTCCTCCCATCCTCTTGGAGATACAACCCATCTGGACACATGAGTACATCAGAACCACAATGACGTCCTACTCAAAAAACTTTCACTTGCAGTACAGACGTAATAATCGAGTGGCTGTTATCTGCCATACGTCTGAAAGCCACCAAGCCATCAAAGAAGGTCTACGTGCTAAGGGCATTGCTTTTCACACGTACTCGAGAAAAGATGAGAAGATGTACAGCATTTTTGGCAAGCAGTAATTTTCGGTCTTCCTGACTATGTCGAGGATATCCTTCCAGACGAAATTGCCTCACTTGGGTTCGAGAACGTGATCGTACGAAAAATGAAAGTTCCTGCTGAGAAGACTTCTTATTGCCCTCCTTTTTTAGTCCAGTTGCCACCTGGTGCTGATTTCGTCAAATTTCGACAGATCAGGCTCCTATGCAACGCCGTGGTACAGATCCGAAAGTACCGAAGCAACAATCGTTACGGAACGCAGTGTTACAGATGCCAAGGATTCGGCCACTCGTCAACGAACTGCAACTTAGCACCACGCTGTGTAAAATGTACTGATCCCCACCCGACCGAAGAATGTTCTAAATAGACCAGAGACCAACCAGCTAAATGCTGCAACTGTGATGGAAATTACCCTGCAAACTTCCGACAGTGCAAAGAGCGCGAAAATTACCTGAAGATTCTGCGGGAACGCCAGGACCAACTCAAAGCCGCCAGGACTATGAAGCCACCACTGAAGACGAACGTAGTTGATGGGCGACCCTGGAAATTCGTTACTGCTGCCAATACACAAAAACTCACTGTTCAAGAAAATGCTCAAGATCAGGCGACAGCTGACATGCTATCCATATTAATGACGATAAAAACCATCAAAAGCCAATTTATAGGGTGTAACAATATGATGGAAAAAGTTATAAGTACTTATTTTAACCCATCTTAGTCAATATGTGTAAAACATAAAATGTACGTATTCTATACTGGAACGCTGAAGGCATCCGCTCTATAATCACAGAACTGTTGGACCTGGTAAGTGAGCTATCTATTGATATTGTAGCTATATCAGAGGCCAGAATAGCCCCCACATCAAATTGCAAACTCCTGGCTTCACCTGTTATAGGCGGGATAAGAAATGTGATGGATGCGGCCAGGGAGTTGCAATTTTAGTAAAATCAGATATAGCACATACCCCTCTAAATTTTCCTCGTACTCAAAATTTGGAATGTGTCGGCATTTAATTACTGGTAAATTGTCGTAAATTGTTAGAAAAGCAATAAAACATTTTCTGCCTTTAAGTATGTGGTTAGTATACTTGACAGTAGATGGCGTTAAATGTAAAAAAAAACAAATTAATTTTAACTTATGAAAAAGGAGTACATAATGAGTAAAAATTTTTAGGTATGCTCCCGTTTCACCAACTTTTATGCCATCTAGAATTTTAGCGTAGTCGTGCTGGGAAGGAATCTTCCCAGCATGACCTGTATCTACGATAATTGAGAGGTATAAAATTTCTAATTAGTGGTATAAAATAGTATAAATTAAAAAGATTTTATTATCATCTTAAGTTTTAATGAATGCGTTTATGGTCGTACTACGAAGTACAACACCATACGCAGCACCTGTCTGATGCAGTGTGGCTGAAACTAAGTATAAGTAATAAGCTTCAAACCATACAAAATAAAGCCTTAAAATTATCCTACAATACACCATTTCGCACAAATCTTAAAACACTACATCAACGCATAAAGTATCCTTTCTTAAAAGATTTTATACTAAAGATTTCACGTATATTTCATTTGCACAAAACCCATCACACCGAAACATACTAATATCAGCAATTATACATATTAATACAGTAGATTATCGACACTGCCTTACGTTCGAACGTACAATCGATACCGACTTCCCCATCACTACTTCTTCCGTGACGTATCTCATGACGATAGCTCGCTTACTGGCCGACGCCGCTTGACCGGCTGCGTATTCGCAATCTTTGCACAAAACTACCCGCTACCTACCTTATATTATTATAACTTACCATTATAATAAAATGTACATTTTTATGTAAGTTATTGTAAATATTATGTGGGTCCTAACTAAGACCTGCACATACTTAGTTAATCGATGTTAAGCAATATGTTAAGTCAACACCTAATAAGTAATAAGGTAATAATAACATGTTTTGATGTTTATACAGGCGATATATTTAGCCTATGTAACAAAATCACTTGTTCTGTCTTGCTAACAAATAGAATAAGATCATTTGTAAACAGATTGTATTCAAATATTATATAAATAAAGAACTTATTGTATGAATGTGGATGGCTACAAGAGTGGAAGAAGTGATTGATGGACTGTGTGAAAGATGATGACAAGAAAGGAGGTGTCTGATGATATGAAGAGTAATATAGAGAAGTATGGAAGAAGAAGACATGCTGCGCCGACCACAGATGAATTGTGATAAGGGTAAATCATACTCCGGATGATGGTGATGATCATGATGATAATTGGAAAAGCCACAAACGGTAAAAGAAATACCTTAATGTTTGGGAATTATTTATTTCTATGGGTGTCTTATGTTTTTCTGAGATTAGCGAACACAAAGAGGAATGCAGCAGAAGACTTGAATAGAATAGAATATGGTTTATTATGTACACCATACAAATAACGTTCATAAAAGAAAACTTTTCACTTATCATGACACAATGGGCGGTGTTATCGCTAAAAGCGATCTTGATTATTCTCGATAAACTACTAATTGAACTAAAAGTTACGCTATAGTCAGGCAAGTATTTAATTGTTTATCAACGGTAGGATAGGTAATAGTTTTTAATCAGCTCTTTCAACTTTCAAAACGTAAATATTTTCCTGAATGCATGTATGTTTTACTTCCATTCTTGTACTGCCAAGAAAGCCTATTTCAGAATAGGTTACTATTTGAGTAGTCAACTACGTATGCGTAATGCTTAACAAGTAGCACCACTTAAAACAAGAAGTGTGCGATATTTAAATGGATGTAAGCGACCAAGAAATCTCATGAAAGATGTAGATGTCTATATCTTCAGACTGATAAGATAAACAAAGATTGAAAACATGGTTAATAAGCTGATAGTGAATCAGCCAAAACTAACTCGGCAGAGTAGAGGAAGAAAAACACTCTAAATGCAAAAAAAGACCCTTCAGCTCCCATCTAGGGCAAACTAACCTAATCAACTCTGATTTAATTAACTGCACGACTCGGCTGATACGACTGGTCTTTCGAACAAAGTAAGCGTTATTTTTACTCCCTTTAGTATCCATTACATAAGTAGGTAATAGTAGAGGTTCTATTACGTCACTGTGAAAGTTTTTCGGCCCGCAACGTGGGAATTTAATCAACTGTTTGATTTTAATTAAAATCGTATCGTTCCTTTGTTTTCTGTTTGTTTGTTGTGTAATTTTCAGTTGTGTGGGCCTTAATTCTAATTGGGAGTTATTGTTAAAGGTGTTCGATGAGGTTAATGCTGATTGGTTGAGACCTTGCTGAACTTTCAATTGGTTCTATTGTTACGTTTATTAGCACTAGTATCAAAGGATACCTTTTCACAAGAACAAAGAAAACACAATTGTTCTCCGCGAAATAAACAGCTTTCCTACTACTATACTATCCCAGAATTTGGCTTAAGACCTTAAATTCGTGACCTAAAAAGAGAAACAGCAAATTCATTTTGAACAAATTGTTGCCGAGCCAGCTACGAATTTTCTCGAGAAGCATTTCCAAATACCGGATACAAGGGTTAAAGGTCCAATTTCCTTTCTTTGATATTCAGAACAATATTTTCTTTGCTTGAAGTCACGCTAAGAATTCATTATATTTTCGCTTTGTTCCCGTTTACTCGCGATATTGTGAATTCCTTCTGAAATGAGTCTAGCTTGCAGACGAAATTATCATTTAGCTAATTACCATAGTATACACTTTCTTCTGCGTTTTTTTATCTTTATTTTGCGCTCTACATGGTCAGTGTACTGTAGATATATGAATGAACGGTTCTTACAAATGATTTACTGACGTTTGCAAAATTAAATGTAAAGATGTTTCTTACTGAACTTTTTAAAGCAGTTCCTGTTTTTATAATTATACGAAGCTAAAGACTGTCACTTTTGTACCATGATATGATATGATACCATGTACACCAGTAGCGAAGGGTAAATTTTTGTAAGAGGTAAGCCGGAGTACATATGTGTAATGTGATTATATTATTTGTCTATAGAATACTGACTGTGCTATTTTTCAAAGGGAAGCCGGTAGGAATCGAGTTGTATGGAGCCTTCGCCACTGATGTACACCATTTCTAAATACAATAACTTCTCTATAATTTGATAAGTTTTAAAATTACAGTAACTGTGTCATGTGCAATAATGTGCAACTTGTTTTTCATTCCATTAGTTCTAAAAGATAGAATAACACTTGTGTTAACGATATCTATAAAGCTGAAATATTCAATAAAATACTGGTATACACAATGGCCAACATACCTAACCAACACTTCTAATATAGTACAGTAGGTAACATATGAAGCGTTATTAGGTAAAAGAAGAACAAAACTAGTGGTGGAGTTTACGTAGAAATTGGTGGAGGTATAATATCCAACAGCCGGCAGTATATGCACGCAAGCCAACCACAGAGGGTGACCATGCAGCAATTTTTCTCACTTAAGGGGTTGTCAACGGGTTAACATTATCTAAGGGGGCACAGATCTGCAAAGCTTTTTCGGGATCAATGTAACTGTTTCTTGTAATCGGCTTTCCGCTAACATTTGAAACGTAACATCGTCATTTTAATTATTCCTTATCTATCTAGCTATCCTTATTATTGTAACAAACAGGAAAGTTCTGGCTTTCATGGGAGCACGCAATAACAGATTAACAAACTGTTATGAGACCAATCCTCATTGCCGCTGTTGATTAAACTCTTAATAACATTGCCTGGCGTTATTAATTCTAATAATCTGGCTTTGATCGAGTTTCTGAACCCTTGCAAGTTGATTGAAAGTAGGTGGTAATCCTAGTAAATGGGTCAGGAAGTTCCTCGTTAGGTGGTGAGCTTAACCTTGTCAAAGGCTTTAGTTAAATCTTTGTACAACGTTGGCTAGCTTTAAAGTTCGCTCGATTAGTTTCTGCTCCTGTTGCTCTCGGGTACGGGACTTAAGTAGTTAATACATTACTTTAAGAGCATTAATTGGTAATTAAGTTTGACTTAAACACAGTCTTGCCTTTTTTATATCAGCTTTTACCGAACACTAAGCGAAAAAAGTGCGATATTCTAAACGAAGAATACACAACACACCTCGGTTTTCGCAAGATTTTTCTCATTTTCGCTCTCCTGTCTTAAGTCTTATCCACCATTCCCACAAGATAAGCTGAAGGAGGGAAATTAATTGTTCTTATCTTAATTCTGAGCAATGCGTTTGCTCTGTTTACTTGCCAGACAATTTGGCGTCTGCGTATTGATTCGCCTGACCTTGCAGGATTATGTAACTTTGCATTTGAAGGTCTCACATCTCGCCCTAGTCGTCATGTTTCTTGTTAAGTGAGCTCAGCTTTGGGAATGGATGTGGTGAAAACGGTTTAGGGTAATAGGATCGAAGATTCTGTGATGTGATTGGCTGTTAGAGTTTTCAAGACTGTTTTAATCACGCTTAGATAGAATTGAAAGACAGTTCTGTTGCTAAGTTATGTAGATTAGATGTCCTGGCTAATCTTATTTAACGGGTTCATCGTGCAAATTACTGTAAACACTTAAAAAATCATTGATGACCGACTCCTTGAAAAACTGCATGTTGAAATAAATTCTTGGAGTTTGAGTTTATGCATAATGAAAATTAAAACAATTTCGAAACAGCAATAATGAATCAGAAGATTATAATCTCCAAAAGTCCAACGTGCTGACGGCAGCCCTTATTAGGAGCTTCCCTACTTTTTTATAAGTCCATTCATCATGAACCATAGTTACCCTGCATTTTGCGTTTGTGTGCGTCAGTGCATACGCGCGGCTTGCACAGAGCGCCAGTACTGAGCAGGGCGTGGGTAGGGGTGGCCACCCCATCTAACACGATTGGAAAACTTTAGGGCGGTGCAATCGCTCGAAAAACGAGAATATTTTTTTTACTTCGCTTTTATTCGATTTTGATTGCGGGATTGCGAATTTGCGAGTCGGAATAAGAATAGGAGTTCATGAAATTTTTGTTCGGGAATTATTTGGTTTCGACTCCTGGGTTCTTGACAAGGAAAATATGTCTGACCCAAGAGAAATTAATCAAAAGCTTTATCATATCCACCACTGTAATCAGTAGTGATACGTATACAAGTTAGGAAGCTATAAATGTCAAATGAGTAATTGAGTTCTGTTTAATAACAGGTATTATCACGGTTGTATCATGAGTATGTTATGTACACAACGTTATAAGTAGCTCTATTGCTGCGTCACCCCAACACGTGTGATAAAAGTTAAGTACGTTTATTATTTTCACAGTCCATTTATAGACTAATCCACTTGTCGTTATTTTTCTACATCTATCGACTCGATAATGCTAATCGAGGCGCCTAGCTGCGTGCGCCACACTATACTCGGCCTCGAGTCGATTTAGTTTAGTACGCAACGAGCGACAGACGCGAACGGACGTTGCGACGCTCGACAACGTGCCCGGCATTATTATAAAACACTTTTCAAAAACATTCACGCGTCCTACGGAACCGTCCTCAGTTTTCTATCGCAATCATCAGTGTCAGTGCTCTTATGTTTATGCAATACCTTGGAAGGATTAATACGAATGCGCCAGGAATTCCGACTGCTTTCATCGAATATTTTTACCCCTTTTTTCCTATTGCACAGCGGTTATTTACGCTTATCGGTCATTCAGATATTGAATTTGTATAAAAATTTGAAATCGCATATTTACTAACTAGGTCTAGTATGTTTATTCATTACCTGCTTGTAATACGTAACGATTTCACCGCTGCATTCAACAATAAATGTGTTATTTTTTAATTAAATATTATACCGAAGACTTTCTTGGATTATATCTGTAAAATAAGAATGCTGACACATTAAGATACAATAGATATGACTTAATTAATAAAATGTCAGCTACTCATTTTAATCGTTAAAGAAAATCAGTTTTCTGCACAATGTAATTAAAATTCCTATCAAGCGTTCGATTGTCTTCATCTTTGTAGGCGATCTTAATTATGACACTTTCTTTACTATCTGATACTTTCTTTTATTAAAATCAACAGGTTTGTCATAAATCAGTATGGCCTAGTATCGAAATATTTTGAATCTATAACTGCACCACAACTATCTTTGAACTTCTCATCGTCAAAAGTATCTAATCTAAATTAAAAACCGACTTTATCATTTGCATTGAGAGTTGAATATCGTTAGATACGTTTTCCAACTTGCGGTTAGAAGATTACTCGTGATGCTTTTAAATCATGTCCACTCTTCAGTTTAATGTCGTCGTTAATATCGAAAATCGTGTTCTAAAACCACTCATTAGACATTTCTATTGTGGGCCTAAAGATTATTTATTGTCCGAAGTCAAAACCTATGTTTTGACTTCGATTTGCAACTGTCCAGGCCTGTCCATTAGCATTGTTGGACAAATTGGTTAAGTTCATTTGTGGCGATAACGTCTGTCAGGAACTCGGTACGTATTGCTGGGTTCAAATGATTCGCGACTAGCCAACCGCTGACCCATTTAACCGAGTGACTATTTTAGATATGATTGCAGACTTCAACAGATGTCCTCACACCGTGTGTTTTATTCTTCCCGGCAGTTAGATCGAAATTATTTATTAATGTTGGCATTTCCTTGGGATAAATGTGCGCTGTATTTTTATACCAACAAAATTGCTTCTCGCATTTCTATTCTTTCTGTTTTCGTTTCATTTCAAACGTTTAATCGCCTAATGTGTTTTTCTTTCCCAAGGGTGATCGCGGAGGATCGCTTAATCCTAGACTAAACAAAAGTTGTAGGGTCTTTAAAATAACCCGAGTCTTTTACAGGTCTTAAAGACGTAACTTTTAAAAGCTCATTTTTATTCTAGACGGGCTTCTGACTTCGAAGCTTCTTTTAAAAGTAACTGGCTATAAAAGTACAATATTTTACCATATAATTCAAACTTATCATACAATAACTCCATTACTGATTCACGGAGTGATATCGACCTTCCATTTGAATTCATACCGTCAAAGCGATCCTTTTTCAGCCACCTTTTCAAAGGCTCTTTACATTCCTTGAGATTTCCCTCAGGGATTTCACTGAGCACTCTTGATAAAACTGCCAAGAAACTCTATTTTCAGTTACTTAGTACTACTAAGATACCGTTGCTTGGTTTCGTGAGTTTTGTACAAAGAGGTTGAAGACCTCAAAGAGAGCTAACGTTACTGACGTTGTTGCATTTATTGCAACTGCATTGAATTTGCTGTACATGGCTTCAGTAAGCTTCTTACGTGTAGTAGAGCAATGTTAAGCCGACGAAGTACTAAAATATGTTGTTCAAAATATTACGAAATGAAAACCTATTCCTTCAAATTGATCATAGATCAGATAAGTCTTAATTAAAAGGTCGTGGTGGAAAATACTTCAGACGATGTAATTGCTGCAGAGATTACTAAAGATCCATTATTACTTTTGTAGATTTCTACTGGCCCATACAAAAATGCTATTGTTTATTATCAGAAGTCTGAAGTAGACCCTTTTTTCAACCAAGACACTCCGCCAGAATGTTAATAAAACCAGCTTTTCTACACGAGTAGGTACTTGAAAGAACTCGTCTAGCTCAAGGACTTAACTCACCCCTCCAAGAAACAACCCACACACAATTTAGTTAATTAGCGCAATCCTAACGGTGAAAACATCGTGTAGATTCTGATATAATTGATTTATGAGTTAGACTTAACACGGTTAAGGAGTACTTGCGTTACCGGAATCGTCGGCAGAACGCCCGGTGGCTATGCAATGCTTGTTAGATGCGCAAATAGCGCCTCGCTACACTTAGCCAAGCGTTGATTAAACGTTCAGGTTAGAAGATGCCTTCGTGATTTTGTGCTAGAACTAATGATCAAGAATCTAGGCTTTCTGAAGACCGTAAGATTTCGTAAATGTATGTAACACGCACGATGCGAATATTCTTTTTCTTGCCCAGACTTAAAATTGATGGCTTGAAATAATATTTATTCAAGTAAGGTAAATTTCCAGCAAAAGTTTGTAACAAGCGTCTTATTTTTCAATAACCAAATTTGCCGAAGGAAAAATATGACCTTTTCAATTTTTTTCTCTTACATACATATAATAAAAGAGCAGTCCTTTATTCTTGACGATCAATATTTAAACTAGGACAAGCTGTGTTTTCATCGTGGCCATCCGAAAGTCGTTTGGCTCTGCAGACTGAGTCCTTTTTGCCAAAAGAGCCTCATAACGCTATGCTTCAGCAAAATGTTACTTAACTTTCTTGTGTATATCATTTTGCCTTCCCTTTCATAAATGTAGGACAAAGAATTCATTGTAGGCGTTCATAATATTTTAGCTACAAAATACACGCGCGGTTTACCTAAATATTCTACATCGTCGCAAAAAGCTCTTCAGAGGAGATAATTTGAGTGGAATACTCTAAATTAAACTGTAATTATCATGAATTTGCTGTTAATTAATTGTAGATTATTTCTATATTCTGTTTTTCTTTTGCTGAGCTCAGGTAAACTCAAAACGAATCTTAAAATTAAACATTCATAGCTTCCGTCGGAATTTTTCCTCTATTTAATTCTGAATGAAAAAAATATGAGCTGTGGAAGCTTTCAACTAAATTAACTTCTATAAATTGTTAAAAACTTAAATGGGAGTGTCCTTTCAACTTTTCAAACAAAGTAACACAAGCTTGAGTTATATTTATTGAATATTCAAAGAGTATTTGCGCATTGCGTCGTTGACGAACTTTTACTAACAGATTTGCTCCTGCAACGATACTGTTTATTCATATCTTCAGAAGTTTTAATGACGTCTGTGTCGTCGAAACGTTCTAAAATAATCCCATCAAGTTTATCATTTTAACGACTTCATCAAAACAAAAGGTCGGCCAACGTACTCGACGGCCTACAATTAGCTCTTGATCTTGATATGTTTATAATTACAAAACTCTTGAGATCTAGACTACTGAACAGTCGCAGATAATGATGTCCTTGGCAACATTACAAATATTTTTGTTGTTATTCTTATTATCGAAACATCAGACGACGCTGATAGCAATACGAAAACAAACAAAGGAAACGGAACGATTTCTGAAGGGATCAACGACATACACACCGACCCGCCGGGTTGCGTAGGAGTCGGTCTATTTTCATACTTCAGTTTATATATCGATCTCACTTCAGCATTAGAGAAACGTATAACTCTGTCTCTGTTATCTATTGTGCAATAATTGGCAACATATTTATTTTACCCGTGCCGTGTGTGCCAAAAACACACGTGGATGACCTGAGCCCAGATAGATAATATAATTTTGTAAGTGGGTTCCTTGCGTCGTCATACGAAGTGATTCCGAAACGTTTACGTTATAAATGCGATGAGTGGTTAGCTAAGCTTCATCAACTCTTGTTCATTATTTAGTAGTCCTTGATTTACTGCTCCACTCTTTGCGAGATTTATTTAAATATTTACGTTTGGTAAATTAATTTCAATTGTTTTGTTTTCCCTTTTTTAACAAAGTGTTCTGATTATGAACCACATTTCTGTATCTCCACCAAGCTTTACTAGAAATGAACGTAACATGAAAGGTGTCAACCGCACGGCTATCAACGCCGGCGAAGCTGCGTGTAAAATGTATCCACCACCGTAAATTGCGCAATTTTCCTCACCCTAAACCTCACTAGCATTTCTGTATTCGTAAATGTAAAACTTACTACTACAAGCGTATCTTCGAGATTCGTACGATTACGATTAGCTTCATGTAACCTCAAGTTCTTACTAACAATTTTAACGTTCATGTTTATTCAAATACCGAATTTTATTGTACAGCGTGATTCGCGTTTTAGTCCTTCCAAGGTCGCCTGTTAACATGTCGTGACCAAGAACCATAGTATATTGTATCGTTTATTCCCTTTCAGTGGACACTATTATATGAAACGTAGCCGCTTATTTTTCTATACGTTTATCGAGTGCAAGTATTACAGTGTGATAATGGTTTCTTCGTGTTAGTGCAGTGGAATGGATTGCATTTGTTAGTTCAACAACTTCAACCGTTGTATAATGTCGAAGACTCTGAACGCCTACAGAATGTGAGTATGATTTTTTGCCGTAATAAGTAGCATTAATAAAATTGTCGGATTGTAATACTTCATTAATTCCTACCTGAACAGAGAGACCCTAATCACGGATCGTACCGAAACGGAAAGGTAGAACAAAACGTAACATTTAATAAATACCTTCTATCCTTTTTTTGTATGATTTAACTTCACTTTGCTGGTGTGTCAGCACTACTAACCTGATTTATTTGTCTTCACATTGGTTCCCAGTCTTGCGAGCTAGAACCAATTCCCCTAAGACGTTATTACTTCAATAATAAACCAATTTCGCCAAGCCTCCCAACAGTTTAACTTGGTCCTCCTAGATGGAATCCAACTTTCTTTGCTGGAGTACATTTTAAGTTTTCTATTAGACCACCATCGTTATCAGAACTTCTGGGACCGGTTTTGGTTGCATCTGCTGGTCAAGCTTCAAGTAAAATGTGTCATTTTTGTTTTGCCTTATGCATCTTTGACATATACCTACGTAGGTTAAATTCTTCTTAATTTTTCTTCATACTTAGTGGGAGAATCAGCTTAAAGAACATTATTTTAAAGGCGTTATTCAAATGATTTATTTTAATATTAGAATCCATACAGAATCAGCTGTAGCAACCAGATATACTTAGGATTATTGATCCAGGAGTAATTTACATATCAAATGCAACGGCTGGCTGCATTTTTGACAATGAAATTCAATCTGATTAAATTACCATTAGCTACATACCATTTACCATTTTAATTCCTAACGTTTATATTCATGACGTAAATGACACACTTCTCTTCAAAGGTTTTTCGTATAAACAGTTCATCGATGACGGAATTGGGTCATAATGTGATGCGGAATGAGCTTGCCTTTATTTATTTGGAGCAAATCTAACCTTGGGTCATTGTGTAATAGCTCGATCTTGCCTGCGAAATAACCCTAATGAAATTGAGAACTGTTTGTGTAGCGACGTCTTCAATAATGAAATTGACTTTCTCATTCCTGTTGAATATCCCCTCAGTGTAACAAGGTTCTTCACTCAATAATAAATCTTCATTAGACCCATTAAATTTCTCCATCAATAAATCGGAAGCATCAACGACCACTAGTTAATTAATCACTGTGAAAGCTACATGAATCTCTTGGCACGAACAATTTGCGATTAACAGATTTATAGGACCCTATTATGACTTGCGTTATTACCGTCGGCGTCGTTAGTTTTGGATTTAAACTGGTCTTGACTTAGTTTATTATTTTATGGGCACTACCCAAAAAACTGTCCTGATTAAATGTAATCTGCATTAGCTTTCAAGATTTTTATAAAATTACGTCATTTTATCTCCGTGTTTATGATCATCTTCGGATTTAGACAGATTTCCAATAGTTCCAATTACGTAGATATTCCTATAAGTTCCTGCAGAATAAAGTTTTAGTTTTCTGGGAGAGAAGAACTTCGTTGTATATTTTTTCTATAAAGAATAAAGGGCGCATGTTGTCTCAAGAGTCTGCCCATAATTTTAACTCTTGTATTTGAATAAACCCCGAAAATCTAGACAATTTGTTTTGAGCAGAGCTTAGGCCGTATTTATTACCGAACTATATGCCACACCTACATCGTAAAACACTGTTAGCAACTCGGAGATAAATCCTGAATATCTCGAGGCATTACTTTATTATGTATTCATTTAGGTAGAACAAAGAAATATACTCTACGAGGGACGAGGTATATATGTTAGATTTTTGTTACTGAAATATACTGTCTTTGGAAAACCATTTATTAAATCTACATAATCTGATGTAAGCTGGGATAGAAATGCTTCAAGAGGACGTATAACTACTATAAACTTGAGAATCTTATATATCAGTCAGTCTGAAGGATATTACGGCATTCACGGTAAAGTTAGTTTGCAAGAACTGCCAACTTGTTCCTTGTTAGATTTACTTAACAAGTTAGGTTTCAAGTCGATCTTGCTGTAACGGGGACTTTTTAACTTATAAGCCTTGGACGGCTGAAGTTAGCTTCACGTCCGTACTCCGTACATTTAATAAACGTAGGAGGTAATCTTTGAAACTGTTCTTCCAATTTCAAAAATTCCTTTACTGATGGAAAGCAAAAGTATGTTTTCGCATTTTTTATTTCTGAGTTCCGTAAATATTTCCTTTTGCATTCTATCGATTCATTGACAAACTCATCATCCTGCCGTCCTTCAATTAAGGTTGGCCGACCCTGACCTTTCCATTGAGTATCGAGCTCATCCGGGCCCAATGTCACCATTGTACCCTCGAATTGAACTTTCAGGATTACTTCAGCCGTATTAATGTAGCCTCCTACGCGTGTCGCTTTCAAGTTTTGCTTCAGTGATAATTAGAGTAATAATTCATGCTTTTGAACTAATTATCAGACATCGGAATAGGCTGACTATATTTGCCTAAACTTCGGAGAACGGAGACAGAAAGTGGAGACTTCCTTACGACAATTTTTTTTTTCCCGGGATTCGGGTAAAATCTTCAGTAAGTTGAAAATAAGCTTTATTTAAGATGTGTAAAGGCTATTTTTAACTAAACTTGCAATTAACAAATCTTAGGAATTTTCACTAAAACTAATCTAACTTAAATCATGTATTAGAATTATCCTTAAACTGACTGTTTAAGGATCGTAAATATAATTCGAATACATGAATTAAAGTTAGATTATTTATTTCGGGATTTTACGTGAAAATCCCGAAAATTTGGTAATTGCGAGTTTAGCTAAAAATAGCTTTTACACATCTTAAATAAAGCTTATTTTCAACTTATTGAAGATTTTTCCCGAATCCCGGGAAAAAAAATATAGTCGTAAGGAAGTCTCCACTTTCTGTCTCTGTTCTCCGAAGTTTAGGCAAATATAGTCAGCCTATTCCGCTCACTGCTAATTAGAAACCTTAGTTTGATTTATTTCAACCTCTGCTATTGTAATTTTTGCGTCTGTGACTATAATTAAGGAATATCTGTTACTATTTTCGTTTTACCAATCGTATTTCGTTGTAATTGATCAAATACTTTTAACTAATGTACACAAAACTAATAGTATGTTTGGTTTATACTAACACACTATTTTTATATTAATTTTCCTGTCTGATAATTATGCACACAGCACAACCCATGCTTTTATGGTAGAAAATTATATAGTAGCAAACGCTCGCTGTTCCGCGCGATGATTCAGCTTGATATGCGAACAACTAATCATAGTTGCATTGTGCAAATGTGCACTATTATTAAACAGAAAATACTGGAGTTTAAAGTACATTTTAAAATTCAACAGTAATCCCAAAAGGTGATGTTTCAAATGAAATTGCAACATTTGCAACCTTGTCCCATTCTGTTCTCACATTTTACAATTTGCGTCAAAACTGTCGCATCTGCATTACTTATTCAACCGCGGTCCTGTCCTACCCGGGTGACATAAAACTGAATGTTATATCCGTATGTGCAGAAATTTTTAATGCTGGCCTCACTGGCGCCTGGTCGGTGTCTAGACTTATCGATTGGGCTATCCCTTTGTGTGGTCGCTGTAATTGCATTAAGTGCAAGTACCCATAGCCCTTTTGTTTTCTCAGTCATTAGTGGTTCATTTGTTTTATTGGTCTTTTCAGGAAGGTTTGTTTTGCCCAGTGTTTCGGTTTTGAATTTCCTGTTTGTCTATCCATGCTGTTCAAAAAAGTGCATATAAGAACGGGCGTGCATGAACTTCAGTCTTTTAACTTATATAGCAAATGAAAGTGTTATTTAAATTCCTTTGACTTTGACATCGAGTGAATAATTCATTAAGGAAATTACCTATTCTCATGCACTGCAGCAGACATTCTGCGAGTGACTAGCGCCAGTTCATAGAATTAATTGACTATTCAATTCAACGCTGATTCACGCAAAACTTGAAGGTTCATGAGTCGTATCAATAAACAAAAGATAAAAATATGATATAAGAATGAAATAATATAACTATCTCACCGTAATAGTTAATTTTCCTTATTACTGAAAAACGGAACGAAAAGCCTGCGTTTACGCGAAAGCAAATAAAACGTCATACAAACTCGGCGTATAATTTATGCGTTGAAACGGCATATTATTACAACATTTAACGCCTGGCACCTCCCCAAAACCTCCTTGTAAGTCTTGCAAGTCCCGTATGAACCGTGGTTTTACGACATTTTGCACAAGTCTTGCAGAAGAATTTACTGCGTCTAGCGAGTTCGAAATTATAAGGACTTGCGGGATTTTTATTATTTCTCGTATAGCTTTACCGCAAAAATCATAAAATTCGTCGTGAGTTCGTTTTGATGGGCGGAATAAAGTTTTAATTGGTGATACCGACCCAGATGTAGAACATGTGCATATGGAAGCATATCAGAAGTGACTGCCTCGTTAGTCTAGTGGTTGCAAACGCTACATGAGTCGGACCCCATATCCTCAGCCGAACATAGCTGAGGATATGGGGTTCGATTCGGGCAATGTATGATTGGGTTTTTCCATCAACTGCTTCGCTACTAGCGGGCAACCATTGCCATCAACCAGGTACAAGTCTCAGGATTTTCATGATCAACCGCTTGATGGCAACAGGCACGCACTCCCATTACAGGCAAAGTGTTACATTATTTTGAAATCCGTTTTGCTAATAGAATCCAGTCAGGTGTTTAATAGCATTCACTAGCAGTTTCTTCCACTAATATAAAGCTATTTTCTGGTTTTACGAAGTGCGATTGTCGTTTAGCTTCGCTAGCAATGCGAGAAGCGTCTACCTCCTCTCAGTTACCGTTTACGACGCCCACGGGAATAAGAGCTAGCCCTTTCTTAGGTACCCGCCGTAATAAACTGTGCATTCAGAAGTTTGTTTGTGTATTTTATTAGACCAGCTATGGTTTTATCTTCTTGAAAGATTTTAGTGGTTGATATCACGGTCTTTATGCTTCTTGTTGCTCATGCTCATGTTCTAGTCATTTTTAGTTGTCGCTCCATCAGTTCAGTTGTCAGATATCTGTCGCGCAGACGACCATCAGTCATGGGGCGTCAGTTGCGAAATGACACGTGGAACCATCTATTTGAAGTGGTAGTCAGGATAGTGTCCTTGATAGCTCCGTCGTTCACCTCGTTCAAATTCTGTAAGGTGAAGGTCAACAATCTGCACCGGCATAATAGATAGACAAAAAGCTATTATGCTATCAGCTCATCGACTTATCAATTGCCATAAAACACCAATTAAACCACTTATAGCTTTAGTGTTGACATTCATTTTCAGTACACGAGCAATCTCTATGCCCAAATTAAATTTTGTCGTTTGCATTCCACTCAGGCGTTAATGTTTGCCGAACTTTAATCAACATGTGCGCACCAAAATAGTCCCCAATTACAGGTTAATTAATTACTTTAAAAACAATCAACAAATTAAATTAATGAATCATGTTGGTCCGGATGGTTTTCATTAACCAAAACATGTTTTTCTTTTATGAAAGTGCCATTATTTACTATGGTTTTATCTATCAATGAACTGGTTCGGTCAATAGATTGTGTAGCTGATATGCTGGGAGGTTCAAGTGTTTCTAATCTGTGATCCACCAATTGTTTCGTATTTATTTAACTATTGTTTTGGAGTTATGTGCAAATATTTTCATTCCATACAAAATGTAAATTTTCACCCTCCAACGCAATTATATTCTTGCTATTTCCTATTCCTAATGTCTTCCTCTGCCGCACCTTGCTCGGAAATATCTGTCAAACCATAATCAACAGAAGCAGAAGTATCTAAATCACCCCGAAGCTCCACTTAACCTAGCTCATGTCTTACGAAATTTCTTAATTTTCCGTGCAAACATTGCGTGGCTCGCTGGCGGAGGGTTGTCGCCCTTGGTTGTCATGGCAACGGGCATTTTATGCGCCCCACGTTGCCTTCACCCGACCCTCTGGAGGGGTAATGTGAATTTGGCAAGGTTACCCCCTTCTCCCTTCGCCCGAAGGTCTGGAATCCAATGAGTTACATTTATTTATCGTAGCTTACACGTGGTATATTATTCGGTTTTCTGTTGATACAGCCGTCTCATGTTTATTATTATACGTTTCGCTGTCTTCAGTTGAATTATATTATAATCGAGGGTTGAAATACAAACTTCCCAAATTAATCCACGAAGGTAAATTAATTTTGGGAAGTTCAAAGGATTGTTGTATTTTTGTATAATTGTAACTAAGGAAAAGGTAATTATAATATTGGTGGTTGCGATGATAACTTCATATACATACGTAATCGATTGTAGAGTGGTATCCTTATCAAAAGAGGTCTTTACCTTACTAACAAGATCATTATTATCTGTTAACGGTCCATGTTTAGCAAATACGTCTGTGGGCTGTAAGATGTTATTGTTCTCAACGCCTACAGCTCTTTATATTCCTACCCTTCTAGCTCGAGGGATCAATTTGTGAAACTTGAAAGGACTGTATAATTATGAACGCTCCCTCCTCTTTAATATCTCTAAGTGCTCCTAACTTCAGACGCCTTTCCCTCACATTTTCAAGTTCTTTATAATAACCTTGACGTAGCAACTGCTTCCCATGGTCAATTGTTTTGCTAGCCATAAGAAGTGTACTTACATGAATCATCTCCGCGACGCTAAAGTTCAAAATTACATCGCTGAATGGGTATTTCCTTGTATCTGGTATATGTAGTTATATTTGACCATGTTTATCATATTATGTGATATGGCCTTCCTCAATGTGAACATGTTTGCTCTAACTGGATTTATCAAGAACTTGTATGTGTTTATTGATTTCTTCTTGAGTTGAGTATCTCTAGATAATATCACGTTCTAAGTGTCCAATCCATTAAGATATTATATTAGGTATTCAATGTCGTCATTAGTATAGTTTTTTTTGGCATCTTAACTATTGTATTTTTTCCACCAATCAATTCAATACCATTGCCTATACACTTATACCTGAAAACACCTTAGGTTAACAAGATAATATCAAGTAACACAAAAAAGACTAGAAATCATACATGACAGGTTCCCAAATCCGACAAAGGAAAGATCCCCAACTAGAGACATAAAACATGTGAAATAGAAGACGGGAATATTATCTCCCTGAGCGGAATATACTTGTATGAATATAAAGCGAACCCGGTGTCACGCTAACAATCTAATACTCTGCAATAATTTAGTGTTTCTACACACGTCTCATCACGGAGACAACTTCACTGGAACTGTCAGACTATACCGATAAATAGAGGGTATTGCGATAAAGTTTGACGATGCTGTTAATGGAACGAGGGTAGATGACTAGATGTAGATAGGTTGACAATATTATCCTTGTAAATTATTGGTAAAGGAAATTCGGAGACATTTGCTTTTATTCTACTTTAGCCTTTTATAAAAATGTCAAGACTAAGAGCCCGAAGTACGAAGGTTTACGTGAAGTTCAAGTTAAAAAAAAATATTTCATATGGGCTTTTAGTTTTTGAGTTCCAATGTAACTGCGGCGGTTCTAGATTGTAGTTCTTGTCGTATCCTAAATATACTTCTATCTTGAAGTTTGCAAGTAATCTGCATCTTCTTCTTTATTTTCCTTGATTCCTTCAACGATTTGTACATATTTCATGATCCAAATGACCTTATTTGGTATCAAATTAACATGTGGTGTCTTTATAGAAAAGTACGCAGATCCCATGTTTTCACATTCAATTAACAACCATGTGTTAGGCATTATGACGTATATTTACGCAACCAGTCACCATGACAGTCTGTCAAGGTTGAACCATTTAGATACTGCTAGATAACAATGTTTTACTAAACTGTATTATATTTAGCCGAGCCCACTGTAAACATGGACTTATGAATGGAAATTCATTTGTTTACTTATGATAATGTTAATAATGTTAAAAAAGTGTGCTCTCTTTCGTAAAAACACTCTTGCAATCTTTATTATATAAATATGCGACAAGAGTGCTGGAAAATAGAAACAACGTGATGTTAAGTGTTGCCAATTAGTGTACTTTTTCTAGTTATCCAATTAGTGTTGCCCATATGATGGAACACTTACACATGCAGGCAAAAATGCATCATTTCCTCAGCTTTACTGTAGGATATAAAAGTTTTTATTAAATAAATGTGAGCGATCTAGCTAGACTTTCTCTAATTCCGTGTAAAATTCTTCATACCCCGCAACTTAGTCATCAGTCCTCGGTTTTCCCTTCGTATCGGATATATCTATAATTGTTCGTCGTTCAAGATCTGAATCGTCGTATCCACATGTTGTTTCCGAAGCCTTACCTGTGTTTCCGCGGTGCATAGCATGTGATCGTTTACGTTGTAATAGTTTTTCCGCATTGCGCCACTGTTATCCATTCATAGTTCATTGTCCACATGTCCTTTCGACCTTTCCCCTGTTTCTATGGTTCTAGCTTTACATTGCTGTAATTTTATTCATATTACATTATTTTGTCTTTAGCCTTCAAAGGTACAAATATGTTTGTCTAAAATTTAGCTAAGCGAACTCTTAGTCATAATAAGGTCTTGTCTTTATATTCGTGATCTTCTTTCATCTTTTATTCCTTCTCCGAATCATGTCTTAAAAATCATAACGATGTCTCGTATCGAATTCAATCTATCGTCTCTCTTGTTTCTATGTTCTCGTACGGGGAATGAAATTGATACAGTGTGGGTAGCAGTAGTGTGTAGTGTACAAACAACCGACGCGACCCCAGTTGACTCAGTCAACAAGCGTAACATGATAAACTATTCATCGAGTCTCCATATTTTTGTATTGTATCAAAAGCAATGAAGTAACAGGCGATGGCCTTTTATTTCAATTAATTTGATACAATTCCACAATTTATCATCAAATATTATTCTTGGATTGCCACAAGCCGGTGTGCCTGATGGGATGTCCCATTTGCAATTACGAACTTCCATACAAAGTTTCTTTCCCTATTTACCCCATGGGACATGAACTTTCCAAAATACTTAAATAACCTAGACCCAGGGGTTTAGGCTCTGCGTTGCCAGTCAGTGAATTAATGAACTAAAGGTTTTAACTAAGTGGTATGTTTTCAGAATGTTTCTTGTTTACTTGTACGTAAAAGTATGTACATAAAGAAACCTCTGTTTCCCTCATTTTGCGTGTTCAATCTCACACCTCTGCTTCCTGTAAATTGCGCGCGTTTCCCAAATAATCGCCCCTTGGGTTTTGAGGGTTAGGGACGGGTGTAAAAGAAAAACATTCGTTGTTTGTTGTTTTTGTCGCCCAACTGGTCACAGTTTCATGCCCACAAATCCACCACCCAACTTTTGAAGGTGATTTGGGTTTAAAGCCCTGAAGTGTTGAGGGTCCAGTGAAAATTAATTGTTAAAACTTTGTCTTCATGGGTCAAGAATTAATTTTAACTTCTGCGGTTGCGACACGCAACTGTACCGTTATTTTTAATATTAATTATTTTTAGAGAATGTGTAGCTTCAGGCATTTGTCTTCATGAAGTAAATTTTCATCTGCACAGAAAATGGTACCGAATAAACTTTTAACATTTCTGAATTCAATTTCTGTTCTGCCGTATTTTTCCAGTGTACATAATATTAGAAGGCTACACAAAGCCGGGTGCTGTACTGATGGCTTCCAGACTGAAAAGATTTATTGCTGCATTCCACTGTTTTCAGTTCAGTCACATTATTTTCTGCATGGTTGCTTTTTATCTCGACAACTTGCAACATTTTGCTGTTCTGCCGCCATTTGCAAATATTTGACGGAAATTAAAATTATTTGTTGCACTTCAATAACTATTGTCATTCACGTCATGGGAATGAGAAATTAATATCTAACTAAGATATTCATTTCTCAGTTAAATATACATTTTTATGTTCTTATATTTTCTTTGTGTAGAAAGCAATCAAGACTTGTTATTCGTTTCTAAGTATTCGTTACTGCTACAAAAATAATATTAGTATAGCAAATGAAACGTCTAGACATTGTGTTTCCAATTAAATCCAGTCTAATTAGTTCTTGGAATCATACAGAGTAGTCCCCGACATAACTGTTTTTCATTATTCAGTAAGCTTACTTCTTGTAAAAGCCTCTTGATGTTCAAGAAGCCATTATATTATGAACATTTTAAATGGAATATTGTATAAGCAGCTTAAACAAGTAGCAGAGGATACTTCTTGATGCTGACCTACTTGCCATTAAGACGTGCCCGTCCTTAAACCAATTTGTTGGCAGCTTTGAAGCAGACGTCGTGTCCAAAGTACGCTTAATGGAAAACTGACTGGAATTCTAATGATCAAGCCATGATGTAAGCTCGGTTCGTGCCTAAAATTCGGCGCGGGTTCTTTAACCTTTTGACCGCCAGAGCATAAACGTACCCTCGTGCCACAATTTCACCTACCATTTTGTCACATATTTGTGTCGTTTGGCGTACAGGGCACGCGCTTGCTTGTCACGTATATGTGACAGTGGTGATCAAAAGGTTCAGTTCCATTGTTGATTTAAAATGTGCACATTATTTATCGAAGTTCCTGAGAAAGTATTGCCATAACTGCTGCCAAGCAGAAACTGAAAATTTTGTCTTTTACTGTCAAACTGTTCTTTTGTTATTAATTGGAATTTCTTTTTATTTGAAAGACAGTTGAATCTTTCCTCCGGGACTCGTCGAGCTTCAATGCCTGTAAGCTTTTCTGGTGGTGGCCACTGATGATTCTGGCTTTCAGGGGTTCCAGTTGTTGAGAATAGTGTGGCGGGCTTGCCGGTGTAGATGTAAGGCACTTGAGTCATTTCTGATTGGTCTCTGTCTCAATTAGGTATTTCTGCAGTGACCACTTTACCTAGCAGATAAGTATGCCGTATGCTGCGCTCAAGATACTGAAAAATAAACACCTGTAACAAAATTACCATATTAATATTACACTACATGTTGCAGTGCACTTAACATAACTTTTTACGGTGACCTGTTTTCCGCAGTGGGCTTATACAGATTGCATCGTACGTGAGATAAACGGTTAGGTACATGTTTACAACTTCGTTTACAAGGAAATAAATGCGCGTGAAAGCTGTAAACAAAGTGCAAACATTACGGATTAAATTAATATTGTGAGGTACTGAGTTTACGGTAATTTTTATATTGGTGATGAATTGTGATTTTTGTGGACAAGTCGCTCTATGCGTATCTGTGCTATACTGGTATTCAGCTGCATCCGGTTAGACTGTAAACCGACCCCAACATAGTTTGGAAACTGCTAGGCAAAAGATGATTGACAATGCATTTTCAAGCGGCTTATTTGTAGCTGCAGTTATTTTTGTACTGAAGGTTGTTTAGGAAAAACATAGTAAGTACCCAAATATCAATTAACTCGGCCTCAACGAGCAATTATCGCAGTTCACTGCGCGTATCCCGAGCAAAATACTACAAAAATAGTTTCTGACTACAGCTTCTTAAAAATCAGATCACGCACTACCAAATATATTAACGGATCGATAAGCTAAACAAAAAGATCGCACGAGTCAAGAACCCTAAAATCAGAGGAAGTACCACAAACCTACTTCTAAACCCGTATTGGGGATGGGACGTGATCATACGTCGACGTGCAAATCGTGAAGTTATGTATGCGAATCTTAATAGCTTGAAGACTAAATATTTTAGTATCAAATTTAGACATAGGCCATGTCTACGTCGCGTTTTGTAGATGCTAAACAGGTATACACGGCGGCACATGAAGCTGTTTATTTCCAGTATAACTTGGCCTCGCTTTGTATAAATTTCCTGTACAATGAGAGATCCGCATAAACTGGTTTTGGCTTGATTGGCCGTCGTGCATACACGCTATGTTGATTCCATAGATGCACAAGGTTGTGTTGTGTCCTTAGTAGAAACTTGGAAAGCTACCTAAGTAATAGACGAGCTCTTTGTAGATTGTATCTGTGGCAGTATCATATCTAAAGGATCTCGGGCACTGCGCGGCCTCCACCACGACTTCGCCACAGAAGCTCCGACTAGGAAGACAGTTTGGTCGCACGATCAGGAGTCCGACCAGTTTTGTTCAAGATAGCGGCCGGTCATGCGACAAGTCGTGATCGTAAACGCGTAGTACGCGAGGTCTCTAAAAGTATCGTATTCTGACCACCAATCAGCGTTACTGTATCCGCGGTATATGAGACCTTTCACAGCGTTGTGTCAGGGATGGTGAGTCATCTGAGATGCCGGCGGTATTGATGATGTAGACGTCGGAACCTCTCGCCATCAGGTAGGAGTGGTGTGACGTGGCTTTGTTTGACTACGCTGCTCCACTGCTGGGTAAACCTCTTCTTCCGTTTCTTCCATCGGTCCCGGTTTTGCGCCACTTCTTACCATCCCTAAAACCGTTCTTAGACCACCTTTCAACACGAAATCCGGGCTTATTCTCATCTTTCAACGTGATGACGCGGTTGACCGCTCCAAAGAACATCAGTGATAAAGCGTGCCCGTCAATGCGTCCCCTATTTTCCAATACACTAAACTTCCGCTCACATATACGTAATAAATCCTTTCAGTTAATCGCCTTTCACATATCCTTTGCGCATGGTTGAACTTTACATGCTTGGACATTAGGTAGATACTCCTTCACCACGTGTAGAATAGAATCCACTGAAAAAAAAATCTTTAAAAGAAAAATCAAAGCGTCAACAAGGAGTATTTTCTTTATTCAATAGAACTCGTTAATCGGCTTTCAGCGGCTTATTTCTTTAATTTACGTAACCACAGAAATCTGAGCCACTCATTATGAGATTAAAATTTCCCCTTCCTAATTTTCTTGCTGTGAAACCAAAAGTAACAAGTAGGGCTTCAGGATTTCAGCGAAGCCTTATTTCAACTTTTCATTAACTGTTTTGTTTTCCGTCTGTATTGTTTGAAAGAACTGGGGAATGAGAACTTTTGAAGCGATTTTGTTTCTGGAAGCTGAAGTATGGCCGAGGGTTCTGTTACATCAAAGTTAAAGCAAGCTGCTATTACACAACTTATATGATGTAATTGCTCATTCAACGATACCGAAGATACGAAATTTGGACATTTGGATATTATCGGTCTATTATGACTTCGAAAAATTTACGATTCGGGAATCATGAGAATATCCCTCGTCCAAGCTCAGTTGTCAAAGGATCAATACTCCATATTGGACGGCATAAAATCGTCCTATCGGCCATAACCCGTACTGAAATCCTGGTTAAACCATAGCGTCTATTGATGGCAGACTTAACTTTATGCTGTATTATGAACCCGTTGCTCCACTCCCAGCTAAAATGGCGGCTCATGTGGAATAAGGAAACTTTATGGTCCCTACGTGCCCGAGTTAAAATGCTTAAGGCTGTACTGTACCAAAGAATATGGGCTGCATTTCACACGATCCCCGACGTTATTCTATCTAACTGGCGATAAAAAGCTCCCATCTTCTTGTGTTCTATTAAAAATATAGCTGCGTTAAAATCCTTAAGGCTGTCAAAGAATATGTGCTGCTTCTTTCCTCCGCAGATTTTTTACCTAACCGTATAAAAAGCTGCTATCTTCTTGTGCTCTATTAAAAGTATATTTAGTGACGTAAGCGTCTCGACTCTGCCGCTGTGGGAAATGGGCCTTCAAATGTCACTCAGTATTTTCTATCTCGGGAAAAAGAAACATTATCGATACAGTGAATGTCTCGGAATGGAGCAGTGTGCTAGAAATGGCTACGTAGGTATCTATTTAGTGAGGTAGTAAGTTGATTTGTAAATTCATCGCCTACGTCCAAAGTTGTAAGCGTAACCTCTTTTTTCGCCAACTAAATCTTACAACCGTGTAGGAGGATATGCTACGCGAATTTCATTGGATTACATCACCAATGAAGTGTGAAATAATGTCGTTACTACCAAATTCGTTTTACTCGTGGGCTTTAACATAAAAATTCATGCCTTTTCCCTAAGGGGCGGATACCATTGTTATTTTTTTTATACAATTCCGGTAGCTTCCACATTCATGCATTTTTGGAACATGCAAAGTTGCGCGTATCGATTTAGTTTGACTGTCTCTCTTCTATTGACTGTAATTCTATTGATCAGACCGTATTGTCCCTGGTATTTGGCTTCCTATCTAATTGGGAAATACCTTTGTTACTGCTCATGCATTTTATAAACATCGATCTGTTTTGACCCGTTGACTTCAATTGCTGTCATCCCATTCACGACGTTCCAAATTCTGTTTCGTGGCCAATTGTTCTGCTTCTCACGTATTGTAGTGACCCACCCCTGTGTCGTCACATCCACGTCTGCGTGCCCAATGCGTTTGGCAGTCGTGTCGCAAGTGGGCGCGGTAATGTGACGCTTCCGTAGCGATACCGACACTTACTCGCCAGTTATGATGCCCTGGTGGCTCGAAAGTGTTGGCAGTTTGCAAGTGTAGGGCCTAATTGCTAAAGTATTTTAATTAAGATGCAATTAGGGAATTTAAATGGTTTGTGTTGGTCACAATTGTGTGATAATTGTCGGGTAATGTGTGAACGTTAATTTAAAGGTTTCTCACTGTTTTAATTTCTACGAGACTTCAATCGTGAGTGCAGGTGGGCTTTTATAAGCCCGCTAAGCGAAACAGGAGAATTTGACTTCTATGGTAGCAATTGCTATTGAAATGATGTCACAGCAATGTAATTGCCAATTACCATAATATCTGCGAAAACATAGTTAAATACGAAATCAAGAATTTTGGATAACTGCAAAGTCAATCTTGAAAACTTCAATCCATAAGCACATAGTCGGGCGAGGGGGAAACGATACAAATTGCTAGCTTCTAAATTAAGCTCCCAACTCGTGCCTCCAAAGCCATCACTAGGTTTCGTGTAAATCAGGTTTCCAAACTTAGGCTTGCTCGCAAAGAATCGATAAATGTAGGCACCGTGTATCTACGATATACCTCTAGACTTTCAACTTTAGACTTGAGAAATTGATGTTGTTTATGGTAAGATCAAAGTAGGTTATTATCCAGTATAAAAACGATACGAAACATCTTTATTTGTTCTGAATTAAAAGTAGTACTTTCGCTAATTACTACAGCTGCGGCGGGGTTGTATGCAGCAGTTGAAAATTACTTATGATTATGCACACGAATATACCAAGTAAATTATTTACATTGAATGTATAAGTATTTAACACTTTACATTACCGTGAACCATGAACTTATTTTAACCTTTTGACCGCCAGAGCATAAACGCACCTGCGTGCCCTCCACGCCAAGCCACAATTTCACCTACCATTTTGTCACATATTTGTGTCGTTTGGTGTACAGGGCACGCGCTTGCTTGTCACGTATATGTGACAGTGGTGGTCAAAAGGTTCAGTGTTCTATTAATAAGGTCATCTATACTAATAATATAAAGAGATAAAATTTGTTTGTAAGTTTGAATGTAAAATTCTTTCACTGGCATAAATCTACATTATTCGTGGGTATATAGGTTATAAAATATATTTATATCGTGCATATTAGCCGAGCTATCACGATTTTTGCGGACGCAGTCGCGGGTGATGTGATAGTAACTCATCATCTGCCTAGCTTCCAGATGCGGCTAAATACCAGTATTTTATATGGAGCGACTGCCAAACTGACCTCCATAACCCAGTTAGTACTGGGTAATACGATACCGCTTGGTAAGACTTGTTATCAGACTTTCGGGCCACTGACTACCCGTAACGACTGTCAAAGATCTACAAATGACAGCCGGGACCAACGGCTTAACGTGCTTTCCGAGGCCCGGAGGAAACTGGAGATGTAATGGGCGGTCACCCATCCACGGACCAACCTAGGCAAGCGCGGCTTAACCTTAAGATCGACCCCAAGCGGCTGTTATTATTTAGCCACGAGCTAGTAACTAATAAGGTTAAACTAAAAACCAGTTTTATGCCTAGTAATTTCACTACTTTCAGAAAGTTTTGAACCAAAGCTCCTAAGTTAGTTTATAGTTCAGGTTAGTTTTCACATCGCAACTATTTTTAGTATAAAATCAATAGAATGGCATTGTAAGGTCACCGCGAGGCACGCCGAGGTCCACTGTATAATAATACAAACTTTGACATGTAAATAACGAACTCGTCCATGTGATACGCTCAAGAGTATTGTAATTACACTAGCTTGTCGCTTCGGCTTTATCTGTGTCAAATTTGGAAACTATCCCACGGGAAAGTACTTATTATTATTATCAGCCATTTGTGTCCCACTGCAGGGCAAAGGCCTCCCTTCCCTCTTTCCACTTATCCCTATCCAGTGCTGTTATTTGCCAATCTTTTTGAAAAGAGTCGAGTTCGTCCTGCCATCTCCTTCTGGGCCTGCCGCGTTGCCGTTTCCTGCTGTTTGGGACCCATTGTGTTACTACTTTAGCCCATAGCTCTTCCGGCATGCGACAGATGTGGCCAGCCCAGTTCCATTTAAGCTTGGCAGCCGTGAGACCTACATCGGCAATTTGAGTTTTGGAACGCAGTATCGAGTTCCTTATACGATCTGTAAGTTTAACTCCAAGGATACTACGCTCCATTGCTCGCTGACAGACCCCGAGTGCGGACTTTTGACGCTTGGTTAGTGTACTTGGTTAGAAAGTACTAACGCGCTATAATGTATCCTCTGTCTTAAGCCAAGTATAAGTGTACTTACATACTTGTCGAATCGAAAAGTGAAAACGTAACAGACAGACATATCGGAATGGATTCTCTCCAAGGTTTTAACTAGAGATGGGCTCGGGGCTGACTATGACTTTGGCCGACTAGCTGGCTCGCCGACTAGTTGGCCAAGCAGATCATTGCTGTCGGTGGAGTTCAGGGGGGCATCGGCAATGTCCGTGGCGTTTCATCTATAGCTGAGTCGCTCGCATTAAATACATCGTAAAATGTACTCGCGCTGTGCGGTCATGGAAATTCATATTCTTTTTCTTTTCAAAGTTAAAATTATACGGGGTGGAAGGGACACCGCCCGACGCGAAAAAGGTTACCAGGTATTCAGTACATAAACCCTACATCGAAATTTTTCATCGGTAATTAAAAAAAAAAACAGCTGTTTCATACATTTTGACCGTGTAGGTATTGCACTTTTGTAAGAATCAGCTGTTTTTTTTAATTTCCGATGATTTTTTATTTAGGCTGTTCAGAATGATGTACTGAGTTCGTGATAGGCGTTTTCGCGTCGGTGTCCCTTCTACCCCGAATTATTTGTATTTGTTTTGATTTAAGTTCAATTATTGACTACCAAGAGTTCTAATTCCTAGATTATACAACGTGTAACAGAATAAACGCAAGACCTCTCGTGTGGTGTCTCAGACCATGAAACTGAACAACTTTTGTTCTATGACTTTTGGAAATTCATAACTTTTTTTTAGTTTTATCATACATGTGGATCAGCTGATTGAGTCCGTTCCTATAGAAAGTATTTTTATTTTTTGCGAATTTCCAGAACTCGTAGAACAAAAGATGTTTAGTTTCATGGTGCGAGAGACCACACGGGAGGTCTTTCGTTTATTCTGTTACACGTTGTATAAAAAACTGAAAGTCTTACTATAAAGAAAAGATACTAACAGTTAGGGTTATAATTTAATTTCAATAGTTCCAGCCGACTACAAATATGGCCGGAAAATTGGTTTTCGCAGGTTGTCGGTACATCTCTAGTTGTAACGTTAACATTGAATGGTCAGCCATTCATAAACTGGCATCTCGTATCAATGAAGTGATATACATTACATTGGATTGAAATTTATCTTGCATAGGTACCTACTTACCAGTGGCGAAGGTTTCATACAACTCGATTCCTACCGGATTCCATTTGAAAAATGGCACAGTCAGTATTCTATAGACAAATAATATAATCACATTAAAGATGTGTACTCCGGCTTACTTCTTATAAAAATTGACCCTTCGCTACTGCTACTTACAACATGTTTATTCTTTTCAATAATAATCGTCTTGTGATTAATAATAATTTATCACGAGACGGGTCGGTTACAGCAGCAGACCTTCATATAACAATCTGTTCCATTAACAAAACCAAAATGTGTATTCTACTTAGATCTAAGAGGAAAATAAAAAACAAAATGAATTTTTTCAACAAAATCCTTACGTAACAAACCCAAATTCAACCCTGTAGTACGCAGTTATATTATCTGTGCCTGTAGGAAAGGTTAATAAAAAAAAACGTCAAGGTTTCAGAGCCTCCCTTTGATTTATTGGACTTACAACCCTTCCACCTACGTCACGCATTGTCTTTTTTATGAAAACTCACGAGTATTATTACGCCCACTTCGATATTGAACATCGATTTTAGCTTTAACACAGTTGATTCTTCTGTGAAACGAGGGTAGAAAACATGCCAAGAAAGGTATAGGGAAGCGAAATACAGTACAGTAGCGAAGGGTCAATTTTGTAAGAGGTAAGCCGGAGTACATATCTTTAATTTGAATATATTATTTGTCTGTAAAATACTGACTGCCATTTTTCAAAGGGAAGCCGGTAGGAACCGAGTTGTATGGAACCTTCGCCACTAGAAGCTTATTTTTTGAAAATGTTAATTCTTTCTCGCTTATTTGTCATCATCATCGTCCTGCCCTTGTCCCATGTCACTTGGGGTCGGCGCAACACGTTTTTTCTTCCATTCTCCTCTGTCAATCGTCACGCTATCATTTACTCCTTTTTCTATCATATCATTCCTCACACAATCAATCTATCGTTTTCTTGGTATCTTGGTATATTTCGCAAAAGCCAACCAACAATTCGAAGGCATTTGACGTCTATCTACCCACACTGGGCCCGCACGCTGGATCACGACCCACTCTCTCTTACAAAGAGGTGGCTGGATTACCAAGAGAGGAAACTTTATATGCTGGTTATGTAACTTTTGATGTTAGATTACTAAACCCTTCTACCTACGTCCTCCAAAATTTTATTTAAATAACTTTCTACTATTATCTGCGTTAAACAATAGGGGTATTGAACATCGATAGTAGGTCAAACTACGGTTGGTTTGAAATTAACTGCATACCTATCTTTAATAACATGAGTGAACGAAAGCGTCGTTTGCATGTTAATCAAAATGGCGCCATTAGCACGACGTAACGTAATTGGATTGGTGCTGGTATACCTCGGTTAAAGCATGCTGCCATGCAACAGGAATATTGAGTTATCAAAAATTCCGATGTTGACTAGGACATTGTGGAATAAATAGACCCTGAAAAGACCAAGGGCAGCGACAGTCTTCGGTGTCTCCAATTAGGTCTAAACATGTAGATTATTGAGCTTAAGTTGAAGATTTTGCAACGGGAAACCCGTTTCAGTGAGCGGTTTTAATATGGTATGTCTTGCAAAGAATAATGTATCTTAGAACATAAAAAGCTGCCTTCTGCCTTGTAACAAAGTCATGTATATACTGTGAGTTGGTTTTCGGCAAAATCTTCAACATGAGCTAAGAATCTACATGTTTGAGACCTCATTGCTGTCATCGAAGCCGCGGTGAAGAGCTAGGAAAACCAATTCTTATGGTTGATAATTCCCCTCCGCTCCCGTCTTATGAGCAGGCAACATTAGATGAAGAACTCATCACATCATAACGTGTCATTACACAAGATGTTACCCGCGATTGAATCGAGTCAATTTGACCGCACTCTGATTTAATTCATCAACCCATTGAGACATTAGTCTTCATCAGCATAAACACGGAATATGTCATTGTTCAACAGTAATGCATATAGAAGGTGATATGAGTATTGAGTTACCCCGACATTCTTAATGAATGACAATTCTATTGAATTGAGAACAAACAGCTATAAATAAATGCAAGCGATATGTGATGTGTGTTGTTAGATGCTGGCACAGAACATCAATAATTATGTTAGCGTCTGAATTACTTTCCTCTTCTGTAAAAAGGAGTTTTTACAAGCAGGTTGGACCTGACACTTCCGTCTTATCTCCCCCAGAATTCTGAATTAACACGTCAGGTATTTTGGCGTTATAATTATTCTTCCTGGGTCACACCCACCTTACCCGTGGGCCACTATCTACCCGCTCAAGCGACTGTTGCAGAGAAAACAAATGAACGAAGCTGTTTAGACCATGTCACTACCATGCTACTAGCGGTCCTTAGATACCATAACAATATCACAGTTCTAATGTCCCTTCTCTTTTGTCCACAGAAAGAAGATCGAATCCCTAGGCAGGATGACGGCGATGACGCAGGAGGAAATGGTGGCGGGTGCACGCACCGTCGCCGCAGGACTCGAGGCTCTGAGGGCAGAACACTCCCAGTTGCTGGCGGGGCTGGCGGCCAACACAGAGCATGAACACGAGAAGGCGTCCCTTGTGAGGAAGAGCATCGATGCCATTGAACTTGGATTGGGAGAGGCACAGGTTAGTTGCTGAGACTTTGTTTTCTGATGTCATATTTGTAGGTCTACTGGTCTACTCGGATCTTGCGTGAAGCCCGGTTTGCACCAAAGTGGAGACGAGCTGAGCGGTAAAGACGTTCAAGACTCGACCAATCACAGCAGAGACGAGAGACACGATGTTGATTTCACCCCATGTGATTGATCGATGTTAGCAGTGATTGATCGATGTTAGCATCGATCAATCACATAGCACGTCCAAATGTTAGCATCATAGCACGTCCAAATGTTAGCATCCTTCAAAGTAAATTCCCTATTTGGCGCGCTTATAGTTAACAGCACTCTCAGATAAGCTCTACTTTCAATTTAGGAGCTTCCTCGCTTTTATCAAATGACAGTAAGCCTAAGTGCTATCTGTCTACTTTGTATTTATTCACAACAACAGGAATGACAGATATTTTTATATAAAATTCTCAGAAACTAAGTTCGGTCCACGAAAGCTTTTTTTATGTAGTAGTTTTTCTTAGACCAAAAAGTAATGACCTATCTTTTTCCATGTACTCTGGCTACTTACGTACAATTTCATCAGCTTTCATTAAAAACATAATTTGCATTTTAACCGCATTGATTTCGAAATGCCTTCATGTTCACTGTTACAATATTTACAATTCATTAACCGAAACCAAATACACACTGTTTTTGTGGTATTTTAAATTACCTGCTTTGGCGGACCTGTTCAAATCCTTTGTCCTTTTATCACGTTTTCCGAAAGCACGACAAAGAACTCGTGATCACACATTTACTTAACGAGTAATACTTTACATTATCACCAATGCTATGCTAAACATGCGGTCCTGCTGGGTCCGATCCCGAGTCGGGCAAAGTATTATTGGTTATTTTCACCAGGAATTTCCAGTAGCAGATCGACGTCTAGATTTGTGCTCTGGTGATGACAATAGGCTTAAGCAATATGGATATACTAATAGGTGTTTCTAATAGGACCGTGCCGAACCCTTCGGAGATTACAGGCGTGATGATATATAAAGACCACGTGTGTACGATGTAAACAAACATGATTATGCAGGTTTCAGATTCCAACGCACATGTCTTGTAGTCAGTGTTGACTCAGGCATGTGCCTGGGGTTTGCGGCCGGCGCGCGGCGGTTTGATACATCTGTGCCGTGTATGGTATCACAAAACTTACAGATACTAGTGTCTTTGGCAGGATCTGTATATTCCTCTTTTCACTACTGTATATATCATCCTACTTGCTGTGAATTGTTAAGTGGTGAGGTCTGGATTCTTAACCTTTAACTCCACAGGCAACATGCTAAAATTAATTTACCAAAAGAAAAACAACTACTAATTACCTCTCCATGAAAATTGCTAACATATTTAGAAGCAGTTTATCTAGATAAGCAACACGTTTTCATATAGCCTACACGCGAAGCTTAAGGCGAGGTGGAGAACTATCGATCAGATGTTAAGGCTTAGACAAAAGAAAACTCGTCTTACGTTTTCTTTGAAGTAGCCTTTACAAAGAATGGATTATTCTGAGAACTTTTCTCTTATGTTTTTCTTTTAAATAACTCCTTATTACAACAAAATAGCATATTTTCCTTAAGATTTTTCCTTTCAGACGAATTCCAAAAATATAAGCCTACAAAGGAAAACAGGTCAAGAATTTGGTCATTGAACAGCTCTGCTTTGAAAAACCCATATAAATGAAAAGCCTGGCTTTTCAGCCGCTAAAGACAAACTGCCTCGAGGTAGCCTAGATTCGCTGAATGCCTTTAAGGACTACCCGTTATAGCATCATTCAGGTCACACCTACCAGGCTTGTACCTCCGCTGTATAAACGCGAGACTTCAGCGTGTAAAAGGAAACTGAGTTTTAAACAAAATGTCGAAGAGCGCTTTCAGAACTTTGCTTTTAAAGTTTTCGATTCCAATTTTTGTGAACAGCGTTTCGTGTTGGGAGAATGGGAGTAGAATGAGGGAATTGCCTGTTGGTACGAAAACAAAGTATTCATGGATTGCGGGGGCATACTATATTCTTTGAAAATATATTTTCTAGTCGTGAACGTGAGTGCATCAGATGCATTATTGGATTTTGGATTGGATGGATTAGAGGTAGATAAAAATAAAACCATAAGCAATCTACACCAATATAAAGAGGTAAACTCTCCCACTAATGAGAAGCTCCAGTATCACGAGTGTCAAAAAAGCCGTAGTCCTTATCATTGGATAATTTCCGACCATAACGCGAGCAAAAGCTAGTTTGAAATAAAATCATTTAATTAATTTAAACATTTCTAAAGTCAAAGTTAACAGTTCATAGCCATTTTCTAAATGAATTCCGAAATTCAGTGAGCTTTGCGAGCTTGGGGTCGAATAATTACAAATATTTGACTTAACTTTGATTGTAATCCATTCATACAATTCTGAATAAACATTTCTAGGCGTCTCAACCTCTACCTCAAAAACTAATTCCAATAAGGGTTTTAGGCTTGCTATTTATTTTTGCGGTTTCCAACTTCAGTGCGATCTGTTTGATGTCAATTAATTCATTTGATTTCAAGTTATAAATAGTTGGAACTAAGTTTTTTTTTAGTAGCCTTTACGATCCCCCTGGGATACGCCTACTACGAGGGCTGGTTCGAGGAGGCACGGGAAAAGAGCACATGGAAGGAATTGGAGGAGGCCTTTATTTTTTTTTATTTTTTTTTATCGTGGTATAATCATCAAATGAGTCCTCCCACCCAGGGCAGAGTGGGAGGAACTGTCAGACTTGTACTGACTAAAATTCACGGTGTCCTTCAATAGCCCTTTATGATCCAGGGTCACGGTAATTCTATAAGTCCCGCGACCCCGGCAGGCTTTGGCCCTCTAGAGGGGGGCCCCGTCATAATGCTATTGGGGGAGGCCTTTGCCCAGTTTAATAGATTTGCTTTATATCTCATCCAGTTTAGCACGCAAATTAGGTAAATTACGTAGCAGCAGTCAAACAAATCAATAATAACAATCCCGATAAAGATTCACCTTTAATCCATCAAACAATACCTCTTTATTGAACAACTGATGAATAGAAATTCAAAATAGATCACACAATAGTCTGATCAGTTTGAGCGATCTCTTTCAATGAGCCTTTAACGAAAATATATTCCATTTTACTGTCTTTTGTATGATCTGTATTTCAAACAGCCTTCAATTGAACATACCAAAGTTCCACACCTCATTCGACGCAGTAATTCCATTTAACATTACATACGCACATTAACCTCTAACTTTCCGCCGCCATATTGGCTAAATTGCCGCCATATTTCCAGCGCCATTTTTCATAAACGCCACAGAGTAAAATTAAGTTGCGTGAGTGAATCATGGGGTGGTACAGGGTACTCCATCCATTCAGGTTCGCACAAAGGCACGCGACACCCTCTTGTGAGGTTGACGACGTCGAGGTTCTATGTCGAGGGAGGGCAAGTCTGAAGATGACAGCGGTTTGATAATAATATTATTGGGTGTTATGTAGAGAGAGATACAGATGCGAGAATATTCAAGGTTGCTGTGTATGTGTGTGGTTGTTTGGTACTTATGTAAGCGTTTGACTATTCTAGATATTGGTTTTCGTTTAGCTAAATGATTGTGGTATGATTAGTTAAGTCACTTCTACAGGTTTACTGAAGTGTTCTTTAGAATAATATTTGGTTGATCTACTTAACCCGATAGAAATCTAAAGTCGGCCCAGAACTTAGCTACGTGCTTAGCTTGGTGCTTCACGAGCGTCCTTTCTTTCCTGTAGTAAGGTGGTAGTTTCCTAGTCGGTGTTGCAGACAGTGGTCACTTTCGAGGTTATGTTTCGAAATAATCGTTTGCAAAGTCACGTATGCAAATATTTAAAGGGCTGCCTCATAACCTAATTACATAATTCCTGATAAAAATAAGCTTAACGTTTACGATTGCGTCACGCTAACATTACAAGACAAAGTTACTAACAACTTTGACCTACTTGTGAACTTCCGTGATCAATGCGAAGATTTTTCCTTCGACATGTTTGCGTGAACTTTTCAAAGAAGGTAAATAATTTATTGCCTTGAAATCTGACCAGCACACCAAGGTCCAATAATATTAGTCAGGAGATTGAGGTTTTTTTATTCAGACATTGCTGTCTCATTATTGCTGAGCCATAAGTCTTCTGGATAGGTCTATAATATCTTATATCGCGTCATTGGTTGTTTCTGCTGAGATTGGCCACCATGTCAGAAAACGGTCAACGGGAAACGGTCGGTCTATTACATTCTTTCTTAAAAAGTTTTCTTGCTGTTGAACTATTGACTAAAAAAGAACCCTCCGCTTTGCCTTTGCACCTACGCCACACCAAGACATCATACGTACCTGACTGTACAACACTAAATGATAGACGTGAGAATGTTTGTTTTTAAACACAAAGGGATGCTGACGTGGCGCCGCCGTCGGCCTTGGGGTTGCCATGTGCCTCTGTTTTGTGTTTACTCTGTGTATTTTGAGTGTTATGTGTAAACTTTGTGTCTTGAGATAATAGATTAGTAAGTAGTAACAGATTTTGAAGGATGGACAGGTGAAAGAGAGTAATGTAATTTAAGATGTTATGATTGGTTGATGTATTTTGAGCATCGATGTTGGTAGAATAGAATTGGTAGTTATACTAATTGTTTGTAGCTAAGTGATTTATATTTTATGAAGCTATTGAATGGCTTGTAATTAGTGGCGGTACTTTCATACAAGCTTGGATTGCCCTTAAAACCTACTACTAGGATTTTGAACAGTCTGCTTGCCTTATGGGCTTGCTTTAGCTTGTCGGTATATTGAACCATATTCACGCCACTACTTGTAATGGTGGGCTGTTGTAAATGACTTCTAAAAAAACACATGACGTCGTTTTGTCGTGGATCCGAGTTCTGGCAGTATAACGGGATTGAAGCAGCTAGATGAATGAACACAATACTTTAGACATTAAACTACAACACACGACGTAATTATTTATTTCATTAACAGCCACTTTAAAAAGTTCACGTTAAAATAATACCCAGTAGGCGGGTAAGTACGTAAATTAAATCAAGAAAATAATAAACCGCAATTACCAAATAACAATTTCCACAATAAATACCGCTTCGCATTAAAATTAAAACAGCTCCATCATTTAAAATCACGACACCGGCACAGGACGGCACGACTAACGACGTCTCATTAATCAGCAAGCTTTATTTACGTCTCGACGTCACCTACCCTCACGCACCCTCCGTACCTCACACCCCGCACAGGGTTACCACATTACGCAATTTAAATATTTTAACAAAAAGCCGGACATCTAATATTTTACTTATTAATCGTTTTTTCAGTAGTCGCTTAATTTTCCACTTTCCAAAAAAAAATCCCTTGATTCTTTACTGCACAGTCGCCAGCAAACTTTCTCCAAATGATTATAAACCATAAATGTTGAAGATTAAGTTCAAAATCGAAATAGAAAAATTGACAGTTTGTGGTAACTTGATGCGCTGACGACTGTACATAAAATTACAGAGATATTAACTTATGTAAAGTAAGTTTAGTCGAAAAGTCCAGACAAATGAAAAGGCCGAAGAGTCCAGACAAATGAAAAGGCCGAAGAGTCCAGACAAATGAAAAGGCCGAAGAGTCCAGACAAATGAAAAAGCCGAAAAGTGTCCGGCCGAAGGACCAAAAAGATGCCCGGCTTTTTGTCTGAATGGTAACCCTATTCACATCCCTCTGCACTTACCACTTCTTAATGAAAAACTCGTCTTTTCACTCTAAAAGAGAAAAAATGTGGATAAATAAAGGTTGTCAGACGGAATGAAAGCGATTAACGATGAGAAAGTTAGAGCTAGATTTTTTCCCTTTATCGGGCGGAAAGTAATTCTAAGTTGAATAGCGTGTACATGTTACTAAGCATAGAATCTTGCCCTGATTGCTTTGGAACTATAACCTCCATGGCTAGCGCACACTTATGAGCACTGCACCTAGGCGATGCTGATCTCGTGCAGTGTTTATAATTGTGCGTTGACCTTTAACCCGACAAATTTCCTATGAACGAATGTCCGACGAACGAACGTGCTTCAGAAAAATGTACTCGAAGCGGAAAATAAATACGGGGTGGAATACATCGCCGCACAAACGATTACCACGGATTCAGTACATCATTCCGATCCCCACATATCGTCGGGGATAGTGCAAACCCGCGGATCTACCATACGTAAAGTGCGCGTATCTGCACTACGTGTAAGTTTACCGGGGAAGGTTATAAGTTTTTTTTTTTTTTATTTCAACGATTTTTGACCTCATTTTTACATGAATAGTAACAAGTCATGTGTTCTATGTATTTTTAACAATAGAAATCTATTAAATTCATTAATTTAGTCGCTACGACAATGTGTAATTGAAATTGGCTACATTTTTCATACGCGGAATTGTCCAATGCTAGTTCCGCGGATTTGCACTATCCCCGACGATATGTAGAATAATTTCTATGTGGGAACAAACATCTGATGTTTCCTACCAAAGTGCAAAACCTACACGGTCAGAGATGTATGCAACAGCTGTTTTTTTTTAATTGCCGATGAAAAATTTCTACGTGGCGGGGCTAGTTATGATGTACTGAATACGTGGTAATCGTTTGTGCGTCGATGTCCCTTCCCCCTTGCTAAATTTGTGGACCTATTACGAAGAGAGGGCAGATTATTTGCTAGTCGCGTTAAGCATCGTAAACTTGATTGGGATAGAGTGCAATCTAATTTACACCTTTAAAAAATATCAAAATAAGTTTATTTATATCTAACAAAATTAAATACCAACATAGAAAGAACGTTAAATTTGTGTGACACCAACTGAAAGCAGGATTATTGCTTTTGTAGTGAGTAGTCAATAAACTGGCAACTTGCCACCTCATATTGCACTCTTGAACTGTTGACTTCTCATATTGTGCCAAATAGGGTTTTAAGGAGTGGTTTATCACTGGTAAAAATGGGTTCAAAATTAGGCCATCGACGAAGAGATAATAATTATTTCAAACACCTGAGGGAAATCGGATTTTTAACTTCAGATAATATGTAATTAAGAGTTTTGATGACTCAAAGAAGATTTTTTATGGTGACACCTCAATGCATTATAGATTCTTCTACACTATCGTTAATTTTCGTTGTTTTCTTTCCAGGTGATGATGGCCCTAGCCTCCCACTTACAATCAGTGGAAGCCGAGAAACAGAAGCTCCGCACCCAGGTGAGGAGGCTGTGCCAGGAGAACGCCTGGCTCCGGGACGAGCTCGCGGCCGCCCAGCAGCATCTGCAGGCTTCGGAGCAGCGAGTGGCTCAGCTAGAAGAGGAAAACAAGCATCTGGACTTCATGGCTTCTATACGGTGAGGTTCTAGCTATTTATATGGTGTATGCAGTCGCATAAAGGCTAAATGCAGTCGATCTATCTTCACCTCGGTCACTATGGTCACTGGTGCTCAGGAACTGCAGGATACATCTGATAAGAGCTGTCTCATTGCTCTGTTACCGTTGTAAGATAACATAGCCGTGGGTAGGTGGTAGTAGTAGGTACCTCGTAAGGGCCTGTTCCACCACCTACGATTAAGTTCCCGTTAATTTACTTGGCAGATAATTTCATACAAATTCTGTTCTATTTTTGAATTTATTCGGTAAGTAGTGGCTATTTGGACATCGTGAAACAGGGCCCCAAAGCAATGCATGGTTTACAAATGAACAAACGACCGTACGAAATTTTTCTTAACACATCAATTCGCCTTCTTGGTTCTGTTACAGTGCCTTTGCAATAAAAAACTGTACAATAATTCTATTAGAGTATAATGCAGATCATTAATATACACCAAAGCTATGATCAGCATGTATAATAGACGAGACTTTATTTATTCCTGGGTCAATGACCTGCAATGACAATAAACAAGCTTTTGGATGAATGAATGGGTTTCATACTGTGAACGTTGTTAATATTGCAGAGAAACAATTTAGGCCTGGCAGACGGCCAAACTGAAAAACCGTTTTTTTTTTTCATTTAGGCTGGCAAATAAAAAAAAATGAAACCACGTCATTTCGCGAGCTCATAAACTGGTTTCAATTTAAAACGAGAATGATATTGTTTGCATTTTCATGCTGAAGCAAATAATACTATTAATCAGGGCACGCGCGGCGCTTTTGTTTCGATTTTTTCGTCCCTTGTCGCGGCAACTCAGAGCGAAGTAAAAGAAGATCTCATACCGTTGTAAAAAATATAAAACATGTCAGTGCAAAATTCGTACTTGGTTTATGGTTTGTTCAGGTCTGGATCACGGTAGACATATTATAATACTAACTCTCTACTCTTCTTATTATTATACTAGCGACCTGCCCCGGTTTCGCACGGGTGCAGTGTAGATACACATATACATATAAACCTTCCTCTTGAATCTATCTATCTATTGCTGAAAACTGCATTAAAATCCGTTGCGTAGTTTAGAAGATCTAAGCGTACAAACAGCGGAAGCGACTTAGTTTTATATTATGTAAAAGATTAGCATTAACATTCAGTATTACAACTA
The DNA here is from genome assembly GCA_963082995.1 of Noctua comes. NCBI lineage: Eukaryota > Metazoa > Arthropoda > Insecta > Lepidoptera > Noctuidae > Noctua > Noctua comes. The sequence continues at coordinate 2,628,185 of OY720279.1, read as the reverse complement.
AGAACGAATGATCAGAATCAGCTCACACACGCACAAAGCGATTACATGAATTCTCGAGATGCTTCATGCTGCATCGAGACAATATGTAACGTCCACGAATAACGGACGTAGTGCATCATTAAATGTTTAGCTGACAACTCTTACACCCGCGTTTGTTTGATTATCTTACTGTGTAGCGGCCTTTTTAGACAGCGAGAGGACTTCAGACGAATCTGGAGTTCTGGGGGCCTTAAATGCCCGCTTTTGCAGAATCATAATAGGTTAATAATGTGAATTACGCTACAATTGTGACCATCTTAAGAATTTTAACGTGATTCTTAATTCTTTATTGCACACAAAAATAAGAGAAACACACAATTACATCATATATAGCTTATGTACAAAGGCGAGGAAGCGATTCATATTATTATCCTATTATGATTCTGTTAAAGCGGCCATTATTTACCCAAACTAAACTTTTCAAGTCCTTTCATCAATTATTATTATATTTTCTACTTTTTCACTAATCATATAATTATCGTTGTATTGCAGCAAATACGACAGCGACATCACAGAAGATTCGGACAACAACCGTAGCGGGCAGAGCGAGAAGAAGCGCGACGATCCCATGGTGGACCTGTTCCCGGATGATGACCACGAGGATAACAGGAACAACAAATGTAAGTGCGGAGCGACTGCCTATCTGACCTCCACAACCCAGTTAGTACTGGGTAATACGATACCCCTTGGTAAGACTGGTTGTCAGACTTTCAAGCCACTGACTCCTGTAACAACTGTCAAAGATCTACAAATGACAGCCGGGACCAACGGCTTAACGTGCTTTCGAAGGCGCGGAGGAAACTCGGTATGTAATGAGTGGACCCATCCACGGACAAACCTAGGCAAGCGCGGCTTAACCATAAAATCGACCCGAGCGTCTGTTATTTATTAAGCTACAAGCTCCTCTTACATTACATCAGCATTACTTTAACCATCTTACAAAAAAGTATAGCGAAGGGTTAGATTATGCTGGGCACTAACTGTACCAGCTGAATTCCCCGCTCAAAAGCTAATTTAAATATTGTCTCGTTCCAGCCATGTCACCAACTCCACCACTACACTTCGCTCAGCAAGTGAACGCAGGCTACGAGATCCCGGCCCGCCTGCGCACGCTGCACAACCTGGTCATCCAGTACGCGTCGCAGGGACGCTACGAGGTGGCAGTGCCTCTCTGCAAGCAAGCGCTCGAAGATCTGGAGAAGACCTCGGGACACGACCACCCGGATGTCGCTACTATGCTCAACATACTGGCCTTGGTGTACAGGTGCGTTTATGAATGCGAAGAAAATGCGTCGAACCGTGCGTGCGTGAAACCTGGTATCAGAGTTTTTACTAAACGTACTGCTACAGATAAATGCAGTGTCACTGACAATAAAAAATAATAATAATCATTTGTTTTTGTGGAAATGCTTGTTGCTGTTAACCACAGGAATAAATATCCATACCTAAAGCATTTATAATACCAGGCTAATGTAATAATGCGCAACGCGGCCAACTTTTGTCGTTACCTCACTCTTGAGACGGAATTTTTTTGTCGCACTCTGGCCAACTCAGATTACCAAACTTTTTGTTTTGTTATCCGGATCTGGTTGGCTCTTGGACAAACGCCTCACTCCATTCGTTCCCTTTTTCTCAGTATTGTGCTTCTTCTCGCTAATTAACCTTTTCACCGCCACGGACTTCAATAGAAGTTCTAGATTTCCGTGCCACCAGCGCCACGACTTCATCAGAAACTCTTAATTTTTAACTACATATCAAACATAAAAGTACTGTATTTAAAGCGTGTAAATCTGATTAATCGATATGACGATACCCTCATCACTACTGTTTACTGTATACTTCGTTATACAATTAGAACTTGGCGCTGGCGAGGTATCGCGTTCTGTGTACGTTGGCGGTGAAAAGGTTAATAAGGAAACCATCCATCCCCTTGCTGTCTCATCAACATGTAATACTAATTATTAAGTGACATTGTCCACAGAGACCAGAACAAATACAAGGAAGCTGCTAACCTACTGAACGATGCACTGTCCATTCGTGAGAAGACTCTCGGAGAGAACCACCCTGCTGTCGCCGCCACGCTCAACAACCTTGCTGTGCTGTACGGGAAGCGAGGTGAGACATATAAGTCATAAAATTAACTGGCGTATCACGAGTCGCGACGTGCCTAGCCGTATCGATCACGCGGCGTGCTAATAAGACGCGCCTTGAAAAGACAGATTAAAAATAAAATAATACCTAACCTAATGATACCTTACCTTCAGATTCAGATTCAGATTCATTTATTCATTGTAAAACATAGGTACATTATAAGGTCTTATTTGGTAATACATTGAGGGCGCTATGTTTTGCCTCTCGGGCGTACAAAGTATTAATACATGCAACATATTTAAAACCAGAAATTAATATAGATACATGAACCACAAACAAACAATTAAATAAATTAGATCATCTATCATGTAATGAGAAAGAATAAAATAATGAATAAAAAATGTCAGCAGTTATTGTATTAAAATGAAAATTGACAGCACTTATTTAAAGAATGTCAAAGAAATTGAATGATGTCATAAATTAAAATTAAATGTCACTAAGGAATAAATGTTACTTATGAAATGTCAGAAATTTTATATCAGCATGTCATTCAAATAATCGGTGATTGAATAATAGCATTTTTCTATTAAAAAAATCTTTAATTTTCTTTTAAAGTTGTGTAAATTTTCATTCTTAATGCTATCAGGAATTTTATTTTATATAATCGTGTAATCCTTCTCATGGATAACCACGTAGATACTATGCCAGTGGTGCACTCAGACAAGGCAAGCGTTTTCAGATTGGTGAAATCAATTCTTTTTAATATTTGGGCCAACGTAGGATTGTTATCTTGAATAAAATGAAAAAGTTCTACTTTTATTTTGATCGTCAAGTTAGTGTGTGTGTCTTGTTCTCGCTCACTCGACACAATATGAAAGCAGCCGTAAAATCAAAAACAAGTCAAAATTCTTCCTTATTCAAGTCCCAATTCATCTTGATCTAATCCAAGACCTCTCTTGTTACCAGGCAAGTACCGCGAAGCAGAGCCGCTGTGCAAGCGCGCGCTGTGCATCCGCGAGGCCGTGCTGGGCCGCGACCACCCCGACGTCGCCAAGCAGCTCAACAACCTCGCGCTGCTGTGCCAGAACCAGGTAATATCCTTGGAAAAAACTTACATCAACATTACCAAAGAAAGACATCGCCTTTATGATTATTGCAGTAGTCATAAAAACCAAGTACAGCTGCGAAATGATTTTATTCCACTTGACGGGACCTTCATTTGCCTTCTAAACGCATTCACATTAAACGAACGAATGTTACCCTTACCCAGCGACTGCAGCCGCTCTGGCCCTATCTGTACTTCGTCAAAGGTGTGACCAAGGAAATTATATACTAACTGGAATGAGGACGTGCAACGGAAAGCCGTTCCGAGCGAGAAAAATACCTAGAGTGGATGGCATCTCTTTCTAATAGGGCATCCATTATTTTACTTACATTTGGGACAGTTTTTTTGTTATAATTTACTAGCACCCTGCTCGGCTCCCCGTTTTGCATGGGTGACAGATTATTCAAAATTATGGGGTATAAAAAGATAGGGCGAAGCCGAAACCTACGCATACTGTAGAACTCTGTAATGGGATAGGTCTATAAAGTAAAGAATACGTAACACAAATTTTCGTTCACGGTGGTCTACATGTTAGGGTACATCCTTCATTTGTAAAGAGATTTTAAAGCGTACAGGGCTGCAATATTCACATAGATGAAGCATGAGCATCTGGCATATTCAAACAACTTAACACGTTTAGTATTTGATAAATTCATTAATCACACTATACATAATTAAATGTATAGTTTTATGTAATTGTTGGTTTTTTTTTGTAGATAGAATTCAAATGTTTATTTTCAAGAAGTTATTTTGTTAATATAAAATTGAGTAATTGATTACGTTTTGCTAATGCATTATAAATAACAATGTTTTGAATTTTGTACGCATTTGAAAAAGATTATAAATATCGATATGGATAATAGAATAGGCGTATTCTTTACAATATTTTCATGATCCCCATTTACATATCTAAATCATTGTCACCCTAGTCGTAATTTGTAAACAAAGTTATGAGAACTAACCTGAAAAAGTAAATTTCATCCAACAAACCCGTCATTATTACACCCCTTCACACAACTCGATTTCACGATACTTAAAGAGGAAGATTTCACTTAAGTAATGTAAAAAGAACTTGATAACGCAAAAATATGACTTCAGCGCGAAATTGTATCGGCCATATTGTTTGTTTATATGAGTGTCAAATGTTGCCATTCAGAAATAACTTAATTTATCAACAATTTAATTTATACTAAGCTTACTTTATTTCGCAAGAAATTATTATTTTAATATTTAGTATTTGAATATTAAATTAATCCCGTTGCGATTTATGTGCTAGTTTAGCTATCAACGCGATTTCCGATTACTAAATTTAAAAAAAAATAAAAAATATTTTTATATTTTTTGTTTACTGGCAATTGTTAGACAAGGACACAATCCACTCTAGGTATCTTTCTCGCTCTGAAGTTTTCGTCCCCCTTTGAATGAATTAAAGTAATATGAACTCTATGTGTTTCAAATAAAGTTCATTTTCAAACGGTTTTTTGATATCAAAATCTTGTTCGTACTCATTCCAGATATATAAGTTCCTTGGGTGTGACAGACAAATCCTGCTGCCGAGGTGGCTTTGAACTAAACAGGATTCCCACAGAACAAGTACAAATAAACGTTACAGTTTTTTCACTTTTACATGACTATAATTTTTAACACTTCATTCGCAGAACAAATACGAGGAGGTAGAGCAGTATTACCAGAGAGCTCTAGAGATCTACGAGAGCAAACTGGGCCCCGACGACCCCAACGTCGCCAAGACTAAGAACAACCTCGCCTCTTGCTATCTCAAACAGGTAAACTTGCAATTTATTTATTAATTAAACAACATAAGAGAGAGATGTACGACGGAGGTAGACTTGACATTTACTACATGTGTTCAAATCGTGCCTGGTGCGCAACACTAGTTGATGACGCTAACTCGATCTTCCTTTCCTTTATCCCGTGGTTAGCGTCTACCCTGGTGTCAGGGTTTTTATGCCGCCGATGGGCCCCTGACTTGGCTTTACATGCCGTTGAGAAATATTTCTCAGGCATGCTGGTTTCATCACGATGTTTTCCTTCACCGAAGCTAGTGATAATTATACAACACGCACGTGAATCCGAAAAATCAGAGGAGCGTGTCTTTGGTTCGAACTTGAGGCCTATGAAACTGCGGGACTGTTCGAAAGAGATACCGTGGCCCTGGAACACAAAGGGCTAATAAGGAACATGGGTGGGTTTTAGTCAGTACAAGTCTGACACTCCCTTCCGCTCCGCCCAAACTGGGGGGGTCATTTGATGATTTCACATCCGAAAAAAAAGCCCTATGAAACTCACTAACTCGACTAAATATAATGACTCCAATGCCGTGAGTGGAAGACTCGTTGACGCTAGCCGGAGTGGTGTCTAGTTAACATGATGTGCAAAGACTTTAGATATTGTTAAACTCGTAACACTGCATCATCATCATCATCATCATCATCAACCTGTGAGTTCCTCATGAAACTGGAAATATTATTATCTTTCCCAGGGCAAATACAAGGAAGCCGAGACATTATACAAGCAGGTGCTGACCAGGGCACACGAGAGGGAATTCGGAACTATCGACGGTAAGTCTTAACATAAAACCTTTAAATTTTCTACTTTACAGTGTACGCACAACGACCAATCAAACTATACAAAACCAGTTTATGCAGATCTCTGATTGTACGGGAAATCTATACGAAGTGAGGCCATGTTATATTGGAAATGTATACTTTGATGTGTCGCTGTGTAGCTGGCCGTGCACATGACACATAATCGAGTTTTAATAAAAAAGGTTGGTTTTGTAGAGTATCGTCTCTATCATGCATTCAGGTATTTCACGTGTGATATTTGAATGAACTTTGAAAGACCTTAGTGACGTAGATTTTTTAGTCTGAAGCTCGGATGTGTTATATTCGCGGCCGGGTATTTACTGTACCCAAGTGCTTGAAGGTTGGGCTTTCGTAAAGTAAGTTTTTTTTCACATAATAGGAGAGATATAATATATTCTATACGGGGTGAAAGGGACACCGACGCGAAAACGGATACCACGTATTCAGTACATCATTCTGAGCCCCGCCGAAAAAAAACCAGCTGTTTCTTACAAAACTGCAATACCAACATGGTCAAAATGTATGGAACAGCTGATTTTTTTTAATAACCAATGAAAAATTTCTATGTAGGGCTCAGAATGATGTACTGAATATGTGGTAACTGTTTTCCTGTCGGTGTCCCTTCCACCCTGTATACCTACCTTTTATTTGCATCATAACTATATTATCTACTGGGAAATAAAAAAAAGAATGAAGCTTTGTTTAATTTAAATGGTTATTTCTATTCTTAAAATTCAAGTTTGATTTTCGTTATTATTTTTATGTATTTTACCTACTTGTATATAAATTGACGTTATATTTTGTTTACCATTTCAGAATATATAGCATCATTAAATGCAAAAAAGCCTCTTAAAAAATAACAGTCAGCTGCGCATAGTATATGACAAATTTTAAGACAAACTAACAAAGTTGACAGAAGATATAATGTACTACTGCGACATTCCTATAGCTTAATAGAATTGAAAATGGCGGCTAAAACTCTAATCAGTTTATAATCAAAAAGGAATGACAAAATATACTTAATCTGCTGATAATGTTCCTACTGATGAGACTGATCTCCTCTCAATAAAAGGACGAGGGTTCATGATCCACCTTGTGGGTCCTGTGTGGATCGGTGTATGTTGCTGATGATATTTGTGTCTTCGACTTTCGACAAAATATAACCAACTTTATTTTGAGCAATGCAAGACACAGTTTCGGAAATGAGAGCTCATGTACTTGCCTTTGTTGATTTCGTAGAAAAGCATAACACTGACTTTTGAGTCGCATAGTCGGGTAACAAGCGTAAAAAGGTATTTTTGTCATTCCTTCAACTACGGTGAAGGCTGTCTAAATAAAGTAACATTTTGACCAAAGCACAAAGTTTTGTTGAGCAATGTATTTTGTAATGAAGTTTTTTTCTTTTTCTGTTCCATATTTTTAAGGAATAGGTATTTGTCTCGACTTAGCTCGAATTTGTACATAGTAAACAAAAAATACAAAAATATTGCATGTTAATTTGTTTAAGTGAGTTTATTTTTTGCTAATTTGTTATTTGTGATTAATTTATTTGTAGGCATAAATTAATATTGAGTGAAATGTTATCCAATTTAGAAAAATATTGATTAATTCTATTTTTATAGTAGGTAGTTGTGGCATGCTATAAGTTGACAAATTATTTTTTACTCGACGCAAAAAAATATCGAATACAAATATTATTTTTACAAACCTGTTGCCTTGAATTTTTACAAGTCGTTAATTGCGTCCAGTAAAAATAATTTATATTTAGATATTTTCTGACAATGTGTTTTCTTTCTTGTTTAGATCTCTTTATGCATTTGATTTAGAATTGAGTTGATTTGTTAGTATTAGAGGCTTCATACTTTTACGTCTTGCCATTAAGTAAATAAATAAATAAATAAAAAATGGTTACTATTAGTTTGTAATGGCTGGTGATGCGTGATAGTTTACAAAAAAGTTATACTCTTTGTCTTGACTGTGATTGAAATGATTCACAGTATCAAGAGCTTATTCATCCAATATGACAATCTCAGTTGCCTTTGCTGAGTTCTAAGGGAATTTGGACGATTGGTGAAGCTATTTTCATTAATTATTTCTTTAATTGCCTTCCGTTGCCTTATTACTTTTAGTTTTTATTTAGAATATCGAATACAGGTAGCTATTTTGTGCAATTAAGAGAAGAACGAAGAGGAGAACGCTGGTTATTGTGATTCGCCTCAAATATAATAAAGTTAGTGATACATTATGGTCGAAAATATTATTTAAAAAAATCATAAGTAGTAATAATTGAAATATTAAATATAAAAACCCTAGATACACAGTTCCTTGCAAATGTCACATCAGAAAGTGTCGTCGATAAATCAAACTAAAAAATCACAAGTTCTGATTGACTAAGCACAACAAGTCAGGTCAGTTCAAATTCGAACTTACACCAACTTCATTAAAATAGTTTTTTAAACGCGAGCAACGCTTGCTATATCACGTTTTTAATTAAATTCCCTAAAAAATATGGCAGTCAGAAACAGTGAAAAGTGCGTACAATTCGAAATTGTGCGCACTTTTTCTGCTGACGTTTTTGAGGTTGTAAGATACACAAGCATAGGGTGGGTTATTTCTATAAATCAATGATACTAATATTATAAATTTATAATGTATGAAATAAAACAAGGCTGAAGTGAAACTACATCCATGCAATAGAGTTACATCCAATTACGATAGGTATAATGGCCAAACTTTTATTTTTATTTAAAAATAATTTTGTTTATCAATTTACTTGTCTACTGCGATGTGTTAATTTCATGTTTTATTTTATCCGATTTTTTACAATGCCTAATGAAACTTGATATTGTTTCCGCACAATAATTGATTAAATTCAATCTCATGACAGCTTTTATCAGAGTCAAATTAAAAGGTTTTACGAATACCAAAGCTATTTCATTAAAGTATTTTTTTTTGACTTTTTTAACATAAATAGAAAAAGCAATTTCTTTCAAAAGTCAAAGATGCCAAATTATTTCCTAATTTATATACCAAATGTAGCAAACCGCTGAATTTATGTAGTGTGCAATAATTTTATATAAATTATATTTATTTACATTAAATGGAAATCGTAAAATGTTTTGTTTATTTATCTTATGAGTTATTTGGGGTATAGGAACAATTGGTATTTTATTTGTAGCAATAGATGACTGCGCAGAACTGGGACAGAGCCGACTAGGAATAAAAAAGATGATTTGACTTCATGGCCAAAATATTTTTTTGATTTTGCAATAATATTAAAAACTTATGAAAATATTAACTGATTTCTGCATACCTGAAATCAAAATTATTGATTTATTTAACAGTTACATGTAAAAGTAAATATACAGTGTTACTATAATCAATATAATAGTTTAACTCAAAACATTTTTTTTTAAATTCTAGAAAAAGGCGATATTTTATTTCGTAATATTTATTAATTAATCAAACAGCAAAAGCATTCTCAATGTTGCCAGCTTTCAGAATGCTAAAATGACTGATTGTTCCCATACTCTATCCCATCCCTGTACCATTATACTACAGCATAACACAACTAGAAATGGCTTCAAATTGTGGTTGCATGGTACTGTCCCTCAATTGGTGCGATGTGGATGATGTTATACGAAACTAAACCTTAGGTGAGTGACACAAGTTCGGATACTGTGTGGCACAGGTAGGAAAGGCAAAGTACATTACACCTTTTTACCAATTTTTGTTGTTTTTATTTTTGTATGATTTTTTATTATTATTTGTAAACGTCTTTTGCCAGTGTGTCACACCTTCCCGACTTGTGTCACATTTTATTTTATAATAGAAATAAGTTGGCTATGGCTTTTTTTTATTATTTATGGCTTTTTAATTTATGATACTATTTCATATTTTCTTGGGCATGAATGGTTTTGGATTAATGGGGAACTCGGATAAATTATTTTGTTATCTGGCAAACATCGATTTTTGTGAATAGGAAAATGCTGTACCAGAATAAATATTTGACTTTGCATAAAACTTAATATGCTTATAATATGGCCTATGGGCCTTTTGTTTCACTGCAGTTATTGGTCACATTACCCTGAACAACGGGCTCATATTATACACGGTGTAAGGGATATCAGAACCCAAACTTTTACCAAGGAACCATGATGCACCCTCAGCGTAGAAATTATATGTAGGTTATTAAAAAAAAATGCTGTTTCTTACAAAAGTTGCAATATCTATACGGTCAGTTTTTATGGGACAGCTGATATTTTTAAAATAACGAAAAATCAACGAACCAAACGAGCATGCCTGAGAGATAATCTCGAAGGCATGTAAAGCCAAGTCACAGGTCTATGGGCGGCATAAAAACTCTGACACCAACTTATGCACTAACCACACGAAAAAAAAAAATGCAAGGTAAAAGTTTTTGCTACGAATTCGAAATAAGTTAACCTAGCCACAAAAATCAAGATGTAATGTCATCAATGTATTGTCGTTTAAACCTCTTCGCCTGTGTGCTGTTAACATTATGTTATCTAAACGTTATATACATGCTATACGTATGTTTCCAGGTGACAACAAGCCCATCTGGCAGGTGGCTGAAGAGCGCGAGGAGAACAAGCACTTGCAGAAGGAGAATGCTCCTTATGGCGAGTACGGAGGGTGGCATAAGGCTGCCAAGGTAAGATAGACTTTATGGCATAAGAAATTGAGCATCTACATGTAACAAATGATTGAAAATCGCATCTAAGCCACAGTCACAACATTAAATTCATCTGTCTAGTCTTTTCCAGTCCGGGTCGGCTTCCAGTCCAGTCATTTACATGGAGCGACTGCATATCTGACCTCCACCCACAACCCACTCAGTACGGGGTTTTACGAAACCCCTTGGCAAGACTGGTTGTCAGACTTTCGGGCCACTGATTACCTGTAACGATTGTCAAAGATCTACAAATGACAACCGGGACCGGGATCGGGAGGAAACTCGGTATGTAATGCGTGGTCATATGCGCGGACCAACCTGAAGATCGACCCGAGCGACTGTTATTATTTAGCCACGAGTTCGTCCCAGCAGTCACAGCGTTTAATTAAAAGGTATCAAAGATAGTAGGAACAGTAAAAAGAAGATATTAAAATACTGGTATTCAGATGCACCCGGTTAGACTGGAAGCCGACCCCTTATTCGGTGGGAAAAGGCAAGCAGGTGATCAATAAGAAAATAGTAATGCTAACCAAATACCTTTCTCTCCGCAGGTTGATTCCCCAACAGTAACAACGACACTGAAGAACCTGGGAGCTCTGTACCGGCGCCAGGGCAAGTACGAAGCCGCAGAGACGCTCGAAGACTGCGCGCTCCGCAGCCGGAAGGAGGTAACCACTACTCCAGCTAAAGATAAATAGAGAATGGGATGACAGAGTCAGAGTGTCGCCTTACGTTAAGAGATGTCGCCTACTTAATACCTTAAAACTGATAGTATAAAACCTATATTTCAATGGTATTGTCCATGAAGTTTCTTGCCAGTTTTAGTCGATAGGTCTTGACTTTTTCGAACAATGGAATTTAGTTCTTGAATCACACTAAGCTTTTTAACATAAACTAATTGTTGTTGCGTAGAGTTCAAATATGATTGCATCTAAAAACAAATTTTTAAACAAAAACAAAAAAAAAATCAAATCAAATCAATCAGTAAACATGGTAAACCGTTTCTAGTGTTAATGTTACATTTTTAAACCTATTATAATGGTGCATTTTTCTTCAAATTATTTTTTAAAGAATTAAAGCCTCCTTTCAACATCGTTCATATGATTGAAATGTATTCTTTGTACACAAAGAGCCATAGTGTTGAGTAGGACACATCTTTTATAATGAAGTAGGATGGGATAATATTATGATTAATATAAGCATTTTCTAACTTACATGTGTGAGTTTGTGCACTTGAATTTGCATAATATGTGAGGGGTTTATTTATGAAGTTGTTCACAGTGTGGTTTTAATTATGCTAACACAGTTTTCTTACACTACAGTGAAAATTGTTGCACTATGAAGTAGTTAAGATTTAAAAAAAAAATCGCAACATTATTTACTTTCAAATGCTAACGTAATTTTTATATTTTATTTATCTAATATGAACTCTTATTGTATTCTTCTATTTCACGGTTTTAATATGCTTAACAACGACACGCACACATAAATTACAATATTTATTTACTTAACGGATTTACTCATGCCACAAGTTGTTTGGTTAATGTTAATGAAATTAGGGAATATTGACAAAAATATATTTAAAAAAAAAATAGAATATGAATCTACTTTATATATTTACCTTTAGTTCAAGGAAATAATATATGGATAATACCACCCTCTTATTTCACATTTTTATTACTGAGGGTGGTATTATCCACATGTTAATTTCTGCTTCGAAGTTAAAGTAAACATCTTATCCAAACTCTGGTCATTTCCCCGATTTTCGTTAACATTCCCTAGACAATGTGGTAAAGAATTATAGTCCGGAAAAAAAAATACAACGAATTCTAGCACAATTTAACGTACAAATAATTCATTTTGCACGCTGCCTAGCACGTACAGCAAGTAAGTCACGAACAACAACGCTAATTAACAATTATCGCTTAAAATGTTACGATTTTACAGGTGGCTGATAATTGGCGATGACTTTTTTTTTCAAAATTATTATGTTTTACTTAACGAGTTATAGGAATTTTTGTCTCTTTCTAAATTGGTTTTTAGCAGTTATGGATGGCAATCGATTTCAATATTTAGACAAGAATAATTGCCCTAGAAAAAAAAATTATGTAAGTAGGTTTGGACAAGTCGTCAAAAACAATTTTTTTAATAGGTGAGGGTCGATGTTTCTATCTATCTGACTGCTCTGAGAAAGAAACACCGAAACAAACTCAGAGGCAAGTCTCTTTGACGTCGTCATGGTCAGATCATCTGAGCACCGTGCCGTAGCGTCTGAACTTAGAATATAATTCTGAGAAAGCTTTACCGCTTAAGTTTCGCACCCGAAGAAATGTAGCCTTTCGGAAAAGCCATATAAATAACACAAGAAGCTATCTCTCAATATCCTTCTCCATTTCTCAAATCTTCTGTCGTCTGGTTGACGAATCCTTCCGTTTCAATAAAGGATGGGTATTTTCGACCCTGTTCCTCATACCTCTGTAATTCAATAGGACCTGAATCGATAAAAGTTTCGAAACATCTTAGGTCATAAACCAAAATTCCGAAGCAAACTAGCTAATAAACTGGTGACTGGTATAGGCATTGGACATCGTGAAGCAGTCCCGCGCCCGTAGCGGGCGCCACGGCAGCCGCGAGAGCATGGAGCCGCACCAGGAGCAGCACGACGAGGTCAGCGCCGCGCCCGGCCTGCCGCACGCTTAGGGGCCGAGGTGGCTTGCTTTCATCGGGGGATAGGGCATTGCACTTACTTTTATACATATAGTGGGGTGCAGGCGGGTTGCACTTAGAAAGTAATGACAATTTTTTATTGTCTTTTGAGAGGTGCCGCTCCGGTTTCTGGCAGCTCAAATTCGCTTTTACCGCGAGTCACTTGCGTGCGTTTAGTGTGATCATATTTGAAAACATAATTCTGTCTTTTGTCATCTTCAAACGATTGACAGAAACAACGATATTTTAAATACGATTAACGCTAAACGTGTTTATTGATTGATGGTGCAATCGTGCCTTAGTGTAGAAGTATTGGTCCAGCGAAGGCGTTGCCGTCGCGTTGTCCAAGCTGCGTACACTTTCGACGAACACACGCTGAACCAACTATAGACGCCAAATGTGGTCATTTAATCTACTAATAAAGCTGTTGGCATTTTAGTATACCAATCTCTACAGCTAAGACTTGATAAGCTATTAGAAACCGTGGTTGGGTATCTTTCAGCAATAACTGCAGTAAAATCGATCAATTTATGTAAAAAATAAGACAAAATTTGGGAATATAAAACACAGCATGAAAAAAGCTTCACCTAAGGAAATCAAGCCACCTCACAGCTAAGTTGGTTGGGTTATCAAAGCACTGGGTTCTCAATGTCGTGATTCGTCCCGCACATCAACTTAATACACATCTGATTGGAGCTTAACACTTCGCATGTCCGGCAATTGTCACGTAGTATGCACCGGTGTAGCACAGGACGCGATACTCAACCTGCGGTCTGCACAAAGGTGACATAGAAAGAGTATTGTCAAGAATGGGGCATGTTGACATGTACCACAAATTGTTACATTTTATATTGTCTACGGTCTTTTGTCCTCAACGTCTGCAGCGCACTTTTAAGAGCGTTTATACAGAAAGTGGGCAACGTCGCAAATAGCTGTCAAATATTTCGCTGTTTTGATTAATTTGACAATATTACTGTATGGAATCGTATTCGTCGTAATCTTATTGGTATCGTATTTCTTATTACCATACTGTAATATTGCCAAGTTAATTAAAACAGTTAAATATTTGACAGCTATTTGCGACGTTGCCAACTTTTTGGATGAACGCTCTTAAGTGCATGTTACAACTGAACGAGACAGAAATATCAATAAAACGCGATGGTGATCGTTCGCAACCGTTTATTTTTTCCATGGAGGAGTACTAAATACAGTTTCAATAGTAAAAATCGCCCTAGTCCGACGGAATAAGGTTGAGTATTGCTACATAGCCATATGTGCCGTCGTATAAAGCTACAGTTTCACATATCAAATAACGGCTATGACAGTTCGCGTGATCGTTCTCTTGAATTTACCCCGTTCCCCCTGATTTTTTATATTATGTTTTAAGTTATTTTTTGCGGTGCTTTAAATATGTTTGTGGTCCTATTTACACTTAAGGCTTTATGAAAAACAAGATGGCCAGACTTGCAATATTTCATTTCAAATATATATACATTGTTCAATTAATGAAATATAAAAGTAGGGTTCTAAAATATTTATAAGAGTTTTAGGACGTTTAGCGGTTTAATACTTAATTTTAAATGTGTATGTCTAGTTAGGGTGCTGGCTTCCAGCATATGTTCACAGCCACCTTTCATTCACTCAGGGTCCATAGGTGTATCTCATTGGGCAGCGTTGCAAACATTTTGATGCTTTATGTCCTCATCACACTTTCATACATTTGTTTATATGTGGTGTCGTGTTTATTTTATATGTTTATTTTTGTTTTATTTTATGTTTATTGTTGGGTTTGTGAGTTGGATTCATATAACTTGTGATAATATGAAACTGATTCCTCCTATTATATCAATTATTCTGATTATTATACTATTTTCTGTTGTTTCCCATTGGTGCACAAAAACTATGCCTACTTTGAAAGTATTCAAAATTAAGTGAAGAAAATTACTGCATTTTTTTAAACCATATGACGTATTTGATTGACGATCGTAATTTCGACCGACCCGCGACGACCATTGTCGCCAATAAGTATTTAAAAATAAATTATTGTAAAGGCACTAGTCCGAAGTCAACCGTAAACTGTAGCGGCCAAACTGCCCAATTGCTATGACAGATTGCAGCAATACGACTTGTTTCTAAGTAACTCAAAGAGCAAGAAAAAAAAAAAAAGCTCAGAAATGGCGACATTCCCGCCTGTTGCCGTTTTCATAGAATAACAGAGAAATCAATCTTTTCCCAGAGATCTGTCATTGCGAATGAGTGGCCGTTACAGTTGCTATCGCCTTCGGAATCATACCTTCACTTTCAAACGTTAATTCTACAGCACAAAATTTATATATACATACTTTCTAAGTAAGCTAGTTGAATAACTACCACCTTTTAGTTCTGCAGCTTCTTACACACCACCCGTTATTTTTTTATTTGCACATTTTATTTTTTGTTTGTTTCCGTTATAGGGCGCGAACCAAGCGAGCGAACCACGCATGAACCTAAAGTCAAAGCTGTTCAATGCGCTAGGCATCAACACTGGCAGCAATCCGCCTCACCAGTAGCCACGTAGTGTACACTAGGGTTTAAGTTGTCACTGCTTTACGCACATGGTCCTTTAAACTAATACGATGTGTAGGCAATGGCTTTGTGATGTCTACTATGCTTGCTTTCGTGATGCGTAGTTAGAAACGTCATTATTCTTTTTTTAGTCTTTTGAAAAAAGGACAATATTGTGCTGTTTAATGTGAGATTATTGCAGTGTATTAAACAGCTGTTATTTTATTAAATTAAACTAATAATAATATAGTTTCAGTCAAGCTTATTATGAAGCAAAAACAAAACTATTGCTTATATTTCGTACTCGACTAATGTCCGCTCACTATATTAAGGATCACGTGCGTTCCACACTTAATTTGCCGTCATTTTGAATTTCTTGATCAACAAACATAATGCTATTTCTCAATGGCCTAAGCCTTAGTTAAGATTTATTCAAATGAAAAGCATTTTATCACAACAAATTCAAAATGGTCGTGTAGTAGCTTAGTATTATTTATTAGCATGCGATATAATTTTAGTAAAAATAAAAGTTTTTGAAAAAAAGAAATAAAAAAAAATATAAATTACAAATGAACGTGTGATAGGAGCATGCCAGCGAGCCGTCCTGCTATAGCATACAATAGTTTGTTTATAAATAAAAATAAAGTATCAAGACGGTGTATGTATGCTGTTTTATATAGTGACACTTAGTCATTTGTTGCTGAAATGCATTTTATATAACCAAGTCGTTTGATATCATTGGATTCTGTTCTAGAATTGAGAGTATTAAATCATTATCTTATGTATGTACATATATTTTAATTTTATAGGTGCATATTCTCACTTGTGCTAAACATTCACTATTTTACTTTTCTAGAAATCATTGTCTTTGTTCTAGCAAGAACCTAGGTATCAGCAAAAAGATATTGATTATATAAAGTGTACACAAATTTTGAGAATTTATAAGCTGAATTTTGCATTTATAATCATTGAAATATTTATAAATATTATCATTACAATAATTTTTATTTTATTAATAATTAATTTGCGCATGTTTAAACAACGATTTTATTCGCTTACAATATCAATTTTTAATTTACTGATTGTATTTTTAATCAATGTATGTCATGTTCTTTGTTATGAAGAATGCATGAATGTGAATTTTATTATTGTGAACGTTTAGCTTTACTCAACCTAGGGAAAATACTTGTCTTTTTAGAACGCAATTTTAGGATATTCTAGTTTTAATCAATAAAAGTTCTATACAAGGAACGCGAATGCAACTTGTGAAATCGGCCTAGTTTATGTGAAAGTCAATGTTATCAACATTTTCTTTCGCGACAAGCTGTACGGTTGAGTATAGCTGTTTTATCTGTTTTACCAATAGTCATGTTTTATCATTAGCATCAGTAATTTTATGCTTAACTTTCATTCCAGTGTTAGCGTATGTCGATCTAAGCTTTATGTGAGAGTAGGTGATAAATATTATTATATAGTATTTTTATATACACTGAATTTCTTTTAAACTATGGGGGTGCTTGAAATGTGGATTTTTTCTATGTACATTAGATTACAATATCGGCATAACTTTAACAGTTTTTTTAAAAGAATCTCCCTTTAACAACCGCCACGTCACAGAGCAATGAGAAATATTTTTTTATTGTCTCGATATCTACGTCGAATGGTAATTATAAAAATTGTTAATAAATATAATTTATGTAACATTATTTTTGGTTTTATTTATTTTTATTTCGGAAGAAGGTGAGTCTACAGTGTTATGCAATTTATAGCCCACGAAGCAAACAAGACGCATGACAAACAAACCAACAGACACACAAACACAATGTTAATAACGGCTTTCGCTGTTAGAGTAGATGCATGGTTGGCATCTCATTCACTAACTTAATGTTTTGTAAAATTCATAATCACTACTATCCTACATACTAGTTACACTTTTCTGTCATTGTAGAGTTTGATTTATCTGTGGTTATTTCCCGCCATTTTCGTTTTGATGTTCCTGGCAAAGGTATATATTTCATTCATTCTAGTTATGAAACTCCTCCGTACTTAAAAAAATCCTTTTGAAGTCGAATCGAAATCTATCTCAAAATTCCAAAAAGACTGGCCTATCAATCTTTCAATCAGACCTTACTTCTCATCAACAACTTTTTCATATTATTTTGAACAAAATGGAGTGTAAATTGCATAACACGGGGGCAGGATTGTGGCGCGGTGTCTCGGAGCGCGAGTTTCTCGAAACTGCGCGAGTCGCTGCGGCGCTCGTCCGCGCGCCTGTTCGGTCGGCTCGCGGGCCGCCACTCCGCCCACCTGCCAACCGACGTAGACTTCACCGACCCTGAAAGGTAACCACGACACTGCAGTCACCATGATGACAACTCCAGCATAATACTGGTACTGCACAAGCGCATAGTGTATGACGAAAAAATATTCGCATTACTTAGCCAATACAAAATTGACCCTCGCTCTTGTAACTGAAAACACAGTATAGTGAAGCCTGGTTCTTTTGTCTCTTAAATAAATTGTCTGTGGAAATTGTATTCAACTAAATAAGATGGCGGTGTTAGTTCCGACTATGGCCACCAAAAAATCATGTCACACTCTTCTTTGCAACTGAAGTTACTAGTTTCCAGTTACGAGCGCAGGGCGACTGAAATAAAGTTAATTTTGTGTTAAGGTGGAAGCGCCAGGGTAGCTCGCGACATACTAATTTTCTTACGTTTTTTTTTGCAAATTCCCAGTCATTGTCAGGCTGTACGTTGAACAAAATATGATTTGCGGCCGTAATACGCATGTATTTACAGAATTATAATCATTAAAATCCAACCATCTAACTTTTTCATGAAATAGTCATTCAATGGGATTAAATGAACTTTAAGGGCTTGATTTTAATGATTTTAACTCTGTAAAGCCATAGTTGTTACGGCCGCGAACATATTTTAATAAAGATACAACCTGACACTGAATTGCAAAAAACCTATTATAATTTCGCGAGCAACCAGGCGCTTTCCCCTTAACGAATTAAGGCGAATATTTGTGCGAATAGTTTCAGTGTAGTGCCAGGCCCAACACATACCGTGTCCCCGAAGAGTAGGTTTCTCAAAAACAGAAAAAACCTATAGTCAAAAAAGTTCTGTAATGGATTTCTTTTATGCCAGTATTGTGATAGAAATTGGTCTGTATGTCTTTGTAAATTAAGGTTTTCGCAAGCTAAGCTGATTTCTGCTTGATATCGCATACCTTTGCTTAAATTCGGCTTGATAATATTATATCTGGTGTATGGTATTTTTATTCAACAAGTTGCAGTAAAAACATCTAATTTCAGGTAAATGATTTATAACTATTTTAAATCATAGCACATGCCAGTGTGTTGCACTAATCTTGTCAATTCTTTGAACCAAAAAAAATGCAAGACACATCTATGTATCAGCAAGTAGGTATTGTTTCTAAGAAAATGCTATACATACAATACACTTGCACTAATTTCCACTTTTAATGAAAAGTCTACATGTTGCCTGCATATGTCGCTATTTTTTATCTTTTTGTTAATAACAATCCAGATTTAATTTCTTAACTTTTCATTTCAGAACCCGTATTCTGTTCTCTTAATATAATTTACATGGAGTAACAACATTCATAAAAAATAATGATTCCACTTTCTTTTGTTTTAATTACAATTTCAGAACCAATATTCTTTTTTCATAACAAACAATTTAACAATCACCCGCCTTATTTCGTAAAATCTTATTTGACAAACTACTCAGACGCCATCTTTCTTTCCCTGTAGCATGAAGCGCGCAAGCTCCCTGTCCGCGCTCAGTAACTCGAACCCGGCCAGTCCGCGCCACTCACAGCAGCGGTAGCCGACAGCAACCACCAGGACTAAGACCATCATCAGATATACCACCATCACTTTCATCAGACTACTGGCATTACAGTCATGACCTTTGATGAAACAATGGCTACGTAAACAGTGCCTGTTCTACGATCTCTGGTTGATAAAAAATTGTACGTAGATGTTGATGTTACATGGGTGTTACTTATTTAAAAAAAAAAACAATCTTATAATATCGACTTGGTACAAAGAGTATAGGGAGCGGTTAATATTATATCAGATTTTGATGACAAGGAATTTTAAACATTTAGGATTAATAATTTGATATTCCTCACACACCAGATGTATGCTTGTTCTTTTCTCCAAAAAAAAAACTGCTACTCACATAATAATAGGTGTTGGTAAGATCCTACATGCTACACATCCACATTATTTTTTCATTTTCGAGTTTAAAATCTATACAATAAAAGTTTACCGATTGGCTTAGCTTCAAACTCAATTCTGAGGAGCAGTAGGAAATAGGCTGTTAACGAAATTATTTGCAGTTACTTCAATGAAATGAAAATTTAATTATTTAGTAATAAATTGTTCCTTCAGATCACTCTTGCTAACTGGCACTAAGCATGTCGGCCCATTCTTAATAAAAATATATGAACAGAACGTTAAATTCGTCTGAAAAATAAAAATAGCATCCAAATTTTAAAAAAATCTAGGAAATAGTACTTTCAGTCGGCATGTGCAATAGCTAGGTACTTACTTCAATCACTAGAGTGGCTTTATTCGTAGATCCCGTACTTAGTAAGGTAAGCATAATTTTTATAAAAAGCGTAAAAATGGCGGGAATTGTCTATGGCCCGTAGGAAGTTGAAGAAGAAAAGTGTGAAAGAAAATAACCACATGATAGTATTGATTGGGTATTAATTGAATTAGTATTTAAGTTTTTATTTCCAGCAAGGTGTCTAATAAACTTTATTTTTATTTAAAGCTTTCATTGTCTCCGCATTTAAAATAATATTGGTATTGTGAAAGTTACTGTCGGATTAAATAAAAAGCCTGATAAGTATTCGTAGGTGCTACTTTTTAATTTCGACATGATAGATTATAATTATTAGGTATGTACTATTATTTTAAGAAAAACGGAAACCCAATATATATTATTTGTTAGCTATTGTAAAAGAATCTACTATCTGGGAACAAATCAAAAGCAAAAAGTCTATTTTGACTGGAAGACGTTTTGCAAAAATAAGAACTAAGTAGATATCCACGTAACCATGCAACATAATGGTTAATTCCTTTTTTCAAACGTGATCTGGCAGTAACTCGTAAACTATATTTTTCTAAGTAGAGGCTTCGGCTCAGTGTATTGTAATCATAATCAATCTTATGTGATAAACCTGCAACTGCAAGGGCGCTTGTGTAACTTATTGACTAAATATTTTTATTGACAGTGATTTTAATAAATAAAAATCATGTTGACGATTTTGTTGTTTCATTAAAAAGATGTATCCTGAAATCCCCTATAAAATTCAGGAAATCAAATTCGCTTGCTTTTAGAACCTACATAGGTACAGTCACGAGCACCAATATGTAAACACTTAACAACTTTTAAAAGTGTTTTTCTTCTACTGTTCTGATTCAAATGTCATGTTCTTACGAACATAGTATTCTGGAACTCATATTTTTATGAAAAAGATCCTATCTCCAAGTTACAATCGTTATTTCTCGCGAAAATTGCATTTGAATTTAGGAGAGTGTGTACATATTGGTGCTCGTGACTACTTTCTTAAATACGATAAACTTATACTGTCACTTACGAGATATCTTATCTATGATCGCGGGTTGATGAACATGAAGCTCAAAATAATGAACAATCACGGAAGATATCCCGTAAGTGATAGTTTAAGTTTAGTTGTAAACCGTGAAAGCTTAAAACAGTGTTTAAATTCACACTGTTCACTTCACAATATAGAAAGTTATAATGAATGACGCTTCTAGCACTTGAAACTCGGTAGGACATAGTTATGTAAGTTAGGTATCTACCAGTAGCGAAGGGTCAATTTTTGTAAGAGGTAACCCGGAGTACATATCTCTAATGTGATTATATTATTTGTCTATAGAATACTGACTGTGCCATTTTTCAAAGGGAAGCCGGTAGGAATCGAGTTGTATGGAACCTTCGCCACTGGTACTTACCAAAATCAGGTTCAGAGTAATTCAATGGGATACTTCGTTATAGAAAATGGGAAATTTATTAGAGGAAGAAGTCGATTTTTGAGTTTATAAATAATACAACATCATCTGCCTAGCCTTTCCCAACTATGTTGAACCCAACGGCTTCCAGTCTAACCGGATGCAGCTGAATACCAGTATTTTACATGGAGCGACTGCCTACCACCACCGCTCAGTTAGTACTGAGTTATACGATCCCTAACCCTTTGTAAGACTGGTTGTCAGATTTTCGGGCCACTGACTACCTACCTGTATTAACGACTATCAAAGATCACACGACAACTGGGACCAACGGCTTAAAATGCTTTGCGAGGCACGGAGGGAACTGTATGTAGCTAATGGGTGGTCAGATGTAATACAACGCAAGAATAGACAATAATTCTTTTACATATCGCATTAGATCGCAGTGGGAAAATATCTGCTTATAATATAGTAATATTTACCGAAAGATGCTGCAAGCTAAGTTGAAATGCCCTTAGGTACTACAATAAGTAAATAAACTCAATGAACATGAAAATATTCGTAGCGATGACCCAGATATTTCGTCACAGCTATAATAAAATAAAGCAGTAGTTACAATGAAACAAGTAGTGTCCGAAATAAGACAACACAGATATAATGAAGTGCCGACTATAAATAAAGAGTGTTATGTGTTTAATCGCGTCTGCTAAGCTCATCAGCGCCGCAGCCAATGTATGCGGAGATAG
Organism: Noctua comes; assembly: GCA_963082995.1. Taxonomy (NCBI): domain Eukaryota; kingdom Metazoa; phylum Arthropoda; class Insecta; order Lepidoptera; family Noctuidae; genus Noctua; species Noctua comes. The sequence continues at coordinate 2,605,630 of OY720279.1, read as the reverse complement.
GGGTGTGCGAAGTGAGTTTATCACTATCCGTGACTGTAACTCCGTCTCTGTTGTGTCGGAAAATCACACAAATCATCATTCATCAGTTCACACTCAAGCTCTACCTGTTGCCAACAGTGTCCAAGATAACGACATCTAAGTAATTCAATTTATTCATCATCTGCCTAGCCTTTTCCCAACTATGTTCGAGTCGCCTTCCAGCCTAACCGAATGCAGCTGCATACCAATATTTAACATGGAGCGACTGGCCCACTGCCTATCTGGCCTGCATAACTCAGTTACTGGATAATACGATACCCTTTGGTAAGACAGGTTGTCAGACTTTTGGACATCCCACTGCCGCTACCATTGCCGACCGGGATTCAGTAAAGGAAATATCTTTGTGACAAAAAAAAATTCGCACGTAAGCACTTACTCTAAGTACAATAGGGCAATCAAGCTAGATTTTCAAGATATTTGAAATTGTTAATAAAAAAAATTGTGCCAGCATTGCCAGCGGACCAAACTATGTTACTAAAAGAAGGCAAGCATATGGATTATGAATTGGTTTTAAATGGCGGGACGAACTTTGTGTCTATGCTTATTTGTCATCCTTCATCATCGTCCTGCCCTTGTTAAATTCTACTTGGGGTCGGCGCAACACGTTTTCTTTTTCCATTCTCCCCTGGCAGACGTCACGGCATCATTTACTCCTTTCTCATTCATATCAGTCTTCACTTATTTGTCTTCCTTGAGAATCGAAAAGAAGTAGCGCAGAATCGTGACCATTGGAAAGAATGGAGGGACAGGGGAGCCGTTGGACAATCATCACCATCATCTGCCTAGCCTTTTCCCAACTACGTTTGGGTGGGCTTCCAGTCTAACCGGATGCAGCTGTATACCAGTATTTTACATAGAGCGACTGCCTATCTCACCTCCACAACCCAGTTAGTACTGGGTAATACGATACAGACTGGACCGTTGGACAATATGGGCTAGCAATAATAATAATTTATATGGTAGGGACAACCCTTATAATCATAAACAGGACGCGAAAAGAAATAGTCATAACTTTATTATTATCTACTAAAGCTGTCTCATTTGGGCACCTCTGACTCGGAGCAGATCTCTGAATCGTGAAGTCATCTACTGCACATGCGATGTAGGTAAGTAGATAAAGACATTCTTTGTCATTTCTACCGTAGATAATAAGTAGGTAAGGTCCTTAGGTCATACAGCAGCGTCACGCCTTTATTCCGGGAGGTGTAAGCAGTAGTAATTATGATGTTGATGACACACTAACTAAGTAAGTACAATATTTTCTTCACTACACGACACCGAAATTAATGCCTAAGTAAATATTCTATTCTATCATGTTCTAAATATTGCAGCACTGTTTTAATCGGCACTATGCCGTGCGTTGTAATTCAAAAATCACAAAGCGTTTTTAGGTGTCGTCTATTAAAAAGTACTATATTACTCAGTAAACCAAAATGGGTATCTACCTATTTTCAGAATAACATTCAGCATTCATTAACCAATCAATTAGATCCAAGAAAGAATCAATAAAAATCAACGTATCAACACCAACCAATAATTCGTCGATCTCTGTTGTTATAACGAAGCTAACACAACAGCAGGAGGGGCAGTGACTCAGCTCAGTGACTAGTGAGCCAGCAGAGATTCAGAAGGGCAGTAATAAGAAACGTAATTGCTTGGCCACGAGCTAATACGTACACTCAATGTGCTGTCATACCGACTGGACCTGACTGGCTGCAGCTCGCCTTTGATCCAGGAGGGGGTGCAGAATGACAAGCAAATCTGATTTGTAAGAGTTATGTAGGTATATTATTTACGGATGCAGGTCTAGTTCTTCAAAAGAATCTAAGATGCAAGAGCGTGCGAAGCGAGCTCAAAAAATTTGGTTAGAAGAATTATACACTTTATGTCGACTTATTTGAAAAGTCTGGATTAAATTCAATCTATTGTTATAAATATATTAGATATTATCCTATTTTAGCCTAAAAAAATATTTTCTTGGGCGTGATTCTACTGCACGCTACAATTTATTACGTACTTACATAATCCGTGACATCTGGCAGGAAAAGTTATCCCTTAAAAAAAACCTGAACCTGTCTCTAGACTCTAGAGTCTAGAGGCTGCCCCTCTGGGCAGCCACCCCCCCTGCTTTCCTTGTTGACGACCACGATATTTCAATAAATTGTCCATTAAAGACCGAAATCCGGTCCAATCGGTTTGACCGCACAAAAATGCTTAGTGCATGTCACGACTCGACTTGCGACACGAAGGAAACAAGTGAGGCACGCGCTTGTCTATTGTCAAAGTCGCATCGCCTGAGGTCGCGGATAGGGCCTTAGACGGGCAGTAAAAAGTAAAAACGTAAGAGTCGTCATAAGTTGCTCATCGTGGACGTACGCGCAGCTGCCAAAACATGAAGCGAAGGGTGCGTGCGCGCAGCAAAACGAACGAGGATCAATTTGATGATTACTTTGTTTGTCATTATGTGGTAGAAATTGTCACCGCGCTTTTGTTCTTAGGAAATAAAAAATGGTCTTTTCGACTGTTCCTGACTTTCATTGATGCCTACCGATTTTAAATTCGACTTTTCTTAATCGGTATAATTCTGTACTAAATAGTACATTTTGATACAAGTGGGGAAACTTTGTCATTGGTCCATAGAAATACGACTTCCCGAATCGAAGCGTTTGTGAATATGGGGGCATAGTTAAAGTCAATAACACTGCTAATCAATAAGCCGACTCCGAGCGGGAAGTGCAAGCCAGCCGTGTAACCATCCTGGCGGAGCGACTCGCGTCTGCAGACAACCCGGCTACCGGCAGCGGCACTGCCGCGTCCTACAGTAGTAACTAGACGACCCATTACATCGATATCTCATCCGCTTTATCGACTTCCCTACTCACATCCATACGGACCTACCAAAGTAGCTAAGATTAAAAAAAACTATTGTTGTATCACAACATTATAAAACACAGTAAACGCAAAAACTATCGAAACTAGGGTTTTCGTACGGCTACGGTTTTCACCAAGGAACGGAGTGATTCATGTGGAAGGTTATAAGTTTATAAGTAATTCATTAAGGTTTTGTGTAAATTGCCTGAAATATGATGATAATTGTTGAAGATGTCAGAAAAATCATGCCGACTGGGAACTTTACTGGTGTTCGCCGCGCCAACCAATAAATTGAACTCTATTATTGGTTGCTTTTATATGAGAACAATGTAAGTATTAGTATTGTTCCCCTTAAAAAGATTTATTAAAATTGATACAGTTTATCATGTATGTCTAAAAAAAATTTGGCATTCCTAGGTTCTGCTACCCGTGCGAGGCCGGGTTGCTATAGTAAGTAGGAATAATCAGTAAGCTTTGAAAGTTCGATTCCCAGCTAGGTCAGGCAGTGTAAATGGGTTTTTCCATTAGGAACTTCTCAGTAGCAGCCACAGAATCTGGAGTCGTGGCTGGTTGATAGCAATAGGCTCGCTACTACGTGGGTCTTAACAATAACTGGCGAAATGTGGGTGTACCTATTCTAAGGACTTAGGTACACCTCTGCCGAACCCTTCAGGGTTACAGGCGTGATGTTATGTTAATAAGTAAAAATAGTTCAAAAAGTTCGATGTAATAACATCGAACTTTTTGCGTACCTACCAGTAGCGAAGGGTCAATTTTTGTAAGAGGTAAGGTACAAATGTTTAGTGTGATTATATTATTTGTGTATAGAATACTGACTGTGCCATTTTTCAAAGGGAATCCGGTAGGAATCGAGTTGTAAGGAACCTTCGCCACTGGTACCTACCTACAATACCACACCACCTACCGTAGCTTAGGTACACCTCAGCCTAACCCTTCGGGGATTACATGCACGATGTTATGTTTTTTTTAAGTAAGTATGTAGATATACTGTAGCGACGATACTGTGTTTTATTTCGCTACAATACGCAATGTACTAAGTGAAGTTGTAAGACCGACAATATTTTACACTTATTACCCACCCTTTTAGGAAACCGGATATGATGAAAATCTTTTGTGTGTTATTTGCACTTCCAATATTATCTAGCAAATGTATTAATAACTTTAAAAACTCACATAAACCTTTCATCACATTTAAAAGTTCTTAATTACTTGCTCACCGTGAGAAACAGAGGGCAGAGGGCCGTCCCTAGGGGCACACCACTGCCCCATGTTAACAAGACTCAGAGCGGTCGCACCTAAATCACTCGATTATATTAATCGATTTGTAAATAGGAAGTATTCGATTAGTATGATGTTATTGTTGACTAATTTGTTGGTAAATTGATTGCCTTTACAAGTAGGTAATCCAGTTCTCACATTTAAATGTCTTGTTAAAGAAAAGTTCAAGGAGGAGCTCGTGGCTAAATAATAACAGCAGCTCGGGTCGATCTTTAGGTTAAGCCGTGCTTGCCTAGGTTGGTCTGTGAATGGGTGACCGCCCATTACATACCGAGTTTCCTCCGTGCCTCGGAAAGCACGTTAAGCCGTTGGTCCCGGCTGTCATTTGTAGATCTTTGACAGTCGTTAGGCAGTCAGTGGCCCAAAAAGTCTGACAATCAGTCTTACCAAGGGGTATCGTATTACCCAGTACTAACTGGGTTGTGGAGGTCAGATAAGCAGTCGCTCCATGTAAAATACTGGTATTCGGCTGCATCCGGTTAGACTGGAAGCTGACTCTAACGTAGTTGGGAAAAGGCTAGGCAGATGATGATGTTAAAGAAAAGTTCAACATTGAGCTTAGCTTTAGATATCATCTTCCTAGCCTTGCCTTAACTAGGTGGAACACGACGCAGTTGTTACAGTGCAGACTTGAAGAGTATGGCGGAACTAACTGCGCCACGTGTTGTTCTGAGCTGCAGGACGTGGCTACCAAGTCTTCGTCATAAAAGCAACCTATCTTCAGAGATAAACTTTAGAATCAGAGTTTTTGGATGTACCGAGTTAAAATAACGCGGCCTTCCTTTATTGAGATTTATAGGAGTATGCAAGAAGCTAACGTTAGGTTACTTAATATGATATTCGCTAGCCGATTGCAAAACTAGGAAGGAATCGACTTTGTAATAACTAAATATTTGTCTCCATGTAAAAACGAATTAGCGGATCATCTATTAATCATAAAAAATCTCCAACAACTAAAAAACAATCACAGTGTTGAAATGACAAATTAAAGTATCGCACTGCGTAGCTGAGTCTCCGCCCAAAAGCTAAGCCCCGCCCAGCGTGCGTGCGCGCATCTCAGCTGAACGTTCAGGAATCATCCGCTGAAACTCGGGAGTGAACAGACGTGTTATAGTGTTTTTGATATAATAATATTGGAAAAGTTGTACCTCGAATCGGTATTAAATAACACAATATTCATACCTCCTCCAAAGATATAGGAAGTGCAAAAAATCAGCCTGACACGGGTTTTTTTAGCCTATGGGATTAACATCCCTAAAAACCCTGTAAAACAAAAGATAGTGCAAAAATTCAATAAGACAAATGGTTTGTCAACAATCTTAAAATCAGGCTCTAACTAAGACTCTCTAACTAAGACTCTACTAAGACACCGATTAACTAAATCAAAAAAAAAACGATAAAATCTCTTTATCGCTCACAAAACCATCGAAGATCTTTCAACACCTTTGAAAACACTATGGATTACCTAAAACCGTCCTTCCCAGCACAAACCGACGACACATCGAAATACCCAGAGAACATAGAACCTTCACAGTTCCAACCTCTTCTAGACCAGGAAGTGCACAGTTCCACCAGTGAGTTCTTCCACCCAGGATACCTGCCGTTCTTCTACGATTACCGGGCGGTGGACAGGGGGCTGTGTCAGGAGAGGGAAGCCTGTGATTGGGAGTGGGGAGAATGGGAGAACCAGGTTGTGGTGAAGGAGGAGAGTGAGGAGCAGGGGCGAGGGTTGGGTGAGGAAGGTTAGTATTCTTTTGTTTTTAAATACGGTTTTTTGGGATGATACTGTGATCGTAGGCTTTACCGAGGTTACGATTATTAAGTTATTTTGTAAGTCCATTTCGCTACATTTCTGCAAAACTGTTGGGGATTACAGGTGTGATGTTACGGTATTGTATAACGGGCCGGTGTCCGCAACTCCACGCCAAAGCGCGTATTTTGAAGTAACCGGAGATACAAAATTATATGCAAGCTCAAAATAATGGCAGAGTGAAAACTTACATGCACAACAACTTTTTCCCTGACGGAATACACCAACAAATTATATTGCAGTCCAGACAATTCTCTTCATAGCAAATGTTGCATGACATTCATGACAAGTACTACCTACCCCATCTCGGTATTTTCGTATTTTGCGCGTATTGCTGAGCCGTCGTATTTAAAAAAAAACTAATCATTGTAGAAATAATTGCCTGTATTAGCGCATCTTAATGCAATCGATAGAAAATTTGCGAAATGTAAGAGTGAAATCTACGTTCGCTTAGCATTTCCTTCAGTAAGATGAGGTTCAGAATCTATTGTCCTACCTAATTCACAAGAAGTTCTTAGGAAAGCGTTTAGTTTTTCTTGCTCGCTAGTGTTGGTATACCAAAGCATTGCTACGGCTGCATTCCCACCGAAGTTACTTTTTATACAGCAACATTTGGTTTGAAAGTGTTAACTTAGTGGGCAACGGAGTAACGGATAACAAACTTATGGCAAAAGCCACGAAAATTACCAAATGATATCATGGTGTGGATGCACCTTTTGACAATCAACAACGTTTGGTACTACAAGATAGGATGGAATAATCAAAGTAGGTACTTAGGCTTATGTAGCTACCTACCAGTGGCGAAGGTTCCATACAACTCGATTCCTAACGGATTCCCTTAGAAAAAGGGCACAGTCAGTATTGTATAGATAAATAATATAATCAGATTAAAGATATGTACTCCGGCTTACCTCTTACAAAAATTAACCCTTCGCTACCGCTACCTACATCTAGATATATAGTAGATAGGTGCTTCAACGAATTCCCCATAAATCACAGTTATAAACTAATAACAATAAACATGCCACCTTCCTGTCACACCTCATGCTCATGGCACACAGTTTACGAGTGGAAATGCGTCCGCGCAGGATTCGCGACACAAACAATGCCGGCCATAAACCGATCGTAAACAATGGACAGTCGGCGCCGGCGCCGGGTACATCTGCTAGTCGTTAGTCGACGGATGCTATTGGCTATTAATCGGTAGTTTTCGTTAGATTAACGTGTGTAAGAGCTGTTTTAGGTTCTAGTAAGACGGTGAACTATAAACTGAAATGGTTTGAAAGGTAAAATCATAACCTTCCTTTTTGGTTTGCCGTAGTCGGGTAATAATACTGCCTCGTTGGTCTAGCTAGTGGTCTGAAACGCTACAAGGTGTTATGTATTGCCCGGAGTCTGGATTTATGCCTAGTTCATGCAATTTTTTTGCTCTTTTAAGCGTTAAGCACAGTGTAAGTGGTCGATAGGTACTCGTAAATAATATCCGTGAGACTGGTAATTCAGATTCCTTTATTTTCGAAAAACACCCTATTCTATATACATTATTCATGGTACACTTAGGCTTAGCACGTTACTGTGAAATTCCTTTTGACCAATAGCGACGCGCCGTTGGGCGAGCCGCGCGCGGGGCGCGGGGCGCTGTTTTGCACACGGCACTATTCGCCGTGAAGGCATAAATAGGAGTCGCGCGCCGAGCGCGACCCTTTTCCCCGGACGCCGTCGTCGAGTGCAGTTGAAGACTACCGATCCGCGGGACGCGTGTGTCTTCCACGTCAAGAGTCCACGTGTCCATCTGTGAGGTCCCGAAGCGTGCAGTGAAGATACGGAGGGTGCTTGTGCTTGCTCTGCTTGCGCTTACAAACCGCTTCTTTCGAAGCGAACGTATGTGGCACGGTGTTGTGATGACGCTCGTGCCACATCGTGTTTCCTTATCCAGTGCTTTAAAACTGTCTTTTTCAAGACGATTGCTTCCCTGTTTCCTGCAGGCTGTCAAAAACGTGGTAAGGTAACTGGTTCGGTGGTATGTGGTAACTGGCTTCGTGGTATGTGGTAACTGGCTTCGTGGTATGTGGTAACTGGTTCTGGTTCTGACTGTGTGACAGGTACTGTGTCACTACATTACTCCCCCCTAAGCGAAGCGTACGTTGTGTTTTACCGCGCGGCCGGATCGAGTGACGTATGTGTCGCGCGGTGCGCTGGGGCACGATGACCGCGGTTCGACGGTCGTAGTCGTTGAGCTGTTTGTGCGCGATGCTTGTTGTTGCGCGCATGTTGTTGTAGAAGTGGTAAACTCTTCTTCGTTGAGTAGGTGCGCTGGCTTAAGTCTGTCTATTGAGACAACTGTAGTTCGAAGTGGCATCTGTATGGTGAAATGTTTGCCATCGCGTTGTATCACCTTGAACGGGCCGTCGTAAGGAGGAGTCAATGGACTTCGCACGGTATCGTTTCGCACGAAAACATGAGTACATGTCGTTAGGTCCTTGTGTACAAACGTGCTCCTGTTTTTGACACGTGACTTCCTGCTTGGTGCGAGTGATGCCATTGTTTCGGTCAGCCGGCGTACGAATTCTGCGTCTTCATTTTTCGGCTGTGTAGGCACGAAGAAATCTGACGGTATTCTGAGTGTCGATCCGTAGGTCATCAGGGCCGGGCTGACTTGTGTGTCTTCACGAAGCGCTGTGCGTAGTCCAAGCAGCACGGTCGGTAATTCCTCGCTCCAGTGTGTGCCGGCGCCTCTTGCCATGAGCGCGGCTTTCAAGGTCCGATGCCATCGTTCAACTTGACCATTTGCTTGCGGGTGGTATGCAGTAGTTCGTATCCTGGTGATGCCGAATTTCTTCATCAGTGCATTGAATAACGATGATTCGAATTGCCTTCCTTGATCCGTCGTTATTCGTAACGGACAGCCAAATCGCGATAACCATCCTTCGTAAATCGCCTTAGCAACAGTGTCGGCGGTGACGTCACGAATAGGTATCGCCTCCGGCCATTTAGTGCAGCGGTCGATCATTGTTACTAAATATCTGTAGTCGTTAGATGGCGCCAGTGGTCCCACAATGTCAACGTGAACGTGTTCGAAACGCGCTGATTTTGTAAACTCGCCGAGCGGGCTGATAACGTGTCGTTGGACTTTCCCGCGCTGACAACCGATGCATGATTTTGCCCATATACCCACTTCTCTGTTCATACTTGGCCAAAAATACTTTGTAGTCATTATTCTTCTTGTTGTTCGCACACCAGGGTGACTCAGTTCGTGTTGCGCTTTGAATGCTACTATACGATAAGTCGCTGGTAGGTATGGACGAACGTTGCCGGTTGATGTTTCGCATATGATGGGTCGTTGACCTCCGGGCAATGTGATAGGCGCAAACTTCAGTCTTGGGTTGGACATGCAGCTCTTCAGTTCTTCGTCATTTTCTTGGTCTTGCGCGAGTTGGTTGTAGTCAATCGTGGAATGTGATAAGTTGATTTCTTCGATGCGTGATAAGGCGTCCGCGGCTTCGTTCTTTTCACCGTGAATGTATTGTATCTTCGCACAGAACTGACTAATGTAGTGTAGCTGGCGTTCTCTTCGTGGTGTATCGCTACTACTCGGTGTTCTTGTCAGCGCGTAAGTTAGAGGTTTATGATCGGTGAATATTATTAAGTCGCTGCCCTCTATTAGTCGTCGTAGGTGTTGTACTGCGGTGTACATCGCTAATAGTTCGCGATCGTACACGCTGTAGCGTCGCTGCGTCTCACTCATACTTTTCGAATAGAATGCCAGTGGTCTCCATACATTGTTCACCTTTTGTTGTAGAACGGCGCCGATGCTAGTATTCGATGCGTCGGTAAATAAACATAGCGGCGCGTTTGGTATCGGGTGAGTCAGTGTCGTTGCCTCGAGTATGCTTTGTCGGCATTTCTCAAAGGCTTGTTCTGCTACTTGAGACCATTGTATCGTTGTTTTGTCGTTCTTCTTACTGTTGTGAAGGTATTTATTTAACTCGTGTTGGTACTCGGCTTGATGAGGTAAACAACTACGGTAGAAGTTTATCATTCCTAAGAATCTTCTCAGCTCTTGCACTGTTTGTGGTTTCGGATAGTTGGCTATGGCTTGTATTCGTTCTTGAGTGGGTTTAATTCCCTGTGATGACACTCCGTATCCGAGGAACTCGATGCTTTCCTTTTCAAACTCGCACTTGTCGATGTTTAGACTGACGCCGTAGGTATTTAGGCGTTCGAGTACTTGTTCCAAGTGGCGGCGGTGTTCTTCCTTATTTCTCGAGTGTACGAGTAGATCGTCGACGAAACAGAATACGTTGTCATCTAGTCCGCGTAGAACCTCGTGCATGAAACGTTGAAAGGTTTGGCCGGAGTTTCTTAAGCCGAACGTCATGCAAGTGAATTCGAAAAGCCCAAACGGTGTTATTATTGCTGTTTTTTGAGCATCTTCCTTTGAAATTGGTATCCAGAAGTATGCCATTTTCAAATCGAGTTTTGAGAATATTTTCTTTCCGTGGAGTTGGTATGTAAAATCTTGAATTCGTGGAATAGGGTATCGGTCGGGAACGGTGACGGCGTTAAGTCTTCTGTAATCGCCGCATACTCGAAGTGATCCGTCCTTCTTCTTCACGATGTGAAGTGGACTCGCCCACGGGCTGTTTGACGGTTTGCATATTCCCATCTCGATCATGCGCTCGAATTCGAGTTTTGCTGCCTTATATTTGTCGGGCGGTAGAGGGCGCGGCCGTGAGTAGATCGGCGGCCCAGTTGTCTCGATGTGATGCTTGACGTCATGCTTGGCTGGAGTTTTTAGTGTCATTGGTCGAAGTACATCTGGATATCTCTTTAGCAGGTCGTGATGAGTGTGGTCGCGGTTGACAATGTAGATCGCTTCTTCTTTGCTGTTAACTTTCAAGGCGTTCACACTGAGCTCGGTTACACGATCGATGAGTTTTCTTTGGTGCATGTCAACTAACAGTTTATGATGCACTAAGAAGTCGGCACCCAGTAACGAAGTCTTCACATTGGCGACGACGAAAGTCCACTTAAAACTTCTTCGTAGGCCTAGGTTGAGCTCGAGTGTGCGCTCTCCGTAGGTACGAATCTCTGTTCCGTTTGCCGCGTAAAGTTTGTAGCCTGCATTCTCCGCTGGTCTTGAATATTTCTGGTTTCGAGCGGCTAATACTGATATGTCGGCCCCCGTGTCGACAAGAAACTTTTCTCTGTTATTTATGTCGATCACGCATAAGCGGCGGCTGGGTTGGTTGACATCGACGCCCGCCACTGTCGATGTTCTTTCTAGTTTTCCCGCTTTTCTGCTAAAGAACACGGTGGTTCACATTTCCGTGCCCTGTTGCCGAACCGATAGTGGAAACGGCACATCCAGTCGGGATCGCCGGGCTTGCGGGCGTTATCAGGACGCTGTCTTGAGTGTGAGCGTGAGCGGCTACGATGTGCGGAGTTTTGGCGGGAACGGCGATACGATGAATGTTGGTGGTTGCGGAGTTCGGCGACTTCGAGTGACAATTTCTCTATTTGTTTCGTAAGCATATTGATTTGTAGGGTTGTTATTGCGTTTAGCTGTGCTTCATTGCCTGCTGGACTTGCTGTCGAAGGGTTTGTTGTGGAGACTGCGGCGACTGTAGCGGGTTCAAAATGCTCCATCATTTTGTCTGCCATTGCGGCTAACACTTCGAGCGATGACTCGGTGTTGACGGAGAGCACGGCGCGAACTTGTGCGGGCAGTTGGTTAAGCCACATAACTTTCAGCGCTTCGTCCGATAGTAGCTTTCCACTGAGGTCTCGCATTTTACGCAGTAGCTGGCTTGGCTTGTTGTCGCCGAGTTCGAGGCCGCTGAGTAGCTTCTGTAACTGCCGGTGGTCTGACTCTTGGTACGTTGAGATGAGTCTGTCTTTGAGCGTGCTGTACTTGCCGGTGGTCGGTGGGTGTAAGATGATGTCTCCGATTTGTTCTAGGTCGCTGTTGCCGAGTAGTGGGACGACGAGATTAAATTTCTGCTCCTCACCTATCTTGCTGGCAGCAACGGCGGCTTCAAATTGCGCAAACCACAGGCGCGGGTTTTGGCGCCAAAATGGTGGTAGTCGTGCCGGAAGTGAGATTGCTGCCACGTCGCTCTTCTCTGTTGTGATGCCCTGAGCATCGCTAAAGTCGTCGTTCTTCATGGTAATGGTTCTTCTGGGATTCTACTGGATCTCGATGAAGGAGGCCGATGTTGCAGGAACTCGGGCTTCTGCTTCAGGAACGTGTTCGGTTTCACGGGGTCACCAATTTAAGCGTTAAGCACAGTGTAAGTGGTCGATAGGTACTCGTAAATAATATCCGTGAGACTGGTAATTCAGATTCCTTTATTTTCGAAAAACACCCTATTCTATATACATTATTCATGGTACACTTAGGCTTAGCACGTTACTGTGAAATTCCTTTTGACCAATAGCGACGCGCCGTTGGGCGAGCCGCGCGCGGGGCGCGGGGCGCTGTTTTGCACACGGCACTATTCGCCGTGAAGGCATAAATAGGAGTCGCGCGCCGAGCGCGACCCTTTTCCCCGGACGCCGTCGTCGAGTGCAGTTGAAGACTACCGATCCGCGGGACGCGTGTGTCTTCCACGTCAAGAGTCCACGTGTCCATCTGTGAGGTCCCGAAGCGTGCAGTGAAGATACGGAGGGTGCTTGTGCTTGCTCTGCTTGCGCTTACAAACCGCTTCTTTCGAAGCGAACGTATGTGGCACGGTGTTGTGATGACGCTCGTGCCACATCGTGTTTCCTTATCCAGTGCTTTAAAACTGTCTTTTTCAAGACGATTGCTTCCCTGTTTCCTGCAGGCTGTCAAAAACGTGGTAAGGTAACTGGTTCGGTGGTATGTGGTAACTGGCTTCGTGGTATGTGGTAACTGGCTTCGTGGTATGTGGTAACTGGTTCTGGTTCTGACTGTGTGACAGGTACTGTGTCACTACACTCTCAACTCTACCAAATGGGACCTATAGATCACTGCCTAATCCTTTAGATTTTAGATCAAGGCTGCCCGTGAGCCACTGAATGCCAGCCAACAACTCATGACCTCTCACACCTGAACAGTTGAGCGAACGGAATAAAACGAAGTCGCTTTTCGTCTGTCCGTGTTGTTCTTCTAAGCCCCGCAACGGTGCAAAACTGTGAGAAGAGGTAGTCGTTATTGTTTTCTAAATCACAATAAACAAGCAAACAAACAAGCATAACATCATGCCTGAAATCCTGAAAGGTTAGGCAGAGGTGTTCTTACCTTATCAATATCATTATAGTGCGACTATATTGCGCCAGTTAGCTAGGTATTTTAAGTCCTATAGGGGGCGAGAGTCTATAGCTATCAACTGGACACAAATGGCTGCTACCCAGATAATCCTGAAACACAAAAACACCTTTCCTGACCTGGGAATTAAACCCTCAACTCAGCAGTAGTGCTTGCTTCTGCCCAAGTAGCAAGTTTGACCAAGGAGGCAGGCTCAATGAAAGTTTTTTTTTAAACTCAATAGGCTTGCGTTTAGCCGCAACTCGCCTGATGTGAATGTGTGATGACGCGGCCTAGGGTGGTAGGGTGGTTATATAGAATAATCTTTACTCCGATCTTTTCCATCGTCTCGTCTACAGATGCCCGGTCCCCGGCTGGCAGTCGCAAGGAGCGCACAGCGTTCACGAAGGCGCAGATCCGCAGCCTGGAGGCCGAGTTCACGCGAGCCAACTATCTGACGCGGCTGCGACGGTATGAGATTGCCGTGGCGTTGCATCTTACCGAACGACAGGTATTGCGTACTTATCTTAAACGATCTAAGGCTGACTAGGCTCAGTTCTATAATGAGAACTTAAGACTTAGGTATGTACCTACCGCAAGCTTAGCTCAGTCGCGCTTCATAAAGTAAACCTTATGACTATTAGTATTAAGTTACCTACTGAGCATATACCAGCGGCTGTGATCAAACGTATCATACGAATAAGAATATTAACTTAATGATAAAAGGTTCATTTTCGGATGAAGCGCAACTGAGCTAAGCTTGAGTTAAGCCTATGTTCTCTCTATAGATCTTAGCCTTTTTTTTTTTTTTTTTTTTTTTTTTTCGGATGGGAAATCATAGATCTTAGCCTGAGCCTGGGATCTATAGATCGAATTTTTAACTTATTACTTAGTGCTTCATATCGCACTGAACCTATTGTTATAGCACTAATGTTCATATTCTTGTGAATTGTGTGATCAGGCGCTTATAAGATTGAGACATTGAGTATAATATGAAAATAAAGTTCATTTTCGTATGAGACGCAAGGTTTATCTATAGGTGTCAGCCACATCGAAAGCCGCGGAACTACACCACCATTCGTTTTGTTTGGTAAAAAGTGCCACATTGGCCATGTTTTCAAGTATTCTGTTAGCTCGAAATAAATATAACAGGAAAAGAATTACGTATAAGTATATTATTTTTGTACAGATCTTTCGGATCGGGTTATTTTACCTATCAGCAGCAACCTGCGCTTGCTGCTGCTGCGCTGCGTGTCGCGGGTTCGATTCCCGCACTGATCAAATATTTGTATGTATGTACAGGTCGTTGTTCCGGTTCTGGCTGTTTGTGTATGTGAGTTTAAATGTTTGTAAACGCACCCACGATACAGGATAAATTCCTAATGTGGGGCAACGTCGCGTCGGTGTCCCTTCTACCCCGTATACTCAGTAACGGGAATAAAGTCCCCCCCATACTTAAGTACAAATGCTGTATCCATAATAATATTGTAACACCAAATGATTTGAAAAGAGTAACCATGGAGTTTCTTGCCGGTTCTTCTCCATAGGAAACGACCAACCCGAACCGTGCACCTTTTTGTCGACGTTTAATAAGTGCCCATCGAGGCCTATGTGAAATAAAATATTTTGATTTTGAAAGACAAAACATTTGACAGTGTTACAAGACCAGGTACAGTAACTACAAGGACATCAGTACGCATTTTTTAAGGCAACTTATTTCTTTGTTTTCAGGTGAAGGTTTGGTTTCAAAACCGAAGAATGAAGTGGAAGAGAACTAAGGGCGCATCTAAACATTCCAAGAAAAAGGATATCACTCATTCAAATTAGAATTTTAGACTTCTCTAGGTTTAGTTGTTTAAAAGTAGACTGTAGACCACTTTAGTTACGTTAAATTAATATCAACGGATAGAGTTACCGCCATCAGTTATAATATCCACTCATCAGTGGCGAAGGGTCCGTACAACTCGATTCCTACCGGCTTCCCTTTGGAAAATGGCACAGTAAGTATTCTAGAGACAAATAATATTATCACATTAAAGATATGTACTCCGGCTTACCTCTTACAAAAATTGACCCTTCGCCACTGCCACTCATAAAGGTTTAGATAGAATATGAAGAAAACACGATATTTCAGGAGATAAGATATGTTTATTAGACAATTCATACCTCCGGCACGAGGCGAGCCATGCCGAACAAATAATAACTAAACATAATAATATTGTGAACTATCGCACTATCTTTGGAAGAAACTAAACATCCGGGCTATGGGCGGCTACAATTTGTTCAAACTTAAGAATGGGTCACGTAAAATTATAATGATTAATAACAACAGCGTGGGGAACTTCCAAATTACTAAAATACTAGCTGTATTCATTATTATAACATTCATTGCGGCGGACGACGGCCACGACTTGGGGAAGCAAGCCACATACAGTTTCCAAATTAAAACAATGTTCGTTATTTTATTGTTTTTTTTTTAGTAAATTTTGGCAGCATTTTCAAATGAGAGGAGTTCATAGGACCGGCAGAATAAGATATCACAAAGTCTTGATACATAATTGTCTTGACACTACGACACAAAATCATGGAACGATTAAAACTACATAATTAAAAATTACAGTTACTTAACCTAGAGCAGATATCGTCAAATAAAATAGTCGATAGCCAAGACATGTTGGAAGACTACGAGAGGTTTGATACAGAAAGATTACTTACAGAGAGATTCAATGACCAATTTAACAAACACAGAACTAATAACAGTTAAGGAGAATAGCTTCTCAAATTCTTCAGAAACTGTATGTCACTCAAAGTGAGCATATTCGTCGTAAGCAACGTCGCCTTAACTCGCGTTAAATTTTCGTGAACACTACGTTTAACATTGGACCTAGCTATATCGTTGGACCAAAATAAAATAGCTAATTTTCAACAATATAGATATATAATTATCATGTTTTAACATACGCCGCTGCGTTTGTCAATGTAGTTAGTGCATCTATGGGGTTCATATAGCCTGACACAACAATCCATGTAATGAAAATAAATAAACGGTTTAAAACGACTTAGCGTTTTAAAACACCAGATTTTAACGTGTATCTCTGACCTTAGGATTAAAGTTAAAAAAATATACTTTAAACAACATCGAGACTCCATTGACAAATGCAGTGGTCACTCAACCATGAGCTTTAAGTTTAATATTATATAAAAGTCGTCAGTAACTTTCCATTTATTGGCTCCCAAGATATATGTACAATGTGATTATCATACTTTTATATTCATCTGTCAGGCACAAATTTAATCACCAACTTTTGTTTTTTTTTAAGGTTTTAGTATTTTTCAATAATGTTATTGTTATGTAGGGACATTTATAATTAGCTAATTATAAAGGTTTTTAATCAATTGGTGTTTGTATGTGTATAGTGGAATCACAAAAATATTGCATTTATTCTCTAGAAATGGTATGATGAAAAATTGAGTGAAGTTTTTTTTGCAAACAAAATTGTTTCTAGCATAACTTCTATCTATAAATAATAGTAACAGATTGTACTTTATTGCTTTTACTAACTGTAAATGTCCCTCTGACTAAATAATGTAGGTACGAATTCAAATCAACATGTAAAATGTGTATTTATTCAAAAATTATAGTTTTATTTCAACTTAATCGGGTTTCAGCTATAAATGAGTTTCTAATGCATCCTTATATATAATTAACAGTTGGAAAAATATGTTCCGAGTGATATTCTTACAAAGTTACGCTATACATTACTATACATAGGTTCATGCGAATGATACGAGGCGATGGTGCGGTCGCGATGTCCCATATATGGCGAGCGAATAACACGAAACACGTCTTGTCTACAAATACCTTAACCACATTTGTGAGTAGTAACAGTAAGAATGTAATGCCAATAACGCTGGATCGCTCTAATCCTTCAACTTACCAAACTGAGATTGTGCTATTGAATTTTCAGCTTTCGACGCCAAGCCGAACGTTGCTAATTCGGTAAATGTCCCTTACAGCATTTCAAATTTCTGCTGTCCGTATCTCAGTTTGATAAGCGACGCATTAATGACATAAACTTACTGTTACCACTTACGCGTGTGCCTCTACTATGCGTATACATACGTCCCTTCAACGCGGCATGAAAGGATAAACAAATAAATTATAAATGCATATTCCCACCTGACTAGAGAATTTTGAATGTTTCTCCGCAAGGAACTATATTTTCGTTTATTATAGTCAGGTTATTATAAATAGTAACTAATATGTAAGCAGGCCTCTTTGAACTTATAATAAATTAGTATTTATGAAGATAATGCTGTTTTTATGGTCACAAACCTAACTTTCCCTTCATGAGGTCATCAGACTTGATTCTAACTGATATATTAGAAGGTAAGGACTGCAACGTTTAGATTGTGTTATTACATACTGATTGAAGTAATTAATCTAAAAGAAAGTCATATAATAAAATAAAAATTAAATTATAAGGTCACAAAACTTCTCCACTTCTTCTCTTAGGTCTGTGAACATTCAGCATCAGAAATGATATAATATCTATACCTAACAACCAGAAGCATTGCTCAAAACTAACAGGATCAGCACAAACCATCGCATCATTTGCACAAAAGAAAAAAAAATTAAAAACCTTTCAGAGTAATATATTTAACACATTCCTTGTCACCATTTTCACAGCACAATGTCCGTCACTACACTAATATATACACAGTATAATTATTAAGGCTTTTCAGGTGCTTTCACTTATTGCAAATGTTCGCGCGAAGCGTAAAGTTCACGTTAGGAGCGAGCCGCGGTCGCGCACTGTCAGCGCTATACGACCACGTAGATCAGGCTTCGTTATGGACGCTGGCCGTCCGCGGCCACGCTGGCGCCGCCTGGCCCACTGCCGGCCAGCACCATGCCGGGCGGCAGCACGGTCTGCGGGATCACCGTCAGCGAGCGCGGGATCTTCGGCATCGTCATGTGGGACATCACCGGGGGAGACAAGACCGTCTCGCTCATGATGGACACCGAGGGTCCGAGCTGAGGGATCTTGATAGGCGTCGACGTCACCAACAAAGATGGCGACGACATGATAGGTGACGCGACCGTCTGTGACGTCACCGTGGCAGTCTTCTGTGGGATTGGGGCTATAGTTATATTCTTAAGCCCTACATTCTTGAGAATATTGGCAGCGTTCGTGCCTATTTGCGTCATTTCTGGTAGTTCCTTTTTGTCTTGGGACTTTTCATCGGTGACGATGTTCTGTACGACGGAACCTCCGTTGCCGAGCATAGCGCACTGTGCATTTGAAGGCTGTATCTCCGTGACCACCGTGTTCTCGTCCGTGGACTGCCTCTTGCTCTTCTCCCCGTCCTGTATCTGCTGCAGCTTCTCCCGCCGCATGATGCACATCTTGTTGTAGTCTTGCAGCGTGATGTGGTATCGTTTGCCCGATGACATCACTTGCACGAGGCTGGGGAGTGTGCGCCCGTCGACCGCTATCTGAGTCGGTTCGCGGGCGATTTTGGCTAGGTTCTCCTGTAAAACGCAAAATGGTTATGTTAGTTGCATTTATTTTTTTGCAATATTCAGCAGAAAGAACTTCACATGACAAATTGTACTGTAAAAGTTTTTGTAACACGATATACACACATATACGACGCAATTTAAGATTCGACATTGAATTAACATTTAAACATGTGCTAACATATTTATTTTCCATTAGCATAAACTATTAACGTGACAACTTGGTTCCAAGTGATGGCAAAGAAAAGGTATTGAACGCATTTTATTAGGAGTTTAGGCGAAGCATTTGTGTGGTAAATAAAAAACAAATTAAACCAATTTGTTTGCTAATGTTGATTATTAGGGCAATATTCCAATTTGCTCATTTGAAAAGTGGCCTGGTATGGTCGACTTCTTAAATTACAAAAAATGTATAATTTACCTGAGTAATAGGCATAAGCGTAGGCCTCCAAGGCTTGCTGGTAGCCTTAGTCTTCTTCGGGGTATCCTCTTTCTTTGGCGTCTCCTTCTTCTCCTTAGGAGGAGGAACGATTGGAACAACCGGCGGAGGGTCGAACTTAGGAGGGATAGCAGTCACGGTCGCCGCGGGTAACGGCGCCGCTGCAATCTCCGTAGGATCCGAAGCTGAAACCCCTTTGACTAACTGCTGAATGTTGTGAAGCACATTCTGGATAGCTTTACGCCCTTGTGCGTTTGGAGTGTTGATAGCTATAAGCTCTGGAGGCAAAGGCTTGGACTTCACCTTCTCCGATTTAGATTTATGTTTAGGTAACACACCAGGCGGAGGCGGCATGAACTTTTTAGTTTCTTTATCGCCTTCATTCAGGTTAGTTTTTAGCAAACTTTTACCGTTTAACGAAGGCTTCTTTCTGAACTCTATCAAGCTAATCGCGGGCTCGCTACGTCTAGGCGTGTCATTGACAACGTTGTCATACGCCCGTAGTCGACTCTGCACCGAATCGCTGTAGTTCGCCGCGTGAGGAGATGCGTTGTGAGACAAAACTAAATCCCCACTTCGGAAATACTTTTCTAAGAGTATTAAATGCCGTAGGAAGGACGATTGGTTGCCGTAAGGTCGCTGTAACTCGTTCCAGAGCTTTTTAGTCTCAACATCATACTGTATCATCGTGTTACATTTCTCCCAACCTTCTGGAGTCACACCCTTTACGTTATTAAACTCTATGTTACAATGTAAGTTCATTTCTTCCTCGCCCGGGAACAATTCTCGAACAGAAATCGAGGGA
Source organism: Noctua comes (assembly GCA_963082995.1). Lineage (NCBI taxonomy): Eukaryota > Metazoa > Arthropoda > Insecta > Lepidoptera > Noctuidae > Noctua > Noctua comes. Next base: position 2,585,573 of record OY720279.1, on the reverse strand, counting down.
TTTGTTTCCAAACGCTTCACAGGATTCGAGTACTTCACATCTGATATTTTCTTATGATGCTCTGGTTTATTCTTTGATAATTCGCTCAGATTTTTCTTTACTTGTGTGAAACTTTCAGACATTTGCCATTTGTTCTTCAGTGTGTTTATGTCAGCCGGTCGCTTGTTGGGTATAGATTCTATGGTACATTCTTCGTTCAAAGATATGTTTTTGAGGATCGGTATACCATCCTTTACTCTCTCTTCTTCGTTGTCACTTCTAGGTTTCTCTTTATGTGATAATATCTGTCCCAACTTATGTATTCTTTTAGAATTCTTCTCCATGATCCTGTGTTGAGTTGCCGGTTTTTGAATACCGGACAAATTATGTACTTTGAGAATATTTTTCTGTTTCGTAGTCAAATTCGGTTTGGGTAGGAACTGTGCTGGGTTGTTCTGTTTCTGTAGTAGGTACTGTAGTTCTGTCTGTTTGTCTAGAGGTAGTATGGCAGCTTCCATGTCCTGCATTTCAGGTTCGGAGCCATCGCTGTGGTGGTTAGGGTCTGTGGACTTCATATTGGGTACTAAGATCTTGTTTGAGGAGATGAGACTCTCTATATCTTCTTCCAAAGGCTGTTCTTTACCATCACTGTCTTCTTTCTTCTCCTTCTCTGGGGTACTCTCGCTAGTTCTCTCAGATCTTTCTGAAGACTCGCTGTCCATTTTGTCGGGGTCCGTGGATTTCCTTTGCTTGGACTTGGGCCTCGGCTTCTTCTTGAGCTTGCCGTCTTCTTGAGTTGCCATGCTGCCATCTTCTGTTTCGATCTCTGATATCGGTGGTACTTCTATGTTGTATATTTGGAGTAATCTGGAATTAAAGGGAAGATTTTATTAGTATTGAGGATTTCGTGATAAAATAATAAGATTTTCTTGGTATTTTTTTCTGCGAAAGGGTCAAGTATACTTGATTTAGGAATATTAGAGATTTAAGATTAAAAACTTTATGCATTGTTTCAAATTCATATGTAGATGAGTCTGCTACTAGAAACACTAAGAAAAGATTTCTGAGGTCCCGTTCACGGCGTTGGGCGATGCAACTTGCGTCCTAAAGAGACGCGCGCGCATCTTGTGTCCTTGCCGTGAGTGCTGTCGCGTTGCAAATCGCGAATCGACATGCTCTATAGAACTTTTGTCGGGACACGTTTTGCTTGAGGCAGCAGCGGTTTTACCATTGCTTTTTTGAAACCCTAAAAATCAAAAGCAAAATCAAAATCTACTTACTTCCGCCTGTACGCGGAGGCATAGGAGTCGTTATGTCCGGGCCGCTGTAGCAACGTGCAGTAATACCGACAGGTCTTGCACAGGACCGGTCGCTCAGTGAACTGTACCGGCACGCTGGCTGCCTTCAGGTACGGGTTCAATTCCGTATAGCCCTGGGAAGGAAAAATAAGTTAGTTTAACAACTTCAAAAGAAGGCATTACTAGACTGTAGTTGCTGCCATACGGCCAGATAAAGATAGTGAATGAAGCTCTTCAATATTTGACAGCTACTTGCATTGTTGCCAACTTTCAGAATGCACGCTCTTAATAGAGGTCTATTTTTTTTTTTTAACTTGTAAACAAGTTGGAACTTTGACCACCAATATCTTCGTAACTAGAAGGTATAATCCCGAATAAAAAAAATATCGCAATGTCGGGGAGAACAAGTGCCTTTCGACTTCGTTCTGGGTGTTTTTAATCCCTGTATACTCACATGGTGTATAAAGTGCACGTTGTGGTGCTTGGTGATGCGCCTGGTGCAGAGCGCGCAGGCCGTGAGCGGCGCCAGCGCGCGGTAGTGCTCGCTGCACAGCGGGATCGTGTGCAGCCCCGGGTAGTCGCACTTCAGCTTTAACTGGACGGGAATACACTTCCATTAGACATGGCTAAGGTACAAGTTGAAGTGTAATTACCAAAGGTCGGAATTAGGTAGAGATATTTTTGTACTTACACTGATTTCATACAGCGAAAGAATAAAGTGGATATGCCTCAAATCCCGAGATTGATTTTAAAGAGCAGAAAAATCCCGTGATATAATAAATAAAATAGTTATTTACTTTTACACAATTTAAACCATCCGACATCGGATATAAGAAGTAGCAAAATTCCAATGAACACGCACGATGTTGTCACATTTGTTGTTCGCACAACAAAGCTTGTGAGAACAAAAGAAAACAATAGCGGAAATGCGGAGCACCCCCGCTTAACGAAATGTACTAGATTTTGTCTCTTTCTACCGCATTCAAACTTTCTATTAGCAATAAATCGGGTAACTCATTCACACAGCTTATTCACTTACCTCGGTTCGTAGAATGCGCTCGCTTGTTTATTGGGTTCTGGACTCTACTTAATACGACTATTTCGGCACAAATTAACGGACTTTGATTTGGCCTTGATGAATTAATGTAAAATATTAATAAAAATTGTATGTTAATTATCTTTGTTTTATTTTGTCTTGGCAATCTCTGAGGTTTTTATTATTATTTATTTGTAATATTGTTGGCCACACGGGATTGTATTGTAAATCCCGGGAAGATCCATATTAATATCAACATTTCGATGCAAGTACATAAATAACTCTACCTAATTCCGACCTCTGGTAATTACATCCATAAACCGAACTTTTACTTTGGTAAGAAAAGTAAGCATCTCATACTTGAACTTCGATTAACAAGTCAGATTATGGTCGATACTCCTAAGCACTATAACACTTAAAAACATGCACGGTATAAGGGACAACGTCGCCCTAACTCTTGCCATGAATTCTGCAAATGGTTCTAGACTTTGATATAGTAGGTATTGCACTTTTGTATATAACAGTTTCATATGGAATAAAAAAAAATGTTCAATGCTCCGGCTTTAGTTTTATCATGTACAGGATTTAAGGTATCAGTTTGCGCATCGATGACCCTGAACAGGGATTTGTTAAAAAAAAAATCACAGGTATTTTTTTTTACCAAATCACCAATGTAGTCTCTGTGCGATTAGCTGCTGCACTGCGTGTCGCGGGTTTGATTTCCGGAAAGAACAAGTATCTATATAGCCGGTAGTTAGTTGCTACGAACGCGCCCACGATACAGGAGAAATTCCTAGTGTGGGGAAACATTAAAAAAAACATAACATCACGCCTGTATTTCCCCGAGTGGTTAGGCAGAGGTGTATTATAGTACACCGGCCAAACAATCTGGCCACCTAGGAATCGAAATCAAGATCTCATGTTCAACAGAAGCGCTTGAGGCAATCAAAACAATCATTGGATAGTATATTGTGGTACTCACCAATTTATTAACACTACTCCTCATCTTGATGAGCCACTTGCGGCGTATGGAGTGGTCGGCGACGACGGCGCAGCCCTCCGTGTGGCACAGCGACACGCGGCCCGCGCTGCCCGAGCCGCCCTCCTCCGAGCTGTCCTCCTCCAGCGGGGGAGACGACGGCTTCTCTGTTTGGGTGCTGGGAGAGGAGAAGTATTTTTATAAACACTCGAGGAATACCACTCAATCTTCCTCATCATCACCTATTTTCCCAATTTTTTGGGGTCGTCTCCAAGCCCAACCGGATGCCGCTGAATACTAGTATTTTACACCTTTAAGGTAGATTTTTGAGGAACTAATTAGTTATTATTAAGATCTCATGTAAAATGTACCAAAAATCACACCAATAAATAAATTTGGAAATTTGAAATTTGAATTTGAATTACATAGAGCGAGTGTTTATCTGACCTCTATCTATTAACCCAGTGACTTGGTAGTACGATACCCATTGGAAAGACTGGCTGTCAGACTTTCGGTTTCTGAGACGGCTGTCAAAGATAACCTAAGGGGTCTTGATCTGTAATGGATAGTCACCTATCCACGGACCAACCTCGGCCAGTGTAGCTTAACTTTCGATCGATCTATGCGGCTGGTATTATTTAGCCACAAGCCCCAAAACAACAGAACCACCATTAAATAAATACTCACTTGTGCAGCGAAGTGAGGGGCGGGTCCATGGGTTGCTTGCCGAGCGGGCGCTTGCGGTACGAGGGGCAGTTAGCGCGCCGGTCCACGTGCCGGTAGCACGCGTCACACAGGCAGCTGTCTATGGTCAGCTTCTCTTCGTCTGGTGGGAGAGGAGAGGTTTAGTCTATGGCTTAAAGTTATAAGCACAAAGGGGTAGTAGCTCCAAGATTTGCAAAGAGCCAGCTAGTTTAATGTTGAGTTAAATGTCGTTTAACCTTTTGACCGCCATAGTCACATATATTGTAATTATGTATACGTGACAAGCACGCGCGTGCCCTGTACGCCAAATGACACAAATATGGAACAAAATGGTAGGTGAAATTGTGGCTTGGCGAGGAGACGCGCGTGCGTTTATGCTCTGGCAGTCAAAAGATTAACTAATGCAAAAGTTCTGCTAAAACAACAAAAGCTTTTGCAAACTAAGTTCTATGTTTCTACTGTTTGTAGAAAAAGTTTGTAAAACTTCTTTAAATAACCTTAAAGAAATAACTATACTACACGGCTTTACAATTTTGCAACAAACCATTTCGGACGCAGGCCCTATAAATACTTGGAGACTGTGCCTGGAGGTGTATCATACATTTTAAGTCCCATGTGATATGGGCGAGCCTATCGCCAACAACCGGGCCCAAATCCAGACTCTGGGCTGCTACTAAGAAATTCTAATAGAAAAATTCGAACCCCGGACCTCATGATCAACAGCAGCGCTTGCGGCGACTAAAGATACAGTCACACACAACTCTGAAAAAGAAAAGAACATAAATAAAATATACTCACTATCCAAAACCTTTTTCTGTCTTTCAGAGCTCTTAATCTGCGCGATATGGCACGGCGTATCGAACAGGCCGAACTTTCCGCCGCAGTAGAAGCACTGGTCCATGCACAGCCGTCCAGGGTGGATGCTGAACGAGGACGCCTTCTCCGGGATGACCAGGTTCAGGGTCTCTTTGGGTTCCACTGGCTCCGGAGCTGCTTCTGTGTCTGTGGAGAATATCTTGTTGATGGGTGGGTTTTTGTGGGGGACGGGGTGAAATTGTGGGTGGTGTGTGTGATTGAGTAAGTGTTGTGTGTTTATTTACTGATAGGACTGTTTTTTTGTTTACGAGCCAAATTTTTATAACATTGTTTAAGGTTTTATTTTTTAAGGCATCAACTCGAATTTTTTTTTTTTTGACAATGTTTATGGTATTAATTGGAACATAAGAAATTGCATAACTTTAATGATAAATTTTGCATGCCTAAATTGGTACAACACAGTGGACTGCGCATTCACTTGACATCTGGAAATGTATAATTATGTACTGTGTTAGCAAAAAACATTTGAATTTGAAAAAAATTATGATTCAAGTAAACATAGATCATGACTGTTGTTTCTCTAGAGGTAGGTAGAAGTGCTTATTAAGTGTCTAATCCCCCTTTTTCACTTACAATCAGCGACATCTTAGTGAATGCTTAAAAAAATGTAGCACTTCTGTTAAGCATTAAGATGTTTGTAATGTAAGTGAAAAATAAGTTTTGAAGTGTGTGGTGTCTTTGAAACTGAATCCTAGTATCTAAAAACCTTAGCAATATCATGTGATGAAAAACCTAGTTGCCACTTATGAAGCTCTTTTACTGATCACTACAGCAACTTGGATAATAGACAGCAGATAAAGGGTGTAAATAGAACCTTAACATATCCGAAAGGCACTTGTTCTCACCGTCTTTGCGATATTTTTTTTTTGTTCTAGACCATACCTGGGAACCTTCTAGTTACGGAGATATTGGGGGTCAAAGTTCCAACTTTTTCACAAGTTTTTTTTTTAAATACATGTTTTTAATGTAAGATTTTTACTTTACACATCTCCACGACCCCCGTACTATTCAATCCATCCATCAGCACAATGCTTTGAGTGCTTTCCATCGAGTCCTACCGTAAAACGTGATGTTTCACACCAAAAAAAAAGTCGATTCCCAGCAATAATTTTTGCGTAAAGTTACTTAGGTTGATGTACAGAATGCTTGCTTGATGGCTATGTGAAGTGAAGGGTCTGTTTACACCCTGTATACTAATCGGACATGAGCGGGTTTTCGGAAACTGGGGTTGGACAAAATACTAATAAATAAATATATATATATTTATATTTTCAATTATCTAGAATCAGAGAGTATTTGACTCAAATATTTACATCTAAATTCGTTAACTTTCTAAATCCAAAACCGGCTTCACATACACATAATAATTAAGTTACCTAAACGACAGTAAAAAAAATGCCTTACTGTAGTATATCATGCGATTAAGCTCATAAGGACAGACTGTACAGGCAACCGCACTACCATTTCACAATTTTGACATAGACAGCGCGTTTACATCGTAGTAATAAGAGTGGTTTTGGCAACTCAAGTGTTAAGTAACGTGCGATTGACTGTAGTACTTGCTAACAAGGTTAGGTCTGTCTACGAACGCCTGTGTCCACGCGATACTTGACTTAAAATGTACATTTATAATAATTACTGAAATATACTGGTGGAGAGTTTATGATAAGTCTAGACTATTGTTGTGTGTAATTTGGTAGGTACTTAAAAGTGTCAATATTTGCTTTTAGTTCAAGACAAAAAGAATTTACAATTTTAAAAAGAGCCACGAAACCAAACCTAAAGAACAATCGGGATCTTTCTAAGAATATAAATTTTCTTTTACCATCCGAAGCTACAGTTACGGAAACTACTAAATTAAAGAATATGTACGATTTCTTAATAAAGTCTGACCACACTACAGAAATTGGGTCTTGCAAAAAATGGTTAAAGGACTTAAAAGATTCTTGAAAGCTCTTTTATGTATGGTTTGAAAAGGTGCAATACAATATCTAGTACCTGATACTATAAGTACTAGTATCGCATTTGAACATCGGTACCCACAGCCATTAAAGTGACCCCTGTAACAGGATGTGCACGCTGCGTTCAGTAATTGAGCTGTGCTGTCGCTAAAGGAAACTCGCGAGGACATTATAAGGAAAAGTTTGTTATAGTGTACGAAAAACTAAAATGAAGAGCTAAAATACGAGCAGACTGTCATTGCGTTGGCATTGTTTGACGGTTATTAAAAAATTCATACATTTTGACCGTGTAGGTCACTTTTTGTATGAAAGAGCTGTTTTTTTTTTCATAATCGACGTAAAATATCTACACTGGGCCATGTCCATTGCACTTTTACTACTCAATTTGAAGAATAACTATATTACTGAAGGCAGGCTGGGAGTTTCTGACAATCAACAACATTCAATGAACTTACTTTCAATAAAATGTGTTACTCCTAGGGCAACAGTGGGCCAATAGTAGGCTGTGAATATTTGCAAAAATAAATAAGGGTAGTGTGGAGGGCCCATTAGCGGATTGTCCCACTAAGGGTTGAACCTCATCCGGAGCATAGAAAAATGCGAATCCGTGCTGCCAGATGAGGTTCAACCCTGATATCACCGTGGACATCAATATTTATAACATTATTGTTCACCTCAGTTTTTTATTTTTTTTATTTATCGTGGTAAAATCATCAAATGAGTCCTCCCACCCAGGGCAGAGTGGGAGGAACTGTCAGACTTGTACTAACTAAAATCCACGGTGTCCTTCAATAGCCCTTTATGTTCCAGGGTCACGGTAATTCTATAAGTCCCGCGACCCCGGCAGGCTTTGGCCCTCTAGAGGGGGGGCCCGTCATAATGCTGACACTCTTTGAGGCGCGCGATGTTCACCTCAGTTGTGATAACTTTGTCCCCAACTAATATTACCAATCCGTGTGAAAGGTGTAAGATTTTCAAAGCATTTTACTCAGAGCAAGAGTTAAATGAGTTTTGTTTTATGCCGTGGAGAGAAATAAGATCATCACCAAAGCAAGATTGGCAGTGAAGCAGAATGCGAAGTGATCGTCAGGGGTCCCATCACTTGAAGATGTGTGTGTGAGGAAGTACATAGTTTTATGTTAAATGAATTTTAAGTATACCAACATTGTTTAAAGATCTCAGAATTAGTGTGCAAGTTAATTTTTAATATTCGTATTGCAATTTTGAAAATTGTCCATGCGTTTTAAAAATTGTATTATGTTTTAGTAATTTTGGGTGAGTAAGTTTAGATAAGTCATGCAAAACGTAATGAATTTAGTTTTATTATATTTTCATTAACCGTCAGTTATCAACATTTATATTGAACGTAGCAATGTTCTTTCATTATAAAGTTTGATACAACTGACTAAAACTCGCTGGTGCAAACATGACATCCATTTCTAACAAGTATTAAGCTATTATTTAGTAATAAATAACTTTTTTCCTGACATTTCTTAAAAAGGATATAACAGTTACCTTAAAAAATGATATAACTATAATCATATTGTGAAGGTATTTTTAGCAAAATTTCGTGCGACAAAAAAATCGCATTTTCTAGAAAATAAAGTCGCACGATTAGCGATATCATATATGCACCAAACGACAGTGTGTAGTGGGGTGAATGTATCCACACACCATGGTTAAGACGATTACTGTAATGAGACTTTCTGTGCCCACCGTCAGATGCCGCGCCTGGAGCACCCTGTAGACAAAACAATAAACGTTAGAATATATCTAATTACCTACCTAGAAAGAACACAAACGTATTTCATTTTAATAAAGTTTATAATTATGTATTTGCAAAAAAAACATCAGCCTGTATTTAAAACTCAGAAAGCAGAGAATAGACCCTATTTATACATTCTAGTTGTATAGTATGGATCACACTTGCTCTTATTGATTCTAGTTAGATTAAAATTTACCTTCTAATCTGAAAAAGATGTATAATTATGGAACTGAAATTATACATTTAGCAAGCCAAGTTTTTAAAGTTATCATACAAAAGGAATCTAGACAAAACAGCTAGTATTCCTCAAAGTTGATTTGCGGAGGTCTAGTTCAACCACATTTGGCAGTAACATCTAAGATCTATGTAAAAGTAGCCAAGATATACATTAAAAACTCTACCAATATACAAGGTCTAACTATTCATACACGAAATATTTTCAGGGAATCATTTAACGGCTATAGCGAAGCCATATCAAGGGATTATTTTTTTTATTCGAGTATATTTTTATAAAAAAGAAATAATTTAAAAATTACTTGAGCCACAAAATAAATACTAGCTCCTTATTTTTGAACATCCATTACGCTAGTTTTTACGTCGTATTTACCTACTGTCATTGTTAGAATATGGGAGTAAAGGTTTTATGCAAAAAATTTAGAATTATAATAATTTTGTAAAAAACAGTCCGATAATTTTTTTGATGGCGTCTTTACGACTTATAGAAGTTACCCTTAAAATATTTCGTATATGAAAAGATAGACCTTATATACTAGTTTCTATCTTCACAAAATATCTCAACTTGCTGTTAAGTCTTAGGTAAGAGGCTAAAATAACTAAGTACAATCATTCCATCCCTTTTTTTCGCGTTTTTAACAGATTGAGCTAGGGTTTATTAACTTAGTTTTACCTAAGGCTCAAGCATCGCAGTATATTATGTAAAAGATATGTGTTTATCTTTATGAATGCAATTATCAAAGGCATAATTAGATAAAGTTAATGATTTATGTGTAGAGATTAAAATTTATCTATAGCCAAGTCTTCATTGATCAACTTTTGTGCTGTTCAAGATTTAGTTTTCAAATAAATTAGAACTTTGTATGTTTTCTTAAGCTCTCTATGAACTTGATAAAGATAGATACGGCTATGATGAAGCTACATTCTGAAAGTTAGCAATGTCACATGTTGAATATATCGCTGTTATGATTATTTACGCAATATTTACTGAATTAAATAATGAAATATCAGTGTTGTGTTGCAGTAAAATATTGGTAGAAAATACTTTATTGTACACCAATATAGAAATATAAAAGAGTAAATCTCTAGTGTTTAACTACTGAGCTTTAAAGCTCATCAAAACTGTTTTGTTGGACACTTTTTAGGATAACTTTTAAATTCAAAACTACTTATGTTAATAACATTTCCTAATGTGTATTGAAAAATATTTTGAGCAAATACAAGAAACTTGTCACATCCCCGTTTTCAGGGAACCGTTGGAAATGATGGATTACCAGTATCCAAATATTTAGAAACCAGAATATTGGCTAAATCAGAACCCAATTTATAGCAAGTTACACTGATACTATATAGGTTCTACAGTGTTCACCTAAATATATCATCACAGCTTTACTTCCTGAAGGGGGGCTCCTATAAGAAATTCCTGATGGAAAAACAAATATGCCAGCTATTTGCCCAACCAGGGATTCGAACCCTAAGGTGAGGCTAGGGCAGTATCAAAGACCTAAGAAAATACCACAAAATAAATGTTTATGTGCTCACCTCGCGCCGCTCAATGGTGTAGTAGGCGTCATCTTCGGTGGCTGCCTCGCCCACCTCCGGCGTCGGCTTCCCCGACCGGTACTTGCTCTTCTGGAACGTCATCTTCAAAGAACTCCTGTGCTTCTTCTTGTCACCACCCCGGTTCAGCTTGATCACAGTCTTCAGAGTCCCCGTGTAGTCACCCTGAGCTTTCGACGCCTTACTCTTGTTAGACATCATTCCACCATAGTTAGAACCATATATCCTCTCTTTTTCTTTCAACTTCTCAATTTTCGCCTCCTTGGCAGCCTTGAGAGTCAATAAGCCAAGAGTTCGCAACACATTTTCCTTGCGTTTTTGACTCTCTGGCGTCTCGTTCAGCGCATTGCTGGGTCCTGCCTGACTTTCTATAGAGTTGCGTGCTGATTTAGGCTTGGGACTCTTTGCTGGCTTGACTTCAGGCTCCACAGGCTTCACTTCAACAACTGTCTCAGTCTTTTCTTTTTCTTCTACTACTGGCGCTTCTTTAGTCTCTTCAGGCTTTTGTTCTGGAGTTTCTTCAACTTGCATCTTCTCAGGTTCAGCTGGAATTGCAACAATAGGAGCTGTTGGGACTGGAGTTTCGGCCACTTCAACAGGAGTAACAACCTTTGGTTCCTCTTCCTTAGGCGCTTCAACTACAACTGTAGTGGCTTCCACTTTAGGGACCTCAGAAGCTGCAATATCTTCAATAGACTTTATAGTTTCTATCGGCGGGGGCAGTGCTTCAGCCTCTACAGGCGCCGCTTCAGGCGACTTGATGGCAACCGGCGCAGGCGTGATTGACACAGCAAGAGTCACGCTCGGGGGCGGCGGCGACTTGATTTTCTCGATCGTGGCCATCTTGTCCTCAGTATCAACTGTAGATTCCGACGACTTACGCGACATCGACTCCCTTGATTTCCTCTTAGTGATGATTTGAACGTCATTGTTGATCTTAGACTCGACGACGCGGGGCGTGATCGAAACCTGACTGGAATCTAATATGACGCCGCCGAGGTTGGCGCCAGACGTGTTGGGATGGAGTGTCGCGAACTGGTGCAAGTCTATCTGAGTCGTGTGAGGTGCCGACTTGTCTACAGACTTCCGTATTTCCGTCAGGGTGACATCCCGGCCGAGCGACTTCTCGAATATACTAATAGCATCAGATTCTTTCGAGTGATTGGAACTCGTGGACTCTTTCCTTGAACTAAAACTATTCCTTTTAATTAGAGTGACTGAGTTAGGCATGTCAATATCGGTGGATTTCCTTACTTGATCTCTCTTGACTATTGAAATAGCTGAGTTGTTCTCGAAGCAACTCAAAACATTCTCCTTTTCAAATGGTTTTTCTGGTGACCTTACAGATTGTATGTCTTTCAGTGGCTTTATGTCGCCAGACTTGGGTATCAACACCACATCATTGGTCACCATCATTGGTTTACCACTATCAGTGGCTTTGGACTCCATTTGTCTTCTCTTATCGAATTCCTCGAATTCTTTGAGTCTGTCCATGAGCTTGTCAATACTTGCGACAGGACTGCACTTGTATGGTACTTCGTGCTTGCCACTGTCTGTAGGTTTCTCAACAGAATCTTCCTCATAATGCAGCCGTATGTTCTCTCCGTCGTCATTCTTGGACGGCGTGTTCTCATTGCTAATAGGAGATATAATATCTTTGTCTTTTACAGGAGTCTCAGGAGTGGGGACATTTTCTCCATTGTTCAGAGGTTTGGCTAGGCCATAGAATTTAGAAGCAGTCTTTGTCTGCAATTGGTCTGGGGTGCTATCAGTAGTTACTGCAGTGTTTGTCTCAGAGACCATCTGCATGTCACCATCGATGTTCTGGTCGAGGTTGTTAATGAGGTCATTGATCTCCTTGGTGAGCGTGTCGATGGTCTCTACCTTGTCGTCGGGGGCGTCGGCTGTGATGGTGCTAGTGACGCAGCTCTTGGGCGCGGGGGCTGGGGCAGGAGCGGGGGCCGGGGCGGGCGCGGGCACCGGCCGCGACGCCGCCATCACCTTGCGCCCCCGACGCGCCTTCCTTATATTCTTCGACATCTCCTTAGAGTTGAATGTCTTCGACATACTGGTCAATATACTACTACGAGCATCAAAAAGCGTATTATCAGTCTTCATTATCAATTTTTCTTCTATTTCATTTGAATTTAAATCATCTAAGTTTATCCTATTACTATTATTGTTGTCCGAGTCTAATGAAGTACTTCTGTTTAAGCTCAGTTTCTTATCTTTTGCATTAATGTTACTACTAGGCTCCGGGGGGTCCTGTTTGGTTTCAGCTAATTTGGAGTCAACAACAAGAGAAGGCACTTTTTCAATAGTCGAGATCTGTACATTATTTTCAATATCTATATCTAGGTCAGTCTTAGATTTATCTAGTTTTTTGTTGAGCTCCTTGCTGTCTGAGTCGTTGAGTGTCTCACTCATGCTCAAATCTGACTCAGTGTTGTCTGAGCATTTGGATATCTCACTGCCATCACGAGAGCATGAGCGTCCCCTCTTCAACTTCTTACAGTCCTCGGGAGTCTCTGCGGTATCTGAAGTCTTAGAATCTGAATGCAGTCTACGCCTTTTCTTCTGTTCCTTGATAACAACCTCACTCAGTAAGTTCTTGACTTTCCTGGGTTTCCCACTGCGAAGGTTCTTTCCTTCAAACATTGAGGGACTATTGCTTCTTTCAGAGCGCATCGAGTAAGGGCTGGTGCGTGGCCCCAGCACCAAAGTACCTGGAGAGTCACCAAGCATTGTCTTCATCATGGCCATGTCAGAGCTGAGTCTCTGCCTCCTCCCCGCTGTCTTGGGACTCGAGGACCTTGAGTTGGGAGTGGTATCTTCACCTGGTTCCGTCTTGATTTCAGAAGCAGGTATCAATGGGACGGTTTCTTTGTCTTGGGTCTGCTCAGTATTTACCTTCAATGCAGGCTTTCTTCCCCTCCTTGCAGTTTGTTTTATAACATTTTTTACCTTTTCTTTGACAACAATAGTTTTTTTGCTTCTCAAAGTTTTTCTGATGCCCAAAGGTCTTTTCTTGACCACAGCTTTAGGTTTGCCTATAGGTTTCTTAGTTTCTTTGGACGTTTTAGGCTCATCTGGGCTGGATTTCTTGTCATCATCATTAATGTCTGAGGCCTTCTTACGGGCACGGGTCTTGGGTTCTATCACATTGTCCTCATCGAGACTCTTGTCTAGTTCCTCCTTAGTTTGTTTGGTTTTCATGTTGGAATGTGTGGTGGGAGATGACCCCGTTCTTCCGACATCAGGTAGAGGCTGGCTGTCAGCTTTGCTCCTGTTAGTCGATCTGAGCTTGATCGACGAGGTGCCCCGACTCTTTCCTGAATGTTTTTGTTTGCTGGCCTCTGAAGACTGGCTCTCGCTGTCTGTATCCTGTAGATTGGTGTCAGTTAAGCTCTCCTCAGGGCAAGTATCACAACCACTGTCGTCCTTGTTCAAGTAACAAGCAGTTTTCAGTTTCAATGACTCCTTATTCTTTGTGTTGGGACGACTTTGAGCCATAATACATCTCTATATTGTGCCATCTGGACCTGGAAAGCGATAAGCATTCGTTAATTACCCTTACGGCCCTATAATTAGCAACGTGGTATTAAAAATCACTTGTTGACCAACATCGAGAATAACTCCTAACTTAAGTTGGTTAAAACTGTGATTTTGAAATAAATGAGTAGTCGTAATACTAAATGAACGTACTGTGTACTCAATTGTGGTATAATTTGGCTCAATTCACATATAAATCGTGTCTACAGATCGTGGTAAACAAAAGCCAACGCGCGCTAATCAACAAGTTCGCGCAATATTATCACATTTATTTCACTTGTTATGGCCTTATTTACGATTTATTCGGGAACATTAAACTATAGTCAACTTAAATCTGAATCAAAACAACTTTTCAAATCTATCAAAACATATAAAATCGCGCCGGAAAATTCATGAAAAACCCGATGTTTTGGTGGCGAGGCCGCGGGTGACACCTAACGCCACCTACAGCTGAGCGAGTGCGTATGCGTCGAGCGAACGAAAGCACCAAATCATTTCCCCAGCCGTGGCGCACCTCTGCAATGTCCTCACAAAATACTCACATTTTATCCAATGAAACCTCCAAAAACCACAATAAACAGTTAATTGGATACACAACGCACCATAATATGCGAAAAAGTTCAATATAAACTCGCGATTAAACTTAGAAAACGATTTTTGAAAAGCCCAAATGACTGCAGGCGTCCGCCATAATGTTTCCTTCGAAACGAATAATATAGTTCTTATTGCTCTTGTAGCAATTCTCTATTCGCTATTCAAAATGGCGACTGTGTGGCGATCGCAGTGCGCGTTTGCGCGACTTTTTGCTGGAAAAACTGGACAAATCCTGAACAACGCGACTGATTTGGGTTCAAAACTTGGTCCGGGATCACAATCGGTAATTATTTAATTATATTTTCACTCGCGTCGAGTCGTAATGTCGCTTTGACCGCGACATGTGACAGAACTATGGATGTACACCCTTCCGCACAAGTTTCTCGGGCTCCAATATTTTTTTGTGACATTAATTTATTTTCAGAATGTCTTTGATTTAATGATCCATTGCAAAGTTTAAATATTTTTCAATAAGTTTTAATATCAAATTGATTTTGTAAAAAGATAAATGATTTGAGGTTATATCTTCGTGTGGTTTGGATTATTTTTCAGAGAAGACTTTTTTTTAAACTTTTGTACTAAATACTTTTTCTTTTGTTTCAGGCAATATCATTAAGAAAATACTCAAACTACGCGCATTCTCCGTTGGTAACCAGAATAAAAGAACAATATGACTACGAAATTGTGAAGAATCCTCCGGAGTGGACTTATGTGCAGAGACTTTTGCCGGTTGACACAATCCCTGCGGTGACTCCGAAAGAGAGCTATCCTTCTGGTTGGGTTCCGCCTAAAGAAGAAGCCAAGAGTCTTCCATATTTCGTATTAAGAACAAGAAATCACGAACTGCCAATTTATTTACAAGTCACGTACAGGGGCATCCGCAAGATAACAAAAATAAAACGCATTGAAGGTGATATTTGGCTCTTGAACGATGAAATCAAAATTTATTTAAAAGAAAAGAATAAAAGATATGTAGAAACTCGTGTTCAAGAAGTCGGCAGATTTATAGAAGTAAAGGGTGATTATGTTACTCAATTAGTAGAATGGGCTCATTCCAAAGGCTTTTAAATAAATATGAATACTGAAATAGTTCAAATAAATTGATTTAGTAAGAAGTAGTCGTTTTATTTACCGTAATACAATTTACGATGACCATATTCATACAAAATCCATATACACAGGTAAACTAAACACCACACACATCACAATATCTTCAATTCAATACCTAACACAAATTGTGTAAATTTTGTTAGTATACGATTGGCTAAAGTGTCGGGCTATTAAATTCACTCACAAAGAACATACGAGGTAATAAAGAAATTTACAAAAAACGAACATAAGATACGCGCGAAAAACATAACCGTTCCTTGGCAGTCTGGTAAAAACAACTCGGCATCGACAGTTCACACAAATAATCAGGAGGTACAATTATGTAGAAAGTAGTCTTTAACGTAATGACTTCAATTATTAAATATACTAATTAGTGAATGTTGCACACACGAACAAGTTTTTTTGGTTTAATGGGAAGTCCCTCGTACATAAAAACTCGCATTAACTAATTTCATTCAAAACGTTTCTAAGAAAGTTTCATTTCACAAATTATGCCTATTCATAATACCATACAAATTTTGTAACTCTGTCTTTACTAACATTTACCACATTACAAATGTTTTTTCTATGATTTTACATCCAATTCACCATAAAAACATTATATTAACTATAACTACATCAAAAACAATAACTTCCAACAAAAAAACCTTTTATTAATAACTTCAAAAAATTTCCTAACAAAATAATATTGAATTAAATAATCTGGCGAAACCTCGTCGAAACTTGTTGGGAGGGTTGTACACGGCATGAAGTTTGATGATGTTCGCCGCCGCTAGGGGCGCTGCGCACGGCGGAAGGTTTTATCTACGTAGCTATATAACATCCGCCCGACACCGATGGGCCTCTCCACGATACATATTTTCGATGCGAACTCACTCTTCTTTGTTAAAAACAACTTTTCTGTACATAATATGCGTTTATAAACGCTATAATTCGCTTTTCACGAGTCAAATACGCGACGAAACACTTTATTAACTTTTAGGTTACTTTTATTGCAATTAACTTTGTTGTCGAACGTTAATTCGTCTATATTCACGTAATTGGGTCTGTTATCGTTAGAAACTTTATTTAAGTCGGCATTTCAAATTATACAAGCTAATCGGGGATCGATATTGAACATTTACGGTATTTATTACGTAAGATGATAGGTACAAAGTATGTTACATAGTTATAATGATTTTCAAGGCCGGGCGCTTTCAGAATGACACGTGTTAGTTCTAGGTATTGTGATTGCACAACTAACTATGATAAATGTGGTCGGGGGATGGTATTTACTGACCATCGGCTGCATCAAAGTTGTCTTTGATTAACAATTTACAATATCTTAACAAATTTTAATGAAAATAGATGTTCATTGCAAGTTTCGTTACCAAAACTGCTTCGTTCTTTGTTTATTTAGAGTTTTATTCGAGATTTAAGAGTATGTTTGAACTTTTTGAGAGTTTTACGGGGCTTAAAACGTCGTAGGTAGGTACGTATGGCGTTCCAATTCGTCCTTAGATGCCAGTGTTACTTGGTTGTCCTAAATTGTGTAATTCGTATAATAATCTATTTTATTATTAGCCTTGCCGTATAGCTTTCGATAGGAACTTTAGATATCTAATATAAAAAAGAACTTTTAGGTATTTAATAATTGAAAATAACGATAAGTTTGTATTATTCCCATTAATAGAAACATTATCAAACCCCAATCTTTCCGTGGGTGTCGTAAAGGGTAGATACCTCTTACTTAGGTCGAGTAGACGGCTGAGGTAGGTGTTTCCAATGTTAATACTGTTTATTATAAGCAGCGTCTAGGTACCAGGGATTCAGATTTACCCGTAGACCTCAATAGGCATCTGAACAAAACAATTCAAATAAGGGATACGAGGATAATCACTACACTTGTCGAAAAGCCCCGAAAGTCTGAAAACCAGTCTTACCAAGCTTGCAAGGGTTGTGGAGGTCAGATGCAGTCGCTCCATGTAGGTAAAATACTGGTATTCAGCTGCAACCGGTTAGACTGGAAGCCGACCCTACGTTTCAATTGGGAAAAGGGCCAGTCAGGCAGATGATGATTTATCGTAAAGAGCACATCAAGTAGACGATAATATGAATTAATATGTAGGATCTATAAAGGATTCTTTCAGTTCTTTCATGACCTCCTCGTCTAAATAAAGAAAGGACATCCAATAAGGGATATGAACATAATCACCACTTGGTAGGTAGACCGGTAACCGTAGTGAGATCGTATTGCAAGAAAGAAGGTTAAAGAAAACTGCAATCACCAACTGTTCCGATAAAAGTGGTGATTAATGAGTGTGAGACCATTTGAGCGATTTATTGGTAGCTTAGTGCAGTATATGATAACTTAGCTACCTACAGGATGAAAAATGACATTTTCTAAAGTACAGAATCTATTGTTATTAAAAAAAACCCACCCCTGTAATATACCAGTGCTAGCAGCTGCGTCCGGGTAGTCTAAAAGCCGACTTGACTTGTATTTTGGCTAGGCAGATGATGTTTTTTTTTCTCTTTTCATTGTTAAGGGCTTATTCCACTTGGCTGAATCCAATGCTCTGAACTAGTAGTCGTCGAAGTTACACTGAATTAGTTATTGAATCCGTCTTCGAAAGTTGTCGTCGTCCGAAAAAGCGCCGACATATCGTGTATTTTCTGCTTTCTAATTTGGTTGTGTTTTATGAGGTTAATGTCTGTTTTCCGGAGTGATGAATATAAATGTTGATGGTTGGAGGAGGAGAGGTAGACCAAGGAACGAAGGGATGGATTGCGTGAGGAATGATATGAAAAAAGGAGTAAATGATAGCGTGACGGTTGACAGAGGAGAATGGAAGAAAAAAACGTGTTGCGCCGACCCCTAGTAACATGGGACAAGGCTAGGAAGATGATGATTTTTAGCGAATTTAATAAAGAGTTATCGTTCACCCCATTACTGGGTTGTGAACTTGTGAAGCTATGCAGCCTGTCCGTGTAAAACACTGACATTCAGCTGCATCCGATTAGACTGGACCCTAATAAAATAAATATTAGTTGGAAAAATATAGGCAGATGATAGCGTCTTATGATTTTACCATCGAATATCTACTAATGAATACATTTTTCACTTTTCATTCCTTTATGTTTAGACGTTCCACTTCGAGTGAAAGACCAAATGAATAAAAAGCAAACAATCTGATACCAGGTTTATATGGAAAATCCTAAAGACTACAATCGGTAAAAAAAAACCAAACGGAAACTTTTATTGCCTAATCACCAAACCTGGTTAAAATAACGGGGATTAGAATTTGTTATTGTTAGCAGCCCAGGGAACACTGCCTAGCCTCTTAATATTAAACCTTAGTCGTCTGTTATGACACCATAGACTACAAAAGAAGAACTGAGCGATAGAATACTTTTCTCTATGTAAGTCCATTATTTATTTATTGAGTCAAGGTGGAAGAATTACAGAATTATAATCATTAAAATCATCAATACAACCCTCAAAATTCATTTAAGCCCATTGAATAACTTTTTCATGAAAAAGTACACACCCTGCCTGCTACATGCCCTACATACGTCCCAACAAACATTTGACAAGTCGCCACAACGTGCCGATTTCTACATTTGGTTCCATAAGCTGGTCGTAAATACGTCGCCATCACGTTGGCTTCACCGAGAATAGGCCCATTTTATACGAATCAGTGTCTTAAAAGAGTAACGTAACCGTCGTATAAACCACTTTTTGGTCAGATAGTGGTTGTGTAGTCGTCGCAAAACCCACGTTTTCGTCGACTAATGGTGTTTATTACCGCTGCTTTGCGGCATTTTGTTGCAAATAGGTAGCGTAGTATTATTTTTAAACAGGATTTTGTGATAAAATGCCGTAAATTATTATGCCTGCATTATGACTTCAATGTTTTATTTCTGTCAGATCCATTTGAAGGCGAGTACAAAAATGCTATGAGTGCTATTGTGTTGAAACTCATTGGGCCCATTCAATGTATTGGGAAATTAATTCTATCGGGTAATATGAGCTAATTATGACAATTTAATTAACGCGCCATGCAAATTCTTTAAATTAAGTGATTTAATCAAGTATATTTTTAGTAAACGTGCTAACAGTCACCTCTATACGACTTAGAGTTAAAGATACAACCATATTACAACATCAAAACGACTAATTGTTCTGTGCACATACTTTTTGTTCAATATTGTCAGCCATATTAACTGAAATAGGGTTCCTTTGTCACTACAAAGGAACCCTAGTGAAATTGTTTAAAAAACAATTTCATCTACTTTTCCTGGTTTGAAGACTGTTTATTTTTTTATATTTGTTTTATATGAATGTGAATATTGTAATTAGAAAAGATTATTTTCAAAACAACTGATCATCTATACCTACTTATATAAACATATTTCAAAGAGGAGGGTTTGTGAATTTCTATATAATTGAGATCAATCCTAACTAACTATGCTGACTATGCATAACCTACTAATTTTATTTTAAAAACACTCGTATTAACATATTCTTAAGAGCTTTGATCCAAAGACAATATAAACTAAGTAAAATAATTTCTTTGTTACTACTATGTTTATTTTGAATGATAAAACTGTGATTGTAAAGATACGTTTATTAATAATAAATATGACAAAAATCTTGGATTTTTTTTTATTTTATTTACACCTTTACTTCAAAGTATGAATAAGTGGTACAAAATAAATATTTGAGCCACATTCTGCAGTGGCTAACTTGCACTTTATGTCAGTTATATTAAATGTAACTTCTAATCTTCATCAAAGTCAATTCTTTTGTATTCATAAAATCTTGTACGGAACCAACTCCAGTTTGTACATTATTGTCGTTACGTGTAGAAATATTCGTTATAACACAACATGACGAGAGAAGTGCAGTATAGTTCTTTTTCACTTTCCTTTTAAAAGCACCACTTTTTTTTACATTTGCCCAGGTTTTTTTATTCATTTTGAGTAAAAGAAGCGAAACTTGATGGTTATTTTTTTGCAGTTTGTAAGCACTATAATAGAACACTCAGTAATTTAACGGTAGTATAAAAGTTATAAAATTGGCTTAAAACCGTATAAAGGTGCAATTTATCACTCTTAAATGGTCGTCACTTAGAGGTGGTTTTCGCGATTCTAATACGATTAATGGTGGGATAAAAGTCATATAGACGTCACTAAGATCACGACACTGGTTTTACCACTAAATGACGCCGTTTCTACATAAAACTGTATAATAGTCATAAAAATAGTCGTATAGAAGTTAATACGATTTCTATATGACTGTAATATACGACTAAAAGTTATATAAGAATAAGATGCTCTAAGTCGTATTACACGCTAAATTACTTCAATGCGATGTTTACAACACTTTGAGTCGCATATTTTTTATTTATACGACTGAAATGTTTGTTGGGGTGTTACTTGCGCGACTCATTTTTCATCAACACTCAACCTGACATCGATCTGTAAGTTGTAAAAAACCTAAGAAAATTTGAATTTGAACGTGTGAATGTGAAAGTGGATGGTTATAAGAGTAGAGAAAGACCAAATAAACTATGGATGGACTGTGTGAAGGATGATATAGCTATAAGAAAGGAGGTAACTGCTGAGATGACGAGTAGCTAATAGAGAAGTATAGAAAACGATGACACGCTACGCCGACCACAAATAAATTTGGTTGAGGGCAGGTAAATGAAGAATAAATTAAACACACAGAAAACCAATAATCTATAGAGTTTTATGTACTTATTTATAAAAGTATCTAACAGACGGTGTAAAGGACTTCAGCAGCAAATTAGAGTGTATTTATTCTTGCCATAATGACAAGAATAAATGCTATACACTCAAATTTAATAATTCACCTGCTCTTTAGGATTACGCTAGAGGGCTACCTTAGGCTATGAAGACTACCCACATAGCTAATTATAAAGATTGTTGGGATTTCAGAAATACCCCACAAAAACCATTTCTGGTAGGTAGATTTTCCTGCGTCTGGTGATTCTATTTTTAGTTTCCAACACTGCCATAACAAAATGATAGAGATATTGTACCCTTTTCCTCCTCTGCAAAATTTTCCCATTGGGCCGCAATACTAGCAGGTAGTATTCCGAGAAGGGGTAAGCAGCAGTAGGTAAGTATAATCTTAGTAGATCTTCATTTTGTTAGTTATTTTGTAAACCTCATCAGACCCCATGTACCCTACCTAGTAGGATGCGAGGACAATTGTGCGAGCTTATGTGAGATAGGGGGGGCTTTTTGACCTCGTACTGGACCAATTTTCGTTTAACGCTTGTCTTATTTTTAAGCTTTATGTTTACTTTTCATATTTCTTGTTTTATCATTAATTTTAATCATTTTTAACCGACTTCCAAAAAGAGGAGGTTATGTTTTTGTCCTGTGCCGGTGCGAGATAAATAAATACCTTTTTCTTTCTATTTATACCTAGTTACCTACTTATATTTTAAAGAGGTATAGTTTGGATGTAGAAGAGGTAAGAAGGTAAGCTACGAAGTTACTCATCCGATTTGAAAAATTCGTTCACTGATTTAAAGCTACAGGTTTCTTCGACACGGAAATCGTGGACAGAAGCTAACATAAATATTATCTAGTTACCAATAATTAACTAACAAGATATACCGAATAAGAGTTTTACAGATAAATAAACATAATATCTGTAATCAAACAGGATTAAGTAGAGGGGACCTTATAGTACACCCACATGTCGCTAGAGCCATGTTTCAGCTCCATGTAGGGGTGAACCTATTGCCATCAACTGTCACCGATCTAAACTCCAGGCTCTTGCTGAGAAATTCCTGGTGCAAAAAGATCCCAATAACACTTTGCCAAAAAAGCTATTTGTATGGCCTACAGGTTTTGTCCCGGGTCTGGCTGTTTGTGTAAGTTTAAACGTGCGTAAACGCACACATCTGGCTAGACGCGGAGATGGTCGATGGAGCAAGGCTTTACCGAGTGATGGCCAAGGTTAGGCCGAAGAAACCAGGGCCGTCCTAAAGCTTGAGTCGACGATATCGTCAAAGTCACGAGAAGCACCTGGATAAGGGACGCATGGAACCGGGAAGTGTGGCAGAAACAAGGGAGGCCTATACCCAGCTGTGGGTGATTCCGTGCTGATATGATGATGATGATGTAACGCACACACGATACAGGAGAAACTCCTAGTGTGTGGCAACGTTTTTCTTTAAAGAAACCCTGGAAATCAAACCTCATGCTCACGCAAAAATTAGACCAAGAGAGGCAGGTACATTCTTCCTGGGAAAACCGAATATATAATAATATATATAATACCTACACTTTGATCAGTGTAACTTTCCTTATCTGTTCGGAAAAACCACTGATATAACAATCTGTTGTGTTGCTTTGCAAAAACTAGTTATTAAAACAAGGCAAAAGGTGCATATAACATTTGGTCGATGAATATATATTTATTATTGGACTATTGTCCTTCAAGTCATCGCTACGGGTAAAGTTGAGGATACTGCTCGCCATCTTCTTGGTAAATCGGAGTAGATGCTTAATAATTTCCAAGGGATTATGCCCTAACTATTTAGCTTTAACTAACTTTTAATGGCCTCCCACTAGGTGGACCGATGACCTGATGAAGGTTGCAGGGATCCGCTGGATACGAGTCGCACGGGACCGGTCAATGTGGCGACACTTGGGGGAGGCCCATGTCCAGCAGTGGACGACTTTCGGCTGATGAACTTTCAATATTTTCAAAGCCACATTGTTTATATTTATATCGGGACTGTACGCAGATATAACGAAAAAAAAACAAACCCAATAAGATGTAATACTATAAGTATGTTCATGAGAAATAACAAAGGAAGTAGATCGTATAATGTAGAAACACTAATTACCGCTACGTATTCAACTTTTTCTCTAAAATGGCCTTGGCTTGACCACATCTACCAACCCAGGGTGTCTGTTGGCAGTAGCTGCCGTAGTACCGCAGTAGCACCGGCCCTAGTCCATTTTGATATCATTCATGTTTAAGTTCCCACCAGCAGACGTAACACGCTGTTATTTTTAAAAATAACAGCGCGTCAGCAAGGTGGTAGTGGGGCTGACTGTCCAACCTCAAATGACTAAATCCGTTTTTAAAATATCACTCTGTCTCTTCTATAAAAACAATAAACACAACGATGTTTTAAAATCGTTTAGTGTTAAATGTGTTAAGCGATTTGTGGTGCAATTGGGCGTTAAAGTATCATTAGTTACTTAAACTAATAAATGAATTATCATACCAAAAGCCTATCTACCAACATAACAAAAAGAAATCCAAATGTAGCGCTACAAAGAGTGCTACGTTAAAATCAGCGCGTGCGCACCGAGTGGGCGGATTGTTTGGTGACGTCACGTGAAGGCCACGTGTGACTGTGTTTCGAGCGCCTTTTTAGCTTATAGCTGTATGTTTAACGTAGATTTACTTCCTACTAATTTTAAGCCTTACGTTAAGGTGACGTTAAAAAAACAATTTCACCAAATACGATGGAAACAATGTGTTTGCGCCAGTAGAAACTTTGCCGTTGGCAGGACCAACGGCAAAGTTTCTGATCATCTGATCTCTCCTGCTATCTACCGCATACTTCCTGCAAGTTTTCAACGCTTAACCCTTTTAGGGGATGAATTTCTAATAATCTTTTCTATTGCTCACCTTCGATATAAAAGAAACTTGAGTATAATTTCATGCTTCTAGAGTCTAAGCCCAGCAGTTTAGGGCGCGTAATCTGCCAGTGAATAAATATACAAGATTTGAAGTTGAAACACTAGTGACATGTATGTAGGTGCCTACAGCATTACATTTTGACATACCTAGTTTTAGATTGGATGGTCATTGACCACCTAGTTTCCGAATTATCTATGTGTCATCATAATCTGCCTAATAACGGCCAGAAAGCAACAAAAAAACAACTCTCGTTGAAAGGAACAGAGCCGAAAGCCCGTGGTCCACTACGCGGGACTGGGATGGGTAGATGTCACAAATGTCATCGTATATATTTTTGATTCAGGACATGTAGTAAAGAGCCTTCGGGTCGCGCCCGCTTGGTAACGTTCCCGTTTGGTAGCGCTACACATTCTAAAGCGGTGTATTGCTTGCCCGGTGCAAGCAATACACCGCTTTAGAATATGTAGCGCAGTATGTCAAATTTAATTTTTAAGGAATGTATGTATTTGTTTGAAATGAAATAATTAATTTAAGATTTTTGTAGTGTGTATTTATTATATCATCATTCTCTTGCCCTTATCCCAATTCAATTTGGGGTCGGCGCAGCATGTCTTCTTCTTACATACTTCTCTATTACTCTTCATCTCATCAGACACCTCCTTTCTTGCCATATCATTATATATTATATATACTTATAAAATTCAAAGTCCGAATTGACTGACTGAGTGACTGAGTAGGTATCCATTAAGAAGGGCTTTTTCGAAATTACACCCTGAAGGGGGTGAAATGCCGCCGTGTCCTCACGGCGGCGATAGGCGGAGACCTCTCGCGCCCGGCATTGGTCGAGGCCATGCTGCGGGGCGAGACGGAGTGGGAAGCGGTCGCCTCCTTCTGCGAAGCAGTCATGCTCGCGAAGGAGGAGGCGGGCCGCGTGAGGGAGAGGACAGCGTCCTCCCTCCACACCAGCCGCAGTGGTAGACGCCCACGGCGCCGGACGTCGGCAGACGATCTCCGGCCACCGTAGGCGCGGGCATGCGGGCGGCGAGTAATGGGCGACTCGCTGTCCGACCATGGACCATGCCCGGGTCGACGGCGCGTTGTGTTCCACGCGCGCCTCAAAGAGTGTCAGCATAATGACGGGGCCCCCCTCTAGAGGGCCAAAGCCTGCCGGGGTCGCGGGACTCATAGAATTACCGTGACCCTGGAACATAAAGGGCTACTGAAGGACACCGTGGATTTTAGTCAGTACAAGTCTGACAGTCCCTCCCACTCTGCCCTGGGTGGGAGGACTCATTTGATGATTTTACCACGATAAAAAAAAAAAAAAAAAAAAAAAAAAGGGGGTGAAATGGAGTGTTGAATTTTCTGTGAAACTTTTTATTTTTCGGAGTCGATTGACTTGAAAATTTGTGTACAGACTCTTCAGTTAAAATTATGAGATACGTGTATCACAGTTTTACCAAAATCGTCCCCTAATATACAATTCAAAGTCTTGACGACAGCCTAAAGACATAAAATTTGAAGGCTGTAATTTTTTGTGATGAGTAGATATCTACTAAGAAAGGGTTTAACGAAATTCCACCCCTAGAGGGTGAAATGGGGTGTTTAATTTTCTGTGAAACTTTTTATTCTTGGGGTCGATTGACTTGCAAGTGTACAACTGTACATACTCTTCAGTTAAAATTATGAGACACGTGTATCGCAGCCTTTCCAATTGGATGCCCATTCATCCAATTGGAAAAACTGTGTATACTCGTTTCGCATAATTTTAACTGAAGAGTATAGTCACAAATGTTTGTTACTCAATCATGCCAGAACGACTGAACAGATCTTGAACAAACTTGGCATAGAGATAGATTATAGTCCGATAGAGCACATAGGTTACTTATTATTCCAGAAGTAAGATCCCGTGGGCAATTCCCGAACTCCACGCGGGCGAAGCCGTACGCATTAGCTAGTGTATTATATAATAATATATTTAATTATTGAAACTAAGCAAAGGAAAATCAACAGCATACGTTAGTGTAATATACAATAAACTAAAAAAACGTAAAATTGGTATATTCATTCCACAACAATTCTTCACCTCTTTTACTTTTCGTTTTTTTAATACGGGTGGGCCACTAAGCTACCCCCTGCTTCTGACATGGTAGCCAAGCGAGTAATGAAATTAGAATAATGTAGTAAATTGAACGCATTTTGAACTAATAGTGTAGCATGCGTGTCAGCCGAAATGGGTTTGATGGCTTCCTGCTACTCCGGGGAGACCGATAAGAGTCTTACGAAATACGTTAAGATGAGGATCACAATCGTTCTGTGCAGATAGCAGTAAAGATATGTGCAGCGTACGTACCTTAGACTGCAACCTGTACTCGGTGACCTTCCAGCTGCCGTTCCTGATGATGATGATGGTGTTGGATGACGATGAATCTAATGGCTTAATCAAAGTTCACTCGAGGTGCGCATTGGCCGGAGTTAGGACACGAACTCATAGAACAATGTTCTCACGATGGCGGATTCGGTCGTTGTAACGGCCGCGCGCTCCGTACAAATGTTTGCATTTTCGAAAATAGGCCTAAATAGGTAGTTACACTTATTCTTTTGTTTCAAACTGCAGAACAGAGATAGAGTTCATGTGAAAGCACATTCATTATGTCTGTCTCTGTCTAACAGTTTCACAAAGTATTGTCTTGAAACCGGATTTCATTTACAGCTCAATAACAATTGCTAAAGATAAGGGCCTAATCCGAACCTTTTTGTACCTGCCCTTCTTTTGTTAGAATTTTTTACCTGTGAATCATAAAAATATTGTCTTTTAAATATTGGTTAGTTAAATTGTATTCTATGCAGTACTTAGTCACTAATATGGTAGTTTTAAAATGCAGAAAATAAAATGGACATTAAATAAATTCGGCACACCAGAACTTTTTACTCTGACGGTGTTACTCAGGTACGCACGGCGACGGCCAATCAAGCTTTACTAAACCGGTTTATGCGGATCTCTCATTGTATAGGAAATCTATACAAAGCGAGGCCAAGTTATACTGAAAATGTACAGCTCCATGTGCCACCGTGTGTATGTAATATCTACAAACATAAGCAATGTATAATTATGTAGCATTGCTAAACGCGAGCGTTACCAAACGGGCGCGACCCGTGCCTTCTTGGGTTTCAACTTGCGACTTACAACTCGTAAGTCAGAGATATCTTTTTAAAAGAAATGAGCAAAATCAACCTCAAATGTGTCTAAACCACCCTTTGCATATTTTTAATCGGATTATTCCGTTAGTTCGTCAGTGTTCCGATTGGTCACCAATTTTTTTTACATACATAAATTTTGTCCCGATTTGTTATCATCTGAAAACAAATGATTTTTATGATAACTAAGCTTTTTTTATATATTGATATTTCGGATTCGCGTTCGTTTCACGTGATTTTGGGTGTCGAAAAGTACAATTAGTAAGAAAAAATAGTATGTATTTTAAATCAATTTATTAACAACCAGTTCTTGATCTATTACTTACACATAGACGTGGCACAAATGGCTGATGCACCGTGTATCATACCGTGGGGTCATCTGACCTTATATTAAATTAAAGGACGCGGAGTTTTCCCAGAGAGCCGCCTAGTGGGCTCATAAATTGATATGACGTCATGTGCAATTGAATGCCAGCATCCTGCGGACCTGTTATCATGCGTTGTATTGAGCTCAATATCTCACACGAAACAGTCTTTGCAGCTTAGTTTTTGCTCGACTACGGCGTAGCCAGTTCAGCAGAAGTTACAATCTTACAGGTTTGTATTGTAGTGAAAATAACCACAATTTTATTATAGATACACTTTAGGTATGAGTGCGGTGCTGTTCAGATCATAAGCAACCTACTGGACTGTCCTAAGTGTCGATACATCTGCACTTTTGAGGTCCTAATGATGCTGCTTATAGTGTGGTCTGAGCATACTCGGATCGTATCAACGCGGCTTAAAGCAAAATCAATTAGTTAAACGCTTGTTGTTGTAGTGTAAAGTGGAAGCGCCATGGTAGCCTGCGAAATTAAATTTTCTTTTTGAATTACTTTTACCCATTTTTCATGAGATAGTCATTCAATGGGTTTAAAATAACTTGAGGGTTGTGTTGAGGATTATAATTCTGTTAAAAACATTCGTGTTACGGTCGCGAATCATATTTTATTCACCATACAGCCTGACACTGACCTGCAAATTGCAAAAAAAAATCGGTTGTCTGTAAAGTCGGTTTACTGACGATAGTTGAACGTGACAACGTCATAAGAAAATACTGATGGAATGGTTGCATTTTTCAAAAAATGAATGTGCGTTGAGCAATTGTTTTATGGAACGCCTCAGAGCGAGGTAACGCCTCATTTTTTCGTGCGTGCAGCCGGCTCCATCGAATTATAAGACGTTGTCACGTCAAAACGTCAGAAAATTTGAATTTCGCGGGCTATCCTGGGGCTTCCACCATAACTGTCCAAAATATTCGGCATGGTACCGATACGAACACTTGACAATAAATTAATCAATTTATTGACACACACAAGTTAGGAAACATACAAACAGGTGACAACAGTGATAGTTAAAAGAGCGCATAAGTAGCCCTGGGCCCCAAACTAGGCATAGCCTGTATCTTGGTGGCCCAATAGGTTTACGTAGTGCTAGCTAAGAGTCAATCAAACTAAAAGCATTTACAAATATGGATTAAATCGTTCGATGTCATAGTGTATATGAAATGTAATTTTCCTGTGTGGTCCCGCGAAATTCCTAAAAATTGTGATTTAATAGGATTGCAAAAAAAAACAAATAATTTTACTCTTGTTTTAGATATTTTAAAGTGTTGTGCAGTTATAAAAAATACTTAGGTTCATAAACTCACCCCTCTTCCATGGGGGTGGTAGGTAGAAAATACAAACGTCACCCTCTACGCTGAAAAAGGCGCATATTTATCTAAGTATATATATTTTACAGGCATGATGATTTGACGCCGCCTTTAAGTTTGTTTGAAGTTCCACTGTTTAAACTTTTGAACTTATGTAAGGCCACGGCTTACGTGGGTGTTCTAGCGCCCAGTGGGTGGACGACGTTAGATGACGTCATTTGCCTTTCCTCAACAAGCTAAGCAAGCTAAGCTGTATGGTTAAACGCTTAGCTTGTCGAGGAACGGTTAAACTTAAATTAACATGATTAAATAGTCTTGTTTTGATAGCATGATGGGCATTTAAGAGCTTATTGAGGACTTTTAGGAGATGCAGTGTAATGGTTCCCAATTGGCTACCTGGAATTTTCAGAAAGTAATTAAAATACTAATATTATAAAGCTGAAGAGTCTGTTTGGTTAATAAAAAATAAAATGGCGATAATCTCATGAACATGGTTCGAATTGAAAAATTCGTTTAGTGTGCAATAGCCCATTTATCGAGGAAGGCTTTAGGCTACATAGCATCACGCTACGACCAATAGGAGCGGAGCATCAATGCAAAAACGGGGACAAATAGTATTTTTATAATAACTTCACGCGGAACAGGTCGCGGGCAACAGCTAGTAATCAATAGAATCTGAGATGCAATGTGACTAACTAACATGTAATCGTAAGATACCTACATAACGCCTAATCTAAACGATTAGGAAACCTCTATAAATCCCTTAGACTTGGTTACTAATATGGGTTGGTAGGCCTTGGTTGACAAGGGCTGAAAATACGGTGTATCTAAGGTTTTTCGTATTTGAATTTTAATCCCGGCTGCCATATAGACTGACGTAAACCTTTGCATTGTATTTTACCAAGATTTCCTATTGCAAAGTTTCACAAGTCTGAAACTTAATTCATAATAATAGTTGGTGTTTCAAAATGGCCGCTACCTGGTGACACAAAACCATTTGTGGTGTATTATGTATATAATTGCGTAACTATTCTGTCAGTTTAGTGTGATGTTATTTTAGATCGGTATTCAATATACCTCATTAAAATTATAATGGAGTTATCAACGAGTATCAACGAGTCCAACGACTATTCTGTGTCAATTTATAAATAGGTCAATCGTATGGTTATTTTTATACAAAGAGGACACTTTTAGTCTCCTAATTATTAATGATTCTCTTATTTGTTGAATTAGGTATCAAACTTAGCTTAGCAAAGCGTATAAAGGATGTAAAGACACCCTTAACGAAACCGAGAGGCACTTGTTCTTTCCATCATTGTGATTTTGTTTTTTGTTCTGGACCAAACTCGGGCACCTTCTAGTTACGGAGATATTGAAGATCCAAAGTTCCAACGTTTTCAAACGTTTTTATTAAAATGACTACTAGTTTTAAATGTAACTTTAACTACCTATGTAACTTTACCTTAAATAATGTAACTTTTCTTTAAATCATCATTTGAGCCGAAAGACGTCCACTGCTGGACATAGGCCTCCCCCAAGTGTCGCCACATTGACCGGTCCCGTGCGTCTCGCATCCAGCGGATCCCTGCAACCTTTACGAGGTCATCGGTCCACCTAGTGGGAGGCCTTCCAACGCAGCGTCTTCCGGTTCGCGGTCGCCACTCCAGAACTTTTCGGCCCCATCGGCCATCCGTTCTGCGAGCAATGTGCCCTGCCCACTGCCACTTAAGTTTGGCTATTCTTCGGGCTACGTCGTTCTTTAAATATCTCCACGATATCTGTACTATTCAAGTGTTCAATGCATCCATCAGCACAATATTTTGAGCGAGTTAAATTGAGTGCTACTGTAAACCGTGATGTTTCACACAAAAAAAAAAGTCGTTTCCAAGCAAACATTTTTGCGTAGTAGGTATTACTTAGTTTGATGTACAGAATACTTGGTTGACGGCTTCGTGAAGAGTCCGTTTACACCCTGTACATGAAGAATTTATAGATGATTAATTACCACACATTTAAAAAGGTGGCTAAGCAGAGGTAGGTACCTAATGTTTTGGTTCACTTAGAAGTCACTCAATGTTTATAGAAGGTATGGTAAAAGTTATTTATTAGTTTTTAAACTGTCATGGTTACTAACATTACCATTAACACTAGAAACGGGATATACAACAAACAACATGGTAACATGATAAATATCCCGTTTGTAGTGTTAATGATAATGGTAAATGTTAGGTAATTAGCCGGTAGAAATGCCGATGATTTTCCCGTGCAGACGTCCTTAGACTTTCATTCTTAAAACGTTATATATTAAGTTTTGAATTGCCCCAGACGCATGCTGCCTTTCTTTTCAACTAAGTTAGACAGTTAATATCGAATAGTTTCTTAAAAGCACCTAAAACGAAAAGAAAAACAAGAAAAGTGTCTTTTTCAAACACATTATTATTGCATGACGCAGACTCGACGTCCGTAACCAAACTTGAACAAAATATATTTTGACCCGATTGCACAATGCACATGTAAGATAGGTGCGCACGAACCAATCACATGGCCATCACGCGCATAGTGCACGTAGATAGAGAATGGAGTTGCCAAATCAGTGTTTTTCAACTCAAAATAAAGAAAAACCTTCAAACTCTAAGTACATGAAAAAAATATCACTTACAAGAAGAATTCAAGTTGATTATTTTGGTCCGAGCAGAATTTGTTTTAATTTGCTACATTGCCAATAAACAAAACTTTTTCAAACGTCTATTTATCAGCAATATCGCGATAACAAGAAATGCGTTCTTATCAATTCTTACAATCAACGATAGGAAATTTAAAAATAAGGCAATTCCTCTGGTAACTTTTTTTAAGCCTACGCCTGTTTATTAAACTTTTGTACTATTTGAAAATACATGTGACAAGAACATGTCAGTTTCATGCCAGTGTGCTGCTCAAGGTCACCGGCGCGGCAAATTTCAAATTATCTTACTTTTTTCCAATTTGTCAATGCATCCTATTGAATGACTATTTCACAAAAAAGTCATTCAATGGGATTAAATGAACTAAGAGGGTTGTATCAATTTATTTAATGATTATAACTCAGTAAATCCATGTTCTTTACGGTCGTGAATCGTATTTTGTTCAACATACAGCTTGATAATGACCGGGAAATTGCAAAAAACATAAGAAAATATGAATTTCGCGGGTTATCTGGCGCTTCCTCTTTAAGGATTCGCTATAGTGCAGCATGGTTCGTAATACTTTAAAGACGTTGTCAAGAGACCGCTGTTGGTAAAACTTTCTGCAATTGTCTTTGGAAAACGTACTGAACAAATTCAAGATGGCGACGTTATTATGACTATGGTCATGCACCAAATGAATCATCATGCACTAGCTGCACTACAGTAGCGTATGTAGTACTTCAGAGATAGTTTTGGACATTTTTTGTAATTTTTTATTGTTATGGGCAATACTTTCTATAGAAATCGAACCGACCACCGCTTTTTTGAGTTCCAGTTGTTGGCACTACGTCAATGGCTGGGACCTGACAAAAACTTTGTGTTTACGAAGAGATGGATAAAATAGCATCTTCCTTGTTTACTTATACGACTGAATGTAATAAGTGTCTGTGTGTCATTGTTATTTCCTTTATTTATTCATCTTACATAGGTATAATTTTACATTTTTAAATATTTTAAAAATAAATGCAAATGAAAACATTTAAACTATACAAAACAAAATCATAGCAAGCCCATCAGCATCGGGAACAGACTTCGAGCTACCGGTGGTCAGGGGTCTTGAGAGAGGGAACTTCCTATCAATACGCACCAGAAGAACTGCTATCTCTTGTATCATTGTTATTATTATTTGGTGCCTTGTCTATACTTTTCTCAGTCGACGAATGTTCACAGTGCACGTTCGTACAGGCTGCACGGATGTATTCGTTTCCTCTTCAGTCTAAACGAGGCAATTTCGCGCATCCACCATCCGCTGATCCAGGTTATGCAACAATGTAGGTACCGTCAATAAATAATAGACAACATTAGTATTCAGTCATGCAATTTCACAATGTTCGATATTCGAAACAAATTGTTTACCTATTTAAATTAATATGATTCATAGGTCTGAATAATTTGTGAGTGATTAATTACTAATCAGTCACCAAGTACTTAATAAAAGTTAATTACAACAAGTACGCTGACGCATGGGTACCTAATTGAGACATGGAAAACCAAATACAGTTTCGCCAAACGCAAAACAAAGGACGAAAATAATTAAACTGTCACTTACTTATATTTTTAAATGTTTTGTTTACTTTTGTTTTTGAAAATATTTAAGATTATGTTAGATAAGAGAAAGAATGAATAAAGGAAATAATAATAAGTTTATTCAATACATGTCACATAATTTTACAAATATCTTTCAGGCTATATTTTTCGTTATGTAAAAGAATTTAACATCCTTAGCCGAACTAGGCAAAAGCCTGTCTTTCGGCTATCAGCGCCAATCGCCTCAAAATAATTAATAATTTACGGCAGCCATCAAGCAGAAATGTTAGCTTTTTTTATAAAATTTACCAATAATAATCATAAAAAATAAAATCATTAAAATCTAGTTACTAAGAATAACAAAATCATTACAATTAAATAAAATCATTAAATTACAACCATTGACATAAAATAATATCATATTTACAATTAATGCATTTAAATAAAATCACTAAAATAAAACCTACGAAATAAATTAACAAAATAATTACAATAAAATTGGTGATACAAAATAATAAAAAACCTTAAAATAAAATAAATTCTGAATAGTGTGTGTCCTCTCTTTGTGTAATATGATAATGTGCATCCGTGAGTGTGAGAGGGTGTGTATCTGTGGGAAGCAGACAATCACCTTTGTACGTATGAAAGTTTTTGTAAATATTCAGTTAACTTTTTCTTACATTAAACTCCTTTTATATTACTAACTAGATGCGGAAATGGTCGATGGAGCAAGGCTTTGACCGAGTGGTGGCCAAGGTTAGGCCAAAGAAACCAGGGCTATCCTAAAGCTCGACGATATCGTCAAATAAGCGGGAAATACCTGGATAAGGGACGCACAGAATCGGGAATACCCCTATAATTGTTAAGTCGCGGCCGTTACCACGAGCCACCACTGTTCTACGTCGGGGTTGGCACACACCGAAATGTTGTATTAGCTGACAAAGTAGGTACAGTGAGTGATAGCAATTAGCTGACCCCCCTTTGCATAAATGGTTGAGATTTTTTTGAAAACGAACCGGTAGAATTTTATAATTCTTTCATATTTTTTTGTTCTTTACTCAAATTAACAAAATACAAAAGAATTATAAATTATGGTTAGCTAACTGCTATCACTCACTACACACAGGTTAGGCTGTAATTCATGCATGTGTTTTTAATGGTATTTATTATAGGTACTGCAGAAACATACATAACATCACGCCTGTAACCCGAAGGCTTAGGCTGAGTGCTACAGAAACGTTTTAAAATATCAGGTCAGATAATTGACTGAGCCTGCGTCAAGAAGGCAATCACGTTCAAGGCGTTTCATATGTCTGCAAGACTTCTAACAAGAATAACACGAGCTTTCGGTAGCTTAAGATAGTCCAATAATACAAATAGTTCCATATCTTTGACTGACACGGGACCTACAATGTATTGTACTAGCGCGATCACTGACGGTCGATTACTTTTTAGCCTTATTTTAGAGATTTAAAAGACTTATAGAGCGGACTAGTGTCTAGTGACTACACAGACCGATATGTTAATTCAAATATTTCTATATCATTGACTGACACGGGACTAGTGTCTAGAGTCTAGTGTCTAGTGACTACACAGACCGATTTGTTACAAAGAAGTAGTCGTATTGGATTACGATTTTCCTCGTTGTGTCCCATCTATCGCTCGTAAATATTTGAATGTCTTTGACCTTATTATACTCAGGGCATAAGGGTGAAAATTGGTCGACCGTCAGTGAGCGTGGTAGTACCTACTTACGTGCCTTGAACGATAGGTTCCTTAGACTGTGGTATTATTATAGGGTGACAATAACAAAGAAAAACTCCTGAGTGGCGCGAGACACGATCTAATAATATGTGACACGTAACCTTTATTAGCCAGTCGAGCGTGTGATTGCATGTGAGTGGCAATGCCAAATATTTATAGATTTTGTAGCGATTTACCTGTATCGTTAGTATCGATTGGGAGTTTATGAGATATCGACTGATTTGTTTTTGCGAAAATAATGTGAATATCTAATAGGTACCAGCTTTTTCTCGCTGTTTCGCTCGCGTTATGGACGGATATAATCCAAAGGGAACGTCCTATCTCTGAAGGGTTAGGCAGAGAATTAAGTACTTAGTAGTGTACCCACATTTCAACAATTATGTTTAAGTCCCATGTAATAGGAGGCGAGCCTATTGCTACAACCGGGCACAGATCTAGACTCCGTGGCTACTACGGAGAAATTCCTAATGGAAATACGCAATAACACTTTGCCCGACCCGGGACTCGAACCTACGACCTCATGTTTAGCAGTCGCGTTTGCGACCACTAGACCAACGAGGCAGTCAGGGATAATGTAGCGTCCCATTAGTGAAAGAATTTTCGGAATCGGATCAGTAGTTCCGGAGATTATCTTCTACATCCAAACTTAACCTCTTTATTATTGTAATGTAATTAGTTAAGAAGACTAGCTTATTACGTAAAAGTTTTAGGACTGTTGTGTACGTTACTTTTCAAAGAAATTATGCTTTTAATGTTTTGCATGTAGAGCTTGATTATTTTACTAAGTCAACTTGTACAATATGTAGCTTACAACTTATGTAATTACTTATCATGGTTTTCTTATTGTTCATGTGGTGTTTACCTATGAGTAAATATTGCACTGTGTAGAGTTTTAACGCATGTTCTATTTTTGTTTGTAGATTAGTGTAAACAATTGTTGGTAGACCTAATAAATAAAATAAAATAAAAAATATTTCCGCGGTTTGCCCTCGTAGGGTCGCGCACGTAGTCCCAGGATAAAACTAAAATCCTATGTCCTCAACCAGGACATATATTCTTTGCATGTCGCAATGTTTCTTCCTTTCTGTTCAGCTGTGAATGTTTGAAAAGGTAACAGACAGACAGACAAAATTACTTTCGCAGTCTCAGGTTTGTGTCATTATTAAGACCGGTTGTTAGCCCGTGACTTCGTTCGCGTGAATATTTTACTAGGATCCTGAAAAGTTGCCGATAGGATGGGTCGATGGTCCTTCCACACTGTATTATTAAGCTTGTGTAGCCTGTAATCATCACCAGCCGAGCCTTTTCCCATTTATGTTAGGGTCGGCTTCCAGTCTAACCGGATGCAGCTAAAAACCAGTATCTTCTTTATTCATTGAGCGACTGCCTATCTGACCTCAACAACCTAGTTAGCACTGGGTAATACGATACCCAAACATTTTCCATCCATCCTCACTTCGCATTTATAATATTAGTAGGATATTATTTTGTAAATAATTACTGTTGAAATAACATCAAATATTATTTTACAGGGAAAATCTTACGGAAAATTGTTCCTAATGATAGTAATTTTCACGTCCCACGAGGCCTGTGCGAAAGCAATATGAAATATTTTAGTTAATTTAATTAAATCAAAGCGTGGGTCGTGGTGGGTAAGTTCAATGGAAACGAAAATGGACGCAAATCTACACGACGAGTGGTCGGACGACCTAAGCAAAGTTTAAATGATGGATCGATAGAATGAAATTATTAAATTAACATAAGCTTAACTACTGAACTATGATAACTTAGATTATAGTTACCTCAAGAAGCGAGCAGACAGAGTAAAAAAAAATATACCATACATATGTTATACATTTTCAGGGTTCCGTAGCCAAATTTCAAAAACGGAACCCTAAACTTGTTTTTAGAAGGGAATAGCTAGCTACATACTTATTATTTATAGACCTACTTTTGTAGAACTAACTATTTAGGGATAAACATTGATGATGATGGTTCTAGAAATCAGACCTAATCGTAAAAGCTGAAACAGTGAATTCGCTTAGCGCGACCTGAACTTGAAAGAAAGATTGGTAAACAACTATACAAAATTGTAAACTTAGGTATTAAGCGTAGATAGACATGGAATGCCCCTATGAGGGTGGCATGGTCATACATGATCAAACCCTCTATAAATAAATAAAGATTTAAAAAAATCGGTTGTCTGTAAAGTCGGTTTACTGACGATAGTTGAACGTGACAACGTCATAAGAAAATACTGATGGAATGGTTGCATTTTTCAAAAAATGAATGTGCGTTGAGCAATTGTTTTACGGAACGCCTCAGAGCGAGGTAACGCCGCATACGTCATGTTTTTTCGTGCGTGCAGCCGGCTCCATCGAATTATAAGACGTTGTCACGTCAAATAAAAAAACCTGTATAAAGCCAAAAATAGCTTTAAAGTCCTAATTATACAATGCAAGTTTCCAATAATAACAATACGACTTGCATCGTCTTAACACTTGAGACGATGCCATTTTTATTGTTTCAAAGGTAGTACAGTGAGTCACAGGCCATAGTCATTTCAAAATTAAATCGCATCGTGTAAATTTTTTGAACCTTTATATAATAATAATTTGAATCTGACATTTCCATTATTGTTTAATAATTGTGTTGTAATAATGTTCATTGAATTCGTAGTCTGTCTAAATGTAATTATTGTATGCCCTACGGGCGGGACATAGCTGATCAAAATTTACAAATATTTAAGAACTGTACTATACATACCTATGATCCACAATAAACATTGATAGATGGATAAAAAAAAAAAAAAAAATTAACAAAGATAAGTTACAAAAGCGTGTCCAATTCGGGGTTTTTTATATTATTAGATCAGATCAGCTTACCGTTACTATTCATTTGGGCACTGACTTGAAGTGGTCATTAGTCGCTCCATCAAAATACTTGCCTTCAGCTGCATCCGGTTAGACTGGAAGCCGACCCCAATATAGTTGGGAAAAGGCTAATCAGATTATGATTAGCAGCCCGAATATGATTTTAGGACTTAACTATAGCTGAGTCATAATAACTAACTGTCGAAATGTGGGTATTCTAAGCTCTACTTACCCACCTATTCGGCGAACGCAGGCGTGACGTTATGTCACAACTATACTGTATATATCAAGAAATGTCAGCAATTTATCACTTAGTAACAGCTGCTACAACTCAGTGTATTCATAGACAACACAGATAACCTTATTAGCTCTATTTCCTACTGATATTTAACTTGCACGTGGTAACGAAACGTGAATTGAAATAAAACTAAAGAGACTATATGCAAACGTAAAATAATTCATACAGGATAACAACATAGTCGTCTGCACCTGTCAAGGTGATTATGTCAGTCATACTTTCTATACATCTAAAATTCAAAGTCCTGACTGACTGACTGATATATCAACGCACAGCCCAAACCGCTGGTCCTAGAGACATGAAATTTGGGCGGTGTACTCTTTGTGAAGAGTAGGTATCCACTAATAATCTATTACTTATAATAAATCTGTAGAGAGGTCAATTCTGTACATGAAATATATTTCCAAAATAACTATCAGGGGGTGATTAGGGATCGATACTGATGCCAAAAATGCAATCAGTAAAATTTTTGTCTGTCTGTCTGTCTGTCTGTCTGTCTGTCTGTATAACCGTTATAGAAACAAAAACTACTCGACGGATTTTAGCGAAACTTGGTACAATTATATTTCATACTCCTGAGTAGGTTATAGTATACTTTTCATCACGCTACAATCAATAGGAGCAGAGCAGTGAAGGGAAATGTTGGGAAAACGGGAGAAGTAACTCCATTTTTTAAGCTTCCGTCGCGTGTGCAACCTTAATGGTTAAAGCTACACAGAAATCATGTATCACGGAAATGTTCTCCTTAAAATTATATAAAAAATATCCCACGACAGCATATGTCTATCATTTATGGTTGACTCACAATATCACGTGTAACTCCCGATAGCTTAGCAGTTCGAAGCTTTCTGATTATATTTGTCTACTCTTACGTTTATAACACTCTCAGTCATCCCTGACTGGGTGATATCAACACACAGCCCAAATCGCTGGTCTTAGAGACATGAAACTTGGAGGGTGTGTTCTTTGTGAAGAATAAGTATCCACTAAGAAAGGATTTTTGGGAATTCCACCCATAAAGGGGTAAAATAGGGGATGGAAGTTTATATGAAAGTCCGTCAGTTTTGAAGTTAGGATATTCAAATTTTGTGTTTAGGCTGACAATTGAAAATTAATTTAAACGTGTCTCAGCGGATGAAGGTAAGTAACTATGTTTGTTTCGACATCCACGCGGGCGAAGCCGCTGGCAGAAGCTAGTACTTAATAAAAGGTGAAAGCCGTTTGTTGAACATATTTTGTTCAACAAACTGCAAAAAACCTAAGAAAATTTGAATTTTTCGGGCTAGCCTGGCGCCTAAAATATGATTCGCGCCCGTAATACGTATGTATTTACAGAATTATTATCATTAAAAACATGAATACAACCCTCTTGAGTTCATTTAATCCCATTGAATGACTATTTGATGAAAAAGTCATTCGGTGGGGTTATATGAACTTAGTGGGTTGTTTTATTTTAATGATTATAACTTTGTAAAGCCATATTTGTTACGGAGGCGAATCATATTATAATCAACATACAACCGGACACTGACCAGCTGATTGCAAAAAACGTAAGAAAATTTGAATTTTTTGGGGGGTTATCTGGCGCTTCCCCCCCAACAACTTTCGCTATGAGACCCATACGCTTTGTGAAACACACTATGAGGACCTACCTATTATGTTTTAATTTGCCTATTTGTCTTATATATAAAATTCTCGTGTCACAATGTTAGTTACCATACTCCTCCGAAACGGCTTGACCGATTTTTATGAAATTTTATATGCATATTCAGTAGTTCTGAGAATCGGCTACTATCTATTTTTCATACCGCTAAGGTAGGTAGGGTAGGTGGTAGGGTAGGTGCATTGCAACGCATGCCGGGCACAGCTAGTTTTTTTATATAATTGTGCAATCCCTAAAAATATTGATATGCTTAGTTACGTTTTTCTGGTTACATTATTCTGTGACGGAAATTAAAGTGTATTGTCGCACATCCGGTACCAGTCGTATTACCCAGTACTAACTGGGTTGTGGAGGTCAGATAGGTAGTCGCTCCATGTAAAATACTAGTATTCAGCTGCATCCAGTTGGATTGGAAGTTGACCCCAACACAGCCGCTATAGATATAAGATAATTGATAGATTTCCTGACTTATTGATAAGAAGCCGATGGGATTTTTCATAGGCAAAAATGTCGAATTTTCATACAAAGTAAGATCCCCTTATTTAAGCCCTCTAGAAGATGATTCTAAAAAGAACACTCGTGCAAACATTGTTTTTGAATGAACTATGCTGGTGTAGGTTGAGCGTTGTTTGTCAGTTTTTTAATTATTTTGTGTGTTAGTTATTTTGGGTACATCCCGTTTCGTAACTTTCCCGTTTCGCCAACTAAACAAAAGACGTGCAAAACAAGTGAAAAAAGTCTCCTTTCGTATCTATTTTAATCTTCATACATTGAGTCCCGTTTCGTCAACCATAAATTTCAACTGTTTTATCTACGGTCCAGTCAGCTCCCAAAGTTACAAGGAAACTTGTTGATGTTGCTATTTTTTGTGACTCTCTGGCACACTAAGGTTTGTTACGAGAGGACTCAATTTAGAATTCGGAAAGAAAGATGCAGCGTCAGAATTATGAATTTCCGTGACCTGTGGTTTATTTTTTTCTATGTTAGGGAACTAAAATGTTAAAGACTCTGCCCCACTGCCACTGTATCATACCAAGACCGTGCTAGGAATGTGTCAGGCAGATAAATATTCTTTGTATTGAAAAGTATGAGACTATCCAGAGTCTAGATAGTCTCATACTTTCTAGACCGTTCCGTCGCGTGCCATACACGGGACCTGCAAAATATTTTCGCCGACAATTGTTGACGCTCTCTGTTATACACATACACTGGTATGATACGCTGTTGATACGTTCCAGTGGGCATAGTAGTCCGT
This sequence comes from Noctua comes, assembly GCA_963082995.1. Taxonomy (NCBI): domain Eukaryota; kingdom Metazoa; phylum Arthropoda; class Insecta; order Lepidoptera; family Noctuidae; genus Noctua; species Noctua comes. The sequence continues at coordinate 2,544,244 of OY720279.1, read as the reverse complement.
GCCATGTTTTTTTTTCGTTCATAGCGCTTTCCTAGTATGGTACGGTGTAGTGGGCAGACTCCTTTAGGCTAAGTATTCTTGGAAATGTGGAAGTCTGTTAACATTTTCACACACATATACAGCTATCGTTTCACTTTTAATAGCTTTTGACATCAATAAAACACATTTAAAAGTGCCTTGTAACTCCAGCTCCTAAGTTATTAGCAAAATAATATAAATTTCAGTAAAAATGCCACTTAATGTAAAGTTACAGCATTTTGGCGTGGCGTTGGTCTATTAATGAGTTGTCCTAATTTAGTCCTGCGCACGAGGTCACCCCCACCCCTGGGTATAACCTCGATACGCCGGGTATTGCCTACGTGACGGCTTATTTACTTACTGTATATACATAATTTACTTACTTGCGAGTTACGAATATATAAAGGTCATATAATCATACTTTTGTTAGTAGAATCTGATTTTGGTATATGATATATAGGAGATACCTGTATCTCGAAATTTCTTCCATTTTGATACTTGTAAATTGATTTTACAATGTCAATTTATTATCAATTCATCTTTAGTTAAGTTGGTAAAAACTTGCTAACTTTGTAAGAATGTAAGGGGTAATCTACGGAAATACTGATCTGGTTCCGAAAATTCTATAATAGGATATCCTAATCCTAATCCCCGAGTGTCACAGGCATATTTAAAACGTTCCCGTGTGATAATTTCCGGCCATAACAATGGCAAAGCCGCTGGCAAAAGCTAGTCATTGACAAACTTACCCTTTAAGTTTTTTTAACATAGAAAATATATAATTGCGTAGCAAAATACAATACATATTAGGTACTTTTCAACAAAAGTAGAACATAATAACCACCAAAATTTAGGCGGACTTCAGTTACACCTCTGCCTAAGCTTTTTGGGAAAAACAGGCGTCGTGATATGTTCTGAAGCAGTTTTAATTTCATGTTATTCGAAAAGCGTTCAAAGGCCTTTTAAAATCCTTTGTTCACAGTGACCTCAAAAAGTCAGCTACGCGGACTTCTCCAAATGCGAAGGTAACGTACATACCTATAACTGATAAATAATGACAGCTGTGATAATTATGTACAGGAACATCAAGCTACTCGAAACTGACAAATTTTTTCAATCTACCTTGAACATAATGCTTTAGCGATAAAGTTGAAAATCCATTAAAGAAAATTGACAGATTGTAGTAGCTCGAAGTGCTGGCGTCTGTACAAACGGACTATTGTAGATTGTTATTCTAGTTTGTTTTCTTGTCAGTACGATGATTATATAGTGTAATTGTCACCGGAAAATAACAAGAACCGCCAATGTATACATTTTCTAGGAAATTTATAAACTTTCGTAGGATTCTAAACGAGAGATAAATTGTATTATTTTACGGCCACATTTTCGCAAATCTCGGGATTTGCGGCACCCCGACTTTAGGTTAGGTTAGGTTACTTTAAACCCTGCAAACAGAAATAGGAGCCCCGTGCGGAGCCCCGTGCGAAAATGTGGCCGTAAAATAATACAATTTATCTCTCGTTTAGAATCCTACGAAAGTTTATAAATTTCCTAGAAAATTTATAAATTGGCGGTTCTTGTTATTTTCCGGTGACAATTACACTAAACAAACACACAGTCACCAATCGTAACGATAAAAACTGAAACCCCATTTCCTATTAAACCCAAAGGTTGACTGGTAGAGAATGCGTTGTGGCATAAATAAATAAAACAAGTACTCGTAGGTATGCATCGTGTTGTGTTCTCCAAACATTGACTAACGAATGGGCAGAAATTTCTGACCTGTATTCAATGTAGGCCATCACGTCCTTTTGTGTGGCCCGTTTTCAGTTACAGTACTCATCTGCAGTTTCAATTTGTTGATATGACGCCGCTGTTTATTTTTCAGCCTGTAAAGTTCTACTGCTGTATATATTTTCTCGTATGTTTGTTTTATATTTAAGATTAAGGTTACTAACATTGTATGGTAAATGATTGTCATGAATAAACATAATTATTGTGAAAACACTAAAAAATTGGTTTGTTTTAAAAATATTCATTTTTTTACCCCTCAAAAAATATGAAAACAACTGATTTTGTACCTACACTCGTCGTAGCGAGTAGCAATATGTAAACGTTTGTTTAAAAGTCTGTCTAGAAGGCTTCTTACGCTTACTTCGTACCGCGAAGAAAGATTTACACCTCTGTCGTGGATTCCTTTTTATTGAGTTAGCGTAGCAATATTCATACTTCTGTTTGGGCGTCTTCCTACATTGACGTCGTTCCGCGTAGCAACAAACAATAATTTCTGGAAATCCTCCTTTGCTGACGTCGTAGCACGTAGCACCTAGATAACTTTGATTTAGAAGTCCCCATACGCTGACGGCGTAGCGGGTAGCAGCATTCACCCTTACATCTACCAATTCTTCTATGCTGACGGCATAGCGCTAGCAACATTCACACTTACATCTACTAATTCTTTTGTGCTGACGGCGTAGCGCGTGGCAATATTCACACTTACGTTTAGTAATTCTTCTACACTGACGGCGTAGCAATATTCACACTTACGGCTAGCAATTTTTCTACGCTGACGGCGTAGCAACATTCACACTTACTTTTGGCAATTATTCTAGGCTGACGGCGTAGCAACATTCACACTTACGTTTAGCAATTATTCTAGGCTGACGGCGTAGCAACATTCACACTTACGTCTAGCAATTCTTCTACGCTGACGGCGTAGCAACATTCACACTTACGTCTAGCAATTCTTCTACGCTGACGGCGTGGCAACATTCACACTTACGTTTCGTAATTCTTCTACGCAGACGGCGTAGCAACTTTCACACTTACGTCTAGCAATTCTTCTACGCTGACGGCGTAGCAACATTCACACTTACGTCTAGCAATTCTTCTACGCTGACGGCGTGGCAACATTCACACTTACGTTTCGTAATTCTTCTACGCAGACGGCGTAGCAACTTTCACACTTACGTCTAGCAATTCTTCTACGCTGACGGCGTGGCAACATTCACACTTACGTTTCGTAATTCTTCTACGCTGACGGCGTGGCAACATTCACCCTTACGTCTAACAATTCTTCTACGCTGACGGCGTAGCAACATTCACACTTACGTCTAGCAATTCTTCTACGCTGACGGCGTAGCAACATTCACACTTACGTCTAGCAATTCTTCTACGCTGACGGCGTGGCAACATTCACACTTACGTTTCGTAATTCTTCTACGCAGACGGCGTAGCAACATTCACACTTACGTTTAGCAATTCTTCTACGCTGACGGCGTAGCAACATTCACACTTACGCCTAGCAATTCTTCTATGCTGACGGCGTAGCAACATTCACACTTACGTCTAGCAATTCTTCTACGCTGACGGCGTAGCAACATTCACACTTACGTCTAGCAATTCTTCTACGCTGACGGCGTAGCAACATTCACACTTACGTTTAGTAATTCTTCTACGCTGACGGCATAGCAACATTCACACTTATGTTTAGTAATACTTCTACGCAACATTCACACTTACGTCTAGCAATTCTTCTATGCTGACGGCGTAGCATCATGCACACTTACGTTTAGTAATTCTTCTATGCTGACGGCGTAGCAACATTCACACTTACGTCTAGCAATTCTTCTATGCTGACGGCGTAGCATCATGCACACTTACGTTTAGTAATTCTTCTATGCTGACGGCGTAGCAACATTCACACTTACGTCTAGCAATTCTTCTATGCTGACGGCGTAGCAACATGCACACTTACGTTTAGTAATTCTTCTATGCTGACGGCGTAGCAACATTCACACTTACGTCTAGCAATTCTTCTACGCTGACGGCGTAGCAACATTCACACTTACGTCTAGTAATTTTTCTACACTGACGGCGTAGCGCGTCGTACCAACATTGCTTATCCACGTTTAAGAGCTATCTGCCCTTTTTTGTTGTTTTGTTATCTCTTATACTGTCAACAACACCAAAATCAAAGTCAAGTCAAAGTCAAAGTCAAAGTTTTTATTTGTTAAACATAGGTGTAAAAGATGTAAGTAAATATAAAGGGATCGCTATGTTTTGCCGACAACGGCGTACAAATATTTAAATTATACTATAAATTTTTCTTAAAACAATGCTAACTATATATTTTCAGCCAAAGATTTTAAACATAGAAAGTTATGAAAAGATAAAATAAAATGTATTATTTCTTAATAAAATAAAATTTCCTTAATTACTATCAGATCTAATCTACTTAGTTTGCATTATCGTCTAGGTATTCTTTCATAGAGTAGAATGCTTTTTGTGTTAAATATTTGTTTAGGTACTTTTTGAAATCATTTATCTCACTTTTTTCTGTTATGGGTTTCGGAATTTTGTTGTATATTCTGGGTGCCATGAGACCTTAAGACTTTTGCATAAAGCGCTGTGTTGTGTGCATTGGCACAAATCTCATTATTACGGCGTTTCGACTTCAATGTTTCAAATAAATGTAAGTTACATTTTACAAACACTGCAGTCTCATAAATACACGGTAGGGTAAGTAACTTATACTTTTTGAATAATGGCAAGCAACTATCAGTTGATTTCAGCTTGAAAACAGATCTCTGCGTCCTCTGTAAGTTAGCAAATTCATATGATTTCAGATCAGCGCCGAGAGTTACTTAGGCCGTAGGCGTGTTAATGAAAACGAGGATTAGACAATTGTAAATACTTCGACAAATGTATGAAATGCAGTGGAAATATAATTGATTAAAGCTTTTTATGAGTGAACTGTCAAACGAGAGTAATGAACGTGGAGCTAAGTTGAGTAAGAGAATAAGTCATTTCTAACTAGTGGATATTAATGCTGACATCTGTAAACATTACTTAGCACTCACTTTGATTTAGCGTTATTCTCATGGCTATCGCGCAACTGTCAAACTACACGTGCAAGACAGAGACGGATACGCGTCTAACACCCGTATCTATAAGCAAATGAAAGTGATTACTTAAGATACGATTTTTATTCTGTAGTTTAGTAATTGCTTGATGTTAGAACTGTCAAAAGTTAGAATTCTTAGCTTTGCTTTCTTTGACGGTTCTTACTTCGTTTAAATTCTTGACTATTGCATACAAATGATTTCATAAGTACTTAAACTCAAGTGATTAGTTTAACTGGACTTAGGGCTGTTAGTCAAAGTACGAGCTTAGTCATCTTTATAGATTTTGGCCAAATTTCTTACCTCCCAGACATCTTTCTCTATTCAAGCTTGTATAGATCTGGACTAGTGCCTGTAATAATTCATGTCAAGATAAATAAAGATTTATGTTTTATATATATTGTCATGTGGTTTACACAGTTTAAATCGATCTTTCACAAGACCCTCAAGTGTTAATTTTTTTAATGTTAATTTTACATAAGTATTTCACCAAGCTTAGTTTATCTACATGGGCTTTTTTTACATCCCATCTTAAGTTTAATATATTTCATGTAATTAATAAAAAACTGCAATTACAAAACCTTTCTGTCAAACATTCAACACGAGTAGCAAAAAAAGGGGTTTTGTCGACGGAAGAATCGATAAAATGACAGATTTCTTTTGTTGATCTGTCATTTTGTCGATTCTTCCATCGACAAAACACGTGCCTACGGTGGTTATGCTACGCGTGCAGGGAAAGAACAGTGGTGGTTTATGATACTTTTGTGCATGTGTATTTCTGAGAGCCCGTTATTATATTAACTAAAATAAGAAATTATTTTCCTACGACTTTTCACTATAGTAAGCCTTATACGTGTAAATTTTCATCGTTATGTTATTTTTCTAACATTTTCGGAAAAAAAATAACTTATGTACAAAATAACAGGAGTACGTACGGTTCACCAAAACTTGAGTCAGACAAAATTATTGATTGCCAAATAAACTGTAGGTACCGCAACAAATATTTTTTACTGTTTCAAATGAAGTACCTACCAAATGGTAATAAATACATGCTTGTTAATGGATAAACGAATAGGTATTTAGATCTAACACTAATTCTCTACCGATTCGTCGTTACAATTTTAATAAAATGGAGACACCGTTTACCAATAAATACAGATAACGTAAATATAAAAAATACTATTTTTTAAACACTTTTAAACAAACAACGTTTTAAATGGATCAAAAACAGTCCATTTAGTTCAACATTCGCAACTTGACTTTCATCCGCCATGTTGCCAAAGAGTCATTGACCTCTTTACTGCTAAAACCGTAACACATCACGAACACACACGATCATAAAATAAATAATACTCTAACTACAAAATACAGAAAATAAAATGGACTGTAATAGGTTTACACAAAGGCCAATCATTGGCCACACTTAACTTTGAGAATAAAATCTTATGCTGTAAATCCTTCCTTTGAAGGTTTCACTCTTTGCTGCTGGCTGATTTTACTGAAAAAAATTGTAAGGCCGCCTTTACGACCTCGAAAAAGAAGAAAGCTATTGTTTTTAATGGTGTTTTTTAATTGGCTATTTTTATATTTTCTTGACATCGTTCGGCCAGTATTACTACCTTTTTGTTATTCAACCTTTATGCATCAAAGAGTTAAGCAATAAATTGGCGATGCCATTAAATACCGAAAAAAATAAGTCTGTTGTTTGACAAGACGTAATAAAAATACACATTTTTAATGATTTAATGAAGCAATTCTCTACTAAATAGTTTTAGGCAAATTCTAAAAAAAACGAGAGTACTCGTTAATTATGTATAAATCTACTGGCTTACTGACTCAAAATGAGGTCACCATTGACTATATCCGCACACGCGGATATAGTCAATGGTGACCTCGAAGCATTCGAAGGACGCACAAACTGCTGCACAAAAATCGGGTAAGTTAGTAGACAGGTGTTTGGTTTACTGTAGCTGATAGCTGATACAAGGTGTGAACAGACCCTTCACGAAGCCGTCAACCAAGCATTCTGTACACCAAACTAAGTAACTATACGCAAAAAATATTGCTGGGAAAAGACTGTTTTTTTTTGGGGAGAAACAAAAATCTTTTAGAAAAGATTTAGCTTTGACCCCCAATATCTCCGTAACTAGAAGATTCCCAGGTATGTTGCAGAACAAAAAAATATCGCAATGACGGGGAGAACCAGTGCCTTTCGGCTTCGTTAAGGATATTTTTACACATTATTTTGAAGCTAGGTCTTAACTATTCAATTTTACTTGTTAACTTACTGCTGCATGGAGGAGCTTATCGCTAAATAAAAACAACCGCTTGCCAAGTTTGGTCTGTGGGTGGGTGACCATCCATTACATACTAAGTTTCCTCTGTGCCTCGGAAAGCAAGCCGTTGCGCGTTGGTCCCGGCTGTCATTTTTCGTACATATAATTTGACAGTCGTTACAGGTTGTGGCCCGAAAGCTTAAGCTATCAACCAGTCTTACCAAGGGGCATCGTATTACCAAGTAATAATTGGGTTGTGGACGTCAGATAGGCAGTCGCTCAATAAAATACTGGTTTTCAACTGCTTAGACTGGTGGTTAGACTGAAAGCCGACCATAAAATAATTAGGAAAAGGCTAGGGAGACGTGACTTGGTCACTTACTGCACAAATAACAAATTGATACTTAAAATTATGTTAAACCCGTAGACGGACCAAACTTATTCCAGTTCTTATCTTTTCCAAGTACGTTAAAAGTTTATATTTTACTGAGAGAACGCCCAATTGTTTTGTAATTTAGAGCGTTTAGGACTTACGGCATTTCATACAAACTTTTAAGTTCTTACTTTTCGAAATAACTTAACCGATTTTAATAAAACTTCATACGCATAAGCAGGATACATAGCTCTAAAAAGTTATCAAAGAACATTTTCGGAAAATACTGTTACAGCTAAAGAGAGACCGATTTTAAATTTTCCATAGAAATAGAAATTATCTTCCAATTATCTTTTTTTTAAAAGACATTTCCAAAATGTTCTCTATAAACTTTTTAGCCCTATGTATCCTGCTTATGCGTATGAACTTTAATTAAAATCGGTTCTGTCATTTCGAAAAATAATTATTTGAAAGTTAGTATGAAATGCCGTTAGTCGTAAAAGCTTTAAATGAAAAAAAAAATTAGTTCCCAAAGATTTTTACCGCTTGTAGTAAACACAAGTATAGCTGTATCGTACAAATTGGCCAGGTAATCTACCATCTTGTTTTCGAAGCGAACGCAGCCTTATTCCCGTTAACTTAAGTCTTATAGACAGTCTTTTAGGTTAAATTTATACTCTGAAGTTTTCATAGCATGCCTTTTCATCCTACATAAGCATTAAAAGCTTCAATTGAGTCTAGAATCTTTTCAAAGAAATACTCGTAATCCGCTGTTTAAAGAAAACCGGCTAAGTGAGTGTCGGACTCGAGCACAAATGGTTCCGTAACACCAAACAATATATTAACAATATTTTTAACTCTCGTTCTTAAGCCAATTTACACTCAACAGACAATTTTTTGTTTTTATGGTAAGTAATAAGAAATAAAAGTACTGTTGCAGCACGATTTCGCGTGGCTGAGTTTTGGGCTAAACACATTTGAAATTTTTGCCATCAATACGCTTCAAAGAAGCACGATAAAGTCCCAGATCTCAAAAAACCCAATATCAAATCTTATTCAAATTAAATTTTCACTGAAAGTTCTTTTTACGTTCGACAAACCCACATTTTCTCAGAATTTTTAGAACTTTTAGGCCACTTTCATATTTTTTTCATAATTTCACATCGTCTTTCTGTAGCAGTTCATAGAAGACAAATACTACTACTATTACTACTGCCTAGTCTCCAAATTTCAACTCTGTGGCGTGTGGCCAACAGTCTCGAAGAAAAATGGCTGTGATATATGGATAGACAGACGAACAGGACGAATCTACATATTTTTTTTTTACCATTTGGCTACTTAACTTTAAAAACTACTATCTGATCCTACATTTGAATAAAAGGGATCGCGCACGAAAAGTCAGTGACTGGCTTATAAGATACCTTTACAGTGGGTACATGGCCATTAATATAAGAGTAGTTCATCGTGGTTTTGAAAAAGCTCTGATTCGTGGGCATCCTTTCGTCTCTTTCTAAAATTTGATCTACCATATTAAGACCATATTGTTACTTGTACGAAATATAAATGAAACGTAGACAAATACGTTCAAAGAGTCCCAATTATTACCGAATTTCTGTGTAATGGTAAAAGCTCAAATAAAAATGAATTGAGATTGAATTATCTACTTTTTAAGTGGAAAAGAGTTTCTAAGAAGAATCTTTAGGAGTTTTAATTTAATTTTTGCGTAAATTAAGGAAACAATCTTTTATCGGATTTTCCTTTCTTGGAAAATCTCTTTACTTTGTCGTCTTAGTCTTGTGTTTTCAATTACTTAACAAATATTTTCTATAGAAATCTCTTCGCTTGCCAATATTTTCTGAAGAATTCAACAAATTGAAGTTCAACTTGAGCGTTACCGTTCTACGGTCATGATAATTGTGAAACTTGATAATTAAATTACTTATCAGAAACTTTTTTAGGCTTTCAGTCTGTTTTATTTTTAGTATGGCTTTACTTTTTCAGGTTAACACATTTCATGTATTTTTATGATTGACGCAAAAACTAAACGTATGTCCAGAAGAAACTAAAAGAATGACCTTTTAGTTTTCTCTAGTTTCATTCTGAAAAAGTACTTTTAATTTGGTTAAACTTGTTATTACCGTCGCTATCACAGCTTATACGTTAAAACATTTGAATATATTTAAAATAACTATTAATTTTAAGTTACTGTCATCTTTCTGAATAAACAACGTAATACACATCTACACATCACACACAATCAACACACACAACTCACACACACCACACATAACACACACGCGCACACACACACAGACACATCTATCAATCTAATAAATGTATCTTGCCGCTTAGGCGATATTGTTTACCTGCAACACCTTAAGTTTGACAACATGATTGCCTCTACGACCTACCAAGTCAGGAAACTTTAGTGTGCCTCCCATGAGTTTGACCCGCGCTTTCTAAGGATAATATGCAAATTGTATGCCTCGACTTTGATAGACCATAAACATTGGTTAATTGCTTTTATAGGACCTATATTGGCTGACACGTATTATAAAACGCCTTATGAGCTTTATTTGTACTTTACTACGGTAATTTCATAAACTTGTAACATATTAATTAAATTGCTTGCAATGCATGTTCCCACTGTTCAGATGTTGGGACACAGGCCTCCTCTCTATGGGCTGAAATCCACCACACGGGCCCAGCGGCTCATTATGATATGCTGTGACTCGGCAGTAGTGTAGATTTCTATCAGAGAAGGAATTTTAATCTTTCTCTGATCAGTTCTTCCAGACATTATTTTTACCTATTTATAAATTTAGTTTAGCTAGGTAAATATTTGGCCAAGTTAATTCACTTAATAATTAGGTACTACTAATATTCTTTGCATGTCGTTACTTAGGTAGTTACATCAAGTTAAACGCCTTATCTGTTTATTTTGCGACAATTTTCCTGTTGTGCTGGAGAACATCAGGAAAACATAGAGAAAGTCGTCGTTATTTTCTCATACTATCAATTAATATAATTCTGCAAAACTAACAAATATTGTTTATATCCTCGAAGCTATGTCTCACTCATGACATGATAAGTATGATGGACTCAATGTGCATCGAGACGCGAAAATGGAATTGCATGTGTTGCGTTTTACTGACTGCAAGATAGGTATCTACTAAACACATTTTTCAATTTATACTATAATGTATATGTATATGTTGACATAACAGCTGAACGATCTTCAAGGTTAAGCCGCGCTTGCCAAGGTCGGGCCGTGGATGGGTGACCACCCATTTTATACAGAGTTGCTTCCGTGCCTCGGAAAGCACGTTAAGTTGTTGGTCCCGGCTGTCATGTGTAGATCTGTGACAGCCGTTACAGGTAGTGGCCCTAAAGTCTGACAACCAGTCTAACTCACTCACCACTCTTACTCGGTACTAACTGGATTTTGGAGGTTAGATGGGCAGTCTCTTCATGTAAAATACCGGTATTTAGCTGCATCCGGTGTGTCTGGAAGCCACACCACACAGCCACGCCACATAGTTCTCTTTTTATCTACTCTCCTTTCGCAGGTATGCTGGAAGAGATTTCTTTAGAAATCAGCATCATCTTTGTACCTATTTTTCTGTTTCTTTCTTCTTTTCTGTATTTAGTGTATAAAGTGTTATATAAATAAATAAATAGTTGGAGAAAAACTAGGAAGGTGATGATCCGCCCGCGGGTTCGCTCACTTGCAGGTCGGTGATCTCAGGCTATGGCTTTCGTAGTTTGCACTAGGTCTCGGATAACTTGCGCTTTCTATGACTTTTCACGTCTTAATTTATCTACTTACAAAATTAGAAAAGTTTTTTTAAGAATTACGTAAGAGAATGTAGGATGTAAGAGCAAGCGAAGCGAGAGAATTCGAAAAATTTTGTATTCTGGTAGATAAAATTGGGTTCAGAAGGTGTTGTAATCAGAGTATCACAAAAAAGTGCATCATGAAAACGCTTATTTTTGCGGCCCCTGTACGGGGCGCCAAAATATGCCACACGCCTTGCAGACACGGTTCCGGCCTCTGACAAATAAGGTGAAGGTGAAGGAGCTTTCAATTGGACACTTTTTAAAACTCCACCCGGACGGATCCCGGACGCCTTCCAAACTAGGACAAATCCGGGGAAACTCATACCGATGGCAACCCTAACCTACCTAAACCTAGACATTATCTAGTTAGTTCCTATAATCATCTACGTATTTAACCACTATACATATCAACATTTGTGTGCATTAATCCAAGCGTCATACAACCATGCACTATCAATTCAATTTTCCAGGTAATTTATTTGGTTAACAATGCGATTGAGTATCATTGTGGCGGCACGTCAATATTACGGTGTCTACCATAGACATTTGTTTGTTCCTAACATTCATACTTCGTAGTAAATTGAAAAGTAATTGAATGGCTTTAGCTTTTTAATGAATGGTAGGTACCAACTATTAATTCATTATGCATGCATTCTGAAAGGCGACATCGTAAATATCTGTCATACATTTCGGTGTTCTGCTGTTTTGAGTAATTTATCAATCCTACTACTCAATATTTTAGCGAATTTTAGTGCAATGTTTCATATTTTCATGTCAGTAGTATCTAATATTGACAAATGAATCAAAATAGTTGCCAACTATCAGAATGAACCCATGCGATAAATGTGGTGATAGTTACATCAATAATAATTACCCAATGTTCTCCAATGGCTCGTTTTTCTGTTCCGTTCGATATCCGCGTCACTGCAAGAGATCTTGAAGAATAACAGCGACAGTTATTTTACCTGTTTGACAACTGATTTTAGCTGTCACTAAAACCAATCGTGATTGATTTTAGAGTAGAAATAGAATTTCCTAGTGGAAAACCGCAGACTAGATGTTTTTTTGTTGTGGTAGGCCTGGTTCCGAGCTGGCTACAAGGTTTGTCTCTCATGCCCAGGTCAAGGACTGTGGTGAATAGCGACTGCAAGTACAGTAGCGAGTTGCGAAATTTTATAGACATTGAGTGACTCGCTACACTCTCCGATCCGTTTACACCACTATCCTTATTACTTCGCTAAACTCTTGACCAATGTAAATCGGGCCTTATAGTTTTATAGATTACAAGGACCATATTATACACTTTTATCGATCCCTTGAAGCAAAACCTGATGACGTTTTGCATAAGTATCAATCCAGTACTTATAATATTCCTCTGAGTCTACCAGTGTTTTCTATTACCGGCCACTTGGGTCTAAGCCAAGGTACAAAATGTGCAATGCTATTGTCTCAATTTCAGGAAAATGCATGAATAAGAGAGTGTATTTATAACTATGAATATGTCGTTTCTCTAAATTAGATTAATAAAAGTAGGTCACGCAAGAAGTCGTACTTTTAACACCATTTTATTTTTATGGGGATGCAGTGTCGTAGTTTCATGTAATGTTGAACAAGTATACTTCGCGAGCATCGTCTCTTTAAGCGATGTAATGTGCAACTGTATACCAGTTGCATCAGTCAACAGTTCAGCGCTTTTGTGTAACTTACTACTTTTGTGGTACTTATGGTATTTCAATCTTGTTTTATTACTTACTCCACATTAGCTCGGTTATAACTCAGTCCATTCCAGGGCTTAGTTATTGTCCCGGTAACCGGAAATTAAGATAGTTGGACACCAATTGTTTTGCACCCCACCGTTCACTGCTTCAAAAGATGGTCGTGTTTTCTTTTCGTTTTGACATCTCTCATACTTATCATGGGCCAGTGACTTGACTGCTATTTTTGACTTGATTCTCATGCAAATGCTATTTTTATTGTGTAGTTTTATTTTCACCATGAACAGTGACAACAAAGTACGTTAAGGGCGAATCATACGATTTCCTTCTTAGCTTGTTGTAACGTCTATAAAAGCTGGTTCTTCGCCTTCTAATGTGTCCAGTCCTACTTATACGCCTCATATAACGATGGCCAAGTATTTGTGTAAAATTATTAAACTGATCCGTTTGTTTTTAATACATAGTTAAGAGATGCCTTCTGGGAAGGCCCCTTATTCCCTATAGATGTTGGTTTTTAGAAACTATCAAATGCAGGTCTGAAACCAGTATTTACCCTTCGCTTCGCAGATGTCTAAAGTTCAATTAAATTAATTAATATCGAGTTTAACTACAGGGTGTAGCGATAAGTAAGTCTGCTGACCGTTGAGTATCCAGCTGTTTCAATAAGCATAATTTTCACTGTAGTTTTTGTTTTCAGTAGTTGATTTTAATCGCATTGTTTATCTATACACAAGAGTTTTTTTATATGTTTTGAATGAAACCAATTTAGTATTCCGAAGCTTTTACCAGTTCTTGTCACGCATGGAGATAACCCACACACCACACATGAACGCACTGTGACATAGCACACAAGTGAAGTGTTACTGACATAGTTTTAAGGTTCTATTTACTAACACAATTTGTATTTTATCATATGTTTGATAGTCTGTAAGATATCTATGGGCCAAAGTAGCCTGAAAATTAATGGATGATGTCGTCATTGTTACATAATTACGTTTATCTGGTCACGCTAGTTAGTTCTTTTAAAATTTGTGTTATAAAGTTTAGCTTTTTGAACTTTAGATTTCGCCATTTATTCCTGTAAAAATTTACATTTTTTTTTTTATTTTTTTTTTTTTGTTTTTTCTAAAGATCACGCTCAATTGAAACATTTCCAGTTGTCTTACATCAATGTTTTCTTCCCTCAGGTTACTAGTGTAATTTGAGTTCTGTGATAAGCAGTAGATACCTGATACATTGTATGTTTTATTTGTAGAAACGTTCGTGACGTTGTTTGTAAGCGTGCATGTTTTGTTCAAGATACTATTTTTATATCATCTTGACACACCGAAGTAGTGGAATTCCCTGCCTGCGTAGTTGGTGTTCCCAAGTTCATATGACCTTTATTTAAGTCGCGAGTTAATATATTATAATAGGCTTCTTTTGGGTTAGCTCGTTCCCTCGTCGACCTCTTCTATGTCTCTGTCCATTAAAAAAAAAACATTATTTCCTTAATGAGTTCTAATTTATTCAATCATTGTTTAGCATTGTCATAATTTATAGAGTATATTCTACATCTTTACTGGTCATTGATTCCTAAGAGCAAGCTATTCATTGTAACTCTTCTACCAAGCCGGTATTTGGACAGTATGGTTCCAAAAATAAAACTAAAAACATTTCAGTTCAACGTTTATTAGTCTGCAAGTTTGATTACTTAAAATTACTTCACATATCAGTTTGTCTTGTCAATCATGAACTCGGTACCCAGTACAAGTCATGCAAAGTTATTCAAGTTGAAAATTTGTATCAACAATTGACACTTTACCGTGAACATCCTGATTATCTGACATAATTCGGTAACGTATACAAGGGGAATTGTTACCCTATAAAAATAAATTACAATCGTACCTTATGTGGTAGTAAAAACTGACCTGGTCGCCTAGCAAGACATGTGTCGCATTTAGTCGCATTTCTCAACTTTTCCCGTGTTTTGTCTGTGCTATGCTAGGTCTAGTAATCAAGTGATCATGTTATCGGTGAAAACATATCACTTGATGTCTATTACAATATTTATCTTACACTACGGCCTTACCTAGACTACGTTAACTCGTTAAAAGTAATGTCTCATTGGTATTCTTGAATCAAATGAATCATATCATAGTGCCTCTGTTTTGCTAATCATTAACTTTAATTCAGGAATTTAGGCAAATCTCTCAAGTTCTGAACAGCAAAATGGCTCAGGCATGAAGTCTCCGTCTCAATTAACTGCTTAAGGTGGAAGCGCGAAATTCAAATTAAAAAACGTTTTTTGCAATTCGCCGGAAATTTCAAAAACACGTGAGAAAATTTGAATGTCTAAAAATTAGAGAAAGACAGAAAAAGAGAGAGAAATTTATTGTCAGGCTGTATGCTGAACAAAATGTGATTTACGGCCGTCATACGCATGTATTTACATAATTATAATCATTAAAATCGTCAATACAACCCTCCAACTTCATTTAATTCCATTGAATGACTTTTTCATGAAATAGTCAATGGAGTTAAATGAACTTAAAGAGGTTGTATTGATATTTGTTACGGCCGTGAATCATATTTTAATCAACATACAACCTGACACTGACCTGCTAATTGCAAAAAACGTAAGAAAATTTTAATTTCGCGGGCTACACTGTCGCTTCCCCCTTAAATATACTAAGTTAGCTGCAGCTGTTTTCATTCCTTATTTTCACTTTCATTACTTAACATACTTCACTAAAATAATCACACGTTACTAATAGTTAAACGTACCCAGGCAGGCCGTAGTATCAACGTGACATCTCGTCACAATCAAAACTTCTTCTTCACGATTTTAACCTTACATTACAAAAATATCTAGAAAATTCTCCGTGGATCATTAATCAGTTCGTTCTAGAAGTTTCCTTACGAGTCTCCAGTCTTCCATGATATCAGCGTCAGGTAGCATGTAGACCACGTAAGGAGGGGCGACTGTGACTTGTCTCCGGCGCCTCTTCCGTCCCCATTCTGGTCCACAAGACCAGAGGTCCACCGTGTGACGCTCTTCCTCCAGTTTCCTGATCTTTTCTAAGGTTTCTTCTTTTAGATTCTCGTAGGCCAGCCATTTTTCACTCTGTTGACAAAAGAAACATTTGGTTTAGCAACTTTAACTGCAGTTTAGGCTATTCAGACTCAGTTATTAGGGTAAGATTGGATATTTTGTGGAATCGTAATTATTTGGGTTATGTTTTTTGTCAAGGGGTATCATTTTAGCCCCTTTGGTTATGGAGGTCAGATATGCAGTTGTTCCATGTAAAATACTGATATTCAGCGGAATCCAGTTAGACTGGAAGCCGACCCCAACTTAGTTGGGAAAAAGGCTAGACACTTAAATTAACATAATGATATACTTTTTGGTTTTTAAGAAGCTGTCGAAACAAGTCTTCTCATGTTACCAAAGTTAAGTTAAAAATTTCTTGTATACATGTGGGTATTGCTTAGTTATTATTAACTTTCATATCTGTAAAGCATACTTTCACCATACACACTACGTTTTCCATTTTTTCATTCAATTCATTATAAGCTAGCGTTCGAAACATCGTTCAACCTCGCCTCGTTGAACGTCATAACGTGGGCCGTGGTGCGCGCACGCAGGGCAATTTTCGACGAAACCGGTTTCCGTCCTCGCCATGATGAATTTACCTGACATTTTATTGAAAAAAACACCAGGCTGTCTGACGGGATCGTTGTTTTTGGGTTTTATTGCAAATTTCAATGAAGGCGTTTGAACGTTGGTGGAACAGATAAGACAGCTTAGTTTGTATGTTTGATTAATGTAGTTATGAGTGGTAAGGTTTATGATATTAAATGATCCATTGAAGTGGTTTTAGATCTTAGCTTTTTATTTTATTCTTCTTCTTAGCGTGTCGATGATAAAAAAACCGAGGTCTAGTGTGAAACGTACTCTGTTAGAACTTTATTCGTGGATAATCTTTAGGCTCGCCCCTATTACATAGGACTTAAGCATAACTGGCGAAATGTGGTTGTATTATTAGGTGCACCTCTGCCTAACCCTTCAGGGATTACAGGCGTGATGTTATGTTATGACTTATGATGGTAAGCACTTCTCTTAGCTGCTTACTGCAAACTACTGTGATTTAATACAATGAAATAAATATCAACATCTATGTATTATGAGGACAATTATTCAGAAACTGTAGCATGAGTATAAAACAAAATAGACAATAGACAGAATACAGAGTTTTTAATGTTCTGTATACTGTTCACAATGAAATCCAATTACCTACCTCTACAAGAGTGCACTCGTGTATAAACTGAAGCTAAATTGTTTCAGTAAATTACTACTGAAATGAATAGTTTCATGTGCATTCGTTCAAAATTTAATTATATACGTGTTCGAGAACTACATCCGGATATTCAGTTAAGTGTGGTATTGTCATAATCATGTAGTTTCATTTGCTATGTACTTACATATAAGTAATGCTGGTTCAAGTAGCCTGTGTAGTGGTATATAAGTGGTTATGACGTAAATACGTGGGAGGGAAACTGCAGTAGTAACAAGGTAACAATGGTTACCTTGTTGGTTAGTGGTTTAGGATTGGTCATTTGACGTTTATTCATAGACAATCTATTTGTCTTATGGGATATCTGAAATTGACGAAAGAGAAAATTCGTTTTTTCCTTCCGTAGTGCTCATACACAATTAAGCATAGTAGAGATCAAGCAGATTAGGCTCAGCTATGCGTTGTCAGTTAGTCAGTGAATGGATTTAAGGTATTCATTTAGTATATCTAAAAATGTTGTTCTTTTGGGTCCTTAGCGTTTCTTATATTTAGTACACAGCATCATTCAAAATGAACAACAACAGGCAGTTCCTTTGAACGAACTACTGACAACAATGAGAAGTATGGTAACTTCCTCCCACAAAAAAATCTAAGTTCTGCAAGTTACACAATACTAGTTAGAAGTCAAATTGAATTTGTTTACGTAAGTACTTATTTTGAAATGGACAATTGTTTTCGAATTTTGTACTTAGTACATAGTGGACACACACATATACAATATCTATAATTATAATAAAATGACATCGACAACTTCCACCCCACAGCAACATAGCGTCATAACAAAAAAACAGTAAGTACCCGACAATAGCGAGCCGCGGGCTCGTTGGGGCACCCAGGTAGATCGCGATCAATGGCCTGCTAATAATAATATCCGCACATCTGCCCATGAACGACGCAGGCGCATGTACGTATTGAGTGAGATGTTTTGTTTTGTATGAAATCCTACCCTTCTCAGTAAAAAAATGAGGTCTGTACAGATCAGATAGGGATGGTAGATGTACTTAGAAAGGTCTTTTGCAGTACGCAGGTAGCAAGATCAATCATGCCTACATTCACGCCCGCGCCGGTTGGGAGTACTAAGCATCTGACCTTTGTGAAGAACATCATCGCTAAGTTCAGTGTATGACCACTAGGGTGGCTCCTGTCTGCGCTTCCAAACACCTTGTGCTAGATGTAGACTTTTTGTTAGTCGCCTTTCATTCATCTACTCAACATTAACTAGCTGTCTAAGCATAATACACCTTCCAATAACTTAATTTCGTTGAAACCGCGCATTCTTACTTCTATTCATGAAGATAATACAAAAGGTAACTTAACATATATGTCTTACAATCAACTCGAAAACTCAAAGCATTTATTTCAACTAAAACATTTTACAGGCACTTAAGAATAGTCGAAGAGTCGGACAGTTAATTACAAGCTAGTTGCCGTTCCAAAACGTAAATCTTAAGGGGTACGAACGGGTAAGAAAAGACACATTTTTAAATCAAGTGAAGAATTACAAAATCCTAGAGTACATGATTCTTGTTGACGCTTGATTACATCATTTCGAGTAAGATAACCGACGTCATTAAATAATCGTTAAGGGCTATTTAAAAATTGAAGTGTGACCATTAGAGCTGGTATTTCTTAGAAAGGCTCGTCTATTACGAAATGCAAACACAAGCAAAGTTTAATTTAAAAGTATTTTGTCGCTGACAATAGGAAAAGTTTTATAATGTGGATTCTGACGTACGCTTTTTGTATCAAAATGTAAAGAAACAGGGTAAAAGGACAGAACCAAACTTCTGAAACTTGAAGTTTATTTAGAATTCATTTCTATTGTTATTTATTTCACAAGTTTCAACTTTGGCGTTTTTAAAAAAGGTTCCTTACATTTACATAAAAACGTCAAAGTTGTGACTCTTAAACTCTTTGGTAGATTATTTGCTTGTTTTCGGGGATGATTGTTAAAAAATACTTTCTTAGTGCTAACTTTCCTTACAAAAGAAACTCTTGTGCCAAGCTTCTATTTTTAGAACCAGCGTTTCAGGCTTGGCGTTGTCTGTTAGTAAAGTAAATTAAAGAATGTTTTTTTTTTTAATTTGTAGATGGCGTACAAAAAGTTCAAAAATAAAATAACTGCTTTTTCAACAGCATTTACTTCGGACTGTTACCAATACAGCTTACTGGTAAGTATTTAAATGCAATCTGAATATATATAACATACATAAAGGTCAATACTTCGTAAGTTAATCACCGTACCACTATTGTTTTATCATAAATCGTATTCTGACAAACACATAATAAGCATTGTTTGAATATTTTCTGTTAACGTTTGAGTTTTTAAATTCGATTTTTCTTCAACAAAAGAGAGAAGTAGAATTTTTTATGATAAGTTTGGATAGCGCTTTAGTTTTTATGATCATTATTTCTAACACGTTAGAGGTTTAACGTATGACATTAGCTAGAAAGGAGGTGACTGCTGAGATGACGAGTAATAGTGATGTATGGAAGAAGAAGACTTGTTGCGGCGACCCCAAATCAATTGGGATAAGGGTAGGAGAACGATGATGATGATGATGAAAAGTATAACATAGTACCTACTACCTACCTACGTGTAAAGTTATAAACCTATGTTTTAAGAAAGATAGAAGAGAATGCTCAAAAATACGACAGACTATCGACTTCTAGCAATCTTTACTTATTTATTTTTAAGATACGTTTATTTTGTATCGATTTCTAAATTAACTTATTTAACTTGAGCTCCACCACAATAATCATTAACAGCTACCTAAATTCTTAAAACGAAACAAACACGCCAACATTTCGTATCCACGTTGCATCAAACATTCTAACTAAAATATTCTCTCGCCGCGCTCCCTATCGGTTGATTACAGCGCAGGCGCATGTGTGCGTCACGTTGCGCGTCCCGTGCGCGCTCACAACATGGCGGCCGCGCTGCGCAGACGCCGTTTCCGGGAAACACTGAGCGCGCCAAGCTGCCAACCGACGCGCCCGCCATCTTGTTTAGTTGCGCGGTAATTTATGTGAGCGCTTTAGAGAATAGAGGTTTTGGAATTTTGATCGTTGAGAGTTGATGTTAGTTTTTATTTTTTGTAAATGTATGATATTTAGTTGATTTAAGTATCACATTATAGTTGAACTTTACTTATTATGATTATTTTAGTTAGATAACTTCATAAAATTTTGGATAAACATCAAATACTAGCTACTTCATTAAAATAACATAAATAACGAATGAATCCATGCATGACTAAAGAGAGAAAGTGGCATTTGTGCACTGTACGACGTAATAATGTCATTATAACACTCATTACGTGATGAGTATTGTAAGCAGAACGAGTAGTAATTAGCTCATAATTTGCAAAAGCCAAATTCGTCATCAGCATTTTTGGTCGCTGATCAGATCATGGGTCACCCTAGCCTCGGTATAAAGCAACATGAAGGATTGTAAGATGGATCTTGTCATCACACAATATAAAACATTTGGTATAGAGTAGCCGTTTAGCCACAGACCTTTCTTAGGCTATACGTACACGAACGTCCGATCATTACTGATCAGAACTGATAGTAGTTACAGCTCGTATTTCCTTCCCTTGTCTTTAAAATGTGTTTGAATACACAGGTAGCATTTCTAACACTTTGAGTAACCTGGGGAAGGAAAACATCGTGAGGAAGCCAACAAGTCCTACAACCAAACAATCGAAGACATGTGACTTTATGATTATGGCCAGCTCCCTCTTAAACAGAGGTGTGTGTCCCAGCAGTGAGAGCGTTACATGCTGATTGTGCTACAATCAGGCTTGGAAAGTCAGAAAAACCATCCATTCATTTTTAACAGACTACCAAAATGACCGATTATAATGTCCAAAATCGCATATAATGTATTTAGCTCACGTCTACCCTTGGTGGTAGGCAGATAGGGGCTATGATTCCCACCTACATATTCTTTTTGCATCTTCCACGTCTATCATCATCATCATCATTTCAGCCGAAAGACGTCCACAGCTGGACATAGGTCTCCCCCAAGTGTCGCCACATTGACCGGTCCCGGTCCACGTCTATACCTTAGTTAAATCATACCTAACCCTTTGTTAAAAAGATTCAGACTTTTTAAATTATTTTTTATAATTCTATTGACTACTAAACTTAATCTTCCAATAAATAAACAAAAATTACTGCTACAAGTAAATCTTGGCAAAGTTATCGTCGCGCCAGAGTACACAATACATGTGACGTCACGTAGACAAACACAGACGACATTGCGAAGTATTAACGTCGCAGCAACTACGGCCATTGTTTGTATAGCTATAATATGTGTTGGACAACATTGGAAGGTCGACAGATTTGACTCGCAGCGCTGAAGCTTACCGAAAATGTTAACTAGCTTCACAATCACGAAAATAAGACACAGTCTTGTCTTGTCCTCGTATTCTTTGGAGAGTAGTAGTATAAAGAAGAATGGGCAAGACTCCATGGAAGCACTCAAGTGGTGATTCCATGGAGTCTCATTCTTGTCTATGGCAACCTGTTTTTAAAAATAGACAAGCAGCATTTAAGGCGGAGGAGGCGGGCCGCGTGATGGAGAGGACAGCGTCCTCCCTCCACCCCAGCCGCAGTGGTAGACGCCCAAGGCGCCGGACGTCGGCTGACGATCTCCGGCCACCGTAGGCGGGGGCATGCGGGCGACTCGCCGTCCGACCATGGATCATGCCCGGGTCGACGGCGCGTTGTGTTCCACGCTTGCCTCAAAGAGTGTCAGCATAATGACGGGGCCCCCCTCTAGAGGGCCAAAGCCTGCCGGGGTCGCGGGACTTATAGAATTACCGTGACCCTGGAACATAAAGGGCTATTGAAGGACACCGTGGATTTTAGTCAGTACAAGTATGACAGTCCCTCCCGCTCTGCCCTGGGTGGGAGGACTCATTTGATGATTTTACCAGGCTAAAAAAACGAAAGCAGCATTTAAGGCCATTGTTTTTAAAGCTATATTATGTGTTGGACGACATTCGAAGGTCGATAGATTTGTCTCGCAGCCTGCGCTGAACCTTACCGAAAATATTATATACTTAATGGTATCAACTAGCTAAATAATTGTAGAAATAGATAGTTAGAAACTATCTAAATAACTCTAACGGAAGCTACCAACTAACGCATCTGCAATCTCGTTGATTTTTTCGGGGGTCCATTTTCCATTAGAAAATAACTTGCTAAGATACTAGTGCTTAGTTTTTCAAGTTTCATAATAACGAACAACGCATGTAAACTAATTACGATGGACAAAGTTTGGTTTTTGCTATAATATACAGGGTGGAATGGACATCGACCCACAAACAGTTACCACTTGTTCAGTACATCACACCGATACACACAATTAAACACAAATCTGCTGTTTCTTACAAAAGTGAACCTTAAGTGTACCTACACGGTAAAAATGTATGGAACAGCAGATTTTGTTTTCAATTGCCGATGAAAAATTTCTATGTGGAGGAGTTGGGTATGATGTACGGAACACGTGGTAACCGTTTGTGCATCAATTTCTATTCCACCCTGTATATTATACATCTATAAATATAATATTACAAAGAAAAGAGGTAAAGTTTGTATGTATATTTGTAAGTTTGGATGTAGGGAGTAATCTCCGGAACTAAAACGATTCCGACAATTGTTTTACTAATTGGAAGCTACATAATCTCCAAGTGAACCATAACGCGAGCAAAAGCGTGCAAAAGCTAGCGTACAATACATTCTATAAACAGTTAAAAGAGCTTAATATTGAAAGCTAGCAGACGGCTTTCGAAATTAAGTTAGTTTATGGAGGCATCTAAGCTTCAATAGTTACGGCTTCTTGTCTATAAATTGTAGTAATCCGACTAATGGAACTGTGGAATAACATTGAATACGTAGGTTTACCTATTCAAAGTAGCTACTATAAGATTAAATGAGAATGACTAGGGAAAAAAGACGGGTTCTGTTTAAATCTTAAATTCATTACGAACAAAAATGATTATGATAGCATGTGTACGAGTATTTGTCTGTATCTAAAGGCGCCTCACCGGGAGCATTCGCTTGTAATGTAACAGTTCAGATTGACTTATTTATACAGGCGAATGCTCAAGGTGAGGGAGCGCCTTTATATTACAGGCAAATGTTCCCGGTGAGTGAGCGTCTTAAGATTTCATTAATTTCTGAATCTTACTACTATTATAAATGCGAAAGTTTGGATGGACGGATAGATGCTTGTTACTCAATCACGCCAGAACAGCTGAACAGATCTGGATGAAATTTGGCACAGAGATAGATTATAGTCTGGAATAGCACATAGACTTTTTATCTCGATAGTACGATCCCTTGGGCAATTCGCGAATTCCACGCGGGTGAAGCCGCTGGCATAAGCTAGTACCACATATGAACGTGGACGAAACAAAAGAACTGCCACCCTGTGGAGAAAAAAGGCGTGATTTTATGTAATATATCTAAATATATCAATAATATTCTGTTAATAATAACAGTATTTGATTTATTGTTTTGGTTTTTCTTCCTCCTCTGCCTAGCCTTTTCCCAACTATGTCGGGGTCGGCTTCCAGTCTAACCGGATGCAGCTGAATACCAGTATTTTACATGGAGCGACTGCCTATTTGACCTCCACAACCCAGTTAGTACTGGGTAATACGATACCCCTTGGTAAGACTGGTTGTCAGTTTTTGGGCCACTAACCACATGAGTAGGAAAACGGAACAGAGGTTAAGCTTCATACAACCGCGCGAATCGGTTGCACTTCTACAAGCACGCGGGGCATGTGTGCGTGACCACTGGCCGCTTGTCGCGTACGCGGCGAGACTGGAAAAAACCGGTTTACGCTGGCAGAGCCAGTGGACAATCTCAGGGTTAGCACGGCACGGTGCCATGGCAACCAAGGGGCACGTTGTTTGTTTTGTCAGTTGCAAGATTGGTTGCAAGTTTGAATATTAAAATTAAAATGGTTGTTTATTGTACTGTGTGTATGAATAATAGTAGAAAAAACAAAAATATATCATACTTTAACTATCCCAAGGAGTACAATAGGTAAGTAAATATTTGACTATTACTTTTTCAAGTAAGTACCTATATTTTATTGTATGATCCTTTTTTTTAATAAGAAGAGGATACTACTCGGTGTGTTTTTACCCGACTGCGGCGAAGCCCAAAAGGAGGGTTATATGTTTGACCTGTATTATTTTTTAAACTGTTGTTCCGTCACTTACCCCCCAAAGGTTCATTGGAAGACCAGCGTCAGACAGCATCACCTGTCTTGCATGAATGCTGAAATGGACCTTTTTGGCGCAGCCCTGAGGCACACAGCACATGTACCTATTTTCTCTTCTTTTTTTTTATTTTTTTTTTTAAATTGTGATTTTTGATTTTGTATTTTGTTATTATTTTAATTATGTGTGCTTGATGAACTGACGTCAAATAAACTTTATTCTTTCTTTCTTTCATTCTGTATGTATGTAATGTCTGTTTCTATGTTCCCTCGTAACTAAGGAGTTAAGGAGCCCGGTAAGCCGAAGATTATCGAGTTACGACAAGGACAGAAAAAGAAAGTATGTATGGGAGAACAAGATAGAATGAGTAATGGTCTATATCGTATTTGGTACCAACTAGTTTTCTTATTTTGTTAACTTATTTACATTTTTTTATTATACTCCCCCTGCATTTTATGCTTCACTTTATTTTCGGCTTTCTTGTCATGGGTGTCATTTTCGTGGTTTTTGGGGTCGCTGAGAACTAAAATTAGGTCAAAATGAAAATTCAAGATGGCGTCGACGAAAATTTTCGGTTTTTTCTTCATGGGTGTCATTTTCATGGTTTTTGGGGTCGCTGATAACTAAAATTTGGTCAAAATGAAAATCCAAGATGGCACCAACATTTTTTTTTTGATTTTTTCGTCATGGGTATCATTTTCATGGTTTTCGGGGTCACTGATAACGAAAATAAAGTCAAAATAAACAGAGATAAAAAACTAAAAAAAATGTAATTCTCATTTTGTTTCTTCGGGTTCCCCTAACTGAATTTTCACCCTTCGCCACTGGACTGTATCATACTCAATAATAAAACTGTATAACAAATGTTTTGTTTAATTTGTCTTAACATATTGTGACAACCCTACCAAAATAGGTAACAATTTTGAACGTTCTTTAGAAGCTTTAACTCTGTTCCGTTTACTTACTCATGTGCACTAACTACCTAACGACTGTCAAAGATCTACAAATGACAGCCGGGACCAACGGCTTAACGTGCTTTCCGAGGCACGGAGGAAACTCGGTGTGTAATGGGCGGTCACCCATCCACAGACCAACCTAGGCAAGCACGGCTTATCCTAAAGATCGACCCGAGCGGCTGGTATTATTTAGCCACGAGCTCCTCTATTGTTTTGGTTTTTCTTCGCTGACATTCAATGTCTGCACCCGCGTCTCTGTTTGTCAGTGTTGCTATTGACACTCATGGCATAGACAAACATTATGATTACGTCGGGTGTAGATGTAATTCATATATTTTCATTATTTTTAGTTCGCATTTATTAAACATTACTTTTTGATATCTGTTTAATCGTTGCACACTTTATTTTATATTATAATATAATTATATTCGTATCTGACCGTGGCATCACTTTGGGCCCTATCAGAATACCAGGAGCGCTGTGTTTTTTTTTTTAATGTTGCTGCACCATGCTGAGATAGGGACCTTTTGGCCTCGCACAGGACCAATTTAATTTATTTTATCTTTATCTTATATTTACTTTATTATATAATTTTTGTATTATTGTAATTTCATCCATTTTTTTTTTGTTTTGTGTCCTGTGTGAGTCTAATAAATACTTTTTCTTTATTTCTTTCTTTCTAAAAATGTATAACATCGATTCAGTTAGTCTATACTGTATACGAACCAATTCCTCTACCAGGACTTTAGTTACACGATATATAGACATGATGTTTTTCATAAAACACAGAAACAAGCTCTGGGTTTTCTTTTCTCTCCTAAATAATGCTTCTCTATTCTAATTTGTACTCTGACGTCACCGGCAAAGCGTACGTTTTCCGGGAACGTTGCATGATGCATTAATACCGGGAAGCTGATTCACTAAACATATTTTCGCCAAATATCCGAAGGCTTACGACGAAGAATGACTCATGGGAATTTTGTAGCCAATCGCGTTGTTTTGTGATGTCATTGGATCGAGATAAAGTCCGAAAATGGTTTCAATTGCAACACTAGATAATATTGTGTTAATATAGCTTGCTTTGCTGTTATAGAATTAAGCTTAGAAGAGCCGCGGTGGCCCAGTACAGAAGGCCGCGAGTTAGGAAACTCAAACGAGCTCTCTGTGGAAATGCCACTACGTTCAAAACGGTGGAGGCAAACATTTTGAGGAAACCAGCAAGTCCTAAAACCAAAAAAAAAGAAGCAGCGCAATGCATTTCGTGGATTTCACAATACATTAAGAAACTGCACAGAGCCAAAGTGCTGGATTATAGCCCAATTCCTCAAACATAGGTGTCCCAGCATGAAAACATTACACGCTGATAGAGTGATGATCTTCGCTAGATAGCATCTGCATGAGAGTAGCCGATGATTGAGCATTCTCAAGGGTGACGATATGAGCTTCCAAATTCAGGGATTTTATTAAAATTCAGTTGGAATTTTATAAAACGTACCTATTATCAGCTGTCGACGACAAAACCTCGTATATAGAAACACAATGTATGTTAATAACGACCTTAGTTCTGTTATTGCTTACGTCAGACACATTCACGTTTTATGATAGTTTACAGTGTAACTCGCGACCTCGCTGCGTGAGCAGTTTATCAATTTCTTTTCTCGCGTCGGTTTCAAACTATAAAAGATTGCTCATGTCCTGTTAAATTCTTCGTCAATGTAAGGTTAGACGAAGGTCATACTGTAAGGGAGTGTAAGAAAAAAACTACTCTTTGCTATATTTTGTCGAGTTAAGCAAAAATAAATTTATTGACTAGCTGTTTGTTTTCTGGCGATTTCAGGGTAGTCAATCATAGTAGGAACTATAAAATAGAAATGATACAAATGATGCTCTGCGCCTCGATGATGTGGCTTCCCCCGCGAGCAATAATGGGAGTAAAAAGACCCTTAACGAAGCCGAAAGGCACTTGTTCTCCCTGTCATTGGACATACATGGGACCCTTCTAATTACAGAGATACTGGAGCTCAAAGTGCCAACATAATTACCAGTTGTTTTTTAAACACAAGTTTATATTGTTTAACTATAGGTATTTTAAATTCCTCCATGACACCTGTACAATTCAATGCATTCATTAGCATAATGTTTTGAGTGCGTTACATTGAGTCCTACCGTGATCCGTGATTTTTCACTCCCAAAAAATGTAAATTAATTTAATCATTTTTGCGTAGAGTTACTTAGTTTGATGTAAAGAATGCTTGGTTGACGGGTTCGTGAAGGGTCTGTTTACACCTTGTATATTCGCTAGACAGCAATGGACCTGACTGCCCAGTGTACACCGACCTTGTAACTTTCGATACCCGCAGATGCTAATAGAAAATGTAGTCTTGCTTGATTGAGTCAGGAAGACAAACAAGGAAACGCGTTACAAACAATCATAAACGTCTATTGTTTATAACAATTTCAATAACACGCGATACAGAGTGATCTTGTCGCTTATCTCTCACTTATCGGGAGCTACACGTGACGGGGAGATATCTTACGAATAATGGCGTCGTAACATAAGTCGAACATTGTAATTTTAATGTATAGAATTGTTTGTGAGATGACGTACTGAATCCGATTCTGTAAAAAAAAAACGGGAATCGTTGTAAAAATACTTATTAGAACTTCTTTGCAATGTATTTACGAATTAAAAACCATCGATTGCGCATTTAGGTTGTCGTAGTATCGTTCACTACTGCTGGGGTGATTGTGGAGAATGCAGTTGTGTACCCGCACCCCAGCCAGAAGTGACGAGGAGGAACACCGTGTGGTTTTACTCAGTAGGAGTCTGACAGACCCCTTCGCTGGCCCCACGGCGGAGGACATCCATTGAGGGTTGCCACACGAAAAAAAAACAAAAGAAAAAAAGTATCGCTCACTGAAGTGGCCGGAAGAAACTGGATAGCCATGAAACAAAACCGCCAAAAGTGGAGAGATGTGGAAGAGACCTGCACTCAGCATTGGGTGGCTAAAGGTTGAAGAAGAAGGAACAAGTATCGCTCTAGTTTAATTGGAAGGTTACAGGCAAAGAACAGGGTATGTCCTAATGAATCGATTTTGAGAAAAAAGCAAATTAAAGTTTAGAAGTTCCCAGTTCTTTTCGCTTTGGGCATAGATAAAAACGTATTTTTAGCAACATCTGTTGAGTATTTCTAAAAACTAGTGTAACCATAGATATAGATTGGTTACCAGTACAAAACAATTTTTTAAAAAAAATGTGACATTCCCTGTTCCCTTCGTTTATAGTTCATCAAAAAGACATACAGCAAGCAGCAGTAAAACTAGCAAACTTTCCGTTTTGCATTTCTGGTAAAGGATATTTACAAGAACAATTTTGGCTTCCTTCTTAATGGGTCTATAGCAAACCTCTACTGAGTCGGCCCAGAACATGGCTGTGAGTTTAGTGCTGACACTAGCGTCTATCAATTCCTGAAGTGTGCAGGCATCTGGGCACGAAGGCTACATCGTGTGTCCTATTGCTTGGAACAGTACTGTATTTGAACTCCAGGCTCGAGTCGTCTATAAATGTCCACCGGAGCAGGTTCTCCGCCAGATAGGGAAAAATATAGAGAAAAAAAAAAAAAAACCTTTGTATTTTTTTTTTTACTTTTCCCCGCTCTCGGAATTTCTCCTGTATCGTGGGTGCGTTTACAAACATTTAAACTCACATACACAAACAGCCAGACCCGGAACAACTACCTGTAGATCATACAAATATTTGTTCCGTGCGGGGATCGAACCCGCGACACGCAGCGCAGCAGCCAATCGCTCAGCCAATGCGCCAACCGTGCCGTCGATTAAAAACGTAGACTTGACAAATTGGTGTGGATAAATATAATGAATTGATAGTTGAAAGGTATCATGGCATCCGATATGTTTCGTTACCTTAAGGATTTATCATCTGACCATCTGCCCTCGCGACCTAAATATAGATGTCAAGGTTTATATTATTTTCATAATAAATTAACCTTATCGTTATTGGAGATGTTACACCGTCTTTCAGAATACTATAAAAGAGGAACAGGAATTGTAGGATTTCAAGTAAAGTAAGAGCTATGGATAAGAATTTTTAATAAAACTAAGTAAACTATAGCATTCACTATTTTTTAAATAAACATTACGACACACGAGTACCTTGAACCAGACGTAAATGAACCTTTCGTTAGAGTAAATAACTTTTATTTACCAAAAACTAATAAAATAATACATAATTATATTATTTACTTCAAGAGTCGAATAGAAGGAGCAGGAGTAGGTTTTATTTTATCATCCCCTAAAAGTACTAAAACTAAAACCCATCCAATGATGAAAATAATTTAGTTTTAATTATTTCAGTTTATATCGTAATGCGAATTATCGTAATGTCTCATTTCGAATTTCGTAGCAACAACCCTGCTACGAATTTCATAAACTATTGTCAGACTAATATTATACTTTTAATAAACTTATATCATTAAAATAATTGAACGAAATTCCTAAGTTTCAAAATATTTTTTTTAAATAAAATGTAATTAATCTTAATTGACATGACTATCTGTTCCTTAAATATGAAATGATAAATAAAATTAATATTAAAAAGCATTATATACAAGTATACATATGTATAAGTAGTACATATTCCATTTCGTAGCACGTCTGGTGCTACGAATTTGCTACGCGCTACGAGGTCACTCATCGATCGGAAAACAGACAACAAGTCCAGAATCCATTTTTTTACGTAGGAAAGTCTGACTTTCCTTTTTCTTTAGCATCGCCACTTTATTTAGAACCTTATGGCAATAAGATAAGATTCAAAATCATGTGCTGTTTAGTGCAACCAATTTTTTACCGAGCATACTTTTGCGTATCCTTTAGAATTTAGATTATGAAAGGTAGGTTTTATTATGGAATACCCAGACGCTTATAATGTTTGTCCTGATTAAGTGACAATAATCAATTTATAGCATTCACATTTTATAAGTCTTGTTGTAAAAATTGATACTAAAAACTTGGTTGATTATTTAGTTCTTGTAATGGTCATCGTCCATTATAAGTATAACCATAAATTCTAGA
Organism: Noctua comes; assembly: GCA_963082995.1. Classification (NCBI taxonomy): domain Eukaryota; kingdom Metazoa; phylum Arthropoda; class Insecta; order Lepidoptera; family Noctuidae; genus Noctua; species Noctua comes. The sequence goes on along the minus strand of OY720279.1, from coordinate 2,513,487 downwards.
AATATCACCAGTTTAATCATTCAATTTATACTGGTTTCATCTATCTAATAGAAATCTTTCTGACAGACTCTCACAAACTTTAATGATTAAATGGGTGAATATTTGTAGGCCTCCCACTATGTGAACCGATGACCTCGTGAAGGTTGCGGGGATCCGCTGGATGCGAGTCACACGGGACTGGTCCATGTGGCGGCACTTGGGGGAGGTCTATGTCCAACAGTGGACGTCTTTCGGCTGAAATGATGATGATGATGAATATTTGTACAGTATATTATTAATACTCGAAACGGGATATTTACCATGTTTACAGTTTTTTTTTTTTTTTGCGCTGAAATATCGGGAACTCATAAAAAACAGTAAACATGGTAAATATCCCGTTTCGAGTATTAACAATAAAGTTAGTGACCATGATAGTTTAAAATCTTATATTTGTATAGTAAGTAGTTCTTCATTTTTTCTGGTGGGAAATACCATTGAGAGCACTGCTTGTGTTACTGTAGGTATGGATTAGTTTGGACTTCGTCTGACTGCCTCGTTGAGTCGCAAGCGCGACTGCTGAGCATGAGGTCCTGGGGTACGATTCCCAGGTTCGGCAATGTGTTATTGGGCTTTTCCATCTGGATTTTCTCAGTAGCATCCACGGAGTCTGGATTTGTACCCGGTTGAAAGCAATAGGCAACAAAAAATTAGTATAAATGTAGATGGCTTTAAGAGTAGAGGAAGACCAAAGAAACGTTCGATGGACTGTGTGAAGGATGATATGGCAAGAAAGGCGTTGACTGTTGAGGATGTCGAGTAATAGAGAAGTATGGAAGAAGAAGACATGCTGCGCCGACCCCAAATAAATTGGGATTAGCATAGGAGAATGATGATGGCAATAGGCTGGCCCCCATTACATCGAACTTCAACATAACTGGCGAAATGTTGGTATTCTATTAGGTACGCCCCTGCCTAACCATTCGGCGATTACAGGCGTGGTGTTGTGTTATCTTTGACTGACTCTAACACCACTAGGCTTGGTCCATTGTTAAAATATGGCACAATTTTTGAGATAACATAATAAATAAGCAAGTAGAGTTTAAAGAAAGAATTCGCTTTAAGTTACACCTACCCAACTTAAAGCGAATTCCGTCAATGAAACGGAATGCCATCAGCACTAAAAAACTGCGTTCAAATTTTGTATATATTTTGAGAACCATGTAGAAGTAGCAAGGTTTAGATCATAATACGATCCGAAGAATCGAATCAACATTAAAACCAGTGTATTTAGGCTGCTACATACTTTTGCCAGTCGGTGAATTCGATTCGGTAAACCTATTTGTTAAACAGGAAAGCTGATCGGAAAACTCCGTTCGGCATATACCACCGCTTAGCAGACCCGAACTACACAATTCAGGCTTTTTCCTGAACTTATATTCGAATTTGCCGCCCAGTTATGCCGAAACATGGCGACCTAAACGTCGAGCACTTCATTCATAGACTATTTACTTGTATATTTTTACACTTTGTGAAAAATATTATTAAGATGTAGATGCATATATGCTTAACTCGAGGTCACATAACATGAGTAGGTATCCCAATAACCGTAGCAGCAATATTACATAAAACAACGAAATGAAAGATTATAGAGAATTAAGATTACGTTTATCAGTGATTATTTTAGATACTGAGCCTGCACGTATTGATACGATGCAAGATTATCTAAAACAATACTATTTATCGTAATACGCACATCCTAAAAATGTTAGATTTTGGAAACAAAAAACCTTGATGTAAAATCCTTGCCGACATACTTGCCGTGCATTTAATTGCATCTTTCCTTAATACTTAGTGAGCAAAATCTTGACATTCTATAAATTAGGTAAAACCCGTTTTGTTTCATTGCCATCCAGCCGAATGATTAAAAACTAAATTAATTTAGATAGAAGGTTAAACGTTTTTCCTCAAGAAAAAACACAATTAAAAATCAATTATAATGTACATAATAATCAATAATAATTGATAGTGCTCTCCCAGTGCGGTTGGTATGTAGATGTTACATGTCTTCGATTTTTACCAAAAAAACGATAGCTGGACTGTATAAAGAATGATATGGCAAGAAAGGAGGTGTCTGATGAGATGACGAGTAATAGAGCTGCGCCGATCCCAAATGAATTGGGATAAGGGCAAGCGAATGATGATATGTCTTCGATTTTTTCGGTTCTAAGGACATAACAGACTTCTATAAAAACAGAATATTAACGTCGGTATTGTCTGACTTATAAAATGGAGACCATTTGACTTAAAAGTTAAAAATACATCATGTTTGTGATCAGAATTTAGATAAATACTTCCAAGTCTTGATTTAAAGAAACAAACAACTATTTCTGTAGTGTATAAAGGCTTATGTAACTAACTATATGTTTACGTCATGATCCGCAATGCGCGTCACTAGCAATAACCGAATTGATAAAAGAGATTTGCGAAATACAGAGAGCATTAATAAAGGTCATAATTATATATATGGTCTCGGCTCTGTAATATATCTATTTATTAGCTAAATATTATGTACTTTTATAAATTAAAATAACCTAAAGTAACTAACTTAACAAAAAACTTGAAAAATGGCGTCAAAAACTCCTCAACGCAGTCAACAGGTAATGTACTCAAGAGACTGGTGGCGTTGCCACGTTGTATGGCAAAGCTAAGCCTTTGGCCAAGGTAAAAGCCAGCCCCTGGGTCACGGGAAGTGTCAACTAAGCGTTTTGAAATGTCCTTGAAAAGGCTGTGAGCACTCGGACCCCACACGGTCCAAGAGTTTCAGCCCCAAATGGCTCGAAAATATAGTTACCAATAAGGTTACTATATTGATATACCACTTGAGGTTCTCTGCAGCCGCAGCGGCAGCCCCAGCACAGCACGATGAGCTAGGAAGATGGGATGGCACAAGAGTACACACTAAATTAATCTCTGTAATATTAAATATCACATGGATAAGTCAAAAATGTATTCGATTGACATTAGCTGCCAAAAAGCTTATGTCAGCATTTAGCTGTAATAAAGCATAATTATGTCAATCTTCTTGAATGTTGTCGTTGAAATTCGAAACACATACACACTCGTATATCTAGTCCTCATGTTACTTTTCGACCGTTTTATAGCCAACGAGAATCGTTACCATTACCGACATTATCAAAGAGTTGCCCTGGACTCTATATTTTTGCAAATCACTTATAATTCTCAATGATATTTTCTTAACAATTTCAAAAACTACAATTTGTTGGTTCAAAAACGATTTTGCAATAAGAATTGGGTGTTAAGGATACAAATCTCTGATCGACTTAGCAAGTTCGGTTATCAAGATTAATATTTTCTTGCAACATAATTTAAAATCACCTTTTATATGTCCTTTAAATGTAATTTATTTACCTGGCAACTGATTACACATTCAAAATGTTAACAGACAGTCAGAGCAAGGTTTTAATCGATCAAGTCACTCCATCACTTCAATTCATATGACAATTCAAAATGAAAAAAATATAAAAATAATTTAAAAGTTTCAAATAAATAAAATTGAAGTGTCTGTTTTAATTTCAAAATAACAGCTTTTTACTTAATGGATATGAAAGTATATACGGTACTTATAAAAAAAAACGTTTTTTTTTAAATTTTTGTCGTCTTTACGTTTGTTCCGGCTAATCTCCGAAACGGCTGGACTGATTTTGATGGGGCTTTTACTGGCAGGTAGCTAATGTTATAAGTCTCCGTGCAAAAAAATTTAAAACCATTGAATTTGTTTACAAAATCCGATTCAAATAGTAAAAAGTAATCATCATCATCATCATTTCAGCCGAAAGACGTCCACTGTTGGACATAGGCCTCCCCCAAGTGTCGCCACATTGACCGGTCCCGTAAAAAAAATAATATTAAAAAGTAATATTTTTATATTAATTTCACGCGTATGAAGGTGGTGGGACACAGCTTTGTATAAGATAAAATGTATATCTAAGATTTGTTTAAGTAACAAATTATTTTGGTCGCAAGCGTTATTGATGAGCAAGCGTCTTGGGTCCAATTCATGGGTTTTGGGAAGTATAAAGTGATTTTCTGTCAGGATTTTCTCAGCTACCTGGAGCTTCGATTTATGCTTGTTGATGGAATACGGTCGGTATGAACTGTTGGGTAAACTACACCCCTGCATAGCCCTACAGGAATAACAGGCGTTATGTTGCGTGTTGTTATATTATTTTATTTTAGTTTTAGTTCTAAGTAAGTAACTTAGTTTTACTTTTATACATGGAATGGGATAGGTAGGTAACTCTAAGTTTAGTAAATTATCTAAAATACACTTTAATTACCAGGCTGTGTAGTAAAAACTATTGAGACAAAAATAAATCATTTTGCTAGTAAATAATCAAGATTAATACAAAAAACCCCGGCCAGGTACCAAAAAATCCCTCCTGAAGAACTATCGAGCGCCTTGCTTCGACTTATTTACCACATAATCCTTATGTACAGTTCCCGTACGTCACGGCCGCATCGTCCCCGTCATGCGCACTACGCCGATCGATTCGACCTTACAGTACACTAATGTTATTCTATTTCAAGACTTTATTTAGTAATCATTGAGAGATTCGGCTATGGTTATTTATGTATAGGTAAAATGTTAATTTTCTCGATCGATGATGATGAACATTGGTTTTTTGGGTGACTGTTCTTTTGCTTTTTAAAGAGATAAAGGAATTGGTTGATTTCGCGCTATTGATTTTAAGAAGTTTTTTTTACTTTGAGAGATTCTCTTGGGCAAAATATGAAAATAGTGGGAAATAAGTACAAATGCGATGATCTATCATAATTGAATGCTTTAAATATTAATCCAAAATTTCTAGATTATTTTCGAATGCTAATCTTAAGCTAGATCGTTAACGTTGCAGTAGTTTTAGATTGATTTTGTTCGTTTAATTAGACAATTACGGTGTACACACGGCGGCACATGAAGCTGTACATTTCCAGTATAACTTAGCCTCGCTTTGTATAGATTTCCTATAAAATGAAAGATCCGCATAAACTAGTTTTGTATAGCTTGATTGGCGGTCGTGCGTACGAGTATTAAGGTAAGCCGCAAAAAAACACATTTAATTATTGCAGGCGTTACAGGTAGTCAGTGGCCCGAAAGTCTGACAACCAGTCTTACCACTTAGGTATTGTCCAGTACAAACGGGGTTGTGGAGGTCAGACAGGCAGTCGCTCCATGTAAAATACTGGTATTCAGCCGCACCCGGTGAGACTGGAAGCCGACCCCGAGAAGTCTAGGTAGATGAGTGTCCATGGAGTTTCTTGCCCATTCTTCTCTATAGAGATCTACGCTTTGGAATGTGCAACTACAGTACTTTCTCAAGTTATTATGCCTTGTGACTGTGACTGTAGCTTCGCTTCTTTTTTGTTTTTTTTTGACATTCAAAAGTGCCTATGATGGTCTAATTGAAATAAATGCTTTGAGTTTGAGTTTGATGGTAACATTTAATTATTAATTGAATTTATTGACTGGCCAAATGTAAGTGTACTATAGGGTCTATAGGTAACTTCTGCCTAACCCTTGGGGATAACAGCGTGGTATTTAGCATTTAATTATTGTAAATTAAAAGACTAAAGGATCAAATCACTGCATTAGACAGCTAAAACCTACGTCAACCAGTGACTCGTGCGTCATCCGATGTGTTTACAGCTATTTTCCTTCATGACCGTCCGTTGTACGGACTGAGTTTTATTAGCTCATGTTTAGCAGTGCTTTTTTTTTTTTTTTTTTAACGTTGTAAAATCATCAAATGAGTCCTCCCACCCAGGGCAGAGCGGGAGGGACTGTCAGACTTGTACTGACTAAAATCCACGGTGTCCTTCAGTAGCCCTTTATGTTCCAGGGTCACGGTAATTCTATGAGTCCCGCGACCCCGGCAGGCTTTGGCCCTCTAGAGGGGGGCCCCGTCATTATGCTGACACTCTTTGAGGCGCGCGTGGAACACAACGCGCCGTCGACCCGGGCATGGTCCATGGTCGGACAGCGAGTCGCCCATTACTCGCCGCCCGCATGCCCGCGCCTACGGTGGCCGGAGATCGTCTGCCGATGTCCGGCGCCGTGGGCGTCTACCACTGCGGCTGGTGTGGAGGGAGGACGCTGTCCTCTCCCTCACGCGGCCCGCCTCCTCCTTCGCGAGCATGACTGCTTCGCAGAAGGAGGCGACCGCTTCCCACTCCGTCTCGCCCCGCAGCATGGCCTCGACCAATGCCGGGCGCGAGAGGGCTCCGCCTATCGCCGCCGTGAGGACACGGCGGTGCTCTGCCCAAGCGGAGCAGTCCTGCACCGTATGCTCCACCGTGTCCTCCGGGCGGTCCTCGCAGTGGTGACACCCAGGCGTTTCCTCCTTCCCCATATGACACAGGTACCTCCCGAAACTTCCGTGTCCGGTGAGGACCTGCGTCACGCGGTAGGTCAGGACGCCGTGACGCCTATCCAGCCACTCCTCAAATAGGGGTCTTACCGCCGCGATTGCGGCGTGCCCGATGTTTAGCAGTGCTTTGTTACATTATTCTAATAAACAGAAGAGCTGAAAGTATTTAGTTTCATTTTATTTAGGAGAGGTTTTAAATTCTTTTGAAACCGTTTTTTTCACTGACGCAGGAAAAGTATGCGTCTATGACGTTCTCACAGTTGCGACAAATGCATCCTGTCTGTGCGAAGGAGTGGGCCATAATCCACCACGTGGGCCCAATGTGGCTTGGGTCCACTGTCTTCGTATTTTTGGTTCTAAGATATGTCGCTTTCCTCTCGATGTTTTTCTTCATCGTTTTGGGAAAAGTGGTGATGAAATACAAATTTCATCATCACTGCTCACAAATTCGAACCCACGACTCTTACGATGTGTAAATCATAAAATATAGAATAAAATTTCGACGAAAACTATGTATTATACCTTTAATATTGGACGAAAAACGAGCCCACGTTCCGAGCCGCTCACACAAACATTCAATCATCATTCCTTATGTATTACTTTGACATTCACTCGAATAGGCAATGACGATATACATCCTTTTTCGGAGAACAATACTGATATACTATGGAATATCTGAGTACTGTGTCAGTATTTTTCAGTTTTATTCGTATGAATTTCAGTTGGCTAAGTAACAGCAGGTGCACGGCTCGATCGAAGGTTAAGCTAAGCTAGCCGAGGTCGGTCCGTAGATGGGTGGTTTCGACAATCATTACATATAGAGACTTTGCTGCATGGAGGAGCTCATGGCTAAATAAGAACAGCCGCATGCGATGGTGGGTCTGTGTGACCATCTAATACATACTAAGTTTCTTCTGTGCTTCGAAAAGCACGGTTAGCCGTTGGTTCCGACTGTTATTGATTCGAGTTCGATTCAGGGGTGAAACAGGGTTTTTCTAACAAGAAATTCTGACGCAGGATTTCAGGATTTCCCGGACACAGATTCGCCCTTTTTCATTTGGGACGTTTAACTTAGTAACAGACATTACTATTAATACTAATAACGGGATATTTACCATGTTTATTGTTTTCTATGAGTTCCCGATATTTCGGCGCTGTTGCAAGCAACATGATCACGGATAAACTGAAGTTATTGCGGGTGGGTGTAAACATGGTATATATCCCGTTATTAGTATTAATAGTAATGTTAGTGACCATGATAGTTTAAAATCTTAGTAACAGACAAACTTTATTGTGAGTATTTCTCATCTTTGCCTACCTATTCGAAAAAAAAAAGACTCGATGTTACGTGTTATCAGTATTTTCTAAATAAAATGGTACAAATATGAATCTTCAGTCTGTTTTCGTATGGATTCTTTCCAGTCGATCGCATATCTAAAAGGAGGTTTCGTAGCAACCCTTTACTCAGTCGATGTTATTTTATTTATGGCCTGTGGGGATCTCAGGTAGCCAGGCAACTGGTACGGCCCTGATGTTGTTTTTAGATTAGCATAAAATTGAAGCTTTATTAAAATAACGGAGGTTTATGTTGGTAGCCTGCTTTTACCAATTGGTATTTTTTATTTATTTTATCTTCTTAAAATATACTGATGGTGAGGGTCTTCAGGAAGGTCGTGTGTGTAATACTCGCAACAGGCGTGCGTGTATGACCAGATGTATGAACGAGGACGAGGCGAGAGGAGTATGTAAGGATCTCAGCAGGTGGCGTGCTGTGGTTTCTACCTACCCCCCCTGGGAAAAATACATTAGTTTGTGTTTATGATTATCGTTTACATTAGTCTAAGATACTTTAGCTTGATTTAGATTTAGCTCATAGAAAAAGGCATGAAGAACGGATATAATTTAATTGAATCGCTTACTTTAAACCCTAAAAAGAATAATTAGAAAATATAAAAGTAGTTTTCGAAGCAGATATAGAAACAGTTTACAATCCCTTCAATTCTGTTTATTTCTAAAATACCTTTTCATTTCCAACATATGTAAAGAGGGAAATGAAAAAATGCCGAGACTGCAACCACTTTTCACAATATGTGGTTCATACTCATTCATCATTAAAAACGATGCAAAGTGCTACTTTGTAGTATTGTTTGTATTCCCGGTGAGCGAGCAGGAAATATAAATATTCAGTGTTTTTGCAACACAGCCAATAATATGGCCAGCTAATAATAGCATGAACTCCACCAACCTTGCAGGCAAGTGTAAAAACTATTATATGCAGCGAATTACGAATTAGGTGTTAAAGAAATATTGAAATACTGCTTTAATTTAACTAAATGATTAGTGTACCAACCAAATAAAAAAGATTAAAGAATAACTGTCGCGTGAAATCAAAATTAAAAGACGTTTATATCCAGCATTAGAATCAGCACTTTTTGAACTTCAAAATTTACATAAGACAGCCCCTAAAACGCGTTTAATCTCAGGAGAAGAAATGACGGAACAAACTCCTCAGCAACATACCTGGCGTAAGAAGAACTTGATTATTTACAATAGTACTTATTCGAACGAAACTGAGAAGGAAAAATCCTAAACTTCAGAAGAGAGCCATACCTTATTATCATTACGTGATACAGAAACCAAGATTAGATAATGTGTGTAGAAATACCCATAAAGAAGGTGAAAGGCACTTGTTCTCCTCATCATTGCGATATTTTTTTTTGTTATGGACCATACCTGGCAACCTTCTAGTTGCGGAGATATTGTAGGAAGGCTTGCCCACCAGTGGACATTAAACTTAAACCACTAATGCAATGCTTTATGAACTCGGCTCAAGGTTATTTAAGTCTTACTAGCCCTTCGGGTATCGTTAGAGATGGCAGAGGGCACGTAATATTCCCCTAAGTGGTTGGTGTCAAACTGCGGTCATTATTCGCCTACCTAGAGCATATTAATTTCAACACTGTTTTTTTTTTTTAAAAGCTTAAGGTTTTGCTAATTGTAAAAAGGATATTATTATTTGATCCTCTAAAATCTGATTGATCTATTGTAAATGAGCACTTTTAAAAGTAAATGATGTTTTTATGTTTAATCTATATATTAATTATTGCGTCTATCTTAGTTGATCTACGGAAAAATTATAAATTAACTGAATTCAAGGTAACATGATAATTATGTTTTAACATATTCAATTAATATTTGGTACGTATACAAAAATAGGAGCCCCGCGTAGTGGGGCTACGTCGACTACGCCTTATTACAACATTTTGATATTTGCCTTGACGTTGATTTTATTCCTAATTTGACCTTCCAAACTTGACTTCTGGGTGAAATTGAAATTTATATAGACAAAAAGTAATTTACATACTTAAATCAAATTATATAAAAAAAAAAAACAAAATATTAGATATTTAATACACATTTCTCTTAGTTTTGGGGCCCAATAATTTTTACATCTCAAACATTTTTTTGCCTGTTCTAAACATATTAAAATTTCGATTGAATTGATTTATTTTGTCTCAAAGAAAGAGGATCAATCATTACCGTTTAGATTTTTTTACTTGCTGTTTTTGCTAAATTAAAAGGATCACTTATTTATTTTATTTATGTACACACAAAATACTTAACAAGACATTACATTAAGATAGAAGAGCACAAAGGTACTTACATACATACCATAAAAAATATTAACATATCGTCATTTAACTGTCAGTTGCTATTGTTTAATATAAACATATGTTCATGGGGCAGTGCCCGAATTATTATTTTACCTGTCCTCTACAACTTTTATTTTCTACTTTCATATTATTTGGTGATTTATGTACCTACTTCTAGAAAAAGTTTCACCCTGATCCGCCCGTCGTCATCTCAATTTACAGGGAGTAGTCCTTTTCTACCATACATTAATCTCTCTTCTTACAAAAAATGAAAGACTAAATTGCCTAGCCATATTGAGTTGCTTCGCAAAAGATTAAATAATAAAACTACACATGATTTCTTTAGGTAATAGGTAAATAAGGTAGGACGAAAACTAATTTAATATTAAGAATAAGAAAATTCATTTCGCTGAAGTTATAACTACATCGTAAAGCAGGTCGTAAACAACTTATTTTATTTTAAAGAAGCTCAAGAACTTTTCTAGATATACCACAGCAGTATCTTTACAAAACATAATATCTCGCCTGTAATCCCTGAAGTGTTAGGCAGAGGTTTACATAAGTAACTCATCTACATCTCGCCAGTTATGTTTAATTCCCATGAAGTAGCGGACGAGCTTACAGCTGTCAACTGGGAAAACATGATCCAGAGTCCAGACCCAGGGTTGCGATGAGAAGTTCCGGATGAATATTCTAATATAATTTTGATCGACCTGAAAGTTGAACCCAAGACCTGCACCGCAGTAGCGTTTGCGATGACTAGGCTAATGAGGCTTCAAGATTTTGTACCAAAAATTATAATAGATGAGGTTGTCAATAGACAATCAGCATCTTTTGATGGGCAAAAGACATCACATACCCACATTACTAATGGAAAAAGTCAACAAAAAATTATAGAAATATCAAATTATTTTACAAAATTAAAGTTACAGTGTTGAAAATATTTGAAGGCTGTCTTTTAAATGATGTTCTAAGCCCGCTTAGAAGACTCGATTAGGCAGTTTTTACTGTACATGAAAGTCGCCCCACATAATTATTGTACTTTTATTATATTTTTTATTAAACACTGTTTCAAGCTTTCACGGTTTACGACTAAACTTATACTGTCACTTATGGGATATCTTCCGTGATTGTTCGCGATCATGGCGCTTGCAACAGCGCCGAAATATCGGGAGCTCAAAATAATGAACAATCACGGAAGATATCCCGTAAGTGACAGTATACGTTTATATTTTTTATTGTATTTTTAGGAGCATATTTAAACCACTCGGCTTATTTCGCAAATTAAAAAGATTACCTACAAAGGGTGTAAAACACAGTTATAGATTGTAAATTGACCCTTCACGAAGCCGTCAACTAAGTATTCTGTACATCAAACTAAGTAATACTGCAATAATTTTTTGATGTGAGAAATCACGGTTTACGGTAGGACTCAATGTAACGCTCTCAAAACACTGTGTTGATGGTTGCATTGATAGTATATAATTAATATAGTTATATGTACATACATACATAACAAATTTCTATTTAAAAGAAAAACTTTATAGCTACGTAACTAGAAGGTTCCCAGGTATGGTCTAGAACAAAAAAAAAAACACCATCACGTGGAGTGCCTTTCGACTTCCATAAAGGTGTATTTTATTTTATTCGTTATTGCCGCTCAAAAACAAAAGATGTAAATCTTCATGTTCTATGTAAAACCAGAATAAAAAGCATTATTTCCTTCACTTTGATTGCATCTCACGGGCAGTTGCAATCAACCGTCCATTAAACTGAAACAAATTGGATAAACGCACCGGCCCAGCGGAATGAAACTTTCAGTAGAAAGTCTGCTCTTTGCTTTACAAAGTCTTCTTTAAAGATAGTTTGTATTATTCCTCCATCTTGTTTTCATTGAAGGCACTTTGTAGAGATATTAAATGAAAAGATGGGAATATCTGATTTTGTTTAAAGATAAACTTTTCTTTGCAATTTACTGTTCATTGAGAGTCCGTTCCTTAAAATATTGTTTCGTAGGATTCCATGGTTTCATATTAGGTCCTTACCTATGAAATTGGCGGTTTATCGAACTGGCCACTTTTAGTTACTGGTTAGGAATTCCGAATTCAAATATATTTCAAATTGAGGCTTGTTCATTTGTGTTTCGAATTTAGTGATTCATTTGTTTTCGCGCCATTTGATTTTCTATTGACTGCGTCATGCTGCTCATGATATGGAAAATTTAAAATAACGCGTTATTTACGAAATCCATCGTTCCTATTACCGCACTCGCAATAAATGTGGCTACCAACTGGGCCCAAACATTTATAGATCTATAGTCGATAGACGAAACAAATATTATGTTACATGTTCAATTTGTCAATCGGAAAGCAAACTATTGATTTTTCAGATTCTGGATTAAAAAGCAGTTCTAAAGGGAAATACCATAATAACGTGTATGCAGGTTGGACATCGACCATAGTCTATGGTCAACAGTGGTCAAGTAATGTGTTTATGATGATCAAATAGACAAGCATCTTCAACCTTACAATCCAAAGAGTCTACGTCACAACTTTCCAAAAGACTCGTTGAACTCTTTTATACTCTTATTTGACATTCCAATTTTCAACACTTCAATTAACCTAACATCATAAACCTTTTCAAAATTAACACTACATTGACATTACACATTTAATTTTGCATATTTTATTAGGTGTTAAAGTTTTAGCCGACTCTGTCCCAGTTAATCAGTTAATTGGCTAGTCGTTTGCATGTGACCTACTCGGCGAAAACCTCGAAAATGTTCAAATTGTTTACCTCACCTTGCTTTATGGGGTTAAGCAGAGTTTCAAGACTTGTTTAGTGTAGGTAGTGTTTGGGGAAAGTTATGTTTGCTAAACCAAAGGTTTAAACACCTCAGTCTATTTAAGTCGCGAGTTAATAGGCTTCTTTTGGGTCAGCTCGTTCCATGGTCGACCTTATCTCTGTCCTCAGGACTAGATCGAGGTCAAGAGTAGGCCCATTTAATACAGGGTGTAAACAGACCCTTCACATAGCCGTCAACCAAGCATTCTGTACATCACACTAAGTAACTTTACGCAAAAATTATTGCTGGGAATCGACTTTTTTTTTCGGGGTGAAAAATCACGTGATACGGTAGGACTAGATGGAAAGCACTCAAAGCATTGTGCTGATGGATGGTTTGAATAGTACGGGGGTCGTGGAGGTGTGTAAAGTAAAAATCTTACATTAAAAGCATGTATTAAAAAAAAAACTTGTGAAAAAGTTGGAACTTTGACCCCCAAAATCTCCGCAACTAGAAGGTTCCCAGGTATGGTCTAGAACAAAAAAATTATCGCAAAGACGGGGAGAACAAGTGCCTTTCTTTTATGTTAAGGGTCTATTTACACCCTTTATATTAAAAAAAATA